>OX439141.1:10000000-14800000 GCA_949318255.1 Pollenia labialis
TTTTGGACATAACGGTATATCTCGATATAGAGCTGATAGCGGAAAATGGAGACCAGATTTAAGATTTAAATTAAAAAAATGGCTTTTCAAAAATACTTAATTCTTAGGAGCTCGGGCGTGTCTTTCAGTAATTTTTATTTGTTTTAATGTAAGACAATGAAATATTGCTATTCGAATTTGATTCATGAACTTTTATTTTTTAGAGGAACTAGTGCGATATGGTTTCTATAACTTAAATTATATTGATTCTACCTGAATAGAGTTTAGTCTTTCATACACTAAGGTGTAGGGTATCAAATGACCCACTGTAGTTTCTTACTTGTTTTTAAATTGAAGGAGTAAAGGAATACCTTCCGCAAACTATGCTTTATTGGTACAAAATTTAAAAATTTTTTATTTAGATTATTTAGTTTGATGACTTATTGAAATTAATGACGAGGGTTTGCCAATTAATATCACATAAAATATATTAAATACACAAACAACGTGTAAAAGATAAGCTTTCTGTTGCGCATACCGCATTTTAAAGTTCTAAGCAAGCTTAAAAAAACTTTTCCTTTTACCTCCCCCTTTGCATTTTCTTTTATTTTTATAAAGCAATCCCTAAAATCTACTATAACTCCTTTTTCAAACCTTTAAATATTGCCTGCATCCAATTACCTTGAAAGATTAATTACAAAAGTTTTTCAACTTAATGGAAATTTAATCTCATACTCCACTAAGCAACTGGACTACTTACACTGGTAGTTAAACAAAATCTTAAAAAAGTTTTGCACCAACCAATGAAAACGAAAATAATCGCACATGAAGAAAAGCCATACCTCAGCGTTCAATTAAATCCTTTTTCCTTATCCTGCTTGTCATAATTTATTTTCTTATACATGTATAATTCTTCAATTTTGTTAAAACATTTTTATATAAAAGAAAAACCCCACCTGTTCAGAAAACCTAAGTATACTTACAGATTGTTTGTAATAATAATTTATAGAATAAAACTGCCACTTGCTATTCCATCAGGACAGTTTTTCAATACAGAGTGAACTTCATTATTACATAAGTTAAAGTATATACACCAATACCCCAGTTTGCGTCGCTAAATTGGGACCGGAAAACTCGATGCAAACCGAAACGACGCAAACCAAACATTTGTATTGATTTTCATTTAATTGGTTTCGAGATTCATAATTTTAGCTGAAAAAATTAATTTTGATTTGATAGACTTTATAAAGGATAATTTTATTTTAGATCTTTAAATAAAGTTAAAGCTTTCTTTTGATTAACTATTTGTTGTAAGGGCATTCATCGCTGATTTTGATCTTCAGTCTTTTTTTTTTGTTTTTTTTTTTTTTTGTTAAGAGACTCCTCCTTTTTGTAACCTGTTTATGTTCTTGTTTCAACAAATTTCTTAATTTTATCAGCGTGACTGGAACTCCAAAAATAAATTTTATTGTAGAAGGGGCTAGTTCATGGTTTCTTTCAATATCAACAGCCCCTTCCCCTGATGTAGAACGCGTCAAAACACCCAGCTTTTGTTCTAAGCTATTTGGATTTTTTTGACTTGTTGTAGCAAAATATTTAAATTTAACTTTACTTTAGCAAATGTAATTTGAAACCAGTTGCAATCAGCTTAATAAAAAAAATTTTATGTGTATTAACGACGCAAATCGAATCACTAGCGACGCAAAGTAAAACAAAAACGACGCAACTTCGAAATCACAGATATTTTCAAAAGACGCAACTTCGAAAACGACGCAAACCGGGGGGGTATTGGTGTATTATATTACTTATTAATTTTATAGCTCTTTTTGCAAAAAAAAAACGGGTAAAAAATAATCCATTGCACAACAATTATCAAAAACATGGTTTAACTGTTATTTTTAACAAATGACATGATAAAGCCCATATTGTTATATAATTCAGAAAATAAATCACTGGCAAAATATATTATTGATGGCAATATTCAATACACTTGCACATATACGATATAACTGAAATTGCTAATATTGGTACTCATACTACAATAGTATTGGTACTAATTTTGAAACGTATAAGAATTTCCCATTCAATTTAATGTGACCAACTAATTAGATTCTATTGTACAATAATTTGGTTAGAAACTTTAACAATTAAACAAATAAATTGCAAAACCTTAAAAGAATTGATAAATCAGTCCAGGGGACTGATTCTGGCAGTCGTGATCGAGTACTTTCCCGATTCGAAAGCAATTTAATATCTAATTATTTCAGTCAATACTTAAACAATCGGAATTGTTTTTATAAGTGTTGTAAAGTATTAATTTCAGTTTCACAATACTGAAAAAATAATTTCGATTCTGTTCAGTATCGACTGAAAGAAATTTAAATAAAATTGCTTTCGAATCGAGAAAGTACTCGATCACGACTGCCAGAATTAGGCCCCAGTTCTACCACGCTACACACAATCGTACGGTACACACAACAATAAACTTTATCTATTTTTTAGTGTTTGTGAATTGGTACACAGCCCCTGATAACGTTCATAACTATTTTCAACGAAACTAACAAACATTATGTAGTGTTCTGTTTTTTGTTATAAATCAGTTCAATTGTAGTGGTTCTGTACACATACATTGTATTTAAATATTCTGTAGTGCTATTTACACATAAATGAAGAAATTAGCAAACAAAATATTTTAGACACGCTTCTCACTGAAATTGTTGTTGTAACACTGTGTCACGAATTTTCAACAAAGTCGTTATCAAAAGTCCGTTGAATCCGAATGTGCAGTCAGAATGGTCAAAGGTAGAACAACTTTCGAGATATTCCAAAATAACCGGTTTTAGCGGTTTTTAAAAAAGATGATGTCACTTTAATAAAAGTATTTTGAAAAATATTCGACGGATTTTTATTCCTTTATTTTTCTTCAAAGATAATAAAATTACTAAAACAACCACAGATCCAAATTGGACCAAAGTTTAAATTTCACAAAAATTTTAAAGATTTGTTGCAATTTTTCTCTTTTCAACTTATTTTTTTAAAGCCAAACAATAATTTTTTTTAAAGTTTTATCACTAACGACGAAAGCTTATTTCAATACGCATATTTTGTGCCCAACAGGATCCGAATCGGTAAATGACAAAAAATTACAGAAGATTATTTAAAATATCCCACTTTTCAATTGTTACCAAATCACAAAATACACACCAAGTAAATACACATAGCGAAATGTTAAGTAACAAGAAATGTTAAAAAAAAGCCTGAAACTGTTAAATTACTGTGTGGGTTAATTCACTAAATCTTCTGTAGCTTTATCGTTTTTGCACCAATCGAGGTCTTGTTCGGCGCAAAATTGTCATATTGGAATAAACTAACGCCGCATGCAATAAAACGCTATAATTTTTAATTGTTTGGTATAAAAAAAATATCTTGCAAAAAATCATAAAATTTTCAATGAAGCTTAAACTTTTTTCTCCTGTTATTCTGTCATTTCTTCACCAATCGTCACTAGCACTCCATTGTTATTTTAGTAATTTTATTATCTTTCATTAAAAAGGAAAAAATACATAATCCGTTTAATATTTTTGAAGTTATTGCATTTTAGTGAGATCATCTTTTTTGAAAACACAAATAACGGTTATTTTGAAATATCTCGAAAAATGTTCTACTGAGCATTCTGACTTCATATTCGGATTCAACAGTCAATTTTACATAAAGATTAGGTGTCAAATACATTTGGTCGAAAAAATGTCATGGGTGGGTCAAGGACCAATATTTTTATATGTTACACACATCACCACAAACTCATAATACCCTCTCCAATTTTGTGGTGTGTATATAACAACACTGAAAGAAAAATGCTTCGTTGCTGGAATAAAACCATTTCATTGGCACCTATTCATTAATGCAAAGAAATTTTTTATTTCTGTTACTTAACAGTTAATTGCTAATTTCAAATTTAATGAAATGATTTTCACAGAGGTGCGTCATCCTCTCTGGCTAAAAAATAATGATAAAATTCATTACAGGAATGTATAAAATTTTTATACATATTTACCAATGTTTTTCTCTTAGTGAATAAGTTGGTCTCATTATTTCATATATCCAATATCATGGCTTCCTTTTCAAAGAGTTAACTAGCATCAAAACTAATGACGACTATGATAATATTAACGATAGTTTTGTGTAGCAAAATACTTTCAGAAATAAGTGTAACAAAAACCTAGTAACAGCATTACTACACCAACGACATCGTCAAAAAAAAAAAAAAAATTCTCTACATAACAGCAACTTCAGCAAAATATTTTCTTTGTTGGTTTTATTATAACTATTTTATAATATTTACATTTTTATAAAGTAAAATAGAATGGCATAAAATAGAATTTTTGCAAGCAAAACAGTTTACTACGGTATACTGCACAACGAAGAAGAGAAGTTTTTGTCTTTTTGTATTGGTTTTTAACTCATACAATAACCATTTAGTATAAACAGTTTTTTTTTTTTTTAATTTTTAACCTGAGGCCAGGTTTCATTTTTAGTCCTTTTGTTATTTTTTTGCAAAAAAAAACTACAAGGAACATACAACCGTACAAGAAGCACTCACGAATATGGTATAAAAACACTTACATACTAGTAGGGGAGAGAAAACAATAATAAAAGAAATATATATGTATGTACATACTTTTTATAAAAAACTTTAAGGGGCTTAATAAAAGTATTGGTCCCAAAAATGAGAGTAGTTTTTAAAGCAAATCTGAATATGGTAACAAAGCTCTTTACGAAAATAATTTGGAAAGCTGTTTATTATTCAAAAAAAAAATATTATAACCAAATTTTAATATAAAAACGTGTTTTAAGAAGAAAACCTTAAACGTTAACATCGGACAACACTGCATTAAATATTAAATCATAACTATTTCCCTGAGTATGACCAACAAAGTTGGTCGAAATATTGGAATTAATAAATAATAATTTTTATTCTACTTAATGAAGCAGACCTCAAGCCGAAAAATATAAACATAACATTATTATTAATTATTATTTAATGATGTTTTCTTTTCTGCAAAAAATGTCACATTTTATTTAAAAAATGCAATTTGGTGTTAGTTTCTTAAAAATGCTTTGATCTCTAAATGTGTTTTATTCTAAAAAAATCCACCCTTAAACGTCATTAGGCATTGCACTTCATGCCCCGTATAAATCGAGAGTGTTGACAATGCCCAGTAAAAAGATGGCTTCTGTTAATATATGGGGTTACCAGACGAAGTTGGGGAAAAATCGCCTCTAATGAGGACATTAAAAATTTTAAGTTTTAATAGTTATTTTTTCTATTATTTTATAGTAAAGACAAAAGAAAGCATTACATTGTTAATGGTAAGTTTCTGTGATATAAAATTTAAATGGATTCGGTGTTATAAAATTGTTTTTGGAAAAAAATACGTCAAATCAAGAAATCGTAACAACGTCCTTAAAGTACCCTTTTATGCAAAACTTTGATTTAAAATAAAACTTTTAACTACCCGTCTCCACTATCCATCAACTTGGCAAGAACAGCATGTCGCACATGAATTCTACTCGTGTAGACAGTTCATGTCCATGTTTCGTCCATGTGCTGCCATCGATGCCTAAACATTCGTCTTAGCATCCATGTGTGCCATGATGTTTGCCATACAATGCATTTTCTGTATACAACCAAACGCCACAATAACAAAAGTTTTGGTCAATCAGAACATAAACATCAGCACGTATTCGCCACATACATGAACATGAACAAATTAATACCGTTGCTCTGCCGGCGTAATGGTCATGTCATGTTCAAATCGATGGCGCTTGAAGACGTAGTGTAAGTAAAAGCTTTTTTAAGGTATTTTTTACTTTTGAAATTTAAAGATAAATTTTTATGATTTCTATAAAAAATGTGTTAAATAAAATTTTCATAACGTTTTTAAAAATGCTTTTGATTATTTTAAAAAGTTTTTCGATCTTCTCTATGGAAATAGGTTTCTTTGGGAACATTTAATTTTTATAAGATCAATTATCTTTTTGTTTTTTATACCAACTCTCCTCGGGAAGATTCTTGAAAGCTTTAAGAAAAAGCTTATCTTTTTTTAAAAAAGTTATTTCATCTTTGTATGGAAAGCAGTTTCCACGTGAACATTTTATTGTAATAAGTTGCTTTAAAAATGTTATATTTACAACTCTCCTTGCGGACCTTCTTAAAAGGCTTCATAAATTAAAATGCATATTTACACAGAAAAAATTATTGCCGAATTATTTTCAAACAAACGATTGTTTGAAATTTTTTTTAATTTCTACAAATTTTTTTACTGATTCAATTAATATTTTTGTTTGATTTTTATTTAACCAACAAAAATGTTGACAACTATTCAAAAATTGGTTTCAATTTTTCATAATTTTGTATGAAATATTTAACGCTCTTTAATGTTGTCGTTTTTTGCATTTTTTATTTGATCGTAAGCAACACTTCTTTATGTGAAATATAAGAACAACAACACAAAACACATACAGTTTATTTTTGGACGCTTTAAAAAAGTACAACAAGAAGAAAGATGATAAAATAGCGCGACGAGGTTATTAGTAAAAACACAAAAAAAATAGCAGGTAAAAAAAGGTTTCATTCTTTTTTAAACAACAGAAACAACAACAACATTATAAGAAACAAAATAAATTTTTGGTTGGTTTCAAAGTTGGAAAAAAAAGAATGAAAAACAAAATCCCGTATTCAATTTTTGAAAACTGTTTACTTAAATACATCAAATACAAAAATAAAATGATGACGAAAAACATATCGAGTCGGTCTGCTGCCGTTGTTTGTTACATTTCTTCTTCTTTAGCCAAGCAAAGGATACAGCAACAGTGAGTGATGAAGAAAAACATTGTGTGTATAAACAAGACTTCGTTCAAAAATAATTCCAACAAAACATGTGTCTCAAAGCCAGCCGCCGCTCTGCTTCTGCCTTCATCTTCTCCTTCAGTGATATCTTGGGTGCGCGACATTGCTTGTGCAAAAAATTTTTGTTTGATTCAGCAAAATTATTTGTTTGAAATTTATATGAATTTCAGTAAACTTTTTGTAAGATTCTGTAAATTATTTGTTTGCAAAAATCAGTGTTTTTTTTTAGTAAACAAAATGCAAATAAATTGTTTGAATATGCGAATTTGTTTGTAGGACCGATTTCAGACAAAAAATGTTTTGATACTACAAATTTTTTGTTTGAATTCGAAAAATAATTTTTTCTGTGTAATGGGAAAATTTTCGCTTACAAATTTTCGGCAGTATTTTTTACCACAATTTAGCCACTGCTTATACATCTAACACGACGGTCTGATAACTAGCACACCTATTAAGCTAAGCAGAGAGTAAGCAACGAGTTTATTTAAAAATTACTTTAAGCTGCAAAAAATAATTTGAGTATCAACTCTGAAAATTGTTATGTATAGCCAATTATTTATTTAAAAATCCGCTCTGATATATTTATTGATATCTCTATTAAAGTTTTCTCCTCAAATTTGTTTACAAAATTACGTAGAAACAAAACAGCTGTTTTTTAACCACAAGTGTTTGATTGTTAGCTAACATAAGTTTAGCTAATGGAAAAGAAATGCATTATGAATACATAATACCCATTCTAACTGTTCGTTTAAAATACGGCCGTTTATTTCTAATCGAATTTTTTCTCTACCCGGTACATTTTTAAATAATACAACAGACCAAGATTTTTTTAGACAACTCTCGTACTTTAAGCAAAAGTAGTAGTTGTAAAGGTTAAAGGTGTATTTGTAGGTGGTGTATTTGTCAATGTTACATACATACAACAATAACATGAGTAACATTGAATACAAAAAAATGGCATCAGGTGTTGCACGTTGTACAAAAGCTTATCTTAAATGATTTATAAACTACGAACAGTGGTGAGGCCAAAGCCATTGTCATTGCATAATATATGCCAACAAATATTGTACCGGATAAATGTTTAAAGGAATGTGAGAAAAGAAGAGAAACCGTAAGGAAGAGTGATTTATGCGGCTATGCTGAATCTTAAATACCCTTCATCATGCCGCAATTAGAATAGCAAATTATATAAAAACCGTTATGAAGATATAAATAAATTTATTTTCTAAAACTCTCTCTTATCCGATGGCGCCTACATTTAATCGGATGTTGTGTATTGATAACTAAGATCCTTGTACCTAATTTGGAAACTTAGGCAAGAGCCAGTTTTCCAGATAAACAAAAATCTATATTTTGTTTGTATGAAAAGTGCCACGCCCACTTCTTTAATAGCGTCCATATTTTGTTGGATGTTGTTGATTTTTTGAGAGTTTGTAACCCAGCTATTTTTTTTTTAACAAATTTTGACAATTTTTCCTTTTCCGCGGGTATAACCCGCTTCCTTTTCCAACGTTTTAAGAGGCTATGCCTGAACCAAGCTTGGAACCTTTTGCTCCCGCCGTTGTCCAGATACTCAGCAAAACAGAAACAACAAAAAAAAAACAATAAAGAATTTATGGGTAAATTAGAGGTAGTCGTGGTTTTTTTCTCATATCTCAGTCATTTATGGAGTGTTCTGGCTGAATTTCAATAGCAAACTTTAACTGAGTATTTGTGAGATAAATATATAAAAATCTTAATGCCATCGTTTCTAGGGTCTTCGGAAACCCCATTTCAACATACACAGGGGTTAACAGATTTTATTAAATCAACTAAGCTACTAATAAGGACCCAGATTATTTATACATTAAAGGATCTAAGATCAATATTTTAGAAATCACAAACGGAATGACAAACTTATTATTCCCTTTTACCTTCGATGAAGGATATAAAAAGGGTGATAATCAAGAAGATGAAAAAAAATATTTCGAAGAAAGAACAAAAAGAATATATACAGAAGATTAATGCAAAGATAAGATACAAATAGAAATTATAAATAATTGATCTTTTTCTTATGAGTTAAATATTTTTCTTTAATACAAACTGCAAAATCGTTGTTAAATTACCACCGCTTTTTGCATCACCCTCTGCCATCGCTTTTAGTCAGGTTCGTTGCCTGCCTTGTATGCAAAAAAGTCGTTTAATATTTATTTTTTATATATATTTTTTTTTTTTTGGTGGCATTTTTTAGTTGTAGTCAACTAAAGAAAAATTTACATGAGGCCAAACACCAGCAAAAAGAAAGTATGAATAAAATAATATTTTTTTTTAATATTTTTTTCTTGTTTTTTACATAACCTGGCTTTCAAAACAAAACAAGTCAAAAAATAGCAACAAAATGGTATTTAATAAATGATATTGAAAATTAAAATAAACAAAAAAGACTATATGGATATTCATATACATGCATTCAAATGTGCATGTACATTATCCCAGCGGTAACTAGAATGAGTAAAGACGCCTAAAAGGAGGCCTTATTTAGTAGTCACATGCCCTTCCCGTAGCATTCCAAACTTATTAATTTTGCACACAGGTTGTCATTGCGAGCATGCGCTTCTACACTCCCTTTAATATTAAATTAGATCCCTTCCTAAAGAAGGGAGTTAGGAAGGTCACTGAAAATAACAAATAAACAAAACTAAACAACTTTCTTAGTCCCTTCTTAAAGAAGGGTGTAGCGACTGTGTACTGAATATTTTAGAAGGTCTTTCAAAAAGAAGCTTCTACCTTCTAGAAGGCATAATTCTGAAAGCAGGATATCATGCGAAGCGAATCTTTTAGAAAGGAGTACAGAGGCCTTCAAAAAGGCCTGCCACTTTCGGTCCTTTCAATATTTACCACTAGGATGCTATGGGTGTAGCATGTGATATAAGTTTTTCATATGATAAGGTGAATATTAATATCTGAGCATGCATGAATGTAGTTAGTTCATATATATGAATATGCAACAATATGTGGCAATTTGTGTAGAGATTGTAAGCATTTTATAAATTTGTATAAAAACAAAGACTATTAGTAGATAGTTTGTTTTATGAAAACTAATTGATTTTAAGTTAAAATAAATTATTTTAAGCACGTAGAATTTTGAAGAGTTGCTTTATAGGTTAAATTCCAAAAACACACATACAGCTACAATATTTTATGGAGAAGTTAAAAACCTGTCAGTTGGACACATTTTCCTAAACCATTAAGAACGCAAATTGGATTTAAGCCAGCTTTGATATCTGTATAACAATGTAAGTTTAATATATAGTTTGTTTAGAATCTGTATAAGAGTTTCAGCTGTTTTTATGCTCTCCAACACTTGTGGTGAATAAGAGTGGTTTAGTACAACTCTTAGGGCCAATTTAATCAATTCTTTTTAAATATTAATTTATGTTTTTCATGTCAAGTAACAATAAAATTATATGAAAAACTATATTTAAATATCAATTGAGATTTTAGTAGAGTTGGTGATATAAAGGGTTTTTCAACCAGAACTTTTTTTTCTAAAACATAATAAAACAAACAATTTAGGTGAAGATGATTTAAATTTTTACTACGAAGTGAAAAGTTCGGCAATTATGAATGAAGAATGATATCTGGCAAATGTCCACCAGATGTCGATTCATTCATCAAAATTTTAAATCACTTTTTGACAAAATGGAGGGTCTATTTCGTTAATTCCATTACGGATTTTGAGTTTTAGAGCTGCAATCGATTCGATTGGTTCCGTATACACTCTGTCTTTAACATAGTCCCACAAAAAAAAATCAAGTGGTGTTTAACCACACGATCTCGCTTTCTACTTAGCAGCGAATGTTCGTGAAATTATTAACACCAAAGTTCTTGTTGAAAACCCCGATACTACAATTGTATTATCAATATATTGTAATAGATTTATCATCGTATTGATTTTAATGCGCAAGAGTGGTTAAATATGAAGGGCCGATGTTGAATGTGAACCACATCCAAACGTCAAGTTTTTTTCTGCATTTCATTTGACATTTCTCAATTTCAGACTAACTTAATTTAAGCCATGGTATGAAGTTATGAAAATGGGCGTTCAAATCAAAATGCATATCGTGCACTTCGTGATTTTTTCGGTCAATGTAATCATCCAAATGTGCGTACAATCTGAAAAATGGAGCAAACCGGGTCTATAGGAGGTGTAAAAACACCAGTGCATGCTCGTACTGCAGAAAATATTGCTGCTATTCACGATAGTGTGGCTGATGGGCCGTCCACCTCAACTCGTCGTCGTGCCCAATAATTGCCACTCTGACACTCGTCGTTAATGAACATTATAACGAACTTTTTACGGCCCGAATTGGAAGATATGGATGTGGACGATATTGGTTTCAATAGGACGGTGCTACTTGCCACATAGCTAACGAAACAATGGAGCTTTTAAGCTAATTTTACTCACCAAGAAATCGGAATCGACATCACCGCGAATTAGACCCATTATAAACAAAATACTAAGCATTGTTCTTCGACTTTTTATCGTCGGTAACTTAATAAGACCAAGTCTGCTTTCATATGGAGGTAATACAAGCGAATTCCATCCAAGATCTCTTAAATAAAATAAAAGAAACTGTTTCTGTACAGATTCAATGCTGTTGATATAAGTATTAAAGTATATATTAAAGGAACCCATACAATTGATCCGTATTCCATATTAGGGCGAACCAGAGACGTATATAGATTCTTTCGACCAACGTTTCATAAGCCCAAGTACTCCATTAGCTTTATTAACCATCAATGAAATGTGATCAAAGAATTTTAGTTTATGATCTAATAAAATACCACGATCAATAATATTGTGAACTTTATCCGGTAATGTTCCATTTAGATAATAACTAGTATCAAGTTTTAATAAGCGGAAAAATGACATGTGTTTACATTTTTTAAGTTCAAATCCAATACGTTGTAATTACACCATTGAGAGAAAAGTTCAACGTCAGCCCTTAAAGAGTATTGATCAATAATATTGTTAAGCGAATTAAAAAATTTTACATCATCAGCATATATGAGTATGTTGGAGTGCTTAACAACGGATGGCAGATCATTAATAAATGATGTGAACGACTGCCTCGAGGAGAGAGAACATTGATAAGTTTTGAGGTAGCATTCTTAAATTTTACTTATTGGGTTCTATCTAAAAGATAAGATTTAAGCCAGATTATTGCGTTGTTGCTAAATCCCATACGTGATAACTTGTAAAGTAAAATATCGTGATTGACTTTATCAAAAGCTTTACTAAAATCCGTGTAAATAACGTCGGTTTGTTAATTATTAATAAGACCTTCATTTACAATAGTTGTTAATTGTAAAATGTTAATAACAGTGGAATTAGATTTCCTGAAACCATATTGAGAAGTTGATAAAAGGGAAGAGATTTGATGATATAAACTATCAGTCAATATCTTTTCTTAAAGTTTGGGAATCGCATACAGCTTTGCAATTCCTTAATAATTCGTATAATTTGTTTAGGAAAAGTTTCCAAGTTATAATACAGCATAAATTTTTTTTTTCTGCGTGTATACAGTCTCAATTAGACATTTTTTCTGATGCATTATTTTTATGTAAATCCTTAATTTTATTGCAAATAATCACAATTTTTGGTCACTTATGTTTTCTATAGATAATACTTCTTCAAAGTGTTTCAATTCAAACCAACCAGAAGAGTTTTTTTAAATATTCAATTTATGAAAGGCTTATATAAATGTATAGATATATATATATATATATATATATATATATATATATATATATATATATATATTAAGCCTACACATAAATACATAAACAAAAATGTTTTCCTTAAATGTCTTTATAAGCTTAAAAATGTATGTAAACCATACTGACAAAAGAAAGTATTTTAAAAAAAATACTTAATTGAAATATGAAAATGTGTTCATTTTTGGAATTTAAGCTAAAAAAAATTAATAAAGAAAAAATGCACAGGCAAAATTCAATACTGGTAATAAATTTTCTAAAAGTAAAATACATACATGCATTAAAACTAACAAGTAAATACCAATTTAATAACATAATCTTTTGAATGGTCTTAAAAAACACTCAAATGCACTTGTGCAACAAAAGCTTTGACTAATTAATTTACATTTATCTCTGCAAAACAATCTACAAAATGGAATGTAAAATGAAAACACACACGCACACTTGTGCATTTTAAAATAAATGCAACAAAACAGGAAATATGAACACACACACGCACGCACACATAAATGCAAATTTGAAAGCAGCTTCACATACATACACAAACGCATACGAATTGGAAACTTAACACTTTATTAAAAGGAGCTGAGCAAAATGTAGAGAGAGATACGAGAAGAATGTAAAGTAGTTAGAAAGAGAAAACGATATAGTAGGGAGAAAGGAAGTTTATTAGAGATGTGATGAAAATCTAGTCTAAAAAACAAAAAGTACCAAAATATAACTTTGTTCGCAATGGACTTTTTCCATAAAAAAGTAAAATTTTTTAATAAAAATCAGAGCATAATTAATAAATTAAGATCGGAATTCCGCATTCCTCTAACTGAGTTTACGAAGGTGATCGGTAAATTTTACATACACACACACACACATCTCAACGAAACTCTTTAAAAGGATGCATATCAAAGTTAAAAATTTGAAATTAACCCTAAGCGAATTTATTACAGGTGGTCTTAAAAGCCATGATGATAACTTTTTTTAGCTCTTTAATTGTTGGATGCCAAAATTTTGTTTATTACCTTTCCTTCACACTGAAAAAAATACCAATGTAAAATTAACATGGAAAAATGTTGATTGAGAATCATAGTAAATTTCTGCAAAAGTATGCCCATTATTTAAATTTATCATTATTTCATATTAATTTTAAATGAAAAATATTAAAATATTCTTAAATCATGCGTATTTAATAATATTTACTGTTAAAAGAAATAAAAAAAATATTAAAATATAAATAAATATGGATTCAATATTGAATCTATTAAAAACCGGTTTTATATTAAAATCAAAAGTTTATCTTGTTAAATTAACATGCATACATAGTTAAGCATGTTATTTTTTTATTTTCATTCTTAAAATATCGACCCCTTTGCGCGAATTAATCTTGTTCTACATTCAAAGAGACGTTACCTGGAAAAATATTTTAGGCGAATTCCACTTCGTCTTATCTTATCTTATCTTATCTAAGCACTTGTATATTTTCATTTTGATATTGCAAGTGAAAGCAGAGAAAAGTAAAAAACTGACTGTCCTGTAAAATTTGGTATTTGTAACATACGATAATTTCGCGCAAAGGAGTCGATATGCTATAAAAAGAAGACAATTCCCGTATTCTTTTAATTAAAATTATTTAGTTAAATAGTACATCAAGTTTTCAAAGTAGAATGATGACGAAAACCATATCGGGCGATTCTGCTGATGCTTCTGTTGACAAAGGAGAATACAAAATAAGTGAAGCATGTGTTACAGGGGTAAGTGTATTGAATTATTCTTAAATAAATGCATATGTTGTCTATGAAGCTTCTTCACACTGTTATAACACACTCAAACCAATTTGATTCTCCATGCAATTCACGTTGTTTCAACTTGAAATAACTTTCATTCAACGTGATTCGGATTGTTATTTCAATGTAAATGACATTTTGCTCTAACTTTACTGCAATGTTAAATTAACAAGAATTATAGTTAATTTAAAAGAAAAAAATGTTGTTCGCAAGTAAATGAATGGTAAATTCCTTCTTCAACACGTCGGACGTGTTTTTTACCCGCTGCTGCTTACTCCAAGTTTAAACCTGTAATAAGGCTTATTATCGTCTTGTGGTGTTAACTAGCCGTTTGTCCTTGTTTCATTGTATCGTGGTCGCTTGTGATTTTTGTTATTAGTCGTAAAATTGTTTTTAAATTTACATTTTTAATAAAACTAATAAAAAAATAAAAAAAATTCACTGGAATAAATAAAAGAGACAGATAAATCTTTGAAAAGGTAATACACACACACACGAATTAAAACTTATAAACAAAACCAGCTGTTTCGCTCTGACAAATACTGGTTGTTTTAAAAAAGTGCTGCCAAGCTATTGTACTTAGTTACTGTCACTGTTGCCAAATTAAAATTGCCAATTTGTTTTGTCGTTATTTTTAAATTATTTATACATAAATATTATTGCAATACTTTATACAATGGAGTGTATCAATAAAAAATGTTCTATTGTCAATGATGATGAAAGGATGTTGGCTTGTTGGCTGTGTAATGGGTTAATCCATTTCAAGTGTGGTGGAATTCCTGTTTTAGCTGCTGAAGCAATTTCTAAGTCTGAAGGGGTTATTTGGTGCTGTACCCATTGTAGAAAAATTGGAGTTGATTTTTATAAGTTTTTCCAAGCAAGAAAATCAACTTTTCTGGATATTAAAAAAGAAATTTTAAATTTATCTGACCGTCTTTCTAACTATGAAAAATTGTTTGATGAGTTCTCTTCCCTGGACAACTATACATCTCCGGAACAATCTTCACCGAAACGCCGGAAGTCTGCTAGGAACAATAATAAGGCACTAAATGTTCAGCGTTTGGCTCCCTCAGTATCCAATTATATAGATAATGCTACAGTAACTCCCTTTTCAACACATGCATCGTCTGTTACTGCAAATGTTTCAAATAAAACTACACAAGTAATTCAGGTTGAATTAACATGAAAAACGTATGAAGCAAAATCAACACCGAAAACTTTTAAATCAACCTTGTCTTCTTCGTTTTTAACTTGATTTTTTTTTGTGTGTACAAGAATTGAATAAGCGAGTAGCCACATTTTTCATTTTGGTGTTAAGAAAATTATAGAAAGAAATGACCGAAATCAAGTTTTCGGTCACATTCGGTCATTAATTTCTTAACACCAAAATGAAAAATGTGACTACATTTTGGGTCAAAAATCAAAACCAATTCATAACATCAGCTAAAATTGCAATTAAATATCTTATCGTCCCAGCTACTTCGCTTCCTTCAGAAAGGTGCTTATCAGCTGCCGGTGTAATATTAAATAACAGGAGAAACTGCCTCAACCAAATAAGGTTCATGTCCATTTGTTGTTTTTTACAAAAAAAAATTAATTTCTTATCAAATAGTTGATGTTTTTTTGTATTCTGGACGTAAACAAATTCAGTAAGTGCCAGAGATCAGCAATGAGTAGTGAAAAAGTGAGTAGAGCTTAATCATGACTAATAATTTCGTATACCTGTACGCACTCATACTTATCGCAATGTTATTGAAGCTCATATTCACTCAGAAGTTTGATTTTATTCATTGTGCTCCATACTTAGCAACATTTATGTAGTGGTTGATTTAGATTCAACTTAACTCAATGTGTATAGACGAAGCAAAATGCGAGGCTGCCAGATTTGTCCCCGAAATAACAAAGTGACGATTTGGAAATTACAGTTTACTAAAGTTTACGCTCAGTTAGTCGGGAGTAACAGTAAATGGTTAGACCAATATATTTCTTACAGATTGAGACGTAACATCTTACTGCTAACTATAATCGTTCTAATTGCTTTACATACAACAAAATGAAGCGGCTGATTTGCAACGTTACTGTTACTCCCGGCTAACTGACCCTTTATATGTATGAAGTGGACGATTTTTCGGCAAATTTATCTGGCAGCGCTTATAAATGAAATTGTGTGTAGAACCTGTTGTGTTACAATGTTAAATGAATTAAATGAGCTGAATTTGTTGAATTTTTTCCTTAAATTATAAATCAAACTGAGGTCATTTAAGAGTATACAAATTGCTCCCATTAATTCAATTTCTGTTTCGGTTGAATGCTGCAACGCTCCCTAATGAAACGAAAAAGGCTCAGCAACGAAACGGTGACGAACAGCAACGGTTTTCAGTTTCAATTTTCGTTTTCGGTATCGATTACGGTGTATGGGGAATCCCGGCTTAAGTTTTATGATTCTTTAAGTTTTTGATGGATGGAACTTTTTTTGTTTTAATAGTTCTCAAAATGGTTCCAAAATTATATTGTTTGGTTTATGCATACATAGATTAGTTTAACACTATAACTTTTATACAAACACACACAAGTGCATATAAAAATATAAGTTGATCACATACAAGCATTTCTTCTTACGTTTGCATTCTGTATATCGTTTGTATTTTAAGTATTTGTAAAATGATCTTTAAGGTATTAAATTTAATTTGTGGTTTTACCAGTTACTTGTAATTTCAACTACACTAACACACCACTCTTCAAGTTATTACTACCACCACTTTAAATACGTTCACGAGGGAAAACCCAAAAGAAATTTAAAGCTCAGTTATAATTGTTTTATATTTTCCATGTTCTATCTTGTTATAAAAACTGTTTTCTCTGTAACGTTCTTTTGTTTTAAAAGCGCATTCTTCGATTTATTAAAGTTTGTCTCGTGTTGTCTTTTTGAATGGTTCCTAGAAAGATTCGACTTTAGCAGACTTTGCCATATCGTATGAAAATAAAAACATTTTTATGTGGGCCATTCTTCATTTTAGTAATTTCCATCTTGTCGCAAAGAGTTGAATCTTAAAGCTGTTGGGTTGAGAGGACGAGTTTGTGCAGCTTATTTGCAACTCTGTGTGTCGTGGCTGCCCAACCAAAGGATTTAAATACATGATCATGTCATGCCCAACCCAGTAAAAACTTCGCCTACAAGTAATCAGGAAAAAGTAAAAATACCACTTCCAATTCTACTGAAAGGACCAATGAATTTTACAAGAGATGTCCCAAAATTAACGCATTTAAATGTAAGTCATTATTTTTTTTACCTACATACATCCAGAGAGAAGTAGTTATAGAAGTAGCTTTAAAAGTAGTAATAGAAAAAAGCTACTAAATAATTAGTGAAGGAAGCTATTCATTTTGAAAAAGTAGGTGAAGTTTTTACTGGGAAGTTAATTTTAGTTATTTTTAGCAAAATATTTTCCAAGCATAAGAAATATATGTGAAAAACATACTTTATATTTGGTTGGTAAGCCTTTTGGTCCGTCAAATATTTCCGAATAAATCAGTTTTTATCCTTAACTGCTTAAGCGAACATTCAACAATTTGATGTAAAAAAATGCCTTCTTGTTTTTCGTCTTTCGAAAGTGTTCGAGTAGTTAAATCGGAAACATAGAATTTGGGTGTTTCTACGCAAAAAGAATATCTCGAAAATATAAGGGACCCGAAAAAAATCACGTAGTGAATCATGCCTAAATCTTGGTAAGTGGAGTCACTCTTTATGCTGTAGCTGTGAAGCAAAAGTTGTCCCTTAAGCAAAAAATAAGGTGCATCATGCATTTAGTCATGCACTAGAAATTTTACCTGTCTGTTGATATCCTCCCGGGGATTTTGTAGAGATCATCTTAAGGATATTTTACCTTCTGGTGTTACATCCTCCAGGGAAATCAGTTGCAGTCAATAACTGGGATTTAACAAAAATCTAAAATTGGCAGATTTAAGGAGATCTTCACTATCTTTTTTTATCGTTGCTGACCAGAAATCCTATATGGTGCCACGGGAGTCATTAGCCCCCGGTAGCATGTTACAGAAGTGAATATATTTAAAGGCCTTTGTCAAAATGCTTCTTGCGGGAAACGCTTTTTCGTTAAAAAGGTACTTTCGGGGATCACGTAGTAATTGTGGTTAATCACCCAAAGTCGCCAGAAGGATATTTGGTTTTTCCCACTTAGAGCTTGGCCTGAGGGAGGATTATTTCTTTATACAGGGAGGATTATTAACAGATGCTGCTAGAATTTTTCTAAAAGCAACAGCTCCTTAATTAAAGTGTTTATTCTTGCCGGATTGTCTACTCAAATTGCTTCCAGGGTGCATAGAAAAAATTCTACAAAATTGTTCACCAATTAAACCATTAAGCAATATCAAATCAGTTTAAATTGTAAATTTAATCAAGTGAATTAAACATTTAATGAAGTGAATTAAACGTTTGATTGGTACTATTAATTAGTTTACTGGTGCAAATTTAATTAATATCACAAATTTTTTAAATGAAAACAATATTTTTTTTATTTCTGTGTGAACTGGTTGCGCTCACACTCTGGGCGTGGTTTTTAAACGCATTGTTTTTCACCCAGTAGTTAAGATCCACCTTGAAGTAGGAAGTATTAATGTAAATCCTTTCACAGCTTTCTGTAAATATCCACACCAGGGACACAAGCTTCGTAGGCGTATTGTTTCCACTAGGTAGTAATTGCAGGTTTTTTAAGATAAACTTGATCACATCTTTATTTTTTTCTTACTAAAGTGATAATTTTAAACTTTAAATAAAGTTTTACATAACGAGAAACTCAAAAATGGCCATTCCCCTATTCCATATTTTAAACAAATTTCCAAATTTTGATGAACTTATTTGACCTCCCCCAGTTACTGGTTCTAGTGCAATATTAACAACAACTAACTATGAACTTCATATGCACATGTAGTGCATACTTGTTAGGAAATATGATACTAAAGAGGTTTGTCTTAAGTTTAAATTTAAAGGTGCGTATATGTTGTAGGGGGTTTGCGTACATGTGTTAAAACATTTGTTTAGATGTATGTATTTATAGGTAGTATTAGTAGTTGCATGAAAGAATAAAACTAGGAAAACCTAACCAAATTATAACTACATGCATAAATGTATGGATTTTAAAGGGTGAAACCGAATATTGCTTACAGTTTCCTACAAGAATTTAAGTATGTATTATGACGCAGTGTGATCTGGCAACTCTACTATCATATTAGCTTGGATTGCCAGGAAAAGAAGTTAAAATTTAAATATTTTATTCACTTTTTGGCCCTGAACCATGTCAGTAAGAAGAATTTGGAGTGACAGTAGGCACTCTTTATAACAACTTACATCATTTTATAAGCCAGTAGTTCATTTGTGCCCATTAAAAATCTTATTATGTTGGTTTATGGTTGCCAAGTTTATTTTTTCTCTTAGAATAACAATTAATAACAAATTGATACAAATTTATATACCATTGTTTGTCAATTGTTTTTAGATATTAAAATCATTGTTAATTAAAATTAAGCCAACCCAACAAACACAACGTCAAGACTTTGATATAATATTACTTTATAATTTGATATCATGCATTATTCTCAAACCTATTCAATGGTTCGATTTTAACAAACGAGTATCTTTTTTGTTGAAAGCTGTTAGAAAAACTTTTTCTCACACTGTAAATATTTCTTTAATCATTATTATTTTAAGGTGCACATGTTGTTAAGACAAATTTATTTCAATCATAAGGTACTTGCATGTGTGTAAGAATATGTACCCTGCAAATAATAGGACCAGTCCAAACATGCGTGTAAAGAGTAGCCCACAAGGGATTAGGACTAGTCCAAAAGTAACCCAAACGTATGGAAAAAACATGGTCTATTTAGCATTACGATGTCCTAGGGCAGGACCATATAACCCATCTTTGGACTACAAAGGAGTAGTTTTAAAACTACTCCATTGTGTACAAAAGAGGATTAGTTTTAACTTCGTTTTAGAACGAAAACATGTCGTCTCACTACAAACACTTTTTCACAATGACATGGTCCATGCTTGCATTACATCGGATCAGTCCATGGAGTAGTCCATTTCATGAAATTGGATCAGGTGGTCCAATAATATTTGCAGGGTATGTATATGTTTGAATGTATTGTAATCATTATTGATTTTGATATTATTTTAAGTGCTGAAGAAGTTTTACCTACACAACGCTACATTTACTAGTACTTACTCCTTCTATAATTCGTAACGATAGAGAATTTTGTTTACTCTAAAAACAATTATAATTTGTAACTTAATTGGTGTTAAGATGGTTTTATTAGTTTGGTATATAAACTGTAGTTAAAATAATACTTGTTATCAAAGTAACTTCAAGTTATTATTGCTGCTGGATGTCTTAAATAGATTTTGTAAAGTTTTTGGTTGGTATTTTCCTTTTTGCTTTTGACAAAAGGTAATAGGAAAATTAGTTAGATCAAATATATATGAAAGGTTTAATAAAATAAATAAGGAATTAAATCAATACGATTTGGGATTATTTATAATTAAATTTTATTAATTGTTAGATGGAAATTAGAAATAATACCAATTGAAGATAGAGTAGTAAAGATTTTAAAAAAAATATAATTTTAATGAAATATACACAATTGTTGTTATAGTCTCTAAAAACAGATGGAAGAAAACTTAAATTAAAAAGGAATGTATATTTATTTGGATTAAGTTTTTTTCTAAGATAAATGTTAGTTATCTTTAAAACTAATAACTCTTGTTTAAATATTTGTGGCTTAAAAGCTTTTACATACACTGTTCACCAGTAAACGCATTAATCAAACATAAAATCAGTTTTCATTTAATATGTTATCAAGGGAATTAAACGTTTAATCAAGTGTTAAAACGTTTAATTGACAATATTAATTTGCACCAGTAAAAAAATTAATAATATCAATTAAACGTTTAATTCACTTGATTATACGTTTAATTTACTTGATTAAACATTTTGATCACTTGATTTATTTTTTAATTAAAACTGATTTTATTTTTGATAAATACGTTTATTGGTGCAATTTTTTTCTGTGTATTAAGTGACCTTATAATGTAGCAATGATTGCTTAGTAGGCGAAACCTTTTGAAAATTGTTAATGCTGTTTAAACTTTTGTGGGCGGATCGGTCCTCACAGGGTGAAAAGCCAAGGTCATTAGCATTTCAGAACTTTTCCAGATTTAATTTCAGAACAGAGTTCTGCAGCCGCTCTGCTTCTGCCTTTATCTTCTCCTTCAGTGACAGCTTGGGTGCGCGTCATTGCTTGTGCAAAAATTTTTGTTTGATTCAGCAAAATTATTTGTTTGAAATTTATATGAATAAACAAAATGCAAATAAATTGTTTGAATACGCGAATTTGTTTGTAGGACCGATTTTAGACAAAAAATGTTTTGATTCTACAAATTTTTTGTTTGAATTCGAAAAAAAATTTTTTCTGTGTTGGAAATGTCAACTTCGACTGCCTTATTTGCTTTTATATATTCTTAACCGAACGTCACCGCAGCGAACGCATTTCCAATCTGTGTAATGGGATTGGAATGATCATTATATTTAAATGACTAATTCCAGTTGTCGATGTTCTTACGATAGATAGACAATTGCTTTAAATTACAGAATATCTTAAGTCATTTTCATAAATTATTTTTATGGGAGCACAATACTTTAAATGTTTGTTTGCATTTTACTGACTTTAACGGCCAATTTCACCAAGTTCAGTTATAACAAACTAGTTCTTTAAATTTCAGTTAACAATATGTTTTGACAGTTATAGTTGATAGTATTTTGGCTTAGAGACAAAGGTTTTTCAATAAAAATATTTAACGTTTATACTTATTTGTGACCTTCTCCGAAAAAAAGGACCTAGTGTGTCAAAAAAGGGTTGAACTTAAGAGTGGATTCTAGTACATAAAAGCGTGTAGAATAAGATGAAATGAGTTTTTCTCAAAACTTCATTTTCACACACTAGGCCCCTTTTATCGGAGAAGGTCATAAATATTAAATTGTAACGTTGCTGACTGATGAGCTCAAAACTTGAAATTTGGACCAGTGATTCGTCACTCCCCAAATCGATCCACTAAGACTGGATTTTAGGAAATTCGAATGTTAAGGGGGTAAAAAAGAGTAAAAACGGGAAAATTTAGTATCCTTACATCTCCAAAACTAAAAGAGATACAAAAAAAATTTAATACTTATCGTTGTTGTATGGTACTTTTTGAAATTCGGCCGTATCAAGGAGTAAACGGGTAAAACCTGAATATCTTTTGAACCAAAAACAAAGAAACCAAGTTAATACCACATTCGAAACTTATCAAAAAATTACGAACACGAATTTGGTACTTTTTCGAAATTCGAACATTTAAGGGGCGAAAATCGTAACTATTTTTGGTACTTTTTTACTCCATTCATTGACATATTTGTACTAAATTATTTGCTGCCACTACAATACTGAAATTTTTAATACTTAATGGGGGAAATAGTACCCAAAAAAGGATATACGGGAAATTTGATCCATTCATTGACATTTTGTACTAAATTATTTGCTGCCACTACAATACTGAAATTTTTGGGGGAAATAGTACCCAAAAAAGGATATACGGGAAATTTGTTATTTTTTTTTTACTTTTTGGTTCTTCAACTGTTGGTTTTTTAATAAACTTTGGTATATTTATCTTTTTAATGCTGCACGGAAATAAAACGGTTTTTTAATATGAACCATTATTGTCCATTCATAAGTAAGCCACTACCCCAATGAGGTACACTCTCGAATATTTTTCTCTTAGTACTGTGTTGAAGGGTTTCATATCGTTAGGCTTTATCGATTACACGTTCTTACTTATTTTATAACAATTTAAATAACTAAAATTAAAATCTCATTATGAAAGTCCCTCGACATACAAAATAAAATCTATTTTTCACAAAACGCTAAGAAACTTTTATAAATTTAACAATTTAACATTTAACAATTAAACAAATAAAACTACATACAACACATTTCTCTTAATTCTTGTTAATAAAATTAATTCCTTCTACCTTTAATTCACCACGTATCATTAGGGGCCATTTGTGTTACAACCACCTTCTCTATGGAACTATTTAAACATTTTAATAAAATATCAATCACTTTTTCTATTTAACTAATTACATTTGCCTTTATTTATGAATAATTAATGAGCTGCAATCTATGTATTTCAACTAAGTGGCACCGGTTAGTACTTAAATTGTGGTTGAAATTCTACAATGAAAACTTTACTTTTAATATGTATGAGAGTATAAAAACCACAAAATATATAATGCTGCCCGTAGCTGCAAGAATTTAAATCCACACCTCTATTGATACTTAAGAAACAACAACAAGCAACAACTAAGTAAACTTTCGAGAACCACAGCAATATAAGTGAGGAAGTTTTAATGTCTTAAAGGGAATAGAAAACAGAGAATAAAATGTCAGGAAAAACTTTTTTTAACTCAAAAGTTTGTTAGAAATGAAACTTTAGAATGAAGACTGTATTTGTTAATTTAAAAAATTTACTAAAAATTGTATGAGGTTTTATTAAGTTAATTTTCGAATGTCCGTTATATGAAAAGTAAAATATTTCTTTAAATAAACACATAAATTTGAAAATAAAATCTGCGTTTACGTAAATATGCGATTGTTTGTTTTTTATAGTGATACCAATGCAGGCAGAAACAATATCTTTGTCCGTTTTAGAGTTTTTTTTTTAATCTCGGCATGGATTTGTAAGTGCATATTTTTGCATATAAAATGTTGGTGCAATTTTTTATTTTATAGAGCATATTCGACCTTTTTGAAACATATGTTTATAATTTTAAATATGGCTTAGTTACTGCAAACTAAATTCCTTTTTTTCCAAATTTTGTTAGAATATTTCCATATTTGGCCGTTGGTATCAAACAAATATCAATCCCGAAAACAACTTTTAATAACTTATAATTTTTTATATTAAAAAAAATTCATTGAACATCCGTAAAAGCACTTTAATAGGCTTTTTACACTGATCAACATCTTACATCTACCATCAAAGATGTAGAAAATGTGTAATGCTCGTTTACATTGATCACATCTAACATCTACCATCAAACAAAAATGTCACCAATTTTGAAAAAAAAAAACTTTTTCTACAAAAGTGCCAAAATTTAAAAAGAAAACACAAAAATGTATTTGAGGTTTAATTTGTTTAAAAATTTAAAAAACATAATTGCAATGTTAAAAAAGATAAAACTTGACAAATGGTAACGCTGCTTTCAAAACCAACTTCTTTTTGTCAGTGATGCCACAATAATAATAGAACTTATTGCCACTTTTTTAGTGATGACACTAAAATAATCGAAAGATGTAGAATGGAATAAAATGAGATAGGAGCATCTTTTAGAGATGTTGAAAGATGGTGGTTTTTAGCCCTGTGTATATCTTATGGAATGATGTTAACATCTTTGCAAATTCATGGTTGATGTTAGATGTTGATCAGTGTAAAAAGGCTATAGGACACCAAAAAAAATTTGATATATAAATGTTGATATGTACTATCTGAATAATAAACTTTATTACAGTTATCGTTGCCGTAAACGACTGTGTCGTTTTTTGTAATTGTAATTTTATTAAACGTAAGTTGCTTAAGACAATGACAGCCGTAATAGGGCTGAATATTCGCAAAAATAAATCTTATATGAATCCTAGCGTTATATTATAATTTTATTCTGGTATGTCCATCACTGCATATATATTCCAAATAGGATACATTTTCGAAAATTCGCCTTTGAACACTGTAGTGTAGTGTACCTATGATTAGGATGGGCCGACTAATCATTTTGCTGGTTTATTATATGCAAATTTTCAAAAGTCGTATCTGTTTTTAAGGCATATTTTTTAACAATTTTAAGGGCATATTTTCAAGTTTTGACTACCTATTTAATGCTCACAAAACACTTTTTTCGATAGCATATTTTTCATATTCTCTAACCAGGGAAACCATGCTATAATCGCGAACCCCACTTTAATACTTCTTAAATTATAACGAATACAGCTATTGCCACTCAATTTACCACATTTTAATTTAATATTACTGGAAATTACACTGCCACTGTTGTTTTATGAATATTATAGGTCATATGTCTATCAAGCGTTTTGTTTTCTAGTTAATAATAATTTTAATATTTTTTCCATAATTCTTATTTTCCTCTAAAAAGTATAAATTGCCCATAAAAAACGCAAAATGGGATATCTTAAGGAAATAAAACCAAGTAAAAAAGTATAGTCGGTCAAGCCCAACCATATGATACCCCACACCACAGTATTTTAAATTACATTTTCGAGGGTCTACCCTATTTGCGACCCATGGGCAATCATCGATATGCCATAAGCAAATTATTATGAAATGACCTTTGAAGCCTGCATACAGGAAACTATTTAAACTATTTAGAGTAATCGGAAATAAGGTCGATCAACACTTATATTTACAAGATTTTTTTTATGCTCTGACGTAAGGTTTATATAGAAGATCTTTCAGCCGAATGTTATTTAGATATCTTCATCTATATGAGATTTGGTTGCCTTAAGGTGATTTTAGGATGGGCGTTAATATGGGAGCAAGCAGCACAACATTTCGCTTATTTATTTTTTTTTTCACTACCAACATTTAAAAGGAAATTATGACGTTAAAAGTATTTTCGGGAGTAGTACATGTATAGAGCTATGGCCAAATATGGACCGATTTCAATTAACTTTGGTAAAATTATTTCGATATGTAGGATTTATGTGCATAAACACTCCATTCCGGAAATAAGCTTGTATGGGAGCTATGTGAAATTATGAATCGATTCAAACCATTTTCAATAGGTTTAGTCATTTTGATAAGAGATTAGAATTAAAAGCTATGTACTAAATTTCATCAAATTATTATCTAAAATGGCGTCGTGTACTTTGCGCACAAAGTTTACATGCACAGCCATCCAGCCGGACGGACGGACTTAGAATTTTTTTTTTTTTACTTAAACTAATCCCGCGAAGCATTACGCTTGTGTGCAGGAAACCAGAGTCTCTGGCGTGAACCGAACCCGCAACCGCTGCACTGCCAGCTAGCCTACCGGGGCACTTACGATAATCAATCAATCGGTAAAGTTCAAGCTGGTTCTATGACCAATATTTTAAGGTGTTGCAAACATTAGTACAAGCGCATAATACCGTCTTCACTATTGTGAAGAATGTATTACTGTTTATGGTTGTTTTATAGATCTAGAGAATCATAGCAGATGTTTAACATTTTAAATGGAAAAAATTATTTTGAAAAAAAAATTTTAAAGACCACAATTAATGCATCACGTTCAGTATTTTTCAAATATAAAAGTGCTCAATTAAACTTTCATATTTCTAACATTGTTTTCAAATTATGCCTTCTTTCCTGCCCTACTTTCCTTTCCCTCATTTAAGTTTGAAAAACCAACAACTTCTCCCTTAATTGCTAAATGTCAATATCTACAATTTGATTAGATTAATTAACATTATTTGCATATTTCTTGCAATCTAAATGTCTAAACAATAAGTAATTAGTTAAAAAGTTTATTTAATAAATTACTTAATTGCTCTGCAAATGTTATAAAGCATGCTTCTTGGTGTGAGTGATGCAAATGTAAACAACAAACTTACATAGCAAAAATTAAAGCATACCTAAAAGGGGCATAGGAAATTAAAGCATAACTAAAAGGTACATATTAACTTACTTTTTATGGCAGCTAAGAAATAAATTGAAATTTAAATGCCATTTATAAACTCATATGTTTTAAATAAAATTTATAAAAACAAAATGCAGTCTGAAATAACATGCAATATAGAGGTTATTTATTATTAACTTCATACTATTTACACATTACATAACCACAATAATAATGGAAAAATAAAACTAAAGAAAATAAAATAATTTGTATCTGATGCATGCAGCAGAATATTTAAATTCGATTTATTTTTTATGGTCTTGAATAAGAGATTTATGAAAAAAAAATAAATGTTTATGAAATAAAAATATTGGTATATGAAACAAAATAAAAAATAAATCTACTGCAAAATACCAATTTTACAAAAATTTTGTTTATTTAAATCGTTTTACCAAAAAAAAAAAAAAAAACATAAAAAAAAGTAGTTTCGAAACCAAATGGGAAATAGTAGAAAATAAAGCAGTGCTTTAACTTATGGCATAAACGATCTACATAACACCTTATTAACTTTTGACATAATAGAAAAAAACTTTTCAATATCAAACTGACGGTCTAAAATAATTCGGTTGCTCTCAACTTGAATCCAAATTAGATCTAAAATTAATAAACCTTTATTTTCAAAAATTGTTAATGGATATTAGAATTATTCGCTGAAAAAAAACTGAGCAAAATCGAAAAATTTAAGAATAAAATATGGCAAATACTATACGACTTCTGACCTCGTCAGTTATTTTGTATACTATATATATGTATATATAGCAACATGTGTATCTCTCTATTGGTTCTTGAATATAAATCTACAATAAAGCTTTTAAGGATAACGCTAGTAAATTAATATATATGTATATTAAATTTATTTGGCTTAAAAACTGCTTTAAATAGAATTTGAAAGAAAAAGAAGTGTAAGACCAAAATATACAAAAAAAATACGCAACCTTCAACGTGTTCAGCTTTTTTTTAAAAAAGATTCAAAACTAAAAACTTTACAAACAGAAAGTCAGAAATCACTCTAACGACACTCTAACTTAAGATCATGTTCGGTTCTTCGATTGAAGCACAACCGCAAATACCGTTGTAAAAGCCACTTTTTGCAATATCAGTTTTTTTTGCAAATTATCGTCAACATTACTCTCTTACATTGTTTTAACTGCATATAATCCAAAATTATGCACCTTAACCTCTTCAAAATCCAATACAAAATGATACCATCTAATGGTTTTGCAAATTGGAATAAAGTTTTAAAAGCCGCTTGTGTAGTGGAAAAACGGTTTAAATGACATCGCGATTGTGGATATGAAACGTTTTTCCACTAAAAAAAATTTATAATCTGCAATTTCCATGTTATTTTAAATTCATTTAATTTCTTAATATTTTGCATACAAGTTTTTATTATCATTAATTTTGATAATCAAAAAAAAAATTAAAAATAAGTAATCCTGCCTTTTAAAATCGATTTTTTTCCTCTCCTGAAAAATAATTATTTTGTCACTTTCAACGTTATTCGCGGCTGTGCTTCAATTATCGACCTAATGGGTTAAAATTTGTAAATGACTTTCTCTACACATTAAAATAATTCGACAAAAGAACTGGGCAAAAAAGAATATTAAAAAACTAATAAAATGTGCTTGTCAATCCTTGTCAATAATAAAAAGTTAAGTGCTGGTTCACACTCTTCAAGTTATAGCCGTCATATCTTGAGTTTTTGGGGTGAAAGGAAAAGAAATGGTATCCCTTTTTCACTTCTCTCCTAAAAGCTCAAGACTTGACGTCTAAAACTGGGAGAGTGAAAACGAGCGCTAAGAATCAGGAGAGCAGAAATTACTTAAAAACATTTTAAACTTTAACTTAACCCATTAAATCCATTCTTGTACGCACTAAAGTAAATACACAGAAAGAAAAACACTCGGAATAAATCAAGTTCTTTATGATTACTTTTATTACAAGTCGTACTCAAAAATCCAAGTACGAATAACACAAAAACGTTCTCAAAACAATCCTTAATGGGTTAACTTTTAGATCCATCCATCTCGGAATTTCTTGAAATCTTAATGCTTGATTATAGTAAAAAAAAGATTAAACTTTTCGTTGTGTTTAACCCTCCGGTTTACGCATGTTTTGGTTTTCTATACACATTGAAAGAGTGTGCTGTATGGTTCAAATAGCTTATAACTTTTTTAATTTTGCGATTATTATTACTTCTTCTTTTTTGAACACAGGTGTCTAATTCTCAGTCGTGATCGAATACTTTTTCGATTCGAAAGCAATTTCATTTCTCTCAGTCTGCACAACCTGCAACCGATTTGCATTGGCCGGCAAGACTACGCGATTTAAGCGTTCTCGACTTCTTTTTGCGGTATTGCCGGAAGTCACGAGTCGTAAAAAGAGCACAGTCCAAAAGCAAAACTAAAGTTTTTCATTTATAGAAAAAAAGTTAAAGCCAAAGAGCTTGCGATGAAAACTTTTGCGTCAAACTGTACTTTAATCGCAGGTTATCACGATTATTTGGACTGTAATAGCAAGCAACAGAAAACAAACGTTTCTGTTACTGAGATCGCAAAATGTACAGATTGATTTGTCTAAGTTGGTTTAAAGTTGTATATTTTTTTTAATTTTTTTTTTTTAATTTATGCCATTGCGCAACTTTTAAACCTTTTAAAATAAGCAAAAATTATTTTACAATTGTTACAAATAAAATTTAAAAATAAACTTTTTCCTTTTTTTATATTTCAAACCACTAGTCAACATTTAATATTCAGCAACTATTCTTTTTTTTCATGCATCATAATATAAAAAATAATATTTTTTGGACAGATGAACAAAAGAAAAACTTAAACAAATTAAAATTTTATAAGGCCATTCGGCAACTGAGTCGTGATAAAAATAAATAAATAAGAAATATACTATTGAAGTATTATTAAGCCTTAAGTTTACAAAATATTTAAATATAGAAAACTAAAAATTATTTTTTTAGAATTTTGTCAATAATATCGTTTTGTTTCTGCCAAGTAATTTCTTATAAAAATCTTGTATAATGTGTGCTTGAAAAGACCATATCCTTGAAATGAATATTTGAAAGAAAACAAAATGTTTCTGCGAGAAATCAAAAGAAAAGTCAAAAGCTTCTTTAAAAACCCAAGTGGATTATTAAGGCATTTAGGGAAAAAAAATAAGGTAACGAAATTATAGTTTAAGGGGCCTGTTATGCATATGTTGATTTTATATTATAAGCGAACAAATTAAAGAAGAATTTGAAATTCAAGACATGAATTTTAAAAGTGTTTAGAATTGTAAAAATTATTTTTGTTACAATTTTAATAAACTTTTTAATAAATACATGTATCGATGCCGGTATGCGATAGTATCGTAAGGGACAATTTATCGAAATTTCTTTTTATTCTTGCAAATTGGTTATAACTACCCGTTACAATCACGTACAAATTCAAAAACTATGAACTTGTACCGTTTCGATGAAAAAGCCCATCTGAATATAAATAACGTATTGCATTGCTAAAGAGAAAAAATAATAAAAACCGTTCTCTTCTAAAATTTCCTTTTTGTCGCTTACGATATATTCGCAAATATGGCTCTACGTATGACAATTATATTTTGATGTCACATCACTCATACGCATCGTATGACATGAAGTTGGCAATAAATCAAATCAAATAATCGAATAAGTTTACAAGTTCTCCAAAGCAACAAAATATACAGCCTCAATAGTTGCAATGCGAAATGAAACTAGACTGAGCAAATCTGCCAAAGAATTTTGAAAAGTTAGCTCGGGTTTCCGAAATTTCGGGCCTTGAAGTTTTTGAATTTTTTGAAAAGGCGTTTGGGATAAGTCAAAAAAAATTAGTAGATGTATTTCTGAGCGTAAAAATGAATGCAGATGTCTATAGTAGAATTGTATTGCGATTCTTTTCTTAGAATATATTAACCCTCTAACTCTTATTTTAAAAGGTCATTTTTGTCCTTTTTCCCCACTTTTACACAAAAGTATACTAAAACGACACTTTAGAGGGTTAAAATGCTTTACGAATATATTCTGCATCAAATTTACTAGGGATCTTCATAGACCAAAAATTTGTGCAATGTGTGTAAAATATGGAAGAAAGGAAAATTGAAGAGAAGCATTTATTTCTAAAAGAATTAATTTGCATTTTTAAATTTCTAAAGGGAAAATATTATTGTCAATAACAATTTAAGAACAAGTAAGAATGTATAGTCGGTCAAGCACGACAAATTTTCGAGATTGAATCCTATTTGGGATCCGTGGGCAATCATAGACCCGCCAATACCAAATTATGTTATTGGGATATGGTTCATGTTAAAGTTCTTTGTGCCAATTATAATAAAGACATCATCATCTTTATAAGATTTGTTTGCCTTTGTATTGGGGCATGTGAAATGCCCATTTTCAATAGGCTCAGTCCTTATGACAATTGAAACGTATTTAACAAAATGATAAAATGTTCTTTAAAATTGTGACCTGTACATTTATAGTAGTGTTGCCAATGCAGAATTCGGAAATAACACAAGACTGTGTCCCATATTACACATTTGAAGAAAAATTACGAATAAATTTTTTTAATGTAGTGACTGTTCGCAAATGCATCACTACGTTGTATCTGATCAATTGAAGGCTTCTGACTCAAAATGGCTTAAAAATACAGTTCTGTTATGTATAATATAAAACGGATGGTCACCGTATGTACTAGGGTGATCGATCGAATAGTATTCGACCGGTTTTAACCGGTTATTTTAGTTTGGCCCAAGTCGAATATTTTAAAATGTCAATTTTTCGAATATCGAATAAACCGGTTATTTTAGTAAAATAAACCGGTTACTTAAGTAATGTGTAATTTATATACTTAAACTTTCTATAAAAAATGTCAAAACAAAATGTAACAAAAGTCGAAAAAACATTATGAGCAATGTAAATACAACTCGCTTAAATAAGCGTGTTTTCCTGTAACAAAACCAAAAACAATTTAAAGCACTATAAAAAAAGTTCAGCTTAAAAAGTAATTAGCAATTTGACAGTGTTATATATGTATATCTTAACTTAAAGAACTGACTTAAAAGAAAATTGTGCTTAAACGGCCGTAAAATGATAAGTTGCAAAGGATCTTTAACGTCACGACTTATTAATCACTTTTAATTAGTCTACAAGCTTGACATATATATGCGCCAAGTAAAACTATGCTGCCAATAATGAATGAAAAACTCTTAAGTAGCATATCTTCATGCTTAAAACAAGAACATACCGGCTGAATCAATGATATGGGAAAATTCTTCAGTATTATTAAACACCAAGAACTTAAAATAAAATTAAAGGAATCAAAAATGTTCTGGAAGGGTTTAAATTGTGTGATCGAGGAATTGACAGATATTTCATATAAAAAGCATGTTCATATTACTATTGTTTCTATAATGCTGAAACAAAAAAAAAAAAAAAATATATATATTCCTGGATAAAAGGTTTTGTTTCCCTCTTTTCAAAAATATGGCTGAAGTTTACTGCTTCATATAGACCTACATTATACGTAAATGCAATTATCATCTTAGACATAAAGTTTAGCAAATAACTAGAAATTGTTTAAAAAAATGCTTAAGTTTAATCATTTACTGGTGAGGCCCTATGCTCCTTATGGGATCGACGGGAACATATATGTATGTATTTTGTTGTTCCGCACCTTCGTGATTTGATTTGTTTTTATTCTTATTAACTTTTTATTACTAACAATTTAATTTGATTTTTGTATATTTATGTATTCGAATTAAAACCGGTTAACCGGTTATTTTTAAAATGCTTAACCGAAAACCGGTTTTTTTAAAATAGCAACTATTCGGAATATTCGAAAACCGGTTATTGAAAAATGTCGAATAATCGATCACCCTAGTATGTACATATAAATTTTTTAAAATTTCCGAATATTTTTCATTACTTTTTTTAAAAGCATTTTTTGCAATATATATTACAAAAAGTCCTTGTTCACACTTTTAATTAAGTGAAAAGATTGCAAAAAATGCTTTTAAAAACAGTAATGAAAAAAATCTGGAAATTTTAAAAAATCTGAAAAAATAAAGTTACAAATATTTTTGCCAACATTTTCAAACTTTTTACTATCTTAAAAGCATTTCATAAAAATTCTAAGTGAAGTTTAAAAGAAAGTATTTGAATTTGCGAAAATCACAATTCAATATGTTATTTTAAAAGTACTTTCAAATTACAAAAATTAATAAAAGAACAGAACTCAAAATAAATTTCCACACAGATTACACTTGCGCTACACATACACACGGATTGACAACACTGATGGACACCAAGCCAACCGGTTGGACAGACTACGTTAGATCGACTCAAAAAGTGATTCTGAGTCAATCGGTATACTAAAAGGGGCAGAACCAATGCTTTTATGTGTTATACACATCAGCACAAACGCATAATACCCTATTCACTGTTGTGAGTATTAAAGTAAATAAACAATTACTAAAATTTTTAATTAGATTTTCGAAAGGTATAAAAATTATTTGCAATAACGATTAATAAAAAGATCAGTCAGGACAGCGGTAAAAAAAAGTTGCTTAAATTTTAAAAATAACTGAATTCAACCCAGGTTCGAGCCCCACCTTAGCCAAGAAAATAATCAATAATTTTTAATAAAATTCCAAATTGTAAAAATTCCTTCCTTCAGTAAAAATAATTTAATGAAAATTAAATTTGATGAACTCAAGCCTAAATAAAAAAAAATATCAAAAAAAAACGTAAATAAAAAAATTATCTAAAATTCAAAAAATTACTTAAAACTAGGGTATTCTTTTAATCGACATTTTGCTATAATCGGTTACTCAATTAATTAAACGAGGATTTGGTTTAATCGGTTAATAAACGGTTAATTTAGTTTTTGATCCGTTAACCGATTTATAAAGTTTTTTTCAAAATATAAAAATGCTTTAATTACACAAGGGACTTTTTTTGTACGGTCTGGAATTTTATTGCAATTCTTACTAATTTGAAGTCGCTGATTTCAAATCTAATCTTCATTTCACTACATATATTGGAATAACTTGAAAACGGTTGACCATATTCAGTTAAAAAAATCCAAAACTCGGCAACAATATTATCTTTGAGCTTACATTGTTTTTAAATTTACCTTGTAGTTTCGTTGGATTTTTGAAGAAAATATACACAAATTTGGAAAAAAAACCAATTTTTGGTTCTTTGAAAATTCATGAAAAATAAAAACGCGACAAAAATCACAGTTTTGGTCTAAACACATTTAGCTTTACATAATTCCGAATAAAATGAAGGGTGTTTCATTGAAATCGGGGCACAACTTTTGGAACACTAAACAATTTTTTTACCAATGAGAAAAAATCGCTTTAATTATGAAATATGCATATTTTTAGTTAGAAAAAATCGTTAAAATGAAGAAAAGAAGAAGAAGACGTGCAATGTGTTTTTTTTAAGGTTTTCAAGAGAGAAAAATATCTGATTCATATTATCTTTTATGATACTTTACTGATATCAAACGCCACAATAATTCGCAGGTATATTTACTTAAATACTGCGTTAAAAGAAATTCGGATTAAATATCAGTTACAGAGCGGTGCGTGATTTTTAAGAAAAACTAACATAATCCTTTTTTAAGCAGACTTTTTCAAAATATGTTCGTATCAATTTGAACACATAACACTTTATTTTTATAGAAGAAAGTTTAGTATGTTTTTACTAAAAAAATTACTATTTGCGACTCAACACAAAGCATTTCTTCTTTTTGTATATAACTTCTGAACCTATTAAGTTATCGCAAAACCGCTTAATGGATGTAATGACCAATAGAGATTCACAATGGTGCAATGAAAAAAATCTCAAAATAACACAAAGCACTATTTGCAGGTTAGATGACGATATATATTTTTTTATAAATTGGATTACAACGTAATATAAAAATTTTCCAAAAAAAAAGATTTGTTCTTTTGTAAGTCATTTAATGGCTTTTTGCTATAATAAATTTAAAAAAAGCGAAACACACATTATTAATATGACAGCTAGTTTTATAGAGATCCCTATCGGAAGTTCTATTCGTCCAAAAAACACCTTAAATGATCACAAGGATAATTTTTAAAAGTTTTCTCTTTCCATTAGGCGCTCTTTTTAATCCATTTCCCCTTTTAACTTTCTCTCTATTGCCCAAATCCATCATATGATATTTCCACTTACAGATGAAAACTATAGTAATTGCATAAACTTATAAGCTTCTAAGCTACATACACATATAAATGAAACTTAAAAAAATAAAAGGCACACATTCATACAAACACCAATATGTATGAAAAGAAAAATGTTCTTAGAAGTAGAACATAAAAAAACCACATTTCGCAAAATACAGCCACTACTATTATCCACTTAAACAACAGCAGCTACAACAACTATTTTACATTTCACTACTTTTACACAGCAATATTGTAAGAAAAAAAAAATAAGCAACATTATTTGTTAGAAAAAAAAACTGGTGAGGAAAGTAAAGGCAGAGGACGCAAATAGAAATGGGAGTAGAAATAAGTACTTGTAACATTTTTATTACAGACCAAACCAAACATTTGCCAAGTGAGAAGAATCCGTTTTCAACACTACAAATACAACAGTAAGAAATTTTTAAAAAAATATTTACATTAAAAAGTTATTATACACATTCATGCATAATATGCACACACACACACACACACACACACACACTTACATCTAAAGAAAAATTCTAAAAAAAAAGGATTTTTCCTTAATGTGTCTGTGTGTGCATATGGACTGGTTTGTGTAGTTGCGTATGTATTTCTTTTTTTCTAAATAACATAATTTGTATATTTTTCTGACCTTAACATGCTTTTCAAGCAATTTTTCAAGTAGAAGTAATGAAAGCTAACATCACAAATGTAATAAAAGAAAAAATTATAAACCAGAAAAGGGGTAAAATGAAATGCATATAGAAAACCTAACAGTTGTGGTTAAAATTTGATAAGCAGTTCCAAACATTTACATTACAAAAATTTTAAAACTTTAAAAAAATTTCGATCTACCAAAGGTTAAAATACAATTTGGTTTAAGGATTGATGTTTGACTACTGACGTCAGCAATCGTCGATGGCTGCGAGTGTAAGACGGCAAATCCATCTGAGGAGATCGAGTGGTTGCGATCGAAACATGTCATGGTAACCAGCCGCCTGTGTTCGAATCTCAGGTCAGTCAAGAATGAATGATTATCAATAACAATTTTAATTAAGTTTCATGTTGTAAAATTCCTTTCTTCATAAAAATAATTTAATGAAAATTAAATTTGATGAACTTAAGCCTGATTAAAATATTAAAAATTTGGATTAAAAACCAAAAATAGTTCAACAAAATAACCACAATTCTAATTATTTAAAAAAAACCCTAAAAACACAAATGCTTAAAAATGCTTTGTATAAAAAAATTATAAGGTAAAGCACCTCATATATTGAAAAAGGAAAATTTCTTTCGATTCTATTTTCTACTTTTTTCTTATCATGTTTATAAAAAAAGCTTATCTTCCAAAACTAAATACAGGGTGGGCCATAAATCATAGAACATTGAATTTTTGATGTTCATAATATTTTTATTTTGCACTATTTTTCTATTTTTATTTTTCAGTATTAGAAACAACGTTTGGGAGATTCAGTAGCCTTCTATACGATTGAGGAACGAGAAAATAAATGCTGAGTTTCATTTTGCTTGTCAAAAGCCAATAATTCAAACTCAAAAATTTCAAAATTTATTTAACACCAGAAATTCACCATCACGAAATTACGAAAAAGCAATCTAGTCGCTCAGAATCTGTAAGTGACTTCTCTTGGAATGTAAGACTAATTGTAGCGCGAAGGCAGGATAATGTCGAACGAGATCAGGAGAGCGCCAATGAGAACTATGAAACACGTATACTAAAATTCAAATGTTGCTATCAAAAATATTATGCTAAGCAACGAAATTCGATTGGCGACAAATTCGGTTGCGATAACGAATCTGTTTTCTCTGTGTACTTCTTCGATTTTCTTCTTTTTTTGATTTTTTTTTTTTTTTTTAGCTGTGGACACAAATAAATTATCAAAAGTGCAATTGCATTATCCGCTTCACAATTCATATTGTCTTTTCGACATTTAAGGTTATTATGATTTGTTCGTCGTGTGTGGAGAAATTGTACGCAAGCAAATCACACGCACAAATCACACTTGTGTGTTAAAGGCCTATTAGACACGCATACTTGTCTTAAGACATGTATGATGGCATACTTTAGGTTTAGCTATTGCACTGTCGAACGCTGACGGCATACTTCAGTACACAGAAATTTTTGAAGCGAAAACATGGCAATGAAGCGGAAAGTTGAACGTATGAGTATGTTGGTATGCGACAGACATCAGAAATTCAAAAATTTTTGAAAACCAACGTACATGTCTGACATACTCGTCATACATGCTATTACACAGTGAGATTTGGTATGCCATCGTACATGTCTTAAGACAAGTATGCGTGTCTAATACGCCTTTTAGATTTCTCTAAAAGAATACAAATACAAATTTTGTACTTTTAGAAATTCAAACGATTGAGAGTAGTCTTTACCATAAAATTTGAAGAGGAAAAAAAATTGCTTTAATTAAAAAAATTATTCCAGCAAAACAAAAAGAACTTTGATAACAAAATAAAAACTTTTTAAAAAGATTACAAAAATTAATTTATTTGGATAATTTTCCGAAAGTCAATTACATCCTAGCCATTAGCACAATGTTCGAGCTTTTACAAAAGAACTTTGTGGTTTCAACCCGACAAGAACACAATATCTAATCAGATCTCGGCGACAACAATTATGCTTGCTGCTTACTTTGCCAAAAATTTTAATAAGAGCTTTAAAAGCTGTTTGCTTTTACTTTCAAATATTAAAATATGTGCGTTTAGATGTTAATGATCAATTTTAGCGTAAAAACGGATTAAAGAAAGAAGTTTTGCAAAAAGCTTGAAATAAATAGCAAATGTCTTCTTTATCTACTCATTAAAAAAATTTGGTTTCTTTAAAGCACATAAGAGAAAAAGCGCTTCAGTAAGAGAGCTTTTAAACAGCAGTAAATGAAAAAGAATAAAAAATACAAAAAAAACTGCTGTTTTAGTGCTGACAACGAAGAACGTTTTAAAGCGAAAATTATTGGAAAAAGGCATTTAAACAAGTAAAAACAAAACAGTTATGAATATATTAATATAGTTAGCCCTTAAAAAATCACTTTCGGAGTGCTTTGTTTGCATTTTAAAAGAAGCGCTTATTGTCACCAGCAAAAAGTCCTCCAAACCGGGAACACCCCCTACAAAAATCAGACATCCCATTAGCAGGTTTGAGAACATTTTTTACTTTACATGCTTCCACCTCAACAGAGGTGGTCCCCAGGGAGTGCCACGAGGAGGCCACTGTCGTAACAATGGGATCAGCACGCTGACCCACGAGTCGACGTGAAGTGAATTACTTAGGATAGTGGGAACACTTTACCTTATACTCGTCAGTTTTAGAGATGACAAGTCTTGCTAAGGAACGCTTTAACCAGTTTGCCTTAAACACTCCCATACTCCACATTACTTTTATAAATAATATTGCTATATTGGCGCTCCCATCTGCTTAATTTCTTGACTATGAAGTTTTTATTTCACTTTTTAAAAAATACAAAAAAAAAACACACACACACAAACCCCAAAGTGTTGTATGAGTGAACATGCAAGTATTTGTATCAAACATGAAAACTGCCTGCTACACAAAAAGATTTGTTTTGCAAGTTGATGTTGTTTGCAACAACGATAAAAACAGCAACAACAACAACAACCATATGAGGAGCATGATGATGATTGTACAATTTCAAGCATGGAATGATGGCTGCTGCTCTTTACTTGCACATGACCCTGATGCCTTGCCAAGTTTATTTCTATAAATTTTTGTTTTTTCCTAAATTTTATTCTTATAAAATCTCACAGGCTGTTTTTCAAGACAGAATGAAAAACTGTTGTAGTTTATTTTTTGTTTAAATTTTACTTATGTTGTTATACATATCTGTTTTTATATTTCCTTGTTTAATTCATACTTATGTCTGTGTTTATTATATAAATGTTTTTTTGTTGTAGTGGGTATTCTATAGAGATTTTTTAGTGTTTTTTTTTTTTTTTGTTTTTTATTTGAGCTGTAATATTTTCTTACATAAGTTTCATCTTTAAGCTTTATGGTAATACTAATGTTTTTTTAATTTTAGGTTTTTGGATTCATTTTTCTTCTTTATTTTCTTTTATTTTTTAATTTAATGTTAAACTGTTATTGTGTTTTTTTTAACAACTTTTTTATTTCGGATGTTGTTCTTTGGTGTCTTTTAAGCCATTTAGAAATTTTTAACACATGTAGAAAAACACAATTTAGACATTATTTCTACAGTTTTTTTTAAGGAACGAAAATGTTATTATATCCTTTGTTTAGCAAGACATTTGTAAAAAATGCAGTTGTTGCATAAAAAGCTGTATTTTATAGATATTTTGTATTAAAGAAAAAAAATTGGATTAAAGTGATTAGAATTGTTTAAATTTAATGTTTACTTTAAAAGCAGGGCTTTTAGAATGGTAGATGTGCTCGAATCTAAATCAATATTAGATAAGAAACTAAGACCTCAACTGGGACTTAAGCATGAACTAGGACAGAAATAAAACTGAACTAGAATCAGAATAAGAAGATATATAAATAGATGCGTTAAAATCTTAACTATAGCTTAACTAATTACCTTAAACTTAACTATTATTGCATAAAACTGCAAATTGAGTTGAAGCCTGAAAAAAACACAGGAACAAAAATCTGAAGTTGCATTGAAAAACAACCCGTCCAAAAGACAGAACCGAAACCTTAACTAGAATTGAAAAAGGAATTCCAATTAGTTAATTTGAACTGTAGTAGAACCATATCAAAACCGAATTTAAACTGAACTGGAAGCAGCCGCCCGCTTTAAGCAGAGATTTCCGCCTACACTACAATCATCCAGCAGCCGAAAGGGACCCTTCATATCCAGGTCCTCTATGAAAAACCCTCACCAATGCTTCTTACTTTCTATGAACTGTCAGTACAGACCCTTCGGGTTGTTTTAGGGAAAGACATCTCAATGGACGGTTCATTCTTAAATGTTGTGTGTTCACCGAAAAAAGATTCCGGGTTGCAGTAGTGCATCTTACGAGACAACAAGTTATACCTCGCCTTCACTTGTACTGCCGAGCAAAAATCTATCTGTTTAACCGTAATATACCACTGGTTTTATCTCGTGGGAGCGCATTGATTACGTTAATGAGCATTGCACGATATCTGCCTATGTTAATCGCACTCTACAATAGCACAATCCCATAAATCAGAATAAAGTTAGCCACAGCCTTAAATATCCAATTGACACAACTGCAAATTGTACCTTTGCATGCATAAATAGCAACTATTCCCTTATACACCCATACAGAAACATGCCCAGGTATTTGGCGCTATCAGAGATTCGCAGATTATTCCCATTCAACCTCGGAACTTTGAGGTATTCGATCGTATACTTTCTCGTAAATAGTACCAGTTACTTTTAACACCTCATCTACAAGGGATGCTCCTGGTGTTAAGTACCTTCAATTCACCATCCATGCACTGACACTTTATGTTCAATTGCTTACCACAGTTTCGATTCTCATGTTAGTACGCCTTATCAACATTGTTTTCGTGGTAAAGTTCCCCTATAGTGGGAATATAACTCCTGCTAGAGGAGTGCCCCTGTTCACTTGTTTCTGAATATTGGTCTTGCCTATTGTAGAACATATGTTGCCTTTTCTAAGTAGATAATCCACAAACCTACACAAGTATACTAGCACCAATTCCCATGGATGCCACAATAGGCTGACGTTGTTGAACGCACCCTCAATATCGCGCAAGACACAAGCGTACACGTTTAAAAATCGAGTGATTTTTTAATAAATCCCACTAAGGAGTGGAGTGTAAGGTGGTTCGAAAAAATTTGCGCTCGTGATCTCCTAGAATGAAAGATATGTCAAGGACGTTTTAAAACGTGCCAAAATACAGCGCTTTTTGTATTTTTAATATAAATCCACAACTTAAAGTCCGATTTCAACATATTGTATGCCATTCTTAATAGATCGATTGTGTCCTTGCCATTGGAAAATTCTTAATCCGTCATCAAATTCTGGGCGTCCCATATGTCATCTCGGATACTTCTCGCCCCATAACCAATTGTTTCACATACCATGAATGTCCTTCTAAAACATAGTATGTATAGCTTTTCTTATACCCATTTATATGACACGCCTTGAAATGGAGCCCCTTTTCCACATAAATACATGTAACATTCAATCAGGTCGACTCCAATACAAAACAAAAAAAATTCACAGCACTCGTAATCGAATACTTTTTCGATTCGAAAGCAGTTTTATTTCTTATTCTTTCAGTCAATCGAAATTATTTGTTCTGTGCTGTAAAAATCTCAAATAAGTGTTTGAGAACAATGAAAAAGTATTTACAATTCGTTCAGAATCAACTGACAGAACTAGAAAAAAATTTGCTTTCGAATCTAAAAACTATTCGATCACGATTGCCAGAATTAGCCCCCAGTCTCGCTCCAAAATGAAAGGTATATCAATGAAGATTCTAAAACTTAAAAAAAATGTTTGCCACGTCATAGAATACAGCATTTTTTGCCTGATATAGCTTCGCCATTTAATGTCCCTTCCCAACATATTTTATATCAATCTTAAGCCATGGTCAAGCCATAAACAATGATATGCAATACGATGAGATCGGTCTTTAATAGCGGCGCTGTAAACGGCGCCGACTCGCTTTAGTGGAGGGCCGTTTAATCAGACCTACCCTTCGTGCAGTCATGCTGTGTAGCATAAAGCAAACACTTTGTGGTAGTCATTCTCAAGTGTACATCCATGAATCTTTTAATTGATTAAGACCACTCTACATATTGTTTCAAAGCCTAAAGCCTATCGTTATAAGGAAAAGAATAACATTTGGAAATTTTCTCTGTTGTAACTTGTATATGCCATGTTCCGCTATCTGCTTAAAAAGTGCATTCTAAAAAACTCCATTTGTCCCGTTTTATATTTCATACATATAAAAGTACTATTGCCCTTACAATACAAATGAAATTTTGAATCAATTTCAAAACGTGGCTATAATTCTATTATATTCTGTTTAATAAAGCGAATGAGAACGACCAGCAATAATTTGACAAATTGCAATAACTCAATAAAATAAATTAAATTGTTTTCTTTTGTCAAATAGCAACTACAAACAACAATCATTTCAGTTGTTTTTTTTTGCAAAGCACATTACTAAAATGAGTGCTACAATCATGGAAGCAATAACCAACAAATAACAAAAATACATATTTTACCAAATAAAGGAAAATATGTCATTAACCTTGACGTCTTTATATGAAATGTTTCTAATGGTTTTAAGAATTACCAAAAAGTATAGAAAAAAATAACCAAAAATTGTTTCTATTAAACTTGAGAAAGAAATTAAAAGATCAAAGTCGACAGAAATGAGAGCTATATGCACATATGTATGTGTTGATAGTCTAGTCCAGCGATATGATTACATTTCGAGATTGAATGCCTTATACGCATTGTCAAGCTAAACTAATAAGTTCTCTACAATGAGTGTGCACATGTGCGTAATAAACGAGAAAACAAAACGCACTGCGTCCCGAATTTGACTATCATTGGCCTAGTCTCTCACTTGTCTGATAATTTAGAAATCTCGCCATTGACCCTGGTATATATCACCTTTTATATACCAAAGCTTTGAAACTATACTTAAGGCTTACACGCATTAAAAAAAATAGAACAAAATCAGTACGTTTCAAGGATAATTTTGAAGTTTAATTTGAAATTCTAAATTTGTGAAAAATTCTACTGCTTATTCGAAACCTACTTATTCTGTAGCTCTCCCTTTAACTATTACAATTGAAATACAAAAATAAAAATTCACAAAATAAATAAAAAGTATAATAGAAGACATCATATTGCCAACAATTTTTTTTTTTACAAATGTCATCTCATTCTGTTATTAAAAGTCCTTTTATATTATAAAAGACAACAGACAGACAGATGGATAGAAATATGGACGGACAGATAGACAGACAAAACCATGAAGTAATCCTTTGGTTTAAACGACAAATAAAGCAAAAACATGAATTTTTTAATGTTTTAAATGGAAAATAAAAAAAATCATACAGAAGACTGAATAAAACATAAATATTGGCATAAATCCAATAGTAACTAAACTAACTTAAGGATATGAAACAGGGATTTGAATGGAAATTTGAAAGAAAAAATTCAAAATTAAATATTTCTATTAGCTAGGAATTAATGAAAGTTCAATTACAAAATGTTAAAAATTTTTAATGTTTCTTTTAGGATTTTTAACCTTAGAATACTAATGATCGACGATTCGACGAGCATTGCTCCTTTTTATCTTATTTGCTTTTAAATATTGTATTCTGTTAGCAGATGATTTACTATTGCTGTGTGTAATGGTTTTTTTAGACTGCGTTGCTGGAACATTGCTCTTATTGGTTTTGAATAAGCAGAGAGCACAAAGTTGAGCTTTGTGATTCTTGCCCAAGGTGGTATTTAACAAAAAAATATATATTTTTTTTTTAACTAAAAATGTGTTTTTTAAGTTTTGACTTTTTCTTATTTTTTCAGTTTTACTTACAACTAGCTTAACCCGGTGCGCTTCGCTACACTGCTTTAACCACTTTATCGGTTGAGAGATATTTAATATATGCATCCTATGGAAGGTAGTTCCCCCCTGCGCCTACCCGCTTTATTTTTATTTTCAAAGTGAAGTATACCATAAGAGTGACTTCTACAAAGTTTGAACTTTCTCACAATAACAGTTTTTAAGATATCCGATATTAAACATTGGCATCCTATGGGGGGTAACACTTTCCCCGCTGCTATTTTATTTCAATTTTGGGGTTCAGAAGATCCTACTACCAAAAGTTCAACAAATTGCTTGCAGCGGCTCTTATTAATATTTCTATCTATGAGGGGTACTGCTCCTCCTCTGGCTACCCCGTCCATTTCTATATTGAAGTTATAGTTTACCATAATAGTAGCTTTAACTACGTTTGAAGACTATCCCTTTAATTGTTCTTCAGTTGAGCGATATTTAATATATCGATTCTATTGGAGGTATTTCCCCGCCTACGCCTACCCGCTTTATTTCTATTTTTAACAGTGTAGTATACCATAAGAGTGACTTCTGCAAATTTTGAAAATTCCCACTATAACAGTTCTTAAGATATGCGATATTAAACATTGGCGTCCTATGGTGGGCACCACTTCCCCCGCTGCTATTTTATTTCAATTTTGGGGCTCAGAAGATCCTACTACCAAAAGTTCAACAAAATGCATGCAATGGCTCTTATTTATATTTCTATCTATGAGGGGTACTGCTCCTACCCTGTCTAACCCGCCCATTTTTATATTGAAATTTATAGTTTGCCATAGTAGTAGCTTTAACCACGTGTGAAGACTCCCCCTTTAATAGTTCTTCAGTTGAGCGATACCAGGCGCGGATTCAGGGGGGGGGGGGGAAATAAGGAAATTTCCCCCCCCTAAATTCTAAAAATATGTTTGGTTTCTCTCGATAATACAAGAATTCCCAATAATAATATTTTTTTATATGCACAAAATTTTAGGAAATCCCAGCAAAGTTTTTTTTTGTTTTTTTTTATTGAATCTAACGAAATTTTCAATAAGTATCCAAATCTTAATTCTTATAGTTATTTATTAGATATTTCCCAAGAAACATCTAGTTTACTGTATTCAAATACTTATTATTCTACATTTAATCCCAGCAGGTGCCATCTATATCCAAAGAATAAACGTTTGACTTGAAAATGCGTGCGGTCGAATTATAAATAAGCCTTAGTGTGTATGTATATGCAATATTTTTGTATATATGTGTAATATGAATCAAAATTCTATTCGATAATTTTTTACGAAAACACAGATTTTTCGGGGAAAACCCAGATTTCCTTATCTTATAGATATTTCAACATACAACAAAAAATTATTAGGAAAGCATTTATTGGCTTTGTTGTAAACGTATTTGAAGAGGCTTCAAAGGATATTGATAATGTGATATGTCAATTGATGCGAAGGCACTATCATCAATAGTTCTAAAAGCTTTGACAAAGTTTAGTCTTGACCTAAAAAATTGTGTAGGAAATGGAACAGATGGGTGTCCTCTGCAGAGCTGTAAATGAATCATTCATTTTTGATTTTAATTCATTAATGAATTAGCAAATTTTGAATTAATTCTTTTCACACAAATAAATGAATTGAATTAAATTTGAATCAATTCAAACGAATTAGGCAGAAATGAATTTAAATTCGTTTCTAATTCAAATGAATCTGAAAAATGAATTGCAATTCATTTTGACAAATTCAAATGAATCTGTAAAATGAATTGCAATTCGTTTCTAATTCAAATGAATCTCAAAAATGAATTGCAATTCATTTTTCAGATTCATTTGAATTGAATTGATTTTGAATTAATTCAAATGAGTTAGAAAAAAAATTTAACAATTCATTTCCAACTCATTGGAATGGAATTGAATGAAATTTGAATTGAGTTTGTAAGTAAATCTAAAGTAAGCATAACTGTCGTTTTGTTATTCAAGAATTTTTTTTTGTAAAAGCAAACTCGTTTTGTAAATCACCTAGCAAAGTCCAAAGACAACAAATTCTTAGATTTAAAATTCCTATGATATACTGGAATTGTCAGTAGCGGCAGAATAGGAATTGATGTATTAGGTATCGGCGAAAATCCTATCAAAATGTGAAAATTTTGTTTTTTTTGCTAAAAGAAACTTACATTTTTATTTTTATCAAATAGTGTGAAAGTTGTGCGTAAGAATCAATTTTGGTTTAAATAATCTCTTATTTGTATATTGTGGAAAATTCCTTTTTTTTATTTTTAATCGAAATTTAAAGATCCTAGCAACTTTGAATCTCAACATAACATATTTTGCTGTCAAAGCTGTATTCGTTTACTCCATGGTATAATAAGTACCAGGTATGTTCATTAGGTAGAGTTTTCATTATTTTCCCATGTAATGTCAAATTAATTTATTTGATTTTTTTAAGTTGTTTCCTTATTTTCTTTTGTATGACGTTATTTGTATGGGTTTTAAAATTGAGAACAAAATTTCTAATGACCATACCTTGTATTTATTCTACCATGGGTTACTCGAAATTCAATTGTGTTTTGAACTACATACATTGTAATTTTTCTGATTTTTGTTTAGTTGTGAAAGATAGTTTTATTTTTGTGAAATAAATACCTATAACATTACCAAAAATTTTTTCGGTGGGTTTTTTATTTTATTTTTTCAATTATTTATTGCCTTTTGAAAATTAAATGTGTTTTGTCGTTCAGAATAAAAATAATTTCTTCTTGAAGAAATAAACTCCAAACACTGAAAAAATAAATTTTAATTTTTTATTCCCTCTAGATCTGCTCTTGAATTTGATTGATTGCAACTCATTTTAGATTTCATTCATTTGAATTGTTAAATATTTTTTCTAACTCATTTGAATTAATTCAAAATCAATTCAATTCAAATGAATCTGAAAAATGAATTGCAATTCATTTTTGAGATTCATTTGAATTAGAAACGAATTGCAATTCATTTTACAGATTCATTTGAATTTGTCAAAATGAATTGCAATTCATTGTTCAGATTCGTTTGAATTAGAAACGAATTTAAATTCATTTCTGCCTAATTCGTTTGAATTGATTCAAATTTAATTCAATTCATTGATTTGTGTGAAAAGAATTAATTCAAAATTTGTTAATTCAATGCATGAATGATTCACGAATTAATTCAAAAATGAATGATTCATTTACAGCTCTGGTCCTCTGATGTCATCAGAAAATGGAGCTGTTATAAAATTTTGGACAAATGCAAAACACACGCCTTGCTATTCCCATAAATCAAACAACTCAATTTTAAAAAGTAACAAAATGCCATTAATACAATAAGTTGAATCATTTGTTAAAGAAACGACAAATTTTTTAAATATATTCATCCCAAGCGAAATACAGTTTCAGCAAAGTATTTGGGAGCCAAACTCTCTACATTATGCGAGACAAGATAGTTGGATCGTCACGACTCAATTTTACGCTTTGCAACAAGTGTACATCATATAGTAGAAGCTTTGGAAAAAATATCTGAGTGGAAAAGTAGAGATACTTCAACAAAAGCCTTATATTAAGGAACTCGCTTAGTACTTTTGAATTCATTTGAGGAATAGTATCATTTTACAAAAGCACGATATAGATCTTCAAAAAGGATCAAGCCTTATCAAAACTTAAATCATGTGCCTTGAAGAGAAAAGAAATAAAGCCGAAGAACTATTTAAAGCGATTTTTGAAAAAGTTAAAGTTATCTGCGATCAAATCGAGGTTCCAATCACATTTAAAATGTTGAAGATTACTACCGAGTTGTAGGTTACATTCCTCTATTGAATTTATTTTAAAAGGTCTCAAAACACGTTTCCCAATAGATCTCCTAAATGTATTGAACATACCTAAACTTCTACCTCAAAGTGTAATCAAGTCAAATACAGATACAAAACTTTTAAAATCACAAGTAGCTGATGAGCTGATTATGTTTGATAAAAGAGTTAGATAAACACCTACTAACATCTAAACTTGAGTCTGACCTGTTGCATTTGCAACAAACATGGGAAATATCTAAAAATCTATCAGATAACATTGTAGATGCTTTAATAAACTGTGATAAAGATATCTACCGAAATTTAAGAAAAATATTAAAAAATTTTCGTTTCAATGCTCGTCAACAGGGCAAGTTTAAAATGGCACGAAAAATGGCTGGCAAAATGCACGAAAAAGTATACAAAATGGCACAAAATGGCAAAAATAAACATGTTATTTAAGAATCTTTTTTTTTTATTAAGTTTTTTTTGTAAGTACAATAGTATGTTTCTTCAAATTCTCAAAAAAAATTCTGGGGGCAAAACGCAAGAATTTGGAAGTTGTTTTTAATACATTTTTGATCTAATTTTTGTTATAAAATTCTGTTTAATAAAGAAATATTTTTATAATATTTGTCACAAAATTTTTTTATCAGGAAAATGTAATTAAAGAACGACGTTTAAAATTCTTGTGTTTTGAGTCTCCGATTTCTAGAACACCCCTGATAATTTCCTGTTATCACATAAAACAGTTCTATAAATGAGAAACACTCTTTCAACATCGCAAGATGTAACTGGAGCATATTTGAACACTAAAAGTTCAGATGGAGAAAGATTGTCAATAAATTCATCCGTCTCACTTTCATTAAAACAAAATTGTGAGAAAATCGATTAAAACACTTTTTTAAAATTGAAATGCCAAGGCATATAGATTTTGCAGGAGTATTGAATAATTTACCACATGCATTACGATCTAAAACGTTTTTTAAACTTTTCAACAAAATCTTTTTTACTGACATCTTGTATTATTTTCCTTAGCACTATCAATTAAGCCAAAGCTTTCATTCGTTGAAATCCCTTTCGTTTGTAACTTCAAGAGGCTTGAGGAGATGCATTGAAAGTACTTTTTACGTCCGATTTTTGCATTATTCAGTTAGCATTTCGAATAGATTCTGCCTCATATTCGCTAAGCTTATTTAAAAATTTTTTTCTATGTTGCAAAAAGGTATTCTTTAGCAAGCTGGTCCAAAAATTGCTTTTTAAAAAAATAAATAAAGAAATGGCAAATGGCATATTCCATAAAAAACTTGCCCTACTCGTCAGTAATGCTACGAGAGAGAGGTCATTTCCTACCCGTCGTCTAATAAAACCATGGCTTAGATCAACAATGACAGAAGAAACACCGTACTATCTAAATTTGCCTCACGAGGAAATCATAAATTGCTTATTAAAAAAAATTAATTTATATTGAACTACTGTTATATTTCATTTAACCTTATTGTTGAGTTTTTTTTAATAAATATACACATATTAATTATAATAAACTTTTAAAAACAAATTTTTTAATTTTTTGTACCAAAAAAATTTTCCCCCCCCTAAGGCTCGAGCTGGATCCGCGCCTGAGCGATACTTAATATATGCATTCTATGGGAGGTTTTCCCCCCTGCCCCTACCCACTTTATTTTTATTTTCAAAAGTGTAGTATACCATAAGAGCGACTTCCACAAAGTTTGAACATTCTCACTATAACAGTTCATAAGATATGCGATATTAAGCATTGGCGTCCTATGGGGGGAACCACTTCCCCCGCTGCTATTTTATTTCAATTTCGGGGCTCAGAAAATCCTACTACAAAAAGTTCAGCAAAATGCGTCCAGCGGCTCTAATTATGCGATCATTAATATTGGCATCCTATTGGGTACCAATTTCCCTGCTCCTATCGAAAAAATAAGTAGCCTATTTTATTTTTAGGGCTCACGTGATGTTACTGTAAAAATTTCAGGAAAATCGGTTCAGTAGTTTCGGAGTCTATAAGCCAACAAACAAACAGACAAACATACAAACATTTTTCATTTTTATATATATAGATAATTTTAGACCCTTTTTTATGATCCCAAAATAATGTGCAACATAAAATGGATTATACAAAAATTAAAAAAATTGTTTATCTACACCCAGAGAAAAATATGTTTAAATATGGTCTCCTCCAACAAAACCATTTTAAAAGAAAATTTTAAACATATTATGATTAATTTAAAAATATTGTTGTCACCGACAAACATATTATGGTTGAATAAGTCCATCAAAAAGCATCCGAACATGTCATGATTAAAAATAACTAAAACATGTTTAACACTTATAATATGGTTGGTTTTCAACCATAGCATGTTGCTATTGGAAAAGAGGAAAATACTATTGTTAATTTTAAAACAAATTATTGTCATATTTAACTAAAACATGTTTTTAGCTGCAACGTATGTAAAATATGGTTAACCCTAGAGTACGGGTTAAAATGGTTCGTTCTTTAAAGTCTAGCACCATTTTAGCGAATATTTTTAATTCCTCAATATTTTTATGAAAACGATGATTTCACCCATATTTTGTGATTATCGCGATTTTTCGTTTTTAGCCCTATACAAATTATAATCGATCATACAAATGTTAATCAGCAAAAGAACGTTTTCTGATTTTAATACTTTTGTTAAGATTTCAAAGATTGTTTTTGTCTGATGTATGAAATTTTATTTTGCACAAAAAAAGCAAATTATTACAAAGAAATTTCTTAAGCCCCAAACCACAGTGCAGCATATCCTGTAATAGAGACAGTTATCAAAAGAACAAAGGAACAGGAAAAAAACATCAGGCTCAGAAGGAGTGGTAGTTGTGACAACAGTGAAGACAGCATGTGAAATGACATGCAACAGCAGGAGTACAAGGAAGACAGAGAAATATTAATGTATGTAAGTAGTTGTTGCAAAAGGAGATTGCAGTAAAAATGTTTTTATTTGGTTAATAAAAACATAATATGCTGTAAATACTCATTCATACACATCCTTCTGAAAACAAACATACAAAAGGATACAAAACACATTTCCAACATACAAACAAGAATATATGTTTTTTTCAGAAACCAAAGTATAATAAAAATATTTAGTATTTACCAAAAATAAAACCATCAAAAAAAAACTTTATTTTTGGCAAATAATACAACAACAGGAAAACGAGTATAAAATTTGCTGCATACACTTACAAACATTTTGACAAAGAAGTTTAAGGTTGGTTTCTTGTTATTATTGTTACATACACATTCCTAGAATATCCTTTTGCCTTTGAAGAGACAAGTTCAAGGATTAAAGTTTGCCAAAAAAAATAAAAATAAACAAAACAAAAAAAATTGCATAAGTACTCCTTTTTTCTATTTGTTGTTTAGGAAGAAATAAACCAACAAGTAAGCAGGGCTATAGAATTTGAACAAAATTTTTTTGAGAAAAAAGTAAAAAATTAGTTAAATGACAAACCTAGAAGATTATTCTGTGGCTTGGAAAAACAAATCTTAAATGCCACATAATATGAAGTTCATGTTTTCTTGCGGAAGCAACTATGAAGTTCTATTTAAGTAAGAAAAAATGAAACAAAATGTTGAATATGGAAAAAGTTTAAATGATTTATTTGTAAAATAAATTATGGGTTAAATTTCAGAGATTTATCAAGACCCCTATAAACAGAAACAAACAAACATATTAGCAGCAATATTTGCTTTTTTATTTTTCAGAAAAGATTTACTTTATTTTTATTAAATGGAAAGAGGTTTGTGGATTAATTTTAAGCCCAATCAAAATAGTTATTGGCATAAGAACCCATTACGCTCAATTGTTATACACTCGGACAAAGCAAAAAACTATACGGGAAAAAGGTTGAAATTTTCCTTTAAAACAAATGTTAGTTCTGTGTCTAGTTTGGGTAAGGTTCAGACAACTGAGTGTAAAAGTAAATTTCGATATGTTTCGAATCTTTGATAGCCTTCACTGAAAGTAAGAATTACATACACGCAGAGAAAAAATATGGTTGGGTATGATAACGACAACTACACTTTCTTTATTGTAACAATGTATTGTTGTCGTACTCAAAAACTTTTTATTTTTATTCAGTTTAAGCAATTTTAAAGTTGTTGTAAACATATAAATATTTATTAGTCATCAATTATAAATTTGAGTGTTGTTGACCGAAAAATTATTATTTTTCTAACAATTAAATAATGATAACTTTGAAAACATATTAAAATTCTTACAACCATAACATGATGAGATTCTATACGTGTAGTCATAGTATGCTTAAGAATCAAACAAAATATCTTAACTCTAATAATATTATCTTAAAGCGATATGCAAAATAATTTTGAATCAGTTGTGTCGTTTGTTCTAAATATGCCTATCGAATTATTTGTAAGTGGGGAACCACAATTTAAAATAAAATACCCATGAAAAACATGTAAAGTGCCACAAAATGAAAGATCGAAGCCAAAAAAATTGTAATTTATTTTTTATTATTGTGGTGGTGTATCATAATATTATTACGTATTAACTTATTATGATTAACATGACAATAACATGTTTACTTCTTAACTTATTATGATTAAAATGATAGTAATATTATTACTTCTTAACCTATTATGATTTACATGTTCAGAATATGATCATGGGAAAAATATTATGATGTAATACTACGAATATATTTAGTCATAATATGATTCAATAATAATCGTAATATGGTGACTACAATCATGAATCCTATCATAAAATGTTGCTCTTAGAGTATGTTTACCACAACCATGTTTTTCATTGCGTGTAGATTGGGACTTGTATCTAAAAATCATAAACCAATATTATTAAAAACTTAAATCACAGTATTAAAATTCGTTGTGGTTTTAGTAGTATGAATTTGGCATCAAGATTTCAAGTCCTATAAAAAATTATTTGGGGCCAATTTCTAATACAATATCAATATTCCTTAAGGTTTTTGATGCACTAAAGTGTTTTCCGGAGGTGGGTTTTAAATTAGGTCTATGCTAAATTACACACAAATCTTTAAGGAATTTTTTAGTATGTTTTCCAGTCATATAAGGCGAATTTGTGCAAAATTGTATGTGAATCAGTTAAATTTGTTACCAATTGATGTTAGTTTTTGTAACAAAAATATAATTTTTTAGGGAGGTTGACAATTATATTATGGTTGCCGCTAATTATGTACAAACTTTATTACTTTTTCTTATCTAACCTACAATATGTGCGTTCGTTTACTTTTCTAGTAAAATTCCAGTAAAATACAGTAGGTGGGTAATATGAAAATTTTACAAATTTATGTGTCCGCGAACGCATTTCAGTAAAATCCAGTACAAATTTGTACAAGTTTTGAGGTAAACGAACGCAGCTAATTACAAATTTGAAAACGTTCATGGTATTCTGTCTTTATGACGTAAAATTAGAAAATAGATTGATTCACAATTTATAAAGTCTTGTATTCACATGGTATATACTGCTAAAAATAGTGTTTTGTTACTGTTTTAACCACAACTATCTTTAAATCTCTTTCATAATATCAGTTCTTAACTTTACATTATCGCTAAAGAAGACTTAGGGCTACAGATGCCATAAAAGCTTCACCCCCCCCCAAAAAGTTATAATTCTTGGCAAAGGATATCAAAGATTTGCCACAGCCGAAAATAGCTTGTTTTTACACTTGGTTTTTTTTTTAATTATGTATATCATTTGCAAAATTTCAAAAATACACATACAATTTAATAAATTTAAGCCACTTAATTATTATTTATACATAAAGAGCTGCTTTCGTCAAACACTGAAACAAACTTGACAAATATCATGCTAAAATAAACCGGAAACGGAAATTTGTATGCATTTGTAAATATAAGCACTCATCATCATTGCCATCAACATCGTTATCATAATAATCAACACACAAGCTTTTTCATGAATTATTGAACACTCAAAATGAAGCAAACAAAATTTACCTCTAAAAAAAACGTACCCTTCCAAATGTCCTTTCGAATGTCCGTTCTAATGCCTAACAAATACAACGACGACAATAATCAACCACAACCTAAACCAGCACAAGAAGATATTAAACCAAAAATTTGTATATAAATTCAAACCCCTTCTTAAGTCTCATTAAGAAGACTACAGTGCTCGAAATATGTACAAAGAGCTCATGAGACACCACTTGCCTGGTTTATGGGGTCTTGTAGTTGGATATTTTGTAGCCTTGTATACTTATGTTAACGCATTTAAATGAAGCTGTGCAATTAATTTTCAAATAATTTTGTTTTTTTCTGTTTGTTTCATACCATTTGTTGGTTGAACGGCCCAGTGCTGTTCTTTGGAAATGTTTGTGTGCCTTGGTTTGGTGGCCAGACAATAATAAAACAATATATGGTTGTATAGTAAGTAAGTGTTTGTATGCATAAAACAATAAGGATGGCCAGGATACTACTTTAAACAAATTTGTATATAATGTTTTTATAAAGGAGATTAAGAAAAGAGATGTTATTTAAGATTTTTGTTTTCAAACTAAAATTTTTTAATTGCGATAAAAAGTATTTTCTAGTTTTAGGTACGGTTAAATTAGAGAGTGTAATCGCATTTACACACTTTTTTTTTATAATTTCCTAAGCTTATCCCGCGAAGCTTTATGCTTGTCTGCAGGAAATAAACCACAGTCTCAGGCGGGAATCGAACCCGCAACCCCGGCGCTGATAGACAAGCTCGCTACCAGCTAGTCTACCGGGGCACTCACCCTTCACTCGCCACCAGTGGTAAGTGAGGGGTTTGTCATTTCGTGTGAAACTTTTTTTTGACTTATCTAATGGTGTTTTCTTTTCTACAAAAAAATGTGCCTTTTTTTTAAAAAAAAATTCAATTTGGTGTCTTTTTCTTAAAAATTTTGCTCCCGAAAAGGGTGGCCTGTTTTATTCTAAAAAACTCATGCTTTTCGGGAGCAAAATTTTTAAGAAACAGACTCCAAATTGAATTTTTTTTTAAAAAAAGGCACATTTTTTGTAGAATAGAAAACACCATAAGACGTCATAAAGTATATATATTCCAGGTCCTTGAGTAATTCCCCGTCGATTTAACCATATCCGTCCGTCTGACCATATCTTGAAAACACGATCACTTTCGAAAGACTCAACAGAAAAGAACAAAATTGGCCTTTAACCCTTTCTAGCAGTGTTCGAAAATAAACAGTACATTATTTAACGTTCGGCTCATCGCCAAAGAACGATATCTATTCCAATGCTCAGTTCGGACTGAGTTCGAAGCCAACAAGAAAACACTTACACTCAATTTACATTATGAATTTTATGACGCCCAATTTAAGACGTAATTTTTTGTGCGATAGCAAGCGGTGTAGAGAAGAAAGAGGAAGAGAAAACAGAAATCATGTCTATTTTTCTACCCCTCTTTTTACTCTACATCGCTTGCTATCAAACAAAAAAATGACGTCCAAAATTGGAGGTCATAAAATTCATCATGTAAATTGAGTGTAACAAAGCGAACATTGTGTTTGCTGCATTAGCAAAAGAAATCTTTCAATTTACGTCGAAATGTTTGAAATTGGTTCTACGAATAACACATGTTGTTAGTGCAATCAGTGTTATCGCGTTCTCACCCAATATGACAAAAGCTCGTAAAATTAATTCTATATAAACATACACAGTATACGAACGCCAACGAACGAACAAACATAAGACAAACTCACATTTCGTATACTAGTGAAACTGTCCCTGACTTTAACATTTGTGTTTATTGTCATGTACTCTGCAATTTGTTTTTATCTTTTTTTTTTTTTTTACCTGTTGTCAGGCACAATTCAGCGAATGTCTTATTGTGTGTGATGAAATGAATGTTCTTGTGCAGCCCTTTAGTAAATACAACCAATATGACACAATAGAACACATTATGAATTGCCTAATTGTATTACTGTATTGAAATTTTGTCTAATTTAAGTTGTGTTAATACTAGAAATTTCTCTGCCGAATTTTGTGATAATCTATAACTAACGGTAGCTCCAATATAAAATCTCCACTTAAATATCAATTTAATACGCCTTGTAAAATTTCTCAACTAATTTCTGATATTTTTCTTTAACTAGGAATTTAACTTTTATACTGTGAGTTCAGGTTTTATAAAGACCAGCTTATATTTTATATATGCCATATAAAGCCAACTCCTAAAATACCCGAACTCTCCGTGGAGAGTTTTAAATGCTCGGCAAAACCAAATATAGCACTCTTACTTGTTCATTGTCCGTTAATTTGTTTAGGAAAAACCATACAGCCATGTCACAGAGTACAATTCCGTTTGAAAACGGAATTCATTCCGTATTTTGGTGCTTCAGAAAATGAAGAAAACATTTTTCGGAATGAAACCATTTTTGTTTTCATGAACGGAATGGGAGTTTTCTGTATCTGAAAGGCCAAAAATTTATCAAAATACACTTAATATCAATAAACACTACTCTGTGACATGGCTGATAAAACACCTCTTTTTCAAAATCCCTTAATTTTATTACCAAATTTACTATAAAATCCAAAACACAAGCTTTGATGTAGTCATGTGTAAGTAACATGTACTCACTCGTAATAATATAGAGAAAAAGCAATGTTGAATGAAAATCACCAAGAGTAGGGAGGGGGGTGAAGAAGAGAAAGAGAGATTATTACCACAAATAACTACCTTTATCCATTGCTATTAAATGGTACATGGAAACATTTTAAATCGGCCGAATACTATTTTGTAGCGACCACAAATGTCAAATGCAATATTATAATGGGGTACAAACGAGAACAGATGAGGCAGCACCACCAAGCAGCATCGGCAACAACACAATAGCAATTTTACAAACATTCATGTAATAGCAGTCTGACTATATACTTCTGTGTGTGTTTCGTATTTCCAGGATGAATGTAAAACATTTTGTAGTTCGTTTCGTTGTTTTGGAAGTAAAGCGGGTTAAAATAAATTATAAAAGCCCTACCTTGTTTAAAAAGTCAAGGATTTTAGGAGGAGTTTCATATTTTGATAAAAAAAATTTAGGACTAAGATATCGATAATTGAAAACTGTTAAAGTTGTTTAAGAATTTTCAAAATGAAGGTGAAATCCTTTAACATTATTACCGTGGACTAAAACCCATTTTTGTCTTTCCAAGATTTCTGGCTTGTTTACCGCCTGAAACAAACATTTTATTAAACGAAATGTTTTACTTTAATTCGCGTAGCTCTCTGGTATGCAACAAAAAAAAACGAGTTCCTTGAAACTCAGTTAAAATGCATGATGAAAATATATGAAACCACAACAAAAGCATTTCATTATATAAATGACCACACAAATACATGAATACATTAACCAAATATATGAAAGATGATGGTGATATATTATAAATATGTATTCCAAAAATATATGCATATACATATATCAAAAGATTTATCCGGTTACTTTACAGCAACAAAAAAGGGAACTACAATTGTTAGAGTAAGATTAAACCAGGATTAATAGTAAAATTAGTTAATCTTATAAAAAAAAACCAAAAATAAAGAAAAAGAAGAAGAAAAGACAAAAATTGTTGTATTGTGTTAAAAAAAATAATAATAAGTATTGTGGTTATTTTGTTGAACTCTTTCTAGTTTTTAATCCAAATTTTGATATTTTAATTAGGTTAAAGGTCATCTTTATATAAATCGGCTAAGGCAAAACAGTTAAGAACACTTTTCTCCTCTGTTTGCCTGGCGACTATGTTCGAAAGATATTTACCGGCTGAAGTGCACAATATATATTTTATTAAAATCTGTTCAATATTGTCAGAGTTTCAAGCGTTCAAATTTGATACTAACACATATGCAAAACACATCAATAAAAATTTTGTTTTTTTCAATTATCGAAAAATAAAAAAAATATGGTGGAAAGTCATGTACAAACTAAACAAGTCTTAAAGCTTACACAAAAGTGCAGCTTTGATATCTGAGTTTGCACGGATAAACAAACTTGTTTTAAACGCAGATAAAACGCAGTTACTAAGATTTAGGCCCACCCGTCAAATTAACACCTTTTCAGTGTTTGTTGATGGTAGAGAAATTTTTGAAACCAGTAGCATAAAATACTTGGGTATAATTTTACAAAGCAGTCTCGCTTGACATGAACACCTACAATTTTTAAGAAAAAAAAACAGCTCAAGCTGTTGGTATTTTGTGTAAATTCAAAAATAAGTTTGCTAAAGATATAAACTTTCAGTCTATCAGGGCATTAATGCAAAGCCAATTGAATTATTTAACCATTTGTTTTGGTTATAAAAAGAGTATGACTTTAAAGCCCTTCAACGGATGGAAAATAAAGCTCTAAATACTGTATATAATTTGCCAATAACAAGTGTCTGCACAATATTGAACATTACACTACACATTTCCTGAGGAGTAATCATGCGATCAATACAAGAAACTATGAAGGCTTAAGAATCGCCTGGTGTAGGTTGGAAACAACTAAACAGCGCGTGGATTTTATGGGTAGTCGTGAATTTAATAAATTTTTCCTAATTTTAAAAAATTTAAATAAAATTTCCGTTTTTTAAAGACACATTCAGCAATATACAAATAAACTTTTTATATAATGTATTTTAAAATACATGGTTTTTTCTATATTTAACAAATAACACAGTACAACAGCCAATCTGGGGGGTGAGAAATTCCAAGTCAGGGTGATGGTACTAGGTCAGTATAGTAAAACCCTCAAAGGGTTTGGCGTTCGTATGTGTCAGTTTTTTTTTATGACATTTTAAATTTTTTCCTTATCTTGATGTTTTTTTGTTTAACATAACTCGAGAACCACTTGTCCGATTTTGCTAAAACAAACTCAAAAAAATTTAGAATTACAATTTCTTTAATCCGTTCATATAACGTTTTTCTTAATAATCAACAGTTTTGCCGGTAAAAATAAATTTGTGGAGAAAAAAAAATATTATAATTATTTCGCCCTCGAAAGTATGCTAATAATTAGTTTAATTTATTTTCTTAAAAGTACATGAGAGCGTATACATATGTGTTTGTTTTTCTAATATTAATCATACGTTCAAAATTACGATCATTTAGGATTTTTTTAGTTTTTATAAAAAAATTAAATTTTAATTTTAGAATTAAATATTAATTAAATGGAACATATACATCAAGGCCCATCTATCAGGTTTGCTTTCTTGTACAAAAACAAAAAACGATTCTTTTTAGTTGTCAAAAATTTACTACCACATATACAAAGCAAAAGGAAAAAACGTGTATGTGTGGAATACCATAAACGTAAACAAACGTATGCATGCACATGTAAGCAACATGTAAACAACTTTTGACAACTAAAAATATCATAAACAATGATCATCAGGCTTCTTGCGCAGACCTTTTCAATGGGCCTTGATATACATCATTTCGAAAATATTATAGGGGAAGCAAAAATTTAATACAAATAATTAATTTATAAATTTTTCATTAATAAACAATTAGTTAACGGTTAATAAGATCTTTAAGCGTTTATCATATTATCGCTTTTGTTGATAGTTTCGTTTGGTTTTGTGCTTAAAAATCGCCTACTTTGGTCGAAAAGTTTTTGTGAACATTTGCGTTTATGCGATTTTATATTTTTGTTTTTTGGGGGCCGTTTGCATTTTAGCTACCGATATATATCGAGCGCGAAAATAACGTAAGCGACATAATTTTCAAATTTCGTTTTTTTGCAGACAATAATCCCAAAAATGTTCCATAGTGTAATTTTTATGGTAAATATTCGTATTCCAACTTGTCTCAACAATGCCTTTAAGGCGCTGAGACCAACAATTTTAAATGAATTAATTTGTAAATAAATTTGAAAAAAAAAGTTCATTTAACAAATAAATACATTTGCTACGAATTAATAATTAATTAAATGCAATGCATCAAGTACCAAAAACAATATATACTGGGTAGTCTAATAACACATACTTTACAACACTAATGGTGTTTTCTTTTCTACAAAAAAATACCACATTTTAAAAGGTGCATGTATAAAATGTCTTGCCGAACATGTAATTCTGCAATTTTTTATTTGACGAGAACAAAACACAAAATTGGATCGCCCTGTTTTTAACAGCTGACGAAAAGTTTGTTCTTCAATATATAAAAAAATATGTGCATAAATCAAAAAGTGTGTTCTTCAAAATATAAAAAAAATATGCATAAACACAAATTTGGTAATAGTTTGATATTAAATAAAAAAATAAATAAATGAACAAATTGAATGACAAAATTCCAATTTCTTTAGTTTGTTTCTCATAAAATATGTTACCAAGAAAATAACTTTGCCAGATTGCAGATTTATTAACACCAAAATTTTACGATTTCTTGATTTGACGTTTTTTTTTCAAAAATAATTTTATAACACCGAATTCATTTAAATCTTATACCATTGACAACCTACCATTAATAATGTAATGATTTCTTTTGTTTTTACTATAAAATAATAGAAAAAATATCTTTTAAAATTTAAAAATTTTACCGTCCTGATTAGAGGCGATTTTTCCCAACTTCGTCTGGTAACCCCATATATAAACAGAAGCCATCTTTTTACAGGGTATTATCAACACTTTTGATTTATACGGGGCCTTATGACATTTAAGGGTGAATTTTTTTAAAACAAATCCCGCTGCCCTTTTATAGAGCAAAACATTTTTTAGCCCTGCATGCCCAGTGTTAGTCGTTTCGACTAATATTATTTTTTTAATGTAGCTAAAACTGAAAAAGAACAAAAATTGATCTCATTTAAAATAAACCTAAAATTAAACCAAATATAAGAATGTTTTATTTTTCTGTATTCAAATGCACAGAATTTCACTTTTTTGGTGCCGTTTTGAAAATAAGGCTAATCGTTGGCATCATAGAATTGATTTTTCGAGCTGGTAGTCGAATCAACTAACATTGGGCGTAACGCATAAAAATTAACCTTAAGCATGCAGGGTTAGAAACGCATTTTTTTAAATAAAATGTGACATTTTTTGTAGAAAAGAAAACACCATAAGTTTTCTATGTTTGAATTAACCCTTTTACTGTTCGTTTACTTTTTTGTGCAAGAGCCAGTTTTGAGAGTAAAATTTTCATATTGCTTAAAATTTACTCACCTACTGGATTTTTCTGGAAAAGTAAACAAACGCAATTATTGCCATCTTAATCATCGCAAATGTAATGTGAACAGGTTTGATTAACTTACTGCCTGTTCAACGTTTTCGAACGTTATCGCTCGCATATAATTTCTATGAAAAACACTCAGTTTAAAAAATATTTTTCATATAAACTTCTATACGAACGTTTACATTTTAAATCGTTGAACAGGCAGCTAATCAACATTTTGTCTTGTATTTAAACATTTGGAACTTTTCTCCAAACTACAGAGTATCTCAAATTCGTTGCATACTTTGCGGTTCCAAAAACTGCTTTTTTCAGCAATTGTTACCGTTTTTTAAAACATTTACTTTTCATAAACCTTTGCATGTTTTTTAACGAAAAAAAAAAGTTTAAAAATCATCATTTATTAACTGTTGGCATCTGAGAGTACTTGAAAATGTATGGACAACTGTGGTTTGAGCTGTGTTGCAGCTCCATATATGAGTATGAGTAACAACGGAATTTTTAATTTGTTTTTATCTATATGCATATGTAAATAATTTCCGTAAGTTAACAGTTTATTTAATTTTTTATCAACCACTCAAACATACAAACGCGAAAATACTCATTTGCTTAAATTCGATTTTGGTTAGCAAGTAAAAAAAAACGAGAACTCAAGAAAGGATTACAATACCTTGTTTCTTTGCTTTCATTTTTCTTTTTTTTGGTTTTTGGTGCTTTGCAATGCGTTTTTGTATTTATCCTTTCATATGCAACGTGTTTTTGTATAATAATAATTTTTGGCCTTTTGCCTCGTTCTGTTAATTCATTATAAATACATTTTCGTTGTTGTTTCTTTTTTCGCTTTTTTATAAACGAAAAAAATTCATGAAACCAAACAATACGCGTGGACATTCAGGCGTTTATTGAACTGGCCACCAAACATACGAGAAAAAATGGACCAAACGCAGTAACTGTAGCAACAACAACAATAACGAAAAAAAAAGTATTTTCATTAAATAAATAATGAAGTCGATTTTTACAACAGCATACAAGTACGAGTATGCATATTAAACGTTGCAATTTCATAAATTGCATCATGCTTCAAAAACCAGAAAAAAGTATTTATGTATGTATGTACAATGTAAAAGGTTGTAAAAATGTAGACGAGCAGGAATATGGAAAATATTTATGTATGTTTTAAAAAATCGTTGTAGTTTTTATTTCCCGAATATAAAAAAACGCTTTAATCAGTCTCTCAAGGGAAATGTTAAGTAGCAGATTAAATTAAAAAAAAAAAAGGAAATTGTATTTAAGATTTATGGTTATTTGATTTAATATATCAAGTTTTGTTAATGTAATGTTATTTAAAAAAAAAGGAAATATAAACAGACCAAAATTATTTATATACATTTTTGAAAGAGAACTCAAGTGCCTCGTTACTTCACGCTTGCGTTAATTTTAAGGATAATCGAGGGGCTCAGAAACTGGAAACAAGTGCGAACCTAAACAATATTAAGATGAATGCAGCAATCAACACTTGCTACTAATATCTATCGTTGTACAAAAATTCAGACCTGTACAATGATCCCAAAATGAGATATATCGACCCAAACTTTATATTAAGTATATATCTAACTACATATCGTCAGCTCATTACTGGTTTGGCGCACATGCCAAAAATTGGAAGTTATGAAAAACGAAAACGAAGGTTTACATTAAGATGTGTCAAAATGTAAACGATAGAATTTTTTTATATATTCCCCGCTGGTTCCAGCATATGTTTTTAAGATGCATGTAAATTTGTTCAACTTTTATGTCAGAAGTTAATAATATTTAATTATTATGTGGCGCATACGCCACTTTCCTTAAAATTATTTAAAAAAAAAAGTAGCTTTTTGTGCTGCATACGTAAACTTATTGCTATGCATTGAGGTACTTGCTGAAATGAAAGTTTCTATATAAACAATATAAAAAAAATTCAACATTCATGATTTTTTTCTTTTATTTGGTTTAATTTTTTTCAAAAAAAGTTATATTTTCATATTTTTAATAAATTTTAGAAATTTTTACTATTTATTAACACGTGTTTATTATTTTATAAAACTATTTTTTTTTTCTTGTTGTCATTTTATTTTGCTTTTTCTCATGGTCCAATTATTAGGTCTATGCGGAATTACAACAATTAAAAAAACAACACGCACTTTGTTTGTATATAACATGATGAAGATATATTAAACAATTGCATAAAAAAACACAACTCTACGAAAAATCAGCAGTCGTTTTGCGTAGACCTACTGATTCGACGATGCTTTTGCTTAAACTAATTTTTTTTCTTACGGCAATGAAGCAAAGCAATAGTGAAATTTATTTTGTATGTACGTCTTTATATAATTTATGGAGCAATCGCCATATAGTGGCGTGTAGCGCAAGACAATACTTAAAAGACTTCAAAATAGTTGATATGGAGCAAAATTAATGTTTAAAATATCTGAAACCATAAAAACGTTCGCGAAACAGGTTTTGGATTTAGAAAGGAGGCGTTAAAAAATATATTCCTCATACCTAACTCATTTTTTTAAATGGTCGGTAGGTCAAACCAATAATGAGCTGACGATATAACAAAAAAAACTTTAATGCTTAATTACTCATAAATTTAATTTTGTTTATTTAATTTTCTTTTCAGTCCTTCAATTATACCCACACAATTAGTGTGTGCCTATTGAAAATAGTGAGAATCAGTCCATAATTTCACATGGCCCCCATACAAACTTCTTTCCCGAATGGTCTTTGTTCCCATAAACTATCTTATTTGGTTGGTATTTAGATTTTTTTTAAATCTGTCCGTATTTGACCGTAGCTACTATACACATACCACTCCCGAAAATAGCTTTAACTTCCATAACTTCCTAGGAAATATTGGTATAAAATTAAGCAATTTTTTGTCTAATTTTTGTTTAAGTGTTCGACGAATATTTCGCTTGAAATAAGGCGGCTTGATCATAACTTGAAAATAATTTGCCCGATTTCGATCGAAACATTTCATTCACATTCATTAAAGTATAGCAAATACAACCAATATGGCACAATAGAACAATTTGTGAATTGCCTAAATAATTAACTTTAAATTTCCAATTTTTTTTAATGCATTTAAATCTACCACAAAACTCACACATTTCCAATATAAGTTCAGTAATATTTCTTAAATTGAATGTCAAATGATTTTTAACCAAACCAAACAACGCCTTTTTCATAAATCTTTCAATATTCAATACCAATCTATAAATAGACATTTTTCGCAAAAGGCGTTACTCGTATTTTAGTTTAAAACAAAATTATGTATTTGTTCATTTTATGTAACGCCTTCGTCAGGTCATACACTTTGTTAAGAGTAATTTGGTCATAATTTTATATACAAACACATAAGCCATAGAAAACGACCAGAACAGATGGATAGAGAAAGGCACCTAAATTATCTATCAAAAAACACAGTTCTATAATTGCGCTTGTTGTTGTTACTTCCCACGTTAGGAATTTAAATAGAGATTTTTTCTTTACAATTTAAGAGAAGTTTCTATTCCAGTCGTTTTTCCCTTTGGCATTAGTATTCTTACATTTGGGGGATTCACAAGGTGTCATAAAGTCATAAGTCTTAAAATAATAACATTAAAATATACGACTGTTGTGAACAACCCCTCATAATTTAGTGTGCTATTTTAAATTGAAATCAGCTAATTTAAAATAAATATAAAAAATAAATATTTACCTAAAATCAAAATAATTTTTAATTCTAATACATGAATTAATAAATTAAATTAGATCTTACCAAACTATTTTCCATTTTTTAGTCGCAAATCACAAAAAAGTTTTATTTTATTTGTTTACAAAACAGCAGAGTCCTAAGTCCTATAATTTGACGCCGCAAGTGTTTTGTGCAAAAATTACTAGTTAAATTCGGATATTAGCCGGATAAAACTATACCATCAACGGCGACGGCTACAAAAACTAATGCGGTTCGGCACAGCAGCTTAGCGCAGGTCCCTTCTGATTAATTACGACAGCGCAATAAACATACCAAGCAAAGTTCTATTAATTTAAGACACTTTTTGTTAACAAAGCAACAACAAATAATTTTTTAAGCCATTGTAAAATGTTAGAACATTATGATAATATAACATAATAACACACCTTGTGAATACCCCAATTAAGCTTTTTACGGCAATAAGAGAATTAGTTAAATATTGCTAAGTAAATGTAAAAATTGTTGTCATTGTCAACATTTGTTTGACAAGTCAAGTGTATGTGTGTAATAAAATATAACAACATTTGTGCATAAACATTATTAGTGCATTAAGGTAGCCCAAAAAAAAAACCTAATGAAGTTGTGAATAAAAATATCCAAAAAATAAGTTGGAGCGAGTCTGGTCGTAACTGATTTTTGAAGAAATTTGAGAAAATATTGGTAAACCAAAATATTTGCACATTTTTCTCGAGGCCTACCTAATTTATAAAGAGTTTTACATTAAGTGGTGCGAAAAAAACGCAGATGAAAGCTAACTTTAATAATCAAAGCAGGTATGTAGTTATTCATTGCATTTATTTTGAAATTAGGAACTGTTAAGCCATCGTCTTGGGTCATAAAGTTGTTTACAGACGTGGGATGACTGATGATGTACAGGAATCAGCTCATCTTTGGTTACAATAAACTTCAAAAAGGACATTTATGTCCTGAATTCGTAAATTATCCTAAAGAATGTTCTTGAATGCAAGATATCTAGTATGATTTGGACCTTCCTTAACGGTAAAAGCACAAGACAGGTAAACTGGGAAAATATGCAGTATTCCTTTAAAAAAAATGGGCTGCATGTCTTAGGTATATTATAAGCTGAATGGACGATAGACGGACAAATCATACAACCCATAATCGTAGGCCTAAATAATTGCAATGGCGGTAAACATCAGTCAAAAAAATTATTTCGCGTTCTTAGTATCTGTTAACTTTACAGATTTCAAAGCAGAACATTAACCGCCATTTACAAACATTGTAGCATCTTCCGATAGGGTAATGAGCAAGATAAGGTTTCTTTAAGATTCATCAGTAATTGGACTTTAGGGCATTTTAAATATTATTGGTTTTTAAGAGACAACTACAGGCCATGAAGAGGGATTTTCATAGAGCTAAGCTGAGATTTTTTTAACATCATGTGTGGTCTACTTTGCTGCGGCACCATAGTTCGTTTGTAAACAAAAACATGATTTATATGATGTATTTATCCCGTTGGCGATCAAAAACAAACCCAAGAAAGCGTATATGTATTTTATATAAGCACTCACTTTATAAAACATATATCGCTTGCAGTTCCCAACAATATCAAAAATATTCACACTTGCCGACAGAAATTTATGTCTCTAGAGTAAATTACATAGAAACTACATATGTGTGGAAAACCACACACGAGGGTAACTTATGTAATTTATGAAAAATTTCTTTACTTAAAATAAGTTTTTAATCCAAAAATATGTTTTCAGTACTTAATTGATATTGCTTTCAAAGTCAAGAAGTTTCTTTAGTGTTCCTCAACAATTTTTTTGTGTATCGTGTAAAAATTATTCATTTTGTGTGGTTTTTCACACAAGAATAACTTAAAGGTTAAGTGGGTCTTATGTGGGATCTAGGGGCAAAAAAACTACAAAAATAAAATGTTGGGCTTGTTCCATATTTTTTTATACTGCACAGATTTAATTAGTATTCAATTTTAAACTGCTTATTCAACCTTAAAATAATTTGACACTTAAATATTTTTAACGTATTTTTAACAGTTGGTCAGACTGGCGGGCATAGCTTAATCAGACGGACAAAGGAAAGCAACTAACTCTTTTGAAAACACCCTATTCTTAAGCAAACACATTTAAGTATAAATAAAATTTAACTATTTTAATGTTTTGTCATTATAGCAATTTTATGTTGAGGTATTAGCTTTCCATAATAGTTATAACATTGCCACCTCAATCATACCACCTTCTTTCTCCCTTCCTCAATCAACAGTCATCGCTCTCTCCGATACTCCTCTAAAGAACCCAATACGATTTTATACTAATGACCATTAAATACACAAAAACATTTTTGACCTGTCTACAGTTGTTGCCTCTGCTAGCTGTTTGTTCATGCCACACAGTGGCAATGTTGTTGACTGGTGGCACTTTTGCAATCATCGTTTGCTGCTTGCTGTTCCCTTTAGAAAATTACTTTAAATATGCAATTTAATGTTTGTATTGTTATCGGTCGTTAATGCACTTTTATGCAACATTTACTTACAAATTTATAACAAAATTGGCTAATTTGTTGTAAAACTCTTCTAATGTCAGTTATTGTCGGGCAGTGTTTGCTAGAAAAAAAAGGTGATGAATTTTTCAAATATTTGTTATTTTGAATGGAAAACAGGTAAAATGTTTATTGTTTGATGTGAAAGGGGGAAAACCATTAAAGATTTAAATATTTTTCAATTCAATTGAAGTTTAATGTTATTGCTATTGCAACAATAAATTTAAAAAAATTTATAGCAAAATTTATGTATTACTTATACGAATTCTTTTACATTGAATGGATGTCCTTTTATTAAATACTTATTTTTTCTTGGCGCAAAATTTTTAACAACAGCTGACTTTAATTATTGAATATCAGTGTTGTAAACGCTTATTAGAATTCAAAGAAAATTAAATGTTGAAAATCGCTACAACTTTGCATTTAATATTTGACACGCTAAATACACATAACTGTTGAGTGTAAAAATAATCTATTATTTTGTTCCATTGTAATAGAAAAATGTTTAACTCTGTAAGGGTGCGTGTAACCTAATAAATATGTTACACTATTATAGTGCATTATTATTTCTTAGAAAAGAAAACAACATTAGTTTCAAAGTGCCTGCACTCTAGTCCCTTGAAACGGTTTTTAAACATCTGCCGTGAGTTTAGAGAGGAAACCACATAAAAGAAGTTAGACCAAATATATAAATTGATTTTTACAGCATTTTTTTTAAAAAAGAGTTTGACAAAAAGAGATATTGTAGTACATACAATCACTTAAATCATTAAAAAGGTTTTTCGAGAGTGGTCCTCACTCAAACTAAGTACATAGTTGATATTTATAAATTTTTGATTTTCGGTTACGGGTCTTTTATCGGAATTAAAGCTAAAAAGAAACTGATATGAAAGTTATTCCGACAAAGCTAGAGAAATTTTCGAATCTTACAGGAGAATTAATTTAAACCGATTCAAAGCAAATTAGTTTCAAGATTATTTTCTATATTCAAATTTTTTGTAAACAAATTTTTCCAAATTTAGGCATTTTACCTCAATTATTATATTCAACGATTGTGACTCATATGCATCATATGATAAATATAGTTAAATTTACGAGTGCTGGTCTATAAGTTTTTTTGAATTTTCCGCCTACGTGAGAGACAACACTGATCCTGTCAACAGGTATCGGTCAGTTGACTCCTTTTAATATGTTAAAAAGCTGCGGTATTGAGTTTGTTTTTGATAGCCATTGAAAACAGACTATCTCGTGACTTTAGGAGAAAATTAAAAAAGTGAATTTCGTGTGCTTATTAGGCATTTCATGGCATAAATTCTTGAATAAGACTACGAATGGCTACCTTAACCATCCTATTCTCTGGACTTACCCTTTGTATACAATACAAAAACAATTCGGTAATTTCCCCAAAAAAATTGGGTTTATTGTCTGATTTCCCAAAAAAAAAAACAGTTTTAACATTTTCCGAGTGAAATTCGACACATGCATGTGAAAGGAAAGTTATGCTTATTGTAGCGTATGATTCACAGAAAAAATAGAAAATCGACGTTAGTAAAACAATTCGTTCAGACAATTAAATATTTAACCAATTTTGCCCCTGCAAAGGAATTGATCATATCAATTAACGGATTTGTATTTTCGAGTCATGGGACACAAATTTAGTCAATTAAAAAATTAATTGCATAAACTAAAAAATACACCACATATACACAAACATTTAATTTTATGAGTTTTGATTAAAAAGATAATTGCAGCAAACAAAAAATTAATTGAATAATTAATGTACACCAATTAATTATTTAATTGAATAATTTTTTGCAAACATTTTTTTTGTGATTAATAAGAACCGATCTTCACAAAAATTAATTTCATAGTTTTACTCTCTTTTATTAAAATTATTTATTATGAATTTAACTTTGATACATGTTTTTAATATTCAGACGTGGGAGCAAAAATAAAATTGTTATTGATTTTAATATTTAGAAGTGGGATACTAAAGTGGTTCGGTCCTCATACGAAAAAAGATAAACCAGATAAACCCTAGACAATTAAAGATTAGTTAAAAACAATTTCAGAAAAAACAATTTTTTAATTTTTTCCACGCCTCTGGCGTTACCTTTAGTTTTTTTTATACTGCGTCGCAACGTTATGTTGCACATTGAATATCATTATTCATTGCATGTCTATATGGCTTCATTTTTACCTTCGTTGACTTTTTAATCAGACATTTAATTTTGGGCGTCAATTATGCCGTCTCGGATTCTTCCCTTTGCGTGTAAGTTGATATATGACTTAAAAAAAATCTCAGAATTCCTGAAAAACTTTAATAAACTTCCAAAAACATAAAGCAAAACGTTTATTATTATTTGTGTATAAAACATTGCTCCATTTTTTCTTTAAAAATTGTATCAATAGAGTAAAAATAATAAATATTTATAATTTTTGTTTTGCCTTTTGCTCGAGTCAGCATAATGGAATTAACAATATTTACTTAAACCTTGACGCCATTGTTAATATTGAAATTTGAATTGTGTGAGCAAATATAAATAAGAAATATATGTGGATGTGTGTGCGTGTTTGCTTATGTATGTGTGTGCATGACAGCACTTGCACTTGTTTACCACTGCATTACTTCCACAACAAAACCAATAAACATTTCCCCCTTTTTCAGATTGTTAACAACACAAAAGTATGGTAACTTTCATTAATGTCAACACATATACACTTTGCAAAAAAAAAAAAATATGAAGTATGTAAAGAAACACTGTGAGACATAAAGAAAAGTTAAAATATTTTTTAAACATTTCTAAAAAAAAGTTTCATAAGTACATATTTATTTTTTTACCCCAATTCAAAGCTTTATTTGATTATTGTTCTTTTAATTGAAACTTTATTTTTAATTTGTTTAAAATATTATTTTCAGTGTACCTACAAGTATTTTGTTTAACGGTAAAGTAAAAATGTTTATTCAAGGAAATAGGCTACGGAAAACAAAAATAATAACAGAAACTTTATGTCAGAGGATAATGTAACATCATCAGTTAATGTTAAACTATGAATACAAACAACTGGTCAATTTTTTATTTAATTAATGAATTTTTTGCGATGACTCTGTTTCAATACAATAATATAGAAACTTTAAATTTTGTAATCAAAAAATCATCTTAGTCAAATTTCACAAAGAAAATTTATAATAAAATACTTAGTAGGTTTAATATTCAACAAGTTAGAGTCCTGTATTAGACTGTGCCGAATCTTTGGTACCCTACATCGACAGTAAGAATAGTTAAGGAGTGGGCTTAATATGGGACCTATGGGAAATTATGGACCGATCTTCACGAAATTCAACAGTGTGATTTCTAGTCATAAAAAAAGGACAAAATAAGAAACAACAAAAAAAACAAAAATATGTCTTTTCAATTCATTAATACCAAGTTGCTTCGGAAGCATGTAACAAAAAATCATATAGAAATTTATTTTCCCAAAAAAAATGTATATTTTAGTATTTCTTCGGTGAAGATCTGATGATTGATAAAAAAATATATTAACTCGAAATATTGCATACTGTGATGCATCTGAGCTCATCCCACGAGTCTATAAAGTTTATCATCCAGCTACAGACGTGGCTTGGTGGAGTGTCTCTTATGATCAGATCACTGAATTGCATTCCGGTGACCAAAATGTCAAAACATTTGCCAAAAACCACTTAACCAATTCCATTTCCAAAAAACGCTAAAACAACGTAAACCTGTTTTCGAAATATATTGCCAGATTTTATTTGCTCTGAAGAATGGCCCACTGTCAGCCCTGATCTCAAACGTCTTGATTAAAAATTGTGGACCGTTTTAAAAGACATTTCTCGACATTGATTGTCTTAAAACTGCATTAGTTTGTGATGTGGCCAGTTTTTTAGTGGATGAAGTTCGTACAGGTTTTGATGATTAGCCAGAGCGACTTAAGGCGTATGTACATTTCAATTGAGTTTTACCTTTTTTTACACTTTAATTAATAAAAAAATTTGGTCCAAAGCCATTTGTTATTTTTAATTTTATAGCCTTAAATATACATAGCAGTTTTTGTATTTATAAGCATGTGGCTCTGACGTAATTTTGACGACACGACAAAGCCACAATAGCAAGTTCGTGTTGTGTGATGACGACAAACGTACGTCAGAACGACATGCGCATGTAGCTTTTTACATTCCGTGTTCTATAGGCTTTAGAAGTACAGCAATTAAAGGGGTCCTAGTACTTGGTGGCGTTGAAAGCACAGCTGTTAAACTTTTTTTCTTTCTTATTGAGAACTATTAATGCCAAAAGTTGCTTGTGTTTTTGACATGTCGACCAACGAAAGCAACAAATAAAATACAATGTTGTGTTTTTGGTGTTGTAGTATCGCCACCGCCGTTTACATAAATTCGCCTTGGTTATATTCTAGGATTGACCTCAATCGTAAATGTCTATAGCAGTCTAAGAAGTACATAAGCGGTTTTCACTCTTGGTAGTAAAGTACTCCTGTAGACCTTGTTAAGCTTATTAATTTCCTGTGTTCTTTTGTTTTTTGGGGGCATGTTTTAAACAATTTTTAGAGTATGTTTAGGCTGGGTTTTAAAACTTAGTTTAGTTCATCTGAAAATAGATTTGTACCGTCTGTTGAGTTTATAACCCAACATCATTGAACTTATTCTCAAGAACCTGGCCTTAACGTACATTAACCACCTTTTAAGAGCATATTTTCGGTATACAAAATTCAAAGAATAAAATCTTGCGCACTTAAACTAAACACTGTAGTTACATTGCTCATTCTTCTGCTACTTTGTTTTCATAATTTGTAATTATTTTTCATCAAATTTCAATCAAATTTCTACTTAAGTCATATCTTATTTACTTAAGTTTTTCCGAATTTTGTGAAGTATCTTTCTACAAAAAAAATGTTTTTTTCTCTTCCATAATTATTATTCCAGACACCTGAGGTTATTTATTGTAACAAATTTTTCCTTTCACCTGATGAACATTTAGAATGTTGTTTGAAACTTCAGCTAAGAAAAAACATGAAAAAAAACTGTGTGGACTGGACAGAGATTGTTGTTACAGTTAATATTTAAATATTACACAGAGGTTTGAATTTGTTATTAACTGCAAAATAAAATAAAAAACTTTTTTTTTTCTGTTCATTTAAAAATGAATATAAAACTTGGAATAATAAAGCTGGAAAAAATATAATAAATAATGCGTTAAAATTCGGATTTTCAACACCGACAAAAAAATAAAAAAAAAAACAAGTTAGAGTGATTTATTCGGCTGTGCCGAATCTTTGATACCCTCCACCAAAAAACAAAGTAATTTTAATTATTTTTAATTATCAATCACAATCACCTTTTTTTAGAATACAATGGCTGCTACAAAATGCAGCCAAAGGAAATAAAAATAGGCCCAAATAAAAAAAAGAATATCAGATAGACCTAAAAAAGTACATTAGATAAAAAATGAGCCAAAATTTGTTATGATGGCATTATTTTTTACGGTTTTAGGCGTACTAAACTGTTTTCCGGTAGTAGGGTTTAAATGGGGCCTAAGGTAAATATTGGGCCGATCTTCACGAAATTTCACAGTGTTATTTCTAGTCCTAAAAAACTGTGACGTACCAAATTTTGTTATCATAGCATTATTTTTTACGGTTTTAGGCGTTCTAAACTGTTTTCCGATAGTAGTGTTTATATGGGGCCTAGGGTAAATTATGGACGGATCTTCACGAAATTTTACAGCGTGATTTCCAGTCGAATAAAACAAATTTTTGCAAAATCTTATCTCATTCCGTGCCTTTTTCCACCATTTATGGTTTTTTTTTGTAACAAAATTATCAATTTTTTAAGGTGGTTGTTCCACATTTTGATTCATAGCTCTGGTTCTACTGAACCGATTTTTGTGGATTTTAATCCAAAACTGCTTAGGATACCAAGTTTGTTAATTTATTTTGAGTTGTTCGGAAGTGAGCGCGTTTTCAACAGACGCACGGACGGACGGACGGGCATGGCTAAATCGACTTAGAATTACTCAAGGATCCAGAATATATATATTTATGGGGTCTGAGATGAATAATAAAAAAGTTTCACACGGAATGACAAACTTAGTACACCCTCTTCACAACTAATTGTGGTGGAGGGTATAAAAACAAGTTAGAGTAATTTATTCGGCTGTGCCGAGTCGCTGAGACCCTCCACCGACAGTAAGAATGTCATAGAAGTGGGCTTTCTATGGGACCTATGGTAAATTATAGACCGATCTTCACGAAATTGGGCAATGTTATTTCTAGTTTCTTAAAACTGTGTCAGCCAAAATAAATGTTTTGGGGTTGTAGTTCCTTGTTTGGATTCATAGCTTTTAACCTACTAAACCGACTTTGCTGGATTACAATCCCAAACTGTTTAGGATAACTAGAAACAATTTGACACTAATGATGTTCTTTTCTTTTGAGTTTTTCGAAAGTGAGCGTGTTTCAGCAGACAGACAGACAGAGGGACAGACGGACATAGCTTAATCGATTTAAAATTACTCAAGATCCCAGATTATACATATATACTTTATGATGTCTTAGATGGATATTAAAAAAAGTTTCACACGGAATGAAAAACTTAATATACCCGCTTCACAACTAGTTGTGGAGGGTATAATAATGCACAAAAAAAATTTAATAAGTATGCAGAATATTTGACGGGATGATTCACTTTAAAAAAATATCGACCGAAATGCAATTTGTAGGGAAGTTTCCTTTTTTTGGTGTTGTCAGACCAGTGATGGAAAATTGAAATTTAGATGGTACTAACCACCAAGGAAAAGAGTACTTTTTCAACATTTTGGTACCTTTTAAAACTTATTTTTTGCTCATATCTCAGCCATTTATGGACCGAGCTGGTTAAATTTCAACAGCAAAATTCTAATGAGGATATCTAAAATTAAAATATACCAACAAGCAATGTTGCCATAACCTTTTGATAATAATAAATTTTGTGTTGGCAATGTTGTAAACAGGGCCGTAGAGTCAGAGTTAAGGTTTTGTACCGGAGTAGAAGTCGTAGTACCCACAAAAAAAATCCCCGACTCCGACTCTAAAATTATTCGGCATAAAATTTTAAAAAAAGTATTCAAATAATTTCCAAAATAAAAATATATCGAAATTTGCAATGCAATATTAAAAATACTGATTCGAAATTTTTACTGAATCCTTTTCTTGCTATATTTAACCATTTAAAAGGTACTGCATTAAAAAAAGAGTTTTAGGTCAAATAAGAACCGGCATCATATACATTTAGCATTAAGGTTAGATTAGGAGTCGGAGTTGGAATTTCAGCGATTGGAGTCGGAGTTAGTACTTTTTGTTGATGACTCAATATTAAAAAAACATTCAATGCTAAATTCAAAAGAAGAAGCATAAGAAAGAGTACTAAAACGGACTTGGGGGTCACGTGGTATTTTTGAAAGGCAAAAATAGTTGAAAATAGTACCATAGAACTGAATTTTCCATCACTGAGTCAGACGTAAAAAAAGTCTATTCATACTATCAGGGGTGTGCTGGAAATCGAAAACGCAAGAACTTGAAGGTTTTTTTCATACACTTTTAACCTAATTTTTGTCATAAAATTCTGTTTAATAGAGATATATTTGTAAAATATTAGTCATAAAAATCTTTTCTTACAGAAATCTTATTAAAAAACGACTTTAAAAACTCTTGCGTTTTAAGTTTTCGATTTCCAACACACCCCTGCATATTTCAAACAATTCATAAGTCTGGGATCACACTATGAAAGTTTACTTTCAGAAAATCTGAGTTTATTGGTGAGAGGGGAAGAGAACATGCTTTTGTTTTCTCCTCTTTCACCCATAAACTAAGGTTTTCTGAAAGAAAACTTTCATAGTGTAAACCCAGACTAACATACATGTTAACGATAAATATTTTAGGGTTAATATTATTTCTTTATTTTCAAAATTATGTTCCAGTAGATTAAGGTAAAGTCTATCATTACCTAACGCACCTTTCTTTTATGCCAAAATAAATACACTATTCTTTTTTTGGTTTTTTGTTGCAGCTAACGTCAGTGTGGCATAAGAAACAAGCAGAAACAACGAAAAAAAGTGAAATAATGTATTTAACCCTGAGGCTGAATCAAGGCAGTTTTTAAACATGACTGCTTACGACCAACCACATCCTGTATAACGGTTTTCCATTACAGTTTTATAAAGTAGCTATTTTTTCAACTTTTGTTTTTTTTTTATTCTTTGTTGCTAAAATATTTCAGTTTTTCTTTGGTATTTTTTGGATTTTGTTTTTTATACCCTACATGTTGGTATTGGATGTAAAAGTTTTTAGATTTGCTTGTCGCTATGATTACTTTCAAGCCAGCTACATGGTACAAATCAGTTGCACTTTTGAGAGTTTGTGAATGGGTATCGATTTAAGCGAAGATATTGAATACATATTCATGTAAAACTTACCATTATAATAATGATAGGAAATCCCAATCCAAAAATGGGATTAAAAAAATTGCAAAAAGAAATTAGAATGAATATATCTGTGGCATTTTGAAAAAACATCTTAAGTCGAGATAAAAAAACCAGAAAAGTTCAAAAAAAAAACTCGGTGAAAAATACATTTTATCAAATAATAAAATAAACCAAAATTAAAGAAAAATTTCATTTGTAATAAAAAATTTTAAAAACGCAAGCAAAAATGTTTTTGAGTGAAAATTCGTATGATTAATAATCTGAAATTGTATTGTTAGTGTTTACGGCTCGAAACTTGCCACCACCTTGTACTGAATTCGCCTGGATCTAGTGCTGCACTCATGCCCCTTTAATTAAAATGAGTGTTGAACATGAAGCATTGTTTTTAATTTTAAAGGGAACATCATCAGAAAAGAACGCTTTACACTTTGAAAATAACACAAATTTTTCAGAAAAGAACATAAAAAATGTAAAAGGCAGCATAATTGCAGAATTTTACTCAGAAAAGAAAACGCCGTAGTTTTCAATGCGAACGTTGGCGTTCGAAATTGTTGAACAGGAAGATAATTTAATGATAATTTACTTTAATGAACTTAAGCCTGATTAAAATATAAAAAACTATGAATTTAAAACCATAAATAGTTCAATGAAATAACCACAATACTAATTATTGTTAAAATACCGGTCAAGTTCAGATAAACTAACTATTACTTTAACTACCACTTAGCAATATGTTTTTGACAGTTATAACTGATAGTTAATTATAACTGAACTTGATGAAATTGGCTGTAAGATAACTATTAAAATGCATTTCCTCAGATCCTACCACTGTCTAAATTGTATTATTTTAAAAGGGTAGGGTATGTAAGATTCGTTTTAGTCAATTTTATCCTTCTAATTTTTTATTTTCATTTGTTTCGAGTTGTTTGTTTGCCATTATATCACGAAATGACTGGAGAAAATGTTTGAAAAAAATTAAGACAATTTTTAATTGAATTTATTTGCCTAAAGAAAATTTTTCCAGATAGTAGAAAAAATTCCCACAGTTTGTATGAAATATTTTGAGATTTTTATGTTGATTTTTACCTGAAGTTGTTTGTTTTAATAAAATATTTGTTGCATAAATAAAAACGTTTTAATATTTTTTGTTTTATGTTGTATGTATTAATAAATTTACTTAAAATTTAGATTTAAAATGCCAGAATACAAAAAACCCTGTAAATTATTTACCAAACTGAAACAAAATTGTGTTTAATATATTTTTAGGTCATTGACATCCAGGTATCTTTCTTAATTTGTGGTATATTAAAACGCATTTTTAAGGGAGCCAAAATATGTAAAATTAACTGTTTGCATTCGCTGCTCACTACGGGCATTTTTGGAAATACCAAAGAAGAGTTTATACGTTTTAATAAAACATGAACATTAGAACCATCATAAGGCAAACGACCAAAGACCATGGCATAAAATACTACGCCACAGGCCCAAATATCAGAAATAAAGGGATCGTAAGCTACTCCTATAGATATTTAAAAGAAAAGATGGCTATAAAAATGTTCACACCGAAATACAAATAGTTACCTTTAAGTATCTCTGGACTTGCATAGGCATAACTGCCACAAAATGTTTTTGATAATATCACCTGTTGTTCACTATTGCGAATATCTTTGCGTGCAAAACCAAAATCGATTAGTTTTAGATTGTAGTTTTCATCCAGCAAAAGATTTTCACATTTTATATCCCTAAACAAATTAAAGAACATTTAACAACTTTACTTAGAATACCAAAAAGAAGCATTGTTCACCTATGAACCACCCCCTTTGAATGTATATACTCCACCGCACTAATAAGTTGTTGAAATAATTTTCGAGCCAGGGGCTCATCCAAATATTTCTTCTCGCGTACATAATCCAAAAGTGTACCGTTCTCAGCCAATTGCATTATTAGATAAACTCTATATAAAATATTAAACATTAAATTAAAGCCATACATAAATCAAATTCTCACCGATGACTCGTTTCAATACTTTGATAAAATGTTATCAGATTATCATGATGCAATCCCTTAACAGCCTCTATTTCTCTAGGTAAAAACTTTTGCGTGTACTCAGCAGGAGCTTTGACTTTCGATATTATTTTAATGGCTACTCTTTTGCCGTATTCCTCAGAGTAACCAATTTTTACTTTAGCATAATTACCAGAACCTATAACTTTACCCATCAATATGCCATGTTCTTCCAAAATCGATTTAGGTTTTCCCGCCTTATTAGTACCACTGGTCTGTGGAGATACTTGTTCTGAACCTTGACCGTTTTTAGCAACACCACTTGATCGGGGATTATCATCGTGCAGACTCGTGTTTTTAGAGTTTTAAGCCTTCTTCAAAGAACAAATGTTTGCCTTTTAGCACCAAAAGTGTTCTTGAGCCAATTTTGTAAAGAAAATTAGGAATTTCCTATTGTTTTTATTCTTCTTATGTATGTATGTACTTTTATCTCTCCGTCTTGCAGTGTTTTGGCAGTTTGATTGAGTTTTTTTAAGTTTTCTGGCTTTTAATAAAGATTTATTACAAAAATTTTGTGAAATTTGATCGAATTTTAGAAATGTTACTAAATTTTGAAAACTTTAATTCCGAAACATGTCATAAAATGTTGAATTTTATTTTACTAATTTTAAAATGAAAACATACAATTTTAAATAGTTCCTTAAAGTTAAAATACTAACAAAGTTTCCTCAATTGAAAGAAAATGCTCCAAACAAAATTTTCCCAAGTAAACGTAAGTATTCTGTTAAGAAAGTTTTATTAATGTTTTCTCAAGAGAAAATTGTCGATAAAGATTTTTTTCCGACAACATACTTCGTTAACATTGTTTTCTTTTTCGATAAAAATTTGTCGACAATGATGTTTTCCCAATAGAAGACTCTGGCGACAAAGATTTCTCAACAGAAAACTCAGCCATAATATGACTACGACTATTTTTTTTCTATATCGAATATTTTATTCAAAATAGAAATTTATTTCTCAAAAAAAAAAAGAAAACTTTTCAATAAAAGTATCTTAATAGTATACTTTCTCCAAATAACTTTTTCGATCTTCGGAAATCATATCCAAAAAAAATTTCTCAATAGAAAACATTGTCGATTAAGTTTTTCTTTAGAAAAGTTTTTTGTTAGAAAACTTTGTCAATTTAGTTTTGTTAGTGAAATTATTTTAAGCCAGCTTTTTTATACATATTCGCGCATGTTCTGTAAATCGAAATGAAGTGGATTTAAAATCGCACAAATTTTAAAAACGACGCTGTAAAGAAACATACATACTTCATACTTTGTGTACTAATTATCTTTACAAGAACCACTCTTGAAAACCGGATAAACTACAGCCATTTCGTAAATAATTGAGATCAAAATCTCGTTCGTTTTCAATTCCACTTCATTTCGATTTGTAGAACATGCCCGATTTTCTTTAATGTCATCGCTTAAATTAAACCAACCCTGTCTAAGCGAATTCTACAACCTTCTTAACGGGGTTTTTAGTTAAGGGTTTCCTATAATTAATTAAATTATCCACCCTTATGTAACCATGGTTACCACTTTAAAACAAACAATTGAGAATTTTTGAAAACTTCAAGAATATTTAGACTGTGCTTGCTATACAAATCAAAATTAAAATACATTTTTCAATATGAAAATCGTTAAAAAAAAATATTAAAAAACCTTAAATGTTGAATATTATTTTTAATTTGCGAAAATTTATTGATGGCGGAAGTTTATGTTATTGGGCAAATATTGAAAGCAGTTGATTTTCAAGAACCCCATATTTTTTGCAAGTGGAGTTTACAAAGTGGTATCGTATATGAATTTAATTTTCAATTTTAGTAAGGAATTAAAAAAGTCAATAATTTTTAAAGGAACTTCTTGGCGTCTTATACAAGGCGAAGCTGTAGGTCAAACTTTTGTGGCAGCAAATCGTTTAGAGTCTTGTTCTGACTTTTGTCAGCCATTAGATCTGCATTTGGGTACTTCTTCGGTGCAAGGTTGGCCTAAATTGCACGTAGAAATACATGCAGTTAATGTTTTAAACAAAAGTTGGCCTGTAGGTTACGGTTTTGTGCATATACCAACACAACCGGGTTCTCATCGTTTGGAGGTGTTGTGCTGGAAAATAGCCCCACGCTCCTGGTACGATAGTGTACGAGAGAAATTTGGTGGTGGTGGTTTGGCTTTGTGTAAAGAGGATTTAATTTATAGCGGATTAGAAAGGTAAGGTTGAGAATTTATATTCAATTGAGAAATAATAATGATAATTTTTATTTTAATAGATATAAATTAAAAACTCGATCATCGGGCAAGATTATAATTGATATCAATTTAGTTTTTCGTAATTTCGGCAAGTTTGGTATAGAGTTCAAGTAAAGAGAACAATTATAAAATGTACCCTACAAGACTATTTTTCATATATAAGCTTTTATGGCTGACATTTCTCTGCACCGACTCTGTTAAAATTGGCATCTCTAAACCCATAACCGCAACAACCACTTATCCTCCTAGTACCACTTCAGCAGACACCACAACAATAGAAATGAGTACAGAAGTTGCTAGCTCTACTTCAAGTTCTACATCTACTACAACTAAAGCAACTACCATTTCACCTTCAACACCTGAAGCTGAATGGCCTGAATTTCCACCAAAAAAAACTTCAAACGGCTCGATCAAGACCACAACCAAAAAACCTGTTACAACAACCCCTAAAACGTCTACCACTGCTACTGTTAGCCCTAATAATCCGAATAATGAGATAAATACCACAGTCAAACCAGAAACTCCGGTAATTTTCTTAACTTCCATTCCACAATGGCCAACCAAAGAAAAGTATTGTTTTTGTGATCTAACCCAAGACACTTGTGACATTAATTGTTGTTGTGATCAAGACTGCACGCCTGCAGCTTTACAGGTATTTAAATGTTTAACTGGAACTCCCATCGATTTGGAGGTACATGAGGGACGTTTTGAAGATTTCAAATTTATACATGGTTTGCCCTCGTGTGAAGTAAATGATGGTTGGTTGTGTGTTTTTAGAACTTATCAACCTATTGAAAAGAATAAGGTTGGTTTAATATTTGTGTGTTTTTTTAAAAATTCGATTAAGCATTTAGTATTTTCAGGTTTCTTATTCCTTTGAGGATACTTCCCGGTACTACAAATGGCCTAATATGTTGTTGGAGTCAGAGAATGTAAAAAGTCGTGAATTTTATAAATTTGGCGATATATTGAGAATTATTAATATTGAAACTAAAGAAATACAAAATTTTGGTAAGAAACAAGAATTTGACTTAAGGAGATAAGATAATTAAGATTTAAACGAAGGGGTCAATTGCAAAATCATATTAGAATTTTAAGTATTTGTAGTATAAACACATAATGTGGTTTCAAATTAACGTAATTATTTAATATATGTAAACACAAGCTACTGTTCTGAACTTCAGTTTAAAATAGCAATTTTATTATTCTCTTTTCAGATCTTCCATCATCTTTTCAATCATCCTCTTGTCAAATACAAGAGCCCATTTACCACTTAAAACCCACTCAAAGATCGTGTTTAATTGCATCCTCTAAATATTTAAAAGATATGCAACATAAATTACTACAGCTTGGAGAAAATTATAAAATTTTTAATACACCTACCATACCGGACGACTTATACAACAATAAAAGTTTAAACCGCTATTTAGGAAATATAACGATCAAAAAATGTTTTAAAGGCAACGAGAGCTGCGAAATTTACAAGCCAAATAAAAAAGAAGAGAACAATTTGAACTTAATTAAAGTAAAAGTAAATATTTTACACAATTTCACTAATATTCAAGAGGTAATAGTGAACATATGGTCGAGGGATTTAAAGGACAACAAAAATTTAAATTCAAATACTTCAGACTTTTGGTTGATTTATGAAACAGTGTTTGTCAATAAGACTTTGAAAGAGTTTAATTTAACAAAAGAAAAATCTGTAAAAAAATTGCCGGTCATATCGGGGCCTTTGGGATATTTGCCAGGAAAACCTATAATTTTAGCCCGCTATGAACCTTTTAATAAAAGCCTACCTTTATCTACAAAAAATCGAGTAATCAATTACTTTTCCTCCAATAATGACGAAACACACACTTTAGCTTTATTTGCAAAAGAAAATGGTAAATGTAAACGTTTTACACCTGATAAAGATCTGATAAGTTTTGGCATTAATGTAGCCAAATATTGTAAACTAAAACTCGAAAATTATACTCTTCTAAATGAAGATCCCACAAATACTAACTTTACGGAAATATGTACAAATCTACAACAACGCATATATGAACAATTGCTTGGACTAGATCTTAATATCGAAAAGCTTTCTTCGTATCTTATATCGCAATTAGGAAAACCTGAAAATAACTCAAATAAATGGCTTCAGTTACAGGTTTATAATACAGATTTTGATTCTGTAGTCGGTCAATATTTACAGGAAACTAACACTTTTGTATGCCGCAATATTTTATTAAGTTTAACTTATGAATTTCATATGGCTTATTTTATGGTGGATAATATTCCCCTGCAAAATGTCATCAAACATGCTGCTTTACATTTGGCCGAAAGACATGATCTGGAATTTGCTTTAGACGAAAATTTAGAAGTGCCCATAACAATGACCGCGCGTTTCTTTGATGTTCACGAGAAGGTTGTATCAGCTGGTTTTAATTTTAAGAACTTTAATTTAATTTACTTTATAATTTTAGATTTAGTATTATATCTTAAATAAGTAGTTTTTTTTTATTGATTTCTTTAACAAAAATTACATTAATAGAAACTAGTCTTGCTTATATCAAAAAGAAATAATTATGCAAAATATATACTACCGATCGAAATAACAATTGTAGGGCTTTGTAATTACGTCATTTACCACAATTTTTTGAGATAATCGACTTTAAAGTTAAAATAAAATGTTAAAAAAAAGTTATTTTATAAAATTATTCTGTACACCAATTTAAGAACTCATTTAAAACGACTACTATCACATACCCATCGTCGAACAAACGTTGTTTTCAAAAATTAATGTGGCTAATGATTGATGATGCTGCATATTTTATTAAGTTTTAAAGCAATAATAAACGCATAAATGTGGACTCCCTACTTATGATGTTATTTTACAAAAGAAAAACTACTAATTTTATTCATATGTGACCTTCTCCGAGACATGCCGTATCGGGCATGTTCTACAAATCGAAAAAAAGTGGAATTGAAATCGAACGAGATTTTAATTTCAATTATTTACAAAATAACCGTAGTTTTTCCTGTTTTTAAGAGTTGTTCTTGTAAATATTATTGGTACTTAAAGTATGAAGTATATAAAATGGAATCTTTTTATGAAATTTCCTTACACGCTCGTTTTCAAAATTTGTTCAATTTTAAATCCACTTCATTTCGCTTTACAGAACATACCCGATACGGTGTGTCTCGGAGAAGGTCACATATGAATAAATTTAGTAGTTTTTCTTTTGTAAAATAACATCATAAGTAGGGAGTCCACATTTATGCGTTTATTATTGCTTTAAAACTTAATAAAATATGCATAATTTTATTTAAAGAAAAACTGTCAGTTTATATATTTAATATTTTATTTTTTAGTTTTGACATACGTGTCTCAACGAACCGATAATTATTATATTTCGCTTGCATTAACGATAGTGTGATTCTGTTATTTATTTTTAATGATAAAATGCAGCTGTATTTTGAATATCGTGTATTCTATATCGCATGTCAAATACTCAAAAGCTATTTAAAACACAAAATACACTTTATCGAGATAATAAACACTACACACAGCGACAGCGAAAATCGTTAAAAATGTTACTGATTAGCAAATTCGATAAATTTTCGTTATACTTCTTGAATTTACTGATACAATAAGCGTAATAAAAGTTAGTGAATCGCACTACATGCAGGTTTGTGATGGAAATTTTGAAAACGAAACGATTTAAACATGAAAATTTTGTTTTCAGTATCATTAAATACGGATTTCTAATACATTTTCTTATTGTGTTCAGTCTTTTTTCTTATTAATTTTTTATTAAAAATGTTAATGGAACTGTATTTTGAAACCAAAATTAAGAAAGTGATTTCAAAATTGTTCGAAATCCGTAACACCTTTTAAAAATTATCGTTTTGACAACTTTGTATTTGTATCCCAAACCCCTTTATCGTCAATGCTTTAAATATCAAATTAACAGAACATTCGCGTCAAAGAATTTTATTCACCGCGATTTTTGCAAACTTTTTATGCTATTTTCCGACATTTTGTTTTTTTATACCCATTTAGCGATTCAAATAAATTTTAGGGTTTGTTTTGAATAATAGCTTCTTATTCCAGTTGTCGTTGTCGTAATCGATCAAGTCGTTTTTTGTCAGAGATTAAAGTAACACACAGCCAGTGTTCTTTAATCTCTTACAAAAAACGACTTGATCGATTACTAATACGACAACCGAAATAAGGCTGAATGTTTTATATATGTTACATGAACTGTATTTTGAACAAAAAATTAGGACTCTATACAGAAATGAATTTTAAAATCGGTCGAAATTTATCACTCCTGGCTAAAAACGATTTAAAATTATTTGAATCAAAGTTTTATAAAATTTAACAATTTCCTATTTTAAAATAAAAATTTAAATTTCTTAAAACTGTTTTTTCTAAATTTAATTTTATTAAACTTGCAAAGGTTATAATAGGATTAAATAAAAAAAAAGCAAAAATTATATACAAAAGAATGCAATCTTTTGAAATAACTTAACATGTCGCTCCTTTACTGCAACATAGTCAAAAATTTAACTTACTTAAGCAAAACTGCTCCTTCATACCTGCACTATATGTAAAATAAAAATCAGTGTTTTATCTCAAACTGAACCGCAGTTATAGCAAAATATATTTTATTGAATCTGTATAAAAAGGTACATTTTCAAACTTTAATCGCATATGCCAAGTTTGATTTTTTTTTTTGAGATATGACTATGTAGAAATAAAGGAGCGATATGTAATTAATTTAATTGTTCACTCATATTATTTTTTAAAATGTTTAAACTACTTAAGTAATGTTTTCGTTCCATGTAAAAACAATCCAACTCGCAATCGCTTACCGATTCCTTTAGACCCCAGCATATGCGATAATTATCCATAATAACAATTGTCTCGGTATTAAGCTCCACTGGCCATTGATTTTGTTGGATTTGCAAAACATCGTTTAATATTTTAAAATGTTTTCCAGCTCGTCTAAAATCTTGAGATTTAATACAATCCATGTGAAGAGGATCAAACCAGATACGGTTTACCTCATCGTCTTTTAATATAACGGGTTGTTTAGTTAAATAGTTATAACCGTTGTCATCTTTAAAATTATATTCCACTTGAAATTGTGTTAAGAATTCAAATGTATCTTTAGGCAATTGTTGCAAAGCCCAAAAACCGTCCACTAAATTTAATTCTATCTTTAAATGATCCTTATCATAAGGCAATGTCAAAAGTTGCAATCCTTTGTCCATTGAATTAAAAGTACAATTCGAAAATGGTGTAGAATGTTGGGATTTTCTCTTTTCGATTGTAAATTTATCCCAGGAATATTCAAAAACTTTATTGATAATGGACTTTTTAAGGAACCCATCTTTGTCGTCTTTTGGTATTTGATTTATAATTAAAACGCCAGTTTTTTGTAAACGGTGTAGAGCTTTGTAGGAGCTGGTAATGTTTGATTGTATTAGATCATTAAAATTAATGGGCTGCAAATCATTACGATATTGTATATGTTGGAAATTCCATAATAAAAATTTTGACTCTGGAGTTGGATGTGTTTTTTGTTGTAGTTTTTCGTGCAATTCGTTAAGGTTATAGGTGGAGGTGTGGCCATCACTCCCTGAAAATATGTATATAAAAAAAAAATCGATGTATTTAGATCTTAGAAAACAAAAGTGATCACAGCATTTTTTACTTTTCTTCCTAGAATCTTTAGTTTTTTAAATATGTATGTACATTAGAGCGTACCATCTTACAATGGAAAAAAGTGCGCCGTAAATCGTATAATATGTAGTATTTTTGTAAGTATGTATTTGGCTTATTTGGTCCGTTTGTATATAAAAACATTAAATATGAAGTTTGGTGACGAATGGGTAAAGAAAAGTCAATTGAAAAGTTAAAAAGTGACTGCAAGGCGAAAAAAATCACATTTCTAGTTTTTGTTACATTTTTTAAATGTCGTAAGTTTTTATACCAGATGGTAAACAAAATTCAGATAATTATGTTTTTAAAAAGATATAAAACCCAAAATCGGTTTAGAACTAGCCCAATAATAAATAACGCCTCAGACCACTAATGTGCCAATTATTACCTGACCGAGAAATGCGATTACACAGCTTAAACATTTTTTAAATTGATTTGTGCAATATAATTTTTCAAAATTGTGAGATATTAATTACCAATTACAGAAAATACAGTACGTTACGGTTACGTAACATTGCATTGCATTACATTTACGGTCAGTTAAAGTAACCTTAATTCTTAAAATGTAGAATGAAAGCAATTTAGCACTAACCGCAAAAGGCTTCAAACCTGTATTTTAAGCGAAACACGTGAAGTGAACACGTGGAAGTGTTATCCCATCTAGAACTGCTTGATTTTTTTCAACAAAAGTGGATATAAAAATTAAGTGATTTTATGCAGATTAATTATTGGGAAGTTTATACATATGTATGTATATAAAATATATAAAAAGGAAAAAGCATAAAGACAAATGTACTTAAGTCTTCAAGGCAAAGTCTATAAAAAAAGTTCGAAAATGGATTATCAATAACAGCAAATTTCCATTGGTTATCATTGGTTTAAGATTGATGTTTGACTATAGACTGGCTGGCACCGCAGTGGTGCAAAAGGTAGAACTTTAAAAACTTCTGATGATGAGAATGTGATTTTTCTCGAAACTAGTCAATTCATGTTGTAAATTTCTTCCTTCACTAAAAATAATTTAATGAAAATTAAATTTGCAAAATATGTAAAACTCAAATACATATTTAAATTTCCTTTAAAAATTGTGTATTTTTTTACAGGAGATTTTTTTCTTTGATCAGGATATTTGTGGGAAAAATTTTTATTAAATTTTTGCAGGACGAAAAAAGCTATTTATCGGTCCAACAAAATCCGACTTTTCACTATTGGCAAGTTGTAATAGTGGCCCTAAGATACATAAGTAAGTTACAAATGTGATATAACTTTTATTTCTACTTTTATAAGTTTAAAATCAGGCGTGTCCTTCTTGAGGTTAGCGAATTTACACGTTTTTACCTTTTTTATTCACTAAACATTCGGATTTTCCAAATCCTGTTTAAGTGGATAGATTATTACTTCGGTTCAGTTTGCGATACATACTGATATTACTGATTTTCTTTTTACATACAAAAAAAGGTATAAGGCAACACTTAAAATTTTTGATTTTTTGAGATATGACTTTGTTGCAATAAAGAGCGATATGTATAAGTTCTTATATGCATAACAACTGACTTGAAAATAGCATTAAGATATGAATGTACTACTTACAGATGATATCTAATCTTTTGGTTTCTTCTTCTACTGTCGCCATTACAGGTTGCAGATTATTATGCAATTCAAAGAAATTTATCAAAGATATATTTTTCCTCTTTTTTAAACAGTTCTTGCAACTGCATATGTGGCGTAACCATAAAATATCAGCCCTCACTTGCATTTGCACTTGTGGATCTTTAATTAGTACAAAACCATTGTCAACCACAATCTGAAAAACATTTGTAGATTCTTCAACACAAGTACTAAGAATAATATTATCTTTTACATCCTCACTTGAGGAAACAGTATTATCATTAAAAAGTTCTTCATCTTTATAGAATTTAATTTCAGAATTTATGGAAACATTCATGTTATCATCAGCAGACTTGGAATCATTACTTGTCTCATCGCTATTACTTTGGACATACTCTGCTCTTTGTTGTGTTTTTCCATGTCGGCATTTATCCAATTCAGTTAGGGTTTCCAGATTTAAATTTGGAACTGCCGTAGAATTTAACCTTCTAGACGTTGGGTATAGATAGTCTTCTACTCGAAAATGACGACTGCATACTACTAGGCCTACTAGACGTAAATAAGGAATTGAATTGAGAATAGGGCTATTAAAAGCTTTTAACCACAATTTTAAACGACTTTGATTTTGTGGAAATTTATGGAATAAACTAAAACGCAGTTCATGACATTGGGGAAGAGCGCACTTATAGAACAATTTTGGTTCCCTGAAAAAGATTAGCATTTAAATTTATATTTAAATATATATATATTAATTGAAACTACTTACTTTCCCGCGTCCATTTTTGTTGACGATTGCCAAGATTGACAACTGAATTCGCCTTGTGTCATTCATTACCAGTGGTGCCAGATGTCAGAAGTGCAGATTTATCTGCTTTTTGCAGATTTTATTCCCAAAATTATCAAAAGGCAGATTTGAAGATTTTTGGGATAAGATTGCAGATTTTTTATTTCGGTGAAAACTTCTTTCCATCAAGGTCTTTTCTGAAAATCACGTGATTTCAAATAACATGTGCTTTTCAGATCACACGAGTGATTTTGTGGTGTTCTGTTAATCGCACAGTTTTTCGGTGTGATTTTCAATTGTGGAAAGCACAAGCAAACACAAAAAGTTTGTTCTACAAAAGGATAGCAAATTTGTTCACGCTCTTTAAGTTATTTTCCGACAGTTGGTTTTTTAACCGATTTAGCGATCTAAAATAAGTTTTAGGTTTTGCTTAAAATTTTAAAAAAAAGTTGTTTACGTATGTAGCTGAACGTTTTGTAATCATAAAATAATATGCCCAGAACACGTTTCTTGTGGTTTCAAATCACTTTCATAAAATGTGATTTTTAGAACAGGCCTGATTAGTAGGAATTTTATTTAGAAAAGATTACTTAAAAATTAAAAAAATTCGCGTTGTCTTGACACATTAATATCGCCGGACTTATGTTATCTACTTTTATGCGAAATAATATGCATATGTACGTATATATTCATATGTACTCATGTATAAATATCTTCAATAGTTGCAATATTTGATCACTAGTAAATTTTCAATAAGACCTTTGATAATTTTTTGTTGAAAATAACAAAGGTGTGATAAACCCCAACTCAGCCTGAAAAATTCAATTTGAATAGATATTTTTAATGTAAATATATCCAAAAATTATCAGCCATGTTCTGAAAATCGCATTCGAGTGAAATCATATAGAACCAATTTTTAAAACTTGCCTGTGTTGAAAGTTTAATCAAATATTTCCTTTTTTATCCGTTATACTTCGAGGACCACTTATAGATATTTACCATCGATTTAAAATTCCAGAACATGGCCGTATATTTTGAAATCAACTGTTATATTGTTTTCTAAATAAGTAAAAAATGTAATAAATGTGTTTTGAAGATTTATTGAAGATTTTTTAAATCTTGACGCAGATTTTGCAGATTCTTTGATGAAAAATTATGGTTTTTTGCTTATTTTCGCTCTAAAAGTTCTGGCAACACTAATTACTACAGGAAAAAATATTTCGAGGTCCGCATACACGAGAGTTTAAAGTAAACAGGGATGGCAACATCGATACAACTGTAATGTTTTGAAAAGCGAATAGTTACCTTTCATTTAACAGTACAAATGTACTATTTTACGTTTTAATACATAAATAAGAGACAAAACAGATGTCATTTTGGTACAATAAAGCTCAAATTTTAGTAGCCAGTTGGTGTAATTTAAAAATATCGTTTTGCCATCCCTTGTATCGGCGCTGATTGGCGACTGTGATCGGTGCACACAAGTTATATTTATAGCAGGTAGCCGCGAGATTACAACAATTGTACAATAAAACAAGCAACAGGGTTTTTTATTGTTGTTATGCGATACAAACTGTCAAAAAGCAAAGGGGCTTATAAGAGACAAAAAAGACAAAAGATAAAGACAAAAATCTTGTTTACTTGTTTACTATACAACATTTGACAGTTCGTATCGCAAACTAAGCAAATAAAAAATAAACAGCGCTTTCCGAGATTACCTGCTATAAATATTCCTTGGGTGCACAAGTGGCCGATAGTAATCGGTACATATCAAACAATTTTATTGCTCCACATTGTGCAAGAGAGTAAAGTATTTTAACGTTGTGTCAAAAATAATACAACACAGTAGTAAACAATTTAAACAAATATTTCATTTTCTTTTTAATATTAATTTTTTGATTTGAAATGTAATACATAATTTAAAAAAATTTTAAATTTCATAATTTGAGGCGAAAATGTCCCAGGCCTACATAAAACAAAAAATTTTTTAAATACCTATTAAAAACGTTTTATATGTACATACTAGGGAATGGTAAATGGATTCCAAAATCGATTTTCGATTTTTCGATTGACATTTTTTATTTCTTTATTATTTATATTAAAATCGATTTCAAAATCGTTAAAGATTAATTAACAAACTTTTTCCTTATATCTCGAAGGGGGATGCACCAGTATTTTCTATAATGTGTTGATTTCCACAAAGAAGACTTTCAGTGTATGGTTCAGTACGATATGTTTAAAACTGTTTTGGTCACTGTACATTGATGACTTTAATTTCTGAAGAACAAGAGCCCCTATATTCAGGTTTAAAGTATACCAAAGGTACTAATAGGTCAACACGTAAAACTACAACTTTAGATTTGGAAAACTGCATAAACATACCTACACACGCATTCACGCACAAAAAAATATCAAGTTTTATTGTACCTGCCCATAATTTTTCGATTTAATTAAGATTAAAATTAAAAATTGCCAAAATTTGGATAGAAATAAAAAAAGCCCAATAATCGATTTCAGTATAAAATCGCATACGTAAATTCGATTGCAAATAATCGATTTTTTTTACCACGAAATCGATTTACCATTCCCTAGTACATACATATCGAGCCGTTATAGCAAAAATGATGTAACCAACAAAAATAATGTTTTACAGGAGGTTTTCTTTAAATATTTTTGCTTCAAGTCTAGGGTTTTGTTTGAAATTGCTTTTGCTCTTATTTCGTACGGTACTTCCCAGAGATATGAGATTATATGAAATAATCGATTTTCATCAAAAAACAAAAATCTAAAATGTTGTTGGTTACATCATTTTTGCTATAACGGCTCGATATGTATATGAAAAGCGGTAATTTATAAGTAAAAAATGTATTGAACCAAATATGCATATGTATTTCTGTTTACAAAACATCCGTGCGACATTTTCTCATAGCTTTGTGCATCAGTAACGCTAATCTCTCCTCTTCCTTTCGTCTTTCCTCATCCTCTAATGCTTTGCGTATGGCGTCTGCTTCTTTTGTGGCTTTCTCTGAGATTTCTTGCACCAGTTCCAAATGTTCCATTATACCCTTACGCATACAATATTGGAAATTCATGGCCATTGAGTATTTGATATCTAACCCAGAGCGTGCAGCTAACTCTTGCCAATGTAAAAAAAGCCAATTTTCATTTTTTAAATTTTTAATGGCGTTATATTTCGGTATAAATTCCTTAAGTAGTTTTAGAAAATAATAAGCTACATCTTTTATTTCTGGTTTTTCTTCAAATATACTCAAAGAGTTATTCAGGGAATTACGTATGATTTCCAAATTATTCCAAACCTCTTCGAGTGCTATATTAACAAGAGGATTACCCAACGTGGCTTCCTCCAGTTTCACTAAATCTTGGCAAGCATACCATAAATTTTTGTATGGTAAAAAGCCTTTTATAATACTGTTTAAAAATTCTAAGGAAAGTTCATCTAATTCAAACAATTTTTGGCGATACCCCAAAGTTTCGCCCAGCTTTTGTAAGTCTTGAATAATTTTCCACGTCTTTTTAATCTAAGAAAAAAAGAATTTTTATATTTTAAACAGTTTTTTTTTGATTTACTAAAAAATACCTCTACTGCTATTTCCGTTACTTTTTGTGGATTAAATTGTAAAGAAAATTGTTGTATTTCATCATTCAAGGATTCCAAACGTTCTTCAAAACCTATGCATTCACTTAAATGTAGTCTCTTAAAATCTTCTGTATCATTTTTTTGCTCTTCCCTTAAGGTACTCAAACGATTTATTATAGTTTTTGGCCAAGCATATACCTCCCATTTCATGGAAAATTGATGATCAGGTAAATTATAGTAAAAACTATCCAACATATCATATTCCAGCCACATTATTTGTATATCGGCTCTTAGGTGATCCACCAAATCGGGCACCGTTAATGCGAAATCTCTTATGCTATATAAATGCTCTATGCTCTGCGGTTTTTCATTAATTTTCTGAAACATTTCCAAACATTGCTCTAATAAACGCTCATTTGTTTCATACATACGTTCGACATAGTATTCGAATATTTTCTTAACAATTTCTATATGTTTTTTTATCATATAATGTTTCGTGGATTCTACAATGACCAAAAAAGGTCCTATTGTAATGGAAGAAGGTAGAATTTGACGCATTTCTTCTTTGCAACGTTTATGTTCTAAAATATCCGCCTTTATTTCCATAGAAGATTTTCCAGACGTTTTATACTGAGCCATATAGTCAGGTACATTTATCAAATAAAATTGTATGAAACGATCATATTTGTGGGCGTATGATCTTAAGGGATATATGGCGTTTTTATAACACTCTTGCAATAGATCATTGCATTTTGTATATAACTCTTCTATTAACTCTACTGTGAGGATATATAAATCAGTGTCAAATCTTAGATTTGATAAACATTCAGCATCAATTTGTCTTACGTTGCTGGTTTTTTCTAAACTCTTTTTAAATAAATCTTTAAGAGCTGGAGCAAATTCTTCTGGCTTAGTTGAGTAGATTACTTCCTTTTCCTCGTTTATTGATAAAACCAATGAAAAAATAGGCTTGTTGTAGGGAAATTCTGTATTTATAAAATCTTGTGACCACTGATATTTAAAATTCAGTGGCAAAAATTGACGACAAGGATCTGTTAATAAATTTGTAAATGTATTTATCGATTTTTCCAATAATACTTGCATAGACTCCTGCATACGAAGTTTAACTTGTAATATGAAACGAGATATCTTAGCCATTTGATAAACTTTCCAATTATCTAGACTTATGTCCAACCAACCTTTGCCGAGGGCCCTTAAAACAATTATTATTCCATTGGCAATTTTCGCTGGCCAATTTATTTTCAAATAATTTGTTATATTAGTGCTTTGTTTTTGTTGTGATTTTAGAAAATCTGCCAGAGGCAAAGGTTTTAATATATTACACACAAATATCAACAAAGTCTCAACATATTGGCACTCCGATGCCACATTAAGCATGGCCTCAATACCTTTAGCTGTATAGAACAAAGTATAGTTAAGTAAAAGACCTTTCCTTTCAGTTATGTTAATCTTTAAAGCTTTTATGTTATTTCGTTCTTTTTTACTTTCGTAAGAGATAAATGCTTTGGGTAATGAGTTTCTTATAATGTCTGCTTTGAAATTGGGGAATTCATGGGGTAAAACTTGGATAAACTTTTCAAATTCGTAACATGTCATTAAATGTTCATACAACAAATATATTTCTAGACGAAGTTGTTCATAGAATATAGCATCGGTGCGAATATTTGCCATTAATTTATCTACCACTTTATGGGAATAAAAACGCTTCTCTACTATATCTTGCCATAAAACACAATTTATTAAATTCTCCATCATAATCGAAATTTCAGCGTTGTTACGCATTTTAACTGCTTGTTTTAAACGCTGCATAAAGTTATAAGGATTTTCAGCCATAAATAAAATTTGTATTTTAGGTATTTCGTACACAAATTCGTCCATTAATACAATGACCGACCATTTGTCTTTTAAAGCATTATAAGAAGTTACAGCCACATTTTGCCATTTATATTGCAATAAGCTATGATTTATCGGTAAATAAGCTTGAGCCGGTAAAGGATAACTTTTCCCTGTCTCTACTTCTCCTAATCTCAGCCAGTACTCCGGGGAATGGCAGTCAAAGTTTGTATCATCAAAAAAACTTAAAGGTAAAAAATGTTGAAAAGCATTTTCGGACAATATATAATATTGTTCCTCTGTGGGAAGAAGTTCTTGCTCATTCAAACCCTGTTTTTCCAATTCTATTTCTATAATGACTTTGTTATAAATTCTTCTCCTTCTATCAACTTCAACATCTCTTGGTAAATGCTTTGCCGGCACATGTTTGGTCATTTGTACCTTGGGTAGAATTGTTTTTAAAGGAAATTTGTGTATTTTTCCATTTTTCCCCTGTAAAGTAAAAAATTTTTGTGCCGTCTCTACATGATACTCGTGAATTGGTAATTTATCATTTGATATATTTAACTCTTTACATCGCAGTAAGAAATCGGTTGATTTTTGGCAAGTTTTAACTTTTATGGGTACACTATCAATGCTTTCAATATTACCACGATTTTCAGGCTTAACATGACTTTGAGAATATGTAACAGTATGACGTTTTTCTAAAGATGAAATTGGTGTTTCATTTATGGAGCCGGTGGTACCACGTTTTTCAGCGGGTCGCTCAGACATTATTGTGGGATTTTTTTTATAGTAATTTTAGATGAAACTATGAATAAAAAAATATATTTTTCAGTTGTTAAAAAATGTTTGAATTAAAAAAAGGATTAACTGCCAGTTTTTCAAACTTAAATAAAACTTCTTTTAGAAATCTATATATAAAAAAAATTTGAGTTTTTTTATTGTTGTTTCAATATAATTTGTTGAACAGTTTTTGAGATACATATTCCAAAATAACCGTTACTTGTTTTAAAAAAAAAAAATGATGTGACTAAAAATCCAAATATCTTCCAAAATTTTAGACGGATTATGTATTTCTTTCTTTTTAGTTAAAGGATATAAAATTTCTAAAATAACCATGGGTCGTTTGTGAAGATGAGTCAAGAAATGCAGTATTTTTTAATGGAAACACTGTACTATGAGTCCTAATAGCCCCTAATATACATATCATTAGCTCTGTTTCTTTACTCTACTTTGGTATTTTGATATTTGCATTCGCACTCACATTCGCTAAAATGTATTTGAATAATAAAAGCGAATATCTAATGAATGAAATTTCTACATAGAAGTTACACACCTTCTAAACTAAGAGAAATAAAACAATACACTTTCGAATTTTTAAAAAAATTTAATAAAAACTTTTAAGGATAAATAACAGGACATTATTTTAATTGTTTTCTAATAAGAGCCATTATAACAACTTGCCAATAGTTAAAAGTCGGATTTTGTTGGACCGATAAATAGCTTTGCATTATTCCAACTTCCATTTTTTATTGCTGTTATTTTCAATAATAATAATATTTAATAGATGAAAACATAATAAATGAAGGTTTTATAATGCAAAGCTATTTATCGGTCCGACAAAATCCGACTTTTAACTATTGGCAAGTTGTAATAATGGCCCTAAAACTGTGTTGTGATTTCTTAATTTTTTTTTATTATTCAGCAAAAAATCAATAATTTTAACTTTTATGTACAAATTGAAAAAAATTAATTAAACCAATTCAAGAAAAACTTCCCGAACAAAATAATTTCCCTCTCTCTCAAAAATATCGAGCTTAATATGCGTGTGTATGGCATTTACATATTTATTTTGTTTTTTTCTTGTTGTTAATAAATGATTTTCTTATAATATTTATAAAATGTTAACAAAATATGTATTTGTTTAACTTTTGCTGAAAACAATAAATTTTTAACGCAGTGAATAGTGGGGTGAAAATCATTATGTGTGTAGGGGGAAAAATATATTTATTTAGACACGTAGGGATTTTTTGAAATTTCGCCTGGCATCACTGGCATATGCGCCTTAAATCAAACAGCCGGCATATAAAATTCATATAAAACACAAACATCTTAAGATAATCCAAGAAAAATTTGCAAATTGTGAGTTTTTTGTCAGTATTGAAAAATTAAGTTTTTTTATATATTTCTATGTACAAATCGCAACTCTTCTTCAAAAATGAATGACAGCATATGTACAACAATCGAAAGCTGTAGGTAAACCAAAATACATCTGCTAAATGTTCCTTCAACAAAGCTTAAATTTTTTCTTTTATTTAGCAGCCTTCTCTGTATCGGGCTTAGAGGAATCCACTTCTAACGGCAGTAATTTGGATTTCAGTCAAATACCCACAAAAGAATCAACAATACAAAATGAGATGGATATTTCTGAACCCAAACTAAGTATAACATTAAATCAGGAAGAAAGAGACATTTTAAAACAAAAGTATAACAATGTTAATAGCTCGGTAATAAATGCTACACACGCAAATGGTAGGTTGAATGACATAGCCGATACATTAAAAGAAGCTACTACCAATAATCACAATGGATTGCACATAAAGGGTTTGACTAGCAAGATAAATGCAGATGAAAGTGTTATACCTGTCGAGGAGGATGATTACGATATTGTGGAAATTAGTACTTTAGAAAGTTCTGTTGTCGAAACACCACAGAAAGACATGTTTTCACATTTACAACCCATTAAGACTGCAGTGGAAAGGCACGATAGTATGGAAGAAACTTATGGGGAAAACGATGCTTGTGTATCGATTATCGAAGAGGAGAGTTTACATTTTTTGCAGGATGAAAGTAAACTATTTAATCAGTCCTTTGTAGAGGTGGGTAGAAGACTGTGGCCTTCAACGCAGGAAAAACAACAATATACCAAAGGATGTTTATGGTCACCAGATGGTACTTGTCTGTTGGTGCCGGTGCATTTGGATGGTAAGGGCTTTAGATTAATAAAGAACGGATTAATTTTAACGAATTTTTTAGGCATGCATGTGGTAGAGCTGCCAACCGATTTATATACCTTAAAAGAACTTTCAGCTAACAGAGGTCTAACTGAGTTATCATCGGCTGTTCATGTAAAAGAGGGCGGTACTGTCTATGATTGCTGTTGGTATCCTTATATGAATAGTTCAGACCCTGCTACTTGTTGGTAAATTGGATAGCAAGGTGTTTAATTCTTAATTGTAAGTGATTTTCTTTTAGCTGGCTGGCCACTAGACAACATGAGCCTATACATATGTGGGATGCTTTCTCGGGTGAGTTGAGATGTTCTTATCGTGGTTATGACGAAGTAGATGAGGTTGAGTCGGCCATATCGATAATATTTAGCAATGATGCTCAAAAAGTCATAGGTGGCTATAAGAAAACTATTAAAATATTTGACACCAATATGTAAGTTTTAACATTTATGCTAAAGAAAACTAATTATTCAAAATTTTTTAATCAAAGGCCAGGACGTGATTGCAGTACCATACCAGTTAAAAAAGCAGTTTCCTGTTTTGCTTTGACAACAGACAATGATAAATGTGTTACCGCTGGCACTTGGACGGGTTATATAAATCACTATGACTTAAGAGCTCCTAAATTAGGACCTTTATTTACTTTAGGTGGCCATAGTGGTGGCATAACCTGGTTGCGTTATTTACCTACAATATGTCACAGTTGGTATTTATTTAGCGGTGCTCGTAAAGATAACAAAATTTTGCAATGGGATATGCGCAATTATACAGAACCAGTGCAAATATTTGAAAGAAAAGTACAAACAAATCAAAGGATTTATTATGATTTAACCCCTCAAAATACCTGGATTGCCAGTGGCGATACTGACGGTTTGTTGAGAATATGGAATTTAGGTGATAAAGGCCAACAATTTGAGGTATTATTGTAAACACATATGCAGATATGGTTTAATTTTTAAACGCTTATTTGTTTTATACATTTTAATATTAGATACATTTACATCAGGACTGCTGTAATGGTGTTAGTTTTCATCCTACGCTGCCCTTACTTACTACAACCTCAGGTCAATATCATTTTGTAGATGATACAGAAACTAAATCTGGTGAAATAATTGTAAATTATGAAAATTCCTTATTATTTTTATGGTATGGTCCTTCAGAAGAAAAATAAAACTATCAAGTTTAAACAAACTTATGTTCTGATAATCGCACGATTTATATCGCAAAACGCCAATTTATTTTATGCTGGTTTGTAACTCGTGCGTTTTGCTGGCGATCTGCCATAATTTCTTAAAAATGTTCTAGTCCTCTTGATCATAGTTTTGCCACTTTTGCCTTTAATGCGATTTAAAGTCTGGATCGCTAATGGTAAGGGTTTTGCGATTGTCAGAACATGCCTCTTAAATGGTTATGTAATGAACTACAAATAAAAAAAAAATATTAATTTCGCTAATTTGAAAGAATAATCTGAGGTTTTAAATCGTTTTTTTGGATGTAATTTTTTAATACCTACCATTTCAAAATTATTAAAAATGTATAATTTCTTGTTTTGATATTAAAAAGCAAATTGTTTTACGAAAAAATCTATTAATGCTAAATAGGTATATTTATTTTGGTTTTCCTACAAGTTTTTTCCGAAAAAAATTACAAATTTTGTTTTACTTAAAATCAATAATACGCAGATAAAGCATTTATAAAATTAAAAAGGAATACCGAAATACTTTTAACTTTGAGCACATCCAATAGAAGCACTACCAACGGCAATCATCTTAAAATCTCTTCAAGAATTCCTCAGCGCATGTACGGGCTCGTGCATTTACTGCCAATTTCATTTCACTGATTTCCTTATCAATTTCTTCCATAAAACTTATGACAAAATCTACCAGTTTATGTTTGTACATTTGCTCCGTATGAAAATTGGTGATCAAAAAGCTAATATCGTAACCATCAATAGGTTTACGTCTTAAAATAATAAAAGATTCAGCACGACGCATCATGAAACGGGTGAATTTGTGACATAGAATCTTTTCGATTTCATCGGCCTGCTTTACGGCAATACTGACACGCACGGAATTGATGGAGGGTTCAATTAGCACACGTTCTCTTTCGTTGCGGGATATTACTACAGGTGTTAAAATCAATTCCTTGCTTGAGCATACCTCAACTTCGGGTTTGTTGTGCCTCTCCACCACCTGAGAGGCAAAGTCTTGTAAACACATAGCGGCTGTTAAGGAGTGGCGTACAGCAGTTAGATATGGTTTTAAAGTAGCAGCCATTATTGTTGCTTATTTTTAGATATTATTAAAAGCTAATAGTTTTGAATATTTTCTATTTGTTTTCAATATTTTTAACAAAATGAATCACTTTTAGGTGTTTTTATCAGCAAAGAATGGAAAATATATGAAAAACACCAACCGAATGACATGAAATGTCAAAAAGATGACAATAATTCACAGTTGCATGATGGTGGCAGCAAAAAGATTTTTTGTGTAATCAAGGCTGCCAGATGTTATTTTAGGACATATAAAAACAAATAGGTATTTTCGTGGTATTTTATTAAAAATTTAAAGCTATACATACATACATATATCACGGTATAGGAATACAAGGTAAATTCACCTTTCTTGGCTTTGCGATTTGTTTCAAATTTTCAAAAATGTATGGCTATAAAATATTTTATAACCACACGTTATTGAAAATTCTCTAATTCTAAGTAAAGGCCTTGCTTAACCTACTGTCAAAAATTAAAAAAAAGTCTCAAATGTATTTAAAAAAACAAATTTGTTACTAAATTACATGAAAACTAGGACCTTCTTGTCCTGAGGTCACGATGTACCTACACATTAGTTTGTAAGAATGAAAATAAATTTAATTATGTATGTAAGATAAGATAAAAATAAGTTTAGTTTAAAAAATTTTTATTTTATAGGAATTTCATTAGCTAAAATATTATTATTGTAAATATGGTTTTCGAATTAGGTTTATAGATAGGAAATTTTTTTCAGTTTATATGAATTGTTATACTTTACCCGGCGTTTCCACATGCAATTAATTACTTGCAAGTAGTGTATACGTATTATCAACGAAAAATCGAGGAAACAGCCGATTGGCTGAAAGTAAAAAAATTGTGTGAATGTTAGTAAAAAAGTGTGAGTGTATTGAGTTTTTCGAACTTGTACTTGCATGTGGAAACGCTAGGTTAGTTAAATTTTTATTGTTGTTATGGTTTTTGAAGAAATTTTTTTATGACAAATAGGTTTTTGAATTTAATTTATGACAAACAATTTTTTCATTATTTTGTTATCGTTTTTTGTTATTATTAAATTTTGTAAATTTAATTTCCTGACGATGCTAACCAAAGGTTAGCGAAATATTGGAACGAATAAATATATTTTTTTATAAATAAAAAGACCTCAAGCTTAAATAATTAAAAGTAATTAAAGTTTAAGATATTTTATTTTCCAATTTTATAAATACAAATATTTAAATTTTACATACATATGTATAAAAAATTTTGTTTAAAAAAATTTATTCCCCTCGTTTTTTTAGCACCCACTGCAAATAATTCCTTTGGGTAGCCGCTTCATATTCTTGAGCCAAACTGTCGATAACATCACGAGAATTATCTAATTCTGACAAATCATCTTTAAACATATCCTCACGACGAAATTGATCCAAGAAAGCTCCTCTTTTGCGCAGCTTGTCATATTGGGCCAAAGCACGATTAAATAGGGAACTAATACTGGTATGATTTGCCATCATAAGACCGGAAACTTTGTGAGTACTTTGAACATAAGGTGAACTACGTGAAAGGGCAACTTGTATGCTGGCTGGACCCCAGGGAATAAATTGAGCTAGTTTACGTTCACGTATACGCTGTAGAGATTTGTGAACTTGGGTAGGATCAACTTCGCCCTAAAATAAATGATAAAGAATATGAATTTTTGTAGATACATATGTATATTATTTTGATTGAATTACTTGAATAATATTTAAAATCGATATGTAGCAGTGATGATTGGTTTTATCAGGACCTGAGGAAACCATCATATTTTTAGGTTGCAATAAACGTCTCATGACATCCAGCACAGTAGTTTTACGTATATTCAAATTTGGCTTAAATTGAAAGTAATAAAAAAGTAAGAAAATAATGTATTTCTTTATTATATATAAAACTTACGTCATTATCTGTGGTTAGGGGTGTATAACCCGTCATTAGAAAATGTAACTGGGGCGTGGGTATCAATGGCGCCGTTAAACCTATTAAATTATTATTCATATAAGACGGATATCGCAATGTCGTAGTGCTAACCGACATTATAGTCGATACCAAAGTATTAATTTGTGTAAACGTAGGATTTTCGATATGCAAACGATCTGATGCAATACGATTAAGAGCAGTATTATCTAAAACCACTACACAATCTGCGCAATTGGTTAGTCTTTTTAAAGTAAGCAAAGAGTTATAGGGCTGTACTACCACATCACTTATTTCATCTTGATTTGGAAAAACGCTATAGGTTTGTAAAAGTTTCTTAGGAAAACGATCTGATAAGCGTTCCAACATATATGAACCCATACCCGAACCTGTACCACCTGCTATAGAATGACAGAGTACGAACCCTTCTAGAGAATCACTTCCATCTGCTTCACGATCTATAATATCAAATACTTCTTCTTGCAACTTTTCACCTTGACTAAAACCTGAAGCCCAATTGTTGCCAGCACCACCGCCATGTTTTGAGAGATAAACATTTTCGGGATTATAAAGCTAAAAGGAAATAGCGAAGAAATTTGTATATTATATACTTGATCATAAAGAGGATATTTACTAAAATTTTAAAGATTTTCAAAATCTAGAAGCAAAACGGTTTTTAATTTAAAATTAAAGGCATATGAAAAAGACTTTAAGCCAAACGTTTTATTTCCAAGAAGTAGACAAAATAGCACAATATTTTTAGAGCGGTTAAATATGAATATTATGTGAATATTTAGTAAGTTCTTGTTGAGTCCAGAACAGTTAAAGCTCGTTACTAGTTGAATGTAAGTTAGGATAATTTATACCAATTTCAGTTTTTTGGAAATGTAAAGAGAGAGAGAGAGATCAGCTCGGTTTAATTAAAGCTACTTCTTAAGTTAAACGGTATCTTCTAAAAATTTCTTTTTCAGCAGCTATTTAGGGATCCGTCTATGTTTCGAATTTTGGCTTCGACTTCAACTGCAACGACTACTACAAATACGTATTCTTTTGACACTACTTTTCGTTACGTTGTACTTCAGCGACTATTCTATTCCTTAAAGGTCAAAGTTTCCCTTCTGCGAAAAAGCAACATTTTAGAAACAAGACAACAACCACATAGACAGTTATTTCGCACAAATAATTGTCTATGGGGTTGTTTTTCGCAGCTTTTGACGTAAATATCTTTAGAAAGCACGAATCATCAGCATGTTTCTTTGATTCATGTTTAGAAAGTAATAAGTATTGTGGTTATTTAGTTGTAGTGTTCATGGGTTTTGATCCTAATTTTGATATTTTAATTAGGCTTAAGTTCATCAAATTTAATTTTTATTTAATACAACATGGAATTAAAATAAATTTTAATTAATTTCATGTAGTAAAATTCCTTTCTTCATAAAAATTATTTAATGAAAATTAAATTTGATAATCTTTAGAAAGTTTTAACTGACGATCTTTCTACTATGTTACTACGCAAAGTTAAATCATCTCCATATCTAACCTTTGCATGAGTCGATGTCATGATGGTATGTATCACACGTGGCTCTAAATCTAAAAGCACAGCTCTTGGTATATAATGATTATCGTCGGCTTGGTAGAAAAACACATCTTTGCGATCTAGGTCATCAGTAGCAAAGTCTTCCAAAAGGCCGGTAGGTGAAATACCATGTTCCAAACACAAACGCTTCCAAAACTCAAAGCCAACTATACAGATTACAAATGTTTAATTTAAACACAATTTTTTTAAAATTTTTTTGTACATATGTAAGTATGTATGTTTTATACATATATTGTATTATATGTACATACATATATGTATATACATATTTACTTATGTATGTAGGTACATACTTTGATTTCCGCACTGTCCTAATTGTAGGGTTATAATTTCGCTGGGCATTTTAACAAATTTTCAAAATATTTTAACAAACTTTTAAAAATAAATAACAATTAATATAAAACCAACAAAGGAATATGAGATTACCGTTAGAATTTTGTTGACATTGTCAAGGCGAATTTATGTATCATGAATTCGTCATGAACAATGCTGCCGCTTGGTTACTTTAAACCAAAATTGCTTACTTTTTTTTCAATCCAGACTTGCAATTTTTGTTGCAGCAATTCTTAAGTTTATTGATGAGAGGGGTGAGAAGATTAGGGAGGAGTATCCTCACATGAAGTGCATTCATCCATCTCCGCTTATTTCGAAAACATTTGTTTAGCACTAACATTCAGCAGTGTCGACAAAAAAAAAAAAAAACAAAATGTGAGTGCTATTTCCAAAAAGGCACAAAATAGGTGCAAATGATACAAAAGGTTAATTAAAAAAAGGGTCACAAAAGGTACCTATCAAGACCGTTGAAAAGGGGTAAAATTGACACTTTAGTATCACAATGGTAACGCTGGATGTTTATAATAGAGCAACAATTTTTTTCGCGACCACACACATTTGAAATAAAGAAACCGTTTGCAAATTTTGCCCCAAACAATATAATGTATTCATTATTATTTGTTTGAACATTTTGTTAAAATTTTCATTCAAAACTAAAAAAAATTACTTTAAACGTCGGAAACAATTTCATACTAAAGTTTGGTGAAACTGGTTGGTGAGTGTGAAAAAATCTTACAAAAAAATTTGCCATACAGCTAAGGGCTACCCTAGTATACATATGCATATCGATGGGAAATGCTTTCGAGAGTTTTGCTATTTAAAGTCAGGCAAATCGGTTTACGAATGGCCGAGAAATGAGCAAACTAAAATTAAAACATTAATTTTAGGGCGCTAGTATGACACATTTATAAGATTTTTATACCAAAACATTTTCATTAAAAGTCGGAAAAATCGGATTATATTGGTACTTGTTCACTTTTCGATAAATTTGATAAACATACAGATTATGGCCTACGTTAATATACATTGTATTTTCTGGGGGCTTAAAATAAGGAAAGGTACTCTTGGTACTATTTTACTCTTGGTACTATTTTACTCTTGGTACTATTTTACCTTGGTACTTTTTGCCTTTTCCAAAAATTTGGTGTCGAGATAGCATATAGTCCAGATTAAATATAGGGAACTTTTTACGATTTAAAAACAAATTGGTAATTTTGGTCCTCGTCCTCTTTTTTATAATTCTTGTATACATATTGCATGTGGTCCAATGACTGGAATATACATGCATATTAAGACCCCTGTTGCATTTCATATGCATAGTTGAATGTCGGTTTCCCAAGAGTATCGAGTGCTCATTAAAAATACACGCTTATTTTTTTTATTCAATTAAATCATTAATCAAAAATAAAAGCAGATTTAATTAAAAATTTAATCAAGCGAATTTAATGTTTATTCAAGTGAATTAAACGTTGAATCAAGTGAATTAAATTAATGAATTAAACGTTCAATTGATATAAATTTGTTAACTGGTAAAAAATTTAATTCATTTTTTAAATAACATCACAAATTTTTTAATTGTTATCAATTTTTGTCTGTGTTTGTGTTTGTTGTCGAAAAATAATAATTGCTATAATTTTGTTTATAGAAATACTTTAATATAAAATAAGTATAGATATAGAAAACTACATAAAATTTCTGTATATTTGTTAAATGATAAAAATCTGTTCTGTTCTTAAAGCTAGTACAATATAAATTTAATCACCACTTTTTTAATTATACATATAAATACATATCGCACTTTTTCAACAATAGTATATCACGAATGTTAGTACATATGTATAAACTGGCGTCGAAAGTATTTATTTGTATAAATTCAAAACAATTTCAAATGGTATTAGTACCTTTTCTTTACGCACTTATTGTGTCTCATTTGACGAATTAGCGCAACGAATTCTTGCCGACGAATTCGTCGTGCTATGCGAAGTTCGTCGTTCGTCCCTTCATTATCGTTTTTCTCGTTACAGACTTTTTGGCATATGCGCGAGACCGATTTTAAGTTCACGATTTAGCAATGTATGCTCGATAAAGTGGTACGAAATTAGGCCGACAGGATGGCAGTTACGAAGGCCATTATTACCGAAATTGAGCATTAAGCTCCATGAAATGTGAGAGGTAAAAAAGCCAACTTTTTGAAAACCCCGGAAAATTAATATAATTTTTTTAAAAGTTTTCAAAGGACTATTCGACTATGCTAGGGCCATTTTGATATTTGCAAAAAATGGGAATAAGTTATACCCCTAATGTACACCCTTATTAAAAAAAATTCAAGTTCACATTAACACTTAACACTTTAAGGCCCGTTTTCACAACTTACCGATAGCTTAAAGTAGACTTTAACCGGCCTTATAAAAAGTGTTCCATTATTAAAACTTTACTTTAACGTAAATTGAGCGATAAAGTAAATTAAAATCCTACCCAGCAAAAGTAAATAAGTTTTATGTATTGGTTTGCTAATGTGAACCTTAGCTTTTTTAAATAAAGGCGTTAAAAATTACATATGTATTTTTTTTATATTATTAATATAATTTTAAAATAGTAGAATTTTCATGTTTAAAAAACGCTTGCCGCTCTTGTTTAGATAGCTCAGTTACAGAACGTCATCTATTTCAAATACATATTGGCAGATCAAATCCAAAACATGCTAAGTCGACAAAGTGAGCTTAGCAGGAAAAGCTCTTAAAGGCTGTTGTTATACACTATCCTACAAAGTCTTAAGTATTTTACGAAAATGCTTTACTGATTTAAATCATTTTTAGATTATATGGATGTATATATTTAAATTATATTATTATTGTTTTAGTGAAAGTAGCGTTATAAATAAACATTATCTATCAATATAAAATTGTAACGCTACTGACTGATTCATCATCGCACAGTCTAAACGCCTGAAGCTAAAAACTTGAAATTTGGACCAGAGATTGATCACTCCCCAAATTGATCCACTAAGACGGGATTTTTGGAAATTCGAATGTTTTGGGGGGTGAAAAAGAGTAAACACGGGATAATTCGGTTACCTTATATCTCCAAAACTAAAAGAGATACAAAAAAAATTTAATACTTATCGTTGTTCTTTAAAAAAATAAGCGGACAAGGGTCTGGTCCTTTTTTGATGTTAGGCCCTATTAGGGAGTAAACGGGTAAAACCTGAATTTTAGTACTTTTTTGACACCCCATCCATCTTTTGAACCAATAAACATAGAAACAAAGTAAATACCACATTCGAAACTTATCAAAAAAATACGAATACAAATTTGGTACTTTTTCGAAATTCAAACATTTAAGGGGTGAAAATCATAACTATTTTTGGTACTTTTTCTACAAAACAGTTTTCTCCATTCATTGACATATTCGAACTAAATTATGGGCTGCCACTACAATACTGAAATTTTTGATAATTCAATGGGAGAAAAAATGGTACCCAAAAAGGGAAATACGGGAAATTTGATATTTTTCTTTAGCTTTTTGGTTCTACAACTGGTATTTTTTTAAAAAACCACGAAGGAAAAAACGCCAATGAAGTAGCGGGTTAAATGCTAGTTTATTCTAAAATTAAAAAAGAAATTGCAAAAAATTTTTAACTTATTTAAAAAATTTATTTAGAAAACAAATTACATATATATGTATATTCATTATTTTTAAATCAACCCACTTATATTCTTCCAACATGTTCAACAAATATTTACAATAATTTAAATAATAAAATCAATAAATCTTGTTCTAACATTTATGGCAAAAATCCATATCTAAATTACGAACATCTTTTAAAACAATATTAAAAAAAAAAAAATCCAAATTTGTTAAGTTAAAAAAATACAAAATATTATTTCCATAAATAATGAGATCAATTGCTGGCAAATTGTCATATTGTAGCCGAAGCCACAGATATTAATATTTAAATAAATTGTCATTTAATATAATTTATTAAATTGCGTTTAATATAGAATTGGATTTTATATACAAATAAAACATTGTATTGAGAATTTATAATGGAGCACTCCTTTTTTGTGTTTAGGAGTAGCAACCCAAAAAAATAACGTGATTTTTCTTCAAATGCTAATACCCTACTGGAGGTAAAACAATTGAAGGTAGGATGACCCAGCAAGTTTTATAAAATCTTAAGTATAAAGCTACGGTCACACTTGTCAAATATTTGACGAAAACAACGGAACCAACAAGCGAACTAAAGATTGTCCACGTTAAAATTGATACCCACATTTATGCAAATCGCTTGCCAACCCTTTGCTTTACGGCTATGCAACAAGTGTCAAAATGTTCTTTGGACCGTTAGATATTAAACACGTGTTTACTTTAACTAAAAAGATTATTAATAAAAAAATGTCGTCGTCTCAAAACAAGTACGTGAAAAAATTCTGTGCAAATTATTAAAAAACCCTTCAGCAGGTTATCGTAAAGTGGCTTGAGAAGTCGGAGCACGCCAAATACCGTTGTGTGTAGAAATACAGAGAAGAAAGTGGAACTGGATTGGGCACACTCTCTGTAAGCCACTGTCCGACCTTGCCAGGAATGGTATCGAATGGAACCCGCAGGGAAGTCGCAGAAGAGGCCGACCAGTACATACACGGCGTCGGCAAATTGATAGCAAGGCTAGAAAAATTCACAAAAGCTGGAGTGAAATAAAAACTATTGCGATGAACAGATCTGAATGGAAGAAGTTTGTTGAGGCCCTATGCTCCTAATAGGATCGAAGGAATATATATAGCTTAAGTCATTTGTAATTACTTGTTTTATGAATTTAATACAAATCACAATTTTAAAAATACAAGAAATGAGTAAGAATTAAAAAATATACGGTCGACATTTTCGCACAAAATAAAGAAGCAAATTTTTAAATATTTTAAGGTTATGATGTTGCCAGTTGGCAATCATTACAAAATTTCGAAATTTACAAAAAAGTTTTACTAACGTTCCTGGCTTAAATCTTTTTAGGTTTCTTTTTTTATAATATTCTTTTCTTTTAAAAAATACCGCTCCTTTATTTCGTTTTTACTTCAACACTTATGTTTCGACTCTTGCAGTAAATTATTTTTCTGCTGTTGAGTCAAATCTATAACAAATAACTTGAACAGTTGTGATGAAATATTTCACAATATTTTTACAATTTTTTTTCTTCTTTTGTTTATGTTTTTTTTTTTTGTTTTAGACTTGGTATTAAAAAGAAGTCATGTTTTCTGGTTTTTAAAAGCTAAGAAAACCGCATTTAACCGTTTTCAATTGTTTTTAACGTTTGCGATTATTTCATTACCATTTTTGGTGTCAAAGATAAACGTGATACTATTGTAAACTTTTTTGTCATTGCTTGTAGCAATTTAAAAAAAAATAAACAAAAAAAGATTATCTACTTTTACAACAACAATAGAAATATTAAGCAATTAAAACAATGAGTTTCATCTCAGGCTTTAAAATCAAGAAAATTTATACATACATATGTAAGTATAATAGAAATACTGAGTGATTCTGTAAATCACCAAATCTGCACTTCATTTGAAAACAATTACAATTGTGTCATTGTGACACTTATGTTGTCATCGTCATCATCTGTTGAAGAGACACCTTAACGACAACATAAACATTAACTGCACCTTAAAAAAGATAAAGAATGCAGATAATGTTAAACCTAAACAGGCTTTCGGGGGTCTAAGCTAAAACATTTTGAAATATAAAGGTTAATTTATAGTAGAATAAGTCATTAGGGGGAGTTGTCATTATTTACCCATGTAATGTCAATGAGCGAAATATTACTCAATTGCAAATATATTTTCAACATATTTTGAACTTTTTAGATAATGCAATCTAACCTTTTTATATAAAACTTTATTTAATTCAATATATCGAGCCCATACAGCAAAAAATCTTAATCGACAAACACACAATTTTACAGGAGAAGGTTTTTTTTTTATTATTATATTTCATAAACATTTTGTATGAAGGTTGGCGCTTAAGCTGAAATAGTTTTAGCTACAAAATCGTAACGGTTCCTTATGTGACCATGACAAGGATTAAGGAGATGATGTTAGTGTTGCCAATGAATTCATTTATTAAAAAAACGAAAATTGAAACTTTTGTCGCTTAAGCTATTTTTGCGGTAAGGGCTCGATATTGTTTGTTTGAAATAGATTTTTGGTTAACATTTGGTATCAAACAATTTTTATATTTAAAATTTTCCAAAAAAATAATATCTGTGGCATTTTGACAAAACATCTTAATATATTCTAATGCACCTACCTTGGACTTAGTATACCATTGTTTTTATTTTATAACTTATTTAAAACATTTCAAAACATGTACATAAGTTAATTTATAGTTAAGCTCTGGTTCAGATTGTGAATTTGATTTTAACGTAGATTATAATAAAGACTGCAATTCAGAGCATCTAGGGAATATTATAGTAAAGATTCTAATTAAAATACTAGCTTTATTTTATTTAAAAATCGTTTTTCATTAATTCTAATTCAAATTTATTTCTCAAATATCTCCATGACATCATTTTACTTTAAGAACATAAGAAACTTATTTCTTTATTACTTAATTTTTAAGCCTATTGTGAAATAAATATCATTACCACCACTAATCACTACGACACAATAAATTTCAACTACATAGATTTATAATCACCACAAAGATGAATGAACTCATTTGCCAAAAAGATTTCTTAGGCACTCGCAATTGTGATTTTTTGTGTTTCTTTGCAAAAAAAAAAGAAACCAATTTTTACAACATTCAGAAAAAAACGTGTTTAGAAATATACAATAAACACATAATAGAATTGTGTTTTATTAAAAATCATTTTCTATGTGAAAATAAAGAACAAAATAAATTGCAAATTTTCAAATAAAAACAAAATTTCGTAGTAAATTAAAACAAAATTTATATTAAACTTAATTTTCCGGAAAACTTTTACGATTTACGCAAAAAAGCGTTTCCAAGCGATTTTAAATAACTATATTTGTATATGTATATTTAAATTCGGAAATATCAACGAAACTTCTTAACAAAAAAAAAAAAAAAAACAAGCGTTTTATATTCGGCTATGCCACTTCTTAAACACCTTTCACCTTGGCGCTATATAAATACCGTTCTTTAGATATATATAAATTTATTTTAGCCATGTCCACTTCTCCAATCCCACCCACATTTTTTGGGATGTTGTGTATTGATACCTTATATGGTTGTCCCTAATTTGAAAGCTTTGGCACTTGCCGTTTTTCAGATATAAAGAAATCTATAATTTCTGTAGGTGCTACGCAAACTTCTTCATTTCCGTTATTTATTTTAGAAAGGTTATGCATAAATAACCGAGCTATATGTACCAAATTTGGAAACGTTTTCTCTTCCCGTTCTTTAGATGTAAATAACTCAATTTTGTGCCACGTCCACCTCTCCACTCCCGCCCACATGTTTGTATGTAATCTAGAAATTTCGGCTATTGCCGTTCTCCAAATATACAGAAATGTATGTCTTTGTATGAGAAGTGCCATGCCCACTACTCCAATCCCACCCACACTTTGTCGGATGCTGTGTATTGATAGTCAAGATTATTGTACTCATTTGGAAACTTTGAATCTTGTCGTTCTCTAGCTCTGCATAAAAAAACCACAACTAGGGATTTATGTGTCAAATAAGAGGCAGTCGTGGGTTTGTGCTCATATCTCAACCATTTATAGATCGATCTAGCTGGATTCTAATAGCAGACTTTAACGAAGTATATTTGACATTAATATATAGCAACATCGTCGCTACCATTTCTTGGGTCTTCGAAAAACCCATTTAATTATGCATTCGGACAGAGGGACGGACGGACATCTTCAAATAAACTTCGCTACTCATAATGACCCAGAATATATATTCTTTATAGGGTCTAAGATCAATATTATGTAGATTTACAAACGAAATGACAAACTTATATATTCCCTTTTACCTTCGGTGTAGGATATACAAGAAATTTGTGTTCTAATATCTTTTTAAAAGTAATTATTTGTCATAGTTTTTTTTTTATAACTTAAGAATTTGGTTGTTATCTAAATTTATGAATCTAATTATTAAAATATCTATATTACTGACAGCCATTGTTTTACGGGGCACGTAATGGAAATTATCAAAATATTCGGTAACTTTTGAAGTTAATTTCCAGTTTTATGGCACTTTGCTTTATTTTGGTTATTAAATATTTTGGGTATGTGTTTTTGATTTCTAAGAAAAGATTAAAAGAAATAAATGCATAATCATAACAGACGTGATGTTAAGAAAATATTAATAACTTCTTATAATAAAAATCATTAACAAAATATATGGTGTTATCATGAGCAAATAGTATGATGAATATTAACTGCAAATTTGACGCTTTCTTTCGCACAAATACAATTCAAGGGCCATCTATCAGGTCTGCTTACTTGTACAAAAACAAAATACGATTCTTTTTAGTTGTCAAAAATTTACTACCACATATACAAAGCAAAAGGAAAAAACGTGTATGTGTGGCATACCATAAACGTATCCATGCACATGTAAGCAACTTTCGACAACTAAAAAGAACATAAACAATGATCATCAGGCTTCTTGCACAGACCTTTTCAATGGGCCTTGATACAATTGAAACAAAAAAAGTTTTAGAATAAGTTTTTATTTTTAATGTACATAGTTGTGCAAAAGAAAAAGTTCTTTCGCATTTAGTAAAAAGGGCAGTAAAATTGATAACATGTATTAAAAAAGTTTCTTGTTAAGTCTTTTGTTTAAGTATCATAAATAATGATTACTAAAAAAAAAAGATTTATTAAAAATGTATTGGGGACTAAGAACTGCTACCAAATCGTTACTTGAACATGTTGAAAAAGTTTTCTTTTTAGAACTACACCAAAATACTGTGTGATTTTAACAAGAGTGCGATGCGAAACTTCTCATATGGCCATGCACACTATGAGAGAATTGTAGCGAAAATATTGAGAAATTCCGTATTCCCCAAGGCCTTCTGACCTTACTGTACCCAATTTTTTGTTTTATACACATGCATATCGCACTTAAACACATTAACTCAAAATTTAAAAATTTTTAGTAGAAGCAAAACAATTTAAAATTTTACATTAAAGGCATATGAAAAAGAATTTTAAAACCAACCAAAAAGAAAAAAATAAAGCACGATTTTTAACATCGGGTAGTTATGAATACTATGCGTCGCTTTTTAACAGAAAGTGAAAAAATAAAAACTTTGAATAACATTTTGTTGATCAAGTGCGATATTTTATAACTTTTATTTAACTTTGTGGTTTCAACAAGGTACATCCAAAGCACATACTGCAGGTGCCTAAATGAGTTTGCTAAATGTGTGAGTCAGAAATTGGGCACCAATTACAGTATATTATTATAGCTCTTTCTGCGCCACCCTGTATACAAAAACATTATTAAAATATTTTATAGAAAATTTTACGATATTTTTAAAATTAGTTTTTTACACTTGATTGGAGGTGTACGGTCCAAGGTCGAAATTGTAGAAATTACAAACGGAATGACAAACTTTAATCGTATACCCTTTTGTATATTCTGTATATTCTGGGTAATTATGTTTAGTAAAGTTGATTTAAAGACGTCCGTCTGACCGTCTTTCCGTGTGTCCGTTGAAATGGGGTTCCGAAGACCCCAGATACGATAGGGACTACGTAATCAATACACAAAATCGGACAAAATGTAAGCGAGATTAGAAAAGTGTTCGTGGCACTTCAAATACAAAGACATTATTGATTTACATATGTATATCTGAAGAACGGCCAGAGCCAACATTTTCAAATAAGATTCAATCATCTTGTTTATTAATAGACAACGGCCGACAAAATGTATGCGGGATTAGAGAAGTCGGCGTGGCACAAAAAAGATTTATTTATATATAACGAACGGTAAGAAAAGAAGTGCCCAAATTTGTTGGACAAACTCTCTAAAAAATGGGTGGGATTGGAGAAGTAGGCGTGTCACCTGCTTTACAAAGACAATATAGATTTTGGTATATCTGAAGTACGGCAAGAGCCATAGCTTGTTTGTTAGGTTATCAATCAATACACAATATTCAACAAAATGAGGGTAGGATTGGAGAAGTTGGTGTGTCACTTAATAGATTTATTTATACCAGCGTTCGCCTAATGGTCAAAATTCGACCATACATTTTTATGTAAATATGAAGAAACCATAGTTCATCTAAGTATATATGAATTAACTTGTTTTGATCATTTATTTTTTCCGTCATAGTGGATCGATTTGGCGAGGGACCAACCTCCGGTTCATATTTTATCTTCTATGTGAGTTAAAAAAATTTTGTAAGTTCAATATAAAAAATATCAGAAAATATCAAAAAACAAAAAAGTATCAAAAAGATTCCTTTATAGATTGTAATCCACTCAGGACATTGCATGTTAAATTTTATGTTTCATTGTCTAAAATTAACGCAAACTATCAAAGTACAAGATGTAGAACGAAAAAGTACCAAACAGCTCCCTCTTATACAGTCTTATTCAATCATGACCATGCATGAAATGATGACAACCGATGGAAAACAAAAAGTACCAACATTTTTCATCTTATAGGTTCTCATTCACTCAGTAACCTGCACTCATAATATTATGTTTCTAAATTCAATATTATAAAAAATTTAAATATTTTTACATGATGCACGGAAAAGTAAAAGAAAGAAATTATATTTTCCGTATTTTCCCTTTTTGATACTTTTTTCTCCTGATAGAGGTTCGGTTGACAAGCAAAGGAAGAAAGCGTTCTAAACTGTTTTGCCTGTGCCGATTTATACATAAGATTTATATAGTCGAAATATTCGAAAACCGGTTTTTGAAAATTGTCGACCACCCTATTTTTTCATTATTTGATAATTGAAAAAATCAAATGTTTTGTATTTGTCTTACACCTAATTTTCATGATGATTTTATCTCCTATTTTCAAATCATGTCTTTTATAGTTTGATAGCAAGCGGGTGAGAGAAGTCAGCAGGGTAGAAAAAAGACATTCATGTCATGAATCGTATATTCTGTGTTTCTTTTTTGGCATTCCTCTTTGCACTTAATTTTATTTTTAATTTATGTGTTTTTTTATTTCAAAGTGACAATTGCTTATAAAAATATAGAAAAATAAAAAAAATTAATTTAAACTGAAAAATCAACAACAAAAGAAACATTGTGAAAAGTTTTTAGAAGTTTTTTTTAAATAAGAACTACAAAAAACACATGTCTTTTAAATCATCGTGAAAATTGGGTGTTAGTAGCAACTCTGAAATCATTGAACAGATTTTAATAAAATATATATTCTGCCCTTCTGTGAGTAAATACTTTTCAAATGGTTTATATGTTGTTCAAATCGGTTGTTAAACAGAGGAGGAAAGTGTTCTTAACTGGTTTGCCTTTGCCGATTTATATATAAAAGATATAGAGGACAGTATTTATATTACTTTCTTTTTTTTATTGAAGCATGGTGAAGAAAATACATATAAGAATATATCACCCTTACTTGCTTAAGTTGAGATGTTAACACTTCGGGGTATAAAAGGAATCGACGACCTTTGTTTTATGAGCTAGAAATTTTGTAAGATCCCGGAAAATATAAGAGCTCTTTCCATAATCGGAAAAATTTACGGACCTGAGGTAATTTTGGAAAAGAGAAAACATATCTGGTGGCACAGCGCCAGTAAACCATTGATGGGAATACGAGTGCAGCCGAAGAAGATGTTACGAGCCCGATAATTAGAGATAAGGCGACGTTTTGTGTATTCATCAATGTTTGGTGTTCAACCAAATATCAAAGAATACAAAACTTAAAATTAAATTAAAATATACCTTAATTGACTTAAATGTAAAATAGGTTTTATATTGCGCAAAAAAAAAAAAAACTTACATGGTTAATCTTTTAGGAACTGGAGCTGGAGTTTTTAAGCATCTGTTGAATAACCCCCGTGGTACAAGATGGAATGTCTGGTCTGCGGCTATCTTAATACATCTGAAAATTTTGAACTATGGCGAAATCCGGATGCAACTCCTGAGTATTTAACACCAATAGGTAAAGTACGGCTATGGAATGGCCATATACTAAATGACCCTCTCTCATTAGTCCTATTCACCAATAGGAGAAAACAATGACAGAAGAGAAAGAGTTTTCATTAAATAAATGTTTTTGTAGAATCTATTATTACTAGAAAATATTTTGCGATTTCTCTTATTATTTTACTTTAAATTTCTTTTATAAAGAAAACAAGTCGATATTTTTATTTCCAATATGCTTTGTGTTTTTTTTAACATATAAGCATAATTTTTTTTTGTTTTCACATGAATCATTTAATGGGTTAATAAGAAACCCCCGTTTTCTTATAAATCTCTTAATCTCAATTTTAATTTCTTTATACAAATGTTTAAAGCAGAATTGAAAAAAAACTTAATTATTCGCCATATTAGGTAGCCAAAAATTAACTTAACATAAACATCTTTATTGTCTGGTTTAATGATTTTTAGCTAAATTTACTTTGATAAAAAATAAAAAACTTTATAGAAATCCATTTAAAGAATCACATGAGTTTTATTAGTATTGTGGTTACTTTGTTGAACTGTTTTATGGGTTTTTAATCCAAATTTTGATATTTTAATTAGGCTTAAGTTCATCAAATTTAATTTTCATTAAATTATTTTTATGAAGAAAGGAATTTTACAACAAGAAATTAATTAAAATTTATTGATAATTTTTCATTCTTGACTGACCTAAGATTAGATTATTAGAAGCAATCATAGACATATACATACATAAATCCGCAGGTATTTTGTTTTATAATCCATAAGAGATATTCAAGTTCGATGAATTTTGTAATAAATTCTTATTCGTTAAGTTATTAAACGAATTAATGGTTTATTTACATTAGTAATTTAATATTGTTGTTTATGGAATATTTATTATTTTTATATTACAACAATAAAGTTTTGAACACGCTCGACCACTGAAGCAAAAACTGTTATTTTAATAAAAAAATTATTTAAAAATATGTAATTAAATTTGTCATTAATAGTGGGCGTTTAAGGAAATTGTTTTTATTCATTTTGCTATCTTCAAAAAAAAAAAAAAAAAAAAAAAATAAAAATAAAATACCTCCCAATTTAAATTTCTTTTCTTATTTTCTCTTTTTATTTTTAATTCCCATACATAAAATTTAATTATTTTTTTTTATCTAATATATCTAATTAATTGTGTGGGTACAACACGCGTTTCATAAAATCAATTTCTATGCACGCCAAAAAGGAAACATGAGTCTAGACAATTATTGCTGAAGAGTTAAATAAACAAAAAAAAAAAAAACTTAATAATTAATTGAAAACAATTTATAATGCAATACAATATCCAGCTATGGCAACAGTTAAACAAAAAAATACAATAAAATGTGTCAAAATTTTATGTCACTTTAAAAAAAGTCTAAGAGAATACTCTTAAGCAATATGAGCCATAAAATCCTATTTGGGCGTAGATTAATGTCTATTAAATGATGCGCAACAAAAAAAAAAATCAGAAAAAAGTTAAATCAAATATAAAAAAAAAGATTTAAAAACACGCCAACTGTGTTAAATATAGTTTTAATACAGTATGTCAAGAAAAAGTATTTACATAATAAAAATTGTTTTGTTTGGCCTTTTATCACTAAAAAAAACATCATATCGAGTCATTATCGCAAATAAAGCTAAGACGACAAAAACAAAATTTTACAGGAGAAGGCTGTCGCTAAAAATAAAATGGTGTTTGCTTTAAAATCGATATTTTAAATTTTTACTATTTTTTTATTAATTAATTTTTAGCTATCATTAACTAACAAATACCGCAAGGAGAAAAAACTAAAAAATTAAGATTAAATTAAATAAGAAAAAAAGAATAAAACTCCAGAATACTAATTTAATATGAAAAAAATAAGTGCATCTTTAATTATTACTCTTTGCTGTTTATTAATAAATATAAAGGTTAATCAATCAATTTAATAAGAACTAGTTTTTTTTTATGATTAAAGTCAAAAAATAAGATTGTTTTCACCATGTCAAAATATTTTCTTGACATACTGTATGTATTTTGTTTTACAAAGTTAAATAAAAGGTGCAGATGATTTACTTATGACATCATTTAAACAGATTTTTTGATTAGACTAAGTGGAGCCCCATAAAATATAAAAGAAATAAAATAAATTTGTTTCAAAAAGTTTTTTATAAACAGTGCAAGTAGAAATAATGAGACGGAGTTAAAATGAATTAAAGTTTCGAAATAAGATTGCAACGAATAATAAACACCGTCTCAGATAAGACTAAAGAATACGATCACCATTGGCTTATAGACTGAACTATAGATTATACTATTAGTACAGACTTTACTATTGACTTTTTTCCTATGAGGCAGGTGAAAATCTCATAAGATACCCGATGCCAAAAAGGGCTAACTGTATATGTCGATTTTTACTTGAATAAACCACCAGAGGTTGAACGGCTTAGTCAGCCTTTATCAAGCTCTGTTGTGGTGACTTTCTTCTATCCTCTTCCTTAGTTTATTTTGGGTATAGTTATATAGTTACTGCTTACTTAGATCGTTGTCCACTACATTATCTACTCTCAGTTGATGCCCGACTGCATTCTCTGTTCTTTGTCTCACTTTGTTAAATCTGGGGCAGTAAAATATAACGTGCTTGGAGGCCTCTACTTCAGCAGCACCGTAGGGGCATATCGGTGATTCGTTATTGGATTGATCGATGTTTTAATTGACAATTAAATAAATAGTTAATTAATATTAATTTAAAACACAAAATCGATGCCCCGGTAGACAAGAGACTCTGGGCTGTTTCACTACAACGTACTGAAGGTCTATCTTACTATTGATCGGGTAATAAAGTTAGAATTTAATTTGTAATTGTTTTTGTAGCTCTTAAAAAAATAAAAAACAATACACTTTCCAACTTTTTACCAATAAGCTTGATGAACTATGTACTGGAAAGGCTAGCCCTTGCTCTAGTCGATATTTCACTAGTTAATATTCCACCAGGTGCACTAGTCGATAGTTCACTTAGTGGACTTTTCGATAGTTAAATTAATAAAACAATATTAAAATAATGAATAGACTACTGTATGGACTAGTCGAAATTTTTCTGGAGGGAAAAACTGACATTCCACGAATTAGTCGATATTACACTCAATGGTCTGACAAGTCGACGACCTAATTGATTCTGTAATCGATAGTCTGGTGGTGGATAGATTACGAGAAGCTCTTAAAGTTTCCGGGCGATACAACATTCAGTTGTAGTTATGCTAAGATACTTTTTTGTGCATAACTTTGGATTGAATAAGACGAGCGGCACGAACATTTGACAGCATTTAAGTTGAACAAAACTCAATTTAAAAACGTAAAGGAATTAAAAACGTGCTAAGTCGACTTAGCATTTTTTCCAATTGAACTGTCGATTTTTACCCCGATTTCATTTTAAATTTTTGTGTATATAACCAAGAACAAAAATGTATATTTTTCATCCTTACGAATCTGTACTTATATTACATAAATCAAAACATTTGTCGCCATAAAATTTTGGTTTATTACATCATATTTTAGCTTTTTAAGCAAATTTTTAATGAGCAACCTTTAACACCATTCATCTGTCATTAACATTGCAGTTTAGGAACAGAAAATAACTTTAAATTAAAAAATTTCATGAAAATTTTTTAAATTTATGACCACATAACTGTAACATTTAACTGGATATTGCCACCATAAAACTTAAACCATTTTATACATGTTAGTTTGGTTAAATTTTCTTAAATTACAATAAAGTTTATATAAAACAGACTAGAGTCAAGGTAAAACCTAATGAAAAACAAAAAAAATTAAAACAAACAAAATGAAATTAAAACAATTATCAAAAAAAAAAAACAACAATAAAAAGAATTATAGCACAAAAACCTTACTAACTTAAGTTGGCAAACATAAATTTTAAATTAAAATTTTAATGAACAAAATACCACCAACAAAATGCTAAACTTTTCAACAGTCAAAATTTGTAAAGCAATTATTCATTATATTGTGAAAAACTTTTCAGAATTTAAATGCTTTAGAAACATTTTTTATTTTCATTGTGCTACCGTTTTTAAGTTGCCTGAATACTTAACGTTTTTTTGTGACAAAATAATTTATATTAAAATACTAAACTACTTAAAATGGATTGTTAACATTAAAATTTATGGACTTGAATTGAAAGTTATGCATTTCCTTGTAAAAAGACCAAAAATTAAAGTAAAAATATTTTATATGATAATGCAGTAGTAAACAAAAGACTTAAGCAAGCAACTTGATATAATAAACGATAAAAATAAAATGGTTTAAATACGAATTTTATTTGGGTCGATAGAATTACCGCATAAATAAATAAAAACTTATCCAAAATAAATTGAAAAATTCAAGACAAATTTTTTATGCTTCAATATTTATGCGAGCCTATGCTCCTTACAGGAGTAAAAGGATACAATATATCGCAATTTACTAAGATTGATTTTTTTGAGATATGACTCTGTTGCAATAAAGGAGCGATATATTTACTAACGTAATCTGCTTTAGCAGTAAGTAAAAATGTTTGGTAACATTAATGTTTAAATAGTTGTCGACCTAGCGAGTCGGAAGATCGGCTCTTTGAAGCCTTTATTTCTTTTATAAAACGGCACACTGTGGCTGAAAATTGAATTTCATCGGCCAAAAGTCCAATTTTGTGTGTAAACAGACCCGTTTTGCTCAAATTTTTGCACGACTTTTCCGATTGTACGCACATTTAGAAGATTAAGTTGACCGAAAAAAATCAGGAAGTGCACGATATGCGTTTTGATTTGAACGCCCAATTTCATAATAAGTGTTGCTCGACTGTGTGTCTTTCCATGGTTCAAATTGAGTTATTCTGAAATTGAGAAATCTCGAATGAATTGCGGAAAAAAACTTGACGTTAAGGTGTGGTTCACATTCAACATCGGCCCACCACCCTTTATTAAAGTTCAGCTGCCTGTTCAGGTTCTTGTTTAATTTTAGGTCAAACTCTAGTTAAGATTCTAGATCAGATTCTTGTTTCAGTTTTTATTCAGATCCCTAGTTTGACTCTTTTTTATTAATATTTTCTTATATTCCAAATACTGCCATACTTCATGTAGCTTTTATTTCTTTAATGTCTCTAAATGATATTTGCAAATTTCCTTAGTTTCGTAACAAAGTCAAAAAGTTGCACGTGCATTAGCCTTTTTTTTAAGCCGTTTTCTATTTTTTTTATCATTATTATTTGCTGGTCTTGTTAAAGAATCATAAAGCACGCTTTCAACTCTTTTTTTTATTTGTACATAAATATTTCCACAAAATTTATTATTTGTCGTGTAGTTTATGACATAAAACACTTTTGTTTACACCAGGAAAAAAAGAGAACCTAAACGGCAACAAATGTTTATTTGCATGACTGACTAATTGTTAAATATGGCTTCTTTTTTTATACATACTTCATCTGGCTTTATCAAAATTTATAAAAAACGATATAATAAATAAAATTAAATGCTGTCTTAAGTCATTTTGACACTTCCGGTGCCCGAAAACTTTTAAAATACAAAAACATTTTGTAGACATGTCTAAAAAAGTAAATTTTTATAGCTTTTTTGCCGACAATTTTCATATTTATGATGTAATTGCTTGAAGAAAGGGATACATTTGGTAAATTTTTATTAAATGTTATTCTTGTTTAAGACAAATTTAGAGTTAATAAAATTTTATATTGCTTATTAAATTATTTATTTAGAAAAAAGATTTTTAATCGAAGCAAGTATGTAAACAAAAGACTTAGAAAGCAAACAGTAGAAATTAAAAAAATAGAAATCACAGAAAACTATTAAATCAAACACGATTGGGCAAATTGTCGCATTCCTAGTTGAATGAGTTTAATTGAAGTCTTACTTTTGGAGGGAGGTAATTGTGCCTTCGAGGGAGAGCTGGTCAGGTAGGAGCAGATTATTTAGTGGATTTGCTTTTTTCACTGATGGCTCTAAGATGAGGGACACCAAAATGTCATATAGGCTTCCTGACGACTGCAGTGTTTTTCAGGCGGGGTCGTTAGGTCTGTGGTACTAATGAGGGACAACATTGATAGGGGCGCGGAGGTCACTATATATGTGGACAACCAGGCGGCTCCAAGGTATTTGATGATGGTAGGAGCGCTCTGAAGAGAGTCTTATGGAAATATGTGTTAAGGTTGTGCCGCGTTACTGCGACATAGGCGGCAATGAGGTGGCTGATGAGTTAGTGAGACATGGCTCAGAGAAGGAGGATCCTAGCTGTTTGGAGTTGGTTATGCCTCCAATAGAATTCTATTTTGCAAGGATCAGGGAATGGATTCTAGGAGCGACCAAGCAAGCCTGGGGGAACTGGGCGGACTTCCGGATATCACGGATGCTGTTGCCGGTGCTTTGGAAGTCCGATTCGGAGTCGCTGCTGGGCAGGAGTAGGGTATACGTTAGGACCATGATAGGAATTATCACGGGCCACTGTATGATAGGAAGAATGGCGGTGAGGATGGTATCCGACTTGTCGGATATGTGCGGGTTATGGGAGGAGTTGGAGACAGTTGAGCACATTCTGTGCCACTGTCCCAGGCAACAGAGCAGCAGTCTGAGGTGGCTGAGCGGTAGATTCCTGAGCGAATTAGAGTATGTCTCAAGTTGTGGACTCGAGGGTCGGATAAAATTCATAATGGTGATGGCCTGACTGCGCGAGAGGAGGCTGGGTGCTGGCCGCACTTAGGGCGAATTTGGCTGAGTGGGATTTATCTCGGGTTTGGGCCGAAACTTTATTTTCCTATCTATCTTTAAAATCTGTGTTATTCTTTTTTTTTTTGTCTTAAATCGTTTTACCAAAACTTTAAATATCAACATTTTCAATTTTAAAAAGCACATCAGTTTACCTTAAAGGTCACTGAGAGCTTTATTCAAAAATAAATCACGATCTTTTCTCAGATACTTTAGACGATTTATTTCTTTAAAATTTATTTTATCTTCAAGTATCTTAACAAGCAATAAATATTATTAAATTAAATAATTCCTACATATTTAACTAATAGCGCTTAATATTTGTTTTGTTTTAATGTATGATCAAGTATGTCTTTCTAATTTTGTTGAACTCACGTTGGCTACCGTTAGAATTTATATGTTAAAATTAAATTTCAATAACATAAATCAAGAGTTTATCTTAAATAACTACTAAAAGCTATAAGACCAACACACGGGAAAAATTAAATGAATTTTAAAGGCAAACAGGTTAATTTTTTTTTGTAAAAAATAAATAAATGTTTTAAATTAAATGTTAAAAAACAAGAAGAATAAATAAATAAAGTAATTGACACATTTAAAAAAATAATAAAAAAAAAACAATACTGAAATATAGATATACTCCAAAAGCAGTGTTTCCGAAGTTAAAACAGGTAAAAGAACTACTTATATTCAAATGTGTCGAATCTTATATACTCTACAGCATAAGATTGGAAAGGCAATTGTTCCCTAGCTTTATTAAAATAGGAGATATTGTTTCAAAATACATGCAAAATTTATTATTTAACTGGAAAATCATCTAAATACGATTGCGATGCATCTTTCTCCACTTCCACCCCTCTAAGTAGAGGATCTACAGAGGTCCTACATAAGACAGATTCGGTAAGTAAATATTGAAGTATAAAAAAAGTTAAGATTTTAGTTCAGTTCTATTTTAGTTTTAGTCCAGTCCTACATTTATTTTTAGTTCGATTCTAGTTAAGTTGAAGCTTAGTTTTACTTCAATCCTAGCTTAGTTCTTGTTTAGTTTAAGTTAAGTTTTAGTGCACTTTAAGTTGATGTTTGATTCAGGTGAGTTCTAAAATGACAGTTGCAAAGCAATTTGAATGCTACGAAAAAAGCTATATATGAGTGCACAGCAAGAAACTTAATAATACATTTTTGACTTAGACTGCAAAGTAAAGGGTCCGCCAAATAACTTTTTTTGTTTTTGAAAATGCTATAAAAAAAACTACTGAATATTTTCTCAAATTTCTTAATTTATTTGGAAGTACAATCCTTCCGGTTAATATCGGTCCAATTTTTAAGCACATTATCGATAGTATGCAGCTGTATTTCACCAATGGCTTCACGAATATTGTCCTTTATCTTTGACGGCACTCCACAAATAATAGTCCAACGGTGCTCCGAGGTGGCCAAACGACATCAGCTCTGCGGCTGATAATGCGATCTTCAAAAACAGGGCGCAAGAGTGTAGCTTCGGCTGTGTGGCACGTAGCGCCTTCCTGTTGAAACCAAATGTTGCCAATATCCTCCTCTTCAATTTTTGTGAACAAAAATTCGTTCAACATGGCCCGATAACGATCGCCATTGACTGTAACGAAGAAAAATGGCCCAATTATGCCTCTGGACCAAAATCCGTGCGGGTTTTCTGTGCCCGAAATGCGGCAATTTTGCTTGTTTACATACCCGTCAAGATCAAAATGGGCTTTATCCGAAAAGATGATTTTTTTTTGGCAAAATCGGCATCTTCTGTAAGTCGATCGCAGGCAGTATGTCCCAGCGTTGTTCCAGTGTATACACAACCACATTCGTTCAGCGGAAGGATAAAACTAATTATCTGTCAAATCAGACATGATCTAAGTGTTACCACTCACGAAATAAGCACTAGTTTAAAAAAAAAACGTTAGATGGCGGACCCGTTATTATGACGTTTTTAACGCATCCTAAAATTTAGATTTTAGCTTAGATCATTGTTCAGATTGCTTATTCGAATCAAGTTAAGATTAGATTTTAATTCTAGTGGAAGAAATAAAATCAATTTTCAAATATTTGAGAATCACTGCCTTTGAATCATCAACTCAACCAACCATTTATAAAACAACAACTTTGTAAAAAAAGTCAAACACATGACTTCTTAAATAAATTAGAATTGTAAGACATTTTATTTTACAAGCAGACACGGAACACACATGAATTTTGATTTTACAGTTTAAGAATTCCGATAAAGTTTTTACGATATATCGGTCAATTGGCGCACGTTGAGGATTAAACATTTTAAAATTAAATTTGCTTTAATTTTGCAATATCATTTTGAGTTTATTGTTTGTTATTCTGGACTACCGCCAAAAATAAAAAGATACTTATCAATTTACTTTTAAAGCAGAAAAAAAATTGCAAATAAAATGCAACTAAATAAATTAAAAACTTTATAGACAAACGATCCATTTTAAATATCTAACGATTATGATTTTGAAAAAGAAACTGAAAGGAATAAATAATTAATGTTTATTAGATCAAACAGGCCACACACAAAGCAACTGAAAATTGAAATGAAATTTTAATTTTATTTTTATTTAATTTGATTGAGAAAAAAAACTAAAATTGCATTTATTTTAATAATATTTTTTTTCAATTTAAAAATTTTCAAAAGCACGTATTTGAAAATCAATTATGGTGGCTATGAAAACATGTCTAAACAAAATATTATAGCAAATAAAATAAGCCAAAATCAAAACAATAATAAACAATTGGAAATTATTAGTATGTAATACAATAATAAAACAAATTTAATATAAATAAATTTTATTTTACGCACTCCATGACTACCGGTCTTGACCTTTTTATTCATTATGCCAAATTGCATACTAAATCAAAATAAAAATTCAATTTACTATTTTATTTTTTCAAAATTATACTCATTACAAATAATTTGTAGTTTTTATGGGCGTTATTGATTTTTTTTTTTTAATTTTATTTTTTTATAAATTTTATATTGATTATTTTTAGCACGCACTTCTTTTTTTCTGAATTTTTCGTTAAGGAACAACAAAAACTATATCAAGTTGAAATTAATTCAAGCTAATAAATATTTATTTCTTTTGGAAAATTGCGGACAGTTATTCATTTGAGTTGTTAAAAAATCCAAGTTCAATGTTAATTGTGGATTAATTGAGGAAATATTTTACATTATTTTGTGGGTTTTGGGGTTAAAAAATGTAGAGGAAAATTTTAATCTGTTATGTGAAGTTCAAAGCAAATTTCATTTGCAAATTGAAGCCGAACAAAAGTTATGGCTTAAAATAAACTAAATTATAATACTGACCTTGACTTTTTTGTATCGTTTGTAACTTAATACCTTTCGCTTTATATTAATGCCAAAAACAAATCAATTACATTTTTGATGTCTTTGACCGACCTAAAGTGTTCCAAGCAGATTGTACAAAGTCTAATAAAATATCTCTAAGTGACGCACTTACGCAATAATAATATGGTTGGGGATTCTTGATGGAGGACTAATTTAACCATAATATGGTTGTCGCTGACAATTATATGGTTATATTAACCATAATATGTTTAAAATTTTTTTTTTAATATAATTTGTTTGGAGGTTAATATACTCGCGTTTTCCCAAGGTTCGAAATTCGGCCATAATTACACACTGCTACAAAAAAAACACTTTTTGTCAGAACTTGAAAACCGACCTAGTGGGGGTTGTAGGCCTAGGTGAGGACATACAAAAACCGTTTTCAAAAATTTTGAAACACCCTCAAAATTTTGAGTTATTTTCAAAAAACTGTTTTAGGGTAGGTCGTAGCACTTTAGTACCTCTAACTCATACATTTTTTGATCGATTTCAAAATTTTAAACAGTTTTGAAAAGGCAAAGAAGTAAGCTTTTATGAAATGTATTCATAAAAAATATATTCCAAGAAATTAGGTGAGTGCTTATCAAAAGTTTCTAATTTTTTTTATTTTTTTTCATAATTTTTCAAATTCAACAAGAGTTATTTTAATTATTTTCTATGAAAACCTATCTTTGTTTGCACTGTATTTTAAAGATAATGTGTAGATGTGTAGAAAAAAACGAGATATCATTTGTTAAAATCGGCTTTTATTTATAAAAGTTACTAAAGTTTTAAATCACGCAGAAGATCGCAAAAATATGCATTTGTCACAAAATGTGGCTCAGCCGATTTTGGTAAATATTCCAGATTCATCATCACTTTGTTTATGTTAAGTTTCATTACTTTTAATTGCACTTAATACTGGCTTAGTAACAGTTAACACATTAGCATACTTAATGCTATCACGATTTTTATATTGATAACCAGTGATGTTTGTTTGGCAAAAATAACAGTCTTGTGGTTTATGGAATATTTGATGATGCCAAATCATTGGGAAATATAACTGTAATGGCTGGCTTATAAACTTTTCGGACTTAGTTTTCTTAAGCATACTGGAACAGCTTGTACAAATACTTTCGGGTTCATAACATTTGCTAGAACTGTATGAGCAGTTAAAAACTGTATTGAAGGCATTTACCAAGGCTTTATTTTTCTTCAGATCAAAGCGATGTTTTTTGTCAGCGAATAAACCGCAAACATATGTCTGTCTGTCCGTCTGTTGAAAACACGCTCACTTTCGAACAACTCAAAAGAAATGAACAAACTTGGTGCCAAATTGCTTGAAGTTATCCTAAGCAGTTTGCGATTGAAATTCAGCAAAATCGGTGCAGTAGGACCAGAGCTATGAATCAAAATGTGGAACCATCACCTAAAAAAAATGATAACTTTGTTATAAAAAATAACATAAATGGTGGAACAAGGCACGGAATGAGATAAGATTTTGCAAAAATTTGTTTTATTCGACTGGAAATCACGCTGTAAAATTTCGTGAAGATCCGTCCATAATTTACCCTAGGCCCCATATAAACACTACTCCCGGAAAATAGTTTAGTACGCTTAAAACCGATAAAAATAATGCTATCATAACAAAATTTGAATTGAAACTGTTACTCAAGCTAGTTTAAGTTGCTAAATAATTTAATATATATCTTTTATTTTATTTATTTATTTATTTAATTTAAGTCTATGGACAAATTCCTTACAGACTATCTTAATGTATTAACATAATAATTTATTTTTTTAAGCAAAGAAAGAACAATTAGTATAAACATTATTGATTTAAATATAATATGATATTGCTTTTTATGATATTTATGTTCAGAGAATAGTCGATAAAGTTATACATTTCATTGAAACAGCTGCATAATTTTCTTATTGGATCTGACATCGCAAAGTTTGTTCGGCATGTCCTGACATATAGAGGGTTGAAAAAACGAAGTGTTAAACATAAAAGATATATTTAGCATAATTCGCCGGCTTTTTAACGTTGGTAAATTTATTTCAGCTAGTCTTGTTGAATATGAAGGTAATACCAGGCATCCTCTATAATCACTTCTTAAGCAGAAAATAAGAAATTGTTTTTGAAACCTCAAACCAACCAATTTTAATGCTGATGTCTGTTTTTATAAAGATAAATTAATAATAAATAGACATCATATAGATATCCCTCCTGAAATATTCGAACAGTCGGTGGAGGGTATTAAAAATTCGGCACAGCTGAATATAGCACTCTAACTTGTTTTTATTAAATTTTTTGCGCGGAGGGAGAAAATACTAAAAATAGGTGTTAATGAAAAGTTGAATTACTTATACAATTTTTATCCGATTTGAAAAATTAAAACCATGTTTTGTTAAGAACTAAATTTTCTTCATACGCTTATATAAATTTTTATAAGCTCTCATATTAAAATAAGCAATGAAAAGCTACTAAAATCAAAAAAGTTTATAATTTTCGTTTTTTTTGTAGATATTCTTAACAAAAACAATACTTATAATTTACAAATGTATAAAAAAATGAACGTAATTTTAAAGCGTAATCAGTTTTCTTTCCAAACCTGTTAAAAAAATTAAAATCGGACAAGAACTGACTGAGTTACAGGTCGATAAGTTGACGAACATCACTGAAAACGGTTTTTTTAAAATAACTTCTGAATTTGAGGGTGTTTCTGAAATTTTTTGACACAAATTTTAATGTACTCAACAAGACCAATAACCCACGCTAGGTCGTTTTCCAAGTTTTTTTACACTGTAGCCCCGTGTTATTTATGCAAATATGAAGAAAGTTTCGAGCATTTGTTTTTTTTCGTCTTAGTGGACCGCTGTGGAAAGCCAACCTCCGGTCCATTTGTTCTCAAGTCCGTGAATAATGTAAAAAATCAGAAAGTACCAATTGAATAACATAAAAGTACCAAACAGTCTCTAGTTTCTCAATCACTTTGTTTTCTGCATGTTGAATTGTATTATATCGCACTTGATCAACACTAGTGTACATACGATTATTTATGTCCATTTCGGAGGCCCCGGGGGATGTTAATATGCTACCAAGATAATTAAATACCACTACTTCTTCCGGTGGTGTATTGTCCAAGATTAGTAGTGTTGTATTTCCACCGTTTATGCGCAAGGATTTCATTTTTGAGCTATTGACTGCGCAGCTCAAGTATTCTTGTACTTGGTGCAGTTTGTGCTGCATGCTGGACTGCTGATGCGTTAAAAGACATATGTCATCAGGGTAGTCAGGATCCTTAAACAGGCTGTTGAAGCCCCGCTGTAAAAATATCGTGCTATTTTGTCCTTTTTTTTGTAATGAAACGGTTGGTTTATTTTGTAATGAAACGGTTGGTTTAAAATTGGTTGGTTTTGTAATGAAACGGTTGGTTTAAAATTGGTTTTGCTTCTACTGAAAATTTTTAAATTATGACTTAATACAGTATTGTTGAACAAATGCAATATATTTTATGTTTTTAGGTCCAACATTAACGAAATTTAAAAAGAGCCAGTGGAAGAACATAAAAGTATCTGGGTTTAATATGAACAAAGTGTTATAATTTTTCATCTTATAGTTTCTCATTAACTCAGGACCCTGCACCTTAAATTTTTATGTTTGTAAATTCAATATTATGGATATCTAAAAATGTTACACACGTTAGAGCGGAAAAGTAAAAGAAAAAAATTAATTTTCAGTATTTCCCCTTTTCGTTAATTTTTTTCTTCCCATTAAATTATCAAAAGTTTGAGTATTGTAAAAAAGTATGATTTTAATCCTTTAAACTTTCGAATTTCGAAAAAGTATCAAATTTATATTTTTATATTATTTGTTACGAATTTGTTTTAAGAACCAAAAAGATTTATTGCAAAAACTGACGTTTTGTGAAAAAGTGACATAAGCTGATTTGTTTTAAAAAGCATAATATAAATTACACACGCAAGTCTTTTAGCCCTCCTTGTCATCATTTTCCAACGACTTTATTCAAAGCCACTCCACTCCACTCCACTCCATTTGTTTTATTATCAATAATAATTGTTTATAAACAAATAAATAAATCATCGAACGTCTCATTAACAACTCAATAAATATGTGAGGTCTTAAATTTGCAAGGTGTTGCCCTCCTTAACTTGAACGAACTCAAATAAATTTTTTAAATATTCTATCAATTTGGTGACAATTTTTAAAATCATAACGTTAAAATCGTTGAAAGTAATTTAATTATCAACAATGCACAATATTTCATATATTCTTTGTTACAAGTTAATAATTTCTCAGCAGTCAAATAAAAAACCCAACATTACATTAAAAACTAAAAAAAAATAAATTGATTAATTGTTATTATGATAAATATGCTTCAACGTGGTTTTAACCAACAAAACAAATACTACAAAAAAAAAAAATATCAACTAAAAACACACATGTTACCAATGCTGAAGTAGACACTTATTCAAAAAGCGTTTGGTTCGTACTTCATAAAATTAGAAAAACAACTTAACACTTTACATACTGGTAACGAAAACCTAACTTCATTTAACAACTAGAAAAAAGACAGAGTAGACAACATTTATAAAAAAATATATATTCATAGTCTTAATTAAGATGCGTAGGTTGTATACAAGTGTCATACGGTGTACATAATGGAGTGGCTGAGTCTAAGAATGACAAAAAAAAAAACACATACACACACACACAATGACTACATTAAAATTCATGCAAGTGGTGGTCGAATGGAACAGAAAAAGCAGAGCACAGTGGTAAGAGAAATATTAATAAGTTGGAAATTATGTTTTTTTTAGTAAATTTTGCGAATTTTATGCTAATTTCAATATCAAGTTTTTTGCTTAAGTCTTTTGTTTTGTAATAAAATTTTTAAATTTAAAAGGTTGTGTTATTGTAAGTAAATTATATTAACTAGTTGAAACTTTTATTTATTTTAGTCTTACAAAATCCCAACACAGAAAGAATTCTGAAAATTTTTTTCACTAATTAAAGCATAAATCAAAAACAAAATCAGTTTTGATTAAAAATTTAATCAAGTGAATTAAACGTTTAATCAAGCGAATTAAACGTTTATTTGTTACTATTTATTTGTTTACTGGTAAAAATTTAATTAATTTTTTAAATGTTTTATTATTAATAAATAATAAATAATTTCTAAAACAGATTTTAATTTTTATATATTTTCTATACTATGAGTAAATAGATGAGTATTCTTAGAAAATTATACTTCCTGATACAAAAGAAACATCTTTAAAAATAAAAAAAATTATTTTATTGGTATTATATAAGAGTAGTTATTTTTACAAAAATTTTAAGAAAAAATTTTTTTATTTATAAATTGTAAAATAAATAAGGTTTTTAAAAAAAACTTTTATTGAAGAAAAAATTTTTTAAAAAAATTTTTGTTTTTGCAAAAGTGTTAATCTAACAGACTGTTCTTTAAGACAGTGTTTTATTTTTCTCAAAAATACATTTTTTGTTTAATAAGTTTGCCTTTTTTTTTTACCGAAATGGCGGTAGCAGTGTTTGTAGCAGTGATTTTTTTCTAAAATAATTAAAAAAATTTGAATTTTGTTAAAAAAAAATATTAACTTTTTGTAAAAAAAAATTCTTTGGGCAAAATAATAAATTTTTGTACTTTTTGAAAAAGAGAGACTTTTTGTTATTTATGTTAAAAGTGTTGCTGTGAGTGTGTCAAAAGTGTCGTTTTTTTAATGAGACTTTGTAAATAAAATATAACACATTTTGTACATAAAGTGTAGCATTTTATTAAAAAAATTACACATTGTGTAAAAAGTGTGACTTTTGGTGATAAGAAAGTAACAAATTTGTCTTTTTTTGTAAAAACTGCGTCTTTATGCGCACAAAATTAAATATATTTGGAATTTTTGTATAAAAAAAATGTTAACCTTTTGTTTAAAAAATAGTCTCCTTGTTTAAAAAGTGTGGCCTTGTTGTAGTTGTATTTTTTTTTGGGTTTAAAGATGTGACTTTTTGTGTATAAGTATGATTTTTTCTGCAAGAAGTGTGCCTTTTTGTATTACGAGTGTAAAATTTTTTTAAACGTGACTTTTTAAATAAGATATAACACATATTGTAAATAAAGTGTGGCTTTTTGTTAAAAAAATTACACATTGTGTAAAAAGTGTGCTTTTAAGTCTTAAGAGAGTGTTTTTTTTTGTACAAAAAGGGTAAGTTTTTCTTTGTAAAAACTGTGTCTTTATGTGCACAAATTAATTTATAACAATTTTTGTGTCCAAAAAAGATAACCTTTTATTTAAAAAAAAAAAAATAAAAGAGTTCGACTTTTTTATATAAATTCTGACTCTGTGTGTGTAAAAAGTGATTTTTTTGTATAAAACTTGTAGCTTATTGTGTATAAAGTGTGTCTTTTGGTGTTAAAAGTGCCTCTTTTTGTTTAATGAGCGTGCAAAAGACTTTTTCTTAAAATTAGACTTTATGGATAAAATATAACATATTTTGTATTTAAAGTGTGACTCTCTGTTATTAAATTTAGACTTTTTCTGTAAAAGGCGTGCCTTGTTGTGTCTTTTTGTGCAAAAAGTGTGCCCACAAAGTTTGATTGTTTTTAATAGCACTTTGTTTTTGTAAAATGAGATTCTTTATTAAAAAAACAGTGTTCGAAAATAAATCGAACACTATTTAGCGTACGCACAACTCTTAATACTGTTTATAGGTATTTTTACACAAGTAACAAATATTATTATGCAGTGTTTTGTTTTTCGTTATAAAACAGTACAATTGTAGTGGTACCATAGCCATTAATTATATTTTAATGCTCTGTAGTGTTCTTTTTTCACATTGATGAAGGAATGAGCAAACATAAATTTTTAGCAACGCTTCTCACTAGTACTGTTGTTGGTGCTTGGCGATTTGCACAACGACAGCATGAATACGTGTGTGGGTATTGGGTACATGTTTTGTTTTTATAAAAACTTTTGTTTTGTTATTTGATTTTTTCGCGCTTGATCATAAAGAGGGTATTAACTCTAAATTTTTATTTGGTCACTTTTTGGAAAAAATCGACACGTAATACCCATTTCTATCCGCTGTGTACTTTGCTATCGTGCTATTTTGTCTACTTTTTGGCCATAGATCAACTGCGATATGCATTTGGTTATTGTTAAAAATATTTTGTTGTCTTAACCAGCCAAAATAGTTCTGAGCGTAGCTCAAACAAACGGACATGTTTTTTTTCAAAAAACTGAACGCAATGACATGTTTTTATCTTTATGATGAGTTAGTTTCGTACAGTATTCTTATTTGTTTTTTAAGTATTTACTACACAAACACTACTAGTGTTTGTGTTTTCCATATTTCTACCGTGCAGAACACTAGAGTACGGTATATAATGTCTTTTTTCGAACACTGGTACAAAACGTGTGACTTTTTGTGTAAGCATTGTGACTTTTTGTAAAAAGAAAGTTTGCCCTTTTTTAAAACGAGAAAAAATGGACTTCTTGTGTATGAAGTGACTGTTTGTGAAAATTTTTGTAATTTTTTCAAAAAAGGTAAAAAAATCTTTAAGAAAAGTTGACTTCTTTTTACAAAAATGTTACTTAAAATAAGCGACTTTCTGCAAAGTAAACAATTAATTTGGTTTCACTGTTTATAAACCATTTGTAGCACAATTGATACAACTTGTTTTTAATACAATAAGTTTTTTTTCAAAGGCCTTAAATGGTTAAAACTACTACAAAAAAAAAAAAAAATATTAAAAGATGTTAACCAAACTAAATAATTTGTTAAAAAAAATGTTTATGCGATGTTCAGTATAGAATTTTTTTATTAAAAATAATAAAATATAAATACCATTTTATTACATTACCAAATCATTAGCATAATTGTTGGTAGTTATTTATTTTAGAAGTTGTTTTATTTCTTTCATCTGATTCTTATCTTTGATTTGTTTGCCTTTTTGCTTTGACATTCTTATCAGGAAGCTAATTTGTAAACATTTTTTATGTGGCAAAATTATAAGACAACGTTTTGCTTAATTTTGAAGGCGTAATTAATAATTTAGATTTATTTGTATGACATATGTTGAACATATTTTTGGGTAATTGTAATATATGAGCTCTCAGCGCCAGCTTGCTATTTAAGTATTTCTTCTTTTGGTTCAATAAAGAAAATATTGGCCAAATATTTTGTCGGTTACCTTAAGAGAATCGTTTATAGAAGCAAAATATACCTTTAATTAGTTGCCTTATAAGTCATACGTATGTGGTTTGTTTGTAATATCACCCAACTGCTAAGGAAATTAAACCGAATGTGAAGGATTTATATTTGGATTTCAATGGAATAAATTATTATTTAATTAAAACAATCTATAAATAAATATAAAAAATTTAAGTTTAATTAAATGTGCCTACAAATTTTTCTTAAACTTAGCAAAACGTTTTGTAAACCTAAAAGTTTTTTTTTTGTAATTTACTTGCCACTCATGAATCTTTTTGATTTAGTTGGACTTTTCTTTTTAAAATTTCCCATCTATTTCTATATAGTCAAAACGTAAAAAGGAAATGATAGCTCGTTATTCAATTGACTCAGAATTACTTTCAATAGGTACGACTGTTATCTTGAGCTAATATTTCAATTATTTGTAATACTTTTTTATTGTAGTCGTAAAATATTTTCAATTTTCCCACACTATATGTACAAGACATTAATTTGCTAAAAGAAAGAATGAGCACAAAAAAAAATAAAATATCAGCCTTTGAACAAAAACGTACTGTATAAGCAATTTCATCGAATGCTCCAAAGGGTGTTGAAAAATGCGAACATTATTTAGGTCAGCAAACATTTTTGTGATTGCCGACCTTTTGAAAACATTAATTTTTTTGAAAAAAGTGTTTTTATTCTGAAAAATTTATATTTTAATTAATTTTATAAAAAAGGGACCTTAAGCTTAAAAAAAAATTATAAAAGAATAATATTTAATAAAAAAGGTCGAAGAAAAAGGATTATAATTTACTGAAAAATATGACAATTTTTGTAAAAAAAAAACTAATTTTTTTTTTTGCAATTACAGTAATTTTTGGTTTAGGTTTTGACATAAAGTGTGACTTTTTGTATAAACATATGATCTTTTGTATAAAATTTATGTTTTTTTATGCAACGAGTTAGACTTTTTGTGCAAACAGAGCGATTTTTTTTTAGTAAATTTGACCTTAAGGGCCAACAAATCAGAGCAAGTTAAACTTTCTGTTTGGTTCATAATGAGTTTAAACCAACCAATTTACAAATCACTAAGCATATAAACCATCTTTAACCCTCTATCAGATAAGCATGCCTCAAAGCAGCTATCCTTTTTTTCCTATGGTGATACTACTGAACATTTTTTTCAATGAACCATTGTTACTTTCGATTACTTACTATTCTGTTTGTTCAAAGCGAAAACATATTATAGCAGCCTCAGGGCACTCTTGCCCGTTTATGGCAATTTTTGTGTCCTAAACCATTTTTACAGAAATATAAATACATTTTTTGTATTGTGGATTTTACTTTAAAAAAATTAAAAACCAAATATATTTTCCAGAAAAAAAATAAATCTTTCTTAATTGATTGATAGCATGTTCGGAAAGACGATCGGTTGGCCATCCTTTGTTAGAGCTCGAATAGCCACAGACAACGATATCTGGAATCGGTACCAAAGCCAAACATCCAACCGAAGACGACCGATTTAGGGTTACATATAACCTTTTTCCAATCTGGCAAGGTAAGGAAAATGGCAAAAGGAAATGGAAGCTCTGCAAAATATCTCAAACACAATGTTAATGTCAGAAGTGTGATATAAATTTGTTCAGATACTAAAAACTGTTTTTTTTACATACACTCACAATATTCTGTACGTAAAATTAACTGAAATTGTAATATAAAATAAATGAAAGTTCAATTAAAAACCGGTCTACATATTTTTCATTTATTTTTAACAAACAGTTCATTTAATTTTTACTGTCAAAAATTCAACACCATATTCCGTAAAATCAAATAAATATTCAGTTATTTTGTAAAATTTTACTGTCAAAAATTCAACACCATATTCAGTAAAAACGATTAAATATTCAGTTATTTATTAAAATTTTATTGTCAATTTTTTACTGTCAAATTGACCCCATACTCAGTAAAAACAATTAAATATTCAGTTATTTTATTAAATTTTCGTTTACATCACAAAAGAGCCGAATTTCTAAAAAATACCAGACAGACACCTGTCCGCTTGTTTTTCTTATAAGCGAAGGAGGGAGAATATTTTTATTTACTTACCCTGTTACACACGTTTGTTTCAGATTTTCAACTTCAGCCTTCAATTTATTGGTTTTTGTGCCAATATTATTAAAAAAAATTAACAAGAGGTGTCATTTATTGACACTGAAACGGTACTATCCAATTTAAAGTCTCTGCAGTGCTCTCTTAATCCCGGACCAGATGGTATACCTAACTGTATTTTAAAAAATTGTGCAGATTACTTATGTATTCCTCTTACAACTATCTTCAATAAATCTATTGAACTCGGCCACTTACCGCCTGAATGGAAAAAATCTTATATTACTCCGTTGTTTAAAAGTGGAAGTAAACTAGAAATATCGAATTATAGAGGTATTGCAAAGCTGAATGAGATTCCCAAACTTTTAGAAAAGATATTGACTGATAGTTTATATCATCAAATCTCATCCCTTTTATCACCTTGTCAACATGGTTTCAGGAAATCACGTTCCACTGTAACAAACATTTTACAATTAACAACTATTGTAAATGAAGGTTTTATTAATAATAAACAAACCGACGTTATTTACACTGATTTTAGTAAAGCTTTTGATAAAGTCAACCACGATATTTAACTTTACAAGTTATCACGTATGGGATTTAGCAACAACGCAATACGCTGGCTTAAATCTTACCTTTTAGATAGAACCCAACAAGTAAAATTTAAGAATGCTACCTCAAAACTTATAAATTTTCTCTCTGGTGTGCCTCAAGGAAGTCATCTTGGTCCAGTTTTGTTCACATTATTTATTAATGATCTGCCATCCGTTGTTCAGCACTCCAACATACTCATGTATGCCGATGATGTAAAAATTTTTAATTCGTTTAACAATATTATTGATCAATCCTATTTAAGGGCTGACATTGAACTTTTCTCTCAATGGTGCAATTACAACTTATTGGATTTAAATTTAAAAAAATGTAAACACATGTCATTTTTCCGCTTATTAAAACTTGATACTAGTTATTACCTAAATGGAACATTAGTGGATAAAGTTCGCAATATTATTGATCTCGGTATTCTATTAGATCATAAACTAAAATTCTGTGATCACATTTCATTGATGGTTAATAAAGCTAATGGAGTACTTGGCTTTATGAAACGTTGGTCAAAAGAATTTTCTGATCCATATATCACTAAACATCTATATACGTCTCTGGTTCGCCCTATTCTGGAATATGGATCAATTGTATGGGATTCTTACTTTAATACTTATATTAACAGCATTGAATCTGTACAGAAACAGTTCCTTTTATTTTGTTTAAGAGGTCTTGGATGGAATTCACTTGTATTACCTTCCTATGAAAGCAGACTTGGTCTTATTAAGTTACCGACGTTAAAAAGTCGAAGAACAATGCTAAGTATTTCATTTTTAATGGGTCTTATACGCGGTGATGTTGATTCTGATTACTTGTTGAGTAAAATTAACTTAAATGTTCCAGCTAGACCTACACGAAACTTTCAGCTGTTAAATTTAAGGTATTATCATTCTGTTTACGCTAACAATGACTCATTTCGTCCAATTTGCTTAAAATTTAATAGTCTATATCATCTAATTGACTTTTCTGATAGTAACGATGTTTTAAAAAAAAAAATTATTGTTTATTTAAACTAATTACTAAAATAATTTCTTTGTTTATTGTACTCTAATATAAGCACTTATGTCTGTAAGGATTTTTTAATCTATAGACTGAAATAAATAAATAAATAAATAAATAAAAAATGTAGCTCTTGCCTGTTAGTGGGTTAAACGCATAAAATTGGGTGCTTAAACTACCAATACTGACCATATGAATTTGATAAGATTTATCGTAGTGTTGCCAAATGTTATTTTTTGTTAACAACATATAATACATGGCACTCTGATTTATAGGTGTTGAGTTTAAACTTCATATAAATTCAAGTTTAGTTTAACTAAACCAGCGTTTAAATCTTCAGTGATTTATTAGCCATGCAAAGAGTATTACTTTTTGCACAAAAATTATTATGTAAAATTGCGTGCAAATTTAATTTTTTATGTTAAACTATATTTTTCTTTAAAAACTGCCTTTTAGTTCCACCCTTTTTTTTTTGCAAAACTTTTATTCCATTACTTAAATGTTGGCCATCATTTATACAAATGAAAGTTAAGCAGACAATTGCACTTATTTTCTCACATACCAAATGGTGTTTGAACAAGATTAAAGCAGCTTGATTTTTCCTAGTTTTTCCTTCAACAACAACTTTATACATATATTTTCTTCATCTATATACATAAATTTCAAGATCTGGTATGGTTACAATGTTTTGTTAAAAGAAATTAAAGTCATTCTCTGCGTTTTTATTTTATTTTATTTTATTTTTTCTTTAGCTTTCTGTATTTATACATTTTTTTATTAGGCGTTAAAAGCATACTATAAGTATCTGACTTAAAAAATCTCTAAACAATTTGCACAACATTTCTGTGGCGGGCTTTTAGACGAACATTTCTTTAGGATTTCATTTAGTATTGTGTACTATATTTTAAGTCAAGTCTTAAGGGGAGATTATTGCAACAGAAATAAACAGGCAGAGTAACAATTTCAAATCCAAAAATTACTCAGAGTCATTTGTAAAATGTTTTGGTTGCTTTTGTTTTCTCTGGCTTTTGCCACAAAGGCAATTGTTGCTGTGTTAAATTTTTAATGGGTAACTGGGTTTTCATTCCAGTATCTTTCTTAAAGTACCACACGAGTAGTTAGTTGTGCGTTTGTAATTTACAGAGCTTTAAGCCAGTATTGATGGTCAAAGTGGAGTGAATGAATGAATGGTCAAGGTGTTATTTAAGTGTGTTGCTAACTTTCAATCTTTTTTGTTTTTTGTAAGTCATATTGAAATGGTATTTAAGTAAAAAGACAATATTTTAGTATTACAATTATTATTTTTTTATTTATACGAATCTACCATAATCCAATTTTTTTTGAACTATTTAATAATTATGATTAATGGAAAATAAATGAAAAATTTATTTCTGAAGGAAACTAATGAACTTATAAACGAAGCAAGCATAAAGTCTTTTTTTATGCTTGGTTTTATACCTTTTGTTAAATTGCAATGATTAATTATTCAAATTACTACCATTATTTTTATTATTGTTAAAAAAATTTTAATTGAAGTGATGAAAAACATTTAGGCCCATAATGTTAATCGTTATGACCTTGTCATTACAAAATTGCAGTTCAAATGATGAAAATTTAATTTAGCTCATTTTTAAATTACAAAATCGTTTGCGGCGAAGTTTAGTGACTGACTTAAATTAAATTTTTGAGGTTAAATAGACATAAAAGTACAAAAATGTAAAATTTTTACACAAAAAGAAACATTTTGCGCAAAAATATTTTGCAGTTATTTACGCAATATGCTACTATGTGGCTCTTTTTTTTTAACAAAATGACCTTTTTGGTTGAAAAAAATATTAAATATAAAACTTTTCATAAAAAACTGTTAGCTTGGTCTATTTATCTAAAGAAAAACGCTAAAATGTACCATTTAGTGCAAAATTTTTAACGCAGTATTTTCCTAATAAATGAAATTTTTTTTTAAACTTTTATTTGCACAATATAAAACTTATTTTAAAGTTAAATTTTGTATAAAATTGTGCATTTTACTTTAAAAACTGCTGAAATGTTAATGTTTTCTAAAAAAAAGAAATATTAATAGTACCGTAAAAAAGTACCACTTTGCGCAAAATATTAAATTTTTTTTTCTAAAAAAAAAGTATTTTTTTTACTCAAAATAATAATTTTTTATTAGAAATATTTCATTTTGCCAAAATCATATATTTTACCTAATAAAATTCTGTTCTGTTCTGTTCTGTTTTCTTTAAAGTGTATTATTAAGCGCAAGATTACACAATTTTTAAAAAATTACCATTTTGCGAGAAATAAAATCCATGTAAATTATATGTATATTTTTCCTATAAAAGTACCATTTTGGGCAAAATTATGCATTTTCCTAAATAAGTACCAATTTGTTCAAAAAGCCATTTAAACCAAAATTGTGTATTTTTCCTAAAAAATATCTGTATGCACAAAATTATACTTAGAATTTTCCTAAAAAGTACCATTTTGTTCGGAATGATACACATATTTTTTTTTAGTACCACTTTGCACAAAATGATAAATTTTTTTTTAAAAGGTACCATTTAGCGCTAATTGATAAATTTTTTTTACATAATAAATTTTTCTTGAAAAAGTACCAATTGGCTCAAAATAAGACTTTTCCCTCAAATGAACCATTGTGCACTAAATGATAAATTTTTCTCAAAAAAATTACCATTTTGCTTATCATTATTGAAACAAATACAAATTTTGCGAAGAATTAAATGTTTTTCTAAAAAAGTATCAAGTAAAAATCAAGTTTTCTTCACACCCTCACCCAAAGACCAGTATGGTCCATTTTGACGCCTTAGTTAGTAACATAATACTTATTAGAAAATAATAGAAGAAATAAAGAGTGGAAGCACAAGAATAGAGAAAGTAGTAGAAGATAAAAATCGGACTAAGCAAGCAAGAACAACCCTACTAAACAGAGAACTGCCCAACATGTATCCTGTGTCCCATTACGAATCCCCTCAGATTCTCGAGCACACAGCCCGAGAAATCTCCAGTTCGCCTTAGAATCTAATACCTAGCCATCTCAGCCTGCTGTTCTGCAGCCTGTGACAGTGACACAGAATGTGCTCAACTTTATTCAACGCCTCAAGGTCCTCCAATTCTCATCGCTATCCTGCCTATCATACAGTGGCACTTGATAGAACCTATCATGGTCCTAACGCAGATCCTACTTCTGCCCAGCAGCGAATCCGAATCGGAATTCCTAAGCACCGGCCACAGCGCACGCGATACCCCGCAGTCCGCTCGGTTCTCCTAGACTCGATTATTCCCGCTCAGAGCCCATTCCCCGATTTTTTCAAAATAGAAGTCCATTGAAGTCCAGGCCTCCATACAGTTAGGATCTTTCATTTCTGAGCCCAGTCTCGCCAACTCATCAGCCATCTCATTGCCGTCGATGTTGCAGTGACCAGGTACCACCACTGCCTCAGCACATTCTTCCCTAAGATTTCTCCTAGAGCCCTCCTACAATCATCCACTAGCTTGGAGTTCACATTTCAGCCCATCAAGGCCCTAAGAGCCGCCTGGCTGTCCACATATATAGTGACCTTCGAACCCCTAGCGATGTTGCCCCTTACCAACTTTACGGACCTAATCGCTGAATAAACTTCTGCTATGCAATATACTGATTTTCAAAGTAAATTTGAATTATTTTGAAGTTTTGCGCAAGCGTGAAAATTTTCATGATAATTTGCCAGAGTGTACAGATCAGAAATGTGTTTACTAAGTTCTATCGCGCTTGAAAACCCACTTACATCCCAGAAATGTTTGGTATTGAAAATAGAACAAATCGAAATTTCACACGATAACCTCTACATGATATTAGCTAAGGCAATAAAATTTGATTTAACAGTGGTACTGGTTTTAAACAAATTCTTACTAGGAGAATTATTTGACAAAACACCATCCCAGTAGGAGTTTGGTAGCAATTGCTCTCACTAGGATTGTCACACATTTCTAAACTATTTTTTGTGCAATATTAAAAATGGATAAATATGGTTATACTAAAAATACCATTACTACACGTAGAAAAAAAATATGGTTGGAGGTAACCATATTCTAAGAGCAACATACTATGGTTGGTTTTAACAATATTTATGTTTGCAGGTTACCATATTATGTTTTAATATGACCATAGTATGTTTAAAATCAATAAAAAATTTTCCTAAATCGACCATAATATGGTCAAAATTAACCATATTTTAGTCAATAGTAACCATAATAATGGTCAAAACTAAACATATTATGTTCAAAATTAACCATAATATGGTCAAAATTTCCCAGAATTTTGAGAAAAGTAACCATATTATGGTCAGGATTAACAATAATATGGTGAATCTAATCATATCAAGGTTAATCCATTTTTTTAATTTGTTCCACTTTTATAAAAAATCCCCTTTGGTTCATATTCCACCCTGTGACGACATTCATATTACCATTTTTTCTGTTCTACTAGTTTTTTATAACAGCCATACCTAAACAAGAGCGGAAAGCGTTTTCTAGCTGTCAAAAATTCTCATGCCCATACAATTTGTATGAAGCATCCCTAAATAGCGCGGCGTCAACGCTTTACAATTGGAAAATCCGATTTTAAGTTTGGCCGCTATTAATAAAAAATATAGACAATTTAGCTATTTCTTGTCAATCTAGCGGGTTTTTCTCTTCTTTTTATTTCTATTATATGGGTTTTAATTAACAAGAATGTTAACACTACTATTTGTGGCACAACGTTGACGCTCTTGTTTAGGTATAGCATATGAGCGTAAAAGCTAAGCGGAAGAAAACGTTCCGCCTTCCGCTCTTGTTTAGGTACGGCTGTAAGTAAATTTATCTGTTTTAATAAAAAATGAAATGAATGAGAATTTTAAGTAAACCAAGTAAAATGCAAACTACCAGAATTTTGTTGCTTTTTAAACATATCATTTTAAATTTAAAATTAAACATACAATGTTTTTAAATATTATAATTTCGAACATGTTATTTTTATTAAATATTAACCATAACATGTTTGGAGGCAACTATAATATGGTTATAGCTTTTGGATGGATGCATTTAACCATAATATGGTTACCGCGATGATAATATGGTTAAGGTAACCATAATATGTTTAAGTGTATGGTTGTAGTTTTATTTTATTTAAACATTATATTGTTAAAATCAACCATATATGAAGTTTCAAGAGATGTAAACACTTTATTGTTAAATAGAAACAAAATATTATCAATTGTAAAAAAGTTTTTTTAAAAACAACAAAAGTTTGTTTGTTGCCATTGCAGGGACCATAATATGTTTTTTTTAACCATACTTCAACCATGTTTTTTCTCTGCGTGTAACTAGCCTATTTTTCTACATTTTCTACATTTTCGACGTATTTACATTCTTTTTAACATAAAATATCTTTCAGATTGCATGACATACTAACCATTTATCCATTTACCTGGCATTTCTTGTAACAATTTTTTCATGATAGAAATTTATACTTTAGTTTTCTTGTCCATATTTCTATTCATCTGCCTTTTAGCAATTCCTTGAATACTTCTCCGCTTCAATGTTTGGTATTTCTACATCATTAGCTTAGTTTATTTTGTTGCTATTAATTTTATTTTATTTCTTAGTATATTTTTATTTCTTCAAATGTAAGTCATTAGGTTGCTAAACTAAAATAAATCTTTCCTAATTGAGGATGTCTTAAAGATAGCTGAATGAGGTGTTTGTGTTAATAATAATGGCAGATGAAAATTCAATTAAATATTTTTTTTCTCTTGAATTAAGAGTTTAAGTGACAATTGTTCAAATTAACACTTTAAGAGTAAATTTTTTTCTTTTATTGTGTTTTCTTAATTTCATTTCGTTTACTGTAATTTACACAATTTCCTTAATTGTTCAAGACAAGTGTGTTTTTATGGTGGTATTTTGTAGTAGTTTTGTTTTTCTTTCAAATTGCTACGGAATGTTGCAATCTGTTACTGTTTTGGCTGCACAATAAATAGTTTAATTTAGTAACGATTACTTAAAATATCTCACATTCAAATACAGTTAAATTGTATTAGAAAATTCACACTTGTGTTATTGATGGTAAATTGTTTTTTTTTCATTTATTTTTTAGTTGAAGGTGGTAAAGATAATGTAAATGGCAAGTATTTATCTTAAGACTTTGGCTTATGTGGTAAAAAGAAAAGACTTGTGAAAATGGAGTTTTAGATGGGTTCTAGTGTTAAGAGTGAAAAAAGATTTGAATATTTAACAGTAATTTGGAGAAGTTGAAATTCAGTTTTGGCAGATAAGTATGTGTTTAAGTATTTTGAATTGTTAACTTGTAAAATGAAATCAGTGTTCGAAAATAAACAAAATATTATTTTATTATGCAGAGTTCTGTTGATCGTTATAATACAAAACAATTCAGCGTTAAAAACTGCAGTCAATTTTGTCATTGAACACTAAAAAACTTTTGCTTTAACTCATTAAATACAAACAGTCGCTGTCAAAGTCGCGAAAAGTTGTTCACAAATTTTCGTTTTTTGAATAGTTTTCAGTTTTGACTGTAGTCTGGAACAATTGTAGTGCATCTGTGGACTTACATTGCATTTTAATGTCCTTTAGTGTTTTTTTTACATTGAAGAAGGAAATTTTAGCACTTGTATTGTTGTTGTTGCTGTTGCTTGGAGATTTGCACGACCGCAGCCCAGTGTGTATTGTAGTATTGTAGAAATGTTTTGATTTTGTAAAACAAAATATCTTCTGCAGAATCGAACACAACGAAAAATCAAATGCAATAAAATGTTCTTATCTTTATGTTGAGTTGGATTAGTACAGTGTTTTTTATTGTGTACGAAGATCACAATCAGATAAAGGTTTCTTAAAAGGAATTTACTACATAAACACTTTTAGCAATTGTCCTTTTCATATTTTTTTTCGAACACTGATAAAAATTTAAAAAACTGATTGCCTATATACAAAAGTATGTGTCTTCAGTCTTTTGTTTAATAAAAAAAAAAATTAAATTTAGAGATAAATTAGTTAATAAACTAAACAGAAAAAATCATAAAAATTACAAGATTTTTGCAGCAAGTCAGAAAATATTGAGGTTATTAAGTATTTTGCCAATAAGAGGAGGTCAAATATTATATGTTTTGTAGCCAAAACGCGAATTCAGAGAAGAAATAATTTTCAAATTTATAATTATGTATATGAAAATATATGTGTTCCCCGGTAGGCTAGCTGGTAGTGAGCTAGTCTAGCAGCGCCGGGGTTGCGGGTTCGATTCCCGCCAGAGACTCTGGTTCCTGCAGACAAGCGTAGAGCTTCGCGGGATTAGCTTAGGGAATTAAAAAAAAAAAAAAAATATTTACTTGTAAGCAGTAGTTCGACTATTAAAACAACAAAACGAGTGTGAAGATAATTGCATCAATTAATTTTAACAAATTAAAAACCACGTATCGGGTATGTGTCTTAAGTCTTTTGTATTGTGTGACATTTAAAACGATACATTTAAAATTAAGAATTAATAATTTATAATAGAGAATTGAATTTTCGACAGTATAATAAAGTACATAATGAAACACTCTTTTAATATGCATGTGTCTTAAGTCTTTTGTTTTTTAAAAATAAAAAAAAACGCAGGAATTAATAAGTTTTAAATGTATTTAAGAAAATTAATTTATTGATCATTGATAGTCAGTTAATTAAACAAGGTAAAAAATTATCTGGTATGTTTGTGTTTTAAGACTTTTTTGTTTTTTTTTTTTAATAAAGCTGATACAAAGTTAAATAGTTAATGAATTTTAAATAAAATATTTAAATAAATGGCTTTTTTGCAGAAGATTAACACAACTAGATAAAAGACTTTATTGAGTGTATGTGGATTTAGTCTTTCGATTCGTATGAGGAAAAACTAAAAAAAAGAATAGGTTTATGATATTTGAATAAATTTATAGAATAGATTAGTCCTATTGGAGAGTAGCTGAGACACAAATTTTCTACAAGATCGTTAAAAAAGTTTCTAAGATAGAGAGGGTCAAAGTTTGACATTTTGGCCATACAGGGGTTCTTTCTCATCCATGAAACGCATTACCTATTGGTGTTAGAACAATTTGTCCCAAACAGCTTAGATGGCTATTTGATTAATCTTTTGAAACAAATTTTTTTATATTTTTTAGCGCGAATGTTTTTTTTTCTCAAAAGAAAGCTTATTGTGCTGTTTTCACAACACAAGTGACTGAACGTGTAGTAAACTTTATATGAAAAGCACTTGTGTTATATGTAAGAGAAAATCGCTGCTTCAATATATAAGATCCTCAAAGCCCGCATCTATGCTTTATCACAAAATAATGGCTCTTGCTTTGCTTCCACCGGAATTAATAAGAGCTGAATTTCTTCAAATAAGATCAAGAATTTTGCTAATAGATAGCGAGCATTATTTTTCAGACTTCCTAAAATATTTTGAAACCCAGTGGTTAAATAAGGTAACCATATATTTATGTGCCAAGTATATACATATAATAATAAATATCATTTAAAAATATTATTATTAGATCGGATTTAACAACTTCAGCGTTTATAATCAAAAGTTCAGAACAACGTCTGCTGTTGAGGCCTATAATGCAGTATTAGGACGGTTTGCGGAAAAAATGGGAATTTTTTTTAAATTTGTTAGATTGATTCGCAACGAGGAATTTTTTAAAAGTAGCCATTTTGCCATGTTGTGCGAAAGTGGTGGAGCATTAACTGGAAAAAGAAGAAAAAGGAGCAGATTCACCAAATGCAGTAATATTGAAGAATCATCACGTTTATTGAGGGAAGGGAAGCTAACTGTATCTGAGTTTCTTTCATGAATGGTCTACGAAGGAAACGAAATTTGTATGAACATGGTGCCTAGTGAGAACATTTTTAAAGAAGAATCTTCTGGAGGCGAATAGGAGGATGAAATTTTTGACTTCCCGGCTTTAGACAATGACAACATGCAAGCATCTAAAAATAATCAATGAGTGTGAAGTAAAATTAATGGCAAATGCAATTTCGAATGGGCTGCAAAAATATAATTGCCCTTGTTGCCGTAAAACAGTTGATGAATCTATGCAAGTTTTTGTTTAAGTTGTACAGCTATTGTAAATAAAAACTTAGCTAATTTGTTCTATTATTTTGAACTCCTTTTGGGGTTTTATTTCATTTTGAAAATTGGGTTTCTATTTCATATGAAATAAGTCCCTAAAAATTGTGGTGTTATTTCATTTCAGTTTGGGGCGTTATTTCATTTCGTTAGGGATTTATTTCATTTTCCAAATTGAGGATTTATTTCATATGAAATTGGGGGCTTATTTTACTTTTGTTTTGGGGACTTATTTCGTGGGGACTTATTTCATGGCGCCCTTCAGGTGTCTTCCAAAGCATATTAACAATACTCGGCCGGCTCGGATGTTGCGTAGTCGGTGTCAGTGATAAGCATTTACGGCCATATCGTGCAGATCGTACACTTTCAGATAGTTTAAGAACACATGCTTCTCTATGTTGCTCAAACTTAAAGACTAAGGGATCCAATAATTCCACAGTATTTAACAGGTGCCCTTGCCGTGAAGAAAATAACTTAAGCATGGCAGTTCTGCTAATTTATATGTTTATTATCCTCAAGATAGTGGTTTGACTTCCCAAAATCTTATACCGACATTATAAAATGAAATATGTAACAGTGAATGGATAAACTAAAATAGTTTCTCACAAGTTTTTCGATGCGAACAACTTTGTGGATGCGTTAACCTTGTTAAAAATGTGCTCCAAAAGGAGCAGGTTTTTTGTATGAATTCATACCTCAAATCGCTTAAAACCTGCTATCCCATCCCTGATTTTTGTACGGGGTCTTTCCGGTTTAGAGGACTATTTACTGTTGACAATAAGAGCTTCTGCGGATGCAGACAAAGCACTCCTAAAGTGTTTTTATAGGGCTAACTATATTAACATATTCATTAATGTCTTGCTTTTACTTGTTTAAATGCCCTTTTCCAATTATTTTCGTAAACCATAATATATTTTTATTTTGTTCTCTTTAAAACCTTCAGCACTAAAATAGCATAATTTTTATATATTTTATTCTTTGTCATTTACTGCTCCTTTATGGTGTTTTCTTTTCTACAAAAAAATGTGCCTTTTTTTAAAAAAAATTCAATTTGGTGTATTTTTCTTAAAAATTTTGCTCCCGAAAAGGGTGGCTTGTTTTATTCTAAAAAACTCATGCTTTTCGGGAGCAAAATTTTTAAGAAACAGACACCAAATTGCATTTTTTTCAAAAAAAAGGCACAGAAAAGAAAACACCATTAGTGAAGCGCTCGATTATGCGCTTTTTCTCTTAAGTGCTTAAAAAGCCAAAATTTTTTATTGGGAAATTATTAGCTATAAATGGAAGGTAACATTTTCAATCGTTAATTGAATTGTTTTTTTGATCAAAGTGGAGCTTTTTTAAATTAATTGGTTTTACTTGGATCCGGTGTACTGGCGTTAGTCTTTTAATATAAAAAAAACAGTTGCCAGATCGAATAACTCTTAAGAAAAATAAAGCCTTATGCCTGTATTCATAAAAAAATTTAAATTTAATTAAGGTTTACAAAACAAATTTTGTATGAATGTTTGGCTTAATAAACGTTTGTTAAATTAAATAATCTTTCATGAACACGGGGGCTATCATCTATTTTTATTATTAAGTTTGGTTCTTAAGCCTTATCTAAAAATATATAAATTTTGACTTTCACGTCTACTGGCTCCAATCATTATTTATTTATTGTGCTCTTTATTTCATTTGATTTTTTAACAACTTGTGTTTTAAGTCTTTTATTTCACAGTGAATTGTGTCTTTTAAAATTAATTAATTAATTCATTTAATAAAATTTATTGTATCAACTACAGCATTTATAAACAATTTCGAAAAAATATAATTTTAGATGAAATTTTATTTTAATGTGGGAAGCTTAAAAACGCACACACACATTTTTTTTTACAATCATATCATGCCATTTTCAAGCAAAATCTAACAATGAAGACACAAAATTTAAAAAATTAAAGAAATAAAAACCAGCTGCACCTTCATAAACAATAAACTAGGTGTCGATGTTAATATAAAGATACAAACGATTTTTTCTTTGCTAAATTTTTTTTTTATGAAATCCATAAATTATTTAAACAATTTATTAAATTTATTAAAAAAACTAACATTTTACAAAAGTTAATTGTATGTCAAATAAACAGACATTTTGGCACCATTTTTATGCATAACATGCAAAGTTTTAAAGAAACTGAAAATTTTAATTGAAAAATGTTCATGTTAAATACGAAAACAGTGCTTTTTTACAGAAACAAATAATTTTCAAATATTTCGTAAATAGAAAAAATTTAGAAAAATATTTGAAATGATTTAGAAACCTAAAAAAACTAATTAAAATTTGTATTGTAAATCATAGAACTCCCATTAATCTTTGTATGCGGAAGTATCTTTACTTATATGTGTATGATTTGTTTCTTATTTTTTGTTCTCCTTAAACCTCTTTAATTTATTTTTTGCGTTTAATTTCCTCTACCTTCATATGAAGCCACGAGCTTTAGTAATTCTTAAGGAAAGGCAAGTGTTTAGGCCGTACTGACAGCATCATTAAGTAATATGAATATAAAAAATACGCAATTAAACTTTTACCATGACATGCAGATTTTCATTTAATAAAATTCTTAATTTCATAAAAAGTCACTTGAAATTCTTCTTTTACCTGTTTATAAGACTATTCGTTTTCTGAATTTTTTGCGAACAATGCAAAGTATTCAAAAAAATATTTCATTCATACTTTTAAAATTTGATACGAATTTGCTTTCAAATTCTCTTTCCAATTGTGTTTCAATTAACAGTCAAGAAAACAGCCGATTGGAATTTTAATGAGATCATTTATCTTTTGTACTTATAAATTGTTTATTTGATGATATCTTCAAACCAATGTCTTAAGAACTTCGTGCAGCCTACGTAACAGCACCAAAAATGCAAAAGGCCTTTTCTAACATTTTCTAAACTTTACAGGAGAAGCAGAAACTTTTTGAAATGATAAACTGATAAATCGCCTTAAAATGTTTTTAATTCCTTTTTTCCATTTTTCTTGTAAAACCCACCAGTTGTTTTGATAATTGGCAACGGTGCATATTATGCAAACTATTAGTTAGGCCCTTTTGCGCTTACCATATAATTTTTTGTAGATAAGCTGTTTTGTTTTTTACTAATAAAAAAGCAAGTTTTGGTCGAAAGATTCCATACATTTTTTGTAGACATTTATGTTGATGCAGTACTCGATTTCTGGTTAGTTAGAGCCTTTTGCGTTTTAGGTAACGATATGTAAAAAACTCAAGAAAAGCTTGAACGTGTAACTGTAGTGTTAATTGTACTAAATTAGCATTGGTGTATCATTGTACTTTTCGAGTTTAAATAGTACCAAAAATATTAGAATTGTACCAATTTTGTCATCACTTATTCAAATTAACTTACAAAAGTGCCACTAAATTAGCCACAGATGCTTATCTTGAATATGTTTCGCCAATTGTAATTTTCAAGAGATGGTTTGTGGTGCTCGGAAGATTTTGACTTGGAAAACAAAATAGTTCAAAGATAATGAATTCAAGGCATTGCACCATTAAGATTTTTGTCAAACTTAACAAGAATTGGCAAAATTAGTGCAGATTAAGCAACGCTTACAAGCATTATGATTCATGTAAAATCTAGGAAATTGGTTACCGCACGAGTTGTAACTGTGAGACGTTAAAAGACGATTTGCATTGTTCCAAAGGCTGCTAAGTCGCCATTTCAAGAAGTTACTTTTGCGATAAAACAAATAGACCAGTTACGACCATCCGAAGCGTAAGGAAATGCTCTGTGTTTGTTAAAGTTATTTGAAAAAATTAATGTATTACTAAAAAAGGTATGTGACTTAAGTCTTTTGTTAAATATATTAAAAATCTTAAGACAATAATTTGTTGACATCTGGTTATTGAAAAATTTTAAGTTGGAGTTTTTTTGGAGCTCCTAGGTACCCTACAATAGATATACGTATGTTTACCTATATCTATTGTATTTGGTCATTCATTGGACAAAAAATAATATACCGAATTTAGATTAATTTTAATTTAAATTAAAATTTGTTTATTCCCCCAAAATTACTTTGATAATAAACTGGCAAGTGCACGGCTAACAAAACTAAACTGGCAAGATGCTTTATTATTTGCGAGAACAATAATGCAAGTTGTTTTTGTTTTCATTTTGTTTTTTCTTAACCTATTACATACAACTACAATTAATGTTGGAATATTTCCAACCCCTTGTTGTGGAAAATGTAAGAAAAGATAAACTCACTGTTTTTGGTTGTTGTAACAAGAAAAGCTGTTGCTTCTAATTCTTATTCGCTTAAGAGTTTTATTTGTTTAAATTTTTAATTTTTTCTAAAGTCTTTGGATAAAGTTTCCTGACTGTGAAATGCGCATAGGAATGGCTTCTCCCTTCATCACTAAATTTCAGTGTTTTTATTAAGATTAAAAATTGGGAATTAAGCACAAGAACCTAAATCTTTGTATTCCCACAAAATTACTTTGATAACACAGTGCAACACGAAAAAAAATAATTATATACGGACAAAACTACGTGACTAAAAAAAAGACCCGTTGCCCAAAGTCATACACTTTTTTATGGGCCCCCAAAGATTTGGGACCTCGGTGTCATTTTTGCAAAAAGTGATAATTTTCTTGATTAAACCTCTGAGACAAAGTTGTAGCTCTTGCCATAAAGAATTGTGAACATATGAAATCAAAAGCACTTCATCTTCAAAATCAAAATCGCAAAAATCTTTAAAAAATTCGATTTTTTTTACCTTTTTCCCCAGTTCAGGTCCATAAGTAGCAAACCGTTTAAAATTTTAGAAATGGATCGCGAGCCAAATATAAAAATATTTATTGAACGTGTGGCATTTTCCTTTAGTTTCATTCATTATTTCGTATAAATATTTTAAGAAGTTCATTAAACTTTTGAAATAAACAAAAAACATGTAATTTTTTTTATTTTAAATAGATACTTGTTTTTGGAATCAGTTATGGCTTGCATATTATTTTCTGTTGATATTTACTTTTGGTTTATATTAAGTAAATAAATCTTTTGCTGAACGATGTAAAACCGTGATTTGGCACTTTGAAGTGTCAAGTTGAAGGTTTACGATAAAAAGGAACATCTTAAGGAAGCCATTGTTTTTTTAAATGAAATGAAATCAATAAATTAAAACAATGAAAAAATATTTAATGGCAAAATTTTAAATACAATAAAGCTAGTCAAGATGATTTATTAAACTGGGTGTGACTTAATGACAATGTAAATATAGAAACAATTTTTAAATCGGGTTTTTCATTGAATACTGCTTAAAAGGAGGGTAAATAGCTGAATAAAATTGTTAGAGGGAAAAAAGTATTTTTAAAGCTTTTGAAAGTTAATAACTTCTAAAAAGGAACAAATTTGAATTGAGTTTTTTTTCTTAATTTTTATTATAATAAATAATAAATAAATTTTGTTACTCAGAGAAAATATTAAATAATAAACGTTTAAAAAATTGAAATCAGCTTTAGCGATAAAATTAATTTTAAATATCACCTTAAAACATTTTAATTTTTTTTGTGAAAAAGTCACTTCAAATGAATTTTTTAAGAAAAACATATTTTGTTATTAAATTAAAATTGTGTAAAAATCTACCTTTTTGTTAAAAAGGTGATATTTTATGCATGGGACTTTTTGTGACAAATTTACTTTATGTGAAAAGAGTGACTTTTTGTAAGAAGAGTGACTTTTTGTAAAAAAAATTGATTTTTTGTGAAAATAGTGACTTTTTGTAAAAAATTGACTTGTTGTGAAAGGATTAACTTGTTGTGAAATGATTGCCTTTTTGAAAAAAGTGACTTCTTGTGAAAAGAGTGACTTTTTATGAAAAGAGGGACTTTTTGTAAAAGAGTGAGTTTTTGTTTAATGAGTGCCTTTTTGTAAAAAATTTACTTTTTGTGAAAAGAGGGACTTTCTGTAAAAAGAGTGACTTTTTGAGCAAAAAATTACTTCTTGTAAAAAAGTGACTTGTTGTAAAAAACCGACTTTTTGTAAAAAAGTGACTTTTTGTAAAAATAATGATTTATTGTGAAAAAGCGGCTTTAGATAAAAAATTAATTTTTGTGACAATTCAGTTAAATAAAATAAAAAACTCAAGGCTAAAATATAAATCATTTAATAATTTAAATCGCACCTATTTTTCAATAAAAATATTCTTTTTTGTTATGCTTCGATAATCTTAAGACAAGCCACCCACTTTATAATGAATTCACAATTTATTTCCCTGTTGTACAATTTTTTTTTTTAGAAAAAAAGAGTCCAGATTCTTTAATAAAACTTTAATTGTTTTATTATGTTTTTTAACTTTAAACGTAATAATGTTTGGCATTAGACGTTGCAAGGCATTTGTGCAACTTGACTAACAAAGCCTGCAACAGAAATTCATTTTGCTAAAAAGCAATTCATTAAATTGTGACTATAACAATGGTTTTCAATCTAATTTTTTCCACAGCTTACCAATTTCAGTCTCCTTAAACTAGAATGAAAATTTGTTAAAGCAATAAATCGATTTTAACAACTTGACACCAAAAAGCAAAAAATTGAAAGAAAAAAAATAGTCAAAAATGGTATGATAAATAGAATTTGGCACGTTTATAGCAACAACAACAAACTTATTGCCGAGAACAGATTTTGTTAACCAGAAAACACAAAAAAAAAGAAACTATAACAAAATGATTGGTCGGTCAATTTAAGATTTATTAGCCAAAAGGGGCCATAATACTTCAAACACATGAAAGACTCTACACCAAATACTCTTTTTCTAGTTCCTTTATTCTATTTTTTTTCTGCACTTTAACAACTTACAGTTAACTGATTTCTTAGACTCAATTCGTTTGTGGTCAAAGTTTAGGTTACTTATTTAAAAAACTATAAACACATACTTTGATAGCCACAAAAAAGAGCACAACTCATATATGTATGTTTGTATATATGTTTTATTTGACTTAAAAAATTTTTATTGAATTTATGAAAAACAGAAATCATAGAAAAACACCGTTAGATTGTTGCTGTAAGGGTGAGTCATTATAAAGAAATCAACTGCAATAATAAGAATTAAAGAGAACAAATTAGGTCAAATGTGATTTGCAAGAAATCAACTGAAATGCACAACTAGCAAACAATTCAAATGTTTTCTTTGATTAAACAAAAGACTTAAGCAACATACATTATGGAAAAAGTCAAGCGAATTTAACTATGATGGATAAACAACTGTTGCCACATCGACGAAGGTTAGAAAATGGAACAGTTCAAAATCAACAAAAACTTGTTTAAAAAACAATTCAAAACCAGGACTTTTTCTTTTAAAAAACGAAAATTTTAAACGAGTTTTTTTATAGGGAAAGTTTTATAAAAACAAGAAACTACTTTCTGTATAAATTAGATTTTTTTTTCAAAAGCTTACATTGTTTTTAAAACCCAGCGCTTTCCCTTTTTTTTTTGTAAAACAAAAATACTTTTCTTAAAAAAGGGTTTTAATGCGAACCCTAGATTTTTAGTAAGAAAATATATTTTAATGAAATGTTAAAAGGATTTTTGTTTAACGAAAAAGGGTCTTATGTGAATGGGGGCTTGTAGTAAAAATTAAATTTTATATGAAAAATTATTTTTTTCTAAAAATAGAAATTAAAAATAAAAAAAAAATGGGAAAAACGGGGATTTTTTCTACAAAACGGACATTATCTGAAAAGGCTACTTTTTGTGAAGAAGTGCCTTATTGTAAAGAATTAATTTTTTTGTGAAGTAAAAAGTCAATTGGGGTGAATTTAGACCACTTTCTGAGAATTTTCGCAAAAGTAAAAAGTGACATTTTGTGTAAAAGTTTGACTTTTTTGTCAAAAAGTTTAATCTTTAGTAGATCAAAAAGGAAGAAAATACAAATTTTAATAATATTTATTTTATTTATAATTGTCCAAACTAGAAAGAGTGTTATATTCTCCTGTTACGATTTTTTTTTTTTCATATTCAAAATGACATAATTTTTTTTTTTTTGTTTTAATTCCCTAAGCTAATCGTGCGAAGCTCAACGCTTGTCTTTGCTGACACCTGGATCTGCACTACTTGGTGATGTCGGATAAAGATGTGGAGTTGGACCTTGTGGCGGACGATAAATCTGCTTCAAATAAATACCCGCCACTTTAAAGCCGCCTGACAACATGCGAGATGAGAAACTAATAGAATTTGTAGTCAGTACTAACTATAACATTTGTATTCAGTGTATTAAGTCCACCTTTATTACTAGGATAATGCAGGAAGTCCTTGATGCTATCTTTACGTCATCTTCGGCGGAGGATAATATTGATAACTGAAGGATAAAGGATGAATGGTGATCACTCTTTTCTGATCATAAGTATATGGAGTTCACTATTAGGAAAAAACGTCCAGTCGAATCGGCCTCTAGAAATCCTCGGCAGACTTACTAATGCCTCTATAGGAATGTATTTTCTAGGATCATTGAGGTTGATAGGCTAGCCTTTCTAAGGAATAGCGTTGCTAAAGACGAGGAGGTGGATAGGATCACTAGGGCCTTTGAAATTTTAAGGGAAGCTTCCTGTCCCACTGGTGGGCTTAACAGGATGAAGGCCTCTGTGGAAGACTCGGAGTGGGATGCCTCTAAACGTAATCTCAAAGATCTTACCATCTTGCTGGTAGTCCTGGATAGGGATGGGCAAGTTGAAAAAATATATCGATATATATCGAATCGATATTTTTTTAGAGTATCGATATTTATTATTTCAAAAATATCGATATATCGATATATCGAACGTATTATGCTGAAACTATTACCAAATTAAAAAATTCGGTATACCTTTGTACAAACATATGCATGAACAAATTAATTATATGTAATTACATTGTTACTTTTTATTGTTTCATTTTATTTAAAAAAATTAATAAAAACAAAAAAATTTAATCAAAACAAAAATTCAATTATAACAAAAACAAAAGGGAAGAAACAAAAAACCATAAGAAAAAAAAATATATTTTGAAAAATTTCAATGGAAGTAAATAAGTCATGGAAGTACCAAATTTCCTTAAAATTTTAATTGCACCCCAAAAGTACCAACTGGTTTTAGTCAAACCAGCAATCATCAGATATGGACATCAGGAGCACTCTCTGTTTTATGTGCACTCCAGACAATCTGCTTCCTGTATCCGGCACTGCTTCTTATAAATGCCAATTATTTAAGATCTTCATATTTGTTAAAAATAACAATGATTCCAATTCTTAAAAAACATATTGTTTGAAAAACGGCTAAAATTTTGAGTTCTTAATGAAGACTGACTTTAAAAAATATCGAATTCGATAGTCGTATTTCAATATCATCGATACATCGATATATCGGTATATATTTTTTTTAAATATCGATATTTTGATATATCGATATTTTTTGCCCATTCCTAGTCCTGGATTCTTTCTACGAGACCAACGGTCCTATGGCCTATAGTCCAACGCAGGTAAGACAAGTGATGTAAACAGACTTTTAGTAAAATATGTTTCCTTTTTAACTTTTATATAAAAAACGCAAGTTTGCTTTAAATCTGTTAGCAGTGGTAAGGAACAAAAACTAAAAAAACGACGATATCCAAAAATAATAATTAAAACAAAAAACACATCTCCTAACTACACAGCAAAAAATAAAAAAAGACTTTTTTCTTATTGCCACAGATATATTATTAAATGAAAAATAGTCCAGAAGTAAAAGTTCCCAAAATAAAAATTGCCAGGCAGTAATTGAATGGCCCACAATGTCGCAAAGAAAATTTATTTTCATCTACTTGCATTGAAAACAAAAACAAATTTAGTTTTCTATAATTATAAGAACGAAATATTCTTGTTGACATTATGGACCACGCCGCTAAGCACTTTTCCCATAGGGACACATATGTATATGTTTAAATATGAAATAATTGCGTAGTTTCTAAGGCTTAGTAATATTTTAAGATAAAAGTTGCCTAGTCTTCAAAATTTTGTTTTGTTTACGTATGTTTTTCAAACAATCCAATTTTGTACTTTTTTAAATCTTGTACTAACACTTAATAACAATTTTCTCAAGGTCACCTAATTTAATTGCTTTCAAAATTAGTTTAGTTTTGTGTTAACACAAAAAACCTTTTATTTAAATGTCTGCCTTAAAAACATTTAATTATTTTTCAAATAATTATGCGCGTAAATAAAAACAAACACACACACACACACAAACAAAACATGCTGTGAATCTAATTGCGACATAATAAGCCAACATTAAATTAAATTAACAGCAGGAGGTGTGATATGAAAAATAAAATTATTAAAGACATATGCTAACATATTATTATGAATGAAAAGAATAATCATGTATGCACCAATGAGTAATAACAGTAGTAGTAATAATAACGGCTATTTAGCAATGTCTGTTGAGCAATAGACAATATGCTACTATTGTTGCTAATATTTCTATTGTGTTAGAAAATATAAGGAATTATTAAATAGTTTTTAAAGACAATAAAACATAAAGAAAATATGCACATATACAAAATACATTGTAAAGCAAAGCATATGAATTATTTTAAGTAAAAAGCTAGTCAGTGGCTAAATTGGCCGGCCACATGTCCACAAGTGCTTAAAATATTTAAAAAAAAATTAAGAACTAAAAGTACGAAAAAACAGAGGTAAAGGAAAAACATGTAAAATCAATTAAAAATGGATAATCATTCAAAAAAGCAAATTTCGATTTACCAAAAAGGTTAAATACAATTTGGTTCAAGGATTGATGTTTGACTATTGACGTCAGCAGTCGTCGATGGCTGCGAGTGTAAGACGGCAAATCCCTCTGAGGAGATCGAGTGGTAGCGATCGAAACATGTCAGGGTAACCAGCCGCCTGGGTTTGAATCTCAGGTCAGTCAAGAATGAATGATTATCAATAACAATTTTAATTAATTTTCATGTTCTAAAATTCCTTTCTTCATAAAAATAATTTAATGAAAATTAAATTTGATGAACTTAAGCCTGATTAGAAAAATATTGAAAATTTGGATTAAAAAAAAAATTAAAAGTATAATTAACAATCCTTAAGAATATTAGTAATCGTTTTTAGTTACGATTCATTTAATATATAATTTTTGTGAAAAATGTTTAAATTTCTGCCAAATTATAATTAAAGTTTTCGCTATCGGCATAGATCAAGGCGCTTTTAGTTGACAGATAAATAAATTTATTTGATTGAATTCTTAAGTATAAAATAATCATTAAATAAAAATGCAGACATAATTACTTGTTGAAATTTGCTATGCTTTGTATAAGGTTTGTTGCTTAAATCTTTTGTTTTAATATGAGTTCTTTTCTTGCCAAGTTTCTGTCTTAAATCTTTTGTTTATTTTAAAGAGTTAAAATTGATTGTGTGCTTAAAAATGGCTATGCGTTTTTTTTGGCTAATTTTCTAAACCAGTTAAAAACTAGCAATTTTATATAACCATTTCTACTTAATAATTATTAATATTGTATAAATTTTTCATTGTCAATATGTTGATGATTGATGTTGGTTTTTTTTTATAGAACAAGCCGTAAATTATAAAATTTTGCACAACCGATTTTATTTTGCCTAAAATTTTTAAAAATAAAAGTTTTAGAAAGTAATAGAATTAAATAAAAATGTAACATAAATTTGTTAAATTAATTTTTTTTTATATATTTATTTGATGTGCCACTTAATATTTTAAAATATTTGTGCTTTCGCCACCTACAAAGAGAATTTTTGTTAGCAAAAATTTTTAAACTCATTTATCAATTTTTTTTATTTTGTTTCTTTTAACGATTTTACATCAATTGATTTTTATTGAAATTTATTTTAAAAGCTTAAGTAGAAGATTTGAATTTAAAAAAAGCCTTGGGCTTTTTTCAACAAGCATTTGTTTTTACATAATAAAGTAATACTAGTCTTGTAAATTGCTTAATTATAAGTTACTCTCATCGAGTAATACAGTACTATAAGATTTTGATTGATTAACAATTTATTTTAAAGTGTTTAAGGGTTCGAAAGATTAACACTGTGCAACAGAAACAAATCAGGTTTAATGATTTCAATACGAAATAAATAGATACAGACCACCGAGCTAAAAAGGGTGCCAAAAGAATATTGAACATTTTCGGTAATTTTTCTTCCGACGGTTGTCTGAGAATACGACTACAAAAATATACAAAATTTAAATTGATGCATTAGACAATTCTTTACAGGACATTGTGGCTTTAGAAGCTACCGGCAATACTTTAGTAGCGGCAGCTCTGGCAAGTGGTTGATAATGAAGTAACACTAAAACATTACCTATGTGAAAGTATAACAGTTACATAGTTATTTATTTAGTCTATGGAAAATTACGAAATATTACAAAATTTTAAAAACATATTTAAAATCATCCATTTAAATATAAAATTAAATTCTGTTTGATAGTATTAATATCCAAAGTTATATCAATAATACTGTACAGATCATTAAATTTTACGCATGTTCGACGAAAAGGGTCGTCATTTGCATAATTTTGTTGAAAGTATTCAATTGACAACGGCTAGTAATAACGTGTAGGGCGTTGGGGAACATTAAAAAATAAACTGTTTTACAGGAACTCCGAGCAAATATTGCCTTTAATTAGATTGATAACAAATATCACATTCAGTATTGTTCGCCGGCTTTTTAAAGTTGGTAAATGAATCTCCAATAACCTGGTTCTATATGGAGGAAGATATGTAGATGGATTTGGGTAAGTGCTCTGTAGTATGAATAGCAGAAATTGTTTTTGTACAATACGATGACTATGAACGTTGTAATATGGGTCCCAAATTATAGAGCCATATTCGATTATAGGTCTGACAAGTGCTATGTACAACTGTTTTGTTATAGATCTGTCCGAGAATTCCTTTGACCAACGTTTAATAAATCCAAATACACCACGAGCTTTATTAGTACAAATATTTATGTATATGTTCAATAAAAGATAACTAAGTGTCAAATAATACACCGAGATCCAAGAAAACATTAACAACTTCCAATTTGCAGTCACCAATAAAATAGCAGCCAATTGGTCTAGTTTTTCTGGAAAAACGTATATGTTTGCATTTTTTTTAAATTTATATCCAGTAAGTTTATTTGGCACCAATTATAGAATAAATTTAAATCCTGTTGTAAGTGGGGTTGAACAATGGAGTCAGCACAGCTTAAACATCGTCAGCATACATAAGTGTATTGGAAAATTTTATTGTGGTAGGTAGGTCGTTGATATATAATAGGAAAAGTATTGGTCCGAGATGACTACCTTGTGGAACACCAGAATTGACTATAATATGTTTAGATAAGGTATTATTAATACACACACTCTGTTTACGACGTAAAAGATACGATTTTATCCAGTTCAACAGAAATTCGTAAATCCCATTAAATACAATTTATGCAATAGAAGATCGTGGTTAACGCTGTCAAAAGCCTTACTAAAATCAGTGTATATAACATCGGTATAACATCAATTTTTAAAGCCATTGTTAATTATTGTTGTGAGTTCTAGTAAATTAGTCGTAGTTGAACATCCTTTAGGAAAACCATGTGTGAATGGTGCGAGTATGGAAGAGACTTGTTTAATTAAAAATTTAGTAAGATATTGTTCAAAAAGTTTCGGAATGACACTTAATTTGGCAATACCTCTGTGCTTCACTATATTCGAATTACACCCTGATTTGAATAGTGGATTAATAAAAGATTTTTTCCATAATTTTGGGAAGTAGCCATGCTTTATAGACATACTGAATAAAATTGTTAAATGTATAGCTATAATATGCGCACAATTTATAAGAAAATAGCTAGGAATACCATCAGGTCCACTGTAGAACGACTGTCATATTCACTTTCAAATTTTTTCGAATTTCATACAAGTTATTTGTTTATCCGTATATAATTCTTTACGCAAAAATGTTCGCTTACAGTTCACTCTGTTTTTTATATTTTTTTAATCAACTGGCAACATGTTTTTATTTACGTTTCTGGAAACTATTAAAAATGACAAATTTCGCAATTTATATTTCATAAAGAACCAATGAAATTGATATTTATGATGTGTTTAATTTCGTCATCCAAAGAATTAAAATGTATCTCATACTTAAGGCTCATGAAGCATTGAAATTATTTGCTTTAAAAGCATTTGAATTAATTAATAAAAAAGATTTTTATTTTTACTATTTATTTAATTTAATTCAATATTTGGTTTTGTGTTCAAAAAACTTTTCTTTTGTTTAAAAAGAGTGGATTTATTGAAGAAAATAATTTTTATATAGTTCAAAATGTGGTTTATACTAGGTTTCACTTATTTCGCAAAAAATGGCTTAAAAAAGCGGTTATAGTCCAAATTCGCTTATAGCCCACAAAATTTGTGCAACTGTACTGTACTAACATAACGTGAATAATGTTAAATTTTCAAGGGAGTACATGGAAAGCAGCTCATACATTTTTTTTAGCCATACAAACCAAACATTACGAGAAGCAGAAATTATTTGTGAAACAGCTTACAAAAGCGTGTCACCAAATGTGGTTGGCTAGGTGTGGTGGAAAAACCCTTCTCCGAAAAGTATTACACAATTATCAATTCCGGTTGGATATATCGTTTTGAAGATTGCACACCTTGGCGCAAAAAAGGCTATAATCTATATATCGGTCTCTTGTCTGAGTATAATACTACAGTCAAATCCAGATAATTCGTACCCCGATAAATCGTAATTCCCGATAATTCGTAATAAACAGTCGGTCCCTTGAAAAAATCTCGTTAATTCGTAATTTCCATACATTTTGGTCCCCTCGCTAAATCGTAATTTTTTTTCCAAATAAAATCTTCTTTACCAGTTATAAATCGCAATTGTTTGCTAACTTCCACTTATAATTCGTAATAAAAACAACAAAAACATGGAAAGAATGATATTTTGTTTACCGTTTTTTTTTGTGTGGGTTTTTGCGCTTGTGTGTGTGTTTATTTTCTTAAGATCAGTTTGTTACATGAATCATAAAGAAACATTTAAAAGCACACGCATCGTTTTAGTAAATAAATTGAAAACCCCCGTTAATTCGTATTTATTTGTTTTTAACCCCTTTAAATCGAAACCCCGCTAAATCGAAAACCCCTATAATTCGTAATAAACGACCGGTCCCTTGCGAATACGAATTATCGGGATTTGACTGTATATATAGTTTGCTTAAAAATAAAATTATAGCTTGGTTATAAGATTATGGTCTGACTTAATTATCTTAGACAGTGTTTGAGATGGCAGTCTTTATTAAGACTAATTAATGAGTTTAAGGCTATGGTCTGTTAAGTATCTGTCATTTGAATCGTTTAACAACCAAAGAATGCGTAAAAAGTGTAAACCGATTTCAAAAGTGGCGGTTCCAACGTAGCCACTTTTCGAGCATGATGGGCTGATTATGGTCGTCATAATCGCCCTACTGTGTAAGAAATTGGCTTGGCTATAAACATTTTTTAAGAGACTGAAAGCGTTATAGATGTGGTCAGGCATGCGCATCATGTTCTGCAATGTGTAAACTGCAAACTTATAGCTTCTGTTAGTGAAAGTGTGGCAGATACTCTGAATTTGTCGATTCCACGGCGCTTTGCGCTATAGCTGTATGCTAACAGATTTTTTTTTTTCCAGCAATTAAAGATTATGAACTGAACAATATGTGATTGCAACACACACGGGGTCATGAGCCATACAACTCGACCGATTTTGGCTTTATTGCATAGGAAGTTTCCAGAACGCTTAATTTCACATTTTGACCGTGTCTAAGCGAATAGTCCCCGAAAGCAAGCCACACACTTGCGGCCGATAGATGGTACAATATAAGTAGTTTGTGTATGAGATTGCAAGGTGTGTGGGATCGTTGTATGAAGTTGTGTCTCGGTTATACAAAAAATTAAAAAAAAAATTTGATTTTTGGCAAATTGTAAAGATTATATGTAAAATTAATTCTTAGGAGATTAAAAAAGTTTTCTAGAACTATGGAGCTGTAAAATTGAAAATCATACAGATAAAAACAAAAGCTTCAACAAATTGCTTAACTACAATACACGCAATAACAATACCCGATGTAATTTTCACTCAAATTATATTTAAATGACTTTTGCCTTTCAATTCTCTTCAATTTGTAATACTCTCTCACTTTTCTTACTAACACAATCCGATTTTTTAAATTGACCACGAGATTACTTTAAATTTCACTTTTCCATTTGTTTGGCAATTCTACGGTCAATTTAACAGCTGATCACAAATTAATTTTGTTATTTCCTTTATAAAAACTATATTTTTTCAAAAAAAAAATTGCTTTATTACCCAGCAGAAACTTAACTTACCTGGTAAGTTAGCAAGTAATGTTTTCGGCTGAATAGATACTTAGTTTTGTTCGAGGTGTCCACAAAATTCAGTACTTACAATACACTTACCAGAAGTAAAAATATCTAGTTATTATTTAACAACTAGTAAGTTGAATTGTAAGTACTTACAATGTACTTACCAGAAGCCAAAAAATCACAAGTTAATATACCTAATAAGTAGTTATTGAGTACGTTACCAGTAAGTAAATATGAAGTATTGAGCTGATTATTAGTGAGCAAATGTTCAGTAATGAAAACAATAGAAGTACATAATAAGTAATTGCTGAGGTCATTACTAGTAAGAACTTTTTGAAGTTTTCAGAATTATGACAATTGTAATGACAACTACTTACGAGGCAACGTATGAAATAACTACCATCTTATACTTAAGGTCCAACCACAATGTGCTTAAGTTGGCTTAAGCAAATGTGCGAATACATGTTAATTATATGATGCAAACCATATTGAACTTAAGGAAACTTTTTGCTTAGTTTAATGAAACTGTCATTTGCTCAAGCAAGGTGCGAATCTAATCGAAAATTCCGTGCGGAATCAATTGTTTTTTATTTTGTTTTTTTTTTTTAATAAATTTGAGAGATTTTTTGTTAATTTTTGAAGTTTTTTGTGGGTATGGCTGCAGGGTGAAATCAAGTTGGGCACTATATTTATACACAGTGCTGTAAAGATAGGGCGCAAAACACACAACTTATGGTGGTTTCTTTTCTAAAAAATAATAGCGCATTATAATTGTGTAATATAATTGTCAGTTTACACGCAACCTTACAATGTGACAAATTTTTCTACATTACAATGGAACAAAATAATATTTACGTTTTACACTCAAAACTTATGTGTATTTAGCGTGTCAAATATTAAATTCAAAGTTTATGCTAATAACAAGCGATATTTACCAGCGTTGTAGCGACATTTAACATTAAATTTTCTTTGAATTCTAATAAGCGTTAACAACACCGTTTTTTTCAATTATTAAAGTTAAGTGCTGAATGAAATTTTGCGCAAAAAAAATATCAAATAAAAGTAAAATAAACGATAAACAAACAGTTTTTATATCCATCACAATATTACCACAAACAGTGATGCCAATAGTAGGGACATTTCCCTTTTTGTAGGGATTTTTTCGGAAAATTTCAAGCGTAGGAAAAAGGGACAGATATTCTTATTTAAGGCAAATGTAGGGAATTTTCAAAATATTATCTCTTTTTCGATATATTTTGTCAAGAAATTGGCAAATATTCGTATTATTTTCATTTATAAATTAATATTTTTCATATGCAAAGGCAAATATAGTATTTTTAAACATAACCCTATACTTGAGTCCTAACAGTCTGGCCATCTACAACAATTGCCAAAACCATGTTCCAAAATATTCGTCGCTCCCTAATGTATAATTAGGGGGCTACGAATATTCGTGTTCGCATTTCGCTAAAATGTAAATGTATATTAAAATCGTATGTCTATATAGAAATTAATTTGTAAAAATAAATAATCATACCTTTTGAACAATAGAGTTTTGAATTTTTAAAAAAATTGTAATAAAAACTTATAATTTTGTTCATATTTTAGCTCAGGGGAAATGAAGCAAAGATTTTTTTAAATTTTACAGAGCCTTTCCTTTTATTTCATACCAAGTTTACACAAAATTATTAGATACTTATATTAAAAAAAATTATTTAAAATAAGCATTCTTGAAAACTATTAGGTCCTTTTAAGAAGGACAAAAGATGAGGAAATGAAAAATCAAATACGAAGTTTGACTATGTTTTGTCTCTAGATCAAAGGATATATAGAGGCAGTTCTGCCAAAAAGAAAAAAAGCTGAAGTTACTTTTGTTCGGTAAATTAAGTTATAATATGATTTATAAATTTATTGTTACCTTTAATAAATAAATAAATAATTGTATTATAAAATAAGTTTAAGGCAGAACTCAAGGCGAATTCATATAAACGGTGGTGGTGATACTACAACAAGTCAGCCAGTTATTTTTGAAACTGAATTTTTATATGTGCGTGAATGGCATTTACATATTTATTTTGGTTTTTTTTTCTTGTTGTTAATAAATGCTTTAATAATAATATTTACAAAATGTTAACAAAATATATATTTGTTTGCCTGCTGCTAAAATAAATAAATTTCTCCTGGCATCACTGACCACAAATCACAAATTTTGCGAACAAGAAAAAATTGAATAAGAAAAATACTTCTTTGCATAAAAAAGTACTTAACGCAGATGCAAAAAAAAGGTATTATCTAACACTCAATTAAAACTGGGGGTAAGAAATGGAACAAATTTGCCATATATTTTTGCAACATATTTCGAAAGGAAATCGATAACTTCTCACATTTTTGCCTATAAGTTTAGAAGAGAACAAAAACCCACGTAAATGGAGGCATACATGGAACATAATTGTCTGAAAAGAAAGCACCATTAGTTAAACAGCATGTCGTACAACCGGACGTTTGTGTAGTTTGCAAAACGTTGGAGCAATTAAAAACCAAAATTCGTCAATTTATCGCCGAGATACTGCCAGAAATGAGCGAAAAAGTTGTCGAAAAGTATTTCAAAAGGATCAACTGTTGCATCCAATCTAAGTACTAAGAAATAATATAAAATTATATTTTAAAAATAGGACGCTAATTGGAGTATTATTGGAGTATAGTCGGCATATGAAGCTATAGTCTGGGTATAAGACGACAGTCTAAGCTTAAAACAATGGTTACAATTTTGAGACTAAGACAAATAGTGGTATTTGAATTGTAGGCTGTGTAGAAGACGATAGCACATTAGTTTTGAATCTAATAGTTCTGTGATTTAAGTGAAAAACGGTTGTCTATATATTTGATGGAAGTTTAAGTATAAGAAGTATGCGTTTAAGTCTGCAGTCAATTTATAAATTTGTAATCCCTACAAAAGTTCATGATGGAATTTTCTAAGCGAGGCAGTAGTTTGTCAGATTAAAAATTAGATCGAAAGCTCCGGCAGGCTAGTTGAAAGAACACTACTGTTTTAGTGCAAAAGTCAATTCCCGCCAGAAACTTTGGCCTATTTCACTACAACCAGCTGAAGTTACTTTTGTTCTCCAAATAATTTTCGTGGGAATACAAAATTTAATTTAAATGATTTTGTTATTCGTGCTTTATTCCCAATTTTTATTATTTGATAAAAACACTGAAATTTATTGTTGATGGGATAAGCTATTCCTAGATCAAGATCATCAGGAAACTTCATCCATAAAGATTTTAGAAAAATAAAAGATATTAAACCAAATAAAACTGTTAAGCGTATAAGAATTACAGCAACAGTTCGACTTGTAACAATATCAAAGTTTAAACTAAATCATTGTTCGGTAAATTAAGTTATAATATAATTTATAAATTTATTGTTACCTTTAATAAATAAATAAATAAATTGTATTATAAAATAAGTTTAAGGCAGAACTCAAGGCGAATTCATGTAAATGGTGGTGGCGATACTACAACAAGTAACAACACCAAAAGACACAACATTGTATTTTATTTGTTGCTTTCGTTGGTCGATATGTCGTCAAAAACACAAGTAACTTTTGACATTTCTCTCTCTAATTTAGAAAAAAAGTAGCACAGCTGTGCTTTTAATGCCACCTGAAAAATGAATTCGCCTTGGCAGAACTCTTAAAATTATGAATGTAGTTCTATTTTTTGGTACAATAGATTTACATGTGTGTCAAAAACTTGACAACGCAGTAATACAGCAGATATATTTTTTCTTTATATCTTCTTATGTATTGTTCTTAAAAGTCAAATCAATTAAGCAGTTAAGTGGTTGTTAAAAATTTACTACCGTGTCTTAAACATTTTAAAAAATCATTGAAAATCAAGTTTTTCTATAACAGTATGTATTTTTTTCTGCCAAAACACTTCAAACTAAATAAATTTTTAAACTTTATATAAATAAACTTTTTATTAAACTGTCAACAAAATTTAATTGCATTAGTTAAACCATCAAATGTTTATGTTAAGAATGGTTGGTTTATTATCTTATTCATAAAACTGCCATACTTCCCTCTTGAATATTTAATGAGGTTTAATTTAATTTGAAGTACTATTTTCATTTACGTAAAAAGAACACAACAACTTTTTTAATTAAATTTTTTTTTACATAATTGTGTACAGACATTTTTTTATTACATTTTAAGAAATCACTTGTCTTGTATTTAGTAGTCTCTTTTATATATTTTTTGTAACTATTTATTTTTAAAAATATCTGTAAGAATTCAAAAGTCTTATGTTGTAATAGCAATTATTAAAAATGTAAACTGGAAGAACATTTTTGTGTTTATTTTTAAATTAAATTTTTTTAATGACTATCTTTTTTCCGAAGGCCATTTATTTGGTGTTTTTATATGGTTTAATTTTATGGATTTCTCTAATTTCTTTTTCCCTCAAAGTAAGAAGTCATGCAGATTGCGTAATTTTGATAAGACATGTAGCAAAATTGTAATAAAAAATAAATCTATTTATCTTATTTCGTTCTGAAATAAACTAAGCAAAAAAAAAAAAAAAAACATGGAACACAAAAGAAAAACAAAATTTGTGTTATTAATCAAAGTGATATAGATCTATTAAAAATAACAAGTTTCTTACCCAAGTCTTTTGTTTTCTTAAGTAATTTATTTTGCTGTATATGAACTTATTTGTTTATTTATAGTTAATTAGAGTTAAAGAAAGAGATTCTTAATAAAGTTCCTATTTGTTTATGGGATTAAGAACTACACTGAACCAAATCTATTTTACGTTAAAACAAGGCCAACAACAAATCTTTTATTCAACTTAATGCCAACTTTTTTTTTATATCAAAATTACATTAGGCAAATCATAGTGTCTAAATAATTAAAGAAATTTTTTATTTAAAAGATTTTGGTTGTGGTGCTTAGTTCCCAATTTTTATTCTTGATAAAAACACTTAAATTTATTGTTGAAGGGATATGCTATTCCAATGCGCATTTCACTGGTTGCTTAGGCCAGATCGTCAGGAAATTTCATATAAAGATTTAAGAAAAACTTAAGATATTAAACAAATAAAACTGCTAAGCGAATAAGAATTATAAGCAACAGCTTTACTTGTAACAATATCAAAGCTTAAACAAAACCAACAACAATAAACAGTTAATTTATCTCTTCAAACAAAAACAGTTTAACAGTTTTTTTTTGTATTCCCCTAAAATTACTTGGATTTTAAACTGGCAAGTGCACGGCTAAAAATCAAAACTGGCAAGTTGCTTTATTTTTTGGAAAACAATAAAGCAAATTGGTTTTTGTTTTCATTTTGTTTTTTCTTAACCTACTTACAGCTACAATTAATGTTGGAAGAATTCCAAACAATTGTAGTAGAAGTGTTTCAAGCAATTGTAGTGGGGAATGTAAGAAAAGATAAACTTACTGTTTATTGTTGTTTTTGTTGTAGCTTTGATAATTTGAAAATTCAAATAATAACAAACATTTTGTTTATCTTCATTTTGAAGATGTATGAATGTATCTGCTCGGAGGAGATCCAAATGGTCGAGTTTCAAAATTTTTATGAAAGAATTCTGCAATGGCCAACCGACATGTATACACAGGCAAATAAAGAAAGAAGACGAATTCTAATTCATACATACATATGTTTATCTTGATGAAATATTTTCGATACTATTTTTTTTTTTGTTTTTGAACAATGTTTATTTTATAGAGGTTTTTCTTTTTCCTCACGGGATAATAATGATCAATAGTTTTTTTTTTACCAAATGTAAAGAAAACACATTATTGGTTGTTTTTCTATGAATGTATGTGTTTTCTAATTTGCAAACTTTGTAATCAGATAAAAATGTACAGAAATGTTCTTATTGTTCCTTTATAATAAAAAGTTGAAAATGTTGTTTACTTTTATTAAATATTTTTGAGTTCGTAAATGAATCTTCAAAGGGGAAAATCGTATCTTATAACGCAAATTTATATATAACCATTATAGATTATTTGAATTGTTGTGTGTTTCAATAAATTACATACACTGAAGATACCATTTTATTACTAAAACCACGAAAATTCAAAAATATTTTTAGAAAACGGCTCATCCTCGGAAACTGTAATGACAATTATCTCCTTCAAATATTACTTAATATATTTTTTTGTTTTTACTATTTTAACATAAATAAAGGGTGTCCGGGAAGGTAAGTTGTAAGCTACAAGTCTTTCAGTGCAGGGCCTGCGGGTTCAATTCCTGCCAGAGACTCTGGTCTGTTTTACTACAACGGGCTGAAGGTCTCGGTAAATTAAGTGAGAATATAATTTGTAATTGTATCTGTAACTTTTTTTTAATAAATAAATAAATAATTTAAGGAAAAAACTCAGCTTTAAAAAGACAAATGGCTTAAGATATTTTCAGTTTTATAGGAACACTTTGCATTTTTGTATGTAAGTATAAACAAAGGCTTTAAAGAGAAAAAAAATATTATATCCTTTTTGAAGGAATTTCCAAAAATCGTTTGACCACAGTAGTGGGTACCTCAGAATCACTTTCTAAGTCGATCTAACGATATTCATTCGGCTGGCTGGCTGGCTTTTCATGTAACCTTGTACGCAAAGCACAGATTGCAAGTTTGGAGATAATTTGATAGCATTCGGCTTATAGGTTTTTATTGCCACAAGGACCAAGCCAACCGTTTTCAAGTTATTCCAATATATGTAGTGAAAGTGCCTTAATTTTGGACAAAACGGTATATCTCGAAAAGAAGAGGTGATAGAGAAAAATGGAGATTAGATTTAAAATCAGCGACCTCATATTCGTAAAAGTTTGCATGAGAGTTCCAGGCCGCACAAAGAAAGAAAAATTATATTTCTTTGTGTTATTTATGGGATTAAAAATACACTGAACCATGTTTTTTCTTAGTCAAATCTGTATTGATTCATATCTTTCAATTTCATAAAAGTTTTTAAATTAGTGCTAAATAAAATTAAAACAATTTCTATTTATGAATCAGGAGATCAGGAGAATTTACTTCAGGCTTTCGAAGAAAAAAAACAAATTTCTTGACAGTTATAAATACCTGTAATTCCAATTAAAACAAATTTTTTAAAATAAATAATTTTCGTTATTCGTGCTTAATTCCCAATTGTTATTATGTGATAAAAAAGACCTAAATTTATTGTTGATGGGATAAGCTATTCCTATGCGCATTTCACTGGTTGCTTAGGCCAGATCATCAGGAAACTTCATCCATAAAGATTTTAGAAAAACTAAAGATATTAAACCAAATAAAACTGTTAAGCGTATAAGAATTACAGAATCAGTTCTACTTGTAACAGTATCAAAGTTTAAACAAAATCATCAACAGTGAGTTTATCTCTCCTTACATTCCCCTCTACAAAATAAAAACAAAAACAACTCGCTTTATTTAAAAAGCGGGTTGCCAGTCAGTTTTTTAGGCCGTGCACTTGCCAGTGTATTATCAAAATAATTTTCGTGGGAATACAAAATTTAATTTAAATGATTTTGTTATTCGTGCTTAATTTCCAATTTTTATTATTTGATAAAAATTTTCTATTCCCACGAAAATTATTTTGATAATAAATAATTTTCTTAAGATTTGTCAATTAAATTTAAGAAATGCATAAATATCTATCATTCACATTAAATTACCTCTTGATTATCTCATTTTTGATTAATTTTCCAGATAATGTAATAGTTTATTAATAAATGCAATTATTTCAATTACGAATTAAACATTTACTGCAAAAAGGTAAAACTATAAACTGACTACTTTAATTTAAAACAGTAGTAGGAGTATTTTTGTACTAAAATTCTGAAAACACCTTCATATTTTTTATAAAAAAAAAATTAATTAAAAACAACTTATTTAGTAAATAGTATTATTAATGAAATTTGTTACTAAAAACATGCATAATAAAAACCATACATGCCACAAACTCAAAATAATAAATGAAATAAAAGTCTAGGCAAACATGTCATTGAAACCAGAAGAAATATTATTTTAACAAAATTTCAACGGAACAGGTAGAACTAATTAAATGTTTAATGAAAATTGATTAACGGTGTTTGAAATATTGCGTAGATATTTTCAGTATGATTTTAAAATGGTAAATAAAACTGGCTCTTAGACAAGTGTTTAAGTATACGATGGAAATCCGAGTGAAAGCGGGTAGAACTAGTATAAAACTCGAATTTGTATATAAGATGAAAGTCGGAGTATAAGGCTACTACAGTTCGAATATAAGAAGAAGCTAGAATATACAACATTTTATGAGTTAAAGATGGAAGTGTGTGTATATTTATGCGACAGTAATATTTTACATAAGATGAGTAATGAGTAATGAGTCAAAGTATACGACTTTGTTGCTATTACAAGGAAGCTGACATATAAAAATTTTTATTTGTATTAGACGAATGTGTGTGAAATAATAATAGTCTGAATATACGTAAGCAACATGTGTTTTTTAGTATTAGACAGTAGTCTAAGTCTTAATGTAAAACTTAAGTTGGAGTCTAAATAAAAGACGATTTCTTAATTAAAGGGTGGTTATCTTTTAAGGGCCGACGTTGACTTAAAATAAAACACAAATTATTTAGGAAATTATTATCATTTTTTTTTATTATGATAATATTGGTATGGTTCAATTATGAATGTAACAAAATATCGGCCAAATGGCCGCCACGACCTCGGCGGCACACCTCCATCCGATGGTCCAAATTTTCGATGACGCTGAGGCATAATTGAGGTTCTATGCCGTTAATGTGCCGAATTATTTCATCCTTAAGCTCTTGAATTGTTGCTAGCTTATCGACGTACACCTTTTTTTCCAAATAAGCCCAAAGAAAAAAGTCCAACGGTGTTAAATCACATGATCTTGACGGCCAATTGCCATCGCCACCATGTAAAATAACACGGCCATTGAATTTGTCGCGCAAAAGAGCCATTGTTTCGTTAGCTGTGTGGCAAGTGACACCGTCCTGTTGAAACCACATATCACCCACATCCATATCTTCCAATCCGGGCCATAGAAAGTTCTTTATCATCTCACGATAGCGAACGCCATTCACAGTAACTACCTGACCGGCCTCATTTTGGAAAAAATACGGCCCAATGATGCCGCCAGCCCATAAACCACACCAAACAGTCACTCTTTGTTGGTGCATTGGTTTTTCGACAATCACTATTCGATTATCATTCGCCCAAATGTGGCAATTCTGCTTATTGACGAATCCACTGAGGTGAAAATGTGCCTCATCACTGAAGATGAAGTGCACGAAATGCATTTTGATTTGAACGTCCATTTTCACAATAAGCCTGAATAACTTTAACGCGCTGCTTGTTGTTTATCTTTCCATGGTTCAAATTGAGTAAGTCTGAAATTGAGAAATGTCTAATGCAATGCAGAAAAAAACTGGACATTTAGGTGTGGTTTACATTCAACACCCTTTATAAAGTCCACCTTGCTCTTACGTAAACGCATACCTTGTTAATTTATCGGCTTCTACGTATCAGCGTTTTTTTTATAGAAGCCGCACAAATAACAAAAGCGCAATTTTAAAAATGTTTATAAATTTTGGCAAATTTTCTGTATTCTTTTTAACACATTTCCACACGTTGACGTAGTTCTAACAACTCCCAACCATTAAAGTCAACCGCAACGTTAAGGTTTACGCTACAGTATCAAATGAGTAATGAGGCCTATGCTTTTATAACAGTGGCATTGCATTCACAAGGTACGTTATGTATAAGATGTTTTATATGCAAAAGCGATTGTGTGTGCGTAAATATTAATTTACATAATCGATATCTACATATGTTTTTGTTTTGTTTAAGTCTTATTATAAAACAGGAATAAAGATTGGGTGACAGAAAAATAATGATTGGGAAAAAGAAGGAGATACAATGTCCATAATTCAGAATTTTGCAGGTTATATATTTTTAATACCTTTCATCACAGGAGTGATTTTAGACCATATTTAGTATATTCTACATCCTTATGCGTAGTGAAATTGATCTAACGGTGTCCTTCTCTCCGGCTGTCTGTTCAAATGGGTTTTCTGAAGATCCCAGATATGATGAGAACGTTGTTGTTATATATTTATGTCAAATATGCTCCGTTTAAAAAGGACCCCTGATACTTGCAGAAAAAATATATACGGGTTAATGAACTGTATCATCTATTTATTAAAAAAAAAACTAATATTGCTCTGATCAGTTAATAATTAGTTGGAAAAATGTCACTTAACCAGCGGAATCGTCTCAAAGTTATTCGGAAATTTTGTGATAAAAATCCAAATAAAATTTAAAGTGAAATTCTTGTTCATTAATAAAACCCCGTTTATCTATAGGAAAATAAAATAAAAAAAATCGTTTGAAAGAAAATGTAGATCAGGTCGGAAATGTAGTTGGCATGACTCTAAAGTTCGACCGAAACTTAAATCTGAAACAGGAGATTGCAGTGCAAAGACCAAATTGCTAAGAAATATGATTGCGATAAAAACACAATTAAAAAAATCCATTAGACTCCAGAAAAAAAGAAAAACAGCACCATTATAGCTGTGGCATTTTGACAAAATATTTTAAGTCGAGATAAGATACCAAAAAAGTTTTTAATAAAATCTCGGTGAAAAAATAATTTTAACCCAATAATAAAATAAACCAAAATTAAAGAAGAATTTCGTTAATAATACAAAATTTTAAAAACGTAAACAGAAAGGTTTTTTGAATCAAAATTCGTATGATTAAAAACATTTTTTTCAACTTTTTAAATTTGACTTAAGATGTTTTGTCAAAACGCCACAGATATATATAGACATAAAAAATATAAATTAGCTTCAAATAATTTTTTTCAACATGCTTGTTTGTTCAATGTTATGATTGTTCGTATTTGTTTCACAATACGTTATTAAATTGTTTTAAAACAAATTCAAATATTCAGGTACATATCTAGACTATTTTAAATTAAATATTTTTTTTTTTTTAAGTTAATTGAACTGTAATTGAAAAAATATAAAGACTATAATTCAGAAATTAATTAAAATCACTCGAAATTAACAACCCTTTTGAAAACGATTGAAACATTTGAATTAATAAATCTTGCAAATAATAACCAATTTTTTACAAGCTGTTTTTAAAGTCAATAAACTTTGATTTGATGTACTGTGTCGTGTCTTTTTGATTTAAGATTAACGTCCAACAAGCTTCCAAGCGGAAGCTAATGATTAAATTTTTTTTAGCTATACTCACAAGCAAGCATGTACGATTAAAGGTATCACAATGGTATGAATGTAGCATATAGTTAATAAACACTGTAAGCTTAAAAACTGAGGCGTTAAATTACAAATATTTACTTATAGTCCAAGTCAAAAAAGAAAAAAGACATACAAACTATTAAAATGTAAACAAGGGGTTTAAAGCAGAAACATTTGCAAAAGGGATCATTAGGTACACTTCACAATAGATAGCAAATTAAATAACAAAAACAGTATTTTATAATCAACGACCCAAATAAAAATCTGAACTTTGTAATTTTTTATTAACAGCTATTTTTTAAGCCATAACAAAGATAAATTTTATTTTATTTTTTTTTTATTTCAATTTTCACAAAGGCCCATAAATTTTCCAAATATTCTAATATTTTATTATAATTTTTTTTCTTTTGTTTGTGAATTTAGTGCCATTATTTGTTATGCCTACATTTTGGGGTTTGGTTTATTATTTTATGTTGTTTTGCCACGTTTTTGAACTTTAAGGGTCATAAGCGTGCCCATAGAATTAATAATTTATGCTTCACAAATATTATTTTTTTTTTAAAAATGTTATAGTTTTTTTTCTATTAAAACAAGACATTTACAGTTTGAATTTATTTATTAATTTTCTTGATTTGTACTTTAAAAAAGAGCAAAAGAAAATTGCAAAAAAATTGAGAAAAATATGCAAAGAAAACAAAAGACTTAGCAAGAAACTTGAAACGGGCATGCAAATATTTGCCTGCAGAAAAACGCACTTTAAAGGGGGAATTAAAGATGTTTTCTTTTATTTTATCTTGCAAAAACTTACAGTTAGTTTTCTTATTTATAGAAAATGTTGCAAAATTTTTGAATTATTAGGATCCCAGTAAAAACTTCACCTACAAAATAATGTGTTAAGTAATCTGGAAAAAGTAAAAATACTACTTCCACTTCTACTGAAATAACCAATTTGGATGTCCCATAATGAACGCATTTAAATGTAAGTCATTACTTTTGACCTACATACATCTGAAAAATAAGTAGTTATAGAAGTATTTATAGTAATTATATAGAAGAAAGCTACCAAATAATGAGTGAAAGAAGCTATTCATTTTAAAAAATTAGGCAAAGTTTTTACTGGGATAAAAAATAAAAAAAATTGTCAAATAATTTGCTGTTTAACAGGAACATTTTCTAAAAATTTTAACTTTATAGTAAGTATTTTTACAAATTTGTTATTTATAAGGAAAGTTTTCTAATTATTTGATTTTTAATGAAAAGTTTTCCAAAAATTTGCCAATTTATATGAAATAAATATAGCTTTGCGATTTTATAGGAAACTTTTCTAAAAATTTGCTACCTTATAATTCTAAAAACTTGCTATTTTATAAAAAATTCATCTTAAATTTTGCTATTTCTTAGTAAATTTTTTTTAAAAACTTTTGTAAGCAAATTTTCTACAATTTTTACTGCCGTATTCATAAAAACTTGAAATGGATTTGAATTGTATTTTAAGAAAACATTGTATGAAAATTTTTAATTAAAACACATTTCAAACTTATTTTATTTTTTATGAATACGGCAGTTACTCTTTTATTAGACATTTTATAGAAAAATTTTCTAAAACTTGGCTGTTTACAAGAAATTTATCTAAAACTTTTCTATTTTATAGGAAATTTTTTTAAAAATTTGCTATTTTGTACGAAGTTTTTTTTAAAGAAATTGTTTTAAAAAATTTGCTATTTTAAAGAAAATTTATCTGAAATTTGGCTATTTTTAGAAAAAAAATATTTTAAAAGAATTTTTTTTAAATATTTGCTTTTTTATAGGAAATTTTTTTAAAAAAAAGTAGTTATAAGAAATTGTTTACCAGTTTGCTATTTTATAGAAAAAAATTTATTATTTCTTAGGCAGATTTTCTGAAAATTTTAATTTTATAACAAATTTTCTATTTTTTTATGAACATTTTTTTAAAATTTTACTTTTTATAGAACATTTTTCAAAAACTTTTATTAGAAAATTTTAAAAAAATTTGCTATATTTTGGGAAATTTTTTATACAATAAAATAATAATACCCAGTTAATACTTTGCCTACTTTTTTGAAATGAATAGCTTATTTTACTCATTATTAAGTAGCTTTCATCTATATAAACATTATAACTACATCGGTAACTATTCATTTTTCAGATGAAGGTAGGCTAAAAATAATGACTTACATTTACATGTGGTCATTTTGGGACATCCCTTGTAAAATTTATTGGTTCTTTCAGTATAATTGGAAGTAGTATTTTTTCTTTTTCCTGATTACTTAACACATTATTTTGTAGGCGAAGTTATTACTGGGTATTCATTTAATCGGGATTTTGCTTTACTCGGTTAACCGCTCGATTAATTGACCAAGGTTTTGGTTTAATCGGTTAATAATCGGTTAATTTTGTTATTAATCGGTTAACCGATTAACAAAGTTTTGTAATAAATTAAAGTAATTTCAATAAATAAAAATGCAAAAATTATTTATTATATGGAGTTTTTTTTTAGCAAAAAACAAACAATAACATAAAAAACGAAACAATTCTTGGACAAAAACGAGCAAAAAAAAAATAGTTTTTTTTACTTATCAAAGATGTTAGAGAAATCGAAAGCAACCCATAATACAGAATATCTTATTTTTCAGTCTTCCATTTTGCAATTACAGTCCGTCCGGTTTTAATTTTTTAAAATTGTTAAAACTTCTAATTGTTTCGGAAAATTCTGTTCAAAGATTGTTTGTGTTCCTAGCGACAGTTTCTGCTATTGTTAGGTCATCATTTTACTTCTGTGCTGAACATTCTGCAAAAAATTAATTTATGAATTCCTTAGATACTGATTTTGTACTGTATTTAAGAATTTATTGCTAAAGGGAAATAAATTGTATGAAAAAATATTTTCTAAACACATACCTTTTTTTATGAGACGAAACAAATAGTTAAAAACTAAAAAAAAAACTATGTTAAATACTACTTACGGGTGTGTTCTAGAATCCGAATCCACTTGAAAGTGTTTTCCATTAGCATTATTGGTATTCTGCATTTCACATCCACATGTTTTTATTTGTTTGCAATAAGAGTAGATATGGGTTGGTGAAAGTAAACCAAATCGACTTTTATTGTAATATGTGATAACATTTTTAACAAATTAATTTTGCTTTTAGCTTAAAATTTTCTTAATCTAATTTTATCAAAAATATATCGTTATCTAAAACGCAAAAGGCCATTACGCACTCTAAATTTAAAGTCGACCTTTTCATTGATTTCGATGCAATTATAGCTAATTTTTTCACGATGTTTATGTTATTTTCAGACAATTTGTTTTTTTAATCGATTTAGCGATCTCTTGGTTTTTGGGTTTGTTTAAAATTTTGCAATTTTTCGCTCATTTTAGCCATGTTTGTGTAATTTTTCTGATTCTTTACAGCTTTAACGATTTATACTAAATAGTAGACTTTGCTTTCATGCCACTGTTAGCAAATTTTTGTGAATTTCCGTGAATTTAGCAATTTTTGCCATTCCTTATAGTTTTAGGGACTTTCAATAAATTTTATGGCTGGTTTGAAATATTGAAAATTTTCGCAAATTATCACTATTTTTGCAATTTTTTTGTTATTATCCGACATTTTGGTTTTTTTAACCCATTTAGAGATTTCAAATAAATTTTAGTGTTTGTTTAAAAGTTTGCAATTTTTGGAGAATTTTAGCCATGTTAGCGATTTTTTCCTGTGATTCTTTACAGCTTTCACTATTTTTAAAAAATCTTAGACATTGCTATCATGCTGCGGTTAGCAAAACTATTTAAAGTAATCAAAAAAGGTCGATAAATACTTATAATTATAGCGATCTTTAGTTCAACAAAATTTTTTTCGAACAAAAACTTCGAATACACAAAAACATGCGGATTTGAGAACACCAATTTATGACTTTTGCGGATTCAAAAAATTTTTCGTTTTCAATTCGAGTCTAAACCTAGAACACACCTGTTATTTTCAAAATTTTGTAACATCGGTTAAACGACTGATTGTTAATCGAAAATAGCCAATTTTAAATTAACCGGTCAGTTAATCGGGTAGTAATTAATCAGTTAACCGACTAACGAATGAATACCCTACTAAAAAAAATTTCCTCCAAGTTTATTATTGCATAGAAAGTTATTCTAAAAATTTGTTTTTTTTTAAGAAAACTTTAGAAACTTATTGCTATTTATATAAAATCTTTTCAAAAATTTCGTATTTTAAATGAACATTTTCAAAAAAGTTTGTTATTTTTAGAAACTCTTGCCAAAAAAAAAAAAAAGTTTTTTAAAAACTAAACTAAAACGAAAAAATTTTACTTAGAACGAAATTTTAAAAATATTATCCCTTTTATAGGACATTTTTTAAAAAAAAGTATTGTATACGAATAAAATTAAGCAAGTTTTTAAACCAAATTTTTTTTTTAAATTTGAAAAAGGTTGGTTTTTTAAGAAGATCTTAGAAAATGTTACTAAATTTTACCAGGTTAAAGTACAATACATCCCCTTAAAGCAGTAAAAACTCACCTAAAATTCGTTAAAGTTTAGCGTAACTTAAAGAGAGTCCTAATTTATTTCTACCAGCTGTTCTCTTAAAAGTTGTTTTTTTAGCAATTTCTCTTCTTTTCGCTTTAAAAATAATAAAAGCCGGCAATAATTAGTACAAAACAAGTTTATTTTACTTAAGCCGGTCTTTTTTTTTAAAACAATAAAGAGTTCATTTTAACATTAAGAAGTAACAAGTCAAAAGGTCTCTTTAATTTACTCTTATTTAAAATCTTATAGAAAGATCATAACTAAAACTAAAAAGTCAAATTTATATTCTCTGACTAAAAACATTTTTCGTTTTTGTAAAGATCTTTCCAAAACTAAAGTTAGTTGGTGTTTTTAGTTAAATCTGTACTACAGAAAAAAACAGAGAAAATAGCAAAAAAAAAAAAAAAAAAAAAAAATAAGTTAATATGAAGCCTACATGCTACCGATCATTTAAAGACAATGTAATCAATCATGTTTTATAAGATGGAGATAAAAATAAAATAAATGACTATATAAATGTTATTAGTTCTGTAGACTAATTTCATGCGTTTAGTAAATATTATTAGTGGCTTTTGTTTTAAAAAGAGATGAGTTTTGAACGTAAGTGTTTTATTTGACTTAATCGAAAAAGTAAGGAAGATATTGTAGTATTAGGGAGTTGAAATATTCAAGTAACAATTAAGTTTTTTACGAAAATTTAGTTTGTATATTGTGGATAAATAAATGTGTGCAAATCGGTTAATTTCTTAACTAATTTAAAAAAAAAATATTTTCGAAATTGGGGGATTAGCGGGAGACTGGATAATATAGTGATAAAGTTTGTTTCATTAACTCTTTTAAGTGGGAAAAATGAAACGACATAATTCGGCTAATTAAGCACTCTTATACCATGTTCGCACGACAGCGTTTTTTCGTAATTCATTCTCTTATTCGTAATCCACAGCCGAATTATGATCCAAATTACATAATTCGTCATACACAATTTTGAGAGCGGATTATATCTTTTGTACGTAATTCAATTTGTATTACCCTGTGGATTACTTTAAAATCAATGTGATCTCTAATTTTTATCGGTTTTTTCCATCACCAGCTGTCAAAGCACTAAAAAAACAAACAAAATATAACATAAAGAAAGTAAACTAAAGTATAGGAAGTAATTTTATATAATAAAATTTAATGGAATCCAAAAAAGAAAATAAATATTTTATATGTACATTTTATATGTATTTCTTTAAAATAATATTTTTAAATACTTTTTCTTTCCATTCTTAATACAAGTAACCGCTAACAAACAATTAAATTTAGTAATAAACAAAATTAATTTAAAAAAAGAAGAAGAAGAACTGTCAGAACCGATTAGAAAAATGCCGTGCGAACATGGTAATTCAAATAAGTAATAAGAACAGAGAGCGAAGTAATCCAAAGCACCGTGCGAACATGGCATTACTTGTGCATTACGGTCATAACATTTTGCAATTTTTGCGAATAAGAAATGATGTATTACTTTTTCACGATCGGTAAAAAGTGTCCGCACCAAACGCAATTAAGTTTTGAATTTCAATTTTTCTCCTAAGTATAACGAATTAAAATTGAAAACAAAAAGTATTTTCTAATAATTTCATGAATATAACAAGATCTTACCATTTGTACGGGAGAAGGGCGATATTATAACTCTATTTCGCGTGTTTTTTTTTTAGTAAACTAAATTTTAATGGCAACTGATAGATGTTGTGATAGATGAGTTTTTTGGCGGATATTGTATGAAACAGTGATAATTTTCAGAAAAACAACTTTAATTTTTATTAATTATGAGTTGAATCAAGGGAGGTGTCGAAATTTTTATTACAAGTGTTTTAATTATTATTGTTTGTATTGTATCGGATTTTTTCTTCTTTTATTCGTCGCGTTATTTAAAACGAATTTTAAAAAAAGTCCAACAGCTATTGAAAAACATTTCACTGGGTGGAAAAAGAACATTTCCAAATTAACAAAGACTTCAAAAAAATATTGTGATATAAAAAAAAATGGATTTACCACTATCTGAGCTAAACAGAATGCCAAATGAAAAACTTATTATAGGCAGATATAACGCCTTTATATAAGGCACAACAAAACTAAAAATTAAAAATGTTAAAATTATGTTAAAATTTCCGAATAATTTTTTGCCCTCTGGATTAAGTTAAATTCAAAAAGGATGCAAATGCATAATATAACTCGAAAAGTTGTAACTTTAATACTAGGTTATCAAAAAAATTGAAAACGTCATAATGGTGATCATTTTAATAAAATATTTGGCATAACTACCGTATCAGATGAGCTACAATCTTTATCAGAGATCCTTTCTGATTCATATTCATCAGCAACGTTTCATAGAGCTGTTGATGAAGAAGCTATTGATTTTACACCTCCTGGAAGATCAAAACCTGCCAAAATGTCCTTAAAGCCAGCCGTTACATTTCACTTGTGTAATTTTGAAGTCATGGAAAAATAACCAAAAATTTGGATTTGGAGCCACAACTTAAGAGAACGCGATTTGCAAGTCGAGGGCCATCAACATTATAAATATAATACGAATATTTTTGTAATAGATAGCATAGTATCTCAATGTTGAAGTAAAGAAAAACCAAATAAAATTAAAAAATGTTCGCGAAATTTTTCTCTTTCACGCTACCTAAACGATGTTTAGAATGCTCTAGAAAGTTGTTGTTGTAGTTGGTTGTTTACTTGAATTTTTAACGGTTTGATATCTATGGACCTGAACAGGGGAAAAGGTAAAAAAATCTAATTTTTCAACGTTTTTTGCGATTTTGATCTTGAAGATAAAGTTTTTTTGATTTTATATATTCACAATTGTTGTTCTTTATGGCCACAGCTACAACTTTGTTTCAAAGATTAAGTTAAAATTCCAAACGGTTTGCAAGATATGAGCCTGAGAAAATGATGTCTTTTTTGCAAAATTTACACCAAGGCCCCAAATCTTAGGGGGCCCATAAAAAAAGTGCATGACTTTGGGCATAACTTGGGAATACTGGTCTTTTATCACGTAGTGGTGTCCGTATATGGTTATATTTCGTGTTGCACTGTGTTAGTTAATAATGCAATTGGCTGAGTGGGGAATAGGAATTTCTACACCTTCACAAGCTGATATCTATAAAGCGGTTATAAAACCCGAAGAAAATTTAGAAGAATTTTATATAACAACACTGTAAGATATGCGCGGAACGAGCTATTCAAGTTGCACAAGATATTTTTCCAAAATGGCCTAAAAAAATTATTTTTATTTTCAATACTAAATTGCCAATCGCGTGGTGGGATAAGGAAAGAAAAAAATAGTTATTTCCCTAATGTGCATCTTGTCCTTCCTATTCACTTTGCTATTATAAAAGATTAGAAGCTATGATACCCATAATCTTTTGCAGTGTAATAATGCAATGCGATAGCATGATAAGGGAAAAGGCAGGGCTGTGGATTTGGAGGTGAGGTTTCTGTAGCGGAGTCGGAGTCGAGATACCTACAAAAACTAGCTGGTTGGTTGGTTAACGTGGTAGCATGCACAGGTCCTGGCGCGCAACAAGTAGAGCCGACGGTGGCTCCGTTTTGACACCACACAACTCGTCAAGAAATCGGAACCCCCCGATCAAAACTTGACCCAGGGGCAATGCTGAGGTGGCTAGAGCCACCCGCGATATCTCCGAGAGTCCTTGTAGAAGGTGATTCCCGAACAGTCTATGTCGCATGGAGTTAAACGCCGGGCAATCACATAGAAGATGAAATACTGTCTCCTCAGTTCCAGGTTCCCTGCAGTTGCGGCAGCATTCATTGAAAGGGAGGCCGAGTCTCATAGCGTGCGTGACCAGTGAGCACGTATGTAAGTCTCGACACGTCCTTCCGACTGAAATTGAGAAGTCGCTCAGAGCGACCTATGTCATATGTGGGCCACGTTTCCTTGGTAGCCCTACAGCCACAAAAACTAGCTACTCCAATTCCAAAATTTTTCGGCATAAAAAAAAATCAAACATTTTTTTTTAATATTTTCCAAAATGAAAATTTTTCGAAATTGGTGACGCAATATTTAAAATATCGATTTGAAATTTTTACAGAATCATTTTCTTGCTAAATTTAACCATTTAAAAAAGAGAGTTAAAAGTCATATAAGGACCGTTTAGCATCAATGCAAGAGTAGAAGTCGGAGTTGGAGTCGGAGTCGGAGTCAGATTTAAAAAATTTCAGCAGTTGGAATCGGAGTTAGATCCATTTGTTGACCTGGTAACAAAGTTATTTAAAATACCAAAATATAATAAATTGGACGTAGCGCTCTTAACGTTGAGGCCACTGACTCCAAATTTCAGAAGTATTTTTTAATAATTTCGACTCGTTCTTGGCTCGTTTATCTTTCCATCATGAAATGGCAAACCTGACTGAAGAGAAATGTCAAAAGAACGGAAAAATATGACGTCGTTTGCTGTCTTTATCGGTCTACTTTTGTAGTCTCCCTGTTGAAAAACGCTTTAGCTTGGCAAAGTTTTGCTATTTCCCATTGCTTGTAGTCGCTTTCTTTCCAAACCTCTTTTTCTGGGTTCTAAAAATAAGTTTTATCAAATTTTTACGTCCACAGGGATGTAGGGATTATCTTAAAGCTATTTCTCCATCTGGTGTTATATCCTCTGGGGAAATCAGGTGCAGTCAATACCAATATCTTGCGATCGCGGCTGCTCATAGATCATATTTTTCTCCACACCGGTCCTATTTGGAGCATTCGGTGGCACCATACAACACCGGACTAACTATTGATTCAGGACTTCGTTAGTATGCTTTGTGTGTGAGATGCTCTCTGCCATTCAGTATCATTGTTTTGCTTTTCCGTTGAACAGATACTTTCGGGGATTACGTGGGGGTTGTGGTTTACTATCCAAAGTCGTGGGAGGGGATATCCTGAAAATCCCACTGAGCTGAGTGGCAGATTTTTTTTACCACTTAGGGCTGAGGGAGGATTATCTGAAGTGTTGTTGATACGTATTTTTCTCATTTTTCCAAAAGCAGCTAATAAACATTCGAAAAATTGTGAACTTAAAGTCAGAAATGCAAATTCTTGGGACACTAAGAGCCTGAAGACATTAACAAAAAAAAAATTTAAAAAAGCTAAATGGAAATTAGAGTCGCAGCTAGAGTAGGAGTCGCAGAACACCAATATTTAGCGTATTTCTTAAGCCGTATAGAACTAACGAAATGGTTAATTGTCAAACGGACTCTCTTACTGAGCTCCCTTTTTGACATTCATGAGCAGTGTACTCTGGCAAATCATCATGAAACGATTCACTCTTGAACAACGCTTCCAAATTCTTCAAATCTACTTTGAAAATCAGTCCTGGATTCATGTTATTTAAAGACGCAATATTTAGTTCAGTGAAAGGGCTCATTTTTGACTAAGCGGATTTTTTAGTAAACAAAATTGCGGCATAAGGTGTGAGAAAAATCCACTTCAACTTCTACAGATTATTTTTCATACAGATAATTGCACCGTTTATCGCAGTTTGCACGATGGTGGCATCAACAGACTTAATTCCTTTAAAACTATAGCCTTAGAGACCAACTGTTTTTCTTGATATACAGCCAGCAGTATTTATTTTTTAAATTAAAAATTTTAATTTTTGCGTAATCTTTTACAATTTCAAGTTATATCGGGCTTAAAAATATACCCTGTACAATAACTTTATATTTAGAAAAGAAATAATCTGCTCTATTTTTTATATTTATTTATATCAGTCAAGCATGATGTAAGATTCTTATAGTTCTGAACAAGCCGAACCTTTATTTAAAAGACTTAAAACAAATACACGTAGGCCACCAAGTAATTGAAAAGAGTTTATTTCTTATTTGCAAAACTCTCTTAATTATAAAAATGAGATCTTCTCTTTGTGACTTGGCTGACATCATCGATGAAAACTTATTTAATGCCTGGCTCAGACAGCCAACGTTTTTAGTACAGCGTTGGCGGGCATAAAATACGGATTTAAAGGCAACTAGACACGGTTAAATGCAAGAAAAATTGCAAAAATATATAAAAAGAAGTTTTAAAAAAGTTAATTAAAAAGAAATACAACACACGTTTTGTATAAAAAAGAAAAAAAAATAACAACACAAAGGCATAAAAAGAAACAGATTTTAACAAAAGTGAATGTTAAACGGTAGACTTTAAAAGATTTTTATTTAAAGTTATTAAGGATTAATAAAAACAATAATTAAAATAACAACTTATTATTGATAATCAGACAAAAAAAAAAACAACAGTTTACAAATTTTAAAGATAAATTAATAATAAAAAAAGCATTTTAAGTGAGAAAGAAAAGAATTATAGAAAATTGTAATAAAAAATAAAAGTTTGCAAAAAATCGTTTTTAAAGTGTATAACACTTTAGACGAGATCTCAAGCAGAACCAGTCTAAACAAAAGCACAAATGATGTCAGTTGTGGCTGCAGTGTGGAAGCATCATCATTATCGTCGTCACCATTACCACAGGTCTGAAACCACACTAGGCATACAAATCCAAAAATAATAACAACAACAAATTTTTACAATCAACACCGACTTTTATTTTGAACAAAAAAAAAAAATTATAAAAAGTTAAAACAAAAACAACCTGACAGTTGGTGTAAAAAGTTAAACGAAAAAAGTGTTTAAGCTTGAATTGCAATAAATAATAAAGCGTTAAAGCTTAAACCTGAAAGTCATAAAGAATTAATAACGAAAAAATCTAGTTATTTTTTTGCATGAAAGCAAACAAAAATTTTTTTAAATAAAATCAAACAAAACAAGTAATTAAATTTAAATCTAAATAATTAAAATAAAAAGTACGTATGTAAAATAGTGAATGTTCGCAAATTAATTAAGACAAAATTGAGGTTGTTTGTTTTTGTTTTTGGTTTCTAATAAAATTTTATTGACTGGCCAAAATTAAGTTCAGTTTCCGGCAAAAAGAAAAAGAGAAAAATATCAAAGACAAGTTGATTTTGCTTTTAAACCTGCTGATTGCTTTAAGGTAAGCTTTTGTTTTTTTTTTTCTTTAAGTAGACAGTCTAAAACTTGAAATTTTTATAAAACTGGTTTCTTTTAAAGAATTATTTAAACAGCTGTTAAATTTGTAATTTTTTTTGTCTTTGCAAAATTAATGTTGTTTTTAAGGGTTCATGTTTTAAATATTTTAATTTATTAGTTATTTGCTAAAATATTTGACATTTGATTGATTTAAACTGTGGGTACAAATTAATTATAAGTTAAAAAAAAAAAACTTTATTTATGCATAGATAAAGATATTTATGTATAGTTTGAGTTTAAAATGTTATATAGACAGTCGCCATAAAATATATAATATGTTTGTTATTGGATTTTTAAGCCAATACTTTGAAGTTTGTAGGCGAAAGGCGTAAAAAGCCTTATCTGATTGGTTGGTTGGTTAGCGTTGCTGCTTGTAAAGCAACAAAGAAGCAACCAGGAAGAATCTTAAGGCACTCTTTTACAATTCATCACTCAGTCGGTTATAATAATTAAGAGGAATGCGATATGCATGCAAATTCATGTTTTTCATTAAGTTTGCGTCAATTTGTTTTTGAATTATGTTGCATATTTTGGAGAAAATGCATTTTTAGGTTTTTAATGCATATTTTTTTGCATTTTTTGAGGGGGGTTTTTTCATATTATAAAAAAGTTCTTAAACAAATTTTAAAATGCACAAAAAAACCATCCAAAAAGTTGTTAAAATCAATAAATATATTGTTTTTGGAGCTTTAAGTACAAGATTACGACAAGAAATCCTCCTTTTTTTAAAACGTTACAGCACCTTACGTGGTTAAGGCTTCCATCGGATTTGCTTGGCACATGGGTTATACCGCGTTGCAAAGTTAATTAGAAGTCAATTCGATAAAATTTCAATTTTTAGTGAAATGTTTCCCTTGTATTGGCAAAAACGGCGGGACAAATGACTAATGACAATTGAAGAAATGACTAATGACAATTAGAAGACCATTGGAGAAAGAGATGATGGAGCACAAGCACTGCTACCGTCCTGCACTCAAGCGTTCTAGAGCAAACTGTCTGGGAAATCATTACTTCCAAGATCTAGGGAGAATCTCTGGGATTAGACTATTGAGACTCCGAGCAATCGCCAAGAGGGTGTAGAGTACCCTGGGTATAATCACATCGGACTAACCTTTTCTATTGAGGGTTATTGAACATCGTGATGACGCCTCTAATGGCCTCTATGAGGGGTCACTTAACCTAACTTATACTTACCTGACATCAGTTTTGGGTAAAATAACTAAATGGTGGAATTTAAATGCAAAAAAAAAATATAAAATTGCTATTCATGTCCGTACAGAGATAAACAAACTTCAATTAATATATTAGTTAAAAATTTGTACTATCAATTAAATTCCGTACTGATTTCGCCTGCAAGCAAATTGATCATATCCATTAACATATTTGTAAGTTTAAGCTTCTCTTGCTGTTGAGTTTCATTCAACAGGTTTTATTGAAATGTGACCACCAGCAAAAGAGGGTATTTAAAACGTAAACACAAATCAAAATATTTTTTTCAATTAACTAACATAATTGAAACATTTAAAAAATTGTTTGAAAGTTTATGTGTATGTTTTCATATTTGCAACATTATAATTTTTATTTTCAGTTAAATCAAATTAATTAGAACAATAAAAAAAAACATCCATTCAATCAACTTACATATTTGCAACAGTTCCACCATAATCCACCTCTAAAGAATTATTTCCTTTTTCCAAAAATTGCCTTTTCCGGCATCCTCGCTCTCAGTGTCTGTGATAAAGCTACGTTGGAGTTCATAATAGTCTCAACAATGTCCTTTTTAGGCGAAGTTTTGTACGCGCTAGATGCAGCGGTCACATGCTTGAATTCTTATTTAAACATTTATGTCGTAAAATGATATAACTAATATTTTAATTAAAAGTTATCCGCACCTAAAACAACCCTTGATACTCTTGTGCTTTAATATCTTCTCTGATTCTAAGCAACTTTAGTATGCTGGCACTAGCCTTGCTTTTCAGGTAAAATTCCGAAGAAGTCACAAAAAAGGTCCCTTTAAAATTTTAAGGGCTTTTATGAGGACGATTTGAAAAATTGTTTTCATTAATATGGTGATCAAGTTCAAGATGTATTGAAGTGAAATATAATTTTTGATAAGGGTTATAGTAGAGCTGTGCACCTCTGAAATTAAGCTTTACATAACGAATCATTTTCCCACAAATAAGATTTGTCAACGAAGCTTTTTAAAGATCATTTGTATGGGGCTAGTCAAAATCCGAGACTTTTTTTTACGAATTCCATCAGAGTTTCATATTGAGCAAAAAAAGGGTATATGTAAGTCGATTCAAGGTAGAAATATTGTGTTATAAGTCATATTATTACCTTATCTTATGGCTGTTTGGTATTTGATAAATACTTTAATATTTTCTAAGATACATTCGTGTACTACTTTTGTTACTTTCAATTCTCATATGTTCAATACCGAAACTTCCAGTAATTGTTATTTCCATTATGTTTTCTTTAGTACTTTTATTTCCGATATCTATAGCACTTTTACTTGGTATATCTTCTCTTACAATTTCGGTACTTACTAATTATTTAAGGACTTACACTTTTATTACTAGTAAGGTAGATTCATCCATACGTTGCGGACAATATTTTTGTTCATAGAATAATTCTTACTGAGAGTGTTCTGCAGAGCGATTCACCCATTTCGGAAAGCTTATGCGGAAAACCCAAGCTACCATAGGGTTTACAGAAAAAAATCACTTATAATGAATTGTTTTTTAATGCCCAACTATAATATGCTTACGTTGGCTTAAGCATTTGTGAGAATACATGTGAAGAGAACGTTTTGGTTAATTTTATGAAACTGGCATTTCCTTAAGCAAAGTGCGTAACAGATCGCACTTCCCGTAAGGAATAAAACATGTTTGGATTTTATTTTTGTTTTTTTTTTTTAAATGCTTTCGAGAGGCTTTTTGTTAATTTTTGACAGTAACTTAAGCCAGCTTATGCATATTATAGATGGGCCTTTAAAGAGAATAGACGAAAAAAGGAAAGTGATTTTAATATTTTTAATTGCATTTCTTTTAAATGTATTTAATTTTAAACTCCAGCTATTTTTATAAAAAATATTTATTTTTCCGCGAAAAACAATTGTTGTAATATAAATGCAAAAACACTGTTAAAGTGGCAGCTAAATTCAATTTTTATTTAAAAATTGAAAAAGTGGCATCTTAGTTCTGAATTGTTCTAAACAAGAATCTATATTTATATCGGCAAAGGCAAAACAGTTAAGAATGCTTTCTTCCTTTGTTTGTCAACCGAACCTCTATGGGGAGAAAAAATTATATAAACATTTTACATTTCCGTGCATCATGAAATAATTTTTAAATTTTCTATACTATTGAACTTAGAAACGTTATATTATAGGTGCAGGTTACTGAGTTAATGTGAACCTGTAAGATGAAATATGTTGGTACTTTTTTTTTGATCTGGTACTATTTGAATTTTTGTTAATATTCGATCTACAACAATAGGTCCTGAGGGCATAAGAATGTATAAGGTGGAGATTTTTGGTACTTTTTCGTTCTACATCTGGTTCTATGATTATTTTTGTTTAATTTTAGACATAGAAACCTTAAATTAAACATGCACTGCCCTAAGTGGATGATAATCAATAAAGGAGACTTTTTGATACATTTTTTGTTTTTCAATTGATTTTTTCTGATATTCAAGTAGAAGATAAAATATGAACCGGAGGTTGGTCCTTCGCCAAATCGGTCCACTAAGATGGAAAAAATAAATGCTTGAAACATGTAAATTCATATTTACTTAGATGAAAAAAGGGTTCCTTCATTTTTACATAAAAACTTGCTCCCAAAAGTAAGACGTCAAACTCAATATAAAACAATTTTCTGCGGGCAAAAATATTGTTTGGAACGCATGGGTGCATCGAGCTGTTCTCATAGTGCCGATATTTACAGTACTAGTCTTAAACGTGCCTCCCTTACAGTTACGTTACTTGTGCTTACATTCTTAAAGTACAGAGACTTAAAGAACTAGTTCTCATACTATTTATATTTGCAGTGTATAATTCTTTAAACAGTGATTGATGCTATAATAAGTTCCCAGTTTTTTCCATAATTATACTTATTCTCGCCTGTTTAGTACATACAAAGGAATTATTTAATTTTATTCTGTCGTAACTCAATCAACTGCTTCTTTTATATTTACTTAAATGAAATAAAATTATTCTAAAATTTATGATTTCAGTTCATTTTATTTCAAAGACATTTATAATATTTTAAGTTCTCTTCTAATCTATAAATTTAAAACTTTTAATTATTGATAAAAAAAAAAACAAAAATCAATTTGCATAAAACTTTCCAAGAATACAAAAATCTAGCTGAACTTGGCTTAATTATAGTTAAATAAAACCTACACTTTTAAGTATTTATCGACCTTTTTTGATTACTTTAAATAGTTTTTATAGTTTTCTATATTCTATATACCTACACTGTTTGTATAATATTTTTTATAAACTTTTTTTTACGACATTTAAACATACACAAAAATTATCATATTTAAAAAACATTTATTTAATAAGTTTTCTTTAGACATAGACACAGACTTTTTACAAACAATATTAAACAGCTTTAGGCCAAATGTATTTAACACCACGCAAAAATATATTTTTAAGAAAAAAAAAAAAAAATCAAAACCTCATACCACAGATATATTTTAATAAATATATGTATGTATGTCTAGTAAGAAACATTAATATTAATATATTTTTTTTTTCAAAAAAACTGCACTTCAACAACATCTTCAATTGCATACTTTTTTTTTAAATAAATGATTTTTTTCCAAATATTAAACTTAAAAAGACGCCTTTGTTGGGGTATTTTTCCACATGTTTGCTTAATAAAATTTTTGCTGTAGGCAGGCCTTGTTATTTTATTCATTCATTTATTTCATATTATTTAAAAAACTGCATATAAACGAGAAATATTTTTTGTATTTGATAATTAAATAAAATAAAAATTTCAGTTTTTTTTTTGTTTTAGTTTTATATGAGCTAGTTAAATGTTTTTTTTTGCATTTATTTGTGGTACAATTAATGTTTTTTTGTTTTTTGTTTTTTAAACAAAAGACTTAAGCTGCAAACTTGAAATCTTTGTACTGTTTGCTGTTTTTTTTTATGTGTATTTGCATAAGTGTGAGTTTTTTTATTAAACTAGTTCACTGAAAAAAAAGAGAGCAGAGGTGTTATAATTACTCTACTTGCAGTGATACATATTGTAGTTGTTGTTGCTTGTTAGAGATTACAATTATTTTTTGTTCAAAACAATTTTTGCTTTACTTATGTCAAAAGAAAAACAATAAACAAAAACAAACAAGTAGTTAAATTTCCAAAAAAAAAAATAAAAGTTGTTATTTATTAAAATATTATTTTTAGATTTTTTCTATTTTTTTTTTGCATATAAAGTTTTTTTCTGTTTTTACCTTGAGGTCTTAACACGGTGTGGGTCATAATATTTATCTCGATATAAATACAAATATATATTTTTGAAAGTTTTTTTTTATTATACCAGAAAAATTATACAATAGGTTTGTTTTCGTACTAAAAATTGGGATCCCAGTGTTTGGGTAAATAAATGCAGTTTTGACAAAACAAAGTTCTGTTTCCTTTAGCAAAAAATAGACAAAATTTTTCTTCTTCTGAATGAATGAATTGATTTGCATTATTTTTAAGCGCGATTATTCAGATATTCAAAGCGAATATAAAATAAAATTGTTTGTACAATTGCGAACCATAAAATGCTTATACCACTTGCGATAGACAAGAGATGCAAGTGTTTGTAAACCGTTTCTGTGATAGTATCCTTCGCTTTTACTGGTCAAAAACTGTTTCTTATCATACACTCTCGCAAAGAACAGGTCAACAACTGTAGAAACGATAAACATGGGTATCTGGGTTCATGGGATCTTAACCACTTGGAGACCAACAAAGCGTTTACCAACCGAAAACGAATGTTGGTACAACCAGCACACACAGGTAGCAATTTAACTGCAATGTCCTTTTTAGGCGAAGTTTTGTACGCGCTAGATGCAACGGCCACATGCTTGAATTCTTATTTAAAAATTTATGTCGTAAAATGATATAATTAATAATGACAATCAAACGTTTTCTAGTTTTTATTTTAATAAAAAGTAATCGGCCTCTAAAACAACCCTTGATACTTTGTGATTTAATGTCTCCTCTGACTCTTAACAACTTTAGTATGCTGGCACTAACCTTGCTTTGCAGGTAAAAATCCTAAGAAGTCACAAAAAAGGTCCCTTTAAAATTTTAAGGGATTTTATGAGGAAGATTTGAAAAATTGTTCTCATTAATATGGTGATCAAGGTCTAGATGTATTGAAGTGAAGGATAATTTTAGGTAAGGATTATAGTTGAGTTGTGCTTTACATAACGAATCATCTTTGGGAAAATTTTCCCACAAATCAGCATAATCAGGTAAAATTATACACTCGGAGCTGTGTATGTGTATAATCTTTGCTGCTTTTGAAAATATGCTACCAGCATCTGATAAGCAGTAACAGCAACCAGGGATAATTCTCTCTCGGGCCGACTTCTCTCACAAGTGGTGAAAAATCAGCACTTTAGTGTGATTTCTAGGATGTCCTTTCCCGCAATTTTGGATAGCAAACCATTACTACCACGTGATTTTAGAAAGTATATTTTCAACAGAAAAGGGAAACTTTGGCAAAGACAATGTTCCTGAATGATAGAAAGCATTTTTCGCAAGAGGTATACAGAAGCAGTCCTCAAACAATAGTCAGGTCGGTGTCGTGCCACCAGCCCAGTTAGGTTCCAGATAGGATATCTGGTTGACCGCGATCGCAAGATATCGTTAAGATCTTCTGAGAACTGTCAATTTTGGCTTTTTGACGAATCCCAGGTAATGACTGCTATTGACACTGGAAGAATCCTTAAGATGATCCCTATAAACCACCGGGGAAACGAAAAGGTAAACCGCCATAATCGACTGAATTTAAGGGGCGCAAATTTGCCAATTTTTTATTTTCTTTTTTAAATAGCAATTTTTTGAAAATTAATTTTCCATTAAAAACAAAAGTTTTTTTTTGTAATTTTTTTTAAAAAAAAAAATAGACAATTCTAAAAAATAATCATATGCGATTAATCGATTAATCCAAGAATATCAAGGTCAAACTAATGCTTAATAAATTATTCGGTTAGTCAGAATTTCAAATCAAATCTTTATTAATCGATTAAGTCTGGTTTCAACTAATCAAGCTATGATTAATTGATTAATCAAAAATTTGAGTATTTGAAATATTGAATCACTGTTTAAAAAATTTTTTTTTTGCTTACGGAACTTCATTTTTTTTGTTTGTTTTATTAGCTTGTACATTTGTACATATGTAGATGCTACACTTAGGTTACATGATTTTCATGTTTATAGCAGGTTAATAAAAGGAGCTTTATATGAAAATTTGTTTAATTAACCTTTTATAAAACTGAAATATTTTTTATGATAAGGGGAATAGTGGGCAATGGGGCCTACATTAAAATTGCAAGGTTTTGAATGAATCTTAAGTGGGATAACGCTACCTTAATCATTTGATGCCTCGTTTTGTTTTTTTATTTTTCCAGATTTATTAATGCTTGAATAAAATTACATAGTTAAGCTTGATTGGTTAAAATTTTAATTATTCAATTAATCAGAAATATTTTGATTATTAAAAATTTTGATTAATAGATTAATTGGTTACCCCTGGTTAGAACTTACAGAGATATAGAACGAGATCCTATTGTAAAATTCTCATAGCCCCAATTTCTATACACACTGATGAATCGACAATTTTGGGTGTTTCTACTACTTCTACTACTTCTACTACTACACTGTACATCAGCATTTGCTTCTTTCATGGACATTGGTCACCGATATTGCAGATGCGTTTTATCATTTCTGGTATTAATCGCTTATCTAATTGGACCCTCAGTAGGTCAGTTTTGTTGATCGTAGTGCTGTGTAAAACTTCAGCGGTTAAACTTCCGAACTAATTTAATAATTTATTGTCGATTTCCATCAGGAACATAGATTGTTTGCTAAAAATTATAATTTTTGGGGGCTGTGTGATATTATAGGCTTGGTCCTTGTAACAATTAAAATCTCTGTTGAAAATTTCTACAAAATTTTCGCCAATTGTGACCTTTACTATGCCCACGATGTTAACATGGACGGCCAGACCGTAGGACGGACATCATTAGATCAATTGAAGAAGATATTCTGATTCGATCCGTGTACTTAAATGTGGGTATATGATTATCAAGGATATTTTAAGGTGTCACACATATCAGCACAAACGCATAATACCTCCTCGACTATGCTGGTGTGAGTAAAATTATCAATAAAAACAGATACCTTTTATAATTAAAAACAGCGTTTTTCTCTCGTTCTAAAAACTAGAATTTTTATTACATACACACTTTTTACTGTAAGCCCTCGTTATATTGCACTGGTCGGCATAAAAAATAATCTTTTTAAAGCGCTAAATTCAAATCTGTTTTCTGTTTTTTTTTTTCTTTCATGTCTAATTTTTTTAAAATGGGCTAGCGTAATATTTCGCCCGAAGTAGGGCGGTTATGCTAACAAATTTTATCGTAACTTGAGAACGATTTTAGTAAAAATACTTTTTTTCTTATTCTAATTCCGTGAAGCTCTGCGCTTGACTGCAGTAGACCAGAGTATCTGGCGGGAATCGAACATACAGCCACTGCATTAATAGACCAACTCACTACCAACTAGGAATACAATTTTATTTGAGTCATCTAAATCATATTTTTTCTATTTTCAGATGTTTCGGGGTTATTCAAAATTTGTTTTCATGCCAAAATAGTACAATTTTTTGTTTTGAATTCATAAAAAACTTTTGCGGACAAAAGTTTTAAATTTTTTTCTATTTATCAGAAAGCCATAAAAAACTAGACGCGTAGAATCAATTTATGAACAGACTTGGATTCCGCACTCTAAAGTCAATTAAAATTACATAACAAAAATCTTGCTCCCGAATTTTTTTGGTTTGCTGACGAGTGTTACCAGAATTACAAAACGTTTGGTAACTTAACGCCACATGTTTTAAAAATTTAATATTATTTACTTTTAACTTAAACATTTCCAATACAATTCCGAACATGTGTTTAAATAATTTGCTTATTTTTTTTATTTACTTCTTTGTTTAAATATTTATTTGTCATTAAAAATTCTGTATTTATGTAAAATTTCATCATTATGCATAACTAATTATGTTTATGTTAAAATTATTTAAAAGTTAAATGTGACTAATAACATTTAATATTTATTTATTAGGATTTCCTCAAATACAAAAAAAAATGAAAATTTAAAAAATTTATCATCGTCACTGTAATTAGCATTAACACATATTACACAATTAATTATAAGATAGTATGTAAAATAGTAATCAAGAGGAAATTTTAAAAATCATAAATCAGCAAAGACAAAACAGTTAAGAACACTTTTCTCCTCTGTATGTCAACCGATTTGAACACATTTTAAAAGGTATTTACTCACAGAAGTGCACAATATAGATTTTATTAAAATCTGTTCAATAACTTCAGAGTTATAGGCGTTCAAATTTGTTACTAACAGAAATTCAATTTTTTTCAATTATCAAATAATAAAAAAATAGGGTGATCGATTATTCAACATTCGACTATATAAATCTTTTGTATAAATCGGCACAGTAAAAACAGTTGAGAACCTCTATGGGGAGAAAAAACTATCAAAAAGGGGAAATACGGAAAATGGAATTTCGTTCTTTTATTTATTTTTCCGTGCATCATGTGATAATTTTTAAATTTTCTATAATATTGAACTAAGAAACATAGGTGCAGCTTACTGAGTGAATGAGAACCTATAAGAAGAAAAATGTTGGTACTTCTTGTTTTTCATCTGGTGCTTTTTTGAATTTTTGTTAATACTCGACCTACAAGGATAAAACTAAACATGCATGGTTCTGAGTGAACAAGAGGTAGCTTTTTGGTACTTTTGCGTTTAACATCTGGCACTTTGATTAATTTTTGTTAATTTTAGAAATAGAAACACAAAAATTAAACATGTAATGTCCTAAGTGGCTGCCAATCTATAAAGTAGACTTTTTGATACTTTTTATACCCCCACCACGATAGTGGAGAAGGTATTATGCATTAGTGTGGATGTATGTAACACCTTAAAATATTGGTCCTAGACCCTCCTTAAAGTATAAAGATCGATTTAGAATCACTTTCGGAGTTGATCTAACGATGTCAGTCCGGCAGGCTGGCTGGCTGGCTGTCCATGTAACCTTGTGCGCAAAGTACAGGTCGTAATTTTGAAGATAATTTAATAAAACTTGGTACATAGGTTCTTATTGGCACAAGGACCAAGACTATTGAAAATGGCTCGTAGGACCACTAGGGGGATGGGGTGCAATATTTGCCTCTCAGAAACTATCAAACCGATCTAAATGAAATGTTAAACATAAATAGATCCCTATTCTTATAGCCAAACACTTTCGAAAATTTGTTTTTAAATACTGTGGTGTTAGGTATCATATCGAGCCCTTACCGCGAAAATAACTTAAGCGCCAAAAATCAAATTAAATTCAAAATTTTCAGGAGGAAGTTTTTTTATTTTATTTTATTTCATATAAATTTTGTATGAAATTTGTCGCTTACGATAAAATTGTTCATGCTATAAAATCGGAACGGTTCCTTATGTGACCATGACATTTGAGGATATGATGCAAGTGTTGCCAATAAAGTCATATATGCAAAAAAAGAAATTTGAAAATAATGTCGCTTACGTTATTTTCGCGGTTAGGACTAGATATGGTCGGGCTTGACGGACTATACTTTCTTACTTGTTTGTTCTTGAATTAATTTTTCTGATATTTTTTATATTTAACTTACAACATTAAATTAACTCACGCAGAAGAGAATATATGAACCGGAGGCTAGGCCCTCGCCAAATCGACTAAGACGGAAAAAATAAATGCTCGAAACAGATAAATTCGTATTTACTTAGATTAACTATCCTAATTAAAACTTTGCCTACTGGCTTAACAGCCAGTTAGATAAATATTTGTATACATTAGTGTACGCCTAATGGTCAAAATTCGACCATAAATTTTTATGTTAACATGCAGGAAACATCCCAGTATATCCAGAATAGCTTCTTTCACTTATTACCCAGTAAAAACTTCGCCTACAAAATAATGTGTTAAGTAATCAGAAAAACATAAAAGGACTACTTAAAATTCTACTGAATGAACCAGAATCAATGAATTTAACAAAAGATGTCCCAAAATGAAGGCATTAGGGAGGTTTCCTGCATGTTAACATACAAATTTATGGTCGAATTTTGACCATTAGGCGTACACTAGTGTATACAAATATTTATCTAACTGGCTGTTAAGCCTGCCCCCAACAGGCAGAAAGAAAAAGAAAATCTTCTTGGCAGAAAAACAGCTACAAATTTTTTACAAAATCCAGAATTTCTTTTTTTTCAAATGGGAGAATTTTATAACCCAAAGAAAAGTACAATATCGGAGTTCAATATTAGTGTTGAAAAGAGCACTCTGTCAGTCATTTCCCAAAAATTTTCTCACACGGATATAAAGTTCTACGCTATAATATGTCTTCGTTCTGCTAATTAATTGTCATTTTATTTTTTTTAAAACAAAGTTTCTGCTGCTTCACACATACTTTTGTAAGTATGTTAAGTATGTGTGCTACCTACGGTTGGTTTAAGCAAAAAGCAACCTTTTTTTATTACAAAATATCTTTATAATTATTTTAACACGTTATAATGCTCATTCCCTTATTTATATTTACGTTGTTTCAAGTTCGGCCATTTAACTTCATTCAAAAGGATTTCGCTTTTTTCCCCAGAAAAACAAAGAAATTTCAAGGCCAGCGAATAGAACAAAGAGCATCAATTCGGCTATTAAAATATTTTAAAGAAACAACAAAAAAAAAATAATAAATAATATTATTAAAACATCTTAAAGGTAGCAGAAAAACGTCTCATAAAAAACTGTGTTCTCCGAATGGAATTAAACAGTTAAAATTCAAATATTTTTTTAAATTTATATGCATAAAAAAATATACAAAAATTAAAATTCTTTGGAAACATTCGTTTAAATGCGCATTTTGTACAAAAAAAAAATTTGTGTTTATTATTTATTTGCTTGTAAACAAAATTTTTATGAGCTCATAGAGTTCGCACTTAATTTTTTAAAATTTTGGCTATAAATATTATAATTATTTTTTTAATGGTAATTTTAATATTTGGAAACGTGCAAGTCGCTTGTTTTTTTTTTTTTTTTGTTTGTACTAAGTCGATTTATAGACCGTTTTTTTTTTAATAGAAAAAAGTTTAATACGTGATTAGACATAAAACTTACACCGCCATGTGACAGTGGTAAACAACAAGTTAATAAATAAACGAGCAAACAAAACTAGACAAAAATTCCATAATTTATTAAATTGTTAATACTGAAATTGAGAATTAACAAATTTATGTTTAATTACAAGTTTAGAAAGAAAACTGCCTTTAATTGGATTTTACAAAAAAAAAAGAAAATAATGAATGTCTAATTTTTAATAATTATTCAAAAACTCTGTCTCAACTACCCACTTGTGTCCTAGAAAGTAATAGCAAAACAACCAGATTACCTTAAAGTGGGCTCAGGTGAACTTATTAAGAAATTATTTATGTGTATATTTATATGAACATTAACTAAACGCAGAGAAAAAAACATATTTAAATATGGTCACCTTCAACAAAACTATTTTTAAAGAAAATTTTAATCATATTATGGTTAATATTACCATATTATTGTCACCTACCATAACATGTTTAGAGGCAACCATAATATGGTTGGGGCTTCTTGATGAAGGACTAATTCAATCGTAATATGGGTGTCGGTGACAATAATATTGTTAAATTAATCATTTTCTTTAAAAATATTTTTGTTGAAGGTGACCATATTTAAACATGTTTTTTCTCTGGGTGTAATGATCAGTACTCATATCATAGAGCAGTGTAGGTGAAAAAAGAAAAGATTTAAGAAAAAATATTTTTGCCAAGTGTCTAAAACGAATTTAAAATATCTAAAGATTTGAAACAAGTCTTAATCAGGTATGTGAAGAAAATCGACCATTTTCGAAGGGCTCGATTTTAAAAAATGTAATGAATTTCAAGTGATTTTAAAATCCACTTCTGAACTAAATTCTTTATTTTTTGTTCAAAATACAGCTTAATTTGCATATAAAATATGAAATTTAAAAGAATATTGAAAGGAAATAGGGGAAAATGTATTAGAAATCAATATTTAAAGAAATTGAAAATGATATTATCGGCTTTAAATTGCTTTGTTGTTAAAATCGACTTCCATCACATACCTACGAAATTATTTTTTCAGCGTTGTGAAAACTCAAATAATTACAAATAGAATCTGGGAATTTATTTCTCATGGTAATTAACGTTTATTATATAAATTTTAATTTTTTTATTTTCATATTTCATATTCAAAAGCTTTTGAGGATTGTAATTTGACTTAGAATACACAATCGAATAATAAGAAAATTTATCTGAAATAATTCATTTACAACTCTGAAAAAATAATTTCGATTCGTTTAGCATTGACTGAGAGACGCCCAGCATTTTGCTGGTGGCCCCAAACCCCACTCTTTTTTCTATATTCGATAACACTACGCCACAAAAAACTAACCTTAAAAATTAGATATTTTTTAAGCTGTACACGAATATGATACTAATTTGTTTTTCTCGAGAAGCGTTTTTGAGATACTCACGAAATTCGTGTTTTTCATGTTAAATATTTCCAAAAATTTCGAAAACTGTTCATCTGAAATTGCCGTAATGGAGAGACTAAACATGTTTATTATAGAAAAAACGTAAAAATATTTATTTTTATCAAATCTAAATTCGTGTAACTCAGTGAATTTTTATCCAATCAACACAACATAATTATGTGCTGAAAAGTTTAAATTTGAAAAATTTAGTGCCATATTCGTGTTCAGCAGCCCAGATTTACATTAGAAACATCTTATTTTTAAGGTTATGGCAAAAAGTTACAAATTTGTAAACCAGTGTAATTAAATTAAGATCGGTACAAAGAATTATTTTTGCTATTAAATTATTATATATATAGGCCTTAAATGTGGTTCTTGTGATCGTAAAGTCAACATCTAGGTGCTTTAGGAGAGGTAATAATGGCTTAATTGCATTACTTTAGTACTAAGCTATTCATCAAAAAGTCCGTGAATTTGGAAAAAGATATTCCGGAATGTGGAACGCGGAATTGGTTAGGAACTGCAAGAGTACTATAACACGAGAAACTTTAACTTTAGGGTACAAAAGCAAAGCAAGCACCAACTGAAGGTCAAAATAAAGACTTTTAGAATCAAACATTTAAAAAAAAAAAAAAAAAAAAAGAATTTGTGCAAAATGTAAAAAACAAGTTTGGATTATATTTGAAAATTCTGAAGCAACTGAAAACAGATAAATATTCAAGGCGAATTCATTTATACGGTGGTGGCGATTCTACAACAAGTAACAACACTAAAAATAAAACTTTGTATTCTTTTTTTGTTGCTGCCATTGGTTCATATGTGACAGACGAAACTTTTGACATTCCTCTCTCTCTAATTTAGAAAAAATAGTAGCACAGCTGTGCTTTTAACGCCTCCTGAAAAATTATTTTGCCTTGTAAACATTGTATGGAAATCGTTTTAAAATGTTCTACAATTTTTTTTTTCATAAAATATTGTTAGGAATTTGATTTTTGATCTTTATATGTTTAATTAGCTTCATATGGACTTAATTTAAACATAAACATTTAATTTATTACAACAGATTTCCCGTCATAAAACTAACTTTATAAACTTGAACTAAAGTTTTGTTAAAAATTCAAATGTTTCTTTTTCTAAATGTTTAATAATGTTAATTAAAAAGTTTTAATTTTTAATTAATATCGGGTTATTAAATGAAAACAATAAAATCATTTATTTAAGGTCTTAAGTTTTGTAATTATTTTCATTTTCATTCATTACTTATCAACATGAGTATTTTTTCCATATTGTTTATAGACAGAAGTTGTTTAGTTGCTGTAACAGCGACTAGCAACAATAAAAGGTAATTTGATTATAAGGTCAATGTTAAAAAATTATGTTAACTATATGTTTACATCAAGGCATGAAAAAATTGTTGTTAGTTTTGTATTAAATCTGTCAAAGAAGACACAAATTTTAATTTTTGCAAATAAAATCAAGTTTGTGTCTTAAGTCTTTTGTTTTGATAAACAGATGTCTCTATTATTAGTGAACCGATGAATGATGTTTGAATAATTAAAAAAAAACAAACAAGTAAAAGTAATATACTCGGCTAAGCCGAATCGTATATACCCTTTAGCATAGTAATGACTATGCAATTGAATTGTTCCCTAGTTCGTTTGGTATGGGTGCCATCGTGTCAAAATCTTTATTTCGGGAGCATATTTATATGGGCGCACGATGGGAGATTTTGGAAACGGATCCTAATTGGATTGGAATAAAATTTCAGGTAGCTATTAAGGACTTGTCGTCAAGTTTAAGTTTTGGATAACGGGTCTATAAACATATCAGAAGCACCACCATAGTTTCTAAAAATAGGGCCGCTCCACAGTGGTCCAAGATGCCAATCTAGCTGGAAAAAAGTCATAACTTCTCTTCGGAAGCAGCTAGGAGGATGAAACTTTGGTATTATGTACTTCTTATTGAAAGCATTCCTTGCGCAAAAAGTGGGCGTTGTAGATAAAATGGGCGTGGCAATTTTTAATGGCGTTTTAAGAATATCAAAATGTAACGATTTAGAATGTTATTGTATTAATTAAGAAGAGGAGAAAACTCATTTTGGAAATTTTAAAATTCGACTGCATATGCGCAATCGAACGAGGCTTTCGGGCACAGCTTTTTAATATTAATAATAAATATGAAAAATTACACATTATATAGTTCTCTCCGTGTTATTTTTATGTTATCTATTTATGTATATAAAAAGTTTACCGGTCAATAATTGCAGCTAATTTTTTTATCATCTAAAGTGGACATTACACAGATAAAAACGGCACAATTCATTTCACGGGAATCCACGGGAATCCAGCTAGATTGGCATCTTGGACCACTGTGCGCTCGGGTATTGCAAAAATTAAAAAACAATCCAGAATTGTATAACATTTCTACCTTGCAATTTCCTTCACTAATGAACTAGGCAAATTACAGCCACAAAGGCATGTGTTGTAATCTTTTATAGAATGTTTAATAAGCTTTGTTTCCGATTATTGATTTCTTTGTAATTTGGTAGCAAATTGGTATATAAGAAATTTGTTCAGGACAAGGTATTCAAGTATTCAGCCCAGTTATGAATATCCGCATGGAATTTTTCCTTTTTCCAATTTTTTACTAAGACTACTATTCTTAACAATCCCAGAACAAGTAAATTATATTTATATATATATTTATTCCTTAAACTCCCACTGGAGCATAGGGCGCCTAAAGCAAATAAGGAAAAGAGAAAATCAAAAACAGCTGGTTCGGTTTTGACATCTTGGTTTGATATTATGACAAATTTTTGTAATTGTAATTTGAATTTTTTAAGAAATAATTTCTTTTTTTGAATTTAGTTTTCGCAAAAATATTTGCAAAAAAGTGAAAAATAAATAATGAACAACAAAGTATTGCAAGTTTTAGCGGAAGACGCCGCAGTAGAGCAAGCGGTAGAACGGCAAAGAATTCTGATGTTGAGAATGTGGTTGTTCTCGAAAGTTGTAAATTCGGCCCGAGTTCATCCCATGTTCAGTGAAGAATAAAATTATCAAACAATTTTTAAATTAATTTCATAAAGTAGATTCCTTTCTTCACTTAAAATTAAATTAATGAACTTAAGCCTTACTAAAATTTTAAAAAACTTCAAGGAAATTAATTTCGAACAAGTAAGACGAAATATGAGTCAAAGAGTTGGAAGGAGGCAAATACGCGATTGAAACGTCTACGCATATTGTGTCTGGATCTTCGATAATTTTCTATGATTCTTAGTACAGTCTTAACCAATAGGGCACACGTGGCCCATGCCTCCTACTAGGACATAAAATTGTTCAACAGATGGAAAATTATGACAGCGTATTTGGGAACAAGCAAAGCTTTGCAATATTTTGTTTATACAAGATAGCCAGCACGTGCTAATGTTATCCGCTCTTAGCAATGGATTTAATCATATTTCTGACTCTGACTCAACCAGTAGATACAAGAAATGAGGCTCAAAGCCTGGCCAAAAAAAAAAAGGAAAATGTTTAAGCCATTCTTCTTACAGAGATATCGAATCCACTTCTGGGTACTATGAATTAGACACATATAAGCTTAAAGAAAAGTACTAGTTTCATGGACATTTGCGCGGCTCCATGTGTTCTTTGGTCGACCTCTTTCTTTAATGCCATAAGAATTGAATTAGAAAGTATATTTACTGATGCTTTCCGGGGATTTGCGTAGAGTATGGTTTACCTTTTTCCCCATCTTTCTTCAAGTTTAAAAGTTAAGGTTTGTTGGTAATAATTTAAGATTAACATATGTGTAAAATTAAAGGCAGTCGTGTTTTTTGCTCATATCTCAGCCGTTTGTGAGGTTGTCTAGCTGAATTTCAATAGGAAACTATTCCGGACTATAGGTGATTTAAATATAGAACAAGCTAGTCCCCATCATATCTGGGGTCTTTGAAACCCCTATTTAAACAACAACCCTGAATATACTATACATATAGTTAAGATGGTCCAGCTTCAAAGAATGTCTAAGAGTATTGTAGAATTTATAAACGGGTTGACAAACTGGGTACAAAAACTGGATTTGAAAGAACGATAATAATGAAAAAATATTTGTAAATAAAATAATTTTAATGGCAATAGAAATAATCCTTTCTTTATTTAAGAGCAATTTTTGATTACAAAAAAAACTACATTTAAATACAAATTTAGGGAAATATAAAACAATATAAATTAAGACCCAACCACAATGTTTAAAGCGAATGTGCGAATACATGTTAATTATATGAGGCAAACCATATTGAACTTAAGGAAACTTTTTGCTGAGTTTAATGAAACCGTCATTTGCTTAAGCAAGGTGCGAGTCTAATCGCACATTCCGTACGGAATCAAATATTTTTTATTTTGTGATTGTTTTTAAATACATTTGAGAGACTTTTTGTTAATTTTTGACAGTAGGTTAAGCAAGGCTATGCATATTATGGTTAGGCCTTTAGTCCTGAAAAATTAATTCGGCACATGAAACCCTTTTGAAATTTTCAATTTTTTCTTTAAAATTTTTTAAAACAAGCAATTAATTCAAAGTAATTTCTTTCGTCTTTGTATCACATTAAAAACAATTTTCTATAATTATTAAAAATTTTTTTTAATACAGTTTCTTTTGTTTGTTTTGTAAAATTTGTGTTTTTTTTTTAATAATTATTAGTTACAAAATCATTGAATTCTAAAATAATGTTTTTATTTTTTGATGCACATGTTACATATGAGAGATTTTTAGAAAACTTGTCTGACTATTTCAATGTGTATTGTAATTCTCTACCCATGAAATGGTTAAAAAAAAATTTAACAAACACGATGTCTTACAACACTTACGTTGAACAACAAATTAAAATAAAAACGACTCCTAGCAAAAAAAAAACACACATTTACACACTTTGATCTTGATAACGGTTGTTAAGCAATTGTTGTTGCTGTTATTACTTTGGCACCCTACATTGTAAATGATGTGGTATATTTATTGTATTTAAATGTTGGTCACCCAAATCACTTCATATTTTAAATTTACTTTAAAACCTTAAAAGCCTTTGAACTTTCATAGAATGAAATATTCAAGCACGTGGACATTGAATATTTTTTTTCTTTGAGATTCTTTAGAGCAAATGTCGAATCAAAAACAAACTTTTATTGTTTTTGAAATTTTTAAAATTTAAAAAAAAAATGGAGGTGTATTTAATTCGTTTGGGACCTATAAGTTATCTCTAATTGTTTTGGTTTGTAATATATTTATAATTACCCTAACACTAGAAAGCAAAAACACACATCACGAAAAAAAGGGCACACTTCGGTGAATTTTCAAAACAATAAAAACGCAAATGATATAAATAACGATAAGAAATAAAAAGCCCCCACTATGGTGGTGTTAAATTTTTAAATTAGATTTACTTAATTAGATTTGTAATAGAAAAATTGTAAAAAGATAATATACAAAAAATATCTATTTTTTTTAAATTTTTTAGTTTTTAAATTTTTTGATATATTTTTTCATGAATTTTATTTCTTTTTATTTGCAGGTGAGATCAAAAAATGTTATAAAAATCGCTAAAACAAAAAATAATGTAATTCTGTAAGTTTGTATTCTAACTTTCTTTATTTAGGGTTACAAATACGATTACAAATTAAATTTTAACTTAATTAACAGAGCAATAGTAGCTTAAACCTTCAGCCAGTAGTAGTAAAACCGACCAAAGACTCTGGCGGAAATCGAATAAGCAATTCTAGCACTGATGGATTAGCTCACTTCTAACTAGCCTAACGGGCCAACCGATATTTTTTATTTTTTCTTATTTATGTAGTATAAAAAAAAATAATTAAATGCAATTTTGAACTCGTCTAATTAAGAGTTAGTTATTGAAAATTGATTTAGAAACAGATGCTTTTAGGTTTCAGTTGAGTACCGACCTTTATGGCCTAATCTCATGGTGCAATTTATTTACTTAAACTCCCTGGTATGGCCACTACGGCATAGCTAGCAATTTTAGTACTCTGGACCATGTAAAGAACGATCTTTTATGCCCGAACGAACTTAAGAATGATTTAGCTGTCAAACTACCTGTCATACAGCGCTCACTTTTTTTTTTGATATTTATGATCAGCAGGGTAACCGGCAATATGCATTACATTTTTTTATAATATTTGCATATAATAATCTAGTAAAAACGATAGCGTAAAGTCTTCGCCACAGTATTTACAGAAAAATTTTTTATTGTTTCCCTTTTGGAGCCCATGTTCAGAAATGGAACAACCAAAATTCATAAAAAACTTTAAAACGGACAAATATATTGTTTTTGTGGTTACACATTTTAAGACTTTCTTAGTTACAAGATTTATAAGCGATTTATAATGATTCATTTGCATTAGTAGCACAAGGAAAACTGATAATTGCATATTAATAATTTCTTTGTTGTTCATTAGGTATGATAAGAAAAATCATAATGTATAAATTCGCACTTGAATAAGGCTACCAATTTATCCACATTTAATTTGAAAATCAGTTATCGATTTTTATTACAAAATTATGTTCGGCGGTGAGGCTTAATTTTTGCGTATATTTTAATGAGACCAATTCACAACAGACCCTACACACTCCTTTACAACGTTAAGTGCGGTTTAAATCTTATTTCCTTAAAAATTAGGCTGGAACTTGCGTTATTGCCAATGGAGATCGTTACCGCATCGTGATCAATGATTTTTTTGTGTGGAAACAAGGATGACATTGATCCGTGAAGGAGAGAGAGAGAGAGAGATGGCTGGATGGTGTTCCGTGCCAAACGGCGACCGCAAGCATAAAATTATTGAAATCAAAATTTTGCAATAAATTAATTTTATGAAATGGACCTGTCAATTGGCCTCCAAAGCTTGGCAGTTTAAAACCACAAGGATTATTTCCTGTGAGACTATGTGAACTCACTGGCTTATGCTGATAAGCCAACAACAATAATAGATGTATTGGAGGCCAACATCATTCATGTTTTTCCTGACATACATACAGCAATGCTTGAAAAAAGTGTCAAAAAATTTAATGTCCAAAATGTGCTTCGTCATGGACAGCCGTGTTAATGATTTTGCCGAAATTATGCATTCCCACGCTTTGTATTGGATTTTAAAATACCAACATTTTTTAGATTAAAATTTAATATTTTGTGTTAAGTGGCTAAGGTCTCTGAGGAGATGCCAGATCAACCAGTCTGTGAACATGGGTTCAATCCCAGAGTCAGTCAAGAATGTTGATTAAATTATTTTCTGCATAAAATAATTTAATGAAAATTAAGTTTAATGAAAATATTAAAAATTTGGATTAAATTAATACAATTTAAAATTCTACCACTCTTAAAAAAAGCACCCTTTACTTGTATTTTGGTTAAAATCGGCCACTATCTAAACCTTTACTGCAAAGCAGTTTCTGCTAAACGGCAACACCACACGAGCACATTAAGATTAACTTCATCAAGGGAACGGGTTAAAATCCACTCTTTATATTACACTTAATTGTTAAAATTATCTTATTTTGGTTTTAATCTTCTGCTTCCAAGTGTTGACTTTCTGTTGGTTTTCTGGTGCTTCCGTGCTACTAGATTTAAAAGCAATGTTGAGAAGGTCTTCCAAATTTTTTCAAGAAATTTTAAGGCATTCCAAGTGCAATACCAAAAGAAAATCATACAAACCACCTCCAGAAAGAGGATAAAGGAACAAGAATTTAATATAATTCCTTGAAATGATGTACCCCCTTCAGTTGCAGCGTTGTAAAAAACTGCAATCAATTGTTCTTGAAATCAAAATGGTTTCAACCAAACTGATGCCATTATTTGATCTTATTTGATTTCAAAATTAAACATTGTGCAAATTGCAAATGTCTTGTGATTACAATAATTATAAAATCATTCTTTTCATAAATCATTAAATGCAATTAATTTAAAGGCAATCAAATGCGGACTTCAATCAATTCCTCTCAAATCACAAATACAGCGAAAGTCCAAAAAGGGAATATTATATTTGGAATCTAGCAGTTAATAACAAAAATTTACATTGTTTGCAATTGAAAATTATCAAAGTCAGCTTTGTTTCTTCAAGAAAGAGTTTCATTTGAAGAGAACGAAAATTTTCATTCTAAGGGCGTGTGTGAAACGGTAGCAAAGTTCTATTGAAAGTAAAATTTTGACACTTCTGAGGTGAATAAAATTTCACTAGCCCTGGGGGCTAGTAGAATTTTTGACACAACCAATAAAATTTCTGACAAGCAGCAAATTAGAAGTTTAAATTGAAAAAGTAAAATAAAAACGTTTACAAAATTGTATGAACTCAAAATAAACAATAAATAAAATGCAAATGGAGACATCTACAAAAAAATGATGTCTTGGTATTTATTTTCCTGAATTGTTCATTCATTTATAACAAGGCCCATCTATCAGGTCTGCTTACTTGTACAAAAACAAAAAACGATTCTTTTTAATTGTCAAAAATTTACTACCCCATATACAAAGCAAAAGGAAAAAACGTGTATGTGTCGCATACCATAAACGTATACATGCACATGTAAACAACTTTTGACAACTAAAAAGAACATAAACAATGATCATCAGGCTTCTTGCGCAGACCTTTTCAATGGGCCTTGATTTATAACTATTTTTTAATTATTTTTTACAAAAGTCAAAATTTTATATCGTCAAAAAAGATATTATTTCACACAGCACAAACATAAAATGTTTTCCCCACATCAAAATATTTGTTTACCATAATACTTTGCTACCGTTTCACACACGCCCTAATTTAATTTTGATTGGAATTACTGGAGTTGATGGCAATTGAAGTACTGCAATCAAATCGATTGTAATAAAATTTGATTGAAATCAATTAATATATAAATTGATTTCAAAAAATTTATTCAATCTTTTTCATGATTTGAAATTAAAATCAAACAATCAAATTTCCGATTTTGAATTCAATAAAAAATTTAGCAATCATTAGCAAGCAAACATGTGATTGCAATTAAATCGATTGCAAAAGCTCGACGAAAATTTAAATTCTCATAATTTAAAATTTTTTTTTGTTTATTTATTATATTTTATAATGATAATAAAAATAGTGTTTACCCTGGCTCTATTAACTTTTTAAAATATAACAAAAAAAAAAAAAAAATAAGCCGCTTATGTATTTCAGAAATATGATATTCCCATTAAAAACAATGAAAGTGTGATAATCAAATATCAGATTTAATTTTTAAAATTAATTTTTTACATAGCAAAAAGTAAAAAAAAAATACAATTCAAATTTCTTTAATCAATTCAAAACTATTAAATATCATATGACCAAAACAACTCTTGCAAAAAAAATAATAATATTTTAAAGCATATCAATTAAATGTGGATTTAAAGTATAAGTTAAAAAAAAAGAAAAAAAAGATTTTAAACAGTAATTGCAAAACTTATAAAAACTTATAAAAATATATACATTAAACAATGTAATATAAATTATTTTTTCCTTTTTGTATTACTTTATTACAACTTTCACAACAAGTCTGTTTCACTTTCTGTCACAGATGATTGACAAACTTTATTGTTTTAAAGCAGACTTTTAGAGAGTTTATGAAAAAAATAAATAAAGAAAAGAGTAGAGCATTAAAATGAGATTTATTAAAAAAAATTAAGCGTACTTTAAACAGATTTTTTGTTTCTTATTGTCAAGACAAGCAAATTATTATTAGGTGTATAATTTAAAAATGTCTCACTGTTAACAAAATTCAAAAGTAAATTTCGCAACAGTGCAACAGCATGAATTCGATCAAAGTATGGGTTAGCTTTAATATTTTACATACATTTTCATATTATTCGAATGTGTATTCTAAGTCAAATTACAATTTGTATAAGCTTTTATACTTTACTGGCCATTTTCTCAATGTACCGTCAAACTGTCTGTTACTTAATGTCAACATAAATTTATTAGACCGATAAACTGTCTGCTAACAATTTTGGGTTTCTCAATATACCGACAAAAACATGGTTTTAAGTTGGCAACACCTCTCAAAATACATGTAAAAGTTGGGAGTCAGCTGATTGAAATTATCCGTACGGCAAATAAAAGGAAAATAAATAATCGGCAGATGAGTGCTGCTGGTTAGCTTTGCGACAGAATAAAAGCAAATGAGACATTGAGAAAACCAAATTTCTTTAATGTGCAGTTTTTCGTTGGGAAAAAAGTGGCCTGTGTTGGTGGTTTAATCTTAATCATCAAATGTAATTACATACATACATACACATGTATAACAATTATTCTAAATAAGATGAAGACTTTAGTGATTCTGAAACATATGCAAATATAAATAAAATAATAATAAGAATTAATTTTCTTTTTATAAGAATTAAAAGGTCGAAAATTCTTCTTCTTCTGTAAAAAATGCTAAGTGCATTGATAAACAGTTGCCATTTTTAAATATGTTGTTGTCATTTGTTGTTATTCAGTATGGCAATGCTGCCTCATAAAAACGGATCAATTAAATTTATTCTCAGATTAATTAATTATAGGTTGCCGCTAAGATTAAACTCGATGTTAAAAACCCACTCTAATAGTCTTATTCCTTCAATATTTCTGAATTCCTGGAAAATATTGAAGGAATAAGACTATTAAAGTATAAAAGCTTTTAAGGGCCATTATTACAACTTGCCAACAGTTAAAAGTCGGATTTTGTCGGACCGATAAATAGATAAAATTTGCCCAAAAAAGAAAATTTTTTCTGAAATTTTTATTTTTAACTTTTTTGAAAAATAGTGATTAAAAACTTTTCACAAAACAAAGTTTTTTCAAATATTTGTTTAATTTTTTAATAAAAGTTGATTGCAATTTTATTTAATTTTATTATATTTTTTTTATCTAAATCATTTAAAATTCATTTAAAATTCATTTAAAGTATTAAACCATGAAGGATTTTAAATTAAGTACTGGCTAATTTAAATTTTTTTCAACACTTTTGGCAATTGCTTGCAGTTTCTTTCAGAAACTTAAATACTGTCTCAAGTTCACTTGTTTTTGCCAAAATAAAATAAAAAAAACAAAAATTAGTTTTGTTTATATTTTAAAAAAAATCGTTTTAAATAATAATATCAAAATAATATAAATTATGACTAACCTTAATACATTACAAAAACAACAAAAAACCACCTTAAATAAGTCTTTAACATGTGCCAAAAGCAAAATAACAAAATAGATACAAACGATTTAGACAACAAACGTAATTAAGCATGAAATGAGGTGTTTTTAATCGGAAATTTATTAAAAGAAAAATATAACTTAATAAATGTTTGAGACATCATATTTTTATATCAAAAACCACATTTGCATTAAATTAAAACCTTTAAAATAAAATTTGTTTACTAAAATACATCAACATGTTCAGTCATAAATCAGAAAAGAGACGGCTGATATTAAACTTTAGCCATTAGCCACTTATTCTTCGTTATAGTCTTTTAAACAAAAGACTTAAGCAGCATACTTATTTAGTTATATTTTACTTTAGCACTAATTTGTTGATCGGAAGTGGGTTAACTTTTTTTTTGATTAATATCCTAAGTACAGGGTGATTTTTTAAGCCCGATAGAATTTGAAATTGTAAAATATAATACAAAAAATTAAATTTTAATTAAAAAAATTGTTTTGTTCAAAAGATCATTACATGTCAATATTTTTTAAAATTGAATTTGAGTATATTGGCATCGCTATATATTGGAGTCCGTAGAGTCTGCTGGAGATTGATCTTACTCCATATGAGGCAACTTTGTTTATTAAAAAATCCAAAACTCAAGCTAAAACGTGACAAAATAATTCGGCAGTTTGGCTATTGAATATAAGATGTGTTTTTATAAGCCGAGTAGAATTAAAAATTGCAGAAAATAATAAGAAAATAAAATCAATTTGAAACATTTTAGTTTATTCGAAAGATCAATTCATGGCATATGAATTTTTTAATGATTTAGATTATGGGAAACTTCGCTGTTCTTGGCAAAGCGCATTTTGAATGTCCAATTTTCTGGTCTATGCTGGCCGTTTGTCAGGAAACATATAAGCCGCACCAAACGGTGCATTTTTTGAATATACGCCCTTATCCATATTATTAAACATTTGCTTTAGGTTATTCTTTAAATTCTCTTTTGAAACTGTATCCATATCCATACAATTAAACTTTTGTATTGCAGCAATTTAAGTATCTTGTTTGCATTCGCTCTTTATTGTTCTTCCTCTCAACAACAAGCTCACAAAAACTGTTAATTAAAAAAGGTAAGCTTTTGCAATCGTTTTTCGTAAATCGCCTTCAAACTAATGGAGACTAATTAAGTCTCTTGGGTATGTTGTGAACTGGTCTCAATCCACATGTGGGAGTTTTGTTTAAAAACAAGCCTGTTAAGCCAAATATTTCAAAGTAAATTTTGATAATTTGGTAACGTTGAATGATTTGCCAGACTGTATGTCAAAAATTGAGATCATTATTACAGTTTGTTTGACAGCTGACTTGGGCTTAATAAAACTCCCTTAGCTTAACATAGACGTGCTTTGTTTTCGGATTTTCTTAGAACCTTCACAGAGCTCGTTGAATTTTTTCTCACATATTTTTTTTTAGTTGCGGAATGCTCTTCATTCACGTTCAAATTTTTGCAGATAAGAAATCTGGAGCGGGTTATTTTGACGAACATGGCAGCTAATGAAAATCACTGTCTCTTAAAATAAAAAGTTTACCGAAAACAACATCCAGTGCTTAGTCATCGTCCAGACTTGCAATTTTTGTTGCAGCAATTCTTAAATGTTATTGGAAGATTGGTGAGGGTTATTTATGTACTCTGAAATTCTGTTTTGTTTTGTTATACTCACACTTTTTAACTTGAATTTAACTGTAGTTGTATTTGTATTTATATACAAAATATAAAAAGAAGAGGAGGAAAGACATGATAAGAGTACCAAAATTGCGAAACTACAATTTCATATTATGAAATTTCAAATTAGAATTTTTAAAAATTGCTGCAACAAAAATTACAAGTCTGGACGATGACTTACTTTGTTTAAACGACATTTTTGGTTAATTCTTATGAGTTTGGCTCAGGACATTTTTCAAAATGCTGGAGTATGGAACAGCCACAATAGTAAGTAAATAACCGACCTAATCCAATTATACCAATAACCCTTTCGGATGATATTTTACAAGAAACTCTACACCTCATTTTCAGTTCGTTGTTCCATAGAGCACCTTTCAACATTTAATTTTCCAAGTCTTTATTAGAAATCAAATACAGCATCTCAGTATTCGTTTAAGAGTAAGAATACAAAATTCTATTTTTATGAATCATTTCATTCATTTACTAATTTCAACGACTATGCTTAAAAAACTAATTAATTTTTTAATATAATCTATTACCCGGACTTTGTTAATCGTAAAATATTAAAAAACATAATATTTAATAATATTTTATTAACGTTTTTCATTAAAATGATTTTTGGTTTAGTTTTTTCTCTACTGATAAAACGAAAACACTCTAAATCAACGTTTTTTGAAATTTTCAAATATAATTGTTCTTTTTTTTTAGGTGCGGAATTGTCTTATTTACTTAACTGTCAAAATAAGCAGCTTTTGGCATAAATTGCAGTAAAATAAATGTATACAAAAACACAAATAAAGGTGTTGAATAGATACTGGTTGAATAAATAACAAACAAAAAGTCACAAAAATCGCACGCGCCTTTGACAATAAATCACTGAAATTAAAAACCTACCAAAAATTCTTAAGTTTATTTAATTGTGATCTTTTGGCAAAAACTGAAACGAGTAATAAAAGTTTAATCAGTTAGAGTTGTTGATACATATGGCTTTGTTTGTCGTGATTATTGAGAATAATAAAAGAATAATAATTATTTTTTAAAAATTAAGAATCGAGAGACAGGAAGGGGACTTTTAATACCTTTAAGTTTTAAACTGTGTAGTATATGATTTGTTAAAGGAGATTTTAGAGACTTTTGCTTAAAGATCTTAATTACTAGAGGTTTTAGATTACAAAAGCTTAATCTGGGGAGTTTTAAGTACGCACGTTTTAAATTATAATTAAAATCCCAAAAACGCGTTGTTAAATCATTTTTTAATTTATTTATGCTTATGGAAGTTTTTATAATACAAATCATATTACAAATTTAATTATGTATACATGTCATTAATTTATTCTAATAACGACATAATTAAAAAAATGTTCGCAATGTTTTTCTCCCTGTTTTTTTCTAAGTGGTTAGATCAAGACAAAAACTTTAAGTGCATTTATTTCGAAATGTGTTTTTTTTAATTATGTCACTATCAAACTAAATGAGCGAGAAAAAAATAAAATTTTGGTACAATTATATGACTTTTCGAACAAATATTTTAAGAGAGTAGAACAGACACAGATTTTTTTATTTCACCAAAAAATTACTAATGGCAATTTTCCCAATGTATCGACAAACTGTCTGTTACATACTGTCAACATAAATTTATTAGACCGATAAACTGTCCGTTAACGATTTTGGGTTTCTCAATATACCGACAAAAAACATTGTTTTCAGTCGACAAAACCTCTCAAAATACATGTAAAAATTGAGAGTCAGCTGATTGAATTTATCTGTACGGCAAATAAAAGGAAAATAAATAATTGGCAGATGAGTGCTGGTTAGCTTTGGGACAGAATGGAATCAAATGAGACACTGAGAAAACCAAATTTTTTTTTTATGTGCAGTTTTTCGTTGGGAAAAAAGATAATCGTGTAATGAGAAAACTGCCGTACGAATTTTCAAATTTTTAATATTTAAAAGGCCCCTAGTTAAATGTGTTGCAGAAAATATTCGTAGAACATTTTGACCCTCTAAAGTGCCGTATACTTTTATGGGAAAGTAAAAAAAAAAGAACAAAAATTAGCCTTTAAAATGAGTGTTAGAGGGTTAATATATTCTAAGAAAAGAATCGCCATACAATTCTATTGAATACATCTGAAAAAGTATTTTAGCTCAGAAGTACGTTTAGTGTATTTTTTTTACTTATATCAAACACCTTTTCAAAAAATTAAAAAACTTTAGGGGTCGATATTTCGTGAACCCGAATTAACATTTAAAAACTCTTTAGCAGATTTGCTCTACCAACAGTCTAGTTTCATTTCGCGTTGCAAGTATTGAAGCTGGGTTTTTTGTTAAACACATATTTGTCACAGATCCTGCTATCATAATAAAAATATTAAGATAATTCTCTGATAACTTTTTGTTTTATTTATAATGAACATCGTGCGTTTTTTATAAAATACAGATTTTATTATTTAACCAAAAAATTAATCTATATTTTCAAAACGTGCCTTCACAAAAAGCCTTCAATGGTTTTTAATATTTAAATATTTCTTTATATTACTGAAGGATCGTTTTATTCACAAAAATTTTAATTTATAGAAATGGTTTTTTGACTTCAAAAATTGCCCCATGACCATTTTTTTACTTTAAAAAGTTTCCTAAATTTAAGGAAATGTTTTTTTATATATTTTTTTTTTGCAAAATCGCCTTTGTTACAAGATGTGTTCCTTTATTTTATGCAAATAACTGCTTTCCTTGATTTCACAAATCGGTCGCAAGATTTATAAAAATTGGTCTTTTATCAAAAAATAAAATAAAACACTTTTTTCACAAAAAATACTTTTTTTACACAAAAAAATTTTTTTTACACAAATCACTATTTTCACAATTAAACACATTTTTCCAAAAATCAAGGCACTTAGTCGCAAATATTTACACATTTCTTTCACAATTGTCATTTTTCCCACAAAAGTTATTTGATTTCTAAAAACGTAACTTTTTACCAAATGAGTTGCAAAACTCGTTTTTCACAAATTTATAAATATGAGATAACAGTTGATTCTAACAGTTCTTTTGGCGCTTTATAGAAATAAATTTACTAATTGTGTCAGTTCATGTCCTCATCCACGTTTTTTTAAGGACATTGAATCAGTATATTTTTTCTCATAATGCACCAAATGAACTGTGAAAATCATTTGTCATCTCGTATTTTTAATTTTGTAACAAACGAGATCTTCAACTCACCTACTAAACAGTTATATTTTGCACAAGAAAGTCATTTAATTCACAAACAAATATCTTTAATTTAATTTACTTTTTCAACAAAAATAACCATTTTGCATACAAAATTACCCATATCCACGAAAATAAATTTTTCTTACAAGAATTCATTCACTTTTTTCAAAGCTTTTCTTGGGATTCAAAAAATTAATTAACAAGGTTTTGTTTTGTTTAATGATGACTCGTCCCAAACACAGCACCCTGTAAAATACTAACGGTCCTTAAATTGTTATTTATTTATTTCACATTTTGTTTTTACATTATTTTTCTTGTACTAAATTTAACTTGCAAGATAATTTTTACAATAATTAGAACTTACTCTAGTTTCGATCGTTAAAGTGCAAGCAATAAAAAATAAAAAAGTAAAAAACAATAAAAATACTAAAACAAATTGTATTGTGACCCTAAACAAAATTGTGAACAAAACCCAACAAACACTTGAAAATTTAACTGAATTTGTGAACGTTAAATCAAATAAAAACTTAATATTAAAATTAAAAACCATAAATTTCGAAGCCTTTTTATTTACAAAATAAAAGTTTGACCCCGAACACTATTGATAAACAGAAATGTATTGTTGATGGGATAAGCTATTCCTATGTGCAATTTAGTTGTTGCTTAGGCCAGATCGGCAGGAAACTTTATTCAAGGATTTTAGAAAAACTAAAGATATTATACAAATAAAACTGTTAAGCGAATTAGAATTATAAACCCCAGTTTTACTTGTTACAATATCAAAGCTTAACCAACAACACCATAATTTCTCAAAAAGTTAATATTAAAAAAAAAGAAAATACTATTTTTATTATTTTTATATATTTATCTTCCAAACTTGCACTTGTTTTTTTGTTAGCCATCTTGCTCAAACAAAATTTTATTCTAAAGTTTTATTTTTGAAATAAAAAGTCTCAAGGTTCTCGCTTGAGTCTTTTGTATTTATAACTGTGTTTTAAGCAAAAAGCTAAAGAAAACGATTAATGTTTATTTTATTAAAACTTGGCTACTGTTTTAATTTTGTTTACGTCAAAGTTGTTCGATTAGTTTTTAAAAATTAACAGTTATGATTGCTTTTTAAAAGAAACGTAATCCTCTAAAGATGGGTCATAAATATTTTGTTTTTTTATTTTATTTTAAAAATAACAAATTATAATTTAATTTTTTTTTTGTTGTTTTCTTAAATTAGTTTCATGCATATATTTTGTATTAGAAAATGTTTCAAAACAAATTGTTTTTAATGATTTTTCTATAATTTATTATATGTTATTGAGTTTGTGTCTTAAGTCTTTTGTTTTTTCTTAAATGCCTGTTAAAAAACCTGACTTTTTTTTATTAAGTTTTTGTTTAACACAAAAACATTTATTACAAAATATAAATAAAAAATAAATAAACATTTTGCAAGTTTTAATAATTATTTGCGGTTATTGAAGAGAAAAAAACGATCAATTTTTATAAAAAATTATGTGTAAGAAAACAAAGACAGAAACACCACCAAAGTCATTTGCAAAAAGCAAAATACTAAAATCATGGTTTATGTTTCAAAGTAAAAAATTTTTATATTTAAAACGTCATTAAACTATTTAATCATAGATTTTAGAGCAATATCTTTTAAGGCACTTTAGTATAATGTTTTTTTAGGTAGTTATCTGTGTGTTTATGTTATTTATAGTTCAGTTTTTGAACCTTTAAATAACTGATCTTGTTACTTAATGGCTTTTGTGTTTTTTTTTCTATCTTTAAATGCGGAACTAACTTTAGTTTTAAGTCTCAAATTTAAGTTTAAAATATATGTAATTTTTTGCTTTGAAACTGTTTTCTGACTTTTGCTTTAATTTCCTTTTCAAACTTTTTACTTTGCGTTTTTTTTTTTTTTTGCTTTTTTTTGTCAGGTTTAGTTTTTCACTTAAGAGTATTTTGTTTGGCTTCATATCATCTTTAAAAAGCTTTCACTTTCTTGTATTATTTTATTGAGTGTTTTTAAGATCTTGTTTTTCATCACTAGTAGCTAAAATTACTTGTTTAAAGAAAGCCCAAGAGCGAAATTTTATAAAAAATGTTTACTTATGAGTCGATTAGGCATGACAACCGAACTTTGGTTGAGTTGCCGAAATGTATTGCAAATGGCAAGTGACATCGACTTCAGTTGCCAAATTATACCCGTTTAGGCAATCGTAAATTTGTTGTTGCTATGTGGATAAGTAAAAAGGCACCAAAAGATATAAATTAATACGTTTTTTGTTAAATTGTGGGCACTTTATTAAATATTTATTAACAAAATGGATAAAAATTACCACGGGCAAATAACTTGACTAAAATAAAAACAACAACAATAAACAGTTAGTTTATCTTCCCCAAAACTATTGATTGGAATTCTTCCAACATTAATTGTAGTCAGTGTTGCCAAAACTTGGTGACCAAAAATGGCTAAATTTACGGAAAAAATGGCTGAAAAATGCGACCTGTACTTTGCGCACAAGGTTTACAAGGACAGCCGGACAAACATCGTTAATTCGACTCAGAATGTGAACCCTCTCTACTTCAGCATTAGACCACGGAAGTGAGAGCAACCTTATAGTCAATTCTGAAATTTCTAAAAAAAAATTTATTTGCCGCCTGCATCTCTTAATTGAAGTACTGGAAACCAGAAAGAAACACCGATGTTTGTGTTGGTCCATTTTATAAATTTAATATTGGAATACTGTTCCTTTAATTTGAAAGATCATAGTTTATAGCGATTTTCAACATTTGTAAAAGTTGTGATTTAAATTTAAAGCTTTTTAAGTGTTAAAAATGCTTATTTTACTTCATAAATTTTTATAATAAAATGAAAATTATTCTTTTAAAAGAAAAATGGGGAAAAAATGTATGGCTAAAAAAAGGATAATGGCTAAACTTATTTTTTAATGGCTAAACCGCGTGAAAAATGGCTAAATGCAGCAACTAAATGGCTAAAATGCCAACACTGATTGTAGTTTTAAGTAGGTTAAGGAAAAACAAACTGAAAACAATAACAACATGCTTTATTGTTTTCGCAAAAAATAAAGCATGTTGACAGTTTCTTTGTTTAGCCGTGCACTTGCCAGTTTATTAGCAAACAAATTTTTGGGGAATACAAAAATATACAAAATTTGTTTGTTTTCATTTTGTTTTTTCTTAACCTAGTTACAACATCCCTTCAGCAATAAATTTCAGTGTTTTTGGGAATGAAGCACGACAATCAAAATCTTTTATTAAAAATTTTTGTATTCCCAAAAAATTACTTTGATAATACATATTTACATGTTAAAGAACGAAAAATTATCAAAAATAACCCTCCTATAGATTCTCATTTGCTGAGGATCTTCAAAAAGTACCTTTTGACAAAAAACAAAATAGTACCAAAAAGCTCCCTCTTACAGATTCTTACCCAGTCAGGACATTGCATGTTTAATTTAATGTTTCTAGGCCCAATATTAACGAAAATTCAAAAAGTTCCTTTTAAAGAACAAACAGTACCAAAATTCTTCATCTTATAGATTGTTATTCACTTAGGACTCTGCACCTATAATTTTTTTTTTTAAGTTCAATATTATAGAAAAGTCAAAAATTACCACATGCAGCACGGGAAAGAAAACAATTTAATTTCCCGAATTTTCCTTTCTTAATCGTTTTTCTCCCCGTTGAAGTATCAAAATTTTCAATATTGTGGTGAGTTCATTTAAAACGTATGTATAAATATGTCAACACATGGAGAAAAAAGTACCAAAATTAGGTACGATTTTTTTTTTTTTTTTTTTTTTTATAATTTCCTAGCTTATCCCGCGAAGCTTTATGCTTGTCTGCAGGTAAGAAACCAGAGTCTGCAATTAGCTCCTTTTTGAATGACACAATTTAAGGGTTGTGAACAACCTTTTCACCTGAGAGATTAAGACCCATAAACGTTAGAATTTCGAAAAAGTACCAAAGTTATATTTGTATTTTTTAGACAAGTTACGAGTTTGGTATAATCTTTATTTCTAGGTTTATTGTTTTAAAAAAGAGATAAATTACAGGTTTAACCCATTTACTCCACAAACGAGCGGAATTTCAAGAAAGTACCAGACACCAGTCCGCTTATTTTTTCAATGAACAACGATAAGTATTAAATTCTATTTTTTGTATGTCTTTTAGTTAAGGAGTTTACCGGTTTTAACCTTTTCTAACCCCTCAGTTTTTATTAAAATATAATTAAGTGTGTATATTAAGCACTTCTGTAAGTAAATAACTTTCAAATTGTGTATTTTTTTGTTCAAAGCGGTTGACTAAGAAAAAAAGAAAGAGTTTTCACCTTTCCTGGTTTTAATAAAAGATGCTGTAGTATCAAAGTTTTATATAGAAAATCCTGAAGTGTACAAGAGTTTTTTTTATCTTAAATAGATATAAAAACTGTTGCTTGAAAAGTTGAAAATTTCTAAATAAATCTTTAAATATTTAAGAGATTTTGTCACTATTGTATATTTAATTTTATTTTTGTATTAAGGTCAAAGACGGAAATAATAGTAGCAAATATAAACAAAAATATTTCTCACGAATTATTTGTACACTTCGCTCTACAATATTAAAAAGAAAACACTCACTTTCATTTCTTTAAGTACTACCAGATTTTTCAAGCAAATTATTTGCAAATTAGTCACTTTTTTAAAACAAATATTTCTACGCTCCAAATATTTAAATATAGATTAATTTAAGTAACATATTTATATGAATAAAAAACAGAACAATGGCAGTCAAATGAAAGAAAAAATACTTTCACAACTCCTACACATAAATTAACAATAAAGAAATAAATTTAGAAAGAAAAAAAAGCATTTCAAACCTCTCTAACTACACACAATGACAATTTTAGTATAAAAAAAATTTAAATAACATTTTTCTTTAAAGCATGATGATTTTTCAAAAAAAGCTAATTTTATATAGTTTGTAGACAAGATCAAGACGTCGTTTAATTTGAGACAATTTTTATTAAGACAATTTTTTTTTAACAAAACACTTTCAAGTTCTTTTTCTTAACATTATTTTTATTCTTATTTGGACAAAAGAATTTTTTTTTTACAATAAATTTCATTTTTTGTATCAACATTTCGTGTGGCTGTTAAAAACTGTGTACGTGAAATAGAGCATGAAGAAAAAATTAGCAAGTTTTTTAGTAATTACTTCAAAATTTATATCAAAAACAAATTGGGTTTATTGTTGGATGGATTAAAAATAAAAAAAAACGTGTAAATGGCTAATCAATTGTTAGGGAATAAAAAACAATTGGCCTAAGGAAAAGCTTTATAAGGAGGGAAAGAACTGACAAGTTAATGAGGTAACCTAATGAAAAATATATACATAGAAAGGGTAATCCAACCAAAACGCACGATGTTAATTGTAAATACAACAAAAAGTTCAAGGTTCAGAGAATTATCTTAATATTTTGTATTATTATAGAAGGATCTATGACAAATTTTGTGTAAAACAAAATATCGGCCAAAAGCTCGCCACGGCTCCTGTGGCCTACCTCTGCAATGCCTGCAATGACTCCGAGAGATAATTAAGGTTTAATCTCGTTACTTTTCCGAATTATCGCATCCTTTAGCTCTGGAATTGTTCTTGGACTAAAAACATACTCTTTTTCTTCAACGGTGTCAAACCACGTCATCGTAATTGCCAATTAACATCGTCACAACGTGAGATAACAAGGCCATTGAATTGTGTTGTAAAAGCATTATTCGTTGGCTGTGTGGCACCATGTTGTTGGAACCACATATCGTATAGGTTCATATTCTTAACTTTTGGCCACGGAGTCGAGGTTGACGGCTCTTCTGTCACACTATTACCTACAACAGCAATATTTTCCGCAGAACTGGTCGAGCGTGTACGCTCACAATATTCTTTACGTAAAATTAACTGAAATTGTAATATAAAATAAATGAAAATTCAGTTAAAAAACAGGTCCACAATGATGAATAATTTATTTTTAACATTTAATTTGTTCGTAAAAACAAAGGAATATTCAGTTATTTTATATAAAATAACTATCAAAAAATTAACTGAATATTCAGTTATTTTATATAAAATAACTATCAAAAAATTAACTGAATATTCCGTAAAAAACAAAGGAATATTCAGTTATTTTATTAAATTCAGTAATTTTCGTTTACTCCACAAAAGCCGAATTTCTAAAAACCAACAGACAGACACCTGCCTGCTTGTTTTTTCTAATAAGCGAGAGAACATTTTTCTTTACCTAACCCGTTTTACTTACGTTATTTAGAGAAGAACTCTTAATTATAAGACACCAGCATCATGACCGCAATTATTTTGCTTTAAAATTTTGATGCATTTAACTAAATTATTTTAACAAATAGAAAATGGGAATTTGTAACACAAAACAAGCAAATCGTATTTTATAGATAACTAAAAATTTATTTTTGGTAGTTAAATTGTATGAAATAATTGATTTTTTATTTGTTTTTTACGGAATATGTAGATAATTTTTTGACAGTTAATTTATATTAAAAAACTTAATATTCCTTTGGTTTTTGCGGAATATTTGATGAATTTCTGGACAGTTAATTTATATAAGACTACTGAATGTTCATTTGTTCATTTTGTTCATTTGACAGTAAAAATCAAATGCACTTTTCCTGATTTTAAATTACATTTTCATTTAATTTTACATAAAGAAGAATTTAACTTAATCAACGGACAATATTAACTGCAACTGAAAATCCGTATTAATGTGCGCTTAGTTTTTTTTAATAACTGATAAAATCAGTTAAAAAAAAATTTGCTTGGAATTTGAAATGTTTGTTTATTTAAAAATGACTAAACGGAAAACTTCTTAAATAAACTACAGTCCGTAACTGTAATAATATTGTGAGTGTACATGTGGTTTTTACATTTCCTACAGACCCGGTTTGCTGAAATTTGTGCACAATTCTCCCGATTGTGGAAACATTTGGTCAATTATGCTGACTAAAAAAATTACAAAGTGCAGGAAATGCATTAGGCTTCAAAAATTCTAAGTCGCTGCTCAATTGTGTACCTATCCATTGTTGAATTTGCCAAACACTGAAACAAAGAACTGTCTCAAAACTTGACGTTAAGGTGTGACATACAATTAACATCGTGCATTTTGGTTGGGCCGCCCTTTATATGCAAAAATTAATTATCTACTAAGAAATATACATTTTTTAATTTTGTTATAAATTCTTAATACTAATATTAATTATTTAATACTCGAAGTTACAAGCATACCCCTGTAATTTTTGTCGTTGTTTGCAAATATCAAATAAAATATGGCTCCTTTAGATGTCTCTTTAAGTATGCTGTATAAAGCAAGTTCGGTGGTCCGCATGCCAAAGATCAAATAGAAATTTGTTGAAAACCAAGTGGCTCGAAGGGGTTTTCAATGCTTTCATTCATTCTTTTAAACGGTACTCACATTTTATTTGTTTAAAAATCAAAAGGTCTGCTCAAGTGATGCCTTTTAAATAAGTTTTAATCCTTCAATATAGACTTCTTCCTCTAAAATAGATACAAAGAATTTAAAAATTTGTAATCCAAATTTTGATATTTAATTAGGCTTAAGTTCATCAAATATAATTTTCATTAAATTATTTTTATGAAGAAAGGAATTTAACAACATGAAATTATTTAAAATTTATTGATAATTTTTCATTCTTGACTGACCTGATGCTCGAACCCTTACATGTTGCAATCGCAACCACTCGATATCTTCAGAGGTATTTGACATTTACCACTCGCAGCCATCGGCGACTGCTGGCAGTCATTAGTAAAACATCAATCTTTTAACCAAATTGTATTTAACCTTTGGTAGATCGAAATTTGCTTTTGAATGATTATCCATTTTTAATTGATTTTACATGTTTTTCCTTACTTTTGTTTTTTATTTTACAAAGATAGCAAATCATTTTACTTAATTTTTTATTTCACTCAAGGCGAATTCATGTAAACGGTGTTGTTGATTCTACAACAATTAACAACATTTAAAACACATCAATGTATTTTTTGTTGCTTTCGTTGGCCGGTATGTCAAAAACACAAGTAACTTTTGACATTCCTCTCTCTAATTAAGAAAAAAAGTAGCACAGCTGTGCTTATAACGCCACCTGAAAAATGAATTCGCCTTGATTTAACTTTTAATTATTTTTAAATTTACACTGCACTTTTGTATTTGTTTAAATAATATATTAAAAAGAACCAGTTAAATCAGAATTATAACAAGAAATTCCAAAAAATTCAACTTAACAAACTTTATGTTACCCCCATAAAACGTTTTTGACAAGTTCGTTGAGACTACAAATCAATAGTAAAGTTTATTTGTGGGGATAATTTTTATTGACGGTTTCGTAAACTGAATGAAACATTTTTTGATTTAATGTACGGTCTCGCTATGACAGCGAACAGTTCGTAGAATTGGCGAGCTTTTATTTAAAAAAAAACACCTGTTAAGTCTCGCGTTAGCCGTTTCAACTGAGGCAACATATGATTAAGTGTAATTTCAATGAACAAACAAAGTTGTTACGGCTTATTGGCTGATAGAGTTTCATTGGAATATTCTGGGCTTATCATATAAAGCACATTATCGTGGTTGCGACGGCCCTTAGAAAGAAACCCCCCTGTTTTCCTTTCTCTGTGAGTATCCGGTGCTAATTAAGAGGGCATGGAGGTATCAAAGCGGCTACGTACTGACCAGTCTCTCAAAGATATCGGAGAATAGGGTTGTTAATACACTGGAATATCTTAGGGTAACGGACTGGGTAACGTACTTTGCACACTGACATTTTATCAAACTTTAAATCAAATCAGCCCCAAGGCATATTTTCTCACAGTATTCGAGATACCATGTAACGACCAATCAACCATCTCAACTATTATAAGGGTGAGCTTTTCCGACTTACTGAACTTGTTTTAGAATCCTTCAACGTAACAAATTTTTCTAGATTAATCTACTACGCTAAAAAAAAAGCCAGATCTCAGCAGTAAATTGTTTAAAATTTCAGCATTTGAATTCTTTTTTTCTTATGGCCAATGACCTTTTCTTTTAAGGTTATAAGCCCTTTTATAGAAACCCTTGACTACTTAAAGTCTTTTTTAACCATAATATCTATTAAACTTCCTAAAAAGTCTTTGAAAAAAAGAACCTACAAACTAAACACAAGATAACAAGTTTACGTTATGGTCATAAAAAAAAATCCTTTGTTCTTACTTTAGCCTTTAAAATACTGCCATTATCTCCTCTAGAAATAAATAAAAGAAAATAGCTTCTTATTTTCTAGCTGCTGACCATTTTTGTATGTTCTATTGTCTCCCAATAAAAGTTACAATTGTTACAAAAAAAAAAACAGTACAAAAACAATGCCAATAAGACAAAGACATTGTACATCTTGTTAGCCTTAGATTGTGATATTGTTAAAGACGTTTTTCTTGCCTTAAATGTTTGTTCTTCTGCTATAAATTTTTATCGCAGAAGTGTAGTTATAAAATGCTATTGGTCATTGTTAAATGTATTTACGTTTTCTTTATTTTTTCCTAAAAACCAATTTCTTTATGGTAAATGTGCAAGAGAAAAAAGTTGTATCCTCGAGGGTGCATGTTTAAGTAGTTATTTATGGATACAAAAGTGTCAGCTCTTATCAACATGAAACATCTTTATGTTTTTTTCTTTCAGTTTTTTTTCAATTCTTTTTTGGAAAAAAAAAATGTAAAAAGGAACTATAATATTCTAAAATCCACGTAAAGTATAGAAAATGCCAAATAATACAGTATTGTTGTTAAGAGAAAAACAAAAGACTTAAGACCAAAACTTGCACAATAGTGAACATTTGTACATGTTGTAAGAAAATAGTGGAATATATAATTTACCCGCAAAAGGTTCAATTGTTAAAAGTTCGGGGCTTAAAATTATAAAAAAAAACATAATAAATTCAAATATCTTTCCAATTTTCGGAGCCAATTATAACTATAGGGCTACTTATTTAAAACTCTAAAAGTTCAGCAACTCCCCGTAAAAACGATTTTTTTACAATTCTAAAAGTTCAACACAGAACGCCTTAAAATTGATTATGATGCAATTGATATGGGTGACCGGTAGGCAAGTTGGTATAGAGCTAAACTATCAGTGTGAGAGTTGCGTGTTTGGTTCCAGCCAGATACTCTGGTTCGACAATTTTTCCATAACGGGCTAAAGGTCTACGTTAATATTGATCGGTGAATGTTACAAACAAAGAATATAATTTATAATTTTATTTGTAAAATATAGTCGGCTTGACATGGAAACCTGCTAAATCCACTTTTTAAGTAAATTGAGATTTTGATGCCGTGTGAAAGAGAAAGATACGCCTCGTCAACCAGCTGTAGTTTTTCTTCAATTTGAGGCTTGAATTGTGTAATACAAACTAAATTTTTGGTTTTCCTTTCAAGCTTCAAATATAAAATACATGAAGTTTTTTGTCTCTCCTGTAAAATGTGCTGAAAGGAAGTTTGCAGGGTCTGCATATTAAGCCAACGCCAGTGATTAATCTGTCAAGCCGTTATAAAATTCGGCAACTTTAGTTTTACTTTGGTTTCGTTTGCCATGATTATCATTATAAATAGATAAGTGTTAGAAAAACAATTGCAAAATTTTCTTATTTCCGTAAAAAAAATTCGTAAAATTCTATTTAATCTCATTAGTTAATTTAAAGAAAAGGTTAGTTGACAAACACGCTAAAAAGTTCTAAATTTTCTAAAACGATTTTTTTAAAAGCTCTTACGACAATTTAGAATAAAAGAAAACAACAAAACATCTTCTCTATCATTGCCCTGCTGTGGATGACTTTAGACAACAAAAAACTTGGTTCCCGAACAATCAAAGCCAAAACTTATTTATCCGAAAGCGATTAAGGCAAAATCAACGCTTTTATTTAGGCAACGTGGTTTCAGTTATACTGTTCGTTTAAGGAAATGTGACTTATTGGGCCACCTTGTCCGATCCTAGTGTTGGGGCTGCCAATAACCTCTAGGCAGGCAAGCCATATATCGGCAAAAAAAAAGAAGTTAGAGAAAAAAAACAACTGAGTTCCATTGACTGTTTCCAGTTGATTGTCCCCTAGTTACCTGAGATGTAACGTTGTAAGTATGCGATTCGAGTTACTCAATTGTCAGCCCTTTCACTATAGTTGCGGTCAGATGGGATCTGAACCGCATTACCAGGGGTAACTTGGTACAAGACTGGAAGTATTGAGATGCTTGGGAAATTCAAGACAAAAGAATCGTTTCTTGTTATCCCCAAATGGTCAACATATATTTAGCTTTCCGTACAAGTGCACCTTTGTGAAAGACCTCATCCCCTTTGTTCCTTTAAGGAACCACACAACATGTTGTAATATACTAGTTTAACCAGGTGCGCTTTGCTGCCCCCATGGAAAAAAAATTAGTAAAATTTTATTAAGAGGGATCTCGTGTGTTGATAACAAAGCATCTTGTACTGGATTTTAATGCTTTTATAGTAACCGTTCAGCAGAAATACAGAAATTACAAGTGTATTCGTATGGGATTGAAAGATGTTGTGGATTATTATCTAAGCTTTTTGTACCAAATCTGAATACTTTCACTGTTGCAGTACTTCAAATATATAGAAATCTTTTTTTTATTGTATGGGAGGTGCCAAGCCCACTTGAAAATATTAAGCGCCTGGAAATCAGAAAATTACTGTGAAAATTTCAGGAAAATCGGTCAGGGGTTTAAGAGTCTACAAGGAATAAAAAAACATGCTCGGCCTACACCTAAACACTTATTTTTTGTTTTGAAAGGTGTAATTTACCATAAGAGTGGTTCCTACAAAGCTTAAAATCTTTTGCCTTCCGATATTCGGTATTTAGTATTTTCATTCTATGGGGGGTTCTGCTCGTCCCAAGTGTACCCCGCTCATTTTTCTTTTGGCATTTGTAGTTTACCTAAATAGTGGCTTTAACCACGTTTGAAGACTCTTGCTAATATGTTCCTTCAGTTTCACGATATTTAATATATGCATCCTATAGGGGGTATTTCTACCAATGCGCCTACCCGCTTTATTTTTATTTTCAAAAGTGTAGTATACCATAAGAGTGACTGACTTCTACAAAGTTTGAACATTCTCACTATAACAGTTCTTAAGATATGCGATATTAAACATTGGCGTTCTATGGGGGTTCCACTTCTATTTTCTATTTTATTTGAATTTTTGGACTCAGAAGATCCTACTAGTAAAAGTTCAACAAAATGAGTGCAGCTTCTCTTTAGATATGCGATATTTAATATTGGCATCCTATGGGGGGTACCAATTCCGCTAAAAAAATAAGTAGCCTATTTTATTTTTAGGGCTCACGTGGTGTTACTGTAAAAATTTCAGGAAAATCGGTAGTGTAGTTTAGGAGTCTATAAGCCAACATACAAACAAACAGACAAACATTTTTCATTTTTGTATTTACAGATGTTACTCACCATGAGAAATAAATTCCCAGATTCTTTTATTATTTTTTATTAATTCAGAAAAAGAAGTTCTTTTATTACTTATCCAAATTAATTCTGATTCAATTTTAAGTCAATAAATAAATGTACATACATAAGTAAATTACCACTGGGAATCTTTTTTATCAATTATTCCCAAATAAGCAACACCACATATTTTTAATTAATCAAATGAAAAAAGTGACTCAATTCAAAACCATACAATTTTTTTTTACAATCATTTGTTCATTCAAAACTAGTTTGAATTCATATTACTTTATTTTCACAACTCAAAAGTAATTTTTAACAAATTTATAATTCCCTTCGCACTTATTTCACCTTTTATTTCTTATTAACAGGGATAGTTTTTTTTTACATTTTGCTAAAAAAAAACAAAGTTTTTTATAATAATATGAATTGCCTTTTTTCGATATAAATGCATATTTTTCAATATAGTAATTAAACTCTGTGGTACGAAAGTCCTTTCGACAAAAGCCAAAAAATTTTGGGAGGTCTATCTGACTATCCCGTCAATCAGCCATGACACAGGGTACAATTCCGTCCGGAATCGAAAGAAACATATTTGTTTTTTGATAGAAAGAGTATTTTGATAGGTTTTTGGCGGCCTTTCAGATTTCATGAAAACAAAAATGGTCTCAATAATTAGTATTGTGGTTATTTTGTTAAACTATTTATTGTTTTTAATCCAAATTTTTTTTAATGTTTTAATTCGGCTCAAGTTCTTCAAATTTAATTTTCATTAAATTATTTTTATGAAGAAAGGAATTTTCACAACATGAAATTAAATTAAAATTGTTATTGATAATCTTACATTCTTGACCGTGGCCGGTGCTCGAACCCTGGCCGGCAGGTTACCATGACATGTTTCGATCGCAACCACTTGATCTCCTCAGATGGATTTGCCGTTTTTACACTCGCAGCCATCGACGACTGCTGACGTCAATAGTCAAACATCAATCCTTAAACCAAATTGTATATTAACCTTTGGCAGATCGAAATTTGGTTTTTATGAAAAATTTTTCGTCCTTTTCTGAAGCACGGAATTGTACTATGTGACATGGCTGAATATCTTAGCCAATATTCTGTTGATTTGTGCTTTAATTGTAAAACCAAAAAATTTACTAGTTAAATTTTTCTTTATTTTCACTGAAAAGTAGACTAAAAAACAAGTTAGAAAGTATATTCAGAAAAGTCCGACCGTATCACAACTTACACTACAATGTGTACAGAAAAGCTTACGAGGCTGCATCCTATTATGGAAATCATAGGCCCGCTAAAACAAAATTATGTTATAAGGTTAGGATTTGTATAGGAGTTCTTTGTACCGAACAATATTTACACGCAGAAAAAATATGGTTGGAGCTAACCATATTCCAACCTAACAATAAAGTGTTGGGTTGCAATAATATTTATGTTAAAAGATTTAAATTATAATATGGTTAAAGTTAACAATAAAATGCTTGAAATCAACCATAATATTTACAAAATTAACCATGTTTTTTTCAAAATTACCCATATTATTTTCAAAATTGATCAAAATATGGCTAACATTTTCTAGAATTTGAACAAAAGTAACCATATTATGGTCATGATTATATAGAATTACATATTTTTTTTATTTTTTATAATTGAACATACCATGTTTTAAAATATGACTTTTTCAAACATATTAATGTTCATTGAATTAATAGAACGAAACAGTAAATGTTGGAAAGAGAAAACTATAAAAATGTAAACAAAATTTTTTTTTTCAGTTTTGTTTATTTTATTAAATGTTGCCAACTTTTTGTACGAGAAGAGAGCGGTAAATCGCTGCATTTGCCCATAAACCGCTAATTCGGAAACACTAGTAATATTTCAAGCTTGAAATGTTAATTTTAAGTTTTACAACTCTACATTTTTTTTGACATAACTTCATTTTTTATCGATAACTTTCTTAATATGTTTGACAGTTTGCTATTTATCTTAATACAGCTGAAATATGTAGTGTCATAAGGGCTTAAGCAAGTGAAGGCATTGAAAAAATATAAAACATACAACACCTATTTTTTCAATAAACTAGTTTTAATTATAATAAATATTAAAAGTACGAAACGATAAAGTGAATATCCAATAAACATGTTTGGAGACAACCATAATATGGTTATTGCTTTTGGATTGTTAAGATAAAATATTGAAGTGTATGGTTTTAGCTTTTTTTATTGACACATTATATTTTTAAATTCAATAATATTAGGAAGTTTCAAGGGAAGTAAAAACTTTATTGTTAAATAGAAACAAAATATTATTAATATGAAAAAAGTAATTTTAAAAACAACAATGGTTTGTTTGTTGCCATTGCGGTGACTATAATAATGTTTTTTAACTATAATGAAATCATGTTTTTTCTTTATGAGCCGGATATCGTTAAATCGATTTAGAAAGTGATTATAAGTCAATCGGTATATTAAAGGGTGGGGCTTAAACCAATATTTGTATTTTTTTACATACTTTTAATAATTTTGTGCATATAAAAACTTACCCTGCTCATTACCTTTGATTTGTATAAATATTCTTTTCAATATTCTTCATCATTTTATATTTAGACCGCAAATATATTTTATAAAAATTCCAGTTATTATTATACAAACATGATCTTTTTTTAATTTTATTTTAAATTTCAATTTCTAAAAAAATTCTTGGTAATTTACGCACTTATGAGTCATTTTATTAATCTTTATAGTTTAACCAAAAATATTATAAAATGTTTTTTATGTTTTGCATTATATGATGAAATTATTATAGGCTTTTGTTGTTAAGTATATTTGTATAAAACACAATGTTAAGATGTATAACACTTTAATAGCTTTAAATAAATATTTAATACAAGTAAATATTTTATGCAACTGTCAACTTCGTTAACATATTTGTGTAAATTTTTTAAACTGACTAGGAGATTATAAATTAGTTTAAATTCGTATAATCACGAAAATACAATTGCAAATAATATTCCAACTTTATTCATTAATTGACCTTTAAGCCTGTTGAAATTTGTTGTTTGAGATCGCCAGCGTTTAAAAAACTACAGTCAATGTAGAAAAACTGCCATTTCTTCTACTTCTTTATTTGCCATTAACCAAAAAAAAACGATTGCTTTTACTTCAGATTCATTTAATGTAAACAATCGCTGCCAAACCAACTCAAAAAGTGAAAAGTTGTTCACAAATTTTCGTTTTTTGCTAGACAGTTTTTTGTTTCGACTGCAGTTTTTAAACCCTGGAGAGCACAGTCAATGAATTTTTTGTATCTGTTTCACGAGTTAGACAGTTTATCTACAGCATATTCGAGAAACACATTCCACATCTTGTTTGGGTATCACTTTGCAAAGCAACCTTTGTTTCAATTTTCATAAAAAAAACTCTTTACATAAATGGCCTAAAAAATAAAATATCACCTGCAGTTAATATATTGTAAAATGTAATATATAAATTAATTTGATTATCTTCTAGTTTGAAACATATTCGCATTTGAAGTGTAGAAATATGGAGGCTGACTGTGCATGGAAACCATCCCAGACCCGATTTTGCCCACCCCAGACTTTTTCCTTTTTGTTTTTTTTAACGACTGTTTTCGTTCGAAATTTTGTTTGTATTTGTATCAATATTTTAAAAAGCCGATTGAATATTCCTTAATACATTTCTTTTACATAAGTGTTTACTTTGCATTGAACGAAATATTTCTTTATGTATACAACACAATAAATCATTCTATAGGGATTGCCAATTATATAAAAAGAACAGTCAAATAAAGCTAACAAAAATCCAATTAATTTAACCAGCTATACAGTCTTAGAATATTGACTTCAATAAAGAAACCTGATTTCATTGTGAATACGTTTATTTTTAATTTGCTCTTAAAACGCTAAAAAATTTCGACACTTGGACAAGCATACAATTACAGCAACCATTGAAATATTTCGAGAGAATCGTAATAAATTTGATGAAATATGGAGCGATATTGAAAACTTTACAAAGCAAAATAATATAACATCGGAAGCAATGCAAGTTACGAAAAGATAAAAAGGAAACTCTTTTAATAAAGATTTTTATATAGAATTAACTTTAGGTAAAAGCAAATTTCTGGACCTGCATCATGATATTCCTTTAGTTTATTATTGTTAGTTAATTATCCAGTAATTAAAACCATAATTTCTAATATCCAATACCGATTCGAAACCCTTCCATTAGCTAAAGCTGAAAACAATGTCTATCAATTCGATTTGGAAGGCGCTGGCGAATTCGTTATTATTTACAAGAACGTTTTGCAAATCGATTGTGATTCTATGAAAGCCGAAGCACTCGTACTTAGGAAAATGCTTAGAAACATATCCAGCGAAAAACAATTAAACTAATAATATTAATCCAAGCTTTCGCAAGTGGCAATTAGCCTTCCTTAGAACAGTGCAATGTTTTAGGAACGATTTTAAAATTTAGCATTTTTAGGTATTGAACATGAAAAAGTCAAATAAAAAATTACTTCAGAAGAAGTATTAAACATATTTTGTAAAAAAACAAAAAGTAGAAAAACAACGCTTGAATAACCTTTTCAATAATAAATTCTGTGGCATTTTAACAAAACATCTTAAGTCAAATTTAAAAAGTTGAAAAAGATGTTTTTAATCATACGAATTTTCATTAAAAAAAATTTTTGTTAACGTTTTTAAAATTTTGTATTAATAACAAAATTTTTATTTAATTTTGGTTTATTTGATTTTTTTAAAAAAAATTATTTTTTTCACCGAGTTTTTTTTTTAAACTTTTTTGCTATCTTATCTCGACTTAAGATATTGTGTCTAAATGCCACAGAATTAATTTTAATGAATTATGATTTATATCTGTGGCATTTTGAAAAAACACCTTAAGCCGAAATAAGATAGCAGAAAAGTTTTTAAAAAAACTCGCTGAAAAAAATCATTTTTATCAAATAAAAAAATAAACCAAATTAGAGAAAAATTTGATTTATGATACAAAATTTTAAAAACGTAAACAAAATTGTTTTTTGAATGAAAATTTCCAAAAAAAAAAAATGACTTTGATAATAAACTGGCGAGTGCACGGCTAAAAAAATAAACTGGCAACATGCTTTATTTTTGTTTGCGAGAACAATAATGCAAGTTGTTTTTGTTTTTGTTTTCATTTTGTTTTTTCTTAACCTACTTACAGCTACAATTAATGTTGGAAGAATTCCAATCAATTGTAGTGGGGAATGTAAGAAAAGATAAACTCACTGCTTATTGTTGTGGTTTTTGTTTAAGCTTTGCTATTGTTACAAGTAGAACTGTTGCTGTAATTCTTAAACGCTTAACAGTTTTTTTTTTTTGTTTAATATCTTGAGTTTTTCTAAAATCTTTGGATGAAGTTTCCTGACCTAAGCAGCCAGTGAAATGCGCATAGGAATAGGTTATCACTTCAACAAAAAACTTCGGTGTTTTTATCAAGAATAAAAATTGGGAAATAAGCACGACAAACAAAATCTTTTAAATTAAAAATGTTTGTATTATCAAAAAATCCCTTTGATATTTTGTATATAATTTTTTGAGAAGGGTGTGCACTTGACCACCCCAGAATAACAGTCTAGCTACGCTTATAATGATTATCTTTTAGACTTAAATGGAGTACACAATTAAAAATTGTTCTCTATTGTCTCTAGAGAGTCGCGTTTTGCCAATTATACATTCTTGCTTGTTTTAACCTGAAAATCTCAAATAATTGTTCCTTAAACAAAAGTTTGTAAAAAGATCTTTTACTTTACTTAAAAAATGGCTCAAGTTATTTTGAAATATATCTGTCCTAGTCCGTTTAATTCAGTAAAACATACGTCGAAGAAAGTATTATAATAGCATTTTTTAATTGGCTGCTAAAATATGGTAACCATCTAAAATTAATTTTCTTGCCTGTTACATCCGAAGTTATACCTTTAAATAATGCAAATAATCTACTTTAAGATATGTAGAACTACTTACCTAAAACTTATAAAGAAAAAACCACATCAAATGTATCTTCTAGGAAATGCATAAAATTCCTTCCATTTTGGTGAAAATATTTCTCTTTCCAAAAAAAACCCAAAATTTCAACTCAAAAAAAAACAACAATAAAACTGTTTCAATATCTTAATTTAAGTATCAATTTAAACTCTGAATATCATGGCTAAATTGTACAGTTCGTCTTCTATAAAATGATAGAAGTGAATTTTAAATTTAGCCTTTTAAAATTTGTTGCTTGAGACCACAGTCAATGCATCATAATGTTGATAATTTTTTGTATCTGTTTCACGAGTAAACTGACTATCTACTGTATATTTAATAACTTAATTCACCATTAAACATGATTCATTTAGTTTGTCTTTTTATTGTCAGTCTTTTTGGGAAACCAACAAATTTCTTAACTTAAAATTTAAATTTTATAGTTATTTAACTTTTTGCATTAATAATTACTATCTTATAAAATAATTTTCAAAATCAAGTTCATTACAATCGTTTTATGCAATTTAATTTCACACTAATTAACACATTATGACTTGAAAATAAAATTACTATTCCTGTAGAAATAAAATTTTTCTTTTTCGATTTGAAATTGTTTTTAGTAGAGCTCTAAGAAAAAAACAAATATTCAAATTTTACTTTATGCAATAAAAGTTAATTTTATTTTAAAGCATGCAAAACAAAAGACTTAAGACATAAACTTGTTAAGACTGTAAAAATGTTAAGAAAAAGACCCAGAGTAGTTTTTTAAATATTTATTTGCAATTTAAACCGTGAAGGTTGTTAGTTTAAACGTTTTCATGACAATTTTGTTGTTTAATTTATTTATTTCTTATTTTTTTTTTTTTCTAATGCAAAAGAGAATTGAAAAGTTTGTTGTGCTATTTAGTATCAATGGGAATGAATCATTAAGTAAAAGAAATAAGTTGAGTAGATATGGCTTTAAGAGATATCCGTTTCCGGGAAAAGGAGACATTTTGTGATAGAAATCATAAACGCCATGTAGTCTTAAACTGATTAGTATTTTTTTTTTTTTTTTTGCCTAACTACACTTTCTATAAAAAAAGAATAACTGTGAACATTGAAAACTTTACCAGGGCATATATATAACATATAACATTTTATGGGCAGGCGTAGTAATAATCCCAGATTTTATATATAAACCAACCATTATCAAAATTTGTGAAGCGATCGGGATTTGTGTTTCACTTCATTAAACTGAATACAGAAATATTTGGACGACAAGCAAAAAGTCTTATTAATAAGTGTGATGGAGGATTTAGGACAATTCATGAACTTGATTTCAAAGTATATTTAAAAAATCTTACATAGTTAGCTTTGCTAATGTTTTTTTTTATTACTGTTTAATTGTGTCCTAAACATTATTCATGCTTTAAGAATATTTTTTGCTTTTTAATTATTTTTAAACAAATTTCAGAATTTTGTTTCAGCCCGTCAAAGTTAATTTTCTTGGAAGTTCTGTTTGCGTTCCAAAACTTAGACACCTGACATCTAAATCTTGGAATGCACACAGACCCTTTAATAAAAACACTGATGTGGATAATTTTGGGCGTTTTGGATTTCGACCGATTTTACTGATTTTAATACCGGAAAGTTCTCTAAAGTATTTCTGAGAAAAATTTGATCCATTGAAACAAAAAAAATTTTAATTTTCTAGAGAATTTATTCTGAGTAATCTGTGTTGCATATTTTAGGCATCAGAAATGTTTAAATATAATCAGACATTGATTATTTTTATTTTTATTTATTTATTTATTTATTTATTAGTACAAGTGTTTACCTAATGGTCAAAATTCGGCCATATATGAAGAAAATATAGTATAACTAAGTATATATGAATTTACATGTTTCGAGCATTCATTTCTTCCGTTCCGGTTCATATGTTATGTTCCACGTGAGTGGTTGACAAACAAAGAAAGATATCATTCTTAGCTGGTTTGCCTATGCCAATTTATATATAAGATTTATAAAGTCGAAATATTCGAAAACCGATTTCTTGAAAGTGTCGAATAATCGAGCACCCAATTTTTAATAATTGGAAACCTGGGTGCAAGTGTCTCCAAATCACCAGTTTTGTCAATTTTTCTGGTGACTTTTTGGCGACATTGTCAACGAAGTGTTATGAATTCGAATTTAAACTTTTTTTTAACTTTTAATAACATAATTAAAATTTACAATACTTTACAAGAATACAATTAAATGTTAAAAAAACAATTTTCATTTCGACGTCTACTTTAAAAAAGTATCAAAAGTGTAGACTAGATTTTCTAAAATGTACTAGTGATTCTCTGGTTGCAATGTCTACATATGGCCCCAATAGTTATTCAATAGTATCAATGTCAGTAGTACATTTCCAATGACACTCATATGTTAAATGTCTATAGTAAATAACAATGTCTGGGGTATACTAAATCACTAGTACTAGTACACTTAAAAATATTTCCGCTTCATATTTTTCTTTATCTTGCAATTTTGTTAAACTCAATCTATATAAAAAATGATTTGACCGCCTTTTGTTTTAGTCCCGGACTATTTAAGGTTCTAGTTGATAGTGATTCGGCTACCGAAGTCTTTATCTGGAACCACGGGAGACAGGATGCCCCTGGAACTCCTGTTTTAGCCTGACTATTGGTATGAACCCAATCGCAGGGATAGAAAGGTGCTCGGTGAGAAGTTGCTTTGCAACCAGGTGCCGTGACTCATAGAACGGTAGGAGTGTTGAAAAGACTCCACCGTTTACCAAGAGGAAAATGTATTCAAGCGCATGAATTGAAATTAGCAATTCTTGCTTTTGTATCGCAATCTTGTGGATGAAGGATTATGGAGCTCTGGCCAACGTATTGTATGGACACGGTGTTTTGGTCACCATAAATTTGTGCCGAAAAACAGTTTCCCACGATTATCTAGTCTGTCTTTTTTAATATATTATATACATATCGCACTGGTTCTTCCAAAGAGATTCAACTTAAAATTTACAAATTTTCAGTAGAGGCAAACAACTATTTTTTTATTTTATATATTTTAAATGAAAGTTGATAACAATTGTGACAGTGTAAAGAAATACGAGTAAGAAGTATACAACGGTAGTTTTTTCTGTAATTTTTTCGGGAAGTTTCGCAAACTAACCAGTTTTTTGAGTTGTTCCCCTTTATGTGAAATTTGTTCATAAGTTTTTTATTTTTTTAAAAATACGGATCTATTTTTCTAGTTCCTGGAGGCAACTTTCGGCATTCGATATCGATTGCAGTTACAAAAGATTTTGAATGAAATTTTTCATGGATGTCGAATGCCGTTATTTACCCGCTGATCTATCTAAGTAGTTGTCTTCGATTAGAATTCTTTATTTTGCATTGGTATGTAGCGATTTCTTTAATTTTTTTCTGGGAAATATGTAATCTGATGTTTAAATCAAATTGGCTTTACAAAAAAGAATCAGCTTTTTAAGAAAGTTTTGATAACTTTTTAATAAAATGTTCAAGTTTGTTACTCAGGCATTTTTAAGCTGAGTTTGATAGAAAAAAATGGCGGGGTTCTTAAATATGCAATAAATTAAAAGGGTCACACATCGACTCAAATATTTACAAAAAAATTATTGGTATTTCCGTAAATTGTGAACTCTAGTAAAACGGAATGGCTATAAAGGAAATCCTGCTCAAAGTTATTATAACAATGGCATTAAAAAAAAAACATTTAATAAATCTTATGTGTAGCAAAAAGTACAAGAATTTTATTAGATTAACCCATTTAAGCCCAAAAAAAACTACCGGACACAAATTGAAATATTTTTTAATTTATTATTAAATTCATTACATATAAACAAAAAACCAAAATTTTTTTTTGGAAATTAAAGAGATGTTCCCACAGTGCACAGTGGTCACTTAAAAAAAATAAAAAATAATTTTTGATGTTATAGAAATGTCTGAACTTTTAATTTATCGATTATGCAAACATATATTGAATAATGTCAAAAACTGTGTCATAAGCCGCAAATAATGAATTGTTCCCAAATTGGCACAGCGGACGTAAATGGGTTAAACAAATTAACAGTCTTTTAAAAAACAAATATCAATATATATAAAAAGAACGTAATTACACACTACAATAAAAACCTGATAATTACAAACAATTATTTTAAATTTTATTAAAAAAAGAACACTTAAAAAACTAAAACACACAAAAATTAAAATTTCATTCAAGAACCAGATGCTCGTTAAAGCATTTTTAAAGTATTTCATTATAAAAAGATTTATTTTTCATTTGATGATTTATAGAATTTTTTTAGCGAATTTTTTTTTAACCTGATAATAAAAATTTTATATTGTAAAGTTCTATTAAATTTATAAAAAAAAAATATTTTATAAATGTGTAAACAAACATTTTGAAAGTGTTGGAAAACAAAAAATTAATTGGTCGACCGACCGCTTATTAGTGCCACTATTATATTAAAAGCTAAAAAAAAATAGAGATACCAATAAAAAATAGAAACAACTTCAGAAAATAAACGAGTACAAGTTCAAAGTTGTTTAAGAAAAAAAAAAAAATTACAGAAAAACAGATACTTAGCAAAGAACTAGTTTTTTATATTTTCTTTTTATTGAAATAGATTCGTTTTGGTGATAGTCGTTATTTTACTTACAATTCGACTTGGTGGAGATACTCGTACTAGGCAAAAACAATCTGTAGATATCTTTACTTTTAGATACATTTCTGTGTACAAAGAAAATATTGTAAGCAACAAATCTAACAGCGATTAAGTACGTGAGTTTGTAATCAAATTTTATTTTAAAAGCACGCAATCATGAATTAGATACAAACAACTTTTATTTGCAAGTGCACTCTATAGTCAGTAACAGAGATATTAGGTTTAGTACTTAGATACACATTTAACTAATTATTCCATCCATCATTGATGGCGAAACGATCCATATTGAATCTTGGCCTCCCGTAAAAGTTTGCTGCATTTATCCATATCTTTGGCAATTTTTTTTCCAATTTCTGCAGTTCAGTTCAAGCGCACTTTTTTCTACACCCACCTTTGTTTGGGTCTTTCGATTTTATTTGGATTGTATGGGTTGTTTTGCAATATTTTCTGTGTTCGATAATCTAAGTTCTTTCTTATAATGTGTCCTGTCCATTTAAGACATTTTTTTGTACTAAAAGTGAGATCATTTAATTCATTATCTCATTTTTCAATAAAATTGAAAACAAAAATTATCTTCTTTATAAAGTTAACTGTTATGAATACATGTTTATACAAAGTCACCATGTTCAGGCTTAAGTTTGTAACTCCTTAAGAAATCGGTGGTAGAACTAACTTTATCAGGCCTGTTCTCAAAATCACAAGATTTCAAATCAAATGATTTTTAAATCACAATTGTGATTTAAGCTTGTTTTGGAAACCACAAAAGATTTAACTTGGTTTAAAATGGTGGAAAAAGATATGCAAGTAATTTTTAATCGGCGGTCACTTAGCTGACCGGTTTAAAATCATAATTATGAAAAAAGATTTGTATCCATTGCACCTTTTTTGTGATTTCAAAGTATGTACTGTCACAAAACTGATTTTCAGAACATGCCAATATATACCGATTACTTCGGGCTCACTCCTACAGCCTAAATATATCAAAATTTGAGCGTTACTTGTATATAAATTTACTTTAAGTATTGCCTATCGAAGTCACAATTCTGGTCACAAATGGACTTAGCGCCATAGTAACTGCTCACTTTTTAAGGACTAGAATGCATTTGACTAATTTTGGATTCCATGTTTAGAAGTCGTTTAGGTTCGGGCATATTTCCAGCCAATTATCTCTTCAATTAAAACAATTGTGTTCAATACAGCTCCTCTGTTATCGTCTTTTCTGATATCAACAGCCCTTCTGGTCCCACCAAATACAAGGCATTATCTTTCCGCCTTGGATATTTGGCTTGGAGGTGTATTCGTCTGTCGAGCGATACTTTACATACAATTCAATGCGCTTTAAAGTGTTGCAATTGATCCATTTTAGATTCAATACAAAACTGTTTTTGTTCAAACATTTAGGACCTGTGAAAACGTCTTTTAAAGTCTCTTGCCTTTAGCTCGTGTTCTACCCAAATTTCCTCACTTTTGGGTGAATTCTTCTTCTGGCAAACATCTTGTAATTGCTTCTTGAGTGCCTCCCAATTTTTTTACAAATTCTTCTTGAACTTAACACGAATCGGAATGAAGTAGTTCCTTCAGTTCATGTTCTTTAAACCCAATTCGAAAAAAGTGTATACTATTTTTTAAGCGACAAAATGACAGATTCCATTTAAGTTATTGAAGACACAAACCCATCACATATCCCATTTCTTCTGAATCACAGTATAATTTTTTTTAAGAGAGTTTCTATTCTAGTTGTTTAATCTGTCCGTACTTTAAAGATAAGAACTAAAAGGTGTTTTAAGCTCGATATCAAATGGAGTTTCATACAGCGTTCACTTTTTGACATTTGTGGTCAGCGTTTTCTGGAAAATCATTATGATTAAGTCATGAGCAACGCTTCCAAAATCGTAAAGTTTTGTTCAGCGATTAGGCTCATTATATATTGAGTGAGACTTATACAGTTTTCATTTCATCCAGAACAATCAATCTTTTGGTACGGTTCACACGCTGGTGGCATTATCAGACATTATTTCTTCGAACATTAAGGCGGAGCTTGCCTTAAGGCCAATGGAGATCGTTACCGCACCATCATTAATGATTTTTTTTGTTTAAAATTATGGATTTCGAGGATTTTAATGATCTGGAAGAGCTTTAGTTTAAACAAAATAATGTAAAATAACGCAACCGCAACCAACCCCTTATGAAAATCAAAATTTGCCGATAAGTTGATTTCCACAAATGGTTCTGTCAGTTGGCATCCAAGCTCTTGCGATTTAACCCTTAAACGGACATAGCGATGGGGATAAGATAAATTAAATCTGGTTTTGATTTAAGGTTGCTATTTATGCATAAAATATTAAATAAGAAAAATTTGTATTTATTTTTATTTTTTATTGGTGGAAAAATATTTCCTCTGCCTGCAGCGGGATCATCAATAAATATTCTTATGTCTAAAAGTAAATCTAGCACGTTTTCGGAAGGCTGTACTGAGTAGAATATGCAAGGGAATCGGTACTTAGGCAACATATGTTAAAAAAAAAACGTTATTCCTTTCAATTATTTACCTTTGCAATGAAGAAAACGTTGGTGGGAAAATTATTCACTTTAAATGTAAGAGTTTAGACCTCTGGATTATTTCCTGTGGGGCACGTGCACTAGCTGGTTTATGTTGATATACAAGTAAAATTGACGCCTGTAGGCCAAAATTGTTCATGTTTTTTGTGACCCAAAAAAGTGACTTAAAATTGAACGTCTAGAAGGCACTTCATCAAGAACAGTTGCGGTGTCCATATGTCCAATATTATTCTCAAATGTTAATCCATGTATTAGTCTTTTGCACAAAAGATTTTTTTGATTAAAATAAAATTTTTGGGTTAATTCTTTCAGTTTCAAGTTTTATCGAGCTTAAAAACTCCCTTGAGTGGGCTTTGATTTTATTACATTTTTCACCGTCTTAAAACTTTTCCATATTTTTAAAATTGTTTCTCTTGAATTGGGAATAAAGTTTATTTTAATTTAAAAAATACACTGTGACCTGTTTAGTTTTTAAGATCAGAAAACAAAATAATTTAGAAAAAAGTCAAATTTCCTGGTTTATTTTTGTAATAAACATGTACAGGGAAGTATTGACTTAATAAACGCTAATTTAACTGGAAATCAAAGAAACAAATACCAAATACAAATGAATTTAGTGTTAAAAAATTAGACTTGTATGAAGTTGTTTAACTTATAAAAGAAATACTTAATTGCAACTGGAACATGTAAAGCAAGTTCCTGTCCTAATCTACGAAAATTTATATAAAATTTAAATTTTCTGGCTTTTGGCTCCTATTTTTGAAGTAGATTTAAGAAATTAGTTTGCAATTCAGTAAAAAAAATTATTTTAGTCGATTTTTATTTGAAAAAACACATCATTGTTTTTGTTATTTTTTATCAAATTTATAATTAATTATATTAACATCATGTTTATTATATTTATTTATTTTTTAAACAGCGATTTAATCTAAGTTAAATTTCATATTAGGCGTTGATTTAATCTAAATATATTTGACTTAATATTGTATCTAACAAAAGTTTAATAGATGTTTTTATAAAGTTCAACTTGTATATTAAATAAATTATTATTAATAATTATTTATTTATTGCGTGTTTATTGGCAATGATCTTGTCTGTTGTGAAAAATGCTCATTTGTAAATTATTATAAAAATAATAATTATTAGATTAATAGTTTATTAACAATGAAGGTGTAAATTTGTTGTGTTTTGAATGTAGAATAATATGAAAATATTATTTATTTTTTAATAATAAAAAAAAAGGTGCTTAGTCAATATTGTTAATTGCGTTGGCCAGGAAGCTATAAACTTTAAATAAGAGTCAATTAAAACAAAAGACTTAAGCAACAAAACATTAAAATGCATTAATAAACTTGTCGATGTCATTTGCATTAGAATTGTCATTGTGCAAATGACAATTGAGTCAATGAGAAAAAGAAATTCTTTTTAATACCAATACGATATGAAGAACAAAAGCTTTTATGAATAAATAATTTATAAATTTTGTATAGAAAATTATTATCAGTAATACATTTTTTAGAGGAACGATTCATCAGTGATGTATTTGTTATAGGAAACTACCGCTAATGATAACTTTACTAATAGTGATACATTAATGTTTATATTTCCATTGGTTTGTGTGTTTGCTAGCTTGTTCCCTTAAAAATCCAAAGCGTGAAAACGAAGGAGCTTGGTGCCTTCTAGAAAGCCTCTGTACTCCTTCTTTTGGATGTGCAAGGCCTGCTCGCTCAATTCTAAACTCATATCTGTTTTACACACGTTATCATTGTGTGGTAGGCCTTACGCTCTCGATTCTTTCGCAGTTACATAAGGATGGTAACTGGACCAAAAAAAAAAATAAAAACAATTATTTTGCTTTTGCTTTGGAAAAAAAATAAAACAAAAAATTTTAATCGTTCTCTTCTCCCTTCTCATAAAAGGAAATTTGGAATATTTTTCTTATCTTTTATATGAAAGAGCCGAAGCCTTCTATGAGGTCGGCTTTAGCAGTTAGATAAGAAAAGTAATTGAATCAAAAAAGATTTTAAGCAGGCCTTCAATAAGTCTACTGAGTTTTACCGCTGGGTCATAAAGTTCAGTAGAACTCATTGTCCTGAAATGAACACAGTAACTTCCTGATAACCCAATGTTTAATGTAAGCTATAAATATTTGTAATTTGTTTTACTTCCATTTATTTCTATCGCTGCAGAGTTTTTTTTTTTTTGCTGGAATCCACTGTGAAAAGGGTATCCTTCATTGCCTTTATTATTTTTTTGGCTACGAAAAAAAACAGTTCTTTTGGCGCGGACTCCATATTTTGCCATAAAGATTAGAAAGGGTTATAGCTAACGATGGCTAATACTTGAAACAAATTTATTTTGTACCCATGTCTTACAATTATTTAAAAAATAGCTAAGATCCAAGAAATTCTTTGATAGCAAATATGCAAGTGGCAGTGCAACTGAACTGGCAACAATGAAATAAAGTATGTAATTTGTTTTTATTTTTGTTTTTTCTTTTTGTTTACCCTTACAACTACAATTAGAGTTGACAAAAAATCAAGCAATTGTAGTCGGGATTGTAAGAAAAGATAAACTCACTGTTTGTTGTTGGTGTTTTGTTTAAGCTGTGATGTTATTACGGGTAAGACTTTTGAGTGTTCTTAACTCTTGATCGCTTAACAGTTTTATTTGAATAATATCTTTAGCTACTCTTAAATCTTTGGATGAAGTTTCCTGATGATCTGGCCTAAGCAACCAGTGAAATGCGCATAGGAATAGCTTATCCCGCCAACAATAAATTTCAGTTTATCATTAGTAAGAATTGGGAATTAATCTTAGTTAAATTTTTAAGTTATAGACCAAATAAAACTGTTTATTTTTATTGAATCGTCTTTTTAATTTTTTTTTCTTTTTTAACAAAATGTTTGCTAATGAATCTTTTAACTAATTTCTTTCTTTGCAGCTTTCATTTACAAAAAAAAAACATTTCCCTCAATATTTCCAAAAAATAGAAGAAGTTTAACAAACAAGATTAATCAAATTAGAGCGTGAAAAATTTCTTTTTCATAAAAAAAAATCTAATAAAACATTGGCCAAGGCTATAACAAGCAGCAATAAATACAAAAAAAATCATAATTTATGATAATAAATTAAGAAAAAACACTAGAAATTTAACTGAAAAATTCATAAAAACAACAGAAAAAGAGCGAAACGAAAAGAAAAGCTCATAAATAAAACATAAATTAAACTATAACAAAAAACTTAAAGAAATTCTAGTTTAACGAACAAATTGAAAAAAAAACACAGAACCAAAAGCTTTAATTTCAATTCAAACTAAAGGAAGTTTGAAACGTTGCTAACCAATACAATAAAACACATTTTCTTAAAAGCATCAGAAGCAACAAAACCAAAATGGAAATAATGGCTGCAACACCAAATAATCATAATAATCAAAAAGAATTACGTTTATATGCTCCAAATGAGCAGCAGCAGCAACAAACCGCAAATTCCACATCAACAACTTTAGCCAGTGGTGCTAGGTCTCCCTTTCAACGTGAGGTGCGTGAATGGCAACGTATTGATCCGGATACAGGTGCATTGTTAACAGGACGTCTAGAAGCAGATCGTTGGATAAATGGGCCATTAAATAAATACGGCAAGGTGGGTTTTAATTTCTTCTACTAACTCTTTCCTTTTTACTCCACTCCAACACAGCTACATTCCTTTATAGAAATGTAATTATAATGCTGTTTGACGTGTGCTCATAGGAAACTTAATTGATTGTTAAATATTTACAAACACTTACAACAAAAAGAATGCTGTTATATTTGAGTGCTTACAAGTTTACGAGGTCTTTTTAAGAGACTGGAAAATAGTTCTATGTAAGATGAAACCCCAAGTCAAGTTTAGCATTAGATGCAATTATAAATATTTTGTATTTGAGTATCAGTGAGTTAAGAATCCACCTGAATTAATGTTTTGAAATTAATAATTAAAGATTTGAGGGACAAAAAATTAAATGGTAGACTAAAAGCCTATTAAAAATCTTAAGACTTGAGGGACAAACTTTTCGTTTAAAGTTAAGTTCAACTTCAGTTTTAGCTCAGTTCTAAAGGGTGGCCCAACAAAAACTCCCGTTAAAAATTGCAAATAAAACAAAAAGTTTCCAGAGAATTATCTTAATATTTTTTATTATTGCAGAAGGATTTATGACAATTATGTGTGATACAAAATATAGACCAAATGCACGATACGGCGTAGGTGGTATACCTCTATCCGCTGGTCGATATCGTCGCAAGGATTAAAGAACGCTGTAACTGACAAAAAATCGAAAATGCGTTTTTTATCAAATAAAAATACTGCGTCGATTGGTCCCGGTCCCATATTTGTATGATAAAAAAAAAATTCACTTTTCTGTTTCCATAAAAAAAAATTGTAGTTACAGCATTTTATAGGTCTGTGGAAGAAAAATCGTTTGATGTAAGCCGCAGAATCCCCGGGAATAATTGACTTGAGGGGAAATTTTTATAGACAATATATAAAGCGAAAAAAAATAAAAAAAAACGTTTTTAAATTCATGTTGCTAAGTTGTATAGTTTTTGTGATATGAATTTTTTCTACTTTCATACGGTTTTTTTGGCTCTGGTGAACATTTTATGTTTTGTCAGTTACAGCGTTCTTTAATTCATGGGACGATATTTTCAACGACTCTGAGTTATAATTGAGGTTCAATGACGTTAATGTGCCGAATTATCTCACTCTATTAAATATCCCCAAAGACCGAAGTCCAACGGTTTCAAATCAAATGATCGTGACGGCCAATTTATATCGCCACGACGGGAGATAGCACGGTCATTGAATTGATCACGCAAAGAAGCCATTGTTGCGTTGGTTATGTGGCAAGTGGCACTATCCTATTGGAACCAAATATCGTCCAGGTACATATCCTCAATTTCTGGCCACAAGAAGTCCGTCACCTTCTCGGGAAAGCGAAAACTATTCTGGGTAACTGCTTAGCCGATCTCATTTTCTAAAAAATAAGGCTCGATGGAGCCGCCAGCCCATAAACCGCACCAAACAGTTACTCTATGTTCATGCTTCGGCTTTTAACAATCGCTTGTGAATTCTCACTTGGCCAAATGCAGCAATTTGGCTTGTTAACGAATTTACTGAGGTGAAAGTGTGCACGAAATGAACTTTAATTTAAACGTTTCTCAATTGTGTACCTCTCCATGGTGGAATTTGTATAACACTGAAAAAAGAAATATCAAATTAAGCTGGAAAAAAACTTGACGTTAAGGTGTGGCTCACAATTAATATTGTGCATTATGGTTAGACCACCCTTTAGTTAAGTCCTTGTTCATTTCTGGTTCAGTTTTAGTTTAGCTCTTGTTAAGTTCTAGTTCAGTTCTAGTGTAGTTTTAGTTTAGTTCCAGTTAAGTTCTAAATAAGTTCTAATTCAGTTCTTTTTTATTTTTAGTTCAGTTCCAGTAAAGTTCTAAATAAGTTCTAATTCAGTTCTATTTTATTTCTAGTTCGAATATAGTTCGGCTCTAGTTAAGTTCTAGTTCAGTTTTAATTCAGTTCGATTTCTTTTTACATATTGGTACGTCAAACCACATTCTGATATAAGTGTTATAATATATCAAACTCCTGATTCCATACCATTCCATAAAAGTTGTGGTTTGTTGGCAGGATACTTTGAAAATTTTGCTGTCTAGTTTTTTATAAAACTATCAACAAAGCCAAATGTTAAGGCTTTTATTCCTCTCATTAAAATGTATGTTATACAACCCTATTAATGTCACGATCTTGTTAAAAATTATTACTTACAACTCTATAAAACTGTTAAACATTAAAAAAAAAACTGGTAACTTTTCTGCACAGCAACTATAAATGTAAAAGCTGCATTTTAAAGGTTTTTTATAACTAAAGAAACAAAGTACAACAAACATACAACAGCAGAAAAAAAAGTAAAATAAAAAAAGGAAATTCTTACTTAAGTGGGTGTAGTATTAAACATGACACAAAGCAACGTATGAAGGTTGACGACTTTTAAATTGGCAAGCAAAAACTATAATAAGTGAACAAAAAGTAAACTAACCTTAAGCAACAACAAAAAAACAATATTAATCCGGTAATTATCTCCTAGAACAACGACATAAACTTTGAAATGTTGTTCTAGCAACCATACAATAAAAGTAGATTAAACATTCTTTATTTCCCTCCTCTATTTCCCCCATCTACAATAATTCTGCATATTTGCTTTAATATAAATAAATCTAATTTATTTCTAATATCTATTACTACTCATTCAACTGGTGTGTCAGACATAATGGCCTAAATATTTTTTTCATTTTTTATACCATCTTCTCTAGCATCATTTAAAATAAACCAAGTTTTTATGGTTTTCTCAATGAGAATTTAAAAAATTGAGTAATTTTATTACTGCAAAATTTCTTTTGGCGAAATATATTTTCGTCAAGATTTTAGTTATAAGAATTAAATAAAAATATAGTATAAGAATGATTATTTGCAAAGTTTTATTTTGATATAAATGCATGTCTGTCGAGTGCGTGCGACTTTAGTATTATTAAAGAGGTTCGAGTGCAGCAAGAGAAATCAATGTAAAGTTTGTAGCCTAAGTCTTTCGTTTATTCCTCATTAATAAAAAGAACTTGAGAAAAACAAAATTTCTTTTAATTTTAATAATTGTTAAAAGTTTCAAAGGAAAATAGAGACAGTTATTTTACTTTCCTTTTTAATTTAAATTTTGTTCTACATCAGTTTCAGTTTGCATTTTTCGGGTTCTAGTTCACTTTAAATTAGTTCTATTTCAGATCTTGTTCAGTTTTAGTTAAGGTCTTGTTAAGTTTGAGTTTAGTTTAAATTTTATTCAAGATTACTGAACATTAACAGTTTTTGTTTAGTTTTAGTTCAGTTTTAGTTGAGTCCTCATTCAATTCTATTTTCGTCCAGTCCTTGCTTAGTTGAAATTTAGTTACAGTCGAGCTGAAGTTAAGTTTTAGTTCAGTTCGAGTTTAGCTCTAGTACATCTGCAGTACAGTTTTCGCTAAGTTTTAATCATTAACTTCTATCTAAACATATTTTGTGCTAAAAACGCCAATAAAAATCACGTCAATATTGTAAATATTTTTGATGTCGGCTTCTTAAGCTAAAAAAAATATTTCAAAGTTAATCGAATTAGAAACATTAGTAAAAGAAACAAGATAATGTTACCATAACCCTTTTCTTAAATATTAATATTTGAATAGTTTTTATAATTTTAAAACTTTATGTTTCAAATGTTTTACATATTTGTTATCTATTTAATCTGTTTCCTTTTTAAAGCGATCATCAAAAAGAAGGCAGAGTGAATATACTCTCTGTCGTTACGTTTGTAGCAAGTCAAGAAAATCATTGCAGACCTTATTATAAATATATAGATGTACAGCTACTCACACTATAAGGGGGACACATCGAACAAATTTTATATTGCCATGTTTGGAACTCAAAAAAACAACCTTTGTTTGACAAAACATCTTAAGCCAAGATAAGATAGCAAAAAGTTTTGTAAAAAAAAGCTCGGTTAATAATAAAATAAACCAAAATTAAAGAAAAATTTCGTTTATAATAAAAATTTTAGAAACTTAAACAAAACTGTTGGTTGAATGAAAAATCGCAGGAATAACTTTTTAAACTTTTTAATTTGACTTTAAATGTTTTGCAAAATGCCACAGAATTAAATAAATAACACTGCGGAACAGTCATTTTGCCATCTGGAATTTGATTACAAATTTTTACTAATTTGAGGTCACTGATTTCAAATCGAATCTCTATTCTTCTCTATCAGCTCGACTGTTCGAGATATACCGTTATGTCCAAAATTACGGCACATTCACTACATATATTGGAATAACTTGAAAACGGTTGACCATATTCAGTTGAAAAAAATCCGAAACTCGGCAAAAATATTATCAAACAGCCGTGCCTTCATTTGCCGTATTCACAAAACCCCTTGTATCGTTGTATCTATTGTATGTCGTATAAAAAAGCAATAGTGAACTATGCATTTTAATACAACATACAATTGATACAACGATACAAGGGGTTTTGTGAATACGGTTATTGTTTTTAAATTTGCCCAGTAGTTTCAGAGATATCGTTGAATTTTTGAAAAAAAGAAAATGATGAAGAAAACTAATTTTTTGTTCTTTAAAAATTCAAAAAAAAAAAAAAAAAAGTGGCAAAAATCACAGTTTTGGTTGAAACACATTTAGCTTAAAATATTTTGAAAGAAATGAGGGTAATTTCATTGTAATTGGTGCACAACTTTTAATTTTATTCACAATTTACTGAGAAAACTGAATATCGAATTCTATACAAAAAACAAAATACGTTCATGACACATACATTTTTTTTAAATGTTATTTTTGTATGGAAATCGATATTCAGATAATTTAGGCCCTAATTATATAAAACGCAACGCCAAAGAATTATATTAAAAGCAAAAACATTGAAAGCAACAACAAAGTATTTTGTAATTATGTTGTTGCTTTCTACAGAAATTCATGTACCGTTTTAAAATCTTCAACGCTAGAAGTTATGAGTCGTTTGAAATTTTAAAACGGTACATGAATTTCTTTAGAAAGCAACAAAAAAATTACAAAATATTTATGACTTTTTTTTTTGCTTTCAATGTAATTCTTTGGCGTTGCGTTGCGTTTTACAAAATTAGGTTTTAAATAAATTATCCCAATTTAATGTAGACTTACACAAAATTATAACATAAAGTATGTTAACTAACTATTTAAATGAAGTGTCTCATAAAAGTTATAGATTATTGTGAAATCTTAAAACGTTCTATCCATGTCCATCCATCTATCCGTCTGTTGAAAGTGCGAAAGAGGTCACAATCAAAGTCTCCAGAAGATAAAACTTGATTTTGTGACGGACTGTTATTTCATCTAACCCCATACTAAAGTTCCACCGCCAACGACATTTGGCATTATACGGCCATACGAGATAAGCTAAAGCAAAAAAAAATGGCACAGATAAATTTTTAATACAAAATTATTATTGTTAAAAAGAATGGGCTAATTGAATTTTTTTTATAATTTGTAAAATCTTATACTTAACAAAGGATGGTGTTTAAGGCCCGCTAGAACTAGAAATTGTTAAACATTACACAAAAACTAAATTTGTATAAGATTACGATAAATTGAGGGTTTTGAGAAAAATGGTTATAAAAAGCTAAACAGAAAATAAAATTAAGCTGAATATAATGAACTTAACTCAACTCTTCAATCAAAAAGTATTTGAAATCTAATCTTACTTATAACGATAAAATACTCTTAAATACATGTTTAAGAAAACAGCGATCAGTAAAAGAGACAGAGACAGCCTAAAAAAATAACTTAGGTTAAACTGCAGCCAAGCGTATAAAAACCATCTAAACATAATTTAACTAAGCAATAAACCCAAAAATTATAACTTTGAAAAAGGTACCCGCAAATTTTTGCAAATTTCAAAAACAAAACATAAAACATCAAGAAGACTTCATCACGATATGAACTTATTGCCATATGTAGTCAGGGCTTAACACATCTTCAACAGACAGAAAACACAAAAAAAAACCAAGCCGCCTAATATTGTATGTATACTGGTGCTGCTTTAACCAGACCTTAAACTTGACTTTTTTATTTTTTTTTGTTTAACTCCTAAAAAAAATCAATTTTCTTTGGTGTAGACTTATTTAAAATTCAACAACTGTTGTCTGTTCATATGAATATCTCTACATATTTTTACCTTCTTTTTTTTGACTGCTGGTTGCTATTCATTTCCTAAAGATTGCATTGCAGATGTCAGCTGTTGTTTATGTTAACCTTTTTTTCTTTTTTTTGTATGAGGATCTTAAGCGGTTTATGCCTAAATGCTGTCATGTATGTTAGTTTGTCTCAAAGTTAGTTAGTTATTTTTGGGGGAAATATTTTTTTGAATATTTTCTGGTAGATAGTGGAAAGACCTCAAGTTCAAAGTCATGACTAAAGGTAAAATTGTAGTGATTTTTTTTCTTTTGCTTTTAGTTTTTTTGATAAAATATTTGTGGAAACCCAAAAAAATTATTTTAACATAAAATGGAAAATTTTTCGAAAATGTACTTGACGTAAAGCAGTTTAAATTTTTTTACAAATCTTAAACTACCAGTTTATATTTCCTGTTGAAAATTCTAATTAATTTATAGTACTAAAAACAATCCTTTCAAAAAAGCGAATAATTTATTTCAATCACTTAATAAACTCGATCACAGATAAGCAGCCCCTCATAGTTTGAAATTTGTTTCTACAATTCCTTTTTTTATTATAATTTTCTTGGATAAATATTTTTGGGATTATAAATACCAGCAGCTCTGGTAGGCTAGCTGGTAGTGAGCTAGTCTATCATCGCCGGGGTTGTGGGTTCGATTCCCGTCAGAAATCTAGATTCTTTCCTGCAGACAAGCGTAGAGCTTCGCGGGATTAACTTAGGGAATTAAAAAATAAAACAAAAAGTTTTATCAATTTATCGAAAACAGTTGGAAAAAGTTGATATCGTTGCAAAGTGTTTGTAATTCCCATTCGCTTAACAGTTTTATTTGCATCATGTCTTTAGCTTTCCTAAAGTTTTTGAAAAAAGGTTTCCTGATGAGCTGGCCTAAGCAACCAGTAAAATGAGCGTAGGAACTAGATTTTCCCACCAACTATAAATTTCGGAATTTGTATCAAGAGTACGAATTATGAATTTAGCACATTAAACTAAAAACTAATTAATGAAAAACTTTAATAAAAGTTGTCTTTAGTTGGGTCTATTTTACGGCCCCACAATCGTTAATCTGATCTAAAATTTTAACGTTTTCGCATCATTCACAGAAGAAGTGCTGCTATTGAATGCATAATAAACTGGACGTTAACTGTTAACTGTTTTTGATAAAATTTAAAACCTTTCTTAGGTCAGTTTTTTGTCAATATTAAAAATAGCCGCAGCTAAAAGAGGGAGAGATTTTCCAGGATTCACTTCAAGCCCAAAAGTCATTATTTCGTCAACAGTGAGCAAGCGTTTGCATTTGGTGTTTCTTCTTAAAATGTTTTATTCTTCAGCCTCTTTGTGCGTTGTAGGGACCAATTGAGCTGTGTAGGGTTCAATTATAAGACTATTTCACCTTTAGGTGCTACATCCCACGGGGAAGACGGTGCAGTCAATATCCATTATTTGGCATAAACAAAATTGGCAGGTCGTTCTTCTTTCTAAGAAGTTGAACACACTTAACTAGAGAATTTGTTCACCTGAGACTTTTATTCTAGACCGTTTGTTAGTAAGGCTCATTCATAAATCACTTGATGTCTGCAGTTCCTTAGTAAGATTCAAGTGCATGATTTTGATGGGTCATACGCAAAAATTGCCCCTTGTGTGTTTTGTTTGTGCAGGCACATGTGAGCGTTGGTAAACACATAGTTTTCCATTAAGCTTGAGAGTATCATACGGGAAGGCCTAATGATAGGTATCCTCGTTATGTTCAATATACCTGTGCCTTGTAAGAAACCCTTTTTTGTATAAATATGTACAACATTACTTTTCTTCGAACTCTTTTATTGCTTGTAGACGTCTTTTCTTTGTAAAAACGTTTCTTAAATATCAATTTACAATTCAAACTTGGTTGAGATTAGGGCAATTTTGGTCTGTTCAAGCCACAATTTATAAATAAAATTCCGCAAAAAAAGGAATTGCAGTCAGTTAGAACATTATTCTCTGCCTTTTAACCTTTCCAAACAGACTTATCTTCTACAGGCTTTTTAATTTTAAAACTTTACTTTTATAAATATTTTCCCTTTGAATCTTACTAAAGCTGCGGTCATACTTGGCAAATATTTGACGAAAAAACTGGACCAACAGCCAAACTAAAATAAATTTTATTTTAACTCCAACATTTATTTTGATTAAAATACAACATCTAACATAAAACCTTTTTTTTCTATGTTAAGCAGTGCAATTAGTATTTTTTGTTGTGATATTAAGGCCATGTTAAAGCTCACTAACTATTAACAAAAGTATTGGTTATGCTTATTTGGTCAAATATTTAATAAGTGTGACTGTAGTTTTAGTATAAATAACATGCAAAAGTCTCTCTCTCTCTGAAAAAATTTTTTTAACAAAAAAATCTTTTTTTTAAAAAACAACGAAATTATTTTTTTTTTAATTTATTTAAATATTTCGTCAAATGAATTTCATTATATCTGTGTGGTCATTTATTGATGTATTTATTAATATTATGTCGAATAAATAAACTGTTTTGTGAGTTTTGTTTTGTTTTTCTTTTCTTTTATTTTATTTTTTTTTTTTTATTAATTCCAAAAGAAATTCAAAGAACTGCAACTTCCTCAACAAAATTAATGTTAAATTCTTTTATTCTTGACGAGACCCAGACAAAAATCATTTCTCATGAAAAAATGTTTTTATAAAAAGTGGAGTTAACAAAAAGTAAATATTAGGCAAAAAGTTGTTTGCTGATGAGAATTATTTAGTAATTTAGCTTTTAACAAATGAAGGAAAGATATGTCGGCAAAAAATGCATAATTTATGCCCAATTAAAACAAAAATAATTTATTTTAACTCCCCCTATTTTCATAAACGCATTTCAAGTGTAACACTTAAATGGTTCTAATGTCTCAAATTACATAAAACTCCTCATATATTTGATAAAAACAGCAATTAGAAAATGTTATTAGCAGAGTTGGCTTTTGCTAAGGTAACAGATAAAATCAAGACTCGCACCCGACATCTTAAAAATCTACTTCTCGACGATTTGATTGTAAAATACAGCAATCAATACGACTCTATGTTTCTGCCAATTTAATCTTCAAAAGGAAAGGGCAGATATTCTATTCTTACTTATGTTAAAAGAAGAGCAATAGCTGCGTGTCCTAAAAAATTCACTGATTAAAGTCCTATTAAGTTAACAATCTACAGCAGCTATTGTAAAACGTCTGTGACGATGCATAACACAACTTAAAGAAACCGTTGAGTGAAAACAATAATTGAACATGGTAACGCGATTTTTGTTATTAATTGGCATATTACTGCATATAAGGGTGACAATCGATTGCATGCAAAAACATTTTTGTTCGAATTTGAAAGTTTTTCTTCGAAATATTTTGACATTAGGTCTTAAAGATCTGTGCTAAACCGGACAACGTTTTCTGGACGCGCATCGAGGTCAAAGGTCACATATTTGCAAATTTTACAATTTGTATGAAATAAAATTGGGCAAATCGTAAATTTTATGCAAGATTTGATGATATATTTATTTTAATAAAGAGGACAGAAAACCCATTTTTTTTTTGGAAATTAACCCTCGTATCTCCTTTGGGTAAAAGTGAACCACAAATTATTTTATCACTAAATTTGTTAATATTTGTAATTTTTAGGCGGAAATTAATAGATACTTTTATTCAAAAGCGTTTATAGCAAAAATAAGTTTTACCAATCAAATGCTTGATCAATGATAAAAGTACATAAATCTAGATGGGATTCTACCTAGTATTTAACTGATGTCTAAATACACAAGTAAATATGGCAATCATAAAAATAATTTTAAATTACTTTCGGTTTTTAAAAACGTCATTAAATATTAAAAAGCTAGTTAAATTTCACTTAAACTACAATAAAGCGGAGTTTATGTAATATAAACACATTATTCCTGTAGACTTTTGACAAAAGAACTTATGTTGACTAAAGAAAAATCTTCAGATTCTTGTCGTATTTGTAAATGTTCAATGCCGATAAAAATATTCAATTAATACAAAAATTGTACCTTTTTTTTAATTTAAACACAAAAAGTTAGTAGATTTTTGCATTTAAAATTTTTTTAAACGGACTTAAGTGCTCCACAGAATTACATATCGAAATTTTTTTGAAGAGATTTGTTACTTAGCATTTTTCGAATACAGCTGCGTATAATTTTGTACCACCTGTAACATATAAAAACATCGTAAACAGAATAATTTTTGAGCAAGTAATAAAATAAGACAGTTGCTTTCATTAAATGTTGTTTTTGTTCCTGATCTTTTGCTATTTTTCCGTGGTATTCTTAAATTAAGTTAATGCCTATTTCAGCACAATCATTAACAACACTTATGTTTTGGATAATGTTTTTTCCTTTTATTCACTCTTCCATCACATTCCAAGAATGTGGAAATTTTTTGAAAATCTTCATAGAAATTCCAAAACTCTTGAGAACAGATCCTACAGAATATCACAGTTGTCTTTGAATATAAAACTCTTTAAATGTTCCTTCTTTATAAAGAGCTTCTTTGGTATTTCGTCATCTTCATTTCAAGAAGTACATATAAACATCTTTGCCTCTTACTTGGTTTTTGTTATACTGTCTATTCCTTTCTCATTTTTCGTCTAAAAAAAATAGACGATTTAATATTTTTTTTTTAAAATATTTTGAATAATGGTTTTCCAATTTTCTCAAGGACATCATAATATGAAGGCCCAGTCCAACGATGTCGACAAGAACATTTCTTTCGTATATTTGTACTGAAAACATAAACAAATTTTAGTTTTTTATTATTGTTTTTAATATAAATATGCGAAAGAAATGTTCTTGTCGACATCATGGGTCAAACAGTAAAAGGGACTTTATCTGCCTTATTCGAATCAAGCAAAAAATTTGAATAAGAACTTACAATAAAACCAGTAACTTCTTTCAAAGCATTGATTTCCAGGTCGGTTTTTAAAGAGAATATAGCCTTTGCAATTCATCTAGCGTAGTGTTATGCACCGGGCTTTCTGTACTTTATTCCTAGAGGAGGATTGCCACCAAGGAATATCGTTTCTTATTTCAAAAACTCTTTATAGTAATTTCTTGGAAATGAATAAAATCATCTTTTTATTTCCGGCTAATAATGGCAAATATTAATGAATTAAACAATAATATAGTTTATGGATCACTTTGGCCCAAAGGCGACATGAGGGTTAATTTCCAACAAAAAAACGGTTTTACTGTCCTCTTTATTAAAATAAATAAGTGCATATATTTTGCTAAAAATTTACGAATTCACAAATTTATTTCATATAAATTGTAAAACTTGCATATATCGGACCTTTGGTTCAACTTTTCCGCACAGAACTTTGAAATCTAGTGTCACAATATTCCGCAGAAAAAAAACTTTAAATTCGAGAAAATAATTTTTGGCTGTCACCCCACTGCATATACAATACTGTCTATTGATCCATTCATGATAAAATCGCAAACCAAATTTTTAGCAAATGATGGTTCAACAAGTCAGTTTGATTTCAATCGAAAACTAAATATGTAGAAAAAATATTAGTAAAATATAACATAATAAATATAAGTAAATTATTTTTTCTGTAAAATTTTATGTGGAAGTAAATTAAAGTTCGTTTCCTAAGTCTTTTATTTCGCTTAATAAACCTTGTTTCTTAAGTCTTTTTTTATTTTTTATCATAATTTTTTTTTTCTTCTTGACTTATTTTCTTAAAGTCTAGTTCAAAGAACTACAACTTCCTTAAGAAAATTTATAAACCCAGTTTTGTGCTCTCTAGCACCGACAACATACGGAAATGAAACATTTCTCAAGAAATTTTTTTCTAAACTACAATTTTTTTTTTCTTCTTTTCTGTCTTAGGTATAGAAAGATATAAATAATGTCATTGTATTTTTTTTAACTTTGGTCTCCAACTAATAGGTGATGTTTACATGGAAAATTTATTAAAGCAAAAAAAAAGACTTGTATCTTGTTAAAGTTTTCTATTTTATTTTTGTCCAACGACAGCAATATTTTGCCGTAGTCGGACAAAAAGAGCAGTCAAGCGGTATATTTCAAACATTTCTTGAAAATGGTAAGACACTTTAAAGAAAAAGAAAATTTAAAGTTTTTCATACGCAAAAAAAAACTTAAAACAGATATTTGAGAAAAGGGGTCATATAAAAAGCAGCTTAGGTTAAATCTAGTCTTTATACAAAAGCATGAAAATAAAATCTGAATAAAAAATTTCCATGTAAGGGAGTTTAACTAAAAAAATACCTTGAAGGTCTTTTTTAAAAAATCTACAGCACACAGTGGGAAATTAAGAAAAATATAAAGAAAAGTGCAGTTAAAGTATTAAAAATTACACATGCCATTAATTTGACTAACAAATTTCAATAAGCACAATATTTTTACTTGCTTTTTATTGCTTTATCTCTGATGCCCACCAGCATTTTATACGAAAATCATAGTTCAGATAGGCACTGTCAAAATCCGTATTTTTAACAACAGATATGTTTTTGAAAAATGTGAGTACATGGTTTATAAGTACCCCTGTGTGTGAACTCTTATTTACAAATGTCTATGAGCTGATGCTGTATGAGATCAACAAGCTTCTGTTAAATAACGATAGTCATCTGATATACGAAGGACCTTTACTAATATGCGAAGGAGCTTTCAAATAACTAGACTAGGACCTATCCCACTGCCCTTGACTACTGACGCTCGAGAAACTGAATAGGGCTCTAGTCAGATGCGATCTTAGAAAACCGGCCAATCGTAAGCAGCATACAATTTTCAAGAATTCTAAACCTTTTTTCTCCAAGAGTGTAATGCCAAGAGCTGGAAAGAACCGTTTAAGACGAGCTGACGCACGAGCTAGTATATATGTTTGTCATTCCGTTTGAGATTTCTAAGAAGTAAAATTGAAAACTATAATAACAGCAAATTTCGAACCACCAGTGCCACTGGTTAAAGATTGATGTTTGACTGTTGGCTGGCAGGCCAACCGCAGTGGTGCAGAGGCTAGAACTCAAAGAATTCTGATGAAAGAATATGGTGATTCTTGAAACATGTAAATTCAACCCAGGTTCGAGCCCCAGCTTAACCAAGAAAATTATCAATAAATTTTAATAAAATTCCAAGTTGTAAAATTCCTTCCTTCAGTCAAAATAATTTAATGAAAATAAAATTTGATGAACCTAACTAAAAAAAATATCAAAATTTCTAAAAAAAAATGTATCTTAGACCCTATAAAATATCTATATTCTGGGTCCTTATAAGTAGCGAAGTTGATTTAATGATGTCCGTCTGTGCATCTTCCGGTGCGTATGGTGAAGTGGAGTTGCCGAGTATCCCGGAAATTATGGCGACTAGATTTTTATATATTTTTTTTTACATATACTCAGTCAAAGTTTGTTATTAAAATTCAGCCAGATCGGTCCATAAATGATAGAGTTAAAAGGAGAAAACTACTATTGCCTCTAACTTTTGTTATACAATCCCCTGTTGTTTTTGTTTTAGTTTAATGTGTAGACTTTTTTGCTTTTTTACCTTTAACCAACACTTACATACCTAATTCGCCGCTTAAATAAATAAATGTGTTTAAAACATAGAATCAATTGGCTTTTCGGTAAAATGGTGAAGTTTATTAAAGATTCCTCCCAGCCGTATATAGCACTTTTACATGTTTTAGTTTTCTTTCATAATTCCCCACTGTGCAGCCTAGCGTTCAAATATCTTGATTTTCCAAGAAATTTTTATAAAAAAAAAACATTTTAGAATAGCAGCAACATTAGTTAAGCGTGAGAATCTAAAGCATTTTCCCCCTACAATTTGGTAACAAATTTTAGTTAAATAACTAAAAGCCAAGTACCTGGCAAAAAAAATTGCTTTGCTTATTATAATAAAAAAAAATGTAATAAAAAATTAGTTTCATATTGTTGAGGGAAAAAAATCGTGCGTTGCTTAAAGGGCTTTTTTATGTTAGACAAGAAAGGCAGCTTTAAGAAAATATTGAATTAAAGCAGCTTAAAATAAATTTTAATTTTTTTCTCTGATCTCTTAAGCCTTTAAATTTTCGATGAAAACAAGTTTTATAAAAATCTGTTTTTTTTAATAAAATTATAAAAAAAAAATATTGTCCTTTATTGTTAACTCTAGAAACTGCTGTGACTCATTTGTTTTATCTGTAACAAAAAAAACTAGGCTTGTTTATTGTCTTTGTAATATTTATTAAGAAAAAACCTTTAAAGCTGCATATCAGTTTTTATTTATTTATGGTTGTTTTGGTTTTTAATATTAAATAATGTTTAGAGTTTTATTTTCAATATTTTTTATACACAATTTTATATTTTTTCTTGCTCTTTGACCATAAACTTTGCTTATTTGCCTTAAATGATTTCAAATTCATATGCAGGTATGAGGTATGGCCTCAAAAACCAACTTACAGAACAGCAAAGTTTTGGCTTTAGTTTGAAAACAAGACAAATTTGTTTTTTAAATAATAATATTCTAACTCAAACTACAGCTACAACATTGTTAAAATATAAACATTGTCTGTGCCTTCTTTGTAGCAGAGTTTGAAATACAATGTTGCTTAAGCTTAAAGTCAACATGTTATTTGCATTCTTCTTACTTTATACAAACTAAGAACGAATTGAAAAAATAATTAGAACTTTAAGTTTTTATTTAATTATGTAATAATGAATTTTTATGATCGTTCTTAATAAATAGTTTGCTGTCAGATGCGCCAATGCTATACAGAGTTAATAAGGTCCAGTAAAGCGCTGAGGGTAAAACTGGTATACAAACATATTTTGATCATGACAATAATTCATAGTTTTAATGCAATATGGCCGGATAAGCCCATTAACGTAGCAACCAATTCATATTATAATTGTTTTCGAATACTTAAAACCAATATTTACTATTTTTATTTTTAAGGCAACTAATTTTATAATATTCAAGTAAAATTTATTATTTAGTTGATCTTAAAGAGCTACATAAATATATGATTAGTCGTGTGAATGATTACACAAGTGTTTTACTATAATTACACTAACGAAATGTTATCAAAAGTCATAAATAAAGAATTGTTACATGTCAATAAATATTGTGTCAATTTTCTTAAAACAAAAAGCATTATGCGCACTTGCACATGAAACTACTTCAAACACCATGCATGCACAATCCTGCAGTATGTCATAAACAAACAAACAAACAACCATTTTGCACAACAATAAAACATCTCTCAAAAAATCTCATCAACATTTTAATTGGTTAATTACTTAATACGATTTAAAAACACGAAAAAAATTATTTTCAAAAAAAAATTAAATCAATTTCATTTCCTGATCCTTATCATGACACATCCTTTTTTTCTCAATCTCATTACAGATATCCGATTCCCAAAATATCGCACAACCCAATGGCATCCAACAGACACAACGCAAACAATTAGAAGTATTACAAACATGCACTGCTGCCGGCGGAGCAATACAAGTGATACGATCCCAAACTGTACAAACAACATCATCCCGTTGGTCTACGTCCTCAGCATCACCATTATTACTATCGGCATCCACATCACCCATACCACAGCAATTACAGCAAACAAAAAATAACAGACATAGTTTTAAACAAAAACAAACACACAATTCCCCAACACTCACCACCTCCTCCACTTCCACCTCTAATCCGTTTACTGCCACAAATGGTTTAAATCATAAGCCCCTCCATCAGCAGCATTTTGATCAAATGCAGCAGCAACATCAAAAGTTGCAACAACAATTCCCTCATAGTTTAGTTAATGGTATTAGTAGTCGTAATAGAAATTGGCCAGATTTAACTGGAAAAATGTCCGCATTGGATATTTGTGATAATGATCATGATAATGAACATGATCATGACAATGATTACATTGTACAACAACAATCAAGTGATGAACAAGCCAGTGATAATAATGAAAACGATTACGATGATGATTCGTTAATTGAAGTTAATGATGATGATGATTATCATCATCAGTATTTGTTAAATAAATGCAATAATTTGAAGAATATTGACCTTTCAAAACGTCATTCGCTTACGTTATTTGCCACTAACAATGACAATAGCAACATGAGCACTGCGATCAACTCTAATATGAATTATGATCATCATCACCATCATAATGATAATAACTCACATCATCACCCCAACCACAATCACGACCACAATTGCAACCACAATAATAATTTAAGTCGTGATAGTAGTAGTGGTAGTTGTAGTAATAATAATCAATTATTTTTGTTGGATACGGCGCCAAGTTTAAAGTTAAGTAATCTAATGGTAAGTAGTTGATTATCGATTGTTTTTGTCAGTTTTTTCTTTGAACAAATAACATTTGAAAAAGGTTTATGTTTGGCTTTTTCGTTGAGTTTAGTTAATTTACATGTTAACTATTATAAACGTTTTATATTTTTTATTTATTTTAGTTTGTTTTCGCTAGTGTTTTTCTTTGAAATGATCATTGGTTTTAAGTTTCAAAAGGAGGTCAACGTAAAAGTTTTTAATTTTTTTTATTGGCATATTATGATTTATTATCGTTTCTTGTTGCAAACAAGAAACTTTTTGAAATTTGATGACATAATTTGTAAATTGAAGCAGAGATTATTGAAAAATTACATATGTACATATGTAGTTGAATCGCTAAGTGCAGAAAGGTGACTACTTCACAACATTCCTTCTTAGGATAATAACTCAAAATAGTGTAGTTAATAATAACACTGTTCTAAAATTTCCCTTTTTTTTTTTTTTTTTTTTTTGAGATTAACCAAGCACCTGGCGTTTTAACCGAATTCGGGTACACTGAATCCCGATGTGCTAAACGCTTTTTTAGTTTAGCTCTTGTTTTCGAGATATACCGTTATTTCGAAAATGGAGTTGGATGCACATCAAATATTTCGTAACTCCGAAACGGTTTCTTTTATGGAACAAATTAAAAATAAAATCCGCAATAAAATTGCCTTTAACAAACCAAAAAAAATGTTTACCAAAATTTCGAAATTTTTGTTTTTTCACAAAAAAAAATCAAACACACAAATGAGGCGGTTTAATGAAATTATTAAATTTGGCCCCTGCATTTCCTAGGATACCCCTAGACGTATCAAATGTATGGCCAAACTGAAATTGAATAAAATGTCCCATAACTACTTAGGAGTCGCCCCTAGGGGAATATATTGAATGAAACACCTCAATTAGCATTTTGTCCATAACATTTTCTCGAGACGGGCGCTCCCATACAAATATCGCGTTTTATGAAATTCTTTAATTTAATTAAAATTTTTCGTCTTTTGTGAATTAAATCGGAAGTTATAAACAGATTTTTATCATTGCTGGCTTATTTTGTTTGCAAAAAAAGCATAGCTGCTGCATTTTCCATTTTTTTTAAGGAATTTTTAACAAACAAAAATGTTTAACTTTACCTAAAGGTAATTTTATTGTGGAATTTCGTTTTTGTGTTGTTTTCAATAAAATAAACCATTACGCGAATACATGTTGTACAACCTCTTGCATTTTCGAAATAACGGTATATCTCGAAAAAAGCGCTAACATAATAAAGGTTAGCACCACTGAATTCAGCGTACCCGAATTAGGTTAAAACGCCAGATGCTCCGCTTGTCTCAAAAAAAGTATGTGTAAATAAAGCCAATAAGCCTCATGAGCTTAAAAATATTGCATTAGAACAGAAGTATAAAAAAAATGCCCAAATGACTTTTATGTAAAGAGAAACTTACATAAAAAGGCGGATCGCACCATAATCCGAAAACAAACAATATTAGAAAAAAATTAATTTTAATTAAAATGTACAGGTATGATCAGTAAAACTATGGCTTTAAAATTCTTGTAATTCAATATTCTGTGTATTTTGTATAAAAAAAAACATAAATCTTTCATTAAATAAACATTATATATCTTGTCTTTTCTTAACCCTTTTAACGCCCAGCATTTCACTTGTAATAGAAACAATATTTGAAACTCGTACAATAAAATATTGCGTTAAAAAAAAACAAAGACATTCGTACATTGAACCTTCTTTTTTACATAATGTTCAACAAAAAATTATTAAATTTCATTGTTTATAGTCAAGCGTGAAATAAAATAATTCTTATTTAACAAAAACTTAAAAAAAAAGACTTTTTCCAAAAATAATAATCGCAAGAACAGTATGAAATGACACAGGTCTTCTTTTTTGACTGGTTGGGAACGATCAGCAAAAAAAAATTACAAAACATGGAGTATGATGATGATAAAAGAGTTGGAAATAAAAAAAAAACACAACCTGTAGTTAATGACTGGTGATTCCGTAAAAAAACAATTTAAGCCATATGTTTAGATTGTAATAAGTCAAGAAGAAATGAAAACAAATGGTAAAAAAATAACAATGTGACTTCAAGAGAAAGAACGAACGATTAATTTGTTAATTTAAAAAGCTATTAAATCTTTTTTTTTTGGCATTTTAAATGAAGAAAAAGTATAAAAAACACAAAACATTTCTTTTTAATGAAATTCTGTCTAAACACCCCCACAACATTTTTTTTTTTTTTATTTATGTTACCTCAATTTAAATTCAAACCAATAAAACCGTTGAAATGAAATGTAAATAAAATATACAGTGATTAGAAAAAGTTAAGGTACGAAATATTGAGATACACTATTTCATAAAGGATTTCAAAACTGTTAAAAATGCTTAAGGCACTTTTACACGAAATGTATTTTACAGTGGCTTTGTCAGCTGTAAGATACATATGGTTGCGCGTGTCTGTTAAAATTAACAAACACAGAAGGTTTATAACTTTTTGCTTTTACATGTAAGTTTTTTGTTTCATATATATACATATATATATAACCCAAAATCGTTTAATATATTTAAATTTCTACCCACTTTTAATTGTAAAAGGTTTTTTTATAGAGTGACACAAATGTAGATCATAATAAAAGTAGAGAATATATGAAATTAATGCTTAAATATGATTTCTTCCATGTGGGCGCCACGGCTGGAGCGTAGAAGGCGCAATCTGGAACACCAATTTTCAACAACTTTTCGCATTCTGACCATCATCGCTTTTGAAGATATATCGGCCAATGACTCCGCCAGCCCATAAAGCGCACCAAACAGTAATTTTCTGTGGATGTAATGATGTGTTGACAAAAGCTTGTGGATTCTCCTCACTTTAAATGCGACAATTCTGCTTATTTTCGTACACAGAAAAAATGTTTGCAAAAAATTATTCAATTAAATAATTAATTGGTGTACATTAATTATTCAATTAATTTTTTGTTTGCTGCAACTATTTTTTTTTTAATCAAAACCCATAAAATTAAATGTTTGTGTATATGTGGTGTATTTTTTAGTTTATGCTATTTATTTTTTTATTGATTAATTTGGGACCCATGACTCGAAAATACAAATCCGTTAATGGATATGATCAATTCCTTTGCAGGGGCAAAATTAGTAAAATATTTAATTGTCTGAACGAATTGTTTAATTAAAGTCGATGTTCTATTTTTTCTGTGTACCCATTCACCCAGAAATGGGCTTCATCTGAAAATAAAACTTTGAATGGAAATTCAAAATCAATATCAATTTGTACTTCAGCCGATTTGCCGAATTGTTTTGGGTAAACATTTTAACAATTTGCACGCGTTGCTCTGGCGTTAGTCGATTCATAATAAAATTGTAAAGCAAACTAAACAAAAAGCCACTATCAGATGTTAAATGTGTGCTTAAATAAAGCAGTGATGCCAACTCAACGTTGTGACACTCTTAAAAAACACCCTTTATTTAAGTTATTAAAAAACATTTTTTTTTTAAAAATATGTGTATTTTTCCAAATGACTTAAGAACAGCTGATGTCAGATAGATTCAGTTCAAAAAAAAAACATACTTTAAGGGCCATTATTACAACCTGCCGTTAGTTAAATGTTGGATTTCCTCAAAACTTTTAACAAGTTTTTTATTATTTCAAGTAAACTTTAAAGTATTGCTTTGGTTAAAAGCAAAGTTGTAATAGTGAAAAAATTTTTAAAAGTGAGACAAAATTATTAAACTATCGACAAGTTGTAATAATGCCTCTAATTGAAAAATTTTACACTTCAATTCGAGTCAACACTTAGAGAAGCAATATTTTTCTTTTTTACATGTCGTGTAAAAGACAAGCACACTGCTAAATACATGTCGTCTTAAACCACCATCATATGCAAGTTTAAGCCTGTTGTCGGCCTTATCCACACAAAATTTTATAATGAGGCTCTTGTTTACATATGGAAGTCATGATTATACCGATATCAACATTTTTAAGAGAATAAAGCGAATTAAAGCAATTTAAGGAAGCAGGACGAATATTTTTATCGGCATCCATTCGGAGAATTTTTTTCAAATCAAAAATCAGAAAAGGACTCACATTAGTCGAGTGTTTTATGAATGATCAATAATTAAAAGATCAATATAGGACTCGAAATAGTATATGGTAAAATTTATCTTAAAGACTTTAAATGAATTTTTTCTTAAATAAAGATTTTTATTGAAATCAAACAAAATTTTTACAAATATTAAACTAATAATATCTTAATTTTCGATGTGCGAAATTCTTAAGACTTTTAAATGTATTTAGTTGTCCGAGGGAAAGAATTATTTCGATCATCTGATATAGGAAGTAATTAAATAAGAGTGCTATATCGGCTTTATAGAACCTTTGATACCCTCCTCCGAGAGTTGGAATATTTCAGGAGTTGGGCTTTACAGTGAATCTGAAAGTTATCAATAAATTTTTATGAAAACTGAACTTACAGTATAATTATTTGTTGCGGTTTTAGATCTACGATTAATGACGGCTCGACCATCAGAAAGTTTTACAATTTTGTTTCTAGTCTTATAAAATTTTATTTGATCTAATTTGAATGAAACATCATGATTTGTTTCAGTTTAGGGCATATTAAAGTGATTTTAAGGAAGGGATTTTATATTGGACATATGGTAAATTATAAACCGATCACGGTAGAGTGAGGTCACGTATTTTGTAGCATTTATGCGTTTTAAAGCAGTGTTCGAAAACAAACAGCATTATTTTACGTACGGCTCATACACCCAGAAAATATATTTTTTTAGTGTTTGTGTGTTAATACACAACCCTTTATACAAATCTTAACTATTTTCAAGAAAGTAACGAACAATATATACCGTTCTGTTCTGCGTTATTAAACAGAATAATTTTGGAGTGGCTCTGTTTATTTTAACATTATATTTTAACAGCACGAATAGTTTGTGTTTCCATTGTGTTTGTGTAAGGGTTTTTTGCTGGGTTTCTTGTTTCTTAAATCTATTTTGTTTTGTTAACAAAAGTGTTATTTTCGCTGCCAAAGAGCGCTCAGCACAACTGAAACAAATGAACATTAATGTGCTCAACCGAACACAGCCAAGTTTGTAGCCTTAAAAAAACAGAATGAAATAAAATATTCTTATCTTTTTGTTGAATTGGATAAGAACAGTATTATTTTTGTGATCGAAGATCACAAACAGAGACCGATTTACTAGCCGTAAAAACCCGTATAAAAAGAAGAATCGGTGCTATGTAGGGTTGCAGGCGGCCTGGAATTGCCTGGATAATCAAGTTTTTTTTTGGATGTTGTCCAGGTTCCAGCTAAAATGCAATTTTTCCAGTTAAACAACTTTATTTAATTTTGAAAAATTTAATAAAGTAATGTTTAGAACAAAATCATATACATAATAAGAAAAAATTGCAAGGAAAAAATTTATAATTTGCCGACAGACATTCGAATTAATGAGATATAGAGAGAGAGGTCCAGTTTTTAAAAAATGCGATAAAAATAACGTAAAAACTTATATAAATTGATCTCGTTTGTTAGGCATGCCAACTTGCAATACATTTTGTGCAAGGACTAAAAGTATTTCTGATAATCTTTACTCACAAGATTCCATTCATATGACCGAATAAAGGCTACAATTTTCAAACATTTTTGCTTACAACTTAAGTAAAACAGTTATCAAATTTATCAAATAACAGTACAAAAAAAATATATATGTGGCTAAACATAACTTTACAAACTTTAAAAACGATCCAGTGTTTAAAGTTCATTAAATAATTTTGTTTTATATACTTCATACTATAAGTTCAGCTTATCTTTATTAGAACTTATCTTAAAATAAAAAAACAACGGTAATTAAAAGAAAAATTTAACTGAAACAAAACTTTCAAAGTGTGAAGCCAAACTTAGGAATAAGAAATTCAGCCATAGGCTTAAAGCTTCTACAACAACATTCAATAATGAACAAACTTGTAGAAATGTTTATAGAATTGTATATTGTATGATTTTTATTTAAGGAGTTTTAGTTTAATTAAAAGGAAATTTTTACGGCTTCGAGAATTTCTTCCTTGGACACGTGAATTTGTAAAGCCGCGTTTTTAAAACTGGTTTTCTTAAATTTTTTAACTCACTGTAATCTAATCAATCATAGGATTAATGCCTGTAAAAATTACAAACAAAATACGATTTTTAATTTTACAAAAAAAAAAAAAATACAGTTATTTATGTCTTTAAACCAAAACACTGAGGCATTGTTTGTTTTTTTTGTGTATTCATTACAGAAAAGTAGTTCCAGCCTATCGAATAGTTCGAATAATTCCACGACTGCATCTCAGGCAATAACAACAACGCCAGCAAATCCATCGTCAATGAACACCCACAAGAATATGGCAACAAACAAAATAAGCCTACATGCAATTGTTGGCGGCAGCAGCAGCAGCAGCAGAAATAACACAACATCATCGACACCATCACCAACATCCCCAGCAACGACAACAACAACAGCGGCACGACCATCTTGGCAACAACCTACCTTATATAGACAAAACAGCTATAAAAACCACAACAACAACATTTCACATTTAATGAAATCACGCGTAGGTGACACTCACAATTGTTGTAGCAGCAGCAATCACAGCAGTAGTGGTGATGAATCTCGTTCGTTTAATGGCAAAACTGAAACAGATCTTTGTCATCTCCAGCGTCGTCAGTCACCCAACAATCAACTGCAGCAGCAACAGCAAATACAGTTTAAACAAAACGATAGATTGACACCAACGCATTCTCCACATACAACATACCATCGTGTCGATTTGGAAAGTTTCCGGCATTATAATAATCATAATGACAATGAAACAACAACAACAAATAATAATAATAAAGATACTGACGATGATGGCTTACGGTAAGATTTATTTCTTATTTTTCTTTTTTTTCAACATCTTCTTTTCATGCTCCTTCTCCCCCTCCATGACAAAAATTAATTTATTTTGTTTTTTCTTTTCTAAATTTTTAATTTTTTGTTCGAATTTTCAATATTATTTTTTTTTTTTTTGTTGTACATTTTCGTTAATGAATAATTTATTTTAAAGTTGCTGGAGGTTTAAACAATAATTATTTTACATTTATTTAAGTTTTAATTGTGTTTTCGAGAGGTTTGGTAAGGTGATCGCTTAAAGTTGTGTCAAAGTAAAAGTGAAGTAAAAGTTAAAATTAATTTAGGAAAATCAGAAAACAAAACTTTATCAATTTATTTAATAAAAAAAAAATTAAAATAAAAATCATTTGTGTGAGAAATAAAAGTTTAAACCATCATTTGTAAATATTGGATAATGCACGAAGTTAAATGCGATTCCATCAAAATAAATTTATACGAATTTTATCCATAAAATGCCATAACCGAATAAAACTAAGTTTAATTATCGGTACCATTAAAATTTTTAATTATGTATACATTTCCCGATAAGTCGCATTAAATATTTGCGAATCATAAAATGTGTTGAGCAATAAACCCTTAAACAAGTGTTTAAAACAAAATTCTCAAAATAATATTTTAAAAAATAAAACGATTAAAACAAGTGTAAAATAAACGTATATTGAATTAATTTTATTAATTTTAATTTTGATATTTTTAGTTAGGATTGAGTTGATCAAATTTAATTTTCATTAAATTATTTTTACTGAAGGAAGGAATTTTACAACTTGGAATTTTATTGATAATTTTCTTGGCTGTGCTGGGGCTCGAACCAGGGTTGAATTTACATGTTTCTTTCATCAGAATTCTTTGAGTTCTAACGTTTGCACCACTGCGTTGCCTTCCAGCCAACAGTCAAACATCGATCTTAAACCAGTGGTACTGGTGGTTCGAACTTTTAAATTTTATGTTACTTGTTGCTTTCTTTCCTCTGTTTTGTTTTCGTATTCTTTCTATCAGTTCAACTAAAAATCAAAATTGTTCTTTTTTTTAATCTTTTAATGCAGTGCAATAATCTCGTATAAACCGACACCCTTTTTCAATGGACACCCGTTTGCTATTGCCTTGTCTTGGCAGCGCTTTATAAGCAGAGCATTAGAACAAGTGAAAATTACGTCAATCGGAATACAAATTACATGAGTTTTATTAAAATTGTCAACTTTGTTGCAACTAACAAATTCATTTAAATCTGTTGTCATATTAACAAAACAAGATGTTTTCATTATACACACTTTAACTTTAAACTCTTAAAATTCTAACTAATTAACCAATCGCAATTGAATAGACTTTATATAAATCAATTTCAATTATTAAAATAATTTTAATTTAAAATTACTCTACTTCTTCTCAATCTACTTTGATCAATATTTCGTTTATTTCGGCAATTATTACACCAACCTTAAAACGAGTTACGTGCTTTTAACAAACTTCATCAACAAACTAAAAATAATCAAAAAAAACTTTTTGCATTTGTTTTTCAAAGCAAAACTACCCCCCGTATTGAAAAGTATTCAAAAACGTTAATTAAATTATACAAACATTTAAAAAAGTGAAGTTTTCGTTGAACCCCTATTTAATTATCATTGTACGAATTTATTATAAAAATGTCTTATTAAAATTATAAATAAGAAATACCAAACAAGTTTATTTGTACCTCTTCTAATTTAATCACCAAGTTATTGCCCCTTTTAATTCAAATTTCGTTTGTCCAAGTAATAATTACGTCAACCGTAAAAAAATTACGTGCATTTAATTGAATTAATCAACTGACAATAAATTGCAATCTAATCTGTTGTCAATTGTGTTGGCGATTTATTCGCACTAAAAATGTGGTAGTTAAATAAAATTATGAACAGAAGAAAAATTTGTGTAAAATATTTTTGCTAAAATCATTTTAAAGCAAAGCACGGTAGTCAATTCCGACCAAAAATAAATTATTTTTCAATTTTTTTAAGTAAATTGCAAAAATTTTAATTCCAAATTAAGAATATCATATTTGATCCCTCGCTAAAATATATGCAAAATACAAATACAAATACGAATTTCCGAAAAGTAGCAAAATATGATTGAGAGCTTCCTTAGGAGAGGAGAATACAATTAAAATGTTTTTTTTTACCAGTCAGTAACGTTAATCTTCATCTGTCATCTGAAGTGCCATTTATTTAGTGAAAGATTTCATATTTACGAATATGGATTGTCTAACAACTAAAAAACACGTAAAAAAAGTTTAAACTTACTTCAAAAATGGCGGTTCAAAGGCAGCCACTTTTTTGTCATTACAGGATTATTGAGGCTATCAGTGCAGAAGTAGTGTAACCCACAATTTAATTTGGTTACGATTCTGGTGTAAGATATGTTCTTTGCTCTGTTCTTTACAGTGCAATAGTCGAGTAAGCCAACTGTTTGTATCCAAAACAGATGGCGCTAGATACATAGTTTTTGCACGGGCTGTTACAACCAAGTACTTTAGTGCAAGAGTAGTGTAAACTCTTCATTATCTCATAATAAGTAGTCTTGGGTTACACCACTTCTACGCTGATAGCCTCAATTATGGTCGGCTTAATCGAACTACTGTGCAAGAATTTGGCAAGAATATCAAGGAATTTTAAGAGACTGGAAGCTTTACAGTTGTGGTCAGGCCTGTGCATCAACGCAATGCGCACACAGCCGAAAGTATCGCTTCTGTTAGTGAAAGTGTAGCAGCTATTGGGAATTTGTCAATTATCGCTATGGCCGTATATAAACAAGTTTTTTTTGCCTGAAATTGAAAATTATGAACTGAAAAAATATGTGGTTTCAACCAGAGTTGTCAACTTTTTATTACTAAAACACGTTTATCTGTTTATCAAAACGCGCTGGGTCGCAGCGTTGAATAAAAAATAATTTATAACCAAAAGGCTCTATTTTTAGCGAGCTAAATTAAAGAACAATTTTGATTTTAGTTGTACTGTTAATTTTTAATTTTTTTATATTCTTTAATTAGGCTTGAGTTCATGAAATTTAATTTTCTTTCAATTATTTTCACTGAGGAAGGAATGTTTTACAACTTGGAATTTTTATTAAAATTTATTGATAATTTTTCTTGGCTGAGCTGAGATTTGAACCCGGGTTGATTTTTAAATGTTTCAAGAATCGCCACTGCACCACTGCGGTGCCCGCCAGCCTAACATCATCTTTTAACTAGTAGTACTTCGGCTTTATCGCGAAAACGAATGGAATTTTTTTTAATGTGTTCGGCAAAAATGTAGCTGTAGACTAATAGGAAAAAAGTGTGAAGCAAACTTACTGAATCTAGAGCCTCAAAGTTGCTTAAATGTCAAATCATTTTAATTATTGTATATTTTTTACCGTTTTTGGTCTAAAGCTGCCATATTGTGGAAATTTTTAAAGCAATAAACACAACAGATATAATTTTAACGTAAACATTTTAATAAATTGGCATGGAAGTTTAAAAAAAACGTTATGACAATTTCTGTTAAAGAGCAATTAGGACTAAAAGTATAGTAGTTGTATGTTTTTTAAGAATTGTCATATTAACTGTAAAAATGATTTGAAAGTTTTTTTTCATTAGTATTCCACTTTAATAAATTTCTAATTTCTCCTTCTAGACTCTCTTCTCGTCATCTGCGAAGACAACAAATACCCAACGAATCACTGCTAAATTCTCTAGAACGTTCTCGTTCGATTTCTACCGACGACTTAAGTACCGAGTGGAATACACAAGGAGGCGACAGTGAAGAGCCAGCCGAGTGGCGGCGTGTAAGTAAACTAAGAAGATCTTTTCAATCATCTTACAAAACAAATCCAGCATCAAATTCGCCAATAACAGCTAGAAGACCCCTCGATTTACCCACTAATTCGGTGAGTGTTTCGAAAATTAGAGCTGAATTGGAAAACGGGCGCAGACTTAATACAGTCATGCGCAATAATCATGTTGACTTGGCCGCTTTAAGTAGTATATTAAATGGTGAGAAGGAAACAAAATCCCCACTGACACCCAAACGCAATTCTTTCCTCACAGCTGAATCGTTAAAAGAAATTCGAGGAAAGTTGAAAAAATTATCAGATGAATCTTTGTATAAAGAAGATTTCCTTATTAATCAACAAAATAACGATAAAAATCCCGTGGTGGAACATATAGTTAATGATCAGACTAAGATCAAAAGAAATTACGAAAAAAGTCCCGATAGATATAAAGTAACTAACAAACAAGAGGAAGGTAATAATAAGCACACTACCAATAGTTTGGAGTCAAGACTAAAATATAGAGATACCAATTCTACGGATTGGCACATTCGAAGAAAATCCTATGGCTTTGAAAAAATGTCTCCTCCGGAAAAGGCCATGCTTAGAATGGATGCTTCAACGGATAGCGGCTTAGGTAGATCGGGAGAACTGCAGAATTGGTCTCCCACGTCGGATGCAGCAGCAGCAAATAATCGTACTGTAGTTCATTTCGGAGAATCAGCCAAAGTTACAGCTGCTCCTTTGGTCCAAAGACGCTTTAGGCCCCAGAAATCATATGAGGAATCTGAAAATTCCCCTGAAGAAGAGTTGGCTGTTTCTAAGAGGCATTCCATAGCGGTGGATGAAAGCCAATACGTTCGCGATAATTCAAGGCAAACTACCCAAATACATTTGAATGGTTTCTATGAACCAGGTAGTAGTTACTCGAAATTAATACACTCTAGTGAATCTACGACGACCAATGACAGAGGCCAACAGAAACGAGTAGAGTTTAGTAAGACCGAAGTACACTTTGCTACCGAATCGGGAAGAGTTAACATTGTGGAGACAGACAGCAAGCCACCACCCACTAATAATTTTCGCAGACGTAGAAGTCGTAGTTCTAGTGTGGGTCCCTTACAAAATTTAGTCAAATCGGCCACTACGGTTTCCACATCTAACGCGGCTAATTTAGTTTCCAGCCCCTCTTCTCTAACCGCGGGGCTAGCTATGCCTGTTACTCTATTCGGAGATGATGGCATCAAAAAGAAAACTATAGCTTCAACTACGGTAGCTTATCGAGCTCCTTTAGTAGGTTCTCCAGAACCAAAAGATTCAGGCATAAATGTTACTGTTACCATACCAATACACAATGAAACTGTTGCTTATACCGAAAGTTCACGTAGTAGTTATGCTTCTACCAGCGGTGTGGATACCACCGATTGTGATACCGACGAAATGACTTCTCTTAGGGGCATATTGAAAAATAAACCTGCCAAGCCAAAGCCCTATGTTTTGGGAGAGAATATTGATAAGCCTGATGATCTCTGGGGAGTGCAATTAAAGCCGATCGGAAATCAAACAAAGCAAGAAAGAGGTGGGTTTGATTATCTTTTTACTAAGAGCTCTTAATTTTTTATTTCTACATACATTTATTGTAGTTTTCAAATCCGAATCGCCTACTTTATTGTCTACTTTACCCCAAAAATCTGTAGCCGAGCGCATTCAAGAATTAGGCTCTGTCACATCTTCACAATCAAACGGCTTTTCTACCAAAATCAATGTGAGTCTTGGGAACTCCTCTAATGATTGGGAAGAAACTGGTGAGTTTAATTTTCACCTTAATTATCTTTTTCCAAATCGGTTACATATATTGTTTTTAACGTTGTGTTGTATAAAGTAGTTTTATTATTAAGTCTTGTATGTCTGTATATGGTTTTATTTTATTATTGTTTTTTTTTTTAATAAATCTGTAGTTTTTATTATATTTTCTTCTTATGGGATGATCTACTTTTATAATTAAATTTACATATAAATATTTTTTTAATGTTTTAAACTTTGATTAAAAATTTTCGTTTGTTAAACTTTTAATACTAAAACCACCGCAGCTAACAGCATGAATAACTGCTAACAAGTTTGTTTTAACCAAATTTAAACATGAAAAAACAACCTTTTGATAACGGTTATAGTAGTTTTAAGATATCTTAACCAAAATTGGTAATTGGCTTATCTACCAGATTAAAAGTTAAGTTGATTTGAAATTGTTTTTAAGTACAAATGCAATAGAAGTATTACAAATAAGATTTGAAATGATGGTTTAATACCTTTTAAGCTTTCTCCCTCTTAAATTTGATTTCATTTACGACCTTTCAATTTTATGTTACCAAAGAAAATCTTCGAAACGGTCGAGTATTTATCTATAAAAACTATGGTGTAGGGTGTTACATTTTCAGGCTTGACCGACAATACTTTCTTACTTGTTTTATAATGTACTTGTTCTGTTTGCAAAGAATTTACTGAAAACAACAGTTATTTATTTTAAATATATTATTATTATTATTTAATTAAACTTGAGTTCTCTTTTTTTATAAAAAATATTAAATTAATTAAATTAATTAAATAATAATAATAATAACTATTGTAAAGGTGACTAAATTATTTTATTTCAATCTAATGTATTTTGACACACCCACATAGATGGGTGTTGCAAAACAAAGCTCTTTAACTTCGTCTATTTGCACAATCAAGTACTAAAATTTTACAACAAATCAGTATTGTCAAAAATTTTTGGACTCCAACCACTGAAATTTTTTAAGTACGACTCGGACTCCAACTCCTACCATAACCTTGATGCTAAATTTATAAGAGCTCCTTATTTGATTTTAAACTTTTTTTTAATGCAGTACTTTTTAAATCGATATTTTAGATATTGAATTGCCAATTTCGAAGAATTTTTATTTTGGAAAATATTGGAATTTTTTTTTTTAATTTTGTATGCCGAAAAATTGTGGATTCGGTACAAACCCTTAACTCCGACTTCACAGACATGATTATTACGTTAAACATTTTTTTAAATTAAATTAAAGTTTCAATGAATTTTTTTTAGCTGAAATTTTTTAATTTCCTATAGGTTTAACTTTTAACGTTACAACAATCCACACAAATTTCGTGATCAAAACAAAAATAACACAACCCACAATAAGAGAGTGACATTCGCACGACTTCAAAATCCAGATGGAGTAGTAGTAGAGTAGGATTCTAGCAAGCCTATACAATCTAATGTTTGCTTTTTGTTTAAGATGAACTGATTTAAAATAGTCTATCTTATATCTACTTCATTGAAAGCATTCACAAGATTTAGCTAAAACTTCTTTCCTATAATAAATTTAAATATAAACCAAGACAATTTTAAAATAACTTTAACTAAAGAGAAACGTATTCCAGCTTAAATGTATTTAATAGTTCCAAAAATCGTTAGTCAGCGATAGTGAATGGCAAAGACTAAGGTACAAAGAAAAAAATTATTTTTTATATTTGAAAACAAAAATCGCATTTTTGATAAAAAAAAAATTTTGAATTTTCTGCGCAGGCGATTTTTGCGGAATGGATAAAAAAGTTTGTAGGTAAAGTTATTGAATTTTTAGTCAACAACCAAATTTATTGAGTAAATAAAAAAAGTTATTTAATTGATTTGTTTTTTATTTAAGCTAATAGGGCCTAAGGTTAATTAATGTAAATAAAAAGCAATTTTTTTATTACAGTTTTCCCGACGTTTCGTCGATTTTTTGTCGACTTTTTCAAGGGAGCGTCTATTTAAAATTTTTTTTTGACCAAAATAATTTTTTTCAACAAAATGTTTACGTGATTTGTTAAAATAAATTGTTGGATATGTTGAATAAATCAAGCAAAATGTTTATCGGTCCTTTTTTATTTATTATTTAACTTTGATGCGCTAAATTCCTAATTGTTATTCTTTGATAAATACATTGTGGGGGGATAAGCTAGTTCCTATGTGCATTTCGCTGTTGCTTAAGCCAGATCATCAAGAAACCTTTTTCCAAAGACTTTGGAAAAACTAAAGATATTATACAAATAAAACTGTAAAGCGAATGAGAATTATGAGCTATTAAAAAATGGACAAGAGTTGTAAAAATACTGTATTTTCTTTGATTCAAATATTTTTTTTAATGTGAACTATGTTTAATTAAGTGTTATTCTGCAAAGTGTAATTTTGATAAATTTTTTCAATTTCAAATTAAAAGTTTGTTGACCTAAAATGTTATTTTTAACCAACTGTGTTGTTAAGAAATTTTTTCCTGTGTAAGGTTTAACTTTCCGTCCACTTCCACTACGAGTATAAATGGAAGTAAAAGGGTGGAGATAGTTTCGGCTATAAAACATGTGAGATAATACTTTCATTTACTACGCCGAAAGTGGATCATTTTCTGCAAGATTTTCATAAATCCTCATATTAACGGCAAATAGGACAAGGTCAAGGCTCTTAAGCATAAAAGGCGAAACTTTCCGTTAACCTTATCGCATAAAGTTGTTTACTGGCACAATAATATCATCATGATAAAGAGTTATAATTTTAAAATTAATAAATTGTTGTCTTTAAAGCTCTTATGTCACAGTTCGAAATGCTAAACGATATTAGAATCACACCAAATACAGGGCACTTTATATATAGATAGATATTTTGGTTCGGTGTTAGTTCTGCTAATGGGAACCGATAACAACGTTTTAATCCGCCCGTCCAAAATCGTTTTGTAATGTTGCAGCAGTATTTACAACAAGTTTTATCGGGAAATTCCTATGGGGACATCTATTTTATTCATCGACAAAATGCTGATCTTTAATGTACTCTTATAATTTGAATTTTTTTGTTGTTAGCTCTTTTTTGTTATTAGAAATTTTGCATGTTAGACCCTTTATCAATCTCACCTCGAAGTTTACAAACTTTTTATTTCTAAAAACTTTTTAATACCAACTAATTTTTTTTATTAAAATAAATTTTTTCTAATTTCACTAATTCTATTAACTACTATTCTTTTTTTCTTTAAATTTCTATAAAAAAAAAAACTATAAACCAATAAAACAATAAAACACTTTTTTGAACTTTAAAAGCTTATAATGCTATTAAACTACGTAGATCACTCTACTACTTTGCCAACTAAAAACCAGTAAAATAAAAAAATAAAGATATTTAAAATGAAAACAAAACTTATTTTTTTACTACCACTGTATGAAATTTAAAACAAATTCTTAAAAATAATTAAACAAATCCAAATAAAAAAAAATGATTTATTCAAAACAATCGTCAAATCAAACAATCAACTTTAAAAATCATCTCGCTAACAGGTCTAACAACAAGCACAAAACACAGACCCAATGTGCAAGAACTACTAATGCATAACCTTAAAGAGCATCAGAAAATATTAGACGAGGGCTTAAAATCGACCACCTTAATTATCAAGACCATGCGTTCAGCCACAGAATTTGATGAGGCCATGAGACGCTTAAGCATGGCTTCGATAGAAGCTGCTGTTGTAAAACCCACACCTATGCTAAGATCTAATAGCTATCAAGAGTCTACGCAGTCAATTCAGTACATGGAGCCAGATTATGAGGAAGCAAGAAATCTCTATAAATCTACTAGTTTTTCTTCAACATCATCATGGTCATCAACTGTATCATCATCACGTAAATATTCCCAAGATTCTCGTAAAACTTCCACCGATTCGGGAGCCTCGTTTCCACGTAAAGATTCTATGCCACGTTTAAGTTTTCTGGGAAATGAACACGTGCCCGTTAGCCAGCAGTTACAGCGTTTAAGATTAATTTATGATGCTGCTACTGTTTCACAGGAAGAAGATAGTGCCGATGAAGAGGTTAAAAGCTATTTTAAGGAACAACATGATAGTGATAGTGGTGGTGGTACTCAGGATAGTTCTTCGTATGAAGATGATCATTGTTTAGAACATTCCAATAGTTGGAGTCGTTTAAAGGCTAGAAAAACTATCTGGAAAATAAATACGGATACGATTAAGGAAATATCTTTAAAGAAAACATTGGATAAAAAAGGTAAATTTCCTAAAAATTAAAACTAAGAAAAGTAGATCATCTATATAAGAATAGTTTTAGCCAAGACATAAACCCAAACTTATGATAAACAAAAAGTGACGTATTTAAGTAAAAACCAAAATGTTGAGAAAAAAATTTAGTTAATTTAAAAATTTAATTTTTAAGCACTCTTCAATTGACGCACCATTCATTTTGATATTTAATCTTATATTAGAGATAATTTGAAATCATTTTACCAGAATATCAGACTAACGAATTAAGCTTTTCATACTTTAAATAAAATATGTATCGTAAATCCCATAATTTACATATATGTTTATTTTTAGAACTTCCTAAATCAAATGTAATGAGTATTAAACTTCACTCACCCCAAGCCGCCAATGAGTTGCAAAGTCCTTTAAAACTTGTTCCTCCCATAGCCAAGCCTAGAACCGTTACGACTAGTAAGTGTAAAAAATTTCCTATGTATAAAACATTAACACTTCTCTACTTCAAGTTCAAGAATCACATCCACCCAATTTACTAAGCGCTACTATCGTCAAACAAGCTCCTTTCCAAACCAGTCTACCCACCAAGGACTCTTTGAAGATAATTAAAGAAGCCCGTGGAGCCCGTCAACTACGAGAACATGAATTGTCCTATTTTGGTTTACCAAAATCGACATCAGAAGATGAAAAACCGAAATCGAAATATATAACGAATGCAAATTTTAGAAATTCACCGAAACGTTCTTTGCCCCTAAGGAAATTAAGTGAGGAGAGCTCTTTTTCTATAGAGGCAGCACAAAGAGAACAATGGCAGTTGGAAAATGATAAACCAGATCTTTTGAAACACAATCCCATTAAAGTAAAACCAGCCGAACGTAAAAGTTTAAAAAATAAGGCCGAGCTAGACGAAGATGAAGAACATTTATATGAAAATATTGCAAATGATATAACTCCAGTATTTAAGGTTAAGGCCGGTACTCCACCAGAACAATATGATCGTAAAATGGATTTAAAAAGAGATGCCATGATTTTGAGTGAAATGAATAAAAATGCCGATCAAACTTTAAGGGTAAGTCTTAAAAAAAACTAAACTCAGTAAAGAAAATCAAAGCTCATATTCTTACATTTTAACAGGAACTCTCTGATGAGGCTGCCATAAAAGATCGGCGTAGACGTTCTTTGCAAAGACGCAATTCCAAGCCACTCGAAACTATAGATGAAAAATCAATAGCCGAGAGAATAAATGATAGCTGTATAGCAGTTAAAATATCTCGAGACACCTTTTCCTCTGAAGCTAAGAAAACCTCCAGACAGTCAACACCTTCACCAACATCCATCAAGGCTAATTTAAAGGAACGCACTTCTTCTCAATCTTCAGTGGAATGTTGTCCTCGTGATAGGTCTAGATCTTTGTCTAGTGAAAAAGAATATGATGCCGCAAAATCCAAGCCTTCCAGAACTACACAAATGGTTAAGCATAAGCCACAAAAAGTTTCGCAAAGTCGTTCTAGTTCTTTAGACTCACAAAGATCGTATCATTCACAATATTCCTCAGGAGAGGAACAACAACCAATACGCAATACTGGCAGTTTTCGTCGAGAAGATCGTTCCCGCACAAAAACTAAACGCATAACTAGCTCAGCTTCTTCAAGTATACAAGACAAACATAAAGATGACAAGGCTTCAAGCCAATCATCACAACAACAACAACACAGCCATCACCGTCATGGTGATTTAAAGCGCTTATCAAGTACCACGCATTCTTCGTCACACAGAGAACTCGTTGAGTGCAAACACGATAAAGCTACGGCAACAACAACGAACCAACACCATCGACATCATAGCAACTCTGTCAGTGGTTTACAACGTTCGACTGCTACCTCTAGCAGTGGTCGCCGTCACAAAGACGATGTTAGAGATTCTCAAAGAATAAAACGTTCTTCGACTACTGCTTCGGGTCGTTCGAACAGTGAACGCCACGATAAACACGAACAGTCGTCCAGTAAACAAGCTTCACGTTCCGTTCGCGAAGATGAACGAAATAATCCACAACGTTTATCGCCACATCGCTTGGAACGTGGTGACAAGGAGAGAGAAAAGTCATCAAGATCTACAAAGGGTAAGTGGCGTTTGAATTTTTTGAATTAGAAATAAAGTAAGAATAAGCTTAGGATTTTGCAGGCACAACTTTTTAATGATATTTATATTGTAAAAATACGGGTTTCTTTTAATTATTATATACTTCGTTCTTTTAGCACAACTTTTAATTGAAAAAATAAAAAAATTATCAAAATAATTTTCGTGGGAATTATTTGTTATTCGTGCTTAATTCCCAATTTTTATTCTTGATAAAAACACTGAAATTTATTGTTGATGGGATAAGCGCATTTCACTGGTTGCTTAGGCCAGCCAGATCATCAGGAAACTATATCCAAAAAGATTTTGGAAAAACTAAAGATATTAAACCAAATAAAACCGTTAAGTGAATAAGGTTTATAAGCAACAGTTCTACTTGTAACAATATCAAAGTTTAAACAAAAAAATCAACAATAAACAGTGAGTTTATCTCTTCTTATAGTCCCCACCATCATCAATAAATTTCAGTGTTTTTATCAAGAATAAAAATTGGAATTTAAGCACGAATAAAAAAATCATTATAATAAAAAAATGAAATCAAAAAAATTAATGCACATGAAAATATTATCATTTTTTTTATCAATGAAAAAAATTTTTAAAAAGTACTTCCATGATTTTTTCAAGATTTTCAAAGCTTTTTTAATCTTTTAGTTCGAAAAAGGCCGAATACAGCACCTTGTTGTCGAAAACGTGCAATCAGATGATTTCCAAGTTCTTACATTGATAAAACTGCGATATGCTCATTGCGTTGAAGCAATTTAAAAGTTTTGTATACATACATATGAATATGTATGTATATCTGTGGCATTTTGACAACATATCATAAATGATTAAAAAAAACCTCGGTGAAAAAATAATTTTTATTATAAAATTAAATAAACCAAAATTAAAGAAAAATTTCGTTTATAATACAATATTTTAAAAACATAAACAAAGATGCTTTCCGAATGAAAATTCGTATGATATACAACATTTTATTCAACTTTTTAAATTTTACTTAAGATGTTTTGCCAAAATGCCACAGATATAATTTCGCAGAACTGCTCTCCACAAGCGTAACTTTTATTTAATTTTATTTTAGGCAGATCAGTTTTTCGACAAATATTTTGATTATAATTTCTTATTTCGTAATCCAATGGGTAAATGATTCTTTAATCTAAAGAAACTTTTGTTTTATTTATGTACGACACTTTCCCGCTATCAAACGGTGGCGTGAAATGTTACAATCAAATTTTTAATCGACTTAGCCGGTCGGCATTAAATAAAGTTGTAGCTTGTTGTTCAAGAGAGTTAACAACCTCAAGTGTACAGTATGTATATATAAAGAGTTTTAAATCCATGAATAGTTAAAAAATAATTGTAAAAAAGCCCTTTAACACTAAATTAAGTGTTAAATGACTATGAAAGTGTCATACTCTTATTTCATTATGTTCAAATAATGCCGGATAAACAGTTCAATTTAATTTATAACTGGTTTTATATTTAAGTTATCGAAAATCTCCTTAAACAAAAGAAAGAAGAAGACATGGAACAAGAAGGACCCCTTTAAAAAAATAGTCTATAGTTTGCTTAATTTATAAGTTTAATTTATGTTCTAAACAAATCTTCTTTTACAGACCTACTGATATTGGGCCTATTAATAATGGGTGCCACACAGCCAACAAATTTACACAAAAGATTTAGGTTAGAAATCAAACAAAGTTTCTAATGTAGTTTATAGAAACTTCACAAAAACACACATATACACACACTTGCACTAGACTTAATTTTCATTACGACGGGCATGACTTTGAATTTTGTAGGCAATGGGTTTAGAAAGTTCTAAGCCTGTCACACTCTTTGCCCTTCTACACACTTTGCCGACAAACATTTAAAAGTCATACCTGCCTTATAAAAAACCATGTCATAATGGAAATCAATTCTTCGTCTTTGATTCACGAAATATGCCTTAAAAATTTGCAAGAAACACATCTATTTAAAAAACTGCAGTCAATACCAAAAACTGTACAAACGAACATTTGTATACAAATTTAAGCTTTTTGAGTTGATTTCACAGTGACTGGTTACATTTAATGATTCAGAATTAAAAGCAACAGTTTATGTTTGGTCAATGACAAATAAAGAAGTGGAAAAAATTGCAGTTTTTCTACTATGACTGCAGTTTTTTAAACGCTGTACTTCACATTACTTCAAAAAAAAAATGAAAAAATCCGAAAAAATAATTACAGATCTTTTCTTCAGACTAACACAAAATTTTGAAATTTGTTTCCACTAATTTTTATCCAAAATTTTTGACAAATTTTTAAAGCTTGATACTAAATCAAACCCCTTGAATCGGCTTAAAGACACAACAGCACGTAGTTTACATTAGATGAGAAATAGTTTTTAAATAGAAAAAAAAACTAAGAGAAATAAGAAAAAAAAAACTAATAACTGTAATCCTTTACTAAAAAAATCTATATGTATTGTTAAAAAAATCTCTATTAATTTTTTTTCGATAAAAAATTCAAAATTAATATTTAATTTTTAAATCCTTAGGTCACTCCAATCGTTCCACATCCCATCATCACCATGAAAGATCAACAAATCCAGAGAAACATATCTCCACAAAAGATTCCAAACCGAAGTCAACAAATCCTGAAAATACGACGTACGTAAGCGTAACGAATTTAGCACAAATGCAAAACAAACGAAACGATAGTTTGGTAACTAACGCATACAATTGCGAAAATCTTAGTGATACTAAGATTTATAGCGATATAGCTGAGATACAAACCAATGATAAAATTCCACCTCCTAAGCCGCCGCGTAAAAAACGTAAACAATCCCTTATTCCCATAGCCATACCCACCAGACCTGAACGAGAACCTCCTTTGCCTCCCATACCCTTAGCTCCTTCCCTTAACTCACAATGTCCAAACAGTGAATCTCCAACTTATGAATATAAAATAATTACCAAAAATATACCTCCCTCGTATTCCAATCAAAGTACTTTGAGAAAAAGTACTTTACCCAGACCCACAAGTCGCTTAGCTATGTTGGTTAAGGCTAGAAAACCTTCTCTCAAACATACTCAATCCACTTCCTCATCGTTTGCCTTTCTGCCCTATTTACCCGCTAAACGTAATTCGGATGTCAGTCATGTATATGACAACTATATGTTGTATGCTGTTCCAGCCGCTATTAACACTAAAGCCTATAAACAGAATTTAGTTAATGATCATGCTCAACTATTTGGTTCGTCGGGTAATCGATATCATGCTACAAGCCATGGAGGATTTGCTGTGGGTGGAAAAGGAATGACACGTAGAACCGTACGAAGTTCACTGTCAACACATCAACCATTTGGCATATGCACATGTTCATAGTACAGCAAAATACAATGCAAGAGAGAGAGACATAAAAAAGCTCGCAAATAAGTCTTTCTCTTCCTCTCTCTTTAAAACTAAACTCAACTTAAAATCTTTTATTTTTTTTAATGAAATTGAGCACAAATGTTTATAATTATTATTATCATTAAATGAAAAGATACTCGCATATTTGTTTTTTGGCAAAAACTACCTCACTTCTTCTTCTTCACTAGTACTAAACACTCAGAAAAGAAAGAAAAAATATCTTAAATAAACTAAATATAAAATAAAGCAAATTCAACTTAAACACATTAAGCTAAATTTTCACCACCCACCACTACAAAAACAACAACAAATCACAAAAATTACACCATTTTTTAATGCACCTTCTTGTTTTTAATAATACGCCATGTTTTACGATATGAACGATACGAATTCAAAATTTTTCTTACTATTTAAAAGAAATTTCAGCAACGACATCTCATTTTATGTATTTTGTTTGCAAAACTTACAAAAGTATAAAATTTTTGGATATATTTTTACTTTTTTACAGTGTAAGAAATGGCAATTTTTTATTATACTTTTTTCAGTAGTAACAAGTTTCGGTAGTTTAAGACTTGTCTTTTAGTTTAAAGTAGTATCGTTCAGTATTTATCTCTTTAACTATTTTCTAATATTATATTAATATTTTAGTAATGATCACAAATCGTATTTCCTTCTATGTAAATATTTGTAAACTAAAAATGGTTTTAGTAAAGGAAATATCTCAATTATAATTTAATATAACACAACTTTACATATTACTATTATTTTATTCTAATTTCGAATTTTATCATTAATAAAATTATCGCTTCTTAAAATTTTTCGTAAATTTCAAGCATGTAATTTTGTTAAAAATAATGTTTAATATTTATTTCCTTAATCAGCAGCGTATAAAGTGAACTGATTTAGAACTTAACTAAAACTGAAGTAGAACTGAACTAGAACGGAACTAGAACGGAACTAGAACTGAACTAGAACTGATCTAGAACTGAACTAAACTAAAACTGAACTAGAACTGAATTAGGACTTAACTAGAACTGAACTAGAATTGAGCTAGAACTGAACTAGAACGGAACTAGAAGCGAACTAAAATTGAACTAGAACTGAACAATAACTGAATTAAAACTGAAATGGAACTGAACTAGAACTTAACAAGAACTGAACTAGAACTGAACTTGAACTGAACTATAACTGAACTAGAGCTGAACTAGAACTTAACTAGTACTGAACTATAACTGAACTAGAGCTGAACTAGAACTGAACTAGAACTGAACTAGAACTAAACCAGAACTGAACTAGAACTGTACTAGAACTGAACAAACACTAAACTAGAACCGAACTTAAACTTTTTTCGAAATAAACTGGAACAAAACTAAAATTTAAGTAAAACTGAATAAGAACTAAACTGAAATTTTATTAGAACGAATCTAGAAAGTCAAACACAATTTTACCATTGACATGAACTAGAGTCTGAACTTAAATCTAAATTAAGATCTGAACATTAACTTAAACTAGAATATTTTTTAAGGGCATTGAATTTGGTAATTTTAATGCACGTTTTATTATAAATAGTTTTACATTCATTTGCATATTTCTAACATAAGAACAATGCGAATATTATACAAATCGGCATCTACGATATTTAACTATTTGTTTTTAAGTTTGCTTAACAAAGTTTTACATTTTATATTCAACATTTTTTCTTTTTCGAATTTATTCTATGAGCTAAATTTCAGTTATGTAGTTTATAAAGCTTTTTTGTAATAGTCCTATTCCTTCAATTTTTCTGAATAAATTCGAAAAATAAGAAATGTTGAATATAATATAAAGTAACCTTCGAAAGTAAATAATTCCCAGTTTCTATTTGTTTAACATTTTCTTTAAAAAAAATATATACACCGTTTACTGTCAAAATTTGTCATTCTAATTTTTTTTTAATATTTTTGTATTCCCAAGCCTCTAAACCCCTTAACACTTTGCATTTATATCCATATCGTATTTCGTTTTTTTACTGACTATGAACATGTTGCTATAGAAAAAAAAGAACTACTTTCGTATATATCGTTTATTCTCTTACCTCTCTTACACAAATGTCATCGTATCTGCGTTGTTTTTACTATTTCTCTCATAACTAGCTTTAACCTATTTTTTATAAAAAAAAAACTTCATCTCCAAAACTATCGTAGATTTAAAACATAACTAATTTCAGTAGATAGTTCAGAAAAAAATAACTTTTATTTAACGAAAAAGTTTTTTAACTTTAATACTTGAACATTTTTTATTTCACATTTTATAGCTCAAGTAAAAATGTCCAACCATCTCATCATCACAGCCAATCGTCCAAGGAACGCCATGAACGTAAACATAATCACAAATCGAAACGAGACGAAGATCATACGGAACATGTCCATGGTTTAAAATCGGCCATTATTAAGACCACAACGAAATTGCGTGATAAGTCGCGTAGCAGAAAAGAAAAGAAATAAAGCCCATTTAAACTAAAAAAATTAACTCAAACTAACTTTATTTATACATATTTAGATAATTGAGCTTTCAATTATTATTTATTTTAAACGATATTTTATTAAAAAAAAAATAAGCAGTTCCTGGTTATCTGCCTCCCTATAAAATATATTTTTACTTTTTAAATTCTAACTCGCACTTACGACTTTTGAAAAATAAACCGAAACTCTTCCAAAATTAAATTTTTGTTGCTGGTTTATATTTTCAACCAAAAAAAAAAAAAGAAGTATTAACTCATTAAATAACTTTTTCATTATAATTATTAACTTTTTATGATACTCATACGATATTATTTTTTTTGTTCCATTAGAAATTTTAAGTTTTTTTTTTAATTAATGTTGTGTTTTTATGTGTATGTTTTCCGAAATTTTTTTTAATTTTTCTCTTAAAGTTCTTCAGAGTTTTATGGTTTTATACGAAAAAAAAATTAATTAAATTAAGTTAAATTGTGTGTTATTTTTCTATAATTTATTTAAAATATTTTAATAATAATAAAAAAAAATCATTTAAAAGCGAAAATTTTTAAAATTTTATGTTTTTTTTGAAAATGGTAAGCAAAAGTACAAGAAAATAATTTATTTTAACAAAATCCTACATTTAATACAATTCGAAATTTAACTACATTCTTTTAGCTCCAAGTGTATATACTCTTTAAAGTAGTACGGACTAAAAGGCCAAAAAATATTTTGGATAAGTAAATAACATATTCGAAAATACTATAAAATTTTTAATTACAACATTTTTGATTTTAAATCAAAGCGGAATTTCTTTTTAACAAAAATATTAACGGTCTAATTTATAATAAATAATACAGGTTAATAAAGGGTTTATAAATCGGATTTTCATACAAATTCTGTTTGATAAACCCTTTATTAACCTGTTTTATTTTTTATAAATAAGGCAGCAAATGTTTATATGAAGTTAAAATTGTTAACTTATTTCAAGTCTATAAGTTAATCGTGATAAGCGTGCTTTGTCCGATTTTTATTTTTCTTTTATTTACCACGAATACTCATGTAGTTTTCTTTTATGTCAACATTATTGAGTTAAAAGTTTTTTTAATTTTAGATATAAAAAATTGCTTTTATTTCCCTTAAATATTTCCTTCTTGTATCTTAAGTTTTTAGCAAAAGGTTTTATATTTTTAAAATTCATTTCAATGTTATAAAATTTCGGATTTTTTATCTTTAAAATATTGTTGATTCTTTACTAAAAAATTTATATTTTAAGATGTCATTAATTATATTTATATTAAAAAGTGTTCCCTTATATTTTATATTAAAACAAAAGCTTTATTGTGCACGCAGAGAAAAAACATGTTAAAACCTCCAACAAAATTTTTTTTAAAGAAAATTGTAAACATACTATTTTGTTTAATTTAACCATATTATTGTAAGCGACAACCATATTATGGTAAATAAAGTCCTCCCTCAAGAGGCCACAACCATATTATGGTTGCATCCGAACATTTAATGGTTAATAATAACAAAAATATGTTTAACATTTACAATAGCATTGTTGGTTTTCAACCATAGCATTTTGCTCTTGGAAAAGGGCAAATAATCTTGTTAATTTAAAAACAAATTATTGTCATATTTAGCCATAGCATGTTTTGTTGCAACCATTATATGGTTGTGGACTATTAATGGAGCACTAGTTTGACCGTAATATTGTTGTCGGTGACAATAATATGGTTAAATTAAACATAATATGATTAAAATGTTCTTAAAAAATAGTTTTGTTGAAGGTGACCATATTAAAACATGTTTTTTCTCTGCGTGTGCTTAAATTTTTTTAAATATTTCCAAATTTTGGTTTTTTTCTTAATTTTAAAAACTATTTTTGTTAGACTTATCGTAAATATTTCTCCATTGGTGCTGGTTCACACTCTTCAAGTTTTAGCCGTCAAGTCTTGAGTTTTATTGAGAGAAGGGAAAAGAAAATGCAATTAAACAAATAAACTAAAAAAATATTACAAAATTAAGGAAACAAAAAAAAGATTTAAAACCATTTCGCTTATATTAAATTTTTTTTATTAAAATCTTTTATATTTCTTAAATCTCAAAACAATTTTCTAGCTTCGGATTTTACTAGATTTTTTATTTATTTGGTTTTTAAAATATCGAAAATAGTTTTTATATTTTTTTGGCACACTTCTACAGGAAATAAAATAAAAAATATTACAAAATTAAGGAAACAAAAAAAAGATTAAAACCCATTTCGCTTATATTAAAATTTTTTATTAAAATCTTTTGTATTTCTTTGTTCTCAAAACTATTTTCTAGCTTCGGATTTTACTAGAGTTTTTAATATAATTTTCGTTATATTTTTATCGTAAATATTTCACACATTTGATTAACTGGCTTTAGTAAAAAAGTTTATAATTTTTAATTTATCCACAACATATTTTTTAATTTCGGTTTTTATTTGATATTTAAGTATTTGTTTAATTTAATTAAATAGTTTTATTATTTTAACATTCCTCATTATTTTAAGGCCAAACGAAAGAACCAACTCTTTTTGGCATTTTCCATTCCACATGTTTCTCATTATTCGTAAAAAGCTTTTATAATACTAATATTTAATCTAAAAAAGTTTCATTTAAATAGATAACTAACTGATAAAAACAAGCACTAAAACATTACAAAAATGTGTTATGAAAAAGTTTTTTTCATAAACATTAAAGTTGGTATTATATTTGTTTTATAACTGTTGTAAAAAAACGGGAAGAAGGTAACATCGGTAATAACGAATTTTACAAAACTTCTATTTAAAATTTATATAAGAAAAATTCTTTTAAATTTCTAATATCTACTGAACAGATTGAAATTTTATTTCGTTAAGTTATAAAAAATATAACAGGTTAATAAAAGGTTTATTAAAGAAATTTTCATAGAAAATCCGATTCACAAGCCTTTTATAAACCTGTCTTATTTTTTAAGACAATGACCCGTATTCATAGTCAAAATAAAGTACATTTTAAATAAAAACCGGTTTTAAATGCATGTGAACACCATTGTTTTAAAGTATATTTTAAAAAAAGTCGACTTTATTTTTGAGTATGAATATGGGCCTATGAATTTTAAAAACTTATTAAATTAATTATAATTAATTTAATTTTCAAAAGCTTTTTTCGTTTCTTAATGTTCTACAATAGGGTGCGCAATATGTCAGCTTTGCTGCTTTAATTCTGACACCTGAATAGTGTAAATAAACAATTTTATTTGTGTTCATATACAATTTTTTCACTCGAGATTTAAATGCGGTAAAAAATTGTGGGTTAGTTGAGTTTTGTACGTTGTAACAGTTAAACGTTTTTTAAAAGAGAATTACACAACTATTTATTGGTTTTTTTATTTATATAAAAAAAAACACAACACTTGAAAGAATAAAATAATTTTTTGTTAGTTTAGTTTGCTGTTATCTTAAATTAGCAAAGATAATTTAAAATAAAGAAAAGTGTAAGTGGTAAAAAACAATAAAATATTTTTAATATTTGTAGATATTCAAAAATCAATAAACTTTCTAAATATGTACTGCGTAGTGGAAATTAAAAAAAAAAATTTTTTCAAAAAAATATTTCGGTTTAGATAAGAATATGTATATGAATTCTTTAAAATTATAAGGTTATGTACTCCTTAAGAAACAACAAGAAAAAAAGTCGTCCGAGTTACATATTGCACAGACACTTCGATATTGAAAAGAACAATAAGAATTAACAGATCGTGAGTTAAAAAATGGCCGTCGCAGCGGATCTGGTATGAATTAGTTAAAGCCCTATGTTTCTTATAGCTTTGAACCAAAGAATTTCAATAAGAAAAAACATACCGTAAACGATTTATGTTTTAATTCTAGCCGCTCTTTAGGGAATTCTCAATGTAAATCAAATCAAATTTGGATTCGATCTCATATGATCGGTTCTAGAAACTTTTCAAATTCGTTTAACTAGAAATTAGTACCATTTAGTGCAATAAAGTTCAAAATTTTCTTTAAGCAATTAATAAAAAACTTTTGGAATTTTTAATATTTTTACATCCCTATCGAGGAGCCTTTTAAAAATTATAAAAACCGGTTAACGAATCACAAATTTTCAATCGAAAGTATACTTTACTTTTTAATTTCTTTTTGCAACATAAATCATGTTTCCAAGCTTTGTTAGAATCCGTTCATATATGATAGTATTTCCCATATAAATCCCAAACTTCCAAAAATCTCTCTACAAATCTCTCTTATAAATGTTGGTATCAAAATGCATTTAACTACGGGAAAATTTTTTTTTTAATACCCCGAGAATTAAAATTATTGAAATAATTGGTGACAGTAGTGTATCCAATTCTATTGATTCGCTTGTTCGTAAAACACGTTGTTTCTCAAGTCGAATACTCACAAATACTACTCCCTCTATCCACGTTCCCACAACCTATTTTCCTAGCTCCAACACAAGGCAATGCTTTAGTAGGGGTCACCCCCTGAGTGTTAGTCTTACCAAAAAAAATGATAATGTAGACCTCTGACGAACATCGAATCTGTAACCCTCACACTGAGAGTCCAGCTCAATACCAACAAGCTTACCGGTATTATTAAAAAATAATCTAAAAGCTAATGCGTTTGAAACGTTTTTAAATTTTATTTCAAGTCCATGTTTATAAATTTTTTGTCACTTACAGAAAATGTTAACAAAAAAATCAATATTAATTATTTTAAACCATACAATTAAACACGAAGGTCATTTCTAATGTTTTATGAACTTCAATTAACTTCGTAGTTTTAGTATTTTTCAGCCCTTTTTAAATATAAAAGGCTAATTGTCAGGTGTACAACAAAAAGTTCTAGACTCTAAAAGAAGTTAACGAACACAAACATTGACAGTAGCTGCTTAGTAATTTAAATATCATGTTTTCATTTTTTTTTTATGAATAAATAATAAAATGACAATCTAAATAACAACAAAAACTGTACAAATACTCTGGAGATGGCATGGAAATGATAAAGTTTGCACTATGGGGAATAGTTTTTTAAATACAACTTTAATGCGTTTGCGTTGAAAAGAACTTTTGTTATTGTTTTATTGATTTGTATAATAGATTTTTTTGTTTTTATTTTTTATTTTTATTTAGTTATCAATACAATACAACAAGAACAAGTCTTATATTACAGTATTGGAAAGTAATTTGGTAGATAAGTCAAAATTATATTTAAAAGTGTAAAAATACAATTAATTAAAAATAAAAAGAAAACTAATTAAAAAATAAAATGACTAATAATTTAAATTCAATCTAAAAAGAAATATAACGATTTTCTCTTTTGTTCTCTTTCAAAATATTTTCGATATTTCACAATTTCTTAAAATATAAGAGTCATCCTTTACTTTAAATTCCCTTCTATACAATATTCATGTACTTAAAGCCAAATATTGGTCAGTGTGTCTAATACACATACTGAAAGAAACCTAAAAAAGTAAGAAAAAAAATAGATAAAACAACTAGAGCTTTTTTACAGTTCGATTAGTAAATAATAATTTATGTGTGAATTTCAAACACTTGTGTTAATTAATCATACATAAATAACAAAAGTAACTACCAAATAAAAATAAAAAGCGTGAACACAATTTGTATTAACAGAATAATAGAATTATGGAAAAAAACACAGATAAAAGTTAGAGACAAAACTTTTACTGTAAAGACTGTAAATAAAATTTAAGAAAATTAATTTGAACATATTTGTTCGAAATACAAATTCAGCATATGAGCTTTTCCCCAGCAGTTATGGTTGTATTTTAGACTCATGTTGTTCAAGTTTTTACTGCCCGTCTACAACTGACATGACTTGCTGTTAAACCTTGAAGTTATAAAAGCGTTGTTAAAATATTTGCATTAACAACCGTGTTAAAACATGAGAAAACTTCTAACATGATGGGTCTATACTTAACACTTACATCATATTAGTGTTAAAGTTAAGCATTTTATGTCAGTTGTAGACTGCATGTTACTCTCTCAAAACACAATAGAGTAAATAAAAAAAAAAATATTTCTTTGAGAAACAATTTTAATTGCTTGGCTGTAAACTTTTCTGTGGAAATGACCATATGTAACATAATTAACAGCGCACAGTGGCCGTGATTTAAATTTTTATAAAAAAAAAAAAATTTATTTTATATTTGCATTTGTCTTTACATATTTATAAAATCTATATATATGAAAATAAGTTGTCCTATGTTCGTCAATTTATAACTCGAGTACCACTCAACCAATTTTCAAACGAGTGCATGCGTGTATAGGATCTCTGGTCAGCCGCGATCGTAAGCGATCGTAAAGATCTTCTGAGATCTGTCAATTTTCGATTTTTGCCGAATCCCAACTTTTGACTACACGTGATTTCTCCTTAAGGTAACCCCTATACACACCTGGGAGGCCATAAAAGCAATTTTAAAAAATCTCTTTTACTGCTGAAAATGTTTAATGAGCGTTTTTAGAAGCGAAACTTATGCGATCCTTTATAGACCTACCGTCCCACAATTCTTACTGTGCATGCAGTTTAAAGATATACTGATATAAATAATGAAATTTTTTGAGATAAAGTTATTTTTAGATTATTTGTATGAGAGTAAGGTTAAATAATGGACCTAATTTCTAACTTGAGTCAAAAAATTGTGTGCATTAGATATAATTTTAAAACTATTTGCACACAAAACAATAGATTGGCAGACATGGTTTGATCACATAGACTTCAAAAAGTTGGCCTTTTCAAAACTTACGATGTAAGTAAAAATAGGTTATAAGAAAAGATAAGCTCACTATTTATTGTTAGTGTTTTGTTTAAGCTTTGATATTATTACGGGTATGACTTTTTATGCTTATAATTCTTATTCGCTTAACAGTTTTATTGGAATAATATCTTTAGCTTTTCTAAAATCTATGGATAAAGTTTCCTGATGATCTGGCCTAAGCAACCAGGGAAATTCGCTATTCCTATGCCCTTATCCCACCAACAATAACTGTACAAAAATTAATTATTTTCCCTTATAATATTCTTGCAATACTTTTGTTCAGAAGAGATACTGTTGCACGTATAGGTTTCAAATTAAAAATCTTAGTTCGACTCTAAAATGTTTCAAACATTTGCTTAAAAATTGCAGGGGCAAAATTATGGCATTCGATATCAATCGAAATTCCCATTTAAATTGTATTGTAATTTCGACCGATATCGAATGCCGTAATTTGGCCCCTGCAATTTTTAATCAAATGTTCTAAAAATTTTAGATTGGCCCCAGGTGTTCTAAGTATTTCTTATAAACAGCGGCGCTGCTGAATATGGCCCCAAAAAATAAATGAAAATTGACCCCAAATTTGGGGCTATTTTTCAAAATGCAATATTACCCCAAATAAATGGAAAATAACCCTAAAAATAAAATGAAATTTGGTGTTATTCTTCCTTATGAAAAATCCCATTAAAATTTTTAATGAATTTAACCGCAAAAAAGAACACAAAGAAAGTTATATTAAACATTTTGGGTTGAGATCATATGTCCGAAACTAAAAATTCCAAATTTAGTATCCCGATTTCAAAATCCGAATAATTATACAGTTTTGGTTTTAAAAATCGTACGATTGATAGGATGGTTGGGCTTTCGGCCATGCGCAAGGATTTTTTCCTCTATCCCTAGAAACGTTTACATAAAATTTTCTATTATTAGAAACTGGGAATTATTTCCTTCCGAAGGTTACTTTATATTATATTCAACATTTTTTATTTTTTCGAATTTATTCTATGAGCTAAATTTATAAAATACATAACTGAAATTTAGCTCATAGAATAAATTCGAAAAAATAAAAAATGTTGAATTTTCTATTATTTGTGTAAAAATGTTTGGGTGATTTTTCATTTCTTAAAATTTGCCGTTTTTAATTAGTAAATGAAAAATAGCCACAAAGTTAAAATTGTGATTTTATTTGTGGACATTTTTCATTCCATGATACTGGGGCCATTTTTCATTCCACATAAAATGCAAAAGCACCCTAACGAAAAAATGAAAAATAACCCCAAAAAAGCAAAAAAAATTGCGTGTTGTTGTGTCACATGTGAAATTTTGGGGCCGTTCTTCACTTTCCTTTTGGTGCCATATTTCCTGGGGTCATTTTGCGCACCGCCATAAACAGCAGCTATCCTGATTCTTTATATATGTATACAGTTTTAAAATACATATAATTTTTAAAGTCAGAGAATAAAAATTGAATATTGTTCATATCGAAAGGACAAAGACTTTTTTATCTTCCCTAGTACACTTTGAAATATTTCTGTATAGACATTCTTGATTTATTTATTATTTGATTTAAGTTTATCAAATTTAGAACAAAGTTTACTTACGCTTTTCTGCAAACAAAACAAAGAACTTATCTAAACCTAATCTAATCAGTTTTTTTACAACAATTATTTTCGTAGTAATCATCAATTAAAAATAATCATAAAAATAAATTCAAAAATTTTTATATGAAAATTTTCTCAACGCAAGGTGAAGTGAACAAGAAAATTACCCCCTTAATTTTGTATATTATTTATTTATTATAGCCAGGGCAAGTTTTCAAGTTTTGCTGGAAAATTAAATTTTGGTATAGTTCTGAAAAATTTTTGGAAAATGTATATTTTGCAATTAAAAGTGCGGCTAATTTTAAGATTTTAAGATAAATTTCCCATCTCTCCTAAAAGCTCAAGACTTGACGCGTCAAACTTGAAGTGTGTGAACCGGCACTTATTTGTAATATCAATGTCTATATTGAATGTTTTCCCTATCTGCATAAATATTTATAAACAAAAACCACTAACTCTTTTTTTAGATGGACGTTTATTTTTCTTTTGTTATTTATATTTTTAGATAAGACAATGCCAATATCAATTGATTAGAACGAAAAAAACTGTAAAAAATATTGGTAAAACACAGACTTCATTTTCTTTGTAGTTATTAAAGTAAATACATTAAAAAGTCATAGACACGAAATTGTTTTAAAATAATTAAAAAATAAATTAATTTAACAAATAGAATCTGGGAATTTTGTTCACATATTGAGTAACATTTACTATAAAAAATTTTCATATTATTCGAATGTGTATTCTAAGTCAAATTACAATCCTCAAAAGCTTTTATACTTTAATAGTCTTATTCCTTCAATTCAATTTGACTTAGAATACACATTCAAATAATATGAAAAATTTTAAAAATAAATTAATTAATTTAAAAGTTTTTACTTAAAACTAAAACCTTATTTCTAAATTTTGAATATTTACAGATTTAAATTTGCTTAAACAAAATGTCTTTGCTGACGGGAAGTGCAAATTGCATTAAATATGTTTTATTTGCTTTTAATTTAGTTTTTATGGTAAGTTTTTGTAAAAAACAATTACAAATGTATTGATTATTAATAAGATATAACTTAATTTAATTTTTGATAAAATCAAACAAACAAAAGAAAAAAATAGACATAATTGATGAAAAAGTGGCAACGTAAGCAGTGTTTACAATTCATTAAAAATTTAAAACCACTAACAGACCAGCATTAATCTGGCGCTAGAAAATCTTACGGCTTAGATTTTCTAGCGCATAGCTTTACCCTACGTTTCCACATGCAAGTAATTACTTGCAAGTAGTGTATACGTATTATCAACGAAATATCGATGAAACAGCCGATTGGATGAAAGAACAAAAATTGTGTGAATGTTAGTGGAAAAGTGTGAGTGTGTTGACTTTTTCGAACTTGCACTTGCATGTGGAAACGGGAGGTAAATTGACATTACTTGTTAACAATTTCATACAACTTTTTCCAACTCCAAGTCGTTGAAACTGGCTTCTTGTGTAAACTTCATACATTTTGTATAAACATAAGAATTTTTAACAGATAAAAAACGCTCACTGATTAAGGTTGGTCTGTAAAAAATCTCAATCTTGATTCTCAAATTCTGTTTTGAAAAGCAAAAGTTTATTGGTAACAAATCAAAAAATGAAGGTAAAATCAAAAGAATATCTTAAAAAATACAAATATTTAAAACTTCGAAAAAAATTATAATAAAGGGGTCAAACACGAAACTGAAAATAAAAAAAAACCTCTCAAATTAAAAAATTAAGATATTTAATAGAAAACTAAACTTCTCAAAAACGAAAAATAAAAAAAAGCTAAAATGCGACAATGTCGCTTAAACAAAAAACCACACATAAAAAACATAAAAAGCATACACATAAGAATAACGTATCAAAAAAACACGCTGAAATCCGACAAATTGAAAAATCGAGAGAATGTGGTCAATCTGAATTACTACTTAAAGGTACTTTACACTATCATACAAGTCTTTAATTTTTTTAAGGAAAATACAACCCTATCATGTAAAGTTGTTATTGTTTTTTGAAAATGTTCGAACAATAGTTAGATCAGGAAAGCATTTTCTTCAAAATACCTTAAACTTGTGTAATAGTGTAAATCGGCCCTTAAGGCTAGCTTACATGTGGGGGATTCACAAGGTGTCATAAAGTCTTATATCTTAAAATAAGGGTTGTGAACAACCCCTTAATAAATATTTACCAAACATCAATATATTTTTTAATTCTAATCCATGAATTAATAAATGAAATTAGATCTTACCCGACTATTTCCCATTTTTTAGACGCAAATCGCAAAAAAATTTTCTTTTGATTGTTTACCAACATTTAGAGTTATAAAGCTGGGGTCACACTTGTCAAATATTTGACGAAAATATTTGACGGAACCAACGAGCCAACTAAATAATTATTTCCTTTAATTCCAATATTTATTTTGATTATAATTCCACATCTTACAGATAACAGTTGTTTGCTATGTCTAGCAGTATAAAAAGCTTTATTTTGTGATATTAGATATTAACAATTAAAAAAAGTAGTGGTTAGGCTTATTTGGTCAAATATTTAATAAGTGTGACCGTAGCTTAAGCCGATATAATTTGATGCCGCAAGTGTTTTGTTGCAAAAAGTGCTAGCCGCAGGTGAAATTCGGATATTAGCCGGATAAAACTATACCATCAATGGCGACGGCTTAGCGCAGGTCTCTTCTGATTAATTACGACAGCACAATAAACATAGCAAGGTTCTATTAATTTAAGACACTTATTGTTTGCAAAGCAACAACAAAACTATTGTAAAATGTAAGAACATTATGACAATATAACATGATAGCACACCTTGTGAATACCCCAATGGTAATAGAATGAAAGAATGAATGTGTTAAGTTCAGTTCTAGCTCAAGTTCAGTTCTAGTTTAATTCTTGTTCAGTTTTAGTTCTGAACTAGAACTTCAGGTCTATTTCAGTCTATCTTATACTAGAAATAATCAAGCAAATTTATTCCTTTCAACTGTTGTAAACAGTTAGTTAGTTTACTAAATTGATGACTTATTTTCGACAAAGTCTCATCAAGTGATAATAATAAAAGTTTTTTAATCAATAAACACTTGTCTTTCTATTTCGTTTATCTTTAAATATTTGTTATCAACCTAAATCCATCTTAGAATCCATAAAATTGCATTGCTTTCTTTTAAGTATTACCTTTTTTATATTACCTTTTTTATATTAATTTTTAAATAAATATATAAATAATTTTAAAATTTTTTATTACCTGAGAAAACGTTTACAAATGCTATTTAGCGAAATTTTAAGTTGAACGGATTAAAGGGGTTATTTTTACTTAAGAAAAAATTAACAAACATAAAAATCGAAATCTATGAATATTTTCTTGAATTTTTTAATTTTTCTTCTAGCTTACTGGCATTATTTTAATTGCCGTGGGTGTTGGCGTTGGTGCCGTCTTTTATTTGAGATAAAATTATAAAATATAAAAATTAAAATCTAAAAATAGTTTCCTAAATTTTTTTATTTTTCTTGTAGTTAACTGGCATTATTTTAATTGCCGTGGGTGTTGGCGTTGGTGCTGTCTACAATGAATATGAAGTATTTTTAGTATCGAAATTCTTCTCGATACCCACATTCCTTATTGTTATCGGTTCATTTGTCATTGTCTTCTCCTTCTTTGGCTGCTGGGGTGCTTTGAAAGAAAACTACTGTTTAATCTTGACATTCTCCGTATTATTGGGTATAATTTTCATTTTGGAACTGGCTGCCGGTATTAGTGGTTATGTTCTAAGATCAGATGCCGAAAGTCTAATTAATGGTACCTTAACCGATTCCATGAAGCAGTATAATACGAATAAAACAAATGATGTCACCCAAATGTGGGATTATGTTCAAAAAACTGTAAGTTAAATTTACAAAATCGAATTTTAATATAAATTTTCACCGAATATTAAATTCCTTGTATGTATACAATTTTAGTTCCTCTGCTGTGGGGTTCAAAACTTTAAAGATTGGCAACCTTATTTCAATGATCAATTACCCTTATCCTGTTGTGATGTACCCAGTGGAATTGTTGGCAACTTTAGTTGCACCGTTCACAACGAAGACACCAACCGTCATAAGATCGGTTGCTTAAGTGAATTCTCAAACTTTGTTTCAGCGCATGCTGTTAGTTTGGGAGCGGCTGGTATTGTTATTGCCGTTATACAGGTATGTAAAGAATAAATTTTACTTTAAAGATTATTTTTTGATTTTTTTTTATATTGTTCTCCTTTTTACAGTTCTTTGGCGTTCTTTTTGCTTGTTATATTGCTCGTGAGATTAAAATTCGCAATGGCATCACTGGCTTAACGGGTTAAGTGCAATTTTGCAAACTCTTTGAAATTATTAGCCATTTTTGTGTAATAAGTTGTGCTGACGCTTTCATTTTTCTTCTTATTTATTGATAATTTTTGTTAATGCTTGTAAACGAAAAAATAATAAAAAATAAAAATAATAATTGTTGTAATTTACCCTTAATTTAACCAAGTTCAGGTAAAACTATCTATTACTTTAACTTCCAGGTAACAATATGTTTTGACAGTTATAACTGATAGTTAATTATAACTTAACTTTGTGAAATTGGGGGTTAAAGTTTTAAATTTAAATTTTATTTTTAAAGAGCCAAAAGTCTCATTAAATTATGCTCAAATAACTACAATAAGTTTAAGGTCTAATTATAACATACAGAAGTTCACTAGATGAACATTATAGCCCTTTCTAAAATAAAACAGGTGTCATAAATTTGTACTTTGTATGCTTTTTTATTTTATAGCCAAAATTTGGTACAATTTATGTCAATTTGGTACAATTTTGCCATTGAGACGGCACAATTTTCAATTTAAGAATTGTCAAATCCCAAAAGTGATACACAATACACACACAACCTGTTCGTGGCGCGGTCGTTGCTAAAATTTGTTGTTTGTCAATGTAAAAAAAATAAACATTATAGAACATTAAAATATAATGTTTGTCTACAGTATCACTACAATTGTTCTGTTTTTTTTAACGAAGAACAGAACATTATATAATATTTGGCTCTTTCTTGAAAATAGCTGCGAACGGTATTAAGGGTTGTGTTCGTCTACACAATCACTAAAAAAAAGATATCGTTCTTAGGTGTGTGTGAGCCGAACGCTTAATAATGTACTGTTTATTTTCGAACTCTGGTTTGTATTATAAGCAAACGTTTTGTAAATAAACGCCTAAAAAGTCTATTTTATAAATTGACGCATAAATTATCTTCGGTGTACCCATGTAACTTATGTTATCCTTTTAAGTAAATATTTCTTTCAAATAACCGAACCGACAACTTGTTGAAATTTTCATTTCCATAAAAAAGCTTATTGCATGACAATAATAGTCTCAAATTAATTAATTTTTTATTAATAACGATTTATTTGGTGAACTTGAAGCCAGACAAGAAAAAATGCTTTATTCGGCTATGCTCAATCTTTGATACCCTTCACCAAGTACTTATTGCAATTTTTCGTGGCTGCGCTTAAATGGTTTCTGCAATAAATAATAAAACAATCTTTGTCACAAATGTATGTTGGATGCCAAATTTGATGACAGTATTACAAGGTCAGTTTGATAATTCTGTGATCTTTTAAAAAAAATGGTTAATCTCTATATATTAAATTCATCGTCTTTTTATATTTTTTATTAATAAAAATATTTCTAAAGGCCTCCGAAATAGGCGTTTTTGTTAAAAATCTCTTCTTTTGATCTAAATCTCTTATCTACAGCTTAACGCATAATTTAAAAAGTATGCTTGTTGGGGTAACAGTTTTTAACCCAGTTAATAGATTTGTTCTTCGTTTGTTCAGGTCAATGTTGTTTTAAAACAACTAGCCGCCGGTAAATATTTTACCCTTTTCAAGATAGTTGATGTAAATAACACCGCTGACTAACGCATTTTAGCTTTTTTGGTGTACGTTCTCACTCTTTTGATTGCCCAAGGCGAATTCAACTATAGGTGGTGTCGGAACAACAACAATCCAAAAACAACAGAAACAACATAATGTTTTTTGCATTGGTAGTGCTTATAGCTCAAAATGTCAACCATTTTAAGCAAAACACTAACAAATCAATACAAATAAGCTCGAACTGTCAAAATCAGCTGCCATTTCGACACCACCTGTAGTTGGCTCGCCTTGTGATTGCCCTCTAGTCTCTAGTGTTTTGTGCTGCATCCATAGTTTGAGCCGAAAAATCGCGAAGGACTGCATTGAAATGGTCACACGGTTGCGGTTACGGTAAAATGTAAACAATCTCGAAACGAAATTGAGAAAACCAAGTTTAAACTATTGGAATTGAAGGTACATAATCCTAACAGTATTTATCAAGCCTTTCTTTGATTCTGTTATAATTCTATAATTAAAAAAATGTTGCTGTGTACACCTAGAGAAAAAACATGTTTAAATAAAGTCACTTCGGACAACGTTTTTTTTAAAGAAATTTTTGAACATATTATGTTGAATTTAACCATATTATTGTCATCGACAACCATATTATGGTTAAAATAGTCCTCCATCAAGAACCCACAACTATATTCTGGTTGCCTTCGAACATGTTATGGTTAATAATAAATAAAATATGTTAATCAATTATAATAGTATGGTTGGTTTTCAACCATAGCATGTTGCTCTTAAAAAAGAGGAAACTATCATGTATTGCTAATTTTGAAACAAATAATTGTCATATTTAACCATAACATGATTAAACGCAACCGTAATATGGTTGTGGCTTCTTGATGGAGGACTATGTTAACCATGATATGGTTGTCGGTGACAATAATATGGTTAAGATAAACATAATATAATATTCAACATTTTTCATTTTTCGAATTTATTCTAAATTTCAGTTATGTATTTTATAAAGCTTTTTTGTAATAGTCATATTCCTTCAATTTTTCAAAAATGACTTTATACCTTCAGAAGGAAATAATTCCCAGTTTCTAAACATAATATATTTAAAATTTTCTTTAAACGTAGTTTTGTTGTAGGTGACTATATTTAAAAATTGTTTTTTTTCTCGTTTGGCTTTCAAAAGCAAACTATTAGACGCAGATTCCTCGAAATTCGTTTTTTTTTTAATTTTCTTCTAAATTTTTCATCGTACTACACGTTCACACACTTACATTAGTTCGTCATCAACACTGCTCTTCAGTATTTTCTTGTGACAGCGATACTTCAGTATAGCGTTTGAAAAATGTTCAATGCATTGAATGTGTGTTTAAATGAAATTGTGCAGGTCTCTACTTTAAAATGAATGCTAATATTGTGTAACGTTTATACATAAAACAATTTATAGCTAGAATACATGGAAAAAGAGGAATAGTAAATACTGTGTAAATATAATGAAAATATCAATTTTTTAGGGGAGGTTGGTTGGTCCAAATTTTGGTCTATAACACTTTTCTACTGAACCGATTGTATTTGGTCCATAACTTTTTTTCCACTGAACCGATTGTATTGGATTTTAAACTGCTTGAAAGAACTAGAATAATATAAATTTAAAATCATTACTTTCTATTTAGTCAAAAGAGAGTATTTTTAATGGCTTAATCGACTCAAAGATTCTATAAACTTTATCTTAAATAAGTATTTCTTGGTGCTACAAACGGAATAACAAACCTTATGTACCCTTATTAACCAATATTGAAGGAGGGTATACAAAACGTCTGCATTCAAATCACAAAGTCTGTCAACAATTCTAGTTTTGTCCATATAAAAAATCGATAAATTTTACTTTAAAAAACAATTTCAAATGAAATATTTTTTGTTGTGGCCAGAAAACAAATAAACACGAGAGCCTAGGAAACCGTCTAAAGGACCGCAAAATGCTTTCAGCGAACTTTTATTAGAAATATTTAAAGTATTTAGTAATAAGTATTTATCTGAAAAAGGTAGATGGAGTGAAGTATAGAAATTCCAAATCAAAAGATGTTTTTAAATTAAATACAAAAAGCAAAAGCATATCTTTATTTGTTTAAAAAAAAGCTTTTTTTAGTAGAAAACAAAATTATCGAGTTGATATTGCGAAAATAAGAGAAATACAAATAAAAACAATGTCTTATCATATCGATTAAATACTTGTTATCTTTTGCTGTTGTTGTTTTATCATATTAGACAAAAAAAAAATAATAAATATCTGTGTATTCAGTTAAAAAATGTACTGATAACATTTTTTTTGTGGAAAAAAATTTAATAAAACAAATAAAAATTAACACTTGCTCATACTTTTAACGGAAAAAAGAAGGTTTGACACTTGAAAAGCTTCAAAAACTTTTAGTGTTTTTGTAACTTTGCAACCAGAAAGTTGTAAAATAAAAAAAAAGTAATTAAAAAAATAAGAGAAAATTGTAACTAAATTTACATTTATAATTTATTTAAATAATTTTAAAATAAATTGTTTAAATATTACAGTTTTTAAACCTAAAACGGTGCCCACGGAAAGCCCTTAACCAATAATTTAACAAAATGGCCTCCACCAGGGATTTACAGTTAAATTCTGGCATGCGTTGTGCCAAATACATGTTACTCATTGTGAGCTTTATGTTTGCTGTAAGTATAATTTTTTTTTTATTAATTAAACAAAATGATTAAAACAATTGCTATTTGAGCAATTTTAAAATTAAAAGCAGGGAAAAAATGTTGCTATTTCACAATACATTTAAGACTATACAGGTAGATATTGATTTTTTAACTGTTTTGCCACAACGCCATTTTGTTTTTGTAAAAAATTTCTCATAACAAAATTATATTTCAACGTTTTCTTATCAATTTTAATTTCGTTCTTTATTTTATTAGTAATATGTATAAATGAATGAAGAAGAAAAAAGAGAGCATTATGTGAATAAAGGCATATCAAAGAAATTTTAAAACAAGTCATAAAGTTATATTCGGCTATACCGAATTGTCTTTATAGATAAGAAATATTTCATACCAAAACACCTTGTATAAAGAAAATATTAAGGCAAACTTCTCTTCTTTAGAGATCCGAAATAAACATGGGGCTTTCTAGAAGCTGCAACTCCAAAAATTTTATGATACGAATTAAATACCTTAAGGGAAAGATTCCATATACTGATCATAATGAAGCAAAATTTAAAACATTTTGAGTTTTGACCTTACTATGTCTTGCTACAAACATTTCAAAGAGAGTTTAAGGAGTAAAAGAACTATGGTCGGGTTTCAACCTTTCATCTTAAATTTTAGAACCAGCTTATCTCAATTTATCAAAACCAATTTTCTGATTGACCGACAGATCCCCAAAAATTGATGACCAGATTTTGGCATGCAAAAAATTAATTAGTGTAAAATTTTATACATTTACGGGCTTCTTCTTCAGGTTGATGTTATTAAATCGTTTAAATGATAGTGGGGGACGGATATGCATAAATAAAACAAATTTTTATCAAATTTAATTTTGATACAAACACTTTTGCGTTTTTCTTTTAAGTAAAAGAAAATTTTGAAATGAAACAATGTTTCGGGTTTAAGTACTGAGTTTTATATCTAAAAAAACATTTGTTTGTTTATCACATAAATGTGCTGTTTTCGCAACACAAGTGACTTAACGTGTAGGTAAATTTATATGGGAAACACTCAAAAAACTTAGTGCTTTTCATATAAATTTCACTAAACGTTCAGTCACTTGTGTTGTGAAAACAGCACAAAAGTTTGTTTTCGGTTATTAAGGCGTTTTAAAAGAAAAAAGAGTTTTATTCTAGAGGTCGATTGAATGGAAATGTGTGCAATAAGACACACATTTGCATAACACAACAACAAAATGTGCATATTTGCAACTTGCTTTAGTTTACTTGGCTTGCACGTAAAAATCATGATCAAAAATAGAAGTGCATATTTGCTCAGTTGTAAACAAATGTAAACAATTAAATTTTTTTTTTTGTTTTACTTAAACTAATCCCTCGAAGCTCTACGCTTGTTTACAGGAGACCAGATTCTCTGGCGGGAATCCCTGCAACCCCGGCATTGATAGCTTAGCTCACTACCAGCTAGCCTAGCGGGTCACTCAATTTGACACATTTAGCGCCATATTATTTATTAAGGAAACGAATAAATTTAATATTTTAATAGAAAATAGAAAATTTAATTTAAATTATTTAAAAAGAAAAAAAAATATTTTATATGCTTGTGTAGAATTGAAAACAAATGCAGATTTTTAAAAGTGCTGCCTGAAATTTTTTGTGTTGCCAGTATACATTTTGTGTTGTGTTGCCTGTTTACGGAATGTTTACGATCAATCATAATATGCATTACAAATTTGCGCAATGACTATCGTGAAAAGCCTTATTATGTTAATCAAAATATCAACATGGTTCGGAAGTATTAAACATCTGACTTGATTTTTTTTTTACACTGCCCTTTTAAAATAATGCATTTTTATTAACCTTGACCCAAATTATGTATACTTTTTTAGTTTTATATTTTTAGTTATCTTTTTGTTTACTCAATTCTTTATTACAGTAGTCAAAAACGTAAAATAAACGTTTTTGAATTACAAAAATATGAAAATTTATTATCGAATATTTATTAATTTAATATAACGTAAGCTAAAATGCAAAGAGCCGTTAGTAACAAAAAATTCAAAATCGAGTTTTTTATTGATCACACTGGTCTACAAATTTGGAAAAAAATTGACTGCAGAAACGAAGCATTATTTTAATTAATCTGAATTCGATTCTGGCATAAAAATTGGGCTATCACGTCTTGATTTTATTATCGCATGCTGGCAGTACTGTAAAACAGTCAATGCTGACACTACAATTTCACAATTATTAATTTGACAGAAGCCCACATTCATTCTTAATCTTTATAATAGTAGCGTTTAAGCATGTCAGGGAGATCGTGTGTTACTCATTCAAGCAATTTTTGATTTGGGTGTTGTGAATATTTGGTTGGAAAAAAGGATATTCAATATCAGAATCATTAAATCATTATAAAATACATTATTTTGGTCTTGCAGACAGAAACTTAAATAAACCGTGGACACCGATAATGTTTAGCATTTTCTTCATTTGAATTTAGATTTTTTTTTCCACAAAACCTAGGTGCAGTGAGCGACGAACAAGGGGAGCGTGCTCACCAAGATTTAATGAAAATTGATAGAAATTATCAAGGATTTTCGGACAATAGCTTGCTGGGAGACTATTGGTGGACTCTAATACGTGAAACCGAACAAACAAAATACAAACGACGTTCAAATAACGCCATTCACAAGGCGAATTAATTTTTCAGGTGGCGTTGAATGCACAGCTGTGCTACTTTTTTTCTTAATAAGAGAAAGGAATGTCAAAAGTTACTTGAGTTTTTGACATATCGACCAACGAAAACAACAAGTAAAATACAATGTTGTGTTTTTGGTGATTTTTATATAAACTAATGATATTTTATGTAAAAAACGAATAAAAACATTATTTTTTTTAAACTTTTCATTCAGCCCACCAAATTACCCTAGGAAAGATATTTGGTTACTCCAGTCCAAAACCTTGTTAGCTAGTGTTATTATGAATGCCAATAAACTACATGTATTGACAACATTTTACACTTCCGTTTTTTTTTTATTTTTACATACATATAAGCAAAACGAAGTAATTACACATTTTTTCTAACAAAATATTTATTTATTTATTTATTTTGATATTAGACTTATATGAATATAAGAATAATATGGAAGTTAGCACTGGCTGCCAGGGCCATCGGCTATAACAAAATATAATGAAATGGCTTACTTTAAAAATTGTTTGAACATTTTCATGGACGACTTATCAATGTATGTTTTTCTGTCATGTTTACAACAGTTTTCATTTTACAAAGTTTTTTGCTTCTACTGTAAAATTATATATTTGTTAGTTACGCCTTTTTGCCTTTTTGCTAACGATATTTTACTTAAGATACCGAAACCCGGCGATGGATTTGTTCTACCAAATTTAGTTGGAATGGAGTAAAGAGGCACAAATTTTATCAAAAATTTTAAGACAATGGAGTTTTCTTTTGTTGCACTCTGTACTTATTTTGTTTAGAGAAGCAGAACAAAATAAAGTTTGATCTGTTTTAAAGTATCTAATAGGTTTTTGATGACTCACCTCCCTAAAAAAGTACCCTGTGCGGTCCATGTATCTAATAAAGTATTAAGTTAGATAATAATTAATTCCTAAAGAAAATCGTTAATAAGAAGTGAAATATTTGAAATTTTAATGACTCATTTTTAATTGCTTCTTTTAGATCACCGCCATTTTATTGGTTATGGTTGGTTCAACCATACAAGCAATATTTGGCGATTTCCGACAATTTATAGACGATCATTTTCTCTCACCACCCGCCCTCCTAATTGCTATTGGCTTTATTTTGCTTTTTGTAGCAACCTTGGGTGCTTATGGTGCCATCAAAGAAAGTGTAATGCTAATTAATCTGGTAAGTAAAAAGCCTAACAAATATGAAGTCCTCTTCTTTAATCCTACATACATATGTACATAAATATATTTTCTTTTTTTAAATCTCCTTTAGTATGGTGTTTGCCTTTTCTTGGTTTTCGTTTTGGAAGTTTCCGCTTCCATCGCCGCCTTTGTTATGCAAGGTCAAGTACGTGAAATGTTAGAACGTACCATGAACCAGTCAATGGCCGATTACGAGAAAAATGAATATATTCAAGCGGGTGTTGATTTTATGCAAAGCGGTTTGGAGTGCTGCGGTGTTGATGGTCCCAAGGATTGGCTGAAATACATGAATCAAAAAAACAGCAATATAAACGAGGGTATTTCAGTTCCCTATTCTTGCTGTGGTCATTTTAATATTGACGATGTATTAAAATGTGATATCCAATATGAAAATGGTTGTTATGGTCGTATGGATTTCATCATTTCTCAAAGTACTATGTTGATTGCTACTGGTGCCACCACTGTGGCTTTTGTTCAAGTAAGTGAAACTTTTAAGAAATATTTTCTACTTTTATTAATCGAAAATATGAATTAGGAAAATTTTTTCAATATAAACAAGTTAGAAAGTATAGTCGGTCAAGCGCGAACATTTGATAACCTTCTCCACAGTAAATTTGAAATCATTTTCAAAAATGTACCCCATTTGGAACTAAAAGCCAATAATGAACCCGGCAAAACAAAATCTAATATGAGGTTAAGATTTATGTATCTAAGTGTTTTTTGACCAGAATATTATCTAAATACTAATATATATATGAGGCTTTCTCGGTATTTTAGTTTTTTGGTCAATTCTGATCTTGCTAACACAAAATATTGCCGAGACATTAAGCTATTATAGAAGTTTTCTTTGCCAAATTTTATATTAATACTTATATTTACAAAAAAGTTATGGCACTAAAACTATTTTCGGGATTGGTACACAGAAAAAAATAAAAATTGATTTCAATTAAAAAATTTGTAGAATTAATTAAATTTGCACCAGGAAAAAAATAATATGTATCAATTAAACGTTTAATTAACTTGATTAAACGTTAAATTAACTTGATTAAACGTTTAATTAAAACTGATTTTATTTTTGATTAATGCTTTGTTGTTCACCAAATTTGGAAAATTTATTCGGTGTATTTGCGTGGGAGCTATTGTCAAATACGATCGGATTCCGATAAAATTAGATTGTGATTGCAATTAAATGTTTATTAAAACTCGATTCCGGAAAAAAATTTTGAACGGAATGTACATGTATGTGCAATTATGGCCCGAATCTTTTTAATAGGCTTGGGCTTTATAACAATTTAAACGACTTTCATCAAATTACTTTCAAAACTTCAATCTGCACTTTGCGCACAAGGCTTACATTGGCAGTTAAGGACCAACCATAATGTGCATAAGATGGCTTAATTAACTGTGCGAATACATACAAATCATATGTATCAAACCAAATTGAACTTAAGGAAACTTTTTGAAAAGTTTTATGAAACTGTTAAGTAAATTGCAAAACTGATCGCACATTCCGGTCGGAATTAAATGTTTTTTTATTTATTTTAAATGCATTTGAGAAGCTTTTAATTAATTTTGAAAGTAGTTTAAGCTTACGTATGCAAATTATAGTTGGGCCTTCAGGCAGCTAGCCGATCGATAGACCTAAAGGTCTAGGACCAATATTTTTAGTTTTAACACACATCAGTATAAGCACATAATAGCCACTATGGTGGTTGGTATAAAAATATGACTAAGAGCCCCTATTTTTATTAGACAATATTATGGATGTAAACGGCGTTTAAGAATCCCTGGAATAATTTTCTATCCGAAATATATAAGCTGATACAGTTTTTGTTTAAGAAAGTTTGAATGAAGATATCTGAGACAACATTTTATATAGATAATATTAGTGAGGATACCTGGATGAATCCTTTACTAGACTTAGGGTTTCAGAACAAATTTTTTTACTTAAAGGCCATAAGAAAATGTTTAATAAAGAAAATGTGGCTAAGAGTCCCTGGGACACTTTTTAGAAAAGAAAATATGACTTAGGAAATCTGGAAGAGTGGCTTAAAAAGTAAATAAGACAGGGAGCCACTGAGGCGATTTCCTATAAAGGAAATTTGGGTGCCCCCAGAACAGTTTCAGTATGGAAAATATGACTTAGGATTTCTGAGACAATTTTCAGCATTGCAAACATGACTCAAGGTCCCTCAGTCAACTTTCAGAAAAGAAAATATAACTCAGAGGTGCGTAAAGCAATTATTTCTACAGAAAATTGTATTTGAGGAGTCTGGGTTAATATCATGTAAAAAACAAAGGCTTAAAAATTATAGAAACTCCATTTAATAATTTTTTAAATAAAAAGTATATTAAATAACATTCCATTTCTATTTTCCAGCTTTTGGGTGCTATTTGTGCTTTCATGTTGGCCAAGACTTTAAGACGTAACAAATCGATTCGCGAAGCTCGCCGCTGGCAATTGCAACAAAGTTTGGGTGTCTTAATCTCCGGTGGTAAGATGGCCCCTCCCATGAACTCGCCAATGACCGGTTATACCCAGTTAGAAAAATCCGAGAAGTTTTTGGAAAATGCTCCAATGACCTATACACCCAACAGTCCCAGTGTTATAAATTAAATCAATCAGAAGAAAATCAATTTTAACTTTTAATTATTTTATCAATAAATTGTAATATACATTAATTGATCAACAATATTTGGTGTAAATAAAAATAAAAAAAGAAGGTAATCAAAACTTTAAAAAAAAAACCTTCGAAAATAAATCATTCTAATTTCTTTAATCCACTTATGAATTCTCCTAATAATTTTAATTGTTCTGTTACCGAAATACTGGCAGTGCCCCCGATAACATCGTATTGTTCCACATTGGAACTATAGTCCGCCACTTTGGCAATATCGACATCGAAATGGGGACAAATTTGTTGTAAGTCTTCTAAAGGAATTTCGGTAATTTCCAAAGACATACGTTCGGCGTGGGCCACCACGGCTCCTATATAGTGATGGGCTTTTCGGAAGGGCACTCCCTTGCGTACTAGATAATAGGCCTGCAAATAAAATTGTAATATACATACATATATAACAAGAATTTCCTTTTTTTAATTTTCTCACTTACCCAATCGGTTGCCAACATGTCCGAACTTAAAGCCATTTCCATTTTCTCCATTTTAATTTTCATAGACTTCACCACTCCCTCAGTTACGGCCAAAGCCAATTGCAATTTATCGAAAGCCTCAAAACAGTATTGTTTATCAAATTGCAAATCTTTGTTGTAAGTCGAAGGTGTTCCTTTGATGGTCATCATGGCTCCAGTTAATGCGCCACAGAGATTGCCTGATAAGCCTCTTACTAGTTCCAAGCTATCTGGATTACGTTTTTGTGGCATTAAGCTACTACCCGTTGAAAAATCATCGGAAATTTGTATAAAATCAAACTCTTTGGTGGCATAAATAATTAAATCTTCCGCGAGTCGTGACAAGTGTAGGCCCACCATGGAACAACTGTAAATGAAGTCCACTGAAAAAAAATAGGAATGTGTTATTAACAGGGAAACCACAAATACACAATTGATATTCGAAACAAAATTATGTCAGCACTCAACAGAAAGGTGCTTTCTTTATAAGATCAAATAAAGGAATAAAATTGTCCTATAAAGGAGCAAGAGACCTCTGTGAATTACAAATATATGTATGCATATCATTTAGAATTTGAGGCATTATTCGTGAGGCGAACAACCCACAAAAATCATATATTTTCGAAATTCCATTTGTTTGGCATAAATATTCCTTTAGTACATATTATTTTTTCTGATGTTTATGTGTCGCGTTATGGGGTGCTTAAGTGTTGCCTTTGTTAATAAAAAAAAATTAATTATTGGCTCGAGCAAGAAACAAATAAAACCAAAAAACAAGTAAAAGTGCTAAATTCGGCTAAACCGAATTTTCTATACCCTTCTATACCCATGGTGCAGTAAGAACAGAAAGTTATATTAATACCGTTATAAATAAGCTATAAATAAATCTATTTTGGGCCACGCAGACTTCTCCAATGCCGCCCAAATTTTGTCGGATGGTGTGTACCTAATTTGGAAGCTTTTGATCTTTCCGCTCTCCAAACATACGGAAAAATAGATGGACAGACGGACATCGTTAAAGCAACTTCGCTAAATAATAATAATAAAAAATAGATATACAGAAAAACAGACGGACATCGTTAAACCAACTGTGCATGTAAGTATTTGTTATGTGTAACAAAACGCAAAAAAAGTCTAAAATAAAAACAAAAAAAATGTTATTTTCGGTGATGGATAAAAACAAGTAAGAGTGCTATATTCGGCTATGCCGATCTTATACATATACCCTTCACCATGGAGCAATAAAAACAAAATGTTATGTAAACACCATTCGTTAGATATAAATAAATGCATTTTGTGCCACGCCCACTTATCCAAACCGTCCACATTATGTCGGATGTTGTGATTGTACCTAATTTGGAAACTTTTTCTCTTATAATATAAATATATATAGAAAAATAGATGGACATCGTTAAATAAACCTCGCTGTACTTGTATGTACTTGATATGTGTTACAAAACGCAAAAAAATATATGTATACAGAAAAAAGTAATAAAAATAAAACAACAACAAGGGATTTTTGGAAAAAATTAGAGGTAGTCGTGGTTTTTTGCTCATATCTCAGCAATTTTTGGACCGATCTGGCGGAATTATAGTAGCAAAATTAAAATAAGAATACCTGACAGAAAAGTAGACCAGCGAAGCCCCCATGATTTCTAGCGGTTCGAAAAACCAATTTTAACGGGCAGACGGACGAACAGCCGGATTTGAAATTCCCTTCTTATAAGGATCCAGAATATATATACCTTATATGGTCTAAGATCAATATAGTAGAAATTACAGACGGAATGACAAAGTTATATATGGGTAATTCCATGTCAAATCGACCAAGAGTGGGACCCGACCCCTTTCGATTTGAATGAAATTTGGTGAGAAGGTTCCTTTTATCCTATAAGGAACATATATGAACGAAAAAAATTTTTAAAATTTTTTTTTCAAAAGTTACGTCATATTCAAAATGGCATAATTTCGCCGAATTAGCCGAATATGTTGAGTTTATTTTTTCTATATCTCAAAAACTACTGCACATACGAAGATGATTTGTATGTCATTTTAAAGAGAATACTTGGGGCTATAAGCAATATATTGAAGAAAAAATTTTTTTTGGAAAAAATGTAATATCTGCAAAATATTAAATTTTTAAAATGGACTAAGTCAAAAACCTAATTTTTTTTTTGCCTAATTTTTTTTTATATAATACCTCAAACTGTTCTTTAAAAATCCTAAAACTTTGAAGGAGGTGTTTTTTTTTTTTTTTTAGATATGAATTTTTTTCTTTCGCAACCTTTAAAAAAATAACCTAAAAATAAAATTTTAAAATTTTAATTTTGAGCAATAAGTATTTATAAAATCTGATTTGTTTGAAAAAGTAATATTATTGGTAAGGTTGTTTTTGTTTATTTGTTGCATCTTTTGTTGGGGCTCAATGTGGGCATTTTTTTAAGAAAAGTACACCTTTTGTCACGTTACGTCTTTAAAAGTCGTTTTTTCTTCGTCTCTTTTCCTACCGTTAATGCCGGGCTGCTTTTTCTTAACCTAAAATAAATGAAAATGCTATGAATGTTGAAGCCTTATTCAATGTAAATACAATATTAAGAATTAAAACGTTATTTTTTACCTGGTTTTAAAGCCTGGTTCGCTCAGAATCTTGTCGATATTGTTCAATTTAACATCCTCTCCTTCGCTAGATGAAGATAAAGTTTTTATTTTAATAAATTTATTCGAAATAGGAATGGCGGCATGACAGGAACGTACTCCTTGAACTGGTGAAGCATTTTTAAACCTATTTTCCAGTTTTTTTCCAGTACGTTGAATGTGTTGATCTGAGACGAAATTAAAATTGATTCCTTGAATACTATCTTTCGCCCATCGACACAGTTGCTCGGGTGTCTGAATTTGTTGATCAGGTGTCAATTGTAGATTGGCTCGGCTAGCTAATCGCTTAACTGTTCCACCCAAACCATCACTTGGCCCTTTTCCATGAGAAGTTGCAAAAAAATGCCATTCTGCTCGAATTTGAAAATCCTCTTCGTGGTGTATCAAATTTACTAAATTGTAACGATTTTTATATTGGGATGCAGCACCATCAGAAAAATAAATTATTTTTGAAATATTTGGAATCTTATGTTTAAGGAACGTCGTTAATGTCTCTTGGAAGCTGTAAACTGCAGTAGTATTATGAGTTAAGTTATCTGATATTATTACCAAGCTAAGAGGTACGATATCACTTCCATTCTCAGCAATGGATCTATAATAGCAAGCGAATGGATGAATTGTCGCTTGTCTGTTATTCCAATACACTCCTTGAACACTATTTTGAAGTAAAAACGAATAATTTTCAGAGAAATCAGCAACAACAAGAACTTGCCCTATCTCAAGATTATTTTTCGTAGTTTTAAAATATTCGGCTTGTTGTTTAGCTACAAAGTCATGCCAAAGTAATTTTGGAATATATTCTACAACAAAATCAACGAAATCTTCAGTTGATTTTATAACTGTCTCCAAAGAGCAGCGGTCTACTTGAATCCACTGATTATATGTAATGTCATCTAAACAGTTTTCCGTAAAAAGATTTTCGAGAATATTTTTTAATTTGGACGAGCCGGGACAAGCATTGCATACACCAAGATAACAGTCATCCGTAGGTGTTTTACAAATAACCATTTTCATACAATCTTTATATGAAGAAAATGGTTGAGATCCATCCTTCATTTTTAGTTTTTCAAGTCTAGCACCTTGAAATAGCATTTTAAAATTTTCATGAATCCGGCAAACACATACTACGTGCGTACCAGATGCACCAGCTAGAACACATTCGGGTGGTCTTAAACTTGCAAATTTTGAAAAACCAACTTTTTCAAATGGATATTTTTCTTTAAGCATGTGAAAAATTTCACTTAGGTTACCCAAGATTAACCGTTTTTGTTTTTGCACTCGCAGACCGTTTTCATAAGCAGATTTATATTCTTTTTTACCGGGTAGTTCTCTGCTGACGTCTTGTTTTCTAAAGAACTCTTGAATTTTTTCTTCCGTGGTTTTTAACAACGGATGACCTTTATGTTTTTCAGGAATGAATAAAATGCCATCTTTTTTTACGTTTTCTTTAATTTTTTTAGCCATGTACGAAGTTGCTCCGAAAATATCAACAATTTTTTGGGTTGACCAACTTGATGGTAAGACTGACAGGATTTGTAATTTTTCACTCAATTTGCTAGTATTATCAAATTTGTTCTTCAACTGTACTATCATTTCTTTTCCAGTTAATTCTGGGTTGTCATCAACAATTAAATTGTCATCGTCAATTGAGTCAAAAGAACTATCCGTAACATGCTTAAAGCATGATTGTAGTTTAGATATAATTTCATAATATTTTTGCTGGACATAAGTTTTTGATCGATTTAAGTATTTTTTTTTAAGAGGAGACAACCCGAGTATTTTTGCAACAGCATTGACACGATCAAGATTAATTGTTTTTGAACAAACAGTTTCACTTGTTGAACTACAAATTTCAGATGTCACATCATCTTGTTCAGATGGGGGCATCACTTGTTGATATTTTTCCACTTCAATAATAATTTTTTTCCAACACGAAATACACAGTTTTTTCCCGGGTGCAATTAAAGGAAAAATTACCTTAACATGAGTATAAATCTCAAAAGTAACGACTTTCAATGATTTTTGTACTCGAGTTACATGAATGTTATACGGATCAGCACACATTTTTTGGTTTAAGGTGTATTTTTCACAAAATTGTCTATCATGCTTATCGCAAACAAAACTGACCACAATACCACTTCTAGCATTAAGAGTAATGCGTTCTTTATCAGGAAGATCTACACAATTAATGAATTTTCCCTCAGAGCATACCTCATTATTAACTATGCCAATTGAACACTTATTACTTTCCATGATTACCGTTTTGACTATTATTTATTTTAAATAAAAAAAATCACACTTTTTGCTATTCCAAACACGAATAATTGCAATAATTGATTTCAGACTTACATATGGCTGACAATTAAATCAGTGTCGACTGAAAGTGCATTAAGCACAGCGATTTTTTTACTGTATTAACTGTAGAAACCAGCCCGGCATTATCGGTAGGAAAAGAGACGAAGAAAAAACGACTTTCAAAGACGTAACGTGACAAAAGGTGTACTTTTCTTAAAAAAATGCCCACATTGAGCCCCAACAAAAGATGCAACAAATAAACAAAAACAACCTTACCAATAATATTACTTTTTCAAACAAATCAGATTTTATAAATACTTATTGCTCAAAATTAAAATTTTAAAATTTTATTTTTAGGTTATTTTTTTAAAGGTTGCGAAAGAAAAAAATTCATATCTAAAAAAAAAAAAAAAACACCTCCTTCAAAGTTTTAGGATTTTTAAAGAACAGTTTGAGGTATTATATAAAAAAAAATTAGGCAAAAAAAAAATTAGGTTTTTGACTTAGTCCATTTTAAAAATTTAATATTTTGCAGATATTACATTTTTTCCAAAAAAAAATTTTTCTTCAATATATTGCTTATAGCCCCAAGTATTCTCTTTAAAATGACATACAAATCATCTTCGTATGTGCAGTAGTTTTTGAGATATAGAAAAAATAAACTCAACATATTCGACTAATTCGGCGAAATTATGCCATTTTGAATATGACGTAACTTTTGAAAAAAAAATTTTAAAAATTTTTTTCGTTCATATATGTTCCTTATAGGATAAAAGGAACCTTCTCACCAAATTTCATTCAAATCGAAAGGGGTCGGGTCCCACTCTTGGTCGATTTGACATGGAATTACCCATATACCCTTTCACCATCGGTGAAGGTTATAAAAAGATTAATGTTTGGGAATTCAGAATTTCGGTTATATCTCAGCCATTTTTTAACCGATTTATATACTGACGTGTTTAAGAAGAGATTTACCATTCACTTGAGTTATAAAGCTGGGACTCAGGAAGATCTACAGTTCCCGATAATTCATATTTACAAAGTTATTTTGGACATAACTTTTCCGTATCACAACCGAAATTTTCATAAATATTTTCTACTAAAGATTTCCGATCTTTTGATATATAAGGCGTAACCATAGATCATATGGCAGTCCAAAATTTAGGTTTTTATAAAATTTTTGATATTTTTTGTACGGAAGGTAGCACGCCCACTCCTCCAATCCCGCCCACATTTTGTGGGATGGTGTGTATTGATAACCTAAATGTTTTTACCTAATTTGGAAACTTTGGCTCTTGCCATTCTCCAGGTATACAGAAAAAAGTAATAAATATACAACAACAAGAGGTTTTTGGGAAAAATTAGAGGTAGTCGTGGTTTTTTGCTCATATCTCAGCCATTTTTAGACCGATCTGGCTAAATTTCAATAGCTAAATTATAATAAGAATACCTGACAGAAATATACACCAACCAAGCCCCCATTATTTCTGGGGCTTCGGAAAATCCATTTCAACAGACATACGGACAACCAGATTTTAACTTCACTTATAATAAGGATCCAGTATATATTTACTATAGAAATTTTTTTCATTTGCTCACCCAGAAATGAACAACTTATTTAAAAAGTTTCACATGGAATAAGAAACTTAGTATACTCTTATTCACCACTTTTAGTGTAGGGTATAAACACATACTAAGATCGTGGGTGTAACGAATCATTTAATTAAATGCAAATCTCTAACGACAATTTTAAAAATAAAAAGTTTATGTTTTTAACAATTTTTTTTTTAAACAAATTTACAAACAAACTAAAAATAATTGAAAGTTTTCTTATCAACAAATTTTTTTGATTCAAAACTTGAGCAACCATCTTTAGGTTTGTAAAAACTAAAAAATTTCCTATACGTTACAGAGATAACATCATGAACTTGAAATCACTTGTAATAACTTACCAACAAAATCGCGATCGCCCACGGCATGCATGCTGTTAGCGGTGACAGCAGCAAAACCTAAACGTTCCGCTAGCCAAACACGATCAATCTGCAAAGGATTGCCGGCCACAGCACCACTGCCCAACGGCAAAACATTTGAACGACTGCGTACATCATACAAACGCAAACAATCCTCACGCAAGGCAAAGGCATGAGACAACAGCCAGTGGGAGAATTGTACAGTTTGAGCCCTTTGCATGTGTGTGTAGCCAGGCATTAAGACGCCAAAGTGTTGTTGGGCTTGCTGCACCATGCTTTCCATAAGCTTGCGCAAAGAAGAACAAGTTTCTCGTATGGCCTTGCGCAGCCAAAGTTTCATATCGGTTATAACTTGGTCGTTGCGACTGCGGCCAGTATGCAAGCGTTGGCCCACCTCACCCACTAATTCAGTCAAACGACGTTCGTTTACAGTATGAACATCTTCATCGGAAGGTAAGAATATTATTAAGCCCTCTATCCAATCATAGCGCACTAACTCTAGACCCGTTAAAAGTGTAGCGCATTCTTCGGTTGTTAAATAGCCCGCTTTTTTTAAAGCTTCTGCATAAGCTTTACTACCGTCAAGGTCATCGGCAAAGAGTCTAGCATCCACGGGCAAACTGCAATTCAGTGTGGCTAGACACTCATTAGTTTTACCGGCATTTTTACCAAAACGACCACCCCATAATTGTTGCGTCATAGCAAAGTTATTATTATTTATTTATTTTTTTTTTTTAATTTTTATTTAATTATAATCTTCTGTCTGTTACTGTAGAAATGCTAGAGACGTCTAAGATGTTTAGGAACGTTTTGAATTAAAGGTCTTTGCTTGTAGAGATTAAAATCACAACTGTTTGAGTTATTATCTCGCGTGTAGTTTCTAATTTGCTGTAAAATTATAATAATCATAATTTTATTTTCTTGCGTTATCTATTGAATAAGTTTTTAGTTTTATTCTATAATATTTTTTTTAACATTTACTCGCTTAGACTGAAATGTTATTAAAAAAAAAGTCAAAGTGGTGTGCTTATTTAAATTTATTTTAAATATCTTATACAAGCGTTACCCGATTCGCTTTGCTGGACATTATTAACTGTGTATTCGATTGGTACATCTGAACCCCAAAGTCTTTATTAATTTGTCACGTTCTTTTTCCTTATTACTTATACAATATGTAGTTGCATTGTTAATTATTATTAAATTAAAATTGTTGCAGAGATGTTTATATACATAATTTGAAATCTTTAACTGCGGAACATTAAATTGCAAGTTCATATATTCAGTACTAGCATTTAACCCGCTACTTCATTAGCGTCTCCCTTTCCTTCGTGGACATATTTATAAGACAAAGCTTATGTTTCTAGGTTTAAACAAAAAATAACCAACATTTGTCATCTTTTAGGTTCTTATTCACTCAGGACCCTGGTCGGCAACAAAAATCGTTTAAATAAAATATATGGAATAAAATAAATATTTTAATGCGCTCAACTAAAATCCGTTTTCAGTTTTTTTCTATCACGTCTAGTTTTTTTTATTGGCGGAGTAAAATTTCGCCCGAAATAAGGCGGTTCTGCTAATTCATTTTATCATTTTGTCTCTCATCTTTTACTCTAGGTCTAGACTCTTTTAAATAATATTTTATTTTAGTTGTTAATATGTCAGAAATTGTTTCCGATAGTGGTTTTTGTTCAGATGACAGTTTGAAGGACCCAGAATTTTATCCTTCTACAAGCAACAGGAGATGAAAATTAATTAAAGTATCAGAACGGCCCTTTAAAAAAGTATGTTTGATTTCATCGTCTGATGGGCAAAAAATGATTTTCAAAAACAATTTTACATAGAAGTAGAAGTGAGGTTTGAGGTTACCTAATTGAAGCCAAGTCAGATTTCAGATGAGACAACGTGTGCTAAGTGTGTTGTATGTCATTGCGTAGTAAAAGGAAGCTATGAAGTAACTTCTAACTTCATTAAACATTTGCGAGTCAAGCATACTGAACTTTTTAAAAAGTGGCGATAAAGCGCAATCTTTGTTTGCTGAAAAACCTCTTACTCGCAATGGCTCAAGGTGTTACAAATATTAAGCCCTGAATTGCCAGAATTAACCGTTAAGAATATAACCAGCACAGTTACTTTACAAATATTTTCCCCAAAGAATTTTGTGGATATCTCGAGCAAATTTTTGAAATTCATATCTTTACTTAATTGTGAATAAAAGCGAAACGCGTTTATCGATTTACATGATTTATGTCTCATTTTGTTCATAGGTTATGCGACTTTACGTGAAAGTAATAGGACTTGACACTTTTTTACCGTTTTGGATTTGTTATGAATTAATTAATTTAAATTTTTTGGGCAAAAAATATTTTTTTCTTCAAACATTTATTTATTACTGCGAAACTTTTGCTTATGTAGCGAAACGTTGTATGAACAGATTAAAGGAATTGTAATTCTTAATTCAATTTGTTTCAGCTTATTCGGACTAGTGGCTCTCGAGTTATGACAAACAAAAGAGCCTAAAACGTGACTAATTCCCCTATACAATACTTACTAACTTCATATTAATTTTTATTATTATTATTTGATGTACCATGACCAAACTAATGATGCAGAAGTTCTTCTTTTTGGGTCTACTTTCACAACCAATTATCAGAATTGAGTCCCGAAATCATGTGTTGTACTGTGTTATGAAATTAAAAATAATTTATAGGCTGTCCTTGATTTTTTTGATTTTAATAATGATGGTGAGCTAATGCGTGTATCATTTTAAAATTTTTTTGATTTTTAGCGACTTAACTTTACAGTTGATAAAATTGGCACAGGTCCTTCTCCACAATACCATATAAAACCTGACTGACGATCCGCTATAAAGCATCAATTCTTCAGCCATCGAAACGAAAATTCAAGCGCTGACGGGAATTGGCAAAAATATGATTTGCTAAAGAAAGCATTTAAATAATTTAATACTCCCATAACGTCTTCAGCTCCAGTGGAACAACTGTTTTCTTTTGCCGGGATCAACGTCAACAGTCCAAGGCGACAATCATTGTCTGATTTTTCCTTTGAAAAATTAGTTTTAATTAAGGCCAATTGTAAAAAAGATGTTATTATAAGTGATCGACCGATTATTTGGTCAATAATTATTGCTCAGCATTTGTTAATAAAATTTTTTGTTTGTTTTTTTTTTTTTTTTGATTACCAAAAATTGTTATAAAATTATTGTTATTTTTTGTTTGTTTAATAAATAAGTTTACAACTTACTATTTCTTTAGCTATTTTTCTTCAGCTATTACGTGAATTAGTTAATGTTGTTTATGTTATTTTTAAAATAAATATATATAAATTTATTGATTATGAAAACTTTAAACAGGTTATCAACTATTTCGAAAAAAATTTTGGTGCAAATGAATGCAAAATTGTTTAAAGTAATCAAAAATAATCGTTAAAAGTAATCGGGTTACTTAAAAATAATCGTAAAAGTAATCGGATTACTTTTGATTCTTTTTGATTATTTTGTAGTAATCGCAGGTAATTTCTGATTCTCGACTTTTTTTTTTTTGTTTTTTTGCCGACCAGTGTAATTCTATGCTTGTAAATTCAACGCCCTTTTATATGTATGTATTTATATATACATATGTATACATTTTTATGAATATTTAAAAATAAATAAAGGACATACACATTTATATAAATTCAATATAATAGAAAATTCAAAAATGACCACATAAAGCACGGGAACGTAAAAGGAATAGAATTAATCTCGCTTATTTCCTCTTGTTGGTACTTTTTTTATCCCCACTGAAGTATATAAAATTGTTTTATTGTAGTAAGAGCCCATACTTTAATACGTATATATCAATGAATGAACAAAAAATGTTTGAAAAAAAAACATAAATTGGTACTTTTTTGAATTTCGCAGAAGTACCAAATTTATATTTGTATTTTTTAGTTAAGTAACAAATGTAATATAACTTTTATATCTATGTTTATTGGTTTAAAAGATAGATGGGGTGACAAAAGCTTAGAAATACAGAATCTACCCAAAAAAGCCGAATTATAAAAAGTACCATGTGATTTTGTAATAGTTGAATGTGCTGTTTTCACAATACAAGTGATTGGACGTGTAGTAAAATTTATATGAAAATCTCTTGTGTTGTGAAAACACCACACAAATAATTTAACTTTTTTTGGTTGTAAATCAGTTCTGATGGCTTTGCCTATTAATAGCTGCGGTTTTTTAATATTTTTTACTAACGTCTAATGCATTGATAAACTTATTTTATAGATCACATTAACTGTTTTTTTTTTGTGGAAACTACACAATTATTTCAGTTTACTTAATTTAATTAAAATATATGCATATAATTGTTGTAAGTATAATTAATATTTATGTATGTAATTAAATATTTAATTTTAAATAAAAACCTGTTCTTATTTTTACATAAATGAATATTTTTTAAAATGCAAACTCTTCTTTTTATCATCCCAATGATATTTTGGCGATAACTTTTTATTTTCTCATTAGACCCCTTTCACACTCGGCAAGTTACTTGCGGAAGTCTCTTGCGAAACTCTTGGCTTGTAGACGCCAGCGGTTGCTTGCCGAGTACAACAAAGTCTGTACTAAATTTTTTTTTCTTACCCCGACTTTACCGCTGACGTCAACAAACCTAGAGTTGCGCAAGAAACTTGCGCAAGTAACTTGCCGAGTGTGAAAGGGGCCTTCTTAGTATTGCTATCGATACAGGTTTCTTCCCGAAGGAAGTATCTTCCGTAATACAAAATCGATTATTGCCGCGAGTATTTCTGTGTTTTATTCGAGCTTTGTGGTTGAAGAATATGTGTGGTAAAATAAAACTTTATGTCCCTTTGTATTTTAAAATAGTATTTTCTAAAAAATACAAAAAGTTGTGTCCGTTATAATTTACCTTCTTTTACGTAAAGTGGCAAATTTAAAAGGCCGATAATGTACTCCCGATAATATTTATACTTTTATCGTAAGATTAAAATTTTTCACTTGAATTCTCTAACAGCATTTTGACTTTTTGTAATGCTACACCTAAGAATACGAGGACCGACCTAAAATGTGCAAACCTGACGTATAGATGGCGACCGATCGATTCTGTACCAACTGCCAAGACAAACAATTAAGTGTTCCACGCCAGACCCGTTTAAGAAAATCCACAAAATAATATTGGATGATCGTTGGTTGAAGGCACGTGAACTAGACAAAACGAAAGGTATTTAAAAATGCTATATTGATCGAAAATATTAAGATAAAAAATCTTTAGGCAAGATGGGTGCCGGATTTGCTTATAATAGAAAAAACACGGCGTTGTGAAGACATTTCACCGCAATAAAGCCCAACATTTGAGTCCTTTTGCAAGCATGGAAGAGACATCGGCCTACAACTTCACACCTGAAACAAAGGAACTATCAAAGCAGTGGACTGAAACAGTAGAATTTTGTTCAAACAAAGAGAATACCGGTTCATTTGCAGGTAAGGTTATGACGTCTGTTTTTTTTGGATGCACGTTTGATCAACTTTTTCTAAATTTGTTGTTTTCTTTGGTATATTTGCTAATTTTTGGGACTGCTCTCTAGACTCATTTAATAAGCATTTTCAATGAAAAAATTTGTTTTTATTGACATTAATCATTTGAACCAGATACTCAAATTTGAAGAGAAATTATCTAGTATTGACGCGAAAAGTACTTCAGCTATAATATATTACAAGGTGGCGCAAAAATTGTCATCAAATGTTCTCTGACTGTAATTTATTAAATAAGTAAATATCTTTATTTTTGCTTATGGATTTCGTTAACTTACAGCCGTATTCATAACAAAAAGTTAGCCACAGTTTGACCACTCCGTACAACGAGCTGCTAACCAAATTATTATTTCCAAAAATAAAAATATAAAATAACTTTGCTATCATTGGTAAATGTTCAAAGTTTTTAAGTCAGTATTACAAGTAGAACTGTTGCTATAAGTCTTATACGTTTAACATTTTTATTTGGTTTAATATCTTTAGTTTTTCTAAAATCGTTATGGATGAAGTTTCCTGATGATCTGGCCTAAGCAACCAGTGAAATGCGCATAGGAATAGCTTATCCCATCAACAATAAATTTCAAGTGTTTTTATTAATAATAAAAACTGGGAATTTAGCACGAATAACAAAATCTTTTGAAGTTTTTAAGTCATTTTAACAAAATAATAAGATATTTTTTCGAACATAGAAATTACCTAAGTTAATAAATAGTTTTATTAGCTAAGAAACTTAGATACTGCCATGCTACCCTTGCGCTTAGTTAATTTTATACCATATACTTAGGTAATTTTACCTATGATTTTTTTTTTGTAGTACTCTGAAATGCATACTATAAACGGAATCAAGTTTGTTTTCTAAAGTAATCCATTTCGTTTCTTAAAACAAGAAAATCCAAAAATAATTTCCTGATTTTAACTTGTTAAGTAAAACTTTCTTAAATAAAATACATTTTCTCATGATCAAAAAATTCTCGTATTTGGTATATGATCAAAAATTTTTCAAAAAAGAAATGCAAAAGAAGCTTATTTTTATTAAAAACAAGACATATTTCTAGAATCAAGCCGCATGTATTTATTATAAGTCTGATTTTCTTGATTTTTAATAGAATCGCATTTCTTGCATCAAGAAACAAATGCTATGGATTTCTTTAAATTTTTAAGAAGTGCTCAAGAAAACTTGGTTTGATTCAATTAATTTTTATTTGGATCGACAAGTTAAGCAAATCTAACAAAAGTTTGTTATTTTTATATTAAGTGTTCTTAAACTAACTAGTGCTCAATGTTTTTATGAACAAAATTCAGGCCTTTCTTCTGATTTTGTAAAATAAAAAGCAACAAAAACTTAATTTAGGTAACTATAGAATTAAAATGAATTTAAGTAGTTAAGTAAATGGTGCAATTTTTCTTGGTTCAAGACACATTTTCTGGTGATTAATTTGAAATTAAATTACTTTACTTTACCTGAAATATCAGAAAAGATTTTTAAAAATGTTAATGTTTTATAAACAAGAAAAACAAAAAAAGTCGTGGTAGAAAACTTGATTATGTGACTTTAATTGACTTTATCCTGCTGAATCAAAATAGTTTATTCCATTTCGTCTAGTTAACATTTTGTTTGCTGATTTTCATGATTTCATTTCTTATTTTATTCATAATATACCTGGGGCCAAATTATCGCATTCGAAATCGATCGAAATTACAATACAATTTAAATGGGAATTTCGATCGATATCGAATGCCGTAATTTGGCCCCTGGATTTCCGATAAATGATAAAAATGTGTACATACATACCATTTTGCATAAAAAAATTGTCGCCACTAATTAAGAAATAATTTTGAAAATAATCATTTGTTATAGATCAAAATCACACAAATCGTTCCCAAGTTAAGATAAAATGCATGTACCATAACCGCATTATTTCGGTCGAAATAATAGACTAGACCTTACAAAAACTTGACATAAATAAAAAAAACTGAAAACGGATTTGAATTTAGCGTTGTAAAACATCTGTGTTTCATATATTTTTATTTAAAAAGATTTTTTTGATGACCAGTGTAATTAATACAACTTGGTTCTTAAGCAGTTCATTAAGTTTTTTATTTAGCGCTTTTTGATTGGGAGCACGGCGCTTTTTGAGTAGGAATAGTTCACAACCCTGTATGAATTTAAAATTGTTGCGTTTTGACCCGATTCAAAGTAAATAAATTCGGTTAAACAATGACTAAAAGGGTTTTAGTATGTACAGTATTATTTAGTAATAAAAACATTGAATTTTAAAAGTGGAATTGTTGCGTTTTGTTTTTGATTTTCTCAATTATATTTTGCGTTTAAAAAGTGCTTAAATTAATCAAGATTTTGTTCTTAATAAATCGTTTTTATTGATATTTTTCTAAAATTAAAGCCTCTAGACAAAACTTTGAACATTTAATGCATTAAAACTTTAATATAAGTACATACATAAATTTATCGTCCTTCCAAAAAAACTTTATTTAGTTCACAACATAGACGATGTAAAGGCAAACCCATAACACAATAGTAATCGCCATTAATGCGAGAAATTAAAGCACCACCAGGACCATTAATGCCGTAAGCGCCAGCTTTGTCTCTGTAACGTATAGGTAGAAACAAATTTCAGTAATATTAATATTGCAAAAATTATGAACAAACTTACAATGGATCCCCAGAGTCAACATAAGCTTGTATTTGTTTGGCATTAAGATTGCCAAAATAAACATCAGCTGTGTCCGTGAAGGAACTTACACCATTGGAATGCTTTAATACAACACCAGTAAAAACACGATTGCATTTACCCGATAAACTTGAAATAAAGTTGGGAATTTTAAACATTTCTTTTTAAAACAATCATTGCTTAATTCTACTTTGTCAACATGCGTACAGCATCTTCCGCATCTTTAGGTTTTCCATATATTTCCGAACCCATTGTGACCATAGTATCTGCCGCTATAACCAAAAGTTCTTCCGAGTTATCACCACTCTTCAGACGATTATAAACCTCTTCGGCTTTACCCAAAGCTGTTGCCTCTATAAATTGTGAAAAATCTTTAAAATCTGCTGGATTTAAGTTCTCCTCAAATGTTGAAGGCATTAGCTCAGCATTAAGACCCTAATGATGAAATTGTGTTATTTTAATGAAATTAAAATATTATTAAACTTACTAAACATTTGACTAATTCTTGTCTCCTTGGTGAGCCACTGGCCAATATAACACGTTTTGTGGGCAAGAGATGCTTGATTGGGGCCAACATTTTCTTTAATTTTAAAATAAATTCGGGTCTTTAATTTTTTTAAAATTTAAACTAACTAGAAGTCAACTTTATTTTGTTTATTTTTGCTTTGTTGTTTTAAACTTCATTATGAAGTTCATGACAAAATAAAACGTGCAATCACAGCTGATGAATTAGATGTGCTAGCGAACATAAGAAAACAAATTGATAACTGAAATCACCCGCAAATCTACCGCAGTAATATTATTTTATTATGTTAGCACGTGCTTACAATTATTTTTGCTTAAAAAAACAACACGTGCGTGGCAAACAATAGGTGTGATCCCGTACTACAGAGCCGTCACAAGACAGAAAATATTGTGTTTTTTTTTGTCTGTCACTACCAAGTAACGTTTTCTTTCTCTATCTTCGAAAGCTGCCCTCACAAATGATTTGGACATTTCAAATATGTCACTTTATTCATCTCTGTATGCTCTGTGCTCGTACTCAAGCTTTTAAGAGAAAAATATTATTCTTCTTCTTGCACGAATTAGCCCTACTTTTTCTGTTAAACAATCAGATGTTACAGAAAATAAAAACTAAAAAACTCCAAACAATATGTATTACCAAAAGAATTAAAATCAATGTTCAATTTTTTTGCAAAAAATGAAAATAATTTTAATCAACAAAGATATTTAAGTGATATGGAAATAAAAAATAAAAAGTTTTCGGGTCTCTGTTCATTTGTACCAGATAATTATATTTTTTTTAATTAAAAAATTTTCACAAAACTTTTTAAAAAAAGAGATCAACGGTAAATAGTCGGGATTCAAAATTGCTAATAGTTCAGCATTCATCCTTACATTTGGCGCCCTATGCTCCAATGGGAGTTAGAGGAATATATATACATATGTATCTATATATGTATATATATATTTATCCTTTTATTAAAATATTTTTAAAAATTAAGTTTTTATCAGATGCTTAATGTTATTATATTAAAAATATAACAATGATACAGCGTTTTACAATATGGTTAAAAAAACTTAATAAAACTTATTAAACTGCGTTTACACCTATCAAATATTTTATGTCCTGCACGTTACCAATAGTTTTATTAAAAAATTGTTTGCTTTTGCAAACGTTTGCTAGATCAAGCATAATTTTACAGTTTCTAAATTACAATATAAATTTTCAAATTAATTCGAATGTAAATTCTATGTCAAATTACAATTTTAAAAGCTTTAAAGGTAGAAGTACATAACAAGCGTTAATTCGTTGACATGTGTCGTGCGTTTAAAAACTTTAGCGCATGAAAAAACGCAAGTTACAGAACGCGCGTTACAAAAGCCATTCCTGTCAGCTGTTTTCCATTTTTTTACTTATTTGTACATTGAAAATGGATTCGAAAATATATCAAGATTTTTTTTATTTTATTGAATTTGTTCTATTTATATATATTTTATGTTTTAAGTCTCTCCAATAAGTTTTTCTTTCATGACTCACAAATTTGTTAAATTTTTCTTTATTATTGTCAGCTGATAACTTGTCAAAAATACACAACGCGTTATAAAGTTCAAAGTTAATCAACTTTTTGGCACAAAGCGTCAAAATATTTTGCATGTAACTTGTTCCATCAAAAACGCTAGCTTAACTTTTTTTGACAGAAGTCTACAGAGCGCGCGCGCACTAACATGTGTTATGTACCACCACCTTTATACTTTAATGGTCTTATTCCTTCAATATTTTCCAGGAATATTTTCTATGCACTATCAGAATTGTCGTTTGTATATTTCTGTTAAATTGTACAGAAAATTTATACAACTATTACATACCAGCAGAATGTAATGTATTTTCTGGCATTTTTTGAAAAAAAATTGTCAAATAACTATTTTTTTTAGATGTTCAATTAAAATTTTTTTAAACAAAAAATTCTTATATAAAGCAACTTATTAAATTCGTAAATTATAGAAGAACCGGAATTATAGGTAACAACACATTTTTGTTATATTTAAATTTTTTTTATCAGATGAAAAAAATTTTAAAATAATTTTCATTTTCTGTGATAAGCATCATAAACGATTTTTATTTTTTTTCGTAAATAAAAAAATCCAGATGGATAAATAAAAGTTTTTAATAACAAGTTTTTTCATTTGAAAAAAAAACAAAAAAGATGGGGTTAGAATTACTTAAATACGGTCGCTGCAAATGAATACAAATTTGTTTCGTTTTTTTAGTTTTTGTTAAGTTTAATTTTCTAAAAAACACTCTACTGTAAAATACTGTTTTATTGTTATATTTTTAATAAAAAAATATAATACTTTTAATGCAAAATCAGTTCCATGAATATTTTAAATAAAAAAGAAATTCTAAACTTGGTGCGTATTTATTTAAAAGGCGCACTTTTTTCTTCATTTTGTTGTATTTTGAAATTTCAAAGTTGACATCGCTGATGTATTGAGTTTTAGTTATTAGTCATATAAAATTATTAACGTTGAGAAATTTTTCATATCAATTTTTCTAACCTTCTCTATTTATAATACATATGATGAAATTTAAATAAATTTTCAGGCAATTTTTATACTATTAGAATATTACAATACACCCTGTTGATGTACTCTTGAATTTTCTAAGCAAATGTCATTAGAAAGAGACAACTATAATTACTGTCATTTTCACTATTTTCCTTTTAACATCCACATTCGCAAATTAAAAAAAGTATTTCAGTTTTTTTTAGTACTTTTGAGTAATTCAGATCGAGTGGTTTATTGTGAGTTATCATATTAATGCACTTTTTAACAGTGTGTAGTTGGCGAAAAAAGTTTATATTATTAACATAAATTTTCAATAATTACAACAGTAATAAGAAATTGCTTTACAAAGAAAAATCTAAAGAAAGTAAAAATTTCTAGATAGAAAGTGTCTGCCGTTCGTTTTTTTTATCGTAACAAGTGCGGAAAATCCTCTACTTTGGCAAAAAGTGAGGTTATACATATTAAAAAATTACCGAAAAAAGAAAATTGAAATTAAGGAAGTGTTAAAAAGAAAACAGCAGAAAATTAGACTGCCTTATGAAATTCAAGGAAAATTTTATTAAAAATCCTGTTAAATAACAAAATCAAAGTGGTAGTGTTGCAAACGTTTTGTGCTGAATTATTTTGCTGTTAATTCGCGAGTGTTGAAGAATTAAAAAAAAATCAAATCAGTTGTGAAATTTGGTTCGTCTATTTTTTCTTTGGTTTCAAAGATTTTCACAACGCCCAACTTGTTTTAGTTAGTCTCAAATGTGTATGGCTATAGTGGTAAGTTGTTTCTTTAAGTGCTTTTTTTTTCTCTATTTGTTGGTATGTACTTTCTTTGTTATAATAATTTTTCTTTATTAACAATATAATTCTGTTTTTTATTGTTTATTGAAAACATAAAACCCCATTTTATTGATTGCTATTTTGTTGCAAAAGTAATTCATTACGGTCCTTAAATTTTGTAGAAAAGAATCTGTAGAATTTTCCATAAATAAACTATGCAATACATATTTGGAATGGAATTTCATTAGTTAATTTGTTGTTGTTTGGTTTTATTAGTTCTCCTTTTCTACTTTGTTTTTTATTTTCTTTTTAAAACTTGCATTTTTCTTGTCTTCTTTAATTCTCAAATTCTAAACAGAGATGCCATGTAAAAAAAGCAATTAACCGGGAAGCAAAAATATGTAATGTTTAAGGTACGTTCAGACTGATGAAATATTTGATAGCAAACATCAAATATTTCATTAACGTAGTCTGAACATAAAATATTTTTGAGTGTCAAATAAAATAACAGCTAATTTTGAGCAAATAAAAGTATTTGCCGGCAAACAAATATTTGTCCAATGTGAACATAGTGTGAACACAAAAAATCAAATATTTTAGTAATTTTTGAGCAAACATTTATTTGATATTATAAAAAAATTGTAAGAGCAAACAACGACAAATATTTTTCGCCATGTACCCGATAGAAGCAATTTTTCCTGTAAGTTTTCGGATGTTTTACAGTTTTAAAGATTTTTAATAATTATTAGACTTTGCTATCATGCCGCTATTAGCCAATTTTTGCGAATTTTTGCTAATTTAGCAATTTTCACCGAATTTTTGCCATTCCTTATACTTTTAGGGACTTTTAATCATTTTTATGGCTTGCATGAAATATTAAAATTGTTCGCGAATTTTCGCTATTTTTGCAACATTTTTTTATTTGGTTTTTCCCCGACATTTTATTTTTTTTTAACCGATTTAGCGATTTCAAATAAATTTTAGGGTTTGCTATTAGCCTATTTTTGCTAATTTTGCAATTTTTACCGAATTTTTGCCATTCCTTATACTTTTAGGGACTTTTAATCAATTTTATGGCTTGTTTGAAATATAAAAATTTTTCGCGAATTTTCGCTGTTTTTGCAACATTTTTTTTTGTTCTTTTCCCGACATTTTGTTTTTAACCGAATTCTATATTTTAGGGGTTGTTACAAATTTTTCGCAAATTTTAGCCATGTTTCCGTTAACCATTTGTCTTCCAGTTTTGATTTTCTTTTACATACTCCTGTTCTAACAATATAATAGATGCTGCCCCACAGAATAAAACAAATAATTAGGCTTCTGCACGAATTTTTACTATTTGTGAAATATATTTTTATTTTTGAACACTTTCATTAAATAATTATTTGATGCAAATATTTGTTTTAGTCTGATCGCATGGCAAACATGAATTAATTTATTTTATTTGACACTATTTGCCAACTGTTTCAACAAACAAAAATTGTCAAATATTGGAGCTTAGTCTGAACATCAAACAAAATATTTTTTTGTTTCACACAGTTTGAAGCAAATATCAGAACAAATATTTTTGTCAAATATTTCATTAGTCTGAACGTACCTTTAGTACAAATGTTTACATTTTAAGCATGGATGCCAACTATTGGGATATTAAAGGCGTAATGGAAAAAAATTACGGTTTTAGTACATAATCATGTCAATTTTTCAAAAAGTACTTAAATATCATTTTTATTGTAAAGCCCCATAAATTATTTATCTAGTTTACCAACGCAGCCCCAAACAAAAAAAAAAAAAAAATACTTAGGGTGATAGAATATTAAAAAGAAGAAGAAAATATTAAATAGAAAAAGCCTCGGAAACGATGTTCACCTTTTTTTTGAATGAATGAAACAATTGTGCGACTTATTGTATAATATAGGACCAAATGGAAATAATATGGCGAATATTAGCTACAATAATATTGCAAGTGCATGGGCCGCTTAAAACTATATGGAGGGCTCCGAGCTGAAGCGTCCCAAGTCAAAAACACAGGAAACAAGATTGCGCATTGCGCAGGTCCGTTATTTTTTTGTGTGACGAAACAATAGAATTTGTGTACACTCATGTTTAGTCTATGATAACGTAGATGCGCAGTAGAATTTGTTTTTGTACGGCTGAGTGCGCAATCTTGTTTTTTTGATTAATGTACGTAAAGTATTCAATTTATAGGTAGGTAGAGTTAATAACAAATCTGAGTTATTTTTTCACACTTTGGAAAAGCAATGTCAAAAATTGTGTTTGTTTTTAAATTATCAACCAACTAAAGCAACAATAAAAAACTATATTGTTTTTTATTATTGTACTCTTTGTACGATTTTTGACACCTGTTCTATGAATTTTCCTCGGTAATTATATCTTAAGGGCAGTCAGGCCGTCATTGTTTTTGTCTGCTTTCTTCTATTTGCGTTTCATTCGCAAAAAACTATACAGAGCATGGAGATTTAAGGCAAAAAAAATCACCTTTGGTCTATTTATTTGTTACATAATTCAATGTTACACAAATTCCGAGCCCAGAGGGTCATATATGGTTTAAAAATACAACTCAAATTATACCACTCAACAAACAATATGAATATAAAATTAACATAAAAATATAACAATTTTTTTATTTTCTTTCCTTTATTTATGATGTGATGAAAAGCGATACAATTATTTAATGATTTATTTAATAAATTTAACAATTTTTCAAATAAAACATACCCCAATTAATAGTTCTAATTACTTTTATTTTGGGTTTTGGTAATTGTTTTGTTGCAGTAACTTTCTGGTTTCAACAAATGAAAATGTAGCACATCTAAAAGTTATCTAAGTGTCATGGATATTTTGCTTGAAGTTTCTGCTATTGTAGCAGAACATCGGTAAAATAAATTGTACTATGGCGACATCCCTTGGTCGGATATATGTTGCTCCGGGTCTATCCGGTTCATAGATCCGGCTGACGTGGAACTGCTTTTTTTTATTTTGTTACTTGAAACCGTTCAAATGATGTCATTTTACCGTTTTGAATTGTCAGAATAGATATAATTCCTATCCTATCAAAATCTAGCGAAAAAAGTATTTTCTTGCAACAAAAAAGTAATTCGTCTTAAACATAAATCTACAAGATTACGCCATCAATATACGAGACATCGCAATGTTAATTAAAAAAAAGGTTGTAATAATACTTTATTTCTTAAAATTAATTTAACTATCAATATACATTTTATTTCACTAATAAACTTATTAATTTAAGTATAAAATTTCGTTTTATGCCAAATAACTTTTCACGTTTTAGCAACGTGATTTATTTTTTAGTTTACTACTAATTTATTAGTTTCTACTCTTATTACACAAATTAATTTTAACCAACCAGTTCTACTGTTCTTAAGGTCTCGCTGCTACAAAAACAACAACCACTGATGATTGGAAAAATATTATTTTTCATTTTATTGTAGTTTTATAATTCTTAACTAATAATTGAACAAACAAATAATAGCTTTAGATTTTAATTCTCTGCCATGGGACTAAAAGGGCCATTGACATTTGTCCACTTTTCAAAAAATTAAAACTAGACCTCTTCTTAGTGAAATTGGCTAGCACAATCATTATAAAGCTTTTCTGGGTTGAATTAGACATTGTATTTGTCTTTTTTTTTTTTTACAATTTTCTCAAATTTTTTTTTTAAAGTTTATGTTTTGTTTTTTATTAAAATGAAAATTATTTCTTGTGCAGGGAAGTATTTTATAGTGCTGTATTGATAAAACCATAGTTGCAACACTAAATACATACTAAGGGTATTCACGTCAAAAGTTGCACCCTTGCAAAAAAGCAAAAGAGCAAATACAAAACAACAGCCACTAAGAAAATTATTTACGCACAACTAATCTGTGTGTGTGTGGTTGTTGTTATATTTTTGCACTTTTGCTTTTTCGCAAGGGTGCAACTTGTGATGTGAATACCATTCATATGTACTACATTTTGAGTAGATTTCATCGAAATCTAGTCAATGAGTAGATTTTGTCTTGTATGGGAAATCTAGTCAAAAACAACTAGATATGTATGTCTCGAAATCTCGTAAGTACTAGATTTCGCTTAAGTGTAAATTGGCTATAAAACAAATTTATATAAGGTTAAGGAAGGTTAAGAGTTTTACACCCTTAATTTCAACACAAATATTTATTTAAGTTTTTTTAAAACATTTTTCCAGCAAATAATTTGAAGTTTAATCTTTTCAACTACTGATTTCTTATCAGGTTTTCGGACTTTTAAAATTGTTTAACCCCTAAGACAACCCACAAAATTTTATTTATTTATACGGGCATTGGATGAAAATCGAACGATTTTAAAACAATCATTCTTAAAGGTCCAATTTTTGGTTCAAAATAAAGCTCAATAAACATATGTAATATAAAAATTGTTAAAGGAATAAATACATAAAAAAGGAAAATGTTTTAGGTATAAATAAATTTTTTTAAGATACTGAAAACGATGTTAAAGGTTTTGAATTGTTTCGTCTCCGAAATCGATATCCATCACATACCTGATTATATGTTGCAAATAAAATATTTTAATTTAATATTACAAGCAATAGTAACGTAAATCTTTAGCCCGTTATTGAAAAAAAAGGATAAAGTCTCTAATGGGAGTCGAATCCGCAACAATCACACTCATAACCCCGCTCATTACTAACTACCTGGGCAGCCAGTCTAAAAATTGGTTCCTTAAAGCTTATGGAATTCAATTGCTAGGTTTTTATAGAAGCATTTGATTTAATGACGCATTTCTATTTGCTAAGCTTATTATTGTAATTGTATCGCATTTAAAATTTTTCTTTATACATACATATTTGTCAAACTTTCGTTCTATTTTTTTACATTAAATACATGTTTATGTACGTATGTATGTATATGCAATTAAAATCAAAATAACGTACAAACTTTGTTCAACTTTTATAGAAATTTATAAGTATATGACGTCATTTGCTGAAACATGTGTATGCAACAAGTATTTTTCTTTATTATTTTTATTGCTATAATAAAAAAATTGTACACATTTCAAAAACTTATTTCCTAGAATAAGCTAATGGTTAGTGCTAATTTTTAAACTATTGTACATCTGTTTGTGATTTTAAATACACACAATACCGCTCATAGTTTATTTATCAGATCATAATTGCTTCAACATATGTATGTATTAATAAACTTTTTTGTTAAAGGGGTTGAAAGTTTTGCAGTTTAGTTTTAATAATGACGAAACTTAATTAGGAAAATCAGTAATTTTTAATAGTTTTTTTTTTGTCAAGGAATTTAACATTTGTTAAATTTGACAAAAGACTTTTGTGTAAATATTTACTTTGGCTAATGGCCTGGGGCGTATATCTCTGCCGAGTAACAGTATTTTTTATTCATTAATAAGATTTTTTTATGATGTGCAAAATTCCTAATTTTTATTCTAGATAAATATACGAAAATTTTTTTGTTCGGGGGATTAGCTAGTTCCAGCAGGCATTTCTCTGGTTGCTTAGGCCAGATCATCAAGAAACTTTTTTCCAAAGTCTTTGGCAAAGCTAAAAATATTACAAAAATAAAACTGTAAACCGAATGAGAATTATAATCTTTTTCAGTTCAAAGAAGAAAAATGTACGTTGAAAAAGTATTCCTCCGTTGTTGCTGGAAATGCCATAAAAAGATACACAACTTTTATACTTTTACTTGCACTTAATTGACAAATTTGCATCGTTTCTGCATAATAATTGTCTATGCGGTTGTTGTTATGTTATTGCACCTTGCTTTTTCGCAAGAGTGCAACTTTTGACGTAAATACCTTTACTATGAGGTCCCCTTGATAAACACAAAAACCCATTAAAGAACCTCATTATCTCATTTATTTGGCTCATGTTTAATCTGTATTAGTGTATTCATTCAGCTTAATACAAAAATTACAATAATACACAAGCGGAAATGACATATTATTATCTGTGAAATTATATTTGTTTGTCATATGTGATATCTGTGATAACAACTGAGATTATTTTTATTACTTGCAAGGAGATGAGTAATTGCAGTAAAATAGGTATAAAAATAATAACAAAGTTTATTAAGTGGTTAAAAAAATGAGGATTGGAAATAAAATTTCCATGAATCGACATTGCAAGCGTCCGATGACGTTATAGTTTTCATAAAAATTTGCGTCCCACTATGAAATATTTACCGTTATCGTGTATGCGTTTTTTGTGGCGAAATTATGCGTTTTAAAAAAAGGCATCGTGGTTAGCAAAAAAGACAACAAATACGAGAACGTTTAAAATTATTTATATTACAAAAAAGGTTAAAGTGGTATGCGTATTTGTTGCAAAAAATGTTTTAAATCAAGACAGCGTAAATGTACAAAATTTCGTCTAAATACGGCTACGCCAACTAAGAGAAAGTTGAATATCATCATTCTCGTTTCGCCTCTGTGTTACTCTGTGAACCCGACGACGAACAAGTCGTTAGTTAGTGGGGTGCTTATAAGAACGATAATGAGTGACTTGTTGTTAGGTTAGGTTAGGTTCCACGGGCAGCCATCAAAGACAGCTCACTTGGGTCCTTTATTGGTCCCTTTGTGATACCCTGCGCCAATGCCCATCCCTTAGAGCAGTCACTCAGATGGCGTCACTGCAAAGTCCAACCACCTCGTCTTCCTAGTGAAGAGAAGGAGCGATTTCAGTTCCATCCCAGATAGATCCCCCAAACAGGCAAACACCGGTTCCCCCAGGCATTCCACCCTTATACCCCGCAGTCCAGGGCAATGACAGAGAAAGTGGAGCACAGTCTCCTCCTCCTCCTCGTTCTGACAACTTCTACAGTAGTCGTAAAATTCCAGACCCATTCTCCTAGCATGAGTCCCCACCGGCCAGTGTCCAGTTACAACCGATATCACAGTCCTAATCTGGTTTCTGCTAAGCCCAAGTAGAGAGCTAGTTCTCCGTCCATCATATCCAGGCCAAAGGATCCTGGATATCGAGCAGGTGGATTCACAGGTCCACCGCGTCTGCGCAACTCTATAGGACTCGCGCCCTATAAGTGATTTACATTGAGCCATTGGAAGGCCAATGAATTGGTCAATGAATGCATCATCCATGCGACCACCCTGTTTGGCCAGCTCGTCTGCTACCTGATTGCCCGGGCACCCAGTGTGCCCCGGTATCCATATTAGCGTTACCCTTGAATGTTTCGCAATCTCATCCAAAGACATCCGACATTCTACAGTTAACCTCGATGTCGTGTAGACACCCGCTAGGGAAGCAAGGGCAGCCTTGCTGTCAGTAAATATACGTATATCTCCCGATATGCGATGATACCTCAGCCAGTTTGCCGCCCGCCTTATAGCCGAGATTTCCGCCTGCAGGACACTACATCCATCCGGCAGGCGAAAGGAAACCTTCACATCCAGTTCCTCTATGAAGAAACCTCCGCCGACCCTCTCACCTTTCCTCGAACCATCAGTGTAGACCCCTAGGGTCGGTTCACGGAAAGTATCCAACAGCGCACCGCTGTGCGCCATTTGCACCACGAACCCCGCACCAAAGAATGGCACCGGGGTGCAGTAATCCACTACATCAGGGACAATCGTACGTTTGATTATCCCGGCGTGTCCAAAGTCACGTGTTGACCAGCTATTCACCGCGTGCAGCCGCGTCGCCGAACAAAGAGCCAACTGTCTGGCCATTATATCCACCGGGAGCCAGTTCAGTATCGTGAACAGCGCCCTTGTTGGAGTAGATCGCATTGATCCCGTAATCATCAACGCGACAAGTCTGTATACTTTCTCAAGCATCGCACGGTGTGCAGTCCACCACACAACGACCCCATAGTACAGGGTCGGCTTTACCACAGCCTCAAAGATCCAATTGACACACCTCGGGCTCATACCCCAGTTCCTGCCGATTGCACCCCTACACGCATATATGGCAACTATTGCCTTTTCCACTCTCATCCGGACATTTAGTCCCCATGACAGCCTGCTATCCAGAACCACGCCCAGATATTTCGCACTTTGAGATATCCGAAGCTCAATTCCATTCAACCTCGGAAGCCTAAAGTCCTCGGTCTTATACCTCCTCGTGAAGAGTACCAGTTCCGTCTTAGACGGATTTACACCCAGACCGCATGATGCACTCCAGGTACTGAGTATCTTCAAAGCAGCCTCCATACACTGGGACATTACGCCCAAATGCCTTCCTGAGATGGCCACTGCAACATCATCAGCATACGCCACCGTTTTGATCCTCATGTCATCCATCCTTGTTAACATGGTGTTCATAGTCAGGTTCCACAATAGTGGGGATAGAACTCCCCCTTGGGGAGTACCCCTGTTCACCAGCCTTTGAACACTGGTTTCACCTATCGTAGAACAAATGACCCTATTCCGTAGTAGATTGTCCACAAATCTACATATGCCAGCGTCGATCCCCAGACTCCTCATGGACATCACGATAGAGTCCGGGTTGACATTGTTGAAGGCCCCCTCTATGTCGAGAAAGGCCACAAGCGTATACTCCCTAAATTCGAGCGATCTCTCAATGGTTCCGACCAGAGAGTGAAGAGCCGTCTCAACAGACCTGCCCCTTGTGTAGGCATGTTGAGAGGCAGAGAGTGAGTCCCTTGGGATGGTCATCCTCAAGTGTATATCGATAACCCTCTCAAGAGTCTTAAGAAGAAAGGATGAAAGACTAATCGGTCTGTAATCCTTCGGCTCGGTGTGAGAAGCCTTACCCCCTTTGGGTATAAAGACCACCCTGCACAGGGTCCATTTCACGGGAAGATACGAAAATCTAGCGCATCCCCTGTATATGGCCAACAACCAGGGTATTATCAGGGTCGAATTCCTCTGCAGGTCCGCAGGAATTATACCGTCCATACCCGGAGATTTGTATGGGCTAAAGCTATCGATAGCCCACTTAATCCTATCGTAGTCCAATGGTATGGACATAGGAATAGGAGTCGCCTCCCGCGACTGATCCCGCAATCCCCATTGGGAGTTTCCAGGAAAGTGAGTATCAATCAACACTTCCAGTGTTTCCTGACTATTCGTGGTCCAACTACCATCCGATTTCCGGACGTACGTCGGGACAACCGGGCTCGAGGCCATTACCTTACGTAAACGGTTCGTCTCAGAGGATCCTTCCACGCCGCTACAGAAGTTCCTCCAAGCAACCCTTTTCGCCGATCTAACCAGATTTCTGAACCTATTCAATGATGACTTATAGTCCGCCCAGTTTCCATGGCGCTTTGCCACATTGAACAACCTACGACAGTCAATTCTTGCCTGCGCAATGTCAGGATCCCACCATGGTGGTCGGTTCCTACCCCTGCGCACCCTTGGTCTACATGCCAAGGAAGTCGCCAACTGCAGTGAGTTCGAAAGCAGATCCACTGCTGCATCGATCCCCCCGATATCATCAACCCCAGGAGGGTCAGATAGAGACCTGACCAGAGAGGAGTACTGAACTCCCCAGTCCGTACGTCTCCTGTTTAATATAGCCATCGATCCTGAAGACCTAAGCCCTAGCCTAAATTCCACATATCTGTGATCAGAGAGCGAACAGTCATTAGACACCATCCACCCCTCGATCATATCGATGTGGTCTATACTAACTAGCGTGACATCAAGAACCTCACACCTATTTGCAACAACAAACGTAGGCTCACAGCCCCTATTTACTATTCCTAAATTATGATTAATAATAAAGGAGAATAGTGACTCACCTCTTACATTTGTATCCGTACTGCCCCATATAGTGTGGTGCGCATTAGCATCGGCACAGATTATCACCGGTGTTCCAGTGCTCGCGGCCTTCAAAACTGCATCACGGATGAGCCCGTTGGGTGGGTCCTGCCCGTGGTCATGCGCCATGTACGCCGAGACCATCCAGACTATACCGTCCGGTGTCTCAAGGGCAATAGTTGTGGTATCTTCGTCACTGTAATCAGAAAGAATGAAGATATTCAACGAGTTTTTAGCTAAGACACAAGATCTTATGTTACCTGTACCTTTCGCAAACAATAGCTTGTAGCCTTTGAGGTTAAGTCCGCAAACCCGATTCTTGTGGATCCAGGGTTCTTGGACCATCACGAGCTCCTCCCTTCTTTCTACCACACGGAGAAGCAGTGCAGCAGATGCTGCTTTAGAGTGGTGGAGGTTTATCTGCAGCACCTTCACCATGATCCATTTTGGCGACCACTGTGATGTTGACGTCCTCCTGGTCAGACTCCAGCAGCACGTCCTCATCAACCATATCACCCAAGTGATCAAAGAAGTCACCCACCAATCCTGAGAGAGACTGGGTATCCTCTTTGTCGCTTGAGCCCACGGCATCGTCGCAAGCCATGCTTTCTGCAGGTTTCTTGGCCTCACTTACCGATGGAGCCGGATTGCCCTTGTTGTCACTTCGGTAGACACGGAGCAAGATCGTACTAAAACCATAGTAGAGCTTGCCCTGCCTCTCCCTCAGTGGCTCCAAGGATTGCTGGTTAATAACCACAATCGCCGTCCTCGAGGACCCTTCAGCAGCTGAAACCTTCACTACTTTCCAGTCTTGTGTGGATAGTTTAGGGTTGCAGCACTGAATGATCTTCAAGATCTCCTCAGGCTCAGATGGTTCGGCGGGGATGGTGGCGATTGATCTTGGCCTCCGTGGTATCTCTCCTACTAACACCACGTCAAGCCTGGCACCTTCCCAAACCTCTCCTAATAGTTGGATGGCCTGCTTAAGAAGCAGCGCTGAGCGCTCATCTGCGCAAGCCATCAGCTTCACGTGACCCTGGAACCAGCCGGCGTCATCGCATTGAGGGGGTGGTCCTGGATTCTCCCTGAGGATCGTCCAGAACACACCCATGAGTTTTTGTTTTACCAGATCCCACTTGGTATGAGAAATGGCACCATTGTCGACACTCCTGTCGATAATGGCTCGAACAAGGTGACCTTTGGCCACCTCGCTGAATGATTTGTTCATCGGTTTCGATGAAGTTTTGGGACGTTTCGTCCCTGGTTGCTGTTTCGTGGCTGCAGCTTCCTCCTCCGAACGTTGCCGTTTAGGCATTGTCACCTTTTCAGGGACTGGAGGGGTAGCACTTGGCAGCCCAGCTATGTAGGCTCTTGCCCATGCCAATGAAGCTTTCTGCTCATTGGTGAGATCTTCGGCTTTCTTGGGGCCGTAAAGATTAATAAAACGCAAGGCAGCACGCCTTGTGTTAGATGCCCTCTTTGTAGGGTTTTTGTGCCAAGGGGACTTTCTGCGGTCGCCGAGTTTGGCGGGGGGTGGTGCAACCTTGGGATTGGATGTTATCATCGTCATCCCTCCTTGCACAGTGGACACATGGGAAACTGCATTGTTGGACGACTTTGTCGCATTCAACTTCGCAGCACCCGAAGCAGGGGATTTATCCGTTCCAATGACGGAAAGGGCTTGTGCGGCTTTGGAGGTACTTGGAGCGAAGTTCAGGGGTACCTCGCCGCTGTTTTTAGAGCAGCCGCCTTCTGGTCGAGCTGCCTTACCAATTCCGATCGACCTGGGCCGATCTTCCTTGATTGCCTGGGCTGTTACAGCCGTTGGCTTATTCGTCTTACTGTCCATCGTTGTCCTTGTTCTCGCCTGTTCGTCATCTGTTTTCGTTGTTTGTTTTTGTTGTGTTTGTTTTTGTTGTGTAGAAGGTTTCATGTTTTGGTCCCACGAGTGTAGGGGAATGGAGAGGTCCACCACGTCATAGCCCCCGTTAACGTGGTAAGGGCGTGGTCTATTTGCTGAGGTGCCCAGGTATCAGCAAAGCTCCGTGATAATACAGTCGGTAACCCCTGACTGCAAACCAACCGATAGGCACGGGTCGCATGACACCTCGGTTTAGGGGATGGATAACCTTTCGTCGCCAAGGCCTTTAAAGTTCATTGCCTTCACCTCGGGAGTCGTCAGTTGCTGGCAAACACCCGGGCCAAGACACGTACCACTGCCAAGACTTAAGCCACCACATCGCTTCAAGATTGTTATCCATAATGGTGGTGGGTGACTTGTTGTCGCTCGGTTATGTTGTTAGTTTTTTTAAAATCCCTAAGCATAGTCAGCGATAGCGGAACTGTGCTCTAAAAAAAGTGCTCTAATCGCATTAAATATCGATTTAAAAACTTGAAAATATGCTCTAAAAAAATGTAAAAATATGCAATTAACCAAACCAAAATTTCTTATTCAAAAGAAAATCATTCAACAATTTTTATAATATTGTAAATAAATATATAATAATAAGCAAGTAAAAAAGTATATGATACCCTACACCGCAGTTGTTAAAGAGAATTTTCACATGTTCCACATTTGGGACATATGGGCCGTAAAATACCCACCTAAACAAAATAATAGCGGTTTTTACTGTTGTTAGTAAAGCACCCTTGTAGACCTTGTTAATCTTATTAATGTAGTAGCGTACTAACATTTACAACACCACAACAAAAATATTAATTAAACTTTTATTTACTACGCTGTCCCACAAAACGTGTATTAAATCTACCAGAACAAAACAGTGACGAAACATTTTCTCTCTCTCAGCTATTCATTGATTTACAATGCACGCTTTGTACCCGATTATGTTTTTAGGGTACAATCCAAATAACAGTTATTTGTGTATGAGATTTTTTTCGTTATTAAGTTTGATAAGGTGATTTTAAATAAATACTAACCCTATTCGATGGTTAATTGCCAAAAAGACTTTAATCCAAAAAGAAGTTTTTACGGGGAGTAATTGAGTTCATTTCTCACATTTTAATTGAAAAGTTTATCGAAGCGAAAATTACAGAACATGGGCACTAGTGTAACAAAACGATCCCAAAATTCATAAAAAGTTCTGAACCGGATAAATAGAGGCAAACTTTGGTCGCACAAGGAAAAATATGCAATTGCATATTTATGGTTCTCCTGCACATAAGTTTCATTTATTTCATCAGATTCTGTAAATATGTATGTATGTATACGAGAAATTATAAACTTCTTATTAAAATAAAAAAATTTACTTCCTCGCAGTTATTTGAGAAAGCATTTTTTTAGATTTCACGATTAGCTTTTATTTATATGTACCTAAATATTTTATTAATTTAATATAAAAGTTAACGGTTTTATAAAAGCCAGGTGATTTTTAATTTTTGATTCATAATATTTATCTATGCCATACATAAATCTTTCATAAGGACTAAATTTGTTTATCTCTACCAAGTTTCCTTTAAATTTCTAACAGCAAAAAACTAAACAAATTTATAAAAATGGAGTATTATAAATATTCTTCAAAAGCTATTATTAAACTTAAAGTGATGGATGTATGACAGAATGAATAGATAGATGGTGGTTTTCATTGTTTGATTATAATAACCTGATTCCATAGCCTCGTTTTTTTCTTCACTTCACTTCAATACTTTTTTTTTTATTTAATGTATGTAAGTATTCTACTACAATACTACTAATATACATTCATCTTATATTCATTATTATTACTTTATTCTATTCATGAGTATTTATGTTAGGAACATTGTAGTTGTCAAAAGAGGAGTGTTTTATATGAATTTATTGGCTGATGCTTCTCAGACAGTGGTGACCAACTCACATACTACAATATTAACGTTTGTGTCTGTGTGTGTGTGAAGCTGTAAACAATTTTCTTTATCCAAACAATAAAACAACGCAACAGCAACACGAACTAAGATATAATTTTATAGTGTGCGTGCGTCTTTGACGCGTTAGCAGAAATTTAATGCCTTAGCACGTGTTCATAGAAATTAAGAATATGCCTGTCACTGATTTATTGCCTTTATGTACAGATTTAATATTAAAATGGAAAATATTATTGTAAATTCATGGCTTAACATACTTATAAAGCATAGATCAAAGTCGACTAATTATTGCGACATTAAAGCTGCGTGCAAATTTTTTGTCTGTGAACTGGATTTAAAACAAAATTCGTTTCATAAAAAATAAAGTTCAACAAGTTTAGCGGTGTTAACTTGTAAATATTGAATTTTAGCTAAGCAATATCGCTTCTCAGCCGTTCAAAGTATTTCGTTGCTTCACAGACGTGTGTGAAGATAAATATGAAAAGTTAAATTCGTTTTTAAAAAATATCGCATGCGATAAAAAATATTTTAAAAAAATATCGCATGCGTATTATAAAGAAAATACGACTATTTACGCGAAATTTTGCAATTTTTATTAAAAATAAATAATTTTTATTTAATATTTAACAATAATAAGATATTTTATTAGTCTTTTAATATTAAAATGTATGATTTTTCAAAAAATACGACTTAGAGTGAAATTCTCATGAAAGTGCTGTGTGAGGGATATGGCCACTGTGTCCAAACCCTTCGACCTCAGGGAATCAAACATAATGGAAAATGAAGCTTATGGATAGGGCTACAATAACCTATAAGCACTTTTTCCGAATTGTATTTGTGAAAATTTTTATACATTTTTGAAAATTTGACTTAGAGTGAAATTCTCATGAAAGTGCTGTGTGAGGGATATGGCCACTGTGTCCAAACCCTTCGACCTCAGGGAATCAAACATAATGGAAAATGAAGCTTATGGATAGGGCTACAATAACCTATAAGCACTTTTTCCGAATTGTATTTGTGAAAATTTTTATACATTTTTGAAAATTTGACTTAGAGTGAAATTCTCATGAAAGTGCTGTGTGAGGGATATGGCCACTGTGTCCAAACCCTTCGACCTCAGGGAATCAAACATAATGGAAAATGAAGCTTATGGATAGGGCTACAATAACCTATAAGCACTTTTTCCGAATTGTATTTGTGAAAATTTTTATACATTTTTGAAAATTTGACTTAGAGTGAAATTCTCATGAAAGTGCTGTGTGAGGGATATGGCCACTGTGTCCAAACCCTTCGACCTCAGGGAATCAAACATAATGGAAAATGAAGCTTATGGATAGGGCTACAATAACCTATAACCACTTTTTCCGAATTGTATTTGTGAAAATTTTTATACATTTTTGAAAATTTGTCTTAGAGTGAAATTCTCATGAAAGATATGGCCACTGTGTCCAACATGTTCGTTGCAACATTTTTAAATAAACCAGTCGAACTTAGAAGAAAACAAAATTGTCAAACCTGTTGGTAAGAAAAAAAAAATTAAAAAGATTAATTCAAAAATAGCAAGGAATTTATTAAGTTAGAAGTTTTCATAGTGAAAGTAAAGTTTTAAGTGAAGTGTAAAAAGTGAAGTTTGAAAAGTGAAGATTTCTTTTAATTAAAATGCTAAAAAAGGAAATATTTGGATTTTTTGTTAAATTATTCTATTTACAAAATGAACATTTTGATGGTATTCTGTCTCCATTGGATGCGTTTTTTTATTTTTCTAATAACATTTTGGAAAGTGCTAAAATGGAACTTATTGCTCCCAATAATCGAAATAAATATCGTCTTCAAAAGAGATTAATGTCAATGGTAAGTATAAAAATTAATTTCCTAGAAGTAGGAAGTTTGGAATAAACAAAAGTAATTCCATTTTTAAAGGAAAATACATATTCTGATTTGTCCACGGAAATTGGCGCGTTTGCTAATTGGTGCAGAAATAATGGTTACTTGAGTTTGGAAGTTGAAGTCAAAAAACTTATTTCTGGAGAACAACATTTACAAAAAGGTATCGTTATTTATAAGTCCCAATTGATCTATTTTCATTTCGATGAAGTATTGACAAACAAATATTTAAGGCTTAATTTATAAATTGTAGGTTTTATAACTTTTAAGACAAATATTTTTTTAAAATCTCTTAGTATTTGATATAATCTGTGTGTTTTAAGTGCAGAAAAAAATTATGGTTGAAGGTTCAAAAATGACCATAATATGGTCAAAATTAACTAAATTTTGTTCAATATTAACCATAATATGGTCAACATTTTCCAGAATTTGGACCAAAAGTAACGATATTATGGTCATAATTAACAATAATATGGTCAATATTAACCATATTATGGTTATTTAATTTATTAATTTTTTTCAATTTGTTTATAAAGTGTCAAGTAATAATTTTATTTTATTAGTGTTAGGTTAAAACTTCACTTTTATCCCATCCCATTTAAATAATTTTCCAGCCTTTTAAAACATGTTATTTTAAATTTAAAAATAAATAAACAATATTTTAAAATACTATAATCTCAAACATATTTTTGTTATTTTTAACCAAAACATGTTTGGAGACAACCATAATATGCTTATTGCTTTTGGATGGATAAATATGTAAAAAACAAGTTTGATTGTTGCCATTGCAGGGACCAAAATATGTTTTTTAACAATATTTCAACCATGTTTATTAGACTGTCCCAAGCTTGTATGGGGAATTTTTTTTTTCGAATTCAGATATGAGTACCCTCCAAATTTTTTCCTTTTGATTCGAATAACCGAAATATGAAATATTATTGTGATCGGATAACGTTTACCAGTGTCGACTTGAAGTCAAAGTTTGAGATAAAGGCCAGTGTGAAAGCCATAGAATAATCTTGGAATTTAAAACCATCTTTTTTTTAATTTTACTTGTGTAATACACATTTATTTATTAAAAATATGCTAATATTCAGTGTTTTCTGAATCCTCTAACCACGCCCACTACAACCCCCCCCCCCCCCCCATGCTGGTACTGTACTGTTGCCCTGCCACAAGTCCTAAGTTCCTGCCTAAGACCATCTGGACATGGTAAGTGATAAAATGTAGACAAAAAAATATATGTATATATATATTAATTTTAAAGATTTACAGCCGTATTCATAAAAATTTATTAATGGTTAATTAACCAAATATAAGGCAAAAGTACTAAAGTTGAATTCATAAACGAAAAATAGTCTATTAAACCTTTAATAAACTATTCATAAAGTAAGAAAATTTATTGTTCGATTTACCCTTCGTTAAACCAAAAATAAAATGAAATTTTTGATAAGTGTCTGCATTTTATGATATTATTTTTGTGAAATATGTTCAAAAATAATGAAAAAATGTTTTATTTATTAATATGGACATGTTAAGTACATGTAACAAAATTTTTTTTTTATTTTAGACAACCAATTTAAAGTTATATGGGTAATTATTTAAAACATTTTTATATGATTTAAAAGAATATGTTTAGGGGCAAATGCAGATATTATCATTAATAACTTATTAAATTACTGCAACTAGTTGTTTTTTTTTTTGTTTAAATTAACAAATTATTGTTCAAAAATATTAAAAAATATAGAATAAACAAATCATAATAATAGTGATGTTAATAAAAAGTAAACAAACTTTTTATTCGAATATTTTCTTATCGTATATTTTAAAAGGTTCAAACAAAAGTGTTTATGACACCTTTCGGCAAGATTTTTTTCAGAAACTAAAATAAAATGTAGTTTTATTCGATAAGAATAATTTTTAAGTTCTACAATTAAAATTTCAAAAGATTTTGTTATCCGTGCTTAATTCCCAGTTTTTATTATTGATAAAAACAGTTGAAATTTATTGTTGATGGGATAAGCTATTCCTACAATAAAAAAAAACTATAAAAAACAATTTAATATAGAATATCATGTAAACCGAATAGAAGTTTCATGCATCACTAGCAATAAAATGGCAGCAAAATATAAAGAAAGTTGCCATACTTAAACACAAAATCGCCACAAACTGTTAATAGTAATAGAACTGTTAATGTACGTTTATGAATACAAATTTTTATAGAAGTTTTGTTAGACAAAAAGCATTTGATAGTTACTACATGCTATAAGCATAAAATAAGAACTTTTTATGAATATGGCTGTTAGATTTTATTATCTTTATTTATTAAATTTTCTTTTTAAAGTTTGTTTATTACAGTCCGGATACATCTGTCTGTGTTCTTGTACACAACGTAGTAAATATTGCTTTTGCTCCTCTTCAGCTGTAATTAAGCCATGAAAATCCTTTACTAACTTAACCGCTCTTTCAGCAGTATCATTAACCGCTCTCAGTGCATTAACTTTCTCTTTACTTTGTTTAAATGATACATTAGTTTGCCACGTAGTGGGACATTCGCTTAGAAAACTGTCGTCGATTTTAAGCCGATTAAATAAGGATTTGCTTTTAAATGAAATAAAGTCATCTATATTTTTGTCTAAAAATAAAAAGGGAAAACTGTTATCAATTGTATATTGAAGTATTTATTGAAAGAAATTAAATCTATTATTAGTATATGCAAGACTAACCGTAAAGTGAGCCGCAAAGTTCTTCTTTCGATGGGATGTAGCGTTTACCTGTTGCTAACGGAATTTCATTTCTTAAGTTAGCCACCATTTTCGCTTTAGTTTTTTGATCTACTTCATCGTCAAATAGGGACAACATACATACTTCATCTGTCAAGTACCATAAATACTGGCAAAACTTTTGCAACGTTGCTTTTGAAAGAACAAGAACACAGACAGATGTATCCGGACTGTAATAAACAAACTTTAAAAAGAAAATTTAATGAATAAAGATAATTAAATCTAAAACTTTAAAATTAATATATTTTTTTTTGTCTACATTATATCACTTACCATGTCCAGATGGTCTTAGGCAGGAACTTAGGACTTGTGGCTGGGCAACAGTACAGTACCAGCATGGTGGGGGGGGTTGTAGTGGGCGTGGTAAGAGGATTCAGAAAACACTGAATATTAGCATATTTTTAATAAATAAATGTGAATTACACAAGTAAAATTAAAAGATGGTTTTAAATTCCAAGATTATTCTATGGCTTTCACACTGGCCTTTATCTCAAACTTTGACTTCAAGTCGACACTGGTAAACGTTATCCGATCACAATAATATTTCATATTTCGGTTATTCGGATCAAAAGGAAAAAATTTGGAGGGTACTCATATCTGAATTCGAAAAAAAAATTTCCTGGGACAGTCTAATGTTTATTCTCTGCGTGTAGGTTTCGACTTGTTAAATTCTTTAAATTCGGATAATTAATAAATAATAGTTTATCAGCTTATTTAAGTTAATTTTGTGATATAAGGTAGATTTTTTCTTTTTTTTTTTAAATAAAAAATTAAAAATTCTATATATTTTTTGATTCTATTCCTATTAATATATAACATTTATAACGTTAGGTATTCAAGAGGACAACAGCTTCGATAAGCTTTTATCTGATCTTTTAAGTTCACAAGAATCCAAACAAATTGTTGTCGGTTCATGCTGTGATGTTGACGATAACTTTGCAGACATATTAGATACAATTGGTCAAAACCAGCCAATTTTAAAACCTGTAAAAGAAACCCCATTACAGAAAATTGTTAAAGAAGATTTAGTTAACACCAATAATTCTATAACAGAATTTAATGTGGATATTTGCTCAACAAAAAATAATTTATCGGACATAAATCACACAACAGAAAATGACACACAAATTGAGGAATACAGTGTCATAAGAAAAAAAATTCCTGTAGCACGATCTCCTAATCAGAAGGTAACTGTTGCTGAAACTCCTGTAAGAGTTCAAAGTACTGCTAAAAAATCTCTCGTTTATTCAAGTAATGAAGGAAACTTTTGTTTTAAACAACAACACACCACATATTTAGAAGAGTACTTTTTTACAAATGGAGTTATTAATCGTAGGAGTGAGTTTACAAAATATGTTGAAGACCTTGTTCGAGAAAATTTTAAAGAAATAAATAATGTTTGCCCTATAAATATTTCAAGTTATTCATATACTAAAAATATGCAATATTTAAGAATTTATGCAAAGTGTCTTTACTTTAAAGAAGGATGTAAAAAATACAAATTTGTGGTAAATCTCTCACTTGTACCCTTCAAAGTTACTGTATTATCCAACAAAGAAGTTATAACACATCCAAAATTCAAAAAAAATCAGCAAGTTCGGGCCATAAATAGGTTAATTATGTTTGATTCCCTGAGGTCGAAGGGTTTGGACACAGTGGCCATATCCCTCACACAGCACTTTCATGAGAATTTCACTCTAAGTCAAATTTTCAAAAATGTATAAAAATTTCCACAAATACAATTCGGAAAAAGTGCTTATAGGTTATTGTAGCCCTATCCATAAGCTTCATTTTCCATTATGTTTCATTCCCTGAGGTCGAAGGGTTTGGACACAGTGGCCATATCCCTCACACAGCACTTTCATGAGAATTTCACTCTAAGTCAAATTTTCAAAAATGTATACAAATTTTCACAAATACAATTCGGAAAAAGTGGTTATAGGTTATTGTAGCCCTATCCATAAGCTTCATTTTCCATTATGTTTGATTCCCTGAGGTCGAAGGGTTTGGACACAGTGGCCATATCCCTCACACAGCACTTTCATGAGAATTTCACTCTAAGTCAAATTTTCAAAAATGTATACAAATTTTCACAAATACAATTCGGAAAAAGTGGTTATAGGTTATTGTAGCCCTATCCATAAGCTTCATTTTCCATTATGTTTGATTCCCTGAGGTCGAAGGGTTTGGACACAGTGGCCATATCCCTCACACAGCACTTTCATGAGAATTTCACTCTAAGTCAAATTTTCAAAAATGTATAAAAATTTTCACAAATACAATTCGGAAAAAGTGCTTATAGGTTATTGTAGCCCTATCCATAAGCTTCATTTTCCATTATGTTTGATTCCCTGAGGTCGAAGGGTTTGGACACAGTGGCCATATCCCTCACACAGCACTTTCATGAGAATTTCACTCTAAGTCAAATTTTCAAAAATGTATAAAAATTTTCACAAATACAATTCGGAAAAAGTGCTTATAGGTTATTGTAGCCCTATCCATAAGCTTCATTTTCCATTATGTTTGATTCCCTGAGGTCGAAGGGTTTGGACACAGTGGCCATATCCCTCACACAGCACTTTCATGAGAATTTCACTCTAAGTCAAATTTTCAAAAATGTATAAAAATTTTCACAAATACAATTCGGAAAAAGTGCTTATAGGTTATTGTAGCCCTATCCATAAGCTTCATTTTCCATTATGTTTGATTCCCTGAGGTCGAAGGGTTTGGACACAGTGGCCATATCCCTCACACAGCACTTTCATGAGAATTTCACTCTAAGTCAAATTTTCAAAAATGTATAAAAATTTTCACAAATACAATTCGGAAAAAGATCTTATAGGTTATTGTAGCCCTATCCATAAGCTTCATTTTCCATTATGTTTGATTCCCTGAGGTCGAAGGGTTTGGACACAGTGGCCATATCCCTCACACAGCACTTTCATGAGAATTTCACTCTAAGTCAAATTTTCAAAAATGTATAAAAATTTTCACAAATACAATTCGGAAAAAGTGCTTATAGGTTATTGTAGCCCTATCCATAAGCTTCATTTTCCATTATGTTTGATTCCCTGAGGTCGAAGGGTTTGGACACAGTGGCCATATCCCTCACACAGCACTTTCATGAGAATTTCACTCTAAGTCAAATTTTCAAAAATGTATAAAAATTTTCACAAATACAATTCGGAAAAAGTGCTTATAGGTTATTGTAGCCCTATCCATAAGCTTCATTTTCCATTATGTTTGATTCCCTGAGGTCGAAGGGTTTGGACACAGTGGCCATATCCCTCACACAGCACTTTCATGAGAATTTCACTCTAAGTCAAATTTTCAAAAATGTATAAAAATTTTCACAAATACAATTCGGAAAAAGTGCTTATAGGTTATTGTAGCCCTATCCATAAGCTTCATTTTCCATTATGTTTGATTCCCTGAGGTCGAAGGGTTTGGACACAGTGGCCATATCCCTCACACAGCACTTTCATGAGAATTTCACTCTAAGTCAAATTTTCAAAAATGTATAAAAATTTTCACAAATACAATTCGGAAAAAGTGCTTATAGGTTATTGTAGCCCTATCCATAAGCTTCATTTTCCATTATGTTTGATTCCCTGAGGTCGAAGGGTTTGGACACAGTGGCCATATCCCTCACACAGCACTTTCATGAGAATTTCACTCTAAGTCGTATTTTTTGAAAAATCATACATTTTAATATTAAAAGACTAATAAAATATCTTATTATTGTTAAATATTAAATAAAAATTATTTATTTTTAATAAAAATTGCAAAATTTCGCGTAAATAGTCGTATTTTCTTTATAATACGCATGCGATATTTTTTTAAAATATTTTTTATCGCATGCGATATTTTTTAAAAACGAATTTAACTTTTCATATTTATCTTCACACACGTGCTTCACAGTCATTTTAGGGTTCCCAATTGAGGTAAAATTTAGACTGAGTAATTTCTTTTGTAATCTAAAGTCTAAACCAGATACACGGTTCAGCACATTTCATTGCCTAAAATGGCAATTGTTTTTTAATAGTTAATTACATTTTACATATATTCTTTTTCATATCACTCATCACAAAAATTTTCCCGAAAAATCAAAATTTTCTGCGGGAATAAAAAAGTACGAGAAATTACGAACCCAAGGTCAATAAACTAATTTTTAGCAAAATTAGTTTCTAATGGCCTTTTCTTTTAAATATTTGGCACCAGAAATGTCATTCGGTCGAATTTTTCTATCGCACAGTTGTTTTACCAAACTTCTAAAAGCCGATTCAATACGTTTCGATTGCCGGTTCTAAGCTTAAGGCAGAATTAGTCTTTACTTTCTGTTCTGTTACGAATCAGTTGTTTTTTTTTTGTTATTTAAAAACCTGTGAAATTGATTAGTTTTTCTGTTCTGTTACGGTCTAATCTGTAATATTAAAAACTTGTTAAGTAATTGTAAGTGACAGCAACAGAAACAGAACGTAAAGACTAACTGAGCCTTTAATCAGGCAGTACGTTCTTAATAAAAAAACATCGTATTTATAGTATGCGGTCATATGAAAAGAAGCGGATTTATTAGAGTGAGTGATTCAAAACCATAATAATTTTTTCAGCGTCATCATCATTCGTTACACCTCCACTCTTTCCTTTATAATTGGCAGAAACCACAACCTTAATCATACATGCAGACTGTTCCAATTTCAAAACTGCAAGATACAGAATAAGTAGTTCCTGTAAATTCTGAAAGGCTTTAACTTTAAAAAGAAGAAAGTAAAATAGGCTGGCTTCGGAAAAATATTTAAAAAATTAGTGCCGTTGCACTTTCCAAGTACAAACCCATTAAGTTAGTCATTTTTGATCTGCAGCCCAAACTCTTTCTAGAAAGGACGACAATAAAGTTTGGATTAAATTTGAGAATTTGTAAATTTATGAAGCATCTAGAACGGATCTCGGGTCTTTAGTTCATATCTACGTGTACTCATATCTCAAAAATGAGAGTGGTCTGTGCAAATCCTCAGTTTGTATTTATGAAACCATAACCAATCTTTTGTGAAAGGTTACAATAAAGTCAAAATCAAATCTGTCAGTATGACGCGAATGTAATCGGCTGTTAATTTTGTGTATTGTTTTGGCCTAACGGACATCGAAAAAACAGGCTCAACGCCTACTGGTCTCGCATGGACAATGCCATTATGGTGTATTGCCAAGTCTTTATTATGTGAATGTATTATGTTATTCAAAATCTTTTTTGACAAATATAATAGAATTTAGCTGCCGCAACTTAACTCGCCTTGCCATTTAAATACAGCAAGTTTCTTCTATATTTGATAACAATTCTATTACATTTGATCCTTCCAAAGTCGATTTGAAATCCAACTAAAACTATTACACCAAATTTTAACACACTTTTTTTAAAACATTTCCAACGTCTATACATATATTTCATTATGTACTAACATCTATTGCCAGTTAGTCTCTGTATCCATGTAGGCTTTACATTGAGGTATTGGGTGTCAGTTGTTTTTTTTTGTCTTTACAAGTTAACTACTTATTCTCTAGCAATGTGTATTTGCGGTTCCGCAATTAAATATTTAGTACGACACCTACAAACGTAAATACTTGTATTCAGTATCATTACATTTGCATTATGCAATTCTATACAAGTCTACCGTTTGTTAAAGCTTTTATAATAATAAAAAAACCAAACGAACTTGTTTTTCCTTAATATAGGTTTACAACAAGCCAGTAACTACTCTTCACAAAATTTGAGCCATTTAGAGAAGCAACAACTAAAAACCTCATATTGAGAAAATCTTGTTATTTGATAGCTGAAGCGAGCATTAGAATTTCGAAACCTCTAGAGGAAAAAATTATAAAAGCTTTGTGTTACACACGACAACAACTGCTAACTGCACTAACTTGTAAAGGAGGTTTCTATGCCAAGGCAAACCACCAGTTGGTGGATTGTTTGATTTGCTGTTTTGTTTGCTTTATGTGTTTTGCAACTTTGCGCAAATATTATGTACTTGTACTTGGATAATTATATAAAATCAGTATGTTTTTAAGGTAGTACTTTTTTTAATATAATTATATTACAATATCGAATTTATTGTAATATAAAAAAAAACTTTCAATTCAGCTACGAACAGTGTTGCCAGTAGATTTACGACATCTTAAAAAAGTGTAGATAGAAGAACGAGAAGTTTTTTAAACAAATAAGTTATTTTGAACTAACTCTTTAAATGATTTCAGTGCCACTTATGCTGTAACCGTTCGCCAAATACATATGTATATAGAAATCTATATTGTCTTTGTATAGGAGATGCCTTGCCCACTTCTCTAATTCACTCACTTTTTTGACAAATGTTACGTATTGATAACCAATCTATTTATACCAAATTTGTAAACTTTAGCGATCGCTTATATACAGAAGTATTGCTTGTTGTGCCACGCCCAATTCTGCAATCCGGAAATTTTTGACAGATTCTGTGTCTTGAAAACCATTCTTTTTGTTCCGAATTCGGACAATTTTACGCTTACCGTTGTTCTGATATACAGAACTTTATTTTGTGCCACGCCTACCTGACTAATCTCGTCCAATTTATGATAAATGTTGTGTATAACCCAGCCATTTGTACCAAATTTGGGAACTACTGCTGCTCTCAGATAAAAGGATTCTATTTTGTGACACGCCCACTTCTCCAATCTCACTCACATTGTGTCGGATGTTTTGTTTGATAACCAAGACGCTTGTAACTATTTCGGAAACGTTGGCTGTTGCCGTTTACAGAAATCTATAACGACTTTATATAGGAGGTGGCACGCCTAATCCAACAATGTGTACCAAATTTGGACAATTTTGCGATGAACGTTCTTTAGGTATAAATAAATCTATTTTGTGCCACAGCCACTTATCCAATTCCGCCCACTCGTGGTATTTTATTCATAACCCAGCTATTTTTGTACCTACATATCTGTCTGAATTTTAAAAGCAAACTTTTCTTGACTATAAGTGCTGTAAATATATAAAACAACCTCGTCCCCAACATATCTGGGGTCTTCGGAAATCCGTTAATCAAAACAATTGAAAGGGAATTTTAAATATGTATGTTGCTTAAGCTTGTACATAAACATTTTTGTACTGTTCTGCTTATGCTCTGAAATAAAATGATGATGAATTTATTTTTAACTTCAACAATTGTCAAAGCTTTTTTTTCATTCATATTATTAAAGCTACTGTTGGGTTTAATGTGTGCAATTTTTCTTCAAATTTGGGACACAACAATGTGTAATTTTCGGATTCTTCTTCGGAAAAACTGTATACTAATTCTTTGCTGGAATAAAGATTTCTTAAAAACAATAGTATCTATGGATTTAATGTTTGATTTATATTGTATTTCTTGAATTTATAATTGTAATTTTCAAATTACATATAATTGCAATGGAATAAAATAATATTTTCGATTAAGTACAAAAATACTTAATTTATGCAAATTTTGCCATATTTCAATTTCACTGCTCATATGTTTTCAATAAAATTGCAATGCAATTAAGATTTTCCGTACGGTTTAAAAGCAAATAGCTTTCATTGCGTTAAAGCAAAAAAAAAAACAGCGGAGAAATAAATCATTAATTTAAAATTAATTCCAGTTCTTTGCACGTCATTGTAATGGAATTGAAATTTAACTCAGAGCTTTTGCGCCGTTTTTACAGAATAATTTTGAAGTATCTAAAAGAGGAATAATAAACCAGTTAAAAAACTACAACTTTCCATTTTTTTCATTGCATTGCTTATTCAGTGTAATTGTAATAGAATAAAGATGTAATTAAAACACTTGTACATTTTAAATCAAAATAATTTTGATTCAGATAAAGAAAAATCAATTAAAATGACGAATTTTTACATTCATTTGTAATGTTTTTTTTGCATTTTCCAACTCCTTTACTCATTACATGGAATTTTAATAGAATTAAGATGTAAATAAAACCCTCTTGACTGTTTAAAATCTAAAAATTTTAATTTGGTTAAAGAACAAATTTTTCAGTTTAGGTAGGTATTGTCCATTCATCTGCACTTTTCTTTTTTTCAATTCCATTGCTCATTACATGTAATTGTAGGAGAATTAATGTGTAATTGGGACATCGTAGGTTTGTTTTAAAAACAGAATTATTTCCATTAAGCTAAAAAATATCAATTTAGATGGGGAAAATTTTGCATTCTGTAAATAACTGCAATAACTTTATTATTTTTAAATTCAATTGATTTTTACATGTAATTGTTATGGAATTAAAACGTAATTAAGACACTTAGGATGTTTTAAAACCCAATAACTTTCAATCATTAATTTAGCTCTATATATTTTGCATTAAATTTAAGTCAACCTTCAACTGAAACTTTAGTTTTTGTTTTAAAATCTGCAGTTAATTTTTTTTTATTTAAATAATTGTAATTTTAAAATTTTTCAACTTTTGTTTATTTGTCATTCTCATTTTCTCAGTTGTCAACATAGCTTTGTTACTTTGTAATATTCTTTATTTGTTTACATTTTTAAAATTATTTTAAGTAATTCGCTTTATAATATTACGCAAATTTACATTCCAGGGGTTTCTTTTTCTATAAAACAAGGAAACTGCACGAAGTTGTTTTTATTAAACAAATAAAATTCTTTGCCAAGTTATATTTCTGGTAAAACCTTGAACTTAAAAAAAATAACCTATTATTTAAAAAAAACCTTGGGCTTCTATTACACGTGTTTTAACTATAAAATATAAACAATACTTCCTTTTTGCACTCGTACATACTTTTGAAGGTCCTGGCGATAAACGATTCAATGAAGTTTGTGTTTTTTTTTAACTTTGAACCTTGAAATATTAACTAAACAATGATAATGTACATATGGACAAACTCATTCAGCCGTCTCATTTTAAAATGTCATTGTAATTTTTTTTCTTTTCCTTGCATATATTTTTTTTAAATTTACCTTGACAGAGCCACATGAAAAATAAAATCAATATATGTATAAAAAATAAAATTTATATTTATAAAGTGTAACCAATTTCTTTTAATGCATTTTAATTGTTTTTTTTGTAGTTTCTTTACTTGTGCAATTATTTGGTTATATAAAACTTATTTTATTAAAATATATTGCTGTCTATATCTTATCTTTTTTGTTAACATTTTCTTAAACAATTTTAAGTATTTTTGATGATTAACAATTTTATTAATATAAAAAAAAAAAAAAAATTGTTAACCATGGTATACATACATGCATATCTATATTTTTTATATATGTACGTTATTGGAAACGGAAAGAACTTAAACCAAACTGGGAAATTACGTTATTCAGCTACATTAAATTAAGTTTTGTAAAAGATTTTGATTTCTAAAAATTTATACAACATGAAAAATTCATTTTATTTTAATAACACAAGTTTTGCCTAAAACTAAGTAAATTGTTTCATTCAGTAATTTTTAGTTGAAGAAGATTTCTATTTAGCTAAAGAAAACTTTAAGTTATGTAGTTCAGCTAGTAAAAAATTCAAATCAGTAGAAAAAAGTTATAACAAAAATAAATTAAATTCAATTCATATAAATAAATATTAATTAAAACATTTTTTTTAGTTAGATATTAATTTGACTCTTAAACAAAATTTATAAAGCTAAAGAAAGTTATAATTTATGTTCGAAAAAATTAATTCAGCAATACAATTTGAATTCTGCTGAAGAAAAAAATTAAGTAAGGTCTATTTAATTTAAATGTTATTCAGCTAGTAAAAACTTCTAACTGAATAGATAAATAAATTCATAAAAATTAATTTTAATATAAAAATTTAATTATAAAACTTTTTTAAACTACAAAAAAAAAAATATTAAGCTAAAGAAAAATGTAATTCATGTCAAAAAAGGGGGGTCAATTTAGCAATAAAATTTTAATTAAACCGAAGGAAAAAAAATTAAGCTAGATACAAAAACTTAGTTAAACGGTTCAGCTAGTAAAAAATATAATTCAGCAAAAAAAATATTTAATTAATAAAAAGTAAAATTTAATTCAGGTACATACCTACATAAATTTTAATTCCACCGTTCAATAGCAATTGTACTAAACTTAAGTGGGATATTAAATTAAGCTACAAATAATTTATTAAGCTAAAAAAAAAAAATAAATAACTAACGTACGAAAAAAGGTATATTCAGAAATACAATAGGTCACCTTTACAAATTTAAATACAGCTAAATAAAACTGCAACTGTGAAAAAAGAATTGTAATTAAAAAAATTTAAATTTATCTCGAAAAATTTGATTTAGCTATAACTTTAGCGAATTAAGCTTACAAAAGAAGTAATTTTACTGGTTTGTACAATTTGTACAATAACGGTAATATTTATTTGTTTAAATTAAATCATGACACAAAATTGTTGAAGTGTATACTAAACAAATAAATATTAACGTTATTGTACAAAGATATTTTATTAAAGTTGTTTCATTTTATTTAATTAACTTAAGAAAAAAAACGAAACAAATAAATAAAAGTCCAATATTTAGATTTTAAAGCTTAACTTGAGGCCTATGCTAGGAACATCTTTATAAGATGGCTAAAAAACCTGAAAAATGGTCAAAAATCGTTACTTTTGATCGTCATTAATGTTTTAAATTACGTGAAATTTTGAAAAAAGTCAAAACATTCCGTAAAAGAAAGTTAAGAAGGCAAAAAAACTAATACAGTCGAATACATTTTTTTAAATAGCGCAGACTTAGCTATATCCATGAAAAATAGATATTTACCGATTTCTCAAAAACAATCTGACACTTCCAAGTGTACTTTCGCACTCAGGGGACTCCCCTCTAATACTTTGAAAAGGATTCATCGAAGTTCATTTTTTCGACTATCACAAAACATATTAAGTCGAGATAAGATAGCAAATAGGCATTTAAAAAAACTCGGGGAAAAATAATTTTTATCAAATAATAAAATTAACCAAAATTAAAGATGTCGTTTAAAGTACAAAATTTTAAAAACGTAAACAAAATTTTTTTTTCAAAATGCCACAGATATGATCTTTCCCTTTAAAACTTTAATAATTAAATTAAGCTCCTTATTGGATTATTTAAATGATCTTTTATCTGAAAAAGTGAAGAATCTGCTTACAAAAAGTAATTAAAATCTTTATAATTGCCATAAAATCTCTTCAAGCCACAAAATAATCAATTTTTACTCAAATTTCAAACCCATTTTTTTTTTTGTTTCAACTAACAAACAAACAAATTTTGCATGTGTCGCCACATGGACTTGGAAATCAAAATCAACAAAATTAAATAAGTTGTCATGGAAAAAATGTCCCCTTTTAACAGAATCGTAATCAGAACACCACAAGACAAAAGAGAAGAGCAAACAAACAAACAAGCGATTGTTTTTTGGAAAAGTGTGCAGCAGAAATTGTAAACGAGATGAGCGCAGAATAAAATTATTAGTATGCAAAAATCAATTGGCGCCTGGTACTCAAAACATAGTTTTTGTTTTTGTGTTCTTCTGTCGTAACTCAAACTTCAATAAAAATAAACTTAAATCAAGCCAAATAAAAAAACATACATTTGCAAACCTTCAAAGACGACGAGCAGGCAGCAACGATTTTGTGCAAAAGTCATCATGTTGATTTTATTTTAAAATCCTTAACTTAAGTTTATTTTTCTTTATATTATTTTAGATATTTAGAAAAAAATTTGTTTAGTCTGGAGTCGTGTGTCATTTGTTAATTATTTGCTGGAAATCTTCAAAAGTATCAGCAGAATATTTAATAACAAAAACTATAAATGTGATAGAAGATCCTCCGTCATGAGCTTTTGATATATTTGATTGTTTTTGAGAATTAGAGATAAGAAATCCAGCTCAAAGGTTTTATTTTCAGTTTATTTAAAAAAAAAGTTTTTAGTAACGAAGGGCTTAATGTTCACATATATTTTTAGATAGAGCAGACATGGTTGTTTAGAATTTTTAAAAATTATGAAAAAAAATCTCCAATTACTTTGCACGTTTTTCGTATAAAATTTAGTATTTTAAACAATTAAATTGCAAAATGTGTGCTTACATTGTATAATTGGCGGTTTTTTTTTTATTTCAACGTTTTTTTTTTCATAAAACTGTTCTATTATTTTAGAGATTTATGATTCATGCATGAATTCGCTTTCTTTCGATTGAAAAAGGTTTACATTAAAATAATTGTCAGTTTTTTCTGGTAGTTCCCTTCCGCAAGTAATCTCACTGTTCCCTTAACTTCAGCAGTTTAGATATATGTACCTGTCGTTCTTTTTTGATTCTTCAATTTTGGTATTTATTTTTAACGTATTTAAAAACGTTTTTATTTCATTCTGACATAACGAATAATAGCCAATTCACACGGTGATTTTTAATCATAACTGAACATCATGCCAATTTTTGTTTCGGTCAAGACCACATCACGATTTCTGTTTTCTATGATTTGTATACTAAAACATACCACAATAGTTGAGATGGTATTACAAGTTTGTGCTGATGTGTGTAGCATTAAAAAAAATATTGGATCTAGACCGCCCTTTCAGTATACCGATCTATGTCCGTCCGTCCGGCTGGTTGTCTGTCCATATAACCTTGTGCGCAAAGAATAGATTGCAATTTTGAAGATAATTCGACGAAGTTTGGTACATATGTACGTCTCAATTGTCATAAGGATGGAGCCTATTGAAAATGGCGAGAATCGATTCATAATTTCACATGGCTCCCATACAAACTTTTTTCCGGAATAGTCTTTGTGACTATAAACCGTCTTATTATATTGGTACATATTTAAATAAGATCTAAACTTTTTTTACTGCAGTCTAAATCACCTTACCAAATTTAATTGGAATCGGTTCATAGCTCTCAAAAAAATACTTCTCCCGAAAATAGATCTTAATGCCATAACTTCCTTTTACATGTTTGTATTTACATAAAAATTTGCGACAATAACTTATACGATGTCATAACAAAATGTCATTCCTGTAGATCCAAAATTAACCATAGGTCCCATAATAACCCCATTCCTAAAATCACTTAAAGTCAAACAAAATTTGTCATGAAGATATCTATATAATAATTTGCACTAAGAACTTTTACAGGAGTCTTAACTTCATAAGATGGGATACATATACTGTGGTGTAGGATATATGTAGGATATATTTTAACAATGCTTAAAAATTATGGTACAAATGCATGACGTTTTTAGAAGATACTTTCAAAGGCAAAAAAAAAAATAATTCATAGTTTTTTATTCACCGTGTGAATTGAGTGCAAATCTCGAAAAACATGATTATGTGCATAGATATACATATAAGTATGTAAATGTTAGTCCATATTTTTTTATTTGCTGTATCAATATTTTTCTTATGTCGTTCATTTCCTCAGCACTAATATTATCCTCGTTTTCAGATGATTAAAAACCCTGCCCTTAACACATTTTTTAAATAAACAAAAATTAAACATAATACATTTATAAATAATGCGCCTACAGTTTTTATTTAATAACTCAGACAGTTTCCATAACATACTGCATCATAATTAATTAAAAAAGTGTAATTTTTTAAATTATGGATCAATTAAAAAACTGTCGTAGGCGAAAATTTTTCACGATACCATTGAATTTTCAATTAGCCTACGAATACTTTTAATAAGATTTCTGTTATAAAAGAATTTTATGTCAAATATTATACAAATATTTCTCTATTAAACAAAATTTTATAGCAAACATTTTAAAAATTACATGAAAAGTGTATTAAAAACCACTTCCAAATTCTTGCGTTTTGCGTTTTCGATTTGCAGAATACCCCTGAATATTTGATAATAAAGAACAAACCGCGCGTCTTAAAGGTGATACCTATTGTTCGTTGATAAAGTAGCTGATCAATTCAGTTTTCTTTACAACGTACATATGTACATGCAAGCGCCAATCTATCATGTAGGTCATAAAACCCATCACTTTTTTTTTTGAGAATAGTGTGGATCCAATATCGATATTCATTAGGTTTTTTTCTTTTCTTTTTTTTTTGAATTATATCTTTTAATAGTTTTAACCGGATCATTAGAATTATATTTTGTAGCTCTTTGTTCAAATATATTTGTCGGAGCTACACTCAAACAACTACGATAGAACACAAGCAATATAGCAACCGTGATAAACGGCGTTAGACAATTATGTGCCCTCTCGCCCTTATTATTCAACATAGTATTGTACAATATACCAAGTAACGCGATCCCAACAAACACTGAAATTACATGGGCTCTTCATGGAATGCTGGACTTAGATTATGCCGACGACATTAGTCTTTTTGCTCATCAAACATGCCATTTATCGTCTAAACAGCAAGCATTGTGCAATATGGCAAACAAATGCCGGTTACAGATTAATATTGGTAAAACAAAAACTTTGAGCATTTAAACAACGACAAATATGCATTTTACTCTGTACAAGGCAAAAATTTAATCAGTAACCTACTTTTGATATTTCATGCGTATTATCTCCAGTAATGGCGGTTCCAGCGAAAATATAAAAAAACTTCTGTGTAAAGCTAAAGCTGCCATCATTGTGCTCTCTTCGATGTGGTATTCCGCAGCCATATACAAAGATAATAAAATAAACATCTTTAATGCCAATGTATAGCAAGACCTCTACGCATGTGAATTGGGAACAATGCAAGTTTTTGTGATTCGTTGTCTGCGTATAATTCTTCGAATATGTTCGTCTAACATCATCGCAAACAATGAGCTGTGGGAGCGGACGTGGCAGACTCTGATTCGTACAGATAACATAAAACGTCGTAAATGGGATGATGTAACATTACAAGGTATCGAGTGGATACCTCAGGTAACTGAAAAAATGGGTCGCCATTCTAAAAACATGTCTTACGACAAACCGAGATGGAAAACCTTTGTTGAGGTTCTGTGCTCCTAAAGGACACTACGGAAAAATATACATCAATACTTAATCATCGTTTTTAAAGACATATGGACCAATGACTCCGCAAGCCCATAAAGCACACCAAACAGTACTTTTCTGCGGTTATAATGGTGTCTTAACAAAAGCTTGTGAATTCCCCTCACTCCATATGCGACAATTCTGCTTATTTACGTCCCCATTCACCCAAAAATGGGCTTCATCTTAAAATACAATTTTGAATGGAAATTTAAAATCAATAACAATTCAACAATTTGCACGTGTTGCTCTGCTGCAAATCGATCCATAATGAAATGTCAAAGTAAACTAAACAAAAAGCAACTATCAGCTGTTAAATGGGTGGTCAAATAAAGCAGTGATGCCAACTCAAAGCAGTATCCCTCCAAAAAAAAAACACCCTTTACAAAAGATATAAATATAAACTTTATACACAATATAAAGAAAAACATAACGAACAATTCTACATCACTAACTCCAAAATTTAATCTAAATTTTAGCAAGAAATATCGCTTGTATGGTACATTTTTTAATTTCTTCGTTTTTACTTTGAAAACGTTTCGTTCTTAATTTTGTCAACAAATGTTATCGAAAGTTGGACAAAGTTTAATTGTCATATTCATAACAACAGCTAACAATTTAAGAACGTTTTCTATTTTGTTTTAAAATTTAATAGAAATAATTAAAAAAACTTTAGTTAAACATTTTAAAAATAAGAATTCCTTAGAAATGTTTAAAAAAGCTCTAACAACTGTGACCTTCATTTCAGTCGCATTATTTTTCCTTTAAACGTGATTATTTGTTTTAAATTGGTTTTTTAAATGACGTCTATTATTTAAATATTCACACCTTTTAAGCCCATAGCTGCGCAATAAATCAATAGATATTTAAAGAAAGATCCTCTTAATTCAAGTATGCCAGATACAATCACATACACCATCATACATCAACGCCTACATACGTTAATACGTAGCCAGACGGACAGATAGACCATTCGGCACACACCTTAGCGGCAAACAATTTATTTATATTTTTAGGCTTATAAATAAAAAGAAAAAAAAAACCGTACAGTAAAAAATATAAATGAACTGAAATAAAGAACATTCCACATTTGCTTAGCAACAAGTAGTTTCTAAAATAATTCATATCTAGAAGTATTTTTGTATCTTGGTATTTTTCCTTGTGGTCTCTGGTCACTTCTTCTTCGTACTTTGAGACAAAGAGATAAAAAGCAATTGAATAAAAGCAATAGAAGAGAAAAAAATAATTAAAACCATACAATCGTTGATAGTGATTGGATTAGTTTTAGAATAAAATTAAAAATTGTCGTACTGCAGAAGGCACTCATTAAATACGTCATCAAAATATTCTAGCCGCTCTGCTTTTTCTTAAAACGAACTCTTAAAAAAATGACAAAAAAGAAGAGGGAGTTTTAAGAATTTCCGTGAGAATTTTAAATTACATAAAAATAAAAGCTAGTTTTGATAAAGTTTAATATAGTAAAGGGTTTTTATAAACGGCGACGCCTTTAGTTCTTACAACAAAAAGCCTAGTGAGTTATTGAAATAATTTTTATTTCAAATGAAAATGCAATCGATTTTATATGAAATACAATATCGTTTAAATGTCCGCCACAGAAACGCTGGCTCGAGTAAAGACACTAGTCAAAATTCTCCATGACTGGAGAGCACAAATCGGCCAAAGTTCCAGGAATTTTACGTTCGAGGTTGGCTCTTAATTTTTATTTAATTAATTTTATTATTTGCTTCGAACAAAAGATGCTTAAGTGCACATACCGAACAAACACGAAATCAAAGCTTTGATATGAACTGAGTTTATTATTTGACTTCAAACACAATTTTAAAACCTTTTTCAATTGTTTAATTTTAACATTAGAAATCAAATTGATAATGATTTGAATATAAACATTAGACATACAATGTTTTATCGATTTGATGTCAAATTGTTATCAAATGTTATTCTAAAATAAAAAAATAAAAAAACTTGGCAGCACTGAAGCGAAAAATAAATGTAAACACTAAAAAATGGCGATTAAAGTTAAATGTGTTACACAATTAAAAAAAAAGCCTTTAAAAAACTTTGATTTCTTGCTAAAAAATATAAATTATTTGTGAGTAAAAAACTAATTACAAAGTGAAGAAATGTGAATAAAAATAAAACGGGAAAGTGAAAAAAATATAAGTTTGTTGTTCGATCGCGGTGCTACGTAATGACAATCCTTAAAACAAAAAGGAGTCAAGTATTTTGTCTTTCTAAGAATTAGAGGATGCAAATAACTCTATTTCATGTTTTAGCTATGATGTTTATGTTTATCTCACATTTTATTTACATGAATAATGAATTTAAATTAATAAAAAATATGTTCATTTATGTTCCACATTTGAAAAACTTTTGAGAATAACATTTGAAAGCAAGTTGAAAATAAAGGCATTTCTCAATTTAAAAATAATTCCCATTTTTGTTGAGAATGCAAAAATTTTCTAATCATTATCAAACGTTTGTGGTTTGAGAAAATTTCAAATCACTTTCAATTTGAAATCAAGCCTCAGAGTTTGTTGGGTCGCCATATCTCGCTACCGGATGAGAATCCCACATTCACCTCAAGCGCTCTGAATTTCTCTGAAGTTCACCTATTGTTTTAATTTTTAAACTCAATTTCAGAAAAATGCCACTTAAACCCCTTCAGCTTTTTTTGTTCTACATTTTAAATATGTGTATGTAAATTCTTTATATAAATTTGTAACATTTATTGAAAAGATGTGTATAAAAATTTAAAATTTTGTACACATTTTTGTTAAGTTTTGTTCTTAATAAATCTTCATGGCTAAAACAAAACAAAACAAAACCAAACTGACCAATTTTTTTTTTATTTATCATACAAAATTAACAGTTTTTAAAAGAGAAAGAAACGCCTTATAACTCTCGCATTAATTTAATTTTAGAAAATTTTGTTTTCATGTAAATGTTCACTACTTTGGCGCGAATTTAAGAATAAATAGGCTTCATTAAAAAATGGAGCCGTAATGTTCTAAAATGTATATTTTGTTTTCATAGTTAAGGCAAAATCATAAAACCCATTCTCCATCCCTGTATTGCGATGACACTTTATTTGCATTCAAGAAATTTCAAAAGCAAAGTTCGTCGTACCTTATGAAAAACCCGATAGTTGTCTGCATTAAGAACTGTATAAAAAAGAGGTATTTTCAAATAACCTACTTTAAACATAAATATAAATTAAATGTAGTAATTTTTATAATTTTTTTTAAAATCCTTGATTTTTTTTTTGCTTGAACAGAAAACTAGTTTATTGAAATCTTTTTTTATTTTACCATCACGATGTTAAAGTTATGACCCAAAAGCTAAAAATACATGTACAGTATGTATGTTCATAAATATATAAAAGTAAATTAGGGTGTTAGGTTAGTGTGTTAAGGTTAGAGAGACATAGAATTCATTCATTCCATACTAGAATAAAATTGACACGCTCGCAACATGCATCTTTTACATTTTGAACGTACAAAAAAAAAAAATAAAGATCTTAAACTGGGTCAATTTTTTTCTATTCTAAAAGTAGATTCTAAATGAATGGCGTATAAAAAAATTTTTAAGTGCCCTACACTTGTTGATATACAAAGACTTGAAATCTTGAGATAAATCATAAATTAAGATTAATATAGCATAATAAAAATATAGTCTTAAGTCGTAGAACTGACCGAAAAGGTGGTCACCAAATTTTTGAATAGACATTTATATTGTCGTTTGTAAATTATTTTCATAGAACACCATTATTTTATCTATCTGTATTAGACAACACAATGGGCACATTCAATAATATCCAAACGGCGATATAGCTTCTCTCTTACAGCCGTACCTTAACAAGAGCGGAAGGCGGAACGTTTTCTTCCTGTTGTTCCTTGTGTTCACAGATAAAAGATCAACTTTGTATGAAGAGAAAAAAAGAAAGATTTTTTACATCTGAGTGTACAGTGATTTCCGAGAAGTGAAATTTTTCTGCTGTAGAACGTAGTAATGAGGATATCTTATAAACGTCGCTTTGCCATCGCACTTATCAAAAAACTTACGATCAGGCTGGTGTATTGTTCTTAGATCGATCTTTAAGTACGTTAAATATACTAAAAAGAAATCCACTGCCTTTCGTCAAATTTTTGGCTTATCGAAGAACGTAGTTGGCTAACAAGTCACTAGAAAGGAAACAATTCATTTTTGTATGTATTTCAACAAAAGTGCCAACTCCACTATAGTTTTCCATTTTGCCACAGTTCAATTCAAGTAAGCTTTTTTAGTATCAAGTTGCTTAGGTTTCGAACAATACTGTATATAAAATGAAACATTCTTTTAAACTGTAAAAATATAATTTTCAAAATTAAATTGATTGCAATTTCACTTGAATTAGATTTCCAGAATATACCTGTCCAACAATCTACAATCAATGATATTTTTAAACGCATTATTCTTAAAATAATGCAGCCAATTGGCCACCACGATAATTCGGCTTTATGTCTTAACCACCCTTATTCTGCGTTTCGATTCGAATCGAAATTTTCTCGGTTTGGCAACATTTTTATTATGCGTTCTGCATGTTGTAGATTGACCTCACTCCAAATGGGTCATCGCTGAACCCAATTATGCGATAAAACATCGTCTAAAAGCCGTGCGAATCCATTGCTGATTTTCAAAATGAATATGTATAATTTGGTAGCGTTGCTCGATCGTGAATCTATTTATTTGTTTGACAGCTGCCATATAGGCTTTAAATACGTTTTAAAACATGTGTTTACAAAGATTTTTGTCACTTTTACAATGTTCGTTTAGTTCATCAGTTGTTTAGGTAAAAGTTCCTACAAGTCGAAAAATACAATATTTCCGAAAAGATTTAATGGCTGATTCACAAAATGGTGAATTTGTTGCTAGATTCAGTTACCAGACATTCGGTTAGAATCACATTTCCATTGCGATTTCATTAATATTATATGACTTAAGTTTTTGCATTCATTTACTTGACGTGCCAAACGTGCCAAATTATTTAAAAGCGCTATGAAATTGTAAATTATAAAAGAAGAATCATGTAACGAAGGTATATACATACAAACCATATTTAAATTTTGTGACCTGGTTTATATAAGTTTTATTATTAACTCAGTTTCCTTTCATTATTTATCATGAGAATTAAATAGGACATGACAAAAACTGCATTACACACACATACATTTTATTATACAATAAATCTGCCATTTAATAAATCGTGAACCGTATTTCATTTTGCAGAAAACGGGCAACTGAAAAATTAAATTTTTTTTAATTAAATGGAAATCTATGTGGCAAATAAGTAGAACAAAAACGTTCATAATATAATAAATTTTTTTATTAACTAAATATATATATTTTTTTACAGCTTATATACTTCATGTACTATATGTAAATATTTAAAAATACAATAGAACTTCGCTACAACGAACTTATAACAAAACAAAGCTTGTAACAAAAAAATCAATATGCATAACAAATTATTTTCTGAGAGTCCCTAGAAAAAACTCTATGGCAAAGTTAGTTATACAAAATTGCTCTAATAGCTACAATCAGGGCTGGGCAGTATTTGAAATACATGTATTTGAAATACATGACGTGCAAGTATTTTGTATTCTAAATACATGTCCTGCAAATATTTTTTATTTTAAATACATACAATACAATAAATAGAAGTAGTTTGTATTTTAAATACATTAAAAAATGGGAGTATTTTGTATTTAAAAACATAGTTTACAAAATATATTTTGTCAGTTTATTGATCTACCAAAAACTAGAATCGCTAAAAAACGTAACTATCAGAATATGGAAATATCAGAAGTAGCAGCACCAGTAAAGAAGACGATGATTTTGTTGCTTTCGTAGATAGGAATGATGATGAATCAAGGACATCAAATTTGGTGTTGGAATTTGCCAGTTTCCTCAGTGACAAGAGCGAAGACATTATCACTCTTGACAGCTATCCACATATAAAATGAGTATTCATAGAATTTAACACAAGTTTGTGCTCATCAGGAGCTGTAGAAAGATTATTTTCTTCTGCAGTTTCATTTATTCTCCAACAAGAAACTGTTTGTCCGATGCTAAATTCAAAAATCTGATATTTATTAAAGGAAACAATTGTTTTGTTAATATAAATAAAATTGGTGTATATCGTATTTTAAAAACATACATGCATAACATGGAGGGTTTTTTTATTTCAAATACGTACAAAAAATTGAAGTATTTTGTATTTAAAATACATACTGATGTGTTAGTATTTTGTATTTTGTATTTTAAATACATAACCTGAAAGTATTTTGTATTTTAAATACATGACCAGCAAGTATTTTGTATTTTAAATACCGCAAACCATGTATTTTGCCCAACACTGGCTACAATGAAGAAATTCTCTGCTGTAAACTCTTTAAACTACAAAGTATTAATTAAAAAAACCTGTTCTGAAGGATTCTTAATAACATAATAGTGTTTATATTTTATTAAACTTTTGAACAGATGCGTTTATTTGTAATTTTCGTGTTTAATAGAATTTGGATAAAAAACTATAGTTATATTTAATTAGTTTGTCGTATACATTTAAATTTCGCTATTCCAACGTTGCAGTGATACAAACTTGTGCACAACGAATCAATAGCCTTCAGACTAGTTATATCAAAGTTTTAATGTTTTTACCTTTCGCAACAAGAACAAAAAATTACAATGATTTAAATAAAAACATTTACATTTTTCCTTACACGTGTCACTTCTTAGAAAAGTTCATGTTACTACTGTTGTCTATTGTGCAAAGATTTAAAGGTTAACAAAAAACAAGAGCCTCGTGTTATGTTTTTTTTAAATTAAAAAGAAATAATAGTAGTAAGAAATTAAAATAAAATTTAATGTTTTTTAAAATTTTCTAATAAAAAACCCCATTTCTTGTCAAAATTTCCCATAAGAACCCTTTATTTTCAGAAAAATTTAATTTAAAAGTTTTTATTTTTGCAAAATATGCTATAAAATAGTAAATTTTAACAAAATATCCTATAAAATAGCAAATTTTTGTAAAATTTCTTATAAAATAGCCAAATTTCTTTTAAAATAGTAAATTTTTGCAAATTTTCCTATGATATAGGAATTTTTTGCCAACAATAATCAATAAAATACCAAATTTTTGGCAAATAAAATAAAATAGTATAATATCCTTTGAAATTTTAAAGTTTGTTATTAAAATTGCAAATTTGTATTGTTAAACAGTATTGTTTTTTATATGCAACATTATGTTACTTTTTAGTTTTTTTAGTGGCAACAATTTTTTGATATTTCAAAATATCATTGGTTGCCATTTTTTTCTCTATTGGATAATTGTTGAAACTGCTACATAGCAAATTGAGTCAAATTCACATATGGAATTGCCCTACTTAATAGGTGTGAACAAAGCTTTAGAAATACCATTATAACATTTCTTAATAATATAAAATTGTTTATTAATTGGCATATCTGTGATAATTAAATAAAATTATTAGGTTCTAATTATTATATATTTATGCATCAACGTTAATAAAAGCCATGTCAGATAAAACTTCATCGCTTTGCGTGACGTTTGTAACTTTGACAGCAAAGCGTAACGCGAAAGGTGTATGCCACAATAAACACTTTGACAACACACACGAATTGTTGGTTAAAAATAAATAAATAAAAAAATTATACTAGCAGACTGCTTCGCTCTGCGTTAGAAGTACTTTATGTGGCATATTTCGTATTAGTATGAATATTTCATCTTGGATGTCAAAGCGAATCTCTTTTTATCTGACTAGTGGTTACGTATAGAACGACAAATATTTAATAGGTGTGAACATAGCTTTAGAAATACCAATATAAAATTTCTCAATAATATAAAATTGTTTAATAATCATCATATATGTGAAAATAAAATAAAATTATTAATTACTTATTATTATATTTTATTGCGTCAACATTATTTAGTTACTTCAACATTACTCTCAATTTCTTTTAACTATTTTCTCTTACTTTGATCGCTCCTCTCAGTTTTACACCGTGTGACCATTTCGACATTTTTGCAGCTAAAGTAAGCATTAAAACTTTTGATTTAGCTGAACAATTTTCATATGTATATCTGTTGTTTTACTAAAATCTATCCACATTTATTAAAATTTTGTTTAAAATAAATCACTAAAATTCATTTAGTTACGAATATAATTGATTACTGCTAATAAATTTTTAATAATAAACTTGAACAAAATTTGAGCATTATTTTTAATATTTTTAAAAATCAGTTTTAGCAATTTTTTGCGCTGCTTAAAGGCAATTTTAGCTCTAAAAAATTTTAAGATCTGGTCAGACTGGCTTTATTATTACAAATAAATTTTGCTCTTTACAAATCATTCCACAAAAATATAAATTATCTAATCTAGTAATTTTTTTGTTTGCGTTTATTTTATTTTATTTTCTTTGCTTTAGTTAAATTGTAGATACATTTTAATAAAAAGCTTTAAACAAATTAATTTATCATGATTCAAAGAGCAACTACAAACAGAACTCATAGAATTGGACGCAAACGACAAATATGTATGTGTACACAAATAATACGCAAAATAATAAATGACTACAAAAAAGTTGTAAAGTGCTTTATTAAGAGATTAATGTGAGCAATTATTCGGATCAGGTGGTAAATTGCTTGTTTTGTTTTCGCAATGAAGCGAAATGGAACAAATTCAAAGCAAAATCGAAAATGAAAATCCGTTTAATATAAACTTAAAGATTTTCATCTTTTTTAGTAACGGAAATTATTCCTTCAAAAAGATAAATATATTTTTATTCGACGATTTAGCTATCGAATCAGAAGATCAGTTTATTGTTGTAATAAAGAAAACAGTACCCATGCTCTGGAACTTTAGTGAGAACTTCTCGCATCGAAAAAATGTGAAACAAAACATTCCATCGTTTCTCGAAAAGCGAGAAAAAAGTGTGTCTGTAACTCATGTCGAAAACTATTAAAAGAGATTACTTCATTACGTTATAAATGTCATAACATTGTACTCGAAGCCGATGCGACATTGCAGGCGTTGAGAACGCCAGTCACACATATCGTTGCCGGCGAATAAAATTTACAAAAATTTAAAATTTTTTAACGACGACGGCGAAAATACAACCGTCGGCTATACCAAATAATGTAAAGTGCGACTTTAATGTTTGTTGTTTGCAAACGAGCTTTGGAAATTCGTAAATTTTATAAAAATGTTAAAAGCAAAATAATTAAACAATGAAAAAATGTAATAAGAACAAACTATTATTATTATTATTCTTTGCATATTTAATCGTTTTTTAGTGTTAACATTGTTTCTCGCCCCATTTTTTTTCGTGAGTTTATTTGACAGTTTGAAGCGGGAACTTTTCTCACAAAAATGTTACAGAAACACTTTTTCTGTAAATTGGCTAGTAATTTCCTCACGTGACGGCTAGTTCTCGCCAAAACAGTTACAGAAACAGTTTAGTGAGAAAAACAGCTGTTTGTTTCAATACACATTTCAATCGAACAGTTTCTCGACGCGAGAGTTACAGAACATGGGCACTGGTGTAATAATAGATAAACAACAAATTTTTTACAAAAGAGCTAAATGAACTGGTTCTTAAGTATTGAACATTTAAACCTATTATTCCTATTTCGCGCCCCAAACATGATTGAAACGACTTGTTTCCCCATACAAAATTTTGAGAGCGAAACAGGTCGTTTTATTTTGAAACAGGCTGCGAAACAGGAAAAACGTACTATCATCTCCAATTTTGATAACAGTTATCGTTAGTTTATCTGAACTAGCTCTCAAAAAAAATCAAAACAAAGAAAAAAAACAAAATTAATTTTTTTTTAATAAAATAAAGTGATAATACTAACATAATAATATTAATAAAAGTATTAAATAATATATTTTTAAGTTTTATTTATGTGCTGTTTTCACAACACAAGTGACTGAACGTGTAGTAAAATTTATATGGAAAACACTCAAAAAACTGAGTGCTTTTCATATAAATTTAACTAAACGTTCAGTCACTTGTGTTGTGAAAACAGCACATTAGTTTTGGCCTCTATTACGGTTTACAACTCAACTCAGGTAGGAACTAGGTAGCCCAAATTAAGTATTTGGCACAATTTATGTATAAATTGAATTAAATTAAACAAAGTTTAATTTTCAAAGGTTTAAGAAATGCCTAAAGATATGTATTCATATCTAAAACCACCATAGATTGTTCATCCAGCTTCAGTAAATTGCATAGCAACCTAAAACATATGCACAACTTGCCATTCTGCTGATAAATATGATAATAATCATGATGATCGTTATCAATTTTAATATCTTGATAAAAATAATATGTATCTTAAATCTCAGTACAAGAAAAAATTACTGATTCAGTTTTTTCAATACCCTTTAAATGAGCGAACGTCTGTGTTTAATTATAATAAAGATATTAGCAACATAATTTAAAAATAATATTTAACGAAAATTTAAACTATGATAGTATTTAAGGAATTTAGATGAGTTATTTATAGATAATAAATTTCTATAATTGTGATAAAAAAAGTGATCAAAGTATACATAATAGTTTTATTAAATAATAAAGAAATGGCTAAAAATATTATATTAAGGTATAAAAAAAATTTAATTTGTAGCACAATATCTTTTTTTAGAATAATTTTTTAGCAATTTTTTTTTTCAAATTTCTTATATACATAATAGCAAAATTGTCTATAAAAGAAATCTTCGAAAAAAAATTTTCTACAAATCAGAGTACGCAACGACACGAAACGCTTGTAATCGTTTGTTTATAACAAATTCGAAACTAAAAAAAAAATACGAATACGAATTCGGCACTTTTTCGAAATTCGAACAATTAAGGGGTAAAAATCTTAACTATTTTTGGTACTTTTTTTTACAAAATATTATTTCCATTCATGGACATATTCGTTCTAAATTATGGGCACCCACTACAATACTGAAATTTTCAATACTTTAATGGCGGAAAAATTGTACCAAAAAGGGGAATCGGAAAATTTTATATTTTACTTAAGGTTTTACAACTGGTATTTTTTTTTAATTATCGTTAATGTTGGACCTTCAAACATAAGTTTCAACATGCAATGGAATGAGTGGATAAGAATCTATGACGGACATTTTTGGTACTTTTTTGTTCTTTAACTGGTACTTTTTGAATTTCCGTTATTATTGGTTCTAAAAACATAAAGATGAAAAATTTTATAACTTTTTTGCTTAAACCTAGATAAACGGCCCTATTACAAAGTAGCGTGCTAAATGCTAGAATTTAAATAGAAAAATAAACTTTGGCATACAAATAAGTCCACGAAGAAAGAGGAGACGCTAGCGACGTAGCGGGTTAAATGCTAGTTTTTTTTAAAGATACTTGATCTGTTCCTTCCCTTCTATTCATAGTAAAAGTTGACTACATAGTTCCTATCACAGATAAAGTTGATCAGTACCTGAGAAACTTTTAATGGAAAAAGTTGATCACTTCCTATGAAATGTTTTTTTTTAGAAAAAGTTGATCAGCTTCTGAAAACATTTTATTGGAAAAGTTGACCCGTCAAGAGAATTTTTTTATATCAAAAGTAAATCAATCAGCTTTTATGGAATGTTCTATAAAAAAAGTTGATCACTTCCCGAGCAAGAAATAATTGATTATGAGCTGAGCTAGTCAGTGCTTCTTTTTAGAATAAATTACCAGTTTCTAAAAACTTTTTAAATGAAAAATTTATCATACATTTTTTTTATCGGAAAAGTTGATCAGTTTCTGAAGAGGGTAACTTAAAGTTTGCTTGATTTTCAGTAATCGGTCTGTTAAGTTTTTATAGCATTCATAAAATTATAAGAATACAACCTATATATGACACAATTGATCACTTTGTGAATTGCCTTTATATATTTAAAATTTATTTCTATTTCTTATCAGTTTTATCTTTTACATTATTTTTTTATTTTCCAAACACGTATCGCATATTTAATTTTCTACTTGAACCCCCATTGTGTTAATAGAACTGTTTGCGTCAATGTTTTTCAAACAAATATGACGCGTATACTTGACGTTTTGTTTTACAAATATATTAATTTTTATATTTATTTTATTATTTTTTTGGCTAAATTGTTCTCTTTTTAGTCTTTAAGTCTTTTTGGTCGCTATATTTTTATTTGAATTAACTCTTTTTTTTACCTAATATTTATATTATAATAACAATATTTACTGACAAAAATTTTAAATTATTTTATATTCAATAGTTGCTTGAATTAATATTCGGGGATGTGCTGAAAATCGAAAACGTACAACGTAAGAATTTGGAAGTAATTTTTAATATACTTATAATATAATTTTTGTTATAAAATTCTGTTTAAAGGAGATATACTATTTGTATAATACTTGTCATAAAATTCGTTTAACACAGAAACCTTATTAAAAACGACTCCTTAAATTCTTGCGTTTTACGTTTTCGGTTTCCAGCACACCCCTGAATGTATGTAGATAAAGCTATTAAGTCGTGACAATTTTATTCAGGAACTTTGGAAAAAAAAAATTCATTTCCTGTTGAACAATTCCGAACGTAAACGCTTGTATTGAATTTTGTATGGAAAACTTTTTTAAAACTGATTGCTTTTAATAGAACTTTAGAGTTCGAAATAGTTGAACATGCAGTCAATTTTCGATCAAAAGTTTTTCAAAAAATATTTAAAATTCTGACAAATTTTTTTTTCAATTTGAAAACTGTTTACCCAACAGTAGCCGAATCTCTATAAAATTCGTTATAGAAATAAATTATAAAATATTTATATAAAATTGTTTTTAATTTTTTAAATCTCTCTCGCTTACTCTTATTTCATAATAAAAGTCATGGTTGTCAGATTTTTTTGAGCTCCCTCACCAAACCGGATGTCAGAAATCGCCAAAAGTCAATTTTGTTCAGTTTTCGTAACATTATTTTTAAATTAAATTTTGCATCAAAAAAACTAGTATAATATTTCAGTAAAAAATTCGCCAAAAACAGAGAAAAAATACAAAAAGTGCGGGAAGTAAGTTTTGTTTAGTTTATATCAGTTAAAAAAACTAAAATTAAGTTAACAAGTCTATTGGCGTTTTCTTTTCTAAAAATAAAGTGTACCATAAGTGTTACATGGGATCTGATTTTTTAATGTTAACCTGATTTTTAAGAAGTGTTGTATTTTTTACGTTTACAAAAGAACACAAGTTTCGGCATAAAACAATAAAGTACAATTATCGTAAAAAATTTGTAGCCTTTTATAGCGTTAATTTCTAAGTAAAAAAAAAATACGAGAGACGAACTAAAAAAATAAGTTATTTTTGCTGATGTAGTAACAAAACCAGCTGTTAATCTAGTGCTACACTCATGCCCCTTTAATTAAAATGAGTGTTGAACATGTAGCATTTTTTATTGTTACGGGGAACATCTTCAGAAAAGAACACGTTGCACTTTTAAAACAGAACACATTTTTCAGAAAAGAACATAAAGAAATGTAAAAGGCAGAATAAATGCAGAATATTACTCAGAAAAGAAAACGCCATAAAAGATCGTACACTTCAGCCTCATCGATTTCATTACTGGTGTTTTGACCTGCATACATACTATTAGAATTAAATAGTGACTGATTATAAAATTCACTTTGAATGATAACAAAACAAAAATCATGTGAAAAAAGTTGCTAGTTTTTTTTAATTAGCAAAAAATAAATAAAAAATAAATAAAATAATATAAATGGTAAAAATAGCCAAGTAAATCGCCAGTTATATCAAAAATCGGCAGTCGCCAAATAGAAAATCCCACCGCCAAACCCGTTTCAAAATCGCCACGTCTGGCGAGTAATCGCCATGTCTGACAGCCCTGATCAAAGTTTCTGCGTTGACCTTGAAAAAGTTTATTGAGTTTTTTCTCATTTAAAATTTTTGTTCTTTTTTTATTTAGTTAGGCATTTGTTTATGTTTGAAGTACAAACTTGACATACATATTTTTTTCTCAAAATATATAAAAATATATATTTAGGGAGATCACAGTTGAAAAAAGAGAATTGATATTATTATAAAATATAAAAAACTCTTATATAAAATATTTAAAACACATAATTATTTTTCTCTTTTCAGGTAAGTGTCCGTCCAATTAATTACTTAACTATATTTACTTAAGGTAAATATTACATTTTTAAAGCAAATACATTCCTGTTCAATTGATTAGACCAACATAATTTTTCTTACTTATCACGCAATAATATCTTTTGATATTTTATGGGTAGAATAAGAATTTTACTACTCGCGGATAGAGTATTTAATTGAGCTCAAAAGCATATACAAAATATTTTAAATGTAAATCGTACTAAAGAAAAATATAATCTTTTGATTACCAATTTTCAATATAAACGAATTAATCAGACTAATCCGACCTTTTGTAGGTAAAGTTTATTAGCACATTTTTGAAGACAAGTTCGATCAGTTTGTAAGCAACTATTGAAAGGAAACTCTAATCAGAGTGTAGGTAACTTTTCTAAAAAATTTAAGGCACTTTGTAAACCATTTTATAAAAATTTTTGATAACTTTGAGAGCAAATGTTTAAGTTTTTTTTTTTTAAATTGAAATGTATTTAAAAAAATTAGATTTAGATCTAACTAATTAAAAAAAAGCCTTTTAAAAAATTATATTCATGTCATGCACTCATTACGAAAATAAATCGTACTATAAATTGCATTAAAAATCTATTTTTATCTCCTCCACAAATTACACAAGTTTTTAACTGAAAAAAACCTCCATCGTTGCTGTTTAATGACAATTATCATTAAATTGAAAACAAAACAATTTAAAATAACAATCTTTTTTTTTAAATTTCTAAAAAAAAACACACCACTAAATAAAAATAATAAATAAACAACTATTACAACAATTCGCCAATTGTTTGTCAAGGTCAATTGAGACAAAAACTACAAGTAGAAGTTCCTCCTCTATTAATTTCCTACAAGGTGGCACGCCATGGTTTTGAAGGCAACGAAATAATTTTTATTTTCTTTAAATTTGGAAGTTGTTTAAATATTATATTAATTTTTTTTTACAAATTAACATTTTGTTGTATTTTTGCATCTAAATTAAAACGTTGTAAATTTTATTTTATTTTATTTAAATTTTTGTTAATATATATGTATTCATATGTATAAATTTTTTTTTTAGCTTTTTTAGAAAATATTATTGCCAGTTTATTTAGTATTTTTCGTTTTCCGTTTTCTAGTCTATGTTTAATGGCATGTAAATTTTTAATTGCTTCACTTCGTGTTTATTCAAATGTATTTTTTGACAAGAGAATATTTTCGCTTATAGAATATGATTTTAGGGTAAGGGAGGTGCAAACTTAAGAACACGTTTTCCTAGTTTCCATGCAAGTTTTTCCAACATACATAGTTAAAAATAAAAGAGGCGACATTTAAAAAAAATGTAAATCAGGAACCAGCTAGCATTTTTCTACAGGAAAAATTGCACATAAAAAATAAAAATTGATTTCTGTTAAAAAGTTTGTGATATTAATTAAAAATTAATTAAATTTGCACCATTATATTGATTAAAACTGATTTTATTTTTGATTAATTCTTTAATTGGTGAATAATTTTGCTGAATTTTTTCTATGTGATTCCGTTGCTGCGCAACTTTCTATAGAAAAAGTAAATCAGTTACTGAGCAATATTTATTTAGTGCCGGTTCACACACGTCAAGTTTGACCCGTCAAGTCTTGAGTTTTAAGGAGAGAGGGGAAAAGCTCAAGTATTGACGAGTCAAACTTGACGTGTGTGAACCGGCTCTTGCTAAAGGTAAATATACGACATGTTTTTTACATCTGACTTGTTAACTTTTCACGTCACATGCAATGGTGCATGCCTGTCAAAATTGTTGTCTTACAAAAGGTTTATAATATTTTGTCACAAACGTAGATGATATTTGCTTCTGACAAAGTCTCTTTTTTTCGCATAGTATTTGCAGAAAGCAAAGGAGTTTTCGGTTTCAAAATTCGAAGAAACCAATTTAGGATAAAATAATGAAACATTTTTTTGTATCGCACTTTTTCAACATTACGTATTAACTTAAAATTTAAAAATTTCCAGTAGAAGCAAGACAATTTTTAATTTTGCATTTAAGGCATATGAAAAAGAATTTTTCGTTACCAAAAAGTAGACAAAATAGCACGATATTTTTACAGCGGTTACACAGAAAAAATTCTCTCCAATTTTTTTTTCAGTAAACCGTTGATTCAGTTTCAATTAAAAATTTAACCAATTGAATTAAACGTTAATTATATCAACAACATTACGTTAGAAAATGTTGTTTACATCACAAAAATATTTAATTGATACTATTGATTTGTTTACTGGTGCAAATTAAATTAATTTTTTTAATTTTATCACAAATTTTTTTAATTGAAATCAATTTTTTATTTTTTCTGTGAATATATGTATGAATATTACGTGTCAAATTTTTCGAAAAGTGAAAAAATATAAATTAAGAGTTAATACACTGATTTTGAACGAGTACGATATCTATGTACATAATATCTATTTAATGGTGAAATGATATATCGATAATGTTAAATATTAACTTGAGCCGACAAATGATTCCGTCTATAGTGCACCGCCGTTGCTAATTTCCTCACGGCTTAGATTAGGTAATGTTTCAATTCTTATTGAGATTCAAGTTTAGAGTTTAGTGCAAATTAAATTTTAGTTGAGTTATAGTTTGGTTTTAATTTTAGTTCAATTCTAGTGATATTTAATTTCTAATCCAAATTTTTATATTTTAATCAGGCTTAATTAAGTTTTTCAAATTTAATTTTCATTTAATTATTTATTTAATTTTGGGTACAATAGACCTAACCTGGTCGCGGTACCTGTCACTGTGGGGGAAACCTCCCCGCTCTATCGTGGAAAAAAATGTATTAAAATTTATTGATAATTTTTCATTCAGGTCGATTTGACATGTTTCGATAGGAACCACACTCACTCCTTAGAAAACTTTGCCGTTTGACACTCACCGCCGTTGATGACGGTATTGCCGTTGGTATTTTAACTTGGTGAATCGAAATTCGTTGTTGTGAATGATTATCTATTTTAACTGATTTACATATTTTTTTTTTATTTCTTTAAAAATATACTTTAATTTTTAGTTTAATTTTTCATATAAGTTTCAGCCGTGCCCTCAGTTGTTCCTTTCTGTGTTATATTAAGCTTTTAAATTTATTAACAATTTATTTCAATTCTATTTTTAAATATTTCAAGTTCAATATGTTGCTATTAAAATGTTTTGCCAAAACAAAAAAAAGTTTAATTTCAACCACACCCCCATCTCAATCCGCATCTTTAACCATTTTTCAGCCATAACCTTTTAATCATCTGATACATTCTGTTTTTGTTCATCTCTATGTACGTCATTCAATGAATGTTTTACCACTTTTGTGTCGACAATTCTATTAAAAGGATTCACATTTCTCTTATTTTTCTGAATTTAAGCAACAAAGAGTTTTATTTTTAAATGAGAAATGTATGTTTTATTACGTCATTTGGACAGAGTAAGCGACGAATAGTTTGGTAATTGTAACAGCCTACATAAGATTTTCGAGTATCCCTTTTCTAAATGAGTATATGTTAATATACATTTATGTCGCAATTGTGTGGTTATGATGTCAGAACTTTGATGTATCACTAACTATAAATGATTCTGCAAATTGCACATTCTTTTTATTACATTTTTAAAAGTATGTATACTTTATTACATAATAAATTAGTTTCAATTTAATTGCCATGTCCTGAGTTTGACTTAATACGTATTAAGTTAATTTTTATTTAAATTTAAATTGTATTTAAATACAGTTTTAGCATTTATGTGCTACTTGAGTATCATAGGACAGTTGCTGAACCAAAATAAAGGAACATCTTAAGTATGTTTTTTTATTAGACTTTCTCAAAGAAACAGGTGACTGTTTTAGTTTTACCGGTTGTTTTTGTATATTTGTGATATTGGGGACACCTTGGCAAGTAAATATACATACAATAGCAAAAGTAAGTAGTTTTGCTCAGTAATTGAGTAGTTTTTTATAGGAAAAGTTGCTCAGTAATTGAGTAATTTTCTATAGGAAACGTTGCTCATTAACTGATTAATTTTCTATTGGAAAATTTGCTCAGTAACTAAGTAATTTCTATTGAAACGTTGCTCAGTAACTGAGTAATTTCTATAGGAAACGTTGCTCAGTAACTGAGTAATTTTCTATAGGAAACGCTGCTCAGTAACTGAGTAATTTTCTATAAGAAAAGATGCTTAGTAACTAAGTAATTTTCTATAGGAAAAGTTTCTAAGTTGCTCAGTAGCTGAATAATTTTCTATAGAAATCGCTGCTCAGTAACTGAGTAATTTTCTATAGGAAAAGTTGCTCAGTAACTGAGTAGTTTTCTATAGCAAAATTCTTTTGGAAAATTTGCTCAGTAACTGAGTAATTTCAATAGGAAAAGATGCTCAGTAACTAAGTAATTTTCTATAGGAAACGTTGCTCATTAACTGAGTAATTTTCTTTTGGAAAATTTGCTCAGTAACTGAGTAATTTCAATAGGAAAAGATGCTCAGTAACTAAGTAATTTTCTATAGGAAAAGTTGCTAATTAACTGAGTAATTTTCTATTGGAAAAGTTGCTCAGTAACTGAGTAATTTTCTATAGGCAACGTTGCTTAGCATCCGAATAATTTTCTATAGGAAAAGTTGCTCAGTAACTGAGTAGTTTTCTATAGCAAAAGTTGCTCAGTTACTGAGAAAATTTCTATAGGAAAGATTGCTAAGTAACTGAGTAAATTTCTTTAAGAAATGTCGCTATAAAGAAAGTTGCCTTTAAAATGAACTTGTATGTTTTTATTTTTTAAAATTTGCCGCGTATCTTATGATTTTAATATAGAATAGATGTTTAACCGATTTTTTTTTTTTAAATTTTTAATGCTTTTGTTTTCTTTCGAAAATAAGTCACATGACATTTTATATTTTTGTGTGTTTTTAATGAATTAAAAAAATCGTATAATTTAATTGAATAGTCGATGCAGATGTTGTTTTGTAGAAACAAAGATTTTCATTTCCATTAACTGCCAGAAAATCTTGACACGATTTGAAATTATAATTTTTGTTTTCGATCTTTTGTTTTTAAAGCATCTGAAAAAAAATTCTGTCTATATATTAATTTTTTTTGGCATAAGTTAAAGCGAAAAAACTCGTGTTTATTGTCATAATTTTAAAAAAATTATTTTTTTTATTTACTTTCTTTCCTTAATAGTGTCTGGCGAAGAAGAAATAAAAATAATTAATGGATTTTTTTTTTGGTTTCAATTTTCTGGGAATATTGTTAAAAATTTACTTAAGGGAAAATGAACTTAAAAATTATAATTTTTTTCATTGATAGGAAATAATGTAATTTAATATTTTACATGCGACAGGTTGAATGCACCTTATTAATTTACCTTTGATGGCTTTGACTGGGGTGTCTTTTTTTGCTTTCAGTCTGCTTTTTTATTATATGTAAAGTGATTTTTTGTTTCGAATGAGTCTATATTATGTAACCTCTTTAAAATTGTTTTGTGTAATTCTATGCCATACTTTCTGAGTTGGTTTATTGCAGGTTAATCCCCTCACAAGCCTTTTCCTTTGGTTTAATTTTCTTTCTCGTACCTCATGAAAATAAAAGTTCATTAAAACTTACGATCCAACCACTGGGTCTAAGTGTATTATATGGGTTTTCTCTTTTTTTGTTTTGTTTTGGTTAATTTTTCATTCTCAAATACCCCTTTTAGCATTTTCTTTTTCACGCTTTTTGTAACATTTTGTATTCTGCTTACATATTTGTTTTGTTTATTTGTTTTATGGGCTGTCACTTAGTTTGTATTCTTCCTATTTCTCATATAAATTTGTTGAACCACGTTGTCTGACTGACGTTTTCGTTACTTGTCGCCTCGATTTGTTTTCTTGTCAGGACATTGACCTGAAAAAAGTGAATGCTTGTCGCGTTGCTCTTTAGTAAGCTTTTTTTTTAAATATGTATTTAAACGCCTTATTTTTATAAATTTTGTATAAGTTGTCTAAAAGAATTCTATAAGTCTAAAAATATATACGAATTTTTAAGGTCTAAAAATATATAAATTATAGGTTTTTATAAGGTCTCGAGTATCTTTAAATTATATACCATTCTTCACACAATTTAAAGTGCTTTCCTACATCAGGAGCAATTTTTCTTCTGGATATTTGAGGCTTGTTTGTGCGTCGTCTTCTTAAGCAATGTATTTACGAAAATACCCATTCTTAGTATGCTCACTTCATATCTATGTAATTATGGGGGTATAAGAAGGTGCCGGGATACTTAGCAACTTCATTCTTTAGAATTAATAAATTTTCTTTTAAAATTGTTGAAAATGTTAATCAATTACTTCATAACTTTTTGAAGATTAAGAAACTTTCTGAAGATAAAGTTGCTGAGTTACTAAACAATTTTCTGTAGAAAAAGTTTTTTTGTATTGAGTAAATCCGCAACTTTCTATAGGAAAATATTGATCAGTTACTAAGAAACTCTCCATAGGAACATGTTGATAAGTAACCGCACAAAAGTTGATCAGTAACTGAGCAATTTTCTATAGAAAAATTTGTTAAATTACCAAGCAACTTTCTTTTGTCAAAGTTACTGAGCAACTTTTTATGGGAAAATGTTGATCAGTAACTTAGGCGAATGTTGATCGGTATCTGAGCAATTTTCTATAGAAAATGGAAAATTTTGATCATTAACTAAACAACTTTCTGTAGCAAGATTTGTTAATTTACCAGGCCATTTTCTTTTGTCAAAGTTGCCGAGTTACTGAGTAACATATTTTAAGAAAACATTGGACAGTTATTGATGAACTTTCTATAAAAAAAGATAAAGATGATGCGTTTCTAAGAAATTTTTCTATAGAAAACTTTAAAGCCGATTTCAAAAATAAATTTTCATCAAAATGAAAAAATGTATGTAGTTTGTTTTGCACTATTTCACAATTTTTAAATATTCACATATTTTTCTAAGTAATTCTCTAAGATTTTGAAGAGGCTATTTGCAATCATATATATAAAGCTTCAATTTTCTGTTCGCATTTTTTCTTGTTACGCTACTCATTACGAAGTATACTTAACCTACGACTATAACTAATTTAATCTGTTCCAGGCCTTATTGACAGTGGTGTCAACTTCTAATACAAATTATACATTCGGTAGTCAATGTTCAATAGCCTTTAGAAAATCGTAAGTCGTTTTTTGCTTATTTTCACTCAGATAGACAGGTTGCCGCCCTTATTTTATCATGCATATACGTAAAGTCGAATCGTTAAATCATACATATTAAAGTTACCCCGTCAGGTTATGAAAATATTGCATTCATCCAAACAAAAGAAAATAAAATCGCATAGAGAATTCATGTTCGCAGACAACATAAAATACATTGTCATACCATGTGATACTTAAAGAGGTATTTATCAAAAAATCTACCAAATAATCCTCAAAGAATGCATAGATTTTACGTTAAGTTTTAACTATTTATCAAAAAAAAAAAAAAATAATAAATGTTGTTTATTTATCTTTACCTCTACATAAAAAAAATGCAATAACTACTGTTGCTTTTGTTGCTGCTAATACCAACACAATCGGTTTTTTAATTCTCTTTAGAAATTTTAAGGAACAATTGCAAAAAATCAATAATTTTAGTATACTTTTAAGAGCTGAAAATAAGACCAAAAAGTATGCAATACATTTTTTTCTCTTTTCCAAAAAATACAACTCTAGTTAAATTATTGTAAGTTTTATAAGAGTATTTTTCTGAGGCCTTCGTTTAAAGGGAAACAATGCTACTTTACATGGAACCCTTGAACCTTGTTGTTCTCTCCATTAAAAGCATTTAACTTTCGAAGATAAATGTTTGCTGCATTATTTCTGTAGCAAACTAAAATGTTTTAATTTTTTCTTTAAAATTATGTTGTTTTTGTCATGTGCTACTCGGTCTTGCATCAATACTCTGTAGGGAGGTTGTTCTTGACAACTTTTGTTTTTATGCTTTTGCTTGAAATAACCTTTTTTTCATTATATTTTTACCAAGGACATTTAAATAATTTTTACATTAATTCTTTCTTCGCATATTTTATGGTTGCGTTAACAGGATTTTTAAGGATATTTAATAAAAATTTTAAAATTGTACAACTTAATTACATGTATATAAAATATTTATTGAAAGATTTTATTGCATAGCCTAAGGGGGGTTTTGACATAAAAAACTATATTAAAATCGAATACAAAAAGAAAAACGGTAAAATTGATTAGTATTTAATAGGGAGATCGGACGGATAGAATTCGACCGGCTTTAACCGGTTATTTTCGTTTTGCCCAAGTCGAATATTTTAAAATGTCCGTTTCTCGAATATCGAATAAACCGGCTATTTTGGTAAAATAAACCGATTTTTAAGTAATGTTTAATATATATACGTTTTCCTCGCTTTTGTTTTAAATGCGCCCGTAGTTTAACTTAAACTTTTTATGAAAAATGTCAAAACATAATGTAACAAAAGTCATAAAATACTATGATGCCATCTCTGGTGATATTTCGAACTGACTTAAAGGAAAATGGTACTGAAAAAGCCCTAAAATGATAAGTTGCAAAGGTTCTTCAATGCCACGACTTATTAATCACCTTTAATTAGCCCACAAGCTTGACATAAATATACGCCAAGTAAAACTTGATGCTGTGCCAAGTTGTTCCTAAGAGACTGCAAATAATACTTTACTAAAATATGCTGCCAAAAATAAATGAAAAACTCTTAAGTAGTTCTAGCATATCTTCATGGATAAAACGACAACGTTATGGGAAAATTCATCAGTTTTATTTATTAAAACACCAAGAACTGAAAACGAAATTGAAGAAATCAAACAATATTATGGAAGGTTTAAAGTTGTGATCGACGAATTGACAGATATTTCATACAAAAAGCACAAAATCATTTGAAATACATAATCCTGGTTAAGAGGTTTTGTTTGTAACATTTCAAAAATATGTTTAATGTCTACTGATTTATATAGACATGATTAGCCACCACCAAATTAAAAGTCATTTAAAAAAAAATTTTTAAGAATATCTCGAATAATAAATTTATTAAATTCCTATAATTTTTTAAAACCAAAGTTTTTCAAAAATTCTAAAGCTACGTTCACACACATACACAACCACTAGTTTTCTTAAAGAATTATTTGCTTTTGCAAAACGTTTGGCTAAGGCAAACATTATTTAACAGTTTCTAATTTACATAATACAATTATGATCTTAGGAATAAAGTTTAGTAAATAAATAGAAGTTATAAAAAATAAAGCTTAAGTTTGATCAATTTACAGGTCACGCTTTTTTGGATTCTATCGTCAAATATCTATGTATTTTGTTGGTTCCTTACCATCGTTAATTGTTTTGTTTTTATTCAAATTAACTTTTTATTATAAAAACTAATGTGATTTGAGTATTTTTATGTATTCGAATTAAAACCGGTTAACCGTTTTTTTTTAAAATGCTAACCGAAAACCGGGTTTTTTAAAATAGCAGCTTTTCGGAATATTCTTTACGTTTTTAGGCGCAATAAAGTGCTTTCCGGAAAAGGGTTTTTTAAAATAGCAGCTTTTCGGAATATTCGAAAACCGGATTTTGAAAAAAGTCGAATAATCGATCTCCCTAGTATCTAACTTAAATAATAATCTAGTGATTTTTTAATAAAAACAACTTTGAATCGGCATAATTTTGTATAGAAAATTAGTCTTCCAAATAATCTTTTTCCTGAATCTGAGCAACTTTTTCCATTAACAATTGCTAAGAATCTAAGAATTGTTTCTATAGAAAATTGCTTAAATTCGAGCAAGTTTTTCTATAGAAAATTGCTTAAAATCTAAGCAACTTAAAATGATTTAAATAGCTCAGAATCTTACCAATTTATAATTTTGAATTCCCCACCTCTTTACGTAACTCCCATTGACAGTAGACTACTGCATGATTACTGGAAAATAATGGAAAAAAATTAAATTCGTGTGCTCGTTAAGCATTTCGTGGTAAAAATCCCTCTCTCGCCCAATTATCCATATTTATCCCCGATAGACTATTTTTATGTTTCCAAACTTGAAAAAATGACTAGGCGGATGAAATCATATCATTAACAGTTGTACTTGTTTAATATCTTTAGTTTTTTTAAAATCTTTGGATGAAGTTTTCTGACGATCTGGCCTAAGCAACCAGTGAAATGCGCATTGGAATAGCTTATCCCATCAACAATAAATTTCAGTGTATTTATCAAGAATATAAATTGGGAATTAAGCACGAATAACAAAATCAATAGTAGATAATTTTTAGTTCTTTTATTACCATTTTCGAAAAAGAAAAAATTTATAACGATGTTTAAATGGCATCACGCAAAATTTTTAAATACAAAAATATTAAAAACACGAAAGAAATTAATTTAAAGTTAAAAAAAAATGTGGTAGACCTCTTAGCAAGTGCAGTATGTCTGTGAACTTTTACAAACTAAAACCCAATGCTGTGTCATGCCTATTTGTTGGCTCCAAAAAAAACGGGGGGGAAATATACAATGTCTTCGTGTTTAATAATTTTTAAAAATGGGTTTGCAATATTTCGCTAAGTGTGTCTGAGATGATAATTATCGGCATTCAAGTATTATTTGGTAATAAATTTAAAATTTTGTAAAGCCCCAGTTAGCTGACAGTAACAGTACTGTAAACGTACAGTAAAAAAAGTAAGAACGTCAATTTAATACAGATTTAGACGTTACAATTAAGTTACATCTTACTGTTAACTATAATCGTTCTAATTGCTTTACATAAAACAAAATGAAGCAGCTGATTTGCAACGTCTGTTACTGTTAGCCAAATGTGGCTCAACTCTTAGGTGGTTTTTTTATTATGCTAAGGAGAGTAAAATAAATATACGAACTAAGATGTGCTACAAATTTTGAAAATGCTTTAGAGCCTTTGAGGTTAACAATTTTGTTTACAGAATACGCAATGTTTTCTCAAGATCCAGTCTGTCAAATTTTATCTTACTTCTCTTCACTGCTTGTCAAATTTGTTTGAATTCTCAACGTATGCTTTACTTTCTCTAAAAAATTTTCATGACTCTGTTTTCTATAATGAGCTGAAAATGTTTTTGCTCTATATTCCTTTGACTATTCTGTATTTTTTAAAGTCTTATTTTGATGAATATTTTACAGATTGTTTTGACTATTTTATAGATAAATTACGAAGAATTTTGTTATTAAATTTCTCGCCACTGTTGCCTCTGCTGCTAGTTAAGAAAATTTGGTAAAAGCCGTAGGTTATGCAACATTTTTGAAAAGACGACAATATCTTAATTTTTCTAAAAAATGTACGTGCATTCGATCTACAGATCCATTCAATAAACATTTCTTAATAAATTTTCTATTCAATTTTCTAAAATCCCTTAGTATATGCTGCATTTTTTAAAAATGCATTTTATATAACCATTTTTCTACAGAATTTGTAGGAACAGATGTATGTATGTCTATTTTGTAGAGATTGACTTAATTTACTATTTATATCTACCTACTTATTTCATTAAAAACCATTCAGTGATATTTTTCCGTTTAACCTTCTCATGGCTTTCGCTAAAATTTGTTTGCAGACTTATTGGTTACCCCTCTTATGCCTAAAAGTATGCATGACTTTTTTAATTTCCATTTTTTTACCATAAAACGATGTGCTTCAATAATCATAAAATATTTTTTATATTATCTCAGTTTTTTTATGTAAATTATTAAACAAAGTGTTTACTTTTGTTTGTATAATTTTTTTTTTTGCAATGAGGCGTCTGGCAAAAAAGTATTGCTCTCATATAGACAGAACACACAAAATGTCGGCTCGTGTTTATTTAATGTGTGCTTGTTGTTTTTTTTCTCCCTCTCAAATAAAAACGTTAATTCGCAATAGCCACAAAGGTCATCTAAGGACAAATTTAATAAATTTTAAGTTCAAGGACAGCAGCACATCACACAATCTAGAGATCAAATTTCCAACTGTTCCATGAAATAATAAAATGAACAACACCAAACCGAACAAATCTAAAAATTCTTAGTATTCATTAAGTACAAATCTTGTAAGTTTGTGATAAAATTTATTTTGTTTTATGCCAACACACGTACAAATATGGTTATTTATTTATTTATTTTTTCAGATTTTGCAAATCCTATTATTTAGAATTTTATTTGCTGAAAATATTTGTATATATTTTTTTTTTGTTCTAATATAAAGTTCTGATATTTCAAGCAGTTGAATTGAGAAATACAATTTTGTAGCACAGTACAACAAGAAAAATAAAAAAATATATTTTAAACACGTTACGTTTAAATGGCATTTAAGGGGATAATGTTTCTTTAAAAAGTTTAAGTGAGCGATCAATTTTCCATAAACGATTAATGTATGCGTTAAATTTTGTTTAGAAAATTTATGTAAGCAATAAATTTCGTATAGAAAATTTACTTAAGCGATAAATTTTGTATAGAAAATTCAGGAAAGGTAGTTTTTTATAGAAAATTCATATAAGAGATAAAAAATGAATGAATTTTCTATAGAAAATTAATGCGATAAATTTTTATTAAAAAAGTCTGGTAAGCTATAAAAAATTTAAGTAGCCGAAAATGTATAAAAGTCGTGAAGGAAATACAATTATTTTATAGATATTTTTTTTTACAAAAATTAATATAAGCGTAAATTCTGTATAAAAAATAGAAATAGAAAATCCATCTAAGCGACAAATTTGCAAATGAAAATTCATGTATGAGATAAATTATTTGTAAAAAATTCATGTAGGCTGCTATAAATTTGCTTAAAAAAATATTAAATTAAAAAAAGTCATGTAAGCGATAAATTTTTTAGAGAAAAACTAAAAAAAAAAACCATTAATTTTCTATAAAAAATTAAAACAAGCTAGAAATTCTCGATAAATGATTAAAATAAGAGATAATTTTTTTTAAAGAAAATCTGTAGCTGACGATTTATGTAATACATTTTCTGTAGAAAGTTAATGTATTCGAAAAATTTTTGGTTATTGATAAATTTAAATGAATTATTAATAATTTCCTTTATACAATTTTAATTATCAACCGCACGATTTGAAATCTCAAAACGCCACATTTATATTATGGTGTTCTGAGTTTTGCATGCGATCTGCCATAGTTTCTTAAAAATATTCTAGTTCCCTTAAGCATACTTTTGCAATTTGAAGTCGCCAAACTTCTTGCGATTTACAGAACAGCTATTATGCGACTTCTAGTCAAAATCGCCAACCAATGTTTAGGGTTTTGCGATTGTCATAACATGCCGGATAGTATATAAAGTTATCGACACATTTTCTATAGAAATTAAGATTATTTGAAAATATTTTTTATTATTAATACATATTTGGTAACCGATATATTCTAAAGAATTTTTTGATAATCGATAATTTTTTTTACGGAAATTGTCGATAAATTTTCTTTGAAAATTAAGATTATCGGAAAAATTTCTTTAATTATGTATTGATGAATTTTTTTTATAGAAATTTTTAGTAAGCAATACACAATCTAAAGAATTTTTTCGTGGTCGATTAATTTATCGACCAATTTTCTATGAAAGTTATGATGATCAAACATTTTTTTAAAGAATTTTTTGATTATTGATAACGATTTTATGGAAATTTTTGGTGAACCACAACAAATATGTAGAATTTTTTTGTTAATCGATAGATTATTTTAGAAATTGTGAGTTATCGTTATATATTCTTAGAACAATTAAATTATCAGTAAAATTTTTTAACCCTAAAAGATTACTCTTCATTTTGGTATATTAAGATTACGCTTCGTCGAATCGACGAACTTTTAAAAAAAATTCTAGGGGAACTTCTTTAGTTAAGCATTTTATTAAAAAATAAACTAAAATAAAACATAAAAAATAAATGTTTTGCGTCTATCTCAAAATTTGATACGAAATTTAGCACAGTTTTGTGTTTTCAAATTAATTGTTTTTTTAAAGCTTTCGTCATCAGCTAACGTTGCTGAAAACAAGAGCGTAATTTGAAAACACATAAAAAATTTATATGATAAAATGTAAATGAGCTTCGTCGATTCGACGAGGAGTAACCGTGCAGGGTTGAAGAATTATTTAGCTTGTTAATAAATTTTTTTAATATATTTTGCGAAACTATAAATTATCTATAAAATTTTTTGGTAATCGATACAGTTTTATAAAAACTGTGAGTTATCGAATTTTTTTTAAAATATTTTTTTATGGTTATTGATAAATTTTTAGTAAATGATAAACATTCTGCAGATATTTTGGTAATCGATAAATTTGCTTTGAAAATTTTAATTAACAATAAAATAAATTTATTTCTTTAGATTTTTTTTTCATTTGTTTAATGTTAAAAATAAATTTTTGGTTATCGATAAAATTGTATAAAGAAATTGTGCGTTATCAATAAATTTGCTTAAACAACTTACTTACATGAACGAGAATTTGATTTTTAGGCGTTTTTGTCGTCGTTTATTATCAAAATAAATTTTTGGTAAAAAATTTACATTTACGAAAATTTGTTTTCATAGAATTTTTTCTTATCGTTTAACTTTTAAAATAAATTTTTGTTCATCGATAAATTTTTATATAGAAATTGTGCGTTATCAATAAAAATGCTTTAAAAATTTTCATTTAAGAGAATTTGTTTTTATAGACTTTTTGTAATTGTTTAATTTTCAAAAGAAATTTTTGGTTATCGATAAATTTTTATATAGAAGTTGGGCGTTATCGTTTCCTTTCTTTTACGGTTATTAGAAAAAATGCATAATAATTCAAGTTTACATTTTTTTTCTCTCGCTTTATTTTTAGACAATAAAATTAAAATCTCATTTAAGCAAACTAAAAATAACTTAAAACTTTTAGCTGAAAAACCACACAAAAACTCTTCTTGTTTCAATTTTTAATATTTCTTTTTTTATGTTGCAAACTGAACAGAGGTTAACAACCCGCTTTTGCTTCGAAGAAGAGAGATGACTATTAATTTTTAAGCAGTAACGATAACACTTAATCAACCAGTTTCTGAATGCAGTTTTATGCAACGTAATCGATTCTTAATTCTCCTAAGGCAAAATATACTCACGACCTCGGTCAATGCAATGCACAATGGTGCAGTTTTATTCTCCTTTTCTCTTAATGGTAATCACACATATACATCCATAAATTTTTTTTATGTTGTATCTGTATCTGTACCCTTCATCAACCAGACAACATATATATGCATAACGTCATCGGCATTTTCATCATGCTCATCCTCAAACAGTAGGCCTTTAAATTTCAGGAAAGCAATGTGTATAAATGATAATAATGCGAGTATTGTTTAAAGAAAAAAACAAAACATAGGCATAAAATAAAAGTGTTCCTTACAAAAAATGAAGAATAACCAGGGCAAGTTTTTGTGCGAGCAAATATTTTTACAATATGAAATATTTTACTATAAAAAAAACATTTTTAAAAATACTTTGCTTTATTATTTTGTGCGAAAAAGGCACGCTGAAAATCTAGGCGATATTAAGGGTTTGCCGATAAAAAATGTAATGAATATTCATTGCCGATTTATGAATGATTTAGAGAATAATGAAACCTTTTATTTATGTACAATTCTTGACGCAATATAGAGCTTAAAAATGTCGAAGACAAATTGACTTCAATCGTATCGAAAAAGCGTCTTTTTGAGGTACTTTACAAGACTCTACATTCTCCTCAGAACAGGCTATTTCATATTGGCTTGATCGGTTTCTATCAAAATATGTACCAGTTCTTTGGCGCGGTATTCCTGTGTTCCCAGCTTACGTTTTAAACTTCATCACCATAACTAGAAAATGTACAAATATTTCGCTTAAGCCTATAGTACACGGAATATAAAAAGCCACATGCGCATGTGGTTCTGACGTAATTTGACGACACGAAAAAGCCACAATAGCAAGTTCGTGTTGTGTGATGGCGACAGAATAACGTCAGAACCTCATGCGCATGAAGCTTTTTACATTCCGTCTACTATTGGCTTTAGAGTTCCGAAGGACACATGTTACATGTTAAGAATCATTATATTCATCTCTATGCGCTAGTTGAAATTACTTTCACTTTTAAAAGGTCTAATAAAAAAAAATTGTCAATATATTAATACATACTTCCTGTAACCTTGGGATTAAAAACCAGAAAAATCGGTCATGTCTACACAAACTTCCATAGTATTAATTAAAATACAAGAAGAATGGTTTACTTAAAATAAATAGCACTATTCACGATCTTGTGCAAGTCGTTTTGCATCGAAGCATTTGCAAAATGGTATAGTATGAAACACTGAAAACCAATAGTGTTTTGACACTATATTAAAGAGGTCATTCACATTCACAATTGATAGAATTTAATTACAATTGCAAAAACTTGCACTCCCAAATGCACAAGATTGTGAACAGGGTAAATATGTTTTTTATTTGCTTTACTATAATATGAACAGCCCCTTTAAATCTTGTCAATTTGGCATACGTACAAGTTGTTGTTGTAATTATGTGCCATACATGCAACATATGTTGCATATACAATTCTTAAAGGGCATTGACTTTTATTGTTCACAGAAAAAAAAATGGTTAAAAGAAAACAAACAAAATAACAATAAAAGCGAAATAAGAACCCTTTAAAGGCAATAAAAATATTTGTCGTATATTCAACTTAATTGCACTAATGATGATGACAAATTTCCTTTGACTGCATTGCGACATGTAAATTAGAATAATATTGCACTTGTCCACAACAATATGTTTTGAGGAAAAACTTAATTTTCAAAATGTTTTCCTTTTTTAGAGGAATAAAATTTTTTGCTTAACAAACATTTGCAAAAAACATGGTAGACCTGGTAACCGTTTTGACCCACACAACTCGTCAAGAATAGGAACCCAGGATCAAGCGTGACAACAGGATATTTCATCAAATTGCCGAGTTGCACCCGCGATATCCCAGGGAGTCCTTGAAGAAGGTAATTCCCAAATAATCCGTGTCGGTTTAAATTGAACATTGGGCAATCATATATGAGATGAAATACTGCCTCCTCAGTTCCAGGTTTTCTGCAGCTGCAGCAGCATTACCGATCGTCTAGTGACCAGCGAGTACGTATACCAGTCTAGAAAATTTCCTAAGGCTAGTCACTTCTTAGAGTATGTAGGCCACGTTACTCTGGTAGCCCTAAAGTGTGATTTTTGAGACCAAAATGCAATAAAAAAATTTCACAAATAATTTTGATAGATTTTGGCTTAAATAATTTCTTTATTACATTTCTACAGCGATATCTTTTTATTTTTTAAATAAATATTATTATAATTTATAGTGAAGGTCATTAAAGATTCGGTACAGTCGAATATGTCATCCTTTCTTGTTCGAATTAAACCCTTTTGTTAAACTTTTGCAAACAATTTGCAATTTAACCATCCCAATATGTTTTTTTTTAACAGTCTGGTTTTAAATTTTGTTGTAGTTGTTTTTCAAACTTTAACAAGATCGATAACCTTCATATAAATTTTCAATCAAAAGTACAAATAACTTTGAAATGCCTTAAAAGAGAAAAAACTTGAAAATATAAAAAAAAAATTGAACTTAAAATCCCAATTAAATTTATTCCCATAAAAAGTTTTGAATTTAAAGGATTGTATTTCTATATTCAAAAAATGTATGCGTTAGAGTGTGTGAGTGTTTATTTTAAATTTTAAAATAAATTGAAAGGGTGTTTTTTTTTAGCCCCGATAGAACTTTAAATTGTTAAAAATAACACAAAAAATTAAATTTTAATCAAAAAAGGTTTTTATTCAAAAGACCAATACATGGCATTAACATTTGAAAATCATTTCGTTCATATGGGCACGGAGGCGGTTCTTGACGAAGCGCACTCTGGACTCCAGTTTTGGGTCACTTTTTCGAGCACTGCTGGCCCTAGCATTGTTGGCCCTTCAAGTCGTCAACTGTTTACTGGTTTATCATAATGCACCAGTGGCTTTACGTTGTCCCTCAGAAAATAACTGAGAGGTGTCAAATAATACGACCTCGGAGGCCAATTGACAACACCATTTCACGAAATAAACATATCTCGAAATTTTGATGACAATAAGTCGATGGTTGCAACCGGCGTATAGCAAATTGCGCCATCCTGTTGAAACTGCATCTCGCCCGAATGCATGTAATTTTTATTTAGAAACGAAAGATTACACCGCAGTAATTGGTGCACTTTTTCTGAAAGGAATAGGTCTGTTAGGGTCTGTTAGGGGTTGGTCTTACTTCATATGCGGCAATTATCAGATTACGATTATGTACGCCAAATAAAATCACAAAGGCTTCTATAATTTGCGTGAATCGATGAATGTTTTTCAAAGTAAATTTGGATAATTTGATAGCCTTGTAAATCTAATCTAATGTCAAACACAGTTTGACAGTTTGTTGGACATAGCTTTCCGTTATCGTCAGTTCTGTCGGACCTAAAATAACACCCTTTATTTTATAAGAGTAAATGATTACCAAAACAACTTCCTTTGTCTGGAATAAGTAAATTTAAAAAAAGTTTATATCAAAAAAAGTGTGTATTTATATTCATTATTGAATTTTTTTGAAGCTTTTTTTGAGCTGCTTTTAAACTTCCTCCCCTCCTTGAAAGAAATACAGACAATGACTGGCTGGCTGGTTGTCTGTCTGTCTGGTCTTTTGGAAGTATGCTTTGATTGTATGACTGGCTGGCTGGATGGTAGGTTGGATGACTGTTGGGCTGTTTTTGTGAATTTCATACAACGTTGCCGTATGTGAGATTGTTACAAGAAGAATGCATTGACCTTTTTGATTTAAGCGAATTGAGATAATTATTTAAGAGAAAATATTTTGCTTTGTATAGCTTTTAATTTTTTTTTTGTTTTTTTGGTGATTTCTCTTAAAAACTCTTAGCAAAGAGTTCAAGTGCGTTCAAATTTCAGGTTTTTGCTTTCTATAGAAATACCAAAAAAAAAAAAAAAACTGAATCCAGACAAAATTTTATAAACGAAAATAAAACAACTAAAAACAAACCCTCTTTTTTAATGGGTTTTAAATCATATAGAAGACTCTAAAACAGACGTACAGTTAAAAAAACTTATTTGCCGTTTTTTCAAACTAATTTTCAGTATAAAACTACTTCTTTTATTTAATTTTTTTTTTTGATTTTTATCTAGATTTCAAATAAGTCTCCTCAATATCTGTCTGCCCTTGTAGCTTTTGGTCTGAAGAAACAAAAATTATGTTTAGTTTTTTTTTTGTTTATTTTTTTTGTGTGGCATTGACTTGTCTGCTTATGTCTGCTAGAGGACAATAAACTTTTCTGTTGTGGCAAATAAAGAACTCTGCTTTGTCTGAATTCTTATGTATTCTTTTGCTGTAAGAACCAATTTAAGTTTGTGTGAATGAAGAAATCCTCCTTGAGAATTTTTCCCATGAGTCTTTATATTTTATTTACTTTCTGGCAGAAGCTAACGACATTAATGTCTGGAATGTTTAATAGACGCAAAAGACTTGTAATTTTTTTTTCTTATTAAAATATTTTATAAAGGTAGGTGCTATAAAAGAAAATCAAAATTTTTGAGAAATTTATAAAAAACATATTTAAGATAGTTTAAAAATGTTAAAAATTTTTTTTTGCATCACCCTTTATCACAACAATTCGTAAAAATTTGTCTTTTCGTGTCACCCATCCACAAATATTTGTCGTAAAATCCTAAAAAACCTGGGATCCTGACAAAATGAAATCCTAAATCAATATATTTTACTTTTATTGAAATTACTTTTTATGTACTTCCTAAAGATCAAACAAAAATTGCTTCTAAATTTTTTGTCGTTCTTATAAACTTTTTGATATAAAAATCCAGTAAAATCGTTCTAATTAAAAAAAAAAAAAATTTTGACAAAAAAGCTCGCTCAATCTCAAAATTTACAAATTAATTTTTCAAGATTTGTCGCCTGTGTAGATATTCACCACTATCGTGAATAAAAATTCCTTGGAAGTTTTTCCCTTTTCCCATTTTAACAATTGAATTACCATAGGAAAAATGGAGAAAGGGAAAAGTTGGGAGTATTTTCCCTTTTTTCACGATAGGGGTGATTGTATTCTTAAAGGAGCATATAGACGACATGCTTTTACATCTTACTTGTCAACTTTGCAAGTCACATGTAATTGTGCATGTCTGTCAAAATTGCTGTTTTACACAAGGTTTATAATAATCGGTCACAAACGTGCATGTAATTTTCTTCTGACTTTGTCTCTTTTTTTCGCATAGTTATTGCAGAAACCAAAGTACATAGTTCTCGGTTTCAAAATAGCCCTTTCCGGCCCTGGCTACACAAACGTGTAGGTAAATTTTACGTTTTTTTGAAGAGATAAGTTTATATATAAATATCTAACTTTTCTTACTTCTTCTCTCTTCAAATAGTTGTCTAAGTTGGGAGCCAGCTTATTGAATTTATCTGTACGGCAAATAAACACTTGGCTGATGAGGGCCGGTTAGCTTTGCAACAGAATAGAAAACCATAGTTTTTCGATGGGAAAAAGGAAAATCGCTTAACTAGAAAACGGCCATAAATTCTTATTCATTTATAAAATTGTGTGTTTTAAAAGTTTCATTTATAAAATTGTGTGTTTTAAAAGTTTCAATTTACGGCAGATCTGGCCACTCTATTATAATTTGTGGCCAGTTTGGTTGGCCATTTAATCAGAAATAGACTAAAGCCAAATCAAATGCTTTTAAATTGTTAAAATTTTACTTCCAAAGTCGTGGAAAATGTCTCTGCGCTACGTTTATTTTAAGGTTAACATACTCGACCATTCGTGTAACTTAATCGATTAATCAATTGAACTTCTATAAGCAGATTTGCTATAGCAATTAGCAATTTAAGGTTGAACCATCCGTTTTATGGATATTTTATGTAACGACATACATGTGTCTAGGATCTTATAAGATTTAGCTAGAGCAAGCTAGATTCAATGATCTTATTATTTTATCAATACTTTTTTCACATTTAGAGTAAAGAAAGTTCACTCGAGAGCACAAGAACCTTAATATTGAAAAACCAGTATCAGAGGTGCGCTAAAAATCGTCAACGTAAAACGCAAGAATTTTAAAAGTCGTTTTTTTAAAAAAAATAATAAAGAATTCTATGACAAATATTATACAAATATTTCTCTATTAAAAATAATTTTATAAAACAATTATGAAATTAGATTCATAGTGTATTAAAAACAACTTCCAAATTCTTGCGTTTTCGATTTCCAGCACACCCCTGTTTAATTCTACTCTGTTTATCTCTTTTTCTCTCTTAAGTAAAAATTGGATTTTTTTTATCTAAAAATCTTAAGAAAAAAAAAGAAAATTCGGTTTTATCTTCAGGTTTGTCTTGACATTTTTTTTCTTAACTCTTAACTTGTTACGTTTAAATTATAAACATAATCTCGTTAATGATCGTTACACAACTTATAACTATTTGACGTAAAATGTAACGACGTACAACTGCATAAATTAAATATGTAGCTGCAATCGCAACTAACAAACGTCAAAAAATTTTATACAAATAAAGTTCTTTACATACATGATAAACAATTTACTAAAATATTCGAGTGACGTTATTCGTATATTGTGTAAAAAAAAAAAATTAAATTACGGTACACATGTATAATTAATCATGAAAATAATTCAATAATTAAAAATTATCAAAGTAATTTTTGGGAATACAAAATTTACAAGGTTTTGTCAGTCGTACTTAATTCCCAATTTTTATTATTGATAAAAACACTGAAATTTATTGTTGAAGGAATAAGCTATTCCTATGCGCATTTTACTGGTTGTTTAGGTCAGATCATCAGGAAACTTCGTCCAAAGATTTTAGAAAAACTAAAGATATTAAACCAAATAAAACCGTTACGCGTATAAGAATTATAAGCAACAGTTCTACTTGTGACAACATCAAAGTTTAAACAAAAACAACAACAATAGACAGTGAGTTTATCTTTTCTTCCATTCCCCACTACAATTGGTTGGAATTCTTTTAATATTAAACTCACTTTCCTACATTTACCAAAACTTATTTAAATTTTTAAAAATATTCTTTAATTTAGTAAAATTTCCCTCAATTACCCATAATTTTAATTAGTTTTCTTTCTTTTATTTTCTTTATAGGTAAGCATTTTATCTACTATGTACATTAAATCATTTATTGGATCATTTTGTAAAAAAAATAAGAAGGTAATTAAGGTGTTGCAACTTTTCTTACCAGCTAATTATGTTCTAGAATCTCATTTATATTCTATTGGATAAGATTTACTCTGGAAAATCTTAAGAGTTGATTAAGCCAAGTGCTTGTGGCCATGTCGGATATTAACAACAAGTTAAGGAGGATATAAAGTTTTTAAATTGGTTAATTGAAACAATAAAATTAACCGATAAATGTTCTACAGAATTTTTTTAGTAATCAATAAATTGTCAATGGACAATACATGTTTAGTATCGAGCAATTTTCTACAGAAAGTGTATTAGTATCGAGAAAGTTCCTATAGAAAATTCCAAGTTACAATAATATTTTTATAAAAATTTCATAGTTATGAGAAATTTTCTATAGAAAATTAAGAGTATCGAGAAATATTAAATTAAATCTTATTATTTTTTCGACCTATTTTTATTTAAAATAAAAAGTCTCGAGACCTCGAGCTCGCAAAAACTTTTTATTGTATCGAGAAATGTTTAATAAAAAAACTCATAGGATCGAGTAATTGTCTTTAGAAAACTTATAGTTGCTCGATTTATTATAGAAAATGTATGATATCGAGACTTTTTATTTAAAAATTGATAAAACATATTGAAAAGTTTTCTATAGAAAATTTATAGTATCGTGTGATTTTATATACAAAACTTTTAATAGAAAATATATGTTTTTGAGATTTTTTGTAAAGTATTGAGAGGTTTTCTATAAAAAATAATAGTATCGAGAAGTTTTAAAAACTAAATAAAAACTTAATGATAATTCATGTTGGAAACTTTATAGTATCGAGAAATTTTCAATAAAAACTTAATAACAATTGAAACTTTTCTATAAAAAATTTGTAGTATCGAGACTTTTTAGAGAAATTTTCAAAATAATGATGTAAGCAAGTAATTTTCTGAAGAAAATTTATTTAAGAGAGACATTTTTGTAGAAAATGTATAATATCGAGAAATTTTAAATAGAAAGTTAATTAAAAAAATTAGAATGTTGAGTAATTGCCTATAAAAAATTCATGGAACTTAGCAATTTTTTTTTTGTAGAAATTTCATGATATCAATATTTTTTTTTTAGTAACGTTATAGTATTGAGAGGTTTTCTGTAGAAAGTTTATAGTATCGAGAAATTTTTTAGAACAAATTCGTAGTATCATGTATTTTCTATAGAATTTTTTTTTTATAGACAAATTCATAGTATTTAGAATTATTTATGTGAAGCCTGGTACTCCGTGGGGATTGTTTTGTACATACCCAAAACAATGTGTATACTTTGCAGGAATAAAAACGTTTAATTGCACAAACTCGCATGATATGTAACATTGACACATGTAAACATTTTCGTGTTAAATAATTTATGTCGCTCAACATTTTTCACAAATTTGAACAGAGTACTAGGCTTAAGCGAGACATTTTTTTAAGAAAATTCATATATGCTAGACATTTTTGAGAAAAAATCATAGTAAGTAAAGTTTAAATAATGGAACACTTTTTATAAGGCCGATTAAAGTCTACTTTAGCTATCGGTAAGTTTTGAAAACGGGCCTTAATAATATATTGTTTGAAATTTTAAGATAAGCCTGCTTAAATTTTTTTATTTCGTTAAATTTAATTAAAGATTGTCCGTAATTTTTTCACGAGCCTCATTCAATTTGACTGTTATTGGGTTTTTATTAATTTTAATTAAGTTTTTGAGTTGTAATTCTTTTTTTTTTTTTTTGCAAAATATACTTTATTTTATTACAATTTATTCATGTCCCAAATAAAATTCAATGAAGTGTTTCCTAACGCCATTGTTTCGACATACATTTATGTCAGTTTAACCATTAACCTTTCGGGGTTATGTCATTTTTGTCAAATATCTATTCATGTTTATTGACTTCTTTTAATTTGTCTTTAATTTAATATTTTTTGTATTAAGATATGGCCTGTTGAACTTATTTTATCATTCTTTTACAAAGACTTATTTATTCGTTTTTGTATTTATTATATGAAATAAATGAATTTGGCATTGACAAGTTATGTGGATTTTGGTATGTCAATTTAGAATAAAATGTTTTTCTTCGTTGAACTAAATTATTATATGATGTCTTATTATGTTTTAACCTTAGAAAAATAATGTGTTATGAGAACAACTGTTGCATATTGGTAATATTGAAACAAGGGCATGGAATGACAAAGGCATGGAAAAAAATTTAGATTTGTGATAAAAAAACATCAAAAATTTATCGATTTCGTAAATTTGATGAACATAATTAAGTAAAAATTTAATTTGTCATAAACAAATTTATTGCTAACATAAGTTTTCTATAAAAACTTGAATTTTCTGTAAAACTTGTATCGATAACTACAATTTTCTTAAAATAATTTAATGATTACCTACATTTCCTATACAAAATTTAACAATAACTTAAATTCTGTAGAGAACATTTATCGTTAGTCAAAACTTTTAGAAAACTTATCGATAACTTAAATTGTCAATAGAAAATTTGAAGATAACTTAATTTATCTAAAACTTAATTTATCGAAAGCATTATTTCTCTATAGAAAATTAATAGTAACTCAAATTCTTTATAGAAAATTCGTCGAAAACTTAAATTTTGTAGAGGAAACCTTTAAGGGATTTAATTTTTCTCTAAAATATTTATTGATTTTTAAGTTTTTCAAGCAAAATTTACCGATTTTCCCCATGAAATTTATTGATAACATTACTTTTCTATAGAAAATTAATCGATAATTAAACTTTTTCATAAAGAATTTACAGATGACTTAAATTTCCTATAGAAAATTTATTGATAATTAAAATTCTTTATAGGAAATTTGCCGAAAACTTAATTTTTCAATAGAATATTTATCGACAACTTACATTTTCTGTAGGAAATTTTCCGAAATCTTAAATTTTCTATTGGAAATTAGAAAATTTTTCGAAAACTTTAATTTTTCATTTAAGTAATCAAGTAGTAATGTTAATAATTAAAATATTCTATATGAAATAATTTTCGCTGGAAAATTTCTTGACAATATAAATTTTTGCTAAAAAATTTCGCAATACATATTGCCCTATTTGCGATTATATCGTAAGCGACGATTTTCGACATTTTGTTTTTTCTTGCAAATAGAATATAAGTTCTCGTTAGAATGATATACAAATTTATAGACTTTGAATTTGTACCGCTACGAAGGAAATGCCCATCTAAATTCCAATACTTTGCATTGCTTAAGAAAATAAAACCCCTTCTTCCTTAAAATTTGTCTTTTGTCGCTTACGATATAACGCAAATATCGAGCCATTACTGCAGAAAAGGCTTAAGCGACATCATTTTAAATTTTCGTTTTTTTTTAATAAATGACTTAACTGGCAACACTTGCATCATTTCCTAAAATATCATGGTCACATAAGGTACAGTTACGATTTTATAGCAAAAAAAACTTGCGACACCCTTCATACAAAATTTTTATGAAATTAAATAAAAAAAACCTACTCCTGTAAATTTTTGTTTTTGTCGCTTAAGCTTTTTTGCGGTTATGGCTCGATATGACTCGATAGATTGTCTATGAAAATATTTCTCTTAAATTATTGTATATCTTCTTATATCATTATTACTAGAAATTTCGTAAACCTGGAAAATTTCTTAGGTTTGTTCTTGTTATTTTTACATATTTTTCCTCAAAGAAATATTGTTGTTAATAAAATTGATGTATTATTTAATCTTGTGGCTTTTTATTTAGGTCGTATGATAGAAAGGAATATTTTTTTAATAACAAAATCAATTAGTTTCTTCTTCATTTCTGCGTTACACGTGTCACCATTACCACTACTTTATCAAATTTTATACCACTACAGAAACAAGAATACAAATATTATTGCATTTTTTTTTGTTTGTATATGGAGCCAGCTGTCGTAGGTAGTAGGAGAAAACTAAAATCTGCATGAAACCTTTGACCTTTTGATATGTATTTTACAATACATCAAATTGCATACACACGACTTCAGTTTAAATTTGTCCCACAAAAAAAAAAAAAAGAAAAAAGCTCTATAGAAATACAAAAACAAATATGAATGAATTGTATGAACATTTCACCGTTGGCCAAATACCTACACAGTATTTTCATTTTATAAACACGTTGAAAAGTTTTAGAGAGCTGTGGCTTTCACAAGGAGGATTATAGCACCTCTACAGTATAAAACATTTTAAGGGGGGCAAACATTTATTTACAGTTGAAAATTTTTATGAGGGAATCATACCTGGTTTTGTAGAATTTTCTCAAAACGTTTTTAGTTCCCAGAATTGCTTTACATGCCTTTGAAACATATAGATTAGTTTTTGATCGAATCTTTTTCAAATACTGTAGTGGTCTGCTTGAAAATTCTTTTTCTATATACATTTTCTATAGAAAATTCAAGATCACTTAATATTTTTTATAGAAAATCCAAGTTACCGTTAAATTTTCTATAGAAAATCCAAGTAACCGTTAAATTTTGTATAGAAAAATCCAAGTATGTAACCAGTTAATGTTTTTATATAAAATTAATGTAACCGTTGAATTTTCTAAAGAAAATTAAAGTAACGTTAAATTTTCTAGAGAAAATAAAAGTAACCGTTAAATTTTCTATAAAAAACTAAAGTCACCGTTAAATGTTCTATAAAAAATTAAAGTAAGCGTTAAATTTTCTAAAGAAAATTGAAGTAACCAGTAAATTTTATATAGAAAATTGTAGTAACCGTTTAATTTTCTTTAGAAAATTGAAGTAACCGTTAGATATTCTATAGAAAATTGAAGTAACCGTTAAATTTTCTATAGACAATTGAAAAAACCGTTAAATATTCTATAGAAAATTCAAGTAACCGTTAAAATTTCTATATTTATTCAAGTATTTAAATTAAAATAGTTTTTTAGCATTTTGGGAAAAAGACTTTGGGGGAATCAGTCAAAGTCGAAAGGCCGTCATCGAAGTCGATAAAATCGTCTTCAAGATCGATTAGATCGTCTTCGATAACGGCTGATCGATCTTGAACACTGTATACTGTATTCAAATAAAAGTAAAAATAAACGTATACATAAAAAGTTACAAACCATTTAAAATCCTGCGCCATCCTATTTATAATTTCGAATTGTATTTGTAACAAATACAAATGTATGTAAAAAAAAGGAATATAAATACAAAACCAATTACAACATTTAAGTAAGAATGGCTTGAATAAATTTCAAAATTTTAGGGTTTAAAGGACCATTTTACTCGATTGGCTGTTGTTCTAAAGAAAATTCAAGTTAAATCGTTAATCAAGTAACATTTTACTCGATTGGTTTTTCCTGGAAATTACTGTTTTCTTTTCACCCCAACTTTATATCTCAGCAGCAAGTGCATTAAAAACCTATTTTCTACGAAAATTCTCGTACAATTTCACAAGTCTATGCAATTATTTGTTGTTTCCTTTAGCGTGTCCTTATCCTCCCCTCAACGTAAAACATTGTTGTTTTTCTATTGGTTTTTTTGCGGCTTGTGGTATTTTTTTTTAAATTCAATGACGTAGTTATGTGAGAAGAACACAAAAGAGAGATTTAACGCTAAAGAGAGTTCAAAATAAATACAAAATTGAATTTGTATCTGAAAGTTGTTGTATTTCTAGGGTTCTCTTTTTTTCCTCAGTAGAAGTCTGTAGAAAAGTTAATACTAAATAAAAAAACAATAACAATTGTATTTTTAGAGTTGCCATTGCTATGACTCATTCATGTTGCGAACTGTAGATACAGATAAATTTTTATGTCCTCATTAAGATTTGTTTTATTAAATTAACAAGCCAATTAAGGTTTTTTACATATTGAAATATTTTAAAATAAAATTCATGGTTTTTAAATTGATAAAAAACATCACAGTGAAGAGCAAATCGTTTCATAAATAGCTGAGTTCTATGAAAGATTTTACTTTACTAAAATATTTGCTGAGTATTTTCAATGTGCATTCAAATTTGAATTGGTAAATATCTTTAAAAAGTTTCTGGGTGGGTTATATGAAATAGCAAAAGAAAAGACGACAAGACACATTTAAAAATAAAATATTGTTTATTTTCTCCTAATTATTTGGATAATTTTCGAAAAAATTGCTTTAAAATTTATTAAATTGCTAATGGAAATGTATCGATAACATGAATGAATATTCTATACAAAATTCATCGATAACTTAAATTTTCTATAAACAATTTATCAATGTTTTGAGCTCTCCATAGAAAATTTATAGATTTTTTTAAAAACATATGTATATAAATTTGATCGGTTTTTTAATTTTCTATTAAAAAAGTTATCGATATTTTTGATATTCTTTAATTAGGCTTGAGTTCATCAAATTTAATTTTCATTAAATTATTTTCACTGAGGGAAGGAACAACTTGGAATTTTTTTATTAAAATTTATTGATAATTTTTCTTGGCTGAGCTGGGATTTGAACCCGGGTTGATCTTTACATGTTTCAAGAAACACAACACCCGGGTTCAAATCCCAGCTCAGCCAAGGGAAAAAATTATCAATAAATTTTAATAAAAAATTCCAAGTTGTAAAATTCCTTCCCTCAGTGAAAATTATTTAATGAATATTAAATTTGATGAACTCAAGCCTAATTAAAGAATATCAAAAATTGAAAATAAACAGTTCAACTGAAAATCAAAATTGTTCTTTATCGATATTTTTAATTTTCTATAAAAAGTTATCAATATTTTAAGTTTTCTAGAAAATGTGCGTATACATATGAGAACAAAAGCTGTCGATAACTTCAATTATTTTTTTTTAAATTTATCGATAGCTTAGATTTTTTCAAAAAGTTATGGATAACTATTACTTTAATTTTATTAAGCAAATTTATGATGAATTTCTATACTGCCTTTTGTAGCTTTTTAGATAGCGACAAGCTATTTTAAATATTCCTTAAAATAAATTTACATATGAATTTGAAAGTCGCTTAATTAAAATTTCTATTCAAGTTTTAGCTTTCTTAAACTTTTTGGAAACATTTTTCGGTTACTTTTGTTTTCTATAAAAAATTTATGGCTTACTTTCTATAGAAAATTGTTGGTTTGATTTACTGTCTTTAATTTTCAATAGAAAATTTCTCATCGCTTTAATTACCTATAGAACATTTTTCGCTTGCTTTATATTTCCATAACAAACTTATTTTGCTTTAATTTAAAAAAAAAAAAAAATTTTCTGGCCTTAATTTCTTATCGAAAATTTATCGCTTGCCTTAATTTTTAATTGAAAATTTTTCTCTTGCTTTAATTTTCAACAGAAAATTTCTCGCTTGCTTTTATTTTCAATGCAAAATTTCTCGCTAGCTTTTATTTTCTATCGAAAATATGTAAGTATGTATATAAATTGGAAATATTGCAACCATTAATAACATAATTAATAATTTATAAAAGTGGCAAATAAATTAAAAATAAAGTTACATACATACATATGTATACCAATAATGAAAAACAAATTAAATAAAAAACTTTTTATACAATTTGCGGAGACTTTTTTAAGGGAATATTAACAACAAGCAAAAGTTAATTTGTATGGCTTTAAGAGAAAGTTAAGAGATTTTATTTGTTTTTGTTTATATAGAGAGCAGGGTTGCCGAAAATGGTCGGATATTTTTGGTTTGGTCGGATGGTTGGCCAAACGTAATTTTGGTCGGTTTTAGTAAATAAGCAACATATACATATGTACTTATTTTAAAAAATTAAGAACATTGGGCGGAAAGCAGACAATTGCAAACCTCATAGATTTTTTAACATACACAAAAATTTTTATTTTAATGTTGATGAAACTGCATTACGTTAGTAGCAAGTTACTTTGACGGTGATCGTTTTATAAAGGATCGTGCCGTTAAAATTTTTTTTTTTTATAAGAAACTTTTTATCAACAAACAAACATTGGCAACAAACGGCGCTCATGCCATGACTGAAACTGTTGGCTTATAGCCTGTTCATCGATTTCGAACGAAGATTTCGTTCGCTTATATTCAGGAGAGATAAAAACTTAATAAAAAGGCAGCTATTGTGATTATAACAACGGGGGTTTCTGGTTTATATCGTTAACACAATACTCATGATTGACACAATCCCGGAAAAACTTTTTTTGTAATCTCAAAAGCTTGCTTTTATTAAGCTTTGAACAATTTTTAAAAATTATGATAGACCCTTTTACATTTTTATGACGACATAATTGTTTTTAAATATTTCAAAAATTTGGTCGATCTTATAGGATTTTGGTAGGTTTTGCAGACAATTTTGGTAGGATAAAAATTTTTCAAACGGCAACCCTGATAGAGAGTTTAAATGAAATAAAAATTGTTATATACTTTAGATTCTCTTTTTTCGTGTTTTTCGTTGTATTTGTTTTTTTTCTGATTGTAAATTTATTTTAAATTTGGATTTGTTTGAAGCTATTTGCTTTGTATCTTAAAAAATTTAATATCAGTCTACATCAAATGATGAAACTGTGCTCATCTTGCAGAAGCTCTACTCTGCTAAATATTGTAATTGATCAACGTCTTAGAATTGACACCTGTCGATATCTAATCGAGATATTATCGCGACGCATAACGGGTGAATAAATCGCCAAATAAAAAGGTTTAAAAAGCAAAAAGATTTTGTTTAAAAAGAATTCCAGAAAAAAAAATTTTGTTGAAGCAACATTTTTTTATATGGTGAATAAAATTTTGATAACAAAAAAAAAAAAAAAAAGAATTAACAAAAGATATTACTTAAAAGAAAGTGATTAAGGGAATTTAAATTTAACGGATTTAAAAGTATTTGAACGGCCAAGAAAAAAAGCCATTAAAGAATTGTATAAACTAACAGATAAAAAAAAAATTTGTTTAAACGAATAAAAGTTTGAACAAAACGATAAAAATTTAAAACCAATTTAGTTATATAAATAAAAATAAGGAACTATAATTATTTCAAATAAAAAACACATTAATTTTTGTTTCAATTCATTCAATATATTTTTTTTGCATTATATACCGTTTTGAGATCTACATATAAAAAATTGGTTTCTCATCTATATATCTAAAATATCTACCTATAAATGTATATATAACCAAGTATATAAAAATAAAAAGGTAATTTTGCTAAAGAGTTGAAAGAAATAAAAATTAAAGAAAAAAGTAAAAAAATCACAAAATTCATAAAAACAAAATTTAAAAGCAAAATAAATACAAGAAAGAAAAGTTAACAAAAAATCTAAAAAAATACTAGAAAAATGTTAAAACAAACTAAAAAATATAAAAAAAATACCAACTGAAAACATTGTGGAATAGAAAAAACAACACCATCATCATCATCACTTGCTTCAGCTTTCAAGTGAAAGTTTTGTTGTTTTTAGTTTTTCCCAGTTTTCCTATCACCTTCGTTTGTTATATTTTCCTTTTTTTGTTTAGTTTTTCCTTTTCAGTAAATAAATGGATATTTTTAGTTTTTCTTTTTTTTTTCAATGATTTTTTAATTTCCGTTAATGCCTTTTAATAAATTTATATAAAAAAGACAAGTACATCGGATTTTTTAAACAATTCCATACAAAACGAAACCAAAAGAGAATTATTCTATGGAAAATTAGAAAAAAGCGAAAGACTAAAGTAAAATTCTATAGAAATTTAAAGAAAAATTATAAAATTAAACAAGACAAACATCACTTTTCTATAGAAAAGTATCAAAAGAAATATTCTATAGAAAATTATAGCAAGCGAGAAATTTCCTAAAAAAAGTAAGCAAAAATGAAAACTTCCTTGAAAAATTAAACTAAGCTAGAAATTATAAAAAATATACAAATTAAATCAAGAAAAAAATTTAAAGCAAGCGAAATATTTTTTGTAGTAAATTAAGCAAGCGAGAACTTTTCTAGAGAAAATTAGGCTAGCAAGAAATTATTGATAAGAAAATGAAAACTAGCAATCTTTTTTTTTAAATAACAAATTAAAGCAAACGAAAAATTTTCTATAGAAAATAAACCAAGCGAAAAATTCTCTTTAGAAAATTAAAGCAAACGAGAAATTTTCTTTAGAAAATCGAAGTAAGCGAACAATTTTTTTTAGATAATAAAAAAATGACCTGGTATTTTGTATAGGAAATCATAGCAAACGAAAATTTTTCTATAGGAAATTATAGCAAACGAAAAATTTTGTTAACAAAATCATAGGTAGCGAAAAAATTTTTTTTCTAAACAAAATTAAACCAAGCGAAAAATTTTCTATACAAAAATTAATCTATATGAATCGCTTATAAATATTGTAACTAAGAAAGTCTTAAAATGTGTAACCACAAAATTAATCCAAGCGAAACATTTTCTGTAGAAAATTAAAGCAAACAAGGAATTATCTTTAGAAAATCGAAGTAAGCGAAAAATTTTTTATAGAAAATTAATAAATTCGAGAAATTTGTATAGAAAATTTAAGCAACCGAAAATTTTTCAATAGAACATCAGAACAAGCGAAACATTTTCTATACAAAATCAAAGCAAGCGAAAAATTGTCTATAGAAAATTAAAGCAAACGATAAATTTTTAATAAAAAATTAAGACAAGCGAAAAATTTTCTTTAAAAATTAAAGAAGCGATACATTTTTAATAGAAAATTAAAGAACACAAGTAATTTTCTAAAGAAAATAAAAGCTAGCGAGAAATTTCCTATATATAGTTACTGCAAAAAAAAAACTATCTAATGAAATTTTAAGCAAGCGAGAAATTTTTTATACAAAATTTAAGGAAACCAAAATTTGGAATAAAAAATTAAAGCAAGCGACAATTTTTTTAAATGAAAATTAAAGAAAGCCATAATTTTTCTTAGAAAATTAAAGCAAGACATACATTTTATAAAGAAAATTAAAACAAATTCTTAAGGGAATTAAAGATAACGATAATTTTTCTTGATAAAATCATTAAAAGTGAGAAAATTTCTTCAAAAATTCAAGCAAGAGCGAAATTTCTTGAAGAAATTAAAAAGCTAGCGAGAAACTTTCTAAAGGTACTTCCTGTCGGTACATTTTCTCTGGGAAATTGATTTTAGTGATAAATATAAGCGATATATTTTCTTTAGGTGATTTCTTTAAGCGATACATTTTCTAAAAAATAAAAATGTGTAAGTGATAATTTTCTATAGAACATTTATGTTAGCCATGTATATTCTTTTGGAAATTCATGTAAGCCGTTTATTTTTTATTGGAATTATATTTTTTTAAAGTTTTAGAAGAACTTTTGTTATTTTTTAGAACTTTTTGTGCGGTCTTTAGCTTATACAATAGTCGACCATGACTGCTATAAAGTGTTAATGTGTTTTCTTATTCTCTTTTTGTTTAACTAGAATATTGTTGAATCATATGACTTTCATTAAACATTTATTTACAAGTTTTTTTATTATTTACTTGACGACAGACGGACAACACATAACAAACGCCATACAAACCATTCAACCAAACCAAAACGTACGTTATCAATTAATTATTATATGCATTACTTTAGATCTTTTACGTTTTATATTTATTTTTTTTTGTATATAAATAATTTAATCATTGTTTTTGTTTATTTAGATTTTTTTTTTAATTATATGGTAAATTTAAAAGTTAAAATTCTCTTTTGTGTTACAACAGACGATTGCACAGCACACTCTTAAACAAATCATGTGTTGCAATTTCGTGTCAAGTTCAAGCGAAAAGTAATATCTTTTTCTTTTTCTTCTACTTTTCGTGTTTTTGTGTAGAAAATATAAATGTTTATTTAATGGGGGTGTACTTACTTAAATTTTTTTTGCATTATTTAATTGTTAATTGCTTGCTTTTTTTTTAACGAAAAACATAAATTTTTTTCTAGTTAATAAATTAATTAGCAATAACTCGTTTTTTTGCGTTTAAAAAAATTTTCAAACAATTTATTTGTTTTATTGTTTCTAGGAATTTTGATTTTTAAATTAACTACAATTACTTTATTTTGTTTGTTTTTTTTCTCCTTTCCAGCTTCTGCGACATACTTCTATATATAAAAATAAAATCACAGACATTTATTGCTTAAAATTTGTTTATAATATATTTGCATTATACTTAAAAATTAAAATTTTCTAAAACAAAAACAATTTTTGCTGAAAATAAATTTGTTTTTCATAGTGGGAGAGAAATTTGCCAAAAGTCTGATTTGTAAATTAAAAAAAAAATAAATTCAATAAAAATAGTTTAAAAGTAATTTCTTTTAAACTTATTCTTGTAATATAAAATTAAAAAGAAAATGCTTAGAAAAATAAGTTTTTTACTAACATATTTTTAAATTTAAGGTAAGAAAAAAACAAATTAACAATTTTTTTAAAAAAAATATTGCATGTTCAAATAAAATACAATTCAAATTCTTTTTGCTTGAAATATAACCAACTTATTCTTAACATAGTTTTCATAAAAGATATCTTACAAATGTTGCTTTTTACTTAAGCAATATTTTCTATACAATTGCATGCAAATTGAACAGGATTTTCTGTATAAAGAGGCTTTTAAATTAATAGACCTTATTATGTAAGGCGTTGTCGTGAGTCGTTTTTTGTAATAGATTAAAGAACACAGGTTGTGTGTTACTTTACGAACACAGGTTGTGTGTTACTTTAATCTATTACAAAATACGGCTCACTCGTTAACGACAACGCCTTTGACAAAATGGCCTTGACAACGCCAAACACAATAAGGCCGAATATTCTTTAAAGTTGCTTTTTTAGAATCCAAGTAATTTTGCCTTTAAAAAGTTTCTTCAATTCAATTACTTTAATAAAAAGCTTTTTCTTTATAGATATCGCTTGACTCAAAACTATTTTTCAAGTTAAAATCGACTAGAATCTATACATCCAGTAACTAGAAATATCTCCAGTAAATAGTTGGCGAGAATCCAAACAAATGTCTTTAAAACAATTCCTATTCAATAGTTGGTTATAAATTGGGATGTAACGAATACACATACCGATATATCGGCTATACTTCCAGTTTTTGCCGATATATCGGTATCGGCGATATTTACTGGCGATACGACCATACCGTTTTTGTAGTTTTTTTTACTAACAATTTATTTTTCAATGCTTATTTTTTGCATAACAACTTAAAGCAATTACACATTTAATAGCAGATAAATAAAGCAAACAGAATAATAAACTATTTTTTAATACTTAAGCTGGAGGCCGGTCCACACCACGCGTTTTCTGCGTATGTTTCTTTTAACGCATTTTTTCAAGACCCATGCTAAAGTAGAAAGTAATCACAATTCATACTTTCGATACGTTAAGCCGTTTTGCTTTGCATCATAGGAGTAAAAAGGTTCTCTGTTTTTCTTTAAAAAAGTTTTTTTAAAACTCAGCAACTTTTTTAATAACTAATGGTCAATTTCGCCAATTCTATTCAAAAATAGTTTTTCATATACTGTTATTTTTATTTAAAATGAAAAACGATTTGGTTTTAAAGTAAATTGGTGAAATCAGCTATCAGATTAAAAGTTATTTTAGTAAACAATTATTTTATAAATAGTTCTGGACATCTTTTAAGAATTTATTCGATTTCTGTTGAAATTTTCTTTAGTGTATTTTTGCTTATTCTTTAACAATTTAGTATTCTCTGTTGTCTTACGATTTCCCTTACTCAACAAAATAAATTAGCACGATTAGAATTGATAACATTTTTATTAGTTGTCTACACATTAAACATTTACAACATGTCAGCATTAGAAATTTCTAATAAAATCTAATGGCAAAATTGGCAGTTTTATTAAGTAAAAACAAAAACGAAATGATAAAGATCTTTAAGAATACATACACCCAACTTGAAAATTCGAACTTAAAATATTAAGGTTATCGTTGTCGGTAACACCGCAAGTCGTAAGTAGTTTTCGACATCGAGAACCGTAATGAGGCCTAAAATTCGACAGTAGGCTCTCGTTGTCGGTAATAACGTTAGTCGACTGAAAATGTTTATTCGACAAATAAATAATCTACTTCATCGTTTCCATTAGGCCTTATTACGGTAACTAAAGAAAGGAAAAGGCAAACGAATCATTTTGAGCTTTTGATTTTCATTTATTGCTTGCGTTGTTTGCAACTTCGTTTTTGAAGCATAGCAGCATTTTCTAATTTTTTTTATGAATTTTTAACAAACGAAAATTTCGAAATGTTGCTAAAAATTATTTTTTTTTGTTTCTAAAATGACTGCTCATGTTCGAAAAAAAGTTTAACTTTACTTAAAGGTTATTTCATTGCGGAATTCTATAACTTTTAACAGCCGCAAAGATAGCAGACTAGAAACTTTTGATAAGTAGAAATTATTTGGTTTTGCTTTAATGTTTTAACTTATTTTTATATGTTGACGAGTTGTAGGGTGTTTCCAAATGTGTTTGTATATTAAAAGAAAAAATAATTATACTCATTAAAATTTTTAATAGTTTTTCATCGTAGGAACTATTAATACAAATTGTGCTATTACATTAGTATATTTGATTTTGCTAAATATACCAAACCTAGCAAAATATTGTAAGCAAATTTTTTTAATGAAATATATAAAAAAGTTGCTTTAAAAACTAAACAACTGTTTATATAAAAAGGTACTAAATAAGGTACTAGTATCTTGGTTATCATTACACAACCTAAAAAAAAAAAAGAATAAAATAGGCGGTATAAGAGAAGTGGGCGTGGAAATTCCTATATCTGGAAAACGAAAAGAGCCAGTTTCTAAATTAGGTACAAACATCTCGGTTGTCAATACACAATATCTCACAAAATGTGGGCGGAATTGAAGAAGTGGGCGTAGCACAAAATGGAAATATTGTCCAAATTGGGTTATTAATACATTACCTCTTTAAAATGTGGGCAGCATTGCAGAAGTGGGCGTGGCACCTCCCGTACAAAGACATCGATTTCTGTTTATCTGACATACGGCAAGAGTCAAGGTTTCCAAATTAGGTACAAGGATATTGGTTATCAATACACAACATCCGACAAAATGTGGGCGGGATTGTAGAAGTGGGCGTATCACTTCTCTTTCAAAGACTATAGATTTTTGTTTATCTGGAGAACAGCAAGTGCCAAAGCTTTCAAATTAGGCACAAGCTTTTTGGTTATCAATACACAACAACCGACAAAATCTGGGTGGGATTGGGTGGTGGGTAAGGCACAAACAAGATTTATTTTTATCTAAATATTACTTCTGCTCTTGTTACACCATGGTAAAGGGTATAAAAGCTTCGGCATGTTGGTTTTTTTGTTTATTAAAATATTGCTTAATTAATTTTCCACATCAATTGAAATTTTTCACTGGGTTATACAACATCAATCATTTGCTGCTTCTTTCTGTATGTCTGTCTTGCTGGCGCATACGTAATTTGTAATTATAAATTTTCTTAATAAAAACTAATAAATTTTATTTTCTTCGAAACATTTTTTTTTTTGCCAGTTTCGTCGCAAACTTGCAAAACAAATAAATTATTTACACGATTAAAAATAAATGTATAAATAAATTTTTGTCTTAAATCTCTGATATTTTTTTTAAAGATTCATTTGTTTTTAAATTTTAGCTTTTTTATCATAAAAATTTGTATAAAAAGCTCAAAACAAATATTTTTTTTTATAATTTAAGAAAACATTTTGTCACTCTCTTGTGGCCAGAAAACGTATTTCTTTGTTTTGGCTTAAAAAGAATCATTTGTTTTTATTAAACTGTCATTTTGACAAGTTAAAGCGTTTGCCGTCTTTTTTCCCTTAAATATTTTCATCTGTCATGTCAAACAGATTGCTGCCATAACGGAGATGGAAGACCAAAACAGAATTTTTTTTGTAATGGTTTAAAATTTTTAATAATTTGTTTTTCCTTGTTGTTTATTAAAAAAAGGCGTAATTTTTGTGTCTTTTTTTTTTTGCATTTATTGCAAATATATTTTATTTTTGATTATATGTATTTATTTTATTTATTTATTGCGTGTTAATTTAAGAGGTTAAAAATAGATTTTGTTTTTTGAAAATATTTTTGGCAAATTTATGCTTGCGCAATTTTGTTTCATAAATATAATTCACTTATTGAAATTAGTTTTATATATTTATATTAATTTAATTTCGATTTTATTCCACTTTTATTTTAGCTGGTTAGACCTGTTCCTACATCTATGGAGTTTCATCTAGACAGTGCAGAATACTGCCAGGCACAGCACAAATAAAAAGTAAGTTTTAAAATAATTTTAAAGTAAGGAAATTTATCAAACTGTGTTTTTATTAGGACATTATTTGCTTGAAGAACAGGCATGATTTTGATTTTTTATAGGCGATTTTTTTTTTTAACAATATTTCTTAAAAACAACACCACTAATAAAATTTTATTGTTTCCCGGCAAAATTTTTTTAAGATTTGGAAGCAATAAATACGTTTACTGCACCCCAACCGCTTTCTTTTTTGCTTCAAAAAATGAGGGCTAGACTTGAAGAGAATAGCTGTTTAATCTTTTTTTTTTAAATTCAATTTTCTACTGCTGCATTGAAACAGCGAAGTCTTTTATTCTTTTAATTAAAATTAAAAAAGAAGAAATTTAGGCCCTATTAGCTTGACAAAAATAACATTCATCACTCTGGCCAAAGGAACAACTACAATAGTGTTAAACACAATCAGCGTTTGTGTTTTCCACAAATCTTCCGAACCTATTTAATGTGTATTTTCGAACACTGCTTATGAAAACGATAATGAGTCACTTGTTGTCACTCGCTTAAGTTGTCGATCGACATCGTTGGCCAGGCTGCTAATTAAGTTCTTCATTTTGGTTGTTTGAAAATGTTAAAAATAATTAATCATTTTAGGAAATTATGTAGTAAAAAAATGGAATAGATAAACAATATTGATAAAATTAATGAAGTTGGTTATAAATAAAAGTTAATGCAAATTTGCAAATGCCTGTTTATTTTCATGTATGTTTGTGTTACACAAAACTCTTTCAGGCAGCTGTTTTTGTTATGAAAACAAAATATCGCTAATGTCAAAAATGTACAATGTAAATGCAATACATTTTGAGGAAGATTTAAAATAAAATCTACTAGATTTCGTTGTAATGTAAACGGCCTATAGCAGTAATTTATGATAGATGTAGACATGCTCTTAGGATATAATCGTAAAAAAGTACGCGTGTCCGCGGGAGAGGTATACAGCTTTGTTTTGAGAGAAACAACGTGCCAACAAAACGTACTATTTATCGTGTAGTGACCGGTCAGCTGTAAAGTTGTTTAGGTCAGTACTGACCGGTCAGCAATGAATATGTTACGTTCAGTACTGATTTAATTTATTTTTTTAGTTATTTTTCCATTTATACATTTAATTTTAACTTAATAAAAAAGACATTCGTATTATACCTTATCATTCCCTTATACACAAACAAAATCCTTAAATTGAGTTTACTCATTTAAACATGTGTGTGAAGATAAATACGCGTATTTAACTAGCAGAGACATCCACCACAATTTCTTAACAGCAACAATTTGCAGTTAACAGTAATAGAATAATGTGTATTTATGATAATTTTCTTGGAAATGGAACCGGTTGTACATAAGAATATAGTTCTTTAGAGGATTCTGGTAGTGGGATATCTGAAATAATTTTGGAATTTCAGAAATTCAGATTTTAAAAATTTCGTTTTTTACGGAAATTTCTGTAATGGTACAATCAATACACTATATGGAAATTGTGCTCCAAGGGGTCCTCTTTAGGACCCTATTAGTGGTATATCTGAAATAATTTTGGAAATTAAGAAAATTAAATTTAAAAAAAGTGCTATTTTAAAAAATGTTTAAAGGGGACTTTATGGACATTGGAGAAATGGTGATAGTTACTAATATAACAACGTATATAAATTAGGGTGAAGAGAGTCCTTAGAGGATTCTGGTAGTGGGAGTTTTTCAAATCAATGAACAAAAAAAATAAAATTTTTAATATACAAAAAAAAAAAAAACTTTTGCATAACAAATAGCTCTGGTACCAAAAATGCACAATCTCTTTTTTAAACGGTATTTGTGGTCCGGAAAAGGACCGATTAGTTCGTTTTATTGGTTGTTTGTTTTCTACTTGTATATTATCTGAATATGAAATTTGCTCGTTCAAACAAAATAAAATCCAAAAACAAAAAAATTCAATTTTAAAAAACATAGCTCTGGTATGAAAACTTTATTTCCAGAAATGCAAAAAATAAAATCGAAAAACAAATAAATTAGTATGACAAATTTATTTCCAGAAATGCACGATCTCTTTTTAAATAACAAAAAGACCTGGTACCAAAAATTTTTTTTTAAACGGGTTGTGTGGTACTGAAAAGAACCGAATTGTTCGTTTTAATGATTGCTTGTTTTAACTTTTAAATTATCCGCAAAATAAAATATATAATTAACCACTGAAACCGTACAATGTATGATGACCTTGTCTCTACGAATCATAAACAACATCCATAGCGGTAACAGTTTTCCTTTTGTCATGTTCAGTGTAGGTGACGGCATCACGAATAACATTTTCCAAAATTACCTTCAAAACACCACATTTCCCAAGCCTTTACCACGAAACAGTGACGTTAAACGTAGGAAAAATCTCTATTTGTAGGGATTTTCATCTAAAATGTATGGCCGTAGGAAAAAAGAATAGATTTTTTGAAACCATTAAATTGTAGGAACTTTTCAGTAATATTGGAAAACTGTATACATTTCGCAATTTTTTTCGATTTGCGATAGCATACTAGTAAATTATTTTTAACTTTTTTATTAGGATCTAGGCGATTCTGCTCACTTCAAAAGAAATTTTTGTTTAATTATTTTTTTTAAATGCGTCCTATACTCTAATCCCAAGATAGAAATGTATACTTCAGATCAGATCAGACCAGTATAATCTGGTCTCAAATAAATTAAAGATAAAGTTTCACCAAGTAATCTTTGCAATTAAGGTCGCAATTTTTTAACACAAGCTTTACGTAGACTTATGGAAGGACACTCATGCTTTAATCGACTCAAAAATGGATTTTTTAACATTTAGATGCGACCAATTTTTAGTTTTTTTTTTATTGTAGACAACTATCAAAAGGGGTTCCATTTAAGCTTATAAAAAATTTTGAGGTCATCCTTAAAAAAATCAATTGTTATCAAATTTTTTCAATTATTCGAATAATTGTTTCTGTATTTTTCAATGCAACATTAAAACTTTAAATAATTCAATTAAAATATTAGTTCAGCCACAAAGCTTGAAGTTTATTTAGATCAGAACAATGAAATTATCACTTCTTTTGTCTTTACTGCCTTTCAAAACATTAAATTCCTGCAAAATTCTTAATAAAGTTTTTCCCATAGTCTATTTAACAAAAAAACTGCAATTGCCAAATTGTGATTCATAACCCAAACAATAAGACTAAAAGAAAAATAAGAAGAACTTTTACACGCTCGGTTGCCCTCAATTTCTGATTAAACCAGGCGCAAATCACACAGACAAAACCGAATATAATACAATTATATTAAAAATATAATAATAATAATAATAAAAAAGAAAAGCAAAACTATATTAAAAAACAACTACTTAAATCAGCAAACATAATTTTTCAATACAATTATAAGTAAAACAATTACATTTAACTACAAGAAACTTAAAAAAAAGAGATATAAAAGTATAAATACAATCTTAAAAGAAATATCGAAAATGAAAGCGCAAAGTTCATTTAACCAATATATTTTTCAATTAAAAATGTTCTCTGAGAAAATTTTCAAGACCCTACACTACACCATCGTCGGTAGTGGTGAGAACATTCTGTGTGTCCGTGCATATCGAGCCCTATCCGCGAAAATAACGTAAGCGACATGAATATCAGTTTTCGTTATTTTTAATAAATTACTTTATTGGCAACATTTGCATCATCTCCTAAAATGTCATGGTCACATAAGGTACCGTTACGATTTTATAGCAAGAACAATTTTATTGTAAGCGACAAATTTCATACAAAATTTATATGAAATAAAATAAAAAAGCTCTCTCCTGTAAAATTTGATTTTTGGCGCTTACACTATTTTCGCGGTTAGGGGTCGATATATTTGTAACAGTGTGGTCACTTAGGATTCTTGAATCTAAGGCGATTAACCGATAATTATCAGTCTGTCGGTCTGTTTAGGCAATTTTAAGCATTATTTAAGGTAATTTGGACAAAAGAAAACGTATTTGTTTATTGATAGAGAGACTATTTTGAAAGCTTTTTGACCTTTCAGATACAGAAAACGCCCATTCCGCTCATGAAAACAAAAATGGTCTCATTCCGAAAAATGTTTGCGTCATTTTCCGAAGCACCATAATAGGGAATGAATTCCGTTTCCGAACGGAATTGTTCTCTGTGGCATGGCTGATTAAACCAAATAAAACTGTTAAGCTTATAAGAATTACAGCAACAGTTCACTTGTAACAATATCAAAGGTTAAACAAAATGATCAACAATAAACAGTGAGTTTATCTCTGCTTACATTCACCACTACAATTGATTGGAACTATTCCAACATTAATTGTAGTTGTAAGTAGGTTAAGAAAAAACAAAACAAAAACAATCTCTGCCAGTCAATTTTTTTTTTTTTGAAAAGTGTCAAAATCTTCGCAAAAATAGAGCTGGTTCTTTCCAAGTAAGAATCTTTTACTAAATTGACTTAGGAAAGGTCTTCAACAATTGTGCTAGATAACTTACCGAAAATTGATTGGGCCTTAAAAATATTATAAATAATAGCATTTAAATTAAATTTGGCACGATTTAATGATTAAAAAGTTCCAAAATTTATCTCCTCTCTCGAAAATAGCTTTTATGACTAAATAAAGAGCAGAGATGAAAAAGTTTATACAGTTGTACATTTTGTTAAATATAATTTGTATGTAAACATGATCTTGTTTGTCCTTTGTTTAACCATTCTAGACAACGATATAAATTTTCTTTAAAAAAATTCTCTCTCTATCTCTTAACACATTACAATGCCTTAGTGCATTAACCAAATCTGTTTATATGTTCCTATTTTAGTATTTTTTTTAAATCTTAAAAAAAAAATACGAGCAAAGGTTAAAACGTGCTTAGCTCTTTTGCTATCGAGAATAAAAATTAATTGACAGCTGTCAATTGACATTTATTAAAAAAAAAAATGGCTCTTTTGCAATCATGTTTGGTTTTTTTCACAAGCTACTAATAGCGGTCACTTAAGGTTATTACACGACGTAAATTTTTGTTTAGTTTTTCTTTTTGTTTTCTTTTTAGATTTGCTTATTGTAAATTGCTAATCATTGATAATTAAAGATAAGCAAATATGATGTATGTCTGCTCTTTTTATTTGTAATTTGTTAAGATCAACAAATAACACTGTACAACAATTTCGAACTCTTTCCAAAATTACGGGGTGCTGAATGCCAGAATCCGTTGTAGAGTAGGACGAAAACAAAACATGTGTGCCCCCTTTTGGCCTGTTCATTTAGCATATCGGATAATGAAAATATATGTTTTTTACACCAGGGACCTGTTTCTCAAAACTAAAAGTTAGAAATCTACAAGTAAAATAAAAGCAACAATTTTACAATTTTTGTTTCAAATATATTTTACTTGTAGTTTTGTAACTTATTGTTTTGAGAAACAGGGCCCAGGTATAAGTTATATTCAGAATTTTTGTAGAAAATGCGACGGCAAGTATTTTTTTCGAACATATTAACCCTCTAACTCACCTGTATAACGGTAATTTTTGTCTATATTCTAACAAATCGTAAAAAACACCCCCAAGAAGGAAAATGGTGACCATGAAATTAACCTGCTCATGCCAGAACAAACCAAAGCCCAAAAATTTAACGAAAACCGCAAAAAAAAAACAGTCAAACTCAAAAATCAATAAACATTCTCCAAACGACTGGGTTCTACTGTATGCTTATTTCATTCATTAAAAAACTACAATGCACTGATTTAAAAAAAGTAGTATAATTTTTAATAATGGTAAAATTCATTGAATAAAATAAGTTTAGTATATTTAAACGTCATTTTACAACTAAAAAGTGACCTTTTAAATAAAAAGTAAATTTTTTCGTTTGTCAACTCTTTTGCTAAAATGTCTCTGTTGCATAAAGAAAAAAAAATTATTAAAAAAAAAAAATAAAAAAAAATTACTGTCCTTTATTTATTTAAATCCTTTAATGGTTCTATTTTAAATTGCCATGAAGCACATAATGAAATATTCTTTTTTTAGATAAATACAACTTTTTTAAAACAATTCAATTTTAGTATTAAAACTAAATTTTTCTTAACACCGATTTAGTTCAGCGGACATATAATATCATTTACATCGCCTGAACTAATAAACAACAATTTTTTTTAGCGATTAAATCTCTGTTTTATATGAACGATATCTCCCTCCATAACAAATCTATTTGTAACAATCATTTAAGTACAAATTTCCTGTACTTTCTACATGTCATGTAAAGGAGAGAGAGAGAGAGAGTATGGGTGGGTGGATGCGCTCTATACTTTTGAGACTTTGATTTCTGCTTAATTTATTTTTGCGGCTCTTTTTTGCGCCACACCACAATTGTCGCCTTTCTTTGTTTATTGTCGTGTAATTGTATTTAAACGAAATCATGACAATTTAGTCGGAAAAAACCACCCACACTTCCCTTTTTTAGTATATTTTTTTTATTAATACAAATTTTTTCGTTGTGTTTTCGTTTTTCTTCCTAATCATGATTTGTAGTATATGTTTTTGTAGAAAAAGACCTGCCCTCATTGTTTGAATTTGATAATTTACGTTAGAGTAAAAAAATACCTCGTCAACTTTCTTTCAAAAATGCTTGTCATTGGTTTTTGTAATAGCTACAACGAAAAGTCATCAATATAATGAAATTTTGCATATGTGTACATTAAATCTGTGGTTGTTGGGATCTGTTTGGCATATAACCAAATATTTTTAAATGATAATAATAAAAAAAAAATATAAATACACAAAGACAAAATCAAACAAATAATAACTAAATAATTTATTAGAATATTTTGTAGAGGGAATTAGAATGTCCTAGTTATGAAAGGACTGAAATCTTAACAAATTTCCAGTCCTATATTCATCAATAATTTAATAGTCAGCTAAAAGTCCAATATTTCATCAAAACGCCATTAAAAAATATAAAGTCCCTTTTATCTGCATAAAATCATATTCTATTTAAAATAAAAGCTCGCCTTTTAATTAAAAAGTATTTTTGCACTCTTTTCTATCTTTTTCTTTTTTATCGAAAAATCATTCTTTTGCACTTAAAAAACACAATTTTTCCCAAAAAGTAAATTTTTCCACTAAAAAGTCACCTTTTCACAAAAAAAAACCATTTTTCCACTAAAAAGTCACCTTTTCACAAAAAAACCATTTTTTCACTAAAAAGTTTTTTTTTTTTTTTTTTTTTTTTTTTTTTTTTTTTTTTTTTTACTAAAAAGTCACTTTTCAGTCACAGCACAATTATTAATGTATAAAAAAAACCAGTTTCTTTTTTAAAAATGAGTTCTAATAAAAAGTAAGAATAATAACTTTTCTCATTCTTTTGACTTGGAACTCTTTCACCAACTAAAGGCCCAACTAGAATGTGCATAACGTCGCTTAAGCAACTGTGCGAATACATGTTAATTATATGTGTTAAACCATATTCTACTTAAAGAATCTTTTTTGCTACACAGAAAAAATTATTTTTCGAATTCAAACAAAAAATTTGTAGAATCAAAACATTTTTTGTCTGAAATCGGTCCTACAAACAAATTCGCATATTCAAACAATTTATTTGCATTTTGTTTACTGAAAAAAACACTGATTTTTTCAAACAAATAATTTTGCTGAATCAAACAAAAATTTTTGCACAAGCAATGAAGCGCACCGAAGCTTATAAGTTTTATGAAACTGTCATTTGCTTAAGCAAAGTGCCAAACTGATCGCACATTCCTTATGGAATTAAATGTTTTTTTATTTAGTTTTTGTTTTATAAATGTGCGATCAGTTTCGCACTTTGCTTAAGCAAATTTGAGAGGCTATTCGTTAATTTTTGACCGAAACTTAATCTGTGCTTATGCACATTCTGGTTGGGCTTTAAAACAGATATTTTTATTGTGATTGTTCGCAAAATAAAATGCCCTGTAGTGCGATTAACAAACTTTTATAACGATAATCTTATCGTTAAAACAAATATGTATAGCAAAAATTGATCGAATTTGCTGTTCAGTAACATTTTTAACAATATTCGCTGCCAGCTTTTACTTTAAGCAGTCTATTTTCGTTATTTGAGCGATAATAATTGACGTATTGCTTATTAAATTGACAAAGTGTATTTTTTGTTTAAAATTGCTTTTGGCATACGATATTAAATACACGAGATTAAATTATATTAATACAAAAATACCGTAAAAATATCGTTAAAAAGAAAAATCAATTTCGATTGTCGGTTCGTTAAAAGTTAGTGAATTGCACTACTGGTTTCATTTTTTGCTGTCCTTATTTTCTCTACCCCAATTATTATTTATTTTTTCTTTTGATTTTTTATTTAACATACAAGACACGAGGAAAACTAAATGTATTAATATGAATAATTTCCCCCTTTTTGTATTATTTACTTTGTTATTTATAAAATGTTGTTGATTTAATAAAGGAGGAACAATTATTGTCTTTATTACTTTAATATTTTGTTTATTTAAGTATTTATGTCTTGTGAATAATTTTATGATTGCTATAACAATGATTATAGCTTTTCAGCACACAAACTCATTTTATGATATTTATTACAATAATTATGGGTTTTAAGCACATACATTTATTTTTCCAGATATTTTTTTGTGAATTGATTAAGTATCCTTGTAACCTTTTAACTATTGTCTGGTATGATGCAAGCTCTATAATATTCTGTTCCTATTTTAAGGCTTTTATTTTTGTATGGTATGACTCAAGAAGGTTATAATGTGTTCGGTTCCGAATTTAAATCTTAAAATAAACATTTTAAAGTTTTATGAACCGGTTGGTCGTCTATTTTGTATAATCCTGCTTTTCAAAAGAGAACCAAAAGGACACAAATATTGTTTGTTCTTTGTATATAAATTAAAGTTATCTTAAAACCTTGCCACAAAGTAAACTACCAATTTATTAACTGAACTCTTTCCTGGATATCGTTCCACATTAAGCCCTTGTAATCTTTTATAATTGCCGTCTTGACGTTACACTCTTGGTGGATGCACCTTCCCTCTATATAATGTTTGCCGGAAATAAGGCTTACCGATATTGCTTACACGGTATGATCTAGGACGATGACATTTTGCAATATTATTTCATATGTAATAAAAGTAGGATTTTTAATACGACCTTTATTATTTTATATGTACATATATATAAAGTTTTTTTTTTGGGATTATTTGGTTCATTCAGCAAAAATTTAACGTAAATATTCAAAAACTTTATTTCCCTTTTGTTCATGTTGTTACGAAATTCAATTAAGAATTATTTGTTAAATTATTATTTGTATTTGTAAAAGAATGTTAAGCCTAATTGGAGCTTTAAAACCACTGTACAGATTATTCCAGTAAGAATGATGTGGCACAATATTTTGTTATGCCTAAAAGTAGTCATTAAAATAAAATCTTTAACAGCTTTTATATCATAAGGTTGGTAACGTATTGCGGCAAATTTTCAAGAAATATCTAGACGGTTAAGATTAGCTCAAAATACAGCTCAAGAAGGCGAGCGTAGTGAAGACTGTAACCAAATGAAATTGTAAATCGTTTAAGGGCCAAATAATGCTACGTTCATACGACGATATAAACCACTCGTTTTGCTCTCTAAAACTAGATTGCCAAACATGCTGTTTTTTACGATTCTTTATTGTTTAATTTTGACATTTTTTTGTGTTGTTAGTGTGATTTTATTTAAAATAAATAAAAAAAGTAAGTAAAATTTGGTTATTTCTTTGTTTTAATGTTTTTAGTTAGAGTTAGTTCAGGTAAACTAACGATAATTGTATCAAAATTGGACTTGATAGTAAATTTTTCCTGTTTCACAGAATGTTTCAAAATGAAACGACCTGTTTCGCTCTCAAATTTTGTATGGCAAAACATGTTGTTTCTACTAGGCTTGGAGCGCGAAACAGGAATAGGAGAGCGAAGCAGGAATGGGAGAGCGAAACAGGAATATTGCTGTCCGTGTGAACATGGTGGAAGCCACACAAATGGCTTGGAAATATGCCAACATTTATCGTTTGCACAAATGTTTTGTGTCTAATATTTGGCAGACATGTTGAATATTTGTCAAACTTTTTGTAGCGTCTAGCGTTAAATGTAATCACTTTTGTGAAAACTGTGGAGGGTGAAGACGTTGAAAAAGAAGCATTAAAATAATTTTTAGTCGTATATTCTAATTTTGTAAGCACCGTTGATTGGAACCATAACAGTTTCTTCTATAAAGCACTCTTTACTACAAATTCTTTTTCCTTATTTTATATTTCCCCTCCGTTTTAAACAAATATGTACTTAGTGAGCAAAATCACTTCAGCGCTATTTCTATAATTAATGTTTGTACGAAATGTGTATGTTTAGTTTATTGGCGAACACAAAACGGACAACAAAGTGTATGCTTGCCAAGCTATTTGTGTAGTTTATTTTGCCCTTTATTTAAACATTGGTTGTGATCATATAAGCTTTTTCTTAACCATAAGTTAACCCTCAAATGGTAGTGGTTAACTACTTTTATTTTTTATTATTTATTATTTTAATAGAGTTAACCTTCTTTAGTCTGAATAAACTTTTTACTTTACCAATTATTGTAAATATGATACTTTAGTTAAGCAATAAATATCATTTAAGTTTACTAATAATTAACCTAAGTCGAATTAATAACTTATCTACCTACAATTTTTTTCAGATAACTATTCCAGTATTTTTATTATTTCTGCTTCTTATTTCTAAAATTGTTCACGCTTTTCTTTCTTTAATTGTTTTATTTTTTACAAAGTTCATCTTTAAACACTACAATTTATAATATTTTTCAATTCAATGAAGAAAAAAAATTTCATTCCTGCGTTGTTGCTTAGTTTTTTAGTTTGGCAATACCACAAAAAGCTGCGAAAATTATATGATTTTACTCTGATAATCTTCCACTTACTTAGACCCTGAGAATTTTGCATCGTTTGTGCAAAATAATTGTCTATGTGGTTGTTGTTAAGTTTTAGCACTTTTGCTTTTTCGCAAGAGTGCAACTTTTGTGGTGAATACATTTATTGTTTTTGCCTTCATTGGTGGTGGCACAAGGAAAACAGGCAATTTCATATTTACGATTTCCCTGACAATTACGATTTGCAAACCTTTTTGATGACCTTGACTTTTTTGAGAAAGTGTCGACAAAAATAATGTTTAAATTACTTGAAGAATATAAGACGTATATTCTATAAATAAATATGCCTAATTTTCAATGTACATAATTTCTTTTATTTTTATTACGCGCGTTAAGTATCCTATACGCATATGAGTTGGCCTTTTAACATTTATGTGTATACAGGTAGGGCAATCTCTAATTTGCAACAGGTGTTTAAGACAATAAGGGTTTTTCATACGTTAAGGATTACACATGCGTTCTGATTTACTGCCTGCTCAACAATTTCAAACGTTAATGTTCGTATAGAAATTTTCTACGAAAAAAATTCAGTTTTAAAAATATGTTTTCGAAATTGTTCGAATTAGTTTTATGAATTTTATATTTTGTACTTAAGGATTTTAATGTTGCAAATAAAATCAGTGTCTTACAGTCTAGCAAACACTTAAGACGTTTAAATATATACTTTTTGGTTTTTTTTTTAATTTTGTGTTTTATAGAATATAACGTTTTACAAAACATTGTGTTGTTTTTGATTTCGAAAAATTTAAATGATTTTAACTTTGATATATTTTCAATAACAACGATTTAAAAACCCTTTCAAGTGTCTCGTATAAATAAAATTAAAGTTTTTAATGGCTCTGTTTTGAAAAGTTTTTTTTTTTTGCTATTTTCGAAATAAAAAAAAATTGTTTTTAAGGTTTGAACTTTAAATCATTTGTAATAACGACGATCTTAAAACATTTTTTGTGGTCTCGTTCAATAAACTGCACTCATTTACACAATTTTCGAGTACGCAAACGCTTTTCGGTATCATTATTGAGTGCCCAGTAGATCTAAATTTTGAGCACGAAAACAAACCATCTAGTTTTCTAGACATCAATCAATATTAAATTAAGTATGATATTCATAACAATTTTTTGACAAATTTTACAAGAAATCTAAATTTTAGACATCAAATAAATCTAATTCATTTTATTCATTAATTTTTCTATCTTTTTTTTTTCTTTTAGGGGGAAAAAGTTTGCTCCAAGGAAAGCAATAGAAAATCTAAACGATCACGAAGACGTTTAAAAGTTAGACGAAGAAAGTGCAAGTTTAAGACTAGAAAGAAAGTTAAGCAAACATCGGAGAAAGAGAACAAAATTTAAAAAGAGGAAAATCGTATCTCATCTAAAAGCTACACAGTAAGCAGTTAAAGAAAAAGAAATAAACTTCTAAAAAAGATCAACAACATACGCCTTCATATCAAGCCGATAAGCCGATTCCGAAATTTTATGAAATCCTAAAAAAAACTCATCGAATTCTAATTAAAAACCAGGAAAAAAATTTGTAAAGCAGGATTTATTAAAAAAAAAACGATATTGAATATTAAAAAAGGATATTGAATATTAAACAAAACTGACAAACTACAGAAAGAACAGGGAAACGCAGGTTTATTTAAAATAGAAAAAAAATATTTTTTAAAAAAAATAGTAAAACAAAAACAAAAAACAGATTAATTTTATTTTGTGATAATTTTTAAGCTACAAAGTAAAACTTATAAGAGAACAAAAAAGTAATTTCCTAAATTAAAAAAAAAAAAAAAAATTAAAGTACTTAAAATTAAATTGCTTAAAATTTGCTACACATTTATTTAAAGTTCTAAAAAAAACAACTAAAAATTAAATTTAATTTAAAAAAAGCTGAATTTTTGTAAAATTTAAAGAAAAAAAAAACAAAGAAAACATCTTCCGCTAGTTGTTAGAAAAAGTTTTAATTGTAAAAAAACCAGAAATATTTTTAAAATTCGTAAATTTTCCCTTAATTTATTGTTGTTGTTCTTAACACACATTCTTTTTTTTCTAAGACAACAAAAGAAGTTGAAAATAACGGTCTTAATTTAAATTAAAGAAAAAAAGACGAAAAACCCTAAAATTTAAACGCTACAAAACTCTTTTCGAACACATTTTTTTTGAAAAGAAAAATAACTTTGCTAAAAAAAAATCTTAAAACTTTTTGTAAATCTTTAAAATTAACAAAACACAAAACAAATTATTTACTTAATTAAATTTTAAAGATCGTTTTTTATAAATATTTATTATAATTAAAAGAAAAAAAACACAACAGCAAAACACAAGAAGAAGAAAACCGACAACAAAGAACAAAATTTCTTTTGTCCTTAAATAAGTTTGTAAAAGTTTTACTTATATTTTTGTTTGAATATTTTAAATTGTAATTGTATTCGATATTAATGAGCAACATGCGTCAAAAGGATTTACGCCCCGCACCTGCTCTTATTGAGTTTAAGGGAATGAAGTTCCTAATCACTGATCGGCCATCAGATGTAACCATACATCATTATATAATGGTAAGTACGATAAACATTATTATATAAGTATGTACATAACTAAATCTGTTAGTGATTTACAAAGAATTTGACACAAATCTGTTGTTAATCAGCGTTTAAAAAACTGCAGGCAACGTAGAAAAACTGTAATTTGTTCTACTTCTTTATTTGTCATTGGAAAAAAACAGTTGCTTGTGATTTTAAAAGCTAAATTGCATTATAAATAAAAGCCGACAAATGCTGTTATTGCAGAAAACCATTTAAATATTCTCTTACTTATAAAATTTCGTTTCTTTTTTTTTATATATACAAATGTCTATTTTGTTCAGGATTGATTTGCCTTAATCGATCCGTAATATCACCGTAGCCCCTACAGAAATGTTCTCTAGGAATAACAATCTCTTCGGAATATTTAATTAGTTTTGTCAGGAAATTATTCGGTAATTCAGAACACAAACTTTTACATACTCTCAAAATTTTTTTCGAAATAAAAACCAGAGGGCAGTTCTGTGTATTTTGAGTTGATTTTGAATATTTTTCATACAAAAGTTGTATTAAGAAATTCATCTAAATTTCAATCACATAAATTTCTATATAGATACTCTCATCATTTGATTTTTTAAATACATATTCCCTCTTTGGAATTTTATATACTTCCTATATAACCCCCCCTCCCAAATAAAAAGTCACTTAAAGACAAACAAATCTCATATTGACAAATTAATCTAAATAATATAACGTGAATCATAACCTCATACCATACCGACTATACCTTCTTACTTGTTTTTCTTCGTTTTTTAATAGTATTTTAAATACTCCTTCTTTTTTCAGGAATTAAAGAAAAATAATGTTAACACTGTGGTACGCGTATGTGAGCCCAGTTATAATACTGAAGAATTAGAAGCACAAGGCATCACCGTTAAAGATTTAGCATTCGAAGATGGTACTTTCCCGCCGCAGAATGTTGTTGACGAATGGTTTGAGATTTTAAAGCAGAAGTAAGTAACATTTACAATAAATAATTTATTCAATATTTTGAAAAAATTTGCAACGTATTAATCTAAATCTATCTATTAGCTGTAAAGCTTTAACATATATTTAAAATATTCCTTATTTTTTCTCTCTTAACTATTGTTTATCATAATAATTTTTGAAGAAAAAACCTTAAATTCAAGTGGGGGTTTCGTTGTTCTTTAAAAAAAACTCATCATTTTACATTTAATTTTTTTTATTTAACAAAAAAATTATTGACTACAAAAGTATAAGAAAATACACAATACGAATTTGTTTTAATATAAAGACAATTAATTATCCACCTCTATTTAATTTTGATTAAAAATATCACTAAAACTTAATTTGAATTTTTTTTTTAATTTGTTTGCTGTCTTTGTTATTAAATCTATTGTTGAATTTGATTGCTGTTTATTTTTTTTTGTTTAAAAAATGCTCATAATGTTTAAATCCTTCTTTAAAAAATAACTCTTGTTCTAGTTTTACACTAAAAACTGTTTAAAATTTAAGCATGAAAACTGCTTTTTTAATTCACTAACTTGTTTTTCTAACCGTTCGCTTTGTTTTTCTTTTTAAATTACGCTTTCTCTTTTTCAAGTTAATAAACCTTAATCTATAAGTCCAAAAATATTTGCTTTAGACTTATAATTTTTTACCCTCTTTTTTTCTTCTATGTTCCCCCTTCTTTTTTTGGTATCCATTTATAGTTTTAGTAAGAAAACTTCCTCTTCCTCTCGAGCATCCTTTTTGAGAAACAAACGTTTTTCATTAAGACATAATAAATCCCATAAAACAGCTGATACAATCGACAACACCAACACTTGTAATAATACTACTACCACAACTACTACCAAACATTTTTCTTCTACCAGTACTACTGCAATTGGTACCAGTATTAATACTTCTCCAACCAACAATACCCATCATACCCATCTTAATACTTCTACCACACATAATTTACAAAATAGAAATCAAATTATTTGCAGTAATAGAGTTACTGAAGATGATGATAAAAATACCACTTGTAGGTAAGGTTTTTTGTTTAAAGGCAGAATTAGTCTTTACTTTCTGTTTCTGTTCTGTTCCGTGCCGTTCTGTTTCGGAATTGTAAAAGTTACTTTTTCTGTAGCAACTTAGCAGCCATTTATGACAAAATTATTAGTTTTGCACCGTCCATTGTTTTATTTCAATGAGTTTAAAGCACATAAATTTGAATTCTTAAAATCAAAAAATAGTTTATTTCAATATAAATATGTATTTTTTATTATTTATTTTGCTGTCACTTACGACTACTTAACGAATTTTTGATTTTAACAAACTGAACCGCAACAAAACAGAAAAATTAATCAATTTCACAGGTTTTTTAATAACAAAAACAAATCAGCTGATTCGTAACAGAACAGAAAGTAAAGACTAACTGAACCTTAAAGTTACCGGATTTTTGATTTGGTTTTTTTTCGTGTTTTTAGTTTAGTAATGTTGTAATTGTCAAAGTAATGTTTTATTGTCTCTTTCTTGTTAAAAACAAAAGTATATAATTAATAGCAATTTTAAGAACTTTTTCTTAATACATACATAATTATTATGTATATACATATGTATATATAAAACCGTTAATATATAAATTAAGAACTATTTGTTTTGGCAACATGAAAAACTCCTGGCACCACTAAAAATGTATTCTGGCAACGCAAAAAACTTCTGGCAGCACTAGCATAAGCTGCCAAAAATCTTTTTTTGTTTACAATTATACACCAGCATTTTAGCTTTAAACCAGTGTTCGAAAATAAACAGTTCATTATTTAGCGTTCGGCTCACACACCCAAGAACGATATCTATTTTTTTCAAGTGTTTGTGTATACGAGCACAATCCTTAATACCGTTCAAGGCGAATTTATAGCAGGTGATCTTATCTTGCTACAAAAGCAACAGCTGATTACTAACCTTGTGTCAAAATGATATACCGTTCATGTGGTTCTGGGGAATAATTACTACATTCTATAAGTTTCCCTTAAAATTATGAAATAAGAAATTTTTTAAATTATTAAATTTCAAGACAAACAATTTAAAAGTAAAAAGAAAATGAAATATTTGTTTAAATTGTTCACTACAATGTTGTATTATTTTTGACACAACGTTAAAATACTTTACAGTGTTGTAAACGTTTTCAAAATAAGACCACCTTGTATGAATTCGCCTTGATACCGTTCGTATCTATTTTCAAGAAAGAGCCGAACACTAGATAGTGTTCTGTTCTTCGTTAAAAGCATAACAATTGTAGTGATACTGTAGACAAACTTTATATTTTAATGTTCTATAATGTTTCTTTTTTAAATTGATAAAGAAATGAACAATCAAACAAATTTAAGCAACGACCGCACCACGAACAGCTTGTGCGTGCATTGGGTATATGTTTTGTTCGTATAAAATTATTATGCTGGCTTTTTGTTTGTATGTGTATTTTGTTTTTGTAAAAATGCTTGGTTTTTTTACCAGCCAAAAGGGACGAACATTGATAAGCTAAACCGAACACAATGAAGCTTGTGGTTAAAAAAAACAAGTAAGAGTGCTATATTCGGCTATGCCGAATCTTATATACCCTTCACCATGAAAAGAACAGAAGTTTATATATATATATTTAAATATATGTATATATACATGTATATTTATAAAATATATATCGTTTAGTTTTATTTAATTATTTGCACATGATTTCGTGCTATTAAATATATTAAAAGTTAAATTAATATATAGCACGTTTAGTTTTGATCTAAGTATATCAGTATTTGGTCATACCGACATCTTAAAGTATAAAATTACCATTTACTTTGGTGATAAAACTTGTGGTCGGGAAGTTCTATGGTTCCCGAAAATAGGTATTAAAAAAAACTATATTGTTGACATTACTTTTTTTTTTTACCGATATTCCGAGTTTTTCTAAAGATTTCCGATATTGTGTTCTTCTAAAGATTTCCGATATTTTAATATCTAAAACTTATGAATAGGTCATAATACAGCTCTAAAATTTTAGTTAATGTTTTTCAATCCTTTTTTGGAGTATTTTGCACATAACTTAACCATTTTTAACCGATTTGGCAGATTTATATACCAACGTGCTTAAAAATAATATTTCCATTGCATATATGTATATATACCTACATATATGTACATATATTTAAGCAAACTTAATTATAAAAAAAAACAAACTTAATTATAAAAAGAGTAATTTTTGGGATTTCAGTATTTTGATTATTACTCAGTAATTTCTTAACCGATTTGACAGATTTATATACCGAAGTGTTTAAGAAGAAATTTACCATTTACTTGTGTTATAAAGCTTGGACTCAGAGAGATCTATGGTTCCCGAAAGTGGGTATTTAAAAAAAAAAATTAATTTTGGTCATAACTTTTTTGTATCTGAAACGATTTTTCTGAATTTTTTATAAAATATGTTCTACTAAAAATTTTCGATATTTTGGTATATAAGTCATATCCATAGGACACATGGCAGCCCTAAAATTTAGGTTTTCATACAATTTTTAATTTTTTTTTGTACGGGAGGTACCACGCCCACTTCTCCAATCCCGCCCACATTTTGTAGGATGGTGTGTATTGGCTACCTAAATGTGTGTACCTAATTTGGAAACTTTGGCTTTTGCCGTTCCCCAGATATACAGCAAAAAGTAATAAAATTACAACAACCACAAGGGATTTTTGGAAAATATTAGAGGTAGTCGTGGTTTTTTGCTCATATCTCAGCCATTTGTGGATCGATCTTGCTGAATTTCAATAGCAACCGATGGTAGACTATATGTGACATAAATGTAAAACAACCTAGCCGCTATCATGTCTGGTGTCTCCGGAAAACACATATCAAACGTAAGACGGACAGACGGACGGATATCGTTAAATCAACTTCTCTCCCCATAAGGACCCAGAATATATATACTTTATTGGGTCTAAGATCAATATTGTAGAAATTACAAACGGAATGACAAACTTATATATACCCTTTTTCACCTGAGGTGAAGGGTATAAAAACCGAACGGAATTAAATGTTCTCATCTTTTGTTGAGTTCGATAAAAACAGTATTATTTTTGTATTCGAGAGTAACTTACAGGCAAACGTTATTTTTTTTTAATGATTTTCCACCCAAAAACTATTAGCGTTTGTGCTTTGCGCAAATCTAACGAACCGAACACTAAGGAGCGATATTTAGTGTTTATTTTCGAACACTGCTTTAAAAAAATAAAAAATATGGCGGTCCGTATGTCAAAAGTTATTGTTTGAGCGAACCGAACACTAAGGAGCGATATTTAGTGTTTATTTTCGAACACTGCTTTAAAAAAATAAAAAATATGGCGGTCCGTATGTCAAAAGTTATTGTTTGAGCTTATTTGCAACTGAGCAAATCTGCACTACTATTTTTCTCAAGGTGGTGTTTTAGTAGGTCTGCACGAAACGCCTGCTGATTTTGTGCAGAGTTATGTGCAATTGTTTTTGTTACAATTGTTTTTGACATTTCTACAATTTTTTACGCAAACAAAATGCGTGTTTTGTTTTTATTGTTGGATTGTTGTAGTTGCGCGCAGGCCTACTATTTGAGCCATGGAGCAAACAAAGTAAATTGAAGCAAATTAAAATACGTACATTTTGATGTTGTGTTGCGCAAATGTTTGTAGTTTTGCACACATTTGCATCGTTTGCACTACCCATCGTGCTTACCCTTTATATTTTTCGTAATTGCTTAATTTATTACAAAAAAATTCAAGAAATAAATCGTGTATTTTTATATTTTTACATTTAATTCTAAATGCTACAGAGTACTTAAAATGTTAAATGTTTTAATCGTAGTTCCGTGAAGTGTTATGCGATTTATATTAAACGGTGCGATCATTTGCGACTCCGATTACCATTATATTAATCGAAAACCCCTAATTCGGAGCTTCCTTAGAGTTTCCACTTGGTTATGTTTTTATAATCGCCATAACTCTTGTTTTAATGATGGGACAAATTTAGAAATAACTAAATTTGGGTTTTTTAAATGTTTTAAATCATTAAAATAAAATAAAACAAAAAGTTCTTAAAATCTATTAATATTATTGTTGAAAGTGTTGTTTTGTGTTTAATATCTTTATAATTTTTATTTAATGTTTATTTCCTTAGATACCAACAAAATCCAGAAGCTTGTGTTGCTGTGCATTGTGTCGCTGGTCTCGGCCGTGCACCTGTTTTGGTAGCCTTGGCTCTTATTGAACTGGGTTTGAAATACGAGGCAGCTGTAGAAATGATAAGAGAGTAATTTAATCCTATATTTTTTAATTTTCATACAACTAATTATCTTTGTTTTATTTTTTAAGCAAACGACGAGGAGCAATTAATGCCAAACAATTATCATATTTGGAACGTTACAAGCCCAAAGCCAGGCTAAAGCACAAAAATGGCCATAAAAATTCATGTTGCGTGCAATAGATTTCCAAAAACCATAAAAATTCCCACCAGTTGAAAAGTGTTCATTTTTTAATTTAAAAAGAAAAAAATACAAAAACAAAAAATACAACAAGATGAAAATAACAAACTATTAAAAAAAACTTAATTGATCCTGATTGATGATTGATTTAAAAAACCAACAAATAATTAATTAAAAAAAAACAAACAAAATATATTATGAAGGAAACAACAACAACCACAACAAATATGGAAACCAACAAAGTAAACAACCAACCAAGAAAACTAAAAACAACAAAAAAACAATTTTAATCTTTAAACAAATATTTGTAAAAATTTTTTTCTAAAAAAAGTAACACCAACACCCCTCTATGCTCCTGCCCCAAATCCCCGCACACTACCCCAGGCAAAATGTTGAAAAATCTCGCTCCCTGGTTCCCCCTGTTATTCATTTGAACCTAAATCAAACTTTATTTTTTAAAAAATGCAACACTATATTTAATTGATATGATTATATATTTAAATATTTTATTATTATTTTTGTAATTAAAAGATTTAGTTTTTAAAAACAACAAAATTTACTTTTTTTTTTTTGTTAATTGATATATGTTTTCTTTTGTTTAGAAATAATTTGCATATAATAGTTAAAATAATAATGAAAAAAGAAAGCAACAAAAACGATTTTGAAAAAATATTATCTACATAGTTATCTACATACATACATATTTAGCTTATTTTTGTGGTAGTTAACGATTTGTAGATATTTTATTTGAAAGATTTAATTCTTTTAGTGAATTTTTTGAACGGATTTTCGAACTCATACATTCAACACTAATTTAAATGTATTGACAAGCTTTCAACTAATTTGTAAATTGTAGTAATGAACCTTTTTGTGTCTTTAAACTGCGACAATTGCGCCACATAGAACTTGAAATTGTAAAAAATAACAAGAAAATTAGAGTTGTCAAACCCGGGTTTTTTGAATAAACCGGAAAATGCAACAATTTCTCTGGTGTTCAAAATACAGAAACAATTTTTTCAACAACAATATAATGCATTTATTATTATTTTTTTGCAACATTTTGTTAAAATTTTCATTCAAAACTAAATAAAATTTTTAGAAACATCATTTTCAATTTAATACAAATCAAGGCGAATTCATTCGAGGTAATCTCGGTACTACAACAAGTACAACTCGACCAAAAACCACAAGCAATTTGTTTTTGTAAAATCGTTGTACAAGGTCAAAAACAGAAAGAACACAAAACAGAAACAAAGATAATAAACAAAATTTTGACATCCAACAATGAAAAAGCAAAAAAAAAAAGTTATCAGCTGGGCTTTTAAGATCACCTGTAATAAATTCGCCTTGATACAAATTGTTGCTGAAGTAGAAGTTTTTTAAAGTTGAGTCTACTTCTACTTCAGCAACAATTTGTATGAAATTGTATTTTTTATGACGATATACTTGTTTTTAAATATTTCAAAAATTTGGTCGGCTTCAAAGGATTTTGGTAGGTTTTGCAGACAATTTTGTTCGGATGATAATTTTTCAAACGGCAACTCTGATTAGCATTGAAATTTTCCATAACCAGACTCTCGTCGCCGAGGTGTTTTTGCTCGGTTATGACAGGAGAATTACTCATCATGTGTTATTTTAAATATTTTTTTTTTTTGATAATTAGAATTGTGGTTATTTTGTTGAACTATTTATGGTTTTTAATCCAAATTTTTAATATTTTAATCAAGCTTAAGTTCATCAAATTAAATTTTCATTAAATTATTTTTATGAAGATTTTTTTTAAAATTAATTTTCATGTTGAAAAATTCCTTTCTTCATAAAAATAATTTAATGAAAATTAAATATGATGAACTTAGGCCTGATTAAAATATTAAAAAAATTTTTTTTTGTCTATTATGGTTGAAACAATTTATTTAGAGTATTCTAACTTAGATCTAATCAGTTTGAGCTGTTGAGTTTCAAAATGACTCAATGTTTTTAATGTGTTAAAATGTGAAAAAGTCGTGTCTGGCAAAATTCTCCAAACGGGTAGTTTGTTTCAATCCTTCATTATAAGAATTTATGAAATCAGATATTTCTGCATGTATCTCGTTCTTGTGGGCATTTAGACAGACTAATCTCCACCACTGCGCTTGAATTTAATATTTCAATACAGTAATTTTCAGTGTAGGCACTTTCATCTACTTTTAAAAACACGTCAAAACCAATCAAATCAATCCCAAAAGATATTTTATTAAAGTTGCATACAATGCAAGTGGGATATCATCGTCAAAATCCGGAAGATAAAACAAGCTGATGAGAATCCAGCAGACAACACGAGCTAAGCAAACAACTTTTCAAACTAAAGAGCAATTAATTTTTTGTCCTTTGTGTTAACAGGGGAATCATTAATTTTATTGTCATCAACACAAATATGAATCACAGTTGCAAGAAGAAGAACTATTAATAAAATACAACTCTTGTTGGTGTATTTTAACGGTTCTGTCTGTTTATGAGATATTTTTGAAAACAAAAAAAAAAAAAAAAAAAAAAAAAAAACAAATATTATTAATATTAATTTTAAATATTTCCTAAAGATTTGTTTATCTTATTTGATTGTTATATATGGGATGTCTGTAGTTTCGGAAAGCAATTGAAATATTTTACTTACTCCATAACTTAAGTTGGAAATATACGGACATGTTCTGAAAATCGCAAAACGCTCAATATTTGCGATACTGACTTGAAATCCCATACTAGGTGTTCTATAGATGGCAATCACAAGAACTTTGTCGTGTTCAATTTGCAAAAGTATGCTGAAGTTAACTAAAATATCTTTAAAAAACTATGGAAAATCGCAAATAAAACGCACGATTTTCAGAACACCATAAAATAAATCTGGTGTTTTGCGATTTAAAATCGTGCAATAGTCAGAACATGACCGGTATTTCAATTTAAGAACGGATTTTTCTTTAATAACAAAAAAGCATTTTTGGGACTTTTTGTTGCATTCTTTTAGGGAAACCAAATTTCTGTTAGCTTACGCCTTAAACCTTCTGAATCAGGGATTTATTTTAAAATCATTTTCTAAAAAAATTTTTTTTTGCTATTAAAACGAAAAGATAATTTTTTTCTTTTATGTACTTATCAAAATTTATTAACCAGTAAAACAAAATTAACAAAAAAAAAAATAAAAAACAAGAACAACATATAAAGCCACAAACAACATTCTTCATTTTATAAAAAAAAGAGAAACAAATTAGTAAACAAATTAAAAATTGTAAAAACTTTAAGAAATACTTACCAAATTTTCAAATTCTTATTTTTTTTCTTTATTTTATTAATTTTTTTTATACAATCAACTGGTTTTAGCAATATTTCCTTACTTCGCCCCCTTAAAAAAAAAAAATAAATCAACATTATCATTTTTTTATTCATTAAATTCATCAATTCATTAATCACTATAATATTTAAGCGATTAAAAATAAAATTAAAAGAATCAATTAAAAAGAATAAATTAAAAAAACTATTAAAAAGGTCTTAGATCTTCTTCATAAAAGCAAGAAGATAATTATTAAATTAAAAGAAAGAAAACAAATAAAGAAGAATGAAAAATAATAAAACAAAATGTGTATGTTTTAGTATCATACCAGATAACAACAAAAAAATACAATATGTAGTTTTATAATAAACAAAATAAATAAATTATAAAAAATTAAAAACAAATAAAAAAAACATTTAAGAAGTTGTTTTATTAGGGGAAACTCGAAATTTATATTGCACTCGATCATAAAGAGGGTATTTACTCAAAATTTTTATTTTGACGACATTTTGGAAATTAAAAGGTTTTGAATATGCCTTAAATATTAAATAAAAAATACTTTTGATTCTACTAAAAATTTTTAAAGTTTGAGTTTATACCCTCTTTATGATCAAGTGCGATATGTTACATAGGCTGGCTTTAAAAAACGCATGTTGCAACAATCAAAACTTTGACAAAGTATGACATCTCTTAGTAATCTGTTTCGTATCTGATATAAAAACAAACGACACAAGTGCATTATTTCAATTTATAATGCTTTAAAAAAGTTTTAAATCACAATTTGCAGTGTTGTAAAGTATAATTGCTTGATTTAAACACTTATTTGGCGTTGCATACAGACATTTAGGAAGATAGCCATAGGTACGGTGATTATATTTTTTAAAACCGAAATACAAACAGCAGTGGTCTAACCAACGCATGCATTCGATATCGTGCAAACTATCGCATTTTTCTGCATCCGGTAGACACTGCCGTATTGAATGAAATCTCGAGAGATATACGGGCATGTTCTGCAAATCGAAATGAAGTGGATTTAAAATCTCACACATTTTTAAAACAATCTTGTAGAAAAGGTTTATGAAAATATTATTTTTTATATATGTGGGAACTGGTGGCAACGCCCGGATTATCCGTAGTGGCCGCACTTTTTAGGAATGCGACACTGCAATTTTAGAGCTAACGAATAGAAACTGACGAGAACTATATATAGTGTTTGGTTTTAACGAGCGACAGGTAAGTGTCGACGTGAATTGAATGACGGGTTTTTAGAGTACGTTGGACTATTGAACAGTGAGAATTTAAATTTAATCTTAAGCACATTACAATACATACTTACATACTTTCATTTGAATAAATATATTTTAACTGTTTTATTTTTTAATTCAAGCTTAAGGTCTTTTTATTAAATTATTTATTTATTATTACGATATTTCGCTAACCTTTGGTTGGCATCTTCAGGAAATTTAATTTTATTATAAAAAACAAAAAACAATAACAAAATTATGGAAAACTTTTTTTTTTTTTGTCATAAATAAAATTAAAAAACCTATTTGTCATAAAACAATTTCAAAAACCATAATCACAAAAATAAAATATAACTAAAGTATAACCAAGGCGAATTTATACAGGTGTCATTTTTAAGCCATCTGTTTGTTGTTTATTTTTTTGTGTGTATACTCAATGTCAATTTTTGTTTACATTTTGTGAAAAAATTAATTCAAATTTTAAATTCAATAAAAATTTAAATATGTACTTGAAAACAAACTTATTTAAATTTCATAAAATAAAAAAGTAAATGTAAAAGATAAACACAAGATATTAAAAATGGGTAAGGAATAAGTGGAGCCACAATTAATTTACAATAGAGGAAAAAGATTTACTTTTTAAAGAAATTGTGTATATTTTATAAACAAAAAAATTTTCTTTTTTCATTTCCAACAAATAATTTTGACATTCACTCCAACTTTTTACAAAAACAAAATACATAGTATTTTTCAAAAAAAGGGATAGCTAGCATAACTCTATCTCAATATGCGGTCACTTTATGAATTCAACTTGAGTAAAACAATTCATATAAATTGAAAAAGTTTCCAATTTATTCAATTAAACAAGGTCAAATAAAAGCTAAATATAAATATATTTTAATTTAATAATTCATAAAAACAACAGTGTTTTCATTAAAAAACCTACATTTTGGGGGCTTGCCCGGGATGTGCTTTGAAATTGTTTAAATTTAAATGTTGTCCAAAGAAATTTGAGATTAGAATATTAAGTGCTGAGTGCTGGAAAATATTTTAAAGTGGTTTCAAATTTGAAAAAGACAATTTAAAGTGGAAAATTTATTAAATTAAAGACAATCTGAGTGAATAACAAGTAAGAGTGCTATATTCGTCTGTGCCGAATCTTATATAGCCATCACCATGGTGCAATAACAACAAAAAATTATGAGAACACCATTCTTAAGATATAAATAATTATATTTTGTGCCACGCCCACTTATCCAAACCGTCCACATTATGTCGGATGTTGTGTTTTAACAACTAATTTTTTGGGAAATATGTTCTACTAAAAATTGCCGATGTTTTGATACATAAGTCGTTTCCATAGGTCATATGGCAGCCCTAAAATGTAGGGTTGTATAAAAATTTTGATGTTTTTTAGCCCATTTTTGGAGTATTTTGCTAATAAATTGCCCATTATCTAACCGATTTGATTGTTTTATATACCGGCGTGTTAAGAAATAATTTATATACATTTATATACACTTGTATATATTTTAACAAACTTAATTATAAAAAATAAAAATGAGTAATTTTTGGGAATTCAGTATTTTGGTTATAACTCAGCCATTTTTTAACTGATTTGACAGAATTATATACTGACGTGTTTAAAAAGAAATTAACCAATTAGCTGAGTTATAAAGCTTGGACTCGGGGAGATCTATGGTTTTCGTGGTTTTTTGCTCATATCTCAGCCATTTGTGGATCGATCTTGCTGAATTTCAATAGCAACCGATGGTAGACTATGTGTGACATAAATGTAAAACAACCTAGCCGCTATCATGTCTGGAGTCTCCGGAAAACACATATCAAACGTAAGACGGACAGACGGACGGACGGATATCGTTAAATCAACTTCTCTCCCCATAAGGACCCAGAATATATATACTTTATAGGGTCTTAGATCAATATTGTAGAAATTACAAACGGAATGACAAACTTATATATACTCTTTTCCACCTGTGGTGAAGGGTATAAAAAGAAGAAGATGTTAATCTGAGTGAATAGCAAAAAGTTTTGAGGATAAAATTTATGAGAAAATAACAAAATAATATTTAAGACAATATTAGAAAAAAAAGAAGAGGAAAAACAAACTGAGTGCTTAAAAACGTATGTATTTATTAAATTATTTTCATCGAAAACTAAACATAACAAAAAATAAACTTTATATTTATAAAAAAATACATTATAGGTATATAATACAAATTGTTTGGGAAAAACACACATATATATATATATATAAACATATATATATATATACATATGTATATCGTGAAAATACATGTCTTGTTTGCAAGTAAACGATAATGAACTGCTGCATACAATTTTTATTTCAATTTCAATTTCAAAAACAGTTACTAATTACTTGTAAATAAAACGAGCTTAAAGTAGTGTTATAACAATACTTACAAACACAAAAAAAGTTCATAATATGATTTGATACAAAAAAACTTTACATTTAAATAGATAGAGATATGTATATATGTAAGTATATGTACATAAATATTTGGCACTTGGATTATTTTACTTTTTTACCAAAAAAATTAAGTTACGAAAAAACCTCGAGGAAAAAGCATATAAAAGTATTGATAGGAAGATAGTTAATATCAGGTACAGATCCATTTTTGTTGTTTCTTCAACTATTAAATATCTATTATTTTGAAAACGTAAATCTATATTTATTAATCAATTCATCACTTGGAATCCAATCTTCCAAGTCATTTTGATACAAATTTAAAGCGGATAACATAGACTGACAGGTATCTACTTTCAGTCTATTTGTCAATTTATTTTTTAAATATGCTAACTTAGAAAAAATCCGCTCAGCGGACGCACTACTATGTGGTAAAATAAAAACATACGAAGCAAATTTATACAAGTTTGGATATAAATTGTCACCCAAACAGTTTTTTAAATTGCCAATTTCGTACCAAAATGTTTCAGGCTTAGATATTTTAAAAATTACTTCATAGCTTTTATCGTTTGATCTGGTTTCCAAAAGTTTGAACTCTTTTACAAAATCATCTGGGTTAGTAATTATATCAATAAAAACGGTAACAATTTCAAAGTATTTTATGTCTTCAGCTGACTTAATAAATACTAGATCTAAAACCTTTTATGAACTCAGCCTCTTATCGCTAATATTAATTCTTGATAAAATTTCTTTGCACAGCTTTTGGTAAAAAAGTAAAATGTTGTTTTTAATTTCTACAATATCACTACTTAAGATGTTGTTAGTACATATTTCTAGCTCGGCTTCGTGGCCGATATATATATTAAGAGTTTCTTTTATATGCAGAACATACGTAAAACTTTTTCTGAGAATTGAGTTAATTAAATCTTTAATAATTGGTTCGTTAATCTTGAAATATTTAGCGTAGTATATTTTAATTTCTTTTTGAGTTTACTACATATATTTAATTTTTTAACTTTTATTTTATAACTTTATTTTGCATTATTTTATTACTTACACCTGACAATGGACAGACATTAGGTTTTGGGGTTGAATGTTGAGGGCCTACGGAAGAAGTTGGGCGAGTTGGGTTTAGGTACAGCAGGACGAAAGGAGGTTCTAAGGAGTAGACTCATGGATCACTTTGGCCTTAATGCAGGGGATTCCGACTCGGAGTACGGTGATGTTGGATCACACCAGGGCGTTGCTGTGTGTATTGGTAGAAGTGTATTTACACTACGCGATATAGAGGATTCACTTTCGACATTTTGTGGTACAGATAGTTTGGACGTGGATAGCTGGGTCAGTGATTTTGAGAGCAACGCGGAGGCAGTTGGGTGGTCTGAACTACAAAAATTTATATATGCCAAACAGTTACTGAAGGGTGCTGCTCGAATGTTCATTCGTAGTGAAAGTGGTATTAAGAGCTGGAGCTCATTAAAAACATCGCTTACAGAGGAGTTTGGTACCAAATTACCTGCCTGGGAAGTGCATAAAATGTTGAAGAATCGTAGAAAGAAGAGCAAGGAGACATTTAGGGAATACCTTTACACCAGGGCTTTGGAGTCGTCCGAAAAAAGTACTAACTCCGACTCCGACTCCAAATGCTGAAATTTTTTAAGTGCGACTCCGACTCCTACCCCGACTCCTACTATAATCTTGATGCTAAATGTATATGAGACTCAGTGATGTTAACTTTTATTTTTTCATTACCGTACGGCCTTCTAAAAATTTGAGTTTTTGAGAAGCCATTTCCGTACACAAATGTGCTGTTTCCAAATGACAGGTGATTGATTATGAAGCAAAATTTACTATGTGAAAAGCACTCAGTCCATTGCTTGTCATTTGGAAACAGCACATAAGAGCAGTATTCATAAACCATTTATTAAAATTTTAAATGTGTTTTAAGAAGATAATTTTTATTTTGGAAATTTTTTATGCCGAAAAACTTTGGAGTCGGAGTCGCGAGTTTTTGTGGGTACTACGACTCCGACTCCGGCACAAAAACATCAACTCCGACTCTTCAACTCCGACTCCGACTCCACAGCCCTGCTTTACACTCTTATAGAAATCGGAAAACCTATACGGTTGGATGAGGAGAGTTTAATTCAATATTTTGTGGACGGGATTCCTGATTCCAAATTTGGCAAGAGCATTTTATATCAGGCTAAGGATATTCATGATTTAAAGTATAAATTAAGAACGTACGAAAAGATTCGAGGATCAGCTCCCCAGGCATCAACCTCAAGAGCATCTTCAGAACCGACAAAGGAGGATAAATCAAAGGATGATTCAAGGATGAAACGAAAATGCTACAAATGCGGCAAAGAAAATCATCTAGCGAAGGACTGTAAGTCGACGAACATTAAGTGTTTCAAGTGTGGAAAAGAGGGCCATAAATCCTTTAAGTGCAAAGATCGGAAAAGTACGAATGTGAAAAACGAAGGAGAGAATTCGTGTATGGTCGGCAATTTTTGTGATGAGACTGTAGACATCGGTAAAAGATCATTGGCACATCGTAACTTTAAGGATATTGAGATTAATGGAGTTACATTTTCTGCAATAATTGATTCAGGCAGTGACATTTCTATAGTGAGACTTGACATTTTTGAGAGCTTGGGAGATGTAAATTTCGTTGAGGATAAGCAGAGCTTTATTACCGCAGGTGATTACAGATTAGTTTGTATCGGGTATTTCGAAAGGACAGTCAACATAGATGAGTTTAATTTTGATTTAAAGTTCTTCGTGGCATATAATTTTGTTTATCCGGCAGCAATCGGTAACGATATTCTACAGCAAGCGAACATAATAATGGCTTCTGGTGGTGCAAGATTCGTAAAGAACAAGAAACAAGAAGAACAATTGGATGGTGAAGGTGCAGTAACAGGGAAAGCTGAAAGCGAATTCGAAAAGTTTTGTTCTACTGTTATAATTGACGAGGACGATAACAAGCTGGATTTGTCTTACTAAGAGAATAAAAGAAAACAGGAGATTCGAACTTTAATAGATCGACAGGTACCATCCCCAATTGAGATGAAAATTATTCTGTCAGATGACTTGCCAATATTTCAGAGACCTCGCCGATTATCATTTGGGGATCAACACATCGTAGAGAATCAGGTAAAAGAGTGTCTGAGAGATGGTATTGTACAGCCGAGTACCTCGGAGTACGCATCGCCGGTTGTATTGGTAGGCAAGAAGGACGGCAGCAAGAGATTGTGCTGCGATTATCGCAAACTGAATGAGAAGATAATGAGGGATAATGTTCCTATGGTTTTAATAGATGATGTTTTACACAAACCCTGATTAGCATTGAAATTTTCCATAACCAGACTCTCGTCGCCGAGGTGTTTTTGCCCGGTTATGACAGGAGTCTGCCTATGAGAGAATTACTCATCATGTGTAATTTTAAATATTTTTTTTTTGATAATTAGAATTGTGGTTATTTTGTTGAACTATTTATGGGTTTTAATCCAAATTTTTAATATTTTAATCAAGCTTAAGTTCATCAAATTAAATTTTCATTATTTTAAATCAACATTATCATTTTTTTATTCATTAAATTCATCAATTCATTAATCACTATAATATTTAAGCGATTAAAAATAAAATTAAAAGAATCAATTAAAAAGAATAAATTAAAAAAACTATTAAAAAGGTCTTAGATCTTCTTCATAAAAGCAAGAAGATAATTATTAAATTAAAAGAAAGAAAACAAATAAAGAAGAATGAAAAATAATAAAACAAAATGTGTATGTTTTAGTATCATACCAGATAACAACAAAAAAATACAATATGTAGTTTTATAATAAACAAAATAAATAAATTATAAAAAATTAAAAACAAATAAAAAAAACATTTAAGAAGTTGTTTTATTAGGGGAAACTCGAAATTTATATTGCACTCGATCATAAAGAGGGTATTTACTCAAAATTTTTATTTTGACGACATTTTGGAAATTAAAAGGTTTTGAATATGCCTTAAATATTAAATAAAAAATACTTTTGATTCTACTAAAAATTTTTAAAGTTTGAGTTTATACCCTCTTTATGATCAAGTGCGATATGTTACATAGGCTGGCTTTAAAAAACGCATGTTGCAACAATCAAAACTTTGACAAAGTATGACATCTCTTAGTAATCTGTTTCGTATCTGATATAAAAACAAACGACACAAGTGCATTATTTCAATTTATAATGCTTTAAAAAAGTTTTAAATCACAATTTGCAGTGTTGTAAAGTACAATTGCTTGATTTAAACACTTATTTGGCGTTGCATACAGACATTTAGGAAGGTAGCCATAGGTACGGTGATTATATTTTTTAAAACCGAAATACAAACAGCAGTGGTCTAACCAACGCATGCATTCGATATCGTGCAAACTATCGCATTTTCCTGCATCCGATAGACACTGCCGTATTGAATTAAATCTCGAGAGATATACGGTCATGTTCTGCAAATCGAAATGAAGTGGATTTAAAATCTCACACATTTTTAAAACAATCTTGTAGAAAAGGTTTATGAAAATATTATTTTTTATATATGTGGGAACTGGTGGCAACGCCCGGATTATCCGTAGTGGCCGCACTTTTTAGGAATGCGACACTGCAATTTTAGAGCTAACGAATAGAAACTGACGAGAACTATAGTGTTTGGTTTTAACGAGCGACAATCTTGTAGAAAAGGTTTATGAAAATATTACTTTTTATATACTTCATACTTTGAGTACTAAATTTTTTTACAAGAACCACTATTGAAAACCGGACAAACTACATCCAATTTGTAAATAATTGAGATCAAAATCTCGTTAGATTTCAATTCCACTTCATTTCGTTTTATAGAACATGCCCGATAATGTCTTGAGTTACTCGATATCGAATGATATCATCTCAAAATACGATATATTTCATTCGAAAGTTGTACATCTTTTTTCGGTTTTTGTTCGGCAACAGGGGTTCTACTCTCTATTGCGATGCGAAAAAAAATTGTAGCAAATCTAGCGATTGGTACTCTTTAATCCGTTTGCGCATACATATGTCTTTCGCACCTTTTAAATTTTTTTCTTTTCGTAAATCATCACTTTATTTTTTATTTAAATTATCCAATTTCAAATATTCTTACACACTTTGGCATTTCATTACTGTAATTTTTATTGCTACTATTCAGCTTTATTTTCAGAAAATTTTGCGAACGTGAAAGAGAGTACCAAGTTGGCATTTAGCTTTCGTACTTTTTGTCAAGACTTTGTCTTGAAAACTTAAGTACATTTGTTTTTAGAATTTTTCAACCTTTGAGAATTTTATTATATTAAAGAAATTTTTGGCTGTAGTCTTAAATATTTATCTACAGTCCTTGACTTATCCCTAACCTCAAAAATCGCCAAACCCCCAAATTTCTGCACCCGGAAAACATTTAAATACACCTAAAAGCATAACAAAAATAGATTTAATCTATATACGGCCAAAATAAACACGGTGCAATTTTTTAATTATTGGTCCATTATTTACCATAGGCCTCCTATAAAGAAGCCTTTAAGAACTTTAAAATGTACAAAACTAGCGTTTTTACTTCTGTATTGAAACTCGGTCTAATTAAGGTTTTTTTCGTTCGATGCGTTAGTGGGCTTGTGCGCGAACATTTTACAACGTTTTCATTTTAGTGTACAACTAAACGTCAAATTGTATCTATTGCGAAGATGTTATTTCCATTTTTTTTAATAAAATAACATTTGCTTCTATTTTAAATTTTTTTATTGTGTACACAAATAAGTTATGCAATTGCATCATCCGCTTCACAATTCATGTTATCTTTTTAACTTTTAAGGTTAATGTGATTTGTTCGTCGTGTGTGGAGAAATGTTACGCCAACAAATCACACACACAAACCACTAATTTGTGGGCAGCTTAACTGTACGATTAAAGCTTTGAAAAAGCTTTTTTCATATTTTCTTTTGTAGTGGTTTCAGTCATCGCTGGCATACATTTTCCATAAAGCTTTTGATAGTGAAGCCGCAAATCCAGACAATGAGCCAGTGAGCTTTTAGGAAATTCATTGTAAGCTCTGCAATTTTTTTCTGTCAAGAGCATTAATTCATTCGGAAATAGAATTTAGCGGTCACAACCTCAATTTGGTTGAATTCAAGCAAATATTTGTGTAAATAAAAGTAATTTTTAAAATGTTGAACAAGAGTCTTGCCTAGCATTTACACATGCCATTGCCAGAAAAACACTCACACTTTTTTACTAATGCAATCACATTTTTCGCAATGGCAGCTCCAGTGGCAGCAAAAATTGCATGCGAGTGGAAATTTATCATTTGCATGTAACTAAATGTCAAAACGATAAACAATGTTACCCTGTTAAAAATTTAATGCAAAATTACTGGATTATTGTAAAATTGTAAATTTTGTTTTAACTTGTTAAATGTATTATTATGTGGAATTTTTTGAAATGCGCATTAATAAAAGCAAGTTTGTTAATTTTAAAGCATTAATAAATGTAAACCATTTCCCCAAAAATGTGCCTAAATGATTAACTCGGTAACTCTATTTGGGGTTTTGGTACTATTTTTTAATTCGAAAAGTAAACAAATTATCTCAAGTTCACGCTTCAACGAAATTTGGAAATAAAATCGCAGTGGCATGAGATTCGACTGTTTCGAACAAATTTCCTTTGATAATATGTTTACAGTAGTGGCATGCCAATTCGGATATTTTATTAAAAGGAGCGCGAAAAAAAAAGATTTGATTAAGTGTAAATTATTAATGGAAAAAAACAATAACATTCAGCGCTCAAAGAGTATACGTTTTGTATTAATACATGTCAAAAACTCAAGTAATATGTAAAAGCCTGATAGTGTGAATGCAAGTATGATGCAAACGACAAGTCTTATGAAAACAAGTTTGATATCCCGTACGATTTCCTAGTTTTTTGAAATATTTCTAAGCAATAATACTTTCCAGTGGATCAGGGTTGCATTTTATTCCATATGTAAGCGATGGTGTGAACACAAACTGTCATGTTAAATTAGATTTTTTGACAGTCGCAACAAAATTATTAGATTTCTATCTCACAAAGTATTATAGAATACGTAAGACTTGTGAGATAGTGAAACTAGCCTTTAGTACGTGTTGTTATCAGGTACCCTAAATCATATTGCGTATGATTTATTTTAATATTTAGATATTACGCATACGTTAAGTTGCAGATCGAAAAATCTGTCTTTGTCAAAACTTATTGTAAAACAAAGTTTTTATATTGCAAATAAAATCAAATAATATAAAGGCAAAGGCATTCTTTCTCCAAATAAAGTATATCCCATCTTGTTTGTCTACAAAAACTATTTTCTAATCCCTTTTGTAAAAATTCGTGGCTATTACAATGCTAAAGTGAGTATACAATTTTACACTTCTTACAAAATTCTGTAAGCCTAGTAATATTATAGGTTTATTAACATATATACAAGTGTATGTGTGTATATATCATAATATTCGTGTGTATGTATCTTGTGTTACTGTAAAAAAAATTACAAAGCAAACAAACATCAAACTAGAAAAAATTTTCCTTCCTAAAGCAATCGAAATATGTATATTACAACAAATTATAATAAAACTTGCCGCAATCCAACAAGAACTCATTTCACTTAACAGAAACATCCATAAAATACTCCCACATTAACTCAACTATTTCATCTAAATACTCGAACATAAAAAAGAACACAAAAAAATAGAATGATAACAAAACAATAACATCATCATGTTAAACAAAAAAATCAAAAACGCGCATTTCAGCACAGCTTTTTGTTCCTTTGAATATAACACAGATATTTGTGTGTGTGTGCGAAACATTTTCATCACATACTCCAGTTAAAAACACACACACACACACACGCTCACACATAGGCATATTTACATACAACAATATACGCAGGGCAAAAGTGAAACATAGAGTGCGAGTATCTGTTCATTTGTTTTAGGAATGATACTTTTAGAAAAATTGCAAATTATGATCGCCTGGTGTATAAAATACAAGAAAGAGCACACATTCACAAAACGCGTAATGTGGAGACATGTGTTAATAAAGTATATAATAAACTAATACAGATATGAGTGAATAGTAGGCAACACACAGGTAAAATAGTTTTACACTGTAAAAAATCACTAAAAGCACTTTTTTCAAAAAGAAAATTGATTTAAATTTAAAAATGTTTGATATAATTTAAAAGATTAATGAAATTTGCAACAGTAAACAAATTAATAGTATCAATTAAACATTTTTTGATATTTACAAAACTCCCTGCAGTTATGTTGTTGATTTAAGTAAACGATTAATTCCCTTGATTAAATAATTAAAGGAAAAAATTGAGGTGAATTTTTTCTGCGTACAAAAAGTTTCAATATACAATTTTAATATTTTTACACAGCACTACAACTTTTAGAACAAAAATTCACACTTTTAATTCAAAATAGTTAAACAAGACAAAAGCTGGAACGAAATAAAAAGACTTGCATTAGACAAATAAGAATGGAATTATTTGGTTATCGCCCTATGCTCCTTGTATATATATGTATTTATACTAGCTTACCCAGCGCGCTTCGCTTCCCCCATTGAAATAAATTTAGCAAATTTCTAGGTCCAATAACAACCGTAATGTAAAAAGTACCAGTCTCATTTACTCAGGACTTTGCATCTTGAATTTTATGTTTCTAGGTCCAATACTAACGGAAATTCAAAAAGTACGAGTTAAAGAACAAAAAAGTACCAAACAGTTCCACAATAGATTCTTATCCACAAAATTAGTACAAAATTAACGGTAACTAAAAAAATACCAGTTGAAGAGACGCAAAAAGCTAAAATAATATATCAATTTTTCCCTTTTTGGTACTATTTTTTTCCCTCATTAAAGTATTAAAAATTTCAGTCTTGTAGTGGGAGCCAATCATTTAGTACGAATATGTATATGATGGAGAAAAATGTTTTGTAAAAAAAGTACCAAATTTAGTACAAAATTTGTATTCGTATTTTTTTTGATAAGTTTCGAGTGTAATATAAACTTCGTTTCTATGTTAATTGGTTCAAAAGATAGATGGGGTGTCAAAAAAGTACCAACAATTCAGGTTTTACCCGTTTACTCCATAATAGGGCCGAGTTTTAAAACTGTACCAGACACCCGTCGCTTATTTTTCTAAAAAACAACGATAAGTATTAAATTTTTTGTAACTCTTTTAGTTTTGGAAATAAAAGGTTACCGAATTTTCACGTTTTTACCCTTTTTACCCCCTAAACATTCGAATTTCCAAAAATCACGTCTTATTGACAGATAGATTTAAGAAAGTTAGTAGAAAGTATATAAAACAAAACTGCTCCTACGATCCCCTCATCAGAAACGACCATTCTATTTCCGTGACAAACCCCCAGTAGATCAGCTGGATGACATTCAGTGATGCACCCCAGTTCGCGGTGAAATCTATTTCCTAGCCATTTCCGCCTGAGACCCTGCATCCTAGGACAGTGGCACAGTACATGCTACATCGCTTAAGCTCCTCAGCATCCTCACATATTCTTCAGAAGTCTGGCATGGTATTGTTTTACTATAAAGATCCTAAGACCACTCATATTCAATCCTAATAAAATCTGGTTGTCCTGCGTCCAATCCGGTCCATAATGCCCTAGACAATCTGCATCCCGTACTATCCTCCAGGACTGATTAACGGTATCGCTGAATTTTTCCGTATCACTCATAGTAGTAACACCCCTTTAAGTCCAGATTTTAACCCTCTCTTGCGAGTTTGTCCGTCACCTCATTACCAACACATTGTAGTGTCCGAGTACCCAACACAGCCTTACTGGGCATACCATCCATTATCTCACCAAAACCTTACTTCGTTCACAAATAGTTTATTTTTTTTACCATTGGTTAAAGATTGATGTTTAACTGTTGGCTGACTGGCACCGCAGTGGTGCAGAGGGCAGAGCTGCAAAGAATTCTGAGGATGAGAATGTGGTTATTCTCGAAAAGTAAATTCAGACGCAACTCATCAAAGAATGAAAAATTATCAATAAATTTTAATTAATTTCATGTTGTAAAAATCCTTCCTTCAGTAAAAATGATTTAATGAAAATTAAATTTGGTGAACTCAAGCCTAACTAAATATCAAAATTTCAAAAAATTTACACTTTTTACACAAAAGATGTTTATCAAAAGCCAAATTTTTTACAAACGACAGTTTATTTCCACAAAAAAGTATTTTAATATCATAAAAAGTCGTTTTTTGCACTTTTAACAGAAGATTTTCTTTTTATTACATTTCCAGTATAATTTCCTAAAGTGTATTTGTTTTTTTTCTCTTATTCATTAGAAAACACAAAAAACAGCCTCTTTGTGCACTTGCACACACAACTTAATATGTATGTACATATGTGTGTCTGCATTTGTATTGGTGTATACAAGTATCCGCTCTTAATGCAAGTGTGCGTTAACATGTACACTTTGTACTCAGGGGAACATAATGTGTTTGTACAAGCTTTATAAAGGATAACAACAATAAACATACATTTAACGGTAGTATGAGTATAAAACACTTACATTATATACTCCGGCTCTCATACTCTCAAAACAATAAAAAAAAATCCTCAAAAACTAACAACGTCCTCGTATTTACATTCATTTGTTTTTTTTATATGAGAAACGGTTCTTTTACTCATAGATTTTTGTGTGTGTTAGTGGCTTTGCTTTTTCATATTTTTAATTTATTTGTATGGCATTGCTCATTTGAATGCATGTGTGTTTTGTGTGCTCTTTGGGAGCCACTGAGCATATATTAAAATGTATTTTCTCCATGATTACACACACTTTAGGGACATTAAGTATTTTTATGAGTGTTACATATTTACACACTTAAACTTATAGCAGAAATAGGTACAACTTGAAGCACATACACTTACACTTGCACTAATCATATGATTGTGCATATTTACAAATTTGCATTTTAATACCATCGAGAATAAGCATAGTTTTCCAAATAAATGCATATTTATGTCAATGCATTTTATGCAGGGAAAAAGTTGATGTGTAAATATCAAAATATTTAATTAATTGTTTAAAATTTCAAAGACCCAAATATATTGTTGGTTTACATTTGTAATTGTAAACTTAATAAGTACTGAATGCAATTATCAACACATTTTTTTAGTGGTGTTGTGGTTAAAGAAGTGCCTGCCCACAGAACCAAGATTCCCAAGTTCGATACCAGGTATAAGACCAAAGCACGCTGACCGCTACTCCACCTGGATAAAAGGTAAACATCATGACAAAGCTTAGGCTGCCCGCCATCCCCTGGAAAACAGGTGGGAATCAAAGATTAGCAAGGTTCCCCTCCACTACACCAAAATGGACGGTGGGCGTTGTTTCTAGGCAACGACAGATGGCAGCCCCAATATCCTAGGACCTAATCATCAGACTAATCATCTACTAAGCTGGAAAAACAACCGATTACCGAAACTGATAGAAGGCAAAATAACAATACTAAATTGATTTATAATCCAAGAACAAGGACAGTGAAATTTTACATGGCAAGAAACGAAAACATCTGCAACAAATCGTGTCAGATGGAGATGCTTTGTGGAAGTCATGTGCTCCAAAAGGAGCAATAGAGAAAATATTTAAATACAGTGAAATCGTGAAAAAGTTTACTTGCGTAAAAGTTAATCGCACTGTTATGTTAAAGTTAACTCTCAGTAAACTTTTCAGAGATAATAAATAAAAAATATCAGCAAATCAGTATAAAACATCGGAAATCCGACTAGATTTACAGCAGAGTGTAAACAAATTGGATTAAATTATTCAAGGAAAACTATTGGCGCTGCTTTATAAGGTATGTGAAGTAGTCATATCAAAATTAAAAAAAAAACATCATACAATTTGGGAGACTGTGCTGAACACATACATAAGAACTTGTAAAAAAGCTAGCAGGAAAACATTTTAAAGACCTGAATAAAAAAAACAAAGAAAGTCCAATTAAAATTTGGGTTGGATTCATATGCCCAAAACCTAAAAATCTAGAACTTCAAAATCCCGAATCTTTATAAGCCTAATAATTCTAGTTTTGGTTTTAAAAATCGCACGGTAGGTAGTATGGTTAGGCCTTCGGCTGAGCGCTAGAATTTTTTTCTCCATAATACAGCGTCCACTGACAGCGGACACTGACTAAAGCCTCTCCGCATAGCCCGCAAGGATTTTCTTCTTTTTGGTATTCGAATTTGGGATTTAGATATACTTTCTCTAGAAATTTTTACATTTATAAAAAATTTTTTAGGTTAATTTTTCAAAAAATTTGCATTTAAAGTAAAATAAAAAATTACCTTAATATCAAGGAAAAAAAAATGGACACAAATAAAATCACAATTTTTACTTTGGGCCTTTTTTCATTTACTAATGAACGCAAAAACATATCAAAGAAAAAAAACCAAAAACAAAAAAATTGCCCCAAAATTGTATGTTCTTGTGCCTCATGTCAAATTTTGGGGTCATTCTTCATATTCCATTTTCCTTCATTTGCGGCTATATTTCCTGGGGCCATATTTTGCACCGCCATTTGTAGCAATCGTTGGCCGAAGATCGCCCGGAGAATATTGCATGACATAAAGACGCAATATGTCGTCATGACAACGCATGACCATACGTTACTTGCAAGACCAGCTGAAATTACTTAAAAAAAGAACTTGGCCGCAGAATATATGGCCCAAAAAAAAAAATTTTAATTGTACCCCAAATTTGGGGTAATTCTTTATTACGAAAAATCACCTCAACATTTTTAATAAATTTAAAATTTTAAAAACACGAAGAAAGATATATTATGTGCCCCGGTAGGCTTGCTGGTCTATAAGTGCAGGGGTTGCGGATTTGATTCCCGCCAGACACTCTGGACTCTGGTATGGTTGGGCCTCCGGCCGTGCGCAAGGATTTTCTCCTCTATGGCATAATAAGCGATTTTACATTCTAAAAATGCAAAAAATTGAAAACTACCCAAAAAAAAAACTGCCCCAAAATTGCGTGGTGTTGTGTGTCATGTAAAATTTTGGGACCATTCTTCCTTTTCTTTTTGGGGCCATATTTCCTGGGGTTATTTTGCGCACCGCCGTTTTGTAGTTCAAACCAAGTCCCGCCCGACTGCTATTTGTTTCAATTGATGCAGAATGCGTTTACTGAAATTCGCTTAAATTGTTTTTGGTCTCAAAAAGCGAGCAGTTCTTTTGTAGAGGAATCTATATTTGGAAAAGAAGATAGGAAAAGGTTACAGCTAACGATGGAAAAGACTTTGTGTCAATTTATGTTGTACATGCCATCGTTATTCAATTAATATTAAAAATTTGTCTAAAATCCTGCATTTTTACTAAATATTTTAATATACATTTTTTGTAAGTTAAGCTTATATCCATTAAGATAAAAAGTTTTTTTTAAATAGGTTTCCCTTTTTTTGCAGTACCTTAACAGCTACTACAAAATGTAACATAACGACAATATTTGTCGGTTAAGTTTCAAAGCTTTTACTACGAATTGAAAGGTAACATCGAAAAAGCTTTCCTAAAAAAACTATCCTTGCACAAACTCGTAATTATGAGGAAAACATTGTACGTTATGTGCTTTGAAATAAATGTAAAGAATAATGTTAATAAAACTTTTGAGGAGGTATAGCTTTTTTATGTTTTCCCCCTGTTTATGGTCTTGGTTTATTTTGTAATATAAAATGGAAAAGGGGAAATTAGAATGTTGTAAATTCAGCTAATGTAAATTATTGAAATAAAACTGTACAACATAAATATGTAGGAAAAAACAATTCAATAAATAATTTTACTGTTACGTATGATTAATGTTTAATTTTTTATACAGCACATATTGCATATTAAAAGACAATAATTAATTAAGTTAGTGTTCTTGACAATAATTTAAATACGTAGTTGCATTTCTGCTTCTTAAGCAATATTAAGCAATATTTTATACTTTCATACTCCTTTTAATTTTGGAGACGTATGATGAATATTTTACTTTAAAATATTAATCATACACATCATATTACTAGTGACTGCGAATCGGAGATAAAATATATAAAAACCTATAATTTGAATTATCAATGTATCAAATTGTTCTTATTAAATAAATTTTAAATCTTTTAAAAAAGTCTGATATGGGCATATCTATTCGCATTTCAATGTGTCTCTTTAATACACATAAATACAAATAAATAATATGAAACGAATTTATATTTTGACAATAGTCTTAATAAGCTCCAGAGTTGGAGCAAAGGTTGATTATGAGACATTTTTTTTTAATAAACATTTTTTTTTTCTTTCAACCCAGCTAGCATTTGGGTGATAATTTTTTGTAAAAATCACCTAAATGAGTTTTCTCAGATTACTTTTGATGATTACAAACTGAAATATCACTTGAGCGATTGAAAAAGCTTTCATATGTGATTCAATCATTGATAAAGAATTAACATATGATTCATTCATATCCTTAAAAAGAAATCAGAAAATTGTATGACAATTGGTTCTTTGAGGTGATTCATCGGTAGGGTACCATTTTCTCACAACGAAAAATGAGCTCATATGCGTTTATTTTGTTCGTGAAGCAGATTTCTCAAAGATTAAACTATGATACATTTGTTATAATATTCGAGTCTTTTTGACTCTTCAGCATTTGTCGGGAGAAAATTGTACACTACCCGCGACTCTTCCTAAAGACTTATTTATGATTCGCTTTTTTATAGGTGATTTTATTAGTAACTGTGATTATTCAGCAGAAAAACCACAAATATGCTCTAAAAAACGCGTGAAAATTGTTAAAAATATGCCCCCAAAAATTCAAAAACTGTTTATTTGAAAACAAAATATTCAACAATTTAATAACAGTTCCATGTTATAAAAAAATTCTACAATTTGAATCGGGAAAGCCCAAACTCTAATGTACTTACAGACGAATTTTCGGCTCACATAAACAAAGTTATGTAAAGAGGTTAAAACTCATAACAGAGTTATTTGCGCCGAATATTATCTAGATATTAACATCCATATGAGATTTTTTGTCTTAAAGGGATTTTTAGGACGGTCGCTTAATTGTTTATTAATGTTATCTTTTTAAAGAAAGTTTAATCTATTAAAGCTTTATAGATGGAAACTTTGGGAAAATATAAAATGATCCAAAAATATTTAATTTGCATTAAAATATTTTCAAGGGCGAATTTAATCTAAACAACAACATATTTAGATGGTTTACGGACACAAAGAGTCTAATTTGAAAATTTAAATGGGTAATATGTAAAATTATAGATCGATTATCCTTTCGTCCTTAGTACAATTAAAATCTGTTTACCAATTTTGATCAAATTACCTACCAGACTGCACCTTGTACTTTGCGCACAAGGTTAACATGAACAAAAAACCAGCAAGTACGGACGGATGGAGAAGGTTAGATCACTTTAAAAAGTGATTCTGGGTCGATCAATATACTAAAAGATTTATCCAGATTTCTATGTATTACACACATCGCCAAAAACGTATATTATTGATTTTTCCTTAACTTTTGCTTATTCATATATACAATTTAAAGTTTAAAATAACACTTCGTCAGCTCAGAATTGTATTTAATGACAACCTGCTTTTTCTTACAATTTTCGAGTAAAAATTAAATGCAGATGGCAAAATTAAAGCAACATGTTGGGTAAACAGATTCACAAACACAAAAGCCAAAATTCCGCAATTTTTTTTTATTTGCTGCGAAAGCTCTTGTATTCATCTAAAAAATTCAACATGTTTCAAAATATGCCTCAAAAAGGTAAAATATGCGCTTAAAACTTAAATGCTGCAAAAAGGATCTTTTAACTAAATAATGCATAAAATTCTGCAGAGGGTAAAATATGCAAAAATATGCATTAACAAATCGATGCCAAAATTCATTAAAAGTTCTAAATCGGATAAATAAGTATATTTTTTCTGCCTTCATTGGTCACACAAGATTGCATATTTATGATTTCCCTGTTAATCAGTTTTTGGAGCACCGAATCTATTAAAAAAGAATCATCAAGATTATTAAAAAAAAACGATCTTCCAGTTGCTTAAATTTTAAGAATTTTTGAAACACCTTGCCATTGCTGCAGGCTGCTATGTAAAAAGTTTTTTAACGTTAAAGTACGAGTATTATTTAAATAAAGTTTGCAATTTCTTTAAGCATAGATACATTTTAAAGTAAAAGCTAAAATCCGAGGTCGATTTTCGGTTTAATTTTTTAGGCATTAAATACCGCGGTTTCGATTTCGGTTAAAACCGACCAGCAATTCCTAGTTTTACTTACTTTTCCTTCTTTATATGGCTATTTCAACCGGGGCTCGGTTTGAGCCTGAAGCATAATTGAACGGCAGTTTCTTCTGTTTTCTACATGCTGGCGCCAATTGGAAAACCAAGTGCTTTCAGTTGCATTCCAACGGAGGTAAGATCGCCCTTTTCTGCGTTACCCCTCAGTGGGTAGCTCCTTGTATGCCTTAAGAGCTGGAGCTTCTTTATCCATTCGCCAAGCGTGCACGAGCCAGCATATTTTTTTGGATTTTCATGCGGTTGACTATATCTTTGTCGACAAAAAGCCCGTACAGCTCATGGTTCATTCTAATTCTAATTTCTTTTTTACATTGTCCATGCTCCATAGGCCATAGAGTTGGACGGGTAGATTGAGCAATTTCTACAGTGCTATCTTGGATTTTCATCTCAATTGCATACTAAGCCCAAACTTACATCAAATTGGCAAGAGTTATTCCTCGATTATTCCCTGAGTTGAGTTCATTGTGACACCTAAATAAACGAAGTATTTAACAACTTCAAAGTTATAGTCTCCGAAAGTTTTACATTTTACGCGTAGGACAAAAGCGAAGGTGGGGTTCTTAGCTAAAAAAAGTGCAAATTTCAGCAAAATCTGTGACTAATTTCTCAATATTTTTTGATAAATACACTGGAATTTATTGTTGTGGAAAAGCTAGTTCCTATGCGCATTTCACTTAGGCCAGTTCATCAGAAAACAGTTTTCTCAAAGACCTAAAAAACTCACTTGGTGAGTTGTGCCTGTTTATAACTTAGTGTGCGATATGTATTTCATATATTAATATTGATCTGTATGTAGTATTGAAGCGATGTTAGTTTAGCTTTAATTTATTATTTAGTACTCATTCAAAATGTGTTCTAATTGGATATTAACTTTATAAATTAAATCTTTACTATCTCATGGCAATTCATTTGACAGGCTATAATTTTAGATTTCCTTAATACGTATAAAATAACCAAAAATTTAAACAAATTTTTATATACAAAATTGTTGTCTTATCTTTTATTTCCTCCACAGTTCTTATTTTTTTTGAATGTTGTTCTACCCTCTTGTGCAGTGGTGGAATATATTTATTTGCATAAGCTAAATAATTTACACTTTCTACATGCATTTGACACGTTTTTACCGAACCAACCAACCAGCCAGTCGAAACTCTTTCATCGAATACACAGACCCATAAACTGACAAATAGATTGTGAGAAGAACAGAACACTAACGTTGTATTATGTAACCATATGCAGTTTTACCAATATAGTATTCCTTACTATAAAAATATGCAAATAGTGGTAAAAAAAAAAGAAATCACTCTGTGTGAAAAAAAACAAACGTGAAAAATGAAAAATACATAATATTTATTGACCACAAAGACCAACTGGCCTGCTACAATGGACAACCAGATCAGGCCAGTCAACCAACGACTAAAAGCCAGGCAAACTCCAATATGTGTAACGAAACTATAAGGAAAGTAAATAAAAAAAAAAAAAAAAAATCAAAGTCAAATGATATACAAAATATACATAAATGACACCAAGTGGTAGCCCAGCAGACATTCGGATAACAAAAACTAAAATAAATATTTTTAAAAAGTTATCATAAGACTACACCAGCCCTGAAATGTTGTTTAGAAATTGTGTTCCAAATTAGATTGCCAAATAACGTTGTTTAGACATTAACATAACACAAATTGCAGAACACTAACACGATTTTAATGATAATGTTAGTGCATTTATATCTCATGACAACGGGGTTCTACACTTTAAATAAAATTTTTGAATCAAAAAATCTGGGTTTCTTAAAATTACAAAATTTTTTTTCAACCGAATTGTTCACTGCTTTAATTTAGCATTTTGTGTAAATTTTTTTATTATGCACAAAAATTACCATATTTTGATTTAATGCCAATATGGCAAAAAATACATTTAACTGCTTTAAACCTGGCTGCCATTATTTTGTTTCGTATTTTTTTTGGCCTGTTTTTCTCAATTGCTTTATTGATGATATGTACTCTTGTATGTATGGGAATTTGTAGGTACTTGTTATCTTTGTTGAGTAACATACGAGTGCAATTTTGCATGGAGTAGTCTAGAGTGGAATTAGCTGCTATTGTGCTGGAGAGCAACCGTAACAAGTCAAAGTGTAATAACTTGTGGTATTTGTGGTTCAACAAATTTTCTTTTAAGGATATTTATGATGATGGTGTTTTGCACATTGACTTGTGAGGAAAACATTTTCTTATTTTTTTTTTTAAAAAAAAAGAACTCTGACAAAAATACTTTTTTTTTGCCAAAATAAAAAAAGTTCCAACAATTGAAAAAAATAAAACATTCGTGGGGTTTTAAAATAATTGCAAATTTTTAATATTTTTAATCAGGCTTAAGTTCATCAAATTTAATTTTCATTAAATTATTTTTATGAAGAAAGGAATTTTACAACATGAAAATTAATTAAAATTGTTATTGATAATCATTCATTCTTGACTGACCTGAGATTCGAACCCAGGCGGCTGGTTACCATGACATGTTTCGATCGCAACCACTCGATCTCCTCAGATGGATTTGCCGTCTTACACTCGCAGCCATCGACGACTGCTGACGTCAATAGTCAAATATCAATCCTTAAACCAAATTGTATTTTTAACCTTTGGTAGATCGAATTTTGCTTTTTTTCCTAACTTCTGTTTTTTTTTTCGTACTTATGTCAAGAATTCTTCTTGAAGTCCAAAGTACATTTTTTTGTTTTTTCATTTTGTCTTTCTTTTTCTTGTTGACCTTTTTCAGCACAACTTGAAGGACAAATGTACACATAGAGCTCGTGCCTTAGCTTTAACAATAATTAGAATTGTGGTTATTTTGTTGAACTATTTATGGTTTTTAATCCAAATTTTTAATATTTAATTTAATTTTCATTAAATTATTTTTATGAAGAAAGGAATTTTACAACATGCAGCAACCAACGGTACCAACAATGTCCAAAAGGTATCAAAAAAGTACAATTTCAACATGATTTCCATCCGTGGACGTTTTTCATATACAAAGTAAAATGTTTTTGAAAAAAAGAAGATCCAGCAAAATTATACTTTTGAAACAGATAAGAAGGCTTTCCATAACGTTCGAAATCGTCGAACAGGCAGTTTCGCTTTATTTTCTCTCTCTTTTTAATAATTTCTTTTTTCAAAAGTGACAAAACGAAGATAAGATTTCACAAATTGTGACTTTTTTAATCTTCTCACTAAAAAGTAAATTTTTTATAGAAAGACTATTTTTTGCAAAATGGCTATTTTTTTTTTACAAAAAGATCAACATTTTCGCCAATTGTTCTCTCTTTAATTAAATGATTGTTTTTAGAATTATGCCTTTTTTACCACTGTATTATCTAACTGTGCTTACCAACTGGAAGTGACAAAACGAAGTTATTGAATAAATATGTATACGAATTAAAACGGAAAAGGATAATGGAGCACGTATAAGAGATGTATTGAAGGCACAATTTATGAGGTTTAGTTTTGGTCAATTTGTGTATTGTAAAAGTAATTGAAGATATGATGAAAAAAAAAATTGTAACTTATTTATGAATTATTGAATAGTTGGCAAAAGTAAATGGTTTAAAATGGAAGAACAAAAAATGAAATGAAATGAATAAAAAACAAGAAATATTTTTGTTGCATGGCCTGTGTGTTTCAAAAAAATATTGCTAAAATTCTTCCTTAATTTTCTGGTTTTGCCAAAACGTTTTTTAACATGCAAACATTTTTGTTTTAATCAAACATTAAAAGCCAGCAATTGGACTTGTTTCGATAGCAAAGCAAATTTGTTAGCTAAAAGAAGAAGAAGAAGAAGAAAAAAGAAACGAAACGAAGAGAAATAAGAACTACAAGAGGACTAATTACTAAGTCATGGGTTAGTGTTTTGTAACTGATAGCTTTAGTAATTTGAAAAATAAACTCTCATTCTGTGTTTCTTTTTTTTTTTAATATCTGTATGTGTAATGAAATGCCACATGATGCAGCCTAAAGGAATACAAATTTTTCTGATGTGCTTCGTAGTCACAAAATTAGAAGAAGAAACCATTAAAGTTAGCACATCCCAAAGAAGCTGCCTTATAGATAGTAGTCCTTTTCTGTAGCAAATAGAATAGACTCATATACCTAAAAGAAAATAAGAAGAAATATGTACATCCACTAATTTATGAGATTTTAAACTCCTTGCTTCAAGTCCAAATCCTCTACTCACTACAGATGAAATTAAGACCCATTGACCAAAGAGTTGCACACGTTCAAGCAAAAATAAACATTGACTCATTAAGTTTATGCAATAACTAGACTGACTGCCTTTAACTAAATTCAACGATTATCCTTATTTGCTGTGTAAGTGTTGAGGCATGTGAGAGTGTGCAAGTTTTTTTAAGTTTATTAAACCATATTGTCCATTTTCTAGAGAAGAAAAAACATTTTGTTTCTTTACCATTTTAGCTATTTGTTCAAACCTGTCAAATATTTATTCGTTCTCTGGCCATGATTGTACGTACAGACATTTTGTGCCTTTTGGCTAAATAAAATATTCCCCAATTGCCAGTTTATTTGGGCTTCTAGAGCTTAGTTCTGTTTTTTTTTTGTTACACCATTTGCTAACCATTCCTTACTTTTTCTCATTGTTGGCACACAGTTTGTTTTTAAACAGTTTTTCGTTCCTTTTTTTTTTGCTTTGGCTAATATGTCAATGGTCCAGTCTATTATGGTTTGTAATTGAGACACTGTAATAGGACTTTGGAGAGCAAATAAGAAACTGAACAGTCAATAATGTAGTAATTTGTAAAATTAACAAAAAATATGTTATTTAAATGGAAACAATTTTAATGTTTATTTGAAAGTATCAAAATGTGAATTAAGACTTAAGAATTTATTTGGGGAAAATATTAGAAAACAAAAATTTAATATTGAAAAGAGTTTTAGACCGCATTTAGATTATGCAATTTACGCCGAGTATTTTTTCTATTTTCTTTTAAAGTTGCTTCGAAACTCTTTTTTCACATTGACATTTAAATTTTTTTCAAGCATTTTTTCAATCAAATTTAAACAAAACAACTGTATTGTCAACCAACCATTTTCTACAGTTACTAAGCGATTAAAAATTCGGCTTAAATCTGGTTTACCGACGCAGATCCATATAAAAAACAAGTACCAAGATGGTAGAAAATTGAAAAATAAGAAGAAAATATAAAGTGAAAAATTGGCTCAGAATTTTTTCTACCACAGGAAGTCAAAATAAAGTAAAAAAGACCAAAAAAGGTCATGTGACAAATTAAAAGTTTATTTTTGTCAATCAGTGTTATTACAAGACGGTGAAGTCTAAGTAGGCTCGTTTGTTTTAGTCAATGATTAACAAGTTTTTTTTTAGAGGATAAAGAGGTCTTACTTAATTTCTTCAACGAAGTTGTTATGTTCTTATTTTTTTTGGTTTAAGTGACATTCCTTCCTCCCTTCTTTGCAAACGGAAAGAAGAGGTTCTAGTTCTATATTTTTTTTTTTGGTCCAGTTGCTCTTAACTAAACTACTTGACGTTGCGGACAAGGCGAATTCATACAAGGTGGTCTGTTAAAATTTTCATTCAAAACTAAATAAAATTATTTTAAACGTCAGAAACTATTTCGTACAATTTGTTGCTGAAGTTCTAGTTGACTCAACTTTTTACAAAAACTTTAGTTACATTTTTGTTTATAAAATAAAAGGAAAATATATGAAATACTTTGGGAAGAAATAAGATATTTAGAAGAAAAAAGGAAATTATTGCTCTGATTATAAACAAAACTTAAAATAATTTTATGTTGAATTAGGATTTTTCATAAAGCGAAAATTCCATCGACATACATGACGTTTTTTATATTTTTATCCAAACCGCACAAATAACAAAAGCTTTTATTTATTAATAATGTTTATAACTTTTGACAATTTAATCCTACCATTAAAGTCGACCGCAACTTTTTTTTTATATTCCTTCTTAAAAGCCATTCTTCATCTGAATGCCTTTTAAAATTCCTAAAAGATAAAAAAGATTGTTGAAGCACATAATAACATATCACAAGAAAATTTTATTGTTAATTGTTAAGAATAAAATTTTAGGTCAGCATACTTTTTATTTGATTTAATGTAAAATTTTATCAAAATAGCGTTTTGCAAAAAACCACTCAATAAAACATATATAATAATTAAATATTTCTTCATATTCAACAAAACAAATATTTTAATCAAAGCAAAGACAGTAAAACTCTTGTCCATTTTTTTAATAGCTTTGATATCGTTGCAAGTAAGACTTGAGTGTTTGTAATTCTCATTCGCTTACCAGTTTTATTTGCATCTTAAGTTTTTCCAAAGTCTTTGGAAAAAGGTGTTCTGATGATCTGGCCTAAGCAACCAGCGAAATAAATTTTTGTGTATTTATCAAAGAATAAAAATTGGGAATTAAACACATCATAATAAATTAAGATTCGATAAACATTTTGTTTGATTTATTCAAAATTTCCAACAATTTATTTTAACAAATCACGTAAACATTTTGTTGGAAAAAATTATTTTGGGCAACAACTTTTTTAATTGACTCAATAAACTTGGTTGATGACTAAAAATTCAATAACTATACCTTCAAACTTTCAATACCGCGAAAATCGTCATCGCAGATAATTCCAAAATTTTTTTTAATCAACTATGCCGTTTTTTAGTCAAATATGAAAATTATTCCATTCTGTGAGGGCTTGCTTCCAATGGTAAGGTGCGTAAAAAATTTATATATAAGTATGGATTGCGTCGAGGAGGGCTTGTGCCTGCTACACATATAGATCCTTATATTAGGCCTCTTTAATCATTCTTTTTTCCGCTGGCAAGTATTTGAAATACACAATACTTGAGCGGCAGGTATAACCACGACCGTGGTTCTAGTTTATAATTTAGTCTAGTTAAGTTCTAGTTTAGTTCTTATACAATTAGGGAAGCTCATTTCTAGTTCTTTTAATTTCTTTATAACTTTTTTTATCCCCAACTAAAATACTTTTATTTAAAACAATATCATTTTAATTAGATATCTTTTGCAAGCGTACATTTTTTATTCCAATCAACTTTTGTCCGAGAATAAAGACTAAACAATAAATTTAAATTTATTTGTATGATTTTGTTTCTCAACTTTAAATAATTTTCTGAGTTAAATAAAAAAAAATCTACAAACTTTTCTAAATTTCACCTGCCATTTTAAATTAGTATTTGCAAATAAATATTCTTTTTTGCCAAAAATTTTACTCATACGTACATACGTACACAAACGCATATAAAAACTTTTTTCAGTTTTGGTTTTTTTTGGTACAATCAAAATATCAACAATTGTTGCAAGAAACTTAACGTACAACTATTTGTTTGAGAATCAATTGGAAAATAATCACAAGAATTTTTGCCCATTGAAAAGGCAAAAAAAAACCTTAAATTTCTGCTCGTTTTTCTTCAGTTTGTTTGAAACTATGACTTTTGTTTTAGGAAAACAAATGAAAAACTATTTAAATTTATAGCTGTTTGTTTGTTTGTTTGCTGGTTGGTTAGTTGCTAACAAAATGCTCTTCATACTTTTCGAAATAACAAAAACTATTGATAATTGCCTTTAAGAAATTGTATTCCATGTATGAACAGACAGTCAAACAAATACATTAGAACTACTGCAATTCATTTTAGAAAAAGTTTAAAGTTTCTTAGGTACGGCATATTTAAAATAGGAATAATTTTATAATCAACAATTTTTATTATACTGACTACTTTTGCTACTCGTGTTTGGAAAAAAAATCATTTTAATATTCCTAAACAAATTTTATTACAGTTATTTTCACGCTTCTATATTTAATTACAAAATATTCCTGATGTTATGAAAATTAAATTAAAATTATGCCGCAGTGAAATATATTCGTTAATAAACACGCTACACAAAGTCTCCTATAGTAGAAGCAATCTTTTTAAAGATTTGGTGCCAAGACATTTGTAAGAAACAGCTTGTTTAATAAGAACATTTAGGAGTTACTAATTTCATTTACAAAGGGTATTTGCACCAGCAGAAAAAAATTGAATAAGTTACACCTTTCTTTTTTTGAATCACTAAAACTGAATTAGAACTTAACTTGATTTGAACTTGAGGTTAATTAGGAATGAGCAAGATCGACACAAGTAAAACCAGCACATATCGTTACCCAAAACGCAAAAGGCCCTAACTTACAAAAAATTCAAAATCGAATTTTTCATTGATTCTGCTATTTTGCAAATGTGAAAATCTTTTGACCAAAATTAACTATTTCATTTACAAAAAACAAACGCCCTATCTACAAAAGATAATATGACAAACACTAAAAGACCTATCTAACAGTTTGAATAATATACAACAATGTCAATTGTCAAAACAACTAGCCCGTTTTACAAGAAAAATAGAAGAAAAAAATTATATACAGTTTAAGTCAATTTATAAATTTTTTGGGATTATAGTAAATACTATACCATTTCGCAAATGCTACGATGCAAGTCCATATGCACAAGATTGTGAATTGGGCTACTGATCTGTGCATTGGAATTTCTAATTGTGTGCTAATAAATTACGATTACAAAAATTCAAAAACAATAACAACAATAAATAGTACGATCGTCAATATGCATAAAATTTCAATTAAACCATTTATCAAACATAAAATCAGTTGTAATTAAATATTTAATTAAGTGAAATAAATGGTTACTTATATCAACAACATTGCTGCACAAAATTCTGCTAATATCAAAAATATTTAATTGATACGATTAATTAGTTAACTAATGCAATGTTAATAAATTTTTTAATTAATACCACAAAGTTTTTAATTGAAATCAATTTTTTTTTCTATGTACGCAATAAACAAAAATCAAATTTACGAAAACTGTTAATGTTGTAAATGTTCACTTTTTCAACGCGAATTTTAGAATAACCACGAATATATGTATATTCCTGTGTTCGGAAATAAAGAGAACTTTATTTAGCGTTCGGCAAACACACCCAAGAACGATATCTACTTTTTTTAGTGATTGTATAGGCGAGCACAACCCTTAATACCGTTCGTAACTATTATCAAGAAAGAGCCGAACATTATGTAGTGTTCTGTTCTTCGTTAAAAAACATAACAATTTTAGTGATACTGTAGACAAACATAATATTTTAATGTTCTATAATGTTTATTTTTTGCATTGATAGAGAAATGAACAAACAAAAAATTTTAGCAAACGACCGCAGCACGAACAGCTTATGTGTGTATTGTGTATACGTTTGTTTGTGTAAAATTATTTTGGTGGCTTTTTGTTATTTTTTGTATGTGTATTTTGTTTTTGAAAAAAATGTTTGGTTTTTTTTACCAGCCAAAAGGGACGAACATTAAAAAGTTAAACCAAACTCAATGAAGTTTGTTGTTAACAATAAAAACCAAACGGAATTAAATGTTCTCACCTTTTGTTGAGTTGGATAAGAACAGTATTATTTTTTTGTTCGAAAGATGACAAACGAGGAAACGTTATTTTTTTTAATGATTTTCTACACAAACACTATTAGCGTTTGTGTTTTCAACAAATGTACCGAACCGAACACTAAGGACCGATATTTAGTATTTATTTTCGAACACTGATATACTCACAACAATACTTATACAACATTCAACATGTACTCTATACAAGCCCAAATAACACATATATACAATTAACATTGACTAGCACAACACAAACAAAAGAAACAACAACAAAATTGCCTCGTTACATAAAACGCAAATGTCCACATCTAAAATTTTGAAAATTTTACGGGAGATGCAAAAAACTATTTAAAATCAAAAGTATAGTTTTAATCAGCGGAATTTTCACTAATATTATTTAACACTGACAATTTAATTTTTGGAAAAATAAAATAAAATTTTAAAATATGTATATGACGATTTGTGGTACTTAAGGGCTTTATTATTGTATTAATTAAATTGGCCAGACATATACAATTGTATATGGATTTTACGTTTGATAAAGCCAGTGTAAAATAAATGTAGTGAAAGAAAGAAAGTCACTTTCGTCAGTATAACTAGTTACGAATTTGGGGGATTGGCACGACTTTTAATACTATGGTGAAGGGTATGGAAGATGCGAGCCGAATATAGCACTTTTATTTTTTTTTTAATTATTTGGTTTTTTTATTACATACATTTTAGATAGAAGCTCATATTATTTTTAAAGCAAACTTTTTTTGGCTTTAAGCTGTTTTGAATCCTTTTTCAAATTAAAATGTGGCAACTTTCTTTATATTTTACAGTATGTGCGCATGTCCTGGCTCCTGCTTCACAGAAATTCTAAAACAATAACTGTTGAGGCAAATGTGAAAAAAAATCTGACAGTTGCTGAAAATTTCTAGACAAAGCGTGAAGTGTAACAAAAGAATTTTGCTTTAAAATAAATAAAACTATAAAATAATAATTTAAAAAATAAATTAAAGCAGAGTAAATAAAAATGCAACAACAGAATATTGAAAACAATAAAATAAATTAAATAAGATTTTTCAAAAAGTTAAGAAATAATAGAAAACTTGCATGAAGAGTTCTTAAAGTTGAAGGAAGGAGTTTAGACTGATAAAGTTTTATAGTTAATTATAGCTTCAATGGCTTTAGATTAAAAAAGTGTTTGAAACTTATTGTAGTGTAATAAATTCTTTAAAATATATTTAACTAAAAATTGTGCAAAAATATTTCATAAATTTTGTATCTCCATTTGGCACCATAACAAGGCAATTATTGATTTTTCATGAAATGTTTTTTTTTTTTACTCTGAAGACAAACTGGAATTCCTGTGAGTAAGTGAGTGTAATTAAGATAAGAGCAATTTACTCTTTACTCTCCGCTTTTCTCAAAAAGGCCGGTAATTGGGATTATTTACTATTTTAAAAACCAACTGTTGCTACTTATTTGGTTGTGTTGGGTCAATTTTTGTCAACAACAGCAGATTCAGGACAGCACAAAAAAAAAAAAAACAATTATTTGTTTACAAACACAAGAATAACAAAGAGGAAGTTGTTTACAAAACAAACATCCGCCTTAAGGTACCCAACCCCAATTCGACATCCTTTTATATTTTGTTACCAAAAATATATGTAAAAAACAAATCTAAAAAGCCTTTACGAACTTTAACAAAATTTCGTTTTCTTCAAAATTTAAAGATTTTCTTTATTGAAACTTTTTTTAGGAGCCCCCCTTTCCATTTAAAACTCCGTACTCTTTATGAACACCAAACTGGGGGGCTCCTTTACGAAATATTTGGCAAACTCTTGGAAGTCGTAAATTTTTCTTAAACAAAAAATGAAATATAGCAAATTCCATTCAGACCCCCATCATCATCATTACCATCATTATGGTGGGGGTGGCAGCAGCAGCAGTAATGGCTCGCTTAGCAGTGGCAGCAGTGGGGGTAGCTTAGGCAGCAGCCGCATATCAATGTCGTTGTCTGCATCAACGAAACGTCGTCACAAAAAACACAACTGGGGCACCAGAGAACGTACTGGCATGAGTTTTCTGATTGTGATTGCTTTCTTTGCTGTTTTCGGTTTAATTATTTTAACGGAGGTAAGTTTTTGGGTTATCTTTTTTTTTTTTATTAATTTAAGTGCTTTTGAATTTGGTTTTATTTAGGAGTAAATGATTGAAAAATTACTTAAGTTGTTGAAATATGATGAGAATATTACTCGTTAAAGGTCCACAACCGACGATTTGATATCGTTTTAAAATTTCAGTTTTATTGAAAAACAAGTAAATTGAGTGTAACATGAGCTGAACTCTAGATATATTGAATGGCGAGTATTGATGTTGGAATTGCTGCTCTTGCACTGCAAATGGAATAGTTTTCTTTTCATTAGATTATAAGTGGGTATGAAATATAAGACAACTACGATAAGCCAAACTAGAGAAAAACGCGCTATGATAATGGTGAATTAGGAGAATGGTTTGCTCTATTTTGAACTGAAAATTGGTCAAATAAAAATTGCAACGTGATGTGCCGCTTAGGAGTTGTATCACAAAATCCCTGTGATTAATTGTATAAAAGCGACAAAATAACAAAACCTTAGACATAATTTATGGCGCATTGCACCAATTGTCATTAAATATGCCGCAAATTTTCTTGATATATGGCTCAAAATCTCACTATCAAATTTCGCAAAGATCGTTCTCATGTAAATCCTACTCTCAAAAAACACTTTTGCATGCCTTGAACTTCAACAAACAATATTACATATTGTTATAATAATTGTTCGAATTTAGTTTTATAATACCAGAAATTACGCTGATAAATTTCGTTAATATCAGATCACGTTAAACTCCTTAATAGACCGATCGTTGTAATCATGGTTCCATAATTTATCTTAGGATTCGTATATTTTCGAAAATTACTACAAATCGGCTTAAAAAGTCAAACGAATTCTGTTATTTTGTTAAACTTTGGACAAATTAATTCTGATTAGAAATAAAGTCATTATATATTATAATGCTGTACAGAATATCTAATGAAGCGCAGTGCTTTTTGCCTGCCTAAAATTAAAGCTAGGTCCCATACAAGGCTTCATCTCCAACAACTCTGACCTTTTATTTATCGACTGTCTTCATTGTTATTGCACATAAATCATGAATGCATTAAGAAAACGCAAATGCAAAAAATATTTAACTATTTTTTGCAATCTAATAGAAGCTCTATGTATTCCCTACAGGGAAGCGAACTGATACCAAAGTAGTTCCGTGATAGGTCTTTGGTGCTAGAAACCGATTCTAGTCATTACACTTTATATGAATAAGACCTATCAATTTTACATGGGGTTGTCATTAGAGGCGGTCAATTGACACCATTTGACCAGTCACACATCTATTCTCAATGAACGTGTTTAGTATTAGTTACTACAATGTAGAATTATTTCAATAAAACAAGTAACTAAATTTAAGAACCAAATTTAAGAAGGTCCCAACAAATTGTTTCACACCACCAGTGAAGGCTGTACTGTAATTCATTACTTTTTCTACCGTTTTGTTTAGCTTTTTCCAGTTAAATGATTGATTCTCCTTTCATTGTTCATGGGTTCTTTCTTTTGGTACTTGTTCTATTTTCACAAATCCCAGGACCAGTCTGTTGGATCACACAAATTTCCCTCAGGGCTTTTACCCACATCACAATAATAAAGAGAGTATTATGCGCTTGCGCTGATGTTTGTATCACCTTAAAATATTGGTCCTAGACTCACGTGGGAGAATTCCGATCGACTCAGAAAATATTTTTGAATCGATCTAATAATGTCCGTCTGTCCAGCAGGCTGGCCGTCAATGTTAACTTTGTGCGTAAAACACAAGTAGCAATTTTGGAGATAATTTGGGACTCGGGTTTCAATTGTCAATAGGACCAAAAAAACTTTTAATACCATAACTTCGTAGGTGCTGACCTAAAATTTGGCGATAACAACTTTGACGATAGCCACTATGTCATGAAAAAAATGTCAAAAATTAACCATAGGGCCCATATAATCCCACTTCTTAAAATCACTTATGGTGTTTTTCTTTTCTACAAAAAAATGTGACATTTTATTTAAAAAAATGTAATTTGGTGTATTTTTCTTACAAATTTTGCTCCCGAAAGGGTGGCTTGTTTTATTCTAAAAAACTCATCCTTTTCGGGAGAAAATTTTTTAAGAAACAGACACCAAATTGCATTTTTTTTATAAAATTTCACATATTTTGTGTAAAAAGAAAACAACATTAAATACAAACAAATTTTTATTCATAAAAATTCTAAATAAAATTCTGTACAAAAAGCTTTTAAATGAATCCTAAGACCATAACATAATTTCCATCTAACCGGTCTATGATTTTGCTTATGGGCAAAAATCGAACATTTATTTTTTAATACTGTGTTGCTTACTTGTTGTAGCATTTTAATCCTTGTGCCACTTTTAAATTTCTCAACGGTAACCATGCTTCATAACATAATTTTATTTTGGCGGACTCATGAGTTCCCATGTGTCTCAAATAGGGACACTCTCGAAATTTATTTTTTTAAATATTTTTGTGTTTCTTACATGTACGAATGTACTTCTTTGAGTCAAATAAAAATAAAAGATTTTATATAATTATTCTCTTTTTTTACAGCTTTTCATGATCGATGAACGTGCTCATGGTGGTATGATGACTTTACGTAATGGCAATAGTTTTGGTCGTTTAGGTGATTCAATGCCAGATTATGATAATGTTAAGGTAAGTTTAATTAACATAAGGCCTTAGTAATAATTTGCAAGTAATGTTTGTATAACTCCTAGGATGGGTCGGAAAAATAGATATTGTTCAACACCTCTTAAATGCCGTTTAAGTTATTGAACTTTCTTTATAAAGGTTTGCCACCTTTTGTAAGTTCCGCATATCTTATTTATACATTTATAAAATTATGAATCGATTTGGTTCTCAGCTAGCCATTCATGAGATTTTTTTTTTTTTAAGAATCAAGAAATAGGCCCTTGTTAATGTTACATTTTCAAATAGAGCTTCAGCTGTGATAACCTTGTCAAATCTGACAACTCTTTTTTCTTTTGGACTTACAGGTCGGCCCCGATGTCGATCGGCAACTTAAGAGAGCGACAACAAGATTACAACTGATTATCGTTCTCTTAAGCGGTCCACTTAATATCGACTTGTCGGTCGACTGGCGTTACCATTCGAAAGGTATTTTCAAAATATTTGACCAGCTTAATTTTTAACAATTTTTATTGATTGACTTAACCTTATTTGTAAGAAGATAATTGTTTAATTTAATTTTGAAACTGTAAAATGATGTTTGATCTAGCAAACGTTTTGTAAAAGCAAACAATTTGTTTTATAAAACTAGTGGTTACGTGTAAGACGTCAAATATTTAAAAGGTGTGAACATAGCTTAACGTTATTAATTTATTTATTTTTAAATGACTGTATTGCCACATTCGCAATTACACAAATAAATCACTTGTTTGGAAATAAAAATCTACAAAACATTCATAAATGTATATTAAGCCATAATATGGAACTCTGCCTACACAAAACGCAGAATATAAAACAAAGGAGTAAACAAAAAACAAACAAAGTAGTAAACAAAAAATAAAGAATACAAATATTTTAAAATCCTATATAATACAAAAGATTTTGAAAGTCGTGCTTTTATTTATTTATTATTGATAGAAACACTGAAATTTATTGTTGAAGGGATAAACTATTCCTTTTCGCATTTCACTGGTTGCTTTGGCCAGATCGTCAGGAAACTTCATCCAAAGATTTTAGAAAAACTAAAGATATTAAACAATTAAAACTGTTAAGCGAATAAGAATTATAAGCAACAGCTTATGGAATTCTTCGGCATAGCCGAATATAGCACTCTTACTTGTTGGACTTAAAAAAAAAATAAAAAATTTTTCTCCAACAAACTTTTTTAAAGATTTAATAATTTCTTTTCTCTTAAAAATTTCGTTATGGAATCCTTTATTAAATATGTATGTTTTTCCCCTTCTTCCTTTTCAAACCAATTGAAATTTTAGATCAAATTAAATCAAATTCCTATTATTATTCTAAGATTTTCTTTTTTATATTTGCTTATTTCCAGGATGATTATGATCTGCTCGATGCTGGCTTATTAAATGATAATAAATTAGGTTTTGTACAATTTCATGACAATAAATTAAAAATTCAAGGTAAGTAAAATATTAAAAAATATCATCACTTAAAAACTGGCAACGGAATTTAAAATTTAAACATTTGTACAATCATGTACTTTGCTTAACCAAAAAGGTATTGTGTACTCATTATTGTGTGCTCTTTGTACATTTTTAAGTACCATAAATGGTGCTTATGCACAAAAAAAAACCAACAAAAAGAACAAAAGGAAAAAAGCAAATAGTGAACAAAAAAAAAAAAAAGATTAAAATTCAATTGAATCATTGCCAACTTGGACTTACGATGACAACGACCACGTCGACGACCATTCATGTAAAATAAAAAAAACTAGAAAATTAAATTTATAAATGAAAATGTAAAAATGTGAAAAAGAGACACTCAGGGAAAAAAGGAAAAAAAAATTTTTGAATAAATATTTTTGTATTAATCAAAACTCACGTTTACATTATATTTCTTTAAGCCAGCAGTTCCCAAATAAAGGTCTCGTGCAGAATTCTGGGGCATCCGCCAAATAAAAAAGACTTTTATTGTTATTTAGAAAATATTAATCATGTTATTAAAATAACAAAAAATTATTTAAAAAATTTTCAAAATTTGTCCATAGTTTTATCCACCCCTCGAGATAAAACTTTAACTTTTATAATTTTTTTAAACATACAATTGGAATTACAATTTTCTTAGGATAAGTCTCATGCACAAAATGTCTAAGTCAGGAGGGGTCTATTGAAAACTTTATATGCCAATGCCCTTGATTTCATAACGTAGGCCTGTTATTTTCCAGTTACTGGCTGTCTTGGAAATTAAGTCGGGTATCACAGAAGTATGTCTTTTGTCCCAGTTTCTGGTTGACTTGGCATTTAAAACAGGTTTTACAAAAGGGATGATTTAATTCTGCGAAAAACTTTTAGGAGCTTTCTTAAAATTCTTGGGAACCTCTGCTTTACCTTACACTATTTCAATAAACTACTATTCCATTACCACACATACACTACTTACAAATATTCTGTTGATTTTTATGATTACAGATGGTGAAAGCAATAATAATGGTGCTGGGGGTGGTGTTGGCAGATTGGCTGGGGTCTTATTAAATTCACAAAGTGGCGGTAATGCTTATATGGGTGCTGGCATTGGTGGTGGTACAGGTATGGGTTCTTCATCGCTGGCGGGTGGTGCTAGTGGTGGTAATGTCCCTCTCATACCATGGGGAAAAACTTTGCCCATTGAAATAGAGAACTCTTTGCCACGTTTACCAATTGGCTCATTGCCAACGGATGGCTCATGGCAAATTGTAAATGGTACACGTTTCAAGTTTTTTGTCTTCTCTGCTTACTATGATCGTCGTCATGGCTCAAAGCTGGTACGTGTTATTGGTGCCACAAAAACTCGTGGCCCCGAAAGGGTATGGTGTAGATTTTGGTATGTGGCAAGAAATGTAACATATGCCGGCAAGGCGGGCAGAGCCAATATAAAAGAGAAATTCAAATCGGTGTCTGTAATGGCGAGAGTGAAGGTGAGTGTGTAAGATATTTAATGGTGACAGGATTTATAATTTTATTTTCCTTTCAGGTTATTCGTGAGAATTGGAATCTTAAATACAGCGCCTGTTTCATTCTATGTCCAGTACGTCCGCCCGAATACGATGTTCCTGATTATGTTAGTATAGTGGCTCGTCCACGAGCACCACCCGGTAATATTTTGGAGCTGAGAAACACTGATTGGGATGAGGATTTCGTGAAAGTGCCCACAGTTAGTCAAACGAAATTAGAAACTCCAAATTCAGCTAAACCAAATCAAATTCCTGCTGCCAATAAATTCCCCTCAGAAGCTGAAATGAAAAATGAAATTGCCATATGTGTTAAACCATTTCATTATGATTATGATCAATCGTTATTTTTAATGGAATTCTTGGAATTCTATTCTCTATTGGGAGTTAAACATTTCACCTTTTATAATCATACAGTGGGTACACATGCTTCCTGTGTTTTGAATCATTATATAAAAGGTGATATACCGGCAAATTCAACGGCCCAGGACGTGTTTGATACTAATGAAAGTTATAAAAGATATGAAGGTAATAATCGAAAAGCTGAATTTATTCCAATTGCTTTTATAAATTATATAAAATTTCTTTAGAAACCTCTTCCAATTCCCCATTGCCTGCGAAAAAAATTTTGAAAAGCTCGAATTATCATCCACCATCCGTACAAATTTTACCCTGGAATTTGCGTATGCGTTCGCAAAAGGAGATACGCACCGAAGGCTTATTTGCCGCTTTAAATGATTGTCTTTATCGCAACATGTATCGTTACAAATATTTGGCTTTAGTGGACTTGGATGAATTTATTGTGCCACGTTTAAATGATACTTTACAGGAGTTGTTGGAGTAGGTTTTTTTTAAATTTTACTCAACTTGAAAGCAATTTGCTGCAACAAGACATTTTCATATTTATAGATCTTTGAACTCTCGATTCCGCAATCGCAATTTGGGTGCTTATTCCTTTCAAAATGCTTTCTTTTATTTGCAATTTGCCGATGATCCATTGACGTCTCGAGTGTTGGAAGGCGAGAACTTGGACAGTGCTAAATTGAAAGCTGCTTTAGTGACTCAGAGAAAAACGAGAAGGTATGTAGAAAGACCGACGTAAAGAAAAGTGTCAGTGGAATATAAAGGGACCCTTTATGTACGTAAATTAATTTTCGAATAACTACAATACAGAGTAGACATTTTAAGATGATAGTTTTTACTAATTGTTTCTATGCTTTTTGATAACGAGAAAAAATTGTTAAAATAAAAAGTTGTCAAGCTTATAATCTGTTATCGACCAACTTGTGTCGTAAGAAACATTAATAGTATGTAAAATGTAGAGCAATGACTAATAAAAAGCTTATTTTCTACTTAGAAAAAATAATACTAATTTTAATTAAAAATATTTGATATTATTTAAAAAATGTACCAGTAAACAAATTAAGTCCCGTTTTCACAACTTATCGATAGCTAAAAGTAGACTTCAACCGGCCTTATAAAAAGTGTTCCATCATTAAAACTTTGCTTTAACCTAAAGTGAGCGATAAAGTAAATTATTGTTTGTCCAACCTGGTAGGTTAAAGTAAAGTTGTAATCATGGATCACTTTTTATACGGCCAATAAAATTCCACCTTTAGCTATCGTTAAGTTGTAAAAACGGGCCTTATAGTATCAATTAAATATTTTTTGAAATTAATAACATCTTCTGGAGTTATTATGTTGATATAAGTAAACGTTTAATTCACTTGATTAAATTTTTGATTATAATTGATTTTATTTTTGTATTGAAAAAAAAAAAAAAAAAATCGGCGAGAATGTTTTCTGTTGAAGAAACCATAGAGGATCTATCAAACCCTTTAATTATCTTAGCCATGGTCAAATATATAAGCAAGATTTTATTTTTAATAACTTAAGTCCAAAAAAGGTCAAAATTTGTTCATCAATATACAAATTATGGCTTCCGTTAATTGCTGTAAATTTAAATTGCGCCCCTGAATATCGTTTAATTCGGGTCAAGAAAAGTATTTGTATTGTTCTTCTATGTTCTCTATTCCATGTTTAATCTGTTACCTCGGAAAGTAAGTAGATTCTGGGACTTTATAAAAATTGTACTGGTTTTAAAAGAACAATTGTCGGCGATCACATTTAGGATGTCTTCTGTACCTAATTTTGTATATAACTATTGAGAAGGTGCTCAAAAATATGTTAAAATCAATTCCGGAACTTGGTATTATCCAGTCTCAAAACTTTTAGATTCTGAAGAGGTTGTTGTAGTTGAAAAACAAATCGCAAGTACTACATGTAAACGCTTCTTCTATAACAAATGTTGTTAGAAGCGTTTTATTCTTTTTGTATAAAAAGAACAGTGAAATTATTTGCAATAGAAACTACTTTCGGACTAGCAGGGTTGCCAGCTCTTAAGTCTCTTATTTTTTCTGTCGCATCCATTTGTTTTATGAATCAATAAAAATTTTCAATGCATTTGTTCTCAAAAGAATAAAATGCATTTAAAATTGGGTAAGTGAGTGGATGGTTTTTATGAAGCACTTTTTGTGTACTAAATCGTGTTTTTTAAGCCCGATAAAATAGTTAGCTGTCAAACGAACTATCGTACTGCGCTAACCTTTTGACATTTATTATCAGTTTACTCTTGAAAATAATCATGAAAAGATTAAAATTATCCAAATTTAATAACGAAATATTGTGTTCAGCTTTTGTGTAAACGGGGTTGTGAGTAAATAAAATTACCGTATATGGAGTGAGACCAATCTTCACACAGAAAAAAATAAAAATTTATTTAAATTAACAAATTTGTGATATTAATTAAAAAATTAATTAAATTTGCAAATTAATAGTATCAATTAAACGTTTAATTCACTTGATTAATATTTTAATTCTCTCAATTAAACGTTTAATTTATTTGATTAAACCTTTAAGTTAATTGATTAAACATTTTATTCACTTGATTACATTTTTAATTAAAATTTATTTTTTTTTTAATTAAATACTTTAATTGGTGAAAAGTTTTGAAGAATTTTTCTGTGCAACAGGCCTTCCAAACTCCAGTACATGTAGAAAAATGCAACATTTGGTGCCTGTTTACACGCTGGTGGCATAATCGGACCTTATTTTTTTTTAAATTAAGCCTGAGCAACAATTGGGCGGTCACTTGATTACAAAAAATAGACCAGTCAATTAGCCCCAAGTTCGTGCGTTCATAAACCTCTTCTTCTTTTCCTGTGGGCCTACGTGAAGTCACAGGTTTATGCTAATACACCAATTGACTTTTGGTGTCTTGGAGTCCATTATTTTTTGTGTTATTCATGACATACGGTCAGTGTTGCTTAAGAAGTAACCCAGAATTGGTGCTCATATGCCCCAAATCATTTTCAAATGTTAATGCCATGTATTGATCATTCCAATTTAATTTAATTTAATTAAAATACATATTTTGATAAAAATTTTATATTATGTGTTCTTTTTACAATTTCAAGTTCTATTGGTCTAAGAAAGACATCCATTATAAAAAAGTTATAAAAATAAGTCTTGTTTACTATTAATAGATCAGAAAAATATATATATCAAATAGTTTTTATTTAATAAATTTTAGCTTTTGTAAAATACTAGTTAACTATTAGAAAGCTTTTATGTGAAGGGCTTATTTTTAAAACAAAGTGTTTTTTCTATTTATTAAGACCATCCCATCGAATTATATTATTTTTCTTGTGGCATATGATGTTTTAACAATAAGCTCTTCAAAAATTTTTTAAAACGAATGTATTTAAGAGATGAATTTTTAAAAAAAAATATTTAATAGTTAGTTAAAAAAATTATTTAGATAAATTTAGAAATTTATTATATAACTTCTATAAAAGTAGTACAAACTTTGTTATTATTTCGTTTTTTATCCAACATTTCAATAACAGACGTTTTAAGCTGCATCCGCAAAAACAACGTTCCAAATACATCTGTAAGCCGGAGGATGTGATAGAGGCTGGTAATCATTTTGTATGGGAATATTCCCCAGGCAAGGGCTCATTAAATGTTCCACCTACTGATGCTATTTTACAGCACTACAGAGTAAGTAATATTTGCCTTAAATCTTAAGGAAAATCTTCTTCATTATCCTTTTATTTGTCTTAACAGGTCTGTGAATTTGGTGGCAATGATTGCATTAAGGCTCCCTCTATGATTGATCGTACTGCAACCAAATATGTCAATCGTTTGGTTGAACGTGTCTACAGTGTCTATCGCCATTTAAAAGATAAATGTAACTTACCGCCCTTGCCACCCATACCCAAACCAGCTCCTCTACCGAAAATGGAAATTAAACCCATCATAAGAAAGGTAACAATTGACAAGAGTGTAAATCAAAATGATGAATTAATTAAACGTACGGCAGATAAAAGAATTAATAAATTGGTAAAAGACAACGAAATCTTAAAAGATAAAAGAGTGAAAATAAAAACGACAACCCCAACAACAACGATGCTTGAGAAAATTCATTTAACGAATGAGACAGCAAATGATGGTCAGTATTTAAAAGTGAACAGAATAACAACAACGACAAATAGCAGTAGCAATAGTAGTAGTGGAATAAGTGACAGTCTTTCATCTACAGCTACAACATCAACTTTATTTACTACATCCACCACCGGTACTGCTACCGTAAGAACGACAACAACAACAACGAAAGAACCAACCACTACAACGACAGCGAATCCATTTGTATTAAAGAAACCTCACAAAGTGGTCGTATTTTTTATTGATGATCAGGGCCAGTCGAGGGCACGTTTAGAGTACCATTAAATTGAAAAAACCATATAAAACAGGAAAAACTGCTCAAAGATAAAGAAATTTAAAAGTTTCAAATAATTTAATTAATCCGGCACACAAACAACCTGCAAAATAATCATTAACAGTTTTTTTTATTATATGAAAATAGTTTAATAATTTTTATTCTTAAAACAAAAGTGAGTTATTTTATAGGAGAATTTGGAATTTTAGGTGAGAAGTAAAGTTATACCCCATATTCATAAAAAACATTTCAGGTTTAAAAACTTTTATGAAACGAGTTTTCTATAATAATTTGTTTGTTAATCTTTAGGTTTTTAAGGAATTTAATTAGGGTTAATCAAAAGTATTGAACTTTTTTGGTTTGTTTTATTGAGAAATATCTTAGGTCATGTTAATATTTTTTTTTTAGATTATACATGATATCAGTTTTGCCTAATTGTGACCAGCTTGAAGCTATCGCAATCAAAAAAATATTCACTTAATCACTTAAGTGACGCTCAAACTAAAGCACGTTTATATCTTTAAATGCTAATAATTAGTAAATGCAAATGAGTCGGTTTCCAGGCTTATTACACAGGGTGGCACTTTTTTCTTTTTTATTTTATTTAACATTGGCATTTTTTTAATTTTAATTTATAATTTGGAAATAAATTCACATTCAGCCATTGTCTGGAAATCGAATTTGAGTTTAATTAAAATCGAACAAATTTTAAAAACGATCCTGAGTTTAAAGTTCACAAAAAAACTTGAGAGAGAAATCTTCGACGTTTTAAATTTTACTCGATTTTGATTTTAGAACATTTTCGGAAATAATTAAATAAACCAAAATTAAAGAATAATTTCGTTTATAATATAACATTTTAAAAACGTAAACAAAAATGTTTTTTGAATGAAAATTTGTATGATTAACAACCTTTTTTTAACTTCTTAAATTTGACTTACGATGTTTTTTCAAAATGCCACGGATTTAAACTTATCCTGCTCATCTCCTTTGGATTTAATATAATGTTTAAATCGTTCTTAAAATGCTAAGAATTAATCATGAACTTTTCGGCAGTAAAATTAAAGGTAAAAGCGGTCTCAATTTAGGAAGTCAACTGTGGTGTTTTCAGCGGTCAATTAAAATTTTGTACATTTCCATAATTTAAGAAGAATTTTTTTAAAATTGCCAACAATTTTAGGACAGGAAACTTCAAGAAACCATTGATAACATTTTAAAGGCCGACTTATTATTGTCGCAAAAACGTCAAAAACTAGAAACATATTTTGAGCGAAACAAAACACATCTTAAAGCAATTTGTGAAATCAAGCTTTGTATTCGTTTATTTAGACGGAATCCTCTTTTTAACTTCATTTCGAAAATGCTCGGAGCTTAAGCAGTTTATTTCTCACAAAAAAGTGATGAAAATAAAACGTTTATCTTAAGCAAAAATCTTAAAACTTTGCCAAAGTCAAGCCTTATTGCACGACATAATCTTTAAAAATTGTTGTACAGAATAAATAAAGAGTGCCAAATCTTTAGATTTCAAGATCAATACTAGAAAATATAATTTTAAATGTCTTCCAAGGAAAATTGTTTCATATCTATCACTATTTTGTAACACAATTAAAAGATTTGACGACGATTCCAGGCATTTTTGGAAATTATTAAGCAGAGCTACTACTATTGGACTCTTAGTTCCAAAAGGAATTCCAAATGAAACAAATGGTTTACAAATCAATCAATCGGTCCACTTTTAGATCAATTAATTATCTTTTAATAATCATAACGAACTTTGATTTAAAATGGGTAATTTTGGAATTTTTTTTATTTAAATCGTGTTTTAGAAGGGGATTTGTTATAATCGAAAATCAATTGATAATTTTTTTACTTAAGGGTCTTCCAATAGAGACTGCTGAACTTTGACAGTTAAAAGCGGATAAGTTGGTAAAGGTACACAAATCTGTCGTATTGGATGTCAGTTATTCAGTCTAGCGCTAAACAACACATACAAATGATAACATTACCAATGAAAAATCATCTCCAGCAATGAGGCCGATTTCTAAATGGAAATTTGGAAATATTCTTGTCCATATAAAATACAAAAGCTTACAATGGGACTGCTGGCGTCGTCAACTCTCCATATTTCTTGGAGACCAACGTTGGCCGGTCATCCCCGTCGCCGGACTGTGACAGGTCGACGTTTATCAATTTCCTTTGGCCTGAATTGAGACTAATGACATGTGGCATGAAACAAATTTTCTATGAAATTTTTGCTTAGTAAACGTTTGTTTAATTTAGTAATTGTTTATGAATACAGGGGTAAGTCTTTAGAAGTTAGGTAAAATCTATGCTTTTACACGTTTGTAAAACGTTAATGACGTCGAAACGTCAAATGGAGGCTAAGCGCAAGCGTTTACGGTATTTGCTAGGCAGTTACCAAAACCAGTAGTGCACTTTAGGATAAGTCAAATCAACAATCTCTTGAAGCAGAAATCAGAAAGAGATAGAGATAGAAAATTTAAATGGCTTAGTCATACCACGAGAAAGACTACGAATGGTCAAATATAAGCAAGAAAGGTCGAGGCCGTGCAACAGATAGAGGAAGATGGAAAGAATTTGTGATTACCCTATTTTCCAGCAGGAATTTAAGGACTGATTTTATATGCAATTGAAACAATTTTCGATAATGTCTCAAACTTACTTTGTTTTATATAAATTGAAAGATAAGAAGAGCTTAATAAGATACTTTTAGGCTTTCCTGGCCAACTACAAATCTGCAATAATTTGCTGTGAATTTCATTCTTTTTTTTTCAATGTTTTCAAATTCTCTTTATAAATATGTAATTCAAAATAATAGCCTAACATATCAATCTACAAAAAAATATTAATTAAAATTAAATAAAATTTCTGCAAAAACTTAAATAAAAAAAATTATGCAAAACCATTTAATTAACAGTCAACCATAGCCTTGTTAATAAATTCTAAAATATTCCATGCTTTTAAGCCAAAATAAATAAAAAAAAAATTAATTCTAAAATTACATCCCAACGCAAATTCATACGAATGACCGCATCAGAGAGAGAGAGAGAGAGAGAGAGAGTTATGCTGGTTGTCCCTTTATTTTTGCATGTAGTTAAACGAATTCTAAATGTCGAACTCCATACAAAAATATGACTGCCAGCATAACTTTCTCTGATGCGGTCACATAAATGAATTCGCCTTGACACAACCCAACTATAATTTTAACCTTGTATATATACTAAAACAAAAAATACTTAAAAAAAATTAACCCTGTAACATATATATTTTATACAGTAACCTAAGTATTGTCTAGTATTGTAATAAAATTGAAAACCAGAACTATTTAGATAAAAAAAAAAAACTGAAAAATTCCTTTAATTTTGAGACGAAAAATCATCGAAATTCATAACTCAAGTCCCTAATACTATTTCGAAAGTTGTGTTCATTTTATTCCTTAATTATTTCAACTATTTTATAAAGTAAAATATAAAATAAAAAACTAAATAATTTATACATATATTTATATAAATATGTCAAAATTATAATGAAACCATTTAAGGCTTTTTAAGGTTAGTTATTAGTTATGTAAACTATTAGTTTAGTTATATAGACTTAAGAAAAGAGAAACAAAACTTTATAACTTCTTTTAACCTACATATTCAGGTATGTCACAGAATTTGTACGAAAGTGATAATTTAAAAATTTTTTTGGTTGGCCAAAAAAAAATATTTTTTTTTTTTCGTTTTTAAAAGAAAGAAAAAACGTTTTCATTTTCATCTTCACTTTCATCCGAATTTGTTTTCTGCGATACACCTGATTATATATATAAATTTTTTTCTGGTAAAATCCTGATACAAAACAACGCTACAACCTGATATTTCAAATATTAAAAACAAAAAAATTAAAAAAAAAAAATAATAATAAAAAATTTCTGTGAAAAATCATCAATTAATTTTAAATTATTTTTCTATACTTTGTAAATATTAAATTACTAAAAAAAATTTTAATTGTGCTTTTTAGTAGCTTTTAGTTATAAAACAATTAAATTTAAACAAATATAAAAAAAATATTTATAAAATAAAACTGGAAAAATGAAATAAATGTTTATAAAACTACTTTCAAAAGAAATGGATGCGAATAAAAATTAATGTTTCCTTAAGTTGTATACAAAAGCTTTCTATTATACGCGAGAAGATAGAGTTTTAACGTCAACAATTGCAAAAGCTGTAAATTGAGTCTAAAAAAACACAAGTAATAAAAGCTTCTTTTGGCATACTAATATATTAGAAAGCTTTCAAACTTGTATAATATTTATAACTATATTTGTATAACAATTGTGTTTTGTAAAAGGTAAGTATTACACACGTATACAAAATTATATTTAGAAGAATTTTTTTATGGCAAAAAAATCTGTTATAAAATTATGGCAATTGAAAATATGTATTAATATTTTTCTCCCTTAAATAACTCCTTTTAGAAGCTTAAAGGCTCAGTTAGCCGGGATTAACAGTAACTTAACCTAACCGTAGAAAAGTAAGACAAATCAATTTTTTACAGATTGAGACGTAACATCTTACTGCTAACTTTAATCGTTCTAATTGCTTTACATACAACAAAATTAAGCAGCTGATTTGCAACGTTACTGTTACTACCGGCTAACTGAGCCTTAAGCCTTCTGCAAGGTTATTCCACTTATTTCTATCAGCACAATTAAATCTCTTTCCATGAATTGTTTAATTTTTCTAATTCCATTAGGATGCTCGTAGCCATATTGTTCAAGGTCGTCCACGTGGCAGTAGGCAATATAGATTCCATCTCAGTGCTACTCTATATAAACTTTAGATTTTTTGCTTCTTATTTGAGTTTTAATTGACATCTCGTTAGTTTAACATTTTAATTAAATGTACAAATATAATGCATTGACCCGAAACTTCGATAATGGGTTATGAAGAGGTGGGAAGAGGGAGTATTGTTTATGAACATTAGATTTGTATTTCTCGGATGGTAAAAGTGGCGTAAAATATGTCTTTAACGGTAGATTATTTCACTGCCCAATGGTGCGGCTAAAAATAAATGTATAATGCTGTGCGATCCTTGGCCACTCAGAAACAAATTGATAAGATTTCTGTGAAAAACCAGTTGTAAGCAGGAAAGATCGAACTTTGAGAACAAGTTCCCAGATTTCGTTAGAGCAAAATTCGTTGAAAAGAGTAACTAACCCTACATTTCGTTGACGCTCTAGTGTGGCAACAGAGTTGAATCCCCTTCTATCGCCGATGAGCTTTTTTGGCCTCTCTTGTAAATAATTCTCAGGGGTCGTACTTCTATGCGAGCTTTGGTCCAATATGGAACAATTCCCATAAAATTAGGTGAGGTGATTGCGACTACAATAATTTTTTTGGACTGATTTCATTTAGAAGCAGGGAATATCTTTATTTCAGTATTTTATGGGAGCTAGATAAAATAATGTACCATTTTTCACCATTTTCGATAGGCTACTTTCTTTAAAGAAATCATCATATACTAAATTGTATTACCTCCAACATTGCGATCTGTCCTTTGAGCACAAGGTTTATATGAGGAGACATCCAGCCAACCAGCTGGTAGACTGGCATCGTTTCATCAATTCAGAAAGGGATTATGAGTAGATTGGTATACTAAAAAGTGGGTCCAATATCTAAATGTATAGCAACCTAGTCCCCATTATATCTGTGATCTTCAGAAAACCCATTTCAACAGACTGACAAATCATTGTTTATTCAACTTTGCTACTTATAAAACCTCAGAATTTGGATACATATAAAGTTCTCAGATCAATATTGTAGAAACGGAATGACAAATTTCCTTTGCGAACAACCTGAAAACCTGTTCCAATAAAAGAATGATCGTGTAGAGTCTCAATAAAGGGTACTTTACACTATCACACAATTCTTACATAAGTTTTTATTATTTTTGAACATGTTAAAAACAATAATTTGGTCAGGGAAGCATTTTCGTAAAAATTCTAAAGACTTGTGTGGTAGGGTGAAACGGCTATTACAACTGCGCTTAGTTTTGCGGAGAATATTTAAGGAATTCATGTTTTATATATGATTTTTAAACAAAACTTTTCCTGCCAATAATTTTTCTTTTAAATTTACTTTACAACAAATGCTCACAATTTCTTAAAACTCAAAAAAATCAAATTTCTTTGAATGTCTTAATAAGTAAAATAATTTAAACTTTAATCCGAGTTAGTAAAACTTTATAAAGTTTTAACATTTAAAATAACCAAAATTTTTCCATGTCATTCAATGAACTAAGTATGTATGTATGTACATTACAGTCTTTTGGATTCAATACGAATTTCCAATCCATGAAATAGTTTTTCCCAAAAAAATATAAAATATAAAATGTTTAACACAATGCCAGAAAAAAAAACAGCAACAACACACAGCAGTGCTAAGATGTATTTATATTCTTAAAGTTATTTTCGATTTTTCTTTCATTGGAGCAAAAAAAAAAAAGGAAAGATGCCTTTTTATTTTCAGCTTTTGTATTTTTTTCTAACTCATATTTCCTCCTTTTCGTTTCTTGTGTTGTGCTTAAAGATTATGTCCTTCAAACTGCATTTTACACAGCTGCACAGCTCTTGCTTGCTTCTTTTTTATGTCCTTGCCGTTGCTACAGTTTGTGTTTTGCATGTGCTTCATGCTAAACACAATTCCTATTATGTCCTGAGTCCTGACAGTACACATCTCTAATACTAAAGGCCAATGTAGAGCAACAAAAAAAAAAAGGAGAAATGCAAACAACGTATTTAATCTAGAGAACATTTTTCGATTGAATAGGAATTTTTGTTTAGGTTTTTTTTGAGGATGATTTTTTTTTAATACAAGATGATGTTAAATTGAACAAGTGAGAGTTTTGAATTGGGTAGGAATGAAGTAGTTTAATACAGTTTTAGTTAAGATTACTTAAACATTTTTTTAAAAAGAAAATTTCTTCTTAAGAAGACTTTTAAACACTAAAATTAAGATTTTATAAAATACTTTACTTTAATCTAAGGAATTTTTGGAATTAAGTTTTAAGCGTCAATCGTGGCTTTTTGATTACTTAGTTTGTAACTTAAATTCTAACCATTTTCGTACCAAATTTTTCAAGTCCATTTAACCCACTTTTCGGGCTGCATTTTTATCTAATATTATATTTAAGCCTCTGTTGTTTTCTTCAGTTTTACAACTATAGTTGAGGTTTTATTTTTTTCAGCTCGTTTCTTTTTCATTATTATTTTTCACTTTTTTTTTTTTTTGTTAACATCTGAAGCAAAAATTGAGAATATTTCCACACACAAATTTCATTCGTGCCATTTACCATCAAAATAGACTAAAATTTTTGCTAGTAAAACCGAGAAGAGAAGAGAAACTCAACATAATTTTTTTTTGCAATTCTATTTTTTAAGAAACTTTTCCATTATTATAATACTTTTGCAACAACCTCATTACGATTGTAGCCACCATTATAATCATTATCATCATCAACAACAGATTTGCATATTTAAAATTTCATTTCGTTTTAACAAGACTTAAAAGTAAAAAGTACATGGACTACAGTCAAACCAAAACCAACTCTGACTGACACATGGACCGAAAGTCTCACAGACAGACATACAAATAATAAAATGGAAAATAGAGTTTTATTTTTTGCTTTTCATTTTCAATTCAAATCCAATAGCAGCACACACAAACATTTTGTATTTAATCTATTTAACAGATCATGTTGCAATTTGGATGTAACACTTTTTTCTTGCTTCGGTTTTTTCATTTAATTCTCAAGTAAAAACAACTGTGACACATTTGCATCGACTGGTGCCACTGCAATTGCTGTTCAAATGGAGAAAGTAACAAAAAATGGTGTCACTCAATTTGGAACGTTTAGTTAAATTTTGCTTGTAGGCAACAAAAAAAAAAATTAAGACGGAAAGAGAAAAGGATTCAAGAGGGTACGAATTACCAAATATTTATGCAAAATATTGGAGTTTTAAGGCAGGATCCTGTTAAAGTTGTTGGTTGTTAAAATTAATTTTTTCTTTTGCAAGTGATGTTTGAAAATATGCAGTTGGGCAGTTTTAAATAGAAAGAAAATCTGTTGTAATTGTGTGAAAATGTGTGTAATAGAAATTTTAGCAGATGTTGTTGCTTGTGTTTAAAGGAAAATAAATAATAAAGGTGGCATTTTATTTTATAAGGATGTTCTATAAGCAATTTAAATATATTGCAGAAGGAAGAAAACATCGAAACAATTTAATTTGCTTAAGCGTCAATTGGAAGTCTTCTTGATCTTGAATTCTCACTTTAATAATAGGAATTTTAAGATAATGCTTTATATATTGTGCAATTCAAAATTGTAAATTTAGTAGGACGAATGTTTCGTAAGGATTTTCGGCTTCAGTTCACATTAAATTCTAGCATCCATCATTGGCAATAAGTATCGGATTATAATAAATATCGACTGCTAGTTTTCGTTTCATTAAGTCTTGTTCAGTTTCAGTTAATATTAATTTAAGGCTCTAGTTCAGATTTAAAGTTAAGTTCGAGTTTCGGTTTAAGTTTGCGTTTTTAGTTAATAGTTTAAAATTAAGACAATGCGTCTGATTGGGCCACCTAGTCCCAGCTGTCAACAACATGTTGGCCAAAGGAAGGCAAAATATACAGCTCAGTTTCAGTGGTCCACAGCTATTAACCTGAGACCCAGTGCTGTCAGAATGCAATTCGCTTACTCAACTGTATGCCTTTTTACTCTAGCAATTGTCAAATGAAAGACTTGGACACATTTTCGGGATACTTGGTACATTTTTTACTGGAAGTAGTGAGCTGCTTGAGAAATTCAACGCAAAGGGATTTCCTCTTTCAACCCCAATTGGGTGGCAGACAGTTTTCTGCACAAGTGAGACTCTGTGAAAGACCCTTTGTTCCCAAAAGGAAAAGGACATTATACATATCTTAGAAGGGTGTCCAAAAATTGAGATATAAATTTAATTTAAATAAAAAACAATAGTTTTTTAAGATATAAGAAATATTTTTATTTCACTTTATTTCAAATATTTAGCTGCCGATTAAAAATAAAAAATTATGACGGTCAAATGAACCCCTACTGGGCCTTGGCTCCCGATCTCTTACCAAATTCTCCATCATGTTTTTCAATAAACTGTTGTCAATGATTGATATCTGCTCGATAATGTTCTTTTTAAGCTCTTAAGCTGTTGTGGGATTATAACTTAACACTTTCAATTGCAAAAAATTCCACAAAAAAAGTCTAAAAGTGTCAAATCGATTCACTGCTCCTGTAAGAGAAAAAATGGGATTTTCTAAAGTTTTTTTTTCAAAAGATCTATTGTTTCTCTTGTTGTGTAGCAAGTGACACCATCCTGTTGAAACCACATATTCTCTACGTCTACATCATCAAGAAACTTATGTACCCGATTTAAGAACCAGGGTTCAGTAGGTAATAAACCAGGAATAACTATTGCTTGACTTGTTCTCACTAGAGAAGCTGTGGATGCTGTACGAAAAAGTGTCAGCAAGGATACGTTTAATTATAATTGTCGACCAGCTGCTCATATACAAATCTCTAGATGGCTGAGGAAATTTCATTTTTTTTGGGAGATATTTTTTTTTTTAAAATTCAATTAGCTTCCGAATTATTGCCTAGGGTTAGTCACTCGAAAATGGATTAGTTAAAGTTCTTCTTCAATCTCTAGCTTATGGTCAAATTCTTGTTTAAGTGACCTAAACTTAAGCTAGAATCTGTATCAGAACCTAAAACAGAGCTAATATAGTACAGCTTTAGGCCTTAATTACCTTGACATATTACATTACACACAGAAAAAAATTAAGTTAAAAACGAAGAAAACAAGGTTTATTTAAAAATTTTCGGTGGTGATTTTGCTTTATACGATTTTCATGTTAATTCAACCTGATTTTTCAGTAACTTGCGAACAACATTTTTTTATTTAAAATAACTATAATTCATGTTAATTTAACATCGCAGTTAAGTTAGAGCAAATTGTCATTTATGTATATTGAAATACCAATCCGAATCATGTTGAATGAAAGTTATTTCAAGTTGAAACAACGTGAATTTCATGTTGGTTTGAGTGTGATAACACAGTGTTAAGAAGCTTCAGAGTCAACATATGCATTTATTTAAGAATAATTCAATACACTTACCCCTGTACCACATGCTTCACTTATTTTGTATTCTCCTTTGTCAACAGAAGCATCAGCAGAATCGCCCGATATGGGTTTCGTCATCATTCTTCTTTGACAACTTGATGTACTATTTAACTAAATAATTTAAATTAAAAGAATACGGGAATTGTATTCTTTTTATAACATATTTTAAAAATGAAAATAAAAAAATGTACATACTTAAGTATGAATGCATGTTAATTTAACAAGATAAACTTTTTATTTTAATATAAAACATGTTTTTATGGATTTAATATTGAACAATGTATTTTAACAGTGAATTATATTAAATAAACGGGATTTCAGGTTATTTCAATATTTTTCATATAAAATTAATATGAAATAATGATAAATTTTAATAAAGGGCATACTTTTGCAGAAATTTACTATGATTCTCAATCAACATTTCGCCATGTTAATTTTACATTGGTACTTTTTTCTGTGTGTAGTGAATCAAAATTAAATTTCCATATAAATTAAATTTATTTTTTGAAAATATGTGCAATTTATTATTAAAGAAATACTGCTTGTTTTCTTACCAGCTCAACCATATAATTTCCTCTTGTTTTACATGGTTCTTTAAATACAATAATCTTGACCAACAAAAATAATGTTTTTTTCAAAAAAGAAAAAAATACTGAAAATAATTTTTTTACAACTTCTTTACTGTAAGCAATGTACACCAACATACCATACCTACATATATAAATGTATAAAATTTTTCGCGTTTATTCCAACTTATTTAAGCAAAATGCTCCATAAAATAAATGCAAATCAGTTAAAGGACTACAAGTTGTTACAGAAGTAAAAACAGTAGAGTGCACTAAACGAAACAATGAAATATGAAATAAAACCTACATAAACTTTAACACTTCCACTTTCAATGAATGACAACAAGCAAGGAAAGGAAAAAATATCTTTTGTGACTCCCTTATAGTTTAAAAACTATTGGTGAAACATGCAGGCAGGGACTACTCACTTACTTCCATTTATTGGACAACATTTATACATACTTACTACAATTGTATTCATGGTAGAACAACGAATTTAATACTTATACAAATTACTGTGTATGTGTGTCAGAACATGCATATCCGGTAGCGTTTCTTTTGTTGTTGACCACTACCACAGAATAATAACAACAACGCTCAAGCTTAACAATGATTTTGTTTTTCTTATGTAAAATTTGGTTAAAAAGGTCGTGGGCAATGTGACCATCCTTATAAAATATTTATAGGAAATTTTTTTGAGAACAATTTTTGATTTTTTTTTGAAATATGCTATTTGTAGCAATTTCATTTTCAAAATTTTCCCGTTATATAAATTTATTCGATAATTCGTTGTTTATATGATATTTTCGAAAATTTGCTTTTTATAGCAATTTTAAGAAAGATTGCTATTAAAATTATGTTTACCGAAAATTTGCTATTTGTAGAAAATTTGTTGTTTATAAAAAATTTGCTATTCGTCGAATTTTTTAGAAAATTTGTTATTTATATGAAATATTTGCTGTTTATAAAATTTTTTTTTTGAAAATTTGTTGTTTATAGGAAATTTTTCGAAAATTTGCTGTTTATAGGAAAATTTTTGAATATTTGCTGTTTATAGGAAAATTTTCGAATATATGCTGTTTATAATAATTTTTTTTTGGAAATTTGCTGTTTTAAGGTATTTTTTTTTTCAAAATTTTCTGTTTATAGGAAATTTTTTTTAAAATTTGCTGTTTATAGGAAATTTTTTGAAAATTTGCTGTTTATTAAAAATTTTTTTAAAATTTGATATTTATAGGATATTTATTGAAAATTTGCTGTTTATAGAAAATTTGTTGTTCAAAAAAAATATTTTGAAAATTTACTGTTTATAGGAAATTTATAGAACATTTGTTAAAAAGTTGTAGTTCATAATTTTTTTTCAAAAATCAGCATTTTACAAGAAATTTTTCGAAAATCATCAGGACACATTTCGAAATTTTGCTGATTATAGGGAATTTTTAAAAATTGTTAATTTTTAGAGGAAGTTTTTACGCAATTTTTCGAATATTTGCTGTTTATAGAATGTTTTTCGAATATTTGCTGTTTATAGAAATTTTTTTCAAAATTTGCTGTTTATGATATCTTTTCCAGAAATTTGCTGTTTCCAGGAAATTTTTCGAAAATGAGTTTCTTATAGGATACTTTGATGGTAATAGGAAATTTTTCAAAAATTTGCTACTGCTGCTGGAAAATTTGCTGTTTTTACGAAAATTTTTAAAAATTTGCTATTTATAGAAAATATTTTAAAAATTTCTTGTTTTTAGAAAATTTGTTGTTCATAAGAAATATTTTGAAAATTTGCTGTTTACATGAAATTTTTTTGAAAATTGGCTGTTTATAAGAAATTTTTTGAGAATTTGCTGTTTATAGGACATTTTTTGAAAATTTGCTGTTTATACGAAATTTTTTAGAAATTTTCATTTACAAAAAATATTTAAAAAATTTGCTGTTTATAGAAAATTTGTTGTTCATAAGAAATATTTTGAAAATTTGCAGTTTATAGGATATTTTTCGAAAATTTGTTAAAAAGTTGTAGTTCACTAAATTTTTTTCAAAAATCAGCTGTTTACAAGAAATTTTTCGAAAATCACCTGTTTACAGGAAATATTTCGAAATTTTGCTGATTATAGGGAATTTTTTAAAATGTTAATTTTTAGAGGTAGTTTTTACGCAATTTTTCGAATATTTGCTGTTCATAGAAATTTTTTTCAAAATTTGCTGTTTATTTTCCGGAAATTTGCTGTTTACATGATATTTTTCGGTAAATTTGATGCTTATAAGAAATTTTTCGAAAATATGTTGCTTATAGGATACTCTTCGAAATTTTCTGCTGTTTTTCGAAATTTTCCGGTTGTTAGGAAGTTTTGAAAATTTTCGGTTTATATTTTGAAAATAGCTTTTTAAAGAAAAGTGGATGTTAAACATTTCTATAGAAAATGCTTCAAGTATTTTTTATTTAAATATATGATATTGTTCACGAATTTGCTAATTATGTGATCTTTTCATTCAGAAATGTTTTTATAGGGTATTTAATGATTTTTTTTTTTAAAAGCACTATTTTTATCGAAAATTAAATTTTTTAGGCGATTTGTTTAAGGAAAACTTGCAAGTGTTCGAAATTTGTCTGGTCACATTTTGCCGTGCACAAAACCAACATCCATTAAAATATGAAGAGACAAATTAATTCATTGTTATATTTCATGTACATGCACATTTATCATTTTTCTTTACACATTTTTTTGTCGTATTCTTTTATTCATATGAGTATAACTACGAAAAAGTTTTGTTTTTCCAGTCTTTTGTTCGGGGTTTTATTGTATTTTTTCAGTGATTTTTCATTTCATTTGTATGGATTTTCTGCAATCTCAACAATTTAAATTGTAATAATCCACACATTAAACGAAAAATAAAGCAAAAAGTCCCATTACATATCAGCTATAAACATATACTCATACTTATAAGGTATCTGTGCATATATGCACATTTATACGCCAACACACACTTATTTGATTTTTAATATGATATATTGTAAAAAGTAGTCTGAAAAGTTCTTTAAAGTTACAAAATTTTGTTGTGATAATCCTTTTTGTTCTTAAGGACATTTTTTAAAACTTGGTTTTCTGAAAAATGGGTTTTTATGAAAAATGTTTCAAAAACTTATTTTTTAGGAAAATGTTTAGAATATTTAAATTCAAGGCGAATTTACACCAGGTGACCTTATCTTGCTAGGTAAGCCAGACCTGATTACTAACCTTGTGTCAAAATGATATATCGTTCATGTGGTTCTGGGGAATAATTACTAAATTGTATAATTTTCGCTTAAATTTATGAAATTTTAAATTTTTTTAAATTATTATATTTCAAAACAAACAATTTAAAATTAAAAAGAAAACGAAATATTTGCTTAAATTGTTTACTACAGTGTTGTATTATATTTGACACAACGTTAAAATATTTCGCAGTGTTGTTAAGGTTTTCATAATAAGACCACCTTGTAAAAATTTGCCTTGTTTGCCTTCTAACAACAATTTTGATTTTAGAGAAAATTTGCTTTCTAGAGAAATTTGTTTTCTAGAAAAAGTTTTTCAAAATAAATCTTTTTTCAGATATTATTTTAAAAAATTGCCTCCCTCTAAGAAAAGATTTTAAAATTTTTCAAAATTTCTTTTTTTATCTCAAAAAGCTTTTTGAAAATTTTAATAATTTTCTTTTCTTAAAAAAGTTATTTTTATATTTGAAAATTTGCTCTCTATTGGAATTATTTATACTATTTTGGATTCAAAATGACTTTTTTGTTCACCCTCGTTTCTTAGCGTCAAAGTAAATGCACAGATATGTTTAAAAAATTCTCGATCTCTCAGTCTCACAACTAAACAAACACATTTCTTTGTTTGTGTTTGTAAATTGGTCTCATTGTCAGTGCCGCCCCACTCTTTCACTATCCTCTAACTGAGCTTGTTATCATGTGTATGCAAGTTTATGCATTATTGTGTGGCTGAGTGTTAGTTTGTATTACATTTCCTTTTGGCATCTAGTTGTTATTCTAATCCTTTATAACTTGATGTGTTTTTTCTCTATGGAACTACTGAAACTATTACTGTTAAACAACTTCTACTTAGTAACTACTACTACTACCAATGCAACAAGGACAATTGCAACAACAACTATTTATTAAAACCACTGTGTCAGTGTTTAAAGAGTAAAATTTTTCAATTACCATTTCCCCTGTTAACCATGATTCGTAACATGAGCATTAAATGTTGCTTGGAAAACGTTTTCATTTGAATACAATTGGTTTTTGTTTTTTTGCAGGAAAACTCTTGTAAGGATTCGTGCAAAGAGCAAAATATGTATTGAAAATTTTTTTTTTGCAATTTTAAAACAGAATTTTAATGTCAAATTATGTAGTAGTATAAAAACTACATAATAAATTATGTAGTAGTATAAAACAATTATTTTGAAATTGACAAATACATGTGTTTTTTTAACTTACTTACAAACGTTATTCTCAAATATTTTTCAAATGTTACTCTTTGTGATTAGTTTTTTACTTAAAAATAGTTTATATTTTTTTTAACAAGAAATTGGGGTTTTCACAAGGCGAATTCACTTCACTTCAAACTTTAATCGCAGTATTTTTTGATCTCTACATTTATTTTTGCTTTAGTGCTTCCAAGTTTCTTTTTGATTAAATAACAACATTGAATAACAATTTGATATCAAATGGATAAAATATTGTGTGTAAAATGTTTATATCCAAATCATTATCAATTTGAATTCAAGTGGTAAAATCAGCAATGGAAAATGGTTTGATAATCTTGCCTAATCTCAAATGATAAAATTATTTATATCAAAATTATGATTTCGTGTTTGTTGGGATATGAATACATATATTTTTTGGCGTATTTAAAGTTAATTAAATAATAAACCTCAAATATTAACTTTTGAATAAATTTTATACATACGACCAAAATGATTTTTTAAAAACAGTTGCGGGGCAAGAATTTTTTTTTAGAAAACTATTTGTTTTTTTAAGGAGTTATACTGTTTTTTTACAAGTAGGTGTGCGAACAACTTTTGAATATTTGGTATTGTAATTGAATTGTTTTGAATGTTTAATTTTTTTTTTTTTAAATTAATAAAAATAATTTATGTATTTAAAAAGTGTTTCGAATAAATGGAGTTTACAGAAAATTTTGGAAAAATTTACTATGCCAAGGAAAGGAGGGTTTTCGATTCGATTTTCGGAACCCAAAAATATTTTGCAAGTATCGACCGCTGTATTGGTTATTATACTAAGTTTAATATTTAACCTAATTTATCGGACTTAACTTAAGCAAATTACAAATAAAATCTTTCTAGAATATCTGTGGCAATAAGGAAAAAGGTTTTTTTTGAAAATATTTTTGTTCTTATATAATCACCACATTCCTTTGGCTATGGTTTTTTTTTTTTAAATCGAAAGTTAATTTAATCTTTTTGCCAAAATTTATAGCACATTGAAAAAATAAGCAAAAAATAATTTTGCTATAACTTCTTAAAAAATCGTACAAAATAATTGAAATGTTGCCCATAAGTACTTTTGCTTAAGTCGATTTAAGCACTTTATCCTTTTTGTCACAGATATATGTATCGAGTATGATAACAAAAGGAAAAGTGCAAGTTGTAGGAGGTCGTTAAGTCTGGAATTCTTTTTTCTTTTCTTTGCACCTCAGTTCTAAAAGTTCCAAACTTAACGACATGAACTTGAAGCGTCTGAATCAGTCTTTAGTTGCAGTCAAATGTTTTTGCGACAGCACTAACGTAAGAAATGTTGGTGAAATAGGAGTCTTTGACTAAATGTGATTGAAACATGCTTTCCCTCAACACTTATTTTCAGTGTATTTATCGAATATGAAAAACTGGGAATTCAGCACGTCATACGGAAATCGTATTAATAATGTGATTGATCGCTTTAATAAAACTACGGTTTCTCTGATCGTCGTGCCCAACAAAGAAATGGCAACAGTGGATGATAAATTTTCGAATAATATCATCTTAAGTGATGAGGTACATTTTCACATCAGTGAATTCTTTAATAAGCAGAATTGCCGCATTTGCGCAAATGATAATCCAAGAGTGATTGTCAAAAAAAAGTTTGAAATTTCTATGATATATTTCTTATAAAAATTTGCTTTAATTAAATTTTCAAATATTTAAAATTAATGGGAAATCCAATGGCAGCTGCAATCGAGCAAAACTCAGGTGGGTTAAGTGTAAGCGTCCCGTGGTGTTACCATGTTTCACCGTTTCTTAGGGATCGTATGTTACCTGCCTGCTTATATTCTCTCTCACTCATGAGTTAAAATCAATGTCAGAAAGACAAGTATTGTTCCTAAGGGGTTCGTTGACCAAATAGTTCAAGTCTTAGATCTCCGAAAGCCGGACAATGACAGAGAAGAAGATTTGTTAACTTTTCCTCCTCCCCCTTCTCGTCTCCGCAACATCTACATATGGGCATTTCCGTCAAAAGGTCCACCGTGACCGAAAATTTCAAAGTTATTAAAAGCTGATTATTTTACGATATTGTTATAGAGAAATATTTAGATTTTACTAATTTTATAAATTTACCCATAAATTTGTTCACTTAGATGAACAATCAAACTGCAAAGTTGTGCAACCGTAATTTCTTATTTGTGAGAATGTTTTATTGTATGTTTTCATTAATATTGTCTTCCTTAAAAGAGTTGATAATTGATAAAAATTTTTCCAAAAAAATTTTCTTACATGGTCTGTAATCTAAGAAAGAGTTCGAAGAGAAATATTTTGTTCGGATTAACGGTAAATTTTTGTTTTGTTTATATCATTATTCCTTTAAATTATTATGGACAAAATTTCACGTTCGAAATGTCACGTATCGACCCAGATTTTGGCTTAGAAAAAAAAAATTTCAGAAGATTTTGGAATCAAACCAAATACATTTTAATGTTACATTGCTACGTAAAATTCTGAAAGTAGTTTGACTAAAAAATTGTGACAGGTTTCGCTGAATTACGCCTTTTTATACATGGCCACAAAAACTACTTCTACTTTTTTCACGTTCGAACCGCTACTTCTTTTGCCATTATCTTTGACCTAGAATCGCGCCCTCCATAAACTTTAGCATAGATAACAATGCTTTCTAAGTGCTATAATTTAAGGGTTAAAAGGACTTAAAAATATTTGTTGTGTAAAATGTTATTGCATTTAAGATGCGTACGACTGTCACGTTCAACACTTCATCATTGTAAGGGAGCCCTTGCCTTTGGGCGTTGTTAGTTTGTTACGAAATTTGCTTCTTATAGGTTTTTTTCCTTAGAATTTGCTATTTATAAAGAATTTTTTAAAAATGTTCTTATTATTTTCTATTTGCTAGTTATAGAATATTTGAAATTTATAGGGAACATTTTAAAAAATTAGCAATTTATGAAAATTTTTTTAAAATTTGTTAATAAAAGGAAATTTTGCAATAATAAAAATCAATAATGTGGCTTCGGCTTTAAAGTTTTTTTTTTTAAATTTTGGGATGCAAATTAGAACACATTGTCCTCTTTTGCTACGAAACTAAAGTGAATTTTTTTCAGCTAAAGTATAACAAACGGATAAATATTTTGCATTATTGGGCTTATTTTTAAAATATATAATTTTACAAAGCCGAAATGCTATAAAATTTTTCAAAGTTAGAAAAAGCTTTTTTATAACATATTCACACTCTTTAGCAAAATAAAATTTTGTCCATTTCGCCTAAAGCTTATTGTTTAATTCGCAGTAAAATTCTATATTTTTAAAAAATATAATTTTTGATGTTAAGCTTTAAAAAACCCTCCCTTTTTAATTTTAGCAAAAAAAAATCTTATGCTATAAAATAAGTAAAATATTTAATTTTAGAACATGTGCTATTATAGCAAAAAAATTTATTTATTTGAGTACTAAAGACAAAATTTCTTCTTTCCAATAACAAAAATAAACTTTTTCCTTTATACACTAAGAAAAAATGTAACATGTATACAAAAGCTTTTTAAGGGGATCAAATAATCGTAATTTGAACTAAACTGTTTTGGGTGTTATAAAATTGGTATAATGTTAAATGTTAACCCATTTTATTTCCCCTAATAAAAATAAAGCTTTTCACACATGTTTCTTTTTTGTGATGAGGATATTTATATGTATGTAAAAACAATTTGAACTATAGACAATCTTAAATCAAGTAAAAAATTATAGTTGGGCAGGCCATTGTATATATATTGTATGTAAGGACACATTTTCGAGCGTGTACCCTCTTGGCCAGAACAAAGTTATGTTTTGATGAAAAGCCTTTTCACCATTAATACCCTTGTCAACATTTAACATCAACTATCAATTTGCGAAGATGTTGAAATTTTTATATAAGAAATACGTAGCGTAAAAAGATGTATCTATCAGGGTTTAAAAAACTGCAGTCAAAACCAAGAACTGTCGAACAATAAACGAAAATTTTGTGTTCAACTTTTCGCTATTTAAGTTAGTTTGACAGCGACTGTTTATATTTAATGAATCAGAAGTAAAAACAATAGTTTTTTTTTTTGCCCAATGACAAATGAAGAAATGTAAGAAATCGCAGTTTTTCAACTTTGAGTGCAGTTTTTTAAACGCTGGTTCCAATCTCATTGTATGCCATTCTACTTCCTCGGATTATTTTAGTGTCATCACTAGAAAAGTGGCAGTAAATTCTATTAGTTATGTGGCATCTTTGACAAAAGGGTATTTGTTTTTTTTGCAAGGGGTTTTTGCTTATTTTTTATATTATAAAATTCCAAATATAGTTTGGTGTGTTCTTTAAAAATGTTGACAGACACTATTGTAGAAAAAGTGTTTCTTTTAAAAAAGGTTAAATGCATGTTTTCATTTTCAACATATTCCATGCTATTCTTCGAAATTTATGCAAGTGTACAAAAGGTACCAGATTCATGTTAAAGTCATTTGTGCAGAATATTATTAAGATATCTTAATTTTATCTCTATGAGATTTGTTTGCCTTTCAGTTGTGTAACCAAGGGGTTTTATATGGGACATACGAGATGGGCACAGAGACAGAGGTTTCGTTATGATGTCTTTATCTTATCTTAAAAATTGCGTCCTGTACTTTACGTCCGTCTGTTGAAATAACGATCGTTTTCGAACGACTCAAATTCTTTCTTGTTCTTCTGAATAGTTTAGGATTTAAATCCAGCTAAATCCGTATGAGTCGAAATGTGGAACAACTATTTTTAAAAAATTTGTCATTTATCAAACGCACTGAATGATATAAGATTTTGCACAAATTCGTTTTATATGACTTGAAATTATTTTACCAAATTTTTTGTTTGTCGTGCTTGATTCCCAATTTTTATTATTTGATAAAAACACTGAAATTCATTGTTGAAGGGACAAGCTATTCCTATGCGCACTTCAATGGTTGCTTAGGCCAGATCGTCAGGAAACTTTATCCAAAGATTTTAGTGAAACTAAAGATATTAAACAAATAAAATTGTTAAGCGAATAAGAATTATAAGCAGCAGCTCTACTTGTAACAATATCAAAGCTTAAACAAAAACAACAACAATAAACAGTGAGTTTATTTCTTCTTACATTTTCCACAACAATTGGTTAGAATTCTTCCAACATTAATTTTAGTTGTTAGTTGGTTAGGAAAAAACAAAACAAACTAAAAACAACAACAACTTGCTTTATTGTGTTCGTAAAAAATATAAAGCATGTTGCCAGTTTATTTTTAGCCGTGCACTTGCAGTTTATTATAAGTTTATTATTTTAAATTTTTAATTTAAAAGATTTTGTTTGTCGTGCTTAATTAACAATTTCTGTGAAGATCGATTCATAATTTATTACAGCCGTATTTATATAAAGTTAGCCACAGTTTATACACTACGTACAACTAGCTGCTACAAGAATGCCGATTAATCTTAGCAGCTTGTTAACACAGAGTGTTAACAAATCAACTCTGAATTTTAATCATGCCACATTACATTGCTCAAAAATGCAACACGGTTTGCATTAATCATGTTATTTAATTTTCTCAAATATACAGAAATATTTCAAAAAGTTTTTAAAATAAAAATAAGTTTAAAAAAACAGCAAATTAAAAAAAAAACAATCAAAATAGTTTGACATTAAACGGTTGTTTTTCTCAAGTTGACAGACGTTTGGTAGCCCGTTAACAAGAGCTTCTCAGATTGTTAGCCAGAGTTTGGTAAGAGTATTATGAATAAACCTTGTGATAACCTCCTGCCTAATTTCGATTATAAAGCCAACTCTCGAAAGACACGCTTAAGACCGTAAGGCATAAGAAAGAATTTTTGAAGTCTTTTTATAATAAGATTTCTGTACTAAACGAATAATTTTATGACAAGTATTATGCGATATATTTGTATATTTTATAACAAAATTAAAAAAATTTGATTAAAAGTGTATTAGAAACTTTTTCCAAATTCTTGCATTTTACGTTTTGGATTTCCAGCACACCCCCGATAGTTTTTAGTGATATTATGAATTATTGGTTTAAATGTAAATTTTTGTTGAGAACGTGTTTTTTCTAAAAATTTATTTTTCAGTGCAAAAGAACTCAAACGCCAATTAAACTTAATTTTCAAACATAAGATTTTTACCATACTGTCATGGTGATTACGCTACTTTAAAGATAAATAAAACTATTTTCATGATCTTTCACAAAATCACTTTATTTTATTACTTTAAATGATGAATTCTTCAATAATGCAAATAACCTGAATAACATAATACAAAACTATTACCAAATATTGTCATGTTTATTCAATGCGCACACAAAAATTTTCCCCCGCCAAAAAATGCTCGACTAGAAAATAGAAAATTTTTGCATAAATCAACAATATTCTCTTTTATTGAGGGTACATATTGTGCTACCACTAAAACAAAAACACCAACAGAAATGACAAAAAAAAGAAGAAAAAAAATTAGCATTATTAAAAAATACTTAAAATGCAAATCTTATCTTGACATTTTAACTCTCTGCACTGTTACAACTACAATGTACTTAAACATTTGAACAAATGCACACACACACTCACATAAACTAACAGATACTTATACTCATATGATTTATATACATTAAATCCTAGATAAAAGAACAACACTAACAAAATTTCAGACCTCTAGAATCGCGCATGAAGGAAAATAGAGCTAAACCATATTGGTGTATGTCGTCGTTGTTGTAGTTGTAAAAAGAAAATAGCAATAACAGAAAAGTAGAACTTCATAATATAAATAGTAAAAATACAAACATAAGAGAATAAAATTTAAATGCATACACATTTTAATGCTAAAATATGCATACTGAAGGACTGAGACCAACCCAGAATACGCATGAATTTTAATGAATATTTATATTTTAAGTTTAAATAAAAAAGTAACTTTTTTTAAGTTGAACAGCTGCTTTAAGTAAGAATGTAAAATTTTTGTAAAAATGTGATCTTTTTTTTGTGCTAAGAAGTGAAATTTGCTGCAAAAGTGTCAAAAAGGTACCAATTAACCCCCTCCTAGGACATCGCCATGTAAAAGTAAAAAGTCCGCTCCATATTAAGTGTCAGAACTAGAACCGGTCCCTACCACTTTTAAACTGCCACGTGACAAGTTTGCTGTTAGTTCTCTTTCCAATATGGAAGTTACTTTTCAGTAAAAGAAGTGATATTTTAGGAAAAAGTATTTTTTTTAAAAGGTTTATTTAAGTTTAAACTTGGTTTAATGTAGTCTGCAATTAAGATTTTAAGCAAATCTAAGCTGTACCGTAAAAATTGTGTAGACAAACTTAGTAATGGCGGCGAAAATCTCCACTCAGATTAACCAAACATAGTTCAACTAAGATCTCAGAAGCCCAGCCTTAGTGTAAAAATTTAGCTTTTTAATCCGAAATTGGACAATTATATAAAAAGATGAGTTTTTAGTTTTGTAAAAAAGTTGTATTTTTAGTAAAAAATATGACTTTTTAGTAGACAAATATGACAATTTTCTTTTTTTTTTAGTTAAAATACGACTTTTTAGTAAAAGAGGTGTATTTTTAGTTGTCCTTTTCTTTTAGTAAAAAATACGACTTTTTAGTGAAAAAATATGACTTTTTGGTAAAAAAAAAATTGTCTTTTATTACGTAATAATAATATGAGGTTTTAGTAAAAAAGTTGTCTTTTTCTTGGTAAAAATACGACTGTTTAGTAAACAGGGTGTATTTTTAGCAACAAAATATGGCTTTTTAGTAAAAATTATTTCTTTTTAGTAAAAAATGGTTTTTTTTTAGTAAAAATACCACTTTTTAGTAAAAAATATGACTTTTTAGTTAAACAATTTTTTTTTTTTTTTTGTAAAAATACGACTTTTTAGTAAAAAAAATATGACTTTTTAGTAAACAAGTTGTCTGTTCTTTTTTTTAATTAAAAATACGACTTTTTAATACAAAAGGTGTATTTTTAGTAAAAAAAAATATTACTTTTAAGTAAAAAATATGACAATTTAGTAAAAAAAAAAAGTTGTATTTTTTTTAGTTAAATTACGACTTTTTAGCAAAAAGGTGTATTTTTAGTAAAACAATATGACTTTGTAGTAAGTGGTGACTTTTAAAGGTGGTTTTTAAGTGAAAAAAACTTTTTGAGTGACAAGAAGGATTTCAAATGGTTTCTAACTTGTCTAGTTTCACTTATCGCGATCCTTTATGGATGTGCACATTTTCCTAAAAACGCATACACTAAATCAAATCTGCACATGTACTCGTTAGATGAAAATAGAGGTAAATGTGTAATAATATAAAGAACATACATCCAAACAAGCAATCTCACTTATTCAGTTTAGTTACACAAGCATACACTTACTTATACTTATGCAAGATGACTTACAAACATAAATATAAAATACACATACACATATGTATGCGTATGTGTAAACAACCATACATTTATACATAATATGCAATCAAGTGCAAGTACTTTACAATGTTGTAAAAAAAGCCAACGTAAAAACAAAAAGGACTACAATATTCACATACATCCTTAAACATCTCAATGTATGAGAGATTTTACACATATGTTGTGCCGCTTAAGCGAAAATATATTTATGTAGTGTATGTGTGTGCGCTTGTGTTTGGTAGAAAAACAATTACTATGAGGTATTTCCATAATGAAATAGAGTTGAATTCAAGTGGTAGCAGTGGTATTAATGCCACCGTCAACATTACCGTCACCACTTCTACCAACAGCCTTGGCAGTGGATAAAAAGAGCTGCATATACATACATAGTTGGCTGTTAGTGTAGGTGTGAAGCTTATGAGAAGTATAATAAATAGAAATGTAAAGGAATTATAACAAATTTTGATTAATAATGCAAAAAGTGCAAAAGTTGTAGATAAACCTATAATTTTTTATATGCCGTAAAGTATGCTACAGACAACATTCGAAGATGCCAAGTATTTTGTAACCTCCAGTGTCAGTTTGAATAATTCCACAAATCAATAATTTCCATATGAATGCAAGGTGAAATAATGGACTGCTTTCACAAATAATCGAGGCCAACAACAATCTCATTGTGAATATAAAATGATCAAAATCGTTATTTAGTCATAATCAGGCAAGGATCCGCCCTTGCCATTTGGGCAAGTAAGCAAATACATATTAAACATTAATGAACATAGATTTGTATAGTTGTAATAAAAACCTTTATTCAGTCGACAGGAATGTCAAAAGCAGAATGTACTAATAAAGTGACTCACAAGCGCAGCTGTTTGCAGTGATTTTCTTCTTGGGGTGACGTTTTGTGTCTGTTTTTGTTTATTTACATTTTTTAATAAGGCATTTTGACGTTTGCCGTCTCAATTCTAGCAACAAAATGCCGGTTGTTTTTTCTATTGTTGCATTGTTGTAGTACTGAGGACGCTTTTTTAAAACATTTTGGTCAAAAGTGAATTACAGATACTGGTTGAAAAAAATCTATTATGATTTTTCCTTAGTGCAAAAAAAATTATATCTCAAATAGCAATAATATTTTGATTTTTAGATGTGTTATAGTTCACAATATTGGAATCCTGCAGAGTCCCAATGTTATCGTATGTCAATAGAAAACAGAAAAGTACAGAAATAAACCTATTGGCGAAGAAAAACTATCAAATTCGAAATTTACTTATATTGAAATAAAAAGGATGCCCCAGAATAAACGCAAGATATGAATTTGTCGCCATTTGTGCAGTAAATTGTTGGCCAGCCTTCACAAAAATTCGACAGCTGACAGTTCACGGTTAAAAAAATGGAGCGTTACACAATAGAAAAACGTGTCTTCATTATTGAAACACATTTCAAAACTAATGAAAGCTTAGGGGCTACAGAAAAGTAATCGAACCGAATAAAAGTACTTGTACAAACAATAAAAAAAGGTCATCATACTTGGGCCATGAGTAACCCAAATTTAAAACTGCTTCAAACCATAATTCGTATAAACATTGAAGGATGATACTCCTGGATAATATATGCAAACGTAGACTGGTGTCTGAGATGTGAGTAATCTATTGAGCGAGGCCACAAACTGAGTATCCTTTGCAGAAATTATGAAGCGTAAACAAATTATGAAATAAAAAAAACTATATTTAATTGTAATGTTCACTAACATTTGGCTAACGAACATGAAAAAAACAAAGATAAAAAATATATTTTATTGTGTCAATTATAAGGCTTTTGGGAAAAAGGGGTCATATAGTTGGTGTGGAAGGATATGGACCATTGTGCAAAAAGTTCAAATAGCTAACAATTTTGCAAAAATTAACTATTTAATATTTTTCTTATGTGTCACAGTTTTAAATTGATTAACGAAGCATACACTCATTATTGGGCATATGGGATCTAGGAACAATACATTCTTTTAACCTACTGGACAATCTAAAAATCAGGCTTTAATGTACGCTGTTGTTAGAATTACAACTACAGCAATATTAAGTTGAAGTAGTTGTTGCAAATGCATATAGAGAAAATATTCTGCAACTCCATAGTTTATGGTTATAAAAGTTACAAATGCCTGAAATAAACTCATCATCATAATTTGGTATAATTCAAAGTAGGTTTCCTTATACTAAACTTTTCTTATTCCCACGGAAACGTACAAAATGTTCCTTTTCTTACCGGCAATTATCAATAAACATATATACATACACAAGAAAAAATAGAAAATCGACTTGAATTAAACGGAACCTAACCTAACCTGTGGCTGCAAAATAATTGCTCATATCAATTAACGGTTTAGTTTTAAGAGCCGATGTTGGTTTTTTTAATAAAACACAAATTATTTAGGAAATTATTGTTTTTTCTTATTATTATGATAATATTGGTATGGTTCAATTATGTATGGAACAAAATATCGGCCAAATGGCGACCTCGGCGGTACAACTCCATCCGATGGTCCAAATTTTCGAACTGAGGTTTTGTGCCGTTAATATGCCGAATTATCTGATCCTTTAGCTCTTGAATTGTTGCTGGCCTATCGACGTACACATTTTCTTTCAAATATCCCCAAAGAATGAAGTCCGTCGGTGTCAAATCACATGATCTTGGCGGCCAATTGACATCGCCACCGCGTGAGAAAACACGGTCATTGAATTTTTCGCGCAAAAGAGCCATTGTTTCGTTAACTGTGTGGCAAGTGACACTGTCCTTTTCAAACCACATATCGTCCATATCCATATATTCCAATTCGGCCCATAAATCTCACGATAGCGAACACCATTAACAGTAACTGCCTGACCGGCCTCATTTTGGGAAAAATACGGCCCGATGATGCCGCCAGCCCATAAACCGCACTAAACAGTCACTCTTTGTGTGTGCATTGGAGTTCCGACAATCACTCATGAATTATTGTTCGCCCTAATGCGGTAACTCTGCTTATTGACGAATCAACTGAGATGAAAATTTGCCTCATCACTGAATCACGAAGTGCACGATATGCATTGTGATTTGAGCACCCACTTTCATAAGAAGTCTGAATAACTTTAACGTGATGCTCGATTGTATATCTTTCCATGGTTCAAATTAAGTTAGTCTGAAATAAAGAAATGTCAAATGAAACGTAGAAAAAAACTTGAAGTTAAGGTTTGATTCGCATTTAATATCGACCCTAAAAATTTTACCACCCTTTATTTTCGCTCCATGCCACACAAATTTAGTCAAATTAAAAATTAATTGCACATACTAAAAAATATACAACACATACACAAGCATTTAAATTTATGTGTTTTGATTAAAAAAAATAATTGCAACTAACATAAAATTAATTGAAAAAAATAATGTACACCAATTAATTATTTAATTGAACAATTTTTGGCAAACATTTCTGTATGTATGTGTTTGCGAAAAATTTTGATAAATTGTTTTGAACAGTTTTGTATAAAATAATATGCACTTAATCAGATAAAATTGAGTGGTTTTTATATCTTAGAACCTGGTGTAAATATCCGAAACCAACAAAGTTCGGTTTAAAATTCTTTCAGTCGTGATCAAATCACGATGACTGAGCTTTCATTGTACGCATCAACTGGCTCCACGAAAAGCCCCCCAATGAAATAACGCCCAGGAAATAACCCCCAATGAAATAAATCCCAAAAAATAGGAAATAACACCCAAAAACAGTAAATGAAATAACATCGAAAAATAAATGAAATAAACCCCAAAGCGAAAACGAAACAACCCCCAATATTTGGGAGTTATTTCATATGAAATAACACCCAATGATGAAAATAAAATAACCCCAATGAAATAAACCCCACCAGCAACAAAAATGAAATTATGCCCAAAATTCATAAAAGAGTCAGTTTCACCAAGGATAACCCCCAAAAACCAACACCTTTAAAAATGAAATAACCCCCGAATAAAAAATGAAATAACACCCAAATTATACACGCTATGAAACAAGCCCCGAATTTTAAAAATTTGTTGGGTGTTATTTCATTGGAGATTATTTCATAATTTGAAAACCCCAAATGAGGAATGAAATAATTCCCAAAAAAAAAAATGTAAAAGGGCCCAAAAAATTGGGTGCTATTTCATATGAAATAACACCCAAAAATGTATGAAAAAAATTTGGGGAATATTTCATTTCTCGTTTGGGTGTTATTTCATTGGGGGGCTTTTCGTGGAGCCGCATCAACTTAGACAAAAAACGAGAATCGATTTTGAGAGACTTTCAAAGTCATATTTTTAATTAAAGTTAAAAAAACGTTCCAGGAAGAATCACTTTTAAGGCCAATAACAGCTGTAATAGTTTTAATTTTTTTTTGCTAAATATGATCTTTTAGTCCAATCTTTAATTTTCCAAACTTTTGAATGGCTTATTTAATTTTATGAGACATTACGTTTAAGTTTAGGACTTTGCCAAGATTTCCGAAATTTTCTGTTTTTTTTCAGGATTTTCGAAAAAGTTTATAATATTACGATATTTTAAGCTTGAATCTCTAGTGCTTAGAAACTCTCAAAATCTCTAGTGCTTAGATTTTCAAGGATTCCGAAAATATTTTTACCGTTTTATCGAATGTTTTTTTTTCAAACAGGATCTCTATACGGAGCAAAGCTCTTTGTAATAACGTAAATATTGAAAGGACCTCAAGTGGCAGGCCTTTTTTAAGGCCTCTATACTGCTTTCTTAAAAATTCGCTTTGCATGATACTCTGCCTTCAGAAGTATGCCTTCTTCTTAAAAGACCTTATAAACTATTCAGTATACATTCGTTTCTCCGTTCTTTAAGAAGGGGGAAAGGAAGTTGTTCAGTTTTATTTACTTAATATTTTTCGTAATCTTTCTTGCTCCCTTCTTTGGAAAGGGATCGAAGTTGATATAAATGGCAGTGTGGGTGGATGGGCTTGCACACAAGTGACAACCTGTGTACAGCAAAATAAGTATGGAATGTGGCGAGAAGGGCTTGTGACTGCTAAATATGGCCTTCTGTTAGGCCTCTTTACTCATTTTAGCTACCGCTGGGAAAGAGTATATGAAAACAAATACACAGAAATTTTTTTATTTTTAAAACCACAAACTGCTTAAAATGGTTAGATACATTGAGTTGTTGCTGTAGCTATCCTCTTTGCTGTGTTTGCTATCATGTTAATGTTGTTATTATAATTGTTGTAAAATTGCGACACAGCTGGCTGTTTCCTGTTTGTAATCTTTTTATTAATCTTCTCAACAACTAGGCATAATCCTTGCATACGATGCCATCTCTTTCATCTGCTACAACACCAGCACCAACTCAAACAAAATCTTTCGTCATCATTCTTCCAAAGCATGGCATGTTAATGTTGGATTTTTTTGAAATAGTGGCAAAGGGTTGTATCGCTCATAAGTGGGTTGTAGAGTTGTGGTGGTATAATTGGGTTTCTTACAAATTGTTTAAACTTAAAATATTTGCTAGTGATACCAAATAAAAGTTTTATATAAAATTTGGGTTAATTGTGTAATTTTCATTGCGTTATCTTGTGTGGGCGGAATGGTGTAAATTTTTTTGAAGGATATTAAACTGAGATTTTTGTGAAATTAAAAGTTAATTTTTACTAAAAAAAAAAACCTTCAGTATGGGAAATATTTGAGTATTTTTCTATCGGTGCAAAGTTTAGACACTCAGGACAAATTTTATCGTCTTGCCACGTTATACATACATACCGATGGCTTAATATGAATAACCGAAAATCGAGTTATTGTAGGTTTACATTACGCATTTTCTATATAAGTTTATCAATATGTTTGTTCTAGGAAAGGTCTAAGCCAAATCTTACCATTCGTCTTCAATTAGTGTTGTTATTATCGTGCCGTGATTTTAAAATGGGGACTATTTTGAATAAATTCTAGACTTTTCCATTGTAAATATCAAATACATTTTTATTTAGAGAAAATCGGATCTCAAATCGAGGCAAAATCGTTTCTACGGGAGCACATTCTTCAGGCTTGTTTGGGGATTTAATTAAGTTGATTTGTAGAATTTCGCAGATGATCAAACTTTTAACTTGTAGTATGTACAAGGACTATAAGGCCTTAGCTCCCTTGTGCATTAAGTTATTACATTTTGAAAAAAGGATATTTAAAATGCCTTAAATTAGCCTGCTAAAGGATTTTATTTTTTTGCTGTTGTTATGAAATACTAGCAGCTCTTGCAGTAATGTTAGATAGTTACTGAGCTATTAAGTAGTCTGACCATTCTTTGAAATAACTGCTGAAAAAGTTGTCAATGTAAAAGGAAAAGATACATATATTAAACAATGCCCTGCCGCACAAATGCCTTTGTCGGGATCGAAAATAGCAGCCACCTGTTAGAGATTCCTAATTAAAATTTTATTTAATTGATTAAATCTAGGTTAAGTCCAGCAGGTTTGATCTCTTCTAGAGATTTTGGATGTTTTCAGCATAAACTACTAGTTACATTGTTTGATACCAAAATAGATTGATTTTAAGTCATCATTGGATTAATTTTGTTATCTATATCTTCTTTGTTTTTAAAGAGAAAGTATAAAGTAACACAATGAACATTTTTATTAAGAAAATTAAATAGTGGAAATTTGAAAAATATTACACTCACAATAACTTAACAGAAATCTATATCAAAATGGTGGAAATAATTTATAGTAATTCATAAAATGAGAACGTTTAGACCGATTTCTGTAAATTTTTTTTGTCAGTTTTTCGTATTTTCGAGGAGAATGTTTTTACGGAAAACGTCGGAATATTGGAAAAATCGAAAATCGAGTTTTTGTATGAAGTTTTGTGTGAAATTATTTCTTAATGGCTTTCCAAATCAAACGATAGAAAGTTCTAAGAGTAAATCAATGAAAATGTGAAATGCGGAAAATTGGAAAATCTCTCCGCAAAAGTCGTAAAATTGGAAAAATCGAAAATTGATTTTTTGTACGAAATTTTGTGTGAAATTATTCCTTAATGGCTTTCCAAATGAAAATAAATAGAAAGTTCTAAGCCAAAATTCGATAGATGGCGTTATACGCTGAGTTAGATTTTGCGCAATCGGACAGGTGTCATTTTGGCATTGTAATTTTCTACGGTAAATGTGCTATTTTTCTTGCTGCAATTTATTTTTTTTTGATGATAACTGTGGGAAATCATTGTGGTAAAAAACGTTTTGTGCTCGATTATACGGTTTTTTTCGGTTCGTTTCGTTATTTGTACCGTAGTGGCAACACGATTCATTATTAACGTACGTTTCTTCATTCTTCGTTAGTATCTTTTGTTTGTCTTTATTATTTGAATTGCAAAAAAAAAAAAAAACTGGTTAGTGGAGTCGGACTTCGCTTCATTGAAATGTCTTATTTTAGTGTCTTTCCTTTGATTTCTTCACTCAACTTCTTTGATATCACTTCATTTTTGTAAGCGTCGAAGTTTATTCAGAAAAAGTTTAACATTTTGCATACGTGGTTTTGCTACTCTGTTTCCCTTACTTTTCTCCTAGTCAATATAACGAATAACGAAAAGTCTTAAAAAACAACCCGTGTAATCAACCTCATTGCCTCCAATGCCAAAATCCGATAGATGGCATTATACATTGACTTCCATTCAAATACATCACATTAAAAATTTAAATATTTGTATTGCTTTATTATTGTAAAGTTTGTTTGAAGGATTAAAATTGGGGCGGGGCGAAGTTCCGAAAAAAACAAAGGAATATTCAGTTATTTTATGTTAAGTTAGCTCCTTTGCCTTTAGAGATATTCGGAAAAAAACAATTTCTTGGACTAATTTTTTCTAGTTTTTTTTTTGGGAGGATAAAGCTTTTTTCCCAAAGTATTTCATATATTTTCTTTTTCATTTAGAAACAAAAATGTAACTAAACTTTTTTTTAAAAATTAAAATTGTATGAAATTGTTTCTGACGTTTAAGATAATTTTATTTAGTTTTGAATGAAAATTTGAACATAATATTGTAACAAATTATAATAAATGCATAATATTGTTGTGGGTAAAATTTGTAATGCAAAATGTGTGTGGTTGCAAAAAAAAAAATTGTTGCTCTATTATGACCACCAAGTGAAAATGTTTCTGGGATTGTGAACGAAGCTTTATGTTAAATATCAAACTGTTATCAATAGTGGGTTAAACATTTTTTTATATTGGTAGATAAGCATACTCTAAGCAATGGTATATCGTTTTATTAAATGTTTATGCACTTTTCTATATGTATGGTGGTATATTCGAGGCAAATGTATATGCGTATAAAGGTAATACATACGAATACTTATTTTTACAACTTCACCAAAACATTGCTATGTTATTTCGCTGATAAACCAATATTATCTCCAGAAATAAATAAAAATTTTTATACATATATTAATCAATTATTAGCCAATTTGACATTTGTTTCTCACACATGCCCAATCAAAAAAAATTTAATTTAAAAAAAAAAAAAAAATTTTAGTAAGAAATTCTAATAATTCAACACAACGATTTTTATAGAACAGTAATGTTTTCTAATATGTCCATGGTTTTCTGGAAAATTCTGCTCAATATCGAGTGGTAAATAGTGTCAGTTTTTCCATTTTTGTTAATCAAATATTGGGATGCTTTTTAGTGCACTGTTTTAAGATCTCTTCATAACTTCAAAATTTCTATCAATGTCTGATTCATGGAATGTCAAACATTAAAATTATTATTTCTATAGTGTAAATGAGTGAAAGGGCTTTCAATATGAGTAAAAAAATAGTAATTTTACTTTTTGACATTCTATAAATCTTACATAAATAAAGATATCATAATGAAATTTGGCAGATATGTAGATTAAGAAGTTCTTAAAACATTGCATTTAAAAGCATGCCCCTTTCTCAATCGCAATCAAAAGCATTTTCTTACAAAATGATGAAAAAAATCAAAAACTTTGCACTTAAATTTCTCCATAACTGCTAACCCGATTTTAAATTTTTTTAATTTAAACTTTAGGAAAGTCTTCTCTCTAGCAAAAAAAAAAATTGTTAAATTATCTCTATCGGTTTAAAAGTTAGAGATTTTTAGCCGATGAAAAACGATTTTAAGCTACTGCGCGTCGATGTAAATTTTACAAGTTTAGTAAATATTAGTCGCGTCAACGATTTTGGTGATTAGCGCTTTTTACGTTTGCAATATCATATCGTTTACTAGTATTTCAAACAAAACGAAGTAATTTATTTTGATAGATTTCGACACGAGTTACACATAAATTTTTTCTCACTTTTCGAAAACGATGGCATATTTTGTTCTATTGTTAAATTATCTCTAACGGTTTAAAAGTTAGAGATTTTTAGCCGATGAAAAACGATTTTCAGCTACTGCGCGTCGATGTAAATTTTACAAGTTTAGTAAATATTAGTCGCGTCAACGATTTTGGTGATTAGCGCTTTTTACGTTTGCAATATCATATCGTTTACTAGTATTTCAAACAAAACGAAGTAATTTATTTTGATAGATTTCGACACGAGTTACACATAAATTTTTTCTCACTTTTCGAAAACGATGGCATATTTTGTTCTACACCTTTTTGGGGCGAAGATCTTCTCACTATAGTTAGATAACTTTGGCACTATTCAAGATAGTTAAGTGAACATTTTACTTGGGTTTTGGTTGGGCTATGGTTTGATCTCTGAAGATGTACTGATTTCGGCCTCTGTATCAGAAAAAAATTAATGGATTTCAATTCATCGTTGGATTTCATTTATGGAAAAAATACAAAATAGACTGTTTTTTTATTTTAATAAATTTTATTAAAATTTTGGAATATTAACTATGCAAATGGTTGCGTATGATTTATTAAATGAAGTTTAAAAAAATATTACTCATACGACCCTGAGATATAAAATTAAGAATTTAAAATTGCAATTTTAAAATAAAAACAATTTGAAGGCTTTTGCTCACTGGGTTATATCCATAGCATTGCAAACTTAAAAAACTAGGTAAGGCCACTGCATTCAGTTTCCTGTATGTCTCCATATTTCTCGGTTTTTTTTTATGGAAATTTTTGTTCAGAAAACCTTAAACATTCGCCATTTAGAAAAAAGGCCTTTCCTCAACAGAAACAAGAACACAATTGAAGTAGTGCAAAAAAAATTAAGCGAAAGAGAAATAAACAATAGCAGCAACAAATTTAGCTGACAAACTTGTCACGTGGCTACAAAAGTGACAGACAGTAGACAAGTCCGATTCAAGTCTCTCTACCAGCTTTTTTTCTACTTCCGTTTTTTTGTCCAGTTTGTCTTCAAACAAGCAGAACATTTACGACTTTTTTATTATGGTATTTGCGTTCAATGTTTTTATATCAGCCCTTTTTTGTCTCAAAATTTTTTTGCGTTATCAACTGGTTGGGCATAGAATTTTAATTGAATTTTTTCAAGTTTTCTTTAGTCATTTTAAAATTGTAATTTTTTCTTTGCACTATTTTGAACGGGGGTTCTTTTGTTTTAGAAAGAAGGGAGAGGAACGCAACATTATTGATGGTATTGAAATAATTGTAAAAATTTTGTAAAGTCACCAAGAGCAAAAAAAAAAAAAATGGAAAAATATATAGAGAAAGGTATTTTGACATTTTAGTAAAATGAGAACATCCAATCTCTTCTCGTTTTGTGTAAATTTCCTGAAACATAAAAAAGAACGCAGTAACAAAATAGAAATCAAATTACACAATAAAAAAGTTTAAAACTAGGTATTATTTTCAAATTAATATTGGATAAAGCAATAAATGAAAAACATGGTGCAAAAATGGATACAAAAGGATTGAAATATAAATTAGAACAGAAGATGGATGGCAGTTGATATTTGTGCTTGAATGGAAATTAAAAAAAAAGGAAAAAATGTTAAAGGTAGTTTTTCTTGCCATGCTTTAATTAAAATGGATGCAATATTTATTTCTATTTATTTACTCATTTATTTGTTACTCTAGCCCCAATTAAGAGGTGCATTGTGCCGTGGAAAATTGCTTAAATTTACTACGATATATTTACGTGATACTCGAAAAAGGGCCGATCCTCCTGAAAATTAGACGCGTTATTTTTGCCATAAGAAATTAAGTAATGCAAAACTTTAAGACAAACCCTGCAATACAAATTCGAATTTGTACTAATTTTGAAATAAAGTCATGGCTTTGGTAATATGGCGCCCACTAAAGAAAGCGAAGAAGGTTATTTAAGTAAAATAATTGGACAGTTTGGCTTATTCCAAAAATCAAACTATCTATCTATACACATTAGGGCGGGTCGATTTTTTTTTTAAATCGTATAGCAAAAACGTAATCTACATAAAATTCTAAGAAAATTCTCCAAACAAAATCCTAATCCGCGCCTCTCGACTTGAAAATTTGGCCGCCCGCCTTGGAAAAAATAGCTTTTTCCAAAAAGAAATCGAATTTTTTTAATAAAATGGTTTAGTAAGGTTATTCTTTTGCACTTTATATTTTTTTACAATCAAAATTTTACATTGGACAAATTTTCAACCAAGTAAAAAAATTTTCAAGTCGAGAGGCGCGGACTAGGATCTTGTTTTAGACCCATGGTTTCTTCGGAGAATTTTCGTAGAATTTTATGTAGATTACGTTTTTGCTATACGATTTTTAATTTTTTTATCATCCATACAAATCGACCCGCCCTAATACACATTCACCAAGTTTAATCGTTCTATGATGGAAAGACATTTAAAAATTTCACCGAAGAGCTGTAAAGCGTAACCTCTCTTAAATGAAGCCTTGTTGGCACATAAATGGACATATTCGAAGAATAAAAATGGACTTTCACTTAACGTCTAATCCTGTCTTTACCCATGCAAGTATGCGTATAAACATAAAAAATGTCTAAGAAATAGTCGAATAAATGAATACACAGTGAAGTGAAAGTTCCTAATAAATCTGGGTTGCCAAGTGCGAAACAGAGCTCCGTTTCTAAAAACAAAACGGTCGGCATTCATAATTTTTATTACTTTTCAATGAGATTGAGGTTTTGAAAAGAAATTAATGGTCTTCTATATGAAAAGTTGCAAAAAAAAACTTAAAAATGTACACAAAAGAATTAAATCCACAATTACTGTTTCTACAATTAAATATATTTGGTAAGACTGTACATATTTTACACGTTAACTTACTAGAAGCGCCAAAAAATCACAGTCTGCTAAAATCTGTTGCAATTTGAGCTCGTTCGAAAGTTTTAATGAAACATTGTAACTGAATTGAGCTTTTGATCTTTCATTGGATGTGTAATGGACAATGAGCAGAAAAGGTTTACTTAAGCACAAGCCATGTTGGCCTAATCTCAAAGTAGTCTTAGCCACTGGTTCACCAACTACGTCTTTACCGCCCCTGTTTGTAAGAACAACCAACATACACAGGTAACTAGCAATTTTGAGTGCGCAATCCGGCAGAATTATATACTCGCCCCTTGTTCAGGAGCTGGAGCTATCTAAACTCAACTGAAGTGAAGATAACTGGCTTCGCATGATAAGATGTAAAATCATTAATGTATATAAAGAAAATGTAATAAAATAGTCGGCAGCATTTGCTAAATAGCAAGCGTACCTAGGGAAATCTTTCCGCAGGCCGAACTTTCCCTCAAGTAATAAAAAATAAGTCTCTAAGCATCCCATTTTGAGATCACCCTACCACCCCCACATTATCCCCGAAGAGGTTGCGATCTCCGAATTTCTGTCAATTTTGAATTCTGCCAAATTCCTGGTATTTTGGGTGCACCTAATTTTTTACGCCATCTATTGTCAGTCCTGCATTTTTATGCCATATACATAATCCTTTTTGATTAATTTAGATGAATATTAAACCAAATTATTTAGCTTTTTGTATACATAAAAAATTATATAAAAATAATGATAGAATTTAAATGAACTGTATAAAAAATATTTATTTTAAATCACACAAAAGTTTTTGTTTACCCAAATTTAATCTGTGAAATAAAACAAATCATTGCAGTAAATTTGTAAAAATCCCCATTTTATTGTTGATTATTTCTAGATTTAATCTCATTAACATCCTTTGGTCTCTTGAATACTTAAAATCCTTTAAAAACAATACCTGTTTCTTTTTATAAATTTTTTTTTTTTTTTTACACATTAACTCGATACACAAAGTAAAAACCTTTTTGTTTTAGAATCGGTTTTGCAGAAGGGTTTTTCTTTTTGTAAAGTCAACTTTATGTTTTGTGACACTTGATCTCCCACTTGAAGCTTTAAAATTTTTTTCTATTTATTTTTCAAACTCATCAAAATGTCATAAGAAAGAAAATAAAATCAGCCCTTGAAAATCCCATAAAAAAGAAGTAAATTTAATCAGTCCTTGATTTTTTTTTTTTTTTGAGAAATTTAATGGGAGAATAAAAAAGTAAAGTAAATTATTTATTTGTAAGGAGAGAAAGGATTAAAGATAGCCAAGACGAATTGGAAGTTGGCTATATTCTTGTAGCAATAATGAAAAAAAGATGTAAGATTGAGTTATATTGAAAAGGCAAGGGCGATTAGTACTTAAAATCTCGTGCTCAAGTTCTTTTCGTCATGATACACTCCAACTTGAGAAATGCTGCAAGTATGCAGGTATAAACATAAATATAAATCTAATCCCAAGTGGTTGAATTGTTAAAGGTCTACAATATGTGTTAGTACTTACAAGTTATAAGTAGTTATGAGTACTCATCAAACAAATAACTTTTTCAAGTTTTTTTTAATGAAGAACTGTATTGTAATTAGGTTAGAATGCATATGAATTTATACTAATGCCAAAAGAATATTATTTGTCCGACTGTTAGTCCATGGTCTTGTGTAAACTAAACTTTGGCCAAAAGCTGAATAATTATTGTGTCTGTAAATGTTAAGGTGAAAAGTATCAAATGGTCGGGCTTGTTGACTTTAATCTCTTACTTGTTTGATATTGAGCTCTTGTGAATATGCGTACTCAAAAACAGAAGCAGAGTGCTATCAGTTTTTCATTATACTATCACGACCGTCAAATTAGGTTGCCAATACTTGCTTTTATAAGAAAAAGTTTACAACAGTTTTATAGTAACCCACTTACAAAGATCAGTAGCCATATTCAGAATAGTTTTTTATACGCGTCCTTCATATGCGCTTCGCCTCCTGTTTCTAGCACCAAGTTTTGCGAGATCTTCCTCAGCTTGATTATTCCACCGAAGTTTAGGTCTTCCCCTTCTACGTCTTCCTTTGGGATCGAATTCGCATGAATCCAAGCACACAGGATTTTTTCCAATAAAATGTTGAACAAATCAAACTATCACCTTGTCTAAAATCTCATTTGGTATTAAACGTCTAGGAGAGGTCTTTTGGAATTTTTACCGATAATCTTTTATCAATTAACGTCAAGCGTACTAGCTTTGCAAGTGTAGCAAATTCAGACATGGCTTTTAATACCTTTGCTCGTACCGGACTGTCAAAAGCAGCTTTGTAGTCGACGAACAGGTTATAGGTTTTGTTTGGTTTTTCTTATGTCTTTTCCAGAATCTGCCGATTTACTAAGTCTAATTCTACATTGGTAGGGTACTATCATTTCGCTGACTTAAGTCTTTAATTGTTCACATAGTATGCTCGATAGAATTTTGTATAGTTGGCGCATACCGGTTTGTCTTCTTTCTTATACACAGGACACAACACGCTGGTATGCGTTCTTTTAACCAAAAAGGATCTTATAAAGTAGGAGCACACTCCTTAACAACTCGTCGCCTCTGGCTTTAAACAGTTCTGCTGGCAGACCACTGGTTTCTGCAGCTTTGTTGTTCTTCAGCCGGGATATTGCTGTCTCGATCTCATTTTTGCGAAATCGTCATCAATGATTGGTTTAAGGATATCTTCGCCGCTTCTTTAATCTAATGCCAAAATATTTTTCCAGTAGTATGTTTAAATTGTAATATTTTGAACGTTTTGAAAAATATATTTTAAAACTTGATATTCGTTCGATCTCTCTTCTTGTGTTTTTCTTGCAAAAGATACTTTACCAATCGATAAGCGTTTTGTTTTACAATCTACATTGGAGCAGCTCTTTTATTATACCTGTAGCAAAATATCTCAAAAAGTCATTAAGTCAGTCTCAGCTGCTGTAGCGTAGCCCCACAAAAAAAAGGTGTAAGCAATAAAGAGGTTATATTTTATTTTCTGAATAAGTTCCTCATAAAAAACACATTTTTACAAAAACTTTACTTAAATTTTTTATTATGCACAACAGAATGTTTTATTTCAAATAATGATAATGACTTTTAGATGCTTAAAACCTCTTAAGTAAATCTGCTTAATATTAGCAAAGAAACAAATGAAAAAAAGTCCCATGGATTTTTCTTCTTCTTTTAGTTCAGTTTAAAATTAAAATTTCAGCATTGCGAAATAAAAACGGACAACCCTTCTCCAAAATCAAATCACAAAGGAAAAGGTTATTTATACAGCGAAACCATAATCTCCTTCCAAAAAATTAAAAAAAAAGAAATGCTGACTATTTATTTTAAATCACTTGTTGGCCAAAAATTTAAAAAAAAAAGTTAAGTTGGCTTAGCAGAAAGTTTATACAACTCAAATTGAGCGAAAAATTACAATGGTTTAAAATAAATTTATTTATTTACTTTTTCCTCATTTTTTGTTTGGTTTGTAGTTCTTATGTCAAAAAACAAAAAAAAATAAAATCTAGCAATCCCATAAAGTGGGTGTAAAACCATGAAATCATTAAATGACATTAATTTGATTTATACTTTTTGAGTATAAAACTCATCCAAATAAAACAAGAGACTACGGGAGAAAATAGTCACAAAAATTTTAAGTGGAAATTTATAATATTGTTTTCCTGGAAATTGTATGGAAACTTAAATTACGATAAATTACATTACAGTTTAAAACAGTTTAAAACAAACTAAACTGGCAACATGCTTTATTTTTTGCGAAAACTATAAAGTAAGTTGTTTTTGTTTTTTTCTTAACAACTACAATTAATGTTGGAAGAATTCCCACCAATTATTGTTAGGAATGTAAGAAAAGCTAAGTTCACTGTTTATAGCTGTTATTTTTTTTGTTAAAGCTTTGATATTGTTACAAACAAGGCTGTTGCTTATAATTCTTATTCGCTTTACAGTTTTATTTGTATAATATCTTTAGTTTTTCTAAAATCCTTGGATGAAGTTTCATGATGATCTGGCCTAAGCAAACAGTGAAATGGCCATAGGAATAGCTTATCCCTTAAACAATAAATTTTAGTGTTTTTATCAAGAATAAAAATTGGGAATTAATCACGGAAAACAAAATCTTGTATGATAAAGTTTTTTTTAATTACTTGGTTTTTCACGGAAGGCTGGTTATTAGGTTATATCATTATTTAGTTATATTTACAGCAACAAAATACATTTATTTAATTTTTTTTAAATATATTTGGTTGCTGTTAATATAACTAAATAACCATATAACCTGTTAATACGTCTTTCGTGAACAACCCAAAATTCTAAGAGGCAATGGTCTCAATTAGTCGCCGTAGCTCCAGATTTTTGTTTAGGAGTATTTGCAAAAACTTTGATGCGAGAAAAAGCCACAGGGTTCTATTAACCACAACTAAAAGATAATACTAATTTCCGGAGCTAGCGAAACATTATTTTAATTTTGTATTTAAAACGTTACACTTTTTCTTAGTTTCCTTTGGACATGGTTTTCATAGATTTTTCATATACATTCGTAGTTATATTTTGTCTAACTGAAATTAAATTTGTTTATTTTAATTTCCTTGTTTTGACTTCCACATATCCCGTATCCTTAATAACAGTCAAGAGGATTAATTTAACATTGGTTTCTCAGTTTGCCTTCGCTAAGAAAATTTATGTTGATTGCTTCAGAAGGAAAGCAAAACAAACTAAACCTATAATCTTGAATCTTCTTGGCAGTTAAAAAAGTTTTAGTTGCAAAGAAAAACTATGTAACTGGTATTTACATAAAGTTAAGATTTCCATACTCTTCTTCCTTCCTATTTCAATATACAAACAAATCATCAGTTTTATTACACGCAACACTGAAAATTTTCAAGATATCATGTAAAGTTGTGTGAAATTCATGTGTGAAGGTGTGATTGTATGAACAAAAGTTCGAGAGTATGTGTTACTTTTATAACCTACAAAACGTTAGAGGAAAACGGAAGACCATAACTGGAGTTATTATTATTTGTGAAAAGTGTAAATGTGTGAAATTTAGCAAAAGTGGAGAGCATGTGTTTGTTTTACAAAGTAAATAAACAGTCAGGATTAAAAGTGGTCAAAAATGCTTAAATTTTTGGTTTCATTGGTCTATATTTCTTTAGTTTCTTGGATTATCTCTCACTGTTCGTTGCCTTTTTGGTTTTAATTTTTCTTCTTTTAAACTCCAGCCCACTAGATTTTATTTCATATCACAAATAAATCATAAACATAAAAACTTTTCTCTTTTTACTTTGCATGTGTATGTACAATGTACAAATATTTCATGTGTGTTTGTGTCTTCACATATACAAATCTGGTATTTCTTGTTTGTCTTATTTGATTGTTTTTGTAATGAAGTAAAGGAAATGTCTTGTTTGTTTTAGTCGTATTGCCACAGTCTCGACCCCTTTTAGTGAATATAACAGTGCAATATTTCTAAAAACTTTAGATTTTAACACTTTTTTATGGTTTTTTTTAGCATTTGAACAATTGAAATAAGAAAAAGGAATAATTCTATTACTTTGTAATAAAATAAATGGATCGAGTTGTTTTTAATGAATACTACGAGTAGAATGATGATAAATTTAAAAAAAAATTATTTCATATGGAAGGAAAAACAAATCTTGTTAGAGAATTTTTACAAAAAAAAAAAGGAATTTGATACCCAAAAAGTCAATCAAAAACAAGTTAATTTAATACCCTACAGCACAGACAATTTTTTGACTTGGGATTTATTGGTAATTAGTAATGGTGCCGCGAAATAAAATTAAGATTTATAGTAGACTAAATATTTCCCAGAAATCTACATCCTTATGAGCTTTTTCGACTTAAATGAATTTAATAGACTTATTCGCGATAACAAGCTATTATAAAAGATATCGTCGCCAGATTTTACAAAAATGCGAATATTTATAAGAAACTATTTTCACCAGTTGTGTGTGTATTGGATGGAGCTTTAGCCAAATATGGACGGGTTTTTATAAATTTGGTAAAATGATTAAGATGACAATAATATCCAAACGTTATATAAATACACACTTAATAAGATGGTTTATGGGCACAAAGATTCCATTCCGGAAAGAAATTTTTGTGGGTGCTAAGGAAAATTATGGACAAATTCTCAAAATTTTTAAAAGGCTTTGTGCTTATGTCAATAAACGTGCATGTATCAAATTTCATCTTTTTACACAAAAATTCACTTTTTACACAAAAAATCAGTTTGTACGCAAAAAGTCACTTTGTAAAGTTTCTTCAAATATCCTATATAATAAGTTCCGAATTTCCGACTTTTAAAATTTCTGTTTTTGTACTGTTGTACGAAAAAATATTTCTAAACACAACCTTTTTGGTACACTTTGATAACATTTTTGTTTAATTTTGGTACTGATAACGTTTTAAAATTGTACATAGTTGCATTGTAGAATGCATTTAAAAAAGCGAGTTGCTTGCAACTGACGCTTTGGAACTCACCCATAATTTAAAACGGAAAAAGATGTGGCTTAAAACTACAAAAAATTAAAAATTTTGTTACATCGGTTAATCGGTTATTCGACGAAAATTAACCGGTTTAATCGTTAATCGAAAAAATCCAATTTTAAATTAACCGATGAGTTAATCGGGTAGTAATATATTGGTTAGCCGAATGAATACCCAACTTTTTACACAAAAAATTACCTATTACACAAAAGGTCACTTTTTACACAAAAAGTCCTTTTACACAAAAAGTCCTTTTTACACAAAAAGTCCTTTTTACACAAAAAGTCCTTTTTACACAAAAAGTCCTTTTTACACAAAACGTCACTTTTTACACAAAAAGTCCTTTTACACAACAAGTCACTTTTTACACGAAAAGTCACTTTTGACACTATAAGTCTCCGTTGGCTCTAACATGAAGAGTTATAAACACTTTTTTTTCAACAAACCCTTTCCATTTTGCACAAAAAGTTTATTATTATTCAAAAAACAAATTCTGATTAAATTTTAAATATGTATCATTAGAGCCCACTGTTTCAAATTATGTAGTTCAGATACCACTGTAATTTTCATTTAATAACACCCTCTTATAATTTTTTACTTGATAATTTTAGCTTTAAGTTGTATCTGTGTTGTTATGTTTTTGTTACAAAAAAAAGTAAAGAGGTGTAAATTGCATGTTATTGCAAACATTACGTCCTTTTTTTTGTTGGTTTTTTCAACACATGGGTCTTAAAAACGTCAGCAAATATTCGGAAAAACATTTATAATTTTTTCCGCTTAATGCTCTTTTTTTTCCTTAGAACAAACAATATTATTTCATGTTTTAAATATTTGAATACGATATGGATCCACCGTAATAAACATTTCTAAGACCTTTGATAAAATAAATGTACAGTTTTTTTTTAACTATACTAATTAAATATTTATGAAAACTTGTTGGAAAATGAGGTGAGAGTGATTGAAAAGGTATAAAATAAAATCTTTTAGACAAGGTAAGTGAGTTGAGTAGGCGTTTAGCTGAATTGTTTTGAAAGGGGGTTGAGATTTATTAATTGTCTAAATTTTTTTTCACTTTTAAAAGTTGTATTGAAATAAGTTTTTTATACCACACATGAGGATGGGCCGATTTTTAAGGACAATTTGTCGAGATTGTGCCATCGATTTTTCGATAGCTTTTGGCATGAGGAATACAAAGTTGCACAACGACGTATCAAAATAATATTTTCGATGTAAAGTACATACGATTTTTTAATTATACCTACCGACTTGGTCATTTAGTTTGTAAAACATAAAAATATTCGTTGAAAGCCCTACAAAAATCTCTATTTCTGTCAAACAGTTATTTAACTAAAATATGTCGTTAAAGGTAATTTATTGAAATAAAAACGTACAGAATTTAATTGCAGATGACGAATATCCAATAATACATACTTCTTAAATAAAAGGCAACATAGGATCACCTTGAGTAATAACATTTGTCCTAAATACTTCTTGCATAAAAAAGTTTGTTTGGTACAAAAAATGTCAAAATCGTCTATTAATTTCATCTTTCTTCTAAACAAATACCACAGAAAAAGGATTTCCGTAACAAAACAAGTTTGCTTTTTAAAGTAGACCAATTCGTTGCATTTCTTCACACTTTACCGTAATTAAATGTATCTCCAAAAATGTGTTTAAATGACCTTAAACAAACGAAAATTTCCTGAAAAGTTTCTTGTGTACGTACAAAATTTGTTTGATGAAAAGTTTAAGTCATTTTGAAATAAAAACTTTACGCACAAAAACGATTTTCTAATATCTCCCAAAAAAGTTAATTAATTTTATATTAAAAATTTTATTAATAACTAAAATAGTAAAGTGAAAAATGTTGTTTAATTATAATTGAAATATGATTGAAAAAAAAATATTTGCGTTTTTTTGGATAAATAAATAAAAAATCTGATTTTCAAACTTTACCGCGTTTTGCGGGTGAACTTTTTGACAACCGCGAAAAAGTAATACCATTTTTTTTTGCAATAATTTTCAGTGGTCTATTCGACTTTTCTAGGGCCATTTTGATATTCGCAAAAAATGTAAAAAAGTTATTGCCCTAATACACGTAATTTCATTTAAATCATACTGACAAAATTTTATATCAAACAACTTCATATCTAAATTTATGATTGATATCTGTACAAAAGCCTTAACTTTGACAGCTTTTGTTTCCAAGGTAGAAAAACGAAATTATTTTGGCGTATAAATGCATACATTGTATTAGTGAATTAATGCTAATTAAATGGTGATGATAACTAATTCTGTATGAGTAAAAATTTGTAATGTCAAAGCCGTCAGCAACTTAAGCATTATATGTGGCTATGAAATACAAGGCGGCATTGAAAGGTACTTCAAATATTATCAAAATTTTTTGCTACATAATATGAATGGATTTAAGATAACACTGTGCAGCAAGAAAACTAGCCTCAAAAGTTGTATGCTCAGGTTTTCCAAATTTCGGCCCTTAAAGTTTTGGAATTTTTTGAAAAGGCGTTGGAGGTAAGTAAAAACAAAATGTACTTCAGAGCTAAAAAAATATTTCCAGGGACCGAAAATAACTGTTAATTTTGAATTTGCGATTGAAAAAAGCAACCTCAAGGAAATGTCGGAGAATGAAACCAAGTATACCATTTTGAAAGTCTTAGACCAAATTGTCAGAAACTGCGATGCTTTTTAAAAATCTGATTTTTTTTTCAGGCAAAAATAACAGTTATTTTTTGATTTTAATTTTTTTGAGCAGAAATAAAAGTGATTTTTTAACTTTTATTTTTTCTAGCAAAAATAACAGTTATTATTGACTTTTATTATTTCGAGCAGAAATAAAAGTTATTTTTGACTTTTATTTTTTCGAGCAGAAATAAAAGTTATTTTTGTGTTTTCAACCCCTTTTTTTTAATAAATATAATGAATTTATCACAAAATAACTTTTATTTCTGCTCAAAAAAATTAAAGTCAAAAATAACTTTTATTTCTGCTCGAAATAATAAAAGTCAATAATAACTGTTATTTTTGCTAGAAAAAATAAAAGTTAAAAAATAACTTTTATTTCTGCTCTAAAAAATAAAAGTCAAAAATAACTGTTATTTTTGCTCAAAAAAATAAAAGTCAAAAAATAACTTTTATTTTCTGACTTTAACGATAAAAGTTATAGCAGTTACGGTCCCTGATTATTTCAGATGTCTTTAGTAGAATTGTGTGGCGATTCTTTTCTTAGAATATATAAATCACCTAATTCTTATTTTAAGGGATAATTTTTTCCCTTTTCCCAACTTTTACGATATTCTACGAATATTTTCTGCATCACATTTTACTAGGGGTCTTCGAAGATCAATAGTTCGTGCAATATATTGAAAATGCTTTATAAACATTAAAAGTAGCATATATTTTTATTTTTCACAAAAGCAGTGGTAATTAAGTCAAAACAGTCTAAGTATTTCCGAGCTAATTGGTATATTAGGATTTTTACAAAAAAAAATCTAAAATTTAAAAATAGTGTTTGAAAAATGAAGTAAATTCTGGTCTATCACTTGCATCTAATATATTTAACTACTATTTTTGAAGCTGTCCTCTTCTTATCTAGATAGAATAAAGCTAAAAATACCTGCCAACTATTTATAGTTTTAGCAACGTAACTATACAAACATGAGTAAAAATATATTAATAGTTACTAAGTTACACAAATGAATCCACATACATATTCAAATATGAGAAGTTCCATAGAAAACGCAATTAATCCTCTTAAACAATTTTTTTTGGATATAGGAATTCAAGGAGTATTTTTTAAGCACGATAAAAATAACAAAAGGATTCTTATCCTTATTAAACTCTGGCAACTCTATATTACTCAGGCAAATCATCGGGAATTGTTTCACGCTTGAGAAACACTACAAAATTATCCGAAATAACTTTGAAAATCATTTATCGAGCTGCAAAAATAAAAATTGATTTCAATTAAAATATTTGTGTTATTAATTAAAAAACGAATTAAATTTGCACCAGTAAACAAATAAATATAATCAATTAAACGATTAATTTACTTTATTAATCGCTTAATTCACTAGACTAAACCATTAATTCACTTGATTAAATTTTTAATTAAAACTGATTTGATTTTCGATAAAAGCTTTAATAGGTGAAACATTTTGGATATTTCTTTCCGTTTATACTTCGTGTTTTTTTTTGCTTTTAGCAATGAGACTAATTTCTAGCCTAACGGGTTTGGTATGAAGTGAGACCACCCCCCAAAAGACTCTACTGATTTTATTGCATCCAGTTTGTAGCATCAGTCGACATTATTTGATCAAAAACTAAGCCCAGCTTTAAATTCATCCTAGATAAAACTGGTATCCGATTACGAGGAACGGCTAGCAATTTTAGTACACTCGAAAATTCTTAGAACTATTAGTGGAGCGCCGTAAGAGTTAAAAAGAGTACATGCATAATTTTTATTATAAGACGCAAAAAGAATCAAACTCCACTTACAAGGTACGTTTCTCAACTTTAAACGCGAACAAGGCTTGGCAGAGCCAAATTTCCATCCAACAAGGCGAAGACCAGACAGACTCGAGATTTAGCGGTAAAAAGTTTTATTTATTGCAATAATTAGCACTAAAAGTTCTGGAAATCTCTAAAAAAGGTTTGGAACTACATACACCTACAGGCTGACGCTTAAATCTGGGTTGATTATCAATTGAGACATTAAACGGTTCAGTTCGCTACTAACAACAGAGGATAAAGTTTGTCAAGTTAAATGAAAAGTGTGTTTATTTATTTTGATTTGCAATTCAAAGAACTCAAAAGTTTATTATAAATGGAATAAATTTAAATGCGTTTTATATAGTAAAAACGTTGCAATATAAATGTAAAAAATATAATTATATCGTTTAGGTTTGGAACTCCTCTTAATTGTGTAAAATAATGTATGATAGAATTTAATACCACGGCTACAACATACTCATACTTTTTCAGTATGTTCTGACTAAACAAATGTCATGTGTCACTGCTTGTCAATGTCAACAACCCGTACATATACACTCATCTAAGTTTTAGTGAAAATATATGTATGTATGAGTATAAATATTAACATTCAAAATTCAAAAATAACGTTTAACATGGCCAAGGGATTCATTTGAGTGTGTTTTTGTTTTGTTTTGTGTTTAAGTAACAGGGTCTTTTAAGTTTTTATTGTTGAAATTAAACTTAAAGCAAAGCAATATTAAAATGGTTATACATCAACTAATTATTAAAATACTTATAGGCAAAAAATAAATGATACCATACAAATGACATTTAGAGCCGACACAATTTGACGGCATTGGAATAATAATTGTAAGTCTTTTTTGACAATAAACGATTTTTACATTTTCTAAGGAGCTGCAAAGTCAACAACGAGGAGAATTAACTCTGTTTTATTCGACAGCAAATATATTATAACTTTCCAGCTAAACATAGTCTGGTGTTTCTTTCGAACTAAAAGATGGTTGTCTGGTTGAAACCACCAATCATCAGCATCAACTAATAACAATTGCCAAGTCCCAAAAGTGCCAATTCCAGTTAAATTATTTTTTTATTATTTACAGAATTATGGCGTATCAGTCCAAAATGTGTATAACAAATCATTCTCACTATATCGTTGGCATCCTATTGGGGCCACCACTTCCCCTGCTGCTATCTTTTTCAGTTTCGGGGCTTAGAAGATCCTACTGCAAAAAGTTCAAGAAAGATAAGCGATTCTTAAAATTGGCATCCTATGGAGGGTACCAATTCCCCTGCCCCTTTCGAAAAAATGGGTAGCCTAATTTATTTTCGGGGCTCACATGATTTTACTGTAAAAATTTCAGGAAAATCGGGTCCCAGTAAAAACTTCGCCTACTTTTTTAAAATTCACTCATTATTTAGTAGCTTTCTTCTATCCCAGTAAGCCAAGCGATATTGTAACGATATCGAAACGAAAACGATAGTTTTTACGGACTAAATTGTACCTTTCCTTATAATATCGTTTTTCCATTTAATTATGATATCGTTTTCGATATCAGCATTTCCAATAATAACGATAGTGAAATCGTATTTTTAATTTTTTTGAAAAACTATCGTTTTATTATACTAATAATGATGTCTAGCTAATAAAAAGATTACAATTTTTATTTTTAAAATAAAAACAGTTTTTATTTTAATATGTATGCGAAATACATACAGTAATTATTTATAAAAGGTCAATAAATAAATTAAAGCTAGATTAATAAAAATTTAAGTTATACAATATTAAAAACAGATAATTTATATATTTGGGCAATTGATATTATAATATTAATAATAGTAAAAACAATGTGCAACATTTTTAAAAATAATAAAAACATAATTAATATAATTTTAAATTGTTTGCCACGCAATCCTCCTTAATGATCCTCCAACATTTAAAAACGTATTCCCTACTAGAAGTCGCTGTTATTCTCCTTAAATTATTTGTCTTGAAATAAAGAAGAAAGTAAGATAAATAACAAAATAACAAAACGATTTGAAAAAACGTGCCAATATATAATCGGGTATTTTCTGGCAATCGCAAAACTCTTAACATTGGCGATTCTGACTTAAAAGTTGCTAATAAGGTGTTATGTAAATCACAATAGCAAGAAGTTTGGCGAGTTCAAATTGCAAAAGAGAACTAAAATATTTGTAAAAAACAATGGCAGATCGCAAGCTAAACGCACGAGTTTAAGAACACCATACAATAAATTTGGGGTTTTGCCATTTCAAATCGTGCGATTGTCAGAACATGGCCGTATATTTTGATGGTTCTTTTGTTTCCGAATCGTATTTTAAAAATAGGTTTTTTTAGTTTTAAAAAGTTAAATTTTTCGTTTACAGTTCGGAAAACAATTTTTTTTTTAATTTTTTGCTATGATAAATTCCTCCCTTAACCTTGATAATACATTTTTATTTTAAAGTTTTTATCCATGTCCGAAATTTAATCTTAAACAAAGTCTAATTTATCTGCAATGAAAAATTTGAACTATACATTTTTATTCTTTATAATTTACTAATAATATCTTACCTCTCTTATTTCGGTTTTCACAAAATCGCTTTCCATAAAAATATTTTATATTTTTTTTTAATTTACGCGCTTCGTTATCTTAATGGATGTATCTTTGTTTAAATAATTTTCTATGTTTAAAATTTTTTTGATGTTTTTTTCAAATATTTGTTTTTAATTCTAAAAAAATATTTTGAAAAGTGATGTCGTAACGATATCGTACAAATAATAGTATACTATTATTTTATTATTGGGATGTTACTACTATAACTACTTCCATAACTACTTATTTTACAGCTGTATGTAGGTAAAAAGTAATAACTTAAATTTAAATCCGTTCATTTTGGGACACCCCCTGTAAATTTCATTGGTTCTTTTAGTAGAATTGGAAGTTGTATTTTTTACTTTTTCCTGATAACTAAACACATTATTTTGTAGGCGAAGGTTTTTTTTTTAAATTTCCTAAGCTAATCCCGCGAAGCTCTACGCTTGTCTGCAGGAAAGAAGCCAGAGTCTCTGGCTATCCTACCGGAGCACTCCTTTCCTTTGAAAATGGTTAGAATCGGTACAGATTTTCACAGAGGCCCCATACAAATAGGCTGGCCAGATTCAAATTTTCAAATTCTTGACAATCTCTTAAAAAAAATTTTGATTTTGTGATACAAACTTCTGTCAAAAGTATAATCTTTGTGGCCATTAACAATCTTATTATGTTAGTATGTAAATTAAATTTGGTTAAAATTGTCAATAATTACTTATACATTTTGATATTTTTATAAATTAGCGAAGAAGAATTTTATTATAGCTGCTATGCCATTGCAAAATGTTCTTCTGCTAGGTCCAGAATTGATCATAGGTCCCATGTTAATGTGTTGATGTTTATATCTAGATAAAATTCGGCGCAAAGAACTTTTTATGCATCTTAGGGCCAGAGTCCACAAGTTACAAAAAAAAAAAAATTAGCCGTTAACCTCATACCATAATTTTGATTTGCCGGGTATGGTATGGTATGGTACAAATTTGTCTATATAAAGTGTAGGATATCCAATAGTCGAACATTCCGGCTATACATTCTTACTTGTTTTCATATGCAGTTTGATATTCGTTATTTAACATAGTGATATGAAGTTTATACCAAATGTAATACACTCAAACACTTACAAGAAAATAATCAGCAACTGCCTTATGGAGACCACGTTCTTATAGCACTACAGTACATTCTGCTTTATACCCGTCAAAAAATATATCAAAAAAAATTGTCAAATTTTATAAAACACTATTAAAACTCTCGAACTTGACAGACCCTGTATAAGCGTCCCCAAATATCACTTTAACGTAAGAAGTAACCGCTTATATATGTACATAAGATGTGTACAAGTGTGTGTTCGTCAATGCTGGTATTTCCATATATTTCTGTATGTAAATCCTTAAGTTTATTACTATTGTTAGCAACTGTAAACAATTAAAAGTTTATGGTTTAATTTTATTCCTGTTGGTAAAAGCAACAACTGTCTCTTCAGCATCAGTAATATTAATTTTTAAACAACAACTTTCTTACTAAAAAAATTTTTTTTTTTCAAATAACTGTTGTCATCCGAAAATGTGTCCTTTTTTAACAGAACACTTGTTGCTTTTAAAAGTGAATATCTAACAGTGTGCAAGTATTATACTTTAAATGTAACAAAAGATTTCTCTTCTCTATTAACATTTTAAGAGTATAGTTTTGTGCTAAGCATTGTGTTTATGTGAAATTGCTTTTTTTAGTGGTGAGTTTTTGAAAATATGTCCTTTGCACATTAACTGTTGTTTAATTTTACGAAATCTCTTAGATCCAGTTTTGCGAAGTTAATAACATTGAAGAGAAAAAAGTGCTTTCCTTAAAGTTTATTAAAAATTAAAAAAAAATATTGCAAAAATGTTAAATACACAAAATTTTGTTTAAAATAAAAATATTTTCATTATGAACGAACGATTCATTTGCTAAAATTATAAAGTCCGACTGGCAAAATGTATAAAGGCATAAGATGAAAAATACTATTTTAAAGATATCTAAATGAAGAGTTTCGGTCATTTTATATTTGTATATAGAAAGTTGTACTTTTCATTAGATAACCACATTGACATAAAATTTGTTGTTGGTTTGTACTTTAAAGTCCTTTAAAAACTATATCTGATGTGACCTTTAACCTTTTCTACCCAACTTTCAAATATACTTACATACATACTTATTAGATATATGTGAACATCTCCGAGAAAATGAACATAGAGTGTTAAAAAACAGATTTGGACTTGAGAGTGGATTCTGGTACCTAAAAGGGTGTAGAATAATAATAATGCGTTTTTCTCAAAACTTCATTTTCACACACTACGTCCCTTTTCTCGGAGAAGGTCAAATGGAAACATTAATTAAGTTTACATTTAATTGATCGATGATTAACAATTTCTTTTTTACAAAATAGAAAAAAATATGAAAAATCAAACTAAAAAAATAAAAAATGTTGAATATTTGTTATTGGTTTTTATTTATTTTTTGTCTTTTTCTTTAATAAAATTTTTCATTCACAGTTGTTGGTATCATGAAATTAAACCGGGTATGGGAGCTTTAATTTAATTGGCAAACCATTAAAATTAAAATAGCTTAAAAATAAAATTTAAATAAATTAAACATGTATTAATCATTCAGAAGAATTTAATTTGTGGTTGTAGTAAGCACGTTCTTAAAAGATATTTACAAATTCACCAAACGAATCGAACATTTCCAGGCCTGGCATAAATGCATCCTTTTCCAAACAACACATAAAAATCGATCGTATCAAAATGTATTAACAAAGTGACCTCAGCACTACAACAATGAAACAATAGAAAAAACAACAGGCATTTTGTTGCTAGAATTGAGACGGCAAATGTCAAAATGCCGTTAAAAAAATGTAAATAAACAAAAAAAAAAAAAAACTTACGAAGAAAATCACTGCAAACAACTGCGCTTGTGAGGTCACTTTATTAACTGCTGCTATTTTCAATTGGCAATTTTTGGTATGCGGCCGGGTTTTATTGATCGACGAGCGGCTCAGGTTTTTAAGCCTTCAACTATCAATTCCTTGCTTCCACCACTTATTCGATTTTAGATCGTATTCATAAAGACTAGATATTTGATCAGCCAAGTCGACGCCTGATATTTGATATGGACATGAGACTTGCATTTTTTGCGTGCCTGTAATGCTTTTGTGGCAGTCGTAGTTGTTGGCTCGTGACAAATATTTTATTAATGAACATATGTTATTACGAAGTCGCTGGTGCCAGTATCATTACGGACAAGTAGTCATCGGCAGCCTTATTTACATCATCTACTTTGTCGTTTGCTAAATTTACGTTATGGCCAGCGACACAACTTAATAAAAATGTTTCAGAGCTTCCGTCATTTGATTAAACTTTGCTATCGCTGGAGTAAGAGACTCCACTTGCTAAAAATTCTCAAGAGCTGCCTGCGGAAAAACCTTTCAAGTCAATGGCACTATCTGCTTCCAAAATTGTTCGAGTGTATTCGGGATCCATCTAGGAAAACCAGAAACTTTCTTCAAAACGGAATATCATACTCATCGGACTATTGTTACGGTGGATATGTGGAGGCACCAATTATTTAAATGAGCATAAAACAAATGATTTTTATAAATACTTACCTGCCGTAATTGTAAATACCAGTAACAGTTTTACTTATGATGCTTCATTTTGAACTTATTCCAAACTTTCGCGCACATGCGTCATGCTTAAAAAAATAAACTTTCCACTTTGCTTTGGTTGAGCTGCGACTTACAAAAAATGATTTCATAAATACAAGCAACAAATAAATTTAACGGCACATAAAGCTATATATCTAAGAGAGCTTAAAGCTCTAAGGTGGATTTTACAACCCAGACATATTCAATTTAAATATTTCAGGGATTTTGAAGAGGGTCGAAAGGGTAAAAAATCAAGAATTCTATTGGATTCAGTATGGGTTCTAGTTTTCAGCTTATATCCAATTTTTTATGTGGTGAATAATTATTTTGAAAGTTTTTGTGGGTGTTAAAAGCAACTTTTCGATCTGGGGCGTATGATTTATATTTCATTACGTATACGGCGGTTTATACACGCGTTCACATTTGCTATATCCATATTCGATATATATACACTATGGAAAGTTAATGAAAAGTTAATCGGAAAAATTCAGGCCTGTTACTTCAACAATTACAGAAACCCTGAATTTATTGGGTGTATGACTTCAAAATCTGGAACTAATGTTATACAAAAGGCGGTTACTTTTGTATAACATTTGTGCAACAAAAATTTTTTTTCAAGTATTGGCCATCGTTTGATATGAATTATTACAGATCTTTTTAAAGTAATGCCTTCATTTTTTACTCATCTCCTGCTGAACGCTTATTGTAGTGATCATTAACGATGAAACGTTTTTGGTTCACTATCACTATAACCTAAACTTTGCATGGTATTAGATTAAACAAAACTTTCATTACCTTGAGAATATAAATATAAATCCAATAAAAATTCAATTGATTTCACTTAAAACTACTATTTTTCCATAAAAGTGTTCGCCAAGGGCAACTATATATAAAAAAAGAAAAAAATCATTTATTTTCTTTTAATTTTAACTAAATTATCAAAAAAAAAAAAAAAAAAAAATTGTGCAAACACTACAAAACAACAAACAATTGTTATTTGAGGAAATAGCAATAACATAGTGTTTCTACAACAACCTTAAAGCTAACAAGAGTGACAGACAAGTGTGAGTTCAATAACAAATAAAAGGAAGGAGTAAAAAAACGAAATACCGAACCGAAAAACTAAAGCAAACATTCTACACACACAAATCATCAGTCTAGCATAAATGTTTCCACAAAGCTTGCATATGTATGTATGTGCTGTGTGTATTTGAAAGTCATATTCCTTTACATATACTTACTCACTTTCACATGAAAATAACAACAATGAATGTCAAAAACCTTGTTATAACAATTGACACATGTAAGTGGAGATCACAGCAGAACAACAACAAATGCCATATATAATTTAACACACACACACACAAATACATATTCATCTCTAACCAGCGACGCGTCGTCTACAAAAACGGAAAACATTTATTTTCTATGGTTGTTTAAGTTTTTGGCAACAATGACTACTACAACACCAATTAAAGTAATGTTTATTTGTCTACCCAACATCGAATAAAAACTTATAACCAACAAGAAATATAGCATACTTATAGGTGCTATAGAAAAACTAGTTATTACTAACGTGTGCAGTTTGTTACTGAGAGAGCGTAAGTGAGGAAATAGTATGAGCATAACTATTTATTTTTTGTTTTGTTAACGAAAACAAGCGTTCGAACCTTTTGATAAATGTAATTTCCAAAGCATTTTAAACATAAAAGATTGATTGACTAACGTAACGGAAAAAGTGAAATAAAAACATAACTCTAATGTGTTAATTTGTTACTGTAACTCCACGTGTACCGGAATTTTGGCAGATAGTTCTTATATTGTTCTGAGAGAGTTTCCGTTTAAGAAAATCATATTTGATTTTAAGCTTGTTTGTATCTTTCTCTTCTGCAGTGAAATACAGGCTGATATGAAATTTTGTGTACATACAGTGATACAATCGGATTATTTCTTCTCTTAAGCGCCAGAAGATCCGTTAGAATTAATTGTCGTCCCATATTTTTAATTTTGAAACTCACCTACTCATAAATTTGATTTTTACTTCCAAATTTCTAACCAACCTTTTAGATGTCCAGAAAAATATAAAAACAAAACTGTATCTAATACATAAAATCTAATAACAAAAAATTGGAATCATATGGAGTAAGCATGATGATACTCGAAGGATAAGTACAGCAACAAAAACAAAAGTTTATATAAACACTAAATTTTATGGTTGCTGTTGCTGGCATTTAGTCGTGATACCAACAGCATCTACTAAAAAATTGTTGTTTTAAATTTTTGAACAAAACATTTTACACCATTCGAAATTATGTTGGAGATGTCAAAGCTTGCAAACTAATTTGAATAGTATGCAATTTTTTGAGATATAAATAAATAAAATTCGATTTTTAGTTCCACTTTTATTAACGTTCAGTTTCAGTTTAGAACTAGTTCATTTATAGTTTAGTACTGATTCATTTCTAGCCTCCAGCTTAGCTCTAGTTCGGCTCTAGTTTTAGTTTTGTTTAAGAGTTTTCTATTTAATTTTCTGTTTAGCTTAGTTTTGATTTTACTCTGCTGTATCTAAAAATATTTTCCAACATTTTTTTAACGGCATATAAACAACACCAACAGTAATTTACCTAAGAATTCTTTCAATTAACAATAAGTCTATTAAGAAAAACTTTACTTTATAAGTTTTATCTACAAAATTATCTTCTTCTTGTGACGCAATAAAAAGAAATTAATGAATCAAAGGAAAAAAACGTCAAATTTTCTGTTAAGCATCTAATTATCAAAAGCTTTTCTTACAGAAAATAAAAAAATGAAAATATTAACAAAAATATCAAAAGAAATTTTATTTTGTTGATATAAATTTAGTAGAAGTTTTGAAGCATCTTTAAAAATAAAAGACTTTGGTTGATTCTCTAATGTTTGTTGCCGGTACGAAAGAAGGTCAATGAGTCCGCTTCATTTTGATTTTATTAAACTGAAAAGGCAATACTGGTCCTGTCAACAGGCATCTATCAGTTAACTCCTCTCAAAATGTAAGCCGGCTGCGTCATTAAGTTTGTGTTTGACAGCCAGTAATAGAAGACTACTCCGTTTTTTTTTTGAGATGAAAACGGAAAAATTAAGATGAATTCATTACAGGTGGTCATAAAAGCCCCGCTGATAATAATCTTTGTTTCTGTTTTGTTCCTGTTTATGATCTTGTACAATGATTTTACAAAAACAAATTGCTTTATTGGTTTTGTAGTTGTTGTACTTCTTGTAGTACCGAGATGTTGTGTAATGAATTCGCCTCGGAAAAAAGGGAATTTTGTGTACTCATTTAGGATTTGATGTTGAAAGATGTATAGATAAGGCTACAAACAGCTCTCTCATTTTCCTTATTTTCCGGATTGAGTCCCGAGTGATGATGTCTTATTTCCAAAAATACAGAAAAATACATATTTTGATGCTCTGACAGATCTATTTTTTTTTGAAGGAATAAAAATGTTATGAAACGTTGGAAAACGTATATAAAGATCAAAGAAGACAACATTAAAAATGAAATGGTTTTTTACCCGAAAACTTATGTTTATTTTAAAAGCCATGGACTTACTAGTCCTCCCTCGCATTCACAATGTTATAATATTATATTGGGATTGTAATTTGAACTACAACTAAACAAGAACTGAACTAGACATAAGCTAGGATCGAATTAGAACTAGACTACATTAGAACTAAGCTTAAGTTGAATAAGAGCTCACCTAGATCTGAACAACAATTGAGTCAGTTCGAATTGATCTTTAATTTAATTTAAACTCTTTTTTGCACTTTTGGGGGAAAACTATTTATTTTACTTAGAATTATTTACTTTGTAAACAAATGTTTGAGTTGGTAACCCATCTTAATTCTGTTTTCGATATCTGATTCCCGCGAATCACATGCGTTTCTTTGGTTTACAAGGTACACTTTTGAGTCCAAGGACTCTGGAGACTTTTGAGCGCTAGAGTTTACGGTATCTGGCGTTAAAGTGGCGGTACTTGCAGACTTTTCCAAGTATAAAGTTTCAGAATGATTCTGTAAAACAAAGTCACTGCTTGAGTCCTCGTTTTTAAGGCCATCTCGATTAAGGGCAGTAATCCTATGTATGTTTACTTTTATTGAATTTTTGGCGGCATTATGTTTTTCTTTTACATTCTTTTGAACATTTTCGCAAGTTTCTTCTTTGGAGCTTATGGCTTGTTTGGATTTAGATTTGCTTAAAACGTTGTCCGATTGCTTGGGAACGGCTATTATGTAATATGTTTTACTAGGATCTAAAAGTATTTTCCTGCATATTTCTTGACTTGTCAAAGTCTCCGATTTAGACATTTTTGCTTTATTCTCGCTTTTTTGATTTTTTGAGTTTTTTAAAGTTAAGGATGTTGTTGAGCTTAAAATTCGTTTGGTTGGGCTTTTACTGTTAATATTTATCGGTTTATTACTACCAGTTTTATTGATTGGATTACTTTTAGTAGATTTTTTGATTGGCCCACAATCCACCTTTTTTTCAACACCTTTTTTGTTGAAGATGCCATCTAGTGTGGGTACATATATTTCCTTTTTTAATGACTTTTTTTCTAGGGGATTAAAAATTCTTACATCAACATTGTAAATAAAGAACTTGACCCTTTCCGTAGAAACATTTAAAGTTATAATTAAACAGTAAAGTAAAATCTGTAAATGATGAGTTCTCAGAATATATGAATTGGAATCTTGCTCTTTAAACAGGGGAAATCCTTGGCTCTGACAATCAAACATGAAAAATCCATAATCCGTATCAAGAGTATAGCCAAACGCCAAATATCGATTACAGCATTGTAGCAAACCAAACTGATATTGGTTAAAGAACCACGTTAGAGCTCTAGCTAAATTGAATTCATTTAAACCAAAACGTATGTACAGATAACCTGACGCCACTTGTTGTAGCTGCACATCAAAATCGTTCCCATTGAAATTATACAAATGACTTAAATGACAGATATTTAGTTCTTTATCCGTGCTTGAAAGCTTTTTTAACAGCTCGGGATATTGCTCGGTAGCTGCTTTGTTAATAGCATCCAGCAAAATTTCAGACCAATCTTGAAATCGGTATTTAAGGGCAGCGCATAAGGCTAAAATGCTGCTTAATAATTGATAGTTTTCCATATTATTTTTCATTTTTTTTAGGTAATTTTTTTGACGGCGACTACTACCAAACAACGAAAAAAGACGTCCAGGTATTAGTATGTTATAATTTTTTTCCTTTGCTAAGTTGATATGTTTTAACTGACTCCAGAGAGGCAGGTCACTTTTTTCCTTCAGCCAATTAATATTTTCATTGAGTATGCGATGAGAATCATTAGAACACAAGTTTTTATACTGACATGGTTTTGGTATGTCCTGGAAATCATTTTTATCTACGTCTGTTTTGTCTTTTAAAGCTTTTTTTATAATTTTTTCCATATTTTAAAAAAATTTAGCTATAAACTGAAAATTTTGTTTAAAAAAGCCAAATTTTAAATGAAATTTACGAAAAAAAATTTTAATTAAAAAAAAAAAAAATTTAATTTTATTACGTCAAAAAAAAAAAAACGGAACGGAAATTAAGGCGATTTCATACAAGTATGAATTCGCCTTGACTGAAATTGTACTAAGATGGGAAGCATCAAGGCCCATCTATCAGGTCTGCTTACTTGTACAAAAACAAAATACAATTCTTTTTAGTTGTCAAAAATTTACTACCACATATACAAAGCAAAAGGAAAAAACGTGTATGTGTGGCATACCATAAACGTATACATGCACATGTAAACAACTTTTGACAACTAAAAAGAACATAAACAATGATCATCGGGCTTCTTGCACAGACCTTTTCAATGGGCCTTGGGAAGCATAATGTACTAATAAAGTGACCTCACAAGCGCAGCTGTTTGCATTGATTTTTTTCGTATGTGAAGTTTGGCGTCATTTTTTTTGTTTATTTACATTTTTTATAAAGGCATTTTGACAGTTGCCGTCTCAATTCTAGCAACGAAATGCCTGTTGTTTTTCCTATTGTTTCATTGTTATAGTACTGAGGTCACTTTGTCAATACATTTTGGATGGGAAGAAAATAAATAAAAAGGAACAATAACTGGAATCAGACAAAACTTTAGTAGAAGCTTAACATCGCCTAAATACAAAATGGGAAAAACTAGAATGAAAATTAGAATAGAACTAAAAAATATTTTAAACGATACTAGAACAGAACTAGAACAGAACTAGAACAGAACTAGAACAGAACTAGAACAGAACTAGAACAGAACTAGAACAGAACTAGAACAGAACTAGAACAGAACTAGAAAAGAACACCAACAGAACTTAAACAGAACTAGAACAGAACTAGAACATAACTAGAATAGAACTAGAACAGAACAAGAACAGAACTAGAACAGAACTAGAACAGAACTAGAACAGAACTAGAACAGAGCTAGAAGAGAACTAGAACAGAACTAGAACAGAACTAGAGCATAACTAGAATAGAACTAGAACAGAACTAGAACAGAGCTAGAACAGAACTAGAAGAGAACTAGAACAGAACTAGAACAGAACTAGAACAGAACTAGAACAGAACTAGAACAGAACTAAAACAGAACTAGAACAGAACTAGAACAGAGCTAGAACAGAACTAGAACAGAACTAGAACAGAACTAAAACAGAACTATAACAGAACTAGAACAGAACTAGAACAGAACTAAAACAGAACTAGAACAGAAAGAGAACAGCATTAGAACATCTGGAACAGAGGTAGTAAAGAGCTAGAACAGAACTTACTGAGCTAAATCAGTTAGATCAGCAAGCGTGCTTTTATGTCAAAACTTCTCATAATTAAAATGTTTATACGAAACAAATCTTTAAAACGCGAATTCTGCACCAAGCGGCAGAAAATCTTTCGTGTATAAATGACAGTTGATGTTCTTGCATAGGTTGCTTAAGTTTACAGAACTAGATCAGAACTAAAATTGAACTTAAACAGAACTTGAGCAGAACTAGAATAGAACTAGAAAAAACGGATCTTAAATAGAACAAGAACAAGTTAAGAAGAGAACTACAACACACCTAAAACAAACTAAAAACGCAACAAGAATTTTTATGTATCAAAGTTTTTTGTTATTTTTAATTTCAACCTAAGAAATACGTACAAAATAAAATATGACACATTTTTTTTAAATTACTTCGGCCCCATCACTAGAGCGTCCAATAAATTACACACAAAATCCTTATCCAAATTTTTTGTGTCTGTAGCTGGAATCGAAGGAACTACTGTTTGTGAACAAATTATGCGAACAAAATCTTTTTTCACTTGAACGTCTTCATCGCTTTCGCGATCAGCATCTACAAATGGCTTAATTAGACTCTTTTCCTCTTCCTCTTTTGTAATGTTATGGATCTTGCGCCGATATTTCCGATCGAATTTAATATTGTTTGTAGATTTAGGTGTGCAAGGTGGCTTTTCGTAATCGGATATATTTTGGTCGAAATTTTTATATTTTAAAGTTGGAATTGTAAAAGTTTTCGAAAAACGTGAAAAGATAGATGATTCACTTGTGTGATAATTGTTTGTGCAATAATCGACAATTACTTTAGGTAGACTTGTTTCAACTAGTTTAACATGAACTTGATGCAAACAAAAGGCGGCATGCTTGTTTAAAATATTTAGAGCAACAATTAGACAGTACAATAAGATTTGCAAATGGTTTGTTCTGAGAACATAAGGAGCCGAGACATCTTTGGGAAATATTGGATAGCTTGAGCTTTGTGCATCATACATAAAGTAACCACCCCGCGGTCCATCTATGAAGCCAAAACCCAAAATATGATTGCCACACTCCAGTATCCCAAATCGATATTGGGCGAAGAAATTTTTTAGAGCACAAGCTAAGCTTTCCTGAGTATACAACCGGCCCTTTTGAAATGTTGTTAAGTTAATTTTAAATCCAATTCCTTCCAAACAACATTTTGAGTTCAGGTTTTTAAGTTGTAAATACTTGTGACAGCAGCGACTTTCTTTCAAACTGTTCTTATAGTATTCCCTGCCATTGTTTTTAATATTGTCCATTAAATTTGTATTCCAGATATTTAAATTTATAACTCGAGCCGTACATAAAGCAACTACAGTGGTAGCAATGTAAGATTTTGAAAGGCTTTTGGGTTGTTTGCGGTTTCTTTGATGACCCCAAAGTGACCATAAACGTCCTTCTATTTCAATATCAAAATTTTTAGTCATTGACATGGGCAGTTTGCGCTTAAAGCCACTGGTATTTATTTCATTTAAGCGGCTCCATATTGGTATTTTATCTTTAAGATCCTGTAGCCATTCGATGCTTTCCGGTATTGTTGAACCATTGAGACTAAGTTTGCATTCTTGACAGGCTAGAGGTACCATGGACAACTTAAGGAGTTCTTCAAGAGATTTTTCTTCTTCATAGCAGGCAAATGGTGAGATAGAGTTTTTGTTATCACTAAAAATTTTTAACATTTTTTAAATTTTATAAAAATTTAATATTTCACGAAGCACATGATAAATGTCGAAATATTTTTGTGAGGCAAAAACAATCTAGGCGAATTCATTTTTTCAGGTGGCGTTGAAAGCACAGCTGTGCTACTTTTTTTTTTCTTACTTAGAGAGAGGAATGTCAAGTGTTGCTTGTGTTTTTGTCGTATCGACCAACGAAAGCAACAAAGAAAATACAATGTGGTGCTTTTGGTGATGTATTTCTTGTAATATCGCCACCACGGTTTACATGAATTCGCCTTGAAAACAATTGTTTCATGGAGTTTCGTTTGATCTAAGAATCACTCTTCCGATTAAACCACAAATGTGAGTCATCTATATATATAAAAATAAGTCCGTATATGTACGTCGCCGAACTAATCATAAACGCGTCGTGCGATTTCAACCAAACTTATACACTACGTAGGCAGTGGCCCATATATGGTTTATATGAAGTTTGGTTGAAATCCGATAACGCATGTGTGTGCGGTGCGTATGTGAAATGAGTGTGTTTTTGCCGCAGGCATTTTTTGTACCGCATACAGCATTCATTAGTATTGAATACATTTCGGTCGTTTGTGTATTGGAGAGCATTGCACGGAGTGATGCAAATAGCAATTTATTAAAAACAAGTGTGTTTCTTTTCTTATTTTGTTTTGCCGTGCGAAGCAGGTAAAGGGCCCGCTAGTTTATTATAAACACAATTACAAAAATGTGAGTTTGATGAGCCAGTTTTTTATGGGGTCATGTCGCTTAGTATAGCCGGCCAAGCCCAACCGTATGATACGCAACTTTACAGTGCTTAATTATGCGCCGTATCTACCGAAAAACTATAATAGACTTTATTTTTAAAGGAGTCTGGACAAATTATTTCAACAGCTGAGAAGAAATACCAAACTTTTCTTTTGTCTTGAAAATTAAAACTCTTAAAAAATTGCTATAAATAAAGACCGTTTTACACTATCACACAAGTCTTGAGTTATTTGATGAAAATGTCTCCTTGCTCTAGTTATTGTATGAAAAAGTTAAAAAAAACAATAACAATTTATCATGACAGGGTTGTATTTTTCTCAAAATACGCAACAGTTGTGCGATAATGTAAAGTAACCTTAAGGTACGAATGCTTGTTAAAGTCAATACAAAACTTTTGTCTTAATAATCTTTTAATAATAATGATAATAATCATTTCTAAAAATTGAGGGAATAGGACTATTACAAAAAAGCTTTATAAAATACATAACTTAAATTTAGCTCATAGAATAAATTCGAAAAATAAAAATGTTGAATATAATAATAATAATCTTTATTTTGTTTTCCTTAATCATTACATTGAAGTTCATTAAAAATTTAAAAACTTAAACAAAATACATACAATTTAAAAAAAAAAAATTTAACTGACAATGACTATAAAGCCGTCCGTCATACATACATACATAATCTTTACTTTCTTATAATTTTTTTTGGATAATTTTTTTTTTTATTAATCGAACTCATCTAAAAACAATTTTCTAGACATCAAAGCACTTGTAACATAATTGTAGATTCTATTCCAACCATCATGTAAGTTACCATTTAAAATATCGATCAACTCATTCTCTTCAATGGTCGTTTTCTCAAAATACCTTATTCGGAATTCGTTTTATATCGGACATTTTCTAATAAAGTGCTGTAGTGTTTCATCTTCTCTCATATTGCATAAGTACACATGTTGTTGTCGTCTTTTCTGAAGCTATTAGCGTTCAAAGGCAGCAGCTCGCATCGTGTTTTAACGATATTCGATACTCTTTTATGTAATTTTCTCCAATATCGTGATTTAGAAATCTATAAAAACGCATTTTACTGGATAATTTATCTATTTATTTATTTATTTATTTGTTGTCCCATACACAAGACTTGAAGTCTTATACTACAGTACAGTACTGAGTATATGTTATACAATATAACGAGGAATAATTTAAAAATTTTCTTAAACATAAATCACAATAGTAATAAAAAGAAAATATATAAATAAAAAAGGAATAAGGAATATAATAAAAAAGAATAAAGAAAATAATGAAAAAGAATAAAGAAAATATGTATTAAAAAACATTCATATCTGTGGCATTTTGACAAAACATCTTAGTCAAATTAAAAAAGTTGAAAAAAATGTTGTTAATCATACGAATCTTCATTCAAACAACATATTTGTTTGGGTTTTTAAGATTTTGTATTAAAAACGAAATTTTTCTTTAATTTTAGTTTATTTTTTTTTTTTTACAAAATTGATTTTTTCACCGAGGTCTTTTTAAAAATCTTTTTAGTTATCTTATCTCGACTTAAGATGTTTTGTCAAAATACCATATATTATATTTATCCACATGTGATACAATATGCAAAAAGAAAACAAAAATTAATTATGAACTTTGATTAGAAAAATGCAAAATTATGTATGTCTTTTTTAAACAAATGTGCGTTACTAATCACTTGAGAGCTATGAGGAATTAAGTTCCAAAGACGGGTTGCACCGATAAAGAATTGCCATTCAGACATGAGGCTGTGGTGACGCTCCTTCTATCTTACCACTACGACTTTTAAAATTAACGTTCCTTTTCGAATCCAATCTTGCGCCGAAATATTTTCATCAAAATTTATGTTGAAGTCTGCCCAACTTTTGCCCAAATTTTGTTTAAAATCAAAATTGATAGCTTATGTAGTAATCTGCTTTCGTTATGTTTAAATATTGTGTTGAATATATACTTCATATGCAGGTTAAGAATATAGAAGTGATGATCCTCTGCGTTTGTTTCTAGTGATAAGGCATAGTTTGGCGTGGAATCTGGCAACTATAATATTCATTTTATAAAATACCTTTGTAAAATCCCTAATTTTTTTGATTTTCGCTCAATAATTAAACATAAATATGTAGGTAGGTCTAAAACGTAACTAGTTATACTACTGACGTTTGTATTGATTATCATTTGTGTGGTGCTCTCGTATTTCTGTATTGAAAATGTAGTTCGTGTGCAAATTCAGAGCATAAAAGTGATTATTTTGTTATTTTCTTCTTTGCTTCCAACGATACTGCGTAATTTGGTATAAAATCAGGTAATTTAATGTTCTTTTAATAAAGTACCTTTACGACTTGTCTTCTTCATCGTACTGCAAATAACCAGCTCCAATAGGCTGGATATATCTGTATACCGCTTGGAATAGATGCCATTTGGCTGATAATCAGATTGAAGATTTTTGACAAAACTTTGCAAGCATTTTGTTGAGGTATTACGTTTATCCAGATGTTTGGTAAACCTCATATTATATTTGTCTGAAAACAACAACAGTTTTGTTTAGCAGTAATATTTGTGCAATATACATACGAAAACAAAGCGTGCTGTCGAGAGCAAGCACCTCCGCACCAACCCCCTTTCTTCACTCACCGAACACCACAAAATGTGAACACCAAAAGTTAAAGCGTGTAAAAGTTGAATATCAAAAGTCAACGCGCGTAAACTCGGACTTACTCATCATCCAATCTTGCAATTTTGTTGGTGCAATTTTTGGAATTTTTACTTAAAAATTGTCCATATTATGAAAATCTAATTTTGAAAATTTTTGTATTTTTTACATGTTTTCTCTAGTTCGTCTATCACCAATAAACTCAAGAATTTCTGCAAACAAATGATAAGTGTGGACAGATTAAAAATCTTAGAATTTGGTTTTTTTAAAGGGCTCAAAGAGATGTTTGCTTCTCTCTCATGTTGCCAAACTGAGACCGGCTTGGTGCAAGTAATTACGAATAACAAAACAATGCGTGCTGACGAGTAAATAAATCTCCGAAGCAACCTCCCTTCTTCTCTCCTAAAAGCCATAAAATTGAACATCAAAATTAAGCGCGTGTTAGCCCAGACTTACTAACAAATTCATCGTCCAGACTTGCGGTTTTTGTTGCTTCAATTTTTGAAAATTTGGCTTTGTCCGTATTATGAAATCTTATTTTGCAAATTTTTTTTATTTTATGCCTTGTTTTCTCCACTCTCTCTCTCATTCATCTATTAAACTCAATAATTACTTCAACAAGAATTGCATGTCTTGACAGGGGAAAAATCTTAGAACTTGTTTTTTTTTTTGAAGGATCAAAGTGATGTTTGTTTTTCTCTCATGTTTTCACTGTGTTTTCACTGTGGCTGATGAGTACAAGCAAATACGTGCTTCTCATTATTCTTCTTCTCTCACCTTAAAACCACAATATTTTAACAGTAAAAATGAGAGCGAGTGAACCAAGACTTCGCTGCTATAAACTGTTTTTCTGTTATTGTTTAAAAGTAATAGCAACTTAGCTATTTTTAAGTCAGTCTAGCGGTCTTTTCTTTAGTTTTGTTTATTTACATATATTTTGTATGTTTTATGAAACAAAATAAGTTAATGCAACTGTTCGTGACAGCTTTGTGCTAGAAAACGTTGCGTTTGATGCGCTAATTTAGGTTAGTCTATAAGAAAAAGAAAAACTATATAAATTTGTATGACAACACCTTTGCCGCTGTTTGTTGATTAATAAAGATCAACACTCAAGTTTATTTACTTCGATAATTGTGTATGCATGTGAAAAATGCAAAACAAAAAACAAATTACACTAAGCAAAAACTGGAAAAAAGTATGTCATAATAATATTTGCAATATTTATTTGTTCTCTATTAAAACACCTGAAAAAAGAAAACACAACAATTCACATTGCCAAACACCTTCGATATCAGAAACTATTTAAACTACAGGTTCCACTTAAATATTCCATTTAAGTTTTTCGTTTAAAAGCACAAGCATTAAATCGATATGAATTCTTTGCTAAACATATATTTCGTGTCTGTACTCTGGTTGACCATTTTATCACCGTCAACACATTCAGCCGTAGCTGTTGCTGAAAGCAATGAAGTTAAATTGCAGGATTTATTGGTGCAACAGAATTTAGAGATTTGTAGTTTTACGGAGAATTATCAATTGGCTGAGGCGGTTTGTGATGCACTGTGTAATGTCATGAAATACGATCATGGCTACTGCAGTGAACTAGCTGACTGCTTGTGTGGAGGTGCCAATGAGGAGTAACAAAAGAGAAATACAAATTAGTTGTAATTAAGATGGAAATTTGAATTTGATCAATAAAATTAAAAGAAGAATATTGAAAAATAAATTAAAATAGTTGTATTAATTAAAAAAAACTCTGAAATCAAAATATTTAAAGAAAAAAAGTACATTTTAAATATAATGTTTCGTGTCTGCGCGTGGTTTTGAGAACAAAAATTTTGTTAGCGTGAATTTAAAAACTCCTAGAGCGTGACTACATTTCCTGTTCCTGTAAACGTGTGTAATCGTGATAAGGATCTCAAACTTGTAACTGGGGACAAACCGAAAAATGTGTTAGTAACACTTTAATGCAACTATAAATTAATACACAATGCAAAAAAATTCCCAGAATTAATAGGAAATTTGTGTGATGTGTTATTTTCACAAAAAAACAGTCGACATTTTAAATTCTAGGAATACATTTGATATAAAAAGTTATGATTTTATCATAACTTGGGAAGGAGTTGTCGGATTTAGCAACTGTAAAAACTAAAGAAAATTTAATTACTTTAAAGCCTTGCTAATATGCTTAACGGTTACGAAATTATTCAGCACACAATGATAAAAGTTTTGAAAAAGGGACCCAATTTGGGGCCTGTAATAAAAGTGATTACATTTAAAGCTTGACGTAGAAAGTTTTAGAACGGCTTTCCTGCCACGTGAACATTAGGGTGTGCCACTGATGTATGAGAAAAAATAAAAGTTCTCGAATCATATTCTAATAGCAATATTTTTTTGTATTACGTTTAAACAAATAAAAATTTCAAAAAACAAGTTCAAAAAAGTCTCATCTAGAGCCCGCGCATGAGCTCCTAAGAATTAAGAATATTTGAAAAAAGTCCATTTTTTAAATTTTAATATTTTATTTACTATCAATTATTATTAATTAAAACGAAAAACATTTTGAATTAAACTTAAAAAATATAAAAATTTGGTTCTTAATCAACATAAAACAATAAAATCCTTTTTGGTCACAAGATCTTGTTTGCTGTCAAATCCGGGAATCTCTCTATATTAAACCATCGCTTGACTTTTCTAGCGCAAAGAGTCATGAATGCTTCTGACACTATTTTCACGAACCTAAAAGTCGTTAAAATACAGTAATATGCTTTTCTGCAATACAATGCTATTGCTGCTTTATTAAAAATTTAACAAAATTGAAGGTCAAAGCGAGGGCTCTTACACTTAAAATAAATTAATAATATTTTACAGGGATCTAATTCAGACAAAAATACAACATATTTACGCTATAAGAAGTCGATAAGAGAAAAAATATTTTTCTGACCCACCCTAGTAAACATATTTTGGCGCTCAGAAAAGACACCAAATGCAAAATTCAAGCCATGAATAAAGATTTGCAATATGTTATAATTTGGCGAAAAATGGCGACGTAACATACAAAAAACTTAAAGGGCGGTATCCAGAGGCGTGCTAAGCAATAAAAAAAAATATTTTTGAATTTGTTTTTAACTTATATTTAATCCTGTGGGGTGACTGGATCAACTTAATTTTTAAAATGACCCTAATGTATATACAGTTCTTTTCGCTTAAAGTTACATTTTTTTAGTTGCAGAAAAATGGCGGGCCATATCGCTTATGTGACTATAAGTCAAATTCACATACGTATACGCAACTATATGACATATAACCGAATTTGAATAAATAAAAATAAAATAAAAAGGAAATAAAACAATTCATATTTATTAAAACCGGCAGCAGGTATGCAGTTTTGCAATAAAGTTGCACAGTTACTGTAAAAAAATAAGTTAATAAATTATAAGATTAATTTTTTTAATTTTTGTTTGGGTGGAAAGTTGATACCAAAATTTAAATGATTTCATTCTTAGTTCATTTCATTCTTTTATGTTTTTATTTATTTTACTATTGTCGCGGCTTACAGGTAAAAGATGGCATATATGGCAAATGTGATATTATAGCTTAAGGGTACTTTCAGGGTACATTACACTATCACTCAAGTCTTACCGTATTTGAGGAAAACACAACCCTGTCATGGTAAGTTTTTATTGTTTTTTTTTATAAATTTTCAAACAATAATTAAATAAGCAAAGCATTTTAAGAATTGTGGGATAGTGTAAAACGGCCTTCAATAAACTAAAATATTAATACTTTCTATTAAATTTACTTATAGCGGCAGAAAATATCGATTTACGCAGATTTATTTTATGCTTTTTCAAAATATTAAGAATATTCAAAATTTTATTGACATCATCTTTAAAACATACCATTTTTTTTTTTGGTACTTGTCTGATAAAGCGTTAAATTCAGTATGGTTTTAAGTTTGCTTTTTATTAAGTCCACAAAACTGAGCAAACGATCTATTTATGTGCTTGAGAAAAATAAAACTAAGAGAGACAGTAAAAACTCGGACTAAATATAAAAAGGATTTTCGTAATAGAATTTTTGAAGTTATATTCTTGGATCCCGAAGTTAATTGTATTCATATTTTTTACTACAATTTTTTCCGTTTTACCGGGACAGATTTTCACACACTAATGCCCAGAACAGACAGTAACAAAAACCTTTTTAAATTATTGGTTTAAAACCAGTTTTAATCTTTTTCACATACCTCTTAACCTTAATTGTATCACAATGTAATGAATTATCAAAACCATCTCGATTTTCTATCAGATCAGATGAAACGAAAAAACGAGTTTCCTGCGCACCGGTTTTAACGCAACTGGTTTACAGTGCGTTTCCAAAGCAACAGATTCCTAATGTGTTTAAAAAACCGGTTTTAGAATAGTAATTCTCTGAAAAGAGTCTATGGCACAAACTTTAATAAGACTCCTACCTAATGGCGTTTTCTTTTCTAAATACTATTCTGCATTTATTCTGCCTTTTACATTTCTTTATGTTCTTTTCTGAAAAATGTGTTCTGTTTAAAAAGTGCAACGTGTTATTTTCTAAAGACGTTCCCCGTAACAAGAAAAAAATGATACACGTTCAACACTCATTTTAATTAAAGGGGCATTAGATTAACAGCTGGTTTTGTTATTATATCAGCAAAAATAACTTATTTTTTTAGTTCGTCTCTCGTATTTGTTTTTTACTTAGAAATTAGCGATATAAAAGGCTCCAAATTTTTTAACGATAATTGTACTTTATTGTTTTATGCCGAAACTTGTGTTCTTTTGTAAACGTAAAATATACAACACTTCTTCAAACTCAGGTTTACATTTAAAAATGTTGCCAGATCCCATGTAAAACTTATGGTACACTTTATTTTTAGAAAAAAAAATGCCATCACTTAAAGCTTGAGTTTCGTTTCTCCGTCTGTTCTGGACAAAAGAGAAATGTATATTAAATAAAATTAGAAATAAGCACTAAGAGTGCTTAAATGGCATTCCTGGTGACTAAAAACGAAAGGTACTTTATATGTAGGTATGCACACAAGGCGAATTCATAACCCCTTCTGATAGCTTTTTTTTAAACTTTATAATTGTTGAATGTTTAAAGATTGTTTATCAGCTTTGTTTCTGTTTTTGACATTTTGTGCAGTGATTTTATAAAAGCAATTTGCTCTTTTATTTTGTATATATAAAATATTTCCTATCAATTTTTTTTTTAAAAACCATTTTTTACCAAATAATGAAAATTTTTTCAAAATGAAATATAAACGTCGACAATAGTAGGCTTCATTGAATAATCCTTTCTTAAGCTATGCTTCAACCCACTGTGTGTCGTCGCGTTTTTGGGTATCAAACATTTTTCCACAAAAATAAAACTTAACGGTTAACTTACATGTGATTAGAGATTAACATTTTTTCATAACATTTTTTTTTATAATTATTTTTGAAAATCTAAATTAAAAAAAATATCAAAAAAGTAATCGCTGCTTTAAAAAATCTTCTTTTGCTTTACAAAAAATCCTAAATTAGTTGTTACAACGTTAAGCGCGTCTTTGCTTCAGTTGTTCCTATTCCTTATGACCATTAAACAGATTTTACAATTTTCTATATAAAAAGTGCTAAAAATACTTTGTAATTAATTTAAGTAAGACAGATAACTTTTTTTTTTTATAAAAAAAATCTATTAATTTAAGTCACCACTTAGCGTGGATTTTTTTGCTGTCATTCTTTACCCAACATTTCAGTTTTTTTTCTCCAGAAAAATAAAATTATTTAGGACTTTATTTTTTTTCTAAAAGGTTTTCGTTTCTGCGTTGCAGTTATTGCGAGCAAAACAGACCCTTAAGGTATTCTCTAAGGGGAGTGTTTTTTTAACAAAAAGGAGAAAAAAACGAAGTAAGTGAAAATATGCTGCTATTTTAGTAATTTTAATAATTTTTTAACTTTATTAAACGCTTCAAGTCATATGAAAAGAAAAAAAAGACAAACATTTTTAATGTTAAGACAAGGACAACAAGTGTTTGTACACTGGGAGTTTAATTCCTTAAGAAAAAAGTCTCAGCATAAACTTTTTAGGCTGTTAGGCAAATGTCGATATTTAAACAAAAGGTTTTAAGATTTTTAAAAATTTGCCAAAATATTATGATAAAAAATGTTTTTTTTTTTAATACTTTATTGAGCTGATGGCCTAAGACTCTAATGCTCTAACAATTCAATAAATAAATTTTACTTCCAAATAAGTCCAACATTTCTTTCAGTGTATAACACCACCCACAGTAACATTTATTGTGAAATTTTTATTAAGCAAATATTTAGCTTAAAAATTTTAGATTTTTTTTAATAGCTACATTGCTTAGAATATAATATTTTTTTTTGTTAAAAATTGTCTAAGTGGATAACGAAAATTCTTTGATAAGAGTTGTGATAACTTGGGAGTGGACTTTAATGCATTATTAATAAAAGTACTGTCACCAATTTTCTGTCGCACGCTTAAGTTGGCGATCGACATCGTGCGCTAGGCTGTTAATCTCAATGGAAAACTATGTTGAAGGTGGTTGTTATGCATATAATAAGCCGTATTTAGCTTCCAAATAATCCCTTATTTTGAAAATAATTTTACAGCCTAAAATCGAACTTCTTCTTCTTTTATTTGCCCATCCGTTATTCGGATATTAGCGATCATACAATATATAGTACATTTTATAAAACATATAATTAATTAATTAATTCATTTTGGAAGTCTTTTTTACAATTCAGAAATAATCAGTTCTCTATTTTTGGCGGCATATAGGAGACTTCGTTCTTCACGATAACGTGTCCATTCTTGAATATTTTTTAACCAGGAAAGTTCTCTTCTACCTCTAGCGCGTTTTCCTTCTATTTTCCCTTTGAGAATTGTTTGGATAAATTTATATTTGTCGTTTCTCATCAGGTGTCCCAAATACGATATTTTACGGTTCTTAACGGTTTTTAAAAGTTGTCGGTCCAGGTTCATTCTTCTCAATACTTCGATATTTGGGACGTGGTCAGTCACACATTTCAAATGCTTCCAATCTTTTCTCATCCGTCGCTTTAACTGTCCATACTTCTGCCGCATATAAAAGCACGGACCACACATAGCATTTGATAAACCGTGACTTTGTTGCAAGACTGATGTCATGGCTGGTCAGTACCTTGCTGTATTTAAAGAAAGCATCTCTCGCCATCTCTATACGACATCTTATTTCCTTTGATGCGTCCCATTGATCATTTAACAAAACTCCTAGATATTTAAAATTTTTTACACGTTCAATTTCTATGTTATTTATTTTTAGCGTCGTGTTATTTTGAGCATTCTTCCTGCTGACAACCATGTATTTTGTCTTTTTAATGTTGATTTTCAGACCATATGATTCACTTACATATGTAAGTTCGTCTGTCAGTTTTTGTAGGCCAGATATACTGCTTGCAAGTAACGTTGTGTCGTCAGCGTATCGTACGTTATTGATAAACTTTCCGTTTATTAGTATACCTATTCTCTTTCCTTCTACTGATTCCCGAAATATTTTTTCTGAGTATATGTTGAATAACAAGGGCGAAAGTATACACCCCTGCCTGACTCCTTTTGATATGGCAATTTCGTCACTAAATTCTCCATTTATTTGAATTCGTGCTGATTGGTTCCAGTATAGGTTTTTTATGCATTGTATTTCCTTCTCATCTATTCCAATGGACATTAAAATTTCCATTAGCTTATCATGTTGGACAGTGTCAAAGGCTTTTTCATAATCTATAAAGCACATGAATACATCTTTATTGACATCTCGACAATTTTGAATTAGTATCTGCACACTTAGTAGCGCTTCTCTAGTACCCATTGCTTCTTTGAAACCAAATTGTGATTCTCCCATAGCAGTTTCGCATTTATCATATATTCTCCTGTGTATTATTCTAAGAAATATTTTTAGTGCATGGCACATTAGGCTAATTAGTCTATATTCACTGCATTTTCTAGCATTATTTTTCTTTGGTATGGTGATAAATGTTGATTTAAGCCAATCGTGTGGGTATTGACCCTTGTCATAAACGTAATTAAAAAGAGTCACTAGCAATTGCATATTATTACCATCTATTAGCTTCAAAACTTCGGAGGGGATTTCATCTGGACCGGTTGCTTTTTTGTCCTTAAGCGAGTTGATTGCATACTCTACTTCATATCTAGTGATTGGTGTTCCAGTCAAAGGGGTTTCTGCGCTACGGTCATCAGCTGATCTTTCATCATCAGTAAATAATTTCGTTACATAATCTTTCCAAATGCTTTTTCTTTCTGTCATCTCGAATACTGCTTCATTATTGTCGTCGAACAAAATTGCTGGCGAGGTCCTTTTATATACACCGGCAGCTTCTTTTAGTTTTTTGTGAAGATTAAAATCATCATGTAGGCTTTGTAGCGTTTCGATTTCCTGGCATTGACGATTTAAAAGTGCATTCTTTGCAGCGCGGGTTGCCGTTCGTATTTCTTTATTAATTTGTTTGCTTCGTTCAATTCGAAGTTCTCGGATTTCATCTGTGATCCATTCTTCTTGCCTTTTTGTTACGCTACTTCCTAGGGTGTTTTTCGTAGTCGTGTTTACAATATTCTTGACATTATTCCACAAATTTTCCACATCTTCTCCATCGACATCTTCGAGTTTAGTGTTAATACGTTCCTTAACCTCTTTTTTAAATAGGGGATCATTAAGTTTTTCAATGTTTATTCTTGGTTCTCGTTTCTTTTTTTGAACAACAGCAAGTTTTATGCGGACATTTGATACCAAGAGGTTGTGATCAGATGGTACGTCAGCTCCCGGGTATGTTGAGCATTTTGTCACACAGGTGCAATATCGTTTGTTTATTAATATATAGTCGATTTGGTTTCTTACAGCGTTTTCTCTACTGTCCTGTGGTGATTTCCATGTGTATAGTCTCCTAGGGTGAAGGCGAAATAGGGTGTTTGTTATTTTCATTTTATTTTCTTGGCAAAATTGCACGAGTCTGTCTCCCCTATCATTACGTTCGCCCAATCCATATCTCCCGGTGACACCGACTACTTCAGCTTGTCCGACTTTTGCGTTAAAGTCGCCCTGGATAATAGTTATCTCATGTGGTTTCGTCATTTTTAATAGTTTTTCAATTTCACCGTAGAATTCTTCGATTTCGTCAGAGCTTCCATCACACGTGGGGGCGTAAACTTGTATTATATTTATATTAAGTGGCTTTCCCGTTATCTTTATCATCATAGTTCTATCTGACATTGGAACGTAGCCAGCGACAGAGTCAGCTATATTGGTACTAACAATAATTCCCACACCTTTTCTGTGGATTCCATCCTGGTTTCCTGAGTGGTATACCCGAGTGTTTTGGGATCTAAATTCACCGCATTCTTTCCACCATGTTTCACTCACACCCAATATGTCTATTTTAAGTCTATTCATTTCACTTATGGTATTATCAAGCTTTCCAACATCGTAGAGACTTCTAACATTCCATGTTCCAATATTGAGTTTTTGTTTGGTTTTACCTCCGGGGATTCTTAGCACCCTCGTTTGGCCGGAGACTGAGGGCCGTATGTTATGTGTTGTATTGTTCATAGTGTATGATTTACAAGGGATATTACTTCAGTGGTTTCCCGTTGCCTTCTGAAGGGTTTATAGTTTTCCTTCTGGTTTTCAGCCGCTCCAATGGAGTACAGACGCTGTTTGCAGCCGCCCAATGTGGGAACAGACGCTGCGAGAGTAGGAGGCACTTAGTTTAAGACGGCGCCAACTCGTCTTGTCACAGAGAAATCATTGGAATCTAAGACCTTTTCAGTCTAAACCTCCTTTTCTGTCGCTCTTGGTCGGGGACTGCTTATTGGTTATTCGCAGCTAACCCACATATCTGTAGGCCATTCGTCTATCCGCCACCTGACGACCCCCATAGTAGCTTGAGCTTAGCCCTATGTAAAATCGAACAAGCGTGTTAAATTTAAGAAATAATTTTACCAAAAACTTTGCTACCACATCTTTTGTGGTATAGAAGGGACTTTCACTGCAATATATCTTTCACATATGGCGGGCTCCTAATTAAATTCAGCACAAATCACTGAACAAATAATGAATCAAGTTATGCAAATCAATGCAGGAATCCAATTAGTTAAAAGAAATTGAAAAGAATTGAAAATGAATTGGTTTAGCAAAAAATGGTGCAATTGTTTTAAATTTTGTTCAAATCGTGTTTAATAGTTTTAACAAGCAGTTAGTGGAGAAAATTTCTTGTGAATCAAAATCAATTTATTTTGAAAATCTTAAACGATTTTTTTCGATAAAAATCAAAAAGGCTGTAAGCGACATTACATTTGATATCGACTTTTTGTTTGATTCGATTTGGAATTTCTTGTCACTAACGGCGTTCTGAATTCTAGCTAACGGCTTATCACTTTGTATTTTGAAAATAAGGGTTAAATTGGGAAGATAAACCCGATTTGAAGGCACTTGTAATTTTTACTATATTATAATTGTTGTTAATATTTTGAAAATATAAATTACTGTTTACAACAGAGTGGTGAACAAGCTGAATTTATCCCAACTCGTTAAACCCGCAAGCAATTTGTTTTTGTAAAATTACTGTACAATCTCAAAAACAGTGATAAAGCTCAACAAAAAAAAGTTATCAGCAGGGCTTTTAAGACCACCTGCAATAAATTCGCCTTGGTGGTGAAACTATTTTAAAAAATTGTCTCGTATTTTATATTTTCTTTTTAGTTTCTTCCTCTGTCTTTTCTTTTCATTTTTATTTATTTCTGATTTACTTACAAATTAAAAAATATCTATGTATAAGAAATTTACTTTTTTTTGTACTCCAGCATTTGCTTTAAATTCCCACAAATATAAAAAGTAAAATAAAGCAGAAAGCTAAAATTATTTAGGACTTATAGAAATTTATTGTCATTAAAGTTGGCTTTTTAATTTAACATAATGAAGGTGAATGGTATGCAAGTCTATTTGTTTTACACCTTTTTTCCTAATTCTGCAGCTTTAGTGCCTCATGTCATTTGTTTGGATTTGCCAAGCTGCAAGTTGATGGAGTTTAAATGCCAACACTATTAAGATAAACTAAAAAGGCCGCTAGTGCCAAAGTACAATTTCAGAAAGTTTTGAAACTTTTGTATATAGACTACTACTAAAAGGGAATGTTTAAGTTGGATAGTTGACAATTAATCTAATTTTTAGATTGTTGTAGTGTTCATATAAAATTTGTGGTTGTAATTTGCATATGCATTGTTTAACGGCCTATGCTACTTACGGGATTGCTGAAATTAAACACGTGCTTTAATTTCAACTGGCCATTGTAAACTTTGACTTTTTTCGCGATAGATGCGTTTTTTTTCGTGTGATTCTTTACAGCTTGAACGTGTGATTCTTTACAGCTTTAACGATTTTTAATAAATAATTAACTTTTCTATCATACCGCAATTAGCATATTTTTGCGAATTTCCCATAATTTAGCAATTTTTCTGAAATTTTTGCCATTCCTTATTTTTTTAGGGAATTTTAATCAGTTTTATGACTTGTTTGAAATAATAAAAATTTTCGCGAATTTTCGCTAGCTTTGCAAATTTTCTGAATGTTTGCAGTGTAAGCATACTTTTTTGTTGCTTTCTTCGGCAACCGTCGCCGTTATAAAAATAGCCCCATATATAAACCGAAGTCTGTATTTTACAGGGCACTACCAATACTGTCGATTTTTATTGTGCGAAAAGTGTAATGCCTAATGGCATTAATAATGCTGAATATTTTAGAATAAATCAAGCTACCCGTTTTGAGAGCACAACATTTTTAAGAAATGAACATAAAATTCCATTTTTATTTTAATAAAAACTGAAAACAAAACAAGCCAACAATTATTAGAGAAGAGCTTTAAAAACAATCGACATCGTTACATGGCTGTTATAGAATACAAGTTTTGTATCGAATTGATGGCGTCGTCGATAAAAACTGATGTTGATATTTAATTGATGACGATGACGACGACGTTAAATTATTCCATTTATTATATATCTGTGGCATTTTGAAAAATTATCTCAAGTCAAATTTAAAAGTAAAAAAATGGTGTTAATCATAAAATTTGCTTTAAATTTTGTATTATAAACGAAATTTTTCTTCAATTTTGTTTTATTTTATCTAAATACATATTAAAAGAAATTTTGTGCAGTGTATGTGCTCCTAAAACTGAAGGGCCGCTGGACCAAATGACACCAAACTTGGTCAATAAATAATTTTAGTCGGGAGTCAGGTTTCTCTTAAGTTTAATCCCGACCGGTAGGGCTGTTGTCGTGATCAAGTTATTAAAAAAATTCTCCAGTATTTAATTTTTTATTTTTATTAAGAAAATCCCGAGCAGCGCCGGTATTTCATAAAAATGATTTTTTCACGGAGTTTCGTTTAAAAACTTTTGTGTTATCTTATCTCGACTTAAGATGTTTTGTTTTTTGATGGCTTTGAAGCACCTAAAGAACTGTTAGAATCAATTGTTATCTCGTATTTTTAATTTTGTAACGAACGAGTTTTGCAATACCCTACTCAAATGCAACCAATATTTTAGTTTTTCTAGTTTATATTATCAAATATTTAGAGAAAAACAGCAAAAGAGTGTTGTGGACCGCTGGTACAAAATGGGTTAAGTCTATATTTTTTTTTTTTAAATAATGATATTTTCTGCTACAGCCTTGTATCTCTTTTTTATATTTAATATTTTAATGCGTACATTTAATTACATTAAGTTGTAATTATGTTATTTATGTTCCACTACCGCTTCATACCACCTGGAAAATGTCATTCTTTTGTTCAGTTTCTAATGTAAAAATGTGTTAATTTCCTGTTACTTTACTTTCCGGCTTACGGTAAGTAAAAAAAGTACACGTTTTTGGCTTTTCCTTTTCTAATAACAGCACATGAATAAGTCTGTCTGTCTGTCCTAAAAAACATTATTATTCAGTAAAAAAAAAAAAATAAAAATCCTTTTTCCGGCACCATGACTTAAGTAAAATAAACAAAGAGTAAAAAAATGCTAAAAGGTAGTTAAAGTTATTATTTTATTAACTCATCATACACCATTTTTAATAAACAAATATGATGCACTAATTATTAACACACAATAAAAAAAATTTTATCTTGCTAAAAAATTCCATGTAGTTCTCGGGAACAGTTAAATGATGGATAAAATTAATCCATTACATGTCTCTGTAAACTTGGAATAATTTCAAGTAAACAGCACTATCTTCGTTTTTTTACACTTTTGAATAATTTTTGGAACATATTTGCAAAATATTCGCGAAATATTCACTTGAATTTGGCGTAACATCGCTACACCATACTTCTTTCAAATGCTGAGTTCTTTACATTGGCAGAACTGTCTTCTGTGTTATCTGTTTTGACAGTTCTCGATTGTTGTGAGGTAAGTCTAGCTTGACAATTCCTCATAAATAGACTCATGATTGAATGGCTATGCCAATAAGGAGTACAAAGTTAAGATATAACCTCTGATTAATTGAAGCACAGCCGCGCATAACGTTGTACAAGCCACTTTTTGCAAAAACTGTTTTTTTTTGCTGATAACCGTTAATATTACTATTTTACACCGTTTAAACCTCAAATAATCCAAAATGATGCACCTTAACACCTTTAAAATGACATTCGAAGAGTCAACTGGTGGAAGAACGTTGTAAGTTACTTAGAAAATGATACAAAGTAAATGGTTTTGAAACGTGGAATAACGTTTTAAACGCCGCTTGCTAAGTGGAAGAACGTTTGAAATCACATCGCTATTTTGGATATGAAACGTTTTTCTGATAAAAAAAACTTATAAACTGTAAATTTGCATGTAATTTAAATTTTAAACTTTTTGATATTTTGCATACAAGTTTTTATTATTATTAAGGGTCCTCATGATGTCGCTTAAAATTGCCATTTGTGCAAATGCGCAAACTTACGAGTCTTGTTTCATGAAGCCCCTTTTTTTTTACTTTTGTGTAATTTTAAACAATTAATGTCAGTTTGTAAGAAATGTCAATACAAAAATAAATTAAAAATTAAAATTCAAAAATATAAAAATTTGTGTTTAAGTTTGTGATTAATATGTATGAGAAATTTGCTTTTAAAAATGCTCAAAGAAAGCCAAAGGACCAATTTACTGAAATTATTGCTAGAAGTTATTGTTTGTGATTTATAGACACTTGGATTTTTCATTGAAAACGACGTTAAAATCATTAAAAGATCTGTTTGTATAAATGCACAATTGAACAGCGCAAGTTTACGAGACAAAATTGTTGGGCAAATTTACCAAGTTTGTGTAAATGAATTCTCATACAATTTTTGACAGTTCATTTACGAGGGCGTAAAAATGCACAGTTTGCACAGATTACGAGACTTATAAACGATATCATGAGGACCCTTATTATATTTGATAATCTAAAGAAAAAAAAAAACAAAAACTTAATAATCTTGCCTGTTAAAAACGCTTTTTTGCTCTCCTGAAAAATAATTATTTTGTAACTTAAAACGTTTTTCGCGGATGTGCTTCAATTGCTGCTTTACTAAATGAACTAATGGGCTTTAACACACACACACGATGACTAACATACACCAAGCCGGTAAACTCAGAAGACCTTCTTACTTGAGGCCTTTTAAAGGCCTATTAAACATTTTTTTTGATTCAATTATTATTCTTATCTAACATTTAAAAAAGGCCTGATAGGAGGCCTCGGTTCTTTCGTATAAGATATAAGATACACATTCCACATTCGCTTCTAAGAGAAGTAACATTTTTGTATTGTTTTTTTGCACAAACAAAACCAATATATTTTTTTGATCCCGTTACCATTCGTCTGTACCTTGTTCTTTACATAGGTTTTTTAGAAGGCATCCGTATATCTTCATTTTCCCGTTGGGCAACCATAAAAGAGTTTTTTTTTGTGTTGATAAATTGTCTGTATGTGTATGTGCTAATTAACGTTAATTTTATTTGTCTGGCATCCGCAAGCATGTCAAAAAATATTCATTATTTTTCTGGATTTTTTCTTCACTCTTTAGAGTCCCAAAGTCATTTACTTTGCTAGTTGCTTTTGCTGTGGTCGTTACTCGTGCTATTGTTAAATTGTTTTCCTCATAATTAAAAGCAATATTTAAAATTTTGTTTTGTAACTGTAATATTTATGTAAAATTATGTATAAAACTAAATTTTTTATAACAAAAGATAAGGGTATTTAAAAAAAAATCAAATGGCCTTAATGGAACAAACAAAATATTTTTATTTATCTATTTGATTTGATGGTTTTGATGGTCATAAAGGGTGTTTTTTTAGCCAGATACATCTTGAAGTTGTAACAATAAAAAAAAAATTAAAATATATAAATAGATGCCAGCTTTCCCGCAGCAATAAATTTCAGTGCAACGCGGCTACGCTTGACAAAGTGCGCTCTGGGCGTCCAATAATTTTTGGCAATTTTTCGAGCATTGCATTTCGGCCTTCAAGGCTTTAACTGTTGATTTGTTTTTCGCATAACCTAATTACTTTATGTTCTCTCATAAGTAGTAAATAATCGAGAGTTTTCAAATTACACAACCTTTGAGTCCAGTCCGATAGTCAGGTTCACTTCTTAAAATAAACTTATCACCATAGCACGTTGTTCTATCTTAGTGAAACTACGTCTCACCTGAATAAAAATAAACCCTATTTTCAAACAAAAAGTTAGTGATCATAAAGCTCTAGTAAATTCCATTAACCGTAAAGCGTGCTCCTGCTTCCTTTTTTAAAAAAATAATGTTGGATAATGCCACCCGCATGTAAGCTGAACTAAACGGTGCCTTTTTCGTGATGAAATGATGTCTCTAGAGCCTTCAGTAAATTGGTCTTACTTCATATGCGGCAATTTTGCTTACTAACAAGCCCGCTAAGCCCGTTTGACAGCTTACCTTTTCGTAAGTTCTGTCGGGCTAAGAAATCACCCTATTTTTTAATAATGCACACAGTAGTTTTGTATAAGAAGTGTTGCTAAATTTATTTCTGGAAAGTCTTAAATATTTGCAACCATTAAACAACATCATGGTTTGCTACGAAAAACTCATCGCTACAAATATTCATAGCCAGTGATAGCAAGCAATATTTGCTTTTGCTTGCAAATGAGTCCAACACAAAATCATAAGCCTCATCCATAATAACGCACTGAGCAGCAGCTCTGATGATCTTTAACACCGTTTTATGTGTTATAGTTTGCAATACAACTCAAACAAGGACAGGCGATCGCTGGATCCTTAACTACCCACAAGAGAGTCAAGAGTATCCCTCAAAACAAAGGCTGCAAATCTGGTTTAAAAATAAACATTGGCAAGAGCAAAGTTATGCGTTACAAAACGGCATATAAATGCGGATTCCGTATAGTGATCGATGAACTAGAGGAAGTCACATAATTTTGCTATTTATGAAGCGTCCTGACAAACACAGGTGGTTTAAGAAAGGATATATCTTAACGAATTTGTAAACCAACCAAGCACTTGGTACACTTCGTTCTGTTTGGAAATCTTCTGCCATATCTAAATACACAAAGATTTGCAACTGAAAGACTTGGAATACAACAGCACACGACATCAAACCCCTGCAAGTTTTTGAAAATCGATGTCTTCGAAGGATCAGCAAAGTTTTCTAGTCATAGACCATGCGAAATAAAGAGCTCTGGATACAAGCAAATCAACAACAAATTCACATCGAAATATTAAACCGTAACTGGCTTTGGATGGGTCACACGCCTCCAGATAAAATAGCCAAAACCACAATTGATTGGAACTCACAGGAGAGAACACATAGTGTAGGCAGACCTTTGCCCACCTGGCGTCGTGGACCTTACATCGAAGTTAGCCGTATCAATAAAAAGTGAAGAGAAGTGAAAACGGCATCATCAAACCAGGCCGAATGGAATCGATTCGTTGTGGCCTTTCGTTCCCAATAGGAACCACAGGACATTATATATTGTTGATTTTACTTCTTTTAGAAATATTGGTTGCAATAATTTGTTTTAATTTCTTAAAAAAACTCATGATTAATTTTATTCTTCCCCACTGTATTTTCAACATCATCATTTCATTTCATTATTTTTATTTATTTTCTAATTTTCTTTTCAAAATTATTCTGCTTATGTATCATTCAAAAAGCATCAAACATGTAGCAAAAATTCTGCCAAAAATAAAAATTTATTGCTAAAAGTTAAGAATGAAAAAAAAAACTGAAAGTTTCAACATTTAAATGATTTTGTTGATATTTTAAGGGGAAATTGTTGAAAAAAAAAATTCAAAACAAACAATACTATTTATGTTTTGGCACTATTTCACAATTCGAAAAGTTGATATTCAGTCAAATATGTTTTGTAAATTTTTTTATTTCCTAAACAACCACAACTTATAACATTTTTGTGTTAAAAATTGTCAATTATTTTGATAAATTCATTCATAGAATTAGGAAGAAAATAAAAAGGGACCGCAACTGTAATAAGTTTAATTTTAAAAATAACTCTTGAATAATTATTTCTTAAAATTTATTTTTTTTTATCAGGAAATTAAAGTTATTTCTTGATTTTTATTTATTCCTCGGAAATAAAAATAATTTTTTGGTTTTATTTTTTGCTAAGGATAAGCATTTTTTTTTTGAGTTTTATTGTTTCTCGAATTTTTTAAAGCTAACAAAAAAAAATAAATATTTTTATTCGCTAAAATCATTTTTTTTAATATTAAACTTTTTTGTATTTTTAAGCAAAAATAATAGCTAAAGACAAGCCCCACCCAGGTCAGTCAAGTCCAAGAAAAACTTGAAAATCATTGGGAGGCGGCGCAGTGTTATAAAGTAAAGGGCAATAAAGGCTAACTAAAGCTTCTTCAGCCGGTCGCAAACACTATGAAAAACAACCATCGACTTCGCTTACTAAAGCATCCCTGCAAAGCCATTGTCAATGGAAAAGCCATTCATTACGATATCCTGAAGTACAAAAAGTCTTATGTGAAGCACAGCCGACTAGCCGAAACAACGCACCAAGGTACTGCCTTGTATTCATTATCAGTTGCAGAAATCAGGTCAGAAGACTACAAAGACCGATACAGAAAACAATTGATACTCACTTTAAACGAGCATTAACCGAAAACCAAATGTACGTTATATTTCCCAATGATTACACAGCACAACAAAATCGCAACTTTTTTCTAATAAATGACGTTTGCGTGATTGCAAAAATAACCTCATTTATTTTGTAACTAATCTTGTTTACAAGTTCTAACTTTCACTAAAAATTCACTGTGTTACAGTGTTAACTTGCTTATGGACAAATAAGCCAAGGATAACGTCGGCATATAGACGTGCTTTGCACCCTAAAATATCACCTCAAAATATGCAACATAGGATTAGCCTATTAACTTTAGGACGCAAACTGACAGTAGTGATAGTGACTTTGAATATTTCCAAAACTGAATACTAAGGCATTTTTCACGGGCCATAGATAAGATCGTTTATAAAAGACTCAAATTTAACGGATATTATGACAGAGATTGAAAAAAAGGCATGGATTGTGTTTGATTGTCAGGTTCAAAATTTTTTGGGAAATAAGAAAAGTTCTGAATGTTCTTAAGACTTCAAACAACTTATCAGTCACTTTCAAAGGTTTGGATATACCATGAGCATCAAGTTACACACAACTGCCTGGACTATTTTTCCGCTAATGTTGCGAATCTAAGTGCAGAACAGGGAAAGCGATTCCACCAGAACCTTAGTCGATGGAGGAATGCTATCAAGGCTTCCGCAACGCTCTAGTGATGGCTCAATATTGTTGGAGCTCTCAGAACATCTCTCTGCGTTTAAATTAAAAAAAAGTCACTGGAATATGAATAGGGTTTCCGAATTTGGCTGAAGTTGTTCTTGGCCTCAACAAATTCATGTGTTGCCAACGATGGTTAATTCTTTAAATAAATTCTTATTGTTGCAACAGTTTAACAGTTAAAGTCCAAAATAAGCCAATATTCTCACATTTTTATGTTTTGCATTTTTGGGTTGCCAGACGGTCTGGAGTGGCCTGGATTGCCCAGTTTTTTTTGGGTCTTGTCCACGTACCAGCTAAAATACAATTTATCCAGTTAAACAAATTTATTTAATTTTGAAAAATTACTTTTTTATAATTTATATTTTTTAATGATTAAATTAATATTTTGTACAGAACAAAATCGTACGCTCAGACAAAAATTGTAAATGAAACAAATTTCAATATGCCGAAAGACATTTCAATTAACATGATCTGGCCCAAGCAACCAGTGAATAGCTTATCCCATCAACAATAAATTTAGCACATTTAAAAGAAACCTTGTTAATGATACGGTCCAATTTTTAAAAATGTGATAAAAATAACGCACAGATCTATAGAAATTGATCTCGTTTAGCAATACTTTTTGTGAAAGTACTTAAGGTACCATTCTTTGGACCGAATAAATGCTACAATTTTATGAAGACTAAATTGTGATGAAAAAAGTTTGCAACAAAAGTAATAGAGTTATTAATTTTCTGCAAATAACAATACAAAATATGAATATGAGGCTAACTAGTAGTAAGTGCCGGTTCACACAAGTCAAATTTGACTCGTCAAGTCTTGAGCTTTTATTTAATTTTGCTTTTTCTTATAGGTATCTAAGTAAATTTTAAAATTGTAAAGTTATTTTTTCAAAACCCAGGTGAATTTTTTATATTGCCCAGTTATTTGACTCTTGGTATCTGGCAGCCCTATTTGCCATATTAGAACATAAAACTTGCATTAATAATTACTACCCACACTGTTTTAATTGATTATCTCAAAATTAATGTTTTGAAGTATGTAGTTCCCTTTCTTCACTTAGCGATTCAAAGATTTTCCCAGTATACTTTTTTCACAAAATTTCTTATCGTTTTGTTTTATAAAAAAAAATCCTGCGGTAAAACAGCTGTAATTAATTTTTATTTTAAATAGTTTAATTATATTTCTTTTTGTTACTAATAAAATAATTTTTGTATTCTACGCCTGCATTTTACCTTTTATAATACACCATAATTTTACTTACCTAAATCTTAATTTTGAAAAAGAAATTGTAGAAATTTAGCTCACTATAAAATTTAAACGATTTTCTTAAGTGCAGCGATAAAAGCAGTATTCCTTTTGATTTTCTCTTAGCACAAAATTATGCTTAAAAGCTACAAGATAAGCCAAAACATAAAATATAATGTTCTTCTTCAATTTGATTAAAAAGCTGAAATATAAGTCAAAATAAAAGGGAAACAAAATTTTACAATCGGTTATAACGAATTTGTCGGTAAGATTTTAACTTTTTTCGGGGTTAAGAGCTGTGTGCCCATATAAACTTTTTTTTGAGCCAAATTAAGATTTATTTTTTCTTTCAGATTTAGCTTGAAATATTTCATTTGATTTTATATTATTCACTTTTACACACAACTTATGTTAGATTGTAAAACAAAACTTTATAATTTTTATTATTTAAGTACTTCTCGAGTGCAGTTAACTTAAAAGTAAATCAAAAATCTCAATTGCATTTATTTTGCAAAAATAAAATCAAATAGTTTTTACACTTTTAAATATGAAAAGTTGTTCAGCCATTTCTATTTACGCCAGCAGGTGTTTTAGTACTCATCATATATACATATTTATATGGTATAGTATTTTAAGTACTTTTGCCTGGTATTTGAGTTATCCCAGTAAACAATACAGGTTGATGTTCAGGAGTTTAGCTTCTAGTTCTGGTAAATTTTTTAGTTTACGTTTAGTGCTCAGTGTGAGACTTAGAACAGGTTTAAGCTCAAGAAGCTCTTGTTCTGGCTAAGGTTTTATATCTGTTTGCAATTTATGTTTTAGTTCAGGTTCAAGTTGAGTTTCAAGTAAAGCTACCAGGTTTGAGTTCGAGATTAAGGTTAAACACAGGTTACAGTTAAGATTCCAGTAACAGTTCCAGCTTATGTTTTATATCGGCTTCTAGTTCAAAGCCTTGTTCTCATTCAAGTTTTTATTAAATTTAAGGTTCTATTTTGAGTTCTGCTTTAGGGTTAACTCAAGTTTAAGTTAAGGCTTAAATTAAAGTTCTACTACAGGTTCAACACAGTTAAGTTCTAGTTCGGGTTAAAGTGAGATTCTACTGCTGGTTCCGGTTTTAGTTACTGGTTAAGTTCATGTCCTGGTTCATGGTTAACTTTAGTTTACGCTCGGTATTAGTTCAGCTCTAGGTTACTTCAAGCACAGTTGTATTTTATTTATTGTTTTATTTCAATGTTAGCTCAGTTCGTTTTCAGTTCTAGTTCAATTCTAATTCAGTTCCTTTTCAGTTCTAGTTTAGTTCTAATTCAGTTCTTTTTCAGTTCTAGTTCAGTTCAATTTAAGTTCTAGCTCAGTTCTAGTTTAGTTCAATTTCAGTTCCCGTTCAGTTCTAGTTCAGTTCTAGGTAAGTTCTTGTTCATTTCTTGTAAAGTTCTAGTTCAGTTCTAGTTCAACTCTAGGTAATTTCTAGTTCTAGTTCAGTGTAAGTTCAGTTCCTGTTCAGTTGTAGTTTAGTTCCTGTTCAGTTCTAGTTTAGTTCTTGTCCAATTTTAATTAAGTTCTAGTTCAGTTCTTGTGCAGGTTTTATTCAGTTCTAGTTAATTGTTATTTATTTATTTATTTTAATAACTACTTTTAATTATTTAAGCTTGAGGTCGTTTTTTATAAAAAATTATATTTATTTTTTTGAATATTTCGCTAACCTTTGGTTAGCATCGTCAGGAAATTAACAAATTTTAATAATAACAAAAACGATAACAAAATTATGAAAAAAAAAAAAAAAAAAATTTTTGTCAGAAATTAAATTCAAAAACCTATTTGTCATAAAAAATTTTTCAAAAACCATTATAACAAAAAATAAAAATTTAACTAAAGTATAACAATTCATATAAACTGAAAAAATTTTCTATCTATAAACCTAATTCGAAAACCATATTTACAATAATAAAAAATATTTTGGCTAATGAAAATTCCTATAAAATAAAGATTTTTTAAAAAAACTAAACTTATTTTTAATTGATATAAAATAAAGATTTAGTAAAAACTAAACTTATTTGTATCTTATCTTACATACATAATTAAACATATTTTCATTATTACAAAACTAATGTGTATATCATGACCTAAGGACAAGAAGGTCCTAGTTTTCATATAACAAATTGAACCCTCTTGTTCCAAGGCTGCGATAAGATAAGATACAAATAAGTTTAGTTTTTACAAAATCTTTATTTTATATCAATTAAAAATAAGTTTAGTTTTTTTAAAAAATCTTTATTTTATAGGAATTTTCATTAGCCAAAATATTTTTAATTATTGTAAATATGGTTTTCGAATTAGGTTAATAGATAGAAAATTTTTTCAGTTTATATGAATTGTTATACTTTAGTTAAATTTTTATTTTTTGTTATAATGGTTTTTGAAAAATTTTTTATGACAAATAGGTTTTTGAATTTAATTTCTGACAAAAATTTTTTTTTCATAATTTTGTTATCGTTTTTGTTATTATTAAAATTTGTTAATTTCCTGACGATGCTAACCAAAGGTTAGCGAAATATTGAAAAAAATAAATATAATTTTTTATAAAAAACGACCTCAAGCTTAAATAATTAAAAGTAGTTATAAAATAAAGGTCAAATAAAAATAAATATCAATATTTATTTTTATGTTAATTCCTTATTCTATTTCCAAATTGCTTGCGTTGTTTTGTTAAAATATTTTCCGAGAGAACTTTCAAATTATGATAAATTCTTTTTTGTAAAAAACAATTGTTGGAGTTAAATTTTATTGCAATTGCAGTTCAGACACAACAAACTAACTGTATGCCTTTTTAAGTTTAGCGAGAAGAAATTATCATAAATCCTTAATTTGAAATGCGCAAATATTTAAGTTGTAATGTAACTGTTTTGTAGTTATAAAATATGAAAATTTTTTGAGGAGTTAAAACTATAATAATAAAAAACTAAACGACAGGTTTAAGGCTTTCTAAAAGATCGGATGTGTTGGCTACTTTATTGTCACAACAAGCTAAATAAAAGTCTAGCAAAACACCAAAGAACTAAAATATAAAAAGAAGAAACTTTTGTACATTTCACATCGCAATAAATAAAATACTTACCATTATAATGCCAATCGAAATACTAGCATCTCTCATGCGACCAACTTGGCTTCCAATATAAGTTGAGAAATATTCAAAACAACCTTGTGGATAACGATTGGTATCTTCTAAGTTGGTTGTGCAACTAAAATTGCCAACACCACCAGAGGGCGTGTTACAACAGGACAATGGAAGTTGTCCATTAAACTGTAATTCCCAATCTTTATAGTTTTCAGAACCACAACAGGCAAACTAAGAAAATAAAGAAATTTTATTCCATAATTTAAATATCTCAATTCATAAATATATATATGTATATACAATTTTCTGCACGTAATCCCACATTTCTGTTGCGTTATTCGGATTGTAGGGATTATATTCCTTCATCAAGTCCTTAAACGGTCCTTCGACTATACCTCTAACTTGCAATTCGAAGAAAAAACAATAACTGCCCACAGCCAGTACCATAATAGAGGACAAAGTCAATAAAATAGCAAATGTAATAGTTAAACAGTAGTTCCGTTTGAAGCCAAAGCCAAAGGCGAAACAGGAAATTATAATAATAACTGAACCGATAACAGTTTGAATTATTGATGGATAAAATAATTCTAAGGGTAAAAAAAATATGAAATCGGTGTATTGGGAAACAACATCTAAACTGAACCAAATCAATATTATGGCAGATATCTGAAAAGTAAATAAGCAATAATATATTTATTGTAAGTAAATTGGGATTGTGATAATATATTTATTGTTAGTAAATTGTGATGTAAATTGTAATAAAAGATGGTGCAAAAGACAGAGATGATATAAGTTTTGCAAGTGGCGGTAAATATCAGTTCTGCTTTGGCACTTGTAAAGTAAACAGATACACATAAAATAAATTTCAATAAGAAATGGAGCGCTATACTCCTCAAGAACGCGCAGTAATTGTTTCGATTTTCTGAGGGCTCCATTGCCGGGATGTCTTATCGTCCGTTTTGTTGATTCGTATTGGACGGCCAGATCATCAGATTTAACCGTTTTAGACTTCTTGTTGTGGGGTTTATTGAAGCAACTAGTCTACGCTAACAAGCCTCAGACTCTCAACGAGAATAAAGCGGGAATCTTTCACCGGAAGTTCTGGCAAGGGTGACGGAAAATGAGATTTATCGGGCCAGTATGATATTCAATTCAGGCGGTGCTCAATGGCTCAGAATTTTATTTCATTTGCCAATTTTTTTTTGTTATCACCGACTTAATATATGTAAACTAAGATAAAACTATTGGTGATTGTGGGTGTTAACTTCCGCAGGAATTAATGAGTTTAAAATAACATCTGGTGTACACACATTATAAGCAAGATTACAATCTTTCAAGGCCGCCAGAATGGTACTTTAAACTCAACAGTGGGCGTGTCATGCTGTTTAAAACAAAGATTTTATGTTCTTTAAGAAAAAATTTAATATTTGTTAATTTGTTCCAAGGAACATTATCAATTCCGCAAACTACTACCGCTAATGGGCTGCATTTTTTCTGTTAGGATAGTTGTTTTAAAGAAGTGTAATTCTATATAATTATACCGCTTACACCTGGTGTGCTATTAAATGTTCTCCAAGGTAATTAAGCCAAATTTTAAATGCAAAGAAAAACAACGTTTGAGGCTCAAAAGGGGTCAAAAAAAAAATTAAACAGCCAGAAGAGAGGTGAAAGTGTCTTCTAAAAATCCCATTGATACTTTTATACCAGGCTGGATCAGCCTGCAGAACACATTTTTCATTTAAAGAAAATTTCTAATTGTTTTTTTACTCTACATAAAAAAGGAGCGGGTATTATGCGTTTGTGCTGATGTGTCTTGCACTTAAAAATATTGGTTCGAGTATATCGATCTAACAATGTCCTGACGTCCATCCAACTGATTAAAAGCGTTTAAAAGTTAAATTATTTGCAATTTTTGGAAGAAGGTTTCAACAATCAAAATGAATTAAACGAATTATTGTCTAGAGATCTATCAAGAGTTGTTCGTGCAATATTATCAGTTTTTCATTCAACTGCTAATGTAAAAAGGCTTTTTTCGTATCAAAATATTATTAAAACTAAAGAAAGAAATTTGTACAAACCAAAGATTTGCTGAGAAAAATAAAATAAAATTAAAAAATTAAAGCTAGAGCAGAGCTCTATGTTTACATTTGTCCTTCAAGTTGTGCTTAAAAAAAGGACTACAAGAAAAAGAAAGGCAATTAACATGAAAAACAAAAAAAATGTACTTTGGACTTCAAAAAGAATTCTTGGCAAAAAGTACGAAAAAACAGCAGTAGGGAAGAACAGGTAAATCAATTCAAATAGATAATCATTCAAAAAGCAAATTTCGATCCATCAAAGGTTAAATACAATTTGGTTTAAAGATTGACGTTTGGCAATTGACTGCCAGCAGTCGTCAATGGCTGTGAGTGTTAAACGGCAAACTTCTCTGAAGAGATTGAGTGGTTGCGATCGTAACATGTCTGGGTAACCTGTTCGCGAAAGACTGGGTTCAATTCCCGCGGCAGTCAAGAATGAAAAATAATAAATTAATTTTAATTAATTTCATGTTGTAAAATTCCTTTCTTCATAAAAATAATGTAATAAAAATTAAATTTGATGAACTTTAGCCTTATTGAAATATTAAGATTTGGATTAAAAACGTAAGCAGTTCAACAAAATAACCACAATTTTAATTATTTTTGAGTTTTATTTTTTGCTTACAAAACAAGGTAATTTTCTGTGCTAAAATAATTACACTTTGCTAGAATTTGACCTGGCGTTTGCAAGTTTCGAAATTTTGCTTAAAAATTCTTTTTTTTTGCAAAACGACTGCAAATATATGAAAAAAATTTAACTTTACTAAAAGGTAATTTTTAAAGGATTTTTTTTAGTTTATTCAATAAACTAGCTTCTCCATTTTCGAAATAACAGTACATATATCTCGAAAACAAGAGCTAACCGCTTGTCAGTTTATTCCATTAGCACCAGTGCTGCCAATTTAGTGATAGACTTAACCATTTTTCACCCTGTTTAGCCAAGAAAACATTAGTTTAGCCTTTTGCCATTTTTTAATTTTTTTTCAATTTGTTTAGCCATACATTTTTTTTGCCGTTTTTCTTTTAAAAGAATAATTTTTATTTTATTTCAAAAATTTATAAAAGTTAAATAAAAATTTTTAACAATTAAAACGCCTTTATTTTAAATCACAACTTTAACAAATGTGAAATCGCTATAAACTATAATTGTGAAAGATCTTTCAAAATAAAGGAACAGTATTCCAATATTAAATTTATTTCTTTCTGGTTGCAAGTATATCAATAAAAAGATGCAGGCGGCAACAAAATTTTTTTTAGAAATTTTAGTAGCCAAGTAAAAAATCGTTAAAAGTAATTTGAGAAATAAGTTACATTAAGCAACCGTTTATTCGATTTTATCAATTAGGTAAATATTTTTACCATAACAATAAAATATTTATACCAACATCACAGTAGGGTACTACGCGTTTGTGCTGACAAACATCACCTTAAAATATTGGTCCTAAGCCCACCTTTACGTATACCGGCTGACTAAGAATCACTTTTTGAGTCGAATTAACAATGTTTGTCCGGCTGGCTGTCCATGTAAACCTTGTGCGCAAAGTACAGGTCGCAATTTTGGAGATTATTTGATAAAATGTGGCACATAGGTTCCTATGTGGTGTAGGGTATCAAGTAGTCAGGGTTCACCGACTATACTTTCTTACTTGTTTTTTTTTTTTTTTTGTAGATCTGGACGCAAAAGGTGTTGGGTAAATGTTGTCGTTATTATGATTTAACTTCAAATTATTCAAAACTAATAGGCAAGGATGAGAGAGTATGAGAATAACAATAACGATATCGAATTTATCGATGACTTAATTTTTTTAATATCTATCAAAATGTTTAACAAATTGATCTTAACTTACAATTTCATCGTTAACAACATTAAATGAATTATTTCTGTTTTATTATTGAGTTTAAATGTGCTTTAATTTAAAAAAGTTTTAGCCATTTTTTTAAACTTATTTTTAGCCATTTTTTCCGTTAATTTAGCCATTTTTGGTTACCAAGTTTTGGCAACACTGATTATCACAGTGGTATTTACCCCCACAGTCCGGGCAAAGACTCTGATTTGTTATGTTTAATGAATTTTTTTTATATTTTATATAAAATAAAACTAACATAAAGCACAATACTATAGCGCTGTTCGTCGCAGGCTTACAGGCCGTATGAGTAAGTATGGGAAGAAATAGGAAAAATGTTTTTTTTTTATTAAATAAACACAATCCAAAAGCAAAATTAAAGTTTTTCATTATTAAAAAAAAAAAAATAAATAAAAAATACAGTAAAAGAACATCGGGTAAATACTTTTGCCGAAATAAAACATCATTTCATATTTTTAAAACTGACTTTTTTAAAACTTATTCAATCCTAAAAACCTCTACAATCTTTAGCTTTTATTCAAATTAGCTTGTTTTGGTAAATTTTTAAATTTAAATTTCCGTTTAAATAACATCGGTGTCCTAATAAATCCTTTTCTAATTAAATTTTAAAGACTTACCAAAAACACCAAGTTTAACGCCAATAACACATATTTTTTCCAATTTTTATTATCGCCACAATTCATTTTTAGTTCAATATAGACGCTTTTATCATTCGTCATGTTGCTGCTAATACAATACTTGAGTAACTAAAGTTTGTTTACTTGCTAAATTTCGCAATATTGCATGTTTTATTTTTCTTATCAATTTTTTTATTATCTTAAAAATTTGAAATAAAAAAGAAGTAAAAAGGTATAAGCAGTCTGATGCGATTGTTTGATACCGTACACTTTAGTAATTGCAAACAAATTTTCGAAAGGGTTCCCTATTTGGGAATAATGGGCATTAATGGACTCATCAAAACATAAATATGTTATGAGGTTTTGATGCATAAGAGAGTTCTTTTAAAAGTGATTTTGGGGATGAGTTTTATATGACTCATATCAACAATGCACCAGCACAAAATTGTTATGAAATAGAAGCTTTTATAAAATTTGTTGCGAAATTAAAACATCTATAATGAATTTATGGCATTAAAAACAAATTTTGGAAATGGTATTTGTATGACAGTTATGGTTAGATTTGGATTAATTAAAAAAAATAAAAAATTTTGATAGATGATTTAGGTAGCAATAAAATATGTTGGAGGCAAATTAAATCTTAATGCCTACAAAATAATTTTTAAGAGGCTCCTTTAACATGTCAGACAATATGCCTGCCTGTCGAACGGACATTATTAAAATCGATTTCAAAAGTAATACTTAAAGGTGAGTCTAGAACCAATGATTTTATTGGTTACAAACATCAGCACAATCGTGTAATACCCTTTCCACTATTGTGGTGTAGGAATATAAATAAAGAATTTATTGCCGGTCCAGCGATATATATATATATATATATATATCGTATATTACACACTATCTACACCTGATATGCATAAATATATACCGTCTTATTTTCGATTGTTGATCTACGATCTATGGGAAATCATGGACTTACTAGAACAAAATCTCTTCTTAATATCAACACAATAAGGTAGTTTGTAGACTTATACTACATTTACACCTACGCAAAGTTGTTTTTGCCTAGATTTCCCATACAAAACAAAATCTACTTCTTGACTAGATTTCAACGAAATCTACTCAAAATCTAGTAGTACTTAATGATGCAACAATGGTTTTTTCAATATAGCACTAAAAAATACTTCCCTGCACAAGAAAAAATGACATTTAAAAAAAAAACAAAACAAAAAAATTAAAAAGTTTTATAAAAATTCTAAAAAAAAAGAGACGAAAAATATTAATAAAATAAATATCGTTGATTATTAATAAAAGATAATGGAAATTCTTTAATGTATATTTCTTTTTGTGATTGTATGTGTAACGAAAAAACCTTTGTCAGTTGTTTTGTTATAAAAACAAAATCTCGCTAATGTCAAAAAAGTATAATGTAAACGCACTAGATTTCGAAGAAGATTTTAAATCAAATCTACAAAATTTCGGCCTAATGTAAATGTAGTGTTAACTGAAATTCTGAACTAATTTTCGGCATTTTAATAGGCTTAGCCCCTAGGGCAAATAAAAATCATTAAGAAATATCCGTATTTTATATAAAAAGATAATAAAGACACAAAGTCAGCCAGTCAATGAGTAATCAGTAAAGTAATTCTGAGTCGACCAGTGTGATAAAATAATTTTTAAACGTTTTTAATTTCACAACAAACGCACCATGGTGAAATTACTAGAAGGTGGCAGCACTAGGAGTTGTTGTACAACAATACAACAAAAACAGGCAAAATTGTTTGTGTAAAATAGTCCATTATGTCAAAAATATGGATTTTCACCACACCAAAATATTATTGTTTTTATTAAATGAAACGTCATAAACCTGAATATTAACTTCAAGAAACTTTACAAAGCAGTTTTAATGAACTACATATAACCGAAGTTTTCCAAGGAGAAAAAGCTTAAAATCTATGAGGACGTTGTAAAAAATATAGACAAACTAGACAATAATGCAAAGTGTTTGTTGAATTAAACTAAAAATTTCACAAAAAAGTAATATAATTTTCTTAAAAACAATTTTAGTGCTCAACGAGAAATTTCCCTCGCGGATAATATGGCTCAAAAGAGACATTATGATAAACGTAAGAAACATAGGTTTCGCAAAAGTAAACCCACACACATAGAGGAAGTCATATGTTTGGTTGATATACAAATGCAGGCTTTTCAGCACTTTTTAGGCAATAAAGACCAAAATCAACAGCCAGGTAGTAGCCAAAAAGGCAATGTTAAAAAAGACAATTTTACAGGGGACAAATATCAAGAGCAAAAAATACTTATTACAGAAAGTAATGGCTTTATCTTGGAAAGCAAAGCTGACTAGCATATTAGACAAGGAATCTCCAATTAAACGGAGGATTTAAATAAATTTGCCTTAACACTATCTCCAATTTGACTCACGATGAGTAGCATCCCATTGAGGGATTCTCTCAACATTGACGGCTGTCGAAATCAAGTTGCCATATGTTCACATTGTTGGTACATACTACTTTGCATGGCATTTTTAGGTGACATATAGATGCGTCCACGTCTACCCTTTACATGCTCCTCTCGCACACCGGTAATAATAGGTTTAAAACTTTAAAAGAAACCATTTCTTAACAACAATTTTTTAGCATGGGCGGGTGATTTAAAGTTGTTGTTTTGGGTGGAAAAGTTATGTAGCGGTACAACGAAGTTATTCATATTCCACTTTAGCTGTTGTTGGGTGGTTCAGAAATCAACAAACAATACCAAACCAGTTCACATACACAAAATTCTCGAATTCACTTACACTACATTTTCAATTTTGTGTTTTTATCTTGAAGAATAATTAATTTAAGTGACATTACATCTAAAAACAAACAAATGATTTTGACATAATGAAAGTTCACCATGAATTGAGCAAAAAATAATAGATTCTGTAGTGCTGCCACCTTCTAATTATTTCACCATGAAACGCACTATACACTCATCCCCCAGTGATGGTGAAAAACAAAATGAATTAAAACAAGTTAGAGTGCTACATTCGGCTATGCCGAATAAAAGAAAGTAATATAAAGTTCTTAATATATAAATATATCTATTTTGTACCACGCCCCCTTATTAAATGCCACCCAGCTTTTGTCAGATGTTGTGTATTGAAAACCAAGTTGCTGGTACCTAGTTTGTAAACTAAGGCTCTTGCCGTTCACCAGATAAACAGAATTCTATAATGTCTTTTTGTGGGAAGTTCCACGTCGACTTTTACAATCCCGTCCACATTTCAGGATGCGGTGTATTGAGAACCGAGATGTTTGCGCATAATCTGGAATCTTTGGCTCTTTTCGCTCTCCAGATATACAGAAAAAAGCATAAAAAACAATAACAACAAGAAACTTATGGGTAAAATTAGAGGCAGTCTTGGTTTTTTTTTGCTCATATTTCGGCCATTTGAGGACAGATTAGGCTAAATTTCCACAGCGAGCAATTCCAGGAACAAAGTTGTTACATATTTCTGTCATATAGGCTCCGTAAAATTTTGCTATTGAAACTTAGCCAGATCGGTCCTTATATAACTGAGATGAGCCAAAAACCACGATTGCCTCTAATTAATGTATATAAAAATCAATAAAATTACCTGCTTTCGTTTTTTTTTTAACAAATAACAAATGAGTACTCTAAGACGATATATTAAGTCCGGGGAAAGGGTATTAAAGATTCGGCACTGCAAAATTTAGCTTTCTTACTTGCTTATTTATTACAGATTATTATAGTCTTCACCACCACGTAGTAAATGAAGTTTCTAACCTTAAGAAGAACACCAAGAAATTTTCATCTAGGACCCGTTGAGTGCTTAAATGACTGGGTCCTTAAATAATTTTAAGTTGATTTCGTTCTGTCCGTTTGTTTAAAAAACAATCGAAAATATTAATTTTGCCATATTCTGTCTAGTTCCACTAAGCAGTTTGGGTTCAATACCCAGAAAAAATTAAATGTATGTCCAAAAGTGAACGTACGAAAATAAATTAAATAATATATTAATTCTGCTCTCACGATTTTTAATATTTTGAATCAACGGTTAATATTGTATATTATTATAATATTATTATTAAAAAATTTAAAATATATTTCACACACTTATTCATATCTACTAGAACTATAGTTATGCCAAACACAAAGGAATTCCAACAATACTTTTTTGTTGGGTTGTTCGCTTCACAGATAATGCCCCAAATTTTAAATATTAAAAATTCATTTATCACAGATTCCTTCTGTAGTCCACTTCTGAAAAATTCAATATGTTTAGTGTAGGTTATTAAGGGTTCGGCACAGCCGAATATAGCACTCATACTTTTTCTTTTTAAATTGGTTTTTAAACGAAATTTTTTTATATTACAAATTTTAGGTAAATTGCGAATTAAAATTCTATAAGAATTATTTGCGATAAAGTCGTTGCGCTGACAAAGAAAGAGACATATAATTTTGTTAATTTTAAAGATCTGAAAGTTCGATTCTGAATGGAGGTAACAGAATTTTTGCGAAAATTCTTAAGCTACCTACGGTCACACTTATCTAATATTTGACGAAAAAAACGGGACCAACAAGCAAACTAAATAATCATTTCCTTTAATTCCAATATTAATTTTGATTAAAGTACCACATATTACAAAAAACCGTTTTTTGCGTTGTCTCGTGGTATAACTGGTCTTATTTTGTGATATTAAGACCATGTTAAATCTCACTAACTATTTACAAAAGTAGTGGCTACGGTTATTTGGTCAAATATTTAATAAGTGTGGCCGTAGCTTTAGTATTTGCAAGCAGTTGTACTTTTTTCAAAAGAATCAAACACATCTATTTTTAAGTATGTAGATAAGACAGGAAAGTTTAAGTTGCGAAACCTCTGCCCATTTTTTTTTTGAACTTGCTAACTTGTTTACACACGAAACTTTTTTCCAGCAATTTTTGAGTTTTGTTTAGCTTAAATTTTCGCACAATTTGTATGTTTTGTATGTAAGTTTGTGCAAACAAAACATTAATTAAATATACATTCCACGGTATAAAATGAAATTGTTAACACTAAAACATTTTTTCGTTTATTTTTTTGGAAACTGTTTATTACACCACAAAGAATTTACAAATATTAATCTTAGAAGAAAATTGCCTAACCGAGTACCTCTCTCTCCGTATTCTTCTTTAAGCTCAAGAACTGCCCAACCAAAATTGCCCAGTCTGATCCAGTACTAGATAACGTAATAAATTAAGGTATGTACAAAATTTATTTTATAAGCTTATCTAGCTAAACAAATGTTTTGTTTTTTAAACTAAAGTCGAATTGTAGTTGAAAATTTTGTAAGGTTTTTGTTATCGATTAACATCAATACTTAATATGCATTAAGCTCTTGCTTAACATACACAATTTGTTCGATGACAAAAGCTGCTAAGCAATTACAGCACACAAAACAATACCGTAAAAAAACCATTATCACATAAACAAATCATAAATTTCTATTAAAAAAATTAAATTTCATATAAAAAACAAACTCAAACTTGAAAACTCTGTAACATTAGCAACAGTTAAGCATAACAAATTTTAATTTTATCGGTTAAATAAAAACTAAAATTTATTTCAAGTCGCTAACATAACACATTTACTTTTTGATTTTTTTCGAAGTCTGTTTAAATTTCGCTATAGAATTGTTTTCCCAAAATGTTATTTAAAATGGTTGTATTGCTAGTTTTTGCTACCATACTAAGTTATTTTAATCTAAGGGCAGATGAAGATATGGAAGAAACCTGTGACTTATTGAAAAATAGTGGTGTTTGGGATGTCGCCCGCTGCCTGATATATTGCGGAGAAAATTTACCATTTTGCACTGCAAACAGTTCGTGTCTGTGTGTGAAACAGTGATTTAGAAAAGGAAATTTTAAGATTAAAAATAAAGTGGAAAGAAGGAGAAACTAATAAAACTTAGTGTTTTCTTTCCTAACTGTTAGTTCAGGCTCAAGTTCAAGACCAAGCTTAGGTTAAACTTTAGGTTTTAGTTTATTGTTGAGAGTAAATTATATAAATAACAATGACGTGGAACAATAGCATGATCTGCAATATTAACAACAATACGATGGTCTGCCAGTCCAACTCTCTAAATAAAAGCAGCAACAACAACAGCGTCTATAAAACTCCTCTCAACAATATTATCATAAGCAACAGTAGATTCGTCAAATATTTTGGTAACAACAACAACAACATTGTAAACAAGTAAGAATATAAAGTTGATCAAGCCCGACCATATAATGCCCTACACTACAGTATTTATAAAATAATTTTCAAATGTATACCCTATTTCCAGAGAGGAATTATGTTATGAGGTTACCAAAAACAATTAACAACATTTTGTCATGACATAGTGGCTATCGTAAAAGTTATTTTATGTCAAACCAAACCAAACCAGTGATGCCAATTGTAAAGATTTTTCCCTTTTTGTGGGGATTTCTTTAAAAAATTTAATTTATTTATTTAAAAAATCTATTTAAAGATTTCTTACCTCTGTTGATCTGTAGGGAACTTTAAATTGTAAACTTTACAATTATCTTTTTATTATCGTATATTATTGTAAATTAGGTAATACTTTTTTATTATAAAGAAAGTGAATATGTGGCATTTTTAATAACAACTACTTGTCAAAGCGTTTTTGTCTAAAAATTTATATGGTTTATTGTATCAATTATTATTTCTGTACCTGAAAAAAAATGTACAAGTTGAAAATAATATTTTATTTTTTTTACATTTTGAAAAGTAATGTAGGGAAAAATTAATGAGGAAAAAAGTAAAAAAAAGTAGGGAAAAAGGGGATATTTTTCGTAAGCGTAGGGATTTAAAAAAAAATATCTTTTGGCATCATTGATCGCAACATTTATAAGAAGTTATGGCATTTAATGCATTTTCGGGAGTAGTATTTGTATGGGAGCTATAAAATATACCAACTTAAAAAGGCTGGGTTCTTTATACCAAATAGAACAAATGAACACATGAACACATGAACACGGAAGGACTTCATTAGATCGGATTCGATCGGCCTACTTTAAGGCGGGTGGCCTAGGGCCAATATTTTAAGGTGTAATAGGCAACAGCACAAACGCATAAAACACTCTCCTCTATTGTAGTATAGGCATACGAAATTCTAGTTAAGTTCTAGTTCAGTTGTAGTTCAGTAATAGTTAAGTTCCAGTTCAGCCCCAGTTCAGTTCTAGTTCAGATCTAGTTCAGTTATTGTTCAGTTCTAGTTCAGTTCTAGCTCAATTCTAGTTCAGTTCTAGTTCAGTTCTAGTTCAGTTCTAGTTCAGTTCTAGTTTAGTTCTAGTTAAGTTCTAGTTCAGTTCTAGTTCTAGTTCAGTTCTAGTTCAGTTCTAGTTCAGTTCTAGTTCAGTTCTAGTTCAGTTCTAGTTCAGCTCTAGTTCAGTTCTAGTTCAGTTCTACTTCAGTTCTAGTTCAGTTCTAGTTCAGTTCTAGTTCAGTTCTAGTTAAGTTCTAGTTCAGTTCTAGTTCAGTTATAGCTCAATTCTAGCTCAATTCTAGTTCAGTTGTAGCTCTTCTCAAGCTCAGTTTGAGTTTAATAAATAAATGAATTTGAAAAATTTCTAATTCAGTTCGAGTTAAGTTTATTTTTAGCTCTTTGTTTTTTTTTAGTATAAATTTATACAAAAACTGGTTCAATATTTCGATTAGTTTGCCTTGAAAGTGTAACTAATGTTATCAATTCATTCTTAACACTTTTTTCGAATAAACTATTTTCAAACACTTGTTTAAATAAAATTTATTTTTTTATCTGCTTATTTTAGTTCTTCATTTTGTCGCGTTAAAAATGCAATATTGCTGTTTTATTTTTATCTTTTGTGTAAATATTTTGTTGCTGGCGAAATTAGCTGAAGGGAAACTATTTGAGAAGTGTGAATTTTTTGAACGTGGCACACATTGGGATGTCAGGCGTTGCATAAACTATTGTCGACCACTTTTGGCAACCTGTAATGTTGACGAAACTTGTCGTTGCTTCGATTATGTGGATTTTATACAAACAAAATAATATGATAATGTTGGCAATGAACGATGTTAATTGCTTTTAAAATAAATATTTTTATTGCAGAAATATTCAACAATATATATTTGTGGAATTTTGACAAAATATCTTAAGTTAAATTAAAAAAGTTGGAAAATATGTTGTTAATCATACGAATTTTCATTAAAAAACATTTTTGTTTACGGTTTTTAAATTTTTTATTATTAACGAAATTTTTTTTTAATTTTGGCTCATTTGATTATTTAATAGCAATGATTTTTTCGCTGAGTTTTTTTTAAACTTGTTTGCTATCTTATCTCGACTTAAGATGTTTTGTCAAGTTGCCACAGATATGAACAGATACCTTTATAAGTCATTGTTTAAAACCAAATTGTAATATCAGATGTGTTAAGAGGTTTATTTGGATTATAAAATACGCTTACTATTTAAACTTTAGGTTTTTTATTTTTTGTTGCGTCGGTATACAACTAAGAATAAGCAACTCAAAAATAACTTGATATTGAAGTCTTACAAATGAAAAATCATTTGAAAATAAATGTTGGTTGACAGTTTATTTTTCAAATCAGTTCAAGTCATTGTAACTTCAAGATGCTGCTTACAAATATAATAAGAACCTCAATGTATTATATACAATTTTCAATATTTGTCTTGTTTCTGCTTTTTCATCCGTTTTGGTTATTGAGTGTTTATCTATAATTTTGAATGTATGTGTATCTGATACACATGTATTAGTAGTTCCATTGATGTATCTATGCTTGTTTTTTTACTCCAGTTGTAGAAATATTCATAACATTTTGCAACTAAAATATTAAAAATGGTAAGATTATTTGTAAATAGTTTCAAGTTTATTTCTAAATACGACTGAACCAAAAAATTCACAAGCAAATTTCTGTAGATAAAAAAAGATAGTCTCTGTTGCACTTAAAAAAATTTTAGGTATAAAATGTAAGGAATTGCAAAATATTTTGAAGCTTCAAGGTTTTATTTTAAAAGAGGATCACTTAGTCACCAAACGAAAGCTATTATGCATTGCAAAAAAAAAAAAACATGTTTGAGATCCGTAAGAAAAAGTAAAGAAATTAATATATAGTAGCAAGGTTCCCCACCACCCGAACAAAAACACATGGAGGGCGATGTTTCTAGGCAACGACAAATGGCAGACCATTATGCTAGGACATGCTAAAGCTGACCAATCATCTACTTAGGTGGAACAACAACAACCGATTAAAGAAAATGAAACAAAGCAACTTAATAAAGCTAGCCGGCCAGCCAGCCGGACGGACATCGTTAGAACGATTTGAGTCGATCGGTTACTTTAAGGTTTTTGATGTTACAATCATCAGCGCTAAAGCATAATACTCCACTATTGGGGTGTGGTTATAAATATTTACGGCCGTATTCATATCGAAAACTTGGCATGAAGTTAGCACAAAGCTTATTCATAATACAATTATCAAACTATGACTAAAGATTTCTTTAACCCATTTTTTTAATCTGTCTTTTTCTATTTATTTTAATTTTCAGAATTTTTTAAAATTTTTATATGTGGAAAGAAAAACAAAAATCAATTGAAATGACCAGCGATGATTAATGCAAAACGTGTTGTATTTTTGAATCATATAATGTGGCATCATTAAAATGCAGAGTTGATTTCATAAAAATTAATAGACGGATAAAAGCTTGTTTTAAATTAACTCTGTGCTAAAAAGCTGCTAAGCTTTATCGGTTGGCATTTCATTGTACGTAGTGTACAAACTGTGGCTAACTTATAAACAACCCCCACATGTATTTTACTAAAAATTAGTTCTTTTTTAATAAAAAATTTAATAAAAAATAAAGTAAGTATGGAAACTGGTACTGGTTGTGTTATTTTAATTTTTTATTTCTTATTTAATAATCAGTTTAAACTTTTTTTCTTTTGATTTAAATTCCATGTGAAATAAGTTCAGCTTCGCAGTTGTAAAAAAATGTGGCCAGAAACATTTCGGAACTTTTTCACAGAATGAACAGAGTACAAGTCTATCAACATTATTTCATAGATATTCCGCACTAGTTTTTTTTTCATATGCGTTTTGATAGCATTTCACGTGAAATGTTGAACAGAGTACCAGGCTATATTAACAAAATTTTTTGTCTAATTGAAGAATCATGTTTGTCTTAAAACAGAATATTTTTAAATAATGGCTTTACATATTTCTCAAAGTGTATTTAATGAAATTTGCTTACTTGTGTATATTTTCTTTGTAAATAATAAAGCAAAAATAGATACAACTTTATTTATAAACCGTGTATTATAAAAATTGGTTATTGTCTAAGTTTTTGCAAGTATTTATGTACATTGTGGCACAGAATGTGCTATATGGTTTATAACTTTTTAATTTATGCGATTAATATTTATTTGTTTTTAAATACAGGATATTATTGGGTAATTTTTTGCATTAAGCCTTGAAAAATGATATCCTGTAAGTGATGTCCATTTTCATCTTCATACATACTTGCACTTTTAAGCATATTTTCCATAACTTTTTTGCAAAATTTCGGGTGTAATAGTTATGATTTCATTTCGAATGTTGCTTTGTCATTGGAGCAAGGTTCTTGGTTTGTTAACGTACACTCTTTCCTTTAAATATCCCAAAAGAAAACTGTCAGGAGCTGTTAGATGCTGAAAAAAACAGAGAAAGGATAATAACACTATGGAATATTTTTGGGATTATTGTCTGGGGGGTGAGAAATTCCAAGTCAGGGTGATGGTACTAGGTCAGTATAGTAAAACACTCAAAGGGTTTGGCGTTCGCATGTGTCAGTTTTTTTTTTATTACATTTTAAATTTTTTCTTGATGTTTTTTTGTTTAACATAACTCGAGAACCACTTGTCCGATTTTGCAAAAACAAACTCAAAAAAATTAAGAATTACAATTTCTTTAATCCGTTCATATTACGTTTTTCTTTATAATCAACAGTTTTGCCGGTAAAAATAAATTTGTGGAGAAAAAAAAATATTATAATTATTTCGCCCTCGAAAGTATGCTAATAATTAGTTTAATTTATTTTCTTAAAAGTACATGAGAGCGTATACATATGTGTTTGTTTTTCTAATATTAATCATACGTTCAAAATTACGATCATTTAGGATTTTTTTAGTTTTTATAAAAAAATAAAATTTTAATTTTAGAATTAAATATTAATTAAATGGAACATATACATCAAGGCCCATCTATCAGGTCTGCTTTCTTGTACAAAAACAAAAAACGATTCTTTTTAGTTGTCAAAAATTTACTACCACATATACAAAGCAAAAGGAAAAAACGTGTATGTGTGGCATACCATAAATGTAAACAAACGTATACATGCACATGTAAGCAACATGTAAACAACTTTTGACAACTAAAAATAACATAAACAATGATCATCAGGCTTCTTGCGCAGACCTTTTCAATGGGCCTTGATATACATCATTTCGAAAATATTATAGGGGAAGCAAAAATTTAATGCAAATAATTAATTTATTAATTTTTCATTAATAAACAATTAGTTAACGGTTAATAAGATCTTTAAGCGTTAATCATATTATCGCTTTTGTTGATAGTTTCGTTTGTTTTTGTGCTTAAAAATCGCCTATTTTGGTCGAAAAGTTTTTGTGAACATTTGCGTTTATGCGATTTTATATTTTTGTTTATTGAAAGCCGTTTGCATTTTAGCTACCGATATATATCGAGCGCTTACTGCGAAAATAACGTAAGCGACATAATTTTCAAATTCCGTTTTTTTGCATAAATGCCTTTATTGGCAACACTTGCATCGTCTCCTCAAATGTCATGGTCACATAAGGTACCGTTCCGAATTTATAGCAAGAACAATTTTATCGTAAGCGACAAATTTCATACAAAATTTATATAAAATAAATTTAAAAAAACTCCCTCCTGTAAAATTTGATTTTTGGCACTTACGTTGTTTTCGCGATAAGGGCTTGATATATTTTTAAAAACAGTTTTTTTAAGCTTAATTTTTAAACAAAGATAATGGGTTTATACGGTTTTATAAATGTAAACTCTATGATCAATTGCCAATAAAGGCATTTATGCAAAAAAACGAAATTTGAAAATTATGTCGCTTACGTTATTTTAGCAGTAAGCGCTCGATATATATCGGTAGCTAAAATGCAAACGGCCCTCAATAAACAAAAATATAAAATCGCATAAACGCAAATGTTCACAAAAACTTTTCGACCAAAATAGGCGATTTTTAAGCACAAAAACAAACGAAACTATCAACAAAAGCGATAATATGATTAACGCTTAAAGATCGTATTAACCGTTAACTAATTGTTTATTAATGAAAAATTTATAAATTAATTATTTGCATTAACATTTTGCTTCCCTGTAATATTTTCGAAATGATGTATATCAAGGCCCATTGAAAAGGTCTGCGCAAGAAGTCTGATGATCATTGTTTTTGTTATTTTTAGTTGTCAAAAGTTGTTTACATGTTGCTTACATGTGCATGTATACGGTTGTTTACGTTTATGGTATGCCACACATACACGTTTTTTCCTTTTGCTTTGTATATGTGGTAGTAAATTTTTGACAACTAAAAAGAATCGTTTTTTGTTTTTTAACAAGAAAGCAGACCTGATAGATGGGCCTTGATGTATATGTTCCATTTAATTAATATTTAATTCTAAAATTAAAATTTTATTTTTTTATAAAAACTAAAAAAATCCTAAATGATCGTAATTTTGAACGTATGATTAATATTAGAAAAACAAACACATATGTATACGCTCTCATTGACTTTTAAGAAAATAAATTAAACTAATTATTAGCATACTTTCGAGGGCGAAATAATTATAATATTTTTTTTTCTCCACAAATTTATTTTTACCGGCAAAACTGTTGATTATAAAGAAAACCGTTATATGAACGGATTAAAGAAATTGTAATTCTAAATTTTGAGTTTGTTTTAGCAAAATCGGACAAGTGGTTCTCGAGTTATGTTAAACAAAAAAACATCAAGATAAGGAAAAAATTTAAAATGTCATAAAAAAAAACTGACACATGCGAACGCCAAACCCTTTGAGGGTTTTGCTATACTGACCTAGTACCATCACCCTGACTTGTAATTTCTCACCCCCCAGATTGGCTGTTGTACTGTGTATTTAAACAAGTTATCAAGAATTCAAACCATATATCTTATTTTGCGCCACCCTTTACATACTTGCTTGTAGGTTCATAATAATTCTTGTGTTAAATTTAAAAATGAAATTATTAATTTACACTTTTTAAATTTTAATTAAATATTTTTAGTTTAAATGAAGTGATGACCTTATTTGTTCATTTATGTTGCAGTTGTTTAGAAATTTTAACTTGTAAGCGCCGCAAATATCAGCCCTAATTTTTAAACAATTTTTTCATGTTCTAATACAATTTAAGTTTAAGACTTAATTTGGATTTTTATTTATGGTGTTTTCTTTTCTACAAAAAATGCCACATTTTATTTAAAAAAATGCAATTTGGTGATCGTTTCTTAAAAATGCTTTGCTCTCTAAAAAGGCTGCGTGTTTTATTCCAAAAAAAGTTCACCCTTAAATGTCATAAGGCATTGCACTTAACGCCTCTTAAAAATCGATACTGTTGATAATGCCCTGAAAAAGATGGCTTCTGTTTATATAAAGGGTTACCAGACGAAGTTGGAAAAAAATCGCCTCTAATCAGGACAGTAAAAATTTTAAGTTTTAATAGTTATTATTTCTATTATTTACACTTACTGAAGTATCAGTGATGTGAAATTTAAATGGATTCGGTGTTAGAAAATTGTTTTTGAAAAACACGTCAAATCAAGAAATCGTAAAAACTTGGTGTTAATAAATCGGCAATCTGGCAAAGGTATTTTCTTGTTAAACTATTTTATGAAAAATAAACTAAAGAAATTAAAATGTCGTCCTTCATTTTGTTCATTTATTTAATATCAGTCTATTAACAAATCTGGCTGCATATATGTATATTTTTTTATATTTTGAAGAACACACTTTTTGATTAATGTACATATTTTTATATATTGAAAAACAAACTTTTTGTCAGCTGTTAAAAACAGGGAGATGCAATTTTGTGTTTTTTCTCGTCAAATAAAATTTTGCAGTTTTACATGTTCGGCAAGACATTTTATACATGCACCTTTTAAAATGTGGTATTTTTTGTAGAAAAGAAAACACCATTAGATACAAGTTTGGATTTTGGTTAAGGTTCCTATTTATGTTATACAAGATCTACCAATCGTAAACACGTATACATATTTTGTTTTTTAATATTTTTCTTTTTTTTTCTTTTCGCAGATTTGAACTAAATTTTTGGATATTTGTAAAAACAAATGATTGAATTTGTTTATTCTTGTCAATGATTAATTATTATGACACAGCATAAATATCGACAATTTTTCAATTCAATATCAACCTCCACAGCCTTCATGATTAGGAATTAAGGCGGCCCTTTTGAGAAACAGGGCTCAGAAATCGATTAAATGGGAAAAGACGTATTGAAAACATCATGGAAGCTATCGGGCAGTGTGTTTGAAATAATCCATCTGTCTAAAATAGTCATCGTTCCGAACATTTGAGCATTTCCAAATCTCCCATTTATGATGACCGTTTTAGACTTCACCTAAATTAAGGATGGCGCTTTAGGAGTAGCGTTGCTATCTGACAGGCCGTAGAATATGTAAGGATGGCGTATAATCCCGTCTGCCTATCAGTAAAGCCCTTTGCTTTAGTCTATTTCGAACCACCTGTTTAAGTATAGTTCTTAATAGGTTCAGTTCCAGTTCAAAATTAAAGTTGGTTACTATAAAAAGAGATGCATGCTTTAAAAAAGGTTTTCTTGCAAAATATTTTTTCCCAATTTTAAGCGGAAATAAATTGGAAATTTCAATTAACCTTTTCTTTTTTCTTAGTTTGGAAATAAAGATTGAGAATGTTAAATATCTAAATATTAAATATAATAATAATTTGATTAAATTTTAAAATTCCCAAAGTATTTTTTAACTTAAGAAAACTTGTTTTACAAAAAATATATGTCTATTCCTCCCATTTGGGCGTCTGGTCTTATAGTTAAACTATAAAAGTTTAAAACTGAATTTTAGTTTAAAATTTCTTTTTACGCTACTCAAACAAATTTCTGTTGTATATTGGTGTTAGTATGTGTTTGTCTGGGTTTCGAGTAATGGGAAGCATGTGTCGGTTTATTAAACCATGAAATATAAAAGTTTACATTACAACACTTTTGAAACATGCAGCTCACAAGTAAACAAATTCAGGAACTCTCTGCCGCTTTTTCTCTCTCTCTCACTCCATTAGAAACACATACATTTACAGACTAAGCAAATGAGTAAAGTCCATAAAGGAGCTGAAACCAACGCATATTTGCTAAAGGGATTTCAATGTGTTTAAGTGGGTATATGATTTTTTGTTGTTGTTTTTTTTATTTTTTTTTTTTAAGATAAGTGAAAGAGAATTAGAAAGTCAGTGTGAAAATTTGTTTTAAAAGTAAATGCCATCTAGTTTTTATTATTACACTAAAGTCGTAATTCGAATAAATTGCTTAATAAATTTTAATTTGGAAATACAAACTGTAAAAAAAATTTTATTATCTTTAAGAAAATAGGTGAAAAATCATATTGAGTGCCTTTATTCCAAAAATGCCAATTCAAATTTGGTCAAAATGAGTTAAACGCATCTGTGTTATACATTTTAAAGCAAACAAATAAATTGTTCTCGTTAGTATATTTTCTTGTTATTCTGCTATCTCAACGAAAATTTTGTTTGGTGTAAAAATAAATGCAAGCTCCCATAGTAAATTTCCAAATTCAAATTTTGTACAAATTGTGTCGTTATTTATACACGAGATCTGTTTTAAAAGTTCTAAGGCCCGTAATTTCTACAAAAAGAAAGCTGTCCGTGTTCGCACCTAACAGTTATCTTTACCTTTTTAAACGTTTATTTGGCCTGGGTGCTTTAACGGTCAGTTTTATTTTAAAATATGGCAGCTTTTATACTTTTTTTCTCTTTGTAGAAATTACGGGCATAAGAAACGGGGCGACTACAAATTGTTCTCTTTTTATACCCTTCACCGAAGGTAAAAGGGTACATATAAGTTTGTCATTCCGTTTGTAATTTTTACAATATTGATCTTAGACCCTATAAATTATATATATTCCGGGTGTTCATAAGTAGCGAAGTTGATTTAATACTGCCTGTCTGTACGTGTGGATGTTGAAATGGGGTTTCCGATGACCCCAGAAATGATGGGGACTAGGTTGCTATCTTAATGTCACACATACTCCGTTTAAGTTTGCGTTTGAAATTCAGCCAGGTGTAAGCATCTTGGTTATCAATACACAACAACCGGCAAAATATATGCGGGATTGGAGAAGTAGGCGTGGCACACAACAGACTTATTTCCATCTAAAAAACGGTATTTACATTATTTTCTGTTCTGAGCGCATCATGGTAAAGGGAATTCAGGAATAGTGTTAACAGTTTTAAGAATTTTATCATTTCTTTATCTTAAAACACTTTTGAGACTTGTTTCGTATATATTATGGTATTTCATATGTTTATATAGACGAATGCACAGATGAAGCGCAGACAAACATTTGTATCAAGAACCCTGTAGTTCGCAAAAAGGATTTAGATTAGTCTACTGATTAGCCAAGAGTTTCAATGCTTTTTCTTATCATAAGTCCAGTTAATTTAGCTAATCTGGGTTCGACGACACCCTTTAAGATACGAGTTTAAATTTGATAAAATCTTGCAGCGAATTTAGTAGCAATTTACCTACCAACACACATACAATCATACGAACTAACTTAAAGCAGTAAAGTTCTACAATGCAGCAAAAATAGCTTTAAGCTAAATTAAACTTGTATAATTCTTTCACTAAATTTGTGTTAAATGGTTACAAAAAATTTTCTGCAACAAAAAATAAAATACTTTGTTAGAAAAAAGAGAACAACAGCTTTTTGAAATAAAGACTTAAATGTAGGAGTAAATAAATTGAATAAATTCATAATCATTTACCAAAAAACAATAGATTGTCTAGTAGTTTAAGCTTAAAAGGAAATAATTTTTGATTTCCTTTAACGTCCTTTAATCTAATTTATATATAGACATGGATACTAACACTTTATCATTGACTAGGTAATTTTCAAACAATTTTCCAATCAATTTCTTTTAAATACCAAAAGAGCAAAAAGTAAAAACAAATAATGTTATGCACAGTGTGTATTTGTTTGAATCGATTTTTCATTTTCCGTTCTACGCAAAACTTTTACTTTGCTAATGTTAAAAGTTGTTATAACGAAGTATTTCCTTGTGTATGGGAATGCAGTAATTAAGGATATGAAAATGTTGGTTACAATAAAACACTCAAGAAAAGTGTGATCAAAAATAGTTAAGAAGTTAACTAAAGTTTCATTAATCTAACTTAATAAATTAAGAATTATATAGATGGTGTATATAACACATTCAAATGTTGGTTCTAGACTAACCTTTAAGTTTACCGATTGACTCGAAATCAATTTCTGAACCATTCTAACGATATGCGGCCGTCCGGAAGACTGGCTGACAAAGCCTTTTGAAAATGGCGAAAATTTCTCTATAACTTCTTATGTCCTTCATATAAATTTCTCTCTGGGCTAGAGTCTTACTATCTTACTATGTTGGAGTTCGGATAACATTTAATTTAAAAAAAATATCCTTAATCAACCTTAACTTCCGAAAGTAGTTTTTTATGCCACAACTTGCTTCTAAATGAGAGTGTTTATTAATATAAAATAAAGAGTGACACAAGTTTGAATCATAATACAACAAGAAAATATATTCTTAATATCAATAAAACGGGTTTTATTGGAAAGAACATTTTATGAAATTAATGTTTAAATGTGATTTTTGCCATCTGGCTGCCACGGCTGGCGCGTAGAAGACGCAATCAGGAACACCAATTTTCAAAAACTTTTTGCATTCTGACCATCATCGTTTTTGACGACATTTGAGCACATAAAGCGCACCAAATAGTTATTTTCTGTGGATGGATTGGTGGTAAAATTTTGAATGGAAATTCAAAATCAATATGAACTTTTGCTTTAGCCCATTCGCCGAATTATTTCGATTAAAAATTTTAAAATTATTTTTTCTGTTAGGACCAGCAATCAGGGGATGACCTTTACCAATGAATTGCATTGTGTTGGAAGTATGAAAATATGGTATGGGATGGAGGAAAGAGGGAGAAGTGTTTGTGAATAATGGACTTGCACTTATTCAAGTTGTAAGTGAGAGGGAAGACTTCAGTAGGAAGGTTGTTCCACATACGAACAGTCCGGTCAAAAAAATGAATTCTCCCTGTAATGCGTTGTACGATTCACCTGCCACTCGACTACAAAAGGATGGGCTCTTGAGGAAAAACATGTATTACGAACAAACGTACGGGTTTTGGGAACCAGATCCCTTATTTCGTCAGAGCACATCCCATGGTAGTAACGATTAAACAGAAAATATAACCCTCATTGCGACGGTACTCAAGGGAGTCAATAGAATTGGATACACACTGTCACCAATGAGAGCCTTTGCGTTCTCCTGCACGCGGTCTAGAAGATCCAAAATAGACTTTGAAGCACCGGCCGATACATGAGAGTTGTATTCCATACGCGGCCGGATATATGTCGTAAAAATAGTAAGGAGATCAGATGCAGTGAAGTATATCTTACACCGCCTTAAAAACTAAGGCACTTGAATGTTTCTTTTGACACCTTGAATATATGTTCTGTCCATCGGACATCACATTGTATCTTAATGCCCATCAAGAGATTCTGATTCCTAATTATACCACCCATATATATATATAGATGAGGTATCCTGATCTGTCACGCTCTTATGCATTAGCACGCAACATTGGGTTTTTTGGGCATTTAAACCGACCCTATTTGCTCGACCCCATTCCGAGACTATGTCAAGATCTCGGCCAAGCGTATCATTCATATTCTGCCTCATAGCACCGACATTGGATACACTTGGTCTGCATTCAAATGAGCACGAATGGCAAAGGTTGCTGTCATCTGCAGAAGAGTATACAGAGTTGGAAGTCTGACATTGGACATAGACTCTGTCGAACGCCTTGGAAATATATAAAGCAATTACCTTTCTTTGGCCAAAATGGTGAATGGAACGTCACCAAAATTCCTATAACAGAGCCTGTAAGTCTCCAGTAGAACGACCTCTACGAAAGCCATACTGGCGGTCGCTTAGTAGGTAGTTTAACTCTAAATATTTGACAAGATGGTAATTTACCATACTCTCCATAACTTTGGGAAGTGTCGAACAAATTGCAAATGTGCGGTAATTTTCAGTTGTTAGCCATTTCTTTCTTCGGAACTGGCGTCACATTAGCAACTTTCCAGCAGACTAGAGATTCCGTGGCATGGTATAAAGTGGTTAAAAGATTTGCTAAGTGACGAGCTAGCGTTGCTCCGGTGTAAGTCGATTCATAATGAATTTTCAAAGCAAACTAAACAAATAACACCAAACAGCTGTTACATGGGTGCTCAAATAAGAAGTGATGTCAACTCAAAGTTATGCCACTCTAAAAAGCCGATTTTTATATAAATTTTTTAGTAGCTACTAGGCCATGCGTGGTAGGTCCTCTCGCTTTAAAAATTTACTAAAACATATTCTTTAAAAAAATGTTATAATTCGGCAATTCACAAAGTGTTGTTATTGGCATATTGTTTGTATATTTTTTGATTTTTTGAATGTGACATTTTTAAAAGTTAATTATCGATTTTCCTTGAGCGTTTTTAATCTTGCAACGTTTGTAGTAAGAAATTAACAATAAAATTTAAATAGTTAGAGCATTTTTAACGAGCTTTGAAGTTTAATGCCAGTTTTCATAAAGATATTTAAAATTTAATAGAGGTTTACAAAACAATTTTTCTATGAAATTTTTCCTTAATCAACGTTTGCTTAATTTGATAAAACTTTATCAATGCTTATGATAAATATGCAATCTAGATAAATATTTGTGCAACCGCTTATACCATAAAGAAATTTACTGGATACTAAAATTTACTTTATATAATGCTTCTTTAAATACGTATTTCTAAAAATACGTAGAGTTCATTTAACACACTTTTTTTTTGAAAACCATATTTTATATTAAGTGATGCAATTTAAGAGAGGTGAGAAAGTCATGGTGATGGTACTAGGTCAGTATAGTAAAACCCTCAAAGAGTTTGGCGTTCGCATGTGTCAGTTTTTTTTTATGACATTTTAAATTTTTTCCTTATCTTGATGTTTTTTTGTTTAACATAACTCGAGAACCACTTGTCCGATTTTGCTAAAACAAACTCAAAATTTAGAATTACAATTTCTTTAATCCATTCATATAACGTTTTTCTTTATAATCAACAGTTTTGCCGGTAAAAATAAATTTGTGGAGAAAAAAAAATATTATAATTATTTCGCCCTCGAAAGTATGCTAATAATTAGTTTAATTTATTTTCTTAAAAGTACATGAGAGCGTATACATATGTGTTTGTTTTTCTTATATTAATCATACGTTCAAAATTACGATCATTTAGGATTTTTTTGGTTTTTATAAAAAAATAAAATTTTAATTTTAGAATGAAATATTAATTAAATGGAACATATCGTTACCTTAATATAAAAAGGCCCCAACTCATCAAAAACACTTTTTACAGGAGAAGGGAAGCTGAAATAATATAACTACACAAACATTGTCAAAAAACATCTTTATTAAAATTAAACGAGGAATTTAGATGTATGAGTCAGTGTTTTTTTCTTTCGAAAAATTGTGTGTATGAGTTAGGGCTTTTTGTGTTCTGCTTATAACTTCTTTATTTTTAATCTAATTTGCTTGAAATTTTAATAGAATGTGTATTAGCAACCATTCTACAAGAATCAATAAAAAACGGATTTCCAAAAATAATGAGTTGGGGTCTTTTTATATTAAGGTAACGATATACATCAAGGCCATCTATCAGGTCTGCTTTTTTGAACAAAAACAAAAAACGATTCTTTTTAGTTGTCAAAAATTTACAACCACATATACAAAGCAAAAGGAAAAAACGTGTATGTGTGGCATACCATAAACGTAAACAAACGTATACATGCACATGTAAGCAACATGTAAACAACTTTTGACAACTAAAAATAACAAAAACAATGATCATCAGACTTCTTGCGCAGACCTTTTCAATGGGCCTTGATATACATCATTTCGAAAATATTATAGGGGAAGCAAAAATTTAATGCAAATAATTAATTTATAAATTTTTCATTAATAAACAATTAGTTAACGGTTAATAAGATCTTTAAGCGTTAATCATATTATCGCTTTTGTTGATAGTTTCGTTTGTTTTTGTGCTTAAAAATCGCCTATTTTGGTCGAAAAGTTTTTGTGAACATTTGCGTTTATGCGATTTTATATTTTTGTTTATTGAAAGCCGTTTGCATTTTAGCTACCGATATATATCGAGCGCTTACTGTTGATTATAAAGAAAAACGTTATATGAACGGATTAAAGAAATTGTAATTCGTTATGTTAAACAAAAAAACATCAAGATAAGGAAAAAATTTAAAATGTCATAAAAAAAAACTGACACATACGAACGCCAAACCCTTGAGGGTTTTACTATACTGACCTAGTACCATCACCCTGACTTGGAATTTCTCACCCCCCAGACAATAATCCCAAAAATGTTCCATAGTGTAATCTAAGTCGATTAAGACGTGCCCGTCCTTCAGTCCGTGTGCTGAAGTCCCGCTTACTTTTGTACTACTCAAATGAAAAGAAAAATTTTGATGTTAAATTTGTGTTAAGCTTGGGATTGTGATCAGCACAATCGGTTAAGTTATGCACCCAAATGTGGCACAACGACCCTAAAAAATTTATATTTCTGTTACAAAAAATAACGTATATGGGTACATAAATTGGTGGCGGAATGCTCCTATTCTTTCCTTTTTCAGTTCTCTTCAAAAATACATGTATATTTTTCGTTAAAACAATTTTTTTTATATTTATTAGATGTACTGCCATTTAATCACTTGCTTCATTGTAAATTTTTTACACATTTTGTTGTACTTTTTTTCGAAATTTTCTTAAATATTTTTTCATAATTTTCTTACATTTGTTTACCTTAATTTTTTTTTATCAAATTAATTTAAATATAAAAAAAATAGTTTGCATACTGAAAAAAGCATGAGATGGGTAAAGGCTGTGCTGCCACCAGTAAAATAAGGGTAAATTCATTAAAAAAATTATCAAAATATATTGAAAATGCACAAATGATACTTGGAAAAATTGTTGTTGGAACAGTTCGGCTACTATTTCCTCTCTTAAAATTATTTCCAATTGATAAAGATGTCACAAGGGGTTAGTATTTTTTAACAAGTATGACTTGATTTGCCCTTGCCACTGTTTTTAAAGATTTTCTATAATTTAAAATCAATTCATGCTACTTTTTATTTTTTTTTTTAATTTTGTTACGTAATGGTATCAAGAATAAATTAAAAAAAGTATAGTCGAATGAAAATTTTGATGATTTTTGGAACTATTTTTGATAAAATTAAAAAAAAAATATATAGTATCTTGAAATTGTTTCCGAACTCAAAGCATAATTTTTTAGAAGAGGCTCTTGTAATCGAATTTAAGCTTAAAGAAAGTAAGACATATAAAAAACGTATGAACCCAAACGCGAAAAAGTTTAAGTTTATGGACGGAAATTTAAAAAATCGATTTAATGGAAATATTACTTAAATTTAAATAAATTGTGATCGGTGCACAACTTTTGATTTTATTCACAATTTACTGAGAAAACTGAATATCGATTTCCATACAAAAATAACATTCTAAATTTGTGTGTGTCACGAACGTTTTTTCTTTTTGTATGGAAATCGGTACTAAGTTTTCTCAGTAAACTGTGAATAAAATCATAAGTTTTGCACCGATTACAATGACATTAATCTCATTTCATTCGAAATTTTGTCAAGATAAATGTTTTAAAACCAAAACTGTGAATTTTGTGACATTTTTATTTTTTTTTTTTATTAATTTATAAAGAATTTTTTAAATTGTTATTTTTTTCAAAACTTCAACGATATCTCTGAAACTATAAGGCAAATTTAAAAATAATGTAAGTAAGGTTTTAAGATAATATTGTTGCCGAGTTTCGGATTTTTTATTATCTGAATATGGTCAACCCTCCTCTATTTATTATAATTTATGTGAAAGTGCCTTAATTTTGTATATCTCGAAAAGTAGAGCTGATAGAGAAAATAGAGATTAGATTTGAAATCAGCGACCTCAAAGTAGTAAAAATTTGCAATCAAATGCCAAATGGCTCAAAAAAGTTTAAATTTGTTCGCTTGTGTAATTATTCAGATGGTGGTAACGCTAGAAAAAAACATAAGTTTTAACTACAAATCATCTTTTTGTATGTGTGTGTAAAATATGCTGTTAATGTGTAAAGCATTTTGTCATATGTAAAGAAAAGAAAACGTTTATGTGTATGATTAAGTACTTGAATTTTTTTGTATGTGTTTGTATCTGTAATTCCTTCTAGCTGTCTGTCTCTATGTCCTTCCGTCTCTCACTCAAGTTTGTTGTATGTGCGTGTAGTAGTATGTAGGTTTTAAATGTCCGTCTTTCTATCTGTCTGTCTTTATTTATTTATTTTATTTTCCTTAACAATTCTCTACTCTACTTTATATTATTTGCTTTAAAAGTTTTTGTTGTCTTGCAATCGTTGTTGTTGTTTTTGTTGTACATGACATTTTAATACTTTTTTAACATTTTCATTTTATTCTGTATTTGTTTAAATTTACTCGCACATACAAAAACTCACGTTCTCCTACGTACAGTCAACTGTGTATAAGTGATTCTCTGTGTGAATGAGTGTGATAACATGCGTGTGTATTTTGTTATTTACCAACAAAAGGATTAAGGATAATTTTATTTTATCATTTTGCTTGCAACGAGCCGAATTAATGCCATCCGTTGATTAGTCTGTTGTCTAAATGATCTTTTCGCTTTTTGATCTTCAATAAGTTTAATTAAAAACAAATCAATATTAAACTTATTTTTTTATAGTTCTTCTATTTTGCTGCTGTTGTACCTTTAACTTTAAAAACAAATGAAATTTCGTCTGCAGAAAATTAGTGATCTCTCAACGGGCTGTTGCTATTAACAATTTATTTCTTTTTATATTGTAGCTCCTATTGAAGGAGAAAGTGCAGATATTTGTGTGCTGGGTGCTGGAAGATAAAATTATGGTTTTTGACCTGCTATTAAGATCGTCGTGAGGTGGGGTTATATTGACATATTAATATTCAACATATCTGGCCTTTGCATTTCACACTGCAGTTTGTGCATGTTTCGTGAATATTTTAAGCGTATGCGGACTTTTATTGATAAACCGCTAAGAGCCTTAACAACTTTATAAAATCCTTTAAAGCATAATGTTATGTGAGGTTTTAGCACAAAAAGCAGGCAGAAAGATCTAAAACATTTCATGGCCGAGACTAAATTTTTTAAAAACTAAAAAGCATAGTTTATTTTAATTAAATCTGCTTGGAGTTTGTACACAATTCAGACGATAAAGGAGATGGGGGTCAACATAGTTGGAATCCATAAAACCCTTACAATAAGTTCTCTTAACACTTTTGAATTGTTGAGTGCATTGTTTTTGATTTAATTAATTCCTGAAATTAATTAAATTTAACCACAAAAAAGAACGAGTCACTATAAGATGGAGGGTACAAATGATTTTGTATTGCCCACAATAGCACTATCACTTGTTGTATTTAAGTTTATAAATGTTTGTAAATATTACATTGTGTGTGTATTACAGGAGTGCAAGTTATTTTTTTTATTTTGCTGGTTAGTTTGCTGTGTGCCATTATTGTTACAGCCAACAGTTGTCATAATGATGTTGATGATAAAACGTATTCATTTTCTATACTTTTGTGTTAAAGAGAGTGGAACAAAATAATGCAACAAAACAACATCACTCTACTGCATTTTTGTATTCAATAGATTAGCAAATGCATTTTTTACTAGGATTAGCATTAGCATCAATATTGCCAAATGTATCTGGCGAAGATAGCGGGAAATTCAATGGTTAACCTTTAATTCAACTATGGACACAGGGACATAGACGGGAACTATATGAATGCCTCGTTGGTAGAAGCAGGCTTCACTTTGTATCGGAATGGTTCAACATATGAGAGATGTATTTCGCTCTCAAAGAGTTTGCAATTTATCGCACAACAATTTCATATTATTGCTTGTGAGAGATGGTTCGATTAAACTACCTGTGGGAAAACCAGAAAAATCTGGCTCTCTATGGGTGCAAAAGGACTCATCGAGCTCTAAATTATTCCAGATTTCACTTCAGGAACCTGATTGGGGTTATAACTGGTCATTGGCACATTAGGAAACACGCCCAGAGACTTGCACTTCTTTAACTGTGAAGAAATTGTGACAACGAGGAAGAAACTAAAACTGTTTGGTCGAAGAAGCGTTAGGGACAAAACATGTCTCTCCGATATTGATTTGAATAGGATCTACTTCTATATTTAATCAACTTGCTTGCTGAGTGAAAATTTAAGCAGCCGGGTAATAAAGGGCCCCTGAACCCGCTTGAGCTGTGCTTGATTACGGCTGCCAATGATTTATTTATTTAAAAACACTTGTATAGTCGTTGGGACTGACCAGTTGATGAAATTTATTTGATCCGTTTACTTCATTTCACCCTTTTCGTATGTATGTATTTGCTTTTCAACTCTTCTTTTTATGGTTCACTTCTCCTAGAGATATACTACATTTATATGCTACGAATAAAGTTAAAACAATTTAACTTTATTGTTAAAACATTATTTACATGAAAGAATATTGCATAATTATTTTAAAAGGCTACGTGCTTTAAATAAACATTTAACAATAGAATAATCAATATAACATAACAAAATTATTTATTTACTGAAGATCTTAACGACGCACAAAAATACAAACGCACACAGATGCATGTGTTAACACATATTTTAACGCCTTTGACTAGATGTATCTGTTTAAAGTTGTTAAAGCGTTACAATTAAAGTGATAATTTATTCGATTTACAAGATGGCATATGTGAAAATGTGAATTTATAGTGAATTATTGCTTTGTGCAACGAAGTGGAAAAAACATGGCCATTTATTATAATTTTAGCTAGAGGGAAATATTATGATTTTGGAAAGGTGGCTATATGTGAGCTCTTGAGTTTCTTAGGATTTCAATAGACGAAAAAAATCAAATGTATTCGGTTTTATGAATATATAAGAGCCCTTTCCACAAAATGAACTTACGATTAATTTAAAGTCTATGTTACCTTGATATTGGTCGGTTATAGGGAAGACCCTGACTGAATTTAAAATTCAAGGAGAGAATTAAATAACTTTTACAAAACAAAAAGAATGTGATTAACGTATGAAATTTTAAAAATATTATTTTTAAAAGAAAACAAAATACGTTTATAAAAAGCAATTATGGGGAAACGTCCTACATTAGTACGACGTGCGACCAAATTGTATTCCTAACATGTGACTGCGATAATGACGATGACGCCGTTATGGATCACACTGTTCCGGTTGTTTCTGATGAGAAAGAACCAACTAATAAAAAATGAACAACACAATTTTCAATACAGCAACCGATTGGACTGAGAGCAACACTAACTGGCAGAAATAATAAGTAAAAAATATTACTGAAGAAAGAAAACTGGAGACATTAAAAAACAACGTACTTATCTGAAATTCTTAAAACACTATTTTTTTTTATTTAGAAATATTACATGTACAGTATTAGAAAACACTGACTTTCTATTGCAATTTTCTATTTTTAATATCGATTCATGAGTCGAGGGCATAGTTGGGGATCACTAAATTAAACTGCGAAAAAATAAGTTTGCACTATTTTTATAGCTTGAGTGATGATGATTTTTTTTACTGGTACTAAACAAATTGAGTGGTATTGCAAATTTTTTCTCTATCACAAAGGCCGAGGCCACGCAATGAGCGGCAAAGCGACGAGCGGCAGAGCAACAAATTAAAATATGTACTACGGAAGTGGTCACTAATGGTCAGCGACATTTCTGAGTGGGTAAGCGGCGCCGCTTGGCCGTTTGGCCCTATGCTCCTTGTAGGAGTTTAAAGGAACTAATATATAAGCGGCGCCGCTAATTTTTTGTTATTTTATAAGCGGCAAATTTTTAACATGGCAATAGTGAAGGATTTCACAGACTTACGGCGGTATTGCCAAAATCTGTCTGTAGATTAGCTTTTTTTATATGATGAACACCAAATATTTATATTTTCTTAAACGCATCAAATTCTTATAAATTTGAATACGATTTTCGCGTTAAAATATTAAACAAACCTCTCAGGAATGACGTTCAGTAATGAGCCGCTTAAAGTCGCCGCTCTTTCGCTCATCGCTTTACCGCTCATTGCGTTGTCTCGGCCTTACGGTGATTGGATGCCAAAAATCTGCACTCAATTCAAATAGTGCACAATTTGAACTTGCAATCAGAAAATCTGCATAAAAACATATTCTTACTAAAATTTATGGTTTTAAAATTTTGTGTGCAAAGGAAATTAAACCAAATAAAATTTTGTTAATAACTGAATATTTGGGTTTTATCATAAAAAACAGGGTTTTTTTTTCTAATTTAGTGCAAAATTTTCAGTTGCATTCAATTAAGCGAATAACAAAAAAGTGTCAATATTGATTTTTTAAATCCAGTTTTTTTTAAGTGCAACATTTTTAAACATCATAGTCATTCATGCTTAATGAAGCTGTAAATTTTCAATTTTTTAGTCAACAACAAGAAAATTATTTTCATAATTTTGCGCTATCACTAAGTTTAAACTGCGTAATTAGTGCACTATCCCCATCGATGATCGAGCCACGACATTAATTATTTCCCTCGCTCCTCAGCCTTCTGTTTTAAGAACCGATGTTTCGGTTACGAGAGGCAGTCTATGAGATTAAAACAAAAAATTTTGTATTTCCTACACCCCTGGTGCGGAGGCTGAATTACACATGCGCAGTGAGAACTGTCCGTCCGTCTAAAACTTGTGGTCAACTTAATTTAATTTTAGGATTTTTGGTATGTAAATAACAATTTTTTCGGTAGGATGACAGGATTCGTCCTTTGAAATACCTTACCGTGTCCCCATACAACCTATTACCCCGAATAGGGACCCAAAGCTTCTTTTGGTATAAACAACAGAGCCAATTTAATTATAACCAATTTAAGTAATTCGTGTAAAAGACAACAAGATGCTTTATGAAAATAATTTTAAAATGTCCACCTGTGTCCTTATTAATATTTAATATCCAGCTTATTCATTTTAATTCACTCAAATTATCTTTTTCTTTCTGCTCTTCCATTTATTACCTTTCAAAGTCATTAACATAACAATAAAGTTTAACTCCAACTGCCATTTAGCTTATAATTTCATTAGAAATTTTACCTGTAGTTGACTTTTCGCCATGCGTATTTAAATGCCCAGTGCAGTTGTAATTAAAAGCATTAAAAATGTCTAGATTTTTAATTGTATTTCCCTATTTGTTGTGCATAAAGCTGAAGTACCAGTTTTTTATTTTTAATGTTACAGAGCAAAAGGGATGCTAAAAAAAGATATAGAAAAAAGAAAAATATATGAAACTAAATAATAATAAATGATAAACATAATGAAACTTTAACAGTTGTGTGCTTTTAATATTAAAAATAAAAAATCAGCTTATAGTGGTTTTTCAGATGAAATAGTTTATTTTTCATATTTTTTTTCTGGGAATTTGATGGAACTTCGTTGTAGAAATGCATTGCAACTATGGTAATTTTTTGTGTTAGAAAGGATTTATTAAAGTATGGAATTAGTTTGTGAGGAGAAAATATTTTAGCAAATGTTAATACAAATTTTAAAATCTAAGCTTAAAAGGGTAAATATAATAAAGATTGGCGAAATATAAATAATGGAATTGTGCTACATATAGAAATATACCGGGGTCCACATGTACAAATACTGGTTTGCTGATGTCTAAAGACAATGAAAATATTTGGCACTTCCTGAAGACAGTTTCATGCGTTTGTGCTAATATGTGTAACATCTTAAAATATTTAATATTCCAATTTTTAAAGCTTTTTAGAAAAGTCTTATTCCCTTAATATTAAAACATAATTTAGAAAAAGAAATAATTCCCACATTCTTTTTTAGTTAATTTTAAAATATTTGCTTGACACAAAGCATATTTACTAAGTATGTATGTATATGTTTCCAAGGAGTAATTTCAGCTGAAAGCTTCTTTGTACGGATTTTTGACATTTAGACTAACTCAATTAAAATATATATAAAAACCGATCATACATGTAGAGAAAAAATAGGTTTAAATATGGTCACCTCCAACCAAAATTTTAAACATATTATGGTCAATATAACTATATAATGGTCAGCGACAACCATACTATGGTTAGATTCGTCCTCCAACATGAACCCACAACCGTATATTGGTTGCCTCTAAAACTGTTATGGTTAAACATGATAATAATTTGTTTTTAAATTTACAATAGTATATTCCTCTTTTTCAAGAGCATCATACTATGCTTGATAACTAACCATGCTATTGGATGTGTTTAACAAATCTTAGTTATTATTGATCATAACATGTTTGAAGGCAACAATAATATGGTTGGGGCTTCTTTATGGAGGCCTAATTTAACCATTATATGGTTGTAGGTCACAATAATATGGTTATATTAAACATATTATGTTTAAAATTTTCTTTAAAAATTGTTTGGTTAGATAGAGCTGACCATATTTAAACATGTTTTTTCTCTGGGTGTACCTATAAAACACTTAAGTCAAATATAAAAACGAAATTAGCCAAAAATTTTGATCAGATGTGAGTTCGCAAAGAAAGTGATCTTGGAGATTAAATTTGTCAAAAACTTTACATTAATACTCAAAACATATCACAAAAGTAATAATCAACACTTTCTTTACATTTATCGCTTTTTTCTACCTAAAAGTATGCTTTATATTGTATTGTGTTATCCTTTAAGCTTTTATCTCACAATTTCAATCTTTTGCTACTTAATAAGACCATTTACTCTTACTCTTAAAAACTTACAAACACAATGACACACATTTGTATTAAAAATTACACAGGCAAACACGCTCACACAAACTTGTACGCATATTAAAATAAGTAAGAATGCTATAATTCAGCTGTGTCGAATGGTTTATACCCTCCACCAGGATTTTTCGACATTGGATCTCTAAAAACGCGTTTTATCCGCATTAAATATGTAGTAAAAACTTCAAAATATGCCCTAAAAATTGTTCAAAATGTGCCCCAACAAATTCAAAAGTTGATAATTTGAAAACAAAATATGCAACAATTTAATAACAGTTCCAATTTATAAAAACAATCCTAAAATTATAATCGGTAAATCACAACCACGATCGAACTCAAAGACGAATTTTCGAAATTTTACAGTATTTGGAAAGGAACATTATCCAGATATTAACATCCATATACACCGAAAAAATATTAGAGTTTTTTATCGATTAAAAATATTGTTCAAAACGTATTAAAATTTAACTTATGTAATAATTGAATCAATTATTTTTTTGTTGAAAGAAAATTAAAAATATAATTTTGATTTAATTAACATTTTAGTTGTTTTGAAATAATTTTTTAATTAAAATATTATAATAAAATAATAAAAACAATTTTTCGTTTAACATCAATCAACACATTGTGTAAAAGGGCAAAGTTAATGAATCATTTTTTTAATTAAAATTAAAAATATCATTTATTGAAAAAAAAAAAAAAAATTCAAATATTAAATTTTGATAATTTTTATTAATCGATATAATCATTTTGGTAATAGGTGCAAAATCAACAAAACGGTTGCTTGATTCTATGAATTCGGAATAAAATTGGTGATTAGAGACAATTTTTTATTTTTTTCTGTGTAAGATCTTTTGTCTTAAAGTGATTTTTTTTTTATGTTAACATTTCAAAGGAAGTAAAAACTATTTAAGGATTGGAGCTTTGGGCAGATGTGAACTGATTCGAAAAGAATTAAATTAGCAGTAAAATATATTTGGTGCAAATTTAATATTAATACCAATATAACTAGATAGTTTAGGGACACAAAGAGCCTAATGTAGAAAGAAGTTACACAGACTTTGTCCTTATTACAATTACAATTTAAATGTAAATATTAACCAAAATAATCAAATTATCTACAAAAACGTAACTTGTACTTTACGCACAAGGTTAACATGAACAGACAACCAGGCAGACGGACAGATTTAAATAGTGATTCTGAGTCGGTCGGTATACTAATTGATTGGTCCAGATTTCTATGTATTACACACATCGACAAAAACGTATATAATTGATTTTTCCTTAAGTTTTGCTTATATATAAAGTTTTATAGTTTCAATTAACAGTTATCTTTAGTAACAACCTGCTTTGTCTTACAATGTTCGAGCAGAAATAAAATAAAGATCACGAAATTGAAGCAACACGTTGTGTATAGATACCGATAGATATTTAAAACAAAAAATCTAAAAAAAATTTTATATGTATCAAACTATGCCTCAAAAAGCTCTTTTAACTAAATTATACAAAAAAAAAACTGCAACCGGTAAAATATGGAATAACAAATCGATGCCAAAATTTATAAAGAGCTCTAAAAAACGGATAAATATATTGTTTCTGCCTTCATTGGTCGCTCATGATAAAACATGCAATTGCATATTAATGGTTTGCCTGTTGATAAGCTTTAAACGAATTTTCATAAAATGAAGGTTTGTTAAATAAAACAAATATGAGCCATACTTCTTGCAAATAAGATTTTTGTTACGCTTTAGGGAGTATTAAGGTGTTTTTTTTTGTTATCGAGATATGGGCCTTTACCGATTATGAAAAAAATTTAATGGTATTTTTCTAGAACTAAATAACTTTATTGCACCAAAGCTCACTAAACAGTAAATATTTTACAGTTACGTTACAGGTTTTTCGAGTATGGGCTTTATGGTAACTTGTACTTATGGCAAAATTTGGTACAATGATTTTTTATTGTAAAGACTAGGGTGGCCGTTATTATTTTTTTTTTGTATTTTCACTTGGCAAACCCCTTAGATTGGTTCCAAATTAGAAAAAATAATATATAAAAAAATTTAGATCGTTTACATAGTTATTGGGCGTGCCTTGAGCCCACAAAGTTTGCTAAAAATTCTATTTTTCTCACTATGTTTCGCTATAATTGTTGATAACTTCAGTAATATTTATTTTAGAGAAAAACCTTATTCACAAATAATCAAGGGCTATATCTTATGAACAATGTTGCTCTGTATTAGTTTTCTTTAACATTAATATTTAATCACGAAAAAGCCAAATTAAAATATAACACAGAAATTTTTACATAAAAGTATAAAACGGTTAAATCTGACTATATGGCCGGCCAGTGCAAATCACCAAAATGAAAGATTATGCGACCCGGAAATTATACGCAAAAAATCGAAACAATTATGCCGAGTTTCTGAGGAGTAAAGAGTTTCAATTTTTTACTAATGTATATTTTGTATCTGTTTACTTCACAAATGTCAAGATCGCCATTTGCAAAGAAATATATCATCTTCCGATAGGGTAATGACTAAGTTAGCACTTAAATAGAAATTGCTTGGTATCGCACATAATATGACAAACTAAATATTCTCTAATTCACTATTTGTGATGGTGGAGGTTAAAAAAATCACACAGACAAACGTACTCACACATATTTCTATATAAAATAAAAACATTGTCATATTGGTTGACTTAACAAAGGATTAAATTTAAGTATTTAAACAGATATTAAACAACATGTTGTTACATTATATACATGTAAATGTTTATGTATTTTCTTATTTTTTGTTTTACTTTTAGATTTTGCAAATTGTATTTTTTTTTTTTTGTTTAATTTAAAAAGGAAAATCTGAAAAAATATATGTATACTTGTGGCACAACAATAATGAACATGTGTTTGTTTGTTTCTTGGTTGTGTTCCAGTTCATCTTATTTTCATACAAACATACTGTAAATGTTAATGTTGACAATCATACTTAAGAATGCCAGGATATGGAGAAGAATATTTAATTTTATTTTTGATTTTTTTCAATCTGTTTGGCACAATTATATGCTGAAAACAGGGTTTATATGCAACAAACATACTGTTATATATGCAGTAAACTGAAATGTGTACTTAATATTTAACAGATACATAAACTTATCCAATTCTAATGTCATATCATCAGACAGTTATTTCTTTTTAATAATATGGTTATCAAAAGGCAAAATGTTACCAATAATAAAAAAAGTGTTTTAATGTTGTACAGAAGATTTTATTAAGTTTTTTTAGATAGAAATCTAAAATAGGTGTTAAATGCTGTTGATAATATTCAAATAAAATACAATTTTATATTTATTAGGAACATTTTCTTCAGATTTCTGCATGAAAAATATAATTAATAATAATTGCTTATTTGGCATGAATTCTAATGAAACAAATTATCAGAAATCAATTTATTACAATTAACCTTTCGATTAAAAAGGAACCAACAACCGAATTTGTAAATAAAGGGTGGTTAAATGGTAAGGGCCGATGTTGGTTTAGAATAAAACACAAATTATTTAGGAAGTTATTGTCATTTCTTTTTATTATGATAAAATTGGTATGGTTCAATTATGTATGGAACAAAATATCGGCCAAATGGCGACCTCGGCGGCACAACTCCATCCGATGGTCCAAATTTTCGAACTGAGGTTTAATGCGAATTATCTCATCCTTTAGCTCTTGAATTGTTGCTGGCTTATCGACGTACACCTTTTCTTTCGAATAACCCCAAAGAAAGAAGTCCAACGGTGCCAAATCACATGATCTTGGCGGTTAATTGACATCGCCACCTCTTGAGATAACACGGCCATTGAGGTAGTCGCTCAAAAGAGCCATTGTTCGTTAGCTGTGTAGCAAGTAGCATCGTGCTGTTGAAACCACATATCGTCCACATCCATATCTTCCAATTCGGGCTATAAAAAGTTCGTTATCATCTCACGATAGCGAAGACCATTCACAGTAACTGCCTGACCGGCCTCACTTTGAAAAAAAAATACTGCCCGACGATGCCGCCAGCCCATAAACCGCACCAAACAGTCACTCTTTGTGGTTGCATTGGCTTTTCGACAATCACTCTTGGATTATCATTCGCCCAAATGCGGTATTTCTGCTTATTGACGAATCCACTGAGGTGAAAATGAGCTTCATCACTGAATTCGAAAATTGACCATCTATTGTTGCAGTTTCTTGCCACCATTCTGACTATTGGCTTTAGTTCCTGAGTCAATTGCACCTTGTTAACGTGTAAATGCAAGTCTTAATGCATAATATTCGTCAACGACGAGCGTCAGAGGTGCAATTTTTGGGCAAGACGACGAGTTGAGGTGAACGGCTCTGCAGCCATACTATCGCGAACAGCAGCAATGTTTTCTTCAGTACGAGCTGTGCGATTGTATTCACATCTTTTACAGACCCACTCACAAGACCTTCTCGATAGCATTATATGGGCGAAAAAGTCTGTTTTGTAGATCTATTGTTTTAAGCAAAATATGATACAATCCCAATAGAAAACATGTTTTCTGCAAACATTTGCTTTTATTTAATTCAAAATTTCCACACAATATTTTATGCTGATAGTTCATAAATAGAACCATCAGTTTGAAACACATAAATGTTAGTATTGAAATCACGCAAGTCAAAATACTAAAGTAAATTCAAATTTTAAATTTCATTTCATTTAACATCTTTTCCCATACCACCGTTTAATGAAAACCAATTGAAAAGTAATTATGTATATGCAAATTTGGCAATACGCTAAAGAAACTCCTCTGAAGTCAAACATTTTACACGAAACATGCCTTCCAAATGTCTACAAAGTTAATTGAGCTACTCGAAAAAACAACTACAAAATTATTGGCAACGCTTTGCAACGTTTAAAAGGCCACCATGGTCATCATAGTGTTGTTTGTTCGCGGGAGGCTGTTAGTTATCTTGGCGCTTTGCCGGATGAACTAATACCTGGACATGAATGTCAATTAAGATGAGGCAACCACACAATTTTCATTTTGTTTTTGTGTATAAGGTGTGGGCAATAGTGTACAATAGAAAAGGTACATCAAAATAAGATGAGCTGGCCCAAATTTTGGAATTCAATTCTTGTCTTCACCGTCATTATTTATGTAATGAAAGTTTTAGGACAAAGCAAGAATATCACTTTTGCCCCAAATTAATAAAGCTGCTGCAAATATATGCCGCATTAGTCCTAATGAATTCAAAAATTCAAAAGCATAAGCCAGACAATTAATTGTTCTGTATGACTTTCAGTCAAATCATTTCGAAACAATCACGAAACTTATAAAGGTTTTTGTCTTTGGCATGGCATATAAAGTTGTGGTAATTAAGATGTTTAGCTATCAGCGTTATGATGATTTCGATAAGCAGACAGGTTATGATAAGGTTATGGCAACAATTTGAATTTAATGTGATGCTGCTTACAGACAGTGCAATCTACATCAAGGCAATCTCAAAATATCAAAACGTTTTGATGTAAATGAAATCTCAAATGAATGAAAATTAATTTAATTTTCTAGATTGCGTTGCATTTCTGTACCCAGCATAAATGATTTGGAAAGAAAATATATTTGCCAAAACCTAACAAGTTTGTTACTTAGAAATTGTTCAAAAATTTACTATAAATTCGAAAATAGAATTTTTCAAAATAAGAAGTATCTTTTAAATTTCCAACAGAAACTCCATTGGGATCAATTGTACTCCCAACCCATTGTAGCAGAAAATGTAAGAAAAGCTAAACACACAGTTTATTGTTGGTGTTTCGTCTTAGCTTTGATATCGTTCCAAATAAAACTTGGGTGTTTGCAATTCTCATTTGCTTTACAGTTTTATTTGTACAACATCTTTGACTTTTCCAAAGTCTTTGGATAAAGGTTTCCTGATGATCTGGCCAAAACAACCAGTGAAATTTGCATAGGAACTAGCTAATCCCCCAAGAATAAATTTCACTGCATTTATCAAGAAGGAAAATTAAGCACACAACAACATCTTGTTAATGAATAGGACGACTTTTGTATTCCCGAAAATAACTTGGACTATAAATTACTTGTTCTACAAGAGGGTATTAACTCGAAATTTAAAAAATTTCAGTAGAATCATAACAATTTTTAACAAAATATTAAAGGCATATAAAAAGTAATTTTTACAGTAACCATTTCATTACCAAAAATTTGAAATATTGCGTGCCGATTTTTTGTTTTCAAAAAGTCAAGAAATAAAAATTTGGAGTCAATATCCCCAGGTTGTTCAAATGAGATCGATATGTATAATAGGGTGGGTCAATTTGTTCGGGCCAAAAAAAGTGATAAATCGTTTAGCAAAATCAAGAACGCCAGCAATATTTGAAAATGTACAAAAACTGGTACTAAGCGCAAAAGTTAATAAGTGATGTTGTGGTTTAGTAGTTACGTCTTGCTTTGTGGCCCAGGATGCGAATGTTAAATCCCGGTTTGGCCAGTATTTTTCTTTTAAATACGTTTTTATTGAAATTGTTATTTTTATTTTATTGTTTTTATTCAGATTTAAAAAAGTTTTTAAAAAGGTAATGCAATTTTGAAAAAGAAAATTGAATTTGTTCACAATCAGAGCAACAATTTTTCTTATTTCTTCCCAAAGTATTTAATTAATTTTCCTTTCATTTTCAAACAAAAATTTTAAAAGTTGAGTCAACTTCTAAAGGGTGTTTTTTTATGGAGTGATACAAGTTAAATATGACCATATCGGCCATATGGACGCCACGGCTGGCGCGTAGAAGGCACAACCTGGAACACCAATTTTCAACAACTTTTCGCATTCTGATCATCATCGTTTTTGAAGACATGTGGGCCAATGACTCCGCCAGCCCATAAAGCGCACTAAACAGTAATTTTCTGTGATTGTTATGGTGTTTCGACAAAAGCTTGTGAATTCTTCTCACTTTAAATGCGACAGCTCTACTTATTTACGTACCCATTCAACCAGAAATGGACTTCATCGGAAAATAAAATTTTGAATGCAAATTCAAAATTAATATCAATTTGTGCTTTAGCCCGTTCGCCGAATTATTTTGATTAAAAATTTCAATAATTTGCACGCGTTGCTCTGGTGTAAGTCGAGCCACGATGAAATGAAAGCAAACTAAACAAAAAGCAATTATCAGCTGTTAAATGGGTGGTCCAATAAAGCAGTGATGCCAACTCAAAGTTGTATCACTCCAAAAAAAAATTCCCTCTACTTCAGCAACAATTTGTATTAAATTGTTTCTGACGCTTAAAATAATTTATTTAGTTTTGAATGAAAGTTTTTACAAAATATTCCAACAAATAATAATAAATACGTAATATTGTTCTGGGCATAATTTGCAAACGCTTTCTTTATTTAAAATGTGTGCGGTCGCGAAAAAAAATTGATGCTCTATTATGAACACCAGTGAAAATGTTGCTGCCTACTGTGAACAAATTCTAATATAAAATACAATTCCTCTTAACCAATTATTTATGTACAGAATTTTCTAAAAATGTGCACAGAAATTGAAAGCTAACAAAATTCTTCTAAACAAGCTCTCTTTCGAAGTTTCTTGAATTTTCCGCAGATTACGATTTTTCTATACGCTTGGTGGGCAAAAAAAATTGACCCACCATAATGTATAAGCAATACAATTTAGTTCCATTTCAGTTAAAATGTTCTACTTTAGTTTTGTTTTTCTTCAGCTTTGTTTTTTTTTAAAGAAATATTTCACATTGTTTTTTTAGCTTTTCAATCTTTTATTATTTTCCTATTCCGTGTGATAACCTTTCGAATGCTTGGTACCGTTAACGGTCATAAAAAAACGTGCAAATGTTGATTGATCTTCTGGATTATAACCTTCATCAGTTTCACCTTAATTGTCATCATCAATAACTTCTGTGGGACTTCCAACCTCTAGTCCACTCATCTACATAATCGTTATTGCTTTTCTGAGCCCCAGGCGGATTTTCTTCATTATTTGTCGGAGTCTGAAAAGCGAGATTATTATAATTTATTTTTTTTAACAGTATGGCCGTTTTCTTTTTTTTTGTGGTTTTGAGTCTGGCTATCAAAATCAACAGGGTCATGAACGACTGCTCAAATGTTGTTATTAGGTTTTGAGGTGGTTGTTGTGGCAGTTAATCGTGTGACGCTGCTTCCGCCAAAACCGCCTCCAATAATTGTTGTTGTTGTATAAGTTGTGTAAGTTTTCGAAAAGTTCAAAATATTTCGCGATGCACAGTGCGAAATTCAGGAAGTTTAGCGGAACTTTATTAAATTTTTTAAATACATAAAATGCATAAGATTACTCATTATTGCGGTTGCTTAATATCCCACCTCAAAAACCTCATACTCGGTTTGGGGATTTACCCTGCGAAACAACTCCAAAATACACCTGAAAGTTGCATTTTTTATTCAATTATACTTTTTGCATACAGAAAGATTTTCGATTTGTTTCAGTTAATAGAGTGGTACATACAAACGGCAGTGCAGTAGGCCATGATTTTTACATAATTTATTTTATGAGAAAATTGTCAATTATTGGCATTTAAATAATTGCAAAATCGTTTCGTACTCGTGTGTGATTGGTTCACTAAAAAAGTGATTTTTAAGAAGTAAGTAATTTAGTTTTTTAACTTCGTTGGAGACATTAAAAGGTGATACCGTATAATACCATCTTAAAACCCACAACATTTTAAAGGTATGTTTTTCCTCTATTGGGAACACAAAATATCTTCTGCGATATTTTGCGATCTTCTTTTAAATTAAACTTTTTCCAGAATGACTTTGCAAATTTCATATAACTGTATTTTCTAAAAGGGGAAGGAAGAACCGACATCGGAAGCCATCATTGGTTTTGTTTTGGAAAAAATAGGCTTACCAGTGCTAACATCTGACGCTCTGTACAGTTTAAAGGCACCTGTTCGTGCGCTAGTTTGTAAAATACAAAAAAGGTGGTGGGAATCCAGTCGAAATTTAGCATATTTTCTATAAAAAAAAAATGCAACTCAAAGCCTTAAAAAAAACACATTAATTTTTATTAAAAATTTAAAAAAATCACAAATAGAACTGGTTTACATGGTTTAAATAATTAAGTTCCGCTAAACTCAAGAAATTTTGCACTGTGCGATGGGAAGAAAAATATTAATTTCAGAAATATTTTAAACTCTATAAATAAAATCTTTTTTTATGTTACCCAAAACTGAGGAAAACCTAAAGAATGTCTTTAGTCCAAATTGTGCAAAATTGTAAATATGTACCATTAAGATTATTTTTATTTGAAGAAAAATATAAGTAATTCAGGACTTAAACGTAAAACCATATTTTGTGTAAAAATATTTATCAATGTAAGCCATGTTCTTTATTTCTATTCTAAAACTTCCTTTATTTATTGCCAATTTCTCCAATTCTATTTAAATATCAATTCATTTTTAAATAAAGTTGTTTTTCACATAATTTAGTTTTTATTCGACATAAAAAGAGAATTTTAAACATAAATTGATATTTAAATAAATTGCTGATTTATAAAAATTTACTAATTTTTTTTCCAAAACTACTTTTAATTACTCTCTAGTTCATTTTACAAACTTTTCTTAACGAAATACATATTTAAAAAAGAAAAACATCTTATTGGTGATTATTTCCTTCCTTATCCTTAAATAAGTATTTACAATTTAAAAGTATCTTCCTTTAAGCTTCTTACAAATCCATACAAAAGAAACTTTTCCTTTCATTGTCATGTTTGAAGTGTGATTCTTTCTTTTTTAGGATAACGCTTTAAAAAGAACACAAAACTAAAGCACTTCTTATAAACTCTAAAACTAAAATGCTCATTTAACAAATAGAGATAGATAGAAGTAATTAAACAGAGACACTTTAAAAATACAAACAATAATACAAATAAACTGCTAGAAAAAAAGAACTCTGACAAAAACTATTTCAAAAAAGTGTTTAAAAAGGAAAAACCAAATAAAAGACAATACAAATTTATTCCCCAATTACAGTTAAAAATTAAAATGGTATTAAAAAGATTCTCAAAAATAAAATGCTAAACAATCAACAAAATCACCAATAAAAGAAGAGTTCATTAAAACTGCAAAACGGGAGAATAAAAGGAGAATATCAAACGTAAAGATTATCTGTAGTTGTTATAAAAACAGCAAGTTTTATATAAAAATTTTAATTATGTTAACAAAACGGTTAATTGGGGTATTGCGAAACATCAGCAGATATCGTAAATCCGTTGCTAAACTACATTCAAATGTGTTAATATAATTTGAAATACGATAAAAAAATCTGTTTAATATTTATCTACATCGTGGCATAAAGGCTTGTATACAAGGTGAAGCAAAAGTTGTCATCCTATATTTTTTTACTGTAAGTTTTCTAAAAATTTAAAAAGTTTACTTATAATAAATTCTTTTGGCTTGTGCTTTATTGATATCTTAATTTTGTCCTTAAGGTATATTCAGACCTAACAGTGAAGTAAATGGATCGAATTTCAGCTTTATTTTTAACAATTTCTACTGATTTGCTTTAATTAATTTATTTTGTAAGAAGATAATTGTATAATGTTATTTAGAAACTGTTAAATGATGTTTGATCTAATAGAATTAGCGTTTTCGTGTAGGACGTCAAATATTTTATATGTGTGTACATAGCTTTAAGCTACGGGCCAAATATTTGACGAAAAAAACGGAACCAACAAGCGAACTAAATAATAATTTCCCTTAATTCCAATATATATTTTGATTATAAATTCACATCTTACAGAAAACAGTTTTTTGCAATGTCTAGCAGTATAATAAGCTTTAATTTGTGACATTAAGAGTTTGTTAAATCTCACTAACTATTAACAAAAGTAGTGGCTACGCTTATTTGGTCAAATATTTAATAAGTGTGACCGTAGCTTTAGACTTGCAGTTAGCTTAAAACAATTACGAATCTTAGGCAAAGGGCCATTTTGGTCAATACTTGTTTTACAAAAATAAATCCCTTATGCAAAACAAAAGTTAAAGATCACATAAGTTAACCAACAAATTAAGCCCATATACTTATGCTGGGCAACGCCGGAAAAGAAGGGACTTTTTGGACATAACGATTTAAGAAACATTCATAAAGATATAGATTAGAAACTTTTCCAGAGAAAAGTAGGTTCATCCAAAATGGTCAGTAAAAATCGTTGCTGGTTAACTGGGAAGTGCCCATTTACTCACATTTAGGGCCATTATTACAACTTGCCAATAGTTAAAAGTCGGATTTTGTCGGACCGATAAATAACTTTGCATTATAAAACCTTCATTTATTATGTTTTAATCTATTAAATATTATTATTATTGAAAATAACAGCAATAAAAAATGGAAGTTGTAATAATGCAAAGCTATTAATCGGTCCAACAAAATCCGACTTTTAACTATTGGCAAGTTGTAATAATGACCCTTACAGTTGTTTGCAAAAACCACATCTTCCTCCGATAGGCTGCGGAACTTCAGGCGATTTTTTATTGTAAAATATGCGCATAAAATATGCTTAAAAAAAATCAAAATATTCAAACTGACTGTACTTTGTTGTGTACATTTTAAAAACATTAAATTTTTCAATAGTAAACTTAATTTTTATTGGGTTCGGGTTCGGGCCCCAGCTCAGCCAAGAAAATTTCAATAAATTTTAATAAAATTTCAAGTTGTCAAATTTCCTTCAGTAAAAGTAATTTAATGAAAATTAAATCTGATGAACTCAAGCCTAACTAAAAATATCAAAATTCAAAAATAAAAACTGTATACAGCGAATTCTCAAAAATGTGTATTTCGTGTTATGCATTTTCGAGAAGAGACTGAATTTTCTCTTTCTGTGTGTTTGACACTTGAAAAGGTCAGACACCAATTTGAAATTTTAATAACACTTAAAATCATTTGAATTAAAACAAACAAAAATGCTTTTTCAGAAAAAGCTACCATAATATGTGAATTTTTTTAAATACATTGTAAAACTTTAATGGCCAATTTTCAGGATTGATATTAAAACACATTTATTTTTAAAATCGTTTAAAATACAAAATTCTCTTCTTCACTAAAAACTTAAGTGAAACTTAAGTCACCGATGTGGTACACTTAATTTCAACTTAAGTTTCCATTGTAATATTTTAGCAAGGTGGCCTCAATATCACAACAATACAACAACAACAGGTAAAGCATTAACAGTCAGCTGTTTTTTCGGACCACCTTGTAAATAATTACACATTTTTGTATTTTTTTATATTTAGTAGTGCTACCATACTTTTATCTTAATTAAATAAGACTTTTCAAATAAAACTCAAAAAACCAATCCGTTTAAAATACGATTTAAGTGTGTTATGAAAATTAACTTAATATAGATTTAAATACTATCCTGAAAATTGGGCATAAATGATTTTGTTATTCGTACTTAATTCCCAATTTTTTTGATAAAAACACTGAAATTTATTGTTGATGGGATAAGCTTTTCCTGTGTAAAACATTTTCTAACAAAAAATGCAATAATTGCCGTATTCACAAAACCCCTTGTATCGTTGTATCTATTGTATGTCGTATAAAAAAACCAATAGTGAACTATGTATTTTAGTACAACATACAATTGATACAACGATACAAGAGGTTTTGTGAATACGGTACTAACAAATTGATTCCATTTTTTAACAAAAGTTGTGATTCGAATAAAAAACTTATTCAATTACCCCAGTAAACGATCATAAACGGTTATTAAATTTAACAATCGTTCATTCATTGTTTTTTAAACCTTTATTCAATTTAAAATATATCTACGAATACAGGCATTCATATCTAACCGAAGAACGCATAACTAGGTAACCCTAGTGTTTACGGTACAGCGGTTCAGCGATTCCACAACTATTAGCTTCCAAAGAAGACACCTACGCAAACACATAAGCGGGTATCCAATAGTTTTTACATGAAAAAATAAGAAAATAAGAGGCTGTTCATTAAATATATAAATTAAAAGATTCTAAAAACAATATAGTTTTTGAAAAGCCAAAAATTACAATGTGGTACAAATTTACCCCCGTTAAGTGTTTGCGTAGGTATTTTTTTGGTTGCATTTATATTAACTATAGAATCGCCAGGTAGCCGAAATTCGACCACTTGACATTGACTTTTGAGAGTACTTGTGCGTTATACAATAAAAACGTACACAAAATGCACTATTCCACCATCTTTGCACGTGTGTCTACAAGATAAATTAAAACGCCTTTCAAACACTTAAATTCTAAAAATTTAGAAAACAAATAAATTGTTCACATCCCCGTATTTAATTTATAAGATTTTCATGTTATTAAAGCATACAATAGAAACACAGATCTTCTTTAAAAGTCATTAAAAAAGGTTTCCAACTTTTAGTAGTTTCTTAAACTACATTTTTGCGCGACCTAATTTTTTAAAATGTCTAAAGGTAACCCTGTCCTAATACGTTTATGCATGTGTGTTTGTAAGTGCAAAATGGACACAAAAACATTATGGGAGAACAACATAGAGCACAGCCGTCGTTTATACACGTGTGTTCATGTGTGTTTGCAAGTAAAATGCAAGAAAAACACATTTTGGGAGACCAACAAATTGCAAGAAAATTAAAAACGCTTTTTAAACAAGTTAATTCTGAAAATTTAGAAACAAAATTTATCTTGTGCATATCTACCTTTACCTTTAAAACGATACATGTTTCATTAAAATCGGTGGACGTTAAGATACTTAAAAATCAGCTATAAAAAAATTGTTCCCGTATTTATATATAAGATTTATAGTTATGGCATAATTGTTTGTTGTAATAATTAATAAGCAATTAAAAGTTGTATCAAATATAACATAATATTTAATTAATTTGTTGATATTTTTATTAAACGGGTTTTAAATCAAATAGTTTTTGCTGTGAAGCCGAAAATAGTTGAAATTTATAAAGGGTTACAAATGTACCTCGGTTATGTGTTTGCGTCTTATTGTTTGGTTATGTATTCTACGGTAAAACTTGTAAGGAAAAACATGCATATGCCTAAAAATCTACGCCCAAGTGATGACTTTTGCGCCACCTTTTATAAGTGATAAATTATGGTTTTGTTTATGTAAATTGGAACAGAAGTGGGCAAAATTAATTTTTGGATAAAAATTAAAAAAAAAAAATTGGTAATTTAAAACTAGTGGGATATTCCGGAAAAGCGAAAAACAATCTTAATTTTCCCTTTACCACAATAAACATGTTAAGAGATTGTAAAACATTTTAAAATATTAAAACCTTTTTTTTTAAGATATAAACTTTTTGTTGAATTTCATTTAAATATGACTGCTTCAAACTGTGCGGCATGGTATTGCAACAATATTAGTGTTTTACCTTTATGTTTTATTATAACTTCCCTGTAAATAATAGGACCAATCCAAACACGCGTGTAAAGAGTAGCCCACAAGGGACTAGGACTAGTCCAAAAGTAACCCAAATGTATGAAAAAAACATGGTCTATTTAACATTACGATGTCCCAAGGCAGGACCATATAACCCATCTTTGGACTACAAAGGAGTAGTTTTAAAGCTACTCCATTGTGTACACAAGAGGACTAGTTTTAACTTCGTTTAAAAACGAAAACATGTCGTTAAAAAACGTAGACATGTCGTCTCACTACAAACACTTTTTATCAATGACATGGTCCATGCTTGCATTACATCGGACCAGTCCATGGAGTAGTCCATTTCATGAAATTGGATCAGGTGGTCCAATAATATTTGCAGGGTTATGTAACATCTACCACCAATTTGCGAAGATGTTGGAATTTTCCCATAAGAAACATATGGAGCTAAAAATCAATATCTTTTTAAGACATTCCTATCTTAATGTATTCCATTCTACATCTTCCGATTATCTTAGTATCATCACTAGAAAAGTGCCAATGAAAATTCTATTGTTATTGTGGCATTACTGACAAAACGGCATATGTTTTGAAAGCAGCATTACCATTTGTCAAGTGTTTCCTTTTACTTCTTTTTACTGTGTTTTGGATAGAGCTGGTTTATTTCAAACTGAAATAATGGCAATTACACAAACATGCCGAAAACTATATGACATGAATATTTGTAGCAAAATTGGAATATTAGCTAATAGCCAGGATGCATTTCTGTCACTCAAAACACATCACTTTCAAACGGGCAGCAAAATTGACCGATTTCTAGAGATTGTGACTGACCAGAGATCCTATCTGGAAACTAGACCGTTTGTTTTAGGTCGCGACTGACTAGATAACCTCTCTTGCATCATGGTAGTCAGTAGTCCCCGTTGGCATTACACCGATCTAACTTTTATTTAAGGCGCCTTCGAGAATTCCGTAATGGTTACAGTTTGGAGCCAAAGCCGCAGAAAACAAGATTTTAAAAAGGCTGCTTCGAGGGCTGTTGTTACATTAATTGTGAAAAATTTCGGACTGCGGGCGGATCTCCTTAGGTGCTTCTGTTATTAGACAGATGCTGGTAGCGTTTTCCAAAGGCAGCGGCGGTTAGACAGATATTAAGCAAATGGCATGTGTATAATAGAAGCGGTTTGTAAATGTATTGTGTTATCCAAAGGTTAGACCACCAAGGGATTAGGCCAACACGGTAGTTGCTCATGTAAATTCCTTCTAGTTATTTTCGCCCGCTTAAATCATTGTCAAGCAATTTTAATGCATTAATTGGGTATGCTAAATATAAATAGTCGAGCTGTTATTTATTTAAATTTATGTAAGCAACTCAGAACACAGAAAAAATTAAAGATTGTCTCTAAACACCAAAATTCATTCCAAATTCATAGAATCAAGCAACCCATTAGTTGATTTGGCACCTAAAACCAAAATGATTTTATTGATTACTAAAAATTTTAAAAATTTACCCCCGTATTCATAAACGATTATTAAATTTAATAAACGTTTATTAAGAATAATTTTCATAGTAAATTTGTTCTTTAAACCTTTATTAAATTTAAATAATTTTTATGAATACAGGCATAAATATTTTGAATATTTTTTTTCAATAAATTAAATTTTGAATTTTAATTAAAAAAGTGGACAAAAAACTTTGCCGTTTCAAACAATGTGTTGATTGTTATAGACAATTTCCAACAACAATTTCACAAGATTAAATTATTTTATTTTAAACAAAATAATTTTTTGTTATTTAATTAAAATTTTCATTCAAAATTTATTTCAAAATAACTAACATGTGATTTAAACAAAAATTATATTTATAATTGTCTTTCAACAAAAAACAAATTCATTCAATTATCACATTAATTGAATTTAAATAATTTTTTTTTATTGATATAAAAAAACTACTAATAATTTTTTCTGTAAAATAATATAGTTCAAATAATTTATTACTATTAATTGAAACACCACTGTCTACATAAATTACACCTACAAAATACGCGCAAACATTTTTTATAATCCGCAATACATTATGCAATATTGGTTAAACAAAAAAAAAAAATTGTAAGTTGGCATCATAATGGCAACAAATTTTAATCCAGTTCAAACACTCACCTCATTTATCAGTAGGCCAACGAGAAGTATTTTAGCGATTATAAATTGTAAGGCAAGTGAAATTAAAATGGCAGAGATATGAAAAAATGCTTAACAGATATTTTTAACAAATAAAATGTGAATAATTTGCATTTTATTAATATTTTAAAAAAGTTTTTTTTTAGTAGTGGAGGGTTGGTTCATTTAACAGTTTGTCATAAAGTACCAGAGAATTAAAAAAAAAGTTAGTTTTAGTTAGAGAAATGCTTTTTAGGCAAATTCTGGGAATAACATCGACTACAAGACATAATGCCACAGGCCTTTTGTTATTTAAGGAATCTTTTTTGCTAAATATTTAATACTTTGCAAAATTTCATTACAGAGAAATAATTTCACTACAAATATCGATAGTAAAATTTTTGTTTTTTATTTATTAGAACTTTGGTTTTTTATAGGAAATTGTGTTAAATATGGCTTTTTATAAGACATTTTGTTGAAAATTTTTGTTTAATGTCTTCCGATAAGAGGTTTAATATAAATATATAAAACAAGGAGTATTTTGAAGGAATGTAGTCACATGTCAGCCAAGGCCGCACCAATGACCGATATCTTATTTTTTATGAAAAAAGCCCAAAATCTTTGGCATATTGGAATCACCTCTTTGAGAAATCACATGGTCATGAAACTTTTAACACAATTTATCGACGGTTGGTTACTCGTGCGGTAAACAACGCAGCCTTGTTGAAAATAAACGTCGTCACCATCAATATTGATGGCCATACATGAAAACCATAAGGTACTGCAAGCCTAGCCGTGGAGCCCATTTGGCTGATACGATTTTCTATTAGTAATTGCACATCATCTTCTAAATACGCGTGCAATGATTTCGCTTAAAAATACTATTTTGTTTAACATGAAAATTAAACCTGTTATTATAAGAACCTATAAATAAAACGTTGTTACTGTACAAATTCGCTGTGTTAGTCCTCGTCCATATTATGAAACATTTGCTGCGAAACATTTAAGTTTTTTTGATGAAAGGGGAAAGACGAATGGAAAAGTGTACCTTTGTGTACAAGGATTTATGAAAAAAAAACAGAGTGCATACAGTGTGTTTAAAGTTTTGTTGTATGGACACTAATGCAGTTTCAAAAGAGAATTAAAGAAATTGTTTTGCAACAAATATTATTAAAATATGGATTAAAAACCATAAATAGTTCAACAAAAATAACCACAATTCTAATTATTGTTAGAGCTAAGGCATGAGCTCTATGTGTACATTTGTCCTTCAAGTTGTGCTGAAAAAGGTCAACAAGAAAAAGAAAGACAAAATGAAAAAACAAAAAAAAAAAAATGTACTTTGCACTTCAAGAATACGACATAATGACATAAGTACGGAAAAAACAGAAGTTAGGAAAGACATGTAAAATCAATTAAAAAATGGATAATCATTCAAAAAAAAGCAAATTTCGATCTACCAAAGGTTAAAAATACAATTTGGTTTAAGGATTGATATTTGACTATTGACGTCAGCAGTCGTCGATGGCTGCGAGTGTAAGACGGCAAATCCATCTGAGGAGATCGAGTGGTTGCGATCGAAACATGTCATGGTAACCAGCCGCCTGGGTTCGAATCTCAGGTCAGTCAAGAATGAATGATTATCAATAACAATTTTAATTAATTTTCATGTTGTAAAATTCCTTTCTTCATAAAAATAATTTAATGAAAATTAAACTTAAGCCTGATTAAAAATATTAAAAAATTTGGATTAAAAACCATAAATAGTTCAACAAAATAACCACAATTCTAATTATTTCAATATGATTTAAAATAATACATAATTTTTGAGGCAGATAAGTGTCGCGACATATTTTCTTTGAGCATTGAATGTCCACATATAGTTTCACAACAAATAACGAAAAGAAATAGTTAATACTTATTTACTTCTTTTTTCTAGTACTCAATGTGATTATCTGATAGAAACTTCATTTTATATTATTAAAAAAGTGTGCTTAGTTTAAACAGCACATTTAGTTTTGAGAATATCTCTCTATTTAGTTCAGCTGCAAATAATTATTTCAATAAATTTTCACTTAATAATTCCCATTAAAATTTTTTTTTTTATCCTTTTATTACTTGCCAATACAACTTTATCAAACCAACACCAATATCGTGTCTGATTTCACACCAACAAATAATTGCAACAACAGACAAATAACAATTGCATAACAAAAGGCGTTAGAATTCATGTATGAACATGCATGTGTTAACAACAGTAGTTTTGCCACACTGCCACTTTTTTATACACCAATGACTTTCAAAAAGCTAACTGCACATTCTCTCGTACACACAATCACTTTAATAATAAACTTAAATTGCCGTTATAAATAGCAATTAAAATTGAAGCAACAGTAACAAGAACAACAGCCGGCAAAAAAAAAATAAATAATAAATAAACATCAGAACTCTTTGTGGAAAGTGTGGAAATAATAAAAACCAAATCAACAATAAAAACAACTCTTTTGACTTGTCTGTAATTGTTTTATTTCGCATTGTTGTTGGGTCTTTTTCTATTTCTTTCTTTCTTTCTCTGGAATAAAAACAATAGTTTATTGGCCTTTTTTTTTTGTTGCAGTCTAGAAAAAATGGCAACAATTGTTCTAAAAATAGGACTCAAACAATGGATTTCTTCTATTTTATTGCAGGTTTCCTTTATTTTAATAATGTTTTTCTGTTTTATTTTCAACAATCGTAATACAAAAATATATTATCAATGAGTTAGACATAATTGTTCATATAAATCTGTGGCATTTTGACAAAACATCTTAAGTCAAATTTAAAAAGTTTTTAAAATTTTGTATTATAAACAAAATTTTTCTTTAATTTTGGTCTATTGTATTATTTGATCAAAATAATTTTTCCACCGAGTTTTTTTTTAACTTTTTTGCTATTTTATCTCGACTTAAGATGTTTTATCAAAATGCCACAGAAATTGACTGCATGACTAGTGCAATGTATGTTTTGGTTTTGTTGCTATTTTATAATGTTATTGTTTTTGCTCTTAATTTTACATGAAGAATAAGCAAGGTCTATACAACAGTCCTTATTAGGTGCGAGATGGAGGTATCGGTGTGTTCTTATGGCTTGTTAGTTAGGTAAAGTTAACGTAATAAGTCTAGCATACATTTAGGTGTTACATTTAACCAACTGAAATTGCCGATAGCTTTAAACTAGCTGTTGTTCTTTTAATTGAAGGGGGAGTACCAAACATAAAAAAGAGAAATACATTAAGCATTAAATTCGTCTCCAGAAAATTTAGTTCGACTCAAATACGTCGCTTTAAATTATTCCAAAATTGTAAAACAGTTCACTTTTTAGGAAACTTTAATTTATCTTGTTATTCAATTTTGATAATGGTTGAATAAAAGAAATACAAACTAGGGAAAATAATGCATCAGAGCTTTGGGCACCATGAAAAATATAAAATTAAAAAATTAGATTTTTTGTTTTAAATCTCTGTGTAGTCGGTACATAACCATTTGGGTTTATATGTGATAAATAATCATTTAAAAACACTTTTTATTAAAATATTATTTGTTAAATATAAACAGTTGCAGTCATCTTTATTTGTACTTGAAAAAAAAAAAACATTGTTTGTTGTTGTGTTACATAATATAATATATATATGTGTTCCTCTAACTCCCATTGGAGCATAGGGCGCCAATAACAGCTGATCGCCAGCGGACCCGATTTTGTGCCGTTGATCTTAACTCGTTCCAAGATAGGCCAAGACTGTTCATCTCAGTTTCGGTGGAACGTCGCCACGTTGTACGTGGTCTGCCAGGTTGCCGGCCAGATTGTTGAAATGGGTTCCATCGAAGTGCCTGCTTGGCGACGTTGTCGTTGTTTCGTCGTAATGTATGGCCAATCCATTGCCACTTGCGCTTCCGTATTTCAATTTCTATCGGAATCTGTCTTGACTGCACTAACAGGTCGGCATTAGAGACTGTCCGAGGCCAGAAAATGCGAAGAATTCTTCTGAGACATCGGTTGACAAATGTTTGTAGGCGGTGGGTAATAATATTCGTAACTTTCCAGGTTGTGCATCCGTAGAGAAGTACCGATTTGACATTTGCTTCGAAGATTCTAAGCTTAGTGCGAAGACTTATTTTGTTGTTTTGCCATATTGGGGCTAATATGCCAAAGGATGATCTTGCCTTGTTTATTCTACTCTCTACATCTAAGTCGGCACCTCCATTTTCGTCAATCTCACAACCCAGGTAGCAAAAGTTGGACGTGTATTCGTAAATTTGGTCGCCTATATTTAGTGTTGATGGAGAGTCAACTCCTACGCTCAGTGCCTTTGTTTTTCCGGTATTAATTTTAAGACCTGTACAGCGCAGTTTGTCTTGCAAATTTAGTGTTGTCTGTTTTAGATCACAAAGTCTGTGCGAAAGTAAGCATATGTCATCTGCGTATGCCAAGTAGTTCAGGTATTTGTTGTTGATTTGCCACTGGATACCATGGCTGCTATTTTCTATGGAACTAAGAACATCTTCTATCACGACAAGGAATAACAAAGGAGACAATATACATCCCTGGCGAACTCCACTTTGCACCATAAATGGGTCAGATAGCTTCCCCTTGTGAAGAACGAAACATCTGGCTTGTTTATAACTTTTCTTGATCAGCGATAAAAGTTTTTCCGGTATACCTCTTCTTGGCAAAGCTAACCATATGAACTCCCGGTTAATGCTATCGAAAGCTTTTTCAAAATCAATAAAAAGAAGATGGAGCTTGGAGTTGAATTCCACACACTGCTCTGTGATTATCCGTAAGGTGTTGATATGATCCGCACAGGAATATCCACTGCGAAAACCGGCTTGGCATTAGCTGATAGTATTTTCTAGGTGCTCTTTAACGCGATTAAGGATTATTTTTGCAATTATTTTTGCTATGGTTGGTAACACACATATGCCTCGCCAATTGCTGCAGTTCTTCAGGTCTCCTTTCTTTGCAATCTTGACTATTATACCATGTTACATAAAGTGTTAATTATCTAATAAAGGGTGCTATTTTAACTGCATGATTATTTAAAAGGACAAGATAGAAATATTGTCGGAATGAAAATATTTTAATAAAATTCTACTAGATTATTTCATTTATTTTTAAATATGATTTTCGGCATATGTTCGCTAAGGCAAAGATTTTCATGACCCAATCGATCAGTCCAATTTTAACTACTTTTTGCAATAAATCTGACCGAATGGCGTTAATGGTGGCTTAGATATTAAATAAAATCAATGACTTAACATATCAACAAAAAAGAAATCCAGAATAATAAAATCGCACGAACTAGGGGGTCAGAGAACAGGACTTCTTCTGGAAATAAATTTGTCACCAAATAAAATTTTGCAATAAAACGATTTTTAAGCGAGCTGTATGAGAAGTTGCGCCGTTTTATTGGCACCAAATGCAGTTGATGTTTAGCTGATTCATTTTTGGAAAAACAGTCAGCATCCATTGCCATTCATTGTAATATCAGCTTCTTACTCGTTGCGAAAAAGCGTGTTGATCGCACCAAACAGTCAATTTTAATGGATGTAATGGTGATTCTTTGACGCCTTGAGGATTGTCTTCGCGCGAAATACGGCAATTTTGTTTATTGAAAATATTTTTTTAAGGTAAACTTCCACAATTTGGAAGCGTTGTTTTAGCGATAAAGGTTTCATGTTGACTTGCCAAACTCTACTGAACAGAAATGTCAACACAGTTTGACATTCTCATCTGTCAAACAATAGTTATCGATATTTAAAGTTCTCGCTCAGGTAAAAAACACCCGATATTTAGAAGTGTACAGAAGGTCAAAAAAATGAGCATATAACATTTTAGAATAAAAAGACAAAATTTGTTGAATTCTTCATATTTCAAAGATGTTAATATTGATTTATTTCATATAATTTGGCGAAGTTATTAAATACCTAAACAAAAACGCGATATCCAACTTTGAAGTTTGCAGAAGGTAAAAAATAATCGTAAAGACGTAGAGACTATTCAACTAGACAAGATAATACAGTCCACAAAAGTCTTAAGCAAAACTTGAGCGCTCCACTAGGATTAAAATTGTAAAATGTAACAAGAAATGTGGCATGTGTGTGTGTCACCTAATTTTATTGCAAAAATCTAAGCAACAAGGCCAACGTAATTCAATGCATTAGATATTATTAAGGCTCTTTTTCTGACAATAAAAATAATGTCACTCCTAAAGAAATGCTGATTTTTTTGAATCAGATCTATTTTTGATAGCTTTAGACAAAGTTAAGATTCTTCCTTCGAGGAACCATGAACCGATTAATGTTGTAAAAATGGTTGTTTGTTTTTCTTTCGAAATAATTTTTATGAAAAGCATTTTATGCATCGTGTTTATTGGCAGGGTTTTTTTGTGGATATGTTTTGCTTATAAGATGCCAACCAGCAACTACACCTAAACATCAACTTTTGCTGATGATACAGCTTTTCTAACAATCCACGACAATCGATATGAAACATCAAGATACTTACAGCACTATATATGTATATTTCATTTGGAAAAATTGCTAAAATAATAGATAATTAAGGTCAAGGAACTAAAGTGTAAAAATATATCATTTTCTTTGCGAAGAGAATCACGCCCCACTATTACAAATTATTACCATATACTACCTGAAAATGTTCATGGTTAGTATCTCGGTATCCATCTAGATCGGCATTTAACGTGGGAATGTTGAACAGAGGCAAACTAAACTCAAATGATACTTAAATTAACAAAAAAAAAATTTGGTAATTGAAACAAATTAAACCATTAGTCTACATTGTAAACTTCTTCTATACAATTCGATCTGGTTCTATGGTATTCAGTTATGGGCCACTGCCAAGGCCTCCAATATAGAAAAAATCTAAGGGCAGCAAAACAATAAGCCATCCTTTCGCTCCCTGATCCATTATCTCGAAATTTTTTAAATGATTAAGGCTTAGAGATAGGTAGGTAGGTAGGTAGAAAGGCTGGTGTGAAGTTTCCTTCACATCTTCACCCAGAGACCAGTATGGTCCATTGTGACGACTCATTTAGAGATAGCTATATATAGATAGAAAGTAGGTGTAACATACAGCGAAAGCACAAGTCAAAATTAAAAGATAGATAGAAAACAAGGTTTCGGACCAGCCCCGAGAGAAATCCTACTCAACCAAATTCGCCCTACGTGCGGTCAGCACCCACTCTCCTCTCGCGCAGCCAGAATGGGTCCAACCACCGAAGTGTCCAGCTATCCCACAACTGACGGCCGGAGTCCCCAGCTCCTACCTATCGATGATCTTCAATCATAGTAATCATTGAGACCCTCTTAAGTCTCTCCTGAGTATTTCTTCCCCATGACAGCTTGCTGTCCAGAAAAACCTTAACTCAATTTTCTTTTTAATTTTAAAAAGTTATCTTGTTTCAATATTTTTAATTCCCTGATAATCATAGTAACTTGGATAGTTGAGGCGTGCGCTACCGCACGACTTTCACTAAAGGCTGGTGCAGCAACACAAAGCCATATAATGGCCAAAATAATTGTTACTTACAATTTTAACATCTAAAAATGTGAATATATATTTTTTTCCAATAAATGATATTTTAATTTTAATTTTAAAAATGGTCAATGAGCTTTTCCGTTTCAAAAAAGGTGTTGATTAATTTAATTTAATAAGCTAAATTTTTGACATTTTTCAACAACAATTCTACAAGTTTAAATTATTTTATTTTATGTTTTAATTTTAAATTTATTTCAAAAAAACTAAAATGTTAATTAAATCAAAATTATAATGTTAATTTTGTTTCAACAAAGAAAAAATTAATACAATTACCACATTTATTAAATTTTAATACTTTTTAATAAATTTTCTTTATTGGTAAAAAACTACAGAACATTTTTTCTGTGAATAGAAGAAAGATGTAAAAAATTATAGTGGCTTTTATATTTTTTATTCACAGGATTTGACTTTTTTCTAGATATGACATTTCCATTCAACGTTAAGCTTGAAGTTGCACTATAATCATAAAGTTTTGTAGAATTTTAGTCGAAAAAGTTTAGGCAAAAATTGGAAAAACACATTCACATAATACAAAAGCTTTTTAACATTAAGCTGTAATGTTACAAAGTTTTCATATAGGGAAAACAAAAAGCTTTAACAACGATTTTATTTAAAGCTTTGCTATAATTTTTGCGTTCATAAAAATTGGTATATGAGTCACCCAGTAAAACAAGTTGCATGGTAGAAATAATTTAAAACTTAAAAAAATAGATAGCAAGATAGTGAAGCGGGTATTAGGCGTTTGAGCTGATTCTCTTAACACCCTAATATAATGGTCCTAGACCCACCTTCAACTATATCGCTCGACTAAGAATCACTTTCTGAATTGATTTAACGATATCCGCTCATCCGTCTGCTTGGCTGCTTGGTAGTCCATGGAAACCTTGTAGGCAAAGTATAAGTCGCAATTTTGCAGATAATTTGATGGAAGTTAAGTACATAAGGCGCACTTTAATTTCACATAGCCCCCATACCAGGGGGCTATATGGATAAAATGGCTGATTTAAAAAATATATAATTTTTTTTGGTATATTAAAGATTCCGGTCTACATAACTAATAACACGTATTATTAATATTTCATGCATCATACGCCCTGTGTTTCTTTCAACTTAAAAATAAACTTGATTATTTCAAATTCTGTCATCGGAATATCATAATAGTGTTAAATACATTTTGTAGTGTGGCAGTTTTTTTTTTTATTTATTGTTATCGACGCAATCAGCAGATTTTTTTTAATTAGATTTAAAATATCAAGTGGAGCTAAATTTCCGATTGGATAATCTGTTGTAAGTAAAGTTGTTATTCAAGCAAAAAATATTAGACACAAATTATTAATTTGCATAAAGAACTTGTTTTAAAAAGAAAACATACATAAGTTTAACATGAGCTGCGTCATTTATTTGGCGTACGGTTATATCACCCAACGTCATATCGTCCAAAACCGAAAATGTCATAACACCCAAATTCCGACGTATCGCCCAAAAAGTGGAATAGAAAAATGTCATATCGCCCAAACGCAATTTCATATTACCCAGACATTGTTTTTGGGCGAAATGACATTTTCCAAAAATAATCAATTCTCAAAAAATCGGTAAAATGGCCGCCGCCATGATGACGCATGATGAGGCATGTAAATAAAACACACATTTCTTAAGTCCTATTTAGGTATTTTGTTTTTAATAAATTATCAAGAATTATACCATATAGCTAATTCTACGCCACCATGTAATACTCTCGAAAATATTTGTTAATTCCATAACTTCCTTTAAAATTTTGGCATTCATATACAAAATTAGCGGCAGTAACTTTTACAATACATGTCATGACAAGGGAAATGAATGCTGTGCAGGTAAACTTAAAATTAACCATAAGTCTGATACAAATTCCCTTTCTAAAATCACTTAAAGGCAAACAAGTCTCATAGAGTATAGATGAAGAAATCTTAATAATATTCGGCACAAAAAACTCAAAAAACTAATCTAATAGTATAATTTTGTTTCGCCGGGGATCATGACTGCTTATGGGTCGCAAATTGGGAACACTTTCTTAAATTCGTTTTTAAATACTACGGTGTAGGGTATACAATTATCGGGCTTGACCGACTTTACATTCCTATATTTTTTATTTTAGTGAAGTCAAGATATCTGTCAATACACAGAAAAAAATTACGACAAATCAATTGTCATATTGAATACCATATTCGTCAATACAATTAAATTTTTAATTGAAAAGGCACCAACAACTAAATTTGTAAATACAAAAAATTATTTTGTTAATTAAAATAGTTAAAACTCAACAAATATTTTTAACAATGAGTTTGTAATATTGAATGAAATATTTGTTAACAAATATAATTTTTTATTAACAAAATATTTTGTTGCTAACTAATTTGAAAAAAAAGATGCAATTAAATGTTGTTTTTATTATTTTTTTTTAGAAAATTTAAATAACATCACTCACATTATAATTTATTTAAGCCACAAATGAAGACCTGGATGCACTGGGTGGTTCCTACATCAGCACAAAACGGAATCTTGCCATCATTATCATAAATATTTCAAAATCTATAATTTATAAGAGAATGGTTAAAATTGCTTAGAAAATCATAAGATAATAACGTTACTTACCGTATAGATTGATTAAATTTCACAATAATCATCATATCGCTTATTCTTTAAAAGATTTTAGATCAAAAATCCAGATTTCTTTATTTTGTATTTTTAATTTTTTGACACAAAATTATTTTTTTATATGATATTTATTTTCTACAAATGAAACAAATTGTTAATATGACAATTTACAAACATGTTAATTAAGAAAATGGTTAAAAATTTAAGAAAAGTTTTAACAAATTTTCTTAATTACTAAATATCTTTTGATATTTTTTTCTGTGTAATATACAATTCCACAGTGTTGCTGTGAAAATACCATTTCCAAATAACATATTGCAGGTACTAAGTTAAACTTTTTCCAGGGATTTCCGTCCAGAATGTAAAATTTTTACCGGAACTTTAGTGGGGTTTTTGGAAACATTTTAAGGGGTTTTTTTGTAAATCACTTCACCTGGAGTTAAGACATTTTTCACATAAAATCTCACTGCCTATTTTTGAAATTAAAATAAAAATATTAAGGGTCCTCATGATATCGTTTATAAGTCTCGTAATCTGTGCAAACTGTGCATTTTTACGCCCTCGTAAATGAACTGTCAAAAATTGTATGAGAATTCATTTACACAAACTTGGTAAATTTGCCCAACAATTTTGTCTCGTAAACTTGCGCTGTTCAATTGTGCATTTATACAAACAGATCTTTTAATGATTTTAACGTCGTTTTCAATGAAAAATCCAAGTGTCTATAAATCACAAATAATAACTTCTAGCAATAATTTCAGTAAATTGGTCTTTTGGCTTTCTTTAATCACAAATTTAAACACAAATTTTTATATTTTTGAATTTTAATTTTTAATTTATTTTTATATTGACGTTTCTTACAAACTGACATTAATTGTTTAAAATTACACAAAAGTAAAAAAGGGGCTTCATGAAACAAGACTCGTAAGCTTGCGCATTTGCACAAATGGCAATTTTAAGCGACATCATGAGGACCCTTATTGTTTTGGGAATTGATATTGAAAATAATAACAATTTTGAGATTTTTTTGTTGTTTTACTGCCAGGCCCACAATTAAAATTTGTTTTTATTTTTAATGTAAATATACGAAAGAAATGTTCTTGTCGACATTGTGGGCCAGGCAATTAATTTTATTCTTTTATTCTTTATTTAACATTTTTATTTTTATTTAAAAAACTGGAATTTAAAAATGTGTATAAAACACTTTTTTTAATAGAAGTGAAGCACTTTAGAAAATAATAGAAAAAAAATCCATCATTTTACATCATAGAAAGTATCTCAAGACGATATTTCAATAATATTTGCAATTCTTAATATAATTCTAGAGAGAATTTAATGTTTTCATTATACCCACACGCAGAACCATTTTCTAAGACCAACATACTATGGTTGGATTTTAACAATGCTTATGTTTGCAGGTTAGCATATTATGTTTGAATATGACCATAGTATGGTTAAAATAAACAAAATTTTTCCCAAAATCAACCATAATATGGTCAAAATTAACCATACTTTGGACAATATTAACCATAATAATGGTCAAAAGTAACTATATTATATTCTAAATTAAACATCAGAAATTTCGCTGAAAAGTAACCATATTTTGGTCAGAATTAACAATAATAAGGTCAATATTAACCATATTATGGTTATTTATTTCATCCATGTTTTTAATTTGTTTGATGAGTGTCAAATTATAATTTAATTTATTTTTTATTCCTGATAGGTGCTCTGTTCCACTGTGACGACCTTCATTACAATTTTCTCTGTTCTACTAGTTTGTCTGAAGTTAATTTATGTATTTTAATAAATAACAATAAAATGAATGACAATTTTAAGCAAACTAAGCATTTATTGTAAAATGCAAACGACCAAAATGTTGTTGCTTTTTAAACATATTATTTTAAATTTTAAATTAAACATACAATGTTTTAAAATTTTATAATTTTGAACATATTATTGTTATTAAATAATAACCATATCATGTTTGGAGGCAACCATAATATAGTTATAGCTTTTGGATGGATAAATTTAACCATAATATGGTTGCCGTGGTAATAATATGGCTAAGGTAACCATAATATGTTTAAGTGTATAGTTGAAGCTTTATTTTATTAAAACATTATATTGTTGAATTCAACCATATTTGAAGTTTAAAGGGAGATAAACACTTATTTTGTAAATAGAAACAAAATATTATCCATCTTGAAAAAAGTTTTGTTGAAGGCAACAAAAGTTTGTTTGTTGCCATTGCAGGGACCATAAAATATTTTTTTAACAAATACTTCAACCATGTTTTTTCTCTGCGGACAGACAGAAGCATAGATTTTTTTTAATCAAGGCTTCTTCAAAAGGTTAGTCTACTTTGGGGTCCTTATATTGAAACTTCCGAATTAAGTCCGAACTGACGATCCCCTGAGGAAACCAAATCTCATATGCGGCTTTAGGAATGATAAACTTCATAAAGATTTTGGTAAATATTTTTGATATACATACATTAGTTTATCTTAATAACATAAAAAAATATTCTCCAAAAGTTCAAAATAGTTCTGATCATGGCATTATACAATTCTTAACAAATTAATTTAACAAGTTGTTTACTCATCTCAAAAGTTGTGTTTTTAAAAAAGAAAATTTTGTTCATAATCCCTTGTATACTAAAGCCACTGCTTTAAAATTTCTTAACTTCAAACTTCTGCTATTTACTAAAACACAAAATGGCACATATTGTTTTTGTTTACTCCTTTACCACTACAAAAACAAATATATAAATATAAATCCTTTTTTTCCTTTGCACTAATACCATTTTGGTTTGTTTAATTTCCACCAGTTGCAACATGTTGCCTATTAACTGAGTGCAAAAAGCAAGCAAAAATCTTCTCTTTTCTAACTAAAAAGAGAACAAATAAGGGGTTTTACTTAAAAAATAACGGTTTTTGTTTTTCGCCACATTTGTATTCACAAACAAAAAGGTAAAGAAAAGTAAAAGTTTTATAAAAAAAACGAAGAAATTTGTTGTATACTAATTATGAAAACAAGGACATTGTCAATTTGTGGCAGAAGTTGAGGAGAGAAGCAGTAACAGCAACAAGAAGAGCGGGGTGATTGAAATAGTTTTTTATTATGTTTTTTTTTATATTTTTTTTTTATGCAAACGAGAAACAAAACGAAAGAAAATTAATATCAATTAAAATTAAGCTAATTAAATTTTTTTGATGGAAAATAAAAAAAAAATAAAATTAAAAAATAAAATGCAGCGGGTAAAATATTTAAATTTATATACAAATGTAGTAACTACGCTTCTATTAAAGAAAAATAATATAAGAAATGTTTAATTTTAATTTTAATTTAAAAATATTATTTTATATTTATTTTAAAAGATTTGGTTTATCGTGCCTAATTCCCTATTATTATTCTTGATAAAAACACTGAAATTTATTGTTGAAGGGATAAGATATTCTTATATGCATTTCACTGGTGGCTTAGGCCAAATCGCCAGGAAGCCTTATCCAAAGATTTTAGAAAAACTAAAGATATTAACCCTTTTCTGAATGACAAGGTACCCGGGTACCTTTGGCATTTTTAAGTTAATTTTTTTTTTGAATAATCAGATGGCCCACATATTTAAAACTTCTTGAGAACTGCTAACTATTAATAAATTTTAAATTATAAAAATTGTTTAGCTTAAAAATTATTTTGAAAAGGCATCGTGTAGCAGTTTTCATCTTACACCCTTAACGGTATGGCAAGGTACCCTGGTACCCGCGTGCCATCATACATTAAATGTTGCTGCACTTAGTCAAAGTCATAGATGGACTAAAATAACACACTTAAAAAATTTAACTACATACCTTACAATGCTTTAAAGGTATTTTGAAATTCACATAAGGGTTAAACAAATCAAACTGTTTAGCAAATAAGAATTATAAGCAACAGCTTTACATGTAACAATATCAAAGTTTAACAAAAAAAAAAAAAAAACAACAAAAAACAGTGAGTTTATCTTTTCTTACATTCCCCACTACAGTAGGTTAAAAATGAATAATATGAACACAAAAACAACTTGCTTTATTGTTTAGCCGTGCACTTGGCAGTTTATTAAAAAATTAATTTTGTGGGAATGCAAACATTTTTAATTAAATTTTTTGATATTTCGCTTCCTTCGAATATCATTTTCAAGAAAAGTGTAACAAAATAATGGACAGGACATTCCAATTCCATCAAATTCAATATTATAATATGATGGCACAGAGTGAGCTATTTCGTTTGAATTCTTTATATTTTATTTTAATTAATATTTAGCATTTTTATTTTTCGAATGTATTCTATGAGGAAAATTTTAATTTGTCTAAGTTTTTACACAGAGTAGTTTTTCATCAATTAGAACAAATTATTTAAAAAGTATTAACATTTAATTAATGTGATAACTGAATTAATTATTTTTTTTTTGTTGAAAGAACATTAAAAATATAACTTTGATTTAAATAACATTTTAGTTGTTTTAAAGTAAATTTTGAAATAATAAATAAATCACAAGAAAATATTTCGTTTAAAATAAAATAAGTTAAACTTGTGAAATTATTGTTGGAAATTGTCAAAATCAATCAACACATTGTTAGAAACGACAAAATTATTTAATAATTTTTTTAATTAAAACTCAAAATATCATTTATTGAAAAAAAGATATTCAAAATATTAAATTTTTACAATTTTTAGTAAGCCATTTAAACATTTTGGTAATTGTTGCAAAGTTAACAAATTGTTTGCTTGATTCTATGAATTTGGTATAAATTGTGTGATTAGAGAAAATTTTGAATTTTTTCTGTGTATGTAATAGTCCTATTCCTTTAGTATTTCACATACTTTTTATTGCTTAAGAAAACTTTTAGTTAACATTGAAGCTATAGATATGATCATATATGTACTTACTTAGGAGTTATTTTTATACAATACTACATCTTCTTGTATCTTCCTGTTACATGTTTTACCTTAGCTATTCTTTGGTTAGCAATGAAGCGAATACGAAACACAGTCACTTATCTAAAAAATCACAAAATACCCTTAGTTTAAAGGAGTAAGTGAAAATATATAACATTGAATTTTGTTGATAATAGCTGTAACACGGAGTATAGATCGAATCAAATAAAAATGTATACAATTTTGTAGTGAGGTTCCCAATAAAAACGTTGCCTACTTCTTTCATTAATTTGTTGTAGCTTTTTTCTATATAACTACTATAACTTCTTCTATAACTTCTTAATTTTCAGGTGAAAGTAGGAACAAAATAATGACTTAGATTTAAAAGCGTTCATTTCAGGACATCCTTTGTAAAATTCATTGGTTCTTTCAGTAGAATTGGAAGTAGTATTTTTACTTTTTCCTGATCTTTTTCCTGATCACATTATTTTGTAGGCAAAGTTTTTACTGGGTTACTCGGGTATTTCGTTATTACTGCGAACTTTACTCGTTACCAAATTTTGTTGACCAGCATTATGGTGTTCACTTCTTTAACTTATTTTTACTTAATATTGTAATTGAAACATTGGAGACTTAGCTGTCTTCGCAAAATTTTCATTGCAATTTAATGATGTGATTTCGATTATAAGCATCATTAATTAAAGTTAAGAAAAAACGAAAAATTGTATTAAAAAGAGTTGAACTGATTTAAATTAAGCAATAATCTCTTTAACGTATAAAAAAAATCTCTTTATGGTAAATTAGTATTCAAATTTTTAATCGCGAATATGAGCGCAAACTTTGATAAATGGCTATCACCATTAAACTCAGCGTACTCGAATTAGCTTTACCAGAAAAGTACCTTGAATGTTAAAATTTGCCTGGCACATTGTAATTAGTGCTACTTAAATAATTGTTATTATTCATTTCTTGAAAAAAATATATATTTTATTTTTGTATATTAAAGATTCCGGTCTACATAACTAATAACACGTATTTTTAATATTTCATGCTTCATACGCCCTGTGTTTCGTTAAACTTAAAAATAAACTTGATTATTTCAAATTCTGTCATCGGAATGCCATAATAGCGTTAAATACATTTAGTGTGTGGCAGTTTTTTTTTATTTTATTGTTATCGACGCAATCAGCAGATTTTTTTCAATTAGATTTAAAATATCAAGTGGAGCTAACTGCCAGTTCAACGATTTCGAACGTTATCGTTCGCATAGAAAATTTATATGAAAAACTCTCAGTTTTAAAAATATTTTCCATATAAAATTCTATGCGAACGACTACGTTCGAAATCAATGAACAGGCAGTTAATTTCAGAATGGACAATCTGTTGTAAGTAAAGTTGTTATTCAAGCAAAAAATATGAGACACAAATTATTATTTTGCATAAAGAACTTGTTTTAAAGAGAAAACGTACATAAGTTTAACATGAGCTGAGTCATTTATTATTAAAAACTGTTATCTTAACAAAAGGTGCTTAAATTTTAAGGGCCGATGTTGATTTTGAATAAAACACAAATTATTTAGGAAATTATTGTCATTTCTTTTTATTATGATAATATTGGTATCGTTCAATTATGTATAGAGCAAAATATCGGTCACACACCACCATCCGATGGTCAAAATTTTCAATGACGCAGAGGCATAATTGAGGTTATACACCGTTAATGTGACTTTAATTGTTGTTGGCTTATCGGTGTACACCTTTTCTTTCAAATGACCCGAAAGAAAGAAGTCCAACGGTGTCAAATCACATAATATTTGCAGCTTATTGACATCTCCACGACGTGAGATAACACGGCTATTGAATTTGTCGCGCAAAAGAGCCATTGTTTCGTTAGCTGTGTGGCAAGTGGCACCGTACTGTTCAAACCACACATCTTTCACATCCATATCTTCCAATTCGGGCCATACAAATTTCGTTTTCATCTCACGATAGCGAACACCATTCCGAGTAACTGCCTGACCGGCCTCATTTAAAAAAAAAAATACTGTCCGATGATGCCGTCAGCCCATAAACCGCACCAAACGGTCACTCTTTGTGGTTGCATTGGTTTTTCGACAATCACTCTTGGAAAACCATTCTCCTAAATGCGGCAATTCTGCTTATTGACGTATCCACTGAGGTGAAAATGTGCCTCATCACTGAATCTCGATATGCATTTGTGCACGATATGCATTTTGATTTGAACGTTCATTTTCATAATAAGCCTGAATAACTTTAACACGTTGCTCGATTGTGTTTCGTTCCATGTTTCAAATTGAGTTAGTCTGGAATTCAGAAATGTCAAACGATATGCAGAAAAAACTTGACGTTTAGGTATGGTTCACATTCAACATCGGCCCATTAAATGTAACCACCCTTTATATTCGTATTCGGCGAATATTGGCTTAGATATTCGCATTCGGCGGATATTAAAACATGAGGTTCTTAATATCACTGGTATTTATGTATTGCTTTAATAATGACATAACTCAAAAAGCACTATTTTTCGATTAGTATGCAGAAATGTGCGCAATATCATTGGAAATTCAACGCTTGTGATAAAATTTTACTGTTTTTCTACTGTTTTTTTTCTTTGAAATTGTAAAAATGACACATTTCTCTTTTGCAGTGGCCGTCATAAGCTAAAGTTTGTTGAATTTGCAGAATAAAGCATTGCTTATGTTTAATTGAAACCGTTATTTTAATGACAACATTTTAATTAACACAAAAACTTTATTACTCAAATGTTCTTTATTGTCTCATTTTAAGCGATTGTAAAACAAAAATTACTTATCACCAACTATTCGTTAGTAATTCATAAAATAACGCTACCTGTTTTACTATACTTAAGAGATTTGAAAATTATATTTTCGCTATTAATCTTTTAACCTTCTGTATAAATAGGATTAAGACTTTTCCTTTTGATCTGTGCACCAGGGATATTCGAACCCTGTAAATTAAACTTTTGATTCATTAAAAGAAAAATTTCTTAATACTTTTTATTATTTAAGTATTTTTTTGCAAACAGAGGCGAAGTTAGCTCTTTAAATTAACGGCTTTGTAATAGTTTAGCAAGCTCCTTTTCTAGTATTAAAGGCTCTACGTCTGACTGTTGCCTTAGATTTACGTAATTGAAGCGAATTTTTTATTTCTGTAGATGACGTTTTAGGAAATTATTGAATAATTCTTTTAATTTTCCGATCTTTTTTTGGCGTAGTCATACGTTTTCTCCAACCTTTATGTACCGAATTGGTGTTTTCGCAACCAAAATAATTGGAATTTTTCAAATTGACCTTCCGTGAGTTATAGCCCTTGTTCAGTCAAAGAATGAAAAATCAACAATTCCTTTCTTCATTAAAAAGAATTTAATGAAAAACTTAAGCCTGATTGATATAGAAAAATTTGTATTAAAAACCAATAACAGTTCAATAAAATAATCACAATACAAATACCTTTCATGTTAAACCTTTTGCCGTTTTTTTTAAAGCTGAAAATGTATCAAAGAACTTTAAAAGGTTTTTAAATACCCCAAAAAAAATACTTTTGCTAAAAATAAATATTCTATACATGTTGCTTTAATTGTTGCTTTCTATTTCTACTTCTAAACAGAACACACTGAACCATATTCTAAGCAACAGGTTAATTAAGCTGGAAAATTTTCTAATTTAAATCAGTTTCTTAATCACATCATACAAATAGTATTTGTGTTGAGCATAACACATATAAACGTGTATGGAAACACAACAAAATAGATACACATAAACAAATCTCACCTGTTTAAAAATTACAAAAGGAAAACAAAAAAATTAAATTGCCTACTGCAAAGGCCTTCATTTGCCTAAAATGAGTTTTCTATGTTTTAAAGAACTTTTTAATTTCCAATTTCTCGCTCAGTGTAAAAATAAAGAAAATTATAGATAAAAGTGCTCACAGTTTTTTTGTTTAGTAAGAAGTCAGTTCTATAAAGGGTCTCTACTAAGCTCTTCCTAACTTTAAATTTTAATTAAACGAAGTATGTCTTATATTTTAGATATCATCGAAATTTGTTATTCGTTTAAATGTCGACTCGATGCCAATGGGAATGGAATATTACATCATGCAAAATAACTTTGCGGGGTTACGCAAATGACGTGGGTTATTTTAGCTTAGATGGCCGCTGCGGTTTGTAGAATTATTGCATAAGGCTGCGGCTTAGGAAAGCTCTTTAAGAAACAAATGAAGTGAAATCGGAAATTAGCATCAGCTCTTGGTGAGAAAGAAATGCCCACGAATCGTTAGTGTAGAATGTGTAATGTTGCAGGTGCTGTGTGGGACATTTCGCCGTCCATGTCGTCAGTGTCCATATCATCCATTTTATGCCGAAGTTTGAATTTACTTACCTGAAGCAACGGAATATATGTGAAGGGTCGACTTATTTGGACCGACGCGAAATCGCCCGCGTTGGATTTTCCAATACACTTTCACGGATACCGGTAATGTTGTCTTAGCTAAATTATTATTAAACAAGTGGCCTTTATATTATCCGCCACACTGCCTGAATAAAAGACCTATTTTATTATTTGCACGAGTTGTTGAACGCTGGATTCATACGGGGTGTAATGGAAAAATAGGCTGCACAAATTACAGTCAATATGACCGCTGTCAATAACTGTCAAAGTTCGGAAGGCTCTATACATTCAAAAACCTTGATTTAGAGGCATTAGGCGGAAATGCTATCATATTTGTTATAAAAAATCTTCTATTTACCAAAAAAAGGCCTTCTAATTTTATTCGACTTTTCTTAGTTTTCCACTGACTCATTTGTTAACAAAAAAAAAATATATATAAATAAAAAATACATATTCCTACTTGATTTCCGTAAAGCTCCAACAAATGGCAATTGCACATTAATATATCGAAACTTTTTAGGGATTCTTACACAAGTTTAGTGGAAGTACGAAAAAAGCAACAAAAAGAGATAAATTAAAACATCTGTATGTAAAACCAAAAATACGAAAATGCCATTCAAAAACATCTAATGCTAATTCATTGCACGCTAAATTGACGGCAATAAACAGTAGGCTTGTAAAACAACAATAACAACGAACATGAACACAGTTCTAACAACTCAAGCCCTAATAACAATGGTTACGATGACAACAGCAGCAACAACTAAAGCAAAATTAAGAACTACAAACGACATCAGTTTTATCTAAAGCATCATATTTAGTCTGTTGTCATCATCACCATCATTATCATCACCAATTTCGTGATCAGTATTACAAACATGACAATAGGCATTGTTTGTCTATGGATTTTGGTTGCAATAGTTGCACTGAATATATGATTGCTCGTAGACTCACATGCATGGCACATGCACACATGATTCCTAACAAACTTTTGCCTAGATTCCTTTTTCATATGCATGTGCAATTGGTTTTCATTCTCTACTTGTGGTTGTTTGTGTGACAGAGTATCCCGAGTGCTTATTGGAATTGTGTCTATGATTGTGGTTTTGTGAGGCCGAAAGTGAAAAAATATGTTTACTTATTGTTTTCCATCACTATGCTTTTCCCTGTATGTCTCTTCTACTAACTTTCCCTTGTTGCCCATAACCGACCGCCAACCAATAATCATGGCTAATAGTAGGAAAATCTATAGAATTGTGTTTTGCACTAGAAAATTGATGGAATTTTTCGTTTTTGGATAATGGGTAGAGAGGCAATTAATTTCGCTTTTAGTCGCTTTTTTAAAGCACGAAAAACCGAAACACCAACAACAAGGTTGTTGATGGTGTTATTAAGAAAATGATGCATACCTTTAGGCAAGCGTTTTTATGTGTTAAGCATGTTTTTTAAAGCTTTGCTCAATGTTAACAAATATTTGACATCCCACGCGTAATCACTTAATTTTTTTGGACATTTGCTTAAGTTTGTAAAAAATTTACTAGATCTATCTGTATTTAACGGTTATTTTAATACATTATCCTACGTTTTTTAAGAAATAAATGTACCTAATACGGTTTACAAGGTTAAGCTTTTGCTTATATAAATTAAAGTTGAATTTTCGACCTAAGTTTGTTTGGAGACATTTAGTAGAATTTCATGGCAAATATTTTTGCAGAATATCTCAACTACATACATCCCTGTTTAAAAAGAGATTTCTGCTTTTCTTTCAAAAAATTTTAAAAATAAACATTTCCAGAAGAATTTGAGGGTTAATACCAAAAATCTAAGTATCGCATTATTTTCTAAGTTTTTTAACTACATAAGGGTTCAACATTAAACAGGCCGTTAACTGAGTTTAAGCTGTAAACTTTTAAAACGCCGATGCACGTATATCTTTTTTAGTCCCCTCTACAGGAATCAGTTATTTTGAAACAAATTTAATTTTTTAATCCAAATTTTTTTTAATATTTTAATCAGGCTTAAGTTCATCAAATTTAATTTTCATTAAATTATTTTTATGAAGAAAGGAATTTTACAACATGAAAATTAATTAAAATTGTTATTGATAATCATTCATTCTTGACTGACCTGAGATTCGAACCCAGGCGGCTGGTTACCATGACATGTTTCGATCGCAACCACTCAATCTCCTCAGATGGATTTGCCGTCTTACACTCGCAGCCATCGCCGACTGCTGACGTTATATTTTGAAAGTTTTTTTAAATATCTTTGCTGCAAGTCTAGGTTTTCGTTTGAAATTTCTTTTGCTCTAATTTCGTAACGGTACTTCCCAGAGATATGAGATTTTTAGAGATGATGGATATGATCAAAAATGATAGATTTTCATCAAAAAACAAAAATCTAAAATGTTGTTGGTTACATCATTTTCGCTAATAGGACACGATATATAACCTCACAATAACATCACAAATCGATTTATTTTAGTAACTAGACATAAAAATTTCTTTTGATTTAATTTTAAAATATATTTTTATTTTCTTTTTCCTTTCTAAATAAAATTCCTTTGAGTTTAGATGTCAATACAAAAGTTTTATCGACACTTAACCAAACGCAGTTTTGGTCAGTCATCTAAAGTTGAAACTATGAAGCTGGAAATAGTTTTTATTATCTGTTAAAAAACTGTTGGCTAACAACTTTTAAAGTTTTGAGTTTGGGAAGGAAACCTAAAAAAAATTCGTGATCACTTCTAAAAAGACTGACTTACCTTTTTCTAAAAATTAATTTATTTTTTTCTTTCACGTTACTTTTTTAAATTTTCTTATCCTATAGTTTTATCATTCTTTTGTTGGCTAATCTTCTCCAAATTTAATTTTCAAAAACATTTTCATCTCTATATGTCTTTTATCTGTAGAAGGCAATAACTATTTATAAAAAACTTAATAATCGATTTACAGAGAGCTGACAGTGAAACGAAAAATTTGGGTTGAAACTAAAAAATTCGGCTGAATATATTAAAAAAAAAAACAAAAATCAAATATACAATTTTTTAAAGAAGTAAAAATAAGTACATGTTAAATATTTGAAACTTTCGAAAAATTATGATTTAAATTACTTAAAAAAACCAGACTATTTCAACATTTAACAAAAATCTAAAGTGTTGCAACATTAATGGCCGATTTCACTAATTTATTTAAATATCAATTTATGTTTAAAATTCGTTTTTCACGTAAAATAACAATAAAATTATATGAAAAAATATATACATATGAATATGATTTGATATTTAAAAAGAATTGGTGAACTTAGCCATAAGTTTGAAATTATGATTTTTAAACTTTTCTAAAACAGTTTAATAAATTAAGATAAATAACGCCTTTTTTGTTTTAATTTTATACAGCATTTATTAATGTTTTTTGTAACTATACAACATCGTTTTTGACTTTATCTATTGCATTATGATTAGTACTGCTAAGATTGATTTGCTGCCTTAAGGTAAACTTAATATTTAATTAAGAACTTTTATGTTATATCATACTTTTACTGTTCGCTTAAGGGTTTCTAGTTTTCAAAACTTGTTTTCTCAGGATTGCACAAAAAAAATTCCCTTTAATTTCCGGTAGTAAATCATATTGCAGTTTTTAAATATTGACGGTTATTTTATTATAAAGAATCTTCCGGACACATAATAAAAATTTTGACTATAGCTATAGGCGCCACAGTGGCGCAAAGGATACAGCGGCAAAATGTAAATTCGACCCGTGTTCAGTTAAGAATAAAACTATTAAAAAAATTTTTAATTTATTTCATATTGGAAATTCTGTCCTTCACTAAAAAAAACGTTAAATGAAAATCGAACAACTTTTACACGTTCTGTTGCATTGATTATGATCACTTCATAATTTTTTTTTACCTGCTAAATAAAATTAAAAAAAAAAACTCATAAGCAGGGAAACTAAAACTGTTTTGTAATATCTGCATTTAATAAACAATTAAAAATGTAAAAAGTAAAGCATATGCCACAGTATTTACAGAACAGTTTTCGTGAGTTCCTTTTTAGAGCCATTTCTTCATTATTTGTTCTAGGCCGGGTTTTTGAGATGTGGATTAAGTTAAGACTTAGTTTAGTGTAGTCTGAAGCTCGGATTTTCCGGCAAAATGTGATTTTTTTTTTTGGAATATTTCATGCCTAAAAACAAAGCTGTTCCGTCAAAATTTTGTGTACAAACAAGGTAATGGCGGCAGACATCTGTTTTCAGATTAACTGAAATCTCAAAAACCCAACATAAACCAGGCCACTTTTTAACAAACGTTTTATATTGATAGTAAATCATTTTTTTAAAAATGATAATATCATAAACTTAACTGTTCTAAAACAGCTGATCGTAGAGTGTGATCGATTTGGGGTCCTATCATATTCATGATAATATTGCATTGCTTTGTTGTCATGGATCCCTGCGTGTTTTTTTTTGTGCTGACATCTCCAAAAAAGCTACAACTGTATCAAGATTTTTTTATCTCTAGCCCTTACCTTCCTTACGAACTGCGTAAACTCTTTGATTTATTTTTTCAAATTATATTATTGACAAATAAAGAAAAAATTTAGCTGTAAAATGGGGTATAATTTTGCGATAAAATTAATTTTCATATCCTCTACTTCAAAAATTTTCTTTTTTTTATTTAATATATTTTGTGTTAAACTGGAATTGAGTTCAATTTAATGTTACAAAAACTGTAATTTTTAATGAAAATTTTAATAGGAAATTCTCGAAATTTTCCGTTAACAACTTTCCGGGAATTTTAAAAAAATATTTTTTTTCCTTTTTAGAAACCCTAAGTTTCTTACTATTCATCATATTTGTTGATTCTTTAATAGTTTTCTGCTTTTTTTCTCTAGCTTAATCTTATCTTTAGTACACAATCAATCTTCAAAATAGTTAAATCTAATTGTGTGTATCAGTTTAATAGTGTGTTCTTAAGTATTTGTCTGTCACTTAATTGACTAATTGCTTGTTAGAGCGTAATTGAGTGAAAACATATAGAGTTCAGTTAGTGAAACAAACTAAGAAAAGTAGTTAGAGAATGGATGGACATGTTGTAATATTCAGAAAATATTTTTGGCATGTGTATATATTTTATAAGAAAGAAATAGAAACATATGCATGTACAATGTACGTATAAAAAACATTTTATTGCTTTTAATTTTAAGCAATATTCTCTTAAATTTTACTCTTTCAAAGTATTCAGGGAAAATTAAATTTTTTCTTAAAGTTTTAAAAACACAGTGGGTCTTGTAGATTAGGGAATTAAGTATTTTTAGACATTTATTGGTCATTGTTAAATATCCTTTGAGATCTTTTCAATGATATTTTATTACAGCTACTTACATAGGAAAAGTATAAGAAATACGATTACTTGCACTTTGGGCTGTCGTTATTGCTAGAAATACGTCCAAAAAATAGAACAGCAGCAAACACACACACATGCACATTAAAAAAGTTATTTTTTTTTATGAAATCTCGATTCTAATCAATTTAATAGTCTAAGTAATCTGCGAAAAAAATCAAAAGTTGTGCACCGTTTACAATGAAATAATGCAATGAAATTTTTTCCGAAATTTAAGGTTTTATGAATTTTTAAATCTAAAACTTTTTTGGTTTTAAAAAATTGTTCTTGTTAAAACTTCAACGATTTCTCTGAAACTAATGGGCAAATTCAAAACCAATGCAAGCACGACTTAAATATAATATCTTTAGCGAAAGTTGGTGAATTTTAGGGAATATGGTGCAACGTTTTCAAGTTATTGAAAGTATGCGGAAGTGTTTTAATTTTGGCTGATAGAAAAAAACTGAGTGCAGATTTGAAATCAGCGTCCCAACCTTAAAAACAATATTCTGTTCTTAATCAGCAAAAACCTTGTTCCCTTGTGTAGAATATGGTTAATTTTATGATCTTTTCTGAAAAACATGTGTTATTTTAAAAGTGTAAATCATTCTTTTCTGATGATGTTGGCTTTAAAATTAAAAAAATGCTTTATGTTCAACACTCATTTTAATTATAGGGGCAGGAGTACTTGCTCAAGGCGAATTCAGTACAAGGTGGTGGCAAGATTCGAGCCGTAAACACTAACAATGCAATACAAAAAACATCTGGCTTTGAATTGTTGTAATCTTGCCACCACCTGTAATTGAATTTACCTTGCGCGCTTATTGTACTTTATTGTGTTGCACCGAAATTTGTGTTCTTTTGTAAACGTAAAATGTGAAACACTTCTTAAAAATTAGGGGATCATTTAAACATGTTGCCAAGTCACATGTAACACTTATGCAACACTTTTTTTTAGAAAAGAAACGCCATAAGTTATTCTTTCAACGATTTGGAGGATTTTAGCAATGTTCAATAGAGGAGCAGCAAGGTTTTATAAATACATTCAAACAATTTTACATTGAGCAACATTTCAAAGATATATTAATATATCTATAAATTATATATTATATATTATATATTATATAAATTATTAAAAAAATGAAAAAAAATTATTTTATTACAATTTTCCCAACTTTATTTTTGCTTTTTCTGGAAACAATTTGTTTGTTACACAACTATTCCCTCTATTTTCTAAAAAAAAAGTTGATTATGTCGATATAATACAGAACTAAGTTATTCCAAGTAAAACTGTTGTATATTAACATACAATTATTTTTAGACATTTACATTAAGCCTCTATTGAATTTATTGTTTATACGACAATGTTCAGACTTAAAGCTCAAAACTCCTCGAATGAAACTACAACAAAACTGAGGATATCTTGAGACTACAAAATTCAACATAAGCTATTTTTCCATATTGGCACAGATTTATCTATTGTTATTATTTGTTTTTTTTTCGGAAGCGAATGAGTAATATTTTACTTAAGTAGTAGTGAATTCAACATAAAGTATACGCTTTTTAATATTTTTATATAATAATAATTTTTAAATAATTTTTCTTTTCTTTTTTTCAAATTTAAACTTCTTCTTTAAATATAATGATTTTTTCCATTTTCTCTCTGAATGCACAATAATAAAAGAAGAAAAAAAAAGAAAACTATTGAAGGTTAAATAAATAAAATACATTCATAAATAATCTAATCTAAAAACCACAACAAGGTTAGTTTATTTGTTTTTTCTTCCATGTTTCTTTTCTTTTGTTACTGCAAATATCTGAAACAAAAAGTAAAAAAATAAAATATAGTTTTTTGCTTCATCTCGATTTTGTTGTATTTATTGTGCATGTTTTTCTTTTTGTTTTAAATCAAATGCAGGCAGGTAAATTTTTGTTTGCATAAAGTTTTTAAAATAAATAAAAAGGAGGATTTCTGTTTCAAAAGAAGACCTGCAAACATTGAAACTACAAAAAACAGAAAGCGGATTTAGGAATTTGTTTTATTATTTCTGTTTGTTTTTTAAGCAAAATGTAAAATTTTAATATTTTCTTTATTGTCTGTAAATGGCTTTTAAATTCATTTGTTTTAATTATGGTTTATTTGTGATGAAAGTATTTAAGTTCTTAAATAAATAATGAATTTTTAAATACACAATAAAAAAATATTAGGAGATTTTTGTAAATTTTAGTTAAATAAAACAAAGAATAAATAACAGATGCAGCAAATATTTTGTTTGTAAATAAGCTTACATTTTGTTCGTTTGTAAGATAAAATAAATAATTATTTTTTTAGATTTACATAAACATTTTTGTTTTAGTTAAGTAGAGGAAAACTTTTTAAATAAAAAATAAAACAAACTTTTATTTATAATTATTTTCACTGATTCTTTGAGGTCAATATACAGGTAAAAAATTTAGTAGAAATCATTATCAAGAAAAATAAAATAAATTAATTTAAAACTAAATTCTTATTAGTTTTGCCCACAAAAATGTTTCTTATTTATTATTATTTTTTAAAACATTTTTTAAAAATTTTCATTCAAAACTAATTAAAATTGTTAAAAACGTCATTTTCAATTTCATACAAATTGTTGCTGAAGCAGATGTAGACTCAACTTTTTTAAAAACTTTAGTTACATTTTTGTTCAAAAAATTAAAGGAAAATATGTGAAATACTTTGAGAAGAAAGAAGATAGAAGGAAAAACGAAATTGTTTCTCCCATTTTTAGCACATGAGCTAAAAGACAACATTTATATTTATTCTAAATACTTTTTTCCTTAAATTGTTCGATTTATTTCTGCCACGTATATCGCACTTTGAACGGCGAAAATTGCTTAATCGATATAATTTTTAATTTTCGTTTAATTTCTAGAATAAATTCGTTTACCAAAGGTATCATTAAAATATTGTTTCTTTTTTGTGTGATTCCCATTAAAAGGAAGAATGATTTAGCTTTTGTTTTTATCCAGCTAATATAAACAATTAAACATTTAGTTTTCAAACAGAATTAGGTTTCAACCAAGGCGAATTTACACCAGGTGACCTTATCTTGCTTACGTAAGCAACAGCTGATTACTAACCTTGTGTCAAAATGTTATACCGTTGATGTGGTTCTGGAGAATTTTTACTAAATTTTATTAGTTTTGCTTACAATAATGAAATTTAAAATTTTTTAAATCATTAAATTTCAAAATAAACAATTTAAAATTAAAAAAAAATTGAAATATTTGTTTAAATTGTTTACTACTGTGTTGTATTATTTTTGACACAACGTTAAAATATATTACAGTGTTGTAAACGTTTTCAAATTAAGACCACCTTGTATGAATTCGCCTTGGTTTCAACAACACTCCTAAGGCCCATAATTAAAACGTCGGCATCAACTTGAAATTCTCTCATTTTATTGTTTGAGTTTTTATTATATTTTTTTTTTTGACAAAAAAATGTATGCAATTTTATGAAAATATTGTAGAATTGTTAGGAGAATAAGTTTCTTTTTATGAGAGCATTAGAATAAACGTTCTCAAAATAAAATAGATTTTATTTCACAACGGCCTTCTACGGTAATTCGTTATGTTAAATTGATTGGAAGAACTTCTCTTGACTCAGTTTTGCTTGATCACTTATTTTCCAAACCATGGTAATAAATATGTTTTTCCTACTTAAAACTGCAAACTGCTTCTTCATAGTATTTTTATATTATAAAAACGTATAACATGATTCCATTCCTTTTATATTTCTACTTCGTTAATAAGTATGCTTGTCACATATCTGTGTGTTCGTTGCAACATTCATACGTACGTTAATCTATCCACATATAGAAGCATATAAACTAGAAAAAATATCTTTGGTTTAAAAAATATTTATACACAAAAATAAAACTAGCCAACGATTTTTTTTCGCTCGACTCGCAAGTTGGGTTTTACTTTTTTTACTAGCGATAATTATTTTTTTAAAGTGCAAAATAAAATTCAATTGCGAGCGATTTTAATTCGAGCACTTTCTGAGCCTTGATCTATTGTTGTTGTTTTATTTGTTTTTTTTCTTTTCGGAGGCGAATTAGTAATATTTTATTAAGCACTGAAATCAACATTAAGTATACGTTTTAAATATGAATAAAAATTCCGCGGGAGTTTTTTCCTTCTCCCATTTTTACAATTGAATTAACATAGAAAAAATGGGAGAAAACTCCTGGGGAATTTTTATTCATAATTGCGCTGATAAAAAATCAATTTGTAATACTCCTTCCACTTAACAAGTAATTTGATCGTAAATAACACAGTACCACTAAAACGAAAGCAAAATTATACTGGGGTTCTTTTGTATAATTTCTGCCTTAGTAAACTTTAAAGACTACACAACTATTTTAATTTTTTTGATCTTCGGAACAAAAAAAAACTAATCTAATCTAATAAAAAAGTAATGATATGAATGTGTTAGTTTTACATTACCGTTATTTCTCGAAAAAAAAATCACAAAAATTGGGAATTAAGCACGACAAATGAAATCCTCTAAATTAAAAATTCCTGCGTTTTTCTTATGTAGCACTGTGTTTTTAGTATTTTTGTTTTTATTACTTTCGACATGTTTTCTCATACTTTAATATCCTCTTCATATTTTTTATAGCAGTAATAGTTTTTTTTGTTAAATATATTTCCGGTTTCTATTAAATCAAGCAATAATTGTATTATGTGCTTCTTGTAATTTTTTTATTGCTAAAACAACACAGCAGATTTTAAAAGTTAGAGTGAATAAATACGAAAAGTGAACAATAAAGAAAACAACAACAACAATAAGTAAACAAATGATTTCCCCATAAAAAGCACTTAAACACTTTTAAATCCGCTTTACCAACTATTATTGTTTAGCGAACACTGTTTAATTCACTTTATTCTCCATCGTTTTTGCTTACTTTGAAAATATTAACATACACACAGGCAACGTTGCCAGAAGCTCTGGGAGGAAAATCATAGTTTGGTGAAAAATCTCATGTTTCGAAGAAAAAAAAATTATAAAATTATTCTTTTATTTCAAACATTTTATTACAAAGGCAAACAAAAAATTAATAAAAATTTCTTAAAATACCTGAAGTTTATTGTTTTTTTTAAATCCCTTTTTTTAATATTTTTTATACCAAGAAACAATGATGCATCTGTGTGTCTGCCATACTCAGGGAACAATTGTGTAAAGTGTGCAAAAGCAAACTGCTACAAAACATTCTTTTATTAGTTGACAATTTATAAGAACTGTAGGAAAACTGTGTATTTTGATCAAACATGCGAAGAGTAAAAAAATTTTAATTTCAAAAATGAAATATTATTATTTGAGAAAAATCATTAAAACATTTGATAAAATTATCTATCTGGCAACGCTTCACACAGATAATTCGACATTTACTACACACTCTCTTTCTCTCGCTCTGTATTTAAAGCATGTTTTCGTTGTTGGTGCTGTATTAAAAAATAACATCAATATGCAAGCAAAAAGAATAGCAAGTGAGATTGTATTGTCGGTCAAGCCCGACAACACAATAACGTACACAAATTTTGAAGTAATAGTTCATTAATGAGATATTTGTGCAAAACATTATTCAGATATTAACATACCCTTCACAGCAGCTGAAAAGGGTATGAGTTCCCGCCATGTTATCCCAACGTCAGGTAGCTCTTAACCTCTGGATAAAAAACAAAGCGTTAACCAGCCGCTTGTGTCTGTGAGAACAATAAATAACTTTTGAGTAAATATACAATCCAACAGAATTATACACTTTCCTCTAGTTTAGGATCTGTTGCTTATTATCCGCTGCATTAGAATAGTCATCAGCATCTGTAAAATAGCAACAGCGCCTAGAAAAAATTATTCTGCAGACCCAATTTTCCCACGAGTGGTGAAAAATCAGCCTTGAAACCACTACGTGCTCACCGAAGGTAATTCGGCCAAAAGTCCATTAGATGCTACAACGACTACTTACTACTACTGGTACTGAATAGGATCTCTGGTCAGCCGCGTCAATTTCGAATTCTACCGAATTCTTGGTATTGGTTGCACTTCTTTTCCCAGAAGATGTAAAAACAGAAGGTGGAATATCCATTTTATATTCACTGCATGGTCCTGGGGGAATATGGAAAAGGTATATATTATAAGTTTGTCATTCAATAAGGTTAAAGATCCTTTTAAAATATATACATTTGTAAATTCTGGGTTCTTAATAATATTGACGTTAATTAAGCAATGTCCGCATGTCCGTCTAACTCTCTGTTAATGTGTCTGCAAAAATAGGTGTGCCAAAGACCGCACATATAATGGGGCAAGGCTGTTATGTACTTATGACACATAGTCCTAAGCATATGTAGTCTTTAATAGTTTTATGTTTAAAGTCCGCCAGTTTGTCAACAAAAACCTATGATGTAATCAAAAAACTGCGACTACCTCTTATTTTTACCTATTAATTTCCCATTTTTACACATAAACCTTTAGGTTTTCACGTTCACCTGACATCAATTTAGTAGAATTGCTGCTAGTAGCGGCGTGGTGTAGTAGTTAAAGTGCTTGCATATAAAGCCAAACACCCCAGGTTCGATCCCTGTCAAAGGACGAAAAATGTTCATCATTGCTATCGAGCTAGGAAAGAGGATAAAATCATGGCAAAGCTCAGGCAGCCAACAACCCTGGAAAAAATAGGATGGCATCAAAGATGAACAAGGTTCCCCCACCACTACACCAAATACACGAAGGACATTGTTTCTTGGCAGTGGTTCTTAAACCAATGTTACATACATCAACAAAAATGCCTAAAACCTCCACCAGCTATGGTGGTGTAGGGTATATCTACAATAATATAAAGTTGTATATTTAAAAATGAGTTTAAATTTGTTTTTCGTTTTTTTTCTTGCAGTTTTAGTCTGTGTTCCAGCGATTAAGGGGTCATTTGTTAAACGTTTTGCAGGAAAACAAAAATACTGAAAAATACTTTTCAACAAAAAATAAAAAAAACTTCAATCGTTCTCTTTTTCGAATTTGTTCGATTAATTTTAGATTGGCTTAAAACAATACAAATAACTTTATAAACATGCATAAAAGCGATTTATATGGATTATTTATTTATTTAAGATATAAAGCAATTGCTTAACATTTTAAATAATAAAACAAAGACTCTAGTTGGCAATGAGGATTTTAAAGGATTACAAATGGCATAAGGAAATAAGAAAATATGAATTGTAGGTTTTAACAAATTAAGCGGATTTTTTTTATTTATTTTGATATTAAAGAGAAAAGTTTTATTTACATTATCTATAAATTTTAAAACTACGAATATTAAAACCTTGAATTTTAAACTCTAATTGAAAACAGTCCTTCCTTGCTGTCAGTGCACCAAAAATTCTCTAATAAATTGAAATGTCATTATATTGGACAGTATTAACGTATTACAGTTTTTCTATTTTGTAGTTTATTTATTATATTTTCAATTTTAGCTTTTTTTATTGCATAAATAAATAAATTTTTATATATTTTTGAAGTACAATCCTCTTGTTGCATCTGTATGTTTATTTATGTTATAAAAATATATTTATTTTTACTACTGTCACTCTTTAACATTAAAAAAAAAAATAAAATCAAATCTAAAACACACATACTACTGCAACAAACACCTACTGATTCTTTAACACGTGAGTTGAAAAATAGTCTGATAGAACACGGGCTAACGTATACCCTACAGCTCGCAGCACAATTATTAGCTAAAAACTATTTTGGTATGGTCTGATCTAGAGTATAAAAAACGTTAAGCAGTGATGCGCAATTCTCATATTCCTATACTCGCGAATGAAGGGAAAAAGTTCTGTGCACTGATGTCGACACACGTACATTATAACATTATTTGTGTGAATGCCCATGACGAACAGTTGGCTATTGCTTTGTTTACTTTTGTTCACAATTCAACAAGCAGAATCAACTTAGTTGAAATTCATATATCGCCAAAGTATGGACCTCGGTACGCAACGTTTCTATAAAACTAAAAATTTTTACTTCGTGTTTTGCATAATAATTATGATTGAGTGTTTTCAGGCACCACTGACGTCAAGCTTTAGTACTGTTAGAGTAGGTATTAGGGTAGAGTTGGAATAATATTAGATTACAGTTTATTTAGAATCATAAAACGGTTAGCGAAAAGTTACGGCAGAGAGAGGGAGAGAGCTAAGTTATTGCGGACTAAGAAAATATTAAGAGATTATTTAACATAAATTGGTAATAGTGCCAGTGATGTTATATACATTTTTGAAAAGTCCCTATGCAGCCCGAAAAATTGTCCGTACAAAAATCCCTACAGAAAAAAAAAAATTATTTTAATAAAAAAATCGCTTAATATTTGCTTGAAAAAATTTTTGAATTTTCTGCGATGACGATTTTTGCGGTATTGATAAAAAAAAGTTTGTAGGCATAGTTATTGAATTTTTAGTCAGCAACCAAGTTTTTTGAGTCAATAAAAAAGTTGTTGCCCACAATAGTTTTTTCTTAACATAATGTTTACGTGATTTGTTAAAAAAAATTGTTGGAAATGTCGAATAAATCTAACAAAATGTTTATCGAATCTTTATTTATTTATTTTTTAAATATGATGTGTTAAATTCCCAATTTTTATTCTTTGATAAATACACAAAAATTTATTGTGGGGGGATAAGTTAGTTCCTATGTGCATTTCGATGGTTGCATAGGCCAGATCATCAGGAAACCTTTTTCCAAAGAACCAAACCAAAGATATTATACAAGTAAAACTGCAAAGTGAATGAGAATCACAAGCACTCCAGTCTCATTTACAGCGATATCATAGCTATTAAAAAATAGACAAGAGTTTTAAAAATAATGTCCCATACTCCTAGTCAAAATAATGTATACTTTAAAGTAAAACGGTGCACGTGACTTTATTTTTGACTATGATTATGGGCCACTGTCTTTACTTTGATTCAAATATTTTTTTTATTGAATATGAAGAAATATTTAATTATTTTACTTGTAAATATGTTTTATTGAGTGCTATTTTGCGAAGTGTAATTTTGATAAATTTTTTTATTGAATCAAATAAAAAGTTTGTTGACCTAAAAATTTATTTTTACAAACTGTGCTGTTAAAAATGTTCATGAGATACTTTTTTTTGTGTGTCGGGCTTAAACTTTAGAGCAAATTTGGCGTCAGACTTAACTAATTTATTTTCCTAGTTGGATGTAAATCGGTACAGCGGTTCTTGAGTGTTAGGAACACGTATCCGGTACAAACGTTTTTGTATATGTATATAGAAGATAAACGACACTTATGTCGATACTCCTCATTTTGCACAAGTATTCCGACGTTGCTTATGGCATAAATGTGGACTTATTACAACTCGATCTGAATCATTATATTTTTTTTATTGAATAACAACATTATTGTTGGCGTTTGGTTAGTTTTATAACAATGGCTTAATACGTTTAAATATGTAAAGAAATATTCAGTTAAAAAACTTAAAAGTGGAATTGTTGGGTTTTACTATGGATCTCCTCAGTTAATTGTTCTGAATTTTGGAGAATAAAATTAGATTTAAGTTCAGAAATGGATTTTAAGACCGCTGTAAATTTATAATATTTTCTTAAAACGATCATTGAAAAACGATTGATTTTCATCATACATTTAAATAAAAAATATTTCTGCAAACAAAAAATCAAGCATATGATTTAATTAAACATATGTGACCTACTCCGAGAAAAGGGGCCTAGTGTGTCAAAAACAAACGGTTTTGGAGTAGAGTTGATTTTGGTACCTAAAAGGGTGTAGAATAAGATAAAATCAAATCAAAACTTAATTTTCACACACCAGGTCTCTTATCTCGGAGAAGGTCACATATAGTTAAAAGCCAAAAAACTGCTTATGACTTGGGTCTCTGATATTTTCTTGTAAATAAATCTTTTTTTTTTCCTCAATATTTATTTATTGAATCTCCAGTTATAAAATATGAATTTACAATAACAAAAAAAAAAAGGGAAAAAAAACCTTTAGACATGAGATATTTTTACAGCTTAATTAGGGTGACTGAACACGAATATGGCACTGATTAATTTCTTTTATTCCTTTTCGAGATCTTGGCGAAAATCGTGTTTTTCTGGATTTATATTAGATATTTGCAAAAATCTCGAGAACAGTTCATTCCCAATAAAAAACGGAGCTTCTAACGAAGCAGGTTTGTAAGGGAGAAACATAAAAGTTTCGCTTACCAATGCGGTTACGGAAGACATGAATTTTATATGGCGACTTTCCACTTTGAAGCAATAAATTTTTGCCACATAAAGTGCATTATTCAGCGCATGTACAAATTGTTGGATGAAACGATCAGCTTTACACACTGAATGTTTTTTTATTATTCTCCCATTCTAATTTTTTTTATAAAAGTTGTTGAGAGATCTTTCACTTACTTTACTGCATTTCTGTACGTCCTTTTGCGTGGCGCATAATTGTGCGCTTTATTTTAAATGTACCATTAGTGCTTCGCAAAATGATATAATTTTTTTATTGGTTCTGATTTGTAGAAAATTAGAAAGAATATGTTTTTCCTCTTTCATCCCACATTAAAAGTGTGTTAATCGAATTGAAATTCACTGAGTTACCGGCCTTTGGATTAACCTTAGAAAACACCTTATTTATGAGGTTATGGCAAAAAGTTTAAAATTTCTGAACCAGTGTTTTTAATCAAATATTATTCTTATACTTTTTATGTCCAATGTGAGGTGAAGTATTTAACAAAAAAACCCCTTTAAATTTTTTTTGAGTTCTTAATTAATATTTTAGCTATAAACACACAACAAGATTTTTTTGCTTAAAGTTTTCAAAGTTAAAAGTAAAAAAAAAAATATTTCTAGGTTTGATCTTTTCATTGAATTTACATTTATACATTTTAAAAAAATATTTAGGTTAACATTTAGTTAATTTAATTTTTTTCCTTTTTTGCTTTTTTGCATCATATTTTCATGAACTCTCCACTTCCATCTATCAACACACAAATTATCCATTCAACTTAAAATCAACACACTTAACTGGACTAAACTTTTGTCATAAAAAACTTTGGAACAACTGTAAATGTAAGATGTGTTATACAAAAGCTTTTGTTTTCAGCAGCTTTATTAATTCGCCTCAGCTAAAGTGAATTTCTAACGCTTTTCAAGGCAAATACTTAAAAAAAGCTTTATTCAAAATTTATGGTTAATTTTCTGTGGATGTTATTCCAAGATACGCACCTTTTTGGAAATAAGGACTTAGTTTTTTTTTATAACCTTATTTGTAAACGTACAAAGCTTTTGAAAGGCTTTATTTGGCCAAATGGAAAGCTTTTGCAAATCAAAAGAAGCTTATAACTATTAATTACGATTCAAGAATCTTAATAAAGATATTATTTCAAGGGGTATTTTAAGCAGGCGAATAGAGCTTAGGCAAAAAGCTATATTAAAACTTGTCGACTTGAGTTAACAGAACCGAAAAAAATAAATATCCCCTATTATTAATATGTTAATATATATTCCTTTAGTGTCTTCAAGAAACATGGTACATGGTACAAATTTGCTTCATTCGGTTCTGTGTGTTCCTAGCATCTTTAGATGGTTCTATGATTTGTTTGCCTCGCATATCTCAGTGAATACTGTAGACCTCTTCTTCGACAATCTTGCGGACTCCGTTAAAAAGCATTTCTTATTATGTCATCGACACTTGATTTCGATATGTATGGGAGTATGATGGGTTATTGCCCACAGTTGTTGGTTACCAACTGTGTTTGACCAGAATATATTTAATATCCTGCTTACACAGCGGCTTGTTAATACTGTTCAGACATTTACATATTGATTGACAGCTTTCCATGCTTCCTATCCATAGCACTGACTTCACACAGCTGACATATATATCAGCAGTCGCCACACCGAGCTTAGTTTTCCAAGCGATTGTCTTGCCTTGTTAATCCGTTTTGAAACGTCTTCGCGGAATACCCATGATTTTGTTATGATGCTGCCGAGATATCAGAAGAAGTCAACTTTTTCGAAGCGCTTTTGTTATGTGGTAAATGGTAGGTTGTGTTCGGTATTTATTCTTGATAAACATTCTTGATAAATACATTTATGCTTATGCCAAATTTTCCAATTCTTTAAATTTTGCAGTTTTCACTGCATATCTGAGTGCATGTCATGGCAAATGTCTTCTGCATAGACTGGGTTTTCCAAGAGTTCATTTAGTTCCTCTGTGATAAACTTTCTCCCTGGTGTTACGTTAATTAGACCTTAAATCTATAAAATTGGTGCAGAGTAAAACCCTAGAGCTAGAAAATAATTAAAGTTAAGAGGAGTAAGAGATTAAATGCGTGACATGGGTTAAAGAAAATGTGTACTCAGAGAATAGATAAAAACTTATAAAACAGAACTCGTATTCAAGTCTCGTTGTAAAGTAGGACTAGAATTGTTCTATTAATTCTAATCAGGATACAGCTCGCAACAGAAGGTTTACGAGGATTACATTTTATTTTAATTGCTGTTGATATGGGCAAACTGCCCATACACATTTTTCACACGCAAAGACCATTTAAGGAGGATTACTGGAGTGTCCAGTTATTTGACTTTTGGTTTTGCTGGAGTGAGGAATTAATCAATTTTGTTATTGGGCAATTAATAGAAAAAGAGTTTTAATTAATTCGAACAACTCGAAAAATATAATAAAATTCTATCCAGTAGAAAAACAAACATCGCTCATTTGCTGCAAAAAATCGAAAAATCTCAAATTTTAATTTAATGTAATTTTTAAAGATAGTGTAAATTTGTTTTTAAATATAATGAATTTGTTATCAAAAAGTAATTTCAATTTTTGGGAATACAAAATTTAAATTTTCAAAAGATTTTGTTATTCGTGCTCAATTCCTAGTTTTTATTATTGATAAAACCACTTGAAATTTATTGTTGTTGTGTAACTGTTGCTATAATTCTTATACGTTTAACAGTTTTATTTGGTTTAATATCTTTAGTTTTTCTAAAATCTTTATGGATGAAGTTTCCTGATGATCTGGCCTAAGCAACCAGTGAAATGCGCATAGGAATAGCTTATCCCATCAACAATAAATTTCAAGTGTTTTTATCAATAATAAAAACTGGGAATTTAGCACGAATAACAAAATCTTTTGGAAATAATGAATTTGGATAAAATTTGGTGGACGGATAGCATAGGGAACTTTAGTGATGAAAAATTTGTACTTCTTCTCTCTTTGATATATTGCAAAACATGTTAAGTCGAAAAAGTGAGTTTTGCAGGAGAAGCTCTCAAAGTCCACAGGCGATAAAACATTCATACAACTGAGTACTTTTAGTAGCGCTTTTTTACTGTTGATAGAAATATGACCCAGATTCCAATATATGGTACTTTTTAAGGGGTAACAACTGGGGGACATTTTTAATTATTCTCTTTTTGATAAATTTTTTATGCAGATTGTAAATGGTCTAGATTAAAATATTAGGTTTTTTTTAAGGTATAAAATTGGTACTTTTCAGTGGGTAAAAATGGATAAAATTGGTACTTTTTCTCTTTTCGATGAATTGGGTATAAATACAGGCCAATATTAACTTTAAGTATACTTTATGGGGTCCTAAATGAGTAAAATCTGGAACTCTTGGTACTCTTTTACCTCGAGATAATTAAAAACCAAAAAATTTATTATTTTATTATTTTGTTGTAAATAATATAAATTAAGAATATTTGTCAATTCTTATTCGTCCTTTAGGAAATTTTATATGTATACTGATTTCTCTGATCCTTTATAGGCGTCAAAATTAACCTCTTAAATGTCTTAAGATAAATTTAATGATCAATTTTTTCTTTAATGTTATGTACTGAAGTATTTAGATTTATTTAGTTAAAGCAAACTAGCCAGTAAGAAATATTAGTTTCATTGGCGAATTAAGTAAATGCATAAATAACAACAGTTGGATTTTGTGGGCCGTGGGTGGTGGTCGTGGCCCATTTTCTTAGTAGCTGGATTTCTTTAATTGGTGTTACCATTGCATGCAATATATTCATTAAACGGCAGCTGCTCTAAGAGTTGGACCGGCTAAAAATTTAAAATATTATATGAGATAAATGCATCACAATAAAGGACCTATAGGACCATATCCGTGTAAAATTTTTCTACCCAATTGAGTTTTTAAAAAACAGCTTAAAATTTTTATATAAAATATTCAATAATATTTTGCAGGCGATTCAAAATAATTTAGAAAACAGTCATGTGTTCCAAACCTATTCATTTATACCATGAAGCAATTTTAATTTTCTGTTGTGTTATAAATAAAATAAAAAACATTTTTGATCATCAATACATCTCCAAAATTTAAAACTCCTTGACCTCCTCAATTAAGGTGTTTGTACAAAATAAACATAAACTTCCTAAATACCCTCAAATAACTCTATTTATTTTCTGCTATTTTAATTTAAACATCCTTGATACTAAATCTAAACTAATTATGTCCTACAACACACACACACATACAGCGACCAATATGAACAAAATCGAGTAGCAGAATATGCAGCAAAATACATAGACAGCAAAACCATGTTATCTAATTTAAATAACTTGTCAAAATTTTACAAAAACTAAACACATCCGCACTAATACGCAAACATATTTAGGCATTTGGATCTACGTTTACTGGGAACCACACCATGTATATTCCAAAATTTCGCATTCCAACAAAATACTAGAACTGAAAAATGTATGAGACAAAACAAATTCCAATTGAGCTTATAAACACACCTCTTACACCGGAAGTCTAATGAATGAAAAAAAATTTGTTAGCACAAACAAATATTATTGCATTACAACTAAACAGCATAAAAGCATTTGGTATATTCAACACAACAATGACACAAACAACTAACTGTATTACAATTAAGTGTGAGATGAATGTACAGAGAAGAGACGAAAAGGAGCACAAGTTTTGTAAGTGTGTTTTAAATCCATCTGCTCGCATTCAAACTCATGTCAACATTAGTTGACGTAAAACAATTAAAAGCAGTATCCGTCGAGAAGTGTGGAAACTAAAAGTGCGATTTTGTATGTGTTAATGCACTTGAGAGAAAAACGGAGAAATTGGTCTTGATAATCAATCAACAAAAATGTTTCCATGTTTTAATTATTTGATAACAAACTGGAAATTCAGCCTCATTTATTAAATTTAGATGAAATAAATTTTTGTTTTTAGTAAATAAAAAACTAAGCAGTCATAGTCATTTAATCTATGTTAAGTGTTAACTTAAGTCAATCTGAGGTCTACTTATGCAGACTCAACTCTCTTCAATTTAAATTGATACTAGGCCATTATTATGTTATCTCTAGAAAATTAACAGTAAATTGTTTATAATCCTGCTGCCACTTTGTACCACATCTGTCAATTTTACTTTTCAATTCGTACAAACAAAATATTTATCTATGTTGAGTAAGCGGTAGAAAATTTTCGACATAACTTTGTTAACCAATGTAACAAAACCAATTGTTAAACCCAATGGATATTTGTATCGCTAAGGGCACTGTGATGGCTGTTGTCATAATGTTGGAGTTCTTAATGCAGCTGTAATGTCAGTTACACATGTAAGCGTTCGTATGTGTAGATGAATACACGAGTATTTGGAAAATGGTCAATTTAATTTTGTGTTGGTTAGTAGGTGCGTAGTGCTGCATAACCGTGAGAATGTTTCAAAAATTTTTTTTTTTTATATGTTTATTTTTAGTTGAAATATAATTGTGTCTAGTTATAAAAAATTTTGTACACAGAATGTTTTGCCTAATACATATTATTTTAGAAGAATAATATTTTGTTGCGAAAAAAGGAAAACTGTTTCAATAAATTGCTGTTTTGTATGACAACTAATATGTAATTGTTGGTTGTAATTAATCGAAGGATAATATTTTTTTTTTTGTGTTAAGTATGAAAAATAAACTTTTTTATTATTTTTTGTAAGGTTAATTAGTATTTAATAATTAAATAAGAATAATACTAAGTTTTTAAATGGTTTTTGTTCAAAATTATTAATGGCCTGTTCATCGATTTCGAACGAAGACTTCGTTCGCTTCACTTACATGTAAAACAAAAACAATATTTTATATTTTGTAAGAACAAAAAATTGTATTTGTTTCTTAAGTGAATGCCAAATTTCCTTAAGTATTAAATAAAGTTTTTAAGAAAATAACTGAAATAATAATAACTTAACACATTTGAACAGCCAAAATATAATGAGGCCTTGGCGATGGATATTAAAAGAATGAAAAATAAATTTTGTTTTGATAAGCATTTAAAGTTGAACAATAAGAGGAATAATACGAACGTTATTTGCTAAACGGATATATGTATTTCAATTATATAACTGAAAAATATTAAAGCATCAATTCTCTTTTGACACAAATAATGCTTCAATTCTTCTTCCAAAATTTTTTGGCAATAAAATTTTTAACATCTTAAATAAAAACTTTTAACCCAAAAAGGGATTTTGCTTAGAATTTTGCTTATTACTTTTTTTAATATCTTAAAGAGGAAGTGAACATTAACGGTGTTTTTATTAACTTGTAAAGACTTACGTAGATGCTTTGAAGTCCATAAGAACCACACAAGATTGATGTCAAATCTTTTAATGCAGAAATTAATTAAGCAAAGGAAGAATATGCAGTTGCCTTGAGAGCAAAATTGTCTTCCATTCAAAACCCTTGTGCTCCGAAGCCTACAAATAACTAAATAAAGTTTAGCAGTTTGCAGCTGTCGTTCAGCGATTCAGAAAAAAAGGATATAAGAGCTTCTTAAGATGTTGGTTTCTCTTTAGTCGGCAATTTTTAAAAAATTCAGTTATCCGTTCCAAATACAAATAATATTGGATTTTTCTTCACTGACCAGTAGCGTAGAATTTGCAGCCCCTTTATTAATACAGACAGATTCTCTAGCGAATATGGAATCCTTTTACTGATAAACTTGTTCTCTTCTAAGGTTTTTGCCATTATACGTATATTCAAAGCAATAGTGGTCCCTACAAATCCTTTAGGACTTAAAGACGGTCTTTAAATAGCAGTGCATAACTCTGAATGGAAAGAGAGACAGTCTGTGTTAAAGTTTAGTTCTGCAGGAGCGCAAGACCAAGATCTTAGAACTCTTCTTATCCAGAATTTATGCTTTCTTAAATGTGCATCGAAGGCGACCTTTTTGCAAATCGTTAAGAATTGAGTCTTAAAACTGGAAATTTTGAAACTGAAAGAATATAACGGGTTTAATTCACGATGCATTATAATGGCACTTACTGGATATGAGCGCCCCAACAGTAAGTGGGCGCAAAGGTCACCTTCCTAACGGAAGATGGTGTATAGGAGAAGCTTACAGCCGTAATACGGTCAAGGTAATCTGGTTCTTTTAAAACGACTGATTTATAAGGCCAGTGCATTCTATCCTGTTATTGGGGCTGCCTACTTTTCCTCCCGCAGCTATTTAGTCCATGCTGCTGATAGGCTTGTTAAGCCCCCAAATCAATCTTCAGAGCCTCCTTAACGTGACAGAGGCACCAAGTTTCGAATGGACAGTGAGCGAGGTTGAGAGTTGGAAAGGATTGGCTTTGCGTGCAAATGTAACATTTGGATTCCCTTCACTTTTCCGTAAGCCCCCTATTGGAAAATTTTTTAATGGCGGTAAGTCTCAGTTCTACTCTGATATTTGTGAAACTAACTTCTTAAGAATGCATGCCAATAAGAAATTAACCCCTATACTCCTCAAGAACGCGTTATTTTTGTTTCGACTTTTTTGTAGTAATAATTCGTCAGCTACGCAAGCACTGCCGAGTTTAGTTGCTCGCCTAGAAGGATATATGGGACGCAGTCAGGTTTGGGCGCCATTATGGTGAGAATATCGCAGCTGTGTCGCAAAGGACCCAGGAGAATGGACCAGTCGACGTGAAATTCAATTTAGGATCAATTGGCTCTCTTTACAGGGAATTTTGGTGAACAATTGAATATGTTCTTTGCAGACACTGCATTGACCGCTAGCCATTTAAGTGCGTGTTATTTACACTTAAGCCATCTTGAGTCTCGACGACAAAGAATTATCTTTTTTCGAAAATCATCATGAGCGACGAGGCCCATTCCCATCTGTCTGGATACGTAATTAAGTAGAATTATCGCTTCTGGAGCACAGAAAATAAGCTGACTGTTGTAGTGATAGACAAATACCATAAATCGGGCTCATATGGGCCGTTTAAATTTTTTTACTTAATGGAAAAAAAACACAATCCAAAAGTTAAATAGTTTTTTATTTATTAAAAAAATTACAGTCAAAGAAAATCGGGTGAAAACTTTTGCACTAGTTACGTTATGCAATTTGGTTTAATTAAAAGACTCTTACCAAATAGGAAAATATTCTTTCATGTAAAAATTTTTAATAAAAACAAAATCATGTAAAATCAATTAAAAATGGATAATCATTCAAAAAAGCAAATTTCGATCTACCAAAGGGTTAAAATACAATTTGGTTTAAGGATTGATGTTTGACTAATGACGTTAGCAGTCGTCGATGGCTGCGAGTGTAAGACGGCAAATCCATCTGAGGAGATCGAGTGGTTGCGATCGAAACATGTCATGGTAACCAGCCGCCTGGGTTCGAATCTCAGGTCAGTCAAGAATGAATGATTATCAATAACAATTTTAATTAATTTTCATGTTGTAAAATTCCTTTCTTCATAAAAATAATTTAATGAAAATTAAATTTGATGAACTTAAGCCTGATTAAAATATTAAAAAAATTTGGATTAAAAACCATAAATAGTTCAACAAAATAACCACAATTCTAATTATTAAAAACAAAAAAATTTTAATTTTTTAAAAAAAAAATGGAATTAGTTGATTTTTCCACTATTTCCCACACATTTTTTGTCCAATATTTGTATAATTCTGCCCATTTTTGGTACTTCTCTTAAATTATGTAAAAACATGTCTAAATAATTTTCATTTTTATGTTTATATTATTTGTATATGAGTATATCGCACACTAAATCATAAACAGGCACAACTCCAAATTTAGGAAAGTCGATTTTCAGTCACAAATCATAAGTTGTGACCACGAAATTTTCGTTTGAGTCACTGTTTTCTGTAACTTTTCTTCTTTACCATTTCTGGATCTCAATTTGATTAAGAAACTAAACATTTTTAAATTTTGAGATGTGTCTGTTTATGATTTAGTGCGCTATATTTTCATAAAATCTTAAATTAAATTAAAGAACATGATAAAATGATAAAATAATAATTTTCCTTAAAAATTAAATCTTACCTTTGTTTTCCTTTTTTAATTAGATTATAAAAAATCTATAACGTACAGTAGTGATGCAGGATAAACAATGAACCAGTAAATGAATTTAAAAAAAAATAAACCTACACATGAAAACATTGAGACCGCAATCATAAAAATACCAAATAAAATTACTTTTATGATGACATATTAAATAAGTTTAAAGCAGAGAAAGGCTGCGTTCATAGAAAACGTCTAGAACAGAAAGAGGGAGAGAGAAAAAACCTGACTCAGCTGTCAAAAAAAACCTAACTATATGATTGTGTTAGTAAGAAATATGCTTATTTTGTTGTTATAGCTTTAGACGCATTTCGGCATTTATCAGATGTCGAATGGCATTGATGTTTTTTTCAGATGTCACGAATATTAATAAAACTCAAAACTAATGGGACGATTACAGATAGCAACACAACGGAAGTTAAGTTGCCATCAGCAAAATAAATCAACGCCGCTCATGTAAAAATATACAACAATTTTTGTAATTTATATTTTAACATGAACGGCAATGCCTGATTTTGTTCAGTCGTCAGCCGTAATCGACCCATAAGTTAATAATTTATGTAGTATTAGTATCATCTTATTTTGTTAAAGAAAAATGCATTCTTTTGGTGAGAGTACACAGGCCAGTGTACTCTCTGATTTAATCCCTCATTCATTCTCTCATTTCAGGAAAAATGTATTTCACGGTCGCAAATCTGTTAATACTGAAAACGTTGCTGCGATAAAAATTAAACAATTTTAATGGAAAATCAATTTTAAAGAATAATCGCTATAACTTCGCTTTTTTAGTATCTAAAGGGGCAGATATTTTGATCTTCATTTATTAATAACTTGAACAGTATTCACCAATTTTTAAATTACTTTCAGCCCTATTAAAATTTGGCGACTTTTTAGGAAATAAACAACAATACAATTTTTTATGTTTCGTGTTTTAAATAAATACCGTAGTAGATAGTATTGATAAAAAAACTGACTAACTACCGTCTTGTTTTCGGATCGAGATTTAATTTGTGATATGCAAAGATTTGTACCCCAGGAGTCCAAGAATTATCTAAGTCGAGAGTTTTAAACTGCACTTTTCGTGTCGTTTTTGGCAAATATATTGTAAGCTGCAAGGGATGGAATGAGGAACAAATTGGAAAACAACACGAAAGGCCAACATCTTATTGCTATTTTGGTTGGGTAATAAGACAACATTTTGTCCATTGAGTCAGCTCTCCCACTAATGGCTAATAAATTAGTGAATGTTTAAAAGCTGGCTTTTTTTAACTAAACTTAAATTTATATGTAGTTTAAACTCAACAGCTACAAATCAGTGTCCCATGTATTATATGTTGTTAAAAAAATAACGTCTGGCAACACTACCATAAATCTGTCAAATTCATATGGTTTGTCTTGGTAGTTTAAACGCTCAATTTTATGCGTTAAAGAATGGTTAAATGCTTACTGATTTAAAGATATGTTGGTTTAAAAAAATTTTAAACCAAAAAGAGAGTTTGAATTGCTCTAATTTATTAGCCCTACACACAGAAAACAATCAAGTTAAAAACGTCGAAAACAAGGTTGATTTAAAATTTTTCGGTTTTGATTTTGCTTCATACGTGTTTCATGTTAATTCAACCTGATTTTATAATTACTTGCGAACAACATTTTTTTCTTTTAAAATAACTATAATTCATGTTAATTTAACATTGCAGTAAAGTTAGATCAAAATGTAATTTATATTGAAATAACAATCCGAATCACGTTGAATGAAAGTTATTTCATGTTGAAACAACGTGAATTTCTTGTAGAAACTAATTGGTTTGAGTGTGTTATCACAGTGTGAAGAAGCTTCAGAGACAACATATCCATTTATTTAAGAATAATTCAAAACACTTACCCCTGTAAAACATGTTTCACTTATTTTGTAGTCGCCTTTGTTAGCAGATCAATCAGCAGAATGGCCCGATATGGTTTTCGTCATCATTCTACTTTGAAAACTTGATGTGCTATTTAACTTAATAATTTTAACTAAAAGAATACGGGAATTGTCTTCTTTTTATAACATATTTTTAGAATGAAAATAAAAAATGAACATACTTAACTATGTATGCATGTTAATTTAACAAGATAAACTTTTGGTTTTAATATAAAACAGGTTATTATGGTTTCAATATTGAATCCATATTTATTTATAATTTAATAATTTTTTTTTTATTTTTTTTAACAGTGAATAATATTAAATAAACGTGATTAAAGATTATTTAAATATTTTTCATTTAAAATTAATATGAAATAATGATACATTTAAATAAAGGGCATACTTTTGCAGAAATTTACTATGATTCTCAATCAACATTTTAACTATTCTTATAATATAAGATTTTGTGATAAAAAATTGTATACCTACATAAAATGCCTAACATAAACTTAATGGGTAAAGTCATTATCTACCCAGGTGGATACCATACGTTTATATCCAAAAAAAAAAAACTTCATGAAGGCGAAGGTTTATGTAAATGGGAACTAATTTGGCCATTCTCTCTGTGTGCCTTTCCCTGATTTAAACGTATGCATATGTATAAGAAAGATTATGATCTCACACTTACACACTTTTGGCTACTCGCATGTTTATATTGATGTTTTGATGAAAAGATACTAAATAATAAAATAAGGGTACTAAATTATAATAACAGTAGTAAATAAGAACCCAAAAGTATGCTAGACTTTCTTGAAATTATCGGGTATTTTTTAGAGGGGAACACGATAGAAATGTGACCGCTGATTAAACAGTTCTCGGTTGTTTTGAGGAAAGTTTGGTTTTACAATTCAATAGGAATAAATAATTTAAATTGATTTTGAAAATCACTGATGAATTCGACAAATTTATCGGGATAAATAATTTGAATTGTGTTATAAATAAGGCCAATTGTATGGAAATAAATACTTACTGCCGTATTCATAAATAATTAAAATGGATTTGAAATGCATTTTAAGAAAAATTTATATGAAAATTTTGCCTTAAAACAGATTTCAAACTTATTTTATTTTTTATGAATACGGCTGTTTGTATGTATCTATTTATTTCAAATTTAATTTTCTGCTTCTGAGAAAAAACACCCTATAGAAGTTTTTATTTGTATTGTAGCTTGCACAAGCATATGAGTATATGTATTAAGTATATTCATGTATATCATATCATATTTCTATAGGTTTATTATTATTATTATTTTAATGATTTTTTTATTACTTTTTATTCTTATGGTTTGTTGTTTTTAAAAAAAAATTAATTTACTGTAAAATCTGCAACAGCCTTCTTTTGGTTTCCATGTTTATTTCATATCTTTACTAAATACTTTGGGCAATAAACATAAAATTTTTCTTTATAAGATATTTGGTTGGCTTTAAAAGAGGGTTTGTGTAGCACTTGAAAGTATTTTTGGTTAACAGAAAATTTTAATTTATTGCCAAAGGAGTAGTAAAAAGTGTTTAAGTTTTTTTGGAGGAATCAATCCATAAAAAGTTAAGAAAATAAAACTTGAAAAGTTAAGACATTGTTTAATCCAATTGAGATTTTTTGGGCTGTAGGCAAAATTATTTGTTGGTATCTCTTTTATATCAGCTATAAAAAGCCGCTACAATGTATGATTAAATTTCCTTTTAAAAGTCGATTTTTCTGAAAAAATATTTGTTTTCGGAGTTTTATAATTTTGCCAGATTTTAAGCAATTTTTTGAAGTTTTGCCAGGCTAATTGATAGTGAGCAAGCCTATCAGTTTGTGGTTTGCCAGTTCGATGCCCGCTTAAAAAATTCATCTTTTTCACTTTAACATTCAGAAGGTGTTTGTCATTTCATTGTAATACTTAAAAATATTGGTGGTAAGTAATAAGGTCCAGTGACATATGTCACCTTGCTTAATCCCTATTGCAGAGGTATCGTTGGCATATATTTCAAAGAAAAGTACATATTAAGAAATCATCATGGCGCCAAGGTAAAACTCTCCAATTGGTAGGTCTGCAATGGCCTCATCTATTATAAACTGCTTAAATTAGTCGAAAAGATTAAAGGGAATTTAAACTACACATTAGACTATATTTAGTTGTTTATTTGCGGAAATAATAGACCAGATATAAAGAGGCAATTTACAATTATTACAACGCTTGGCCAAAAATGTGAAAACCAGGTAAACGCTGCTATGAAAATAGTGATTGGGACCAGACTTTCACCCGCCTTATAGACCAAGGCCTGCTCAAACTATTGAAAATTTGTTTTGATCAATGCGGAACGCTTTTACGGGAAAACGCTTGGCTGCTTAATAGCGTCAACGCAATTGGCTTGAATCGCTCTTATCTTCTTTAAAAAATAATTGTATGGTTGCTTACAAACAATACAATTTGACTGTTTTATTATTATTTTAAAAACAACATGAACTGTATCATGATAACAAAATTTATATATATTTCTCTTTAATTGTCTAACAGAAAAAAGTAAAGTATTGAAATAATCTAACAGCATAATAAAAAAACTGTTATAATTTAAGAGATTTTATTCCACTTTTAAAGTCAACCATTTAAACTTAACATCATTATGTATTAATGTTATTGTACAAGAATTATTACAAACTGTTAATTTTCGCATTCAACTGTTAAGTTAAACCAGCTCTGTTATCGTTTAATGTTAAAACAACAATGCTAATTTACATTTCGCCTAACAGGTTGCTGTTACTAAGCATTTCTTATCTCTCTTACAAAGGGCAAAATTATAAGTTGAATAAAATATATTTCACTCTTTTGAAGTTAAGAAATTTCGTTTCTAATTTCTCACTTCAAACTAAATTTTGGGACACTGCTCACAGTTTCTTAAAAAGTTAGGAGTAAATTTAGTTCACAACTAAATAATACCTGGAGGTGTTTATGGATTTTAAGCATATTTGCCATTTGCTTTTTTTTTCGTTGGTCAAAAAAAAAAAAGGAAAGTTGTCATATAGACAGGAAATGTGCTGTAAAACTATTTTTGGAAATTCATGCTTGTTTATTAAACTGCTTAGTGGCCTGATTTGAAATTCCTTTCGTTTCGTATTATTTTGTAAATGAAGATAAAGATTATTGAAAAAAATCCATAAAGTGGAATAAATATTAAATGAGATTTCTAGAGTTTGTAACGTTGAACTTTTTATGAAATTGAAATAACTAGAGATCTAAAAAGACCCTTATTTACATTAAATTTAAAACGGCACCAAAAAATTTTTAAAAACACAGATGGTTTTTTGCAGTTTTTAATTTTAAATAAAACTGACATCAGATAAATAAGCGTATGTTTATTTAAAATATATAAATATTAAGCATACGCTTCGGCGCGCAGTACGATATCCTTATTTAAGCATTTGAGTGTTAAAAGTCAAGTTATTGGTTTTTTTTTTTTTTTGTAGGACTAACTCAGGGGACCACCCCTTCATATGCATTGCATTTTGTTGGAACTAAGAAAATAGGTTATGGAAAGGAGGATAGAGGGAGTAGGGCTTGTGAACATTCGACTTGAACTTATTCATGTTGAGAGTGAGCGGGATGACTTCAGCAGGAAGGTTATTCAACATACGAATAGTGCGGCCAAAAATCTAATTTTCCCTGAAATGTGTTGTACGATGCACCGTCCAATCGACCATGAAAGGATGGATTCTTGACAAAAAACAATCGTATAAGTTTCGGGAACCAGGGGCCTGATTCTGGCAGTCGTGATCGAGTAATTTCTCGATTCGAAAGCAATTTATTATTTAATTATTTCAGTCAATACTGAACGAATCGGAATAATTTTTTTCAGTGTTATAAAGCATTAATTTAAGTTTCACAATACTGAAAAAATAATTTCGATTCGTTAAGTATCGACTGAAATAAAATTGCTTTCGAATCGAGGAAGTACTCGATCACGACTGCCAGAATTAGGCCCCAGATCTTTAAATTCATCAGAACGATCCCATTGTAGTAACGAATGAATAGGCAAATACAATCCACATTGCGATGGAGCAAAGGAGGGCATGTCCTACAATCACCAATGAGAACCTTTGTCCTTTCCTGCACGCGGTCAAAAAACTTCGAAATAGACTTTAAAGCCTTGGCCCATAAAGTTTCTCTTTTACCGTTTTAAAAAACCGAGGCGCTTGAATGCTTCCTTTGAGACCTTGAAAATATGTTTTTCCATCGGATATCACATTGTTATTTCATGCCCAGAACATCAAGAGATTCTGATTATACAATAATCCTCATCTTTGTATATGGGTAGTATATACACAGATGAGGCACCATGATGCGTCGCGCGTTAATGCGTAAGAATGCATGGGTAGAATGGTTTAAAATTGATCTTTGCGGTTTTTTGTTTTGTTCTCGACACAAAATTCACATTGGATATCGACACCTTAAGTGCAAACGTAAGTAATTAAACAAAAATTCAAATTAGAGTTTTTTATTGACTGTGGTTCGTTTAATCAAACTGCTAAGCTCTATACCCCTGCGATACAACATGGCGACTTTATTAAAGAAATTCAAACTCTAAGAATACTTTATTGCAATTATTGATTTTGTAATGTTTTTTGCTTCTCCTTGAAATAAATTTAAGTGTAGTAGTGTCCGTTTGCCCGGGACTTACAGCAAATGCCGCATCTTTAACGCATCGATTTTTTCCTTTAATAACTTTTAAGACATTTTGAGGGGTATCATTGGACGAAGTAGTGGAAACAACAAATATTTTTTCAAATCTGTCGAATTTTATGTCGACAAAGCGTTACCGCCTGGAAGTTTTCCTTTACTTGCTTAATTTATGATAAAGGAGAATTTAATTTTTAGATTTTAATGAGTGAGTGATGAATTGTGTGATTCAGAAGTGGTAATTTGGAGACGGAAGAAAAAATCGCCCAGGTAAAAAAAATTTTAAATGATGATTTGCTGAAACTATTCACAGCTTATCAAGCGGGAGTATAAGAACACATCGTAACGTCTATAATTGTACAAAACAAAAACAAATTTTAAATAGGCAATAACACTAATTGGCTACACAGAAAATATTAACAATTTTCTCTAATCACCAATTTTATACCAAATTCATAGAATCAAGCAACCCATTGGTTGATTTTGCTCCTATAACTTAAATGATTATATTGATAACTAAAAATTGTAAAAATTTAATATTTTGAATATTTTTTTTTCAATAAAAAATATTTTTAATTTTAATTAAAAATAGTATCAAAAAACTTTGCCGTTTCAAACAATGTGTTGATTGATTTTGACAAGTTTAAATTATTTTATTTTAAACGAAATAATTTTTTGGTATTTGATTATTATTTTAATACAAAATTTATTTTAAAACAACTAAAATGTTAATTAAACCAAAATTATATTTTTAATTTTCTTTCAACAAAAAAAAATAATTGATTCAATTATAACAATAATTAAGTTTAAATACTTTTTAAATAATTTTTTTAATTGATAAAAAATCTACTAATAATTTTTTCTGTGTACATTTAACTTTTTTATATGAAAATAGAACCACATTGCCTTATATCTCAATGTGATAATAAATAAGGCCGTATGACTCTTTTGCACCGTATAATACACCAAAGCGGAACTTTTATCCGTATATGTATATTCGGAACTCGAATATGTGAGTGTAGAGCAGGTGTGTTTACAGAAATTGCTCATCTAGTTTTAAAACTATTGATTCCATCAGTTCTTTTTTGTTGTCCTATGCCATCGAAGCCGTTATCTTTAAATCCAACTATTGATAACTCCATAATCCTTGTCAAAACTTTAGCTAATCCCCCTTGATTTCACAAGCCCTTAGCAATCATTCATCTTTATATCGTTAGAATGTAGTTTGTAAGAAGCCAATAATAGTGACAAAAATAGCAATAACAAGAAAAACTTAAAACACAAACTTTTTCGTTTTCCTTGTTTTTTGATGCAAATTAAGAAAAACAACTAAACACTTGTGGCTTAAAGTCTATTTGGCCAAAACTCCTAGAACAACAAACAGCAGGATAATAGAATGAACAAAGAAAGAAGTTTAAATGGATAAAGGAAGAATCTGGGGTACCCTTTAAGGAGAAAGAAAAGGAAAGCTTAGATTTGGAATGGCCAGTGAAGTCAAAAAAAATCAAACAATGGGTACCAATAATTCAGTAAAGCGGATCACAGTTTAGAATGCGGTGTAGAATTAAGTGGGGAAAAAAATAGTCGCCGTAGTACAACGTTGCGAATAGCGGAAACGGCAGTTTCAAAGTAGTGTCAAGAGAATACTAAGTTGTAGAAGTTGTTGCAGTAGAAGTTGATGCGCAAAGTTCAACATTTTGAACTTTGTTGCGCTACAGAGCATTTGTCAACTTCAGCTACTACTACAACTACTTTATTCTGTTCCAGACCTTAAAGAAAATAGTTTAATGGTTTATAAGAGAGTGATTTTTTATCGCTTACACGATTCGAACCATTTACGAGAACATGTTTGAAAGCTTTTTTTTTTGCAAAATTAAAGTAGGGTACCACAAGACTCTAACACAAGAAAACATCAAGATGTGCAGAAAAAAGAACTCAAACTGCACAATTTTAAACACTAAAATAAACCGTTAGGCAGTCAAGAAGTTAAAAAACAACAGCCACAAACAACCAAGTGTTCGAGACATTTTCAGGGAAAAAATATAAAAAAGCGCCCGCAGAAAGAGCTAAGAAAAAAAAAAAGAATTTGAAAAACTTTGATAGCCATTCAAGGTGACAGTGTGATTGTGTTGTTGGGACAAAAACAAGTTTTAAGAAAAAAAACATAACAAAAAACTGTCAACTTTTTCTTTTATATGTTTTTCATTTTCTTTGGTCACTGGGGAAAATATAAGATTTAATGGGACAGGTACAACAGAAATAAGAAAGAGAATTTTTTTTTTAAATAAAAAAATGAAAAAGACTGAATTTTTAAGTGTCTAGAATTGTTAAGATGATTTTAGTTGTTGATTTCATTTTTTTTCTTACTTTCTACAATTTTACATTGATGTAAATTTTCAGGTTTTTATATATATTTTTTTTTAGAAAAAACAAAAGAAGATTTTATTTTGTACAATATTTTGAAGGATAAACACTTAGTGTCTATGTGTCTTTGAAAAAAAAGTGAAATACTTAAGGGAAAGAAAAGAAATTAGGAATAACAATCGGATTGGAATGAAAAACTAAGTTATGGTCGCTTTTGAAGGCGTGAAAATATAACGTGATTCATACCGCTCTGTTATTCATGGCGTATACGTCATATTTATTGTCTGGTTATTTATTTATTAAATCTTTATATATTTAATATTGACAAAAAAAAAATCCTGCTTGTGCCGGACCAAAATCTTTCCCTTCACGATTTCTGTTCACATTTGTAGGCGTTTAGTGCTCTTCTTTTCGGATGAACCTTGCATTATCTCCTATCCATAAGCGAGTGTGTATATTTCATATGAGTTTAAATAAATTATTTAACTCATATTCCAAGTAAAGTCTTTAAACATGTTGGCTTATATTTTTGGTGGACCGAATTTTGTTGCATTAAACAAGTTTTTAGTATTTGTTAAATTTTCATGTTTTTGTTTGATTTTATTTAGAAAAGTGTTGATGAAAATCATGACATAAGTATTTGGAGATATTTATGGCGAATGATATTTTAAAAATAATATTTATTTTAAGCATTTTATTGGTGGGGATTTTAAAATGAGTGCCCCGGTAGATTAGCTAGTGGCGAGCTGGACTATCAGCGACGGGGTTGCGGGTTCGATTCCAGCCAGAGACTCTGGTTTCATTCCTGCAGACAAGCATAAAGCTTCGCGGGATAAGATTTGGAAATTACAAAAAAAAACCTTTGAAAGGAGAGACTGTAAAAAGAACATTTTTTAATAAATATTCATGTTAAATACAGGAAAATCTTGTAGAATCATTCTCCAAAGCACACAACTTGTCAAATATGAAAAATTGGAAATTTAGCACGTCATACGGAAATCGTAATAATGATACATTTTGTATTCCCAAAAATAACTTCGATTTATAATGAACAGTTCTGCAGAAAATTAAGAACTTTAAGAGAAGTAGGCTCCCTTTAAACCACGTTTGATACCCGTACTTTAAAGGCTGTAGTATTGATGTTAATATTGAAAACAAAGAACAGTCTTTAAGGGGAAAAATTGGGAAGATAAATAAGTATGTAAAAACAAGAGCTATTTATAGAATAATTTTTAGAAACGCAACAGATAATTTTCTTTCCTTTAAGAACTTTTTAGTTCACACAAAAGCAAATCGTCGCCTTGGAGTGTTAACCTGCTGATTTCCTTTTAGCAAATTATACAGAGTAGACAAAAAACTTACTGGTTCTTGCATTTGGACCACTCAAATTAAACAGGTTTTCTCTTTAAGGCTTTTAATCTCCCGAAAATAGTTGGACCAAGTGAAGAGACCCAAAACTTCTTTATATAGGAGGAAGCGTGGCGGTGGGCGGAAACATCTCATTATCTGACTTTTTATTAATGGCGATCCGAGAGGTATCTGTGAAAATGTTGGTTCACATCTGAGCACGTTTCCTATTTGAGTCCAAAAATGGTCTACGTGGTCTTCGAGATCGCTGCTAGTTAAACGAAAATTCTTGGACCTCAAAGAACATATTAGATCCTGGACCGGCTATTGGCAAGGTTCATTTGGGAATCACCTAGCAGTTTTGTTTTAAAACTTAAACGTGGGGAGACAGATAATAAAAATGCCAGTTTTTTGGTTGATTAAAGCCCCTAATCGAGGTTTAATTTTGATCCGCTGGAGTGCTGGTTTGTAGTCCTGCTGGTATGGCCAAAAAGAAAAGAAAACTTACTTATTGCAATCATGTTATAATGTTAACAGTCTCTTGCATGTCTACAACAAAAATAATATTGTTATGCACACAGCAATATTTATTGCAAATAACCAACCGCATTTTGCTCTATTTACAAAATTTAAAGAAAAACACGTCATGGTTTTCTCAATACAAATTATATCACTAAAAGTTTGCGTATAAATGATTATGAAAGCCGTAAATGTAAAATGTGGCAAATTTAACGAAAAGTTATGGGCAACTAAAGCCTATTTGTGATGGCCATAAAGCTAATTTATCGTACTGTGATTAGCAGCAAGAAGTATTGAAGTATGTTATTATCTGTCACCATTTAGAAACATATTTTTCTTACACCTGAACGCTAGAAGACGCACAACGTGTTTGCAGCACTGTGATGTTAGGCCGCAATATTAATCAAAGTAATTCTTATACATTTGCAATACTTCTAAGGCTTAAGATTTTGACAGAAGAGTGGTTCAGACACTTTTAAATTGGCACAAGATTATATATAAAAAGTTAAGATATAAATAAATAAGTTCATTAAACTCTTAGTAACAACCAACTGAAAGCAAATTAATTGAATTAATTAAAACATGTAAGAGCTTTTTAAGTCTAACAATTTCTGTGCCACTAAACAAATTTATATAAACTGAAATATTTAATAAATAATGACCATTTTCGTTAAAATAATTGCAAAAATTTTCATAATTTTTTCAAGTTCTTTAAATAAAGTTTATTTGTCTATTAAATATTGCCCCTGTTAAAAACTAAGCTAATTCAATTTTGCTGCCACATCTGCCACATTTGTCTGGAATGGAAGTAAGATGCTTGTTATAATTAGGATGCCTATAAAAATTAAATCAATAACTTTTCTACTTGGAAATATTATTTATAAATTTCCTTTTTTATAGTTAATTTATGCCATAATGAGTGTGGCAAATTAAAGCGATGGTTGCAATGAATTTTATTTTATTATTTAAGTTTTTTTGCTTTCCTTTGCTTTTATTTATTTTTTTTTGTTTGTTTTGTAGATACAAATTAATGGTCATACTTTTCTGCGTGTCAATGGCAATTAGTTGAAGTTATGACAGTGGTTTTATACATAAAATGTGACAGCTATGCCTGTCTTTTGAGCGCAGATAGTGAAGGAAGGGAGAAAGTGATGTTTGTTTAGAAGAAAATTGAAAAGTTGCTACTCTCTTCAAAATTGATGTTAAAATTTTACTAGGTCGTATTAAGTAGCATAATTTTAGGGGTAATAAAAAGTTGTACTAAGTTGATAATTATGTTATTTTATATCTTACTTGAATTTTTAATTGAAATTGTGAAAGAGGTTTTAAATAATCTCTGTACTTTAAGTCGTTAAAGTTGTTTTATAGAAAGTGGGATAAGGGTGAATAAAATGTGCCCAAAAATTCTCTTAACTCAGAATAAAATTGTGCAAGGTCTCTGTATTAAATTTGGAACCCTTTAATATACACAGAAAGTCAAACAAGAAAAATTAAGTTTTTATAGTTTCTTTAAGTCTTATTCAAAAATTTAAGTACGTATAATCCTTAATCTGATTACTTTTAATCAATTTCGGAATTTCTTAAAATAAGTACAAAATTCTTACACCAAGTAAAAAAAAGATTAAACTTTACGTTGGTAATGCCACTCTGAGAGAAAAATTTCAAAGTGAGCAGACACTACAACACAACATCACACAAGTAGTTTAAAAACGATTTGCTTGTTGCGCGTAGAAACAACAAAAACAACTGAACAAGACGAAAACACATTATTTTCATGTTTGAAAAGTAAAATTGAGTACTCTTTGCTTCCCATTTAGTTTATATTTTCAGTTATATGTATATGTACATTAAGTTTTTAAAGTAAAAAACCAAATTGGGAATGTTGCTAGTGTGTTATAATTGAAATTATGTAAGGTGTTAAACGGGAAGTAAATCAATCATAATAAAATTACCCTTCTAATTTCACTTTTGGCTTATTGCAAGTACGACTTCGGGTCTGAATCAACTTTTAATTACTTAAATCAAGCGCATTTTGAGATTGTTTCGAACTTAGTTTTAATTTACTCAGTCTCATTTTCGGATTATATCAAGCAAGAATTTTGGATTGAATATGGAAAAATTAAGTATTTCGCGATTACAAATCCTTACTTAATTCACTCCTTTTGTAGTTGATTCAAGAAAATCCGTACTCACCGTTCTGTTAATAGCGCTTCGGATTAATTTGAGTACGGGTGGATTTATTTTTCTTTTGAGTGTAGTTTTTGATGAAGATGCATTTAGTTAAACAAATTGACAATTGTGCTGACTTTAGCTTAAAATAAGAACCAGTCATCCTGGGTGGGCAAAGTTAAGGTTCATTGGGCTGCCATCCAAAAATATAACTCTTTTGGGTCCTCCCAATGCTTATCAGAGCGGCTTCTTAAATGATATCAATGCGAAAAAATAATCAAATTTCGTTTTTTTTTGGTAGATTATCAAAACAGACAAACACTTATTTTCTTATTTTTATTAAACCTCAGCGGAAAGTATGTTCCGATACATGAACATATCCTGCCCCAAATTCGCAAGTTCTAAAATAGTTTATATAGTATAGTTTTTTTTTTTTTTTTTTTTTATTTTATTTACTTAACTATCATCATTACACTTAAAATAAAATATTAAAATAATTATAATTTTCAAGGTTTGAGATATTACTAAAAGTATTGCAGCAAATATTGAATTATTTTATGAGTAAATAGAAATATACAATTATGGATAATATTTCTTGTTAGGTTAAAAAGATAGAAAAAATACCTTTACGTACTGATAAAAATAAAAATTATAAGAAATTCTAACGTTAACACTTTTATAAACTTTGTTCCTAAAGTCGTAAAAGATGTCAACTCTGAAAATTTCTTATTAATTCAAAGTTTGAATTTCTATTACGATGTTCGAAGCTTTGTGTAATTTTACTAGTTACTTTTGCAAAAAAATCTTCCTTGTAGTTTTTATGCAAGCGGTATGTAGAGAATCGTCTTGGTAAATTATAAATAATTTTAAGATTTTTGTTTTGTATTATTTGCAACTTTTTCATGTGAGTTTTAGCGCATTTTGGCAACCATAGGCTAGGTTAGGATCAGAAGGGTTATGTGCCCAAGGGCACACTTCCACTCGGAGACCAGTACGGTTCATTGTGAATCCCTTCAACATGATGAAGAATAGATAAAGAAGATAGAAAAAAAAGGTTAAGAAAAGAAGTATGAGGTTGATAGAGTCTAGGAAAGTTAGTAGGTGATGTGAAGAACAAATTCCCTCTCTACTGTCCCCTCAACAGAAACAACCGCACTATTTCCCTGACAAACCCCAGTAGATCAGCTGGACTACATCCAGCGATGCACCCCAGTTCGTCGTGAAACCTATTTCCTAGCCACTTCTGTCTGAGACCCTGCACCCTGGGACAATGGCAAAGTACATGCTCGATCGTCTCCAGCTCCTCCGAATCCTCGCACAATCTGCAGAAGTCCGGTATGGCGTTGTCCCATCTGCCTACAAAAGCCCCGACCGGACAATGACCCGTCAAGAACCCTATAAGTGTTCTAAGACTACTCCTATCCAATCCCAATAGAACCCTGGTTGCCCCCGCGTCCAATCCGGGCCATAATGCCCTAGACACCCTGCAATCCACTCTGTCCCCCCAGGATCGGTTAACGTCATTGAATGCCTCCATGAGTCCATTCCTACACCGAGCGACCAGGCACGATCGCACCGTATAATTCGTCAATGCCCTAAGCGCCGCCTGACTATCGACGTAAATTGTCAACTCAGATCCACTCACGATGTGTTCCAGTATCACCTCCGTCGCCCTCCAGATCGCTAGGATCTCAGCCTGGAAGACACTGCACTCATCGGGGAGTCTGAATGACCTCTTCACATCGGTGTCCGCTATATATAAACCGGCACCAGTGCCGGTTTCCATCTTGGATCCATCCGTAAATACTGCCCACCCCTTAAACAGTCCATTGGATCCACTCTAAACTTCCCTATTCGGGAACTCCACTGGTGGTGTTGCACCGAAGTCCAGGGTCATAGTCATATGATCCGAAATTCTCCCGAGAGAAATACCCTGATCAAGCAGACCCATCTCGTACAAGATTCTCGTGTGATCATCCCGCCTAGGTCTAACTAACGAAGACTCGTAAAGTCTTGGCATCCATAAGTCATTATCGGTCTTATACACATTCTGTAAAGTAAAATCTTATTTTTGCAATTTAAACTAGATCGGCGATTCAATAAAGGAAAAAGCACTCTTCCGCATCTTATTGCTTTAGTACAAGCTTGTTCAATGTGTTGTTTTAAAGTCAATTTTTTATCTAATGTAACTCCTAAATACTTAACAGAGTTTTGAAATGGAATGTGTGCTCCTTGAATTGAGAGATTAATACTAGGTATCCTCTTTGGCGATTTGTTAAAAGGAAATATTATTGCTTGCGTTTTTGCCTCGTTGATCTTAATTTTCCATTTTCGATTTCTAATAGTTTAAAAGGAGTATTTCGAAAGTATTTTCCTTTCTGAACCACGTGGCGTATGAAAAATATCACAGTGATATGATCTGTATTTTGGTTTCAAAAATGTGGTCACCGTAAATATATATTTTTTTTTGAATTCCTTAAGCTTAACCCGCGAAGCTCTACGGTTTTCTACGGGAATGAAACCATAGTCTCTGGCGGGAATCGAAGCCGCAACCCCGGCGCTGTTGGACTAGCTCACTTCCAGCTTGCCTACCGGGACACTCAATGTATGTATGTTAATTGGAAATATTTATGTATAAATTATTTCTACTGAAACTTAGTAGCTCTTTAAATATTGGGAAAAATTTTCCAATTTAATAATACTTGTTTCTGACCTGAATTAATAAATTGGGTTTTATAATTTAAATAAATTTTTAGGTAAACTAAAAAAAATGATTATTTTTTTCAAGTTAAAAAAAATAATAAAGCGCATTTTCTTCATTCTGATAATTTTGTTAAAAAGTTTGTCGTATAACTAAAAATTTTAGCTGAATGAAAGAACAATTTTGGTTACTTATTATTGCGCCATACTTTTTTTAATTATATCCCCCAATATTAATTTTCCCTACTTCTTAAAATGTATATCATATAAACTTAAAAAAAGTTTGCAACCTTAGCTTAAAAAAACTGAGATGCTTAAAAAAATTTTACTAAAAAACATAGATTTTACTGCAAAAAGTTGTAAATATATTTTGCTTTAAATTTGTATATCACAAAAAAAAAATTATTAAATTTTTAATAACTTTGAAAATCCTTATAAAAAACAATAATCTTAAAAGGATTTTTTCTTAAGTCTTCTAGTTTATTTAATGAAAAAGGCTTATTATTTCATTGACAAAATCATTGATTTATATGATTATGAGATCTTTGTTTAAGTCTTTATTACGAACTACACACGATAGATAAGAATCACATACAAACATAACATTTACATTTATCTATTCATGAGACTTGAAACAAATTGTACTCAAATTCACATTTAGGTATTTACTTGTTACACAAGAATATTATCTGCAAAAGGGATTTAAAACAAAATTACATAAAATCGTCCTTAATGACAGCAACTCAAATATCTTAAGTTTCTTAAGTCAAGAAGGATGAATCATATTATGGCTGCCAGAATGCAAAGATTTCATGGATTGATATGTTATGTAGTATAAACAAAATTTGGATGTTCGATTTTATTTTATTTTTTCTTTTTATAAAAAAGCAGCGATTTGTTGCAGATGTGAAGTTCATAATTTTTGTATAAGTTTTAAATAAAAAACTTAAATTTATTACAAATTTTAAAATCACTCGTTTACTCATAGACAATTAAAGCAAATACTTTTTGAGCTTTAAAATCTTCATCCTTCCTTTAAATGCCTTAGAAGATTTGATGTAAAAAAAATATTTTAGCAGACTTTTTGGACTACCTTTGTAATTATTTTTTTTTTTTTTTTTTTTTAAATTACATACACATTTGTCTGCGCTTGGCCAACAAATTGTATTAAAAACTTGTATTGGAAACTTTAACTTTAAACACATTAGCAGGGCATGTTTTTGAAAGCCAAGTTTGCAGATTTCACTAGATTAAGAAACAAAATACAATATTTGCATAAAGTGCATATTACGCAAAGAATGTCTTAACAAGAAAATATTTCACAAGCTTTCGTTTTAATGTGCTAAATTCTTATTTCATAATATTGATAAACTGAAACTTATTGTTGATGGGATAAGCTATTCCTATGCGCATTTCACTGGTTGCTTAGGCCAGATCATCAGAAAACTTCATTTAAAGATTTTGGAAAAACCAAAGATATTTAACAAATAAAACTGTTTAGCGAATAAGAATTATAAACCATAGTTTTACTTGTAACAATATCAAAGCTAAAACAAAAACAACAACAATAAACAGTGAGTTTATCTTCTCCTACAGTCCCGACTACAATCGGGCAAAGAAAAAACAAGTATTAAAACAAATTGTAGGGGAATGTAAGAAAAGATAAACTCAGTGTTTATTGTTGTGAGTAAGTAAGACTTTGAGTGTTTATAATTCTTATTCGCTTTAGGGTTTTATTTGTATAATATTTTTCGCTTTTCTAAAATCTTTGGAAGGGGTTTCCTGATGAGCTGGCCTAAGCAACCAGTGAAATGCGCATAGAAGCTTGCTTTCCCTCAACAAAAAATTTCAGTGTATTTATCAAAAACTAGGAATTTAGCACGTCATACGAAAATTGTATTGATAATAAAACAAATTTATTTATTTTATTTTGCCAGTACAGTTTTATGAAACGGGAATCAAGCACATTTGAACGAAACCTTGTTATTTAATTTTTTGAATCCCAAGAAATACTTTGAAAAAATATTTCTTTCTATCCCAGTAAAAACTTCGCCTAGTTTTTTAAAATGAATAGCTTCTTTCACTCATTATTTAGTAGCTTTCTTCCAAGGCCCATTGAAAAGGTCTGCGCAAGAAGCCTGATGATTATTGTTTATTTTCTTTTTAGTTGTCAAAAGTTGTTTACATTTTGCTTACATGTGCATGTAAACGTTCATGGTATGCCACACATACACGTTTTTTCCTTTTGCTTTGTATATGTGGTAGTAAATTTTTGACAACTAAAAAGAATCTTTTTTTTTTTGTACAAGTAAGCAGACCTGATAGATGGGCCTTGCTTTCTTCTATATAACTACTATAATTACTTCTATTACTACTTATTTTTCAGATGTATGTAACAGATAATAACTTACATTAAAATGCGTTCATTTTGTGACATCTCTTGTAAAATTCATTGCTTCTTTCAGTAGAATTGGAAGTAGTATTTTTACTTTTTCCTGATTACTTAACACATTATTCTGTAGGAGAAGTTTTAACTGGGATAAAAACGAATGTAAATTCTTTCAAAATAAAAAATATAATCGTATTGCCAAATTCGGTTTCATTTCTAATATTATAATGTTATAATAGTTTGAAACTTTCGTCAAGAATTTGCGTATGAATATTCAAACTTTTTTTTTAATTTAGCTTGCATATTTGAGGACTTTTAAGAATCTTTAATAACTGAACTTGCATATTTTATGAATTTCTTTGTATATAAAAACTTGCCTTGCACATTAAATTGATTTTGTTGGTATAAGGTTTACTTTTTACTTGACAATTGGTTTTTGGGTTTTTGGATTCATTTTAAAATATCTAAATATTTGTTTAGATTATCTTTTTCTACTTAGACAAAAGTTTGATTAAGAAAATTTATTTCACATTTATTTATACATATGTACATATTGACCGGCAAGAATGTGTGGCTGTTTTTGAAATTAGGATCACAGTTCTTAAGATGACATGTGTAAAATCATGTTGTTTTTTTTTTTTGGCAAAGCCTAAAGTGCTTTGATCTTATTAAGTTTATAGGTCAATCATTTGTCTTAGTAAATTCTTAAATTGTATGTACCAGAAATATTTGAAGTTTAAAGGGAAAATTAAATTTAATCAAATTGAATTTAATAATAATAAAAGGGCATGTCTTGACAATCGCAAATCACTTAACAATTGCTATTCTGACTTGAGATCGTATAAAATTATGTTAATCGCAATCGCATGAAGTTTGTCGACTTCAAACTGCAAAAGTATGCTAAAGTGAACTTCAATATTTTTAAGAAACTATAGCATATAAATCTGGAATTTTGTGGTTTCAAATCGTGCCGTTAATGTTCTGAAAATCTGTTATTATTAACAATTTCCTTATCAAGGCTATCAAATCTAAAGTAGAGCAATATATTTTTCCTAAATTTTTTTTAGTCTGGGTTCAAAGAATAAGAGTTTTCTTTCAGGAAATCTTAGCTCATTGTTGCTTTTCTTATCTCTTTATCCACCAAAGTAAGACTTTTTAAATTAAACGTATAAAGTGTAAACTGAGAATTACTTAATTATATAAATTATTCTTAATGTATCGCATTTAAAAATTATAAATATTTGCAATTAATTATCAAAATAATTTCCGTGGGAATACAAAATTTAATTAAAATGATTTTGCTATTCGTGCTTAATTCCCAATTTTTATTATTTGATAAAAACACTGAAATTTATTGTTGATGGGATAAGCTATTCCTATGCGCATTTCACTGGTTGCTAAGGGGTGATCATAAGGAAACTTCATCCACAAAGCTTTTAGAAAAACTAAAGATATTAAACCAAATAAAACTGTTAATCGTATCAATTTTGAAAACGAAACTATTCAAAACCGTAAATTACGCTTTTAAAGAAATTGGTTTAATTTTCCATTATCTAGAAACGATTGTTTTATAGTATAGTAACATACAGGGTTTCTATCCCTTTCAGTAGTTACAGCAATAAAAAATCAGATGTCTACAATTTGCGATTTCTTAAACTAATTTAAAGGTTTTTGCATTATATTACCACGCAAAAGTTAAAATGATAAAAATATACAAAGTAGTATCTACCAGTATTTCAATTTTAATATGCAAATTTTTATATTTTCTGTTAAAGCAATCTTTTGTCGACATTATTATCGGTATTTAACTTGACAAACAATGGAACACCTTGACTGTTCAATCAAAGTAGTTTTTTTTAAAAAGGGCAATATAATCATCTTAAGTAAAAGTGGGGGTAAAATATGCAACATCTTTATTGGGTTTTTATGTAACATGTTAAGAAATTGAAAACTTTTCCCAAAGTTGTATTTTTTGCAAAAACTAACATAAAAATGTAGAACATGTAACATATATGCAACATATTTCCCAGAAAATAAATCGCCATTAGTTAATCCTCATAAGCCGGTTGAGATAATAAAGGATATAAATAAATTGTTTGCTGTTGTTTATCCAGTGGGAGAATTTTCTTGCGGCATATATAAAATTAGGAAATGATTTCGCTTTTTTTTTAACCAAGCTCTACTTGCATTCAAATTATACAGAAGGCAATTGCTGCTGCGTTGGGTGAGCCTACATTACTGCCAACGTGCAACATCCCCAATTCTGGAAAACAATTGGAATAATAATGATATGAATTTTTTTAAACAAACATACCTCCATGTTAGAACTATTTTTGTATCTTCCTTATTCTTTCTTACGATCCCAATTGTGCTTTAAACAGACAAAGAAGCACCGCTTGAGCGTCTCCGAATTTTCAAGGTTTCAAAATTTCCATGTATAATAAACTTATCCAGATACATATCGAGCCCTAACCACAAAAAATAACGTACGTGCCAAAAATCAAATGTTACAGAAGAGAATTTTTTTTATTTTATTTCATATAAATTTTGTATGAAATTTGTCGCTTACGATAAAATTGCTCTTGCTATAAAATCGTACCGGCATCTTATGTGACCATGAGATTTAAGAAGATGATGCAAGTCTTGCTAATAAAGTCAATTATTAAAAAAAAATCGAAAATTCTAAATTATGGCGCTTAAGTTATTTTCGCGTTTAGGGCTCGATATGTTCATTGAATATAAACAAATCGAAACATAATATTTCTTTCAGCGCAAAACTTTTTATTTTGCGGCAAAGGTACATAAATCAATTATAATTCCTTCCCACTAATCACTTTCTTATAACTCAGCTTTAAATATTTTTAAACCAAATATTTAAAAAAAAAAAACCAAAATGAACTTTCAAATATAATTCCCTGACCATTAGTTAATTTCATTATGCACCTTATTTTGCTCTTTACAAAAACTACTCTGATCCAGAATGTCCACAAAAAGAAGGAAAAACTGAAAGTAAAAAAATCAAAATCTTCATTTAAAAACATCTGTCACTCTGAAACTCAATGACAAATTATCCGGATTTTATAGTCACCACCTGGACCACAAGAACACTTAAAGAGAAATGAAAATTTTTTAGAGGAATGTGATAAATCATGTTGATGGTTTATCAGCGTCATCATCACCATCGCTCCCAATTGCACCGTTAAAAATCTTTGCCAACAGCAGCTATAAAAATACAACGAAACAATTAATTACATTTTTAGTCAAATTAGATAAAAATTAGTAAAACCCACAAAAAATGAAATTATCAGAAAGACACATACATTCGTTTATAAAAAAGAAACACATACACATACAATATCTATATGAATTCACACATACATGTTTATATCAACATAATTAACATCTAAGAGCAATAGTGTCATTATAATGGGCGATGAGGAAGATGATGATGATGCATCATATGTGAGGATAAGCATTTTATACACCAATGATATATTTTGTAAACGTATTACAGTAGTTTGGGGGGGAACTTTTTAAAAAAGGACCCTTTCCACAAAACGTAGATTTTTATACAGAAAGTCACTTATTGTACACAAACGCAATTTTTACACGAAATGTAACTTTTTGTACACTTCACCGTAGGTGAAAGGGTATATATCAGCCCAATTGAGAAAAACAGCTCCCAAGAAGCTTTTTTCCTTTTCCCAATTTTACAATTTGTATTTAAAAAGGAAAAATGGGATAAGGGAAAAAAACTCCCGGGGAATTTTTCATTCATAATTCGGTTGTTTTAATTTGTCATTCCATTTGTAATTTCTGCAATATTAATCTTCGACCCTTTAAAGATATTTATATTCTGGTTCCTTTTGATTAGCGAAGTTGATTTAGGCATGTCCGTCTGTCCGTATGTATGTTGAAATGGATTTTGCGCAGACGCCAGATATAATGGGAACTATGTTGTTATATTTTTATATCACATATTCTGCGTTAAAGTTTGCTATTTTAATTCCGCCAAATTAGTCCATAAATAATAATAAACCACGACCGCCTCTTATTAAACCCATAAATCTCTTGATATTGAATATCTAAAGAACGGCAAGAGCCAAAGATACCAAATTAGATGCAAGCATCTTGGTTATCAATACACAACAACCGACAAAATTTAGACGAGATTGAAAAGTGGGCGTGCCAGTTCCATTCAAAGACATTATAAATATCTGATATTTTAATTAGGCTAAAGTTCATTAAATTAAATTTTCAAAACGTCACTTTTAGCAAACATGTTCTAGTTTATGGGCCATGTAACGGTATATAAAATCAATCGAAACTCCGATTTAAATTTTATTGTAATTTCGATCGATATCGAATGCCATAATTTGCCCCCAATTTTTAGTTCATATTTTGGCACAGATTAAAGTTAAGGTTCAAGATCAGATTCAACATCAGGCTCTTGTTGAAGTTCATGTTGCAGTTTAGGTTTAAGTCCAATTTTTTTTTTAAGTTTCTGGTTATATTTATTAGAGTTCAGTTTATTGTACAGATTCTAGTTTACTTGGTTGTACTTTTTTGCAAAAAAAGAAATGCACAGTAGTAGCTAAATCGAAAGGTTGAAAGGTGTAGATGTGCTAACTACATAAAACATGTACAAGCAAGAGTATGCATGCATGTTGTTGTATAGATGTCGAGTTAAAAACCAACATAATGATGAACGTGATTTTATTGTCTGGTTTAAGAAACAAGATAAAAGGAGAAAAGTGAGTGATAAAAAGACAAATCTGTTGAATATGTGGTTGTAATAAATGATATTAAACACAAGGAAGCACACGTTGTACTAATTTTCAAAAAAAAAATATTTTTATTTAAACTTTAAGAATTTTTAGTGAACTATTATAAACACAATAAACATAAATTAAAATTTTAGTGCATTTACTTAGAATTCAAACAAATGAACTGCAGTTTCATTTACTTGTGGTGGCTCTGTTATCAGGAAATTGTCCTACTTTATAATTTCCTTGTAGGCAGGGCAGTCAAACTAAATTTTACTTTTTGGAACCTGAAAGTCTCTAACCTTCACAAATTAAATTTGAATTAAAGGGTGAGTTAATGGCAAAATTATAGCCCGCAAGCTATCCACAACGATATGTGATAAGATAATCGGATGTTTTCTAGAATCCGAATCCACTCCAAAGTGCATTTTTTCTGTTCTGCATTTCACATCGACATGTTTTCATTCGTTTTCAATAAGAGTAGTAAGGGGTTGGTGAAAGTAAAACGAGCGACTTTTTATCCAATTGAATTTAATCAAAAATATATCGTTACCTAAAACGCAAAAGGTCCCTACTAATCCAAAATTTAAGATCGACTTTTTCATTGATTTTGATGTAATTATCAGCCAAGTCACAGAGAACCATTCCGTTAGGAAAGGGAATTCATTCCGTAATTTGGAGCTTCAGAAAATGACGGAAAAATTTTTCAGGATGAAACCATTTTTGTTTTCATGAACGGAATGGGAGTTTTTTGTATCTGAAAGGCCAAAAAACTATCAAAATAGACTTTCTATGAATTAACAAATATGTTTTTTTGGTTCCGAATGGAATCATTCAGAACAAAATCCTTCAGAAAAGAATCATACCGAACGGAATTGTACTCTGCTACATGGCCCTGCAGCTCATTTTTAAACGCTTTTTATGTTTTTGATCGATCTCAAGTTAGTTTTTGGGTTTGTCTTAAATTTTATCCTATTTCGCGATAAAAGCGATTTGTTCCCGTAAGTTGTCTGATTCTTTACAGCTTTAACGAATTATAATAAATAGTAGACTTTGCTGTCATGCCGCTGTTAGCAAACTTTTGCTAATTTAGCAATTTTTAACGAATTTTTGCCATTCCTTATAGTTTTAGGGAATTTAAATACATTTTGTGGCTTGTTTGAAATATTAAAAATTATTTTTTACAATTCTAGAGACTTTAATGGCATAACATTCATTCTAGAGCATAATTAATGCATTTTTTTGTCTTAGATGTTAATGGACCTGGTTTAATGTAATATGTATGCATAAAAGAAAAATTGGTCTTACTTTTGGTTGTGCAGAAAATGTTAAACGCACAAATTCTTAGAATGGATTTCTTGACACGTTCAAAAAGTGTACATTAAAGGGGATTCGAGATGACATAATTTGCATCCACGATTTAATGTTGGTTTAATAGTCACCAAAGAAAAAATAAAACCATAGACAAGCCATAAATAATAATATGCAATATGTTGTGATTAGACTCCAAATGGCGACGTAGTGTACAAAAAACTAAAGGGGCAGTATCAAGAGGCGTGACAAGAAATGAAAAATGTGTTGGGTTCTCTAGTTCCTATAAGGAGCATTGGGCCTCAACAAAATTCATTCTAAAAACTTCTATTTAGTAAATAATTCTTAATTTCGTTCCAGCTTTTGCCTGATCGCGAAGTCTTTAGCTGTCTTAGCCATGTATGGGCCATGTGTGGGCCGGCCGTCTTTTCCTTTTGCTGCCTTACGGGTTCTAGTCAACTTCACTGCGGCTAAAATCGTTAGTTGGTCTTGGCAATGCATCACCAATCTACTGTCATTCCTTATCCACGTACCCAGAGTTATGAATTTTATATTCAGAAAATGTTCATTATTCTTTTATGGCATTTCTTGGAGAAAACTTGAAAGTTTTCGTACCCATACATTCAAATTTTTGTGCGGGCAGTTATCGATTGCTTGAGAATATCCACCACACGATGTCATGATGCTACCCAGATTGTAAAGGGCGTGCACGTCCTGGAATTGGATGTCCTGGATAAAGAATGATCTGCAGCAATTAGCGTTTATCCTCATTACTTTTATCTTAGGAATATGTATTCTGAGAACTGCCTTCGTATTTTCATTCACTACCATCTTAAGACTTTCCATTATGTCCAAATGGTTGTGCATGAGTAGGCATATATCGTCCGCATTATCTGGATCAGCTAGACATCTGCCCTGACCGTATATTCTGGTTTATGTTTGTCTTTTGCATTTCCATAGCTATCCGGCACTACGTTAAAGAGCAACAGCGATAATATGCAGCCTTGACGCACACCAGTTTTAAGCGAAACATTATCGCTTACACAGTTTTGAAGAACTCTATCTGTATTATCTTCCTCAGTACTCCTTTAACTGTAAGTGCTAAGTAAACGGAATTGCGGGCTATTGTGTCGGAAACCTTTTCAAAATTTATGATGACCAGTTAAAGGGGATCTCCTTGCCAGTGCATGATTAATTATAGTTCGGAGGCTATTTATGTGATCTGTACAGAATTGTTTGGATCTTTTGTGGATAAGGCTATATAACTATTATCTTATCAATCATTTTTTTGCACTCCGTTAAATCACCTTTCTTCGCTTTATTGATAATCAACCGCTCCTTCAATTCGTCGGTTGTTTCATAATTTTTGTACCACAATCTGGAGCAGAAGGGTACTATTAGCGGTTTCCTATGAGAAGTTCTGAATTTATGTTATCAGAGCCTGGAACCTTGTATTGTTTAAGGGTCCAAAAGGCATGAACTATTTCTGATATGTTATAACTGTGGGAATGTGTACATCCCAACTTACACAGTTGCATATTGTTTCGGGTATGTGAACATCCCTTGAAAATATGCGAAAGTAATGATATTCCCATATTGCCAGCTGTTTTTCAACTTATCTTTAATCCTAGGGAGTGATTGGCTTAACTTTTTTTTTGAATGGGTACCGAACTACTTTAATTTTGGCTCTTAAGCCGATTAATTTCATTATATCAGCTGGGTCCCCACAATTATAATTATTTAACTGTTTCAATAGATATTTTGATTTTTATTTAATTTTGGTTCTTTAGGCGATTAATTTGTTCATATTTGTATATAAAAACTGCATCCTAAGCACACAGTGCCTTTCACAACTAACAACTTTTAAGTCTGGTATACAATTTATTTTAGATTTTATTCGAAAGTTACAGAAATGAGTAAAAAAACTTTTATGAACACAAATCCAAAATGGTACTAAAAAAGTTGATCAATTTAAAAAAAAAATTAAAATTGTTAAATTGCAAAAAGGATATTAGAAATAACCCAACAATAACTTTTACTTTATGTTAAAAAAAATAGTATATTCAAGATTTCACTAAATAAATCTTAAAATTTTAAATTCATTATAAAAAGTGTTTTACATTAAATACAATGAACTACAAAATTATTTTTCCTCCAACTTCCTCCCTTCTGTCTACTCCATCACCGTACAATGCCACCAAATCACTTTAAGTCGTTTTTTCTTTTGCTATTTTCCGAAAAAAATGGTTGTAATTCTCCTTCTCTGATGAAAAAAACTTCATCTTAATGTTTAAATAGTTCGCCAGTGACAGGTGAATTGTTGCTAAATTTTTCATTTCATAAAATACCTGATGAGTTGAGGGCAGAGTGTCTAGAAGGTATTTAAAATGTAAACTTCATTAAAATGAAGGAAAAGAAATGCCATTTTTGGTAACTTAATTACACTGTACAACAGTAAAATATTGGCATGATTTTAACAAGTTACTTTGAAAGACGGTGGGTGATTTTGTCCACCGTTTTTGGCAAATTCCTCTAACGAGTCGTATGAATTTCATTTCCCCTTTAACGTAGATATTGCCAATACACTTGTATCTTTATTTTCTTTGGTCCTCGCTACCAGAATGATCCATTGGAAATTTTTTGTTTTCCAAAAAAAAGTCGATTTTGTTGTACAGTGTTATAGGAGGGTATTTTCTTTTAACTTTCCTGCGAATCCAGTAGAAAAAGACATGTCATTAGGGATTTATTGTATTTAAAACATAAAACTAATGAAAAAAGCAACCTTAATTGAATTGTGTCCTTTTCACTTTTAATAATATAAAAAATAATCAAAAAAAAAAAAAAAAAAAAATAAGTTGCTAATCAAAAATAATACTATAAATATTATTATTTCATATAACTAAAACAAATAACTGATTTTTGGCTAAAACCTAAAGCAGAGTTATGAGTGGAATTTAAACGTACATCTAAACTAGAAAATGATTAAGAGCGTAAAACAAAGGTTGAATGATTACCTGAGCTAGAAATAGAATCCATACTAGCAGAGGCATTAGAACTTAAAGTAGATCCTAAATTAGAAACTAAACTGGACTAAAAACGGAACTTAAAATTAAACTTGAACTTAATTAGGTCATAAACTAGTACCGCAAAAATAGATTTAGAACCAAAACACAAAGTTGAACTCGATCTTTAATTAAAACATGACATGAACTTGGGCCGGATCTAAAACTTCAATGTGATCTAGAACCTGAATTTCAATCTCAAATATAACTTAAATTAATCCTAAGCCCAAACTAGAACATGCTTTAGAACATAATTCAAAAACTAAGCAATATCCCTAGATGCAACACAAACTATAATCATTTGTTGAACATAAGCTAAATCTAAATAAATACTTACTAAGAACCTGTACACGAACCTGCAGTCAAAACTATACTCTGAAGTGAAGCGTATTTAAGTGACAGCATCATGCATTAAAAACTAGTCAAGGACTTAATTAAAAGAAGTGTGAAGCAAAACTTTTCAGCGAATATTATCTGTTCTTTCGACATGTCGAAAAGCTTTGCCATGTTGGAATATAACAGCGAAATGCCTGGTGGCATATGCCAGGTTTTTTTTTTGTCATATGCTAACTTCAAAAAAATCCATGTGCATTTTATTTGTTTCCAAATGGCAAGCGAATTGGAAGTCCGAAAAAATATTGTGAAAACTTTGCAAAACCACACCCTGGGGACACATAAAAAAATAGCTCGTGAGATAAAAGTTGAACCGTAAACGGTTTCAAGAGTTCTAAAGAAGCTCCAGGACGATTTGCTGATCACCCGAAAGGCAGGTTTTGTCCGAAGAAGGGCATCCGAAGAAGGCCATGTTGAAGAAGAATCCCAACATTTCAGGGAGAAAATTCGATATGAAAGTGAATTGTTGCACGCAAGGTAAAAGAGGACGCTGGTTGGTCTGAAAACTTTTAAAGTACAAAAAGTTCCAGAAAGCAAACATTTAAAAAACATGGAAGCAAAACAACGTGCAGAAAAACATAAAACATATTTTTTTTTTGACAAATTCAAATGCTGAACCATGGACGACGAGACATATGTTTGATCTGACTTCTCCAGTTTCCAGGTCAGGAATTCTACATTGCCGATACACGGAAGAATGTGGACGACAAATTAAAGGAAAAAAGGCAATCAAATTTACTACCACCTTGAAGTGGTACGTAAATATTAATGTGCTTTTGGTGCCTCGAGAAGCAAATCCACCAAACTGTCCGGAACTCCGGTCAGTGGAAATATATTGGACCTTGGTCAAAAGAGAGATTAAGGCTACAAAAAATCTCGCCAAAGCTGTCAAAGATTTCCGAGGAAAGTGGTATTTAGCAGCCCGTAAGATGTATCTTAACACCATAAAAGCTTTGATAGAAGGGGTACCAGAAAAATTAAAAAATTTTGTAAAATTAGACTAAAACAAAATTTGTAAATAGCCTTAACAATTCTCAATAAAAACACGTTTATAAAATAGTTTTTACTTTTAAAATTAAATGACTGGTTTAACAGATTTTTAGAATTATTATATGATGGACAATTGTTTTCAAATGCAGTCCTTAATATCATAGACTTTGGTTTTCGGTTAGCTGCGCTTCGTTTGAATTTTTCATCTCCAGCAATAGTACGACGCAAAACTTTTTTAGTTGTATGCCGTTTAAGAAGGATCATCATCTTTCAACGTCTCTTGACTTAATCTTGCATTGTGTACAGTTTCTGCTAACTTTTGCTTGAAAAACAATCTTAACATTGAAAATTTTTTTTAAATTTTTTTGGCTGAGTGTATTAAAATCATTATGCTTTATTCACACACACCATTTTTCGTGTCTAGAAATTTTCAGAATAGCTATACTGAGCTTCACTTTTGTTTGAATAAGTAAAATAAAACTTCTCAAAGTTCGACAAAAACTGTGTTATTTTCAAAATTTGGTTTAATGATTAATTGAGACAGAAAGTATTTTTTCCAAAAAAATTATCCATAAGACATTACAGATACAAACCATATGTAATAGATAGGCCGTGTGTTATGAGTTTTAAATTTATATACCCAAAAGTTTTCAATTGGTTTTAAAAATTTTTTTTTTAGTATATACATATATGATGATATTTATATCAAAGTATATTTTGCCACAATTAATGGAATGTGGCCAACCATTTCAACTAAGAGTAGACAGACCGCCCTGGTTTTAAACATAACTCAAACTTAGTTAAGCTTAGTTCGAAGCTTAAGATAAACATAAATTTGAATAACAGACGAAGCTAAGGAAACGACAATAATTTTAAAGTCGGTGTTAAAAGGGTGTTCAGCCGATTATATCTAGTTCGATTAATCAAACAATTTTTGACGATTAATTGTTTGAATAATTTTAATTGCTAATTTCGATTAAAGGATTAATCGAAGTATTTACACCGTATTTCTGTTAAATGTTTAATTTTTTTAAAGTTTTAAGTCGAATAAACAAACCAAATGTATGTGGGAGTTGGGATTATTGGAATTTAAAGGAAACTATTTGCAGAAGCATAGTAGAGGATGGAATGTCCATGAACTTTTTTTAAGTCTCAATACCCAAAAGTTAGTCAAAAATTTTACCTACGTTGACAAGTTTTATTTAAAAAATAATGTTTATGAATTAATAAGTACTATTTGTTTTTTCTAAAATTATTAAAAAAAATCTCGTAAATTATAAAATTTTTGGACTTAGAATTATTCGATTAATCGATTAATTTTAAAATTTTATTCGTTTAATCGAATAATTACAAATTGTTCTTACAAGCCCAGATGATGATACCCAAAGAGTATCGAAATCTCGGCAACAAATTAATACAAAATTTATTTTGACTACACAGAAAAAATGAAAAACCAACTTCAATTAACGTATTTGTTAGAAATTTGTACTGTTAATTAAATTCCGTACTGATTTTCCGCCTGCAAACAAATTGATCATATCAATTAACACATTTGTAAGTTTGAGCTTTTCTTGCTGTTCAGTTTCAATCAATAGGTGTAATGTAACCACCAGCAAAAGAGGTTATTTAATACGTAAACACAAATTCAAGGCGAATTTAGACAAGGTGACCTACCTTATCTTGCCACGTAAGCAACAGCTGATTATTAACCTTGTGTCAAAATGTGGTTCTGCGGAATATTTCGGTTAAAATTATAAAAATTTAAAATTTTTTATATTATAACATTTTAAACAAACAATTTAAAATTAAAAATAAAATGAAATAATTGTTTAATTTGTTTACTACAGCGTTGTATTTTTTTTTTTTTTTGACACAACGTTAAAATATTTTAAAGTCTTTGAAACAATTAAACAATTTTGAAACTGTTAAATATTTTGATGTTTGTGTGTCTGTTTTCATATTTGCAAATATACACACAAACATTATAATTTTTATTTTCAATTAAGGGAAAATAAATGGAACATTTAAAAAAATTGTTTGAAATTGAAAAAAATTTTGGTGAAAATTTGTTCTGTGTACTGACCTCAATTTCAAATAAAAGCATTTTTATTCATTACTTAAGAGTTTAAATAAACTCGAACTTGAAAACTGTAAGCTGTATATAAATTAGTGTTGTAGATTTTAACCTTCATCTCTTCGTATTTCAATTATTAAATGCATTACAAACTTAATCGAATTCTTCTTAAATTCTTTAACAACATATTTCACTTTGCCACCGTTTAAATATTTAAAATAAATTTCTTTGTCTAATATTTTTTTCTTTTCAGAATATATTAAGAAAAAAAATTCTCTTAATTCCTTTTAACCATAGTTATGCAAATGTAATTAGTTGAATATTCATGGGAAACGATTTTTCTTAGTAGTTGTAAACATTTTTTTCAGTATTGTCAGACTTGGTTATAAAAAAATTTTAGTACCTCCTATACACACATACATACAAATACCTCTGAAAATTTCAGTTTATTTCTTTATTTTTTTCACAATAACAAAACATTTATAATACTACATAAAAAAAATGTTCAAGTTAAAACTAAAAAAAAAGTAACATCCACATAAGTGAACAACCGGAAATAGTATAAGAATATAAAATAATAAAAAAAAAATTTAAAAACAGAAACCAACTCAACTCGATTATAAAAATGTTACAAGAACAAAACAATTTATTGCGGAAATAGAAATTAAAACCTATTCTCGTTACTTGGACAGACCCAGAGAAAAAGGTACTTTCCTGAAAGTAAATGCAGACACTGGGAGAAACAAACTGTATAAAAAAAAATTTGTATAAAAATTAAAAAAAAAAAAAACATAAAACAAATAAAGAATTTATATACTAAATGGAAAAGGAAAATGGAAGACATACACACATATTTACTGCTTGTCTTGTCTGGAGAAAAGAAATTTAAATAATAGCATTTATTTTAATTTTTTTATCGTAGTATCTTTGTTATTTTACATGGCCCAGTAAATGGCAATGTTATACTTGTTGTAAAAATAAAAAAAAAAACATTCTCTTTGGTTTGGCTAGCTCCTTTTTTTTATTAAGTCTAAGATTTATTTTAAATCTTTTTTCCTGATTTTGTCCTTTTTATATCCGTCTTTCTAACCACAATCCCTAAAACCTGGAAATACTTAAACAATTTAGTTTACAGGGTTTCTCTATTACATTTAACTTACTACGACATTAAAATGTTCTTATGTATTTGTATGTGTGTGTGTAAATTTCTAATAAATTTTCAACATATTTTTATTTTATTAAGTTCATACTTTGTGGCTATAAATATATTAATTTTTGTGATTTCTTATGTAAACTTGTGCTTTAAACAGGGATGGACATATTTTAAATTTTTCTTGAGTGTGCTACGTCCATTGATGTTACCTCTTGGGGCAGTCAAAGCTTGAAACATATCAGAATCAAGCTAAATTAGAAGAAATATGGTTTCAGTATAGTTGTGTGCCCTTTTTTCAAAAATCCAAAAAGGGCCAAGAAGATTTTTATAAAGTAAAAACAAAAAAAAAAAAAAAAAAACAATTGATTATTAAATATTATTAAAGGCCGATTTACACTTGTATACAAGTTTACCATATGTTGAAGAAAATGCATTTCTAACCTTATAATTGTTAAATAATTTTCAAAAAACAATCGCAATTAATCATGACAGGGGTGTATTTTCCTTAAAATACGTAAGACTTGTATGATAGTGTAAAGTACCCTTGATCATTATTTATTTATTAAAATTGTCGTACAACAACTGCAGTCGAAACCAAAAACTGTCGAACGAAAATTGATGTACAACTATACGCTTTTTGAGTTGGTTTGACACCAAATGTTTACATTTATTGAATCAGAAGTAAGAGCAACAGTTTTTTCTTGGCCACTGACATATGAAGAAGTGGAAGATATGGCAGTTTTTCTTCTTTGACTGCAGTTTCTTAAGCTCTGCGTACAACCGCAGATTTAAATAAAATTTTCACTCTTTTAAAATTGGTTACTTTGCCCATCATCGTCTTCATTTTATAAATCACTATCCATATGATATTGTGACTTTTTTTATGTTTCGGTAGAATGAATTTTATAGCATAACTCGTCAGGTATTTCTATACCCTTCACCGCAGGGAGAAAAGGATATAAACGTTTGTCATGCCGTTTGTAAATTATGCAATATTGATCTTAGACCCTAAAAAGTGTATATTCTCAGTAGATATACGAAGCGATGTCGACTTACCGATGTTCATCTGTCCGTGTGCATGTTGAAATAGGGTTTCCGAAGCCCACTGAAATGATGGGGAGTATGTTGTTACGTGTTTATGTCACATATACTCCGCTAAAGCTTGCTATTGAAGACCGATCGGTTCACAAATAGCTGAGATATGAGAAAAAAACCACGACTACCACCAATTTTTATATTTTTTGTGTGTTACATTTTTTTTTGGCATATAACAAACACTTACAACCACTGAATATATTCTAGTATAATGGTTTCTTGACAATAGCGTTCGTAACTGAGTGATCTTAGTTGCCGGCTAAGACAGCAGCAACCGCTGGTTAAGATACAAATTAGTCCACTTTTCCTAAAAAAACTGTAAACCAGTTCTAATAGAGAACATTTAAAATAAAATACAGAACAATTTTAGGTGTTTTACTTAAAAATAATTCACCCTGAATAAATATCTGAAATACAGCAATGATCTGTATAATGCGGAACGGACGGTCAGCTTATTTCCAGCGAAAAGTTTATTTTTCGTAACGTAACGCCAGCATATAATTAAAATTGTTTCTCAAAATGTTTTATAGGTATAATTTACTTTTTTATGTTTTGATATTAAGCGCATCTAGCTCTACATTTAGTAGCAAAAGAGATAACAATTGAACAACATGGGCCTAAAATACAAGCTTATTTGCTTGCTGTCGTTGCGCTACAAAAACTAAACTTTTCGCTATAAATGCCTATATATGGTCATATAAAGCTATTGTGAAGGGTATAAAAGATTCGGCATAGCCGAATATTGCATTCCTATAAAGCACTCATCAGCCTATTTGTTTCTAAATCCGAATCCGGTGTTAACCAATGTAAATGGCAAACGCTGCAGGCAATTGATTCGTGATTTTTTATTCCTCATGCCATTGCGAATCATTTGGAGTAGAAATGGTTTTAACAAAACGGCGTAACAAGCCAGATAGCCATCACTTTGTTGAGCCCAACGTTTGGGCCTGTGAATTGGCCACCTTGTTCGTTTCGTTCGGCGCCTTTGGATTTCTTTTTGTTTGGCGTACGTTAAATCATTGATACGTTTGCTCATTTAGAAGCATAAATTCGACGAACTATTGAAGAAATAAGACCGGGTATGCTCGAAAATGTGATGAAAAATTAAACCGACAAGATGACGCTCAAAAGGCGCAGTCGCGGAGCCCACATGCCAAAAGTTATTTTCAACCATATAATGCCATGAAATTTTTGAGCTGATAAAGCCAATATTTTGATAATTTCCATGAATTTGTTGTGTTTAATTTTTAAAAAAGTTCTATAATAAGTTCTTATAAGTTTTACATCTTTTTCAATGGTAATATTGTGGCACTAAGAGTCTAAGCACAATGTAACGATAATTTACTGCGGTGCGATTTTTCATACGATTTTGAAATAAAAAACCGCAGTGCGGAACGAAATAAAATTAAAATCTATTTTATTTTCATTGCGGACTTTCTTTCTCTCCCAACAAAACGAATTTAATTCGCCTTGTCTCTCTATTTTTTATACTCGTTCTCTTTCTGATGTTGCCATAGTTTTTGAATAATTGACTAAATTCACAACATTATTAAAAACAAACAACATGATAAAAATGTATGCACAAATAAATTAATAAAAATTTAAACAAAAAATTACAACTATTTCCGTCGCCGTCTTCCGTTGTATTGTGTTTATTTTTCTTTTCCGCAACGAGAAATCGCACCGCACCGCAAACATTGTGTTTAGACTCTAAAGCAAATGTTAATTTAAAAATAAATATACTACAAAACCAACATTTTCTACTTTTAAAATATGATTTATATAAATCAAATATTTGTTTGTTTATTTCTAAATTTTTCACCCGAAATTGAAAAATCCCCTTTCTTAAAAATATTTTAACGTTTTTTTTTTTTAACAAGTAAGAGCGCTATATAAAATAAGTGGTAGAATCAATTGTCATCTTGTGTTTTAAATTTTTTAGCGAACGAGATTTGCAACTCCCCTACTCCATTTTTGTTATGATTTGTTTAATAAATACTATGAGTACTCACTACTACAATAAGGCCATTGGCAACAATATTTTTAACTTTCGTATATTTTGTATAAAACCACTAAAAACGGATGAGTATAAATCCTATTCTAAGCTTTAGTTTAATTTAGTTTTTAATATAGAAAAATAGTTCGACTAATCGACATAATTAATTTATTTGTTATTCGAAATTCGTAGTTTTAAAAATATTCGAACAAGAGTTTGGTTTTATTTGATCGATTAATCGAATTATTCTTAATCGGTTGACAACTCTAGTAAAGGTACATTTAGACGTGATAAAATATTGGGTTGCTTAAATATTTTAACTATGCTGGGATAACTTCTGAGTAGTTACAAGCTATTAACTATTAATTTTCTCCCAAGTTTGTTCTCTCGAACTTTAACCCTCGTACGGCACACCAATTTTTAACGAATCGAGAGTAAAATTCTTGTAAATTTTTTTTTCTATCTAACCTCACATTAAAATTGCCCTTTGTTTTTAAAACTACAAATCCGAATTTTTGCTACCCTATACCGAAAATAAGAATTTAAAGAAGTTTACGGATGTGGACTTTATATGGGATCTATATACCGCCTCCATTTTTCTATGTGAAAATAGTCTGACGTTCATTTTTTTATTTCTATAATTTTTTTTTTTTTTTTGAAAGTGCATCGTATCGTATGAAGTTTTAATTGTGTTAAAGTGTTTTTCGGAAGTGGAGTTTTTTTGTAACCAATCTCTAGCAAAGAAGTCATTAAATTGCATTTAGAGACGCACTTTTAGCTTCGTCTTGCATAAGAATTTTTAAAAAGTTTTAAACGAATTTATTTAGAATTCTTACATTGACATTGCAACCATTTGGCTTATTTGAAAATGTGTATGTATATGTGTACAAATTTACGTGTTCTAACCAAAATATAAATTAAACCCATATAAATACACAAAAGCTAAATGAATTAATATCAATAGCAACGCACATACATACATCTACACTCAATCACACAAAATCAACTTGTGGTACTTTCAACAGCACTTTGACTTTAAAAACTCGAACCAAACAAGAGGAAGAAAACTCTCTAAAATAAAAATAAAAACACCGAACATGTAGAAGCCGCGATGGAACGAGCAATGCCACACAATTACCGACACCAATAATTCATCAATCATATATTTATAGTCAATGAACACTTACGATCGACTGAGACTGAGGAAGTGACTGAATAAGTGAGTAAATGAATGAACAAATTTGTATGCAGACGGAAAATTGAATGGAATCGTAGTGAAGTGAAATAAAGATGGAAGAGGACAGGAATTGTTATTTTCCAAAAGGCAAAATAGAGGAAATCAAAGAGTTGGACTTTTGATGTATGAGAAAATACAAATCCATACCTAAACCCTACAAGCGTTTGCTATTGCGAAAGTTAAAAAAATGAATCGAAATTCAATTCAACTCAATGACCAATAATTTTTTGAAACTGCTTATTCGGCACTCACACTTTCTAAAGATTTATTTAAAGTTCTCTGAAATTTGAATAAAATAATGAAAAGTGTTGACACTGTGTCTCTGTCAAAAAGTGTATTAAAAGCCTGATATCAAATGTGTTCAAAATGACCCCCTATAATATGCCTCACCTTATGGTGGTCTTAACACTGGCTTAAAAGAAAGCGTCTACGAATGCCCCAATGAAAGAGCAATAAGCAAACAGCTGGCAGCTTTTGTGCAAAGCTATCGAGACTGGAGCTATTCAATCTCAACAGCACAAAAGGACACCAGCTAGAAAAGTTGAACTTCATTGTATGTCACCGCGAAAATCAAATGATATCCACCACGAGATTTTGAAATGTCCTTTCTAATATGCAGTTTCTGGCCGTTGGTTTCTCTCTTCGGCTTCTGGCACCCATGTTGCTTGATTAGACTTTTTTCAAAATCCATCTGGGGAACTGCAAGTTTGGCTTCAGGCAAGGTTTTCTCTGCTCCTAAATTCGCCATAAATGCAATAAACAGCAAGCAGTAGGTGCTCCTCTAGACGTATTTTGCTTTTTAAAATGTAAAAAAATGCTCAACCAATCGCACAGAAGAGGGGAAAAAGTGACTCCATTGCACTTGCGTCTTACAAAAATCTTAAAAATGCTTGCAGGGGACAAGCAAGTGCCAATGTGCTGTTGTATGTATAAGCATGAGTATGACTTCCGGTGTAATTGACACTTTTGTTGAAAGCCAAATATAAATTGTAAATTGCTCTTGCTGTAGTGGTGTATTGTAGTTGTAAATGATGTATGATGTGTGCAAGTGCATATGTGCGATAGGAAAATCATAAAGTACTCAGTGTGTTTGTGTGTGAGTTTGGAGATTCTTCACAGTAATGCGTTCCCATATAAAGAATAAACAAAACTAGAACAAGATTGTTTTGCAATGAAAAATTTTAAAACAAAGATTCTTACAAAATTTGCCAAAAAAAACAACAAATTATAAAAATCAGGATGGCTTGAAATCATCAGGATCAGCATTTTCCTTAAAAAAGCAAAGTTCAAGCACCCGTTTTGGGACAAAAAAATATCCCATGACATTTAAGGCAAATTTTTACAAATCGAACTACGGTGATTGTTATTGCAAGTGTTTGGGCATGAATATGACAGATTTAACAGGCTTTTAAAGGTGTTAAAAATGAAAACTACTGTATAAAGCGGTATAAAAAGATTATTAATATTATTTAAAAACAATTAAGAAAAAATATTTTGGCCGTATTCATAAACGATTATTAAATTTAATAACGCTTATAAAGCTAAATTGTCATAGAAATTTTGTTTTGTAAAACCCTAGGAAATTGCAAATATTTGTATGAATACGGAAGTTAAAGTTTATTTGTAAGTGTGGAACACACTACCTACGACCTTTAAATTTCCAAAATGTCTGATGTTACAGTTATGGTGTACCTTTAAATACTTCACACTAAATCTGATTCTTATTATTAGGGAAAGTTTCTTAAACTTTTTTTTGAAAAACCAGTTTTGTTAAAAATTTACAAGGTGTTGTATTTAAAGCATAGCTTGCTTGTAAATAAAAAATTCTAAATTAATTATAATTTGTGTGCTTAATTAGTTATATTGGAATCTTAGGGGCGATCTCTCATATTAGCCCTTCTGTGCGGGGAAAAACAACTTCCATTACGCTGCAAGGTACCTGGGCTCATATATGGAAGTTACGTAAAAAATACAAATTTCGCACTTTATGTATGGTTAAAACGTTGTAAAAAATGTATAAAGGGGTGGGCAACACGTGCTAACTTGCTAACTTCGATGGAACAACAACCTGTTGTTGATCTCGTTATGCTTAAAAAATTTTCTTCGTGCGCTTTGGTCTTTTGGGCGTTGTCTCCAGCTCGATCCCCAAATGATTTTTACGATTTTCTTAACCTCTTTCCAAAGGGACTAAGTTTTTCCTGTTTACGTTTTTCTTTATATAGATCCTCGAAATTCTTTCGTGCTGCTGGCATCTGAGTTCATTCTTTCGACGTTTTCCAGCTAGCGCAGTCATTGTATTTAAATGCATCTCCTTATTTTCTTGTCAAAGTAAATCTCATACACCTCATGGTTTATTTCAGCGTTTAAAAACTGCAGTCAAAGTAGAAAAATTGCCATTTCGTCCACTTCTTCATTGGCCAGAAGAAAACGGTTTCGTTTACTTCTTTTTCATTAAATGTAAACAGTCGCTGTCAAACGAACTCAAAAAACAAAAAGTTGTACAGAAATTTTCGTTTTTTGCTCGACAGTTTATGGCTTCAACTGCAGTTTTAAACCCTGCTTTGTTTATCATCTATATTCTCCCTTAATGCAAATATATTCAAACACAGGTATCACAGCAGTGTTAGAGAGCATGGTTTTCGTTTTCCTGAAGATGGCATTACTTTTGAAATGATTGCTAAGTCCACTTTACCACCTGTTGGAATTATCCTTAAGTTTCTTTCAAGGCTGATATTATTTTCCGTATTATACTACTACCATAATATAACAATTGGCTTATGGCATTTTGTCCTACTCTATTCGCGTTGTTTATTTTTGCAGTAGGAACAATCGTTGTGTTGTCCTTGATTCCTTCTTAATCTTCTCAAAGACAGCATTAATATATCGCATGTTTCTTGTCAACATAATTTGCAAAGGCGAGAAACGCATGACATTTATCTTCAGAGTTACTGTTGTATAAACTGCTGCTTTTTTCAAAATTTATTTCAATAATTACTTTCGCAAGAAATTGTCCCCTTGTCTAAGACCTCTTGTGCTCTCTTACCAGATACATTTTGGTTCTTTCAACTTAAATTTTTATCAAAATTCCTTTTAAGCGTAATACTGTGCAATGGGCTATTGCAAAACTAACGGCCCAGCTCCTTTAGTATAAACTCAGCTCTGTAAGGATTATATTTTGAAGCATGCTCACATGCACAAATGTTTGAAACGCACTAGTTCATGTGATTATGGCTTTAATATAGATCAAATGTATACCAGATCTTATTGAAGTGCGAAATATCAGTTGACTCATCCTTTGGGCTTACAAACATTGGCTTAAAAGTAATTTTACTTTTTAAAATATGAAAAGGAAAACTACAATCTTTATAATAATTTCCCCAAAAGAGCTTATTTTTCGGTTAAATAGCCCTCATCAAAAACCCAAGCCCCAAATAAAATGTTTTATTCTTTTCAATAACAAAATGTTATATTTGGGGTAAGTCCTATTCCTTCAATTTTTCAGAAATTACTTTTTTATAATAGTCTGGTAGTGTATAAAAAAGTCATTTCTGAAAAATTTAAAGAGTAGGACTATTAAAAAAAAAGCTTTATAAAATACATAACTGATATTTAGCTCATAGAATAAATTCGAAAAATAAAAACATGTTGAAAAAAAAACATTTTCATTATTTTCAGTCCGCAATTTACCAAACAAAACACCAAATAGCATCTGGGAATTTATTTCTCGTGGGGAGTAGCATTTGCTATATCAATTTTCACATTAATTCAAATGTGTATTCTTAATACTCCTTGAAAATATTGAAGGAATTAGGCCCGTTTTCACTACTTACCGATAGCTAAAAGTAGACTTTAACTGACCTTATAAAAAGTGTTCCATTATTAAAACTTTACTTTAACCTAAAGTGAGCGTTATAGTAAATTAAGTTCATCCCAAATGGTAGGTTAAAGTAAAGTTGTAATAATGGAACACTTTCGGTAAGTTGTGAAAACGGGCTTTAGACTAATAAAGTACGAAAGCTTTATAAATTGTAATTTGGCTTAGAATTCACATTCGAATTAAAATTAAAATTGATACAAACAAAATAACTAATATTTATTTTTAAATTTCCGGTTTTATTACGCTTATTCATACTTTTAATTTGCATGTTATTTCTTTTTTTTAAGCTTGCATATTTTTAAATTTTTTGTGCATCTAAAACCTTGCCCTGCTTATTGTCTAGCAATTCTTAACTTAAAATTCTTTATTTTTAAAACCTTCCCTATAATTTTAAATAGCTTCTTAGACCTCAGCATCATCATCAATCATGTGTTGAAAATCCTCTAATACAATCTGCTTCATTGTTTGCCAAAAAAAGCAGCAAAATTTGCAACATGAAAAAAACTTTTTCGCATAATTTTCATGCGTAAAGTTAAAATCTTGTTTTTGCCAAAAAAATATTAAAACGCAAACGAAATTCTACATTCTTTGTATTCATCCTCTTTTTGGCTGCAAATTAATCTTTTTTGCTTAAATTTATTTTAGCCGGTTTTACGTTGATTGCATACTAAATTATCTGTGTATGTGTTGGTTTAACAAGAAAACTCATATACCCTCTCTCTCTCTATCTCTCTCTCACACACACACATATTTAATACTGAATAAAATTAAAAAGGTGAGCAGAGTGTCTTTAGTAAAGTTTTATGAAAGGTGAAAGTTTGTTTTTTATTTAAAATAATGTTTATAAAGAAAATTTATTTAAAATCATTTTATATAAGTGGTTTTAATAAATTTACCAACACTATAGTTAATTTATCAGATGAAAAATATGTTTATTTAATTATTGTAAAGGTATTAATTTTATACACAATTAAGTTATCATAAGCCTAAAAAATGTGTTTACTTTGCAATAAAAAACTTTGACTTTGGAATTAAAAAGAAGAGCCTGAAAAGAATGAAATCATTGGCTGGCATAAATTATGGACAATTTGAAAGTTGTTTTAGTTTTCTAAAAAAAAATATACAAGCAAATTCAAAAACAATCAAATTAACATTTTTTTAAACTTTTATTCATATTCATTATATCATTTCATTGTCAGTACAAATTAATTTTTGCATTTAACAATAGAGTCCATCATCGGCGATTATTTAATTTTTTTTTTTGTTGCATTTATACATTTTTAGTTACAATAAACAAAATGTAAGAAACATCTTTAATATAATAAGATTTTGGAAAAATTTTTGAATAAAGAAAAACTCAAATCAATATTTAGATTTTGGTACATTATTCCTGGGACAACATTGTATACATTCACTTCTCTGTTAATTTTAAAAATTTTAAACTTCTAGGCTTTTTTAAGTATGTGTGGGTGTGTGAAGAAGTTGAAACATGCCAGCCTAAAAATATGTTTTGTTAAAGAAATTTTGATTAATGATGTTCAGTGAATGACTTAGTGATAAGTTAAACTTTTCGTTACGACGTTCTTGTTGTTGCCACTTTTCGGCTTACCATAAAATACTTTCGCACATCACAAAATCGTCCAACAAGCATGTGTTTCAGAGATACTTTAACGTAATCAAATAAATATACAAAAAAAAAAAACTGTGTTATTAGGTAACTTTAAAAGTCTTGCAAAATCCCAAGCACTCATTTGAATTGAAATATGACTTTAAAGGAAATTTTATTTAAAACCTTGTAACTGCCACCTTAAACAACAAAACAACTAAAAGAACAAACAAGATAAATTTAAACTTTATTTAAATGTTTAATCAAAAAAAGTAAAAGAAAAAACAATAAATAATTTGCAAAAAAGGGAAGGAATGAAGACATACAGACCGTTTAACGGCTGGAGAAGAATTAACAGACAAGGTAAACAATATTAGTTGGGGATTTTTTTTTATTAAAACAATATTTGATTCTTTGTTTTTTTTTTTGTACAAACAAATTAAATATGAAATTATTAACAATACCACCCACTGATAGTAATAACAAACAACATCATTATTCTAATAAGATGTCTCAAGCATATAAAAAGTATTTAAAGCTGCAGGAGTGGAATGCAATGAACGCAAGCAGTTTAGACAAGAATATTACATTTTTTTTATTTATTAAAGTCCTTGCAACAGTGTGCCTGTCACACGAAGCAAATGAATGACTGGATGAGTGAGTGAGTGAATAAATGAATGTTAGAAGGACTAAAGAAAAATGAAAACTAAAATTTGCTGAGTGGTTTTTATTCATATTGAAAGTTTGAATGTTTCAGTAAATAAGCAGCTGCGATAGTGGGGATGATTCAAATAAGGGCATTATCTTACAATTCTAATACGAAGAAACTTATTGAGGTAATTTGAAGTTTATCTTAAACCTTTGCTTTTTGCATGTTTTAGCTGCCATTTTTTCCCCAAGAAATAAAGTCATTGGGTTTTATCAGAATGCGAAAATAAAAACAATAAATGTAGTAAATGGAATAACAACAAAAACAATGAAAATAGTTGTATCTTCTTAAGACCTGAATATGAACCGTTTATTCAAAAATGTTTTTTTAACTATTTTTTTTATCTTATGCGGTGTAACTAAAGTAATTTTCTATATTATTTTTTTTAATTTTTTTTTATTCAAAGTTTTATTTAAAGAAAAGCGAGCTGTATATAAATTGTACTTCCGGTTAAAAGTATGATAGTTTTCAAAGCAGATATCTTTTAAAATATAAAAATAGTCATTACATTTTACACATACTGTACGGCAGCGTGAAGAACATATTATGTGGCAACATTTCGACTAAAAATTGCTGTCTACAAACCGCGGTAGATGGCCAACATTGTCATGTCCTATTTCTGGCTGCGGATGTGGCACAACGTCTCGCTACCTTTTTTGACGGCGTTTCGCTTAAAGAATCTTGCGTGTCATCTGTGAGACTCAAACAAGATCTTGGAGATGTGCTGGTCTTAGGACGAGATGTCGAGCCGCAATCCCTCTCTCTGCCTCTAACATATTTCATCATTGCATCAAGGTTAAGCCTACAGTGGAGCGAGTCTAGCTTATCCTCTCATTAAACGCGTTCTTGTTCTCAACAACGCGTGTACATTACCCAGAAATTTACTGCCATTTTGCCTTTTCTTTTGGTAAATCCAATCCATATTGGGGAAAAACTATGCGTTTACCAACTGCTCCCGAGCGTGAGAGGCAGCATCACACCGAAGTTGGAATTTGAGTTAAATTATACACTCGCCCCTTGTTTAAAAGCTGGAACTTTATAAAGTGCAAAACTTTTGAAAAATGCCTGCTGCTTCTGTTAATTAGCAACAGCACAACATACACTCAAAAAATTATGTAGTTAAATTCAAACGAAAATTCATTTGAAACAACTTAAAATTCATTTAAAAAACGGATCATTTACATTTCATTTAAAACAAATGATTTTTACATTCATTTTTAATTTTTTTATTTATTAAACAGCATATTTCGTAAAATTGAATAGTTTTTACTTTTAAAATATATATTTTAACCGAAAAAAATCAAACTACATAACAAAACAAATACGGAAAAACATTATTTTTTGGTAGTTTGTTTTTTTGAATAACAAACACAAATGTTGAAAAATAAAATTATTCGTAAAATAACTATATATTTATTCAATTTTAATAGTACGGAAAACGAATTTAATAACCCACAATCAGTTACTGTAATAATTTGATAAGTGTAGTCATCCCTTAGGCCAAACTCTCCGACAAGTGGTGAAAAATAAGCAGGGTTTTCAGTCCTATCCCTTGTTGCGACGTTGGGTTTAAGCCACAACCACCATGTGAACAGCAAAAGTATCCTGTTAGCGTACAGGCGACACGTCTGCAAATATAAGCTCTCTGAAAGACAGTAAGCATTTCTCGCAAGATGCATACAAACGGAGACCTCAACCAATAGTCAGACCGGTAGTATGTCAGGAGCAATCTCAAGAGGTCTGTTAGTTTTGGATTTTGTTCGCATTCTAGTCATCATTATCGTCGATTTAGCATAATTTCTTCATTTTCCGATTAAGCGGATTTTAGCAGATTTTTTTGTAAGTATTGTCGTATTTGATCAAACACTTATGGCAACAACGCCACAACACATACATTTTTGTAAACGTATGCCGGGTTTAAAATGCAAACAAACGCCCAGCGGGAAAACTGAAAAGACCTACTAACTTAAGAGGGCGCAAGGCCTACTTCGCATTGACAACGTGTGTAAAAAGATATGAGTATGAAATGGAACGAGCACGACTTGTAAATCAAAAAGAAGGAGTAGAGAGGTCTTCTGGAAGGCATACGTACTTCTTCTTTTTCCCGCTGGGCAATAACGTTCGACATCGTGGGGTAGTCTGAAGTAAAACAGACCAAAGGCTCCCATCCTCCCCCTAATAGATTAGCTTAACTACTACCAGCACCCGTATTCCGTATTTCGCTTAAGTCAAGCAAAATCTCGATCGCTAAAATGCCTTAGCAAATACAAATTTTAAACATGTTCGCGATTACATAAGAAGCTAAAATTGCGGCGAATTAAAGTATTACGGTATTGCATTCGTAGCCAAAAATCGCAAAATCAACTTTATAGATTTTTAGCGATAGAGATTTAGCTTAAGCGAATTTCAGAATTTATCCACAGGTCAACCAAACCCTAAGCGATGTTTTCTAAATTTTTTACATAACGGCTTATTTTAGTAGTTCGCCAAGTCAATGAGTATCTACAGATCTGCCTTTTTCTTAAGCAGGTTGTTCACCAAAATGGTTTTTCAAAAGACAATCAACAGTCTAGCCGTAGTAATTATGAAGATAATTTGTTAAAACTTGTTTTGCAAGATCATTTATTATTCTACCTCCTAAAAATATACCATCTATTAGTACAAAAGAAATGTGCATTTACACTTCAGTGAATCTTTGCCCTAGTGCCCATAATCTTATTTCTACGACTGTATGAGAAACAAGAATTTACTTCCAAGCTTTTAAAACTTAAAAATGTTTATTTAATGACAATAATAAATTCTTAAGATTATATATTTTTTTTTAAGTGTTCTATTTCTGGGAAATATTCTTATTTCTCTCTCATTTCTATTTATATTCCACTTTTTTCCCTCCATTTTCACTGGATGTCAGCATAATTAATTGTTGACTTTTTTTTCTTTTCGCTTTTCTTGTAATCACTCAAACTGTGCGCGTATTAGAATATCACTGTAGTGAAATGGGAATTTATTTTTTCATATTCTGCAAATGATGTCAATTGTTTGAATTAAAGCTGGATTATTTGCTTAACTTTACTTTATTTAGTTTTCTAATAAATTTGTAATGTGATAATTCTGTTGGAGTGAGAAATTTATTGACATTAGTAAAAAACAAATATAATATGTGAACACTAATCAACTAATGTGTTGAAGAATTCAATATTAATTATATGTACAAGGTGGGGAAAAATTGGCGTTATTAGACTGTAATTAATAAATGAAAAACGTTAGTTTTGCTTTCAGATTGCGGTTGATTGAAGTCTAAATTTTTTTATCTTTATGTGGAAAAAATTATGTCGGCCACAGAATTGATGACCATATGGGCCTGATTAACAGCAATTTTCATCACTCTTGCCAGAACTTTCGGTGATATGTTTCCGCTTTCCTGACAGATATTCTCTTTGAGGGCATAACAGTCTGTGTGCTGGTTGATAAAGAGAAGACAAAAAGAATGCAAGGACAGTTAAATCGTGCAATATTGCTGGCCAGAGCAAATCACAAGAGAACAGATTATCCAAAAAGGCAGCCTTCAAATCTTCGGTTGTAGGGTGTGCAGTAAGTATGCTCATCCGTATTCTCCAATCCAAATTCGACTAGTTGTGATAGTCGATTGACCCACGGCGATAACGCCTCTTGTGTAAAGATCATACCATACAGTAATTTTGAGCGGGTGTTTTGGCTCTTTGTGTGCTAAACAAGAACTTTCAGTGCCCCAGAAGCAATAACTCTGCCTGTGGACGTACAAAATTGGTCTCGTCGCTCATGATAATGTTCGATGAAAAAATATTTCGTAGTCTTCGGAAGTTTAGCGCTCTATTTCTTATTGACGTATAATCTTTATCGATTTACTTCAAAAATGTCAAAACATTACTGGCATTTACCGCCTATGCAAAAATTGAATCGTCTTCTGGTAGGGTGATAATTTTTGCGGCACCAGTTCGTTCAAGTTGAGAAGTCGAAGAGTACAATGCTACCCGTAACCAGTGAAGTCCCACAAGAAAGTGTTCTTGGTCCTTTACTATTTAAAATTTTTATTAATGTTTTAAAAAATATATTGGTTTCAACGGCAGGTTATTTATATATGCAGATGACATATGCCTTTTTTATCCTTATAAACACCCACTGGTGTTAAACGCACAGATGAATATGATGCGGCTAAACTAACAGAATTCTCGCACTAAGATAAGATATGGTGAAATACTTGGGCGTTGTGCTCAGGCAAAATTTACTATGGGATAAAAATATGCTTTCAAAAAAGGCAAATATTATTTAAATTTAGGAATAAACTAAACAGCGTATATCAGTCTCTAGTACATTCCCATTTTACTAACCTTCCTGCAATTTATAATTGCAGAATTAATAGTTATTTGAAGTCACTTCAATCAGCTCAGAACAAAGCTTTGAAACTTGTATTTAATCTACCTTTAAAGTATTCTACACTGGATTTGTTTCAGAGGTATGCAACAAATATAAAGCCTTTACGAGGATTGTATAAAAAAAAGGTTTTGATCTATGTTCTCAAGACAGTAAAAGAAAATGAACAGCGATCTGTGCAATTTGCTCAAAATTTTAGTCGTACGCAACGATATAGTAGACAAGCTCATAACTTAAATTTCCCTAGATGCCGTCTCGATTTAACTAAGCAAAGAATATCATATGCTGGGCCTATTGAATATAATCAATTGCCTGAATGTTTAAGAAATATAAATGTAATTTCATCATTTAAAAATCATATTAACAACCATCTACTACAAAACATAGAAACACTTTTAATGTAAATCTTTAGTTCTACTTATATAATTCTTTTTTCTTTTATTAAATATTCATATGTAAATATTGAATTAAACTTTTATAAATCTACTTACATACATTAATATCATTATTATTATTTTTTTCTTCTATTATCTTTTTTTTAGTTTCTTTCGTATTTTTTTAATTTTATGTTCTTAAAGTAGCAAACAAGTTGCCTTAAGCCCCTTAATCCTTTAAGGCGCTAGGGCATCAATTAATAAATCTTTAAAATTACCAATGAATAAAGGAATTATAAATAAAAAAAACATTTTACACAAATCGATAATTATTTTTTCGCTGTTATTCAATATCAATAAGTTTTTTAGTTAATATCAAATTATAGTTGATGCACTCCATTTAGCTATGAAGCACGTCAATTACGTTTCTATGCCATAAAAAACACCATTTCAACTGCTTCTTATGTAAAATCACCACCTGATTTCGAATATGACCTCATCTTGCTCGGCTCGAATTTGAGATTCCTGAAAATCTTTTCTCAAACTAAGTGATGTCCTGATTGCTGAATAGTTAAATAGTAAAGTCATGTTCAAAATTAGTCACAATTCACGGTCTTTCAAAATGTAATTCTTCTCACAAAGACCGAGACAAAACATTTTATTTAATTTAGACAATAAAAGAATACAGAATTCGCGAATAACCATCGAGATCTTGACTTGACGATCGCAAGAGATGTATAATAGCGAAATAAGATGGACATTTATCGGCATAAATAATTCTTATACCCGCTTTAATTGAATTCACGGGCATACAATTACTGAAAAGGGGAAAACAAATTTAAGTCGCGCCCACATTTTGTCGGATGTGTATTTTTATAACCAACTGACGGTCCGACGAAGAATATACATATATATGGGCATTTCCAGCGAAAAGTCTACTTTTTGTAACGTAACGCCAGAAATAATTTAAATTGTTACTCAAAAAGTTTTACATGTATAGTTTACATTTTTTTATTTTGGTGTAAAGCGCTACCAGCTCTACATTTAGTAACAAAAGGGATAACGATTGAACAATATGGTCCGAAAATACAACTTTATTTGTAATCTGGCGTTACATTAAAAAAAGTAGACATTTCTCTGAAAATTCCCATATTTACCTTAAAAGGAGCAAATATTTATAAATTTTATTGCTTGAAAAATTAATCTGTATTAGTCCAAGGTTTACTAAAAACGGTTTTATACAAAACATCTTGCTCAATTCGCAGTCTTTTTCAGTTTGTAATGCAAGTCAAAATCCACTTCCGTTTTTCTAATGTCACGCCAGCGCAGATTTTTGCTTACAGCTGCAAATCCTTTGCGTCGATTGCTGTAATTTTTTTTTCTGAATATAGTGCTACTTCATTACTTTGTATATATAAAAACCTTTTTTACAAATTTGACTTCTTCATTTAATTTTTTAACATTTTGTGGTACAAATATCACGACACGTCAAAATGGAAATGCCCATATATATATATATATATATATATATATATATAAATATACTTTTTAGGAGCTAAGATCTAATTTGTATTAATTACACTTGTGGCGAAGGGTACAAAAAACAAAAATACGCCGAAACAAAAAATTTATTCATTAATTAAATCAAAACGTTACTTATACGCAACCATTTTCCAAAAGCAAACAATAATATTTATTAAAACCTTCCTTTGTCATCCCTGATTTAATCTTTTTTATTTTGTAAATTTATGCTCTTCTTCTTTTAAAACCCAATAAATATTAATAAGTGTTTTTTTTTAACAGGACATTTTAAAATTATTATTAAACAAGTTTCAATAAAAGCCAAACTCGAACTAGAAAAATAAATTAAAATCTATTAGTAAAAGTTGTATTTTCCTGAAGTCTGCAGGTGACAATTAAAAATTCATAACACGTTCTTGTGATATTCGCCTTCTCAATCTTTGCTCTAGAACTACAATAACAAACATTAAACAGGGGCAACTGTGTACAATAAGAGAAAATATTAAATGCACTCATACTCACAAAGCAGCAGCAATTTACTCATACTTACATGAACATAAAAAGTATTTCATGACTTCTTAACAGGAAAAGGCAAAAAGAGTAAGGTTTTCTTGATAGCTGAGCACCGTTGCAAATTTAGCGATTTTCAAACATACTTTATTATTGTTTTGTTCGTTTGTAATATATTTTTTGTAAACCCTAATCCAGTCAGCATGTGACTCTAAGACATTTTAACCGTCATAAGGTCTTCGGGTCAAATCTGGCCCATTTGAAATAAAAGTTTAATTTTTTCTATATTTTACTTATATTTTTTATATTTTATGACTTTTATTTAATTTTAAATGCCAACAACTACGTAAGGTTTTCAGAAAAAAATATTGGCGAAAATAATATAAAAACATTTTTTACAGTTAAGGTCTTTGGGTCATATTTAACCTGTAGCAAAATTCTTTAATATTCGCTAGAAATTTTCAGTTGTTATATATTTTTTTCACCTCCTGTGACATGCAGGTAAATGTGTATTTGGTATTGATTGGACAGAATTGGCGACACCAAAATTTCGCATTTATTGGTTTCTAATTAGCTGAATTGTACAGATCAAATAATGAAAGCTCAAATAAAACCTTTTCTTGCAAATAATTCAGCAATTTAAGTTAATTTTTATAAAATAATGAATAGTATTTAAAAAATTTTGCTTTATTTTAGATTCTCTTTATATTGTTTCAACGATTTTCTCTTTTCACATTTTTTTTTATTTGAGTTACAAATGATTTACTTTACTTCACTATCTTGGGTACTGGGTGACTTTGAGTGCTTTTCACTGCTTAAAACTATTGTGTAAAGAAAATAGTTTACACTATTTGATTCAATGGTAAATATGTATATGGAGAGGGTGTACAAATATTGTAAATTCTACAAAAAATTGTTTTTTTTTCTCGGTTTAGGTATTATTGTTACTAAACACTTTCAGACAGGTGTTGTTTAAGTTCTTGAAATCAAAGTAATCTTTGAAAAATTTTTACAATACTCTTACAATTGAATACAACAATTCAATATTCTTTATAATAGACTGTAAATATTGTACTTAAGCTACAATTGCAATTATTGTGTGTTACTCGTTTCAGTAATGCGTTAGAGACTTCATGAGCAAAATAATAATAAAGAACAGCATTTGGCTTCAGAAAGAAAAAACTAATAGAAAATAATTTTCTGTTAGTCTTAAATGAAGAAAAGAGAAAAATTTTTGTTATATTAAATGATAAAAGCGAAAGTGTTTATAAACTTCTAAGAAAAAAAGTTACTACAACTTTTTTTTACAAATTTTTTATTTTTAGGTATAGAAAAATATTAAATTATTTGCTTGAGCAGAGAAAATAGCAAAGTTCCAAAAAAAAAACTGTAGGAGTACAAAACTGTGTAGGATAAAAATTATTTTTATTGTTTATGCCCAGGGAAACCGGAGCATTTAAGAAAGATCAGCAAGTAGTTATTAAAATATGATTCCAGAAGGTGGAATACGCTTTATAAACTTAATAACTAGAATTTTTAATAAAATGTGCAAAAATATGCTGCAAATTATTACATTTATTGGCCGCATATGAGGAAACATGAGATCGCATATTTTTCGGTTTCCCTGTTTATGACGTTTTAAAAAATTTTCTATATAAAAAGTTATAATATATATTTTTTTTGTGGTTGAACTATTTATGGTTTTTAATCCAAATTTTTAATATATTAATTCGGCTCAAGTTCATCAAATTTAATTTTCATTAAGTTATTTTTATGAAGAAAGGAATTTTACAACATGAAAATTCATGAAAAAAAATTTTTTTTAAATTTTTTATGGTATTTTCTACACAGAAAAAAATGGAAAAGTAATATGATAATGAAAAATTTATGTGATATAAGTCAAGATAACTTCTGCAAGTTATGCAGTTGAAATTAAAACTAAAGAAGCATCATGTGGCCTTAAAATTTACATATCCAGGATTCAGGCAATGAAAGATAACTGGCCAAATGCAAACAGTCTTTCACTACAACAGCAGCAAAGATATGAAGGCGCCGAGTCAGTTTGCTACCCATTTTGTACAATAATATTTTCAGGAAGATCCAAAGCAATCGTTTAAACCCTTATCAATAAAGCCAGGCTAACAAATTTTACCCAAACATAAAAAACAGCTACGAGAAGTCTTTTGTCCTATACCGATGTAAATCATATCATGCTAAATGAGGTCTTAGAGCAATTCAAGTTTTCATTAAACGATGACTTTGACAAATCCTTTAAATTGTCTGGCCAGCCCAATCAACCGTGCTGGGCACAAGCTGCTTGGATTTGAAACTGAGATCCAAAGGCGAACATTTAGATGGATTGGACATGCCTTGCAAAGACTTCAGTTCCGATTAACTAAATCAAGTTTTTCAATTCGACATAGCAGAAGCGTCATTGAGTGGAATCCTTAAGGTATTCGAAGAAGAGGACATCTAAGTCACACTTGGGAATGCCAACTGGGTAGATTAGGAAATAGCAAGACTAAACAAATCATTATTCGATTTAAAACCTTTCGCAACACACAAAACATAAGGGAACGAAATCGTTAAGGGACAACAGGAATAAAAAATAATAAAATATTTAGGTTGGGCTTTTGAGATCTCAGTTAAACTAAGTTAAGTTAATCTGAAAGAGATTTGAGCCGCTATTGCCAAGTTTGACAGAACGGCTTAGTTTTTAATAAAATAATAAAAAAACATCACATTTAACCGGAAAATCCGACTTTTAGACAACGTTTAACTAAGTTGAAACTAGATTTACATCTCAAAAACCCGGCCTGAGTTAAAAAAAGTTTAAGTTTTTTAAATTTTAATAAAATTATTTTCTTTAAAGTTTTTTAAATTTAATCTTAAAATTAAATCTTAAAATTTGGTAAATTTTAATTAAATTTGTTGTCAAAAAATTCCATTGATTTTAAAAATTTTTTCGTTAATGTTCTGCTTAAATATTTCTAAAAATACTTTCTATTAGATTTGGTTCAGTGTTCGCTATCAACTAAATTCCTTGTAAGAAAAAGTACAAAACTTTACTCTTTTACTTAATTTTTAAAAGTTTAGTTTCTAAAAGGTCACGACGAAGAATAAGAAACAAAAGATGGCCAGACTTTTAATATTAAAATACTTAAAAACAGCCATGACATTTAAAGCTAAATAGATCATCATTTCAGAAGTTGAATTTCTAAAAGATTTAAATGTAACAAAAAAAAAGTAAGTTGAGTTATAAAAACTAATTTTAGGCTGATAAACTCTTTAAAGTTTAAAAAATATGTTTTTTTATATTTTTTATATAATTCAATTGCAAATAAAAACTCTTTAAAAAAAAGGTCCATTCCCTAAATTAATTAAAACTAGTAATTTGACAAAATTCTGCCAATGTTTTTCATCCTTTTTTAAACACTTTCTCTTTAACGGAAACTAGAAGTTTTGAACTTTTCACCCACTTGCAAAGAAGAAGCTTTTGTTCTTTCGCCTCCTGCTGGTTTTTAAGAGCTGGGTCATCGTTGCGTCGTTTGATACTTATTTCCTGTCGGCTTTTTTATTGTTTTAACGTTGATTTTATTTTTTTTTTTGTGCAATAAAACATGACATGACTGTTGATAGTTGTTATATGATTTAATTTTATCATTTTGCTTTCGTTCACAAAAACTTTTGTCAAGGACATGTTAATGTAGATTTTTTTTTAAATATTTTAATTTGCTAAAGCATATATTTAATATTGAAGGTCAAAATAAAGGACTTTTAGCAAATTTAATTAAAAGGCTAAAATGTCTAATAAAACTTTATTTAGTAGATTTGGTTGTGGAATAATGTCTTTAATAAACATATGTATCTCTATTTGGTAGCTTGCAGGGAACTAAGAAAATTTTCTTAAAATTGATTTTCATTGTGGTATTTTAAGGCGATCAGTTATGACGTTAAGTTTTGTATTCAATTAATTGCTAAATCTTTCAACTGTTAAGTTTAAAGGCGAAAAGAATTTTTTTTAATTACCAAATGTATCATGTTAATTTGTTTAATAAACAAACACTTCCATTAAATTGGCCTTTTTTCAAATCTTAAATTCTTTAAAAGCGTGCCATATTTAATGCCTCTTTAAATCCCTGCCGCATTATCATATTTACAAAATAAACAGCATAAACTTTAACTGACTTTTCAACAGATACGAATACTGCTAAAAGTATTAAAGCGTTTATATAAATGGGTTACTAAACTCCTTTTTTTTCCTTTAGCTTATTGTTGTTTTTGTTGTACGAGAAACAAAAGAGGGCTAAGGATAAAAATCATTCCAAGCATTGTGGCAAAAGCAACAATAGTAATAAAGCGACAAAACCGTGCTAAAACATCTTTTATACACTCACCATACACACGTGTGTACAGATAAGCTACATTTCGAACAGCAATAACATGTTGACAAAAACCAAATAAAAAGCGTTTGTTGCGCAAAAGAAACATAACAATAAAACAATACAACGCAACACGGAAAAAATACAACAAAAGATACGTATCAACACAAAAGCTCAGCACATGTGAATAGTATGTTTTGTGAACGCTCAAACACATTTGAACATACACACACAAATACAATTTCATTAGGACATATACAACTACAAACACCTGCTAAAATAGAGTGACAGATATTTTATGCATAAAAAAAGATTTTGTCAAACTTTTGCTACGAACCGAAGATTATTTTAATATTATTAATAAAAATCGAAACTGGGAATTATTTCCTTCCGAAGGTTACTTTATATTATATTCAACATTTTTGTTTTATTTTTCGAATTTATTTAGAAAAATTGAAGGAATAGGACTATTACAAAAAAGCTTTATAAAATACATAACTGAAATTTAGCTCATAGAATAAATTCGAAAAATAAAAAAAAAATGTTGAATATTAATAAAAATCTTTTAAAGTCTTTCCTAAATTAATTCGGATAAAGAAAAAAATTTAGCACAATTGTATAAACTGTTAGACAAATGAACGTGTTGGGAAAAGCCTTTGAAGAATATATTGCTCTGCACTCTTTATCGATGTTTCTCAGGCTTAAAATAAAATCTTGCATGAAGGCTTAATATATAAATTGTAGCTAAATTTAACAGTTAACTCACAAATGTTATTAGAAAGCCACTAAGTCGATCAAAAGAACTATCAAAGTTGAATTCTACTCAGCCAATTGACTCTTTCTCCGCCTACCAGATTGTGCCAGCGTATTTCAGGCTAAGATACTGGCGATAAGAGATACATAGAATACTGTAGAGTAGGAATATCAGCGACAAAATTGGCATTTTCGTCGATAGCCAGGTGGCTTGGATTTCACTAAGGTCACATTAAGCAATGTCCATTCTGATCAACCAGTTTAAGGAGGAGCTATCCAGACTGGGCAGCCTATCTGACATTACCTTAAATTGGGTCCCTGCGCATAGGGACCATGACGGTATAGAACAGGCGGATGGGATGGCCAAGACTTTAGACGATCTTGATATTTCACAGGGTGTGCCCGTCGCAACACCCCTGGGAACTATTAAAAGCGAAATCTTCAGACACTATCAGGATATGGCTGACGATAAATGGAGAAAACTGGATCGCCACAGGGCTACAAAATTAACGTGGCCCAATAGGTCGCTATAAGCGACTTCTCAACTTCAATCGGAGAGACGTGTCGGGACTTATATAAGTACTTACTGGTCAACGGACTGCCGCAGCTACAGGGAACCTGGAACTGAGGAGACAGTATTTCATATTGTATGGGATTGCCCAGCTTTTAATCCAATACGACATGGATAATTTGGGAATTAACTTCTACAAGGGCTCAAGAAAATATCGCGGCTGAAACTCAGCAACTTGCTAAAATATCACAACGCAACGGGCTGGCTTTTTTGCCTCTGGGTCATGTTTGATTGGGGGTTCCAATTCTTGACGAGTTGTGTGGTGTCAAAACGGAGTCACTCTACTTAAGGCGCGCCTAGTTCTGTGCCTGCTACTTCGTTAACCAATCAACCAACCAAATACGCAGAATTGTTAATGTCTCAAAACATCAGTTTGCTCTTATTTTGAAAAAGATGGTAATAAAAACCATTCTACACCGCTTAATTTTACCCGGCTATATTTTTGTTATCTGTATCGTAGTAAAATTATGGGTTACACTGTAATTATCCAGCAATGTCAAAGCATAAGCATTAAAATATAAAAAATAAAGCCTAACAAAAAGGCATTAAGGCACTTATTTACACACACATAAAGAGACAAGACCAAACACATGACGCCATACAATAAAATAACAGCAACTAATGTTATGTCGTTTACACACACTTACAGTTGTTAACAGACATACAGCAAAACAAATTTTTATACAGTAGAACCTTTAACATTTGCTTAAATTAGCACTTAAATGAAATCTAAATAAAGCTAAAAGACAGCAAAATATCCAGTTCGATCTTTGGAGCCTGTGATAAAAAGCCTTAGGTCCTTATGTCTGCAAAAAAGGCTTTTTTAAAGAGACCTGTTTTACTTTTTTTATGTATGTTTATATATCATGGTTTGTAAAGAATAAAGAAATGTGTAAATACTGACTCCAGCTCTTAGTTAGGACCTTTAACAAGCAGTATAAATAAAGAAAACATGTGATGACATTTTTATAATGTTTTGTTATTTAATTGTTGCTGTGAATATTTTTCATGTCTCTGCATGGCTTGACTCATACAGGTCTCTATTTAAGAGTGTCACAGTGCGGCTGTATATGCTTAAATATAAGTATGAGTATATGCTTTTAAACTTAATTTTCATTGTTAAATACACAAAGGTAAACTTAGATGTTGCGCTTGAAACAATTGTACATTTTTATGGACATTTTTTTCTTTTTCATTTTATTCACAAAAAAAAATTAACTCCTACATAGAAAATATATCAGACAATTGCCTTTATAAACTTTTTATACACATATCTGTGAAAGTGTTTCTAAGAGCTTCAAATACCCATACACTGTGGAATAGAAACCATGAAATTTGGTATTGAATTCTAAGTTACTTAAAAGATAACAATTTATAACGCTAGAGGCGTCTACATTGAAAATCACACGTGTGTGTGCAAAAAATAACTAACTATGTTTCTCTTTATAAAGTATTAACGGCATATCAGCGATATCGACCGCTATTTATGCATTGCCAATGACAAACAGCTGATTTGCGCTTCATTAACAATTTTGGGCACGACAAGTCGATCGATAATGCAAGCGAACGATAACGTAACATTTTTCATACAAATTTGCGATATTTTTCCAAAATCCACAAACCGAGTGTTCTTTTTCTATTTATTTTTTCTTATCTCTATTTTTTTTGCACCACTGTGCATTACCCAAACTTACTATTGCATACATTTCTAATATCAACTTGTTAAGCTTCGGACAATTACAGGACAATTTAAACCATTTTTAGATTCTACTTTACTAATCATTATACATGTGTTACTCACAGTTTATAATTTCTCTACATGTGTAAGTGTGTCTTAGGGTTTCTATTTGGGAAAAATATTTTCAAAACTCTGAAATTTTTAAGACGGCTAATTTTAGGAATTTCTCAAATAAAATCCTCATCCTAAACTTAATGTTTGGTGACATTCAATCTTACCACAACGATGTCGCCTTTCTTGAAAAAAAAGCGAAAAACTTTTTCACTCGAAATTTCACATACATTTTTTTAAGGAAAAAGGGAACTAATTACGAGTTGAACCACAATTTCGAAAACTGGGATGATATATTTGGCCTTATGTTCAAACTAGTGGCTAGCAAGAACAGAAGGAAACGTTTTAACCCTAAGCTAATTTGGTAAGCCAACAATTTTCTAATTTATTAACCCTAGAAGGCTAACCCACGTAAATTTTACGTGTAGTTTTTTTATTATTGTTGCTACACAAGCATCCAGTGATCTAACGGTACCAAATTCAACAAGTGCTTTTTTCATTAGTTTTTGAGCAAATGCAAAGAGATGAACAATGAATTTCTAGTCGTGCAAGTACTTTTAGAGCGACAACATTTAAAGCCTATACGTAAATATTACGTAGTGTTAGTTTTAAAAGTAAAATTTGTACACGTCAATTCTGGCTCTAAAAGCACTTTCACGACTAGAAATGCATTGTTCATCTCTTTGCGTTTGCTCAAAAACTATAGAAAAAAGCACTTGTTGAATTTGGTACCGTAGATCACTGGATGCTTGTGTAGCAACAATAATAAAAAACTACACGTAAAATTAACGTGGGTTAGCTTTCTAGAAAAAATATAAACAAATACAGTGCTTTAGGTAAAATTTCATAGTACGTAAAATTAACGTGGTGTTAGTTTTAACGTATATTTAAAAGACGTTAGCCTTCTAGGGTTAAATACATCACAAAATAAAATCGAAAATGTTTTACTTTTAAGTCTATTCCTTCCTGTTAGCACTTTTTTGCTTAAATCCACAATAGTACGAGCAATTTTTTTTTTGGCAGGATTTAATGGCGTTAAATCATTCATATTGATCAATAATATAAATCTTATTTATACTATTTTACACTATTTCTTCCAAAGAAACAAATTAAAGAAAAATGTTATAAGTTCAGGAAATAGGAGAAATTCGGAAAAAACTAAGAACCCCTATTAGTATTTATGAAATTCTCGATGCGTACGTAGTATGTGTCATCTAAGTATGAGTGTATTTAGTATACCCTACAACACCATTGGTTGGGTGGGCAATTCGCGTTTGTCCTTAAGTTGTTATTAAATAAAAATATTAAACCTGGTCAACTCTGTATCGATTTTAGCATATCAATTCGTATCTATGCATGCTTCTTACCCTGCATGGTTACTCTTCATTTGAGTAAATTTGGGTTACTCTTCGTCGAATCGACGAATTAAAAAAAAAAAATATTTTTTGGATAGCGATTTAAAAAGTAAAAAATTAACAAAAATTGGTTTAAGTTAAGCATTTTATGAAAAAATTAAATAAAGAATAAAAAAAAATTTATTTTTCTCTTTTAAAATTCGATACGATTTTGAACTCTTTTTAGATTTTTCAAATTAATGAATTTGTTAAAGCTTTCGTCATCAGCCAACGTAGTTGAAAAAAAGATTGTTATTTGAATCTACACTGAGAGTAAAAGCATGTTTAATTATAGTAATCTCCAACAATACTATGCTAAAAGAAAATGTTAACCATATCATGTTTAATTTAACCATATAATTGTCAACGACAACCATATTATGGTAAAATTAGTCCTCCATCAAAAAGCCACAGCCATATTATGGTTACCTCCGAACATATTATGGTTAATAATAACTAAAATATGTTTAACACTTCTAAAAGCATGGGTGGTTTTTAACCATTGCATGTTGCTCTTGAAAAAGTGGATAATTCTATTGTTAATCTAAAAACAAATTATTGTCATACTTAACCATAACATGTTTAGAGACAACTTGTGGCTACTTGATAGGGTAAATATCCCATCACAAGTCTCTATTTATGAGGTTTAAAAAACCAAGTGGGAGATATAAGGAAAGCAGATGTGTTTAAGAAAATGTTTGGCACTTTCATATTTCACATCTACACGAAAAACTTACTTTGTCAAAAATGACCCCTTATAGTACGGCAGTGAAAGAGTTAGAGACTAATGGATTTACAAAATATCTTTATTAAATTTTCTTATATTAAATTTTTTAAATAGAATATAAACTTAGTTTTAGAAAAGCTCAAATCTAAAATATTGTTACCATTAAATTTTTTATATAAATTTTGACATTTAACTTAAATGGCTCATTTAAAGAATAATTTGTTCAATTTGTCCATTTCAATTTTTTAAATTTAAAGTTTTCATTAAAAACTGTTTTGTTAAAAAGAACTGGGGCCTGATTCTGGCAGTCGTGATCGAGCAATTTCTCGATTCGAAAGCAATTTATTATCTAATTATTTTACTCAATACTGAATGAATCGAAATTATTTTTTCAGTGTTATAAAGTATTAATTTGAGTTTCACAATGCTGGAAAAATTATTTCGATGCGTTAAGTATCGACTGAAATAAAATTGCTTTCGAATTGAGAAAGTACTCGATCACGAATGCCAGAATTAGGCCCCTGGTCGCAGTTTTGAAGTTAATGAAATGAACTTGGAGCATATTCTATTATTAGTCTAAATACAAAATCTTTTAAAAAGAGTTAGGAATCGATATATGATTTTGCCCAGCTCCGATATAAAGATACTCATAATATAGAGCTTTTTTGCATATACATCTTAAATAACGGAGTTGTTTACATAACTTTTTGCCTAAAACTATTTTATGGTAACCTAATCGCCAGATTTTAAGAAATTCCCTCGTCCCATGTCTTAGATGGGAGCACCAAAAACAGAACGCAAAAATCAATACGCCAACATTGTGATGTCAATTGCACCATCCAGATCGTAGCACGGTAAAACACCAATACACCAAACTCTAAGATTAACTTGGTTGGACAGAGTAAAAGCTTTCATATTTGGAACAAATAGTTTGGCTTGGAACTTGAAAAGTGAGCGTGGATCCTCGCTTACAAGGACAAGATAATTGTGTAAATATTTGATAAAGAATAAAAGTGGGATTTTAAAATTTTGAACAAATTGCTTTATAAAAAGATTTCGTGTATTGCTTAACAAGAGATCTGTTTTAAAAATATTTTTCTAATTTTATTTAAATACGGGTAGTGCAGTGGGCCGGGTTAAGCTAGTTCCTTAAATAGATATACTGTGTCGAAAATTTTTTTTAAGAAATAGTTTAGAATGTCAAAGTAAAATGTTGTGATTATAAGTCTAGAATAAACCAGAAGGAAGCCCTACAAGAACTTTTTCAAGAAGATAATAACAATTTTCGTGGCTGTCGTAATTACAAAACAACGACAGATGTTTTTGTTAAAGATTTGTAAACAGTGTGGTATTTCTTGTCGTTTTTGCTAACCATAATTTCATTTTTAAAAAACGCCTAACTTTCGCCGCAAAAGCGCAAAATTAACAAAAACAATCTCATATATTAATCTAAATCACACAGCAAATTTTTTGTGTTTCCTTGGTTCTTTTAGTACCTTAGTTCCCATTAGTGATTCTTTAGAAAAAATTGGTATAGGGTATCTTATTGTTGCATTCGGCCGACTTTCAATTTTTTACTTGTTCTTATTCTTGTTGTTGTTTAATGATAATGATCAACATTAATGCCTTGATGTTTGTTTGCTAAGACATGTCACGGTATTTTGTGTATAAATATTTTTTGTTGTTGCTATAATTGTCTGTGTTTTGACTTCTCTATAGACCCATACTTGAGCACAAAAACTTCTGGTATTTATGTATATATTTGCCATTTATACAATTGTCAATGTGTTCAAATGTCTCTAATGAGTTGATAGTTGTTAAGATAATAGACTTATGTATTTCAAAAGCTTAAGGCTAAAATGCTTAAATATCATCATAATATAAGAAAAACAATATATTTTAACTTTAACTAAAAAAAAAAGAATTTAAAATTTATCCTCCAGTTGTTTTAATAATATAAAACACAAATAAAAAATCAGCAATACTTTCTACACAGCAAAATCCTCCAAATCTCTTTTCAATACACCCCATTTGCATGTGACTTCCGTTTATTCTTCATTGTCCTTTTAACCAAATGCTGCTATCTAAATCAAATGGCCAATTTGAGATGATTCTGTTAAACTGTTTGCTGTGTATTGACTAATGGCTAGAAAAAAATGTATAGAAATTTTGAAAAATATGTTGATTGAAAAAAAAAGTTAAATCAAAACAGGAAGATTGTGCTTTGGAAACGGAACACAAATAAGAAAATATGCAGCGGATAGAAAGGAGAGTATACAAAAAAATCTTTTAGATAATGGAATTATTGTTACAGTTTTAATTCGTATTTGGAAAATTGGATTGGTTAAACAAATTTTCATTGTAGTAGTTTTATTAGAGAATTATAAAAAAACATCGCTTACATAAAAAGGATTTAGAAAAAGAAATTTATATTAATTTTAAATTTTGCAAAGGTAAATTTACATGTCGGGAATGAATTTCAAGATATATTTAGAGTATCAAAATAACAAGTTTTGGTTGTTCCATTATTCGTAATAGTTCTTTCTTAAAAAGACTTAAGAATTTGCGAAAAGTTGTGGTAAATATATCGCACGGGTTTCCTTATTTTTAATAGTCTTCATTCTGATGACAATTAAGATCCACCTACCAAATTTTATCAAATTAACTCCAAAATTTCTACATGTACTTCGCATACAAGGAACAATGGCAGACAACCAGCCAGCCAGACAATATTTCAATGTCAATAGAATTTGTATGCTAAAAAAAGCTTGCCGCTCTTATTTTTGTAGCTCAGTAAGATTTTTCAATTTGTATTATGAATTTTGTAGTCATAATATCTGTCGGTCAAGTAGCTTGTACTTTAAATACTCATGGTCTTTAAAACATTTAACAAAATACATTTCCTATTAACAAATAAAAACAAAGAAAAGCGACACTTCAAATTAAATCTCTATAAGCCCTTACTTATATTATGTATGTGGAAAGCTATAAGCACCACGACTCTCAGGACCTTTTGTGCAGAATCCACAACAATGGAACTACCTTCGGTTGAAAATTTTCAAATTTAAAGTCAAGTGAAAGCTGAATTGATTTACTGGGTAATTTACAATTATTTTGTTAAAATTGAAAATGTATCTTTTTAAACAAGTGTAAGATTTAATTTTGGAATTTTAATTTTTTCTTCATTCCGTTATTTTGTTTAAACGTCAACTTGAAAATTGTATTCTTTTAGTAGAAAAGATTGCTTCAATAGAAGATCAAATCCATCAAACATCATCGGCTACAATGCCAGACGTAATCTTTATCCTCACATTTTAGCTGGAGGAAAATATTTAAAAGTAAACAAATACGGTGATAAAAAGCGAAGATACACTGAAAGAAAAACACTTTGATGCTGGAATGGCCTCTACTCATTTATGCAAACGTTTATATTAAGGAAGTAATTTAATTGTATGTTTAAAAAATTCATTGAATAGTTGTATAAATTAGAGCACCTTTCAAATTTTAATGATATTTTTAAGTAATGAAGTTTTACGTTATAAAAGAAATCAGTATTATTCTATCTTTTTTGAAAAACTTATGCACCCACAAAGAGTTTCTCTTTGGTGCGGCTTACGAGCTAGCGGCATCATCGGGACGTATTTTTTCCAAAATGAGGCCGTCCAGGCAGTCACTTTGAATAGTGTTCGCTATCGTGAGATGATTACGATCTTTTTATGGCCCGAATTAAGAGATATGGATGTGGACGATATGTCATTTCAACAGGACGGTGCCACTTGCCACACAGCTCTTTTGCGCGACAAATTCAATGGCCGTGTTATATCACGTGGTTGCGATGTCAATTGGCTGCCAAGATCATGTGATTTTACACCGATGAACTTTGGGTTTGTTTAATAGAAAAGAAATGAAAATAAAAGGTGTACGTCGATAAGCCAGCAGCAATTCAAGAGCTAAAGGATGAGATAATTTGGCACACTAACGGCATAGTACCTCAATCATTGCTCTGCGTCATCAAAAATTTTGACCATCGAATGGAGGTGTGCCGCCAAATTCGCGGCGGTTATATGTCCGATATTTTGTTCAATGCATAATTGAACCATACCAATATTATCGTAATAAAAAGAAATGACAAAAATGTCCTAAAAAATTTGTGTCTTTATTTAAAATCAACTTCGGCCCTTAAAATTTATAAAAAGAAATTATTTAAATGCATTTTTGTGGTTTTAGTGGCCTTATTTGTGATTTTATTAATGTTTTCATTAATTTTTGAATTTATCTCAAATTTTTTGTCATATTTTTATTATTTTTTAAATTTAAGTTTCTTAAATGAAAACTTTCTTGCTATTTACGAAAACTTTCATTCTGATTATTTAGTTCCCACCACATAAGCAAAAAAAAACTTGAACAGAGCACATGCATTAGACAGACAATTAACAATTTTTATAAATTATGGTCTTAATTGAATCAATTAACACATATTGTCAAATGGTTATTGATAATTTTTTTAATTAAAAAATAAATATCACTTATTGGGAAAAAAATTCAAAGTTTTAAAATTTTACAATTTAAATAAATTAATAGAGTAATTCACGTCACAATTTTTAGTCTTGCAAAAATGCAAGAGTGCGAAATTTCGCACTAGTTGACGTGAACATGCATTTCAGCAAAAATATTTAATTTTTTCTGTGCATGGGTACTTTGAAACTTAAAGAACTCAATGGTGCCATGAACTCAAATTTAGCTTAAGTCAACCTAAGCAATTTTTACTATGTATGTATGTAGATTATTTAAAAAAAAAATTGTATTTCATATTTTAAATACACAACTTTAATGTATTTTAAATTTAAATAACACCACATATATCGTATTTTGTAAATCAAATACATCAATGCATGTAAATATATGTTATAATGCTAAGCACTGACTACCTCTTTACCAAAATTTAAACAAATTTTTTTTTTGTGTTCTGCTGCGAAAACACTTCTTGGCATTTACAAAAATAAAGTATGTCTCAACATATACTTAAAAGAGGTTTCCAATGCACCTAAAAGTTAAAAAGATCCTGCTAAAATGCTCGTTTAAATAATATATGCAAGAAAAGCTACAAAGAGTAAAATATGAACTAATAAATCTATGCCAAAATTAAGAAAAAGCTATAAAACGGACAATTTAAAATTTTTTGACTTTCTTGGTCGCACACTGAAAATACGCAATTGCATATTAAAAATTTCCCCGCTAATAATATTGCAATTTTAGCGGAATTCAGTCATGCAATAGTGCAAATGCAAAATAGTGTAGCTCTTTTGTTAAATTCAACAACAAAAAACACAGAGCATCCGTTAGATTTGCATTTGCTCTTTTGTAAGCCTAATATTAAACTCCACTTATGTTCTTTGTTTCAAATCAAATTTGAATAAACAGATATTTTGCAATATAGATTTTTGAATAAAATATCAAGGATATGCCTTTAAACTTAGTCCGTTAAAAGTTGACATGAGTTGGTACAAATTAAACTTTTTTTGCTTTGATTATAGCAAATATCCAAAGAACTATTATGAAGCTTTTGGAAAACATTTAATTCTAGTCTCCATTTATTTAACATTTTAAAAAAGCTTAAAGTAGAAGAATAAAACTTTATTCAATGTTAACTGAAAGCTTACAGTTTTTACAGCTTTTCTTGTCCTTTGCACTTTGCTATAAAAATCTTTAACGGCAATAAGTAGCAAATATAAATGTTAAGAATCCTGCTGTAAAAGTTATTGTTAACAAGCACCTAATTCAACTAAAATGTGTACTCAATGAGCTTTGGGCTTAAATTTAAAATATTGTGTATGTAAATATTATAATATTTATTCTCAGATTTCGAAAATTCCTATAAACAATGTCTCAATTATTTAAATTTCTATAAACAAATTCTTGATTATTCGCATTTCCTGTAAAGAATTTCTCAATTATTCGAGTGCAACATTTCCCGATAATTCAATATTTTGAATTTAATAATTATAAAACTTTGTATGGTAAATTTTTTGATTTTATAGAAAACTTCTCGGTTGTTCGAAATTTCTTGATTTTTAAGATTACAAAAATCCAATTTTCTTTAGAAAATTTCTCGATTATTAAAATTTTGTATAAAAAATTTCTTAATTATTTGAATTTCTCAATTATTCGAGTGCAACATTTCCCGATAATTCAATATTTTGAATTTAATAATTGTAAAACTTTGTATGGTAAATTTTTTGATTTTATAGAAAACTTCTCGATTGTTCGAAATTTCTTGATTTTTAAGATTACAAAAATCCAATTTTCTTTAGAAAATTTCTCGATTATTAAAATTTTGTATAAAAAATTTCTCAATTATTTGAATGTTTATATACAATTTTTAATTATTTAAATTTTCTAAAGAAAATAAATCTCATGATGTAAAATTAATGACTTCAGTAAAAATAATTTAATGGAAATTTTGTTCGATGAACTCAAACGTAGCTAAATATCAAAATTTCAAATTAAAAATCGAAAGTTCAACTAAAAAATCACAATAGTTTTTGGAAATTTTTCAATTATATGAATTTCTATAAAAAGAAATTTTCTTTTATTGCAATCTTCTTCAGAAAATTTCTGATAATTAAGATTTTTTATAGAAACTTTCTCGATTTTTCTAATTTAGTATAGAAATTTTCTCCATAATTTTTTTTATTATTCGAATATTCTACAGAAAATTTGGATATTATTCGAAGTTTCTATAGAAAATTGTCAAATATTTGAATTTTATAAGGAAAATTTATCGATTATTCGAATTTTCTTTTGAATAGTTCTAAATTATTAAAATTTCCTTTAGGAATTGACTTGACTTGAATCTTCTTTAATCAGTTCTTAAATTTCCGAATTTTCAATAGAAAATTCCTCAATTAATTGAATTTTTATAGAAAAGTGTTACATTTTTGGAATTTTCTTTAGAAAATTTATCGATTTTTCGCCGCATTCCTGTTCATCGATGTTTAAGATAACAATGAAATAAGTTTCAGAGAAAGTGAAATAAATAAAAACATTAAAAAAACAGTTAGGATGCTGGTAATTTTATTCACCGGTCGGCGAAAAATGGGTTAAATTTCCTTTTGAAAATTTTTTGATTATTAGAATTTTAAAAAGAAAGTTTCTTGCATATTTTGAATTTTTATTAAAAAATTTTCCAATTATTTGAATTGCTATAGAAAATGTTTCGATTACTCGAGCTTTCTACAAATACTTGTTGACTATTTTCATTTTCAATAAAAAAATTATTTTTTATTCGATTTTTCTATACAAAATTTATCGATTATTTAAATTCTCTTTACAACATTTCTTGACTTTTTGTACTTTCAATAGAATTATTTTTTAATTATTTGAATTTCTATTAAAAATTTAAGAATTTTTATACTAAAAGAAGAGACTCTAACCAATTGCCCTTTGTGAGTCTGCCAGCACCGGGGTTGTGTGAAACAGAAAATACACATGGTTGTGGGCTCCTGTTACATGGTTGAGACAGACATAAAAGAAACAGATTAAATGAAAATATGATTGCGACAAAAAATAGCGTGAGAAACCGCAGCCCTACTTAAATGAGGTGTTCGTGAACATATTGAACCATATTTTATTCTTGATGCACTCTTTTACAACCAGTTAATGAAGTTTGATGTCAAAGGATAATGGTTCATATATGATTCAGAATTAACTACTTTGCACAACATTTTTTTTCGGCTCTAGTGTCGCTTATTGAAAACGATTTGTTAAGATTATTTTTATAGTTCTATATTTGCGATAAACTGTGTGAGTGATTTTTTTCTTTTTTAAGTACATTTTTAACCTTCAAGCCAACAGTTGTAGTTGTTGTTGTAAATATTGGTTCTTATTGTAGTAACTCTTTAGACATAGATGACTCAATTTATTTAAAATCAGTTTGTCACTTTTTAAGCATCATTTGCAACACGTGAATGATGAGCTCCGATAGATTTATTTTTGCCTGCTGTTTCTGTCTTTTCTTTCTTTTTTTTTTTAATGCGATTTTATTGAGGGGTCTCCACTCATGTTTGTCGCTTGAACTCTCGTATGTCTTGAGTGTATGTAGTAACATTTTTACTTGTCTTGTTAGTACTTATTTGTCGGGGACTATAAATAAATGTAATTGTGTGTTTCTATATTCAAAGTGTGTGAGTGTATTTAAATCTTTATGGGTTAGAGAATATGCATGTGCAAGGATAATATTTCTTAGATGTGAAATTTGAAATTTGTATTTGTATGTCGATATGGGTTATACGTCTCAAGAGATTTTAATTTAAAATGAGGTTAACGGATTAATTTAAAAAATAAAAAATATTAAAAATACTCAATATTTTTGTTTAAAACGCAAAAGGATAATGTTAAATAAATTTTGGGGACTTTGAAAGTGAAACTTAATACATAAAATTTTCCAATTAATCGAATTTCTATTAGATATTTTTAAATAGTAAATTTTTTAATATACGATTTTTTTTTTTGAAGAATTTCTCAATTTTTTTTTTAATTTTCTTAATTAATTTCTTTATTATTCCAATTTTCATAGGAAAATTTTTTAATTCTTCGATGACATTTGATTACTCAAGATTGTAATAAACATTGGTAAATTAATCAAATTCTTTATAGAAAATGTATCGATTTTTTAATTTGATATAAAAACTTTGTTGATTTCTATCACTTGCAATAAAAAATTTTATCGATATTCTTAATTTTGTAGAATTTGTCGATTATTTAAATTTTCATTGCAAAATTTGTCGAGTTCTCTAATCTTTTATAGAAAATTTGTCGATTATTTAAATTTTTTATAGAAAATTTATCGATTACTTAAATTTTGTATAAATAAATTGTCGATTTTTCGTGTATTTATGTTTTGTATAGTAAAATTGTTGGTTAATCATACCTATAGAAAATTTTACTAATCGATAAATTTTCTATAGAAAAAGAAAATTTATCGATTATTCCAGTTTTTGTTATCTAAATATTCTTATGTAAATTTTCGACTATTCCAGTTTTCTATAGAATTTTTTTCTATTTTTCGAATTAGCTGCAGAAAGATTATAATTTATCGATTATTTCTATAAAATTTATCGATTCTTTAAGTTTCCTATTAAAAATTGGACGATTTCTCTATCTTTCTATAGAAATTGAATAGATTGTTCAAATTTTTTTGGTGTTGATTTAAATTTTCTTTACTAAATTTACCAATTTTTCAAATTTTCAAAATATAAATTATTAATTATTAATATTTTTATAGAAAATTTGTCGTTTATTTGTCTTTTGAAAATTTATCAATTATTCAAATTTTCTATAAAAATTTTGTCGATTATTCAAATTTTCTTTAGAAAATTTATCGATTATTCATGTTTTTGTTATTTTTTTGTTATTCAAATATTCAAATGAAAATTTCTCAACTATTCTAGTTTTCTATAGAAGTTTTGTCTATTATTCGAATTAGCTAAAGAAAGCTTATTGTACGTCATTGGACGCGATATATGTCTATAGATATGCTCTATATACCCATACTTCCGTCATAAACGTTTCTTTTGAAAGTCGTGTTAGAAAATTCCAAAACCACAAAAATAATTTAATATTGTGTTTTATAAATTAAAATTTTCTTCATCTATGTCAACACGGTCGAAACCGACGTAAAAAATAGGATTATCTCTCAGCCGACATACGATGTAAATTCGCTTTTACGTTTGCGAACACTATTTTGTGACTTCATATAAACAAAGTAAATACGCTGTACGCTCCTACGATCATGCGGTTTTTTATATAAACTATTATATTGCGTTAGTTTTGTTCTTACTTAAACTGTAAAAACTGTTTTAAAAGTATGTGATTAAATCAATTCAAACCCGCAATTCAATGGCACCAAAAGTACGAAAAAAAACTCTGTGAACCAATCAAATTAATTTTTACAATCGCATTGTAGTAGTGGTTGATAGTGCTTTTGGTGTTCAAGAGAAAAAATTGTGTAAAAGAAGGAAACAGGAAATTTAATTTGCATAAAATAACAGAAAATAAATTAAAAAAAGCTATACATACTTATAACCTTATAACACAAAACACAGTATAAATATATAATAAAAAATTATATAAACAGAAAAGCAACAAAATATATAATAAATAAAGGCAACAATTGTTGTAACGACATACACAAATATACACAAATTAATAATATCTAAACTTAATAAACATGCAACTTACACAAGCGTACATTGTAACCCAAATAGAAATAGACATTGAAAACTAGAAACAAAAGAAAGGGGAAACAGTGCAAATAACATTGAAACAAAATAAAATAAGTGTATAGAATAAAGTAAATGTTTGTTCCAAATAACAGCAACAATAGTTCTATTACAGTGGGCCACATATAAAAAAATTTTATATGCAAATAAACGGGAAGACGGAAGGGCAGATTTCATTGACTGAGTTTTTTATGTAAATATTAACGGTCCAGCTTGTCTCTTATGTTGATAGTCTTTCCAAAATCATATTTTAAAGGTCGTTTCATGTTGTATGTACAAGTATAAACAAAACATTTTTGCCAAATTTTTTCGCCATTCCTCTCCGGTGTAACCACTGTCATCCTGAGAGATGCAAAAAGAAATTACAGGAGAAATAACACAGTGCGACAGTGGGTTTTGCATATCATGCAACATTATGATCTTTCGTTAGTGAATTCAAAAGTATGATGACTGCTCAAAGGTTTTTTTTCGTGATATGGATATACGGAGAGCTAATATTTCAGAAACGCTTGCAAATTTCTTAATACTGTTTTTGGTTGAAATGCAGCTTAGGAACCATGGAAATATCGTGCTACTATAACAAGGCGCAGAAATATTTTCTATTTTTTTTTTTGGCAAAATGTTGAAGACGTTCCCTGGTAGGCTAGCTGGTAGTGAGCTTGTCTATTAGCGCCGGGGTTGAGGGTTCGATTCTCGCCAGACAAGCATAGAGCTTCGCGGGGTTAGCTTAGGGAATTAAAAAACAAACATGTTGGTCTTTTTCCTGGCCCTGTAATATAAGCCCAATATATAAATTGTTTTATTGACATTTGAAAAAACTTAAAACAATTCTTCGCGTTTTAAGCGTATGAAACAAAAATATACTTATTTATATCAGAAAAAAAGTTTTATGTATAAAAAGAACAGTTCACTGTAAAACTTACGTCGAGTTTTATTAGCTGGCCGTTGAACTTCATCTTTATCTTTCGACTTTGTCAACACTCCTTCTCCTTCTTCTTCCCTTCTGCTAAGTTTACATCTTTTTGCGTGAGATTTGTTTACTTTCAAAACTACGCGAGTTTCGCTGCGACAAGAAAAAATGAGCCACAAAGAATTCCTTTTCATCTTGATTTTGATATTTTGGTTTATCGTTTTGTATAATTTCTGGCACATAAAACAATAGTGATGTTGATGTTTGGATTGATATGCTTTCAGCTCTGATTATAGTAAATTGTTCCGGCCAGGGCAATTTAGGTTATATTGCTAAAGCTTCTAAGTGCGGATGTTTTAGTTGTTCATTTGGCACACCGATGTATCCTGTTGCCGTTACTTATTTGTACCATTTTATTTTTGGTTTGACCTGTATGCTTGAATCTGGAGCTCATGCAAGAAGAGTAGTTTAATCGTTGATGCTCGTACATCATCAGTCATAGTGGTGCATGATTTTCAGAGATTAGCCCGTTATCTTTTTCACTGTGTAATTTACCGATTTGATTATTTTTAAAACCAAGAAAACGTCGTTTTTATGGGGTTACCCAGACGAGAGGAGAACAAGAAGCTTCCTCAAAGGTAGAATGATGGTACGTACTCTGCCTGGCCATGCACGACTACGGGCACAACTACAGCAAGTTGGACGGGCCGAATCTAACGAGTGTAGAGCGTGTGGTGAGAAAGGCGCTGTTAAACCTTCGTCGAAATAAAATCCAAACAACTCGGGAGCAATGTCATGTTGGAGTTAAGGTCCCTTAAGAAGGTTGATTGGAAAACCTTAAGGAATTACGTCTAGGAAACTGAGTTTCTTAACGCCGGACGTTAACACCCTCGCTATAGGTAGCAGTAGCACTACCTACCACAATTCCATGTATCTTAAGGAGCGCAGAACAGGCCCGATAGCGGCCTTGGTGTATATCGTACTGATATGTAGTTTTCTTTGATGCTTCCTCCTTTCGAGCTGACCTAACCTAACCTAGGAAAACTTCTTTTGTAAAAGGTATTTTTGTCAACTTTCGGTAGGAGGTTTGTAAGGGGGTTTAGTGGCCAAACAGTTTTTTTCTTAAATTTATTTATAACAAAATATCAACATTTTAGCAGATAACTTGACCGAAATCGCTAAATTGCCTAAAAATATCTTTTAAGGCGTTTGTATGGGTCGATTTATTTCGTATGATCGTCTGATTCCGGATTATTTTATTTTTACCAAATATCGTCCTTAAGATAGATCCTTGTAGAGTTTAACATGAATCGAGAATATATTAGGGACCAACGATGATTAGTTTCATGTGCTACAAATGGAATAAAAATTAAAAAACTTTACTGAAGATTAATCCCTTTTCAAAAAAATACTTTATTTATAATATTGAAACGAATAAAAACATTTTTAAAGAATTGTTCTTACACTGGAGTAATTATAATAATTTTTTTTGACCAGTGTAAGATACCAAAAATAACTTAATATTTACTTGGGACTTGCAAAAGCCTTAAGTGAAAAATATCAGAGTCATTTGGTACATTGTTGAAGCTGTTTTTTTTTTGTTTTGAATGAAAGTGATAAATTCAGTATTATTTTACTCATTTATTTTTAATTTTTATTTTTATCTCCTACCTTTGCTATTAAAAAGCGCTTTTTTTTCTTTTACAATAGAAGTCTTTTGGCAATACTGCTTTTTTCCGACAAAGTGGGGAGGTTTCCCCCAATAGCGACAGGAACCGCGACCAGGCTAGGTCTACTGTACCCACTCCCCTTTAGTTGGCCAAAACACCCTCCGCTTCCCAAAGGAATCCAGCCAGGGCCTTTGCCGTTATAGAACCGTTTCGGGACGCACCCATTATACCGTGCCCCAAGTGCCTCCTTCTGGCCCATGCCAGCGCCGGGCAGTCACACAGTATATGCTTCGTCGACTCGTCCCCGTCAAGACATAGTCTGTATTCCTGATCCTCTGCCAGGCCCATCCGATAAAGTAAGTAGGTATTTGTTCGTGTGGTGACCAGTCAGATAAACCACCAACAGTCGCAGATCCCGTCTGCCGAGACCATTTTTCATCATTGCATTTCCGGGAGAAATTAATTCTCTTGCGTGGCGCATTCCCGGAAGCGATACCCAGTATCCAGTATCCCAGTCTCCCATGAGGGACTGGACCCTGGTCCAACTCAACCTACAGAAGAGTTTTGAGCCAGCCCTGTTCTGTTTATCAGACCTACTATTACCCGGAACATCCAAGGGCCCCGGTACCCAGCAGAGCGTTACTCTGTTCCTTATCCCCAGCGCTTGTAGCCTTCCCCGGCACTCCGCCACCAACTTCGAGGACAGTCTCCAGGAAGAGAGTGCTTCAATGGCCGCTTGGCTATCACTGAAGGTCACAATTTTGCTGCCAACCATTTCCCTGTCAAGAATGTTGCTGCAATACACATCAATGGCGCAAATCTCGGCCTGAAACACACTCGGTGATTTGCCCATCACCATCGAGATTCGTGTATCAGGTCCAAAACCCCGTGAAACCACTCCGTGCTCCGATTTAGACCCGTCGGTATACCAGTGTAATTCATGGTTGCCCCGACATGGATTTTCAACACTCCAGGCTCTCCTGTCCGGAATGATTGCACTGAAACTCCCACTGAAGCCTAGTTCCGTGGTCATTATGTCCATTATTGTACAGACAGATAGGCCCGGAACCACTTTTATCAAGCCGGCATGCCCATTGACCATAGTCCTGATGTAAGCTTGATCCTAAGGAGACTTGATATAACAGAACTCCTCATTGGATGTGTAGTGGTAGTATAGCCCCTATAACCTCAAGTGCTGGCGTGGGACCCGTGCGCATTACCCCCGTCAGAGCCAGACACCCCAAGTTCTCCTAAAGAAGCTCTTGCACGCCCAAAAGGCCCTAACCTAGAAGGTCTGATTCAAGTGCGAGTTTCAACTAAGCCGTTTGTCGTAGACACTTGACCCCATTGGAGTACTCAATCTCAGCTTACTTTGATCTCTTTTCTCCACATTACTGGAAAAATATTTCAGTATAGATATATGTTTGCCCACGTCTTAATTACACAAAACGAATGTTTATAAAATTCGTTTGAATTATATCGATCTTGATCAACAAGAGGGTAATAACTCAAAATTTTTATTTTTTAAATTTTTGGAAGAAATCGATACATAATATTCATAACTGCCCGCTGTAAAAATATCATGCTAATTTGTCTATTTTTTGGTAATGAAAATTCTGGTTAAAAAATTAATTTTTATATGCCTGTAATGTAAAATTAAAAATTTTTTGGTTTTCTACTGAAAACAAATCATTAAGCTATAAGAACGATATCGCAGAAAGTTATGTTTTTGAGGAAGCCGAGTTATCTCTTTCTTTCTATCTTAATTTTTTTTTTGTTCTACTCATCTTTTACTGATTTAAATGCTTATAAACGATTTCTTAAATCTAAATATGAAAAACTCATTTGTCTCATTTATTTCAAATTATTTTAACTTTAACTATAATCCGCATTTGAATTACAACAGCTACTACCCAAAACCTTGCCACTCTTGCAAACGTTTAGCATAAGAATTGCATATTAAACTTGTGAAATTTGCAACTGTCTGTAACATTTTTTTTGACATGCCTCCATTCATTAACATTCAATGCTTCTGCAAATAGCCACATTTCAATTAATTCAATTTTCCGATATTTTTTTAAATAATCTGAAGCTGCATTTTTCAATATGTTTTGCTCACTCACGTTCTCTTTGTTTTATTGTTGCTTGGTCTCTAATAGAAAGAAACCATTTGAAAATAATTTTCATTAAACCTATTAACTTTTGTTTAATCAAAAACTAAACGTTTTATTCCATCTACATGCAACTAAACACACATAAACGTTCGCATGCTTCAAGTGGCATAAAATAGTGAAACTAAAAATATAAATAAAACATGACAGTGAAGGTATAAGTTGAATACTTGGCATCCTATACACGTTCGGTTATATTATTTTTGAACAAATTTCTTATCAAAACTGTTTAATTTTCATAGAAGGATTTGAAGTATTGGTCTTGCTGTATTTGTATGCAAAAACGCCATATATCGCCAAATGTTTTATTTAAATGGCGTAGGGCACATCAATTCCAATATTATTTGCCTTTTTTAATAAAATTTCAATTGAAAATTTTTTAACAATGGAAACAATAACAATTTTGCATTTTAGTTCCATACACAATTGAACAAAAAAAAAAAATACGAAACTTTTTCGCTTTAATGGCCAATAAATCGGATTATCGCGTATATATAAAGCATAAAATTGTTTAAACATACCAAACGAATGAATGATTTAATGGTATTGGTGATGCAGGAATGTAAAATGTAAGAAAAGCCATTAATAATGTCTACACTTTTATAAGATTTTAAAAATTTTTAAAAAAATCTTCTACCCACAAAATTGGATTTTTTTATAAAATTAATATGTTTTTCTTTGTACAAAATTCTTTTTAATTATTTGTAAAAAGATCGCATTTTAACGAATTGGTGTTACATTTTGTGTAAATAATTTATGTAAAAATGGCATTTCTTTTTAAAAAGTAGAATTTGTGATGTAAAATTCGAGACCTTTTATGTGAAAATTGAGACTTTTTGTGTAAAAAGTGTGACTAGCTATTCGTAAAAAGGGGGACTTTTTATCAGAGTTCGAAAAAACCACACTAAATTACCGAACGTTAATGTACTGTACCGTATAGCGCAAAATAGAAACAATTTTGTGTTTGTGAATTTGAACACAAACGAAATACGGTACACAACGATTGTGATCTGACGAACGCTTAAAGAACACTATACGTACGTTATAACGAGATCAGTAAGTTATCCTAATATTTTGTTAGTCAGCTCACAATTTTTGTGTACCGTACTTTGTTTGTGTACAAATAAATACAAACAAGATTTAGAGATTGTTTTTTTTTGCAAAATATCCACTAGTGTACACTTTTTTCAAACTCTATACTTAATTTAAAAAGTGGGACTTTTTATGTAAAATTTGGGACTTTTAATGTAAAAAGTGGGACTTTTTTGTAAAAGGTGGGTCTTTTATGTAAAAGGTGGGTCTTTGTTTGTAAAAAGAAAAACTTTTAATGTCAAAAGCGAAACTGTTAATGTAAAAAGTAGAACTTTTTATGTACAAAGGAAAATGTTTAAGCAAAAAGTTAAACTTTTCATGTGAATAGTAATTTTTTTTTTTGAAAAGAATAAATATTTAAGTAAAAAGTAAAAATTGTAATGTAAAAGAATAAATTTTTATGTAAAAATTCGGACATTTTATATTAGAAGTGGAAAATTTTACCTTTTTTTGGGTGGGAATTTTATGTGAAAAAATGGGAAATGGCATGTAAAAACAGAACGAGTTTTTGTTTAAAAACGGGGACTTTTTTGTATTATGTAGGGTTTTTTGAACATTTTATTCGGACAAATCAAAAATTGTTTTTGTAAATTGAAACTTTTTACGGTACTTTTAGCGCAAAAACGAATTTTTATGTAAAAAAGAATGACTATTGTGTAAAAAGAAATCTTTTATGAAAAATGTGGTATTTACGACTTTTTTTTGTAGAATTTTTAACCGTTTATGTAAAAAGGTGATGCTGTTTGTGTAAAAATTGGGACTTTTTGACTAAATTTACCTAAATTTTTTTGATATTTTTGGTACGTAGACGGTTTTTTGTTAAAAGTAATTTCTTTCTTAAGTATTGCCTTTCTCAAAGTCATTTTTTATGTTTAAAGTTGGATTTTGTCTAAAAATCCTGTTTTTATTTTTATGCAATAATTTTGTTTGTCAATTGTTCCAAAGTTAAATTTTGTTAAGGTTTTCCAAATTTCTATGAAAAGTTTTCACGTTTTAGTTCAGAAAATTTTTCTTTATTTAATTATTATAGAATTTCAATTATAAATTAAAAATGTTTTATTAATTTAATATTTGAAATTTTACTTTCATTTGCTTCATGTTTTTACCCTAAGTCAAGAAAAATATTATTCTTTATTAAAACTACTTGAAAACCATTTAGAACTTTTAACAGAATTTTTAAATAAAAAATAATCTTCAAAGAATAGTTTATATTATGGTTTTTTTTTCCTTATTAACCTACTTTTCATCTTGTGTGCAAGGACTTTTAAAAATATTCGTACATGTTATTATTTTCAATCCATATAAATTTATAAACATACAAATAACAATGAAAAGTTTTGCAAACATATTTATTTTTTCTTATTTAAAATTATAATTATTTGGCAAGTATGTGTGTTTAAAAATATATAAATATGGGTTTTTTCTTCTTAGTACATATTTTGTTATTTTTAAATTTCCGTTTCTATCAAGAATTGCTGTATGACATTTTTCTTTAAAATTTGATATTGGAAAAACCCAGTGAAGTTTTTGAAATTGACAACAAACAGCTAAAGTTTAGGAAAAACTTTTTATGTTTATAAGAAATTTTCTTTAATAATATGGTGAGTATGAAGCATTTTATTGTAACCGCAATCATTTTATGTTAAGGTTTACGATATCATCATTGTTTTAATGATTGCTATTATTTACTATAGTATTATTTAATTTAAAATCGTCAAATTCACATTATCTTTGCCAATATAGTTTTATGAATAATCAATCAGTTTATGGTTTGAAGCTTACTGACCATTTTAAATTGTAATACAAACACCACAATAGTGTTGAGGATATTGTGGGTTTATGCTGTGGCTTGTAACACATTAAAAATATTGTTACTAGATCAACCTCTTAGTAAGCCGATTACTTCAAAAACACTTTTTGAATCGAAGCAGACTAACTGGCTGGTTTTCTGTCCAAGCTAAACCGTATCCACGAAGTCACAATTTTGAAAATAATCCGATAAAATTTGGTACGTTCGTCTTAGTTGTCATTAGAACGAAAATAGTGAGAATCCATCCATAATTTTTCTTCCCTTTAATTTATTTTGGACCAAATTTAAGAATATAAAATAAATTTAAGGAAAAAATACCTGATGATAATCATCAAAGAAGGGCGAAATATTGAAAGGAAATAAAAAGGAATTTTTATTTACAAAAACACACTGGCGTCGAGCTTGATTAATTTTTATTTATTTACAATTCGACAGGTCGAACAAACACAACTTTTATCAAATTTAAAATATATCGCTCGTTTATTGCAAACAAGTTATATCTCAAAAAAAAAAATCAAACTAAGCAAAATGCGATTAAAGTTTTCAAAATCTAACATTTTATACAGATTCTATAAAATATATTTTCTATAATTGCAGTTCAGTTTGACATATTGAGAAGGTGCGAAGGAGCAGTTTTTAAATTTTTGATTTTTTGAGATATGGACTATGTTGCAATAAAGGAGCGATATGATTATCACAAATTAATTCAGAAGTGCCCCAATAGATTACGACTGTACTCAAGTATGTCCATGGAAATTTTATATTTATATTAACACACATTAGGCAGAGGCCAAATTACGTAATATAACATCAGGTATAACATCAAAAGAAAATTTTAAGTTAACTTTATATCGAGCCCAAACCGCGAAAATAACGTAAGCGACATGAATTTCAGTTTTCGTTTTTTTTAATAAATGACTTTATTGGCAACACTTGCATCATCTCCTAAAATGTCATGGTCACATAAGGTACCGTTACGATTTTATAGCAAGAACAATTTTATTGTAAGCGACAAATTTCATACAAAATTTATATGAAATAAAATAAAATAGCTCTCTCCTGTAAAATTTGATTTTTGGCGCTTACACTATTTTCGCGGTTAGGGGTTGATATATATCAACAAATTCAATTCAAAAATTTTTGCTGGGAAGTTTTTAATTTTCTCCAAAAAAAAAAAACAAATCATATTTCCTTAAAATAGATAAAATATTTCTTTAGTTCATTTCTTTCTTTTTGCAACAAATGTTCTTTTCATACGACATTTATGCATTGAATTGATGTTGTCTTGTCATATGTGTTACCAAAACAAACAAAAAACACCACAAAGAAAAGGGAGAAATAATCTATTTATGGCTTTTTTTAATTTTCCGTCTTTTTTATGATTAAAAAAAATATATAAAATATATATATATGTTTATGTATGTATTGTATTGTTGCAAGTAAATATTGTTTTCGGATAACATTCCTTAACTTGTTTACTAAATTGAGTGAAATAAAAATTCAATATTTCAGTGATTTTTTCTAGCGGAGAGTTTTTTTTAAGTAAAATATAAAGTGGGTAAAGTACAGCATTAAAGTTGAATAATTTAAATTTTTCCTTTTTTTAAATAAGTAAAATGGTTAACACTAAAAATCAATCGCAACTTTTCTAAAGTATTTAAAATTTAAAAGATACAAATTGTACAGGAAACTTTAAAGAAATGTAGATTCGATGTGTCATGAGAACTTTATCTAAAAACAAAATAGTCATTTTGATTTTGTTTAAAGACACTTTGTTATAGAACAGTCAAAAGGGTCTTCCATAAGGCGCTTTCTGTCCATAAATTAAACTACCCAATAACAAGTTTTATCAATTTTCGAAATACTTATATTAAGAAGTAAGCTCAATATATTTTTTATTTTTAGAATTTATTTAATGAGCTTAATTTCAGTTATGTATTTTATAAAGCTTTTTTTTGTAATAGTCCTATTCCTTTAATTTCTAGAAATGACTTTATACACTACCAGACTATTATATTGTATCTTCCTGTTACATTTTACCTTAGCTGTCCTTTGGATAGCAATGAGACACGAAGTCGACCGCCTTAGGTTCTCCTGCACACACTCAGGAAAGGATGTGGAAAAGCCTTAAATAACCACAGTTGTGAGATCAACCACCCAGGTAGCAATTTGAGTGCAAAATCCAGCAACATTATACACTCGTCCATTGTTTAGGAGCTGGAGTCCTCTAACCTCCACTGCTTTTGCAAATATACTTACAACATCTGTTTAGTAGCAACAGCACCTAGAGATAATCCTTGCGCAGGGCGAACGCTCCAACAAGTGGTGTAGAATCATTCCTTTAGTTGGATTTTCAGGTTATCGCTCCAGAGACTTTTGATAGTAAACCAAAAACACTATGTGATCCCCGAAGTATCCTTAAAGAAAAGGTGTTACATTTGCAAAGACAATCCTAATGAAAAACCTTTTCCGCAAGAAGCATACTAAAGGAGGCCAATAGTTGGTCCAGTGCCGTGCTATCGGAGGTTACTGACTTTCATGATCCCAGATATGTTCTCTGGTCAGACGCGATCGCAATAGATCTTTAATAATTCCTGTGATTTGTAAATTTTTGATATTTGATGAGTCCCAGCTATTGGCTGCCCCAGATGATGCCCCGGAGTATCCCAACACTACAGGGAAGGAATCTCAGTGCCGAAAGCGAAGCTTTTGGCTGATCTTGCTTATTTGATTCTTTAACACCACACTGTCCGAGCAAATTGACCTTTGTTTTTCTGTATCTAATTTGAAGAAAAACTTAAATTAAATATAATTTTTGCTTTAATTTAAAATTTTTTTTGTATTGACACACATTTTCTGATTAAATCTTTTGCAATAAAATATTCTTTAAGATTTTCTGTAAGAATATTTTCAATAGTAATTCCAACTTTCCTAAGCATTGTTCATTATATTCTAACTAAGTAAAGTTTTTTTTAATTTTTATCCGAAATATAAAAGTTTTTCTTTTATTCTCATAAAAAACTGAACATACAAGATTGATATTTGTATTACATATACCAGCAGTCAGCCAGTCATTCTAAATTAACAGTCTGTCCAGCACATTTTTTATCGTTTTTAGCAAATATGTTTTATGTAGTAGTCAACACTGGAATTGGGTGTAAGAAAAGGTTTTTAAACTAAATAAAAACTAAGAAACAACGGAGAAATCAAGAGAAATGAATTTTTGATTATTTTTATCATTAAGTTACTGCTCTTTTTTGTGTAAACTAAACATTTTATTAGCTTAAAGGTAAAACTTTCTGCACATCACAAAAAATCTCTACAATTCCAGCTTAAGCTTTTTAGTCATTTTTTTTTTTTGTTAAAGACCACCCAAAATCTCTTCAAATCCCCCCAATATTTTTCTTTTACGTATGTGTCTTATTTTACAACAAATGCATCATCTTTTGCTAATCTTGTGAGTGTTGTGTCTTCTTTTTTTCATTATTGTTGTACTCATTTCTTAAATAAATTCGTTCTATTTTTATTTGTTCATGTTTGTCCAGTATATTTTCTTTTTCATTTGTAGTTTGTAGCATTTATTTTCTCTAGTCTGTCTAATATATTCAATAGTTTAAAAAAGAAAACATTGTTTTTCGTTTTTTCTAAGTATTTCTCTTTTTGGACAATAATAAAACATTATTATTTTCTTTTCCTTATAGTTTATATTTTTGCAGTTTTTTTTTTTTTTTTGTTTATTTTATTTTGATTATATAATTAAGGAATATTGTAGTAAAAATTGAAAAAGAATTTCTGGCAAAAAATACATATATTTTATGGAACACGGTGCGTATAAGTGATATTTAATAAGTGGAAATCATGTATTTATTATACTTTGTGATTGGTATGTATAAAAAGAAACTATTATCGAAATGATTAAAACCTAGGTGTTATACTGTTCGTGTTTCTCCAGAGTAAGCCAAATATTGCAGCTAAGCACTGTGTTTCCTAGGAACTTAATTGAGTCTCATAGACTTGATTCAAAAGCGGATAGCTCTCGTAGAGCCACCTGATAAATTGGCACTACAAATTATCTAAAGTGGTCATGTACTGTGTCAGACCTCTGAATGATCTAGGATGACATAACCGTTTTGAATGTTGGCGGCCAGCGATGCGTACTACCTGCCAACTAGAGACACTCACAGTCTATTTATCTACTATTTTAATTAGTTAAATACCTTTGACTTGCAAAATAATTTAATTTCAAATCTTTAACTTAAATATATTTAAAGTAAATATTTTGAATTTTCAACAAAAAAAAATCCATGAATTTATTACTTCCTTTTCGCATTTGTTTACACAAAATACATGTTTCTTTTCTCTATTGTCTTTGCTACGTTGTTTACCTTTTATAGTTTCTCATATCCTGACCGTGATGTTGCTATTGCTGTTCTTGTTTGAAATATAAAAAAAAAAACTTTGTTCTTGAAACTCTTGTGAATTGTATACAAAAAGATACAAACAGCAATTTTAGTAGCACCTTTTTTAATGATTTGTTTATCAACAAAGTCAGGACGGTAAAAGTAGCAGCAAATGTACAGTAACAAAATACCATAAAATAAACTATAGAAGAATATATGTCTTATATTCTTTTATATGTGTAAGTATTATCTAGAAATAACAAAAACAAATTTAAAACATTCCAAAATATTTTAACATACACCTGAACTTTCTTTTTTTTCTTTCGAAAACAAAAATGAAATCATATAGACACTCTTTACAGTACATTTTTACTCTGGCAACAATGAATGTGGAAAAGGTGCAAGAATCTATTTTAAGAATATAAAATAGCTGTAAAAAATTGCATTATGGGATCTGTGATAAAAAAATATAATGGAAAATAAAGGTTCTAAATAAGTGTATGCTTGTGTGTGAATGGAAGTAAGTTTGTCTGTGGATGTATATTTTATATGTTTGTTTATCTCTGGATTTCCGTTTCCTGTTATAGTGTATTGTTTTTTTCTCTCTCTCTCATGAATGTGGAGGTGTTTGTATGGATGTGCGCATAGTTTTGCATATAAATATACACGATTATATGAATGGTAATAAAACACTTTATTTAACACTTTCATACAAACACACATGCATTTACTCTCGAGAAAATTGTTGGTATACATATGTATGTATTTATGCATGAAGGTATTGGCATGTAAATGTTTATTGTGAATCAGGGTTGCTTTAGAGGGGGATAAGGGCCAGATGTGTTTTTTTTTAATGTAATTAACCTGAACTTTCAGTTCTTTAAAGTCAATGTGAACGCCACTTTTGTCAGCATTTTTTATCGAATTTTGTAATAGTTATTGAACAGCTTAATTTTATATTTGTCATTAAAATATCTGGAAATAGTGATGGGCATACAAAATGCAGTAATAAGCTTAATGCGTATTCGTTAAGGCCAAATTATTTTCTTCGATAATTAGAATTTGTGCCATGAGATCTAGCTTGGTGCATCAAACCGGACTATTTTGAGAATTTGAAAATTAAGGAATCTGGAAAACATGGAAACATGGTTCCCTTTTAATATGTTTGCAAATTGTCATATTAACAATATGTTTTGTTTGTAGAAAATTAAAGGGTATCTCATACTAAAAAATAATTTTGTTTGCAAAAATTAAAAATGCAAAATAAAAACATCTGTATTTTTGTTCAAAATCTCTGAAAGAATAAACGATATTAAATGAATCTATATGGCAATTAAAGGTATTATTAAATAATTTATAAAGAAATTTGGATGGGGGTTTTTATAATATTCTAGTTTTTAATATATCAATAATATTAGGGTCAAGATTTTGTTTTGATCTGATGTCAGAAACTCCCAGTGCATCCATCCCTGCTAGTTTTTTTTTAGACGATTATGTTAAATATACAACTCTTAAAAGAATCTTCTGACGATTATCCGACGAGTTACAAAAACATCTAATTTTTTTTTATTATTAAATTTTTAATCATTTAATCAAACGAGCATAACAAATTCGTTTTTTAATCTTGGATTGAGCCTTTTGCGACTCTATGTAATAGTCATATAACAACAACTGAGCGTTTTTGAAATATGAAAATTCTATTGCCAATACAATTTTAATAAAACAAACGGACAGAAGGATCTGTAAACAGGATTTTCCGATAGGATGGTGTTCATTTCGAGACCTTAAGGTTTATTTTATATAAATTCTATGAAAATTAGAAGTTTTGACATGAAAAATATGCTTAATGCCCTTATTTAGGTAGGTCAGTTAAACTGCTGAGCATTTCACGGTTTGTATAATAATCCCTACATGAGTCTCATATGACTCTTGGCATGCTTTTTAAAATACTCGATAGATAATCTCCACATACATCATAAACGATTCACTTTATAATAAAAATAAGCGTATTTCGTTGTGTTATGGAAGATTCTCTATTACGAATTATCATGTTTTACAGTTTCTCCCGTGCGAGGGATCGTCTACAATTCAAAAATGAGCTCGTTGACGATCAAAAATAGTCTTTATGAGATTCTCAGTAGACTCCTAGACGATTGAAAATGCTAGCTGGGATGTCTAGTTATGTTGCTGATATATACTGCCGCTCATTTGAATGTTTTAATAGTACATCCAGGTCTTAGTCTGTTGCTAATAAAAGCTAAAATTTTAATTGTGGTGTGATTTTTATATATTTTACTACAAAAAAAAGAACTTTTTATTTCACAAGCTCGTAATGAAATTTTATATTAGATTGTTTTCAATTAAAAATTTAATTGCATTGACGAATATGTTAAAAGTTACCTGTATTAAATAATACGTATTCAATATTATAATTGATTTGTCGTTATTTTTTTTCTTTGTTACACATATAGAAGAAATATTAAAAAACAACGAGAGATTTACCCTTTCAGAATTTTGTAAATTAATCTAAAATTTAGTTGACTTTTAGGTTGAACCCACAATAACAAAAAACAAATCGTTTTCGTCTTTTAAGTTTTAATTCTTATCAGACAAAAACAGTTTTTGTCCTTAAAAACAACCGGTAATAAGGCAGTAATTAGACAATGTTTTATGTCTTTTTCGTTTTTTTTTTACTTTTCTTTATTGGTGTCGGTTACATCATAAGTCTGTTTTGTCTTAAACTGTGTGGGTATGTTGTATCAAACCACATGTATTTTCTGCGACAAATGTTTTGTGGCATTAAATCAAAAAGAAAATTTTGCGGATGTTTTATTTTTGTGGGATACCTCATAAGAACTTATGTTCTGTTATCGTATTGGGAAAAAAACTGTTTTGTCTTTTCTTGGTGTGGCTTAAGCCTAAGTAAACTTATTTCCATTTGATTTTTTAACTTAAAAGTTATACAACAATCAGTAATTTTATTTTTTTGGAGAAGGTTTTGATATTCATACAATTTTTATTTAGTTAAGTGAAACTGTGAATCACAAGATAACTAAATGTGACATAAATTTTGTTTAGTTGAAACTTATGCAGGGTGTTTCTCACTCACACATATAACTTTTTCAAGAAAACGAGCCAGATTTTTAGTCAGATGTGACTCTATTTTAATGAACCATTAGTTAGTTTGAAGCTTACTTCATTTCTGACACAAGACTGACAAAAATTTACACAAAAACCTTAATTGCATGTACTTGGAATTTTAACTTATTATGTAACTTGGGCAGCGTTTCTGTCAGCACCTGGGCTGTTGCAAGAATGCATAACAGTATATTCAAAAGTTTTTATTGGTTCGTATGCTCAGAAATTCTAGAGATAGATAGATAATTTACTTGCATCTACTCGCTTAACGTGGAATATCAAGCTGGTCAATATAATATCCTTAACTCCTTCCCTGTATTTAAAAATTTTCACACACATCTGCATGTAAATTTGCATACCAGTATATTTAATATAAAATATATTTGCATCCAGGTGAATATCTATATATTCACAGAACTAAAGGGTATTTTTTAAGCTGGATGAGAACTTTAAATAATAATGCATATGACCGCCGTGGCTACAAGTTACATGTTCCGTTCGATCAGTCCAACGGACTACTTTTTCCAATAAATATTGGCTTTCGATGCATATAGAGTTGCCGACTTGTCGGCATAAAGCAATGACACCAAATTGAGCTTACAATAAATCGATCGTTGTGCCGTCTTATTGGAACAAAATGTCTTTGATTTTAAGCTGATAATTTTTTGGAAACGAATATTTTGTCATCATGGCTCGATAGCGCTCCCAATTCACTGTAATGGATGTAAAGGTGATTCTTAGACGGCTTGAGGATTGTCTTCGCTTCTAATAACGCAATTATTCTCATTGGCGTATTCATTTAAGCAGAAAGTAGCTTCATAGAAATGACTAAGAGATTTTTTATTTGTATTTTTCAGGTAAATTTCTACAATTTGGAAGAGTAGTTCTAGCATCAAACGATTTATGTTGCCTTGCCAAACTTTATTGAACAGAAATGTCAACACAGTTTGGCATGCTCACCTGCCAAACCATAATTAAAGATATCGCAAGTTCTCATGCAGCTAAAAAAACACCCGATACAAACAACAACACAATTGCAGAAGATTACTAAAAAAACAATAATTTGCAGTAAAAGCAGTGTTGTCAGACTGGGGATTTTATTTTGAAGCTCGGGATTTGTGATTTGTAAATGGAAGACATGGTTCGGGAATTTTTTAATTTTAGAGAGTTCCTGTGGATTTTATCCAGGGTTTAAAAACCGCAGAGTTAACTAAAAACTGTCAAACAAAAAACGAAAATTTGTGTTCATTACATTTAATGAATCAGAAGTAAAAGCAACAGTTTTTATACCCTCCACCACAATTAGTTGTGAAGAGGGTATGTTAAGTTTGTCATTCCGTTTGAAACTTTTTTATTATTCATCTCAGACCACATAAAGTGTGGTCCTTGAGTAAATCTTAGTTGATTTAGCCATGTCCGTCTGTCTGTCCGTCTGTCCGTCTGTTGAAAGCACGCTCACTTTCGAACAACTCAAAAGAAATGAACAAGCTTGGTGCCAAATTGCTTGTAGTTATCCTAAGCAGTTTGGGATTGAAATTCAGCAAAATCGGTGCAGTAGGACCACAGCTACGAATCAAAATGTGGAACCACCACCTAAAAAAAATTATAAAAAATAACATAAATGGTGCAACAAGGCACGGAAAAATTTATTTTAATCGACTGGAAATCACGCTGTTAAATTTCGTTAAGATCCGTCCATAATTTACCCTAAGCCCCATATAAACACTACTCCCGGAAAACAGTTTAGTACGCCTAAAACCGTAAAAAATAATGCTATCATAACAAAATTTAAATTGAAACTGTTGCTCAAGCTAGTTTAAATTGCTAAATGATTTAATATACATCTAATCCTTAAACCAACCAATTTTAATGCTGATGTCTCTTTTTATAAAGATAAATTAATAATAAAAATCCCTCCTGAAATATTCGAACAGTCGGTGGAGGGTATTAAAGATTCGGCACAGCCGAATATAGCACTCTTACTTGTTTTTTTTTTTTTTGCCAATAAAAAATAAATAATTGGAAGATATTGCAGTTTTTCTACTTCGACTGCACTTTTGAAACGAAATTGTTATCGTATATTTTTATTTTTTTTTTATTTTAAAAACACATTTGAAATAAAAATTCATGACTGGCAAGTTTTCCACTAATGAAAATATCAATGGTTCAACAATGGAGAATACTGCCACTTGTTAATTAAAAAGATTTATTTGGCGTAAAGAAATGCAATTCCAATAAAATATTTTATGACAAGATATAAGAGTATTAAATGGGGATTTTTGTTGCTAAAAAAAATAACCTTTTGGGGATTTTTAAAAAGAAAAATCTACAGTTTGTGTTTTAAAATTTGCAAAACATCTGACAACCCCAAATTAAAATATGAACTTTCACTTTTTTTATCTCTTTCTCTCTTTATCTCTTTCTTCCCTCTTGCTTTAATTTTTTTGTTTTGCCAAACCAGATTAAGTAAATATTAACAGTGTTAAATATCTGTACGAATGAGTATCGTATAAATGAAATTTACTAAGTGTAAATGTGTATATATATTTTCTTTTTATAAATCACTGGCTGCATGTGTGTGGACATGGATGTATGTATTTGTGTGAGTTTATAAATTTCCGTAACAGATCAGTCGTTATTTACTTAAAGTCAAAAGTTGCGTAGGTCATGTTTATTTAATAGTAAAAATCAACAGCAGTAGAGGTCCCATTTACCGCAAACAAAAAGTGAGAAAATTAATATTTATGCCCTTTCAACATATTTTCAGCGTTTATTTAATTTTTGTATCGAAGGACAATATTTAATGCGGTGAATAAATGAGGCGGATTGGTTTTTAAAATGGATGTTTATATATATTTTTTTTTTCTTCTTTAAAGGTAGTGAAAACCATTTTTAGTGGATTAAAAAATTGTTTGCCATAGCTTGGAATCTGGTTATAAGAGACAAAGTCAAATTTGTATGACTTTTGGGTAAAAATGTTCGTTCCAAATTTAACTCACACAACTCTTGCTTAAAATATACTAATAATTTTATTATCAAAAATAACCTACTTTGCTTTTTACTACAGCCCACACAACTTATTCATTCATCCATTCATTTTGTATCCACCGGAAACACTTTGTTAAATACAAGCCTCGCATACATTTTAGTACGTTTGGGTGTTTTTTGTTTTGGCGGCTAGAAAAAGTTTTATTCAAAGCATTTACTTTCAGCAAAAAGCAATTTGCGTATAAAATGAGAAAAAAATCCATGTTAATGAAAATGAAAAACTAAAATAAAAGACTAAATAAATATTTTTTTTTTTTAATTTAAAATAAAAAAAAAAACAAAACAAAATTCACAGCGTTAGGTAGAGTTATGTTCTCCTGCTGGCAGAACGGTTTTTTCTTTGGTGCTGGAAACATTTTTTTTTCTTTTTCGTTAATATTCAAACTCCATTGTGTTCTGGCCACAATAAATATTAACAATTTTTGTTATAAATACAAAAAAAAAATATTTGTGGTATTATTAATTCAATAAAAACGATTTCATAAGTATGTTTTCCATGGTGATGCTGGATATTATTTTAAAGCAAGTAAATGAATAAAAAATTGTGGTCAAAAGAAAATTTCTAACGAAAATAAAAATATTTCTAAGCTCCCAAAGTAATACACAAAAGTTTTTCAATATACGTAAGGCCAGAGTGTCTTTATTATAATTTGTAGTCCTAATGGCAAGTTTTGACTTCGTTTTTAAAAAGATATCGAGTAAATTTTTATTTTAATATTAGTTAATTGGTTAATTATATTAAAATATGGCAAAGGTTTTGTAGCACAACTGAATATTAAAAAAATATCATAAAAAGGCTGTTTTACCAAAATAAAAAGGCGGTGAGAAAGGTTAACGCAGGAAATATGGACTCAAAAAACTAAATAAAGAACGGCACAAAAACTTTACAAGAACAATAAAACTTATTAAATTTGATGAACTTAAGCCTGATTAAAAATATTGAAAATTTGGATTAAAAACCATAAATAGTTCAACAAAATTACCACAATAAAACTTATCTTTTGGGTAATTTTTTAAATTTTTTTTGTTTTTTTTGCGGCAGCCTGCAGAATTACTCTAAGCCCAAAGTGATGTGGGGAAAATCGGCCGGGCTCAATGCTGTATTTAGAAGCTTATATAAGGGAAGCCATTGGTTCTTATACCAAAGAAGAGAAAATCCTTGCGCCCGCAATTAAAGTGGAATGAAAAATTACCCCAATATCAAGGAATGAAAAATGCTAATTTTAAAGAATGAAAAAGTATAACCTCCAGAATTGTACAGAGGTACCTCACCGGCCTGGGGGTTCATTGGCAGCCCCAGCACCAGGATCGGATGCACTTGACCAATCCGTATAAAGCAACTACCGAAACCACAACAGAAAAATATTAACAACCCGTTCAACCGATTTCGAGCTTTGGAATGAAATTTAAAAAAAAAAACTTTCCTTATAGGAATGGAGGAAATTGCATATATATTTGTTTTTTCTGCGTTCAAAAGAAGATCCCAAATCACGCTACCATCACTAACTTGTGCAGAGTCATTACATTACTTTTTAGCAAATTCTACTTGTTGCAACATTAATAGTGTACTTGTATAGAAGGTTCAACACTCAATTTACCAGTTCAACTCAATTTTTGACAGATGTTTTGTATTGATATTAGGGTAATCATTAAATCGGGCTTTTGCTTTAAACGATTAATCGCTCGATTTATCAACCGAGGTTTTGATTAAATTGGTAAATTAAGTAATTTCAAATACAAATTTTTTTTATTATTTGGAGTTTATCATTAAAAAAAACGACAATAACGTAACAACTTTACCATTTTCGAACCAAAACGAGCAAACAAAAAAATAATTCATAAATATGTAAAACATATTTTTTAATATGTATTGAGTATTTATAAAAATTAACTGTGGGATCATTTTAGTTCAAGGAGATCTAATAAAATAATATTTTAGAAAAATTATTTTGTTTAAATGATGAGGATTAAAGCAATTCTTTTCGTTATGTTCGATTAAACTTCACTTAGAAAACATACTTTCACTTATCGTAGATGTTGGAGAAATCGAGTGTAAATCAATTAAAATAGATAACACTACGTAACAGTTATTTGGCCAAATGAATTTGACACCTAATCTGACGCTGAATCCGAATATGAAGTCAGAATATTCCAAAATAACCGTTATTTTTGTTTTTAAAAATGATGATGTGACTGAACTACAAATATCTTCAAAAATAATTACATAAAAGATTTTGTTATTTGGGCTTTATTTCCAATTTTTCTTCATGATAAAAACACTGAAATTTATTGTTGATGAAATGCGCATAGGAATAGCTCCATTAACAATAAATTTCAGTGTTTTTATCAAGAATAAAAATTGGGAATTAACCACGAATAAAAAAATATTTTAAATTAAAATTTTTTATTCCCAAAAATTACTTTGCTAATATCTTCAAAAATTTTAAACTGATTATGTATTTCTTTCTTTTTTGTGAAAGGTTGTAACATTTCTAAAAACAGAAGTACGGAAAAAGGTTAAATACAATTTGGTTTGAAGATTGATGTTTGACTTTAAACTGCCATCAGTCGTCAATGGCTGTGAAATTTTACTTTTCATAAAAAAGTTTTTGAAATTTTCAGGTATGTGTAGTCGTCAAGAAAATTTTCTTACTCCATCAGCTGAAATTTTTTAAGTACGACTCCGACTCCAACTCTAACTCCGAAACCTGCTAATAGTATATCCTTATGATACTGGTCCTAACTTGACTTTAAACTCTTTCTTTGCAGTACCCTCTTAATGGTTAAATTTGTCGTTTACGATAAAATTGTTCTTGCTATAAAATCGTAACGGTACTTTATGTGACCATGAAATTTTAGGAGATGATGGAAGTGGTTAGTGCTCGATATGTAAAGAAGACTTATTTTTTGACTACAAAATTTTTAAAGCAGACCCTCTTGAAATTTTTTTTATTTTGTAATATAAGAACATTTTTTTTAAGTTTTTATGAGGAAAAATTTTGAAGTCTGAGTTGCGTGATTTTATAGAAAATATAAATAACATATTTGACTATTAAGCCGGGTTAAAAAAAACTGCAGTAGAAACCAAAAGCTGTCAAACAAAAAAAGCAAAAAGGGTGAGAAAACTTTTCGCTTTATCAATTGGTTTGCCAGAGGCTGTTAACATTTAAAGTAAATGAAACAATTTTTTTGGGCCAGTGAAAAATTAAGAAGTGGAAGAAATGCCAATTTTTTTACTTTGACTGCAGTTTTTTAAACGCTGCTCTTAAGTAGTAAAGCCCTTATGACACATCATTTGTTATTCATTGAATTGATAGAAAGAAACACAAAATGTTGGAAAGAGCAAACTATTAAATATGTAAACAAAAATTGTTTTCAAGTTTTTCTTTTGTTATGGTTTTGTTTATTTTATTAAATGTTGTCAACTTTTTGCTTATGGGATATATAAAAACAAAACAAAGCAAAAGCGTTAAAACGCTGAATTTGCACATACACCTCTGATTCAGCAACACTTTAAATATTTCAAGCTTGAAATGTCAAGTTAAAGTTGAACATAATAACAAAACAAACCAAAAGCGTTAAAACGCTGAATTTGCACATAAACCTCTGATTCAGCAACACTTTAAATATTTCAAGCTTGAAATGTCAATTTTAAGTTGAGCAATTTTACATTTTTTTGAAATAACTTCATTTTTTATCGATAACTTTTTGAAATTTTTTGAAGCTTTGCTATTTATACAGCTGAATTCTTTACACTGGGTTAATTTTTGTATTGCATTATATTTGCACTGTTCACCAAAACTTGAACAATGCATTAAAAATGTAGTGTCATAAGGCCTTAAACAATTTCATTGGAAATTTTTCACAATATATTGGCAGATGGGCTATATATCTGCCAAATATTTAATGGTTTTGAAAAAATTAATTTCGCGAGAATTTCTCTTTTTTTAATAGAAACTTTTAAGAAAATTTACTTTTTTTTTTTGAAAAGTTGTTTTTATTTCACTGTAACATTAAGCATCATGACCACACATTTAAGCCAATTTTATGCTGGGTTATTTTCCTAATAAATAAAGAGTGGGACCATGTACGTTGGGCAAACTGGGAAACTACGTGTCTGATTAAAGGCCTTAATGAAAAAATCTAACTTAACCTATATTTTGTGTGTGCTAAGAAAGAAAAAAAATACAAGCATAAACTACAGATTGGTAATAAAATTTAAATAAAAAAAAAGAATTTTTTACTCTCTTTAATTAGTCTATACTCTTAAATTTTATCTCTTCGAAACGCACATGAAAAATTTCCCAATATTTTCTTTTAAGGATATGACAAACCATTGCCTTACACAAAATAATTTCAGTTTAGTTATAGGACTTGCGTACTCCATGAAGTCACAATCAGTTGGTTGACGGATAAAATCAGTTGACTGGATTCGTTTTAAAACAAAACAACAAAATCAAAATAAAAACATGTGTTACTAAAACCAAATAGATTTTGGGAATTTAATCAAATCTGTATGTAGATGTTAAACAAAAGTTAAAGTTAAAACAAAACAAAAATTTAATCAAAACGAAGTCAAAGTAAAATCTTTCCTTGTGAAATTATCATAAATACTTCCAAAAACATTTACCAAGCCCCAAAAAAATGCCTGAAGATAATTCAAAAAATATTTGATTTAAAAAAAAACAAAACATATTTAAACTTATTTTTAAAAATTTCAAATTGACACTTGAATACAAATCAATGTGCATGTGCTTCTTCATTTTGTTAAAACATACCTTCCAAAATAATTCTTAACAAAGTGTTTATTGTGTTGCAATAAAAGTGTAGAAAAATCAAATCAATTTAAAATCAAATTGAATCACTTTCAATGGCTTTTGTCAACATCATTTAACAAAAAGTCAGAAATAAAGAGAAAAATCCGCAAGAAGGCAAATTGTGTTTAAAATCGTAAAGAATATTTTCCAAAAAAAAAGGAAATAAAAAATACACAAAAGTGAAAAAAATTATTTCAAAAGAAGAAAAAAATTTAATCAAAATCAAAAGCTTAATTTAAAAAAAAATTTTGCATAAATCCATTATTGTATTAAAAATTGTATTAGTGTTGAAAAGAAGTTAAAAAATAAATTTAAAAAAAAGAAAAAATTATTATATTTTAATTTATCGTAGAAATAATCATTATAAGATTTAAAAAATTAATTATAACACCTTTCGAATTACACATTACTGCATAAATAGCAATAATTTATGGGAATATATTTGGAATAATCATTAAATATTGAAAAAGGTTTGTATAATATAAGCCAAAAATTGTACCCGGAATCTTTAAAAAAGTCTTTCCACCGTTCACAGATCCTCATTTGGTTCTCAAGTTTTCCAAAATTCTTTAACCAACATAAAGGGTGGTCTAACCAAAATGCACGTTGTTAATTGTAAATAAAACAAAAAAATTTCAGAGAATTGTCTTAATATTTTTTGTTATTATAGAAGAATCTATGACAATAATGTTTGCAACCAAAATAATGCTCGACACGGCTTCGGTGGCATACCTCTATCCGATGGTTAATATTTTCAATGACTCGGAGAAATAACACAAACTCAATGACGTTAATGTGCCGTAATATCTCATCCTTTGGCTTTTGAATTGTTCTTGACACTTTTTCTTCTAAATATCACCATAAAAAGAAGTTCAACAGCATCAAATACATGATCTTGACGGAAAATTAACATCACTACCAAGTAAGATAACACGGCCAATGAATTTTTAGCGCAAAACTTTTTTTATTGGCACCCTGCTGTTTGTACCACATATCGTCCTGGTCCATAACCTCAATTTGTGGCAACAAGAAGTTTGTCATCATAGTGCTCTGGCGAACACAATTCACGGTAACTGCTTGGCCGACCTCATTTTCGAAGATGTACGGCCCGATGATGCCTCCAGCGTGGATGCGTCGGCTTTTCAACAATTACTCGTGAATTCTCATATCGTCATTCGTAAATTATTGTGTTTAATAATATATGAAAAATATAACCATATAGAACACAATAATTTACGAACGACGATATGCCCAAATGCGTAAATTCTACTTGTTAACGCGTCCACTGAGGTAAAAGTGTGCTTCATCGCTGAAGATGATTTTCTTTGTCACCATTCACTTTTGTGTTTTCAACCTTTTCAATGGTTAAATTTTTCAAACACTGAAATAAAGAAATATCAAATTAAGTTGGGCAAAACAAAATTGACGTTAAGGTGTGACTGACAAATAACATCGTACATTATGGTTGTACCACCCTTTACAAACATCCAATTCGCGGTGCTTTGGAATTTAATTACTACACCCACACAACAATATTTAAAACACCCAGAGAAAAATTATTTTTCAATATGGTTACCTCCAACAAATTATTTTTTTTTTTAAAAAATTGTAAACATATTTGCTTTTAAACGTATTATTGTTACCGCAGACCATGTTTTTGTTAAACTAGTGATCTATCAAGAAGAAATGACCATAATATAGTCACCTATGAACATGTTATGTTTAATAATACCAAAAATGTGTTAAATTCTTATAATAGCATGTTAGGTTTTTAAACATATACGCAAAGAAAAAACATGGTTGTGGTAAACATATTCTAAGAGCAAAATATTATGATAAGATTCTTGATTGTTGTCACCATATTATGATTATTCTTGAATCATATTATGACCAAATATATTCGTAATATTACATAATAATAATATTACAAATATTGTCCCTTAATCATATTATTATCGCGTTAATCATAATAATTTAAGGAGTAATCATATTATTGGCATGTAAATCATAATAAGTTGAGAAAAGATCATATTATTATTATTATGTTAATCATAATAAGTTAAAAGTAACCATAGCATTTCTGAAAGTATCATATTATGATTGCTGTACTCATAATATTGTTGTTATCGTTTGTCGTCTGTCGCAATTATTTATAAATTATTTCATAGAATTTTTTTGCTTGTTCCATTAAACAAACATTAAACTTACATTCAATGGACAATATTTTTTGCACTTTTACAAAGAGAAAAAAATAAAAATGTTATTAGCAATGCTATTTTATTTAACAATTTTTTATTTCATGAACAATTCGTTATCTCTTTTTAATTTCTTTAAAATATTACGACAGAACTGATATAAAATTATTTGACAAATGCCGTTAACAAAATACTATTAGATTAGAGATATTTTGTTTAAATCTTAAGCATACTATGACCACTCGTGTAGAAAGTTATCATGTCATGGTTGTAAGAAATTTAATATGTTTTGAAAGTTATCATTATTTAGTTGTTAAAACATTGGTATGTTTACAGTAACTACAACAATATCAACAACAACATTATATTGTTTCAATAAACATAGTGCAGTTGAAGTACCCACGCCCAACCATATTTTTTCTCTGCGTGTAGGAAAATAATATTCTTAATTTAAAAGCAAATTATTGTTATATTTATCAAAAAATTGTTTAGAGGCAACCATAATATGGTTGTGGCGTCATGATGGAGTACTAATTTAACCATAATATGGTCCTAGACTCAACTTTAAATATAACAATCGACTTGAAATCACTAACGATGCCATCCGTCCAACGGCCCAAGCAAACTTTGTGAGCAAAGTACAGAGTTGGAGAAAATCTGATGAAATTTGCTTTGTAGGTTGAGACTGTAGCAGGAACCATGCCAACTTTAAATGGTGAGAATCGTTCCATAATTTTACATAGCTCTGACAAAAGCTTCTTTCTAAAATTAAATATAGCCTGGATTTGAGTTTTGTTGGAAGTGCCCATATTGAAAAATGCGACTTTGCGTTTTGCAGGAGATGGGTGTCAAAAGCATGCGAATTATATTTCTAACCCATTCGCCTATAGTATACATGTGTGTACTATATAACTGCAAAATACATTAAAAAAAACTCGGGCCTGAGGTCTTAGTTTTAGTACACTTTTGCAAAATATTGATAAAACTTGCATTATTTTTCAAAATACACCAAAGTGCGTGTTCCACGAAATCTAGACACTAATAAATAAAAACAAATATTACCGTACAAATATAAACCACCACCACTATTCTTTTCATAAAGCAAATAAAATCTCTCCATACAAAATAAAATACACAAAAAAAAAAACAAAATATAGTCAGGAATAAAAAACTCATTTTATTAAAGAATTAACTTCAATTACCGCAAATAAATGATTTTGCCACCCCGGTAGCATGACGGGGAAGCCTTTAATTTGGTCTGTCAATTGAATAGAAAAACGGTAGTAAAACTAATGATTTGTATAGAAAATGTTAAATAAATTATTAGGAATTTCAAGGTTATCAAATCATAAATAAATAAGCAATTGCAGAAGAAAATAAAAAAACTAAATAAAATGAAACAGAAATTAAATGAATTGCTTTTATCATCATTAAACACGCACACAATGTGATTGAACAGAAGCGGCATCAAAAACAAATTTGAATACAAATAACAAAATGTTACAAAAGGAAATAACAAGATGTAAAACGTGAGCAGGAAAATCATATTCCAGAATGGGAGGGAGGGGAAAAAATCGATAACATTAAGTTAAAACATGAAAATTAATGGCCAACGTGAATTTCGTTTGTAGAATTTTATAACTTCTTCTACATTTCTTAAAGAGTTTAAGGAAGTTACTTGAAATCGCTTTTTAAAGCTCTGCATGAAGGTATTTTACAGCAGTTATTCTAATAGCAAATTTGTACAGTTAAATCGTCGTTTACAAATACGTTTGAATATATAAATATGTCAAAGGGAAAGGACCGCTACGCAGCCAAGTTTGAAGTGGTAAACAGAAATGTGCATGAGAAAATTGTTTCAATATGACAGTTTCAATACCGATGGATAAAGAAGAAGGGTATTTCAATGGAGCAGTTTGATTCAAGTTTCGTTTGTCCTTAGAAAAAACATTCATATAAAAAATGACGGATTTGTAAGCCATCAAGTTAAAATGCCTTCACAATTGTTAAAAAAAAACATTGGTTTTCATGATAATCAAAACCTTTGGAATCAAATGTTTTTTTATATATTGGGGGCAGTGTTGTCAAAAGCAGGAAAAATTCCTCTCTAAAACAGGTTTGTGGAAAAAATAATGTTTAAAATTATTAAAATTGTAGGTACTTTTTGAAATTAGAATTTTCACACTAGAAAACTTTTGTTGTAGTTTTGTCTGTATTAGGCGAACGCATTATTGGTGTGTACATATGTATGTATATGTATCTGCCAAACTGATCGTTTTTATACCTGCGCCACCATATTGGAGAGGGTATTATGAGTTTATGCTGATATCTGTGACATATTGGTTCTGGACCCACCTTTCAGAATACTGAACAACTCAGAATCACGTTAACAATCGATATAACATTGCCCGTTCGTCCGGCTGGCTGGTTGGTTGTCCATGTAAATCTTGTGCGCAAAGTAAAGGTCGCAATTTTAGTAATGTTTTGGAAGCGATTATGGATATGTTGCATTGATCCTAATGCGGTGATTTAGACATGACAGATATATAAATTACATTATGATAGTAATTGATATTCTCGGTAATGCGTGAACCGATTTTGTTTCTCCCAAGAAAGGTGGTTTCAATACATATTTTTATGTTTTTATGGCCTTTTAATGGCCTTTTTATGTACATTGGCATAAGAGTTATAGGCATTTTAATGAACATACCTTTTTTTGTGAGTATATGGTGTGGATATGAAATATTTGGAATAACACAACTAATCATCTCAACCGATGTTAACGAAATTTGGTTTCAAGATGGATTATTCTAGCCAATTATTATATGTCATATTTTTCCGGAATTTTGGGCCATTAAGGGCAAAAAGGCAAAACTAAAACCAATTTTTTTAAGCCTTCCTTCAAAATCGAAATTTTGTTCCCATAAATTTCTATTGCTATGGCCGCATGTCACAAAAAATTTTTGAAAACTGGTCTCTTATAGACTAAAAGTGGATCAAACATGGAACTTTGGGTACATTTTATTTAACACCATTTAGGCTACAAAATTAGAAAACTTTATTTATTTTTATACCTGAAATATCACCAGGGAAAAGATTTAAAAAAAACTTATCTTAAAGAAGCAAATCAGGGCAAATGTACGTACTTATGCTACTTTTTGTAAACAGCTTTTTTAAAACATTTTGCGCTTACTTTAACCCATGTTCTTTAAGATAAAGGTTGCAAACAAGTATAGTACATTTGAGACATAATCTCCTTTTTGACAATTAAATCGTTGGTTAAAAACATTATACATTGTTTAATTTTGAATTAATACATTATTGTTGAACAAGTGTAATTTTGTAAAATAAAGAAAATACTCTACTTAAATTTTGTTAATTTAAATTTAATATTCGTATCGATATCGTCAGTAGTTTTTTTGTGTATCAGTATCGTATTTGGAAAAAAGGCGTATTGTCACATCCCTATTAAATATAGCAAGGAACTGATTCTGTGAAAATTTTAAATCGATATTTGAATTCTAACATGAACCGCTTTAATATGTAAAGTACACTGGCTCTTATTTTCTGACTTAACAATTTTTTAAGCAGACCCTCGTAAATTTTTTTTTTTTTATTTTGAAAAATTTTAGAAAATTTTTTATGCCGAAAAACTTTTAGACTCGCGAAAGTTTTTGTGTGAACTTCGATTCTGAGATCCGACTCTGGTGTAAAAAACTCAACTCTGAAGAAAACTTCTTATTTCTTCTAACGCTTATCAATTATTCTAGTGTTTTATTAACTGCATGTTACACTCAAAAAATTATGTAGTTAAATTTAAACGAAAATTCATTTGAAACAACTTAAAATTCATTTAAAAAACGGATCATTTACATTTCATTTAAAACAAATGATTTTTACATTCATTTTTAATTTTTTTATTTATTAAACAGCATATTCCGTAAAATTGAATAGTTTTTACTTTTAAAAAACATATTTTAACCGAAAAAAATCAAACTACATAACAAAATAAATACGGAAAAACATTATTTTTTGGTATTTTGTTCTTTGAATAACAAACACAAATGCTGAAAAAAAAATTATTCGTAAAATAACTATATTTTTATTTAATTTTAACAGTACGGAAAACGAATTTAATAACCCACAATCAGTTACTGTAATAATTTTATAAGTGTAGTTAAAAAATTAACAAACATTTTTCCAACTACGCAAGTTTAATATCGGTATCTTAAGCTTTTATTTTATTGCCTTCGATAAAATTTTTATTAAAAGGTAAAAGCAAAATGCCACAAATAAAAATTTGAACTCGTTTAAATGTTATAGCCTTTTTATTACGCAAACCCCAAAATAAGTACACCGTGCGTATGAGTAATATTTAAATAAACAAATCTTACTCGAACATTAAGATAAATTTAAGGTACTAAAAGCTATTTTTTGTTAGCCATAAATCGGTCTGACCAGCGTTAACCTACCTGTTCATGTTCATGTTCTGTTTTATCAGCCACCTGTGCGTACACTTTATGTTTGAATGTACAAATTTAACTTGTTGTATATAACTTTTTGTTGCTGTTGTGATTTCAAGTGTTATGTTTTCAATGTGTGTATGTGTGTGTTTTTAATTTTTTTATTTGATATATTGCGGCAACAAATTATTAAATTGCTCAAGCCGCCAGCTGAAAAATGCCTACTGATTTAAGCACTAAATATTTAGACACATTAAATAATAAATAAAATATAAAAGTTAAAATGTGTTTGCTTGTGTGTTTATTTGATTATTCCTTATTTAACCGATTTCTGTAATTTTCGTAAAATTTTCTGATAATCCGAAATGTCACGTCCATACAAAGACAATATAAATTTCTGTGTTATGGAGATCTATTGAGATCGTGGTTAACCAAAGATCCCACCAGGTAGGATCAGTCAGTAGTTCATGGTACTTCGGCGCCAGTCTGACTCTTGAATGAAGCCCCAAAAGCGTACACTTCATAAAAGAATGCCTATCGGTCAAGGCCTGGGTTTTGTGCATGAACGAAAATTTGAGGGCCCGAAGATGAGAAAGAGTGGAGTGATGAAGGGTCAAAATTGGCCTTGGCAATTAGGGAACGATCTTCAACTGAAAAGGTTCAAATTTGATAAATGAATAAAGAGTTGAGAGCCGTGGATAAGAAAGTGGAAGGAAGGAATGTGTTGGATGAAAGATGAGACTTGGATTTTGTGACTAAATAAAGACTTAGGAGACGAGGGTATAGAAGGAGGTTACTACGCTCATGAAAAGTATTTTAAACAAGATAATGATATTTCACAAGGAGTTCTTTGCTCACGGGCAGATGATCTTGGGGATCGCGAGGTAGTTGTGGGTTAAAGTCAAAATTGCAAACAAAAAATACCTGAACTAAAAGATATCTTCCAGAATATTGAAACTTGAGGTTCTGTTGATATCCACCAGATGATGCTGGTTATTTCTAAGGCAGAAGAGCTAAGATAGCTCCGGCTACTAAACAAGCGGAAAGTTTTTCTCAAACTGCTATCTGTGTGTGCTGGTGGCTCTCACATACAAGGATGGCTGTTAAATGTGTTCTTTGTAGCTTAATGACTCATATTCACCATGGATTAAGCCTTTTTCATGCCTGAAAAACTATGACATTCAAAGTTGCCAGCTTTGGTACAAATTACTTCATTTGTCTTCGTCCATATTATGAAACATTTGCAGCGAAACAGGTGAGTTTGAAAATGAAAGGGAAAGACGAATGAAAAGTTTAGTTTGTTTCGTGTACAAGCAGTTTTTAAGTTTTTTTATATTAAGAAAGAGAGAAGTCATACAAAAGGCATAAATGCTGTGAAAAAAAAGTTTTATTCCATGGACACGAATGCAGTTTCAAAAGAGAATTAAAGAAAGTTTCTGAAGCAAATGTTTTATTATATGGACGAGGACTTATCAAACAAAATCTGTTTTAAAAACATTTTTCTTATTCTACCTCGATTGGAATGCCGACGCGTACTGGGTTAAGCTGGTATGAATATAAAATACGTTTGAAAATTATTACTTTTATGCTCCAGACGAAAAGTTTACTTGAGGTAAAATGAGTTTCTTGTTGTTTGCATACGGCTTATATTAAATACAAATATTTATATTTAACAAATTTTAATTTGTAGTCTTAGTGCCTTTAAGTGGAAATAATAATGTAGACAAATTCCGAATTTTAGTTAAGGAAAAAAAGTGATGAAGAATGAAAATATCATGAAAGTAATTTTGTAGTTGTGCGTACCAAAAGCTTCAACAATTTTAAATTATGGGAATTTTTGTTTCTTTAAATATTAAAATGATTTTTAAAATAGTAAAATTTTCTTATGAAACAAAAAATATGGATAAAAAAGCCCCTAAATTGTTTTTATGTATGTGTCCATTATTTAATATAAGGGGTATATTAAGCCCACAACCGGTAAGCTAAATACTCCTTATTATGCATCTTATCTGGAAGATGGAAGCATAACTGCCAAGAGGTCTAATATAAAGTCCTCTACTAATTTTCATTATACATAATCTTACCTTTTCCAATTAGTTACAGCAATTTTTTTTTTATTATTGGTGCAGCATATAAAAACTTCGTCCTAACTTATTTTCCCCACATTTAATTTTATATTTGTTTCTTCTTTTTTACAGATTTCTAACAACAGCAACAACATAAAATCAAAAATTTAAAAATATCATATATAAAATAAGTCAAAAATAAAAAAAAATTTATAAACAATACATATTTAAGCAACCAATTTAATTAAATAAATAATAATAAATACAAAAAAAATATATAAATAAAAATATAGAAAAAATTGTATATCACTAGTTTAAGTTTAAATGAAAAAAATTTAATTGCTTCATAAAAAATATCTATTGTATATTAAAAAATAACAAAGCTAAACAGTAAAAATTAATAATTCGTATAAATAAAAATATAAAGTGATTGTTCATAAAAAATATATATTAAATAAATTGTTTAAATTACAAAAAATTAAAAATCATACATAAAAAAGTGCTAAATAAATATTGCTAATTGTTTGAATTGTTAAAAAAAATTTATAAAATTTTAATAAAAGAAATAAAAGTAAAATAAAAATTTACAACAATTTTTATAAACCCAACTAACTCAATATTATTGGATTAGTGCAGCAACAAAAAAATTGCAGAGGTTCCCTTAAGAAGGAAAAGGTAAAATACTTATTTAAGAAAACCAACTAATGCATTGAAAGAATACTGCAGAGAAAAAATATTGTTGGTTCATTGAAACAAATTTGTTGATAACTAGTTTTAGATACAATCTTAACAAACCCAGTCCCATACACTGGCTTTTGGTATATTCCTTTACGTCAAATTTATAACAAAAAAAAATCTTCTTTTGCTTAGAGAAATGAGTCAAATGTAACTCATGAAATTATTCTAATATAATCTATTGAGTCAAATATGGCTAATTGGACAGGAAAGTTGTTAAGATATATACCAAGGCCTATTGAAAAGGTCCGTGCAAGAAGCCTGATGATCATTGTTTATGTTCTTTATAGTTGTCAAAAGTTGTTTATATTTTGCTTACATGTGCATGTATACGTTTGTTTACGTTTATGGTATGACACACATACACGTTTTTTCCTTTTGCTTTGTATAGGTGGTAGTACATTTTTGACAACTAAAAAGAATAGTTTTTTGTTTTTGTACAAGTAAGCAGACCTGATAGATGGGCCTTGATATATACTTAAAAAACACAAAATATACTAACAATAATTGCTACTTGTCTTTTTTATACCCACACCACAAAAGTGCATACCCACCTTTTTGTTCATCGGTCGACTTAGAGTAACGTTCTGAGTCGATCCCATGATGTCCATCCATCCGTCCGGCTGTTGGTAGTCCACAATCTGACAGCTTCGAGTCCGCCAATTGATACCACAATTCGTTATTTTGTTTAAAACCTATCGGGTAATTTAATTAAAAGTATGAACAAGATAATTTTTAAGATTTGTTAAATTTAAATTTCACTTGAATTACTTTTCAAGAACAAGTAATCCCATTGAGCATTATGCTAATTTATTTCTGGGTTGTTATTTTTAAATACTTTTCTCTTCCTAAGATCGGTTATATTATTAAAGGTTATCGACGAATCCATCTTTAATACTTTTCTAACTTCAAGCTCATATGGTTGTCCTTTTTTTTTTTTGCTTGAAATCCGAAATTTTTAAAAACAGGAACTTAGACAGCCATTTTACCAAAAGTGCGTCTAATCACTGCACAAAAACGATCTACAATAGTTTTTCGTATTAAATGTTCACAATAAATCGACAAACGAAACTAACCTCAGAACAACCGGGAACTTCAAAACATCTGTCAAAAAGAACACTGGTGCCTCAACAAAACCACGGCTGATACTTTACATTTCAAATCAAATAAATCTATTAGGTAACAATTATGATAAGTTTTCATTCGGTATGAGATTTCCATGCAAATGCATTATCTTTCCGAATCATTAAATTTGCTATAAAATTGCATCGATTTGTTTTTGCATATTTTGGTTGTAGATTCATTTTTTCACATTTTTGAGTGAATTTTTTTAATTTCAAAATAAAATTTTTTAAACAAACATCAAAAAGTTAGACAACCCTTTATTAAAAATATTGTATCTGTCATATACATACAAACATTTAAAAATAAATATGTATGTATGTTTGTCTATCACAATACTTTAAGCAACAATGACAACTACCACATAAAACAAAAGAATATAAATAAACAATAATAAATAAGAAACAATGAAATCTAAAGCTACAACAAGAATGAAAGAGTATTATTAAGTTTTAACATTCGAATGATTTCGAGTGACTTTAACAGCAGAAGCAACAATAATAACAAAAATATTATTTAAAAACAATAATAAAATCATGTCTAAAAGCATTTACAGCAACTACAGTTATACCTACAGGGTGATGCATTAGTAACGTTATGATTTATTTAATGAATAATTGTTTTATTTCAAATAACATCGGCATTTATTAAAATTTGTATTAAAACCGTCTTAAGCTGTTGGATGGTAATTGGCTTATTTGCATACACCTTAACCTTGAGGTAGCCCAAATGAAAAATAAGGGGTCTAATAACAGAAAATCGTGTATTTTTCGATCGCCAAAAATTTCGTGTAGTAGAGCTAAATTTGGATGGGCGGGTCTTTAAAAATTTTCAATCATTTTCCGGTATTGAATGCCATTCACATTAAGCGCAACTTATTCGTCGTACATTCGTATGTACAGCTAATTGGGTGCATTTGAAGGTCAACAATTATTCTTGGATTTTGAGTGCCTCTAATTCAGAGTTGTTTGTTAATTTACGATACCATTTAGAAAGAAGAAGGCCTCATTGCTCATTATTTAATATGATATATGTTTCTGATAAGCCGAATGTTGAGTTTCAAAATAAAATTAAACATCTTTGGTCCATTTTCTCTGCTGAGTTTCTAAATTTAAACAAAAAAAAACGTTAACAAAGATATATACACACTTATTAAATCATAACGTTCATTATGCGCCACCCGTTACAATAATAACAAAGAAATCAGCAACAACAATTATAGATTTTTTTCCTTGTTTTCTAACTGACATACTTCAAAATGATTTACTCTCTACACCCTTCCCCACATATTTAAATATATTCGTACTGCGAAGCACGATTTATTTTACAACAAAAGTGATAATCCATTAACGAACACTCACGGAGTTACACACTCATATGTAAACAGAATATGAACGAAGGCTTGTAATTGTTGTTGTATTAACAAGTGGAAGAGAGAGAAAAAAATTATGAAAAAATAATAAAATGAAGCATAAGCTGCAGGAATGAATGAAAATTGGTTTATTACCATCTCCCGTTTAAATAGTTTATGTGTGCATTATTCATGTGTATGTTTGTGTGTAAATGCCAGAATATACATATATTGATGGTGTTAATATTATGCGACGTATAAATTTATGAGTGTTCATATTCGTACAACACAAATATATTCATAAAATAAATGATTCTTTTGGGTAAGTATTTTTATAAACAAGTGCATGTGTAAAATATTTATTGTTATGTATTAAATACAGTCAAACGTCCATAAATCGAATCACGATTATACCAAATGAAACGTCGACTTTAGGAGTCTTTAAGATATAGAAACAAATGTTTCTTAAAAATATCGAATGCAAACATGTGCATATATTAAATGTGGATATTTGTTTGTTATTTTAAACATCCCCTTTTTTAAAATTCTTTTGATGTTTTTAGTTACTCTCTGATCAAGCGACTGCAGTTTTGTTTTATCTATTGAACATTTATAACTTCGAGGAGTTCAAGTTACGGATGGGGAGTTGTAAGACATTAACTCTATTAATAATTTCGAGTTAGATAAATAAGGAGTTATAGCAGTTCGACCTAAATAAGTGGTAGAAGTTTTTGAAGGCCTCAAAACTCCTTTATAATATATTTGTTTCATATGATATCATGCCTTCAGAATTATACCTTCCAGAAGGTATATATTTCTTTTTTAAAAAGACCTTCTAAAATATTCAGGACATATTTGCTACTTGATTATTCAGTTGTATTTTTTTGCCGTGATCTTTCTTACTCCCTTCTTTGAGAAGGCAACGAAGTTGTTTTTTTAAGGGAGTGTGGAAGGGCTTGCTCCCAATGACAACCTGTTTCAAAAATAAATAAGAATGGAACGCGGCGAGGAGGCCTTGTATTACTCATTCTTGTTACCCCAGGGAAGGAATGTATAAACATATATCTTTATGCATTCAACAAAAAAACAAGTGTTTATTGAAAAAGGGGTTAAAAGCCTTTTTGTAAAACATTATGAAAGCCCTTAAGAAATTATGACGCATATAAACTTAAACGTTGCGATTTTAAACGTATCAAAGTGTTCATGGATGTACTAGAAAATCATGACCCGATCACCATAAAATGTAATGCTATACTATCTAGTTATAAAGAAACCATTTGCTCTAGATATCATTCATCATCGTTATTCAAAACGATTTTTGGGTAATGAAAGCTTTTTCAGAAATGGACTTTTTAGAACCTAAGGTTACAGTAATCTGCAGTTCTATATAATACAGAACAGAACTTCACTTTGTTCTGTGTAAATTATTGTTATACACTTCACAAGATGTGAAAGGACAGAAGTATAAGGGACTAAAATCGATACCTGCCGAGTAGGCCAATTTCAATGCTGGTCTCAACCACTTGGTGAAAAACAATGCGTATATCAACCGCCCCGCCTGTAAGCACAACCAGCACACAAAAGTATTAATGTTTTTTATTTAGTTTAAAACTCGCAGGATTCTACACTCACCACTTCTTAAGAAGCAGCTCTTTGCTTAACTTGCAGCTTCAGTTTTATAGCAGTTGCACATAGGGAGATCCGTTAGCAGCAAGAACTCCCCCCCCCCCTCTCACCACAATAGGTGTAAGCCCAGCTCCCAAAGCTGACTTTTTAAGATCTCACTTCCAGCGAATTTGCCCTCCACGGATCCACGAAACAAAGTGCAAGGGGCTACCTACTCCAGTGGTTGGTCAGCCGTAATCTGTCAATTTGGAACTCTGTCGAACTCTTCGTATTGACTTCACCTGATTTTTCCAGAGTTTGTTACACCAAAATCTGGAATATCCTTAAAATATTTCACTACGTAGCCCTGCCAGGAGGTGAAAAGGAACTTCATGCAATTATATGTTTGTTGTCGTTACTTTCAAACACACCTTAAGTAAATATCTTTGCGAATCACAAAATTTCCATTTAAATTGCATCAATTTGTTAGTGCATATTTAAGCATATTTTGCTTTAAAAGCATGTTTTTAGATTTTGTTATTCATGTATATTTTTCCAAAAATTTAAAAAAGAATGGCTTTTTCGAACTTTTATTGTGTACATTTCGCTTTTAGGAGAAGACTTAAACCAAAATGAATTTGAACTTTATTTGACAGATGCTGAGCCATACATCGTTAAGTCAGAACAGGTTTTAAAGTTATTTTAATAAAACATGTAACATGTCACATGCTAAGTTCATGCCATGCATCGTGTGGCTGAAGAATTTAGAACTCAGTTTGCAAAAATTGGTGAGATTTTTTTCTGTTTGGTCTCTAGTCGAGGCACTAACCAAACCGCAGTGGTAAAAATCATTGACAACCCAGGTTTAAATCGTTGATTGTGCCGTCGTTAAAATAAGAGAATTAGAAGGTCAAATTAGCGAAAAATAAAAACCAAACTTAATGCAATTTTATAAAAGAGTACGGGATACAAAAAAAAATTGGTATTTGAATTAACCTTCTATATTCTACGCAGGAGTTGAGCACTTTTTAATATGCACCAATTACATTAGTTAATGTCCAATGGCCATTTTGAATGTTTAAAATTGTTTTAAGACCAACTAGGACGAGTTTTAATTTTGAAAACTTTAACAAAAACGTATTTATTTATATAAAGATAGCTTTTTAAACTATTAAATTTTTGCACTTTTTAGCACCTAAATGAATGTTTTTATGTTTTTTTTTAAGTTTTGTCAGTTTTAAATGCTTAGTTTTAATTATATTCTTGCATATTTTGCGATTTTTAGTATATACTTTAAGTGTATGGATTTCTTTGTCCTAAAGATAACATTCCAATTTTAGATTAATATTTCAGGAATACTACCGTTTTATGGTTTATGATCATGAACTAATATTTGGTGACTTCCCGAGGAATATCTTTTATATAGCAAGACCTGGAGGTTCCTCTGCATTCATATCAAAGCTTCAAAGAAAATAGAAAATAATTTAAGGCCCGTTGTCACAACTTACCCATAGCTAAAAGTAGATTTTAATTGGCCTTACAAAAAGTATTCCAGTATTTAAACATTACTTTTACCTAAAGTGAGCGATAAAGTAAATTAAGGTTCTTCCTACTTGGTAGGTTAAAGAAAAGTTGTAATAATGGAACACTTTTTATACGGCCGATAAAATCCTAACTTTAGCTATCGGTAAGTTATTTAAACGGGCCTAACTGTTTTTACATTAAAATAATAAATTTTCTGATTAAAGCTTGCATGTATTGCTTGCAATATTATAAATTAAAAAAATTAACAAAAATTTACTTTGATAAAAAACAAAATTATTTTACTAATAAGCCCTTTTTCACTTACGCCTCACATTATGTACTTATGGTTTCATACACATTTCCAATTAAGTACCCAAGTAGAAAAATCATTTCGTAAGCCAAAACATAATAATAATAATAACAAGAGACAGATCTTTGCAATATATTTAAAGCGAAAAAATATGATTATATTAATAAACAAGGGATTAACAAAAGAACTTGCTGTGACAAGCAAAGAAAAAATAAAATCCAGCAGCAGCAGCATTAAAAGAAAATGAACAAAAAATATTCAGAACATTATAAAGCTAAAATAAACATTTTTCTGTTATTGTTGTTGTAATATAGAAATAAATTAATTAAGGGATTAAAAGCACTCCCAGAGAAAAGTAAAAAAAGACGACCATCTATTGAAATCTTTTGTTAAAATGCGAGAGAGATAAAAGTAGAGCAATAAACTGTTAAAGAAGTTAAATAAACAAGGTTTATCTTATATTTAGTTAACTAAGCTTTTACATCAATATGAAAGAAAGCACAGTAAGCCAAAAAAAATATAAGATAGAAAAAAATGGGATTCTAAAGGAGATATGACTAAGCTCATCTAAAAAGTTCTTGTTTAATCAAAATTTTTAGTTAAAAATACAAATTTTTAGAAAATTGCTAAAATATCAAAAAGTAATTTCAATTTTTGGGAATACAAAATTTAAATTTCAAAAGATTTTGTTATTCGTGCTAAATTCCCAGTTTTTATTATTGATAAAAACACTTGAATTTATAGGAATAGCTTATCCCATCAACAATAAATTTCAAGTGTTTTTATCAATAATAAAAACTGGGAATTTAGCACGAATAACAAAATCTTTTGAAATTGCTAAAATATTTACAAAACGATGGACGGAAAATTTTGTCGTATACGCCTTGTAGTGAGGACCTGGCGCGTCGTACTACTATTTATTTCAATCGATACAGATCGTTCCCACTAGAAAAAAACAATTAACTTCAGCGGAGTGTATCTGAAATTTCCTTGATTCTTTTAAGCAGTTCTTTTGACGTGGAATCCACATGTTGGTAGAAAGATGGACAACAAGTGCGCAAAAAATTATATTAAAATATTTTAGAGTTTCATACTAAATGCTTTAAAAAATGTACCGCATTTTTAAATTATGAAGGGATATGCCCAATGAACTAAAGAATACATTGGAATTGACCAACAAAATTATCCATTTTACGAAATTTGCATTAAATTTTTAATAAATAGATTGTAAAATGTAGATTAATATTCAACAAACAAAACATTTTCAGTGAAAATTTTCATTCGAATCAACTTTCTCAAACAGACTATTCTCCTATTTTCAAACGATATCAGGACAGTGTGGACTACTATATCACGCTGCGAGTTAGACATACGATAAGTCTATACTGATGGTTCAATGACTGCCATTGCTTCCTCCCAAGCTGATGCCTATACGGCATCTAAGAAAACTTTAGACTTTCGAATGTCTGTTATGTAACGGAAAACCAGATAGCAGATAAGCTTGGAAACAAGATGTTCTTCTAAATGACACATTCATTGATCAATGCGTTGGATCTCCAATGGCTCACTATAAGTAACTTATCAAGCGTGAGTCTCAAAAAACTTGCGTAGCTGGGAAGGATTTTCAAATCCTCTTGCTTCATATTCAGGGAATTATGCTGAAATAAGAACTAGCTCTTTACAAGGGCTCAATAGGGACCAGATAAAAACAGCGGTCTCAATTGTGACTGGGCACTAGCTTTTGGGACTCATATGAGGGAATTGGGTCTGGGATTTAATGAGTACTGCAGAAGTTGCCACGACGAGGAGGAAGAGGAAACTGCATTTAGTTTTCAATGTCCTGGAATTAGGGACATTAGAAAAATACCTCGGTGTTTGTCTGATTGGAGGATAAATCTGGGTTATATTCTAAGGTAGCATAAAAGCCAAATGCATGCTTCATTTGGATGAAAAAAGCTTATTTTCAGAACTAAAATAAGTCATCCAAACCGGAAACTCCCCATACAAAACTTATATATCCTATCGGCAAGTTCGTAAGCACTTGCATATCATTGTCATAGGTAAAACCTGCTGCTACTTTAGGAGCATATTATTATTTTCTGAGATGCTTCGAATATTCATATTTGTCTACACTGCAGAATCCCTTTTAAATTCCATAAATGCATTGATGTCGATGCTTTCCTGGCTTTACGGAGCCGGTTGTCTTTATCTGAGATTTTTTCCGCCATTATTGTTGACTTTGCGAACTACGTTTTTAAAATCGTCAACGTTTTTAATATCCATGTCATAGATTGCAAGTATTGCGGTCTTTTACATTTAATCCTGTTACTTTGGCGTTACCATGAAGGGTTGATATCTGGTTTTGCATAATTTGCGGTCTTTTTTTGCATTTAAGACGTTAAAGTCATTATTTAAGAGAACAACTAATTTTCCATTCAATTGCCAATTAATTCATATCACTTTGTCCTTAAGATTATGTAAAAAAAAATAAAAACATTTTCCGAAATTTTTTGGTTTTTTAAGGTGGGATGATTTTGGGTACGGCTCTGTAAATTTCTATGGTCTTACAAATTTATTATCTATGCATTGTTCTAAGCCAACAAATATCTTGGATTTTGAATGCATCATCTTAAATTCTTATCACTGCATTATGATAAATAATACAAGCGCTAAAAATTGAAGACAAAAGCATGCATGGTCTAAATGCACTTCCAAGGATAATTAAAAAGTTTCTTTAACAATGTGCTAGACTGCACTTTTGATATAAATAAAAGCAAAAAATAGTAAAAAAATATAAAGTTATGATGAAAATATTCCACACAAAAATTATACAAGAACATGTTCAAGTAATTTAAACTTTATTTATTCTCTTATTACAAAAATTTTGAAATTTTTCTTCAATTTACCACTTTGGTAAAAAATATTTATGAAAAAAACCATGACAATATTTATTTAAACCTTCTATCAAAGATCGAAAAATATTTAAATAACTTAATAACTAACTTTTATCCATTAACAAAACCAATTGTTGAAACTCAACGAAAAATATTTAAGTATTTTAAGAAAACTTAAAACAAAACTGAAACGCACTTTAGTAAAAGATTGTAGTAGTGTTATTATTAAAAAACGAACTTCCGTTAAAATATGTAAAGAAATAACTTCATGAAATACGAGTACTAACTTTATCTACCAAAAATATAGAACAGAAAAAAACCTGCTACATGCTTTTGTAAAAATACTTATTTCCTGAAAACGAAAGAACGCAACAGAAAAAAAAATGAGAAATGTTCTTGACTTGACTAAAATTCCTTCCTTATTTGCGAATTAACACACACTTTTCTCAACTTTTGCCGCCATGGTAACAAATATTTTTTTTTTTTTTTTGATAAGAAAACTTCAAGAAAACAAAGTAAGTATGAGTGTTTTTTAGGGTTGCAATGAATCTAAGATGCCCTTCAGGTTAGTGTTGACAAGTTCTTGCGAATTTTATTCCGATTTATCTATGATTTTCGACAAATTTTTTTTTTAACTCCAAATTTATTTTACCCTTTAAGCCATTTTTATATTTTTAAAATATATTTATTTTATTTATTTTTAATAATTTTTGCAATTTTTATAACCACCATCAAAATTATTGTTGTAAATTAATTTTGTCGTAATAAAAAAATTAATTTACGTTTGCCATAAAACAAAATTATTATGGGCCACAATTTCTGGGTCCTTGTAAATGTGTATAGTTCTCTACAGATCCTACACCTTATCAAAATTACAAGCTAAAGAAAAGGAAATAACCAGAAACCACTTTAAGACAAAGCGTGTTCTTTTGCGAAGGACTCTTCGGGTATTACCAAAAATACTAATTTTTTTAAACGGCACCGTGCTATAAAGTCATAGGCAATAAAGCCATGTGGCCTAATTTCTCAATGAAGTGTGAGGAGTGAAATAAAGCCATAATGGACTGCTCATTTAAATTTTTTTTTATTATAATTCAAATTTATTTAAAAATCGTTTTATTGTTTATAACGAAAAAACTTTTGGGAGCAGGGATTTTCTGATCTATGGTATAACAAGTACCGGTTTTGCTAAGTAAAGCTTCTAAAATCCGACTTGTTTTCGAACGAAGGCCGAATACGCAGAGAAGCTTTAGTTAAAACAGTAAGGGAAGTTTTTACAAGGTAGGTTTCTTTTATGTTCTCTATTTTCTATTCAAAAACTAAAAAACGATCAATTATAAAAAAGCATGAAAACCGCTTAAATGGTGATTCCTTTAAATAACGCAATTTAATATTTTTACGTCTTTTGAACCATTTTATGGATTTGTTGTAATTTTATCTAATTTCTTTTTTAAAAACGATCAATTGTGAAAAGCACGAAACTGTACACCTTTTTATTATTCAACGTTTTTTTTTATTTATTCTAGCGACTATTTAAATTTTATCGGTTTTCCTTCAAAACACAAAAAAACGACCACGAAAATCGTTAAAATTATGATTTCTCTGAGTAACTATATCTAATATTTTGACGTGTTTTTATCCATTAGGGTTTTTTTTCTATACTTTCAAGTCTTTCTTTAAATTCTGTGCATTTTAAAAACAAACAAAACCGATTGATTGTAAAAAGCAAGAAAATCGCTTAAATGGGTTCTTCTTTAAATAACTTTGCTTAATATTTTGCTTTTATTTCATCTCTTTTTTTTAAGAATAAATAAGATTAATTGTTAAACAAAACGAAAAATTATATAAATATTTATATATAAATATTTGACAAACAAAACGATGAACCTGAACCACCTCCCCAAGTGTAGGCTCTAGAAAAAAGCAATGAAATTTGGTTCGAGTATGTAGCTCAAATAAAGTACCCTTCCATTACACAGCAAAAAATTGTACATTTAAAAAAAAAGAGAATAAATATTTCCCTAAACTGTACGTTTCATTTTAATAAAACTTTTTTTTTTTTTGTTTTGCTCCATTATTTTGTTAAACACTTTTAAAGAAGATGGAGGAAGTAGAAGAAAAAAAAATTACTTGTGAAAATAACAATTTTTTTCTTCGCATTTTTTGTGCTACAAAAAGAAAACTTACATACATACGTAACTTGTCCGTCCATAAACGAAGAAAATAATACACGTTCAAAATTTTTGACTTAAACAAATCTTTTGGTAGAAGTTTCAACTTTTTTTCGTTCTTTATTTAGCCGATGTTTGAAATAAAAGTATTTTGTTGAACTCCAGCAAAAGTTCGTTATGAAAAATTTCGCAACAAAATATGTTGTAGTTGTGTTTACTAAAAACTGTTTAAGAAAGAGATAGAGAAAGAGAGCGGGAGCGGGAGAGCTACTGGCATAAGTTTTTTATACATAAGACAAGTGAAAGGAATATTTTTGCGTGCGTATATATTTTATTAAAAGAAAGTTTAATATATGAAATTTAAAAAAAAAATTATTGTAATGAAAATTGATTTAAATCAATTTAAGTTGATATAATAAAAGGAATATTGAATCCAATCTACCTTTCTGCTATATTAATTGCAAATAAGAAAGTATTTGCGTCAAGCTCGACTGTATGGTACCCAACACCACAGTATTTCAAACGCAGTTATTTGGGACCCATGGGCAATCTGGAACCTACCAGAACAAAAATTTTTCATAGATTAAAATTCTTGTAAAAGTTAGTTTTTCCGAATTATATTCCGTATGAAATTTGTTAGCCTATAAGTGATTTAAGGATGGGACTTTATGTGAGACCTATGGTTTACTTTGAAGCTATTATCGCCAATCTTTTAGCCATTACAAACATTTAAAAGTAAATAATATCCGTTGCTTAGCGCATCATTGGAGAACGGCAGGATCGAATTCAGTGATTTTTGGTTTATTGTTTTAAATATGCTGAGGATGGTTTTTGCAGGGATAAAAATTTTTAATCTTCCTAATTTTTGTAGACATTTTTTTTATAAAATTTTAATGGTCCTAAATCAAAATTATATATTTAGTGATCAAACAGAACTGCGTCGAGACCACATACAATTTGATATAAAAATTTGCCGTAGAGAGCCGTTGTGAAATCTATTTTATTTTGAAAACGACTTTTCTAATTCTCTCACATTAAGACACTTATTCTGCTTACATTCCTACCATACTTTCATTAAATTTGATACATTTTGTAAACAGAAAATTAAGAAAAAAATTAATAAAAAATTAAAACAATAAAATGAGAGGATTTAAAGTTACTTTTGACACGACTCTGAAATGTTCATTTTCAAAATCGGGATTTCAGGGAATAAAAGTGGGTAAAATGGAAAATTCAAAGATTTAAAAAGTTTTTACTTTAGGGAAAAACAGGGTAAAAATTTTAACTTTGTAAGTGCATACTTTCTTCAAGATAATTTTCGCAAATCTCTTTTTTTTTAACATAAAGTCCGTACACAACTTGAGGGCAAAACAATGTAAAAATTCGTACTTTCGGTACTATTTGTTTACACTTGGGTTTTTTATTAGTTCTGCGCAAACTTGAAACCTCAAGCCCAGTACTCCGTTCAAATTTGTGAAAAATGTTGAGCAACATTAATTATTTCACACGAAAATTTTGATATGATAACAAGCCCCACATGTATTAAACTAAAAATTATTTTTTTAATAACGAATTTTTTAAAAAAAAGTAAATATGGATAAAAAAAAACGGCAACCAGTTGTGCTATTTTACTTTTTTGTTTCTTGTTTAATAATCAGTTCAAGCAGTTTGCTTTAAATTTTACGTGAAATAAGTGCAGCTTACATTATTTCGCAGTTATAAAAAAATGTTGCCAGAAACATTTTGGGACTTTTTCACAAAATGAACAGAGTACAACTCTATCAACATTATTTCATAGATATTCCGCACAAGTTTTTTTCATATGCATTTCATAGCATTTTACGTGAAATGTCGAACAGAGTACCAGGCTAAATTAACAAAATTTTTTAATTTGTAAAAAATTAATATCATATAAAAAAATAATTTTGTGTCAAAAAAATTAAAAATATAATAAAAAAAATCTGGATTTTCGATCTAAAACGGCGGTCTTAATCTCTCAGGTGAAAAGGTTGTTCACAACCCTTAAATTGTGTTATACAAAAAGGAGCTAATTGCAGACTCTGGTTTCTTTCCTGCAGACAAGCAATAAGCTTCGCGGGATAAGCTAGGAAATTATAAAAAAAAAAAAAAAAAAAAAAAAAATAGAGTTTTAATTGCTGGTAAATGCCACACAGTATGAATCTAAAATCTAAAGAATAAATCTAAAAGAATAAACGATATGATGATAATTGCGAAATTTAATCAATCTATACGGTAAGTAACGTTGCTATCTAATGATTTATAAAGCAATTTTTACCATTCTTTTATAAATTAAAGATTTTGAAATATTTATGATAATGGTGGCAAGATTCCGTTTTGTGCCGATGTATGAACCTCTTTTTTTGAGGCTTGAATAAATTATAATGTTATTAGAGATGTTATATAATTTTGCTAAAAAAAAATAATAAAAACAACTTCCAATAGCATCTTTTTTTTAAAATTAGTTAGCAACAAAATAGTTTGTTAATTAAAAAATATATTTAATTGTTAACAAATATTTCATTCAATATTACAAACTCATTGTTAAAAATATTTGTTGAGTTTTAACAATTTTAATTAACAAATTTAGTTGTTGGTACCTTTTCAATTAAAGAGTTAATTGTATTGAAGAATATGGTATTTAATATGACGATTAATTTATCGTAATTTTTTTCTGTGTACAATTATAATTGCTTAAGAGCTTTTGTCAAAACCTATGATTGGAACCCCGAAAAGACACATAACAAACAAATCAGACATGTGACGTATGAATTCAATCAGAAATTTATTAGACATATCGGTACATAATTTTCCCCCGCTTTATCCCTACGAAATCGAACAGAAAGTGGCCAAACAATACATGTAATCAATTTCTGACAGAAATCTGAGCGAAGTCTCTAAGAATGATGTCCAAAATTTCAAAGTGTTCCGACATTTGTAGAAAATGTCTGATTCAGACTTTGCAATAAAAAAAAGACTTCTTCCAAAAATCTGTGCGATTACACTAGCCAAAAAGGTTTTGGACTGGAGCACCCATATATCTTTCCTAGTGTATTTTGGTAGGCTGAATTCGAATCTGTAATTTATTTTTCTTTATCACGTCAGGTTTTCGATATACAAAAAATTGTTTTTATTCGTTTTTTACATGAAAAATCACTAGTTTATTAAAAAATCAATGTATTTCCAAAAGTTAATGGAGTTGTTTGAACGTCGTTTGTATTTTGTTGCTTCGGTTTGACGTATTAGAGTCCAGCAATAGTCTTCCATCATGATTTTGTCTCAAAGCTCTTGATGAATTCTTTCAATTTTCATTAAATCTTAATAAGCACACTCTCCTAGATCGTGGCTCACTGCACCTAGATTTTTTGGGAACAAAAATCTAAATGCGAAAGAAGAAAATGCAAAACATTGTCGGTGTCCACGATTTTCGAAGTTTCTGACTGCAACACCAAAATAATGTAAATATGCATATTTTAATTATTCTAATGTTGCACACCCTTTTTTCCAACCAAATATTCACCACACACACAGCAAAAACAGCTTGAATCAGTAACGCACGATCAAATAAATAATTGTGATTTTGTTGTGTGAGCATTGACTGTTTTACAGCATTGCCAGCATGCGATAAAAAATAAACAAGACGTGATAGCCCAATTTCAATGCCAGATTCGAATTCAGCGCACCCTCATTAGATGAAAAAGATGCATCGTTTCTGCAATCAATTTGTTTTTAAAATTTGTAGACCAGTGTTATTAGATTTGATTTTTATTCCATACTCTTTCTTCTAGCTGTCATAAACAATAAGAATGTGGGCAAGGCGTGTTGCTACGTAAGCAACAGCTGATTACTAACCTTGTGTCAAAATGATATACCGTTAATGTGGTTCTGGGGAATATTTACGAAATTTTATAATTTTCGCTTAAAATTATGAAATTTTTTTTAAATTAACTCATTTTAAAACAAACAATTTAAAATAAAAAAGAAAATGAAATATTTGTTTAAATTTTTTACTACAGTGTTGTATTATTTTTGACACAACGATAAAATATTTAACAGTGTTGTAAACGTTTTCAAAATAAGACTACCTTGTATGAATTCTCCTTGAATTTCGGCTGACATATCAGAATATCAAATGACTTTTTTTTTATTAGATTTCTGTCAGATATCTATCAGAAATGCCGAATTTCCCATGAAATGTCTGCTAGAATTCGTGTCAACTACTTCATACAATTCATACAAAAGTATAAATATTAAAATGAATTTTTCATTTCAATTTATCCTTTTCATATCGTTTTTTATTTATCTTTTAAAATATGCACTTAAACTTGCAATAAACAAGTGTTGCAAACGATATAAATTGCTCGAAAAAGTTTTGTTAACAAAAAAAAAATTAAACAAAATTATAGCAGACTTTTTTCTACACATAAAAAAAAAACTTAAAAGTTTTCGTATTTACTTATTTTGGGGTGTCTTAATATTGAAGGAGAATGTAGCAACGAACGAACTGTGAATTAAATTATTCGAACCTACAGGGGCAGAATAAGGATGTCTGTATTTGAGTAACTGAAAGTAGTTTTAAATGTTGCAAAAATAACTTTTATTTGTATGCAAATAAAACTTTAAGCAGTTAGTTTAATTGCAAATTAGAATTAAATTTAAGTTTTCACAGGAAAATGGTGGCGATAAAAGCAATTTTTTAAGCTCTAAATTAATTATATTATTAAGAGAGAAAATGGGAGAAGAAAAGAAAGCAAAATAAGTAGAGAAGTTAAATATTAGAAATACACATAAAACATTTTTTTTTTTTTAATATTTATTCATAATTCAAAAATTTTTTAATGGACTTTAGAGCGTAACAGAATTATGTGGCGTATGATTATTATAATTTATATAAATATCAATCATACGCACAAATGGCTCGTTAAATACTTGATCGAAATACTTTTCGAAGCGAAAGCAATTTCGACTGTGGTCTCATTTATAATTCTCTAAGTCAATACTTTACGAATAGAAAGAATTTTTTAGTATGTATTATGAACAAATATTTTACATTACTAAATTTTTGCTCCCGAAAAGGGTGTCTTGTTTTATTCTAAAAAACTCATGCTGTTCGGGAGCAACATTTTTAAGACACAGACACCAAATTGCATTTTTTAAATAAAATGTCACATTTTTTTGTAGAAAAGAAAACAACATAAGTCCTCGTTCATATTATTAAACATTTGCTGCTAAACATTTGCTTTTGAAGATGAAAGGGGAGAGAGAGCGGAAAAGTGTACCTTGTTTCATGTACAAGCAGTTTTTGTGAGTTTTTTTTTATTAAAAAAAGGATACAAAATTATTAAATGCTGCAAAGCAAAAGTTTTATTGTATTAACACGAATGCAGTTTCAAAAGTGAATTGAAGAATGTTCGAAGAATGAACACTGTTTCCATTTGAAACTTCAATACATAATATTCGATCACGACCGACCGAATCCTAAAAGTACAAAAAAAAAATACAAATCATATACGACTGCCAGAATTAGCCCCAAGCTTTCATTCCAAATTTAATATAATTTAATATAAATTTTTAGACATTCATATTAAAAATTAAATATTTCTAAGCCTTTAGCTTTGCCTTTTGCAAAAATTGCAATTCATTACCAGCCTTTTCTATTTTTTTTTTGCCTAAACTCCTCGTATTTTATCACCACAAAGCCATTTACCTAATTTTTTTTTGCATTTTTATCATTTAAACACTTCGCAATTTTTACGGTCTCTTAAATTACACTGATAGTAAAATATCACAAGTAGCAAATACTTTGATTCATTAAAAAACCTCAGAAAACATTCTTTCTCACTAACATTAATCACTTTCAGGTTGATTTTTTATTTTAAATCAGCCAAAAGAGAAAAACTACAACACATTTTTTGCTTTCTGTTATCGTGTAATTGCATATGCAACAGTGGGATAACTGAGAGAATACGAGAGATATGTGATATAATGATTGTATCAGTAAGAAAAAGGTGTGTTTCGTTTACTGCATAAGTGTCCTGGAACTAAGAAAATTAAAAATATATGCCTGGGTAAACCGGGGTTTGCTTGTTTGGATGATTTATATACTGCTAAGACTCCTTCTTCTTGTTACTATGGCCACGAATCGGTTGAATTATGCTATGACGCCTATTAAGCAACTGTTTGGCATTGGCGCCACTAATGGGCCCAGGTGAACTGCCTTCTCGATGAATCCCCAATTAACAAAGGTCTCATGTGACCTGATTTCAACTGTTCATAATAGGCCCCATCAAGTGCATTACAAAGTTGATGCCAGTATTAATCGGCTTTAGCGTCCACGTAACAGGTTTAATGGGCTTAACACACAATTTATTTTGGATTGGTACTACGGATAATTATTTATTTTATTTTATGCATTGATGCAAAAAATTATTGGCCTTCACGCAGCCATAAAAAATGGCATTACTTGTTCAGTATCCAATTTCCTTGCTCTTGGATGAATCCTGCTACTTGCAAACAGTTTGAAATCGATGCTTTGATGAATTCATCATCGTCGAACTTTTTCTTGGAACAACAAACGATTACCAAAACCAATTGAAAGCAATATAACAATAGACTGATCGATACTCGATACTCCATGAAATAGGACAGTGAAATCTGAAAGAAGGAAAAATATCAATACTGTATAAATCGAAACTCCACTAACAAGGACAATGAAATATTTCTTGGGAAGACACGAAAACAACTCCAACCAATCGAGTTAGATGGACATGTTTTGCTTAAGCCATATCCTCTCAAAGAAGGTAATAGAGAAAATTAACTTTTCTAAACCGAGGGTTTGTCTGGAATATTGTAAATGATGAAACATATTCAGCTTGAGTTCGGGCGAGCTATACTTTTTGTCAAATTGAAAAAGTAAAGCTTAACTTTTATTATAATTTAATTTGTTTTGCCACAATATTCAATTGTTTTGAAAGAAAAAAAGATTCGTTTACACTATTTTGTTTAATGAATAAGCGAAAATAATTGACTGACAAAATTAACTCAGAAATGCTCTACAATTTGTAAAAGTCTTACAATTTTTTAAATTTAATAAAGGATTACAAAACAAATTTTGTATTTAAATTTACCTTAATAAACGTTTGTTAAATTTAATAATCGTTTATAAATACGGAGGACAAGCTTTGTGTAAAATAAACGCCATGTCCCACTAAAAAAATTTGGATTTTTTGAAGCACTTAAGAGAAAAAGTGCATAACCGAGCGCTTCAATTAGAGAGCTTTTGTAAAGCAGCAAATGATAAAGAATGAAATATACAAAAATTCTTGTATTTAAGTGCTGACAACGAAGCAGGTTTTAACCTTTGTCCAGCGGAAAAATTTTACAACGTTAAAAGGCGGTATGGGTACAATTGTACCCTTATATACTTAACACGGCTTTCCTATTAATATAATTAAATTATTCTGTTCTTATTTAATAAACAAATGATAGAACAGGCCTGGCTAAAAAAACTTATTTTACGTACACATGTATACATTATTTGCTTTATTTTCTTGTATTTTTCTTACGACTTATATGAAGGTACAATTGTACCCCTTCAGCCTTTTAGGGATATCAAGTCAAAAAAGACTTATTTCGGTATGATATAATCAAAATCTTTTTTTTTAAATTTCAAATGTGCAATCCGTAATAAAAGTTTAGAGATGTCAGAAAATTTTAGATATCTAGTATTAACAAAAAAAGTTATTGCAATTTAAAAACGAAAAAGGTACAATTGTACCTCTTCCGCCGGACAAAGGTTAAAGCTAAAAAAAATTTAAATAAATTATGGTTTACGAAAAGGATGGAAAAAGGCATTTAAACCAGTAAAAGAAAAGCATTAATGAATATGTTAATATAGTAAGCCCTTCAAAAGCACTTTAGGAGTGCTTTGTTTGCATGTTAAAGAAGTGCTTATTGTCAGCAGAAAATAGTCCTACAAAACGGGAAGACCCCACGCAATAATCAGGCATCCCATCAGCAGATTTGAAGCGATTTGATGAATTCATACATAAAACCTGCTCGTTTCGGAGTACATTTTTACTGGGTTTTTTAGAATCCCATGCTTTAAAGTTATATACCCTATAAGAAATGTCAGACATGAGGCATCCTAAAAAGCCAATTACATCTGATGTAAGTTTTTTATAGAAAATCATTCTAAAATGAGTTTCTTTTAAGAAAACAGTTTTCGACATGAGTAATTTCTTCTCTTGACAACCATGTTCACCATGAGTTGTTCTATTGAAAATCATGTCTGCCATGAAGAACATATTTTATAGATAATCATATCCAACAAAAGTTATTTCAGACATGGTTTAGACAATTATAATGAAGTCGCCGTTAGAAAATTCTAGATTAGTTTTTATTATTATATTAACGATTGATACTTTTCTTGACACTGTTATTTTTTTTAAGCTTCGGAATTAAAGACCTTTATTCTCTACGCTTTTTATTTTTCTCTTTATTTTTCACAAAAATACTTTATTTTTCGAAAAAAAAATTTCACACACAACATTAATTTTTATGTTTTTTGATGTGTGTGTGTGTGTGTGTTTGATTATTTGTAGTTGTAGGATTTTCTGCCTCTTTAGATAATGAATGTTAAAGGTGAGTTTGTATTACATGCACACTAAACACTTTTATTTGTTTAAGTGTATGTGTATATGTTTGTGTTAAGTCTGTATGTGTATCTAAGCTTTTACATGTTTAAGACAACTTAATGAGCAGTAATTACTTTGAAGTACATGATTAGAGGTGGTATTCATGTTGAAAGATGAAAATTGTTTAAAGGTTTGTGTATGTATATTAAAATATAAGATAAAGGAAAGGCAGAGGGGGCTTTTAGCCAGAGCTAAAGTAAATAAATAAAATGCCGAATGTTTTATAGGAATTTTTCATTACCTTTACTAATTTTGTTTTGATAGCAAAGTATAAACAAAGTAGGTTAAATTGTTTAGAAAAGGCTTAAAATTAAAAAGAGTGGAAAACGTAGAGAAGCTGAATAAATGAATAGAAGATGTTTTCAATTTTTTTTTTTTCTAGAAGAAAAAAAAAAAAAGCATATATTGTAGATAAATGACAATCTGCCAAAGCTTGAAATTAGCACATGACCTAATGAATGCCTACCTAAATAAAGACCTAGAATTTTGTAAGTACATACATATGTAGAATGAAATATGGGCCTTGGTTATGCTTAAGTATCCTGTAGTCATGTTTATGAATGGGTACTTCTCCTGATTGGTCAATTGTTTGTAAATTTTTCTGGTTTGCCTCAAAATTAGGACTACTTTTTTCACTTGAAACAGAAAATGTTTGAAAAGCATAAATTATGCAGATGTGAAAAATACTTGTGCTACTTTATAAAGGAGCAAATATACAAATTTTTGCCTCGCATAATAAGCATTTAATCATAAAGAGAACACATACATTCATACTGGTTGGATTTTTTTGTGTTATGTATGTTTATTAACTCTGGAAATGACCTAAACCCTTTGCAAAATCATAATTAACATAAAGGATTTCGGACTAAAAAGGTACTGCTCAGGTCTAAATATGAGAAATTTTCAAAAATTTAATAAAACATCTGTTGTCTTATATAAACGTCCATACTAATGATGAGTTGTACTCTATTGACAATCATGTCTTAGACATGAGTTGTGCCATATTTGGCATTGATTGTCCTTTATAGACATTCATATTTTAAGCATTTGTTGCTTAAGATAAGCCTTAGATATAACTTCTCGTTTATAGACAATCTTCTCTTAAGCATGAGTTGTGCTATTGATACAATCTTGTCTTTAACATAAATTGTCCTACTTAGACAATCTTGTCTTAGACATGTCGTCGGCTTAATATACAAATCTGCAAAATCGACTTTTTAAGGTAATTGAGATTTTGATGCCGTGTGGTAGAGAAAGATACGCCTCGTCGACCAGCATGTAGGTTTTCTTTAATTTGAGTCTTGATGTGTGTAAAACCAACTATATTTTTGTTCTTACTCTCAAACAGCAAGTTGGAAAAATAAAAAGATTGTTTGTTTCCTGAAACGAATTTAGCAGGTTTGAAAATTAAGCCGATGATGTGTTGTTCCATATAAAATAAATGTGCTATATAGACAATCATGTCTTATTTGTTCAAGGCCGACCGTCAACTTGTAAATCCTAATGCCAATGAGGACATGGTTTTTGACTTTGGAAATGCTGACTTTTATAAATTTAATCACATACACAGAAAAAATTAAAAATTGTTTCTACACGCAGAGAAAGAACATGTTTTTAAAGAAAATCTTAAATATATTATGGTTAATATAATCAAATTATTGTCACCTACAACCACATTAAGGTTGAATTAGGCCTCCATCATATTATGGTTGCCTCTAAACAGTTTATGATTAAATATGAGAATAATTTGTTTTAAAATTAACAATAGTATTTTCCTCTTTTACAAGAGCAACATGCTATGGTTGAATACCAACCATGCTATTATAAGTGTTAAACATGTTTTTATGTTTTTTTGACCATAACATGTTCGGAAGCATAATTGTCGGTGACAATAATATTGTTAAATGAATCATAATATGTTCAAAATTTTCTTTAAAAATTGTTTTGTTGGGGATGACCATATTTAAACATGTTTTTTCTCTGCCTGTAATCATCAAATTCATAGAATTAAGCAAACGATTTGTTGATTTTGCACCAATTACCAAAATTATTAATATGTTACTAAAAATTGTAAAAATTTTAAATTGTGAGTAAGAATTTTTTTTTTTATAAATTTGCCATTTCAAACAATGTAGTAATTGATTAAATTAAATAAAGCTCAGCTTTTGACAATTTCCGACAACAATTCTGCAAGTTTAAATTATTTTATTTTAATTGCGAGTTTTTGTTATTTAATTAATATTTAATTTAAAATTTATTTCAAACAAACATAAATATTAATTAACTCGAAATTATATTTTTAATTTTCTATCAAAAAAAAAAATAATTGATTTAACTATCACATTAATTAAATTCAAATACTTTTTAAAAAATTTTTTTTATTGATAAAACATACCGATTATTTTTTCTGTGTACTCACTACTGAAAACTGGTTTATTTATTCTTCACCGAATAGTTTGTCCCCTAGAAAAACTGACTCAATTTTGAATTAGTTTTATTATGCTTTATTAAAGTTCTTTATAATTTTCATTTTAAATAGAGACTATGATGTCATTGATGTGGATTGTCCTGAGTTGCTTTAAATTGACGAACATATCTCATTTTAAAAAACTGAAATAATCTATAAATACAATTATTTCCGCAAGAAATTTAAATTTTTAAATGAAATGAGCAATTGAAAATATCGGGCCCTAATAGCAAAAATGATGTAACCAACAACATTTTAGATTTTTGTTTTTTGATGAAAGTCGATAATTTTTGATCATTTGCATCATCTCTAACAATTTCATATCTCTGGGAAGCACCGTTACGAAATAAGAGCAAAAGCAATTTCAAACGAAACCATAGACTTGAAGCAAAAATATTTAAAAATAAAACCTTCTCCTGTAAAATTTTATTTTTGTTGGTTACATCATTTTTGCTATTAGGGCTCGATATAGTTTAATAATGGAAAAAAAAGTTGAAAAGTTTTCATTTGCCAGTTGAAAATTTAAAGAATTTATTTAATTAAATTTTCGATTTCTGAAATATTTTTTAACCTTGTATTTGAGCTCTCATTTCATTATTTAATATACAACTAAAAGAATTTTCATTAAACTGCACTTTAAAAAAAAAACATACAAAGACTTTTTATGAAACAATTTATTTCATCATAAAAATCTTCTGCAAGTATATGAATACATTTTTTTAATAAATTTGCACTGTTACAACGAAAAAATATTAGAAGTGTGATAAAGATTACTTGAGATAGTTCTGCAACAATATCTTGTAAAATTTATAAATTTGAACACAACAGCAGTAAAACAACAAAAACGTTGCTATGAACATTTATGTAACAACATAAAAATAAGCATTTAATGTCTGGAAGCGTTCAAAATATTTTCAAATATGGAAATGTCATGCATACCAACAAAAAAAATGGAATATACACACAGCTACGACACAGGGAAACCAGTTAGCCATGGATTTTATTGATCAATAATTAAAAAAAAAAAACTTACTGCATTTTACAAATACTATGTACCAGTTCCTTAAATTTGTTTTAAGTATTTTTCCGCGACTTAACAAAACTTTTTACACTTTAATAGTTTGGTCAATTGGGTTTCAGTTTAGCTTCCTCTGTCTTGTCTTATCGGTCTTAATGCATACTTGAAGGATTATAATAAACAAATCTTTATTGAATATATTATGAGAGGAATTTCAAAACTTTCTCAAGCTTTTATTAAATGTTTATCTAAAGCATACTTTAAGGATTACCTAAATTTTTTGAAGCCAACCCCAAACGACAATGAAAAATTTGCAATAGTATTCATTTGTGTAAAATAAGGACTACAAGATAACAGAAAGACAAATAAAAATTTTGAAAGGCACCATTTTTTGTAACTCCATGAGCTTTTGTTTTTGCAGATAAAGCAACGTATACGCCTTGAAAGCTTTTCGGTAAGCTTAAGGGTGTCGCTTAGGGCCGTTATACGCTATCCCACAAAGTCTTAAGTATTTTACTAAAATATTTCCCTGATCTAATTATTGTTTGAAAATTTAAAAAAAAAACAATAACGTACGATGACAGTTTTGTATTTTTTTTTTTTCAAAATACGTAAGACTTTTGTGATAGTTTAAATCTGCTATTAGCTATAAACCTTATTCCCTGAATATTGGTCTCGCAATAAACATATCGCGAAATTTGTATTTAATAAGTCGATGGCTACTGACGCCATTTGACACGTAGCGCCATCCCAAGTTTATCGGTATTAAAATAACACCTTTTTAGGTTTCTTTGACAATTTTTTTAGAAATACTTTTGTATTTAATGGTTTCAAAGAATCAATAGAATTTAATATAACAACTAATATTTCGTACGTCACTCCCTTTGGCCAATCGGCTTAGAATTAAAGGAATAAGTCATGTCGGTACACTTCTTTAAAACAAGTCGTATATTCCGAAAGAGCTATGGCTTAACCCAGCGGATAATGAAGGAACTCTAAGATAAGGTTTTAGTAATGGCCCCATTAGTAGGCCTGCTCGAAGACCTATAAATTGGGCGATGGTTTCAGTAAGGGGGGACTCTGTTCTCTGTTGTAACGAAGAAAAGTGTTTATACTCGATGGGAGCAAGCTTTTAGCAAAAAGGGAGAAATAAATGATTATTATAATAAAACAAACTTCGGGTATATGTTATGGAAAAACTGATGACGAAGTATAGCACTTAACGCAAAACAATTAGCTGGCCCTTGTACCTTTTTTTAACATGGTGGACGTGGCTGCTTATGGTGCATTTTGAATGTTCTCTAGCCTCAATCCCTATAGGTCCAAATACACTGATCAAGTACTTGTCAAGCATTGTGGTAGTATTAGTGAAAATGTGTTTGTATTTGTGACACCGACAACGCTTGATGAAATATCAAACAATTTAGATATGACGGCGATTATTACTTCCAGCACACGTACACGTTGAATTCGCCGGCTGGACAAGCATTTGACAAGTGTATTTGGCCCTTAACAAAGTTTCTCAGTATTCTGCAGGGCTATCGGAAGCATCAAAGTGGGATAAAACGGGTCGGCTGCCATTTAAAGGTCGTTGCTACATTTGTGTGGCTATTGATTCGAAATCGGAGTCTCTGCAATGATAACAATACAAAGTAAGTTTCAAAAATTTATTAAGGGTATTCACGTCACAAGTTGCCCCCTTGCAAAAAAGCAAAAGTGCGAAAATATAACAGCAACCACACAGACAATTAGATGTGCTTAAATAATTTTCTTTGTGGTTTTTGTTATGTGTTTACACTTTTGCTTTTTTGCAAGGGTGCAACTTGTGACGTGAATACCCTTATTAATTCTAAATAATTTCAAGGACAAAAACTACTGTCATCTCAAATTTTTCTATACAGTGTGCTTTATATTTAATACGGGAACGCCGGTACAATTATCAGGAAGGTAAGGACTAGATGACTTTCGATGGCTCCAAAGACAACACAAACAAGTTAGGGAAGCTTAAAACTATAAAAAACTTTAGAAAATTATCATATGAAATACTATAAATACTATTCGTAGTCAACAAGTTTGTTTATAGTTCGGTATAGTTCTATAGTTCAAAATTTTTTGATTTTTTATAAATGTATTTATGTATGTTATTTTGATATGTAGTTTTTCGTTATTTATTTGTTTGGTTTAATTACAATAACTTTATTTATATCAATTTTGTAATAACTATACCTAGACTTAAGTTTAATATTTTTCATTTTCCAAAATAACATTATAAGATTTCTACTGTTTAAGACTGATGTTTTGTTGTAGAAGTTACAATTTTTTTTTTCTTAAATAAATAAATAAGGAACTTGCGGAGATATTTAACTTCTAAGGGCTAATAAATCAGAGCAAGTTAACCTCTCTTTTTGGTTTAAAATGGGTTCAAACCAACAAATGTATAAATCAACAAACATATAAACCATCTTTAAACGCATACAATTGGGCGTTTAAACTACCAATACAGACCATATGAATTTGCAGAGATTTATCGTAGTGCTGCCACATTTTATTTTTTTAACTACATATAATACATGGGAGATTGATTTACAGTTGTTGAGTTTAAACTACATATACATTTAAGTTTAGTTCAACTAAACCAACGTTTAACCATTCACTAATTTATTAGCCATAAGTGTTTAAGACAATAAAAATTAAATTTAATAAATTTTTTTAAATTTAGTTTTTGTTCTATTCAAAATATAATTGTGCTAAATAAATAATATTAACGGCCAATTTCACCAAGTTCAGATAAAACAAACTATCAGTTATAGCTACGGTGACCATGTTTTTCAAGCGAAAAAAAGGACATTTCGAACTGTAGTAAAAATGATAAATGGTATCAAGGTTATTGGATAGGCAATAAGTTAACACAAAGAATATGATATTAGCAGGCAGAACTACTATTAAAACATAAACATATTTTAAAGTCTATGAAAAAATCAATAAAATTACCTAGAAATTCATATAAGGAAAAAAATTTTGTAAAAGTGTTAAAAAAAAACAAAAAAAAAATTATTGATAAATTTCTATAGAAGTTATTTTTTTAATAAAACTAATTAAAATTCCGCACAGTTCATTTAAAATTTGCACTTTGTTACTAAAAGTTATTCTTAAGTAGCCACAATCCAGCGCATGGATCATAATAATAATTTTTGCAATATCATAGGGCTTCTTTGTTCTTTCAATGGAACGAACAATTTTAGAATTCGATCTAACGCTGGCATTAGTGTTTACCAGTGTGTTTTGCTGTATAAACGTGGAAATTTTGCGGTTTTGGGAAAATCAAACTTATAGTTTTTGAGTTTAAAGATCTAACAAAATCTAACAAAAGGACAATCTACTGTCCTTTATTTTGAAAAAAATCTTAAAGGACATCGTACAAAAACAAGGACTGTTCTCGTAAAAAAATCACGAATGGTCGCCGTAGTTAAGCTGTCAAAACATATTGTTAACTGGAAGTTAGAGTAATAGTTAGTTTAACTGAACTTGATGAAATTGGGGTTAAGTAAGTTTTAATAAATTTAAAAAAATTATTTCATTGATAACAAACAAATAAAAATTGTTTTCCGTGTTTCTAACATGGGAAAAATATTTAAACCCATTTTTTCAACTCGGGTGGCTTATGATGTTTTAACAATAAGCCATTCAATTAAAAGAAATGACAAAATTATCAAAAAAAATAAGGCCAAATCGCAGTTTTCAATTAGATCAAAAAAAATTTAAAACATATAATGACCAAAAAAAAAATCCTGCAACTAAACAGAAAAATACCATCAATGCCATAAAACTACAAAAAAAAAAAAAAAAAACTGTTAAAAATCCTTCAAACATTTTTGACAATTACAAACCTTTTAAGCCAAATAAAAGCATTTTTCTGTTTGAATATTTTTTGACGTTATTGAAAGGAAAGAAAAAGCAAAATAGTTTTTAATGGTCAACATTGTGTTGTCATCATCACCATTAGTTTTTAGTACCAACCATAAATTTTTTAATGGTCTGTGTCTATTGTTTATAATTTTTTTTTCTTCTTTTCTTTTCTTTTGAAGAAGTTGTCAGTGTGTACCCCTGCTGCTTCTGTTGTTGGCACAATTATAAGCTTCTACTGGCTGCTGTTCATTTTTCTATTTCCAAAGTGTTGCCAACTTTTATGTTCATTCATTGTCAACATGACAGCTAATGTCATTCCATTAGTGAAAGGATTCGTTTTCATTTGTAAGTATATGTTTTTCAGTTTTGTATACATTTAATCAAAGGTAAAAGGGTATATTTAAGTTTGTCATTCCGTTTGTAATTTCTTTAGTAACGACCGTAGACCGTTAAAGAACATATACAGTAGAGTCCCGATAATTCGTTTCCGAAGTGACCGATTGTTTTTTACGAATAAGAAATTTTGATTTAACAGGGGACTGAAAATAATCTTTTAAAAACCATTGCCTCTGAATTTTTTGTAAGGGAACAGCAGTTTTTTTTTTGCATAGTTGAGGTTTTCGAATTAAAGGGGTACGAATTATCGCGGTTTGACTTTATACTGAGCCCTAATAAAAGTAACGAAGCCCGTTTGTATGTCTATCCGTTCAAAAAGGGTTTCCAAAGACCCCAGATGTATAAATGGAGAACGGCAACAGCCAAAGTTTACAAATAAGATACAAGCATCTTCGTTAACAATACACAACATCCGACAAAATGTGGGTGGAATTGGACAAGTGCGTGTGGCACAAATAGATTTATTTATATCTAAAGAATGGTATCTATGTATATATAACTCATAGTGAAGGGTAAATAAGATTCGGCGTAGACCAGTACAGCAGTTTTACTTGGTTTTTACACAATGCTTAACGTGCTGCACAAGCTACAATTTTGTTGTTGTGTGTTTTTCAAAATCTTTTTTTTAAAGATCTTTTATGGATTTTATTTTTTTTTTATCTCTGTTAACAAGGAAACAAAAACACCTACAAAACTTAAAAAAAAATCATTGTTGAAGGTATACAAAATACTTAGTATTTGCTTGAACATCAATGAAGTGTCATACATTTACGTTGGTATGTATGTTCTTGAATATTATTGATTGAAATGGATTCGAGCTTTAAAGGTATTAAGTCACTGTTACGTTAGCTTTTTTAAAGATTTTACAATTCAGGAAATCAGATTTTTTTTAAATATAGGAAAAACTTGTAGAATCATTCAAAACAAGACAGGTATCAATTTCTTTAGGTTGTCAAGCAGCAGAATTATAATACTATAATTCTGGTTAATATTTGGAAAAGCCGTAAGATGTTGACAAAAGACTTTGCACAAATAAAGGGCTGATTCAATAAAAAAAAACATTCTAATTTAGTTTGCCGATTAATAGTTTCTTAGACCTTCAGTCTGTGGTGGTAAAACAGACCAGAGCCTCTGGCAAGAATCGGACCCACAACCCTTGCAATTAGCCTACCGGTTAACTGAACGATAAAATAGAATTCAACTTGTGCTTCAAATTATGACCGGCGATAAGAAATACATCCACTACCGTAACCAGAAGCGCAAGAAATCTTATGTAAAGCCAAGCTTACCAGTCGAATCAACACCCAAGCTGAATACCCATGGCGCAAAAGTTAGATATCATTTTAGTTTAACTAATTTCATCCCATCTATTATATGCTACTGCAATCGGATCGGACGATCAGAGGGGTTCTATTCTGATTACAATTTACTTTTTTGAAGGAAATACTGGTCGCATTTGTGCTATTCAGTCAAAATACTTCCACCTGGCCAAAGGCCAGCTATCCCAAAAAACAATTGTTAACGAATCCTCGTCTAGCCGAAGGTTTTTTGTCATACATGGAAGAGGGAACCATACCGTCAGTCGCCTATACAAAAAGCTGTTATACGCGAAACCGCTATTCGTTGTCGAATAGTAACTAAAGATTTCAAATTTATTACAAAGTATTGAAGATCTGATGTTAAATAATTTTAAGCAAAAGAAAAAGGTTGTTCAACTTGGTTAACTAAAAATTTTTCGTATAAAATAATTTGAATTTCAAAAAATTGTATGATAAAATTTTTTATGTGAGGTGAAGAAACGGCAAAAAGGATTGGTTTATAAAATCCAATGATTGCTGCCACTAAATTGCTAGAGAGATATTTATCATATCATAAGAACATAAGACAAGAGAAAGCTGGTGTTTTACAGCAAAATGTTATTGGATATACTCTCTATTTTATATTCAACTCCGATATTGATCATTTCCACATATAAGGATAACACAGATATTCTAAGTTTGCATGTTAACCCAAGTGGCTTTTCGTACACTTAGTGAGCATTCCGGCCAAGGAGAAACTTGGTTGAAAATTAAAAACGTTACTTATCAAAGTTATTTTCGGGAATACAAAATTTATTATTAATACGATTTCCGTATGACGTGCTAAATTCCCAGTTTTTCATATTTGGTAAATACACTGAAATTTATTGTTGAGGGAAAGCTAGCTTCTATGCGCATTTCACTGGTTGCTTAGGCCAGCTCATCAGGAAACCTTTTCCAAAGATTTTAGAAAGGCCAAAAATATTATACAAATAAAACCCTAAAGCGAATAAGAATTATAAACACTCAAAGTCTTACCTGTAACAATATTAAAGCTTTACGTTTACAAGCAAAAGAGAAAATTGTGCACTGTTACACTTAATAACGTTACACTTAATAACGTTACAATACCCCAGTTTGATTTGGATACATTTATTTGGATAGAGCGCTGACTTGGCGTCGAAATATTGAAACCAATAGACAACGCTTTAAGTAAACCGCCTCTAGATTTCACTGGTCAATAAGTGACAAAACTTAGCTTAGACTGAACTATAAAGTAGACTTGTATTAAACCATTTTAAAACTGCTTTATACACATGGTATCTATTATATAAATGAAAAATGTTTGTCTGTTTGTATGTTTGTTTGTTGGCTTTTAGACTCCTGAACTACTGAACCGATTTTCCTGAAATTATAGCGGCAGGGAAAGTGGTACCCTCCATAGGATGCCAATATTAAGTATCGCTTATCTTAAGACGCGCTGCAGCCATTTTCTTAAGCGTTTTGCAGTAAGCCCCGAAATTTAAATAGGATATGAGGAGCAGAAGTGGTTTCCCCATAGGGCGCCAATGTTAAATATCGCATATCTTAAGAACTGTTATATATATAATGTTCTAGCTTGGTAGAAATCAATCTTACACCTTTGAAAATAAAAATTAAGGGGATAGGCGCAGGTGGAGCAATACCCCCAATAGGATGCATACATTAAATATCGCGTAACTGAAGAACTATTATAGCAAGAGTCTTCAAACGCGGCTAAAGTCAATATTATGGCAAATTATAAATGTAAAATAAAACAGAGCGGGGTTGACGTAGGAAGAGTACGAAAATATTTAATACCGAATATCTGAAGTCAAAATCCTTCAAGCTTTTTAGAACCCACTCTTATGGTAAACTACATGGTAATAAACATTAAGGCGGTAGGTGCAGGGGCAGCAATTAATAATATACAGGGTCCGCCAAATGACTTTTTTTTTGGAAAATGCTATAAGAAAAAACTACTGAATATTTTCTCAAATTTCTTTTTTTATTTGAAAGTACAATCCTTCGGGTTAATAATGGAAAATAATTTCATTCAAATGGCAGGCTCGGCTGGCCATGCAGTAGCCTACACGATCGGTCCAATTTTTAAGCACATTATCGATTGTGTGCAGCTGTGTTTCACCAATGGCTTCACGAATATTGTCCTTTAAAGCGTCAATTGTCTCTGGCTTGTCGGCGTAGCATTTATCTTTGACGGCACCCCACAAATAATAGTCCAACGGTGTCAAATCGCAGCTCCGAGGTTGCCAAACGACATCAGCTCTGCCGCTGATAATGCGATCTTTAAAAACAGGACGCAAAACATCGAGTGTAGCTTCGGCTGTGTGGCACGTAGCGCCGTCCTGTTGAAACCAAATGTTGCCAATATCCTCCTCTTCAATTTTTGCGATCAAAAATTCGTTCAACATGGCCCGATAACGATCGCCATTGACTGTAACGGTCACTCGTCGTCCATTTTCGAAGAAAAATGGCCCAATTATGCTTCTGGACCAAAATCCGCACCAAACAGTGAATCGTTTTGGGTGCAACGGCTTTTCAATGTATGCGTGCGGGTTTTCTGTACCCCAAATGCGACAATTTTGCTTGTTTACATATCCGCCAAGATCAAAATGAGCTTCATCTGAAAAGATAATTGTTTTGGCAAAATCGGCATCTTCTGTAAGTCGATCGCAGAGAAGCGAAAACGCATATTTCCCAGCGTTGTTCAAGCGAATACACAACCATATTCGTTCAGCGGAAAGATAAAACTAATTATCTGTCAAATTAGTCATGAGATAAGTGTTACCATTCACGAAATAAGCACTAGTTGAAAAAAAACGTTAGATGGTGGTTCCATATAGACTTCCTAAACTACTGAAACGATTTTTCTGAAATTTCCACAGTAATTTTTTGATTGACCGACACATAGGCTATTAATATTTTTTAAATTTGTAGGTAGGCGTTGCGCCTCCCATACAATGACATTAAAGATTTTTTACATATTTGGAGTACTATAATAATAAATGTATTCCAATTTTGTACAAAAAGCTTTGTTTATCTTTCAAAAAGAAGGTTCAATGGGAAAAATAGGAATGGCACCTCCCATACGAATACACTTGGAATTTCTGTATATCCGTAGAACGGTTACTACAATAATTAAGTTTAGTACAAGATGCTTTGTGATCAATACACGAGATCTATTTTAAACATATTTTATTAATTAAAATTTTACTAATTTAGAAGGACAAAAATTATATGAAGTGTTTTACAAAATAGCCCTACAAAAGTCTTGCTCTTCATGAAAAACGCCATAATTGAATGATATGACACCCATTAACAAAAATAAGTAAAAAAACGCTTAAGCAAATTCACCATAAAATATATCAAAAAAATAATTAATTTCAAATTATTGAAGTGTTTGCCCAATAAAATAAATAATAAATTTTTATAAAAAAGGTTATTTTTTTATATTTGTCTTGTAATTTTTATTCATTTGGGTTTAATTTCAATGTACCTTCCGATAGCAGTTGGTAATAAGAGCTGCTCACTTATACCAATCTGTCCTTTGTACAGGATTCAAATGATTTCTTCACGCCTTGATTTTTTTGCCGTAATACATTATCGGCTTTAAAATATAAATAAATCTTTTTTAAGCATACTTCAAATAGTTGTCAGTATGTTCATCAAAGTGTCCATTTAACTTTAAAGATTTCATTCCCTGCAACTCGTATCATACCCAAGATTCTTCATACAGCTCAGCCATTGTTATTATAACATTTGCTTGTAGCGTACTTGTATGCATGGATGTAGTAGATGCTGTCATCAAAGTGTCACTGACACTTACAGGAAGTCATATTGTGTTTGCAGTTATACACAAATGCTCATGTTCACTTGTATGTGTGTAGATATGTATATAACGGTTGTTTTTGTTCAAGCATCCATCATGGAAGTTGTGTATGTTGATGGCCATAGTGGTGTAGTATGTAGAATATAAGCAGAGGAGTGTTAATGTGTAGGTGTTGTTACTGCTTTTGTTGTTACGTTTTTGTTTTTCTTACCAGTTTTTTTATATTTTTTTTCCTTTTATTCTTCTTTTTGTTACTTAGCCATTGTTTGTGCTCTCAGAACTGCTAATGTTTTGATGTTGCAGATTTTGTATTTCTACTTCTTCATATTGTTGGTGTTGATTTTTGTGTTACCATTGCTATTGTTTGTGTTGTTGCAACTGCAGTTATTGTTATAAGTTGTAGTGTAATGTTAGCTGTTCTAGCTTTGCTACAGTTGTTGTTGATGTTCTCCATAACAACAGTGTTTTGGCAACAGCAATGGCTCCTCTTGTATGCATCTGATGACATTATATGACACATTCTGTTTGGAATTAGCAAAAAAAAAAAAAACTATATATGTATACAACAATTTGAGTGTGTGTAGACATAAAAATACAAAAGTGCAACAACATCTTTGTCAATGAGTGTTTTTTTCTTTTATTCAGAGAAACTGCAGAAATCAATGCTTAATGTGCAAACAAGAAAAAATGCATTAATCCTGAAAATATTCTAAAAATATATTTTTTCTCAGAACAGTTTTATGTGAAAAAAGTTCAATAACTTGTCTAGTTAAAGAATATTTGGGCAGTATTATAAAATACTTATACATTTTCTTGGAGAATTTTTATTATTAGATTTATAGAAATATTTATGGCATTTTGGAATTATGTATGTGTGCATGTGTAAAGCTGGCATATAAAACTATGTCATAACAAAAAATAAATATTAAAAAAAAATTAATGGGAAAAAAATTATTGGGAACAAAATTATGGTTTTTAGTTTTCTAGAGCAAAAAAATAATAACCCAAAAAGAAGAGCAAGGCAATTTCGTTTCTATAATTTAAAATTTCCTTAAAAATTTACAGAAAGAATGCACAAAAAAGTGTAGAAAATTTTTTCAGACTTAAGAACCTTCATCCCTTGATGCAAGTTCAAAATCTGATTACTCATTATAATGCAACAAAAAATCTTAAAAACCCGGTTACTTCCAAGCCCCTCTTGCAAAAATTGTAATTTATTTTGTTCTCTGTCTAAACATGTGAACAGAACTCGTAATGGAGAAAATAAGATTTGACTAATAACACTGTTCTCGAATTCGAAACGTTTTTTATCAAGCTGGTAAAGTTGGTATTCGCAATATTCGCGATTAAAATGTTGAATACTAAAGCACCATAAATCGAAAAGTATAAAAATTTACTTTTTGGATCATTGTTTAATTTTAATCAAATCAATGCAGTTAAATACAATTTTTCGTTACATTTTTTTTTAAATTATATTCAACATTTTTTATTATTCGAATTTATTCTATGAGCTAAATTTCAGTTATATATTTTATAAAGCTTTTTTGTAACAAGAAAATACAATATAATAGTCTGGTAGTGTATAAAGTCGTTTCTGAAAAATTGAAGGAATAAATTCGAATAATAAAAAATGTTGAATATATTATAAAGTAACCTTCGGAAGGAAATAATTCCCAGTTTCTATTTTTTTTTAAAGAAATTTTTTTTTCTTAGCTCTAAAGATTATACTGAACAGTGTTACCATTAAGCTACTGAAGTAGCATTTTGCCCATTTTTGGCTGTTTTTCCACTATCTTTGACGCCTTTTTTTAAATCTCCTTTTTTATTTGTGTGCCCCTTTGCGCCTTTTTAAATTCAATGTTTTTATATTGGCAATCAATAAAAGCAGATATGCCTCGCAGCTTTTGATTTTATTAAAGAGTCTAAACTATTAGAAAACAGGTCAAACGGTCAAATGTATGAAGCAAAACTTAAGCTGAAACATTTTGCTATGAATTAGGCAGTTAAAAAACTCTTTTGTTGACAATTTATAAGAAAAACACTCGGGATAAATCAAGTTTTTTATGATTACTTAAAGTACGAGTCGTACTCAAAAACGATAACAAACGAATAACACTAAAACGTACTCAAAACAATCCTAAATGGGATTAATTTCCAACATCAAGCCCGGAATTTCTTAAAAAATAAAATTCTTAAATCAAGTAAAAACATTGAAAAAAGGTCTGGCCAGACTCATGTGTACCACGAAGGCTTAAAAACAAAATTTGAACTCTTGCTTCTCATTTAGTTAATATGTTTGGTTAAATATGTACATAATATTTCTAAAACAAAAACCATATCGGGCATGATATTGGTGTAAATCAATCATAATATTTTTTTCTTTCTAATTTCTTTTTTGGTATTTTTCAAGCACGAATTCGGTATAAAGTTGATTTTATAATACTTGGATTTAGCGCATTTTGAGACTATTTCAATCTTAGTTTTACTTAAATCAATTTAATTTTCGTATTATTTCAAGTACGAAATCGGGATTGAGTATGGATAATTTAAGTGAAGGGTGGTTAAATTTTAAGGGCCGTTGTTGATATTGAATATAACACAAATCATTTAGGAAATAATTGTCATTTCTTTTTATAATGATAATATTGGTATGGTTCAATTATGTATGGAACAAAATATCGGTCACACCTCTATCCGATGGTCCAAATTCTCGATGACGCTGAGGCATAAATGAGGTTTCATGCCGTTAATGTGCCGAATTATCTCATCCTTTAGCTCTTGAATTGTTGCTAGCTTATCGATGTACACCTTTTCTTTCAAATAACCCCAAAAACGAAGTCCAAATCACATCAAATCATATAATCTTGGCGGCCAATTGACACCGATACCACGTGAGATAGCACGGCCATTGAATTTGTCGCGCTAAAGAGCAATCGTTTCGTTAGCTGTGTGGCAGTGGTACCGTCCTGTTGAAACCGCATATCATCCGCATCTTTGTTATCATCTCACGATAGCGAACACCATTCACAGTAATTGATAATAAGCCTGAATAATTTTAACGCGTTGTTCGATTGTTTATCTTTCCACGGTCGAAATTGAGTTAGAAATGCAGTAAAAAACTTAACGTTTAGGTGTGGTTCACATTCAACATCGGCCCTTTATTATGCGATTCAAAATCCGTACTTGAATCAATTTGTCTATCCTTGATTCAAGAAAATCCGTATACACCATACTATTAACACCGCTTCGGATTGATTTGAGTACGAATGGATTGATTTTTATTTTGAGCACAGTTTCCAAATCGTGTCCTTGTTTTTATTCCAAAAGTCGTCAACGGTAAATTTGGATGGTTGTAACCGTTTGTTTTTAAGATGGCCAGCTGATTAGACTAACGCATTCATATTTTTCACATATTTTCAATGAAAATAACTAAATAAATATGTTTGTTTTTGAAATTTTTTCTTTTTGTTTTTAAGTTGTACCTTTTTCTAACAACTTGCCTTTTTGTGTTACTTTTTTAAATCCCCTTTTTGAAAATATTCAACAGTAACGCTACTGTGCTAATCGCAAATTGAAACAAGCTGATCGAAACAAAATATTCCACGTTTTTAATAAATACCATACAGATAATTTTAAATTCATAATTAAATTTTCCCTTCATACTTTATAAGCAAAAACAAAAGTTGTAGAAAAAAAGTTGTTTCTTTATAAAACAAAAAAGAAAAAACTTTGGTGTTTTGGCATTTCACACATAAGTATAGAACAAAAAAGAAAAACAACCAAACAAAGTTTAAAACAACATATAAAAAAACTTTTTTTTTTTTCTTTAATGTTACCGGAACAAACTCGAAAGCATACATAGATGAACATTAAGTGAATTCTAGGATCTAAAAGAAATCAAATTAAATAAAGTTACTTTTAAGCATGACGGACTCAAAGTGTTATTTTGAGAAAAACTGGATATTTTTTATTTTTTAAGTTTAGAAAGAAGAAGAAACAGAAGGAGATTTGATTGTTTGAAGAAAATCTCTAGATAAATTTAATAACGATTAAGTAGATAACAATAAAAGCTATATTGATTAAAGATAATTTATATTAAGTTAAATAATGAATTTTTTTATTCAGAAAACAAAAACAAAATTCAAAAAAATTTAATTTTTCAATATTTGCTGAATTGGAATAGCAATCTTTTTCCTACTTTTGCTATGAATTTTAAAGACATTGTTCTCAATCCTTTTGTTAAAACAAATAACTATTTGCAAAAACTAATCAACATGACTTTTTCCAACCAAAAGTCTGATGGCTGGCCCAAAAGTTCAAACATAAATGTATGTTCAAGCCAAACAAAACGATCGATATTGAAGAAACAAAAAACTACTTGTTTAATCGTACAAGTATTTAGACTTCATATATTTTCATTATTATTTCTGTTATGTACACAATGGCAAAGTAGAACTGTGTTCTTTTAACACACTTGTGAATAGTTTATATTTTAGACCACTACCAGCATCAACGATTTCATCTTTTTCTGCATTCTCATAACCGAAAACCAAATACGCATAACAATGAAGTCTGCCAACACATGACTCCTTTCCACTAGTATATTCTATGAAAGAAGATACAGATACACAATTTATATACAAAAAACATACAACTAACAATTCTAACAGACATAAATGTACTTATTTCTATAAAAAGAAACATATTTTTTTTTTGTATAAACAGTAAAAAGAAAAAGCTTTGGAGCATCTCACAAATTATTATTTATTTAAAACGAAAATTTCATTTAATATAAGCTTGGAGAAATCTTTCAAACATATTATTTGATCGGAAATTTATTTATCGTTGGCTCAGACAGGCACATTTTTATTGCCAAAGTTTAATTAACAAGGTGTTAAAGTTGTTAAAATTTGTAGTTTATTGTCTAAAAAGCTCAAGGCACGACATTAACAACAGATCTCTTATCGTTTATTTGACACGTGGTTTGTGTATTCGATAACGTATACGACGATATGGAGCATAAGCTTGAATTTTTTTCTTTTCTTAAGCTTTTGTAACTCATTCCTAAATCTTGCGGACACGATAACGTGGCGGGCGATCTCAATATAAATAACGTGGTTTCCAAAACAGGCCTGAATGAATTAATGGTAAAGCTTTACGAAAAATGGTTTCATAACGATAACCCAAAGTGCAGTTACTCGTCTGTATTGCCAAACGAATAGCAAATTATTTGTTCTCAGTATAAAACATTCGCAGTCCTTTAGGCTCCGAATCAGATGTCAAATCGGATGTATCAACTTTGCAAGTCAGATGTAATTGAGCATGTCCGTAAAAATTCTTGTTCGGTCCAACGTACATTTTATTTGCTTCGTACAATTTATTTGCTTCTGGCATAGTCTCTGTTTTTGCGCATAGATATGTAAAAACCAAAGTGGTTTTCGGCTTCAAAATAGAGTACTTTCACGACAAATAGTTCAAAAGAGTTCATCCATCTTAAACTATTTTTCTTTAAATTGAAAGATACAAATTTAGGATTTAATAATGAAACGTTTGCTATATGTACATAGTTTCAATTAAATGGAGAAATTAACACTCTTAAATATATCGGTATAGTAAAACAATAAATTCAGGCGGCTAAAGATTCCATCAAAAGTGGACCGCCGCTAGCGTTTTCCTAACGGCATAGATTTCTAACAAAATATTTTTCATAATAAGCAGCTGATTTTAGATGGCCCGTCTCATTGAAATTTTTTTCAGATGGCTTTTCCTTTGAATTAAACAGAGACAATGTTATAAAGGTTTCACACAACATGAACATATTTTGTAGTGGGAAATTTTATACATCAGATGTAAAAAACATGTCGTGTAAGGGTACCTTAACCCTGGCTGGTTACTGTTCGTCGAATCGACGAAGTTCATTTAGATTTCATCATATAACTTTTTTATGTGTATTCAAACTGCGCTCTATTCAAACAACTTTAGCTAACGGCGAAAGCTTTAAAAAAATAATTAATTTTAAAACTCAAAAAAGTGCTTAAAATCATATCAAATATTGAGATGGATGAAAAACTTTTATTTTTTATCTTTTATTTTACTTTATTTTTTTTTTATAAAATGCTGGAATTGTTTTTAAAAAGTTCGTCGATTCGATCAAAATAAAGAGTTTGTATTTATTTTCTTTACCTAAACTTTTATTAACCACTGTTACATTTTCTTATTACACACTCTATGGCAATTGTTTATTTTCTTTTTGTACTTGTGCACTGGCGGGAAAAAATATAGTCTTTGTTTGTCTTAAAATAATAATAGTTTTGTTTTATCTACAATATAGAGCAAAAGTCAGTAACATAAATATGTGTATTTTGCTTTTCAAGATAATTCAATTTTGAAGATCATTTTGGGGATGATCAATAAAAATTTCAAAAAATAGTAATTTTACTTTTCCTAATCAAGGCAACTAAAAAAAAAGGGAATTTTTTTTAATAAAAAGTACCTCTAAGATATGTTTGAAATTACTATCTTGATTTTTTCTTTCTATTTGTGATACATTAAAGCAATCATCGTTTACCCTATAAACTATGTATTCTGGATTTTTGTAAACCATTTTTAAACGATCCGTCCGTCTATTGAAATAGAGGTCGCAAAAATAGACTTAGGAAGATGAAATTTAGCAAATATTTTTTGAAATTTATGAAATAGGTCTCTTAGTCCCCATACAAAAATCGCCTGGCATAAGACCTTTTATATGATCACGGCTTGCTGAATACGCTTATGGAACGAATTTTAGCACTTTTAAGGGTTTAACAAGATATCGACCATTTTGCGCAAAATTATCGTATGTTACAAATACTTAATTTTACAGGACAGCCAGTTTTCTAGTTTTCTCTGCTTTCACTTGCAATATCAAGTCAATATGTGCATCAAAAACTAAATTTCCAAAAAATTGGCATATACGATAATTTCGCGCAAAGGGGTCGATATGTTGGGTAGCAAAAATTGGTAGTCGGGACTGTAAAAAAGATAAACTCACTGTTTATTGTTGTTGTTTCTGTTTAATCTTTTATATTGTTACAAGTAAAACTGGGGTTTATAATTCTTACTCGATTAACAATTTTGCTTGTATTATACCTTTAGCTTTTCTAAAATCTTTGGGTGAAGTTTCCGGACGATCTGGCCTAAGCAACTAGTAAAATGCGCATAGGAATAACTTATCCTTATAATATAGACTAATCACCAAAAATCAATATTTTTTTATATGAAATTTTGAACGAACAATACTTTTGAAACAAAACTTAATATTTTGAAAAAAGTACCTAACTAAAAAATAATACCTTTAAAAGTAAAGAGAAAATACGTTTTGTAATTATAAATACCTTTTTAAATAAAGAAATTAGGATCATTTTTATAAAGTACTTTTTAAATTAAAATTATAAATAAAAAGATAATTTTTGAATAAAAATTAAATTTTTGAACAAAAACATTATTTGTGAACAAAAAAAAGCTTCCTAGATAGAAAAAAAAACTTTTTAAAGATCCCCACACAAAACGTTTAAATAAAATGCTTCTTTTTGAATGAAAAGTTCAATAGATAATAGAGAAAGTACTTTTTATTACTTTCTTTAATAAAAAGTCCTCTTTTGAATTAAAAGTTAGTTTTGAATAAAAGGTAATTTTTTAAATTAATCTAAAAAACAGGACATAATAATGAATAAGTAATAAAAGCACTTGAATAACAACCACCATTTAGAATGATTTTTTTTTTAATAAAATTCTTTTTGAATAAAAAGTTACCTTTTTAACAAAAAAAAGACGGTTTAAAAAGCTCAATTGATAAGGACCTTTTAGTTTAAAGTACCTTAGCGTTAAGAAAACAGTATAAAAACCAATTTTGTAAATAAAAAACACCTCTTTAAAAAAGCCTTGTTTATAGTTTACAAAAAACACTGTTTGAATTTTCAGAGAAAATGCGTTTTATAAACCTTTTATTAACCTGTCTTATTTTTTTATGAATATGGCCGGAAGTATTTTCTGAAGTATGTAGAAAGAAATGAAAATTAAATTTGATGAACTTAAGCCTGATTAAAATATTAAAAATTTGGATTAAAAACTAAATTTTTAATAATAAGTAAATTTTCTTATTAAAAATTTTTTGCTTATATGAAAAGTACTTCTTGTTAATAAAAAAACTTTTTTGCAATAAAAGTACCCTTTTGAATAAAATTTGGAATAAACGTTTTTGGATAAAAGGACAAAAAGTTTGTTTAAATCTAAAGAACTTATTGTTGATAACGAGTACTCCTTGGAATAACAAGTACTTTTTTAATACTTTTTTAATTAAAAAGACCTTTTTGAATTAGAAGTTCATATTGAATTAAAAGATATTTTTCGATTAAAAAAATCTTTTTAATAAAAAGTACTTTTTGAATAAAAAGTGCTTTTTTATAAAATGTGCTTTTTTATAAAATGTGTTTTTTAATAAAAAAGTACTTTTTGAATAAAAAGTGCTTTTTTATAAAATGTGCTTTTAAACAAAAAGTGCTTTTTAATAAAAAAGTACCTTTTGAATAAAAAGTGCCTTTAAATAAAAAGTACATTTTGAATATATTGTACTTTCTTTATTTAAAGGTACTTTTTTAATTAAAATTACTTCTTGGAATTAAGTGAAATGTCCATAGTCCAATGGTTGCATTGGTACTTTGAGTACACTTAATACATAGATTTCCCTAATATTTATGAATATTTAAGTATATATAAGTATATATATATACGTTTAGCATATTCCACTATTGTTTGTTGCACTAGTATTTGTCGTCTCTTACGTGCACTTCTTATATTCTGGCGTTTCATTTAGAACCCAACAAATGAAAACAAAAAGCAACAACTACATTTTCAGCATAATAAAAAAAGTATTTTTTTTTTGAACTCACAGAAGTTTTCGTTGAAAAAGTTATACGCATTTCCAAATTAAATTTTTTTTACTTTAAGTAACATAGAGACTTAGTATATAACTAGACAGTGTGACAACAAAATATGAAATATTTATGTATTTATTTATTCGGTTTTCTTACAATGTGTGTTAGAGCAGCGGAAATAAACAAAAATATACTCTTTTTTAATTTCTTCTTTTATAAAAATCAAAAAAATTTTTATTTAAAAAGAGGAGTAGTTTTGAATTTTTTTTTTAATGTGGATTTCTTTAAAAAATCAAAAAACAGTATAATTAAGAATCAACGATTTTAAGATTAAAATAATGTTGCAAAGTTTTCTTCTTGAAGCTTAAATTAAATTCATTTTAAATTTAAGAAATTTTTTTATCCTGTTAATTGAACAGATTTTAATGGTTTCTTATTAAAAATATGATCAACCTACCAGTTTTGGCAGTGTTAGCAATGTTTGCTCGTATGAAGCACAGCGGTGATGCATTTACGAACAGGCCTTATTTTTTTTAACAAATTTTAAAATTTTTTTATAAAACATTTCTCAATGTTAGGTGAAAGGATTTAATTAGATTTTTTTTTTTAATTTGCTTATTGATCTAATGGTTATTATAATACTTTGACGTTAGGCTAAAAGGTGCTAAGTCAAAAAAAATGCAATTTAGGTTTTATTGGGTTTAACACAATAGTTTACTCTTTTATTTGCTCTCAATAACTTAAAGCAGCACAAATGCTTCTTATCGAAATCATTAGCTCATAAAAAAATAAATCAATTAAATAATCCCATTTGGGAACAAGCAAAGCTAATAGAATAAAAAATAATTTAAAAATTATATTACATTTTTCGAAACAAGCTTACGATCTTTAAAATTTAATTTGGGCGCTAATGGGTTAATACCTTTTTGACTAACTTCAAACAATAATTTGGATTATTTTGTTTTCAACTAAAATATGCACGCATGCCTTAGTTCATTATCCTGATAAACATGCACAAAATAAAAAAAATAGGAAAGAAACGATCATATACAACTTTTGAATAATGATCTACTAAAAAAATCACAGACCATTACTACGGAATGTCCTCATAGGAGCCTGAAAATATTTACACTCGCAAAAATAAATCAGCTAAAAATTAAAAAAAACATTTTACTATGGTTATCAAAAATTTTTTATGCTATTTTTTAAATTTTTAAACAAGATTTTTAAATAAGATTTTGTTCGTCGTACTTAATTCCCAATTTTTATACATGATAAAAACATTGAAATTTATTTTTGGAGGATAACCATTTCACAAAATAAATTTTTTTGGGAGAATGTTTTCTGATGATCTGGCCTAAGCAACCAGGCAAATACGCATAGAAACTCCAATAATAAGTTTAAGTGTTTTTATCAAGAATATAAATTAGGAATTAAGCACGACAAACAAAATCTTATTAATTAAAAGTTTTGTATTCCCAGAAATTACTTTGTTTCTCAGTAAATTGCACAAAAGTTGAGCACCGATTACAATGAAAAAGACCTCATTTTATTCAAAACTATGTTAAAATAAATGTTTAAAGACCAAAACTGTGATTTTTGACACATTTTTATTTTTTATGATTTTTAAAAGAACAAAAAATTTGTGTTTTTTTTCAAAATATTCCATTTTTCTTCAAAAATTTAACCATATCTCTGAAACTACAAGTCAAATTTAAAAACAATGTAAGAACGGTTTAACGATAATACTGTTGCCGAGTTTCGGATTTTTTTGTAAAATTAATATGGTCAACTGTCTTTAAGTTATTCCAATATAAGTATTCAATGTGCCTTAATTTTGGACATAACGGTATATCTCAAAAAGTAGAGCTGATAGAGAAAAATGCTGATAAGATTTGAAATCAGCGACCTCAAATTCGTAAAAATTTCCAATCAAATTCCAGACAGCAAAATATCTGTTTCGCAGTGTATATTTTAAACAATTTCATAAAAATTTATATTTATTTTACTATAAAATGTTATACAACTCTAAAAGTTTTTTTCTTTTCTAACATTTTTTTTTTTGTTAAAACTTTCTTTGTGGGTAAAATAAACTTTACTTCATCTACATAAGTATGTAAAAGTCATTTATATTCTTAAGTAACCTACGCTCTCTTACTCATACACCGTAAATTGCAAACAAAAATAACGACATCCAGAAAAAAAGTCAAAGAACAACACTTGTCACATTTTTTGTTTTGTTTTTGTACTGATGCTTTTCATTTAGGTACCGTACGACATGAACATGTAATTTAACTGTGTTGTGTATGAGCGACGTGAGTAAAAGCAAAGTAACAATTACTTGTCACTAGGGATGCCAGTATTTTTTTATTAAATACTACTATATTTAAAGAAACGTGTGTCACCCTGTTAAAAATAACTTCAAAAATTTAATATTAAATCACACTGGCAATGAATCTATTTTCTAACTGGTTACAAAAAGAAGTCGCACGTGAATAAATGTTACATGCAATGCATTTTGCTTTTTTCTAAGTGAATGATAATAGAACTTCGCACGCACAATGAAAGTTGTGCAAAAAGGTGTTAAAAACTTTAGGAGATTCTACCAAAGGTCTTTTGGCACATTTGCTTTTGTTTATTTTATTAGATTAATAGTTGCATATGTATATACGGGTGTTTTTTTACAGGTTTGTTTTTCGAATAGAGATAAAACTGGCATTTTGTGGTCAAATCTGGCAACTCTAATGTCATTTATGTTCAGTTTGGTTTGCCATTTCATCATGAACAGGTTGACAAAAGAACAACGCTTGCAAATCGTGCAAATTTATTTCGAAAATAACGGATCTCGATGCTGATTTTCATCGCAAAATTTTGTTCAGTGATGAGGCTCATTTTTGGTTGAATGGCTACGTCAACAAGCAAAATTGCCGCATTTGGAGTGAAGAGAATCCACATGAGACCATTGAGACGCCATTACATCCACAAAAACTGACTGTTTGGTGTGCTCTATGGGCTGGTGGAGTCATTGGGCCATACTTCTTCCGAAATAATGCTGGAGAGGCAGTTACCGTTAATGGAGACCGGTATAGAGCCATGATAACCGACTATTTTGTTCCCGAATTGGATGGCCTGAATGTGGATGAGTTGTGGTTCCAACAAAACGGCGCTACATGCCCCACAGCGCACGCCACAATCGATTTATTGAAGGAAACATTCGATGAGCGCATAATTTCGCGGAATGGACCTGTCAATTGGCCACCAAGATCGTGTGATTTGACACCATTGGATTATTTTCTTTGGGGATATGTGAAGTCGCTCGTCTACGCCAACAAACCAGAAACGTTAGGGGAATTGGAAGCCAACATTCGTGGCGTTATTGCCGACATACGGCCCCATATGCTCGAAAAAGTGGTTGAAAATTGGACCTGTAGAATTGGCTTTATTCGAGCCAGCCGCGGCGGCCACATGCCTGAAATCATATTTAAACATTAATGGCATAAAATTATCCTTCCAATAAAGCCAAATTGATGGTCATTACAACGATTTTCTTGTGTTTTATTTCAATTCGAAGTTCTATACCACTGAAAAAAACACCCGATATTTGATATACAAAAAATTAAATATTGTCATATAGCATTTATGTATCTATTTATTTACGATACCACCCAGAAGTGTTTAATGTGAGCATTGTTTTCGTCGGCAGCATATGTTTTTAATAAAATAAGGTATCGATTAGAAGACGCCATTAATTTGTTTTGGAAGCTTTTTAATATATGAGTTTTAATACATAATTTTTCCATATTACTTTAAAAGAATACATTCAACTGTTTTTTAATACTTATACATAAACACAAATATGTGTATAATTTCAAAAAATTGGCCTTTTTATATGAAATCCCGAAATATCCCAATCCGTCCCGGGATACCTTTTTTTTAATAAAAAATCCCGAATCCCGGGTTTCAAAAAACCTGGTCCCATTTGGCATCCCTACTTGTCACCTTTTCCATCGGCGAACTTCTAACACGATACGTATGAGAATTTGATTAATAGATAAATAACAATCATACGTAATTTTTTTTTATTGGGAATTTGCTTTTATACCTCACAATGGCGTATATTAAAAAAAAAAATTCAAAACACAACAGCTCTACAGTTAAGATTATTTTCATAAGGCTAATGTCAGAGTGGTCGCTAGAAGCTTCAATATAAGATGGCGCTACATGGCTCTAGAAAATATTGCTAATGGTTTTCCTTTGAAATTTCCAAAAAAGATGTCGGAGTAAGAGCGAAACTTAATGCAAGTTTGTTCTAAAAACCAGGCTGTGTAAATGTTTCTAGAACGTAGTAGTTCCTTCTCTTTTGTTTTTGTTTCTCTGTCCTGGCTTTTTCCTATTTTGTTTGTATTTAAGACAGTGTAATTGTGGCTAATTGCCTTAATTTAAATTCATAGGCCAACAAATTTTGATTAGAGATTAAATAGAAGATTGATTCGCGCAGTTATAACGTCTGGAATATGGAAAATCTGATGTGATGAGATCAGATTCGGGCTCAGCGCAATTTAAACCTTTAGAAAAGTAAACTTTTGCAGGAATCTGCTGTTTTTAATAGTTTGCTATTCAAATACCCAAAAAAATTCCTTTTGGCTATTTGAAAAAATAAATTGAATCTTAATAATATAATCACGTTGTAGACCACCTCTTCCTTGTTGTTGTTGGATCACCCTATTTACATAAATTTATTAAATCGAGTATTTTCTATTCAGCCTAGATCGCCTTTAAGTTTCGTTTACATTTGTTTTCCTCATGCTTCTTTTGGACCTACACTATTTCCCACACCCAATATTATTTTAAAACAATAAATACTTTACATAAAGACCAGAACAAAGAAAAGCAAAAAACGAAGAAACTAAATACAAGAATAAAGAACAGAACTACAATATTTTTATTTTATTTTTTTTTTTGTCTTACAATCTTTAGAAAAGGAAAAAATATATTGTCAACAATAACATGTCCTCTTCAACGAACCCAAGAATGTCGTACTACGATGATTGTTGGCTAAACGCTTAACCTTAAAAGGAGACCGAAACAAAAACAGCAACAATATCTAGAAGAACTTGCCACTCGAACTCTACGAATAACAATGAACAATATACTTATGTACACATAATACACATATCACTCCCACTCTAGAGCTAGAAAACATTTCTGAGGTTTCGTTTCCTCTAAGAAAAGTAGAGTGGCCATAATGAAAGATGAGAAACAAAGCAACATAGAAACCATTAAACAAAGAAAATGAACTGAAACTCTTAAGGGAGTCTAACTGAAATTCTTTTCTTAGTTTTTTTTTTTTTTTTTTTGTTACCTTTTGTATTTGTTCGTTTGTTTAAGTGGCATGTAAAAATACTCCAAGGAGACTTATTGTTGGTATGTGATTTTATTTTGTTTCCTTTATTATTATTTTGGTTTTTTTTTTAAATGACTGTAATTGTAATATTTTTCTTTTTTTTTGTAGACAAAGTTTATTTTGCCAGAAATAGTTGTTAAGAACACTCACACACACAAATGAAGTCAAGAACTCTACAATATATTTTAAATAGAAAAATTGGCAAAAAAAAAATTGCCATCAATTTTAAGATTTCTTAAAAATCTTTCATTTTTGCTGAATTTTTATAAATGGCAAATTTTTCAATATTTTTTTATAATTAAAATTATAAAGAAAAATGATTGTCTTCACACATAGAAAAAAATATTATATGGCTCAGTACACCGGAGTATGTAGATCGTTCTATTGACAATTTTGACTGTTCAACATTCCAATATTGCCCCCAAAAACAAAAAATATTAAAATATATTCCACAGATGTCGAGCGTTTCTTGTCTGAAAAAAGGAGGGCTCGAAGAGAGTGGCATATCCCCTCAACTTAAGAACTTACTAAAAGAGTATACAAAAAGACTATGAAAGTTATTGCAGATTTAGAAAACGGCTTCTCTGGAAAAATATCTTAAGGAACTTGATGCAACTCCACAATCAGACTAGTCATTATGGCGTGCAGCTAGAAATCTCAAAAGGCCAGTCTCTAAACTAAACCACCTTTATGAAACTTGAATGGAAGTTGGGCAAGAAATTATGTTGAAAAAGAAAATCTGTTTGTTAATCATTTACAAAACGTATTTACCCCAAATATATCTCACGATATTGCGGTCGAGTTACCACCTGTTGCTGCTATAGCAGCTGTTCACCTAAGATTTGAGATAAGAGAAATCGAAAAGGCTATTTGTGATTTAAACCCCAAAAAGGCTCCTGCTTTTGATAAGATCAGCTTTGGAGCTACCCAGCATAGCAAAAAAAATTATTGTTTTTATTTTTCATGCTATTTTACTGCTTGAATACATCCTCAAAAATGAAAAGTTTCCTTAGTTACCATGATACCTTAGCCAGGTAAATAATATACAAAAATCGAGTCATATATGATTATGACTATGATACCTAAACCAGGAAAGGATCACACAAAAGTTGAGTCATATAAGCCTATAAGCTTACTTTCTAATATATCAAAACGGTTTGAGAGGTTGTTAGTGTCATATTAACCCCAATTTTAAATGAAAATAGATGCATTCCTAACCACCAATTCGGCTTTAGAAGAGAACACAGCACAACTGAGCTAACCCATTGTACAGTAAACGCAATAAGAAAACCCTTTGAAGAAAGAACATATTGTTCCGCTCTCTTCATCGATGTTTCTCAAGCGTTTGATAAAGTCTGGCATGAAGGCTTGTTACATAAATTGAAGCTAAACTTACCAGTAAATACACACAAGCTGTTAGAAAGCTACTAAGTCGGTCGAAAGTTTAATATTAAAGAAGGTGATTATTTAAGCTCTCCTCAGCTAATTGACGCTGGAGGCCCTCAGGGAAGCATCCTGGGCACATTTGTATACTTAATATATACCTCGAATATGCCAACAAACAACTACACCCAAACTTCAACATTTGCTGATGATACAGCTTTTCTAAGCGTGCGCGAACACCGTCAAGAAGCATCTCGATACCTACAGGATCATATATTTCAACTCGAATTATGGTTAAAGCAATGGAGGATAAAGGTCAATGAGCAAAAATGCGTAAATATAACATTCACATTGCGTCGGGAATCATGCTTCCCTATTAAAATAAATAATCAAATAATACCTCAAAATTCGCATGTAAAATACGTCGGTATTCATCTAGACCTCCGTTTAACGTGGAAAATCCATATAGAGGCAAAATTAACTCAAATAAAACTAAAAGCCATCCAAATTCATTGGCTTATTGAAAGAAACTCTTTCCTTAGTCTGCAAACTTCTACTTTACAACTCCATCTTAAAGCCAATATGGAAAAAATTCAAAGGCGCCAAAATAAACTTCTTCGAATAATCACAGCAGCCCCTTGGTATGTTAAAAACTAAAATATTCACAAGGATCTCAATGTTCCATTAGTTTAAACTGTAATTACGAAATATGCAGAAAAAATAAAAAGGCTGGAATTGCATCCGAATCCACTAGCTCGAAATATTTTAAATGACAGCGGCCACACTCGCTGAAGAAGAAGAGACACTGCAGCACTTATCCAACTAGATGAGCGATAAACACCTAGACATGTGAACAGCACCCGTGAAGAAGAAAATTTTTGTCAGGCACTGGCAGGACATAGAATAAAGTATGAGGTTAAGATTTGATTAATAATTGTTAGTTCATATTTAATATATGAAGATTCAATAAATAAAAAATGAAAAAAAAAAAAAAAATTTGGCCATGGAGTTAAAGGCAAATTTAGCATTAAGATTATGTTTAAAGCAACCAAAATATTATAAGTGCCAGATTGTTAAAACTAAATCTGTTCTTCATATTTGCACATGATATTTTTATTTATATGTTCACCACAAATATAAATTTTCGGCTGCGGGCGGAACTCCCAGGGTGCTGTTGCTGTTTCAACAGATGCTGCTTGCTTTGAAACCGCAGCAGAGGTTAGCTGCAAAACTAAGGATGATTGTATACTTCGGCAGAACTTTACTGCTTTTCTGTATTCTCTTGTAATGCGAAGAGGACCTGTATATGTCTAAATACATCATGGAAAAATTTCACAACATGGTCTCACATCCTTGGAGATTTCCAGCCTACTGATGAATCTCCATATGTCTATTGCTTATAGGTAAAATCCGTCCAAGGCGAATTCCTACAAGGTGGTCTTATTTTGAAAACGTTTACAACACCGTAAAATATTTTAACGTTGCGTCAAAAATAAAACAACATTCTAGTTAACAATTTAAACAAATTGTTGCTGAAGTTCTAGTTGACTCAACTTTAAAAAACAAAACTTTAGTTACATTTTATTTATAAAATGAAAGGAAAATACATGAAATACTTTGGGAAGAAAAAGGATAAAAGAAAACACGAAATTGTTTCTCTGATTGTGAACAAAGCTTAAATTGTGTGTTTTGAAGTGAAAATTCTAGAATTTAGTAAAGATTCCCCAGAACCACCAGAACGGTTTACCATTACCATATCAGCTGGTACTTACGTAGCAAGATTAGGTCACCTGGAGTAAATTCGCCTTGAATCTGTCCATACAGTTTTTAAAGTGACATTTTTTTACTTTCAAAAAAGAAAGACTTACCCGTTTTCACAAATTACCAATAGCTAAAAGCAGACTCGGCCTTATTAAAAATGTGTTCCATTGTTAAAACTTTTCTTGAACCTAAAGTAAAAGCAAAGAAAATTAAGGTGTATCCTTCCTGGTAGGTAAAAGTAAAGTTGTAATTATGAAACACTTTTTATACGGCCGATAAAATCCTACCTTTAGCTATCGGTAAGTTGTGAAAACGGGCCTTACATTTTTATATACAAAATAATTTTTAAAATAAATTTAAAAAAAACAAATTTTTTTGTTTTTGAATTTGAAACTTTAAAACTTTTAAACAAATAACAAAAAACTACTAAGCAAGAAGTTAAAAAATTATCGTTTATCTACAAGAAATAAAAATTCAATTTTTCTTATAACTTTTCTTTTCAACTTGTCAACGAAAAAAGCGTTAGTTAAACATACGAAAATTTTTAACAACACTTTCTTTGAAAATTCACCACACGCCAACAAACTTAAAAAAACAACTAGAAAATTAAATAAAAAACAAAAAAAAGTAATAAAAACCAGCATAACTTTTTAATAAAAAATCAATTGTCAACAAAATTAAAAAAGAAAATATCATTTAAGAGAAAACTTTACGCATTTATTTGTTGACAGTTGCAGGTTGTCATGGTATTCTTAATATTCCTCCCCTTTCACTTTAGTTTGTTACACTGCATGTGACATATGTGATATTTGCTTAAGCACAGATACATGTGGGTCTGTGTGTGTGTGTGTGTGTGTATGTGTTTACATATTCAACTCTTAACTAATAGAATTTTTTTTCTAAGAGGTGTTGTTTCTCAAATACTGATGGAAATAGTATTGAAAATGTACATAAACACCAACAGAATTTTTGTCATTTGAGTAGGTACTCACAGCACTGACAATGTTCCTGCTGATGATGATGGGGATGGTGAGAGATGCTGTTGACGATGATAAACACCAGCATTGTCAAAATGATTGCTGTCATGTGTACTAATATGTCACCTTGTCGTATTTGACAAGAGTGCGTAGTGTCACAGCAGCAACAACACAAATAAACAAAAAACAAAAAAAAAAAAATAAAAGCGAGGGTGTTACTTAAAATTTGGTTAAAATTATTTCTAAAAGACTCTAAGAATATTTCAAATGAAAAACCATTATCTTCCTTTCCCAATAAATTTGTTTCCTTTTCACTTGAATGTGTATCACTTCTATTGCACCACGATTCCATGTTTTTTTTAGCTTTTCCCAAGGTTTTAATTTATTTTTTCCTCTATTGTTACACTCCGATTTCAAAATGTTCCATATTAGATGTGTATATAAATAAGAGTGAGTCGAAAAAAAAACTTTCGAACGAGTTTTGGTCAAAAAAACTAAAACAAAAAAATAAAAATCGCCATCGTTTAAAGCGTACAACATAACCATAGAAATATATACAAACTTTAAAAATAAAATTTGAGAAAAGTCAAACAATTAAATTTGGGCGCCTCGAAAATGATTTTTTTAAATGCCATAGTGAAACTTTTCCGCAAGCCAAAAGCTATCGAAAAATCGATGGCACAATATCGAAAAATTTTTCTCCTTACAAATCGGCCCACCCTAATACTAAATTATTCCTTTGTTGTCTGTTTGTCTAAAAAATATGACACATAAAATTGTTAAGCGTCTAAAAAGCCAAAAAAAAAAAACGGGGGAAGAAACATGTGAAAAGAATATTCCTACGCCGAGGTTAGAGCTGTTAAATTTCAACTTCATTAAATAAAGTTTTTAAGGAATATTTTAATCATATAATTTTTTATGTTTGTTATGTAAATGTTAAATATTGAAATGAAAATAAAAAGAAATAAATCAGTAATTTTCTAAAAATTTTAACAATGCGCAATTTCACCGTAAAAATGGGTAAAATTAAAAATGAGTCTTTTAAAACTTTTATTAAAACTTTAACACAGATGAAATGGGGTTTCCAAAGGCGCAAAATATTAAACGCAAAACATTTAAAGCAGTGGCTACGCTAGTACTGTTTGTGTAGTAAATCATTAAAAAGAATAACGTCTCCCTGTTTGTCATCTTTCAAACATAAAAATAATACTGTTTCTATCCAACTTAAAAAAGATGAGAACATTTAATCCCGTTCGGTTTTTTTAACCACAAACTTCATTGTGTTCGGTTCGGCTCATTAATGTTCGTCGCTTTTGGGTGGTAAAAAAAAACAAAAATTTTTTTACAAAAACAAAATACTCATATGAAAAAAAAAGACAGCAAAATAATTTTACAAAAACAAAACATATACACAATACACACACGAGCTGTTCGTGCTGCGTTCGTCGCCAAAATTTGTTCTTTATCAATGTAAAAAAAAGAACCATGCAGCCCTGTCACAGAAATTAATTCCGATCAAAAATGGAAGTGATTTAGTTTTATGTGCAGTAAGATGCGATCGAATTGGTTTCTGTGACAGGCCTGCTTATAGAACATTAAAATATAATGTTTGTCTACAGTATCACTACAATTGTTCTGTTTTTTAACACAGAACTGAACACTATATAATGTATTAATGGTTGTGTTCGCCTACACAAAGACTAAAAAGTTCTCGCTAAAAAAAACAATGGGAAGCATAAAAAATCTGTTTGTATAAATGCACAATTGAACGGCGCAAGTTAACGAGTCAAAACTGTTAGGAAAAATTACGATGTTTGTATAAATTAATTCTTATGCAATTTTTAATAATTAATTTGCGAGGGCACAAAGATGCCCCATTGCGACACTTTTGTCTCTATGACCGATGAATTTCCGCCGATGCGATACTGATATACACTGATGGGTGTAAAACTCAATATGGTGAGCCCTTGAACTGAAGCATTATTTGGAGGTTGCCGTATTTTTGCAAATGTCTTTCAGACCGATGAACATTTTGTAAGGTGAGATATCTGGCAGGGGTATTCACGTTATTAACTTTAGTAGAGCTACCATAAGACCATTGGAACATGTTTTTATCACATCGAAAATTGATAAAGAATGCCGGATGTTACCATTAAATATGTCCATGGACAAAGGGAAATACATTTAAACTACCTGGTTGATTCCTCTTGGCACATGCAGGCAGCACTTTAAATCGGAACACGATAAAGGTGTTTTGCTCTCGAAGAGTAAGCAACTTATAGCACATAAGTCGTATCATATTGCCAGTTAGTAAACTACCTGTGGCGAAACCTGATTAATCTGTCCCATCTCCAGCGGGCTTGTCCAGACTTTATCTCAGCAACCTAATTGCGGTTACAACTGGTCATTGGCCTATTAAGAAGCACGCCTAGAGGCTAGGACTACTTTACAATGACCTTTGAAGAAGTTCCGATGGCGAGGAACAAAAACAAGATTAGTCAACGCCACATCCTCTTTGCCATTGCCCTACATTCTGAGACCTAAAAATCAAACTGCTTGGTCAGAAAATTCACTGACAATGGAACATATTCTAACATTCCATGTCATGTTATATATCTAATACAGCAAGCGTCTCATGAAATATTTATGTGCGGCATGTTACATAGTGTGAAACAGGTCTTAACAAATTTTGTTTTAGTCTGACAAAAAAATAATAAGAATGTAAAATCAATTAAAAAATGGATAATCATTCAAAGAAGCAAATTTCGATCTACCAAAGGTTAAAAATACAATTTGGTTTAAGGATTGATATTTGACTATTGACGTCAGCAGTCGTCGATGGCTGCGAGTGTAAGACGGCAAATCCATCTGAGGAGATCGAGTGGTTGCGATCGAAACATGTCATGGTAACCAGCCGCCTGGTTTCGAATCTCGGGTCAGTCGGGAATGAATGATTATCAATAACAATTTTAATTAATTTTCATGTTGTAAAATTCCTTTCTTCATAAAAAAATAATTTAATGAAAATTAAATTTGATGAACTTAAGCCTGATTAAAAATATTAAAAATTTGGATTTAATAATAAGAATTTTAGAAATAAAAAAAAAAAAAAAAGATTTTTATTTTGAAAATTACACAAAAGTTACAAAAAAATATCTGGCAACGCTGAATAAATCTCATGATATATTTCTTCCAACCTCTTCTTTTCGCACTAATTTCTCACTGTTAAAGAACAGTCTAACATTCAACTTTTATTTTCATTAATCTTGACTGATTGCTTTTTCTCGGAATTATTCTATGACACTTCTTTGTTAAGTCAATGTACGAGAAGGCAGTGCAGTGTGTTGTCTTCCTGAGTCAGATACACAATTAGCAGAAAGTCTCCCATGATTATGTCAGCATACTTTTATGAGTTGCATTTATAAGTAAAAGAAAGTGGGATTTAGGGCGTTAAATATGAATGAAGACAATAAACATTGTTTAACAATTAAAAACAACTATAACTGTTTTCCCCGGAATTGGTGTAACATTCTCTCGCACTTTACCAAAAAAAGTGTGTAACAGAAACAAAAAATAAAATATTCCCGCATTCCCTTTCTTTCAATTTCTCTTTTTGACAGTTGTCATGACAGTAATTGTTTTTAATGCTTTTTTACTTTTGTTGTATTTGTATTGACTGTGCTCCTCGCAACCTGTGTTTTTGTTAAATATTTCAAAAGAACTTTTTTTTAACCTTCTTACTTTGTTGTTTAACTTTAATATTTTTTTTTTCGTGTTGTTCATTCATCCATTCATACATTTCTCAATGTTTGTAATTTCGTTGCTTGCACACACGCACACGCATTCATTCATTCATTTACTTTGTCTGCGAGCCCGCTTAATACAAATAGTTTCGCTAGTGCTCTGCTGCTGCGAGTTGTGGAGCTGGTCTGTCCGTCTTTTGTTGGGGTACTTTAATAAATTGCACGTAATTATTTTGTAAAATGAAATTGAAATTCCAGAAATTTTATTTTCACTTTTTCAGTAACACTCTAGAGGTTTCTCAGTTTTTTTTTTCTTCCATTCTCGTTTGGGTTGTAGCTTTTGTTTACGTTCTGGGAAGGACTTTTGGTGCGAACTAAGGAATTTAGCTTCAATGTAAAAAAAAGTTCCTTCGTTACCAGAATATTTTTTTGTGTAAATTGTGGGAGCCATTCGCTTTGGGTTTTTGCGAAAAGGGAATGACAGAGGAAACAAACAAAACGGAATATTTTCATTAAAAGCATTTTAATGGTCAAAAAATATAAAATGGTCAAAGTAAATATGTATTGCTGGTAAAGATTTTTTGAATTATAATCGAAATATATATACAGAAATGTATTTCTAAAGAAATGCTTTGAGATTTTTTGCAATTAAGTTTTTAAAAGTGAAAAACTCATTAAGAGAAAATGTGAATAAATTAGAGATAAAAACGGAACAAAATGAATTGAAAAGAAGTATTATAATAATAATTGTCCAAACGTTGTGCAATGTAATCATTTCTGTTAAGTTGAAATTCATATATTTTCAATTAAATTTTGTGTATAAATAAATTTTGCTTACCAACTGCAAGAGAGCACATTTCATCAGATATTTGTGTCATTAAAATGTTTAATCCCAAAATCAAACATTCTCTAACAACTAAAACTTTTTTTGTAGCTAAAGCCTAAAACCTCATCGAATTGGTCACTGGCAATATTTTATACCAACATCCTTTGGCCGGTTGTCAAAAATCTATAACCAGTCCGCCACAATACCAGCAACACCATCAGCATTACCACATTCTATAAACAGTGATTGTTGCTTAACCAAGTAACCCAGCAAACATAGATATTCGTTTGAAAAGTTTTAAATATTTTCAAAAAACAAAAACTTTTCACCCCAAAAAAAAAAAAAGACTATAGTACTTTCTTTCATCAAACAAAACTTACAAGAATTTCGGTATCAGTATTAAACTAACGGGTGGTTAAAGCGGCGATGTTGAATCTGAGCCACCCCTAAACGTCAAGTTTTTTTCTGCATTTCATTTGACAGATCTCAATTGCAGACTAACTCAATTTGATCAATGGAAAAATACACAATAGAGCAACGCGTTTGTGATATTCAGACTAAGTATAAAAATGTGCATTCAAATGAAAATGCATATCGTGCACTTCGTGATTTTTTCGGTCAATTTAATCGTCCAAATGTGCGTTCAAACGGAAAAATCGTAGAAAAATTTGAGCAAACCGTGTCCATAGGAGATGATCTGGCGGCATCATCGGGCCGTATTTTTTTCAAAATGAATAACTTTGAATGGTTTTCGATATCGTGGAATGATAACGAACTTTTAATGGTCCAAAGTGGAAGATATGGATGTGGATGATATGTGGTTTCAACAGGACGGTCCAATTGCCATAAAGCTTACGAAACAATGGCTCCTTTGCCAAGATAATGTGATTTGACACCGTTAACTTCGATACATCGATAAGCCAGCAAAAATACAAGACCTAAAGAATGAGATAATTTGGTACATAAAAGGCATAAAACCTCAATTATGCCTCAGCATCATCAAAAACTTGTACCCCTGGACGGAAATGTGCTGCCGAGGTGACTTATTTGTTCCATACATAATTGCGCCACACCAATGTTGTCATAATAAAAAGAAATTACAATAGTTTCCTAAATAATTTGTGTTTTATTCAAAATCACCATCGGCCCTTAACTTAATCGCCCTTTATTTGTTATTTCGGTATTGTCGTCGGTATTTTTATTACATCAGTATATCGGTACAGAAACTTTTACAACGGTATACTATTTAGAAACATTTATAACAGTACAGGTAAACGGTTTAACAATTTAAATTTACCAAGCCAAACAAGAATGTTGAAACAAAACACAGAAATCGTCGAAACACATTTTTTATTTAAGGGATTTTTCTCTAAAATAATGTAAAAATTTTATTATCTTTTTTTAAATAAAAATTTTAAAGAGTAGGAACAAATTAAAATTTTTAGCACTTGTGATAATGCAAGAAAAATGTATTGCCATCCGAAATCGCGATACAAAATTAGTATTAGAATAAATATAGAATTAATAAATATCATCTTTAAAAAGTTGTTTTAATAATCTGTTTGGTACAAATTACAAAAAATTACAAAAAATAAAAATTAATATACAATTATTGAATTAGTTCAAAACATTATTGTGTAACACAATTAGGTACATCTTAAAAATATATGAAGTATGTTTTGCATGGAATTTTTTCACAAAAACCCATTCTTAAGTTTTTCTATTTTCAAACTTTTGGTTTAACAATTTATAGTCACGCTCAGTACACTGCGTATCGGTATCAATACCGGTATTCAATTTTAAACGGTATTCAACTGTTAACTTGAAAAATATTAATACAAATTTGCTCAGTTGGCAATTTTATTTTCAATTTTCTTTGAAAGAATTTAATCTCACATGAAAAGTTTGTAACATATATATCAAAGCGAATTTATGTTGCCGGTGGTGGCAAGACTACAACAAGTTCAACACCAAATAACACAGTATTTTTAATTTTATTTGTTGTTTTCGTTGGTCGATATGTCAAATCAAAAACAGAAGCAACTTTTGACATTTCTCTCTCTAAAAATGAAAAAAGTAACTAAGCTGTGTTTGCACCGCCATCTGAAAACTGAATTCGGATTGAAATGTATTAAAACAAAATTAACAACAAAATTTTTGAAAATCTTGTTTCACTAACGGTTTTTTTTTCATTGAAATACCTTTTCCTATTTTTTTTTGCCAAGAAAATGTTTCCTGAAAATTTGTTTCACAAACAGAGCAAAGTACAAGCAAGACTTGGTTTTGCTAAAAATCTTTACAGTTTCTTAACATTTACGTAATAAATTTGGCAAAAACACATATTCGTTTAACGTTCAACAAACTGCCCAAAAGAAGCCAAGAAGAAAAGGTAATTGCCTTGACCAAATCATTTATCAACAATTTATTAAATTTCTTATCTCACCCAGAATTCTAGCAAATCTTTATCGGTCAGCAACTCCACAAAAAAAAAAAGAAAAAAAAACTCTGCAATCTCCTCTTAAGATAAATACAAGAAAAAGAGAAAAACCTATCATCGTTCACTAAAGAAGAGCGATGAGCCACACAAACCTCTTTCCCAGCCGCTTCAGGAATGTCTTAAGCAAAACATTAAAAATTCCGTGAAATTCTTTTCAATGCCTTTAAAATTGATAAAACTGTGGAAGGTTTTCAAAAACCCAATGAACCATTGAGTTAGAAGAAGCCACCTTATGCGGAATTAAACGATCATAAGTAACAAAAAAAATAGTAAACGCTCTAAAGCGGCCGATTTTAAAGATGCTAAAAATCCAACATTGCCTCTAAACTTAATGTGAAACCCGAAGAAATCACCAATGATGAAGCGAAAAAGATAAGATAAAACTTTGTTAAAAAACCTTTAATGATATTCAATTGGCTCCAGTTAAAGGCACTAAGATGGATCTACTTAATGCAGGCAAATGTAAGAAACATAATTTACACAAAAAAATAATTTTTAATTTCAAGCAAAAAATTGGTAGAATCAAAACCATTCTTGTTTGAAATCAGTCGCATAAGCAAATTTTCTTATTGAAACAATTTATTTTGCATTTCGTTTCTTGAAAATATCAAATTTTTTCAAACCAATAAATGTGATATGTGAGCGTGAGCGCACCCAGTAAGCGTAAACAGAAGCTAAAGGAGGAGGAGAGCCGCGGATGGCTTTGACAAACATTTTTATTTTGAAATAATTTCTTTACAAATATTATTATCTTTATTCGGCCTTTAAATTTCCAATCCTATATTAATAAACAATTTGTTTATTAATATATAATTTCTTTACTATTTTTTAACGTCCAGTTATTCACAATGTTTCACTCACTGCGGCTATATTCCTTTCCTTGGCTACAGAAGAAAAAATCTCAATTATCAGATACCTGCAGAATGGCCCAAAATATAGTTTTCGCCATCGTTTTACTTTCAAAATTTGATGAATTTAGCTCAGCAATTTTAACAAATAGAAATCGGGAATTTTTCATTATTTTTTGTCGACTTTGAAACCAATTAAAAATTCATGATTTATTTCAAAACTAAATAAAATGTTAATTAAATTAAAAATTATATTTTCGAAATATTCAAAAAAAAAAACAATAAATTAATATATTTTGCACAACCTGACCTTGAGCTTGATCTAAAAATTAGAAGAAATAAAATTAAAAAGTCGAAGAAAAAAAACTAAATAATTAAAAATTATATTTGTAATTTTCTTTCAACAAAAAAAAAATAAATAATAATTGATACTCAATTAAATTAAAATAATTTTTAAACAACTTTTTTAACTGATAAAAAACTACTCATAATTTTTTCTGTGAAGTTTTTCTCCCCACAAAATTTTCTATAAGAACTCTGAAATACATTTTTGCCTGAAAATTTAATTCACCAACAAAGTTTTTTCAAAAATTTTATTTCAGCAAAAAAAGTTTCTATGAAAATTTGTAAAGCCAAAAAAAATATTGAAAGAAAATTGGTTTTCACTAAGAATAAGTTCATCAAAAATCTATTTAGCAAAAAATTGTATCAAAAATGTATTTTTCCTAAAGTTTTTATCGAAAATTTCATTAAATTTCCCAAAAATTTTATTAAAAAATATATTATTGCAAAAGATTGCGAAACAAAAGTTATTTCTATAAGATTTCAGCAAACAAAATTATTTTCACCAAAAAATCTTCTTCCGATTTTCAAAATATTTTATGATTATTTCGCGGCTAGTTTACCAAAATTTGTTTCCAGGAATGAAACTTCAAAATGTTTTCCGATCATTTCAGTCTCCAGATTTTTTTACCATTTCAAAATTGTTTGTTTGCTTTACAGTTTATGGATGCATGTTAGTTAGTGCGAATATTGTCTAAATTTCCCTCCTTGTGTCCACCTCATGCCCTCCTTTTGATTTTTTTTTTAATGCTCTCTCGCTTGGTCTCTGCTGTGTCAACTGTTTCACCTCTCACAAATCTGTTCAATTCATTTATATTGTCAAGTGCTTAAATATGTTTTAATGTTTTTACCCACCTCCTCCCCATTGTCTTTCTGGAAATTTCGGTAAACAATAATTTTTATTGTTTTTTTTTTTTCTTCTATGGAAATATTTTCGGGGTAAAAGTCATTGGGGTATGAAAACTGTTGTCGGTTTAATGGTGAATGTTTTGTGAAAATATATTCCATTAAAGGATGTGTCAACATAAATAGCAAAATTATGTTTGCATATTCTCCCTTTTTTAGATTTTATTTGTGTCATAAAAATGCTGAATAGGGAGTAAAAACAATAAAAATATATATATATTTTTTTATCTTTGTTATAATTGATGTTGGAAAATAAATTTTTTTTAAATATTTTTGTTATAAATTCAAGTGCATTAGTTTATATAAATTGACATCCGCTTAAAATGACATAAGTGGATTGGCAAATGGATTTTTTTTCTTTCTAAAAATGATGAATAGTTGAAAAAGGGAAAATATTTTAAAGGCGGCATTCAATTAATGGCTGGTTTTGAGGATGAAGGAATGAATATTTAGTCGTTTTTTGTTTTGTTTAATTCTTTTCCTAAAACTTTTGTTTAAGTTTAGAACCTGGCGCGAATTATGGCAGTCGTGATCGAATACTTTTTCGATTCGAAAGCAATTTTATTTTAGACGATATTAAGCGAAAAGTGATTGTTTTTTTTGTGCTGTAAACCCTCAAATAAATGCTTTACGAAACTAAAAAAATAGTTTTGATACCTTCAGTATGGAAGTAAATTTTCTTTCGAATCGAAAAAGTTTTCGATCACAACTGCCATAATTTGTCTCCTGTTCTGGAAATTTCCACTTTTTTTGGCCTTCTTTAGATAAAAATATAAAGGCCTGTCACCTATTCTGAACAAAATGGGTTAAATCCCGTAAAGTTTGTTAAACTTCATTAAAATATATTTTTGTTCTTTGGAATGGATGTGGAACAAATGTCTGCCTTCAGTTTACTAACCTTCACGCAACTTTTTACGGGCATTTTAAGTATAACCCCTTAAAAAAGAGATTCTTCGGAATATTTTGCTAAATCTCGGGAAGAAATTGTCCTCTCATTATAAAAAACCCACAGATTTTTATATCGTTAGCTAAAATGTATAAAGGCGTAACCAGCAAAACTATAATTTTAAAAGAGAAGCAAAAAAACTTTGTAAACTGAAAACAGGTTAGAAAAACATGCATTGATTAGACGTCCGTGGAATTCAATAGAAATCTTTGGGAATATTCGAGCTTTTGAAATACAAGCGAGTGTATTTAATGAATTATGAACTTGCCCCATATTTAACGTTTCATTGCACCAGATTCCGACATGATATGTATGCAAGTTATGAGGTAATATTTGGATCTTAAGCTTATAGCAAGGCATTATTTTTATTTCCCAATGTATTTTACTATATTTCTAACTAAAATGCATGTACGGTCCTGTAGTATTAAAATGCTTTATTAGAACTTTCCTGTACGCTAAGAAACAATCATTAGCATAAGTAAAAGTTTGTATGTGGTTGCTTCTTGGCATGACTTAAGAATAAATTAAGTCAAATAGAAGGCCGAAAATCCGAAAATATTCAATCAACAAGCTTTGCCTAAACAAGAGCGGCAAGCCTTTTTTAATATGAAAATTCCATTGTTTATACATTTTCCATAACCGACCTAGCGGTTTGTCAAATAGGATTTTCCAGCCATGTGATGTTGAATTCGTTTAAGCTGTACGAAAAAAAAAGAAGTTTTGGCAAAAAAAAACTCTTGCCAGTCTTATTTAGCTGGCTCAGTAAATATAAAAGACTAACAGCTTTAGTATATTAACATATGCATCAACCCTTAACTTATCATCCACATTTCTAGTCACAAAATTCATTTCTAATTATCATTTTAATAATAAATGAATCACATAAACTCCCCATGTTAAACACTTAAATCAAAAATTACTTTAAAACACTTTTTGTCTATTAAAAAGAAAAGAACATTAACATTATTCTAAAAAAAAAGATCAGGGCCAACAAGAGTAGAACACTTGATTACAATTCCGATACAATAAACTCTAAAAATAAAATGAAAATAAAAACAAGTTATACAACCAAAAATGGAAAACTTCAAAAACATAAAACAGTTTTAAAATAAACAAAATTTTGCAGTTCATAGAAGAAATAAATAGAAAAATAAAATTTGTGTTTGTATGAATATGTATTGAAACGACATTCAAACCATGGCCGTAACCAAAACGAATTGGTAACTTTGGTTTTTTTTTTAAAGACTGGAACAAAAAACTAGATAGAATGTTCAGTTCGCCATAGCCGAATCTGTGATGTCCCCTACCAAGAGTAGAAATAGAGTATAACCATTTATTAAAAAATCCCAATTTAACATCGCATAATCTATGGAAGATTTTGTTTGTCAAAATATTAATTAGTTGCGGCTTATCAGGGAAAAGTAAGCGCTCCAAAGTGTATATAATGTAAGGTAAAAAAACACAAACCCTAATACTGTAAGTAAGAACCTTAAAAACAAGTAAGAATGTAAAGTTGGTCAAGCCCAACTATATGATACCCTACACCACAGCATATAAGGACACATCTTCGAGAGAGTACCGTATTTGGAACCCATGGGCAATCATGGATCTTTATGTATATATGTATATATTTAGGAAGGACGATGTTTTATATGGGACCTGTGGTTAATTTTGGAGGTTCCACCAGAAACTGTTGACAATACCAATATTTATAAAGAAGTTATGATATTAAGAGCTGTTTTCGGTAGTAGAATTTGTATAGGAACTATGTTCGAATACTGATATATTCCAATAAAATTTAGTAGGCTGATTCAGACTGAAGGAAGTGCGTTTGAATCAGACTTTGAAATGAGGTTAATGGGGCAACGAATGGAAAATGAGTTACAAGCTGAATCAGGTAAAAATAAGAAGATCATTCGCCAAAAATTTCGTAATAGGGGTCAGACGTACAAAACATTATCTGGAAAAGTCATTAAAGAAAAAGTTTGCAAGCCTTTTGATATTTGCCGATTCAATTGCCAAACAAAGGTTAATTTTGAGGCCTGCAAGATGTTATTTAATCACTATTGGTGTCTGGGCAGATATGATCTTCGAGTTCTTTATATAAGATCATTAATGAATATAAATAGCAAGAAATGTGATACTTTACTGAACTCTACTGCCAAAAAAATGGGAAAGGGAGAACAGTGTAGAATATTCTTTAAGCGTGGACGGAAAAACAATAAGAGTATGTCGTAGACACTTTACCCAGTGTTTTGGTGGGACTGAAAATTTCCTGAAAAGTGTAATACACAAGAAACTTGCATGTCCAACCATGTCAATAAAAAATTCTCGTGGGAAATCATCACCACAGAGTAAAATAAATTGAGAAAAACTGGAGCAAATTCCAAACCATATCAATAAATTCCCAGCCTATGAGAGACATTACACTAGACGAGATACCAGCCAAAAATACCTGAACTCTAACTTAACGATTTCAAAAATGTACCAACTCTACACTGATGAATCCCTAGCTCCTGTAAGCCTTTCAAAATACTCGCAAGTATTTAGGAGCATGAATTTAAAATTCAAATCACCGCAGCTAGACACTTGTTCTACTTGTGACAAGTCTGAAATGAAAATTAAGTATGCCACTGAAACGGAAGAAAAAAGTAAGTTTAAGGAACTGAAAATGCAACACGTTGAAAAAGCAGATACTGCTTACAATTGCATATGAGCTGATAAAAAGGCTGCAAAGAATAACAAAAATACCAAGGCATTTGCAATTGACTTGCAGCAATGTTTACCTACTCCCTTTCTAAGAAGCTCAATTAGCTTTTACAAGCGTCAACTGTGGACGTACAATCTTACAGTTCATGACTTAGAAGACGACTCAGTTCAGTGTTTCATGTGGCATGAAGCTATTGCACGTAGAGGTGGTAACGAAATCGCGTCTTGTGTTTATAGACAATAAATACGATTGACAAAAATGTGACTGAAATATGCTTTTATAGCGACTCCTGCACTGGACAAAACAAAAACTCTCATGTGTTCATTACTTTCGTGCATAATAATGTACATATTGAGTTAATAGATCACAAAATTTTGAAACCAGGGCATACACATATGGAGTGTGACTCGGATCATGCTCTAATTGAACGCAAGAAGAAAAAATCCAATGTTGAGATTCAAATTCCGAGAGACTGGTATCAGTTTGTAAGATCCGTTCATCGAAAAATGAATGTAGTTGAAATGAAAGAAAAACATTTTCTTAATTTCTCGGAATTATTGAAAACGAAGTTTATTTGGAGACGTTGCAAGGAAAACGGTGACAGGTTCATTTGGAACAAAGTGCGATGGCTTCGTTATACGAAAGATATATCTTCTATTTTTTATAAAACCTCTTTAGATGTCGAAGAGCCATTAAAGATACTCAAAATAGGCAAAAGAGGAGTTTATTCTATCAGCAATAGTGATTTAAAATCAATTAGTATTATCCCAGCTATATCACATGAAAAAAAAAGATCTTCTGGATACGCTAAGTCTTATCGATCCAGAATTTCACGCTTTTTATAGAAATCTTAATGAGAATTCAAATGAACCTGATAATATTCATCCAGATTTGGTAGATGAAGAGCAAGATGTCAATGCTTAGCTATTTCTCCATTTTTATAAACATTTTGTATTATAAATTTTATTTTACGATAATCTTGCAAGTAGTCATTTGTATAACAGATTATTTTATATGTTAAAACCTTTCATTAATTTTTAATCTTATTAACTAAATTTCTTTTTTATATTTTGATTTAAATATGACAAACATGTGGGTCTGACGTATGTATATTTTTATGTTCCTTAATTAATTCTAATCACAGCAACTGAAGTACAAATATACATACATATAACAATTTTATAATCCTTATAAATAAAAAAAAAATAAAAAAAAACTAATAACTTTTTATTCAGCAAAAGTAACAAAATGAAAGTGCATAATAGCTAAAGTCAATTCATTAAGTTTGGTATAACAGCTAAAGTCGAGATAAGACTTAGAAATTTTTAGAAACGAAAAAGGAAAAGAAGCTTAACAATTTGTTTTGATTATTTCTCTTAATTTAGCTGCTTTTTCATTATCAATTGAATTGCAAATTAAAATGTAATAAAATTTCTAACATCGAGCTTAAATATTAGCTTAATCTTAATTCCCTGATTTCAGGCACCAATTTCAAACTTAAAAATGCTCTGCTGAAAACTTCTCAAAATAGAGTTTAGTTGTTATTCCTTGTGGCCACAGAAGTATTAACTTTTTCAACTCAAAATTTCTTGGTGCTGCACACGCAATGAAGAACTTAATGCACCCACATTTATCATTTGTGTTGGTAGGGGATTTGAAAAGTAATTCAGATCAAACAGCCACAGAAGGTTTAGAGGCTCATTATCAATTGAATTGCAAATTAAAATGTAATAAAATTTCTAACATCGAGCTTAAATATTAGCTTAATCTTAATTCCCTGATTTCAGGCACCAATTTCAAACTTAAAAATGCTCTGCTGAAAACTTCTCAAAATAGAGTTTAGTTGTTATTCCTTGTGGCCACAGAAGTATTAACTTTTTCAACTCAAAATTTCTTGGTGCTGCACACGCAATGAAGAACTTAATGCACCCACATTTATCATTTGTGTTGGTAGGGGATTTGAAAAGTAATTCAGATCAAACAGCCACAGAAGGTTTAGAGGCTCATTATCAATTGAATTGCAAATTAAAATGTAATAAAATTTCTAACATCGAGCTTAAATATTAGCTTAATCTTAATTCCCTGATTTCAGGCACCAATTTCAAACTTAAAAATGCTCTGCTGAAAACTTCTCAAAATAGAGTTTAGTTGTTATTCCTTGTGGCCACAGAAGTATTAACTTTTTCAACTCAAAATTTCTTGGTGCTGCACACGCAATGAAGAACTTAATGCACCCACATTTATCATTTGTGTTGGTAGGGGATTTGAAAAGTAATTCAGATCAAACAGCCACAGAAGGTTTAGAGGCTCATTATCAATTGAATTGCAAATTAAAATGTAATAAAATTTCTAACATCGAGCTTAAATATTAGCTTAATCTTAATTCCCTGATTTCAGGCACCAATTTCAAACTTAAAAATGCTCTGCTGAAAACTTCTCAAAATAGAGTTTAGTTGTTATTCCTTGTGGCCACAGAAGTATTAACTTTTTCAACTCAAAATTTCTTGGTGCTGCACACGCAATGAAGAACTTAATGCACCCACATTTATCATTTGTGTTGGTAGGGGATTTGAAAAGTAATTCAGATCAAACAGCCACAGAAGGTTTAGAGGCTCCTGGTGGAGAATTTTTGCGGTCGCTCTTGATAACCATGTAAACTACTACACAGCAAGAGTACTCCTTCATTACACTAACTAGTCAGAGTGTAACCAAATACCTTCCAGCAATACAAGCTATATGTGTATAGTACGAGGGAATGCCAGACCGTAAATGAGTGGGTATGAAAGCGTTAAATGTGTATGTTTTTTACCATTCCACACACATTCAGTGTTTGTCTGTGTATCTAATTCGATTCCTTTGAGCATAAAACATCCCTAAAAATATAACAAAACAAAAAATATGTTTCACTCGCAATAGTCTTATTGCTAAACTAGCGAGTTAGTACATCTAACCAATATGTTTTTTAGATAAAGTTGTCCTGTCAGTTTGAGTGGAATAAACCTTTATTGCATTCTCTTTTCTTACATTCCTTTTTTTTTTTTTTTTTTTTGTTTAAACACATTTTTATTTTTTCTATTTTTTATGATTTTTTTGTTTTTTCCTTCAAAACGATTAATTTCATTGAAAATTTAAAACGCACCATTGCTTCGAGCTCTTTCCATAGAATGAAACTCCCCTTTCACTGACCTGTTTTTCATTTTCCACTACCATTACTGATTTGCTTGGTGTATTGTTCTGCTTCAATAGGTCCCCTTAGGACTTTGTGAAAACGTACACTGTAACAAATGATAAGTAAGAACGGTATATTTTACTTTTCAGAATCGTTGATATCCTCAACCGAGAACTCGAATATTTTAGGAGTGGAAATTATATGGAATCTACGATAGATTATACAAAACATGCAATACAGAAAAAAATAAAAATTGATTTTAATTAAACAATTTGTGATATTAATTAAATTTGCAACCAGTTAACAAATTAATACTATCAATGAAATATTTTTTGATAATAACAAAATTTTCTACCATAACGTTGTTGATATAAGTAAACGTTTATTTCACTTAAATAAATTTTTAATAAAAACTGATTTTGTTTTTGATTAAAGCTTTTTTCACAATTAGAGCAACAATTTCGTTTTTTCTTCTATCTTATTTCTTCCCAAAGTATTTCATATATTTTCCTTTCATTCTATAAACAAAAATGTAACTGAAGTTTTTTTTAAAAATTTGTGTCAACTAGAACTTCAGCAACAATTTGTATAAAATTGTTCCTGACATTTAAAATAATATTTTTTAGATTTTAATGACAATTTTTTTTTTAAATGTTGTAAAAATTAATAATTAATGCATAATTGTGTTGTGGCTAAAATTTGCAGACGGTTTCATAATGCAAAATGTGTGTGGTTGAAAGAAATTGTTGCTCTTTTATGAACACAAAGTGAAAATTTATCTTTGATTGTGAACGAAAAAAAAAAATTGGCGTGAATTTTATTTGTGAGAGTTTTGAGTGGTTTTGCTGCAAATTTAAGTATTATAGCCCAAATAAATTGAACCAATTTTGAAAGATTTGAAAATCAAACTGCTCAGAAGAGATTAACAGCCAAATCACGAAAAAAATGTCGCATGAAATTTCTTAGTTTTTCCCGAAAAAATTTCAATAGCAAAACAGATAGGAGTTCATTAAAAACTCCAAGTGCGATTTTCGGAGGAATGCTGAAAACCAGCTTAACCACATGGAGGCATAAAATCATTGTGCTTCTGAGCGGAAAAACGTTTATTATTAAAAAGTACACAGCAGGAATAATTTCATTCGACGAAGTTGTGCCGGTTAAGCCCATTACTGTTGCCGATAAATCTGTCACAAAAGGAATTTTAAATAAATCATTTGAATTAAATTAGTTTTACTCAAAGTAACACAGCCACAACAAAAAAAATCATTTAAATAAGCAAAACAGTTTCTTCTTCACTTATTGTCACTTATAAATTTTTTTGTTCCCGATGAACTTAAAATTAAAGGATTTTTTGCCCAAGAAAATTATTTGCCGTGAGAAAAATATATCCTTGGAAATATTGGTGAATGTGCTGAAAAACAATTTAACCCATTTGCGCGGGTTTTTTGTTCCATACCAAAAAAAAAATGTGCAAACATGTGAAAAAGTTTACAATTTTCATTTTAAACACAAATAAATGTAAATATGTTACCTGTCTCCGGTAATATTTTAGTGTGAGATAATACCTTTTTTTTGCAGCCGCGTCAAGTACTTTTTAATGCAAGCAAGTGTTTTGCTTATTTACTTTATTTTTGTGTTTTCATAAAAGTTGTTATTTCACTTTTATTAAAATCATGTTCTTTTTTTAAACAAATATGACGGAAAATTTAAGCAGATGGTTTTTATTTCTATTAAAATTAGTGTTGTTAACGCTTTTTGGCATATACAGAAGTTGAATGTTCAAAATTGCTTCAACCGCGGTGAACTTCGCTTATTAGTTTTCTCTTTGAATTAAATATTTGACAGTACCGTTAACGGTTTAATCAAGATAATATTTAGTTTCATTGAAAAATGTTCCACATTTAAAACGTGTGTGTAACATTATCAAAATATTACACATTCATAAGGCATAATTTTTTTTTTTAGAAATGAAAACCGCATAAATCAGCTTAAAATTATTCTTGAAACTTAAATATTTATTTCTTTATGATGTCTGAGACACATTTTTTTTTGGTGCTACACATGAAATGAAAAACTAAATATACAATTAATTATTCACCACTTGTGGTGGTGGAGGATTTAAGCAAATTGAAAGATTAAAAGTTTGATAGATTTTTTTGAGTGTATGAGTATTTTCAAAAAAAAAAAATTACATTGAAATTGAGTGCGTTTGTTTAATTTTTTATTTTTCTTTTAAAGGCCAGAAGATCTATTGTGGATAAAAATATTTGTTGGCATATTGTCGTTCATACTTTGCAGCTCTTAATTTATTTTCTATAAAATTTTATTATTTTTGTTAAATAAAATTGTATCTTAACCACAACTTACAAGTCATATTTTTAATGATGATTATTATATTAAGACAAATACATTTTGGACATTTTTAAAGAATTTTGTCTGTATTCATAAACAGTTTTTAAATTTAATAAAGGTTTAAAAAACAAACTTTCTATGAAAATTTTTCTTAATAAACGTTCGTTAAATTTGATAATCGTTTATGAAGACGGGGGTATACTTATGAAATATATGGAAAGGCCTGGGGCCTAATTCTGGCAGTCGTGATTGAGTACTTTCTCGATTCGAAAGAAATTTTATTTCAGTCGATACTTAACGAATCGAAATTATTTGTTCAGTATTGTGAAACTTAAATTAATGCTTCATAACACTAAAAAAATAATTCCGATTCGTTCAGTATTGACTGAAATAATTAGATACTAAATTGCTTTCAAATCGAGAAATTACTCGATCACGACTGCCAGAATCAGGCCCCTGATGTTTAATGTAAACCACACTTAAACGTCAATTTTTTTTTTCGTCCAAATATGCATTCCCGGGTCAGTAGGAGATGTCAAAACACCAGTGCATGCTCGTACGGCTCATACTGGAGAAAATATTGCTGCTATTCGCGATAGTGTGGCTGAAGAACCGTCCACCACAACTCGTCGTCGTGTAAAACAATTGCACCTCTCGCTCATCGTTGATAAACATATGCATAAAGACTTGCATTTACACGCAAACAAGGTGCAATTGACTCAAGAACTAAAGCCTCTTGGCCATTCCAAACGTCGTCAATGGTCAGAATGGTGGCAAGAAATGCCAACGGTGGATAATCAATTTTCGAAGAAAATCATCTTAAGTGATGAGGCACATTTTCACCTCGGTGGATTCGTCAATAAGCAGAATTTCCGCAGTTGTCGAAAAACTAATGCAGCCACAAAGAGTGACTGTTTTGGTGCGGTTTATGGGCTGGGGGCATAATTTGTTCCAAAATGAATTACTGTGAATTGTGTTCGCTATCGTGAGATAATAACAACATTTTTATGGCCCAAATTGGAAGATATGGATGTGGACGATATGTGGTTTCAGTAGGTCGGTGCCATTTGTCAAACAGCTAACGAAACAATGTCGTGTTATCTCACGTGGTGGCGATGTCAATTGGCCGCCAAGATCATGTGATTTGGTACCATTGGACTCCTTACTGTGGGGTTAATTAAAAGAAAAGGTGTACGTTGATAAACTAGCAACAATTCAAGAGCCAAACGATATGATAATTCGGCACATTTTGCTTAATTATGCCTCAACGTCATCAAAAATTTGGACCATCGGATAGAGGTGTGCCGCTAGGTCGCAGCGGCCATTTGGCATATATTTTGTTCCATACATAGTTCTTTATCACAATTAAAGAAATGACAATGATTTTTTTTTTTTTTTTTTTTTTTTTTTTTTTTTCAATATTATTTATTGAATCTTCATACATTTAATATGAACTAACAATAATTAATCAAATCTTAACCTAATACTTTATTTTATGTCCTGCCAGTGCCAGACAAAAATTTTCTTTATCACGGGTTCTGTTCACTTATCTAGGTGTTTATCGCTCATCTAATTGGACAAGTGCTGCAGTGTCTCTTCTTCTTAAGCGAGTGTGGCCGCTATCATTTAAAATATTTCGAGCTAGTGGGTTCGGATGCAATTCGAGCCTTGTTAAGTATTTTACTGCATATTTCGTAATCACAGTTTTAACTAATGGAACATTGAGATCCTTGTGAATATTTGAATTTTTAACATACCAAGGGGCAGCTGTGATTATTCGAAGAAGTTTATTTTGGCGCCTTTGAATTTTTTCGATATTAGAAGCCGAGGCAGTGCCCCATAACTGAATACCGTAGCACCAGATAGGCTTTAAGATAGAGTTGTAAAGTAGGAGTTTACAGTCGAGACTAAGGACAGAGTTTCTTCCAATAAGCCAATGAATTTGTATGGCTTTTAGTTTCATTTGAGTTAATTTTGCCTCTATATGGCTTTTCCACGTCAAACGGCGATCTAAATGTATACCGAGATATTTTACATGCGAATTTTGAGGTATTATTTGATTATTGATTTTAATAGGGGGGCATGATTCCCGACGCAAGGTGAATGTTATATGTACGCATTTTTGCTCATTGACTTTTATCCTCCATTGTTTTAACCATATTTCTAGTTGAAATATATGATCCTGTAAGTAACGAGATGCTTCATAACTGTTTTCGTGGACGCTTAGAAAAGCTGTATCGTCTGCAAATGTTGAAGTTTGTGTGTAGTTGCTCGTTGGCATGTCCGAAGTATAAATTAAGTATAATAGAGGCCCCAGAATGCTTCCCTGTGGGACTCCAGCGCCAATTGGCTGAGGTGAACTAAGAAAATTTCCTTCTTTTATAATAAATTGACGACCGACTAAGTAGCTTTCTAGCAGCTTGTGTATGTTTGCTGGAAAATTTTGCTTCAATTTATGTAATAAGCCTTCATGCCAGACTTTATCAAAAGCTTGAGAAACATCGATGAAGAGAGCGGAACAATATTTTCTTTCTTCAAAGGCTTTTCTAATGGCGTTTACTATACGATGGGTTTGTTCAATTGTGCTGTGTTCTCTTCTAAAGCCGAATTGGTGGTTAGGTATACATCTATTTTCACTTAAAATTGGAGTTAATTTTGACACTAACAGCCTCTCAAACAGCTTTGATATATTAGAAAGTAAGCTTATAGGCCTATATGATTCAACTTTTGTGTGATCCTTTCCTGGTTTAGGTATCATGGTGACTAAGGAAACCTTCCATTTTTGAGGATAGTATTGAAGACGTAAGATAGCATTGAAAATTAAAAGAATAATTTTCTTTGCTGTGCTGGGTAGCTCCAAAAGCATTTTGTTGCTGATCTTATCAAAACCAGGGGCTTTTTTGGGGTTTAATTCACAAACAGCCTTTTCGATTTCTCTTATCTCAAATCTTAGGGGAACAGCCGCTCTAGCAGGAACAGGTGGTAACACGACCGCAGTATCGTGAGATATATTTGGGGTAAATACGTTTTTTAAGTGATTAACAAACAGATTTCCCTTTTCGTTATCATTTCTTGCCCAACTTCCGTTCAAGTTTCTTAATGGTGGCTTAGAGGCGACTGGCCTTTTTAGATTTTTAGCTGCACGCCATAATGAGTAGTCTGATTGCGGAGTTGCATCAAGTTCCTTAAGATATTTTTGCAGAGAAGCTGTTTTTTGAGTCTGTAGTAACTTTCTTAGCCTTTTTGTACAATCTTTTAATAAACTCTTTAGTTGAGGGGATCTGTGCAATTGCCACTCTCTTCGAACTCTTCTTTTTTCAGACAGGAGACGCTCAACATCTGTGGAATAAATTTTAATATTTTTAGCTTTGTTTGGGGTATTACTGGAATGTTGCACAGCTAGCTTCAGAAAACTGTCAAAATTAAGAATAGCGCGATCTACGTATTCCGGTGTACTAAGCAGAATATTTTCTGTGCAATGGGTGCTGAGATATTTTTTATATTTTAGCCAATTGATTTGTGTAGCTGGCGTCGCTAAGTAACCAGTTGGAGATACAATTCTATTGGGGTTCATTAAAGTAACAATTGTTGGTGTGTGGTCGGAAGATAATTCTAAGGAAGCTTCAACATAAATCGTTCCTAAGGGAATATTTTTAACCACGCCAAAATCGATGACATCTGTTATTTTTTGCTGATCAGTAGGCCAATATGTTGGTTGTCCGCTCGCTATCACATTCAAATCCATTTTAGAAATAGTATTAAATAGAACACGACCCTTTGGTGTTATAAGTCGGGACCCCCAGAAGGTATGTTTAGCGTTATAATCGCCAGCGGCCAGGAAACAAGGTCCTAATGATTTAAAATAATTATAATATTGGCCTTCAGATATTGAATATCTAGGTGGGGAGTATAACGATGAGATTACTACGTTTCTATTTAATTCTTCAACGCAAATGTTTGTTGCTTGAAGATAATCTTCACAATGATCACCCATGAGGTAGTGTTTGACTCTGGTTTTTATTAAAATGGCAGAACCTCCACAAGCTCTATCTCGAGGGTCCTTGGTATCATATAGTGTATAACCATTAATTTTAAACGTATTTCTTGAGGACAAATGAGTTTCAGAAACCATCATGACATCAATTTGTTTATTTTTAAGAAAGTATTCTAATTCATTTTTATGTTGGCGGATGCCGTTTGCGTTCCAAAAACAAATTTTTAAACAGTTCATGGTTTGTTAAGTACAGCTTGCAATAACATCGATTGCATTCTAAGAATCTCCTGCATCATATTACCCATTGTGTTTGTAAAATTATTTACTGTTTGCACTAATGTTTCCATTGTTTTTTCTAAACGACTTAAATTAGAGACTGGAGTTTCATCATTACCTGGCGAGGCACCTTGCATTGGCACATGGTTTGATTTTAGCACGTTAGCGTAAGAAATTCTGTTATTACCAGGCTGGGGGGCTTGAATTGCATTTGTGTTTACTTGATTTGGTACCTGCATTTGAGGGGGATTAGTTTTCGGTCCAGCCGACTGCTTGACGATAGTATACACAGGGCATCCTCTATAATTGGCAGTGTGATTGCCGCCACAGTTACTACATTTTTTTACGTTGGGGTCGGTTTTAGACTTATCGCAGAGAACTGTACCATGTAATTCACCACATACTACACAAACAGGGGGTAAATAGCAGTATGCCTTAGTATGACCATATTCTTGACAGTTTAAACATTGAACGGGACCATTTCTTTTGTGTGGCTCTTCTATAGTTATTCTTCTATAGAGAATATATTTCAAATTGTAAATAGGATGCGTTTCGTTTTTTTTAAGCTTTACGTCACCGGGTTCAAACTCCACTCGAAAAAGTGGTTGGGGATTTTTTTCTCTATTTTTAATATTTACTACATGTTTTATTTTGAAGCCTTTTTCTTCTAGGAATGTTTTTACCTCTTCAGGGTCCACACATGAGTCAATTCCCTTAATCACTACCTGAAGACCTTTACTGCTCTTTAGTTGGTATGTATAAAAGTTTTTTTTAAGTGCTTCAAATTTGGTTATTATTTTGCGAAAATCATTCTCATGATTGACTTGTATTTTAGTCTCGTTTATACTACCACGCTTGATAGCAGCTACGTAAAACGAATTTTCTCCAATTAACGAAATTAAACTCTTTATAAGCTCATTTGAGTTTTGCTCCCTAAGATATATCGGGGGAGGCTTGGACGATTTTATGACGTTTGGTGCTTCAGAGGATTCATCCTCCAGAATTGCAAAACGATTTTGAGAATTTATTTTATCAAAAGATGGTACTTTTGAGGCCGAAGCAACTGCTGCAGAGGTAGGGCTGCGACCACGTTTAAGCACTGTTATGTACCTGTCCATACCAACTTGTACTTGAGGCTTTTGACAACTTTTTACTTGAGATTTTTCCATTGCGTCTGTGTTTGAATTCATGGTAACATTTGTTACTAAAATTGTTTTTGCCGAAGCGGCAACACTTGCAGGCACTAGCGAGAGATTAATATTTTTTAATGTCTCAGCATCAACCGTCTTTGTAAAAACAGAGGGCGAAAGGGAACGTGTACGAGCAATTGGTTTAGCCGTTAGGTAGTTAAAATTGTTTTGTTTTGTTTTATTTGTTTCAGTATTGCACTCTTTAGCATTAACTGTTACGTATGCATTTCTTTCATCTAGTTTTATTGTTGTTACATTGTGACTACTCATGCAAAAAGTTGTTTTTGTTTATCACTGTTTTACTGTGCTTTTTTTATTTTTATTATTTAATGTATTGCACCAAAAAAGAATTTTAAACAAAATGTTTTTGTACAGTATATGTGTACATATGTATGTACATTTATACATATATTTTTTTTATTAATTTTTTCGTTTTTGATTATTGTTCACTTTTATGTTAAAGATTTATTTAAAAAAAATGCGTCCATTCGCTAATTTGTTATATTAAAATATCAAATGTAATTAATAATTCAATTGTATGCGGGATTAAGAATACGCGTCTGTATCGCAACAAAGCACAAACCGAACTGTGTCAATGATTTCCAAAATAATTTGTGTTTTATTCAAAATCAACATCGGCCCTTAAAATTTAACTCCTTTATATCCTTTAAATTATATAAATTATAACTTTATAATTCTTTTAGACGACAAACCCCCAATTTCACCGAGTTCAGATAAAACTTACTATTACTTTAACTTCCAGTTAACAATATATGTTTAAAGCTGATAAAAGTGATAGTTAATTATAACTGAGCTTGTTGCAATTGGGGGTTAAAGTCTTAAAATTCAAACTTCTCCTAATGCGACTTTTGAATTCCTTTAACTAGACTACTAAAAATCCAGACAAAAACCACTTAATATATATGGCAAACATATTTCGCCCTTTAAAGGATCCATGGTCCTTCTAAAAGCAGTTCTGATTAAAAAGAAGTGCAATATTTGACAACCTCTACCGAGTGCAAGAAAAAACATGGAGTGGTCTTTAATTGGTATCTACAATTGACGAGCCAATTGTTATAAAAATTGACAACAGTGCATTATAATTCGTTTCAATTTTAGGTATTAAAAAGTTTTGTCCAAAAGTTTGCTTGAGGCCTAAAGTAAATTATCGGCCGACCTTTACAGAATTTGGCAGGGTGATTTCTAGTAAAGTATCCAAGATTTTTTTATTTTTTGAAATGTTAAAGGATAAGTGCCTAAAATTCTTCTTAAATTGACTTAGATTTAAATTAAGATAAAAATAACCTTTTTCCCAATCCAGAACCAATCGGAATCAAGCACTAATTTAGCTCGTGTCAACCACTACAATTCATACCCAAGACATATTTCCTTTTAACCCTCATCCGAAGGCCTTAAAAATAATAGTTTATTTATTTAATTACTGCTCAATTAAATGTCTACTCTTATCTTTCTTTTATAGTATCTTTAAATACCCCTTTTTCAAGTAGATTATTTACAAGTTTTCAATTCTCTTTTTAGTTTGTATTATTCATTATGTCAATTTTCTGTAGTTCCACGTCCCTTTTCTTTGTTAAATTAATATCAGTTAATTAATTGCTGTCTATTTTACGGCCAAACAAAAACAATTTAAAAGACCAAAGAAAGAGTCAAGTAGAGTTGTTTTGTTAATATCTAAATTTATACTTTTATTTTTCTGTCCGTTACTAAGATAAATGTTTAAACAATTTATAACATTTCTCTCAGTAAAAAACTGTTTATTTTATAAATATCAATAAAGTAATTTTAGTTTCTTTCTTTGCTTATTGAAAGATTGTAGTTAAACAATTTATTTGGTATTAAAAATAACACTGGGCCATGACAAACACTTTGAGGGATAAATGACAGAACATCAATAAAATAAATGGATGTTTTTATAAACATAATTATCTTATCAATAGAATACAATAAGGAAATGCACAGTGGCCAATGGCGGCCAAAAAAGTTTTGTGTTTTATGCCACAAAAAAAATTTGAAATTTTCTAAGCCAAATTGGTTGGGGCTGTTAAACATGATTTATTTTTCTCAAGAAGAGTTTAAGAGATATTCAGACGATGTATCTAAGAAAACATCTTATTTTTTTAGGTTATGGCAAGAAGTTAAAAATTTTTGAACCAGTGTTATAGCTTCACTTCGAAACATACAAAGCATTTCTTAATTTGGCACTTGGATAACTCTGTGGTGTTCATGGGCAACCACGTGTGTTAATTTTATTCGATTTTGAGTTGATGGTGCCGCATTGCTTAATTTTTGCGTGGTTCTTAAAATTTCTCAAGAAATATGAAACAATTCCGATTTTTAAACGTAATGACCAATTTCAAAAAGTTCAATACCAGTCCATACTTTGATCTACAATGGTTTTTTTGGCTCTCCTAAAAAATTGATTTTAAGACAAACGTGGTTGCCCATGGAAACCGCAAAACTATGTTACTGTTAATATTGAAGCAAACTGGATAAACTATTTTTGTCATTTTAAGGTTTTAAAAGTGGAATTTTGTACTTTAAAATAAAATAAGCCATGATTTTTCCTTCAAACACTGAATTTACATGATGAATTTTATGACGTCTAATTTTAGACGTCATTTTTTTGTTTGAGAGCAAGCGGTGTAGAGAAGAAAGAGGAAGAGAAAACAGAAATCATGTCTATTTTTCTACCCCTCTTTCTTCTCTACGCCGCTTGCTACCAAACCAAACAATGACGTCCAAAATTGGATTTTGTGCGCGTAAATTTTTTATTTTTTTTGATAAGTGAAGTAGTGGTTGTAAGTTAAAGCCAATAGTACACGGAATGTATAAAGACACATGCGCATTTGGTTCTAACGTAATTTTGACGACACTACAAAGCCACAATAGCAAGTTCCTGATGTGTGATGACGACAAAATTACATCCGAACCTCGTGCGCATGTACACTCACAATATTATTACAGTAACGGACTGTAGTTTATTTAAGAAATATTCCGTTCAGTCATTTTTAAATAAATAAACATTTAAAATTCCAAGCAAATTTATTTTTAACTGATTCCAACAGTTATTCAAAAAACTAAGTGCATATTAATACGGATTTTCAGTTGCAGTTAATATTGTCCGTTGATTGAGTTAAATTCTTCTTTATGTTAAAGTAAATAAAAATGTAATTTAAAGCAATGAAAAGTTCATTTAATTTTTACTGTCAAAAATTCAACCGCGAATTCCGTAAAAACAAATAAATATGCAGTTATATTATAAAAAATTTATTGTCAAAATGTCAACACCATATTCAGTAAAAACAATTAAATATTCAGTTATTTTAATAATTTTACTACCAAAAATTAATTTTTACTTATCTATAAAAAATGAATTGCTTGTTTTGTGTAAGCAATTCCCATTTTCTATTTGTTAAAATAATTTAGTTAAATACATCAAATTTTAAAAGTAAAATAATTGCGAAGCCATATCGGTCATGCTGCTGGTGTCTTATAATTGAGAGTTCTTCTGTAAACAACGTGGTCAGTACAACAAAAGTAAAACAAACGTCTGTAACTGGGTAAGTAAATAAAAATATTCTTTTGTGGAGTAAACGAAAATTTAATAAAATAACTGAATATTTATTTGATTTTACGGAATATGGTGTTGAATTTTTGACCGTAAAAATTAAATGAACTTTTTGTTAAAAATAAATGAAAAATAGGTAGACCGGTTTTTAATTGAACTTTCATTTATTTTATATTACAATTTCAGTTAATTTTACGTACAGAATATTGTGAGTGTAGCTTTTTACATTCCGTGTACTATAGGCTTACGATCTAATTAAATCTACTGCTGGTAAGTATCAAAAGTAGTAACTTCGTCTATTTATATAAAATATAAGCCAGTCTGTCTTCGTCTAGCCTAAAAAACTTAAGCCAGAGACCTCAAATATTGAATGTAGACTCCTCTCCAAATGTGTAAATATAATAATTAGAACATTTTTGGAAATTAAATTTCTAAGGGTGATCTAACAGACGTAGACGTAAAGTTCCAAAAATATTATTATTAAATCAGAAATAAAATTGACATGTGCTTGGTAATTTTTTTTAAATTTGTAAATTTTAACGTGAAAAAGGGCTATAATATAATCTTGGTAGTTTTTTGTAGCCCATTTATCTTCTTAAAATAGAAATAAAACTTCAATTTGGTTCGCCTTACCCAAAGAAACTCTCAAGCACATTTTGGATCTTTTCGGTAATTGAAACATACAAATATTTTTGGTACTTTTTTCAAAACAGCTATTTTTGTATTGCATACCAAATAGTTTAGGATCGTCAATGATAACTTGGCAAATCCCTGTATGTGCATGTCCAAAATCTTAGGGAGGACTCAAATATGATACTCTTCTTAGGTCAGCTATTTTCTCATAGATATGAAGAAGTTATAGAATTTTTGCCATAATCGACCACCTTGGAATGTGGAAAAAGTATTAAGAAGTTACTTTATGGTTGCTGTTATTAATTCCATTAATTTTTATGTTTTACTGGCAGCCCTGAGCCAGATAAATTTGCTAAAAAAAAATCATAATTTTCCTGAGAAAATTTTTAAATTTTTTTATTAATGTTATGATTTTGCTGAAATTCACAAAATATATTTATCAAGCAATTGTATAATATAATTTAAAAATATTCATTATTACAAAGTTGGATAGACCACTAATGGCAGTAATTTTACTTTTTTCAACAATTATTTGGCCTACGAATTTTTCGCTTTAGTTTTCTTTTTAGTTTTGGCAATTTTAACTCCATAGATTTCTATACACAGCTTGATTTCTTTTTGTAGAATTTATGGCCATAAAAGACACACAAAAGTAATTTTTTTCTGATCTTCTAAAAGGAAGCAATTGTAATCTTTGTTGGCTACAACATCATTCTTAGAATCTTAAAAGACCAATGCTTATGGAATTTTTAGACTATTAGATTGATATAATTCCTGCGGTTAAAAAAGATCCGAGATTGCAATCTTTTCTTATAGATCTACGAAGAAAATTTTTCCTGGACTACTACTTATATGATTGACGGTTTAGTTAATTTAAAAATCACGCTTAAGATCTATATTCCTGAGATGCGGGAGGTGTCGACTATTCAATTACAGAGAAAATTCGCTTCTCGGTCGAACTAGCGCTATGTGGAATAGACTCCCAGAAGAAGTCTTCCCAGTCTACTAAAATAAGAGAAAATCGAAATAATGTCAAAAAAAAAATTAACACAATGCATCGCACTACACGCAGAGAAAAAATATGGTTGGGCATGGTTACGGCAACCACACTGTGTTTATTGTAACAATATATTGCTGTTGTACACAAATAATTGTTATTTTTATTAAATATCAGCAATATTATAGTTACTGTAAACATATTAATGTTTATCGCAATTATAAATTTGAGTATTGTTGACCGAAAAATAATTATTTTTCTAACAACTAAATTATGATAACTTTCAAAACATATTATATTACTCACAGCCATAACATGATATTTAATAGCCATAACATGATAACTTTATATACATTTATCATAATAAGTTTAAGATGCAATCAAAATATCGTTACTCTAATAATATTTTGGTATCGCCATTTGTAAAATAATTTTGTATCAGTTGTGTCGTGTTTTAAATAAACGTATCGAATTATTTGTTAGTGAGTAGCTAAATAATAAAAAAATAACCATTAAAATAAACAAGAAATTAAAAAAAAAATAAAGATAAAACATTAAAAAAGGGTTGTAGTGTCACAAATTAAAATTTCTTTGCTAAAAAATTTTAATAATCTTAAAGTGGTGGAAAAATTTGTGAAATATTGATGCAAAATATTAACCATTACTGGTAAGTTTTGTGTTATTTTAAGAGAAAAATAATGAAAACTCCATAAAATAATTTATAAATAATTGCGACCTACGACAAAAAGATTACAGTAACTATATTATGTTTTTTATTTTATCATAAGTATTTTTTCTAAATAAAAATATTATGTTTAAAGTTGTATCATATTATGATGTAAAAAATTTATGTATAACAGTTCATATCACTTTGCATCATAATATGATTACTTCTAAACTTATTATGATTGCCATGACAATAATATGATTACTTCTAAACTTATTATGATTGTCATGACAATAATATGATTACTTCTAAACTTATTATGATTGTCATGACAATAATATGATTACTTCTTAACTTATTATGGTTACCATCACAACAATATGATTACTTCTTATCTTATTATGATTACCATGACAGTAATATTATAACTTCTTACCGTTTTATGATTAACAGGATAACAATATGGTTAAGGGAAAAATATTATGATGTAATATTACGAACATATTTGGTCATAATATGATTTAATAACAATCGTAATATGGTGACTACAATCATGAATCTTATCATAATATGTTGCTCTTAGAATATGTTTACCACAACCATGTTTTTTCTTTGCGTGTAGTAGGGGGCATTTAAGGTAACGCTATTAGTATCCAGTTTTAACCACAAAACGGTCAAGTATGTTTTTTAGTCCATAGTAGTTTATTTCTTAAAAATTTAGAAACCAAAATTCATATTGCAAAATCATAAATTACTTGTGTTAACTTTAAACGCCATTATTAAAGCCCAAAATAATTTTCACCTCCATTTCCAACACACTTGATCAAAGAGTCATCTTTGGTCTGTCCTCTGCATATGTTCAACTTATAAAATCTTATGTTAGTACATGTGCAATCCATTGCTATACCTTTAATTAAGTTGACCAAATCTTCTTAATTAATACTTTATGCCTACTGGCTGTTTGGCTATTGAACAGTACTGACCATGTGCAACTGGCATTAAGAAAATTGATATGTTTGCTTCTTCAATAACAAACAAATACTCTTAGAGAGCGATTGCAATTGAATATATGTGCAAGTGTACCATAACACATAATCGAACAAGCACCACCTCATATTACGAATGCCAAAAAGGCCTAACAGGAATAATGTGCATATAGACCAAAATAAACATACACCAATATGAGAATATTGTTATCGTTGTATAATAACGACTGTTGCTTAAAGTACATATAAACTAACCACACATATATAAACACACTAACACACACACACACTTACACTTATACACATTTAAGCCATAAACAGATTGACCAACAATGTTAACCAAACAATATCACCCACTACAGTTAAAATAATCTATAACACTACAGTGTGGGTGTGAGATAAAGCAAACAACCAAAGAGAATTCCCCGCCTAATACCCACATACAAACGCCAGCACATTTTTGGCGTCATTTATTCACATAAAATCTTTAAATTAAATCCACTGCATTAAATTTACGGAAAATTAATATTTTCACAAAAAAGGAAACTTAAGTCATGGAAATGACTTTTATACCAATCGATTGAAAATACTCGTTGTCAAACTTGGCTTTTTCTAGGTCAGCAGATCGTCATGCCGTGTATCACAAGGAATTTTTTTTGCAATTTTTAGCTTCACAATATAAAATTTGTCCAAGGGAAGACGAACTGAAAACATCAACTTTGGGAAAAACAAGCCAAGATGCGAGTTCCATAAGAAAAGACAGATATTGGGATTGCGCACATCGGTGGATCTGTTAAATTTACGACAGAAAACGATCTTATCTTATTTTTTGATTTTGTGATTTACGTGAAGATCATTTCGGCACGACGAAAATATATTAATGGCTTTTCTAATATGTTAGGATAAACAATGACGATTGATATTATTCTAGTATAAGATCCCTGATCGATATTTTTCTTATTGACTGGTTAAAAACTCAACTTTGCCTTGTGCCACGATAAGTTAAAGGCCTACGATTAATCTTCTTCTATCACTGTTCTCTTTATTGACTTTTTAAAGATCCTTGATTGTTGCCCTTTGTCAACTAGATAGAGATCGGCTAGTGATGTTCTGTATGATGCATTAACACCCAAGATTTATATCTATTTTTGATTAGTTTAATAGATATTCTTCCTTGACCAATTAAATACCAAAATGGCAATCATTCTCTGTTATTGAAAGTCGATTAAAGGCGTTCCCTATCAATTTTAAGACCGGCCGTCGGGGGCGCTCCTTGTCCACTAAAATATCTACGATAAATGGCGATCTTTGTTTACATAAGAACTTCGATTGATGCTGTTCGTCGTCTTCTCAAACACCACGATGTATATTGTTCATTAACTTTGTTCATTTACTTTAATATCATGATTGATGTCACTCCTTGCCTACTTAAGACCCACGAATAATACCTCTCCTGGAATACTTAAAGATCCATCATTGTTATTACTCCTTTCCTGTTTAAAGATCTAAGGTTGACCTTGTTTTTGCCTGCTTAAAAACTAAAGTGCAATGAATGAGCACATTCATTTACTACTCAGCGATCCATGATTAAGGCCGTTCTTTATCTCCTTAAATTCCATGATTAACGCCTGCCAATGATGGATGCCTTTTATTGTACAATAAATCAACGATTCAAAATGTTTCTTTATTCCTTATAGACTACAACTGATGACGTACTTTGTCCACATATTGGCTCTCGACTAAGTTGTTGTTTCCTGACTACGCTTCAACACAAATGTTGAAACACGTACAATGTGCAGCTGTAGCAGCAGCTTAAAGCTTTTTCCAGTTTATGCAACACAATCAGCCATTCAGACATGCAATCATTCATTCAGGCATACAGCCAATGCAGCAGGCAAAGCTGTTCTGTATCATCATGGCCTGGTAGGAGTTAGTTTGTTTGTTGGTTTTCCATTTTTTTTTTTTTTTAACAAGGACAATAACGTTGACTATGCCGTTGACATTCAATGCATCCAACCCCTGTACATTTGTATAGGATTTACCATGAAAAATTCTGTTGTATTTTCGAGTGGTTTGTTGTTTAATTTGGTTTTTCGTTCGTTTTTAATTTCCCCCATTTTACCGGCAGCCATCATTCACAGCGATGGTCAAATGCTGTGACAGACATTTACCAGACATTTTACCAACCGACCCACAGTTTGCATATTAACATTATTATTCCCAAATAAAAATAGTTGTTAAGTTGCATAAATACCCAGTAATATATTTTTGTAATAGTTATTTTTTTCAGCATTTTGTTTTTTCTTTTTTTTCGTGGGAAGGGGGTAGAGGTTAAATTGCCATTTCTGATGTTGGAAATTACGACGATGATAATATTAAAATTTACGGCATTAAATTTCCTAAAAAGTTTTACTCTCATTAAGCTGGTGACAGAGGCAAATACATAAAATGTTAGTGTAGGATTTTAAGTGTTATTCTGAGCAAATATCAACCCAGCAAGCAAAATACTTCGACGTTGTCTTAGCCAGACATATACATTTATCTTTCAAATGAATGAGTTCATTCTTAGAGACTCCCCAGTCAGCAAAATACTCCGACGTTGTCTGAATCAGACATTTCTTGCAAATGTCTGATTTCAGTCTTAAGCCCCAACTATTAAATGCAAAACTTCTGTCAAAAATTAACAAAAGCCTCTCAAATGCATTTAAAAATACATAAACAAAATCACAAAACATTTAATCCAGTACGGAAAGGGCGATCAGTTTCGCACTTTGCTTACGCAAATGACAGAAGCGCACGTTGCTTAAGCCAACTCAAGAATATTATAGTTGTGCCTTCAAAGACTTTGCTCAGATTTTTGCCAGACATTGATTATACGCACTGTCTGGCCGCTTGCTGATAGATTTCACAGGGGTGCTTATGTACCGATATGTCCAATAGATTTCAAATTGAATTCATTCAGATTTGTCAAATGGTGTTTTCTTTTCTACAAAAAAATGTGCCTTTTTTAAAAAAAAAATGCAATTTGGTGTCTGTTTCTTAAAAATTTTGCATCCGAAAAGCATGAGTTTTATAGAATAAAACAAGCCACCCTTTTCGGGAGCAAAATTTTTAAGAAAAAGATACCAAATTGAATTTTTTTTTAAAAAAAGGCACATTTTTTTGTAGTAAAGAAAACACCATAAGTTGTTATGGGTGTGTGTGTATTTTTTTAATAATTACAATTCCCATTAAGTTGAAAATATTTAAATATTTTATTGATTTAAAAAAAAGATTAAAGAAATGGTACGTATGTATCTGTCAGCTATCTTTTAGAAGACAATAGGAATATCGGCTAATACATCAGATTTCCCATCCCTTTTTTAAAGATTTCTGTCAGATATCTATCAGATTTGGCAGCAACCACTTCATACATTACTGGGCGAGAAACCTAACAGAACTCGAATACGATTCCGACGTCGGACTATTTTACTGTGCGAAAACATGGTTATATAATTGCATTCGACATTCCTTCAGCTGTCTGTCAGAAGACAAAAAGAATTTCGTCTTGAATTTCCCATGCTTTTCTTATCAGATTTCTGCCAAATGTCTATCAAAAATGTCGGCAAAGAAAAGCCCAGAAATTCTTCCGACCTTGCTGACAGAATTTGTTTGAATGAGTTTATACAGTTTTTAAGCAGAGATCTGACAGAATTCGTATATGATTCTGACATTGTTTGTCAACGTTTTTCTCTTTACATTCCCCACTACAATTGATTAGAATTCTTCCAACATTAATTGTAGTTGTAAGTAGGTTAAGATAAAACCAAATAAAAACAAAAACAAGTCGATTAATTGTTTTCGCAAACAAAATAAAAAGCGGTTTGCCAGTCAGTTTTTTAGGACGTGCACCTGCCAGTTTATTATCAAAATAACTTTCGTGGGAATACACAATTTAATTTAAATGATTTTGTTATTCGTGCTTAATTCCCAATTTTTATTATTTGATAAAAACAGAATATTTTCGTAGCAAAATTTGAAAAAATGTTTACTAAATAACTTTTTATAGCAACTTTTTCTCCAAAATGTCCTATAAATTCTTTACTATTTACAACAGATTTAAAGGATCTTTGTTTTTAATTTAATCTTTTTAAATCTCCATTAAACTATTTTTTTACAACAGTCTTTTTTGCTTTCACATTTTTACATTTTCACTTTTTTATACTTTTGTTTTTCTTTTTCGCAATCTGTATATTTAAGCCATTAGAAAGGCTTCAATTGACCCCCTTAATTGGCTTTTAATTTCCATTTAATTGACCGTTAATATGGGCAAATTAAAAAACATTACTTTACTGTAAAATACAACCTTCCACTAGTGACAACAAAAAAAAAACTGACAGACAGCTACGCAATGCAACGAACTGAGATTTTGTTTAAATGATTAAGAAAAAAAAATGAGAAAATTTTTTCATTCATTTAAAGTGGTCGAACGGAGAAGAACCACGTCAAAATGGGGTCAGATATCATACAACCCAATACTCAAGTTCAAATGCACATACATGCATATGTTTTTACTCAAATCAAAATGCATGAAGAGGTTAAGGCTTACAAATGAATACAAGAATATTTTTCACATCTGTATGTTTGTATTGAATATGTGTTGGTGTAGGCTCTCCTGCAGATACTTATGTGCATACATATGTTCTCGTATGAGCAACATCTGTTTGATTTAAATTTCAGTTTTAAATTTCAATCTTTTTTCCCCCTCAAGATTTCTCTTACAATTGCTGTTGAGTCTAGTGGCTGCAATAGCAGTTGTTATTCGTTTACCGACAACATTCTTGATTAATGTTGATGCTGTCATTATTATTCTTGTTTGATGCTGGTGTTTCAGTAGCAGCAATTTGTGTATGGTGATGTTGCCAATAATAATAATAATAATGATGATGCTAACGATGATGATGGTCGTGGTAACATTGTCATCAGTATTGCTCTTGAACGAACATGTTGTCCATATTGTTTATTTGTCTTTGGGTGTGCATATTTATATTTGTCTCTGTCAATTTGTTTACGCACATTTGTATGTCTCATGTTCTGTGATCAATTTTTTGTAAAATATTCTCTTTTTTTCCCTGCCAATTTGCATCGTTTTCTCCATAAAACCAATCATATTTACAATTTTTTTTTTGTTTAAAAAAAAATAAAATCAATTGTATGTAAAATGATGCCAAGAGTTGATATATTCTCTACTTGTTAGAGGAAAAATGGACAGAAAAATTATTGATATTTTTTAAAACTCAAGTGCATATAATTTGAGACTTTCTATGTTACAAAGTTGCTGTTTGCGTGAAAAAGGGATTATGTTATATTTTCAAAAGTATGAGCAAAGATACTTTTATAAGAAATAAACTCTGCAATCTTAATGATTGTTTCTATTAAAGCAATTTTGGTAAATTTGTATTCAAATAGATACAGATTGCTTAGAGTTTGCCTTTCATTTTCAAGTGTAAAATCTTTGCCAATTAAAGGCAGACGTAATAGCAGAACAACGGTGTTAGAACTTGATCGAAATATGTTATAATACTACCAGTTTCCTCATTAATTGCAGCACGATATACAAATAAAAGTCGTTCCTACGACAATCCGTTCTACGCATGAACCGAGTTCAAGCAATAACGGCAAAATATTGAAACTTATCAACGCCTGAATTTCAAGTCTCTCTGCTACAACAACAGGAAATAAGAGCATTTAGCCTTCTGATATGTGGCTTTCATTAGTGTAGACAGATGTTGAGATTTGTTTACATATTAATGGCCATTTTCTCAATCTATCGACAAACTGTCTGTTACTTACTGACAACATACATTTATTACACCGATAAACTGTCCGTTAACGATTTTCGGGTTTTCAATATACCGACAAAAAATATTGGTTTCAGTTGTCAACACCTCTCAAAATACATGTAAAAGTTGAATTTATCTGTACGGCTAATAAAAGGAAAATAAATAATTGGCAAATGAGTGGTGGTTAGCTTTGCGACAGAATAGAAGCAAATGAGACATTGAGAAAACCAAATTTCTTTAATTTGCAGTTTTTCGCAGGGAAAAAGATAATCGCGTAATGAGAAAACGGCCATAAGTATTATAATTTTGTTTTTGGAACAGATTTATAATTTATAGTGTCTTTAATTTCATGTACACAGAAAAAATTATTTTTCGAATTCAAACAAAAAATTTGTAGTATCAAAACATTTTTTGTCTGAAATCGGTCCTACAAACAAATTCGCATATTCAAACAATTTATTTGCATTTTGTTTACTTAAAAAAAACACTGATTTTTTCAAACAAATAATTTACAGAATCAAACAAAAAGTTTACTGAAATTCATATAAATTTCAAACAAATAATTTTGCTGAATCAAACAAAAATTTTTTGCACGAGCAATGACGCGCACCCAAGCTATCACTGAAGGAGAAGATGAAGGCAGAAGCATAGCGGCGGCTGGCTTTTTGAACGAAGTCTTGTTTATACACACAATGTTTTTCTTCATCACTCACTGTTGCTGTATCCTTTCCTTGGCTAAAGAAGAAGAAATGTAACAAACAATGCCAGCAGACCGACTCGATATGTTTTTCGTCATCATTTTATTTTTGTATTTGATGTATTTAAGTAAACAGTTTTCAAAAATTGAATACGGGATTTTGTTTTTCATTCTTTTTTTCCAACTTTGAAACCAACCAAAAATTTATTTTGTTTCTTATAATGTTGTTGTTGTTTAAAAACGAATGAAACCTTTGTTTACCTGATATTTTTTATGTTTTTTTCCTACAAACCTCGTCACGCTTTTTATCATCTTTCTTATTGTTGTACTTTTTTAAGGGTCCAAAAATAGACTGCATGTGTTTTGTGTTGTTGTTCTTATATTTCACATAAAGAAGTGTTGCTTACGATCAAATAAAAAATGCAAAAAACGACAACATTAAAGAGCGTTAAATATTTCATACAAAATTATGAAAAATTGAAACCAATAGCGCGTATATTATATTATTGAAAAGTTGTCAACATTTTTGTTGGTTAAATAAAAATCAAACAAAAATATTAATTGAATTAGTAAAAAAATTTGTAGAAATTAAAAAAAATTTCAAACAATCGTTTGTTTGAAAATAATTCGGCAATAATTTTTTCTGTGTAATCTAGAAATTGTATAAAGGAGAAATAAAGTCTCTAAAATTTTTACAATTTTATACGATTTGTTCCCTTATTTTCAGGTAAAGATTTGGAATGTTCGATTATTCTATGAAATTAATTCAATAACCCTTATATGCGCGGCGAAACAAAACACCTCCTATTGCGCAGCAAGGTATCCGAGTACCTACATAAAAGATACGTAGAAAACAAGCATTTTCGCTATAAATATCTAGTTAAACTCTGTAAAATATCAATGGACTTGGTAAAAGATACTTAATTACTTACTTTGATGGCGCTACACTGGAAAAAAAGCTGATGTATTTTGACGTCAGTACTATGAAAAACGTCTTCGTTTTTGACCCCATGGCACTTTTCATCATTGTGATGTCAGCCTTGACATCACTTAGACAAATTGTCATCAGGTGAAATAATGTCATCAATGGGATGTTACATCGGCATAACAGAAATGACGAACTAGAGTCAGGTTAATAATAAATGTCATCACTGCTATGGCATAGTAACATGGGAGAATAGACTTATTAGGCTCAATTTAATGTCAACCTGTCATTTACTTACTCGTTTTACATGTTTGTTTCACTTTTGTTGTATTCCGTCATTTGTTTACAGAAAAACTCTCAATTAAAAGACACCAGCAGCAAGCCCGATATGTGCTTATCTAAATAATTTATTTAATGCAAGCCGCATGCTACAGTTTGACATTTAATATTAAATTAAAACTAAAATATAAAATTTCAAATAGTAGCATGAAAGATATTTAGATTTCGTGCTAAGCTTCTGTTTCATGAAATCTTTCTGTGTGATGTGTCGTAAATTGTTAGACAGTTTTTTATTATGCAGAATCTTAATACGTTTCGTCCTTATCAAGAGATTAAAACGTATGTATGTATAAAAACGAACAAAGACATATCGTCTATGAATTTTACGTTGATCGAGAATATATTTTATTTAAGGGATCTCCGCTAATAATTATTGGATTGGTGGAGGTAAAAGCTTGAAAATACTAAGGTAAAGTGTCAGTTTTAAGTAAAATTTTAGGATAATGTAGGTCTTTCTGTTTATATGTCTGATGGTATAACATCGAGCTGGTAGGAGAGGATCTAAAAAGGACCAAGGATTAACAATTGCTAAATTTATAACACAAAATGCCACATTCATTGGAATAAAAACTTTACAAACGTAAAATTTTTGAATATTTAAGAAAAGAAAATTTTTTACAGAATATATTTTTTTTTTTCATTATTTAAGTAGTCTACGTATAAGCAGGCGAGCATAGGGCAACATTTTTTTCTTACGCACTTTCGACACTCGGACGCACTTAAAGTTTATTAAAGGATCAAAAAGTTCTACCTGGTCTCTGTGCTCTCCTTAAAAATTGCAAAATATCAATTTGTTTCTTTTTTATTCTTTTGTGTTGTTTTTTTTTTCGAAGAAAAAATTTAAGTTACAAATTCTATGTACTTCTCCAACTGCATGTTGTCATTCGTGAATCTTAAGGCAAGTACGGTTATGTCACTCTTTTCAGGTTAAAAAAAAATACAGAATAATATTAAATTTTAAAAAACGGTACTTAATCCTCTTTTAAACTGTTTTTACACAGAAAGAAAAAATATGGTACCAAAAATTCATTCCTTTTATAATATTTTTAAGAGCAACATGTTATATTTAGTTGCACAAACAACCATACAATTATACAATAACATGGTCATAAGCAGACACAATATGGTTGTGTTTGGCCTATGGGGGACGGATTTTGCAATACTATAATTGCAGTGAAATTAATATGGTTGAATTAAAAATATTGTATGGTAAAATAGCAGAGTTATTTATGAAAAATTTTATTTTTCTGTGTGTCTGTAGATATTCGATATTTTTGTTTCACTAATTTCTGCACACTAATTTTTGTTGCATACATTTTTTGTATTATTTTTTTAATATTTATAAGCATTTATTTTGCAAAAATTAAAGTTTATTTTAGTAATTTGTTTATACAATTTTTTTTTTCTTTTATTATATTTTATCCAATATTTGTGACCAAAATTTAATTTTGTTAACTCTATTTAATTGCTCATTTATGCTGTCTAATATCTAATTTATAGCAAATTTATTTAAAGTTATAAAAATTTTGTTTACAATTAACATATACATACATACACATTCTCAATCATCTAATAAAGTACTGGGTGTGTCAGTAGAAGCGAAGTGATTTTAATAGATCTGTAAGTTTATTATTTTGATATGATTTTCTCATGTTTTTTTTAGATTGTTGCAAACAAAGATTTGCGAAATTGGAGGAACAGAGAAACAATATTAACCATCAAACTTAATTCTATACACATTCAAAAAATAAAACACACAAAGCAATTTCTGAATTAAGTGGCCGTAATAATTAACCAATCTAACGGGTAAGGCCTACGGATCGTAATGTTGGGTGATACGTATGGGACCATTGAATCCTCTAAAGATAGCCATTTAGCGCGAAAGCATTTTCTGGCCATTACCTTTGAGGATAAAGGCAGTTATGTAGTTATTATTGGTTCGGCTGAATACTGCAGCATTTCGGAAAATTTCTTAAGGTCAGGTGTGGGAAACAAACCATAAATTTAGTTTAAATAATAAGCTTTTGCAGCAAGATAAGGATATTTCCACTGAGCCCATTATTTCAAGAGGTTGCGATTTTACAGTAGAAATTTTTTAAAATTAATTTAAATCCCTCTAGAATTTGTTAATGGTTAGTTCGATTAGAAGCTGGCAATTAAGACATGATTTCGAGGCTAAATTTTGAATTTGAGGTCTGTAGACCTATCAGGAGTGGCACCATAAGTTCAAAGCTTAATCACTATGGTCTTTACGCCGTTTTGAAATTGACCTATTATTTTTAAAAATTTTTTTTATTATGCCATATTTGGTCTTATCGCAAGGTTATAATCAACAATTCATAATGTTTACCTAAAAAATTTTTGAAATCAAACCAAAACTAATAATTTTAGTTTGCCTTTAATTTATGTAATATCCGAGGTGCCCTAATCTATGACGCCTTTGGTGATAGTGCTATGGATCACAAATGCAATGCTCGAACTGAAATAAAACTCCTCTATCGCTACTTTAACTCTTATTCGAATCGGGCTTACCGCTTTCAAAATCCAGGATTATTTCTATTTTTTTTTCAAAATCTCCCACTCTAAGCAGCGTTTGCTGTATTAAACCAACTTTTTTTTATAACGTCAATGCGTAAACAAGCCACAGAAAAAGAAGATCTAGAAAAAGGGTGTTTAAAAAAGATTGCGGTAATGCGAAGCTAAGAATGATCGATGCTTTCGCGACGTTATATTTCGTGGCTTAATTAACTAAATTCCATTTTCATGACTTAAGTTAATAAAAAAAAAACATCGACTTTAAAATAAAGAATTTTCAAATCCCTTAATATTTTTTTTTTGCCATCCTATAGATTATTTAATTATATTGAACTAATCTTGTACAGGGTGGCGCAAAATGGGTTATATGGTTTATTACTTTTTTTATTTAGGCGATTATTATAATTTTTTTTTTTTAAATACAGCATATTATTGAGAAATTTTTTGCAATTAGCTTTGGAAAATTATATCCTCTAATAGGGCCCATACACAATACCATCATGATTGTACAATCAAGTGATTGTGCAATTAAGCTTGAAGCACACACCACACCAGCATGCTGGTACAAAATTCATTTTTTACCAAAAATTGTGTGGAAAAGGTTGTAATGAATAACGATAAAATTTGTGCTACTGTTATTATTGCTATTATCCTGAAACGAATAAGGAGTAAAAAAAACGTGTTCTCCCGAAAATATTTTTTCTTTGGCATTCATGTTTTAAATTTTGTATTTTTTGATGTTTATGCCTTGACGATTTAACATTTATGAGCTAACTTTACAGCACACGATACAATCATGCTGGTGCAATCAAAAAAATATCAAACTATTTTTGATAAAGCACCATCAGCTGGTACAATCACACCACAAGCTCATACACGGCCAATCAGCTGGCACAATCACATGATTGCACAATCATGATGGTGTTGTGTATGGGCCCTATAAGTGATGCCCATTTTCTGCTTCGCATATACGTGCTCTTTTTAGCATATTTTCCATATGTTTTAGCAAAATTTCGGGTGTAATTATTTTTACTAGATTGTAAAGTTACTCGTAATTAGTTTCCCAAGTCTTCTTCACAAAATGCTAAAACGAACGAAGAAAATAATAAAAAAAAAATGAAGACTTCAAACTATACAGGTCATTCTGCGACACCTATGTCACACATCCAAGGCAAGTAATTTTTATAATACTTATCGGGTTCAATTATTTTTGTTCGTTGTTCGATTTTATGGTTATTCATAATTAATTTCCCAATCCTTTTTCACAAAAGCTGGGACAAAACTAAGACAAAATAATAATTAAAACAAAGTTATAAGAATTCAAACCATAAAGCTCATTTTGCGTCACCCTGTACAATTATTTTAAAATTTTTCATTATTTAATGGTTTGCTAACATCATTAAATTCAATACTTTTTTTGCTTGATTATTTTATTTTTCATCGAAAAACACTAATTTTGGTTTTCATATTTTATTTACAGAGAAATTTTCAGCAATTTTTACATTTTATATAAATTTTAAAAAGAGTTTTAATTACATTTTAAATGAAAATAATATAGCTAAATATATTTATACATACATAAAATATTTAAAATTGTTTATTTATAAGTGGTTATTTAAAGGGTCTTTTATTGAGCGCTTGCTATCTTGAAGTTTCAAATTTCATCAAAATGTTTTTATTGTTTGAAAAGACTATCGATGCCATTATGTAGCCACTGCTTCTTTAGGTGACGTGTATCCCAAAATGTTAAATTTTGTATGACTTGAGCATATAAGTCAGGTTGAATTTGACTTATGGTATAGATTTTGTTGGCTTTGACGGCCGCTTTGGTTTGTGGCTACTTCGCGCCGACCGGCGACTACAGAAAACCTCACATGAAAATGTATGATGGGTATACATTGGATGCTCTTGGAACTCATGTGGATTGTTAATGTTCCAAATGCGAAATTTTTCGTGTATTGAAGAGCCAATTCATGCAGAAATAAGGTTCCTAGCTAAAGATGGGGTTTTAATGAAAATGAGAGTCAATTTACAATTTGTACCGAGCAACAGCTTTTGTGATTTCCAGGTATGGGCACCACAACATTGAAAGCTTTGCATGTGTGGCATTGTATTGGCTTGTTTCCGATTGCATTTGTTGATATTAAGCTCTTTTGCTCTTTGTTTTTTGTGTATATATACACATCGTTCGCTCTTTTTGAATTTGCCCATAGCTGGTGATTTGCAACATTAAACAGATAAAATCCCTTGTAACAATAATTAGAATTGTGGTTATTTTGTTGCACTATTTATGGGTTTTTAATCCAAATTTTTAATATTTTAATCAGGCTTTAGTTCATCAAATTTAATTTTCATTAAATTATTTTTTTTTTTATGAAGGAAGGAATTTTACAACATGAAAATTATTTTAAAATTGTTATTGATAATCATTCATTCTTGACTGACCTGATCGTGTGGTTGCGATCGAAACATGTCATGGTAACCAGCCGCCTGGGTTCGAATCTCAGGTCAGTCAAGAATGAATGATTATCAATAACAATTTTAAAATAATTTCCCTTGTAACCTTATATTTTTAAAGCTTCCAGAATCCAGAATTGGATGAAGCTCTTGCCTGCCTTTACGAAGGTTTAAGTTGATCGACTAACTTGTCGCTGAGGCTCTAAAATTATAAAACAGCCTGGCAATATAACTTCAAAAACTAAGTTAAAGCCAAAATAAAAATACAATTAATTAATAATTATAATATTTATTATTTCTACTTTAGATTGTATTAGTACGTGTTAAACAAATAAAAAAAAGCAAAAGCTTTTTGATTTTCTTTTGCCCTTCAAATGCCAAAATGCTAAAAAGAAAAGTTTAAGAACTTCTTGTGGTTGCTGGAAAAGTCATCAAAATTGGCAAAAAGAGGCCTTTTAAAGTGAAAGTAAAGCATTGTGTTGTATCTTAAGTAGCTTTAACATTGCAACTACAAAAAAACTAGAGAAACTTTTTGTTCATACGTATTCTTATTATAAAAGACCCCCACTACTTTTCCAACTAACCAACCAACCAAACCATTCATTTATGTATAAAATAGTTTTAAATATAAAGCATACTTTAAGGGGAATTTGATTTTCCTGTAAGAAATGTGCAATGACATTATTATACCCTTTACCGCAGGTAGAAACTATAAACATATATATAAGTTTGTCATTCCGTTTGTAATTTTTACAAAATTGCTTAAATGTCCCATAAAGCGTCTATATATTGGATCTTTATAAGCAACACAGTCTATTTTATGATGCACATGTGTTCATGTGTGTGTGTTGAAATTTTATTTCCAAGAACCTTAAATATGAGGGACCTTGACTTTTTATAGATAGATTGATTACAGAACGAAGACCAAAACTGTTTAATTTGATTTGAAAGTCAGCATTCGATTCTTCAGATACAAAGATCAAATCGAATAATTTTAGTGCCCATCGCTAATTATTCGATTTGATCTTTGTATCTGAAGAATCGAATGCTGACTTTCACCTTAAATCCAAGAATTACATCAAATTACCCACTTGGATGCACAGGTTGGTGTTGAATAACTTCAGAATAGATCATTACACCATATTTTTGCCAAAAATACGAACAAGTAGTGGTTAATGTGAATGGTATTCAATACCGGGCAATGATTGAACGTTATTATGACCCGAGGTAGAGAACAGTTCAGAATTGTGGTTCCAACAAAAAAGTGCCGCAGCTCACACAGCTAAGCCAATTATGACACTTTTTGCGATCATTACTTTACATATGCTACCTTAAGTACACGAGGAAAATCATTTAAACAATATGGGTCTAAAATACAAGCTTAATTGCTTGCTGGTGCTCTATTTATGACTCTTGTTGAAATGTTGTTGAGGTATATTTTAGAGAATCAGAGGGTATCAACCTCTGGCAGAGCCGGTACCTTTTGCAAAGGGTGTTGCTGATCCAAACCGTCAAGCTTGCCATCATTCTGACGCTTACTATAACAGTTTTCTGCTATAGGGGAACGTTTTTCACAAACACATGTGTTCTGTCACAATATCCTACCCTGTTGAAACAGGGTGCTGAATATTAAGGCGCAGATTGACATTTATGTCGCAGAGTCTGTGTGTGACGCGCTCTATTCAGACTTTATTGCGGAAATCCCATACATAAACAAAATACCACGGCTGCCTAACGTTTTTACACGATAAATTGATTGTAGTTACTTTAAAATGTATGTATACTTAGAAGTATCTTGGAAGTAAAAATATAACCAACAATGGTTTCTTTCTTTATATGCGAGATATAGACAAATAACCCCTTTTTATTTCTCCTGAAATGTATCAAAGATTTAACACCTGGACTGCACTTAGATGACAAAGCTGGGCTGCAATAAGTTGTGTGCATCAGGTGTTTAAGGTAAAGAAAATTAAGCGACTCCGTACATTATTTCATAGGTCCTCCATACATGTGTTTTTCGGTAATCATGGTTTTAGCACGACCTTATGAAACAATTGGAGATAATAAAATTTGGTATGAATATTCTTAATAATAAAATTTTGGCTTGTATTAAAAATTAGCAAATTCGACTTATTATTTCCCTGAGTCCATATACAAATAACCTTTCCAAAATAAGGACTTTTGACTTATACGCTTAGAAAAGAAGACTTAGAATAGAAATATCTTTATAAGACTTCTTAGGCAACTACAATGGGTCCACTAAGTCGATTTGTATCAAGCCCCCATACAAATGTCCTCCGAAAATTTTTATAAATAAATCGCCTTTAAGGAGTTAAGGCGTTTTGTAATTGAATAAATAAACTTTAATTTTCCTTCTAGGAAATTACGAAACTGTTGAAAATTTTAAATTTCAAGTTATAAAAAATACCAAAAGTTCTAAAATCTTACAAAAGAAACCCCTAAAGTTTTTATTAAATCAAATTTTTGAGCATCAACAATTAGATGCAGGACATTTGTGTCTGAAATATTTACACTCCGATTTAGAGAAGCTGCAATCGTAAAGGGTATATAAAATTTTTGAGAGCCGAATGTAGGAGTGTTACTTATCTTTAATTCAGTAGAGGAGTGTTAGTGGTTGTGTTCGTCTTTAGCTAAAACAGTAATTTTATTTATTATTTTCTTATTCTTTTCTTTTGGTCCTCCTTTAAATTATTTGCCGTAAATTTGCGGTATCTTTTGTATCTGTGTTGTCTTTAGTTAGTTAAAGATGCTCCTCACATAACAAAATTTTCTAAATGAAAACTTTTTTTTTTTTGTGTTGGTTGCGGTTCAAGTTTCTCTATTTAAGTTCTTAGGTTTTTCTGGCTAAAACACTGAACTGGGTTAAGATGAAAAGTTCTGTTAGTTTCAAAATAAACGAACAATATACTTTAAAGCAGCAGCAATACAGCAAAAAAAAATAAAGAACTTTTGTTTTCTAATTAAATGACAGTTGAGATTTTGTAGTTTGACACGTTTGCTTTTAAAACGAAATGTGGTAGTAAATAGAAAATTGGGTGAACTAAAAAGAAAGTATTTGTGACAAATTTAAAATTTAACTAATAGGAAATTGGGGCAACTGATTGTAAGTAAATTCAAAGTTTCAAAAAGACCTAAAGTTACATCAGATATTCTTAGAAGAAAATTCTTGGAAAATTTGCTGTACTTTTCATTAGGAAATTTTAGAAATTTATTTGCTATTCAATAGCAAATTAAGAGTTTTACAGATCCTGTTCTCTAAAAATTTTGTTAAAAATTTGCTATATAAAAGATAATTTTTTAAAATCATGGTGGTTTATCCTTAAAAAGTTGATATTTTTTTGGACGGTTGGCCAAAACCCTACTTTATGAGAAATTTCTTTATTTTATATATAAATAATATAAAATTTTTCTATTTATAGGAAATTTTGTTGAAAAATCATTTATATGTACATATTTGTAGAAAATTTTTCTGAAAAAATTGCTGATTTTAAAAATTTTTGTTAGAAATTCGATACGTCAAACAAATTTTGTAATAGCAATTAATTTTATATGATATCTTTGGAAAAAGTTAGACATTTTAAAAATACTTATTAGCACATTAAACCTCACATCTTTACTTATGGTCTCGTGATGCACAGTAAATAGGTGATTTGCCATTAATGACTTGGTTCTGTACAGCTCTAATAGATGCTTTCCATATAATGATGTTTAAAAATTTAAACAAAATTAGTTGATACCGTAGGGATGGGAAAACATTTTTTTTTTTTTAATTTTAATACAATTCAAAATATATAATAAAATTTTAATGTCCGTTGGTCTGTCTGCATGTCCGTGCGTCTGTCTGCGTAGAATTTGAAATGGGATTTCTGAAGACCGCAGATATGATGGAGACTAACTTTTTACATATTTGTATCACATAGACGGTCTTATTCGTAAACAAAAAAACAGGCTTATAAAAATTTATGAAATTCATTTTCTATAAGAATTTCTTTAAGAAACCTTTTAGAGACAACTCATAATTCACGCATAATCACTTTTTGCCAGAAAACGACAAACAGTGATCATATCTTCCCACTTTAAAAATCCAAGATCAATTTCTTTTCAATTTTGTTCAAAAAAGTACAGTCGTATGGCCCTTTGTGATATAAGATTACACATAAAAAAACAGTTATTGTCTCTACTGAAAATTTTAAAATTTTGAACTGACTCCCTTTAAAGGAACCAGTGCGTTATGTTTCTTGATATTTTTTTCAATAAATTATTTCAAATCAAACGCCAATGATTGTTTAGTGCCAACATCATACATTTTGCTTAAATATATTTTACTTATAACGAAATAAAGTAATTTTTCCTTTAATTTAGTTTTCAAAAAAATATTTTCTAACAACACAGAAAAAAATAACAAAAGTTATTAAGTAATTAAAGAAAATTTGTCAAATCTTTTTAATAATTTTAACAATTTTTTTAATTAACATGTTTGTAAATTGTCATATTAACAATTTGTTTTTCTTTTAGAAAATAAATGTGTATATCATAGAAATAATATTTTGTGTCAAAAAGAAAAACCATAAAAAAAATTCTTTTTTTTCCATTTTAAATCTTTAAAAGAATGAATGATGTGGCGATTGTTCTGAAATTTTACCAATCTATACGGTAAGTTAACTTATTATTTAATTATTCATAAATAAATTTTAACGGGTTTTCTATAAATTCTAGCTTTCCAAATAATACTATTAATGATGGCAAGATTCCGTTTTGTGTTGATGTCAGAAACTCGCATGCAGGACTATGTTTGTTCCTTAATGAGTTATAATGGTTTTTGTGATGTAATTTTTTTTGAATTTTAATTATAATAAAAACAACTTTTAAATGCATCTTTAATTTCAATTTAGTTAGTAACAAAGTATTTTGTTAATATGACAATTTAGTAATAAAAATTTATATTTAATTGTTAACAAATATTTTATTCAATATTACAAACTCATTGTTAAAAATATTTGTTGAATTTTAACAATTTCCATTAACAAAATAGTTTTTACAAATAGTATTTACAAATTCAGTTGTTGGTGGCTTTTCAATTAAAAAGTTAATTGTATTGACGAATATGGCATTCAATATGACAATTGATTTGTCGTAATTTTTTTCTGTGTAGCCCTCATTAGGGAAATTTTAAATAATTGAATTTCCAGAAAAACGCACTGAAAAACTACACTGATAGCAAAGGCGTCATATTTTAACATCAGTACTATGACAAGTGAATGCGTTTTTGACCCCATAACACATTTAATGATTGTGGTGTCAGCCTTAACATCACTTGGCCGAACTGTTATCTGGTGAAATTTCGTCATCAATGGGATGACATATCGGCATCACAGAAATGACGAATCGAGGTCAGTTTAATAAAAAATGTAATCAGTTTGATGACTCAGTAACATCGGAGTAAGGACTCATTAGGCATTTTGTCATTCAATTGCGTCATGGGTATTAACTTAAGTCAAAGTGAGAGAATATTTTTATTTTCTCACCCGTTACACATGTTTGTTTCACTTGTGCTGTGGGCGCAATCCCTTTGTTTGCAGAAAAACTCTCAATTAGTAGATAGCAGTATACCCGATTACGAAAATCATTCTATTTTGAAAATTTTATGTACTTAACTTTATCATAATAATAAATATAGAATATGGGAATTTTTGTTTCTTATTTTACTTTTTAAACATGAAAATAATGTTAATAATACGTCAAATGTGGCATCGAATTGATGTCACTGTAGTCATTGCATGGTTGACGCATAAAATATGGCAACATTTTATGATGACGTTCGTCATTGGATTGAAATCACTTTTTGCCTAATTGATCCCAGTTGTAATACTATTGATGTCACAATTCTGATCTTAGGGCTTCATCAACATGAAGATGCATATTTTTTAATGAGAATATAATTAATCAACTCTAACATTTTAATCTAATAAAAAATTTTTTCTTTCTATTTCAGATATTTGTTGGTAAGAAAGTCGTGTTTTAATTATACAAATTTCTTAACGTTTTTCTTGTTACCTTCAAAATTGGTTTAGTAAATTTAAGTCGCACTTAGGCTTTATTCATAAAGAATGTATTTCAGGTTTATAAAACTAATTTTCTATTTACATCTGCTTAGTAAACCTTTTATAAATCAAAAATAAATTTTATGAATAAGGGGATTAAATTATATAACATTGTGTTACTAAAGAAAAGGACTCAATAGACTTGGAACTTCTTTTTATTTTGTTATTTAGAGGCAACCATAACATCGTTGAGGTTTCTTGATGGAGATCTAATTTAACCGTAATATGATTGTAGGTGACAACATTTTAGATATGAAAATTTCTTACAAAATAGTTTTGTTGGAGTTGACCATATTTAAACATGTTTTTCTGTAGATAAATGGAATAACAACAATTTCTTTCAAACACTTTGTGCTAAGTCCATTTAATTTTAGCGAAATAACAAATTCAAAAATTTAGTTAATAAGTAACAAACTAAAAGCAGTTTTAAGTCTTTGATTGCTAAGCGATTGCTCTGTGAGAATCCTGCATATTTCAAGTAAACTTTAAAAAATTATTCGTATGGAAGCCGCTACAAGCGAAGCAATAGAAAGCTGTCCCGGCTGAATTTCCACTTCGTGACATTAAAAACTTCAAAAACTTTTTGTTAATTTGTTCGTATTTTCTTAAATATTCATTAATTTTCTTAAAAAAATGCATGTACACAACACCAAACATGTCTGTATGTCCATTAAAGTCCTCAGCAACAGCAAAAAAAAAAATATAAACACCACAACGTTTGAATGTGTCACAGGCTTATAAGCCAAAATAGTTCCACTAAATAACCCACAACATGCTTAACACACAACAATCACATACTTTTGCCGGAAAAAAGATAATTTTTTCCAATGTCTATGAAACAAAAATATAGAGACGAGGTCATTAGGGCAGTTCATAGATTAAAAAAAAAGAGGTGCACACCACGCGTTCATTGTATTGATGCGTTTTATGCATTTTTACAAAAAAGTTTATCAGTGTAGTTATTGACATGCTTAGAATGCATATACGTAACGAACGCATTAAGAAGGTTTACATTCTACTTTTCCATGCGCTGTATTTTTTGCTCCATAACATCCTTTGGGAGCATATGGGTTCCAAAAAGCATCTGCATTTTATACGTTTTTTTTCAGTTGTTGTCGCATTTTCACTTCACTGTCCTTGTTCTTGGAGCACCGGTGCATTACGTTTTGTTATTTTGCCTTGTATCTGTTTCGTTAATCAGTTGTTATTCCAGCTAAGTAGATGGGTGATAGGTCTGCTGTGGCAAGTCCAAGGATAATGGGGCTGACATATGTGATTGTCTAGAAAAATCGCCCTCCGCGTCTATTGTGGTATAGGGTTGGGGATCCTTGCTAATCTTTCATCCCTAATATTTTTCATTCCTCCAATTTATCAGCTTTCCAGGGGGATTGAACATCAGGGGGTTTTTCTAAAACTCGAAAACCATGATAAAAAATGTTCGTCCTCTGCGTCTTGAAAATGACCAGCTCTTTTTCATAGAGAGTATCACACGCATAGAATGCATGGTGTAGGCGCCCAGCTAAACACCGCCAATGTCAGGCACAAAAAAACTTGCAAATTTATTAAGAGCTACTAAAACCGTTATTATTAGAAGTTTCCAAGTAGTAGGATTGATCGTAAAGTAAAGAGCTGGTTAAAGGCCCTTAAAATATGTAGTTTGAGCATCGAATCATAAATGGCAATAAAACCTTGATCCAGCAAAAAAGCTGAGAAAATATTTGCCAGAATAATGCTGTCAGTTTGGTTGAACTTGATGGGTTAAATCTCTTATGAGCTGCTCAAGTAGACCGCTGATTTGTTGTTATTCTTGTTATAATATAAGTTTCACATAAAAATGTCATAATATGTTTTCTTTATTTGATACCTCATCTTAATGATCCAACGCTATGTTCTTTTTTCTCCTCACATACATTTGGCTCGTGAAGACTGCTTGCGTCGATGAGTTCATCTTGTTTAAATAGCGTTGTTCAAAGATTTTCTCACAAACCAATGTCTAAAATCTTTACAGTTTTGAAATAAAAATTTGATTATCAAAGTTTTATTTTATATTGGTTTTCGATGCCCACACCTCAGAACATGAATAAATAATTTTGCCAATGTTTTGTTATTGTGCACATAAAATAATCAATTAAACAAGGCAAACTTAAAAGTTTTCACAAACATATTTATATTAAAGAAAAATTTTAAAACCAAAACAGGTTGGAAAATAGTTATTGACCTTAATCTACATAGATTATAATATGCAACCATCCTAATAATGCCCGTAACTTTAATCCCAGAATAAAAATACAACTTAAATTCGGCAGGAACACGCAAAATTCCAAATGCTTAATAAACACTCCAATAAAACTACCAGTAGTGGCAAAAATAATATTTCTTTAAGGATAAGGTCAACAAAATTAAACAAACTACAGAAATTATTTCGAAACTAATAACAAAAATTCTCTGGATAAAACAACTTATAACAGAGAAAATAAAAATATGAGGATTGTAATTTTTGCAAATTTAATGCACAATGGGACAATAAGGTTTAGATTACTTGGATTAACGTAAATGTTGAAAGAGTTTTAAAACTATAGTTTTTTTTAGCAATAAACAGGCATTTACCTACTCTGCCAAAGTAAGTGTTATATGTTTGTTCTAGTTTACTGTAGGTTTGTGTTGAGGTCCATATTTGCCTTACACGAAGAACAAATTTGACCAACTTAACTTTAATTGTAAGCACGAAATCATCCTGATTTATAATAGGCGAGGGGGTGTACACTAAAGTGGTTCGGTCCCATACAAAAAAAGTTGAGACAGTCACCACTTAGAATTGAAGTTAAGCTTAAAACAATTCAAGAGATTTTTTTTAATTTTTGCTATACCTCTGGATTCTGTCCTTTAAGTTTTTTGAACATTGCCACGTCATTTGTAGTTCGATCACAACATGTTGTATATCATTATTGATGGCTTGTCTATGACATTATTTTTAATCTGGGTGTCTTTTTAATCCGACATCAACTTCTGGGAGCAAATAATGACATCTCAGATTCTTCCACCCTACTGTACAAGTCGCAAGAAAGTACTTTTGAAAATTTAAAACTGAAAAGTACGCACCACTTTAATTTAAAGCAGCCGTATTTAGTAATTCGCTTAGCTAAAGCAAAATCTCGATCGCTAAAATACCTTAGAGAACGCACAGAAAATATTTAAAATTGTCTCTAATCATCAAATTCATAAAATCAAGCAACCCATTTGTTGATTTTGCAACTATTACCAAAATGATTACATTGATTACTTAAAATTGTAAAAATTTGATATTGTGAATATTTATTTTTCAGTAAATGATATTTTTAATTTTGAATAAAATAATGATCAAAAAACTTTACCGTTATGAACAATGTGTTGATTAATTTTAACAATTCAAACAACAATTCCAGAAGTTTAAATTATTTTATTTTAAACGAAAAATTTGTTATTTAATAAATATTTTAATTGAAAATGTATTTCAAAACAACTAAAATGTTAATTTAGATCATCAGGGAATTCGAATACGTAAAACGCAAGAATTTGGAAATTGTTTTTAATACACTTTGAATAAAATTTTTGTTATAAAATTCTGTTTAATAGAGAAATATTTGTATGATATTTGTCATAAAATACTTTTACTACAGAAATCTTATTAAAAAACTACTTTTAAAATTCTTGCGTTATGCGTTTACGATTTCCAGCACACCCCTGCATATTTACATTATGCAATTAACGCCGCAACTTTTGCATGCAACATTTTGTTTGTTAGCAAGAGGTGTAGGGAAAATAACGGGGTTGAAAAAGTTACACAACGACGCATGTATAGGTATTTTATTAGTTTTTGCCATTATTGTTTTAATTTTTTTTCGGTTTTAAATATTTTTTATTCGAAATTTTGTCAACTTTTGTGCTGAAGAAAAACGCAGCTTTCATAAAAATATTTTAAATTAATTAAGGGTAGAAAAAACAATCCTCAGCAAAAATCAACTGTATTTTTTTATAATTTGACAATCAAAAATTAAAAATATTGTGCACTTTTAACAATAAAAAACATTATAATCTTTTTTAATTGGCGCGTTGCTATTTAAGTATGTATGTTCAAAGATATCTTTTTAGGAATTACGTATTTTAAAAAGTGTAAATATGGCTTACAAAATCTTAGTTTTTCCGGAAAGCCGCTTTCTAAAAATAGTAACATTTTAAAAAGTCCCTTTTTTAAAAGTACGTTATTCAGGTAGTACATTTTTTAATTATTACCAGTGTTGCCAATTTAGCCATTTAGTGACTAGATTTAGCCATTTTTCACCCTGGTTAGCCATTAAAAAATGCGTTTAGCCATTAGCCTTTCAACTTGTTTAGCCATAAAATTTTTCTTGTCGTTTTGCTTTAAAAAGAATAATTTTTATTGTATTATAAAAATTAATAAAAGCAAAATAAACATTTTTAACAATTAAGACGCCTTTAATTTAAATCACAACTTTTACAAATGTTGAAAATCGCTTTAAACGATGATGATGAAACATCTTTCATCTTGGAACAGTATTCCAATATTAAATTTATAAAATGGATCAACACAAACAACGGTTTTCTTTTTTGGTTGCAAGTATTTCAATAAAGAGATGCAGGCGGCAACAAATTTTTTTTAGAAATTTCAGAATTAACTATAAAGTTGCTCTCTCTTCCATGGTCTAATGCTGAAGTAGAGGGGGTCTTTCGCCAAGTAAACATCGTTAAAAGTAATTTGAAAAATAGGTTACATTTAGCAACCGTAAATTCGCTTTTATCAATGAAATATTTATACCAACATATTTTAATAAAACTTGGTACACAGGTACTAATGAGGTGTAGGATATCATATAGTCGGGGTTGACCGATTATATTTTCTTACTTGTTTTTTATTGTAGATCTGGAATCAAAAGGTTGGGTAAATGTTGTCGTGACTTATCTTCAAATTAATTAAAACTAATACCCACGAGTGATTCCTATGAGATAAACAATAACGACATAAAATGTATCGATGATTTAATTTTTTAAATATCTTTCAAAATATTAAATAACGTTTATTCTTATTTAAGAAATTGATCTTAACTTACAATTTCATCGTAAACAACTTTAAATGAATTTTTCTGTTTTGTTATTGAATGTGAATGTGTTTTTATTTAAAAAAAACTTTTAGCCATTTTTAGCCCATTTTTAGCCATTTTTTAGCCATTTTTTCTCGTAAATTTAGCCATTTTTGGTCTCCAAGTTTTGGCAACACTGATTATAACTAAATATAAGCTTTAGAGATTATTTTGAATCTGAATTAATAATAAAAATAAATAATTATAAATATGTATATACATACATTCATATCGCACTTATTCACAAAGAGGGTATGAACTCAACATATTTCTTTTTCGCTTTTTGGAAAAAATCGACACGTAATATTTATATTTACCCGCTTTAAAAATGACAGGTAATTTGTGGTAATGAAACGGTTGGTTAAAAAATCTTTAATCACATGCCTTTAATATTAAATTTAAAATTCTTTTGCTTCTATCAAAAATTTTTAAATTTTGAGTTAATAACCTCTTTATGATCAAGTGCGAGATGTAGTTTTATAATAATAAAATATGTATTACATATTTAAAAAATGTTGCAATTTTTATTTGTATCAATTACAATTTTTAATCGCTTGTAAATATAGAAAATGTATGGTTGACAACACAGTTGTTTTGTTTATATTTGATTGAAAAAATGATAAATAAAAAAAAAAAATATGAATAAATGTGAAAAGAGTTTCGTAGCAACTTTAAAAAAAAATATAAAAAAAACTTGGCGTTAATTGCATAATCTAAATGCGGTCTAAATCAAAATTATAATTTTAATTTTCTTTCAACAAAAAAAAATTGATTCAATTATCACATTAATTAATTTAAATACTTTTAAAATAATTTTTTTAATTGATAAAAAAAACTACTTATGTTTAATTTTTTCTGTGTACGAAATTTTAAAATTTAAGCGATGACATTTTTATGGCATTGCCAAATTAAGCAATGTAAGTTACATAATTACGTTCGTAGCCAAATATCGCTAAATCAACTTTATAGATTTTAAACGATAGAGATTTAGCTTCAGCGAATTACGGAATACGGCTGCAGGCCAATCAACACGCAACAAATGCATTAGTCATGGTCTTGAAACATTGCAAATCACGCTTTAGAAGAAATGTTATATCAGTGAATCTTTAGAAGAATTTTCATCCCCCCTAAATACAGCACTTTTTTGTATACATCTCTGCTTTAAGTCTGATCTTATCGCATCTCATATCGTTGTTGGATTGACCTTTGCCTTACTGTTGATTCTGCTGACTTCATAATCCGAATTCAAGTTCCGGACGACACTTATGCCATGAACGCACCTTGAGATTCAAATTTTAGTTTCTGAAGTTGTTAATATTTAAAGCAGTTTAAATGCAACTCATCTGTGACACAAATGATGTCAAGTATGATCCGGATGGTCGATATATCAAGCAGATATGTACGCACAAGCATTTTCGTTTACGTTTTATGAAGCATTCGTACATTGCACCATCAAAAATCCATTAAAATAGGAAACACATTTGCTTACTTATATTTTAAATTTGGCCACACACGTATTTTTCAATTGCTTTGTTTATTAAGAATATAAGGCATCTTAAAGTGCAACCGTGCCACTTTTAACTAATTTGGTATATTTGTGTTTTTAGCTGTATACAAAGTTCATCATTTCCAAAAAAAAAAAAAAAAATATTACAACGTCATTTAAAAAAAAAATTATCAAAAAAAAGACTCGATAGGCCAATTAAAAATTCATTATTTAAATATTTGCTTGTAGGATGGTGTTCAAGAAGTAGTTGTACGACCAAATGCTAGGGACTGGCACATTTAGAACGAAATTTGGTAACTTTAAATTTCGAATTTCTAGAAAAACATTAGATGCCAAAAATCTTTACACGTTAGAAAGTTCAATGTATTATACTTACACGATATGAAAAATTAAATCTCGCACAAGAAAAATGTAATCTTAAAAAAGAAAAAAGGAAAGAGGCATGAGCAATAACCATAGAAATAAAGATTATATCAGATTCTTAGCATTAACGTTAAAGGGGTGAAAATTTAACCCATTTTTTTGGTACTTTTTTACAAATCATGTTTCTCCATTCATTGACATATACATACTTACGTTTTAATTATGGGGTCCCACTAAAACATTGACATTTTCGGTACTTCGGTATACGAAAAAAGTATCAAAAGGGGAAATACGGGATATATAATTCCATTCTTTGATGGGATAAGCTATTCCTATGCGCATTTCACTGGTTGCTTAGGCCAGATCGCCACGAAACTTCATCCAAAGATTTTAGAAAAACTAAAGATGTGACACAAATAAAACTGTTAAGCGAATTATAATTATTAACCCCAGTTTTACTTGTAACAATATCAAAGCTTAAACAAAAACAATGAACAGTGACAGTCAACTTTAATTGGTTGATTTTTTTTAGCATATTTTTACTGCCGAATTCATTAAAAAATAAAATAAGTTTGAACTATGTTTTAAGGCAAAATTTTTCTTAAAACTCATTTAAAATCCATTTTAATTTTTTAATGGTTAAAAAGAGCGCATAAAACGCTTTTTAAATATATTTTGCGGTTTCCCAGTAACAAAAAATTTTATTCGATGTCATATAAATTAATATTGCTCATACGTTACATCTTTCTTGTTTGTAAAATATCAATGGAGACGTATAAATACAAGAATTAAATATAAATCATACGCTCCGAGTGACCACAATTTATCTGCCTGTTTTTAGAAAATGAAAACGAGTGAATGAGTGAGAAATTAAATTGAAAACAAAGAAAAATTTTCGCTTTTTATTGTTCTTTTAAATATAATTTCTTACTCACTCACTTGTTATCATTTTCTAAAAACAGGCCGTTATGTTCTGTTTCCAAATGACAGTCAAGTGATTGTGTAGTCAAATTTATGCGAAAAACACTTAGTTTTTTGAGTAATAAAATGGTTTTCAATACGACTTATTTAAGCTGGTTAAAGTCATATCTATTATGCAGACCACAGTCTGCTAAATTTAATTCTACAAATTCAAGAAATATTTTGGTAAAATCCGGTGTTCCGCAGGGTAGTCACCTGGGCCTAATTTTATATATACTTTTTATCAACGATTTGCCTGAAGCAATAAATTATTCTAATATACTAATGTTCGCAGACGATGTTAAGCTATCTTTAAGCCTTAAGCATTCACCACATCATAGTTATCTCGAAAATGACTTGGATAATTTGTATAATTGGTGTAACATTAATTTAATGGAACTTAACCTCAAAAAATGCAAGCACATGACTCGAGAAGGCTTGTCGCTCCTGGTCGCTATTATACCAGTGGTCATAAACTGGAGCTAGTAAACGTTATTATAGATCTTGGTGTTTTGTTGGATGGAGAATTAAATTTTGTACACCATATTACGAAGGCTGCTAATAAAGCTCGAGGAATCTTGGCTTTCATCAAACGATGGGCAAAAGAATTGAGGGATGCCATTTTACCAAAAGATTATTCACATCTCTTGTAAGACCGATTTTAGAGTATGGCTCAATTGTATGGGACCCCTACTATAACGTTTACATTAATCTTATCGAATCTGTTCAGAAACAGTTTTACTTTTTCGTTTAAGAGATGTTTATCGAGGATATTCTGGGCTTCCATCATATTCATCACGACTTGCTTTGATTCGACTGCCAACATTAAAAAGCCGAAGAATTATGCTTAACGTTTCATTTCTTGTAAATCTTTTAAGCGGACAAAATTTCCGTTCCTGATTTTCTTTTAAGTAAAAAAACATTGAATGTTCCTCAACGCACATTACGATTCGATCATCCACTTTATGTTAAAACTTTTCGAACCAACTACGAGATGGCAGATCCTTTTAAGAAATTATGTTGCGGTTTTAATGAAATGTTTAACTTTATAGATTTTTCTTTAAATGTTGATGCGTTTAATAAGCAAGATTATTTTAAGTTTAAGCATGTAGCTGTAATTATATAAAGAAAAATTGTTAAATTTAATATTTAGTGTTTAAGGATTGTATCCATAGACTTAATTAAATAAATAAATAACACTATCACACAATCACTTGCCTGTTATCAAAAAATATTTTCAAACAAACATTTTCAAATAAAACCAAAAGAATATTATTTCTATATTTATACTCTCCACTGTATCACATCTGACTTACTCTTTTTTTTTTTTGATTATTATTTTGCCTTGTTTTTCTAGTATTAGTTTTAACTTTCACATATTGTTTATTCAATTTCCATGCAATCACTGTTTGTGGTTTTATTTTTCGCAGTCATAAACATTTTTATTATTTTCATTTCATTTTTTTCTCTTTTTTTCTTTTTTTGACATAATTGTATTTTGGTTTTCCTGCACTGGACTTTAACTGCATATTAAGTGGGTGTGTGTATGTGTGTGTACTTAAGTTTTTAGTCATGTTATCCTTAAAACTACTCTCTACTTGCTGCTGGTGACCAAAATAATAATCATCTCCACACAAATACAAACTAAAAAAAATACTAAAAACAACAACATAAACAAATTGCCCTCAATTTGTAATGGAAAATAATGTGTAGCAAAAAAAAAATAAAACTTGGTCAACATTGTCATCGTTATCACCAAAGGCTTAAACCATTAAAAAGGGGAAAAAAGCAAGGGGTATATTATCCAAATAGCTCACATTTTATAATAACCATCAACTAGTTTTTTTTTTCTAGGATATTTGACTAACATCATAATCACAAATACATACATATCGCACTTGTACGACAATTGTGTATTAACTCAAAATTTTAAATTTATTCACTTGACACGTAATATTTATATCTTACCGCTGTAAAACTATCGTGCCATTTTGTCTAATTTTTTATTAACGAAAGGGGTGGTTTGAAAATTCTTTTTTATATTCCTTTAGTGTAAAATTAAAAATTGTTTTTCTTCTACTGAAAATGTTTAAATTTTTAGTAAATACAGTATTGTTGAACATGTGCGATAAAGTAGAACAAGACCAAATAGAAATGGTCAAACACTTGACTAAAATTGTAAAAGTTACATAAAAATCAGTTCCACACACGAACTTTTTTAAACAAATTTCTCACACACATTTAGAAAATGTTACACTTTTGCAGATTCAAACATCCAAAAAAAAAAACCAATAACATTTTACATGTCAATAAAACAAATATAATATTTTAGTCCCAAACACCTCTAAACAAAAACCAGCGCTCTGTCTATATCACTCACTCCCTTTTTTTTCTACACAACCACGAACAGCGCTCTTCAGGTAGCCATCAGAAATGTCAACTGAACACGCCGCCAAAACCACACAAAAACTTTTTCTCATATATTTCTATATCAAATAGCAACGCACACAATTTAGGATCGACATTGCTGCTCGCTCAATCTGGGTGACGTTCATCATTAACTTCATCCCAGTTTGCGTTGCACCTAGTAAAATTTTATAGCCAACAATGCTTGTAAACATTCAAATAAGTCCAGTGAAGGGCAAAGTGAATGAAAGCTCTAGTTTAGGTTAGTTCAGATTTCAGTTGAGGTGTTAATCCTTGTTTTATTTGAGGTTCTTTTTAAATTTCTAGTTCAGTGTCTAGCTTACTTTTCTATTTTATTTGGTAGTTCTGGTTGTATTTCAGGTTCTAGGCAAGATTTTAGTTGAAGTTTAACTTCAGGGCTAAGTTTAACTTCTAGCTTTAGTTCATTCCTAACTCATTTCTAGTTCAGTTTTAATGCAGTTCCGGTCTGGTTCTTGTTTAATTATAGTTCATTTCATTTTCAATTCAGTTCTAGTTCAGCTGTGGTTCAGTTCTAGATCAGTTTAGTTCTAGTTCAGTTCTTGTTCAGTTCTATTTCAGTTCTAGTTTAGTTGTAGTTAAGTTCAAGTTTAGTTCTAGTTCAGTTCTAGTTCAGTTATATTTCAGTTCTAGTTTCGTTCTAGTTTAGTTCTAGTTAAGTTCTAGTTCAGTTCAATAAATAATTCAATAAAGATTTAATAATTAAAAAAAAAAAAAAAAAAAAAAAGTTCTTGTTCAGTTCTTTTTAAGTTCTAGTTTAGTTGTAGTTAAGTTAAAGTTTAGTTATAGTTCAGTTCTAGTTCAGTTATGTTTCAGTTCTAGTTTCGTTCTAGTTTAGTTTTAGCTCAGTTCTAGTTTAGTTCTAGTTAAGTTCAAGTTTAGTTCTAGTTCAGTTCTAGTTCAGTTCTAATTCAGTTATAGTTCAGGTCTAGTTCATTCTACTTCGTTTCAAGTTCAATTCTTGCTAAGTCATAGTTCATTTCTAGTTCAGTTCGGGTTGTGATCTAGTTCAGTTTGTATCTCCCACTGTTAAAATCCTTGCAGCATTTACATTATTTAACTACTTTTAGTGCAGTTTTTGGTTTTAATGTAACTTGTTTGTTTTGGTAGCATTGCGGTGTTTGTTTGTCTATTCGTCTGTATTTAAGTTGTTGTTAGGTGTCAGTTTGGCACATCTTTCCATGCGTGTAATTGTAATCGCCATGTTGTTTTCACCACATGTCCACACACTCTCTAGTTCCCTTCGTATATCACGCCAACATTTCGCTTCATAGTGTTTCTAGTCGAGTTCAAATTTCACTTATATTAAAGGGACTTATAGTTTTTTTGTTTTCTTTTTGTTTTACTCAAGCTGCTTGTAATCTTATGTGTTGGCATGAGAAACAGGAGAGTATCATGTGGTGGTGTTGGTGATGATTATGTTGATGATGACGATGGCGTTGCATACAGCAACAATAACAACAACTGAAACTAGGATTTTCCTTGGCTTTGTTTCATAATGGATGTTATTTGATGTCTAATTTTAGGATGTTAGTAAGAGCTTATTTTGTTAGCACAGATTATAGGAAAAGATTATTTTAAAGGATGAAATTTTGTGTTACGCTTCTTTGTGGTAAAATATTTTTTTAAATGGAGCTTTTAGTAATACGAAGCGTATTATACGAAATTGTGTAGTATTTAGTGGGTGGAAAGGAAATTTATTAAAGATAAAAGATAAGTTGTTTGGTAAAAGGATAAGCTTATAAATGGAGTGAAAGGAAAGTGTTAAAATCCTAAATTTACAATAAGGATAACTTTAAATTTTTTAGCAATATTTGGTTTTTCAAAATCATAGTCAAGCAGAGTTCTTTAAAAGGGACTAACCGTGGATTTACCCATTTTTTGCCGCATTCCAGTTGGTCGATGTTGAAGATAATAATGAAATATTATTCTAAGTGACTAATAGACAAATAGAAAATACATTAAAAAAAACAGTAAGAGTGCTGGTAATTTAAATCACCGGTCGACGCAAAATGGGTTAAGTTGATTATTGGGGTTTTTTAAAGATCACCTTTGTGACATTAATTGTGTCCCATAAAAATCCCCTTCAAACTTTTCTGGAATATAACTAACGCAAAAATTTTTTAGCTGTCCCTATAGAGAGTACATCCACAACTGAGGATTTAAAGGACATTTTCAGATAATTAAACCCTGAATTTTTAAACCCCTTTCCAATACCATAATCGAAGCTTTTCAGAGACCATAGCCGAGACTTTACAATAAGATTATAGGCAAAAGAATTAAATAAAACAAATTACTTTGAGACTTCAATCGTGGCAACAATGTGGATTCTTAAACATATTTTCAAGGACTATAAAGACTTCAGAAGATCTTTCCAGAAATTATATATATGAAAATATAGAAAATCTGGAATCAGAATCCAGCTTTTCCACGAATCTATTTAAAGGCAATGGTAGTAAATTTAGAACCCCTTTAACATAACAAAATCGGGAATTTCCAAAAAAACTTTGCCGGGACTTTTTAAATCTTCTTTTACACCAGATTCTGACTGAATTTTAAAATTTTAAAAATTCTATTAAGAGGCTATAACAGTGACTTTAAAAAGCGGTTTTTTAACCCTTGGACTGACAAATTCTAAAATTTTTTTTCTTAAAATTTAAAACATGACTTTCCATATACGTTTTGTTTAACTTCAACCTACACTTTTTCCAGCTATTTTTAGATATTTAAATCAAAGTTTTTACATTTTAAGAACTTTAATCAAACCTTTATTTTGTGACAATATTTATTTCCTTTTAGAGATCATTTTGGGAAATTAAATCGTGTTTTAACTCTTTATTTGAAATGTTAATCTTAGCTTTTTCGCAACCGATTACGAAACTAAAAATTAAAGTAATTTCAAAATAGTTTTAAGACCATTTACCTTTGACGCATTAGTTCTGATTTTCTATATTAAAAACTAATTACTATATTTTTCTTCTCAACTATTCAAATATTTAATTCCTATTTATTCCAAAAATGTTTCTCTTATTTCTATCATAATTATTTTAATGTTGCTGCAATTTCATTTTATACTATAAACTGTTGAGCTGTTGTGTCTATTTTGCAAACGACAAGATGAATAATCTCCTCATATTAATTTTAATTAATGTTAAGTTCTTTAATTTTTCAAAAACTGGAGAAAAAACAACTAGAAACACACAAAAAGCACAACCAACTGAAAATTTGTTAAACAAACATGACACGTTATTATGACAAGCAATATTTTAGAATACAGCAAAAGTTAAGAGAGCAAAAGACAGAAAAAAATTACTATTAAGACTTCTTTCAACACAAGCAGCCACAGCAAAAGCAGAAAGTCCTGTAAAAACTGAAAGATGTTTTTTTAGTGTTTTGTGGCATAAAAATTAATTAAATGACAAACACAAAGAACATTAAAAAGAATTACACAATATTAGAGGAATTTATTTTATTTATTTTTTTAAATTTTTTTTATACAATTTTTAAAACAGACTACCACAAAAACCTCATTTATAATTTAATTTTGTAAAATTTTCTGATTAAATTTTTGTTAAAAGAGAAATGTAGATTTAGTTTGTAACTTCACAAAATGTAATTAGTATGATTAAATTTGCAACTAATTTAGAAAAATATTTATAGCATGACCTTAATTTAAACTACAATGAGCACTAATGATAAAAATCCTTGTTTGTGTGAAAGGACATGCACACATTCACAGATGTACAAAAAAAATTAGAGCATATTAAGAAATGTAAAATTCAAAATAGCACCAAGATATTAAAAAAAATCAAATAGAAACAGTTTTTTATTGATAAAGGATACGATAAAAACCAGTATAAGACAAGTATGAAGCCGTAATTGAAAATTACCAAAGATGGTCTACAAGAGATGTTGTACAGTAGGGGAAAAGAAGGAGAAAAGGTACATAGAATTATCCGCTAACACACCATGCACATAAAAAATGTCGGACATTATTTTCAATTATATAATTAATAAAAAATAAAATCAGTTTTAATTAAAAATTTAATTGAGTGAATTAAGCGTGTACATATGTATAAAAAATATTACTGCAGAAAATGTTAATATCAAAAAAATATTTAATTGATACTATTCATTTGTTTACAGATGAAAATTTAATTAAATTTTTAATTAATATCACAAATTTTTTAATTGAAATCAATTTTTATTTTGATGCTTTTAATTAAAAAAAAAATTTTAATTGATACAAATAAATTTTTAACAGGAGCAATTTTAATTAAATTTTTAATTGATATTACAAATTTCTGAATTGAAATCAATTTTTTTCATGCTTTTAATTTAAAAAAACATTTTAATGAAAACTGTTAAATTTTTAACAGGAGCAAATTTAATTAAATTTTTAATTAATATCACAAATTTTTTAATGGAAATCAATTTTTATTTTAATGTTTTCAAAAAAAAATGTTGGTACTAATAATTAATTTAATATTTAATTAAATCAAAAACACTTAATTTAAATTTTTAACAAATATTTTTTAATTGAAATCAATTTAAATTTTAATGCTTTTAATTTAAAAAACATTTTTAATTAATACTATTAAATTTTCAACAGGGGCAAATTTAAAAGGTTAAAATTTAAAAGACTTCTTGAAAGACAGCGACGGTGACAAAGACTTCTTCAACACCATTTTCAGGGCGTGCTGTTTACCCTAAAGAGATCTCAAATTTCAGGCAAAATTTTTTTTTAAATAAACTCTACTCTTATACTCTGGTTAAATGGCGAACGGTGTATGGCGAAATGGCGAAATATGTATTTATTCACGAATGGTTCCAAATCACTAGAAGGAGTGGACTTCGTAGTAAATTTAAAGCAATTCAACCTTAATCTTAAGTCTTCAGGATGGTTATATGCGTTTCCAGGCAGAAATACTTGCAATTAATAAAGTTGAGGACTAACTCATATTATATGTCGCATCAATAAATACTGTTAATTTTTACACTGATACCCGTACCATCGTTATGGTCTTCGTTTCCCCCAACCTGCGAAGGTAACCACTCATCTCTAACCGAGATGGATGCGCAGTTCGACATCAGCATCATATGGGTTCTAGGGTATAGGCATATACTGGACAAGATAGGAGCGGATGAGATTCCAAAATTAACTATCGATGTTACTGATGACAGATGGACCGCGAAAATATACTGTAGAATTACCAGGACAACTCTCTATACTATCAATAACTAAAACGAAAGTATTACTGTTGGTAATATGGGTCATTGTCTTATATTATGGAATGCACAGCGTCAAGGAGCTAGACACAATGATTATTACCGCACCTATGATGAAGAAATAAGAAAGGAAAACGTGAAACATCTTCGCTGTCATAAGACGACTGACTAGAATGGGATCCGCCACTTTCGATTGTTTGTACAATACTTCTAGCATTGAGTTGATGTACATTTTGAACTTCGTTGGAAGATCGGGTTGGCTTTACGTTAGGAGTTCTGTTTAAAGTCTAAGTGCATCAGATGAGTACTGACTGCGTAGCTTCCTAACTTAGATACCAGACTATAACCATGACTTTGCTAAGATTTTTTTTTAAACATCAAAATTAAGACTTTTCAATGGTCTTCTTAGATTCTAAATCGTAATTTTCTAAAGACTTTTTTTATAAAACCTCTATGAAGAACAAATTAGAAAGGTTCTAAGAGCAATAGTAGTCACTTTTTACTACTAGAATTAAAAAGTTTCAAACACCATTTCGTAAAAATTAACCAGGGCTTTCAAATATTTCAAATATTATTTTTAATACTAGACTTAAGGCTTTGCAAGGACGTTTTAGAGACGAAAGCCCAGACTTAAAAAAATGTGAAAATAGTTACATTAGTTTTTTTTAACTCCTACAAGAGCATATTCTCGAAAAACAAAATGAATCTGCAGCTTTAAAACGAATGTGCAGTTATACAAAAAAAATATTAGAATCATTTTCTTCTTATAACCTTAAGAGAGACTTAAGCAGTGACTTTTCAATGATCTTTATACCCTCGACCAACACTAGACGTCAATGAGGTTAAACCATGCTTGTAGTTCTGTATGAAACTTTTTTTATATTCATCTAAGACTCCATCAAATATATATGTTCTGGCTCATTGAGCAATTCTAAGTCGATTTAGCCATATCCTTCTATGTCTGTCTGTCTATCCGTCTGATAAAAGTACGATCATTTGCGAAAGTCTCAAAAGAACAAAATTCTCCTAAGCAGTTTCGCATGCACTTAAGCACAATCGGTTAAGTAGGAAAAAAGTTATGAACCCAAACCTCCGTAAAATATTAAAATGAAAAAAAAACTGGCATAAATTGGTGACAGAATGCTCCAGTTCTCATATAATTTTCACAAATTCGTTTTATATGACTGTAAATTATACTATTGCATTTTAGGTCCCATAAACACTCCACTCTCGAAAAACACTTTAGTACGTCTAAACCCGTAACGAATAATGGTATTGGAGCAGAATTACGCCTGTCATAATTACGTAAGAATAGGGACCATTCCTTTTCATGTTAAGCCCAGTCTGAAAATTCATTTATATACCTCTAAATCCGTTACAATTTGGTCCAACTCAGCTTTTTTATGGCTAGAAATCACACTATGTAACTTTGTGATAATCCATAACTTGCCATAGGCCCCATAAAAAGTGGTTTTATGAAACGAATTCAAAAAACATTGAAATGCTGTATTAAAATTTGGTCTAATTTAGGCTTAAGAGTGGCATCTTTCTTACATATTACATTTTAAACAATTTTAGATTATAAATTAGATAATAACTGAGGAGCTTCAAAATTTTAACAACAAACATCTTTTGAAAACGAGTTTACTAAACCACAAAATAAATCACATACAAAAATCTCCTCAAAACTACAAAAATTTTCCGCAGCGTAGGATTGCAAGCTATCCTATTAAGAAAAGAAAAACAACGAAAACCTTTTATTTTGAAAACTTTTTTCAATGTGTCATCCAAAGTGTCAAAACACAGACATGTAAACAAACTAATAGTCATTTGTAGAAGAACCATTGTAGAAAAAGAAAAATGTAGAGAAAACAGCTGAAATTCTGTAAAAGAAAATGAAGAGTGTCTTCATATGACTGCAGTATATGACAAGGTCTAGAAAACATACCAATGCTTTTATGAGTATCTCATAGCAATGAACTGGAAGTGTGACATAGGAAAAGATAACAAAAAAAATCGCTTTAGCACAAAAACACACAAGCAACTCTGCCATCTTACATGTTTAATGTAACACATGACAGCAAGGACACAATACACGACGTATAAGCTGAGATGAAAAAAAATACATTGACATGGTTATTCGCAAATAGTTACATATAAACACATTTTGTTACTCAAGGAAATCTATATACACAATCAACTTAAAACAAATTCACCAACACACAAATACAAGTGAATACAATACACTAACAATAGAATAGAAAAAATTATGGGAAGGTTACCTTTAAGCCATATACACAGAAAAGATTATTACTATGTAGTTTTTTATCAATTAAAAAAATTATTTAAAAGAATTTAAATTTTATTAATGTGATAATTGAATCAATTATTTTTTTTTTTTTTTGTTGAAAGAAAATTAAAACTATAATTTGGATTTAATTCACATTTAAGTTGTTTTGAAATAAATTTTGAAAAAAATAATAACAAAATAACAAAAAATTATTTTGTTAAAAATAAAATAATTTACATATTTTAATTGACTTAAGTTCATCAAAATTTAATTTTCATTAAATTATTTTTATGAAGAAAGGAATTTTACAACATGAAATTAATTAAAATTTATTGATAATTTTTCATTCTTGACTGACCTGAGGATCGACAGGTTACCCTTACATTTTTCGATTGCAATCACTCAATCTCTTCAGAGGGGTTTGCCGTTTAATACTCGCAGCCATCGACGACTGCTGGCAGTCAATAGTCAAGCATCAATCTTTAAACCAAATTGTATTTAACCTTTGGTAGATCGAAATTTTGCTTCGAATGATTATCCATTTTAATTGATTTTACATGTTCTTCCTTACTTCTGTTTTTTCGTACCTTTCGTCAAGAATTTTTCTTAAAGTCCAAAGAGGCAGCTGTTTCGCCAGAATATTCACCGAAAGCCAGTTCAACAATGTAAAATAGGCTTTCGTAGAAGTTGAGCCCTTTGATTAAGTAATTATGTATTCTTTCTCATCCCTTTAATGATGTCTACCCTTATATATCGTACTCCACCATGCTGCAGCTACATTGAATAGAAGCAATTTAAACACGGCGCCGTGAGCCCATGACCCAACTAGTTGATCCTCTACATACATAAATAGCAACTGTTGCCTTATGAACTCAAACCTCATTACAATTTTTTGTAGATTTTGATAAAATCTACAACATGTTATTTCAAGCGTCTTAATATTTGTCAACAATGGTGTTTGAAGACGGATTTTCCCCAATTTAAAAGAGTTAACAGTTTGGAAACAGCGTTTAAGGTAGAGGGATTGGGAAGTTGAAAAAGTGAATTTTGCAGGAAAATCTTTTAAAGTTTACGGGCGATGCAACAATCAGTTGTAAGCTAAGTATTTTTCTGGGTGTAACTTTTGATTGGATAAGCGTATCAAACCCAAAACTTAACAGAGTTTAATTTGAAAATTATAAATTCAAATACGTTAAAAAACTCAAAACATGCTAAGGAATTGAGCTGCCGATATTGTCCATTTTCTAAACACTTGCTTATTTGTCAAAGCATTTCGAAAACTAGTTTTGACACCAAGAGTTTATTTTGGATTCTGCTTCAAAGCATTCTTCCCCTAATATGACACGCTGAAAAATAGGAGGCACTTTTGTGTCTCAGTTATACTGCAGTGTAAAATAACTGCCTGCCACTTTTATGTAGCAACTATTTTTGCTGTAACTAAACTTTTTTCCTTATTTTTCTGTTCCTTTTATTCTGTTCCAAAGGCAAAACACAAAACTTTTAACACACACACACACTTTCATGCAAAAGTCAAAAAGAAACGAGAAGACAATAAGACTTTTGGTGTAGAATTTAACGTACGTGATTGCGGTCAAAAATAAAGAAAATAAAATATGTTTCTTCGTTCTTTTCACATTTTCATTTAGTTTAGTTGTGCAAATTAACAAGAGGTAGAAATTTTCTTTTATTTTTTTTTTTTTTTTTTGTTAAGGAAACATACTTAAACCTTAGACTTTTCAAAAAGTTTTGCCACACTCTGACGCTACAATAAAGACAAAGAATCACATTTGTAATTACCTACTTTTACTAGAAGTTCATATTTTTGTGATGCCACCACGACAGCATGACGGCGATAATGATGACTACAATTATTAAGAATGTTGTTTTTGGTTGTGCCGAATCTTCATTACACTTCGCCAAGAATTTGGTTTTTTCGAGAACGAACATTAAATGGGTTCTGTAATAGATTTTTGTTAAATTTTCTTGAATACAGGTTGGTTATTTGATTGAATGAGCCTAACAGTATCAGTTATGACATGCAGATTACAGCAGTGTTGCGCTTAACTAAGTGGGTGAGTTAAAAATTTGTTAACTTGAATAACAACATACCGTTAGGATACATTAAACAAGGATACATTATTTAAAGAAACTTCTGCATAAACCAATTAGCACAGGGAGGTAACTCTACATTTGTATCCATAATTTATGTTCCTGCTGAACCGATTGTATTGGATTTCAATCTTGAACTGCTTAGAAGAACAAGAAGTAATTTGACATTAAAATCATGACTCCGTTCGGAAGTGAGCAGATAAGTTTCTCTACTTAGCCAAGCCGACCTAAGTCGTGAATTTTTTGGTCTTAAATAAATATTTCTTGGTGTAGCAGAGTGAGTGACAAACATAATATACCCTCATTTACCCCTATAGAAAGCAATAACGATGTTTCTTGATGATGACAATAATGATGTAAATCGTGGTGGTGTTTTGCAGCTGGCAGGAAATAAAGTAAATGAAAAACTTAAGTTTTATAATATGACTTGAATAGAGAGATGCTAAAAGAAAATTGAAATATTCTTGGGCTTTTTTATATTTTTGCAATTCTACTGCATCAAATTGAACAAAAAAAAATCAAAGAGATTTTCCAAAATCAAACCGTATGCAAAAAGTTCAGGTAACAATATCTAGCATTTGTTTTATTTTTTTTTTTTTTTTTTTGCATTTTATATGTTAAATAAAAAATATTGAAAAAGAAATTGTTGGAAAAATGTTGACGTTGAATTTTTTTTTACTTAAAATCTTTTAAGTATTACAAATAGGCAGGCATGAAGATGCACAAAAAAAAAGATGCCGCAAATTCTTAAACGAGGATTTTTATGCAGTAAATTTAAAAAGACAAATGAATGTTCAATATCTTAAAGATAAGGGACATTTTTTAAACTAATGTGGTTTATTGTGTGCTTTGTAAGAGTTTAAAGGTGAAACATAAAACATTTTATTTTGTTTGCTTAAAGGGGTTCAATAGCTCCAACCAAAACGTACCAAGTTAAGTGCAGTTAACACCAGGAATTTGGCAGAGCTCAAAATTGACGGATCAAAATTGAGATCAGGGCTGGCCAGAGACAGCGTTACCGTTATGCGGCCCTTATTTTGAGAAGAATTATTCAATTTGATATGAGCTGTGTCACTTAATATCATCATTGATTGATAATTGATTTTTCTATTATTTTAAACTATAAAAGCGGCATTTTGAGAATCAAATTACAATTTACGAGATCAGAAGGTTTAAACGCTGTTTTGAGTTATGCCATTTAAAAATGTATTTAATTTCAAATTGTGTTAAAATATGTACATGAATCTTTAATTCAGAACCCTTTAAAGTTTTTATTTTTAGTTCTAAGAAGCTTTAACACATAAATGTACCACTTTAAACAAAAATTTTTTTTTAAATGAAACATTAAATGGAAGCTGTTTTAGATGTATGACAACATTTTAAATAACTCAAAATAACTTTGAAAATATAGTTAATAATAAAAAAAAGGGTTAAAGTAAGACAAAAATGTGCAAAAACCCAAAAAAATTTTAGAAGCAAATTTTCTAATAAAGAGAGCAAGGAAGTAAAGGATAATTGTAGTGGGGAGAAATGTCACACTAATCACCAACATAATGTGGGTTAAATTCATGTCACTTGATATTTATTAGGTTTAACTCTGATATTAAAAAAACTCTATATATATTCGTAATATTCTCAAAACGACATAAATACATTTAAAACACATGTACCCACAAAATCCTTCTGCTTAGTACTGTGGAGAACAGTGGGAGTATAATGACGGAAATAAATACTTAAAGCTGATTTCCTTAAATATTTTCAAAAAACTGAGTAATTTTTTAACATGTAAAATTGTGAGGTAACATTGCATATTCTTTTTTTTCTGAACTACTGATTAAGCACACACAATTTGCTTAATTCCATTGCTGCCTTTGGATCAGGTTCAAACAGAACTGCGGCGAGACCACATTTTCCATACAATTTGACATAAAAGTTTATCGTAGAAAGTCGTCGGAAAAAAATCTATTTAATATTGACAATGCTTTTTCTTATGCTTTCACATATCAACTGACTAACTTTATCACTAAATTTGAAATTTTAGCCAAGCTTGCATGCAAAAATTACTTACTTAAATAAGAGCATAAACGTTGTGTCATGATAACCCCCACAGAATAGAACCGCTAGATTAACCTTTAAATAGCTACATTGTCCTTACTTTTTAATGTTTGTAGCCAGCTTCACTACTCAACGCGCTGTCAAAATCTGATTTTGCAATTGCAAAGCATTGACGCCGCGCTTTGTTGGTTTGTTTAATTTATTTTGCATGACTTTGACAGACAATAATCGTTTGCGCGCTAATTTAGGAGTAGCGAGTGAGGAATACCTTGCCAAACACTACTTTCAATATATTTTTTAACTTGTCCTGCAACATGTGGCTGACCGTTTTCATGATAAAGTATTATGTCTTAATTACTGCTCGCTTATTTCTTTCGTTTTCCTAGCCAATGTTTGCTTAAAACAGATAATTATGTTCGTGACTGGTCCCCTGTAGTTATCAGGTTCAAATTCAGTAACTCTCAATAGATGTGGCTCCTCTAAATACAGAGAATTACCCTGACGCAATGGATATTCGGCTTTGGCATTGAGTCGTCTGTTTGGCCAAGCCTCACATACGATTTCTTGTGCTTTGGGTTGTCGTAGTGCTATCATTTTTCATTGCTAGTAATGACTCGTTGCAGAAATTTCTTCTTTTATGTTAAGCAGCATCTGTTATCTGAAATGATTTTTTGATGTCTCTCGGCTTTAACTCTTGTCACACGACTTAAGTTAAGACGTAATTTTACTTTTTAGAATTTAAAAAGAAAAACATCTTTAAATAATTTCGAACAAAAAATTTTCAAATCTGCCAGACCTCTTGGGGTAGAAATTAGTTTCCTTGCTTTTGATTGTTATTCTTGGAGCGGCAAAAACAATTCAAATTGAATTAGGGGGTTCTGCTTGATCAAGTCAAAGGAATTCAGGTACTTCCATAGGGTGGGTTCAGAGACATAGCGCAGTAGGGCTCGTTAAATATGTGGGAGGTGTCATAAGGACCCTGACCACATGCTGGCCATAAGTTAGGGATGGCACAGTCTATGCGGGACCAGAAGGCATTTAGCCTGTTGCTCCACCCAGATCGTGGTTGAACAGAATTATTTCAGCATCTAATACATACCGTGGGCGACCTCAAGTACGACAATAATGCGGTATCCTGCTACCGCGGAATTGGTGGCGTCTCTTTAAATATCGTTCTCAGTTGTTATATACAAGCTGCGATCAATTGGATCCTGCGCATACCTCTGTATGCTCTCTCCATATAAACGTAGGTCCTGTCTGCTGTTTTAATTCCCCAAATGCAGCCTGCTAGCGCAATGAGAACATTGTGCCTATTTCGCAATCTGTGCGTGATTGCCGTGGCGTGCGCTTAGGAGCTATTAAAAGTGATTCCCAAAATTTTCGGGTGGCTTACTTTCGGACGTTGTACGCCTTAGGCATTGATGCCTAGATGGAGCCTTACCCCATTTGCCCAGGTGGTGAAAAGTGCTGCCGGTGATTTCGTAGGTGATAACTGCAGGATACGTGCACTGAAGAAATCTTATATTTTGTCGAGATAACCATTTACCATGTCGCAAAGCTCATCAACGTTGTGACCAATTGGCATAATAGTGCACTCGTTCACATAAGTGATAACTCCACCCTCTGTGGGGGCGTTGTGAGTTAATGGAGAAAAAATTTTGCTTCTAGTTAATACTGCTACTGGAAAACATTTCGAAATTACTGCTTGACTCAATAAGAACTTATTGAGTTTGCCAACAATCTTTATGAATTAGAGCCTTTAAAATTGTATATGACTTTTTTATAGTAATTTCGAAACAAATTAGGCCATAGTGCTAAACCTGTAACGTAGTAAGGTGTGAAAAACTTTTTTTAATGTTTGTTTCATTATCCCCTAAAGGTGTATTGGGTCCCACTGTTATCCCTCACACATTCAATACTCAAACACACACCTAAACAAAAAAGTAACAAATAAAATATATTTCATAAAAACAAATCCTTTTCTTCGTTTTGTTTCTAAAAAGTAAAACTTGAGTTTATTTTAATTCCTAAAAAAATGCTTTCTAACTAAAATGTTGCATGTTGCTCTTAAGTTTTTTTCTTCTTTTGCTTTTTTTCATTTTTATTTCTGTACACAACACGGTCGTTTATTTCAAAATTATGTTCCTGAAAACAACACGAATGTTCTATGAAAAATAAAAGAAAGAAAATATTTAAATACTACAAACTAAACTGGAGAAAAACGAACCCATGAAAAAACCTGGTTTATGATTTTTTTGTTTTTCGACATTCCGTAATAGCAAAAAAAAAAGAGGCAGCAACAGCAAAATTATGGTTTTTGAAACATCACGAAAATGCACACTAAACTTTGCCACAAATAAATATATAAATTGCGTTTAAAATTTTATATGATTTCCGTTTTCCGGTCATGGTTGAGTTTTTTTTTTTTTTGCCCCAACAAACAGCATGTGATTGTAAAATATGCTCTAAATAACATGAGTATGTTGAGAGAACATTTAATATGCTTTTAAACGGGAAATAATAAAGTTTGGCGAAAAATTGTGGAGCAACAACTTCGCAGAATAATTATAAACATTAAAGCCCCCATGGGAAATAATATAAATTTATAGGCAATGCTTTTATTTCTGTATCGTTGTTAATACAATTTATGTTTAATGCATTTGATAAGCCCGAAAGCTCACTTTTCGCACTTAAACAACTCTACTAAATTATCGAAATTTACTTTGAAGATCAGACATCGAATTGGGCAACTTAAGGTGGATTCATCCATGCGTTCAGAACAATATTTTTGTCCGGAGAATAATTTTTTTCCGGTATAACGATTTTTCCATTGCAAAAAATTTGTCCGGGAAAACAGAGCTACCATATGGTTTACAGAAATAAACAATTACACAAAATGGGAGCAGAAACTAATTATTTGAATTGTTTTCTATAAGTGTGTTGAAGAAAATGGACGAAAAAAGGAAAGTGATTGTATTATTATTAATGATTGTTTTATATTTACTATATTTATTTTTTTATTTAATTATTCAGCAAAAACCATTGTTGTTATATAAATGCAAAAACATTTTATTATGTAGCAGCACAATTCAACTTTTATGTACAAATTGATAAAAGTTTCTTCTCAGTACATTTGATCTAAACAAGAATTAAAATTAAACCAGTTCAGGAAAAACCTTGCCGAACAAAATAATATTTCTCTCTCTCAAAAGTAAGAATTCAAACTCAATATAAAGAAAAAAAATGTTCCGAAGAAAAATATTGTTCAAAACTCATGAGTGAATCGAGCTTTAGAGACTCAAAATTGTGTTCATCAAAATTGCCCAAAATGGATTGAGACAAATCCACAACAGACCTTTCAAAATCTAATTCTTCCAGAATAATGCACAGTTTAAATTCTAGTAGCATCATCATGCCTTCAAAAATTATGCCGGATAACATCACTGTGCTCGAAATATCAACTTTTTATTTTATTTACAAACGTCTTAAAATTTTAATTAATTTAAGAATTTCCTAAAACGCAATTTTTGTATGGGAGCCCCCCTAAGAAGTGGTGATAAGGGGCAAGTATGTCTCGAGAAAATGTTAAGGACAGAAAATTAATTGAGGTCGGTCGCACATTATATCCCACTAGGGGCGACTCCTGGGCATTTATGGGACTTTTCTTCAATATATTTCTAGTCTGCATTGAACATTTTGTATGAAAAAGCCAGTTTTTTTTTTGACAAATAAATTAGTGAAGAAAATTGCAGTTATTCTACTTTGACTGCAGGCAAAAATATATACGCCAGCATAGCAATACCAGTACCACCATGTAGATGAAAGCACAAAATAACAGCAAATACACGATAGAAAGGGTCCATTGATGATTAGACGATTTATACCCTAAACTTGACGATTTTTCAAATGACAAATTTTGTACTAATTAACGTATGTTTTTAGTACTATTTCGTAGTTTTGATTAATATTTTGGATACTTCCTATTATTAAGTTGACAGTACTTGTCCCGTGTTATAAAAATGTAATAGTTCACGGTTGAAATTCTTGTAATAGATCCATCTTTCTATTATTTTTTAAGTACTGAACACAGTTTCCGTTGAGTAAAATCGGTACTCATGTGGCACCCAGTTTTCGTTATTCTCTATGAAGGATTAATGATTTTATTATATTTTTAAACTATTGTAGCATATTCGCATATATGACATCCAGAGCTGTAAATGAATCACTTCAATTCTTTACGAATTAGCTAAATTTTGAATTAATTCATTTAACAGCAAAAAAGAATTGAATTAAATTTGAATCAATGCAAACGAATTAGCCAGAAAAGAATTTTAATTCCTTGTCATTTCAAATGAATCTGTAAATTTAATTGCAAATCGTTTCCAATTCAAGTGAATTTGTTAAAGTGAATCGCAATTCATTTTACAGATTCATTTAAATTGAATTGATTTTGAATTTATTTAAATGTATTAGGACAATAAATTGCAATTCAAATGAATGAAATCAAAAATGAGTTGAGTTTTGATATTTGAAAAACGACTGCCGTTCTCATTTAAGTTGGTGTGTAAAAAAACTTGCATTTATAGTAAATTAAGTAAGAAAAGCGGTTTTATTTTTAGAGATTTTTTGAAATAATGTATAACATATTTTATTTCAATAAAAAACAAACTGAAAATAGTTTTAAATTTTCTAATACTATCAAAAGTTAGTGTTATTTTACAATGACGATTTTTCTGACGAATTAAGTTAGTCAATTTGGCGAATTTTTTTACAAATTTCGCCGATTTTCGATAAAATTATCTGGCAGCTATGAATTTAGGATCAGATATTTATGTCGAACGGTCGCAATAAAAGTTTTGAAACAATTACCCAGCCAGCAAAATACTACGACAATGTCTGAATCAGACATTTTTCAGATATTCTGTCAGATATTGAATATACTTACAGTCTGGCCGATTTCTGATCGATTTCGCATGGATATATCGGGGGGAATTTATGTACAGATATGTCTTACAGAATTCCGACGGAATTCATTCAGATTTGTCTAACAAGACTTATTATTTTTTTTAAAATATTGACAATTGTCATTCTGTTGAAAATAATTTTAATTTTATTTTATTTTTTCAAGATGAAAAGCATAAAAAAGGTACGTACGTTTAAAATTTATAATTATGTACATATTTTGCAATAAAATTATTTCTTTCAGCTATCAGTTCGAAAGCAAAACAAATCTCAGCTAACACATCAGAACTTTCCATGCCTTTTTCATTAGATTTCTGTTAGATATCTATCAGAAATGCCGACAAGAAACCAAAATTTCCCACGACATGTCTGTCAGAATTCTTGTCAACCACTTCATACGTTTTTGGGTCAGGAATTTGACAGAATTCGTATACGATTCGGACTTTTTTGCCGACGTTTCTCTCAGATATCTGAACGACGTCGGATTATTTTGCTGGCTGGGTAGTTTCGTTATCGGTACAAAACATCTTTCAAAAAGCGAACTGGAAAAGTGAAACCTTCTACAAGGACAGTTTAAATTTTTTAATATCTGTAAAGGGAAAGCAGTTTAAGTTTATAAATTTGAGGTAGCGAAGCACACCGGGCCTAGCGAGTTGTATTTTAAAATCTAACTAACTCATTTTCGCCAAACAAACAAAAAATCTACTTTCTGATATTTTTGACTAAAAATTCTAGTTTCTCTTATATGAACATATGTATGTACATTAGGGTGTCCCAAAAATTTTTTTTGTCAGAGGCTCAAGCATAATTTAAAAGCATAAAGGGTCCAGTATTTTTGAATTTTTTTTTAGATTTTTACAAAGAGGTTTAGAGGTAGCGCAATTCAAGTCTTTGTTAAAAATCTGGTTTTTTGGGGCTTTTTCAAACTTGACTCAAAACTTTGTCAATAACCACGTTCATTTAATTTTTTGACCGAATATTTCTAAAGAAAATTTCCCAAACTTTATTTCCATATGCAAAAACTTTAAGTTCCGGCCATATTTTTGTCCACTACGATTCCACATGTTAAGTATTTTTGTAATTTTTTAACAAATTCTGTAAAAAACGGTTTATAACTTTCCAAATTTATATGAAAGGTATAAAAACTAGTGACGCGATTTTAAATACCGATAAGTTCTACAGAAACAAGAAAAACAAAAATGAAATTTTGTCCTACAGTTTGCGAGTTACACTATTTTTTAATGTTTGTACCTTAAAAATGGTGATACTTTTTTCGTTATAATTATTGTATATTTCAATACATTTTTATAGTTGGTCATTAACTTCTGACATTTATTGATCTACATCGTTACACGCTGTCATTTTCACTTTCTATTTTATGTGTATTCTCCGCTTTAATATTGTCGTTATACGATTTTGCATAACACAATTAATTTGAGTTAGCTGACCGACGAATCAAATAGAGTTTTTATTATATGTGGCAGCGCATAGAAAAAGGGACCTTAGGGTAAAAAATATCAATTTTCCCATGCCCCAAAAGTGTTCCCTCCCAGAGATATATGCGTTTTATGAAGTGATGGTACACCAAAATGGCTCCCCAGAACAAAACCGGTTTTTACCCTTAGGTCCCTTTATATTTGCGCGTCACATATATGAATAAATGTTTTCGTCGACGTACCGGTAAGAATTTTTTTATATTATTTTTTTGTTAGTCCGAAATGTATAATATTATTCAAAATATATATGAATTTTGTGAAAACAAGAAATGTGTGGCTTGTGGGAAAAATTATAGATGCCCTTGATCCCTCCAAACTGCCGACAAAAATGCAAATTCTGCAAATATTTTTTAATAACATATACTGGGTATAAAGATAAAAACGGGTATAACTCAGGAACGGTAAGAATAAATAATTAGAATTGTGCTTATTTTGTTGAACTACTTATGGTTTTTAATCCAAATTTTTAATATTTTTAATCAGGCTCAAGTTCATCAAATTTAATTTTCATTAAATTATTTTTATGAAGAAAGGAATTTTACAACATGAAAATTAATTAAAATTGTTATTGATAAACATTCATTCTTGACTGACCTGAGATTCGAACCCAGGCGGCTGGTTACCATGACATGTTTCAGTCGCAACCACTCGATCTCCTCAGATGGATTTGCCGTCTTACACTCGCAGCCATTGACGACTGCTGACGTCAATAGTCAAATATCAATCCTTAAACCAAATTGTATTTTTAACCTTTTGTAGATCGAAATTAGCTTTTTTGAAGGTTTATCCATTTTTCAATTGATTTTACATGTTTTTAAATTTTAAATTTTAAATTTTAAAATTGTTTATTCATATTAATAAGAATTAATTTGTCTTTCAAACTGCATCATTAGTTTTTTTTCGTTTTCATTAAAACTTAAAAAGTTGTAAAGCGTTATTACAAAATTTTTGAAAAAATTACGAAAAATTGCAATTAAGGGTATCTAAATGAGTAACCTCATCACCAAAACTTATAAGTTTTTCACACAGGAATAAAGCTTGGATACTTTTCTTTAAAACTGTTTCCTCAGGAGTGCAGAAACTCGTGGTATTAACCAAGTTATCAGTAAAGTTAAAAAAAAGGCCGAAAACTCCGGTTTTGTATGAAAACTCAATTTGCGCGACCTCTAAACCTATTCCGAAAATTCTTAAAAAAAAACCAAAAATACTTTACCCTATAAGCTTTTAAATTTTGATTGAGCACCAATGAAAATCATAAAGAAAACATTTATTGGGACACCCTAATGTACATATCCATTTCATTTGAATCTGATTTTTTTTTTTCTAATATTTATTATTTAAATATTCTTTCTTTGAAATTGTTCCTTTGACCCACAATCAATTGCTTCAAATTGCCCCAATAAAAACCTCAAATAGCTGTCTTTGGCAGTTTTTACCAACTTTATACCTAAATAAAACCCACTCTTATTTTTTAGTATTCCAAAGCATTTTGAATAGAATAAAATGCCAAAAGAAAAATATTGTATTTGTTCATGAAAAAAGAAGGAAAAAACCGAAGAAAAAAAACGCAATAAATAAAAATCTAATTTTATTAAATTGAAAACAATTTGAACGAAATGTTTTGTTTATATTATTTGTGTGTACATGTGTCCCATTGTGTGTGTATGTATATTTGTGTTTTAGTATTAAGGCAATCAATAAAACTGGCATATTGCCACACATGTTAACCCCTTAAAAAGGGAAAAATGTAATTCATATAAAAGGACGTATGTATGTATGTTGTGAAATGTATAAATCAAAAAATAAAAGAATACATTTAATGTTCCCTAAAGACTTTAAAGCAAAGCTATTTTTCTTATTTGATAAAATGTTTTACCTTTTTTCGCCCCAAAATTCTTTTTTACACAAATTATATTCTAAATTTTTAAAAGTATTAAAATAGTTTTTCTTAAAAACAGCCAAATATTTAGTTTGTCATTTACTTAAATTACCTTCAAGCAAATTTTATGCGGTAAAAAATCAGGTTCCAATTATAGCAAAAACTATAAGAACCAGAGCTTTACCGTGGCTTACTGATAATATTTAGTTACTAATACAATTTCGTTACAGTAAATATCGGGTGTGGAAGCAATACAGAATACCTGGGTTTCATGAGGAGAATCGCATAGCTAGGAAGTTTCAAGGGCAAACCCTGAAAAATGTTTTTATTATTCAAATAAATTTAATAACGCAGTTAATATGAATTGGACATGGAAACAAACACTAGATATTGGTATTTGTAGGACAAAAAGTCGTGCCTTGATATTGATGAAAATGATATTAATGAAATTTTCGTAAATATCCCTATGCCCACAGCCAGATTTGTATGCTCGTATCCCATCATCAGTTCAGGTGCCTAAGTGCGGGTACAAATGACGTTATCTTTTTCTTTCTCTTCTAAAAGCTCATGACTTGACGGATAAAACTTGAAGAGTGTGCACCAGCACTTACTGCAGCAGATGCTATTGAAGGCTTTCATAAAGTTCAAGCCAACTACGTAGGCTCTGTTATGCATTTATTTATTTTTAAATCATTTAATAAGAGTTACAAATACAATTACAAATTATATTCTAACTTAATTAACCGAGCAAAAGTAACTGATAGACTAGCTCACTATTAACTAGCCTACCGGGGCATCGCACTTTTCATTTATATAACACCAATATTATCACTGGTACATCCCCTACGAAATGGAAGTGTGCCAAGGTCATTCCTGTCCCAAAGACATGTGGCAAATATCATCAAATTTCAAATCTACCTTATCTATCCACAGTTTTAGAACATCTGCTTCAGAATCAAATATTTAAATATGTAACAGAATACAACTTTAATCCGGTAAAAAGGCCTCAGCATTGCTGTGTGCCAGCCCTAACAGATGCTGTTAAAGAGATTAGTGGTTAACTTGTATACTGGAAAAATATCAATTTTGTTACTACTTGACCAGCCAAAAGCTTTCCATACGATTCACCACTCCATACTGTGCTTGAAATTATAAAAAATGTTAAATTTTTAGACAACTCTGCAGCTGATTATTGGTTTGGTGCATATGCGAAAAAGTCGTAGTGGAGAGATACGAAAATGAAGGTTAACATGAAAATGTCTAAAAATGTACACGATCGATTTTTTTGTATGATGTTCTGAAGAAAAATGTAAATTTATGTGAAGACCATTTTATTGAAATTGAAAATTATTGTTTTGTGCCGCATACGTCGGTTTTCTAAATTAATTTCTTAAAAGTAGCTTTTTGTGCTGCATACGTATTCTTGCTGCTGTGTATTGAGTTGTTGACATTTTATTTTGCTTTGGCATTTACTACTTTTTTCTTACGATATTAAAGCAAGGCAAAAGTTATTTTCTTGTCATTTTTTTTGGCTTTCTCTTTAATTACTTGTTTATGTTACAATACTAAAGCAAGCGTGAAATTTATTTTGTACGAGTACATTCGTCAAACAATCGCGTGTAGAAGAAAACAATAGTTTATAAACTAAATCGTAAAAAGCGATTTAGATTCAGAAAGAGGGTATTTAAAACTGGTTGGTAGGCCAATAATGAGCTGGCGAAGTGCTGTTAAGTTAATCTTCTCTCTTATAAAAGAAAGACTGCAAAGCGTTTTATAGGATGGTCTTGTTTCATATCGTTTACGGGTAGTAGAACAAAAATTTCCCGCAGGGATACTGTGAAGCTTTTCAAAAATAATTTTTATTATTAGATGTTATATTTTTACTATTATTTAATTTTTTTATATTCATATTTTTATTATTATTTTTATAATTTGCTTAAACTGTTACGCCCATTTACTACTTATCACATTCAAATGATTCTTAAACTAAAAATTATAAGATATTGTTACGAAATTATATATATCTAAGAATTATTTATAGTTTTAGTTAATAGTTATCTTGTAAATTATAATTTATGACGTATTTGCTCCACTGTATTGTCGACCATAGATTTAATTGTAGAATTTCGAATGAGAACAGAATGGTCTGGAATCGACTAGAAGGTTCTTGAATCTACTTGTCTACAACTACTACCAGTTGAGAACTATAAATACAGAAGGCTGACTCTTAATAGTTTAGTTGAGTTTGTTTTGAGACATTAAACGGTTCAGTTCGTTACTTACAATATTGGATACATTTTGCAATTAAATTCAAAAAATTTTGTTAAGTTGAGTATGTGGGTTAATTTATTTGGATTTGCAATTTAAAGAACTCAAACGCGTTTATTTAAGGAAAAACGTAACAATATTATGTCTTGTTATATTAGAAACTCATATCGAAAAAAAATACTCAAACATAAAATCCAAACCTTTGCTACATTTTTTAATATATAATAAAAGTATACAGGGGTGTGCTGGAAATCGTAAACGCAAAACGCAAGAATTTGGAAGTTGTTTTTAATAAACTTTAAACCTAATTCTTATAATTTTTGGTTTAAAATCCTGTTTAATAGGAAAATATTTGTTAAATATTTGTCATAAAATTCTTTTATTACAAAAATCTTTTTAAAAACGACTTTTAAAATTCTTGCGTTTTACGTTTGCGATTTCCAGCACACCCCTGATAATAAGAGTGTAAGACGGCAAATCCATCTGAGGAGATCGAGTGGTTACGATCGAAACATGTCATGGTAACCAGCCGCCTGGGTTCGAATCTCAGGTCAGTCAAGAATGAATGATTATCAATAACAATTTTAATTAATTTTCATGTTGTAAAATTCCTTTCTTCATAAAAATAATTTAATGAAAATTAAATTTGATGAACTTAAGCCTGATTAAAAATATTAAAAAATTTGGATTAAAAAAAAAATAAAATAAAAATTTTATAAAATTCAATTTTATTTTCATGATTTTTATACAATTGTTATTGTTGCTGTTAGCTTTTCTTTAAATCAAAATCACACTTCACTTCACAAACCCTTTTCTGTTTAAACCCCTTCTGCTCTGAACGCACTCTTAAAACCTTGACTTGCTATTTGTACAGCCTTAAACTGAATTGTGGTTATGGAAAATAAACAAGTCGAAAAAATCCACAAAATCTATTGTTTTAATTTTGCAGTTTCTGTTTCTGAAAAGCTTCATAAAACAAAAACAAAAGACGATTTATGAATTGTTAACAAAAAGCAGCAAAAAAACATAATTAAAATAAATGAAAAATAATTGAAAATATTGTTTTGATATCATTAAAATAAAATTAATTTAAATTTTAAGGACTGCAAATATAATTAAGGACAAATTCGAAGGTCAATAGAATGGCAAGAAAATATAGTTCTTGAGTAGGGATGTGTACACTTAATACTGATATTATGGACATTAATTTTTCTTATTTATGCGTGATCGATCGACTTCAAAAAAATGTGTTAAACTAAAATCAAATAAAAGTTTAATTAAGGGTTTTTATTGAAATTAATGTACTATTTTGTTAAATGCTGTTTGTTAACAAATACTTTTGATTAGTTTTTTGATGTAAAGTTTGGTTTGTAATTACGGATTAGAGTTTTTTTTTCCCGGAGTTTTTCGTTTGCAAAGTAAGTAAAAGAAATGCCTAAATACTCCAAAAATTAATTAAAGGTTGAAAGGGGAACTTAAATTATCATTACCTTACGCTTTTATATGTAAACTAGCTGACCCGACAGACGTTGTTCTGTCGAAATTATAAAAAATGTTTGCGTTTGATTTTTAAAATCCGTTAAAAATAGGAAAAAAGTATTTTTAAATTAAAATGTTGTTCATATACATATGTTTGATTTAAATTTGATTTGAAAATACATATGTTTGTATATATATGCTGTGAATCTTATAGCATTCTATTTACATTTTAGTTGATTAGATCAATATTCAGGTAACTTAAAAAAGTTCTCCCAGTTCCATTTTTGTTGTCGATTCAACAGTGGAAATTTGGTTCGAACTGATTCCCTTACGGCTTCGCAAAATCGGTGCAACTGTTTTCCTATTTTAGATAAATAGAAAAAGTAGGCGTGGTAAATTTTTCTTTCACAGGGGCTTAATATCACAAAATAAAACTAAATTACACCGTAATATTGCAATTAAGGCCAATTATATATTAGTTCGCCTGTTGGTTATGTTTTTTTCGTCAAATATTTACCAAGTGTGACGACCGTAGCTTAAGTCATATCTATGTGAATTGTTTTGTTTTTTATTCAAGTTATTCAAAAACTAATTTAATTTTTGTGGTTTAATTTATTCAAATTAAAAACCGGTTAACCGGTTATTTTTGAAATACATAACCGAAACTCGGTTTCGGAATATTCGCAAACCGGTTTTTGAACAAAAGTCGAATAATCGATCTTCCTAATATTAACCGTCCAAAATCAATTGTTTATATCTAAAAATGAAAATTTTCATATCAAAATATTAAAAATAAATTAAAATAAATCACAAATCGAAGAAAAGGAACTTAATATGAGATCACTTATATATTTAAGCGTTTTTTAAGAAACTGCATTTATTTTTAGATGGTATAAGAAACTAGATTATTTCTTGCCAAAATGTGAAAAAACAAATAGCTTCTGTATCTTAATAAAAAAATTTAAATTTAATTAGGAAAAGGACCTTAATCTGTGATCACTTCTATTTTCCATTAAAAAATTATAAGTTTCAAAATCTTTTATCGTGATCCGTGATCAGTGACAACTTTCATTAAAAAGCGATTTGTTCATGCTACAGATTGGAAAATGAAAAATATAACTGTAGTTTCTTTAATAACGTTCCAATCAAGAAAAAACGTTTAAAAAAATAGTTGCAATTTTACCCAATATTAAAAATATTAATTTTTATTAAAATTGTTTACCTACGCAAAATGTATAAAATAATTTTTTTTTTAAATTGCCATTCAAAAACTTTTTCTTACTTAAGCTCCTTTTTGAGGTCTTGGGCATCTATAGTTTGTTATTTCTTTCTTCAGCATAAAGTTCTTTTCTTATTTTTGTTGTCATCAACGCCTGCTTCAAGACATGAATTTTTGCATTAAATATTTACCTTGTTGTGGTTGTTGCATGAAAAGCAAACAATTTTATATAAATATTTAAACAAATACACACACACACGCACATATTCATAAACATTCACAGGAATTTATCGAACGAGAAAAAGAAGGAGTCAAAAGAAATTCTAGTAGGCCTTTGCTTGGCCTTCCATTTTTGTTTAAGCCCTTATTCATAACTTATTTAGGGCTTTAAAAAGTTCTCGCATGATCTTAAAGTTTTTATGAGCAGCAAATTACTCTTTATTCTCAAATTTAGAGAATAGAACTAAAACTAAAAAAGTGTTAGAGGTTCTTCTTTAAGAATGCAAAAAGGAATTATGTACAAAGAAAATCGTACATGTCAAAAAGTATACAAACGTTAAGGCCTTCGGTTGAATCACCTACAAAAACTAACAGAAAACGAAGACACAAGACTGGTGTCAAAATACATCAGCGTTATGACGCCTTTTCTATCAGTGTAGCTCCCATAAAAACACTACTTCCGAAAATAGCATTAATGCCATAACTTTCTTATAACTATTTCTGTTGACATAAAATTGACGACAATAACTTCATGGATAGCCACTATGTCATAACAAAATGCTGCGAGTGCCTCCTAATTTAACCGTATGTCCCATTTAAGCTCCCTTCCTAAAAACACTTAAAGGCAAACAAATCTATATAGATGAAGTTATCTCAATAATAATTTGCACAAAGAATTTTTTGTGAATCTTATTCTTATCCTGTGACTTTGTGTTGGCGGGTCCAAGATTGCCCATGGGTCCCAAATAGGGTACACTGTCAATAATGTAGCTTTATATACTGTGGTGTAGGGTATCATATGACCGACTATACTTTCTTACATTTTTTTTTTTTTTGTCTTTTCAATATATTTATTTTTGCATTCATATACTTCATGCCGCTTTTCCTACCAAGAAAATGTTGCATATTCGTATTATTGTCAACTTCTATTATGTACGTGCTGCATTATTTGTTTTCTACACTTATTGCTGTTGTTGTTGTTTCTGTAGTTGCTCCTGGTGGTTGTGGCCTTTTATAAGTATGTATGAGTACATGTCAACACAACTTACATAAGAATGCATACACCCAAACACATCTGTGTATGTCAAAATAAAATAATGTATCAGTGTGTGTATGTGTATGCGTCTGTGTTATTTTTCTATGTATGCATTATTTTGTTGCATGCAAATAGGGCTTTTAGCTAGTGTTATTTTCTCTTCATGCCTTTTTTCCATCTTCTCTTCCAGTATTTGGGGTTTTACTTGCTTTCCTTAAGTACATGTTTGTTATTTGCTTATAATTTTCTAACTTTTTCTTTGCTTTGTTTGTGTTGTGGCATGTCATAAGTGTGTGTGTGTGTGTGTGTGTTTGTACAGTATTAGTGAGCAAGTGTGGCTAAGTTTCATGTATGTATGTACATTGGCATATGTGGTCTTTAGATATCTGTCTGTCCGCGTTTTTTGTTAATATGTATCAGTGTTCGTATTGTATCTTCTTGTACTCAAGTGTGCGTAAAAGACGTTTAAAAATCCTTGACATATTGTTGAGAGATAGTGTTGCATATTTTCATAATTTTCTGTTGCATATTTTCTTGCTGCAGCTGCTTCTTTTTCTTCTACATATTCTTTAGTTTGAAATATTAAATGAAATTATTTCAATATTTTGATATAATGTTTGTTAAGTGGTTAAAGCTGAAAGAGAGTAATTTTTTTGTGGTGGAAAATTTGTTTTAGTTTAAAATTTAGAAAATGTTTAGAAAATTTTAAACAAGCTTTTAAAAACCCAGGAAAATATCTAGTGTATTTCTAATATAAGAAATTTTGTTTTATTAATATTATAGAAAATTAGAATCTTTGGCATTTAAAAAAAAAAATATCTTAAGTCGAAATAAGAGAGCAACAAAGTTTAAAAAAAAACTCGGTGAAAAAATAACTTTTATTAAATAATAAAATAAACCAAATTAAAGAAAAATTTCGTTTATAATAAAAAATTTTAAAAACGTAAACAAAAATATTTTCTCTATGAAAATTCGTATGATTAACAAAATGTTGTCAACTTTTTAAATTTAACTTAAGTTGTTTTGTCAAAATGCCACAGAAATAAATTCCTTTTTTTTCAATTAAATTTTTTGCTTACCTTTCTTATAATAAATTATTTTTTTCTTCTCTACTTTAATCTATCAGTTTTTACTTGAGCAAAGTAACCTTCAGTTTTTGTTTGACTTTAACTTAAACCTCAATGACAATCTCTAAATTTCTAGTCATCTTTTCACTGCTGTTGCAACCCTACCTGCCTTTATTAAAATTATGTCAACCTAAATCCAAAAGGAATAGCAAAATATATAATTTTCCTGAACACAATTTTAAATTATAATTTTTTCTCATTTTATTTTAACATAATATTTTCATTTGTATTTTGCAAGCAACTAAAAGGTGGTCCAACCATTATGCACGATGTTAATTGTGAGTAATTAGTATTGTGGTAATTTTGTTAAACTATTTATGGTTTTTAATCCAAATTTTCAGGCTTAAGTTCATCAAATTTAATTTTCATTAAATTATTTTTATAAAGAAAGGAATTTTACAACATCAAAATCAATTAAAATTGTTATTGATAATCATTCATTCTTGACTGACCTGAGATACGAACCCAGGCGGCTGGTTACCCTGACATGTTTGGATCGCTACCACTCGATCTTCTCAGAGGGATTTGCCGTCGAACACTCGCAGCCATCGACTGCTGACGTCAATAGTCAAACATCAATCCTTAAACCAAATTGTATTTGTGAGTCACACCTTAACGTCCAGTTTGGTTTACTAAGTTTAAAACCCTGTTTTTTGCCCAACTTAATTGGACAATTCTTTGTTTAAGTGTTTGACAAATTCAAACATTCAAGATTGTAGAAGCCTTTTACGAAAAGACAACGAGTTGGTCGAAGTGACGAAAATATCGCTCCCGTTCAGGCAAACGATCTAAAGCAAACGATCTAAATCAGTCGATTCCGCGGCGTGCTCAAGAACTGGGCATCGCCAAGACCACTTTATGGCGAATCTTCAGCGACGAAGCTCTTTTGCGGCTCAATGGGTTCGTTTAACCAAAATATGCGTTATTGGTTTGGTGAAAATCCACATGTGCTTCATGTGAATCACCACTTCGATCGTTATCGCGCCATGATTACCAATTATTTTTGGCCCGTATCGAAAAACATGGACTTAAACGACATGTGACTTCAACAGGACAAGCCAAACAGCACACTTAAAAAAAGTTGTCAAGACCTTATTTAAAAACCCAGTATTTCCAGGAATTTAATAATTTTTTAATGTCTTCTGATTACACTCTGCAACATTTTTGAAGTTATCGAGTGCAAACTCTTCTTCGTGTAAAATTTGGCTGCGATTCGGATTTTATTGCCTCATGAACATTTTGGCTCAAACCTGATTTCTACGGAAACCAATTTAAATTTTGTTTTCCTGTCTTTGTCACAATTGTATCAATAGAGCAGGAGAAAAAATTGTAGAACAAAGCAATCCGAAAAAAAATTCAATAAGTGCCTCAAAATTGTTTAAATGTCGAACAAATTTTATTTGAATATTCACGAATTTGTCCCATAGCTGCCAGACCGTGGGAAACTCATTTAAGTAATCTCCACAGAAACTATTTCTTATAAAAAAGGTCATAATTCTTAAGAACATTATAATACTGAAAATACTTTTTTCACATATTTTTTTATTTTTCGATGTTAACACAGCTGGAAAATGTAAAAAACGCATTACATTATCTGTGGCATTTTGACAAAATATCTTAAGTCAAAATTATAAATTTGAGAAAAAATATTGCTAATCATATGAATTTTTATTCAAAAAACATGTTTGTTAACGTTTTTAAAATTTTGTATTATAAACGAAATTTTTCTTTAATTTTGGTTTATTTTATTACTTGCAGGGACCGGAAATAAGAGTTATTTTTCAATTTTTGAAGAAATAAATCATACATAAATGAACATCGTAGAAAACTTTTAATTACACCATCATAATTTTTAGGCGAAATGCATCCAACATATTGCATGATTTTTAAATTTTTGATTTTTATTTTAACAATCAAAAATAAGAGTTATTTTTGATTTTTATTTTTTTAAATCAATAATAAGAGTTATTTTTGATTTTTATATTTTTAAATCAGTAATAAAAATCATATATATTGTATGTACAGAAAAATTTACAATTATTAGACACCAGCAGAATGTAATGCATTTTCTGGCCCGCTACAGCCGTCGTCAGCATTCTTTGTGTCACACTCGATAGTGACACATTCAGTGTCACTTAGGGTGATCGATTATTCGACATTTTTCAATAACCGGTTTTCGAATATTCCGAATAGTTGCTATTTTAAAAAAACCGGTTTTCGGTTAAGCATTTTAAAAATAACCGGTTAACCGGTTTTAATTCGAATACATAAAAATACAAAAATCAAATTAGTTTTTGTAATAAAAAGTTAATTAGAATAAAAACAAAACTATTCACGAAGGTAAGGAACCAACAAAATACATAAATATGACTTAAGCTATGTTCAGTCCACAAATATTTGACGATAAAATCAAAAAAAAAAGTGACCAGTATGGATTAAACTTTAGCTTTATTTTAAACAATTTATATTTATTTGCTAAACTTTATGTCTAAGATGATAATTGTATTTATGTATAATGTAGCTAACAAACCGTTTAATAATGTTTGCTCTAGCCAAACGTTTTGCAAAAGCAAACAATTCTTTAAGAAAACTAGTGGTTACGTAAGGAGTCAAATATTAAATAGATGTGAACATAGCTTTAGAATTTTTGAAAAGTTTTGGTTTTAAAAATACGTATAGGAATTTAAAAAATTTATTATTTGAGAAATTCTCCCAAATTTATTGTAAGTGAGTTTTAATTTGTTGCTGGTTAAGCATGTCTATATGGAGTAGTAAACTTCGGCCATATTTTTGAAAAAAAAAAAAAAACCTCTTATCCAGGATTATATATTTAAATTTATTTTTGTTTCAGCATTATAGAAACAATAGTAAAACGAACATGCTTTTTATGTGAAATATCTGTCAATTCGTCGATCACACAATTTAAACCCTTCCAGGACATTTTTGATTCCTTCAATTTTATTTTATGTTCTTGGTGTTTTAATAAATAAAACTGATGAATTTTCCCATATCGTTGATTCCGCCAATATGTTCTTGTGTTAAGCATGAAGATATGCTAGAACTACTTAAGAGTTTTTCATTCATTATTGGCAGCATATTTTTGTAAAGTATTATTTGCAGTCTCTTAAAAACTACTTGGAACAGAGTCAAGTTTTACTTGGCGTATATTTGTGTCAAGCTTGTAGTCTAATTAAAAGTGATTTATAAGTCGTGACTTTAAAGAACATTTGCAACTTATTTTAGGGCCATTTAAGCACAATTTTCATTTAAGTCAGTTCGAAAAATCACCAGAGATGGCATCTTTATAAAGATATATATAGTATTTATAATACTGTCAAATTGCTAATTAATTTTAAAACTGAACTTTTTTTGTAGTACTTGAAATTGGTTTTGGTTTTTGTTACAAGAACACACGCTTATATAAGCGATTTGTATTTACATTGCTCATAATGTTTTTTTGAGTTTTGTTTCATTTTGTTTTGACATTTTTTATAAAAAGTTTAAGTTTGCAAATATTCAATTAGAAAAATACTTAAATTACGGGTAAATTTATAACAAAAGTAAGGAAAACGTATATAAATTACACATTAATAAAGTAACCGGTTTATTTTACGAAAATAACCGGTTTATTCGATATTCGAAAAATGGACATTTTAAAATATTCGACTTGCGCAAAACTAAAATAACCGGTTAAAACCGGTCTAATACAATTCGATCGATCACCCTAGTGTCACTTCATTGCTATCCAAAGGAAAGCTAAGGTAAAATGTAGCAAGAAGATACAATATAATAGTCTGGTAGTGTATAAAGTCATTCCTAAAAAGTTAAAGGAATAGGACTATTACAAAAAAGCTTTATAAAATACTTAACTGAAATTTAGCTCATAGAATAAATTCGAAAAAACAAAAAATGTTGGATAATATATTATATTCATATAGAAATTTGAATGAAGCAGCATATTATAATATATACGGCATCAACAAATAAATAAGAGTTTTGAATTGATTTTTATTATTGATTTAAAAATATAAAAATCAAAAATAACTATTATTTCTTGATTAAAAAAAAAAATCAAAAATAACTCTTATTATTGATTTAAAAATATAAAAATCAAAAATAACTCTTATTTCTTGATTTAAAAAAATAAAAATCAAAAATAACTCTTATTATTGATTTAAAAATATAAAAATCAAAAATAACTCTTATTTCTTGATTTTTTTGATAAAAGTCATAACAGTTACGGTCCCTGATTACTTGATATAAATGATTTTTTCACCGAGTTTATTTAAAATCCTTTTTTGATATCTTATCTCGACTTAAGATGTTTTGACAAAATGCCTCAGATGTAATGTTCTGAGGAATTTTGAATTACCGCGAAAAATTTAATGTTCTTCGAAAAAATTAAGTTTTAGCCAAAATCTTCATGAGGCCGTCAAATCCAAGCGAAAGCTTAACTAGCAAAACCCAAATACCGAATTGTTAGTTGCGATAAGTACTTTGAAAAATGCTACACGAGAAGGAGTTTTTATTTTGTTCATTATTTATTTATTGAATCTTCAAATATTTTTAATATTAACTATAAATAATTAATCAAATCTTATCCTAATACAAAATATCGTCATCACGGTTTATGTTCACATTTGTAGGTGTTTATCGCTCTTCTGATTCGGTGAGTGCTGCGGTGTCTCTTCTTCTTAAGCGAGTGTGGCCGCCATGATTTAAAATATTTCGAGCTAGTGGATTTGGGTATTGTTCAAGCCTTTTTAAATATTTTACTGCATATTTTGTTATCATAGTTTTTACTAATGGCACATTGAGATCCTTATGAATGTTTGAGTTTTTAACGTACCAGGGAGCGTCTGTGATTATTCGAAGAAGTTTATTTTGACGCCTTTGAATTTTTTCGATATTAGAGGCCGAGGCAGTGCCCCATAGTTGAATACCGTAGCACCAGATAGGCTTTAAGATAGAGTTGTAAAGTAGAAGCTTGCAATCGAGACTAAGGACAGAATTTCTTCCAATAAGCCAATGAATTTGAATGGCTTTATGTTTCATTTGAGTTAATTTTGCCTTTAAAAGGCATTTCCACGTTAATCGCCGATCCAGATGTATACCGAGATATTTTACATGCGAATGCTGAGGAATTATTTAATTATGGATTTAAATAGGCGGGCATGATTCCCGGTGCAAGGTGAATGTTAGATGTACGCATTTTTGCTCATTGGTCATTATCCTCCATTGTCTGAACCATATTTCTAGTTCAAATATATGACCCTGTAAGTTACGAGATGCTTCATAACGGGTTTTCGTGCACGCTTAGAAAAGCTGTATCGTCTGCAAATGTTGAAGTTTGCGTGTAGTTGCTTGTTGGCATGTCCGAAGTATAAATTAAGGATGCTGACTTGTGGGACTCAGGCGCCAATTGGCTGAGGTCAACTCAAGATATTTCTTCTTTAATAATAAACTGACGACCGACTTAGTAGCTTTCTAACAGCTTGTGTGGGTTTGCTGGTAAATTTTGCTTCAATTTATGTAATAAACCTTCATGCCAGACTTTATATTTAAGTAAATTGAAAAAATTGTGGGAGACAAGACATCCTTGTTTTGCTTCTGATGCCGTATCAAACTTTTCAGTTTGTGTTACTTCAGTCCACACAGCAAAATTTAATGTGCTGTACACTTTTCCTATAGATTTTACCATTTCGGTTGATACACCTTTATCAAGAAGTTTATATTAGAGATTTTCTAGATATCTTATAAAAGGCATCCTTCAAACCTACGTAAAAAGCATATATTTTGCGGTTCTCACTGCATATAATGTTAGTTATTGCAGCAGGGCTTATATCCCAACGATTTGGCTTACTCTGCGGATTTAAATATTTTCTGCTATTTTTTCTTTCTATTAAAATTATAATTTATTTTAAATCTTTTGTCTATTTTTAAGAGGATTTTGTGTTAGATTACAAATGGTATTATGAAATTGAACCCATCAGCTAAGTTTGAGGTGAACGTTTTTTTTTTTTAATATTTTTTTCTCTTTTTTCAAGTTTTTTCCAACTGCTTCTTCAGTTTTTATGATAAAATGTTTGTGCAACAATGTTATAGTGAAAGTGTGCGAGTAATAATGTTGAAATAGGTATGTTTGTATAAATGAACAAGAATGTTACAAAATAAGGTTATTATTACCTTGAATGTTATAATAGTACTCCAAAGAAAAAAACTAAGGTTAGTAGGGTCATCCCAACAAAATAGGGTTTATGTTTTCTAGTAATATAAAAGCTCACGTTTCAGATATTAAAATTCACTAAATGATAAACTGACCAAAAAAAAGTTGTTTTCCTTTTATATCAAACAGACCTTCTTCTTCACAGTAATTTGAGCCACCCTAATATGTATATAAACTTATATAACCTACATATTAATGCTAGTGTAGAACGCTTTGTTCTCCTATGGCACTGCTCTAAGGTATAATGAGAGATTATAAACATTTTGCTAAAATGAAGATGAAAATGTTGGAAAATTTTATGGTTTGCAAAAGCAGTTTCATAATTTGCATAAATGTTTAAAACAATGTAAAATATTTAATTGAGAAATAGTTGGCTTAAAGTATTAAACCAAAATATTTTGTTTCAAAGAATTTGCAGGTGAGACAAAATTTAATTGAATTTTAATTTCAAAAACATGAAGTCCAATCAAAAAACAAATTCTAATTAGCTCGAATTTTAAATTAACCTTATAGACCAAAAGGCAAATGACAAATGCAAATAAAAATAAAAATATTTTGTTCTTGGCACATTTTTTCATTGTTTAATAATTTTGCTCGCCGACGGTTGTATTTTCGCCGCCGTCGTTAGAAATTCGCCGTCAACGAAATGTGTTTGCAATGTCACATCAGCTTTGAGTGGAATATTTTGAAATTTATAGCGTAACGACGTTATCTATTTTTATAGTTTTCGGTATGAGTTACAGACACACTTTTTTCTCACTTTTCGAGAAACTATGGAATATTTTGTTTCACATTTGTTTGATGCGAGAAGATCTCACCAAAGTTACAGAAATTGAGAACTGGAATTGTTTCTGGGTTTCACGCATAAGCCCGAGATTTTTACAAAGTTTCAAAGAAAAAAACCACACAGCTTTCAATCGCATGATCTTTGGGACCAGTTGACAGCAAAATTTCTTAAAATAATAAATTCTGGAAAAATTTGCTGCAGTAAATCGATTGCTTCATGCGCAGTATACCAGGTGACCCCGTCTTGCTGAAACCATATGTCGTCCTGTAACGAATGCCATTCACATCCACTGCAATTTCGGCCTCATCTTTCAAAAAGTAAGGCCCAATCACGGCGTCATACCAAAATCTGCAACAGAGAGCTGATCGTTGTGCGTGCATTTGCCTCTCATGGATTGCATGAGGGTTTTCTGAGACACAAATTCGACAATTTTGTGTATACCCGAAGCCATTTAGATGGTAATGCGTTTCATCGGAGAAGATGAGTTTTTTCCAAATTGTTGTCATAAGTTTTCATAACGCGTTGTTCTTTCGTAAAGCGCTCCATTTTTATTAATCGGAATACACGTATGTGATAGATGTTAAATTTCAAAGTTGCCACCTGCACACAAAAATTGCACCAATTTAAAAAGTACAGCCTTAATATATTGTCATTTTTTGGCTTTAATTATAAGTCTTTCACATATTCAAATCACAATTTCAAATCTAGCTTCTATCGTGGATCTTTATACTGATCAATTTGAAGTGCAATTGCAAGCTTTGTTTAGCTTTATTATGGGTCTTTACATTATCGAATCAAAAGTCTTTATATGAATCGTACCTTTAATTGTAAAACCTCTTTTTTTAATCTTGGGTGCTTTTTTGATTGGATAATAAAATCGAGGGTTCTTACAAGAAACAATTTAAGTCTGAAGTGAAGCTTTTAAAATGGCCAAATTTGGGCTTTTTCGTTTGTCCTTATACCAACAGATTTTAAAGTAAATAAAATTATGTAATAAGGATCCATTTTGGTTCCTTAAACAGGACAATCATATGTCTCCAAGAAGTCCATCATTTGTTTCTCAATGGCCCCAGTCGCGAAACTTTAAAAATTCAAATTCGCCATAACCGTAGGTCACTAAACGATTAATATTCATGATCAATCTTGCGTCTTGTGCTCAACTTATTGTTCAATTTTAACTATGATAAGTTTAGCTTTCTTAAATTCTACAATGTATCTTTCAATCGTAGTTCCTAAAAGGATTAAAAACTACTTCCATTATGGTGTTTAACCACAAAAAACTTACCAACTCTTTTTACTCCAAAAATTAATAATAGATTGTTTACAATTCATTAATTTTACTATTTTACAAATAAAAACCCAAAAAAGCCAACAACAAAAAATAAAAAGAAGATATAAGAAAATGTCAAACCATTTTATAGACATTTGTGATGGTAAGAAAAGGACAAGGAGCGTTACAAGAGGACAAGTGGAATGTGAAAAATTAAAAAAAAAAAGAAAATCTACTTGTAGTAAAGTAGAAAACGTGTTCAATTGAAAAATTAAAGAAAAATTGAGACAAACATTTACACATACATACACATGAATCTAGATAAACGACGATCCAAACAACATGTCTGTATTTGTAGGGAAACTAGAGCAGAACAGAACAACAACAACAAAATCACAGACAGCAAATATTAACAATTATGTGTACATACATATGCACATACACATGCACATATATACATATATGTAGCAATATAAACTGCAATTGACTGTAGCAATATTAGCACAAATACAAATATGTATATGAAATCTTACTTTCACACGCACAAACACTGTGTTAAAAGTCATGTTTTATCATCAACAACATTTACAGAGACAACAACGAGCAGTTGAGCTTTATGGAGACAAATGGACCGACAAACAGACAGACTAATAATAATCACTTTTTTTTAAACTACTTAGCAAAGGCAGCGTAAGACTACAAAATGTTGTGAAAAACAGGGGGGGGGGGTGGTAATAAAATAAACTACAAACACTAACTCTGATTTCAATTAGGTACATTACAGTTTATTTTTGTTGTTATTTTTTCAAGATTTTTCTCTACCAGTCAACTGGCATTTTTAAAAAATAACAACAGAACAACAAAATTGTTTCTATCATTTATTTTATTTTGTAAGTTTAAAGAAGAATTGGACAAAGGCAGAACAATGACAACAAGTTATTTTATAGAAGTAGTTAAGAAAAAAATAATCGATAAAACTCAAACACGTTCGTCATTTCTGGTTTGTAAAATGTATTGAAAAATTTTTTTTTTTTAAATGAACAATTTTTTTAAGTAATTAAATTATTACCAGCAAGAAGAAGAAGATGGAATAATTGAAAAAAAGATGATGAAATATGGCTTACATAAAATGTATAAATATAATAAAATGTATGTAAAAAACTGCACAGTAGTGTACCCTATTCGACATGAATCTTACTTCTGATGATTAAAGCTAAAGACCCATAACTGAAGCTAAACTTAATACATTGAAAGAAATTCGATTGAAACTTGCGATTGAAACAGGATTACATAAAAAATTTTGATTTCAACAAACAGTTGCTTATATTAACACCCACGATTAAAACTCAAATTGGACCGTATTAACTCCCATATTTTACACTAAAACTAAATTATACAAATATCTACGATAAATACTAAAATTATATCTAAGAAATACCCACATGTTTAAAACTAGAGACCCATGAGCGAAGATCAAATTAGAGCACACAAAAACCAACAATGAAAACTAAGACTGGACCAGGGCTGCCAGGAATTTTTTTTCCTTGTCCCCATAAAATTAAAAAAAAAATCCCCAAATAAAAAAACAAAACCTTAAAAAGTTAATACTTTGTTTTTGTTTTTTTCTTACCAAATTTTTAATCTTTTTAAAAAAAGTAAGAAATATAATATTAAAAAGAAATCCCCAAAAATTCTCAGATACAAATTTTTAGAAAAAAAATTTTTTTTATTTTGTTTGTAGCGACTGGTTTCTGAATGTTGTTTTTAAATCCTTTTTATGCGATTACAGTGAGGAATTACAAGCAATATGCTGTTTTTGAAGACGAATGATCCAATTTATAAGAATTAGAATCAGGAGCTTGTTCGATCAATTTTAGCCATCCTTAAATCAACAATAACAAGTAAGAAAGTATAGTCAGTCAAGCCCGACCATATGATACCCAACACCACAGTATTTAACCCTTAAGAGAACACCAGGTCCTGTCTAGGAATTTTTGACTTTTTTCCAGTTTTTTTTAATATAATTATTAAATATATTAGAACGAAACTTTATGTTTTCCTCAATCAAAGTGTTTTTTACAAGAAAATTAGAAAAAAGTGTAAATTTAAACACCAATCAAAACGTAACGTATTAAAAAGCATACGCAACACATAAGAATACATTCTTTACTTTTTTTCAAAAAATTATTCTATTTGACAACAAAATGTTCCTACTATAGCCATAAAACTCCATTCATATAAAAGTAGTCCCAGCCAGGCCCAGGGGTTCGTTAGTGTGAGTTTTTTTTATAGCCACAAAAAGCTCCATACAAAATACAAGAAGTCCCAGCCAGGCCCTGGGGTTCGTTTGTGTAAAATCATTTTGGTGTTTGCTTAAGGGTTAAAAACGGTTTGATAGTTCCTGAGAGGCAGAAATTACCCCCTATCTCTCTTCGTGGTCCTACGATAGGCTTGGTCCTTGTGCCAATAAGAACCTATGTACCAAGTTTTATTAAATTATATCCAAAATTGCGACCTATACTTTGCGCAGAAGGTCACATGGACAGCCAGCCGGACAGCCGTCGTTATATCAACACAGAAAGTGATTCTAAGTCGATCAGTATACTTTAAGGTCTAGGACCAATATTTTAAGGCGTTACACACATCAGCACTAATGCATAATACCCTCTCCACTATTGTGGTGTGAGTATAAAATTAGTTACATGTATCCGTCATTTATTTAAAACTTCCATGCTTTATAAGCACTTACTAATATCCAAGCATACTTTTTCCTAAACTTTATTATATCGAGCCCTAACAGCGAAAATAACGTAACCCACACATTTTCAATTTTCGTTTTTTTTTTAATAAATTACTTTATTGGCAACACTTGCATCATCTCCTAAAATGTCATGGCCACATAAGGTACCGTTACGATTTTATAGCAAAAACAATTTTATCGTTAGGGACAAATTTCATACAAAATGTATGTGAAATAAAACAAAAAAACTCTCTCCTGTAAAATTTGATTTTTGGTGCTTACGTTATTTTCGCGGTAAGGGCTCGATATTGTCTTTAATATTTACTTATTTTTGGGGAAGACTTGAAAATCGTCTTAAAAAATTAAAAATGTTGTATTATATTAAGAATGATAAATGAAACAAATGTTTTACTAAGGGCGTCCAAAATTTAAAAAGATATTTTTTTTTAAGATACGAGACCTTCTCCGAGAAAATTGACGTAGTGTGTCAAAAACGGGTTTGGATTCTGATACCTAAAAGGGTGTAGAAGAAGATGAAATGAGTTTTTCTCAAACCTTAATTTTCACACACTTGCTCCCTTTTCTCGGAGAAGGTCACTTATTAAAAATATTTTATTTTAGTTTAGTTTATTACAAGTTGGTCCTGGTTAAAAATTAAAAATTATGGGTTTTCAATAAAAATTAGTTGATATCTACTCAATAAAATTGTGTTTACGCCCTTGAATTGTTGTGGGATTATTCGATACCCCCCAAGAGATAATCTTAAGGTGTCAAATCGTTCGATCTTGTGGGCCTATTCACTCCTCATCTCCTCAAGTGACACCATCCTCTTAAAACCTGCAAATCAGCCATTTTCCGCCACTAAATGCTTTGGATTATCTCCCTGAACCGATTTCCATTAATCTATGATACATCAAAAAAAAATGCGTATGCAACTTAAAAAACAAAGAATGTATGGCGTGGACATCCAGCTTAAACGCTTCAACTTCTACGGCATCGTCTACTACAATAACTACGTGTTTTGTTGACTATACTTTGAAACTGGCGTTTTTAAAATTGATTCGAATTTAGGCTGTAGGAAATATTTGATGATTTTTCGTTTTTGAAATTTGAAAAATTGTTATATGAAAAATAGCCCATTTTTTTGGGCCATTTTTCATTTTTAAAATTCTTCCAAAATGTTACATACTATTTGTCCAAATCATTCATTATCATTATAAAAATAACGGGACATATTGCAAAGTGTCATAATGTCCACAAATTAACTTATAAGGATACCGGCTTCGCCAACTAAAGCTTCTCTGCACAGCCGGCCTTCGGCCGGGCGCAAGGATTTTCTACTCTATGGTATAAAAAAAAACCGGCTTCGCTAGCTTAAGCTTCTCTGCGTAGTCGGCCTTCGTTCGGAAACAAGGCAGATTTTAGAAGCTTTACTTAGCGAAGCCGGTGTATGTTATACCATAGAGGAGAAAGTCCTTGCGCCCGGCCGCAGGCCGGCTGTGCAGAGAAGCTTTAGTTAGCAAAGCCGGTATTTGTTATACCATAGAGGAGAAAATCCTTGCGCCCGGCCGAAGGCCGGCTGTGCAGAGAAGCTTTAGTTGGCGAAGCCGGTATCCTTAAGTTAAGTTGTGGACATTATGACACTTTGCAAAGTGTCATAGCGTCCATACTGCCGAACAGCTGTTGAAGGAACAATGCAAATTTTTACATAAAACTTATATTTGTATATAACTAAATTTATATGAATAATAAACACTTTTTTGCAAATTGAGTAATTTTCAATTTTTTTTTTTTTTTTTTTTTTGGGAAAAAATTCGTTTCTGCTTTTTGGGTCATTTTTCATTTTCTTTTTGGGCCCTTTTTCGTTTTTTTTGGGCAAAATTTCGTATTTACCTTTTTGGGTAATTTTTCATGTTTGGTTGGGCGATTCTTCGTTTGGGCGATTTTTAATTTTTTTTTTTGTGCCATTTTTCTTTGGGCGATATTTCCTACAGCCTCGAATTTATTGTGGTTACCTTTCACTGTCTTTAGCTCCCCCTATGACTTATTTTCTATTTATACAAAAAATATTTCTGTATTTTTGTTTGTTACCCAATACGAGTATACCTGTTAAATTTTGTATACCCTTCCCCGAAGGTGAAAGGGTAAATATGGGTTTGTTATTCCGTTTGTAATTTCTACAATATGGATCTTAGATCCAAAAAGTATATATTCTGTGTGCTTTTGAGAAGCTAAGTTGATGAAATGGGTTTTATATTCTGTGTGCTTTTGAGAAGCTAAGTTAATGAAATGGGTTTCCCGAATACCTTCGAAATGATGAGGACTAGGTTGGTATATATTCAGATCGCATATACTCAGTTAAAGTTTGCTATTGAAATTCAGCCAGATCGTTTCACAAATAACTGAAATATGAGCAAAAACTACTGCCGCCTCTAACTTTACCCATTAATCCCTTGTGCTGTATGTAGTTTTTATATTTATTTTTTCTGTTTATCTGGATCACGGCTAGAGCCAAATTAGTGACAAGGATTTTCGTTGTCAATACACAGCATCCCACAAAATCTGGCCGGTATTGGAGAGGTGGGCGTGGCAAAAAATAAATTTATTTTTATCTTAAGAAGGGTATATAAGATTCGACATAGCTGAATACAGCACTCTTACTTGTTTTATAGCATTTCATTTATACATTCATATTTATGTAACGGAAATTCCGTTCTTTTATGACCGTCATAAGGATTTTGAATTTTATCTACCGTAAAGACACATAAATATATGTAGATCGATGTATATGTCATCTTCCTAGAAACATAAACTGTCGAACCTCTATCCTGATTGTCGAAGTTTTGTTGTTATCTTTTATGGTTCCATTTATGTTGACATCAATATTTATTTACATTAACCAACATGTTGCTTGTGCCGTTAGAGATGATGGTTTGCTGGCTGACGGACTGGTTATTAGCAAAAATAAAATATAAAAAGTAAAATGCTGCATATTCCTTTCTAAACGCATAAGTACTTCGTTTAAAATAATTATTTATGTGTGTGTGTTGTTTGAGTATGTTTGTGCGTGTGCTAGTATGTAGGAGGGTGTTAGTCTCAATATTTGATTAAACTTGCACATTCTTCAACAATTTCTGATAAGGATAAGGGTATGGGTATGATGGCATCATATGCTGGTGTACTTGCTTTTGTAGGTATGAGTTCTTGTTTGTTGATATTAAATTTGCGGTAAGATTGTGTAATTTTAACTGACACCCCTGCACAGATAGACTGACAGACAGACATACAGACATGGATTGAAGGTCTTCTGTCTCATCGCCTTAAATTTAATAGCAATTGATTTAATTTAAAGGAAAATCTTTCGCATACAACAAATAAAACCGCAAAATTAATAGGGAGTGAAAATAATATTAACGGCTGAGTGTATGTACCAGGGTAGGCTTATATCTGTAGCGGTATTTATAAGGGCAATGCACACTGGAAGGAATTTAAAAAAAATATGGAATTAAATATAGAGCAGTGGTTTTTTAACTTAAGTTTTTTTCTTCTAATTGAACACCTTGAATGAGCTGCATATGCAAATGAAGCATGATTAAATTTCCTTAATGATGGCAGTGCAGATGTCGTCCAGGTTTATATTCTGCAATTTTTTTAATTCACGTGACCATTGAGGTGAAAATGGGTCACATTGCTCATTATTCGATATGATCTTTCTATCTGAATAATCGAATGCTGACTTTCAAAGAAAATTTTAAAATTCCTATTCTTTTTTGGTGCTAAGTCCTTCCATTTCTATTTTGCGAATCGCATTTTATAAGGAATCTAAAGATGCAGTAGGTTAAGTTTACGAACTCTTAATCAATTTTGTAAAAAAAATAACATTAAAGGCGCCATGGCACTCCCTTTCTACAAAGCAGGGTTGTAGGGGAAAAGTTCTTTAAAATTGTTCCGTATAAAATTACTGCCTTCTTCGGAGATGGTAAACGATCTTTTACATTTTTCCCTTATGAAAAATCATATGGTGGTGTAGTTAGCTCCAATTCAGATTTATATGACCAGAAATTTTACTTTGAAAAATAGTTTTACATTATTAGAAATGGTGATCGGTGAAGATCTGATAAACAATTCCATATGTGACCTGCTCCGAGAAAAGGGACGTAGTTTGTGAAAATGAAGTTTTGAGAAAAACTCATTTCTCCTATTCTACACCCTTTTAGGAAACAGAATCCACTCTTAAGTCAAAACCCGTCCACTAGGTCCCTTTTCTCGGAGAAGGTCACATATATCCCAGAACATTTTATAATGTTTCGTGGAGGATTATTATGATTCTTCAAAGCTTAATTTAACATTCTAACTTGTTAAAATAGAAATTTAAAAACTGCAAACCACAATTTGTTTTTTTTTATTATCAAATTTGTTTTATTTTACCACACTGTGCAATTTATTAAAATAAAATCCGAATAAGTTGAGTATAATATGGAAAATACTACGCCTTTAAAGCTTTTAAGTTAAAAATAATACTTTATTAAGGTATTTACTTTAATGCAAAAGCTATTTTTTCTTAATCTAAAAACATTTTTAGCTTTTTTAGTTATAACAACCATAATTACAACAGGCACATTTACCTAATGCAATGGTTTTGCTCCTTCCTTCATCATTAACCACTCTAAAGCTTATCTTGTCTTTAAGTTTTTTTTTTCTTACCATATTTGGCAACAGCCAGAGTTGCCAGAAAATGTTAGACGCCACCTTGTTTAAAACATGTATATTGCCCACAACAATTTTTTCTTATTGACTAAAACAATCAGCATATTCTCTAACAAGCTGTGTAGCATGTTAGTAAGATTCTCTAAAAAAAATTAATCTTGGTCAAAAAGCAAATGACAGAAGACAATTAAATAACCGGGAACCGAATTATCTTTCCGTTTTAATTCGCCTCTACATGTTATTCTATTAGCTTAAGGTATTTCTTTTCTACAAAAAAATGTGACATTTTATTTAAAAAAATGCAATTTGGTTTTAATTTCTTAAAAATGCTTTGCTCTCTAAAACGGTGGCTTGTTTTATTCTAAAAAAAACTCTCCTTTACTAATGGCATTGGCAATTGATTGCACTTTAAGACCGTATAAATCCACAGTGTTGAGAATGCCCTATAGAAAGGTGACTAACGCTACCAGACGAAGTTATGAAAAAATTGCCTCTAATCCGAACAGTAAAAAATTTAAGCTTTAATAGTTTTTTTTCTATTAGTTTATAGTAAAAAACATACGAAAGCATTACATTCTTAATGGTAGGTTATCGGTGATATAAAATTTAAGGTCTTATAAAATTGTTTAAAAAAAATCGTCAAATCAAAAAGCGTTAAAAATTTGGTTTTAAAAAAATCGGCAATCTGGCAAAGGTGTTTTCTTGTTTACATATTTTTTGAAAACAAACAAACGAAATTGGAATTGTGTCATTCATTTTGTTCTTTGGTTTATTTATTTAATATCAATCAATAAACAAATTTTGGTTTATGTATATTTTTTTTATATTTTGAACAGCAAACTTATTGTCAGCTGTTAAAAACAGGACGATTTTATTTTGTCAAATAAGAAATTGCATTATTAGAATGTTGGCAAGATATTTTAAACATGCACCTTTTAACAAGGTGGTCTTTTTTGTAGAAAAGAAAACACAATAAATTGCGAAAATAAGATTGCTTTCTTTGATCCAACACTAAAGAAAAAAAACTTTTTTTCTGTTCATATATGTTTGGGATAATTTAGTCTTTTCGATGTTAATAACTTTTCATATATTGTTGAAGTTTATTTGAATATGTTTTCAACAGCACGCTGCCTTGGCTTATAGAGGACAAACGAATTTTGCAAAAATCAAATATGAACAAACAGCCTAGGTTGTGTTCTTTCTATATGCATGCAATATGAATAAGCAACCTGGCTCAAGTTCTTTTCAAAAATAATAAATGTCGAAGTAACCAATATATTTCATACATGAAGGAACAGAAACAAAAAAAATAAATGTTAAACTTCGCACATTAGTCACAAAATCTGGCAACGCTGGTTCCAACATTCACATACGCACACACCCCAAAAACAATTTCTAAGTAATAATGTCCACAATTTTAATCTGCCATCTTTTAAAACCATCAACATTAACGCTAATCTCTCGAGTAGCCATTAATGTCATTATTTTCCTCTTAACTTATCACCACCATTCCAAAGATAAAACATGCAATGGATGTTAATAAGAGGAACAGCAGGAAGCGTGCAAACGAGTAACAACGTAGTTGGTGGGTTTAAAGTTTCTTTTTGAAGTGGCGCATGGAAATAGTTTTTTTTATTTTTTTTTTTTTGTTTTTTTAATAATTGTAAAAGTACAACTCCTTTAAAAATATTTTTGTTTTTCTACATTAAATTGCTTATCATTTCTTATCGTCGCTTCATAAGTCGTTGAGCAACATTGTAGTTCCTCTGCACACAAATTCTAGATAAAGTTGGCAGCTGCGCCAAAAAATAATTGTTGCTTGTTTGTAAGGCGAATTCATACAAGGTGGACTTTTTTTAAAAACAGATACAACACTGTAAAATATTTTAACGTTATGTCAAAATAATACAACACAACACAACAAAGTATTTTACAGTGTTGTATCCGTTTTCAACTTAAGACAACATTGCATGAATACGCCTTTGCTAATTCAGTCTAACAGCACTACTCTAACTAGAACTTAACAAAAACTGATCTAGAACTGAGCTAAACCTTGAACAACGAAAAATACGAAACTTGGTGAAAAATAAAAGAGAATCTCAATTTTTTTAATTTTAAAATTTTTAAGTAGAAGCAATAGTGACGGAAATGCTTTCCTGGGCCCTATTCCACAAAACAACTTTGCATTTATCAAATTGGTCGTCAAGTTGCAAAACTTTATTTTACTCAGAACTCTAAAATTTGATAAGTGCAAAGTTGCTTAGCTGTTTTGTGGAATTGGGCCCTAATCTAATTATAGCTTAAAAATTTTCAAATACCAATAACAAATTATCATGACCGGGTTGTATTTCCCTCAAAATACCTAAGACTTGCATGATGGTGTAAAGAACCTTTTATCAGCTTTTTATTTAAACTGCAGTCAAACCAACACAAAAATCGAATAATTTTAACCAAATTTTCGTTTTTCGTTCGACAGTTTTTGGTTTCGACTGCAGTTTTTTAAACTCTGCCCTTTATCAGTTTTAAATATGTAAATTTTCTAATTGGATTTCTGTTAAAATTTGCCAAATATTTGCTTGCTAACATATTGTAAATTATTTGTTTTTTTTTTTTTATAAAATATATTATTCCAAGTAGTGAAGGCATTGAGTACGTACAATCATACATTTTCACTTAAACTAAGCTTATGGAGTTCATTTGTTTCTTTCTCAACTACGTGGCAACTTCAAACGTGTTATTTTTCTTGCAAACAAAAATAAAACAAAATGAATCAGTTCGCCTTTATTGTTTATGTTGGCATTCTCTAATACCACTATAAATAGTATATAGTGCATTGCAATAGTAGTTATTTGAGCAGATCTAGTTAACTTTAATAAAAACGACTTTTGTGTACGTGATTGTAACTACTCTTAATACAAACGGACTGACTGACTGCACTTGCTCTTCAACTCGAAGTGAGCACAGTGAGACGGAGCTAAACTGGAACTAAGCTGTTGGCAAAATAGAACTGAACGAGAACCGAGCCAGAGCTGAACTAGTACTAAACAAGGACTGAACTATACTTCCGTACTTAGAAAAAATGCTGTAAGATTGATTTACTTTTGATATTGTTATAATCCTTGAGAGACAGTAGGAGTTTCACCGCTTAGTGTTTAGCATATTTTTAATTTATATATTCTTGAATTTAGGTAAATTTAAAACCATTCTAAGCAATTCGCTCTTACTCCGTTCGGTTGCAACTTGTTTTGACAGTTTTAATGACAGTTAATTCTAACTGAACTTGAGGAAATTGTTTGTTAATCAGGAGCCTTAAATAGAATTTGAGCAAGATTCTTAACTAGGACCTTAATCAACTTCTGTCCCACTGTTGAATGGAGTATGTAGGAGAGGTTGTGTATAACTCTGTTTATCCTGCTACTACAAATTTTTTTTATTTATTTATTTTGCTCTATTTTTATATTTCAAAACATTTCTCTTTCACTTCTTGTTCTTTCGTAAGTTTGCTTCTTTTTTTTTATTTGCAACCAATAGTTGTTATTCTTGGCATTGTTGGGTTAAAAAAATTTTCAAATAAAAAATGTGTAGTTTAAAGCTTTCGTAAAGGAAGCAGCTGCTTCGAAAATCATTAAGTTCGTTGTAGAGTTGTTGCAGTTCTGGCTGTTGCAGCATTGTGCTGGTGAAGAAAGTGTGTTTGTTGCAATTCTTTTAATTTTTTTTTCTTTCTTTCAAATTTCTTTCTACGTGCAACAATACGGTTGTTTACATTATTTGTGCATTCTGTAGTTATTTTTGTGAAATTTCAGTAGAAGGGCGTTTAAGGGCAAAATGTTTGTATTTTAGCATCAGGTTGGCAAAAGCTTTGATATATTAATTGGAAATTCAATTAAAATATATTTTTTTAAGTGAAATGTTGCCTGAATTAAGGGGTATAACAAGGAAGATTAAGTGTATTGGAATTGTTAAGGAAATAAAAGGAGAGTCTTAATGTTATTTAATCAGTTTTAGAACACAAACTAGAACTTTAATATTTAATAAGATTAACAATTACAATTCGCTTAAGTTAGCTTTTATTTTAATTCTTCACCAAATTAATTTTTTAACTTATTTTTGTCTTTTCTACTCTTAAAAAGCGTGTTCATTTTACAACAGCTTAGCAAGTAGAACGTTTATGCGTTCCCAGCTGTAATCTAAGCATCCTTTTTTCTTTTCCCACAATGCTTAATTGCAAAGCTCTACATTTTTCCATTTCAATGTCGTCTGGTGTTTTCTGTATGAAATTAAATTTTTTTGCAAAAATCTATTTTATAATTTTGTTCTTTTTCTTGTAACTTATTTTACGTTTCCCCCTATTTCCATAATCATAACAACCCAAGTTAGAATTGATTTATTCTTTCCTTCTACCATATAAATATCTGCCTTCGGCTTCTCAAAATCCCCCCTTATATTTGGATTAGCAACCCTTATGAAAAGCAAGGAATCACAAAATTCTCCCTACCAATAAGAATCCAAAGAATCTTTATTATTTTAGTATTTAAAACAAGTCTGTGAATAAAGAAAACATTTATTTTTGGAGGGGACAGCTCTTTTTTATTTTATTTAAATGCATTTTAGAAGAAAAATTAAAGGAAATAGAATCAAAGCGGATAAAAAACAAAAGCCTTACAAGAATTGATTATAAATAAACTAGAACTGACCCAGAATTAAAGTAGAAGTGAACGAGAACTAAACTAGAACTGAATTTGAACTGAATTTGAACTGAATTTGAACCGAACTAGAACTGAACTAGAAATGAATTAGAACTGAACTAGGACTAAACTAGAACCGAACTAGAACGTAACTACAACTAAACTTGAATTAAAAACTAAAAAAAAACGAGAGCTAAGCCCTACCAAGACTGTACTTATTTTTTTACCAAGTCTGTACTTATTTTTTTCCTTACCGCGACCTTACCGCTGACGTCTACAAACCAAGAGTTGCGCAAGAGACTTGCATAAGTAACTTGCCAAAAGTTCGCTAAACTTCAACCGAACTAGAATTTCAAGCTTAGTCAGCTTTTACATTATGCGATTTCTTTCGTTGCGATTCTTACCTTATGGTCGAGAGGGGAGAGAGGAATTGTAAGTGGTACACGAGCGAGTGTACTCTTCGATTCGTTTTGTTCATTCATTCTTTCTCTCATTTGACGTAAAATGTATTGAAGTTGTATCGTGAAAAATCGTACAATGTAAATATGAGACCGACTTCAAGAGGAAACGACAATAATCGCAACGACAAAAATAATTTAATGTAATAGCAGACTTAGCTTCTGGTGTTTATTTGCATACAGAAATAAACCTCAGTTAGTTAGCTCGTTTGGTTTACATCTAAAGGAAAGTTAATTTTGTAATAACAAATTTTATTTTATAAATTTAAATATTGCAACATTTTTCATTTTCAAACCCTGTAAGAATTACCGAGTCATCCCATTGAAAATAATTTTTGCAAACTCATTTTTAATACTCGTTCTGACAAAATAATTACTGTTGTTATTGCAGTTGTAAAATCCTAATTAATAGTGACAATTTCATTTTTTAAGCTAAAAAACTTCGCTCTGTATAGTCGAGTATTTTTCACTTAAAGTTTTATCTTCACATCTCGTTTAAGAACTTCACCAAACAATGAGCTGGACATTTATCATGCATCTTGTGCAGTAAATGACACAAAACTAAATAAAAAAAAATAGAAGAAGAAGAAGAAGAGGAAAAAATAAGTAAAAAGCAATTTAAAGATGACATGCATAATATTTATTTTTATAACCTTGTAGAAAAAAATATTGTTTTTTAATAAAGTAGAAAAAAATAAATAGAAAAATAAAGTTGGAAAAATAAAGTTTATAATCTTAAAGTATGTGTTTGCAGATTTAAATCAACATGCACATGTTTGCAAGTGCAATACTGGGCATGTTAGGATGTAGCTAAACGATGACTAGGACAATTTTACTGCTAGCTTTAAGGATTCTTTTTTATATTGCGATATAGAGAGGAGTTATTATTAACGATTTTTTTTAACTTTAAGTCGAAGAAATATAGAGAGATAGATTTTGAAATATTTTACTGTATGGCAATTTAACTATAATGTTGCATTGGATGAATGTAACATTTAATAAATGCAAAATTTTTATAATGACACGCAGAACAATATATGGTTTAACATGTACTTAGAGCTACATACTATATTTGGATTTTGACAATTCTAATGTTTTGATTAGAAATGGTAAAAATTTACCTTAAATTGGCACAAAGTAAACACATTTAGGTCCAATTTATCTAGTATGGGTTCAAAATTAACCAAATAGAATCTAGGAATTTATTTCTCATGGTAACATAGAAAATATTTCTGGAAAACATTGAAGGACAAAGACTTATAAATTAGAAATTGAATTAGAATACACATTTGAATTAATATGAAAATGTACAGGGTGGCTTAAAATAAACGAAGGGGTTTGAATTCGTTATAACTTTTTTTTTAATAATTTTAATAATATTTAATAATTTTTTAATAACTATTAATTTTTTTTTATACAGTATATAAATGGGGAATATTTTAAGTTTAGTTATGAAAAAAAATATCTCGCAAGTGCTATCCATTTTCTGCTTCGCAAATTCGTGCTCTTTCACACATTTTCCATAACCTTTCGCAAAACTTCAGGTGTTATGTTGTTGTTAATTTTATCGCGTATATTGCTTTTTAATTGCTGGCATGTTCTAGGCTTATTAATTAAGACCAAAGGAAACAGACTTGGGCGGTTAAATCCTGAGAACGCGGAGGCCAATTAAAATCACTTGTTACCGAAATAATTCGTCAAAACAATGGATTGTTGATTTGAAAAATAAAGCTCAACAATTTGGGCACGCTGTTCAATTGAGTACTGCTCCATTTTAAATTCCCCAAGTCTCCTTTACTGAAAAGAAAAGAACAAAAATTATAATTATTATAAGCAATTATAAAAAGTTATAAGCAATTAAAACCCCATCGGTAATTTAAGGCCACCCTGTATATCAAATTTAACCGTAATATGGTTAAAATGTAACAATAATATGGTATAAAACGATATAATGGTCAACATTAACTATGGCCAATATAAACCTGTGACACCCAATTCTCATATTCCATTAATCGCGAGTATACGCCAAAAAACTCTGCTGCAGTGCCAATGCCGATAACAAACATTCGGCTGTTGTTTTGTTTAGATTTTAACAAGAAGAATAATGTTTTTATAACTCCCTAAGCTAAGCCCCGCGAAGCTCTGCGCTTGTCTGCAGGAAAGAAACCAAAGTCCCTGGCGGAAATCGAACCCGCAACCCCAGCGCTGATAGACTAGTTCAATACCAGCTAAATGGTGGAACAATGCACGGAATGATATAAGATGTTGCAAAAATTCCTTTGATTCGGTTTGAAATCACGCTGTAAAATTTCGTAAAGATCCGTCTACATTTTACCATATACCCCATGTACACACAGAAAAAAATACCAATGTAAAATTAGCATGGAAAAATGTTGATTGAGAATCATGTTAAATTTCTGCAAATGTATGCCCTTTATTTAAATTTTTCATTATTTCATATTAATTTTAAATTAAAAATATAAAAATAATCCTAAATCACGCTTGTTTAATATTATTCGCTGTTAAAATAAATAAAAAAAAATATTAAAATTTAAATAAATTTGGATTCAATATTGAATCCATAAAAACCTGTTTTATATTAAAATCAAAAGTTTATCTTGTTAAATTAACATGCATACATAGTTAAGTATGTTAATTTTTTTATTTTCATTCCTAAAATATGTTATAAAAAGAAGACAATTCCCGTATTCTTTTAATTAAAATTATTTAGTTAAATAGTACATATAGTTTTCAAAGTAGAATGATGATGAAAACCATATCGGGCCATTCTGCTGATTGATCTGTTAACAAAGGAGACTACAAAATAAGTGAAACATGTGTTACAGGGGTAAGTGTTTTGAATTATTCTTAAATAAATGTATATGTTGTCTCTAAAGCTTCTTCACACCAATTATTTTCTACATGAAATATACGTTGTTTCAACATGAAATAACTTTAATTCAACGTGATTCGGATTGTTATTTCAATATAAATGACATTTTACTATAACTTTACTGCAATGTTAAATTAACATGAATTATAGTTATTTTAAAATAAAAAAAATGTTGTTCGCATGCAAATATAAAATCAGGTTGAATTAACATGGAACACGTATGAAGCAAAATCACCACCGAAAAATTTTAAATCAACCTTGTTTTCGACGTTTTTAACTTGATTTTTTTCTGTGTGTAAGCCCTACTCCCGGAAAACAGTATAAATCGCCTTAAACCTTAGTAAATAACGCTATCATTATAGAATTTGGTACGTCACAGTTTAATAGGACTAGAAATGACACTGTGAAATTTCGCGAAGATTGGTCAATAATTTGCTCTAGGCCCCATGTATACCCTACTCCCGGAAAACAGTTTATTATGAATAGAAATAACGCTAAAAAATTTCGTGGTGATCGGTCCATTATTTACTCTAGAGCTCATATACAGCCCACTATGGTAAACTAGTTAAATACACTTAAAACCGTATCAGGTATGGATAGTACGTTAAAATTTCTTCCAACTTTGCTTTATATGGCTAGAAAAAATGTCATGCAATTTTGTTATATACGGTCCATAATTTACCTTCGATCCCATATTCTGAAATTCACTGTAAACGCTAAAACTAATTTCACCACTGTATTGAAATTTATTAATATTTATGTTTTTTAATACCAGAAATCTATACAGGTCTAAGCCGCAACCAGTTTTAATGTTGATGTCTGTTTTTATAAAAATAAATTAATAATAAATAGACATCATATAGATATCACTCCTGAAATATTCAAACTGTCGGTGGAGGGTATCAAAGATTCGGCAATGCCTTGTTTTATATAACGCCAGCAAAATAACATTGAAAAATCTGCTCACTCTTTATTTTTGGGTGAAAAGCTCATGACTTTAAGATGCATTGTCTTATTTAGTTTCTAGTTTAGTTTTATATCAGTTCAAGTTCAGTTATACTCCAGTTATACTCTAGTCCAGTTCTAGTATAGTTCAGTTCCGGTTCATTTTTAGTTAAGTTCTAGCTTAACTTTATATTAAACATAACTAAACAAGCTTTTACGAAAACAGTACTAACTTTAAAGGGGGCTTAGACGGTAATACAAGCCGTACGTATTTTGACGAAAATGTTCAACAAACAATTACAAGTTCTCATGACAGGTTTGGTTTACTAAATGTGTGATTGGGTAAACTACTCTTTAACGATAGACACACTCGTTTCGAACAAAATACAGACTTTGAAACAAAACTTCAGATTTAATGTTGATTACTAAGCTTTTTTATCTTGTGTTAAAAATCGAAATAATTGTTTTGAAAGTGCCTAATCAAGTATTAAATGATAATTAAAAGCTGAAATGATTTTCAATCTTCAAGTAAGTCCCAAATCAGCAAGAACAGAAATAAAATGTAAGCCCTAGAAATGCCTTAAGGGGATTATCTTAAGATTTTATTTTTGTTTCACAAACAAAAGCACTTTATAATTTTTTTTTTTTTTATATTTAACTTCAATTGCTATCAGGCACTAGAACTGCTGCTATACATATTTATAAATTCTTTGAAATCTCCTCCAATGGCATGATATGGATGTATTCTTATCCACTTGAATGTGCAGAGCTTATGTAGATAGATGATTTGTGGAATTTGCCTTAAAGATGAGCTTAATGGGAAATAAGCTGCTTTATGATGTCTTTGTGGGTGTGAATACGGTGCGTTTGTTATACATATGAAAATATGTAGTGTGATTATATTTATAAGCATATGTACATATGTATATTTATGTATAGCACATTAAAGCGTATATAAATGTACTATTTATTTTTGTATATAAAATCTAATTGTATTTATGACCATGTTTTCTAGGCCATACTGTTGCATTTATTGCCTTAACGTCTTTTAAAGCCCAGGGAAATCACATAAAAGTTATATTTTCTTTCTTTTCAACGTTTTTTTAATTTTTGTTTTCTAGAGCATGTGTTTAGAAAATTTCTTTCTTACGTTTTAAGTAATTTTTTTTTATTATTGTATGTATATTCTCGCCTTTTATTATACTTGTTATCCTGTTGCCGGAATATTTAACATTTTAAACATAAACATTTTTGAATATACAAAAAATTTCCCTGCATTTCTTTTAAAATATGAATATTTTACACTACACTAGCTGTATGAACGAACTCTAATAAGAACCACCCATCAAATTTATAACCTCCAACAAGTATTGCTCCTTGAAACGAGTTCAACAGTGAGAAGAAATGGAAAAAATAGAATGAAATATTGTTTATAACTACTACTAGAAAATAGAAGGCGACATTATATTATCAACAATATACAAGTACTAAGGAATTTTTACACAAAATTATGTATGAATATATGCAAGAATGCATAAATACATAAATACACATGCGAGTACATAGACATTTCATTCTATGTGCCAATGTTTATTTGCATTAAATGTTGTCTGTAAAATATTGTAAAATGAACAGTGAAATCATAGAATTTAAACGTTTTGCTATAATAAAACACATTTTTAAAGGAAGAAAGCTTTATTTGTAAGCTCTACTTTCAGTTAATGTGTTTTCAAAATCAGTTTAAAAGTTTAGCTGAAGAATAATAATAAATTATCCCAGTCTTTTAAAAAGAAAAGCCTATTTAATAAGCTTTAAGTTAGTGCTAGCATTAATTTTAATATGATTAAGGCCCCTATTCTGTATAACGCAACGCCAATAATTACATTGCAAGCAAATACAAAATAAAAAAATAAGTATTTCATTATTTTGTTGTTGTTTTCCACAGAAACTCATATTGAATTTTAAAATTTCAAACTCTGCATATCTTGTGGCATGGGAAATTTTAAAACGCAGTATGAATTTCTATAGAAAGCAACAATAAAATTATAACAAATTTTTGACATTGTTATTTCTTTTTATGTTATTTTGGGCGTTGCGGTTGCGTTTTACAGAATTAGGGCTTAACAATGTAATCTTAGGAATAGATATAGGATTTTGTATAAAGCTTATCTAATGAAAAAATTGGCTGCTAAGCTTTTTTGTTCAGCCAGTGACATCAATTTGAAAATGTTTGACCGAAATGCCGTAAAAATACAGCATCTCAAAAAAGCTAAATTGCTTAGATCTATTTTTTTAGCTTTTTTCCATTCAATAAGAAAACCCATGTTCAAAAAAAAAATGAAATAACTGGTCCTCGTAAAAAGGATGAGCTTCACTTTCATGTAGCAAAAAAGTATTTGGTATGATTGAGCTTCTTTTTGTACGCCACACAAGCCATGAATGCGTAATCGTGTTTATTTAATTTATACTCTGAGTATTATAAAGCTTTCAGGTGAAAATTAAGCTTTTTACAATCTTATCAATTGAACAGAATTATTTTAGCGCGAAAGCAAAAATTTTATCTCTATGAAATCAGCGTTTTTATACAGAATATAAGGAATTCCAAACAAGCTTAAATGCTCATTAATAGGGTTTAAAGGGCAAGATCTAAAAAATCGCTATTGAATAAAGCTTCTTTACATAGAAAAACTATATACTTAAAAGGCTGTTTTCTTTTTACATAGCGTAGATTTTTTTCTTTATTACATAAACAAAGTTTCACTCGCGACTCCGACTCCAAAGTTTTTCGGCTTAAACTATTTAAAAAAAAATTTCCAAAATAAAAATTATCTTCTTAAAACACATTTAAAATTTAAAAAAATGGTTTATGAATACTGCTCTTATGTGCTGTTTCCAAATGACAGGCGATGGACTGAGTGCTTTTCATATAAATTTTACTACATAATCAATCGCATGTCATTTGGAAACAGCACATTAATGTTTGCGTACGGTAATTTCTTCTCAAAAACTCTAATTTTTAGAAGGCCGTACGGTAATGAAAAAATAAAAGTTAACATCACTGAGTCTCATATACATTTAGCATCAAGATTATAGTTGGAGTCGGATCGTAAGTCGGAGTCGAAGTCGCACTTAAAAAACTTCAACGTTTGGAGTCGGAGTTAGTACTTTTTTCGAACGACTCCACAGCCCTGGTTTTACAGAAAATAACCCCTTGAATAAGCCTTTTTTTAATGCACATTATGATTGGGCTTTTAACTCTTTTTTTTATATCTGGAAAAATATTTATGATATATTTTATGAAATTATAATGAAATGCTGTAAGAATGTCTTTGTGTACAGAAAATCTTAATCATATTACAGAATTCATTCCTTTTAACTTTATTTATATGCAGGTATGTTTCTCAGTATGTTAGTGTTTAGGGTGGGGGCCTCTTAAATATGTGAAAATATTTCTACAAGAATGCATATTTTATGTTTACGATACGACATGTGCTCGTTTTCTTGTTAGAAAATTAGAGAATATTTTTTGGTCTAACCAGATGTATGTCTATTCGTTTTAGAGTCTAGCAAATATTTATGGGTCTAGGGTTTATTTGTTTCAAATTTATATGCAATATTTTTAAAGAATTCCTTTATTATCATTATACAATTTGGTTTCTTTTCTATTATTTTTTATTTTTTTTTTTTTGTTTTGCTATTTACCCTGCCAGTCGACCAGCAGCAAAATATGTGATTGTATTATATTTGATGGCTTGTAAAGGACATAAAAATTCCATGTTTCTTTTCAAAGTGGCAAAATTGTACACAAATTCTTTTATAATACTGGGTATTTATTACTTTTTCATGAATATAAATGAGGCAAGAATAGAATATTTTTGGTAGGCAGAAGGAAATTTGAATTTTACAATCTTTTCAAACAAATGATTATAAAATTTTTTTAACGTAATAATTATTTTGTTTTTGATTTTTTTAAAAGTTAATTAAAGCTCTTAAATAAAAGCCATTTAAATGTTAATAAATGTTAATGGTATTTTTTAAGGAAACGAAAATATGTTTTAAATTATTAAAATCTTTGGTAAACATTTTTTATTTTTCGAATTTATTCTATGAGCTAAATTTCAGTTATGTATTTTATAAAGTTTTTTGTAATAGTCATATTCCTTCAATTTTTCAGAAATGACTTTATGACTATTACAAAAAAGCTTTATAAAATACATAACTGAAATTTAGCACATAGAATAAATTCGAAAAATAAAAAATGTTGAATTTCATATAAAGTAACCTTCAGAAGGAAATAATTCCCAGTTTCAATCTTTGGTAAATTTTATTTAAAATTTGATGTCAAAATTGTTTATGTTATAAGTATTCCAGCTTTAACTTTTTAATTTAATTTTATAGCAAAATCTTTATTTGAACCTATTAAAATGTTTGCCATTTAATTTGTTTTTATTGTTGTTGTGTTTGTTGTTTGCTAAAAGCTTTTAACAAATTTACCATAAAAATAATTAAAAAAATATTAAAAAAATTTTTTATTTTGCTTATTTTTTCTACTGCAATTATATTCCATGGTATTAAAGTTTATATTCTTGTACTCATACACACGCAAAAAAAAAAGCTCACAAATACACTGAGTATAAAACACATGTATTAACACAAATACAGCTTAATTTTTTTAAATGGCTTGGAAAGATTTATATTCCTTTTTGGCAGCTGTACATAAAAACACCAGATAACATATTTAAACAGACAAGTGAGGTAAAACAGACTGCAAAAATGGAAAATTAATTATTATAGCACAAAAAAAAACTAAAAGAAATGAAAGAAAGAGAAAAACTTTAATATTTTTAAAGGGGGAAATAATTAATTGTTTTAAAATTTAAGGAAACAAAGGCATTCAATAAGATCTCTTCAAATACACTAAAACAATTTAAAAAAAAAGAAGATATTTTCGTTGCCTTTAATTTCATACTGAACAGCATAAGCTTCTTTTTCATATCAAGAAAAGCTTTCTTCTTCATAAGAAAAACTTTGCATTAAGAATGTTTTTAAAATGGTTTACAAATTTTCCAAAAAGCTCAAGCTCTTTGTGATAATAGCGAAAAAGAAAAAAATTTAAATTGATTTTAATAAAAAAATTTTAGATAGTAATAAAAAAAAAAATTATCTAAATTTGGACCAGAAGCAAAGTAAGAGTATCAATTAATATTTTTAATTTATTTTTTATTTAAAAGATTTTGTTTATCGTGCTTAATGCCGAATTTTTATTCTTGATTTTTTAATCAAGAAAAAAAATAAGAATAAAAATTAGAAATTAAGCACGTTAAACAAAATCTTTTAAATTAAAAATTTTTGTATTCCCTCAAAATTACTTTGATAATAAACTGGCCAGTGCACGGCAAAAAAAAACGAAACTGGCAACATGCTTTATTTTTTGCGAGAACCATAAAGCAAGTTGTTTTTGTTTTCATTTTGTTTTTTCTTAACCTACTTACAACTACAATTAATGTTGGAAAAATTCCAACCATTTCTAGTGGGGAATGTAAGAAAAGATAAACTCACTGTTGTTGTTTTTATTTAAGCTTTAATATTGTTACAAGTAAAACTGTTGCTTATAATTCTTATTTGCTTAACAGTTTTATTTGTTTAATAACTTAAGCTTTTCTAAAATCTTTGGATGAAGATTCCTGACGATCTGGCCTAAGCAAAAAGTAAAATGCCAACAATAAATTTCAGTGTTTTTATCAATAAAAAAAATTGGTAACTAAGCACGAACAACAAAATCTTTTAAATTAAAAATTTTTGTATTCCCACCAAATTACTTTGATATTTTTAATATCTTCAATAGAGCTTTTTTAATATGATTTACATATTAGTAAATGTTTAATGCACTTCATTAAATTTTTAATTTAAACTGATAAAATTTTTGATAAATGGCTTAATTAAAAAAAATTGGGAAGAATTGTATCTGTGTATACAACTCTCTTAATAACAAGTTTTCTTATCTTAAGAAAAGGCTCTTTTTTTTAAAAAAAGTTTTTTTTTAACTCAAATGTAAAATTTACAAAAAAAAACTTTTTAATGAAAATACCCCCTTTTCATGAAAACCCCTTTCTTGACTTTTATTTTCTTATCCCTTGTGGAACTTCTTTGATATGCTACAGTTTTTTGAATTTCGGGATTAAAATGATCTTTTGATTTAATAATTGTTTAAAGAGAGAAAGCTTACGTCATAAGGAAAACTTAGTATGTATTAAGAGCTTTCACTTTTTCTACAAAAAAAAAGTTCTGCCAATAAAAATCTCTACACAAAAAAGCTTTTAAGAAACTACTTTCATAAAAACTAAACTTTCTTTATTAAATGTGGTTGTGCGAAAAAAAGTTCTTTCGCATTTAGTGAAAGCTCTATTGAAGAGATTAATTCTATGGTGTAATTATTAGGTCTATACTACAACAATGCAATAATAGAAAAAATGTAAAACATTACAAATGAAAAGTTGATTGGACCAGGATTATTCGTTGTTCATCTTTTTTCTATAGCAAAAATATCTACACAAAAAGAGCTGTTAAAAATCAAAAATTTAGAAAAAAGCTAGATTTAAGAAATTTATTTCAATCTTCATTTCTTTTTCTTAATTTCTATAAAAAAAAACTTTTGTTCTATATGGCTGTTGTAAATGGATAAACAAAATGCACAGTTTGTAATATTTTTTCTTTGAAATGGTTTTCAAATCTCGATCGTTAAATAATCTACAAAATTGTTACAGTTTAAAATTTAAGCTTTAAAATTAAAAAACTTTTATGAGCTTCAAATATTTTTTGGAATAATATCTTTAAAATTTTTAATATTTATATTTTTCTTTTATTCAACATTTTTTTATATTTTTCGAATTTATTCTATGAGCTAAATTTCAGTTATGTATTTTATAAAGCTTTTTTGTAATAGTCATATTCCATCAATTTTTCAGAAATGACTTTATACACTATAACTATATATAACTGAAATTTAGCTCATAGAATAAATTCGAAAAATATAAAAAAATGTTGAATATAATATAAAGTAACCTCCAGAAGGAAATAATTCCCAGTTTCTATTTGTCAAAATAGTTGAGTTAAATACATTCAATTTATAAAGTATCACTATCCAGTGTGACACAAAGAATGCTGACGAAGGCCGTAGCGGGCCAGAAAATGCATTACATTCTGCTGGTGTCTAATAATTGTAAATTTTTCTATTCATACAATATACCTCATTGCTTTCCAACGGAAAGCTAAGGTAAAAATGTAACAAGAAAATACAATATAATAGTCTGATAGTGTATAAAGTCATTTCTGAAAAATTGATGGAATATGACTATTACAAAAAAGCTTTATAAAATACATAACTGAAATTTAGCTCATAGAATAAATTCGAAAAATATAAAAAAATGTTGAATATAATATAAAGTAACCTCCAGAAGGAAATAATTCCCAGTTTCTATTTTTCTTTTATATATTTTTTTAATTCATTACCCACATTCAAATCATTTCTTTACTTCCATTAATTGAACATAATTTCCCAACAGCTTTTTTTAATTTAAAATTTTATTTTACAGAAAAAAAGTATTTATAACAAAAAAAAAACAGTAGAAAATAGTACGAGGGAAGTCCTAAAATTAGCCAGCCTAACAAAGAAAACACAACCAAGTTGGGAAATTTGTCTCTTTATTTTTCAACATAATCTCCTTTTTAGCTTCCCCAACTCTTCCAGGTTTGAAAATGTTTTACTACATAGCTATTTTTTAAGTTTGAAAATAGACTACAACTTCAGGGAGCAAATCTGGCGAAAACGTGTGTGATTTGGCTTACGCATCTTCAGCCGGCAATCATTCAAAACCATTAACGGTTTCTAGCATTAACTCGTAAAAGAATGAGCGGATTTCATGAGATAAAAATCTAGCTCGGTTTTAATATTGGTTGGACTGAGCCCTTTCTATCCAAAGTATTTTAAAACATTTCGGTGACCAATTTTGTGAATTTTTACAACACATTTTTACAACAACCTATAAATATGTTTTTTATAACGTTGGCACTTTTCACCAAAGAAATTTTTTTAGACTTTTATTGTCACCTTTACGTCTGGTCGGCTAATTTGTGGACCTCACTCGCATATATTCCCATCATAAATTACTTAATTACTTGCTACATAAAAAAAAATATATACTTTCTCATTAATTTAACACTAATCAATTTTAAACTTAAACTTTAACTCTCCGCCACCTGTAATTCCAGTAAACTCCCTTAACTTGGTTTGTTTAAATGGAAAAACAAAAACAGCGAACATAAATTCATTAAAAATTTCCCATAAAAATTTCACCAAATGAAAAGAAGAAATAAAATGTTCATAACAAAAAAAAACTGTTACAAGCAAAAAAAAAACATTCAGCCAACCATCGCGCCAGTCAGTCAGCTAATCACACCGCCAAACATACAAACACACATACATACAGAAGCGACAATTTTACACTTGCAAAGTCATAAAAGATATATTGATTTTTATGTTCATGTCTCTTTAGTGATGTTTAAAAAAAATGTAGGGGGTAGAATTGTAACTTCACCTTCTACTCCCACTTCGACGCCAAAAAACTCTTCTTTAGAATATAAAGTAGAAGAAAAGAAAGGAATACAACAGCAGGAGCAAGGCTAAAGGATTACTCCAATATTAGAGTACAAACAAGGAAACAAATAAACAGACGTGTTTAAGGATATTTGTTATGCAAGACATTTCGTATTTTTTTGTGAACATATGTAAGTACATACATTTTCAGCTACAGTAATGAAGAATATATAAACAAGTTTGTAATGTTGGTAACAATACATTAAAGGTACAAGTAACCTACCTGGGTATGAAAGTACATACAAGTTCAAAACATAAAATGCACCAGATCATACGTTTCAGGTAATCCATCAAGTCCTGAGTTTTTAGGAGAGATGGTAAATGCCATTTCTTTAATTCTCTTTCGCACTCTCTTTAAAGCTCAAGACTTGACGACTAAGAGGGAGTTTACACGGTGTCTTTCCAGACATGTCTGTTTTTGACATTCTCTTTTGAACATGCTACCAAAAACATCTTGTCTTTTCACGATGTCCTTCCAAACATGTCTGTTTTCATGTATAATAGTCTAATACACATATACATACAAATTAAAAACATGAAAATTCATATTGACAAACATGAAAACTCTTTTCGTGTTTGTTTGGCAACCCCTCTTTCTTCTCTACCCCGATCGCCTACAAACAAAACAGACGTGTTTGTCAGACATGTCTGAATAGACACCGTGTAAACTCCCTTTAAAACCATTGTGAACTAATAAAGGTGGCAGCACTACGCTAGATGACGAATTTTTGCTATTGCATTGTTTGTCTAGTCGTATGTCAAAGTTTTGTTTATGTTTACTAAAAGTCCAGTTTTATGCTGTAATTATTGTGTTTTATTAAAGTTTTTGATAATTTTAAATTAAAATAAATAAGATATTAACCATTATTAAATAAAAATTGGCTAAAAATTTATTTATTTCATTACGTTCAGGGGCACGTTTTGATTTTTGTTTTAATGTTGTATTTGTTGCCGTAACGATGCCACTTGCTTATTCCATCTGGGTCTTTAAACAAATTAAAAATTCTGTACATTTTTACTATTCTTCTTTAGAAATTTCAGAGCATTAAACTTTGCCTTACATATCAATTATAATTTGACATCTCTTTGGCGCTTGGCAAAACCGTCTTAAGTCAGAAGTTGTAGTTTTTCGTTATGTTAAATTGAAAAATATTTATTTGGCATGTTTCATAGACTTTTTTCCTAAGTGCAGATAATAACGATTAGAAGGAGCTGTGCTAGACTAAAGTGATTTAAGCCAAACAAAAGAGAGAGAGAGAAAATTGAATTAAGGCCAATAAAACAAAAAAAATTTTATCCTAACGACTAAGATATATTTCATGACACAACTTATTTACAATTATATCAGCAGTAAAGTGACATTATTAAATTTTAAAAAAATCCGGAATTCCCGTACAAATTTCCCGAGATTTTTCCCTTTTTTACTTTTCCAATAAACGATCATTTAAAAACCGTTAAACAAATTCGATCAAAATTGCAATAATATTTGTTCCCATTGGTGTATGGTATATAAGTATCGCTCAAAAATAGAAAATGCTAATTGTAGGGTACATAAATTCGTTTAATGTCACTTCACTTCTCTTAGCATGGTATATTTTTTGAACAACCAAAGAAAACTTTCCCCTTAACTTTTGGATCATGAAGACATTTATTTCTCCTAATTTTTATTATTTTTTTCTTAAGGTTTTAAGCACGTTTATGTTTAGAGGAATTATTTAAAGGTTTTTTTTAAGAATTTTTGTTGGCAACAGGGGGGGGGGGGGGCAAACAATACATGTCGAAAAAAGTGTTAGATGAAACATAAGTAAACATAAACTTTTGGTTAGAAAACAAACAAAAATAAAAAAGCATTATATAAAAACATATTGCCAGGACATGATTTAAAAAATATTCAAGGAATTTTGTTTAAGGAAATTTCTAGGAAGACGACAACAGCAACAATTCTTTGTAAATTTTCCTATGGGCTAAGGTTGAATAAATTCATGTTATTTTTTTTTTTTTGTTTTTTGTAATAAAGAACTTCTAATATGCATTATTTTTATTTTATTTTTTTATACGTAAAATTAAGGAAAAATAACATTTTTGTCTGTTTAACGATTTATTGAAAGTTTAAGGTCTGGACATTAATTGATTTGGTGGAAAATACCATGCGAAAATTTTAAAGCTTTAAAATCTTAAGCTTTTAGGGACCCAAGGGTAAAGTCTTGTTAAAGTTTGGTAGAAGAAAATAAAATGTTTTCACAAACAGATTTGAAATAATTTAACAAAAGAACGTGTTTTGTATCAAGAGATTCCTACCAATAGTCCACGGCAAAACAGTGGCGCCGCTTGATAATATTACTATTGTTGACGAATTCGCTTATATAGAAATAGGTCCTATCGCTGAATATGAATTATCGGAAAATTTTAGGGTCAGTTTAAACATATTTGAAATTGTTCTACTTTTATCATTTGGCTGAAAATGAGACTGAAAAATGACAGTCAATTTGACAGATTAGGATAAGAGGTACCGATAGCATTATCAACTCCAGTTGAGGAACTAATACGAATGGGGGTGCGCAAAATGATCTCAGGAAATATGACCCCAACAAAAAAATTAAGAATGGCCCTAAAATTTTGCATGGGATAGATAGAACAACAGGCGAGTGTGGCGCAATTTTTTTTTTTTTTTGGTTGGGCATTTTTGCATTTTAAATGAAAATTGACCCTCAAAAATTCACAATTTTTACTTTGGGGTTATTTTTCATTTACTAAAATACTATGCAAATTTTCATATATGAAAATTGACCCCAAAAAATTTTATATAAAAGTTTCTAGGGATAGTATCAAAATCCCGAATTTTGATACCAAAGAAGAGACCATTCTTTTCTATTCTATTTGTTAAACCATAGCGGAGAATATCATTTTGCCCGACCGAAGGGGTGATATATAGAGAAGCTTTAGTTAGCGAAGCCATTGACCGTTATACCATAGAGTAAAATATCCTTGAGTATGGCCGAAGCCTCAGCCATTCTATCTATCGTGAGTCACTTAAAACTAAAAATTTATAATTATTCGGGATAATAAAAATCAGGATTTTATAACATCTGGATTTTGAAAATCAGGATGTTTAAAGTTGGAATTTTGAAATTGGGGATTTTAAATTTGATATTCTAAGTTGCGGACATATGAACAATCTTTTAATATTCATTATATCAGAGTTACATTTTTATAGAGACAACAAAAAAGAAAACCAGGGATGGAAAAATGCAATTTTGTGCACGCATTTTTACTATGATTTTTTTTTTATCTAATAAAAAAGGCAAAGTTATAGAAAAAAATTTCAATAAACGATAGACATACGAAAAAGTATGTAAAAAGTACATTCGATCCAATTATAGATTAAAATTAAGGCGTTCCTAAAATAAAAATATAAATGTTTGTTTACTGAACAGCTGTGTATATTCTACAACATTCTGTTTTAATTTGAAATATGATAGTGTAGACGCATGTAAATGTTAAGCTTTATGTGCTCGGGATTGTAAACTTACGTTGGCGGTCGGAACACTACATTTGTAGCAAATATGCATTTGTATTGAAAACTATGCCCACATATGAAAAAAAAACACTATTTGGAGAGTGTAATACTTTAATGGATATTTATACAATACTAGCTGACCCGGTCCACGTTGTTGGCCCTAAGCAAACATTAGTGTTGTATTACCACACGATTTAAATTGAGCATTTAACGAAATTTACGGCCTTAAAATAAAAATCCATGGAATACCTATCATAAAGTTTTTTTACAAAATAACTTATATATGGTGTAGATATGGGCTCAATCAAAAAAGAATGAGTTGGACCATGGCGATCATTTTAAAGAAAAAATCGTCCAAATCGGGGAAATTATGCGCTTAATAGAAAAAGTGGGCGTAAAAGTAGGCGTGGTAATTTTTTCTTTCGATGAAAACGTAAAATGGATTAATACGAACAGTTAAAAGAAAAATTAGTCAAATCGATGGAGCAGTTTTTTGATTTTAGGTAAATCGAAAAAAGTGGGCGGGGCAAAATTTTCTTTCCGTAAAAACGTAAGTTGGACCATGACGATAATTTTAAAGAAAAAATCGTCCAAATCGGTCAAGCCGTTCTCAAATTATGCGCTCAATAGAAAAAGTGGGCGTAAAAGTAGGCGTGGTAAGTTTTTTTTTCGATTAAAACTTAAAATGGATTAATAGGAACATTTGAAAGAAAAATTTGTCAAATCGATGAAGCCGTTTTCTGGTTTTTTGTAATTTGAAAAAAGTGGGCGTAAAAGTGGGCGGGGCAACATTTTCTTTCCGCAAAACCTAAGTTAGACAATGGCGATAATTTTAAAGAAAAAATCGTCCAAATCGGTCAAGCCGTTCTCCAGTTATGCGCTTAATAGGAAAAGTGGGCGTAAAAGTAGGCGTGGTAAATTTTTCTTTCGGGGAAAACTTAAAGTTGATTAATACGATCATTTGAAAGAATAATTAGTCAACTCGATTGAGCCGTTTTCTGATTTTAGGTTAATCGAAAAAAGTGGGCGAAAAAGTGGGCGGGGGAAAATGTTCTTTCCGTAAAAACCTAAGTTGGACTATGTCGATCATTTTAAAGTAAAAATCGTTCAAATCGGTTAAGCCGTTCTCAAGTTATGGATTTTCCCACGCCCCTCCGCACCCAGACCGAAAATCAAAAATCAGACTTTACGCTTGAATATTCTGAAGATTCTCTGAAAATTTCATCAAAATCGGCCCAGCCGTTTTGGAATCCATACGTTACACACATACATACATACTTCCTATTTTATATATGTACCTATATATGTATGTATGTAGATAATAAAGTTAAATATGCAAGCACACGCATGCCTGCACAAACGTGCACATGAAAAAAAAATACTAAATGACACGTTCAACGTTCCGCATTCAAAAAAATTTTAGTTGAGTAAAAGAGTGATGTGAAATATCATTCATTTTATATGGTGTCTACATTTGTAGACTTCCGGCCAGGAGATGGTCATTTTGAAAAGTAGGGTCTAGGGGGTGTAGGGTAGCCAGATTTTAAATTCGGAAAAACAGTACATTGAACACAAAAAAGCAGTACAATCAAGAAAAAAACAGTACGTTTTTTTTTGCGAAAACACAACTACACAACTTTTGATTGAATATGCAACAATTATATAACGAAAAACACTTAAAATGTGTAACACCAAATGAATGATTTCCGTTTTATGGCATTTTATACGTATACGAAATTACTCCATTTGCGTTAAAAAAAAACACTAAAACGAAGCATTTGGACTAAAGGTTTTTTTTTTATTTGAAGACAGGAAAACCATAACATTCCTGTAAGCCGTATAAGAAAGGAGAAAAGCCTAACTTAGCTTAAAACTATTAACTCGTTGATATTGGTATTTAAAGCAATTTTCACCACACACACAGTTGCACATATCATTTAGAATTTGAGAAAATGTATGTGTCCTAAGTTAATTTTCCAATTTTAAACAATTCTTAAATTATTTACGGCCAATTTGACCAAGTTCAGCTATACTCTATAAAATCCAAAAAACATATTTCAAAAGTAGTTAAGGTGGAGAAAAGTGGTCCTGAAAGCAATTAGGTTTTTTTATAAATTTTGAGCCTGGAGAATTTTTAAATTTGTACGTTTTCAATTTCACGTGATTTCGATTTCCAGAACTTGCCCGAATATTAAATTAAAGGAATTAAAGATAATTGTGTTGGAATAAGTATTTAAAAAATATAAAATTTTTAACAAAATTTCGATTTTGTTTTTGTCTTTTTCAGGTGTTTAAAGGAAAAAACTATTGGAAGAGTTAGCCATAAAATCATATGTCTTAAAAATAATAACATGAAAATATACAACTGCTGCGAGTCACCCATTATAATTAAGATGTCTACTGCGTATTTACAATGACCACAGCGTAAAAAGTCTTATTATTTTAGAGTTTTTTGTTTGGAACACAACATTTTTTTAAGCTATGTACTGTTAAATATTAGGATATTTTCAAAATATGAGTTTAACAGGGATTTTCTTAATATCTTGGTTTTTTGTAGACTGAACACAAAAAAAAACAGTACAAAAAACAGTACAAAGTGTAAAAAACAGTACATTTGCGTACTGTTTCGGACATTATGCATAAAACAGTACAATTGCAAAAAATCAGTACATGTACTGTTTAAAACAGTACGTATGGCAACCCTAAGGGGGTGCTGTAGATTATTTTAATTAAATAATTTTTGTACTTGTCAGTGGCCAAAACTACTAAGAATTGATTTTTAGGAAGCTAATGAACATTTCGGACCCTGTTGTTGTGGATATTTTTTTTCAACATTTTCTGCCAAAATGCTTCAAATGTAGACTACAGAGCACATTAACACAAAGCTCTGTGACATTAAGGTTAATAAAGCTACTAAAACTAAGTTGCCTAAAAAATAAATTTCGCCATGTCTTTTTTAAAATGTTTCTTAAACAGTTTTATATTCAAACTATAATATAATTTGTAGTTGTTATCAAAATCTAAGCCGTTGTATTTTAACGGTATAAGTTCAATCTGATATTTACCATCAATTGCTACAATATCAACCTAAGCATTCTTTAAGATGGGATCTTCATCCATAGTATTATAGTTTTTTTATATAGACTTTGACTAGACATTAACCTGCAGATATTTTCTACACATCCTTGCTACAAACTTTCCATGATAATATCTTTAATTAAAGACATTTACTCGTTAAAAGGAAACACTTAAATTCTTAAACATAAAAAGTGCCTAAACACAAATTGTTTTCTCTGTGCTACATTTAATTTATTCATAAAATTGTTTTCAAAAGCAAATAAACGTAAAAGAAAAATATAGAAAAATAAATACAAAACAAAATGCAGACTAAATCCCTCACACTAATTGCCGTTGGGCTTAAAAACATATAAAATTTGATGAACAAGGAAAAAGACCGCCATTATGTTTCGCACACAAAACATCAATTTGAGTATGCAGTTCATCTATGGATTGTTTTGGTCGAAGGAGGGCGGGAGGAAAAATCTCTTAAAAGCATATTAGTTATATGGTTTGAAAATTCCGCTACGACAATGGAGATTAACCTAAAAACGTCCATTTAACCTAAAATTGGCAATTGAAAATAATATATATGAACAACTAATGATAGGTATCAAATCGAAGAACTAAAATTTTCAATTGGAACGATTGAAACATTTTTTTAAACTATAAAATGTCAAATTATATTAATGCGCAACTCTAAAGATTTTTGTTTCCAAAGACATGTGATTTCTTATGTTAGTTGTGAGTCGGTGAAAGTTTTCAATATCTTAACCAATCCGAAACTTTAATAGTTCTAGTTTAATATCAATTACTTGTAAGAAATTTTCAATCACTCAAAACATATATGCAAGAAGCTCAAATTACTAACAATAGGCTTGACTTGACATTTCAAGTTGCTTATTAAAGGTATGCAAATATTAAAAAAATTCTTTTTAAGAGCATGTTTCCGGTTTCCCTGGTCATAAAAATGTTAAATGCATTTAGGCATAATTTTCAATCATAAGTTAGCTGATTACAATGTTTTAACCAATAAATTTCGTTAAAAATTATTATTTACATTTGTTTTTTTTTAGAAAATACATATTATAAATTGTACACAGACTATTCAAAGCATATTCTTTTTGCTTAGCAGTAAAACTGCAACTTTTTTTTAATTTCTATGGCATTTCGGTATTTTTTTCATATATATAATAAAAATATATGAAAACTGAACAAAATTAACGTTTGGCGATTTCTGACATCCGGCTTCTCGATGGAGCTCAAAAAATCTGGCAACACTGTGCTCTAAAAAATTTTTTTAGTAAATAAGAAATGGTACTTAACCTATAGTTGTCATATTAGTTTAATAATAGTAAATTTGGGTCTTTTAAGTGCGATATTTTTTTTAACGAAAATTGCGCCAAAATTTTCTTAGTCCCTAATTTTATTATTTAAAAATCTTCACCGTTTGCCCTCTCATATACATACATATGTTGCACGTGTTGTTCTTTTTAGTAACATAAAAAAAACATACTGTTGTGTGTGTAAAAGTCAGGACAAAAATTCCCTTAAAGTATTTGAGAAAGCAGAGCTAAAAAATAAAATAAAACTAAAATACATACCTACTAGAGTAAACTAAAAGAAAATGTAAAAATATTTCCTTTTTTTATGTAAACGGCATTTGCGCATTTTAACCTTTTTTTTGAATGGACTCTGAAATTTTCTATCGCAATCAGTGCTGCCATTTATTTTCTACAAAAACTGGCAATTTCCAAAAATAAATCAGTTTTTTATAAAGAAAACTTCTCCTTAAAAAAATTCAAAAATTATAAATCTTTAATGATTTTCGTTTTAACTGAAGAAAGAAAAACCTCCAATTTTTCTGTTACAATTTGCTATGGGGTTTGAAGTGGAAATAAGCAAGACTGCTTTGCACCAAAAAGAAACCACAAAATGCCGATAAAACTGCACATTTGGCAACGCTGATCACAATAACACTTTCTTTCTTTCTCTCGCACCACTGTTGCCAATTTGACGGTTTTACCGCGATTCTAGCGGTTTTTTCGTGTCAATCGGGGTAAAATTTTCGTTTTGGCGGTTAGCGGGAAATCTAGCGGTTTTTTAATATCACAAATGCATAACCAAAACTAAAAAAATTACTTTTACTATAACACTATATTGGTCAACAGTACCGGTCATATAACTAGTAAAATGACCGGTAGTCTTCTTGTAGGGTAGTAAATACAATTTTGTTCTAGGCATTTGAAAATTACAATTTGTACCTCAAAATAAGAGATTTAAAATATTTATTTTCAAAGTAATAAGTGATGAGAAAAAATTGTTTTAGTGGAAATTAAATTTGTTTCCGCTATAAAAAAATTTACAACGTTTTAAGCAAATTTTATGTATTTTCTTATTAAGAAGTTAAATTGAAATTATTTCGAGCGAAATATTTGTCAAGCCCAAAAAAAACTAGACGTGATAGAAAAAAAAAACTGAGAACGCACTTGAATTTATTTAAAACAATTTTTACGGCAGAACAGTGGTATCTATCAACTTTTATCGATCAAAATATAATTTATAGTCAAAGGTTAAGTTAAATTAAAAATATTTTTTATTATCCCTCGGATAAAACTTCCCCACGGTTGTCAAACCTTTTGCCAAACAACGTACTGTAATTCGGGAATTCAAGAAAGCGCAATTTTACGCCTTTGCATGGGTTTATATAAGTTTGTTGTTTAGTATAAGCAAGCTTGCAACTAGATATGCCAAAATTCTTCTATATTTTTATTTAAGTTAACAGATACAAACTAATTTCTAGTTTTCCTTAAAAAAGTGAAAAATAATTTGTATAAATCTAAGCGAAGTCTTCGGAGCAAAACAAAAATTATCTATTCGTTTGTTAGGATTGTAAACAGTTATCAAGCATGAATGTTTGAAATAACGGCCAGCAAAAACTTTTAAAAATTATAAGCGTTAATAAGCAGTAGTGGCCATGATATCCATATATACATACATATGTTTATTCAACCTTTTTGAATTAATGTCCCTTAGAAAGTAAATGTAAGTATATATCAAATATAAAATAGTGTAAAATTTCAAATCGATTGTCTTGCATTTACTTCCTTCTTTCTTTTAGCAATTTTTTTAATCTTGGTCTACGGTCTAAATGTTTAGCATCATTACCAAAAGTATATTAAGTGCACTTAACTCTAATGTCTGGATAGATTTCAAGCAATACAAATCCCAGAATATTATATGAATATCCACATTTTGTACGTTCGCGGGACTAAAAGAGTCAGTGAAGCCCAATATCTAGACTTGTGTAAACATTTCACATAATATTTAGATTTTAGCGATATTTTTAAAACATTTTAAGCTAAATAAAAAATTTAGCGATTTCTAGCGATTTTTGAAGTGCGATTTGACGGGAAGTCTTCAAAAAAAGTTGGCAACAATGTCTCGCACCCTACTAAAACTCTCTCATTAGTACTTTTACAATTTTCTTTAAAGACTTTTGCCGTTTACTTTTGTTGTTGTTGAGCCTTTTTGCTTAATTTTTTTTTTAAAGCCAAAAAGAAAACAAATGAAACCCACAAAAACAAGAAAAATTAAAAATAAACACCAAATTGTCTGAAAATATTATCCCTGGGGGAAGTAAGCAATTTTTACCAACTCTTTTTTCATTTTTGTGCATTTGACAGGCCCATTAATGACAATTTAATGTTAATACACAAATGTCAAATTTCTGTTTAAGGAAAGCAGCACAAGACAAAAAATTATACCTATACCTACCAATGTAAACAAAAGAGCAGGGATTTAATATTCATATTAATTTTGTTTAGAAAACAAAATAAAGTTCTATAAATATGATCTAAAAAATATGCTAATCATGTTTATGTTATATCTTTTGCAGGTAATTTTGTTTTTCTTACAACAAAAGCTAAAATTAATATATGTAAAGGCAAACAAATGCGGTTTACTTTCAATGTTTTTTTTTAAGGTTTGTGCTTATGATATTGAAAAGATCTAATTTTTGTTTTGAAAGCACTGCTTCAATAAACTCTAGTAAAAGGTTTTTGGCTAGGCTGAACTATTCTTGTCTTTAACCTCAATTTAATTTTATGTTGCTATATGGCTGCCACGTTTTATTTAATCAACTTTTTTAAAACCAGAATTTGAATAGATCGACAATTTTAAAATAACATGTTAGAGTGCTATATTCGGCTGTGCCTAATCTTTGATACCCTCCACCGACAGCTCAGTGGGGCTAATATGGGGCCTTTAGTAAATTATGAACCGAGCATCACGATATTTATTAGTGTGAGAGGTGAAGTATCTAATTTTATTTTGATAGCATTATTTATTACGGATTTAGGCGTACTAAACTGTTTTCCGGGAGAAGGGTTTATTTGAGGCATTTACCCTAATTATGGACCGGTCATCACGAAAATTCACAGTGTAATTTCTAGTACTATAAAACTGTGTCGTGCCAAATTTTGTTATGATAGCATTATTAATTAAGGTCTTAGGCGTACTAAACTGTTTTCCGAGAGTAGGGTTTCTATGGGGCCTAGGGTAAATTATGGACGGATCTTTGCAAAATTTAACAGCGTGATTTCCAGTCGAATAAAACAAATTTTTGCAAAATCTTATCTCATTCCGTGCCTTGTTCCACCATTTATGTTATTTTTTGTAACAAAATTATCATTTTTTTTTGGTGGTGGTTCCACATTTTGATTCATAGCTCTTGACCTCACCTTCTAGTCAGTTCGCCTTGCTAAAAATGGCTTTTATCCGTTTAACTGAGAGTATAAAATTTAATTTATTCAAGAGGAAAAGTAATATTCTAAAATTGTATTTAAATTGTATAGTACATATAGTATCTCTTTAAACGCAGCGTTGCCTTGTCCAACTATCGTAATAGCGGAGTTCAATATTAGGTTGGCAAGAGAACAATTGCAAAATATATCTAACAGAAAGTCTTTGTATTTTGTTGTTGGATTTAACAAAAGAGCTACGATATTTTGTTTTGCATCTTTGCAAGGCTCCACTAATATGTAATTACAAAATTATTTTCCTAACTTTTGACACTTTGTAAAAATATATCAAGCAAGCCCTAATAAATATAAGTTTATAAAGTTAATTAAGAAATCAATATAAATATAAGTGCATATTAATGCTATAAATGGTTTCATTCTATACCAATTCCGTTTGCTCCAAGGTATAAATGTATATCGGTTTAAACGTTTTTTAAAATTTTATTTATTTATTTGGTAGACAAAACTTCCTTTTTACTGTTTTTAGACTTTGTTATACCCTTTTCAAAGGTCCTATAAAGTATACATATATATTCTGGGTCTTTATGAGTTTTGGAATTCATTCCACAATGCCCGTTTATAAGTTTGTTATTTTATCTATTGGAATTTCCGTTGTTTTCCGAAGAGTATAGATAAAATGGGGACAAAACAGTAATATATATATACATTACATATACATACTTCGAAATAGTTTGCTATTGCTATTGCCAAATTGGCACACAAAAGCCTGAAATATAAACAAAAACCCACGGTGCACGTAATGATTAACCATAAACCTTTTATCTTTGAAGTCTTCCTATAATCTATAAATATTCCCACTTTATTGTTTTCGGCACAATAACGATCATACTATATTAAGTAAGAAAACAAAATTTGGCTCAGATAAGAATATGTTTTTTATAAGCAGCATTAAATAATTAATGGGCCAAATCGGATATTCTGCACAGCTTAAAATTTACCTTTTATTTGTTTTTCTAACATGAATTTTTTGGAATATTTATTATATTATATTATTTATTATATATAATGCCATACAAATTTAATTCGCCGGAATTTTGGCTTTTAATGACATCGCTTAAAATTTTAAATTTAGAGTTATAGAGAAAAAAAGTTAATTAACATTCAAGCCAAATTTTATAGACAACATTAGTTTTGAGCTAAAAATTTAAATTGAGTTCACAGATTTTGTTTCTCTTTCTCAAATTCCTTTTTTATATGGGTCGTTCTTAAAAAACATAACCATTCTGAATTTTGTAATTTTAAAAAATTAAGTTGGCCAAATATGTTTATAATTGGCCTCATGTGGTTACAGATCTTATCAACAATAGGAATCCATAACTAGCAGTATTTTTTTAAATTTTTGGAGTTTTTACTGATAAAAAGTCACAGAGTGGACCGGTAACAGAGGGGACAAATTAACTCAAAAATACCATATTTTAGCTTTTTATTAGAATTTTGTAGAATTTATTTGTCCACTTAATTAGTGTACACAAAATATTTATAAAAAAATTATAAAATAAATAAAAAATCACTTTACTCACCGTTTTTCAACAGTAACAGAGTAGACACTGAATAAGGGTACGCACCCGGCCTACAATTAAGTTACTTACTCAACCACGCACTAAACAAGACTGAACAGTTAAAAACACATTTAGTTGATTTTAGCTAAGTTTTGATGGAGAAGCATAAGATAAATATACGCGTTATAACGTTTAACAAAAATTTTTCAATAAAATGAGTGGACGTAACAGAGGGGACCAAAACCTGGGGACAATATTTTTCTTCAAAAAAATTATACAAAAAAATTATTTTTCATCATTCTTTTCTATATATGGTATTAATATATACAAACTGAATAACAAAAATTGTAAATATTATTTTTTTCAATTTTATTTTAACTGAAAATAACTATTAAATTTTAATAAATTGGCTCGGGACACAGGTTTTTGCTAAACCTTTGACATTAAAAATATTTTTTAAGTTATTTTCAGATAACTAATTATTTTTGTTTTATAATATAGTTACGTAGAATCGATAATTATTTATAAAAATGCAGATATTTTTCTATTTTCTTTTTGGAGAAACAAAATATAAAATAGTAAAGTCTGGGGACACCAATTGGTCATGTTTTTTAAGAATGACCCATATACAAATTTTTTAAAAATAATCAGAGAAATTTAAAGTCGTAGATGTTTTTTAATATGTTAAGTCTCTATGAATTTTAATTATAAGTACTATTCGAAGCAAGCTGTATTTCCTATTGGCCTCTTAAACACAAATAACGCTGTAATAGTTTGAAAAGCATTGCTTGTTCCAACCACTTTCTGCAATATTCTACTAACTAAAGACTTACTAAGTAATCAAACTATAGCTGTCCTTTTCTCTCCCATTGCTAACTGGTAAGAGTGTAGTTAACATTTTACTAGACATTAACTAAACTCTATCAACATAAACAAATACAAACGAGAAAGAGAGAACTAAAAACATATTAAAATACAAGACAAGATACAAAAAGTCAAGTAAAACCAAAACACACACACAACAAAACCAAATTAGTTTGACAGTTTTAACGCGGATACCAAGAACGTGAGTTATTAAAGTAATATGGGAGTTAATAAAAAAAACGAAGAATTTAATAAAAATTTTTAAGAAAATTAATTATTTAAGATCAAATTTAAAGTAAGAAAATAAAATATTGTCTTTTTATTTGATTAAAAAGTGTTTTAAACAAAATATAAAAGCGGCTGATTAGACGTTTCGTTTTTTTCGTGACGGTAAAAAAGTAAAAAAGAAGAAGAAAATAAAAATCCAATTTAATACTTCTAGTCTGCTTCTGCTTATCTCTTCCTAAACATTCGTCGATGGTAGTTAAAGTAAAAAAAAATAGTGTTTGTTTGTGTGTTTTTCTTTCGTTTTTCGTGTGTGCTTAAGTTTGTTTTTGGATTTTTTGACATTACGTTTTCGTGCTAAAATTCGTGAAGTGTGTAAATGTTTTTTTGTTTTTTGTCTTTTCTTTCTCTTTTACTCTGGTTAAATACGGTTTAAATAACAACAAAAAATCGATTTGTTTACATGTGAAAAATTAAAGAAGGCAGCATTCAAAGAAAACAGAAAAGAGAAAAATTAAGAAAATTCTTTAAAAATATTTCTTACGGAAAAGAATATTTTCAAAATACCTTCATATAAATAGAAAATTTAAAAAATTTCTAAATAATCAAAAAAGTGGTGTGATTTTAAATCTTAAAAGTGAAAAGTTTTCTTATTAAAAGCCGGTTTTTAAGTTCATTGCTTAACCCACCAAACACAGACAGACGGACAGATTGTAGCAATGAGAGGCGCCTGTCTGCTGTTAAAATAAAATTTTAAAGCAATTTGTTACAAAAAAAAATTAGATGACTAGAAAATTTATTAAAATAAAAAGAAACATTATCAACAATTTAACTTTAAGCTAATTAAAATTATTAAATTAAATTTATTTTACAAAAAAATTCTTTCCGAATTTCTTTTCACTTAAAATTTTTGAAGTGTGGGCGTTTAATGCTTTTCTTGTCTTTTAACACATTCAACAATAAGGAAAATACTACCAGTTCAACCACCCATAAGTATTTACATAAATTAAACCAATTCCAAAAAGTGTTTGTGTTTATAGGTATTTTATAAATTTAGTATCTACAAATACAGAAAATTGGAGTGCAATAATTCTTAAAGAATTTCTAATAAGAAATAACAGCAAAGCAAGTGTTTTTTCTGCCTTTTGTTGTTGCTGCTTTGTTTCGTGAGTCTATTACCACGCATTCTTAAAAATTTTTTTAACCCAACAACAACAATATTCAACCAAACAAAGTCATTGAATTTTAGATTGGATTAACATACAAAAAACAAAAATTCATTTGACAGCAACAACATCAATCAATAATGGATTAAGTTCTTAAACAAAGTTCAGGATATTTAGGAAAAAGGTAAATTTATTCATAATTGTTATTAAATTTGAATTTATTCTACACCATAACATATAACGGGTGATTCAAGTAGCGATACATTTTTCAATAGCCTTTTTTTGACAGACCACATGTGAGTCGTGTCATGCTGTCATGTTAGTTTTGTTTAGTATTGTTTGGCATTTCATAATGGAAAGACTCGACCTTTTCAAGCGACATCGCATCGAAAAGTTCCAAGAAGATCCGACTTTTTCGGGGCAAATTTTATTCAGTGATAAGGCCCATTTCTGGCTCAATGGTTATGCAAACAAACAAAATTGCCGCATTTAGGACGAAGAGCAACCTGAAGAGATTCAAAAACTGCGACTTCATCCAGAAAAAACAACGGTTTGGTGTGGTTTCTGAGCCTGTGGAATCATCCGTCCATATTTATTTAAAAATGAAGCCGTCGCGAACGTAACCGTCAATGGCGACCGTTATCGTGCCATGATAACCGCCTATTTGATGCCTGAAATTGAAGCTCGTGATCTCGGCGACATTTGGTTTCAGCAAGACGACGGCACTGCCCACACATCGCATCAATCAATATATTTATTCAGAGAAAACTTCGGTGAGCACATAATTTCACATTTTGGGCCGATCGATTGGCCACCAAGATCGTGTAATATCACACCGTTGGACTTTTTCTTGTGGGGATATATAAAGTCTAAAGGTTATGCGGACAAACCCCTTCGATTCAGGCCTTGATGGTAAACATCAAACGTGTCATTCGCCAGTTACCATTTGAAATGCTAGAACGAGTCATCGAAAATTGGACTCGACGCATGGACCATTTGCGACGTAGCAACGGCCCACATTTGATAGACATATGGCCGTTTTCTCATTACGCGATTATATTTTTTCCCAACCAAAAACTGCACATTAAAGAAATTTGGTTTTCTCAATGTCTCATTTGCTTCTATTATGTCGCAAAGCTAACCAGCACTCATCTGCCGATTATTTATTTTCCTTTTATTTGCCGTACAGATAAATTCAATCAGCTGACTCCCAACTTTTACATGTATTTTGAAAGGTGTTGCCAACTAAAAGCAATGTTTTTTGTCGGTATATTGAGAAACCCAACATCGTCAACGGACAGTTTATCGGTCTAATAAATTTATGTTGACATAAAGTAACAGACGGTTTGCCAATACATTGAGAAAATGGCCAATAATCTTCAAAAAATAAATGCCAAAGAATGTTTTTCAAATGATAATTAACATTCCCCATTAAATTAGAATTTTCTGCGTTTTTTTCTTTAAAAAAAGAGGGAACCACGAAATGGATCACGCTTTACCTATGTATGGAAATATCAGTAATGCCGTTTAGGTGTATTTTTTTGTAACTTTTGAAGGCCCGATGGAACATGTATAATTTTGTTATAAGTACCTAGGTATTTGCCCAAATTTTCGTAACTTTTGGTACACAGCACAGAATGAAGAAACATTTTTAAAATCCCATTTTGAAAATTAAAATCCTTTTAGGTATTCAAAATGAAACAAATTCCCAAAAATATTAAATAATTCCCAAAATAAAAATTAACTTAAACCCTGATAAATGGAAACTTATTTTGTAAAGAAATAGGTAAGTCCCTTTTTTTAATTGAAACAAGTCCTCAAATTCGAAACGAAAAAAATTACATACATATCGCTGCCTTAGCATTTAAAGGCTCTAAGTCCATCTTTTTAAGAAATTGAGATTTTAATGCAGTAATGTGCAATAAGTAAAAATACATTGTTTACAAAGAAAAAAATTACAGTTATCTCATTTTTTGTTGTTGTTTATCTCAAGAAAAAGGTCTAAGTCCCAATTAAAAGTACAGTTTAACCATTTCTCTCAAATTATTCCATCACATGTATTTTGATTGTTTTTGTCTCTCCTGTAAAATTTTCAAATATGGACTTAGAGCATTTACATGTTAAGCCAGCGATATATTAAATTTTAAATAGGCATATTAAATTCTCGGCTATGCAGAGACGCGTTAGTTTAGTTTCCCTGGCAACACTGGCAAATTTTCTCATCCCTTTGAAATTCCAATAAGATTATAATAGCCTGCAGTTCTCAATCAATGGGACAATGAGAAATTTGTTTCACAATATTTCGCTTGTTTTACAAAAAAACAAAACAAATACCTTATGGGACGATTTGCACACCGTCATCACGAGCCATTGTTATGTTTAAACAACAAACCATTTATTGTGCACACATTAGTTTGGAAAATACAAAAAAATGTATAAGTTAGGCAAGAAATTAATCGAAAAAGAACGCCTGTTTGATGAACATATAAAAAATTAAAACGAAATACCAGTCATTTTGCCACATATCGTTGCTGGAACATCTATACCCCTAAGACTTGAGATTAGGGGTCTAGTAAATGCTATTGCTGATTTAAACCGATAAAAGCACTTGGTTCTGGTGAAATTTGTAACAAAATGCTAATGGAGCTACCCCGAATATCAATACACATATTTTTTTTATAATCTTTAATGATATTTAACGAATTATATAGGATAGGATGGCAGGCCTCTCTAGTTATGATACCTAAGCCTGCGAAAGATCACACAAAAGTTGAGTCATACAGACAGCTTATTATCTAACATTTTAAATGCTGGTTATAATTTAGAAAAAAAAACACTGCACAATAGAATAAACACATAGACTTAAAAACATCATAAGAAAAACATTGAAGAAAAAAATATTTTTCTGTGCTTTCTATCGATGTTTCTCAAGCTTTTAATAAAGTGTGGCCTGAAGGCCTAATGCATAAACTGAAACTAAACTAAGCTAGCTGCTGGAGAGCTTTTTATTGATCAAAAATTAATTATTAAAGAAGGAAATATTTTACGTTCTACTTAATAGATTAAAGCTGCAGTCTCAAAGCGAAGCTATCTAGGACCTTAATTGTATTTAATTTATACCTCAGACATGCCAATGAGAAAAATGCTGAAAACAATGGAAACTTAAGTTAAACGGACAATAATGCATAGATAAAGTATTTATCGTATATTTGCACACCGGTTATAAGCATTTTACGCTTTTATTCTTTCAAACTTCTGCAATTACAGTTTTCTGTTAAAAATAGTCGAAATTGTTTCGTGTCTAAGCATTTGCGTATATGTACATATATCCCGCATTTATGCATTACAATTTAATTTTATTTTAATAAATTGCATTAAAAAATTCTCATATAAGCATCGTTGCAGTCTTAAGTTAAATGCAATAAAAACGAACAAAAATTATTTCACAATAACTAAATTTACTAAATTTTAATCAAACTTGAAATGTGTTCATGCACTTTCGATGCAAGTAAAATATTTTTTTTTCATGATGCTGATGTTGCGAGTTTTTTATAAGCACAGTATATGCTCTTAAGCAAGTTTTTATAAATGTATTTCCTGTTTAAAAGCAGCAAAAAACTTGCAAATTGTGAAATTATATATTGTATTATATTTACTTTGCTTAGATAATTTTGGCCAATTATTAAAATCAATAACCAAATAACACCTCCATATGTTAAACATCTCGGTATACAGATAGATCGATGTTTAACGAGGAAAAGCCATATAGAGGCAAAATGCATTTAAATGAAGCTAAAAGCTATCAAAGTATTTCTTGGGATTAAAAATTTAATTATATAAATTCATACTATTGAGAAACTGAAATTTATTGTTGAAGGGATAAGCTTTTCCTATGCGCATTTGACTGGTTGCTTAGGCCAGATCGTCAGGAAACTTCATCTAAAGATTTTAGAAAAGCTAAAGATATTATACAAATAAACCTGTTATGCAAATAAGAATTATAAACCTCAGTTTTACTTGTAACAATATAAAAGCTTAAACAAAAACAACAACAATAAATAGTGAGTTTATTTTTTCTTACAGTCCGGACTTCAATTGGATGATTTTTTGTCAACTCTAAATGTAGTTGTAAATGGGTAAAGAAAAAACAAAAATAAAAACAAATTTCTTTAGTTCAGTTTATTTACACTGCCTTATGCATATAAGTTACCAAAAGCTATTAAAAAAATTGGTTCATTCACAAAGACCATAATTTTCCATCAATAAATGCTATGATCACAACGGCAAAAACAATGTCAAAAATTTGTCATAATTGTTGTTGCTTCCCAGCGGTAAATTTTAAAAGGACTGCAAGTGGAAGGCCTGTTTGAATGCCTCTGCACTCCTTTCTAAAAGATTCGCTTCGTATGATATTCTGCCTTCATAAATATGCCTTCTAGAAGGTATACATTTCTTTTAGAAAGACCTTCCAAAATATTCATTACACATTCGCTACTCCCTTCTTTAAGAAGGGAGAAAGGAAGTTGTTCAATTTTAATTTTTTTTTGTTTTTAGTAACATTCTGTACTCTCCTAGGGAAGGGAAAGAAGTTGTTCAATTTTTATCTTTTTTATTTTTTGGTCTCTAACATTTTAAAAACAATTTTATACATTTCTTTTTGCACGTGATCTTGTTCTTAAAAACAATTTTATACATATCTTTTTGCACGTGATCTTGTTCTTATAACGGTTTTTTATTTTTGTTCCGTCGTCCCTAAACGCGTCGTTTGTCTTATGTAAACGTATACGTTGCAGATCAGCTGTTTCGTTTTTCCTACTAAGTTTTTGTATAATAAGTAATAATAAATCCTATGTTAACATGACGTTGCATTGCGGAAGAAAAGAATTTTATCTGACAATAAAAAAGAATAATTTAACAAATTTTTTAAACCATGGAGGCAAACTTATTGAAAAGTTTATAAAACATACAGTATTATATAAAATAAAGAGCTGAAACTTGGAATTCTTTAAAAAAGTTTTAAACAAATAAAAAACAGCTGAAAAAAGGCTTTTATAATGCGCGTTGTGTATATTGCTATTTTTTATGCACTAAAGTTTTTTTAAGTTTGAAATTTAAAAATTCAATATGAATTTCTGTGGAAAACAACAACAAAATAATGAAATATTTTTTTTATTTTGTTTTTGCCTTCAATGTAATTTTTGGCGTTGCGGTTGCGTTTTACAGAATTAGGGCCAACATATTCGCCTCAAGCCTAATAAAATTGAATGACCGCCATCTTGATTATATGGTTTGTTGTGCCATATGTTTTCCTGACATTAATGAACATGGGTAAAATAATCAGACAAGGTTTTTATTGTAGACAAAAAAAAAGAAAAGTCAAGAACTTGGGAAAAACCATGTTGCTTTGCACTGCAACAATGTCCCGTATTCCCAAACGCAATCGTCCAAACTTTTACAAAGTATGTCATCTGCTTCACAGCAGATATGCAAAGAAACGCAACAAGCGCATTAATTGAATTGACGATTCTTTTGTTAAGTTATAAATTACAACGCATTTAATTTGTTGAGTATAATTTTAGACACTGCTTCGACAATTCATATTCACCAATGGCCAGAAAGATCCCAAATACATAAAAAGAGTTTACAAATCTACGCCCACTGTGGGGTTGCGCGACAAAACATTCTTACTTTCTTCAGCTGTGTTTTCTTTGTTAATTTCTGTTTGATTACTTCGCAAAAAGTTTTGTTGATTAATAATATATTTGCACGTCAAAATTAGCATTTGAATTTGCAGCGAAGGTAATTAATATGCTGAACTTATTTTCAAAAACATTAATTAATAATGCCATACATAATATTTAAAATTAACTTGTAGAATTACAAATTAATACAATGGAATTTTTTGCTCACGTTTTAACAGCGATGTTGTCATTATTATTATTATAACTAATTTTCTTTTGCTATTTTAGATATTTAATGGATTGTGTTAAATTGTACAAAGTAAAACGATTTAACAATTAAAAAATGTGTTTAGATATTTAATGGATTGTGTTAAATTGTACAAAGTAAAACGATTTAACAATTAAAAAATGTGTTATTTATAATTTTGTTTTATCAATTGGACGATCTAAAAAATCTTATTAAAATTTCTTGCATTATTTTACTCTTCTATTAAGAATTTTTAATATAAAAAAATTTCTTTAACTTCGTTAAAAAATGTCTTTAAATAATATTTTTTTAACTTCTAATTTAGTTTCGGTATCTGTTTGTTGCCTCAAACTGGATTGCAACTTATTAGTATGACTTCAAAGTAATAATGGTTATATCAAACTGGCTTAAGTTAGCACAAACTGTTGCATCAGACTGGATTATAAATTTGTACAAAAATGGTTTACATTTGAAAGTTAACATATAGCTGCTACGCTATGTTATAGGCTGCAATTCGAAGATTTACAAAATTTCATCGACATTTTAATTTTGTATTTTTTTAAGTATTTAACCAATATTTTGTTCGATGCACAATATTCCGCTTTACAATGTCAGTTGTAAAATTGCACACCGTCATTTCGTTTCAGCTTCTGTTTTATGCTACAACGCTCTTAATTGAAACGAAAAAGGTTCAGTTACGAGACGCTGACGAACAGCAAAATTTTTCAGTTTTCGTTTTCGGCGCCGATTACGAAGAATGCAGAAATTTGACTTTAACCGTCTTGTGTTTCGTCGCGAACATGAAAGATGCTTTTGTATCAAATTATTCTAAATTAATTCGAACATTTTGCAATTCTACTATCTCTTAAATTCGATAAGGTGTTCATAAGGTGTTTGAAATTTTTTTGCATTTAGATGTTTCTGATTTGTATGTTTTGGGTTGATTACAGCTCTTGTAGAAAAGCATTTTCCTTAATTTTCCGCAGCGATTTGATGGCCGCTTGATTTTATCGCCTCCTGCCTTGCGTTTTTCACTCTTCGCTGTTTTAAGGCTAGTTTACACGGTAATACAATGTATTATAAATTTGTAGAATCAAAATAATATGAAATTCTCTCCGAGTTTAAAAAAAAAAAAAAAATTAAAGTCTGTTGAAAATATATATTTCATGTTTTCACGGAAGGTATAAGCAAAATCAAAAATAATAACAAAAAAGCAGATGGTTTAACAATTTTTACAAAAACAACATGAAAATTTCCTGAGTTGATTTTAGTTGTTTTTGTTATTGTATACAAATGGTACTACCTTCAATATACTCTGTTAAATACATAAGTTTCTAACTAGGAGGCTACACGATCAAGTTTTGCCTTTCAATTTACAATACGCTCTCACTTTTTTACTAACAAACTCACACTTTTTAAATTGACCACGAGATGGCTTTCAATTTGACCTTTCCATTTGGCAATTTTACTTGCAATTCAACAGCTGATTACATGTTTGTATGTATAAATTGTTTTCTTGATGACATCTTGAAAGTAAATTGCTTACAAATTGAGTGCAGCCTACGTCACAACAGCAATTTATGTAAATTTTGGTAAGCAGTATATTTAAAAGACTATCAAGAAAAACTTGATCGTGTGGCCGTAGGGTAAAATATTTTAGAAAAAAGCATTTACCGACCGCTTGTCAGATTTTGTATTTGTATTCTCTCTGACTCAATACATTTTGCTTTAACTTGATTAGATTTTTCTTATTCTACATCGTATCTCTTATTGCTTAGGCCGGATCATCCTTCAACCACTTCATCCAAAGATTTTAGAATCTTAAAATCTTAAATCTTATTAATGAAACATTTTTTGACTCCCAAGAATACCTTTGAAATTTATTTTTACTTGACATTTTAGTATTTGAGTGGGTCAAACTTTATTTGTTCGTATCAAACTACTTATTGCTGCATCAAACTTACTTTTAGTTGCTTCGAAAAATATTTTGCACAAAAGAAACTTATTTTCTCAAATTTTTTTTTCATCTTTTTACATTTAATTTTTTTTTAACTTTTAATATCAAAAAACTTTTTCCATTTAATTAATTTAGATAAATGTCTTTTTCCCAGCTCCCTTTTGCTAAAGCTAATTATGTACTATGAAAATTCAAAATTATATATTTTATAACTTCCAGGCATATCATTTTAACAATTAATGGCATTTTTGTTAAAGCAATGAATAAATACTATAAAATTAAAATTACAAATCTATATGTACAAACCAAACTATAATAACACTTAAAACACGAAGAAAATTAATTGACCCAAAATCAAGAAAGCGAAAAAGTTTTCAACTCTCTAATCCTGCAGGCATTTTAGAAAAGAACATTGTACAATGTTGCTGTGATTATGACGACGATTTTGCATACCAGAACCACCATACAATTTTTTTTGCAATTTAATAAAATTAGTATGGCAAAATGCAAGAAACCCTTAGGCATTAAGTTGACTTTGTAAAATTCAACCGAAAATATATCACCCCAGTCATAATCATTCTAGCCATTGAAGTGCGCATAAATTACTGTACACCACCATAAACTCATTCCAACACCATGACACCATTAAACATTCTCCTTTCTCCTCCACACAAACTCTACGTGCCTCTTCAACTGTTATCATTTCTTTGCCAAAGTAATAACATCTCATATCCTTTTCTTTGGTTGAAAAAAACCCTAAAATAATAATAATTTAAATAAACGCGAAAAAATATCTGAAGAAATTTTTCTTAAGAAAAAACAAAAAATTAACTTTTAACAAAACTGAAACAATGTGTGTTCATTACAAATTTTTAACACGCTCAATTAAAATAAATTTGTTAAATGCGTGCTGGTGCTAATTTTCTTCCACATCGTGGAATATTAAATAGTAAAGACTCCCTCCCACTTTCCCCTGTTACGTTAGTTCTTGTCTAGGGTTTATTTTTTTTCTATTTCGTCCCCAAAGTGTGTCTACAAAAGTGAATGAGTTTTATATGAAGTGTAAAACGTTTAAATTATTTAAATATCTAATTTAAACGAAATTATTCACTTTATTTTATCATGCGTTGTAGCTTTTTTTGTTGGTTTTTCCATGACTACTGGCTGGTTGGCCTTTTATGGAAAAAGTTTCTGTGTTTTTTCCAGTTTTTTTTTAACATTTCTCGCTGCCCTACTTACGGGACTTTAGAACATGGAAAAATCTGAAAAAATTTAAAAAAACTTTGTCAATTATTAACAGATTTTCTTAAGCGGTACAGATTTTAAGCCAGCATAAAATTACGAAAATTTTAAGGCGTTGCTTATTTAAACAAGTGTTTAAGGTTCGCTAGGACCTATATATAATCGGAAAGTTAATAAAGAGTTTTCATAAACAAATTTAAGATACTCTAGTGAACAAATTTAGTCCTTTAAGCATTCAAATCATCGTTTTATCAAGAATTTATATAAATATGGATGCAAAAGCTTAAACAAGACTCCCAGTATTATTTGAAAACTAACATAAGATTTGTAGAAATTACTAAAAATGGTCTTTCGAACCATGAAGTTATAATAAGTCAAAAAAAATTTTCTAAAGTAAGCACTTTAGATTAAGAGTTTTAAATAAATTGTAAGTCCAGCTTTCAACTTTCTTATTTATAGCTGGAATTGTCGTCAAAGATTTAATTCTAATATAGTGCAAAGCAGAAATGAGTCCTTCGAACTTTACAATATATGATCAGAAATCTTACTTAAGTAGCCACTTTAAATTAAGAGTTTTTAATAAATTGTTGGTTCGACTTCATCTCATCTTTCAGTATTTAATAAAAAAAAAATCTAATAAAGTGCAATTTAAAAATTAGTCCTTCAAACTATGATTTCTATGATCAACTTTCCAAACATATCAAAATTGTTTCTTTGAATTTTAAAATCATTATTAAACAATCAAATCGCTCTATGATAAGCACTTCGGGTCAAGATTCCTTAACAAACTTTATTTTGGCCTAAGGCCAACAACCAGAAAAATACAGCAGAAGTCACAGAGCATACAGAGATGAAAAAGTGATGTAAGAAAGAAGAAGCCTAAATTTGCGAAGGTAGCTTTGCGAAGGTAGCTTTCGAAGAAAGAAAGCTTTTTTTTAGGTGAAGTGGTAACACATTGCCGCTACAATCAACACGAATTGCGTGATCAAAACAAAAATGCAGCTTTCGAAGAAAAAAACAGAATATTTTCTCTGTGTGCTCAGTGACAGAAGTGTTCAAGATTGTCGTAAGCAGCTGGCTGCTTGTTAGAAAAACTAAAAAAAAATACCTTTTGAACACCAAATTTTGGATGACAATTAACACACATGATTTCAATATATCAAAAAAGCCATCAAATTTATTAAAAGTCCCTAAATCTATAAGGAAGGGCAAAAATTGCAAAATTAGCGGAAATTCGCAAAAATTTTCTAACAGCGACATTACAGCAAAGTCTGATATTTAGGCCCTAATTTTGTAAAACACAACGCAACGACAAAGAATAACATTGAAAGCAAAAACAAATTCATAAATATTTTGTAATTTTTTTGTTGCCTCTATCAGAAATTCACATTGGTTTTTAAGATTTCATACGCCTCATTGCTTGTGGCGTTAAAAATTTTAAAACGGTAAATAAATTTCTGTACAAAGCAACAACAAAATTACAAAATATTTATGAATTTGTTTTTGTTTACAATATAATACTTTGGCGTTCGCTGTGTTTTACAAAATTAGGGCCTTAATAAAGATCATTAAAGCTGTAAGAAATCAGAAAACTTGTAGAAAAAAAGTGCTTCTATGGCGTACATGGCTAAAATTCGCGAAAATTGCAAACTTGGAAACAAACCCTAAAATTTATTTGCCATCGCCTAAAAATACAAAATGTTTGAAAATAAAAAAAAAATTATGCAAAAAAAGCGAAAATTCGCAAAATAATACTAATAATTATTAATATTCCAAACAAGCCATAAAATTGATTAAAATTATTAGGAATGGCAAAAACTCGGTAAAAATTGCTCACTAACAAGCAAAAATTTACTAACAGCAGCAGGATAGAAAAGTCTTATATTTATTAATAAACGTTAAAGTTTCGTTCACAATCACAGTTACATTATCACTTGGTGTTCATAATAGAGCAATAATTTTTTTCGCCACCAACCACATTTTGCATTAAGAAACCGTTTGCAAATTTAACCCACGACAATATTATGCATTAATTAACATAACATAATAAGAGTGAACCATTTTCGAGGTCGGTAAATGTCTTTAGAACCTTTATACTCTTCTTTGTTTGGTCATTCTTTGTCTTTAAGATCAGAATCATCGGATTTGAATTTCGAAATTTTCACAAGAAATTAACAGCTTTATAAGGATATATAATCTGCCACTACATTGGTCTTTCGAACCATAAAAAATTAAAAATTATATAGAGGTGATTTTTTTTTTTTTTGGATAGGCAGACTTTTCAAAGTACCAAAGAGTACCAAACTATGATAAACGTTATTTTATTCCTTTCTCCATCGAATAATATAGCTTATTTTCCTATTTCTTTTAAATAAAAATGTTTAAGAACCCCTGCTTACAAAATATTCAAGATTTAAAATTTTATTTTTTTTTCGTTTTACTTTTTCCCTTGTTTTTTTTTTATAATTCAAACTTAATTAGTGGATACATTTTCTTTTTTGCAACATTTACAAATGTTGCAGTAAACTTGTATATAATTTTGTAGCCAATTAATTTTGTGGGACTTTTTAAAGAGAGATAAAAAGGGGAATAATATAAAATTTATAGTTTTGGTGTAAAGAAGTGAATAAAAAGTTATCATCATGATTACGGTTAAAGTTTCCTATCTAAATGAAGTCTTAACAAATGAAAAAAATTTTATAATTTAAAAAGGAGGTAATAAAGAAGAAAAGTTTTTGAAGATGGGGCAAAGACAAATGTCCCTTTTGCGGTATACTGCTCAACTCTAGTTAAGTTGAAATTTTGCAATTTTGAATTATTGTTTAAACACAGGGTTTTAGTTTAATTAACAAAAATGTCCTCGCAAGCGATTGATTTAATATCAACTCAATTTAGTTTATTTTTTAGCCGTAAAAGGACCAAAAATTTTGCTTTGAAAAAATATACATAATTGAGAAGTTTGAGAAGATTGCGTTTTTCTAATATTTAAAGTTGCTTTTTTATAAAATAAAATCTTTCTGAAATCTTAAAAATAAATCAATTGATCTATAAAACACGGGAATTCAAGACATTTACAGAGGATATATATGAAGTTTGCAAAAAAAACTTGAGTCGAAAACTTAACTTATATGTAATGCTAAATTGAAAATTATTTAATTGACCTAAAGAGCAAATAATTACGATATCTACAACTGCTTCCAAGCGTACTTATTTGCTCTTTAGGCAATTAGTCAATAAAATAATTTTCAATTTAATGTTACGAATATGTTTAAATTCTTTTTGCCAAACTTCAATGATATATCCTCTGTAAAGATCTTGAACTCCCGTGTTTTATAGTTCGATTGAGTTCACTTAGTTTACATTTTACTAAACAGCGGCTATTATTTTATTCGAAACATTATGAACTTGAAATATTTGAAAGGGGCAATTTGAAACGCAATCTCTGAAGGAATGATGACTATTTTATTACCCTCACCACAATAGTGAAGAGGGTATTATGCGTTTGTGCTGATGTTTGCAGCTTATACAAATATTGATCCTAGCCCCACCTTTCATTACACCGATCACCTCAAAATCTGTTTCTGAGGCGATCAAGCGATGTCCGTCCGGCTGGCTGGTTGTCAGTCCATGTTACCTTGTGCACAAATTACAGGTTGAATATAATTTGATGGAATTTGGTACTTACGACTCAATTGTAATATAATTGTAATGTGACATAATATAATTTTAACATAAGGACACACCCTATTGAAAATGGTCAGAATTGGTCCATATTTTTATATAGACCCCATGCAAACTAATTTCCGCCATATTCTTTGTGCTTTTAAGCCATCTTATTAGAATTAGATTTGGTCCAAACTAATCTGATTGCAATATAAATCAGCTTAAAATTTTTTTTCAAAAGCGGTAAAATTCTGACCGTTGATCCTATAAATAACACTCCCGAAATTTCCTTATAAATGTTGGTCCGAAAGTCCCTCTCCAAATAAGTGTTGATATTTAGACAATATTCGGCAAAATTCACCCTAACATGAACCCTTACTTCATACCGAAATTTTTGTTTGCTGGTTCCATGATAAGCCATGTTTAAAAATTTGTCATTTTTTTACCATTGACATACTCCATAATTATTTGAATTAAAAATTTTTTGATTCGAATGATTTTGATAACAACTTCTTTGAATTAAGATATTACGGTGATGTTTATCTAGTTTAAATTGGAAAATTTTCATATACCCTTTAATCTTATAAAAGTTTTATCAAAACGTGACCTTTTGTATGACTTAAAAGAAAATGATTGTTTAGTTCACGTAATTTAATTTAATTTTGTTATCGTAATCTGTTTTGTTCTGCTCTTCAAACAAGCTTTGTAAGTCAAATCAAATAACTTTAATTATTGTCCTAAAAATTACAATTTGAATTTATTTTTGCTTGTAAATAAATAAAAACTCATAAAAATGTACACGTTTGACAATTATGCCAACAGCAAATAAGTCATGTAAGTGAAGTAAAATTTAACCCACAAATGACCAGATAAAATAATTACAACTACATTGCTGTGTTTAACTACATGTACTAGCAACTCTACAGCACATTAAGACCTCAACTGCTAACAAAGTCACGCAAGGAAAAACAAATTAATTTTGCTACATTTTCCAGACACTGTGCAGCCTGTAGCAAAAAAAAAGAAAAACAAGCAAAAAGCGACAAACTTATAAACGATTTTAATAGTGACACGTGCTATCTTTTATATCAGCGAAAGTATTTCTTTAATTTATTTCAAACTAAAATGTTATACAACTAAAAAAACACAATGTTGCAAATTCAAACGCGCTTAAAACAAAAACACACGCAACACTACCCTCTCTCTCTCTCTCTCTTTCTCTCACACCCACTAAGGATATTGTGTAAAACGGAAAAGTGTGTATGTGTTAAATAGATTTAGAGTGTTTTTGTGTTAAACTCTGTATGCGTGTGTTAGTTCCAGCTTTGTACGTGTTTTTATGTTAAAAAATAACTACCACGTTGTTGAAAAAAAAACATCAACAACATTGTGTACAAATAGTTTAACGAGTGTTGAACTATTAAATTTAACCACTGAGATTTTGTTGTCTAACTCCCCATTCAACTATAAAGCAGCACTCTGCTCTTAAACAAAAACATAAAAATACACAACCGTGCAAACACAGCTGCCAACGCTCTACATAAACAAAATAATACACCAAAAAATCTCATACTACCTACCTAACGATGTGGAAATGAAATCTACTCTTGTTCTATGCAGTGGACATAAAATGGAAAAAAAAAAAAAACAAATGAACCCTGTAGTTTTATGAAGGATTTCCCTAGAAAATCTTCAAAGTAGAAAAAGTAAAAGGTAAAGGTGTTTATGTTACATTCAAAATACCCAGAGTGCTATTGCAATGAGCGAAACAGTGCGATGAGTATTAAATTAAACATTGCTGGGGGTAAGTAGTTGTTCAAGATGACATTTACGGCTTAACAATATCTACCATAACTGCAGAAAAAGTTCAAAAAGTTTGGGCTGCATTTGCAATGCGAACGAATTCGTATTCACACACAAAAAATCAATCCGGACATTTATGTTCTAATGTTGCCACCTGAATGATGATTTTTCTAAAACGAAGGTGTAAGTAAACGCATTGCTTTAAACCCGATTTAGGCCAACTACATGTCAAAAGATTCAAGGCATAAGGAAATAAGGCAAAATAAATTTGGCCATGCAGAGAGGTTCTGCTTTAGGTGCCAGAATGTAATATGACTGCAATCCGCGAGAGAATGTTTCACTCTATGTTTATTTGTCTTGTTAAGAAAATTTTGTGTCTCATTTATTTCTACTCACACTGTGTGTTCTTTTTAAAAGAAAGTATCTCGTTGATTTGAAAGAATATTATCACCAGATTTTTTTGCACTTCAACGTTTGCCGTTTTTCCTAATTTAAATTTTAGAACAAAAAAAAAAAAAAAAAACAGTTTTTCTCAAAATGCCCTTAAAAACCTGTCAACATGGTTTTTTTATTCCTGTGATTTCGTCTTAGCTCTTCATGATGTCGTGCAGTTGTTCATTCATTTATCTGCTTTAACGCTGCTGCGTGTTGCTGAAACTGGTAATAACTACCCTTAATTTTTCAATTTACATGTTTTCTCCCATTGTTTTCATCTACAAGAAAAAAAAAAAGAATCATTATTACCACCTTTTGCCATATAACAGATTCAGGATTGAAATGCGACCAATATTTGTGTATATAAATTATGGTGGTTTAGCAATTAAATGAAAATATGTCACGTTCAAAATGTTTGCGCTCTTCACTTTATTGTAGGACCGTGTTATTGTTTTTTTTAAAATGTGCTACTTTATACGTGTTATTGTGTGGGTTCGAGAGAGTTTATATATTTTTGTATTTCTTTATAAATATGTATATTTATTATTATTATAGCTCCACTTGAATCCTTGTAATGGGTCAGCCATTACTTTTGCTTTGGCTCCTTTTTGTTGCTTTGTTTTTAATATTGCCACAAATGGTTCTCCACAATTATTTCCTAGTTTTTTTTCTGTTTTATAGGGGGGTGTCGGTCATATACAAACAAGGGATTGTGAAATTGAAAATAATATGAAAAATCTGAGCTGTGTATTAATGGCAAGAATGTAAATGTATGTTTAGCTAACATTAAATAGGCTTTGAAGGTACTCTCAATGGAAATGTTTGCTTTTAGGTTAAACGAAGGATTGGAATTTAAAAATTGAAATTGATCTTGTCAGCTATTTTACTAGCTACTGAGGCCCAATGCAAATGGAAATATACGACTATCATATCATGTTAAGACCCAGTAAAAACGTCACTTACTTTTTCAAAATTAATAGCTACATTCACCCATTATTTTGTAGCTTTCTTTTTCATCTATTTACTTATTTTCTGGATATATGAAGGTATAAAAAAAAAGACTTAATCTTATGAATGCGTTCGTTTTGAGACATCCCTTGGAAAATTCATTAGTTCTTTCAGTAGATTGGTAAGAAGTGCTTGTATTTTTCCGATTATTTCAACACATTATGTTGCAGGCGAAGTTTTTACTGGCGGTTATTGCAAGAAGCGCTAGTATTGACCATCGTTAAAATTTACTTTTTCCATCTTTCTGTCAACATATAAAAACCTCGAACGAATCACGGAAATTTCAGACTCTCTGTTTTAAAGTGAAGCAAATTTCCACTGACTATCACAAAGGGACCACTGAAGGACCGAAGTGAGCGGTCTCTCGAAGGCTGACCAAGGTATTCTTCATCAATTGAAACAAATTTAATGTTAGCACACCGGTAGGCTAGCTGGTAGTGAGTTTGTCTATCAGTGCTGGGGTTGCCAGTTCGATTATCGCCAGAGACTCTGGTCTCCTGCAGACAAGCGTAGAGTTTTACGGGATTAGTTAAGGGTAAACAAATCGGATTTCTCAACCACAATTTTCTAAATAGTTTTTTAAACAATTTGTAGAAAAAAGACGATGATAGAATATTACATCCTAATGTCCCGTCGCATATTTCAGCGGTTTTTTGGCGAATGATAGTCTGCTTGGAAGACTAGCATCGATGGAACCTTAGCATCGGGTTTCATATTAGATCCATGCTTCATCGCCATACCAAAACACCTTTCAACATCTATCGGTTCAGCTCTAGTGATTCCCGATTTTTTCGCTAGTAGTTTTGCAAATTCCTTAAGCACACGCAAAGAAAAAACATGGTTGTGGTAAACATATTCTAAGAGCAACATATTATGATAAGATTCATGATTGTAGTCACCATATTACGATTGTTATTAAATCATATTATGACCAAATATGTTCGTAATATTACATCATAATATTTTTCCCTTAATCATATTGTTATCCTGTTAATCATAAAACGTTAAGAAGTTATAATATTACTGTCATGGCAATCATAATAAGTTTAGAAGTAATCATATTACTGTCATGGTAATCATAATAAGATAAGAAGTAATCATATTGTTGTCATGGTAACCATAATAAGTTAAGAAGTAATCATATTATTGTCATGGCAATCATAATTAGTTTAGAAGTAATCATATTATTGTTATGGCAATCATAATAAGTTTAGAAGTTATCATATTATTGTCATGACAATCATAATAAGTTTAGAAGTAATCATATTATTGTCATGGCAATCATAATAAGTTTAGAAGTAATCATATTATGATGCAAATTGATATGAACTGTTATACATACATTTTTTACATCATAATATGATACAACTTTAAACATAATATTTTTATTGGGAAAAAATACTTATGATAAAATAAAAAACATAATATAGTTACTGTAATTTTTTTGTCGTAGGTCGCAATTATTTATAAATTATTTTATGGAGTTTTCATTATTTTTCTCTTAAAATAACACAAAACTTACCAGTAATGGTTAATATTTTGCACGAATATTTCACAAATTTTTCCACCACTTTAAGATTATTAAAATTTTTTAGCAAAGATATTTTATTTTGTGACTCTACAACCCTTTTTTAATGTTTTTTCTTTATTTATTTTTAATTTCTTGTTTATTTTAATGGTTATTTTGTTATTTCTTTTTTAATATTTTTCTTTTTTTTTAATTTCTTGTTTATTTTAATGGTTATTTTTTTATTATTTAGCCACTCTCTAACAAATAATTCGATATGTTTATGTAAAACACGACACAACTGATACAAAATTATTTTACAAATGGCGATACCAAAATATTATTAGAGTAACGATATTTTGATTGCATCTTAAACTTATTATGATAAATGTATATAAAGTTATCATGTTATGGCTATTAAATATCATGTTATGGTTGTGAGTAATATAATATGTTTTGAAAGTTATCATAATTTAGTTGTTAGAAAAATAATTATTGTTCGGTCAACAATACTCAAATTTATAATTGCGATAAACATTAATATGTTTACAGTAACTATAATATTGCTGATATTTAATAAAAATAACAATTATTTGTGTACAACAACAATATATTGTTACAATAAACACAGTGTGGTTGCCGTAACCATGCCCAACCATATTTTTTCTCTGCGTGCATCTTGAAGCATTTCGGCTGATCTGGGCGGTCTTCCTAACATCTGCCAGAGGTTACATGACGCAATTAAAGTCATAGATAATTTCTACAAAAGTATAGACTGTATTTAAACTATCATTCCTTCATATTAATTTTGAACAAAAAATGCTTAAATAACACTTTTCAATATTGAATTCATAAAATCTGTTGTATTTGCTTTGTGTAGAAAAAAGAAAAACATTAATTTTTTTTATCAAAGTTATTTTTGGGAATGCAAAATTTATTACTAATAAGATTTCTGTATGACGTGCTAAATTTCATGTTAAAAAGTTAATTTAAAAAATAATTAAAATTCCCGCATTCCTTTAAAACAGAATGATGACGAAAAAAAAAATCAGGCCATTCTTCTGGTGTCTTAAAATTGTAAGTTTTCCTGAAAAGAAAGGGGAATAAAACAAAAGTGAAACATGTTTAACAGGAAAATAAATAATAATATTCTCTCTCCCTTTCTGGTTTCAAGGTTACGTATTCAAAAGAATTATTCTAATATAAATACAACACGGTGTTTGAAATTTATTCTCTTTTTTATTTCACTCTTAAATCAAACTGATTCTACATTAAATTCACAAAGATTCAACTTGAATTAACTTTTATTCAACGTGGTTCGTATTGTTATTTTGGTTTCAATGTAATTTTGCTCTAACTTTACTGCAATGCAAAATTAAATGGTTGTTCGCAAGTAAGTAAATTCTTAATAAAATAACATGAAGTACTTATAAATTAATCTTGTTTTCGACGATTTTTCATTGATTTTTTTCTGTGTGTACAAGATCGCGATATTATCAAAGTTAATTCTAAACATTTTTTAGTTATCGTTAGAGTTCCGACTATTGCCACATTGTTGGATTTATAAGGTCAGCGGTGATTTTAAAAATTACTCGATAACATATATAATCGGAGTGTTTAATGGCTGGACCCTGCCTTAAATAAACAAAAACAATTTTACATTTTTAAAGAAGACACTTTTTAAAAGTCCTTAAAATTGATAATTATTAAGAGATTTTTGTTATGCTTTATTTCCATTCTTGATAAAAACACCGAAATTTATTGTTGGAGGATTAGCTAGTTCCTTTGCCCATTTCACTGGTTGCTTATGCCAAATCTTCAGTTTATAATTTTTTATAGCTTCCCTCCCATCTTACAAAATATTTCGTATACACAAGAGTTACCAGTATAAAATTCCTTAATTCTCAACATCTGACAACTCAAAAAATAATTTAATACCAATTATTGTCTAAAATTTACTTACTTTCTGTTAAACTTAATTGTTTTGTGTTGAGTTCACAGTCTTTCGCCATTTTAACATTAAAAAAAAAAATTTAACCTTTTATGTAAATTTTTTACAATAAACCCAATACTTTGTTTGTATAACATGTATCAATTAATATTATTTTAACTTAAGGTTATAACAAAACAAATATACAATAAATATTAGCAAAAAAAAAAAAAAAAAAAAATACACGCAAATTTTTATTAAACTGCAATCAAATGAAGTAGACAATATTTTACGAATAATTGTTACTCGTATTACAAGTGCAAACACTTGTGTGTGTCAGTGTCAATTAAATGAAAATAAACAAAAAATGTGTATATTTTATAAAATATTTTTATATTATTGACGTTAACAGAAAACAGACAATTATAAAATATAAAACAGGCGAAAAAAGGACAACTTATGTACAAATAAACATAAAAAGTTGATACACATACATATTTTAATAAATATATATGTATGTATAAGCAGGCATATAAAGTCATTCATGAATAATGGGAGAGAGTTTGCCAATGGCAAAGTACAATTTTTGATGAAAACGAAAATGAAAATGCAACATTATTTAAATAACAACAACAGCAGCTACATACATGCATAGCAAAATAAAAACATTAAAACATTTTAATTATTTAAATAATATATAAGTATTCAAATGATATGTAATATAAATGCAAAGTTAAAAAAGGAACTGGTCCTTCGAACCGCAGAAACCGTGGTTAATATATGTAAATATGCACATATTCATATTTTAGATAAAATCAGCAAAAACTTTGGAATAAAAAATAAATTTTTTTTGGTAACTTTAAACAACTAAGATAACAAAGTTATGACGTGTTCATCGATTTCGAACGTACACTTTGTTCGCTTAAATTACATGTAAAACAAAAAAATATTTTATAATTTATTTTTGTTTTAACATTAAAGTCACCCTTGTATGAAAAACCTCACAAAAGGAATCATTTTTATTCAATAAACAAAAAAAATGTTAAGGTAAGGCCAAAACTTGGTGACCAAAAATGGATGAATTTACGGAAAAAATTGCTAAAAAATTACTAAAAAATTGCTAAAAATTTTTTTTAAGTAAAAACTCAGAACAGAAAAAATTCATTACAATAAAATTGTAAGTTGAGATCAATTTGTTACATAAGAATAAACGTAAATTAATTTTTTGGCATTTAAAAATCAATAAATTCAATGCCATTATTGATCATCTCATAGGAATCACTCGTGCCTATTAGTTTTAAGTATTTTGAAGGTAAATAATAATCATGACAATATTAATAAAACCTTTTGAGTCAAAATTTAAAATAAAAAACAAATAAATGAATAGTCGGTCAAACCCGACTTTATATTACCCTACACCACATTAGAAATTTTTTTTAATGATTTCCAAAATTGCGACGTGTTATGTGCACAAGGATGGACTCGGAAGGTGATTCTGAGTTGATCGGTGTACTTTAAGGTATTACAAACATCAGCACAAATGCATATTACCCTCTCCACTATTGTGCTTATTGCAGCGTTTAAAAAAACTGCGGTCAAAGTAGAAAACCTGTAATTTCTTCCACTTCTTCATTTGTCTTTGGCAAAAAAAACTGTTGCTTTTACTTTTGATTTATTAAATGTGGACAATCGCTGTCAAACCAACTCAAAAAGATAAAAGTTTAACACAAATTTTCGTTTTTGTTTAACAGTTTTTGGTTTCGATATATTAAATATTGGCATACTTTTTCTTTATTTTTAAAGATGTTTCATCGTCATCCTTTATAGCAATTTTCAACATTTGTAAAAGTTGTGATTTAAATGCGGTTTAATTGTTTAAAAGGTTTATTTTACTTTTAAAAATTTCTATAAGAAAAAAAAAGTTATTAGTTTAAAAGAAAAACTTTTTGCCGGTTTTTATGGCTAAAAACTGGCTAATTGGCTAATAGCGATCGAAACATGTCTGGGTAACCAGCCGCCTGGGTTCGAATCTCAAGTCAGTCAAGAATGAATGATTATCAATACTTATTTTAATTAATTTTCATTTTAAATAAATCTACTATTTCTTTAGAGAAACTCGCCATTGCTTTAGAAGTAATTTACCTACACTCAAAAAATTATGTAGATAAATTCAAACGAAAATCCATTTGAAACAACTAAAAATTCATTTAAAAAACGGATCATTTACATTTCATTTAAAACAAATGATTTTTACATTCATTTTTAATTTTTTTATTAATTAAAGCATATTCCGAAAATTGAATAGTTTTTACTTTTAAAAAATATATTTTAACCGAAAAAAATCAAACTACATAACAAAATAAATACGGAAAAACATTATTTTTTGGTAGTTTGTTTTTTGAATAACAAACACAAATGTTGAAAAATAAAATTATTCGTAAAATAACTATATTTTTATTAAATTTTAACAGTACGGAAAACGAATTTAATAACCCACAATCAGTTACTGTAATAATTTTATAAGTGTACGTTTATTTCGAAATCTGTTTTTAAGGGACTTGCAGTGATCCACAATTGATCTGATATATATTCCTAACAAGAACACATCCCGATTGCTTCTGAAGAGCGCCTTAGATCAGGTTATTATTACTTAAAAAACGATCCGCTAGTGCTTTTAAAGAGCGCACCGGTTGCTTTTAATTTGTGTACCTAAAATTTGTAGAGAGCATAGAAGCATTAAGGATCCTGCCATGCACCGCTACAAATGTTAGCGGTTTTTTTGTCCTGTCGGGTGATTAATTGCTCCTGATCTCTTAATGTACAGTTCAAACTCTTTTTCTAGTAAGATAAATAAATATTTTTATAAAATTTCCTTATTTGTGTGTTCCTCTTTTTTTGGGGCTATCCAGCGCTTTTTGAAGCCCACTGATGGGCAAGAAAGCTGAAGTTTGGCATGCATATAGAAAAACACAAAGGTCAAATCCTAACGTAGCCGAATTTTTGGCCTGTAAGGGAGAATTAAGAGCATCCTAACAATAGAGAATAGCCTGAAGTAGTCGATTTAAGATTTTTGGATTACGGGCGGAGAATTGAGATGAAAAGGGGCATGAACATTTTACTTCCCCTAAAGATTATTGAAGCTGAGAATTGCCAAGTATACGGTACTGACGTTGGGGCTTACCATAAAGTAGTTTTTCTTCCTGCCTTTCAGGGACAGACATAACAGCAAGGGAGTATAATGATTTTCTTGTATAAATTTTAATACATGGACGCTGGCAAAAATAATTTATTAAAAATTCGAAATACCTACAAAATAAATATAAAAAAAACACTTTTAATGACAATAAGGTTTTTTTTGCTGCAAAATAAAACGAAAATGTGAAATGAATTAAGGCAACATGAAGTATGTCAACAACATGAAAAGTGTTGCATAAAAAAAATAAATGAGGCGACAATTATTGTTTAAACAAATAATAAAACATTAAGCAGCATGATGTGAATGACATTTTGTAAATGAGACGTTTAACAAAAAAAAAAAAAAGAAAAACAATTTAACTTTTTTTCAAAAAGAACAATCAAAAAATATTTCAAAGAACATTAAAGCACCGAGCTACAGCAAAGGACATGAGAAGAAAGCAAGAAGTGTTTTTTTACCTTAATTGAAAGTAGAAAAAAAACGCTATCAAACCATTGTAACTTTGTTCAGGCTCAGAATTTAAAAAGTAAAAGAAACGACCTGCTTAAATGTAACAAATAATGAAATGAGTTTTGTTTTTTTTTGCAATTTACAAAACGTTTCTCTATCAATCGAACAAGTATTTTGTTTGATTTTCGTAGTACTTTTTATTGAAGTTTTAGTCAAACAAAATAAATTTATTCTGTGGACAATTTTTTTTTTTTTTTAAATTAATTTAATAACTTTATTAAATGTATTCAGTGTACAATTCAGTGTAAGTACAACCCTGCGAAGACGTTATGGCTTATCTGCAGGTGGGTTAAGTAAACATCGAATATACAAAAGAAGTTATAACTTCTACCTTACAACACCATATTAAAGCCAGTCTGTTGCTAAGGCCTCTAAGATCGAACAAATTTAAAGGCTCCAAAATAAACTTCTTCAAATAATCACATTTTTTCCTGGCATGTTAAAAACTTAAATATTTACAAGGGTCTTCATGTGCCATTAGTTAAAACTATGATTACGAAACATGCAGTAAGATACTTGAAACGTCTCCAATTGCCCAAAGAGAAGAGACAATGCAGCACATACCCAATCAAAAGAGCGATAAACTGGCAGGTCCAAGGCGAATTCAAATACAGGTGGTGTCGAAACTACAACAATCCAAAAACCAAAGAAACAGCTTTGGGTTTTTTGCATTGCATTGTTAGTGCTTATAGCTCGAAAAGTCAACCAATCTTAGCAAAACACTAACAAATCAAAACAAATAAGCAAGAACTGCCAAAATCAGCTGCCGTAGCACATAAAATAAACTATTAGGATAAGATTTGATTAGCTATTGTTAGTTCATATTTAATATATGAAGCTTCAATTGAAAAAGAATGAAAAAACAAAGCCTACAATCCTAGAAAAAGGTCTTAGATTTACGTTTATTTAAAAGGGATGTTAAAAAATGTGTTTCAAAAATAGATCCACGTATAAAAACTTCAGGAAAGGTTACTATTTTACACCATACCTCTTTAGCACCCATCTTAGCAGTTGATTTTCCCAATCTTCAAGAAATTCTTCTCCATCCTTGAAACTTTACGATAGATTTAAGAAAATGGTTAACCCAAGCCAATAACTCTTCAATACTTGAAATCCCTTAAAACGCAATTTCAAGAAACTCCTTCCATTTCTTTTATTACAACACTAAACATCTTTAAAATATTCTAAAATATTTTACATTCCCTCTCAAAAGGAATGCTATTTTTATTCCTAAACGCCTATGGCGTTTTTTCTATTACTTCATCACAATATTTTGCTCATTTCGTTTTGAACTCAATCTAAAACAATGCGTGGCATTGACATTTTTGTTCCTATGCTTGCTACGCGCTTAAAAGAATTGGTAATATTCAATACCATTCAGTTTCATATCAATAGAATTTCAATTTAAAATATTAAACGCCACATTCAGCGTTTTTCTATTAATTTTTTTTTCTTTTGAGAGACGCACAAGCAGCTGGGGAAGCATGAGAAGGGAAATACAAAGGAATCAAAATTGACTTTCACTTAAAATGTAGTAGTAAGTTATAACTTAAATCATTTAAAATATCACCAAATAAAAAGAAGAAAAAAACTTATAAAGAAAGCGAACATTTAGGAAAAAGTAGAAGGCGTTTTTATCAATAGGGTGGTAACATCATAAAAAATCTTGATCATTTACAGTCACAGCAAGCCAAGAAAAGTAAATAAATGAGAATAAAACATGGTTTACATTTGACAATTATTATTTGTTACACCTTCCCCTTTTTCTTAACAGTTTTTTATTCCCTTATAATTCTTTTTTCTGTGGTTTTTTTCATTTATACTGGCTTGTCATAGAAAAACCTAAACTGAGCTAAAAACTCCCATTTATTTTAAAAATTATTCATGGGGGAGTGAAAACAAAACATAAATATTAGCAGAGTATGGCAATAAATAGGATGAAAAGAAGGATACAAAACTGAAAATATAATATAAAAGTTTTGCTATTAAATTTATTTCATCAATTATTTGACAACTTCTCACACAAGAGTTTTAAAATGGGCCAAATATTTTTAAAAATACACAACACAGAAAAAAAGAATTGATATAATTGACAATGGTATTGTCAATGATATCTGATAAGATCTACATTGGGGAGGGTTAAACAGTTTTTTGAAAAGGGTTTATGACTAGGTGATTGCCTTATACGAGACCCATTAGTGTCATAAATAGAATTTTGACTGCTTGTTAAGCTATCCACACGAGCTTCGAAAAGGTTCAGTATTACATCTAAATAGTTCACATATGGTTTTATGGCAAATTTTCACGAATGATTCCCATGGCTCAAAACGAAATCCTTTTGTAATTATTGGTTCAAAACCAGTTTTAATCACATTCCAAACACTGCACGCAATAAATTGATATGTTTGAAGTTAAATTTAAAAATTCATAACCCTAGACACATTCTGTTATGTTAACAGAATAAAGTTAACCACATAACAGAACTTATGTTAACGTTGCTATGGTGGATGAGTCCAGATTTCTGGAAAAGGACTCAACGTGGCCGAACAAAAATGAAGAGGATTTCTGGACAATAAGATGCTTCATCGTTTTTCATCACCAGAAGTTTAAACAGAGCGAGTTGGTGCGACATATGGACGATTTACTCTTTAGAATTCTCTGGGGTTTTGGCAAACAATGGAGAAGCTTATCCAAATAATTTTTGTTCGCATATGTTGACTCCTTTTCCCGAAATCATAACAGCGTTTATATTAGTTCTATACAGTGGTTAACATTATTCTGTTAAGATAACAGAATGTGAATAGGTTTATACATTTGACTCCTTTTCTAGAAATTATTACACACATCATAAATTGTACCACAATGTGACCAAATTGTCACAATAATTGCGATGTTTTTTTATTAAAATGATTCTCTTTACAAACCTTTAACTTCACTAAATTTTTGTAAAAAATAAAAATAACTAAATTAAAATTCTTATAGTAAGAAAAAAATAAATAATAAAGAAGAAAAATATCAACTCTCTCCAATAAAAAACCAATTATGAAAAAAAAGTTTTTTCTTATATTTAACCAATGCAGGCACATTCCAAAAAAAAAAAAAATCCTTTCGATAAAACTAAAGCTGCAAATACAAACTGCAAAAAAATGGCTGCCTAAATTTTTTTACTCCTCCACATTTTCTTATCATTTTTATTTCTGGTGTCATTTGCCAGTAATGAGTTTCAATACCGCAAAATGCCAAAAAAAAAAGAAGCATTAATACCGTTTATCATCAATTTTGCCTTTTCTTTTCTTGTCTTGCCTTGTCTACATTTCGCGGTTTTCTTGTTAAAATGTTATTTTCTAATTTCCGTTCAAAGGAAGGGGGACAAATATTAGTTGGCGAATTGACAGGTATGATTGAAGATGCTTAAATGTTCTTTACTAAAAAGAATTTTGAAAAATCTTATGAATATTAAAAAACACTCATTTTCTGTTAAAAGGAAGTCATTGTAAAGTTTTGTTTTTTTTTAGTCCTTAAATAATTTTTTTTGATAGTCTGGTTGTGTTAAGATAAATGCCATTTACTGATTTTCAATTTCCTTTAATGACGAGACCAATTATCGTTTTGTTTATGAGACTGATTGTTTCGTTAATGAAGATAAAAAATAAATAGAAAGAAAATATTATTTTAAAATATCGAGTTTAATTAAACTAAAAATGGTCAAAGTGAATTTGATTTAAGACAGATTTTGAAGATTTGAAAAATATTAATAACGATATTTTAACTTTTATGAATTTAACGCCCACATTCACCAAGTTCAGTTATAATGAACTATCAGTTATAACTGTCAAAAACATATTGTTAACTGGCAGTAAAAGTAATAGTGAGTTTTAACCGAACTTGGTGAAATTGGCCGTTAATTAACAATCGAGTTTATAATTAATTCTGTAAGTTCAAAATTTTTTAAAAATGCCTCATTCTATATTAGATGATTTATACTTGTATAAGAGTTATTAAAAGATTTGTTATTCAGTGGGAATAGGAAAAAACATTATACCAAAATTCTTTAATAATCATTTATTTATTTAAATGATTTGTTCTGTGCAATATTAGAGATGTATAACTCTTTTTAATAATTAAAAAAAACTTTGAAGCAGATTTTATCTTTATAGTAACTAACAATTTTATTGATGTTATATTAGTATACATTTACATTGTTTGTTTTTTACTAAGCAGTTAAATTTACTAGTATTAAAAAGTCTTAGGTCTTACCGATAGCTTAAAGTAGACTTGAACAGACCTTATAAGAAGTGTTCCATTATTAAAACTTAACTTTAACCTGGAAACACTTTTTGGAACACTTTTTAAACTGCCAAAAAATCCTACCTTTAGCTATAGGTAAGTTGTGAAAACGGGTTTTATACTGTAGTGTAGTGGCGTGTAATCGTTCACTTCTATTCTGTCTTAAAAAACAAAAATTTAGATTTTCACCAGGGCCCTGTTTCTCAAGAGTACAATTTACAAATCTACAAGTAAAATACATTAAAAAAGCAAAAATTTTTGTTTCAAATGTATTTTACTGGTAGCTTTGTAACTTGTAGTGTTGACAAACAATCCCCAGGTGTAAGTTAATTTTTTTAATAAGAAAGTTAAAAAGAAATTATATTAACAAAAACTTTATATCTTTAGATATTTTAAGATTTTATTTAGTTTAGTTTTTTATAAATTTCCCAGAATAAGGTAAAAAACGTTAATAAAACAATAAAGCACAACTAACATTTAATTAGAACTATAATACTGTTCTTTTAAACTGTAGACATTAAAAAATATTTTACTTGTACATATAAGACTTTTTTTTTTTTTTTTTTTTAATTTTTCCTAGTATAAGATATGGTGTTCAATTACACATATGTACAGTCCCAATTTACGCTAGGGACATTTTTTGCCGGACATTTTTTGAGTTCTCTTTTAATCTTACCTGAAGCGTTTACATATGAAACATTAGAAGTCAGACAGAAATGAATACTTGTATGTAAACTACAAAAGTAAGAAAGAGCAATGAAAAAATGTCCAGTACATATAGTCATGTACTACACACTCTACCTCTTCGACCCATCACCATCAAACTTCGTCTGTCCGGCAAGAAATGTCCCTAGTGTAAATTGGGACTAACAGTGAAAAGTCAAAAGTCTTATACAACTATAATATACATATACAAATAAAAATAAAATAGCAACCAATCGAGATTCTGTAAATGTTGATATTACTGGCATTTAAAAGTGTTATACAAGCATAAATAATAATTTTTTATAACAGTATTTTAAAGTATAGAAAATAAACCAATGTTAATTAAAAGCAATACATATTGAAAAGTTGTTCTTAACAAATATGAGAGATGTATTCTATACGTAAATAACTTTTGCATCAAATTGATTTAGTAAATTTATAAGAATACAACTTTTTATGCAAAATAATTTAGTCTTATAAAGTCTTATACTATTTGTGCAAAAAATTCAGCTTATTGGAAAACTAATTTATTATTATTTTAGATTTTTAAAATTTTGAAAAGTCTTACAATGGAAACTTAAGTTGAAACTAAATGTACCACATCGGTGCATTAAGTTTAATTCAAGTATTTAGTGAAGAAGAGAATTTTATATTTTAAACGATTTTAAACATAAATGTGTTTTAATATCAATCCTGAAAAGTGGCCATTAGTATAAGTAAGACTTGTTTTTCAAAACTTCAAGTTTCAAAACTACAAGTAAAATACTTTTGAAAAAAAAAAAAATTTAAAGTTGTAGCTTTTTTAATGTATTTTACTTGTAGATTTCTTCAATTTTTAATCTCAGGTTGATTGTGCTTATACATTATCCTTAAGTCTAAAAGTTCTATTCAATTCTGATTCAAGTTTGATATCTGCAGTATTTTGACTGATAATATAAACTTAACTTAAAGGCGGGTATAACTTAACATAAAATCTCAGATTGAAAGTGCAAATTTATCTTGAATATAAAAGTTCCAGAATTTATATTGTACTAGTATAAGAGAGCTTAAAATCTCAAGTATACGAAAAACTCAATTGACATGGTATCAACAAACGTCAGTCTAGAACTAAAAAGTCTTCTACAAGTTTTAAACTATCTTGTTAAAATAATTTAAAAGTTTTCTAAAATTATAGGAGTTTTGAATTTCTGAAATATATGGGAATAAAAAAAAAAAATTGAGAAAAGCTGAATGAAATGCTGTAACAGCTTATGAAATAAGCATTTAAAAGTCTTATACACGTATTACTATATAATAACTTATGTGCATTTTTCGGTGATATTGCAAAAATCAAAATGAAAGCGAAAACTAATGTCTTTCTTCCCTGGCCTCTTTTAATTGAAGACAGTAAACTGAACATTTTCTACAGGAAAACCACATTTTTACACCGGCTAATTTTCTTAAAAGAATTTACCGCTATCACTCCTTCACCTTCACCTTCACCTTCACCTTCTCTCCCTATTTCCTGCTTTGTTCGCTAGTTACTTTTCTTATTTTCCCATTACAATCAATCCGCTGTAATCAATCATTTTAAGATGTCAAACATAATTAAATATGTTTTCATTTAGTTTTCTCTCTTTTTGTAACTCCATCATGTTTAGCTGTTCGTTTTCGACACTTTTTTTAAAATTATTTAAATATGTGACACTTTTTTTGGCAGAAATCTGTTTATTTGGCACTTTTTTTTTACTAAGCCTTTTAAAATATTAAGATGAATTTTTTTCCCAATGTCTTAAAAAACATACTTTGAGGTAAAAACCAGACTAGTACACAATTTTCGAAGAAAAAACTGCAAATGTCACATAATAAATTAGTTATGTTGAAAAATCTTTTTACCTACACATTCATTTTATAGACTTCTTTGCAGCTACTTTTTGTTTTGTTTTTTTTCTTCTCTTTTTCGTTTGTGAAAAGAGGTGCTGATGTCTTGGCGACACTCATAAATCACAGTCACTCATGTGTTACGTTTTTGTTCCTTGTTTGAGTTTGAGAAGTGTTCATTTCATTTCTATTATGAATGAGTTGCTTTTTCTTTGTTTTACATAGTGTGTGCACTCGTTCTTATTTTGCTTATGATGATAAAGTAGCAGGCAACAACAGCACTTCCTATATCAACACTTAAACATTATGACACCTTTCTAAAAAAATATATACAAACTGGATAAAAAACATCCTGCTTAAAATTTTTAAAAAATAGAAAAAGTTTTCGAATTAATAAAATCCAAATTATCAACAAATAGCAGAAAAATTTTGCAGAAAGAAATGTAAAATATATAGATAACAGACAGTTAACGGAAGCCTTAGTAATCTGTGGTTTGCGGTTCGAAGGACCATTTTTTAAATATAGGAATTAAGCTTTTCTTTGATTTGCTATAAAAAGTCTTTCAAGCAGGCTTGTTGGGATCTCTTTATTATATTTCAGTTTACTTTTGTTCACTTGTATTTAATTTAATCTAACTCAACTTAAATTATAGTCCGAAGGACCTCTTTGTTCCCGAAGTTAATCGTAAACGGATCATTAAAATAAAAAATTTATTTAAGCTTTGCTTTAATTTTGAAAGTAGAATTTTTTATTAAGAAGTTTTTAATATTTTGGTTTAATATAACAAACTTTTCAAACGTAAATTATGCTTATAGATGTTAAGGTTCGAAGGATCATATAGTGATTTGCTGCGTAACATTTTTTTGAAATATTTCTCCTGTTTCTAGGTGTTAGTTGATTTTAATATTGCAAATCTTGCCGTTCGAAGGACCATTACAAATGTATTAAATTTAAATTAAGATTTCGTTAAGCAGAGAAACGCTTGCGAAGGGCATTATAATTAATTTTATGAGATAGTGTATAATGGCCTTTAATGATTCAAACATCACTCTCACAATCAATCAATAAGAATTAAGTTTGGTTCGAAGAACCCTATTATCCACTTTTTTCTAGCTGGCTTTGGATTGTAGCACCACTTTGGAAACGAGAGATAAATTTTCAAATTAACCTTTTTAATCTTAAATAAAAAATACAATATTTCTCCTAAAAACAAAATCATTTACAAACTCAATTAAAAACAAATCATAATTTAAGGGACCATAATGTCTGCCTACAACTTCCTTAATCTAATAACCTAATTTGGTTTTACTCATACTTCTTTTTGATCTCAAAACTAAAAATTGTGTTTTCTTCAAAAAATTTTTAATTAAGAACCTTTGAGAAGAAAAGCACTTTAATCACTTAAATGTCTAACCCCACAAAAATTTCCCTTATTTAAATTTTTAATCTTGTATCATACAAGTGTCAACTTTATATATTCATATCTTTCTTTAATTTTCTTTCCAGTTTTTTTTAAGGTTTTCGGTTTTTAATAAACATCAGCGTCATTGTGTTGCCCTTTCATTTGCATATTTTGGTAATAAAAGGTTTTTGGAAAAAAGTTTAAAAAATAAAGGAAAAAAAACATCCTTTATTTGTTTAACTACAAATCCTTTTTTGTTAACGTTTACAGGCTCAAAGCAACTTAACTAACAATCCAAAAATTGCAACCAACGAATGTCGGGGAAGTATGAATTCAATTTACACGCCTAATTTCATGTTAAGGCCAAGCTAATAGACATATAATTCTATTTAAGCTGTAGAAAAAATATTTTGGTAGATAAATGTGTAGTAAAGGAACATTTTTTAAAGGCAGAATACATTTAAAAAAGAACAAAAAGATCTAATAAAAAACGCAAAAATGGGGTTTCTAAAGAAAAAAAACAACTAATCGGACAGTAGGGCAAAATAATGCACAAAATCCAGTGTTCGAAAATAAACATGAAATATCGTTCCTCAGTGTAAGATTCGGTAGATTTATAGAAAACACAAACGCAATGTTCGTTACTTTCTTAGAAATAGTTGAGAACGCTATTAAGGGTTGTTTTCGTATAAACAAACACTATAAAAATAGATATCGTTTCTGGGTATCTGAGCCGTACGCTAAATTATTTTTTTTTCGAACACTGGCAAAATCAATAAAAGAAAACAATTTTACGTCTAGGTTATATGAGTTGTCCAGTTCTGGTTAAGATTTAGTTAAAATTTTATTGAATTTCAGTTCTAGTTCCGATTTTTTGTTTAGCTACTAGTTCTGGCTCCAGTTTAAGCTCAGTTTCAAGTTTAGGTTTTGATTAAGGACCTAGTTTAGATTCTTATTCTGGTTTAGCTAAATTTGTTGGTCATATTTCAGTTCAAAGCCTTGTTCATGTCCTTGTTTAGCTCCTGTTCACTTTTTTCTTCTTATTTAATTTCTAGCTTAGTTTCTAGTTCAGGTTCAGGTTTCGGTTAAGGTTTTAATTTCCGTTCTATTTTAGGTTGTAATTTAGCTTTTAGTCAAGTTCGTTGGTCATGTTATAGTTCAAGGCCTTGTTCTGGTTCTAGTTCAGTTTCTTATTCAAGTTCTATTTCAGGTTTAAGTTCAGGTTTTAATTTAGTTTCTATTTCAGATTTTAGATACGTTTTTAGTTCATGTTCTAGTTCTAGATAAAGGCCTTGTTCTGATTCTAGCTCATGCTTTAATTCAGTTTTAGTTCAGTTTCTTATTCAAGTTCTAGTTGAGGTTTAAGTTCGGGTTTTAAATTTAGGTTTTTAGTTCAGATTTTAGTTTACGTTTTAATTAACTTTGTAGTTCGAATTCTATTTCAAGGCCTTGTTCAGGTTTTAATTCAGTTCCAGTCCAGTTCCTAATTTAAGCTCTACTTCAGGTTTTATTTTAGTTTATGCCTTGGGATTTAGATTATGTTTAAGTTCAGTTCTTATTCAGGTTGTGTTTAAGTTCTACTTAAAGTCTTGGGGATTTCTAGTATAGTTTTAGGTTCGTTGTAGCTTAGTTCTTGTTCTGCTTTTAGTTGAGCTTCTAATTCATGTTCTCTTTGAGATTCTAGTTGACTTTTTTGTCTACTTTCTAATTCAGGTTTTAAATGAGTTTTTTGTGCATATTCACGTTCTTAAGTTTGTTGTTCTAGTTCATGGCCTTCTTCAGGTTCTTTTTCAGTTCCTAATTTAAGATCTAGATTTAGTTCTAGTTCAGCTTCAAGTTAAAGATAAAAGTTTGGGTTCTATATCAAGTTTAAGTCAGCTATTGTTTCAGTTCAAAGAAAAGCTTCCGATCGAGTTTATGTTTTAGTTTAGTTCTTATTCAGGTTCTAGTTAAGGTCTTAGCCCACTGTTCCCTTTACATTGCCTTTATACTATTTGGAAGTGCAAATTACCATTAAAAAATGTAAAATCAAATGTGGCCGAAAAATTAAAAAAAAAAAAAACTAAAGATAACAATGGGAAATTTTAGTCAAAAACTAAATGCTAAAGAATTTCATGTATTTTGTTTTTAACTACGATGAAATTCAGCGTTAAGCAACAACGGTTAAGCTACCCATGCAGTGAAAACGACGATTGTACTGATGAAGACAATGGTGGTGTGACCGTGCAATAGCGGTTAAAATTTTTATGTTTCAAAGAATCACATAAACTCATCACTAACGCTGGTCGTAAGGATTCTTCGGGTATGAGCATTTAAACCAAAAACAAGGAACAGAGAAATAAAAGCGAACAAAAATTATCTCAATTCATTAATCTTAATTTTAAATAAACGCAGAGAATGTAACAAAAGCGTATTTATAGCATTTATAACTTGTGATATCCCCAAAAGAAATTGAAATGGAATTTTGTATATTTTTCAAGTTAAGTTTTTTTTTGCTATTTTAAGTAGAACAGCAATGAAAATTTTGCTGCAGTTCAGTTATTGTGGGGTACTGATATTAAAGCTCTCTGTTTTTAAGTTTTTCATTTCTTCCTGTTATGCTTTTTTTTTGCCCAATTTGGTTTTTAGTTCCAATTCTAAATGAACGAAAGAGCTAAAAGGTTTATGAAAAAAACTTCTTCTATCCTTGCCATCCACTTGTATAATCCTTTGCCATTTTCCCCATTATTTAGTGGATGCCTTTTGGTACAAGTATGCAAGGTTTGAGGTAAAATCTCGAAGTTGTTGTTTGCGTTCTAATTTTTATTAATGACCCTTTCGTTCATGTCCTTTTTGTTTCGTTGTGTTTAGAGGTTTTTAAGTTGTTGCTGTTTTGTAGTTACAGCGCACAATATTATTATATTTTTTTATGCTTTAGTTTATTGAATTCTGTTATTGTAGCTGTAGACTCTTATGTTTTGTTTTCCAGTTTCTTTGCACAGTAAAGAAATTTTACTTATGACTTTTTTAAAACAGTTGGGTAAAAAAATATGAAATCTTTGACAAAAATAAAACAAAAAAGTTTGTTAGATTTAGTTTACATTCTAGTTTAAATTATAATTCTTAGACGGAGCGGTGTCAATAGTACGATAATTACGGATTTTCTTAAATAAATTGTAGAATGCTTGATTCTAGTACGAATTATTCAAAAATTCTAATAACAGGATTGGCTTAAGAACAATTAATTTCAAACTGAGCTTGTTTCAAGAATTTCTAAGTTGTTTTTAATCCCAAATTCATATTGAAATTATCCGAAAGTGGATTGATTCTAACCAAAACACTTACCGCAGAGAACCAGAGACAGAGAGAATATTATTATTTATTAACTTTACTTAACCACCCCCTCGATACACATGTTTTGTTTTCACTTTTGTTGTATTCTCTCCTTTGTTAACAGAAGAACTCGCATTTATAAGACACCAAAAGCTTGCCCGATATGGGCTTTGTTATTATTCTACTTTGAAAATTTGATGTATTAAAATAAATAATTCTAACAAATAGAATTCTGGAATTTTTTATTGTTATTTTACTTTTTAAACATGTATAAAGTACATATGGGTTTTCTTGTAGGGTCGTTGTTGTTGCTTCTACACATAACAAGCAAATCGTTTCCACCTTCTTTTGTAGTGTTGTTGTTGTTTATACAACTGAATTTTACAAACAGATGCGTTTGTATGCATATAGAATATAGAGTTGCACGAGAAACGAAAAGTTCAAGGTTTTATTTAATTGATTTAAGAATTTTTTACGTATGTTAAAAGATTCTGGAATGGGGTTTCGAAGGTAAACCCATTTTTGGTTATTTTAAGAACTATAGTACCTTAATTTTCAAGAACGACTAGTACTAAAAGTAAGTGAAAACAACTTGAAATTAGAACGAGTTTTTTCCTTTCTCTCTGCAGTTCTAGCTAAATTTTTGTTTTGTTCTGGACTACTGTTGGTCCACTTTTTGATCGCAGTGTAAAGCTTCACCAATTAAAAATCTATTTTTTACATTTTCTGGCTTTCAAACAATTAAATTTTATAGTTTCTTCATTTGCTGAGTTTTTTTTTTTAAGAAAAACTTCGCATTTTATTTTTGGTTCTTTGACACAAATTGAAATACGAATGTAGCAAAGCACTTCAACCATTTTAAGATTTATGAAAAAAAAAAAAATAAACAAATTTGGTAACACAAAAACTCTAGAAAAACTTGTTAAAATAAAAAATGTGGCTTAAGTTCTTAAAACTATTCCTGCTGTTTGTAACGGTTTAACCTCATTAATTGGCCTGTTTTTCATAAAAATTTCCCTTGAGCGCTGAAACACGTTATTCTTTAGAACTTAATTGATTGGATATATTTAATAACAGAAAAAATTGTGGTAAATTACATTAGAGAAAAAAAATCAACAGGGATATGTTAGTTAGAGAAAGAAAGAACAAATAAAAAATCCAATTATAAGGATACAATTTTTATTATAACTATTTATATGAAATTTTTTTTTTCTGTTAGCAAATTTGTTAAAATGGATAAATTAAACGAGGACAATAGGTAATAAAAAGAAACGCAAGGAAAAAATAAAATTCATTGTAAAAAACGATTTAATATTCGAGCATGTGGAAATTAATAACATGAACACCCTCCATGTTGGCCTTATCTCCTTGTGGATCCCACCGCCAGTATGAGTAAAAGCAACCGAGCTATACAGTGGAAAATTTAGGTGCTTGAGCAATCATAACTGCGCTGCTTTTGGATATGTACCAGCAGCATCTGTTAATTAGCAACAAGTCCTTGGGATGATCCGTCCCTCAGGCTGAAATCTACTACAGTGATGAAAATTCAGTCCTTAAGTAGAATTTTCTGGATCTCCCTTACAGCGATTTCAGATTTTAGCCAGTTTTAACAGTTATGCTTTTTTTTAAGATTTTTTTCTGATATTTAACAAAAACGCCCCTTATATGGTCACTGTGGTATACTCTTAAAACGAAATTAATTGTTGCTACTGTTCGCTCAAGGACGAAATCAGTAAAGGTCGTCCAAAATCAGTTTTTGAGCTAGAAAACAAATTATGCTGTGCGCATTAGTGAAATAAGCATCAATAAGATATTGACATTTAGCTGGGGAAAAAATTTGTTCGCGCTAGATCCTGCATAAAAGTTTATAAAGATGCTCAAATCGATTGGTGCAAAGCAATGCTCAAGAATTATAATCGCAGTGCATCAAAAACTGTGTGAAACATCTACACCTACACCTAATCTAATGTATCAAAAGTTTGTTAATGCAATGATGCCATAACTTTCCTGCAAATTTTTGCTTATGAAAATTTTTAAAATAAGCTCGTGCTCAAAAGTTTGAATAGCTTTGAACAGATGTTGTGCAGTAAGAAAGCGCCAGCATCACAGGCACCACTGCAGCAGTGATTTACCATTTTTGTGCCTTTACGAACGTTGCCATCCTTGCATATGATCCCAAAACTAAACAGCAAAGCACTGTATGGTGCCGGTAGTAACCGTTGACGTATTTAAAAATCATATTGTATTTAAAATTCTAAATCATCGAGGAACGTAGATCAGAGTGGAAACCAAGAATACTTCGAAAAACAATTAAGTAATTTTTGTTAATAAAGTACTGTTTATTTATTTTATACTAAAAAGTACTTATAACAATCCTTAATTTAATTACTTTCGAAAACCTTGAACTTTCGTTTCGTGTATACGCTGTGTTTGTAAAAGTTTGTTGCAGAAACAACAACAGCACTACAAAAGAATTTAAAAACGATTTGCCTGTTTTGTGTAGAAACAATAAAAATACACACAGGAAGAAAAACATACACCATTTCCATGTTGTAAATGTAAAATAAGAAGCAAAAATTCCCGAATTCTATTTTCTTAAATTATTTAGTGAAATACTTCAAATTTTCAGAGTAGAATAATTGCAAAAACCATATCAGATTATAATATTCTCTATATCTCTCTCTGGTTCTATGGGGTAAGTGTTTAGGTTAGAAATAATTTCAATTTCGGATTGTTTCAAGCACGAATTTGAGATTAAACCTACTTAGCAACTATTGAATCAAGCACTGGTTTAGATTTATTCTTATCTCAATTTCACTTAATCCAATCCTGCTTTCGGATTATTTTAAGTACGCGGTACTTGCATAATCCGTGATAAAATCAAGAATTATTTACTAGATTTAGAGAAATTTGCACTTGCCTTACCATTACACCGCTTTAGCTTGATTTAAGTACGAATGGATAGATTTATCTTTTCAGTTTATTCATCTTTCCACTATCGGTAACTTACTAGCCGTCTCCATTATCCATCAACTTGGTAAGAGCAGCATATCGCACATCAATTCTACTCATGTAGACTGTTCATGTTTCGTCCATGTGCTGCCATCGTTGCCTAAACATTCGTCTTATCATACATGTGTGCCATTATGTTGGCCATACAATGCATTTTCTGTATACAACCAACCGCCGCAACAACAAAAATTGTGGTCAATCAGAACATGAACATCAACACGTATTCGCCACTTACAAGAACGTAAACAAATCAATACCGTTGCTCCGCCGGCGTTATGGTCATGTCATGTTCAAATCGAAAGCGCATGAAGACGTGGGGCTATGATGCGCCCGATAGCACTCGGCTGTTCTTCCATATGCTGTGCAACGAGCAATACTCTTGAACAGTACTCGAGCAAACAAGCAATTTGGCCTATCGTTCTTTAGACATACAACTATAGTGCAAAAGTAAATTTATATCTTATTCGCATAAAAGCCAAATACAACTTATAACAGGATTTAAACAAAATTTTTATTTAATGACATGATTTAAAGTTCTATCTTTCTTTCTGCAGGGAATAAAAAAAGGCTACAGTGGTGGCTGGGGAGTAGTCAGGTGCACACTGGCTAGACTCTGAGACGGCTGCCAATTAACTCTAACCTAAACTTAGCTTGTTACCCTATAATTCTAATTATAAACAGCGAAACTTGAAACTATCTATACGAACTCATAAGGATATACGAAAAACAAAAGGTTCTTTGAAACATCCTTATGAGCCCATAACTGAACTATACTCTTTTATAAAACCCAAAGATTCAATTACTTTCTTCTCTGATTATTTTTAAGTTACTTAGTTTAAACCCACAAATAGTTCCCTTATTTCACATTCTTCCTTTTTTTAATAACAAAAAAAATAAATAATTTAAAAGCCATAACAAAACTACATTTAAAATTTGTATTCCTATTTGTCGTAAGGGACAAATTGCATATTTTAAAGCTCTTACATGCATATAATCCAAAAGCCCCCAAACAATATGATTTTAAATTGTAGTCGTAGAAACTAAAAAAAAAAATTGTACTTCAAACAAAAGATATCGAGCAATTGTTGCATTCCATTCAATTGAAAACAATTCTTATTGTTCAACACAAAAAGTAAAAACCATATTACATATTTACTGGTATTTGCTATTTTTAAGGTATTTTTTTCATATTCTACTTCTATTTTTTTGGTTGTAATAGTTTTCAAGTTGTTCTTTTATTGTTTTCTCTTAAACTATAGCATGAGTATTAGTATAACAAAATAATAAATTTTTCTACCAGTTGCTTAAAAAAACTATAGTTTATTTTAAAATATTTTAAAAATTGTAACTAACAAAAAGAGTTTTCAATAAAGTAGAATTGTTGGAATTTTTATTTAAATAGTTTAGAACAGAATTGAATAATATATCTAGTGAGCATTTTAACTTGGAATTTAATTTTAAAAAAGACTTTCTGCACAAATTTGCAAAAAGTCTTAAAATCAGAAGTAAGGAATAACGTGTAAATAAATTAAATTAGATAATCATTCACAGCAAATATCGATCCACCAAGTCGAATAACATTTGGTTTGAGGATTGATGTTTGCCTATTGACTGCCAGCCGTCGTCAATGGCGGTGAGTGCTAAATGGCAAACCCCTCTGAAGAGATAGTGTGGTTACTATCGAAACATATCAGAATAACCTGTCTGAGAAAACCTGGGTTTGATTGCCAGTGAGGCGAATAATGAAAAATTATCAATAAATTTTAGTTAATTTTATGTTGTAAAATTTCTTTCTTCATAAAAATAATTTAATAAAAATTAAATTTGATGAACTTAAAGCATGATTAAAACACATAAAGCTTTTAAGTGCTTTCGATACAGCTTTTTGAATCAATTACGTCCAAGCCAACAGCACACACATACAACGACGAGAGCACAACAACCAATCAGATGTCGGCGACAATAATACTTGCTGCTTGCTTTGTAAAGAAACAATAAACATTGGAAGATCTTTTAAAGCTGTTTACCGTAAATGACAATATGAAATTTTTTAATGTTGATTATGATTAAGTAATAGTTTTAAGTCTGTGTTCAAACAACAAATTTTTCTGTAAAAAATTCTGAGTTGAATGGTGAGAGGAGAAGAATACGTACTGTTCTTCTCTTCCATCTTACCAATAAACTGAAACTTTCTGAAAGAAAACTTTTTAAAGTATGAACCAGATGTACTTAATTATTTGTTAGTATAAATATTTAACTGTTCATTAAATTATGGAACTTTGAATAAAAGCTTAACGGGAACTTTTACTAAAGCTTTTGAAATTTGTTAAAGCTATTCTTTAACATCACTTATTAAATTTCTTCTATTCCTTTTGTGGCAGGAGTGCTCTCTTAAATATTTTAAAGCCAGACATTGTGTTTGGTATAGAAAAAAACCCATTTTATTGATTCTGAAATATTTCTCTTGCAAATATTTATTGAAATTGCAGTCAAACGATAGAACAAACATACAATTTTCTATACAAAAATATACATTTTGTTTTTCAAAAATTCCTTAATTTCTATTTACAAGTACACATTGCATTCATTCATTCATCGTTTACTTTCTTTTTTTTTTTAAAGCTTTTTATAAAAAAAAAAACCAAAAAAGGAACAACGTTTTCTGTAAAATTCCATTTGCTTATTATTTATTGTTATGAATTTACAATTTGCTATTTTATTTTTTCCTGGTACTCGAATTAATATTTGCAGTTTCTATTTTTCGTAAATAGAATTCTTGTTAAAAATAGTTTTTTTTTCTATTAAAATCAAAAGAAGAAAAATGCTTTTTGAACTACATAAATATTTTGCTACAATTTCTGGTTTTTATTTAAAAAAAATTTAATTTTTAACTTTAATTAAAAAAAAATATTTGATATCTTTTCAATGCTGCCTTACTAGCGTAATTGAATGTTTTAAAAATTAGTAAATATTAAAAGCTCTGAATTATTGACTCAAACGTTTTAAAAAGCATTGGTCCGGAAAACCTCAATAATAGCTTATTTTATCAACTGGAACTATCATAAAGTTTTCTTTGAAACGTTTTATATGCTCTTGATAAAAATGTAAGGAAAAACATTTTAAATATTTAAATATATCTTGAAAGCTTTTATGTACATATACGAGTATGTATGATGTACATACCAGAGCTGTAAAAGATTTCAATAGATTTAATTGCAGTCACATGATTTCAAATCGGAAAATTTATTAAACGATTTTAATTTTTAATCAGAAAGTCAATTTTCCGATTTAAAAAGCATTACATTTTTTTTAAATAAATTCATAAAATAATTGATTTCAATCAAATTTGACTGCAATTGATATTTAAACTGCAATCAAAACCAGTGATTGATTGACAAGTTAATTGATTAAAATGGAATGATTTTAAATAAAATTTGATTGTTATCAGTTCGATTGCCATTAAAATAATTGCTTACAGTGATTTCTAAAAAAAATAATGATTTTAAAATGATTGCGATCAGAAAATATCATTGCAAATCTCAAATCATTTTGAAATCAATTTGGTTGAAAATATTTTGATTGCAATTTTTTACAGCTCTGTCAGATATTTATAAATATCTGACAGATACTTACATACATACTTATATGTTTTCTGTATAACCTACAATTTTTTTTAATATTAATTAAATTATTTTATCTTTTATTTTCTTTACAGGTATGTAAAATTACAAGGATTACATTTTATTAAACTCTAAGGTAATATGTAACCGTTTATATTTTTATGTTGTAGTCGACATCAATTTAGAATTTTAGAGCTGCATAGTTTTGACGGAAAGCTTTAAGGTTTCCGTAGTTTTTCGCTCGAATTTTGTTTTGAATTTTACTTTAAGTTTAAATATACTTTATGAAACACCAGCAAAAAAAAAAAAACTGGGAAATGGTAAAATCAGGCGAAAGAATCCGCGGTCCGTCGCTCAATTAAAACTGCTGCCTCTATAACTGATCTGTTCACCGAAAAGGTTGGCTTTACTGTTTGCGTAGCTTTATGCGCTGTCCGGTCATATCGTCTAAGCCACATTTTTGGGGGTAGACGAAAAGTTACCGCTTAGGTCAACTACAAAAGTTAAAAGATATAAAAATTGGATAAATTACTTTAACGTTTGCAGGCAGGCTGATGTATTTAAAAGCAAGAAAATTAGTAAGCCACGAGCTAAAGCCGAAAGACGTTACCTGCCTAAACGTCATAAAAAGAAATAATTTTTCCATAAAATCATTTCAGGCAACAATCTGAAGCGCAAGAAATTGTGTTCGAATTCCAGGCAACCAATTTAATTAATGTCAGTGCTCAGTGCTAAAAATCTATGGAACCAAGGTAATGCTCAGTATTTTAAGGGAGCCAGAAGCAATCGTTCTATTATGAGCTGCTGAAATCGGGCCTTACATTGACTGCTGAATGACCGAAATATGCCACTGTACCCAAATCCGTCCTTCGTAAGGAATCAAACCTTTAAGAGATAGAAGAATTTGGACACAGTTTTCATATCCATAACAGAGAACTTTCATGGAAATGTTAGTCTAATTTAAATTTTTTTTAAAAATTATAAAAAAATCATGATCTAGCTTATCCCATCAACAATTAATTTCAGTGTTTTTATCAAATAATAAAAATTGGGAATTAAGCACGAATAACAAAATTATTTAATTAAAATTTTGTATTCCCACAATAATTATTTTGATAAATCATAAGTTTCAATATTAGAAGACAATTTATTTATCCATTTTAGAGCTTTCTATGAATTTTGGCATCGATTTGTTTGTGCATATTTTTGCATATTTTACCGTTTGAAGCATTTTTTTTTGCATAATTTTGTTAAAATAACCTTTTTGCAGCATTTTTCAAGTTTATAGCCTTTATTTATTGCCTTTTTGAGTCGTACATATTTTGATAAATGTAAAATTTTATACCTACAAGAGCTTTTGTAGCAAATAAAAATTTTTTTTTTTTGGCGAAATTTTGGCTTTTCTATTTTAATTCTATCTGTATACCCAACGTGTTGTTTCAATTTCGCCCTCTACATATTATTTTTACTCGAAAATTGTTAGACAAAGCAGGTTGTCATTAAAGATAAATGTAGAAAAAAAAGTAGAAATCAGGACCAATCTTTTAGTATGCCGATCGACTCAGAATCACTTTTAAAAGACGATGTCCATCTTTTTTTTGGTAAATAAATTTTATTTGAGCTAAGGACGAAGTGAGAATCGGTATATAATTTCACATATTCCATATAACTTCTTTTCAAATAAGACTCTTTGTTTTCGTAAGCCATCTAATTATAATGGTATTTTGATTAAATTCGCCCTAAAAATTATTTTACTGCTAATTAAATTCTTTTCGAATCAGTTTACATTTGACCAAAGCTCTCACACAGAAAAAATGTTTGGTATGCATTAATTATTCAATTAATTTTTTGTTTGCTGCAATTAATTTTTTTAATCAAAACCCAAAAAATTAAATGTTTGTGTATATGTGGTGTGTTTTTTAGTTTATGCAATTAATTTTTTAATTGACCAAATTTGTGTCCCATGACTCGAAAATACAAATCCGTTAATTGATATGATCAATTCCTTTGCAGGGGAAAAATTAGTTAAATATTAAATTGTCTGAACGAATTGTTTAATTAAAGTCGATTTTCCATTTTTTCTGTGCATCTATAAATTGCTTTATCTGCCTTTTAAATGTTACCGGTCATAAGTAATTTAGCGACCGTCCCTAAAATCCCTTTAATACAAAAGATCTCACATGGATGTTAATATCCAGACAATATTCGGCACTAATAACTCTTATATGAATCTTAATCTCTTAACATAACTTTGTTTTTGTGAGCCAATGACTGTCCATCGTTTCCAAATATGGTAAAATCTTGAACATTCGTCTGTTAATACTATATTGTTTGGGCCTTACCGATCATAATTTTAGGATTGTTTTTAAATGAAACTGTTACTAAATTGTTGAATATTTTATTTTCCAATTAGCAATTTTTAAATTTTTTGGGGCATATTGTAAACAATTTTCAGGGCATATTTTCAAGTTTTTACTGCATATTTCGTGTGCATAAAACGTGTTTTTAGGGCATATTTCTGGGTTTCCTGCTGATAAAGTATCGAATAAATTTTTTAAGCCAACAAAACGATACAAATTATTGATATTAGTATTGTGGTAATTTTGTTGAACTACATATTTATGGTTTCTAATCCAAATTTTCAATATTCTTAATCAGGCTTAAGTACGAGAAAAAACAGAGGTAAAGGAAAAACATGTAAAATCAATTGGAAATGGATAATCATTCAAAAAAGCAAATTTCGATCTACCAAAAGGTTAAAATACAATTTGGTTTAAGGATTGATGTTTGACTATTGACGTCAGCAGTCGTCGATGGCTGCGGGTGTAAGACGGCAAATCCCTCTGAGGAGATCGAGTGGTAGCGATCGAAACATGTCAGGGTAACCAGCCGCCTGGGTTCGAATCTCAGGTCAGTCAAGAATGAATGATTATCAATAACAATTTTAATTAATTTTCATGTTGTAAAATTCCTTTCTTCATAAAAATAATATAATGAAAATTAAATTTGATGAACTTAAGCCTGATTAAGAATATTGAAAATTTGGATTAGAAATTATTGACATTTCGTCAAAACTTAATGTAAATAATCGAATTTTTTTATAATATTTTGTTATCGCATGCGATATTGTTTTATAAACTTTTTTATTGCATACGATATTTGAAAAAAAAAATAATTTAACTACATATTCGTATTTAACTTCACCCGCAACCGATACCGCTTAAATATCGTTTAAAATTTAATACCGGTTTTAATACCGATACCGAATTCGTTTCTATTGCCAGCAAACATATTTTCCATTAGCACAAGTGCTGAAAATTTTAATTGGTTTCTGTTCTGTTAAAATTAATATTTTTAATTGCCACCATGTAAAAAATGTATCATCTTAGTCGTTAAGATTCCTTCTAGTTTTTTTTTAACATTCTTGTTCCGTTTGGTCAATTAAATTGTAAAACGAATTTATGTACCTATACTAGGTACGGTATTTTATATTTACGGTACGGTAATTTATATTTAAAGGTTTCTGTACCGTTAAAACAATACGGAGAACTAAAAAATAATTTAATACCGATACCGAAGTTTGTTTCAGTTGCCAATCTTGGTAAGTAGTAATTGGAAAGTCCCACTCACTATTCGACCATTTTCTTCGATCGGTGCAAAACTGTTGCATTAGACTTCAGAAATGTAATGTTTCCGAAATTGGCTGAATTCGTTAGGCGCTTGTACCATATGATGTCAGAGGCTTGAAAAAGTCATACCTAACGATGGCCTATACTTTGGATAAATTAAACTATAACAATTTAGAAAAACTATCAACCCAATTACACAATTAACCTTTTAACTTACAACAATTAAAAATCATTTGATTGCATTTTTATTGATTTGTATTATTATTTTAATTTTTATTTTTTAACTCGAATATAAAATTCACGACAAAAAAAGAAATGTGTAAAAAAAAACTGCAACCGAGTATTTAATGTGATTAAAATTTATTATTTTTAGAACTTGACCACAAAATGTAATAATAATTCATTGTAATTAGCGGTAATTAATGTTGTTATTAATGGTCATATCAATGTTTATTACAATTTTTGTTTTTTTCAATCATTTGAAATTAATTTTTATCATAAATATTATTGTCTTTTTTTTTGGTTGTTATAGAGAAACATTTGTATGTTTAATTATTTTACATGTGTTTGACTTGAATATTTGATTGTTTCGCACGGTGGGGTGATAGTTAGATTTTAATTTCAATAGATTTTATGCTTGTTTAATAGATTTTAAGAATTATATTGAAAATATCCTTATTAAACTTGAGGTTAGGACGATATTGATAGAGACGTGCAAAGGGTTTTGCAATGTGTGGTGAAGAAAAAGGCCAATAACAAATCAAGCATCTTTCGGAATACCGTTTCTTTAATTGAATCGTATTTCAGCAGGGGTATTCTGCTGGTCTTTCAACAAATGGCTGAGCGTTGCTATAATCCAATATTAACACCCATATTCATAAAACATATTTTCGGTTTTTAAAACGTTTATTAAACAAATTTTCATAGAAAATTCGTTTTATTAAAGGTGATCGGTACAGATCCCCTATAATGGTCTTATCTTCTTATCTTATAATAGCTTGGATCCTTCTGGCGCCATATTCGTTTGATTAGCAGCGATTCAAATAGGATTTCTTGTTCTATGGGTTGTCGTAAACGATCCATTTTTCATCCGTAGTAATAATTTGATATAAAAATTTCTTCTTTTCATCGAATTCATGCATAATTTCGGACTTAAAAAATCGTGTTTCAACATTGGTTTGTCACCAAGTGATTTCAATTCACCATAAAATAAGGCCATATGGCAGTAACTCATGTAAATCTGCTTCCACATTTGCTTGATGAAATAATTACGCTCCAGGGATTATGCGCAAAACCCATCTCTTAGCGGTGCACATTGTAGTTCCGAACATCGAATGGTACCAAAAAAGAAACGATTTTAAAAACGTTGTCCTTAATTATTGATATAAGATTAAATCTACTCCCCGATGACCCTTCGTTTATTGATTTTTTTATTCCAAAATTTTGTTGTTGTCGTTGATTTGATTAGTTTTGTGTATTAATTAGAATTTGTGTGTGTGTGTGTGTGTGTTTGTCTATCTGTCTGTCGATTTGATATTAATCTTATTTATAAAACAATTAAATGTAAATGATATATGCATAAATATTTTATGTAAATAAACAAAATTTTATATTAAAGGCATATTGCTTGTTTAATTAAACAAATGGGATTTGTTAAAAACAAATTTTTTGACAACAACAATAGAAAAAATTTTAAATTTAAATAGAAATTAATAGCAACTAAATTAAATAAAAATAGATTTTATTGCTATACAATTGCAATGAGAATATAAGATTAAAAACAGATTATTGTTTTTTTTTTCGTAAAATGTATAATAATTTTTATAATTTGGAATTATGAATGAGGGAAAGGGAATAAGGAAACATTTTTATTGCTTTCTATTTTTTAATTATCCACTTCCATGATTATTGAGGAATAATTTTTTTCGATTGCCTTTCTAAAACATCAAGATGGTCATCAGCGACATCTGAATAGAAAACTTCCAAGGATTAAATTAAGCAAACAATTTTTATTAGACAAAAGATTTATTTCGTATTAAAAAGTTACCAATTGGGTACATATTTTTCCTGCCCCTAGTCAAATTTGCCTCAGAAATTAGGCTTTTAACACGATAGCGGTCACACGGGACAGCCTTATGAACAAAATCTGATTTGAATACTTTGAAAACGTGAGATATGTTTAGTTTGGAAAATAGGCCAAAATGTACATTTAAATAAAAATCTCTTCAAATCGCTAGAATTTTTGTAAAAAAAATTAACTTTCTTGCTTCTAATTTTAAATTGATCATTATTTTAATTATAAATTAATTTGTATAATAAATTTAAAGGGCCGATGTTGAATGTGAACCAAACCTAAACTTCAAGTTTTTTTCTGCACTTTATTTAACATTTTTCAATTTCAGACTAACTCAATTTGAACCAAGAAAATATACACAATAGAGTTTTTAAGGCATATAATGAAAATGGGCGTTCAAATCAAAATGCACATCGTGCGCATAGAATCTCAATTACGCCTCAGCGTCATCGAAAATTTTGACCATCGGATGGAGGTGTGCCGCCGAGGTGGCGGCTGCATTTTCGCCGATATTTTGTTCCATTCATAATTGAACCATACCAATATTATCATAATAAAAAGAAATTACAATAATTTCCTAAATAATTTGTGTTTTATTCAAAATCAACATCGGCCCTTAAAATTGAACCACCCTTTATGTAAATTTTTATATCGCTCATTTGCTGAAACAACATTAAATGTCAAAAAATCGCAAATTTTGACATAATATCACTAATGCAAAACAAATCAGGTGTTTTTTGAAGTGATAATTATTTGATATAAAGATATTGGAAACCCAACTCTTAAGAGAAGAAAAACTTACTTTTTCTACTCCACAAAAAAAAAAATTGATTTTAATTAACAAAGTTTTGATAGTAAATAAAAATTTAATTTAAGTTGCATCAATAAACAAATTATTAATATCAATTAAACTTTTTGTTCAGTTGATTAAACGTTTAATTCACTTGATTAAATATTTAATTAAAAATTATTTTATATATGATTAATGCTTTAATTGGTGAACAATTTTGGAGAATGTCTTCTGCGTATATTGTCTTTTAATATGAAACTTTAAAATCGTTTGTTGTAAAACTAATATTTTTAGGTTATAACGATGTTGCAGCAAATGAGCGATATGTACACACTTACAAACATATATAAATTAAATTCTTGATATGCAATATGTCAATTTTATCTTTTAAATTTGTCAATTTTACGCATTCGAATTGAACAACTCATGTGCAGTTTATTTTCACTGCAAAGTTGTCTCTACCATTTGAGTGTCCTGCAAATTTCATTTATTTAAATGAAAAAGTGCCTGCACAAATTTGCTTTTATAGAAAAAAAAATTTCCTTCAATTAAAAGTTATACATAAATAAAATATAATATTCAATGTTTTATTCTCAAAACATTTTACAAAAATTACATGACTTTTATTCAACCTGCTTGTAATTTTTACTTTATTACAAATAAAAAAAATTGGAAAAAAAATATAAAAATAAATAAATAAAAGTATGTCACTTAAATGTCTAATGAAATTTAACATGTATCCGTATGACTATTTGATTGTGATTTATAATAAACAGTGTAATCTCCCTTAACGGATACCTTCTTTAGGCGGACACTCCTTTTCGTCAAACGCTGATCCCACGTCCCGGCAGCGTGCTAAAAAAGGCAATGAATTCTTGCAGAAGGTATTTCTCTTGTCAATATACATTATTATGGACCGGTCTGGTCATGAGAGATTTCACAGTACTTTCAAATGTGTTCGTATAGAATAACCCATCACACATATAAAGATGATGTTAAATTAAGACTGGTTTCAAATTAAACACATTCTTTAATGACAACGGTTAACAATAAATTTCAAAATAAGAGTTTTCTTAACAGAAAGTTTTCTTTATTATCGTTCAATAATTGTTGATACCTGAAATTCGGACACCTTTTATATCTTAAATTTGATTTAAGAATGTTTGGATGACAAATGTGTTCCTAATGGTAACATCTCAATTTTATATTATGTGTTTATCTTAAACCGTCCTTAAAACAAAAAAAATTCAATTAAAATTTTAATATTAAAAAAATGCTCTCTTCAATTTGTTTAAAAATAAAAAAATTGTTTCTTTCAAACTTGAATAATTAAGAATATACATTGCCTTTTTTCAATTTCATATTGAGCCTTTTTCTCAAAGCCTAAAATTATTTTAAATTTAAAGCAAAGGATTTTGACATTCTGAATGTTTGTATTTGAAAATGGCATTGATTGCGAATCATTCCTAATTGGAAGGCAAACCAGATTTCTTTCTGTAACTCTAAATATTGTTTAAAACCGATTGAATACATTTTTTGATTTAATTTTATAATCATTCGCGCAAGATAAACGTTTTACAAATAAAATTTTCTCAATTTGATAAAATTTTATTGATGGAAATTACTCTGAAAATTGTACTTCCCAAGCCTCTATCTCTCCCACTCTTTTTCACTTTTTTTTAAGGAAAAATATTTATTTTTTAACAAAAGATCATGAGTACAAGATTCGCTTACCGCTCTTGCTAAGGTGTGGCTGCTAATATAATCACATTGAAATTAAAACTATTTCTCGAGTACATTTTTTTTTATTAAAATACAAACTTTTCCAATCTTCCTAATTGTAACTTCAAACATTTACATTTTAAAATTGCTTGAATTTTTCTCTTTTTCAATTTGAGTTAAAAAAAATATAGAATTTGTTTTCAAAGGTTGCCCTACTTTTCAATTAACATCAAAGGTAATTTTCACATCCATTCAAATTCAATTTGAGAGTTATTTATTAAATGAAACTTTTTCAAGACTTCGTTTAAATGTGCTAATTCAAACTTTATGAATTCGACATTTCACTCAAAGTTGTAGTTGATTCGATAGACAATCTGGAAAATGTGATCTTTTCAAAATTTCAAGTCGAATGTAATTTTAAATTTATTTTCTTTATTTTTTCAATCAGAGATAAACTTTTCTGTCTTTTGTTAAGTTTTTCTTTGGAAATTTATTTAATTTTTTTGTTGTAAAATTAATTGCAATTTATTGGCGTATTCGCCAATTTCAAGCAAATATATTGCCAATACGTTAAAAACGAGTTAAGTCAGTCGAATAAAGCACTTTAACTTGGTATACCCTTCGGGTATATCATCGGCATAATATGCAAAACTGCTAGCTCCCTTTCATCACATTTTAAAGGAGAGACAAAAACTTCTTATATTTAATATTTTCAGCTTGAGCGGAAATCCAAAAATATGGATGGTTTTACGCACCTCAAGACTCAAGTAGGAGAACAACTACATGCCAGTCATCGAGGCGCATCTTTCTCTACCACACGACATCAAAATCTAAATTTATTTTAAAAGTGGATTTAGCAGGTTTGCATATTAAGTTTATTATTTCGTTTGAAATTTCTACAATATTGAGCTCTCTTGCAGTTTTTGTTTTTGTATATCTGAAAAACGGCAAGAATTAATGTTTTCAAATTATGTTCAAGAAGCTTGGATATCAATATACAACATCCGACAAACTGTAGGTGGGATTGGTAAAGTTGGGGTGACACTATCCATGTAAATACATTATAGATTTCTTTATATCGGAGAATGGAAACATCAAAAGTTTCAAATTAGGTACGAGCATCTTGGTTATCAATACAATATATCCGACAAAATGTGGGTGGAATTATTGGAGAAGGGGCGTGTCACAAAAATTATTTATTTTCATTTGCCATAGCCAAATATAACATTCCTCTTGTTTTTTAAAATAATTTTGAAATCTAAAACTCAATTTAAATCTTGAATGTTTCAAAAAATTCTATTTCTCAAGTTGACTTAAACTTAAGAGTGATTTTCAATTTCTGTTGAAACTTCAATGCATATTTCTTAAATTATCCTAAAAAAAATCTTTAAAACGTTTGATATTGGTTTTGATTTCGAGATTAAGCCAGAATCTTTGCTGGGTTGAAGCATATAATAGATAAATGTGTATTGCCTGTGTGTGTGTGTGTGTGTACTCAGTTATAACAAAAGCAAAATTATATAAAATTATATGACACACTCCGAGTACGAGTACAACTAAAATTAATCCTTTTCAATTAAATTTCCATTTTAAATTTAATTATTTCCTGTCTCCTTTTTTAAGATCCTTTTGGTTGTTGTTTGTTTGTGTGTGTTTGTATTAGTGTGTTCGCATGTGTAAGTGTCACTTACACTGTTCTGTGTGTTTGGATTATGGCTCTCTAATAAAGAGTTTATTGTGCAGTTCATCACACATACAGACCCATATGCACTCTACAAAATATCTATACATAATTTCAGACACGTAAGAGTAAAGTGTAGTTTATCTATGATTTACTTTAACTTAAATAACATAAAAGAATTGAATTTAAAAGGGTAGACTGAAAAGGTTATTAAAAAAGCAATAGCTAAAAGTTTAACAATCAAAAAAAACGGGTTTCTTATATTCTACGAAGAAGCCCCGTAAAAAATAAAGCTAACTGGTAAGCAATTTTGAAAGGGTGAGAAGTACAAAATCCCCTTACAAACCTGCTTATAAGAAGCATGATTATTATATCACACTACTTTTTTCCTCTCTGCTCAAAAACAATTTGATGCCTAACTGCGTTATAAAAAAAGTAATTTTTATGTTCGGTAATATTTCGGGAATGATCGTAAACATATTTTAATACAATACAATACAATACAGCCTACACTTACAGCAGAAGCATTAAAAATATTGTTCGTAAATTCTTGCTTAAACCAATGATTTTAATTATTCAAATACGACCTGTAGCCCGTTTCTGAATTTCTCGCATCATAAAATTTTCCTCATTAAACCGGGGAATCGGGACAGAAACAGTGCAAAATGAAACAAAAAATGGGTTTTCTCACACAAGTGTTACTGTATCTTTCCGTTACGAGAATTATCTGCCATTTAAATATTTTTCCAGCAATTATTGGAAGGATGTGAGAAAAAGTGTTTCTGTAACAATATTTTGCGAAAAGTTTCTTAAAAGAACTGTCAAAATAAGTCACATTTGAAATTGGTGCGAGAAAAACAAAATATGTGACAGCGCATAGAGAAAGGGACCAGTAAGGTAAAAGGAACAGTTAAAACCAACTACACAAAACAAGAGGTTGACCAACACGTTCCTGACGTCATGAGATGTGTCGCTTTCAAATGAGACCAATACCAATACGCTCAGTGATTGTACACCAAAGATACACGCATTTAAATCTTTAAAATGGCTCTCCTGAACAAAACACTTAGGTCCCTTTCTATTTTGCGCATCATATATACATAGATATTTTAAATTTAAAATATGTTTATATACTATCTTTTTATAATACACACAAATCAAAAATAAAAATAATTCAAATTATGAATGCATAATTTTCATGATGGAAATAAATAAAACACCGTTGTTATATTTTGTTAATTTAAAATTTTTTAGCCTTTCCTTGTTTTGGTTTTATTCAGGGCTGCCAGATAAAATTGTGTAAAAAACGTAAATTTCTTAAGAAAAATAAAAAAATCGTCTTTTTGTTTTAAAAAATCGGACAATTTAAAATTAATGTTAATCAAATTTTGTTCGATTTTTTATTAAAACATAATCAAATGAAAACATAGTCAAAGTTAATGGGTATTTTATACATTCAAATGTACATATAATTTGTCTATGGTTCGAAATTGATTTTTTTAAATTTTTATTTATTTTATTAAGCTTGAGGTCTATTTTTTATAAAATTATTTATTTTCTTTGATCCGATAACAATTTAAAATTATTATTTTCCCTAAAGAAGTCACACAAAGGCATGACAAAATGTCATATTAAAAATAAATTTTAACAAAAAATAAAATAAATATTTTTATAAAAACAAAAAGAAGTCAAGCTTAATAAAATAAACATACAAACTTATTTAAAATAGATATATACAAATACCGAGAAATTAAATATTTTTAAATTAAATCCGCTTAGATAACAGTATAATAAATATTAAGGGTTTTTATTTTTGCGAAAAACCTAGAATTGATAGTGACGACTTTGTTTTAAATTTGTATCGTATGTAGCCCAAATAGGATATTATTGAAATTTAAAAATATCGGTTCACAAATGGCTGAGATATGAGTAAAAAACACGTTTGCCTCTAATTTTTACCTATAAATCTATAATTTACCTATTCTTATAACTATTAATTTTACTTTTTCTTTTTCACCTGAAATAGACTTAGTAGAATACCTGGTAGTTAAAATTTAAAATATCGGTTCATAAATAAACTGGTTATAGACAATCAACTTTGTTTTTGCCGAAATATTGGTTTGGCACTAAAGTGTCCATATAAGCTAAGAAGATCAAATATCAAACTATAAATTTGTTGTTGCTTTCTACAGAAATTCATATGGTTTTTTTAAATTTCCAACGCCTCAAAATGTGAAGTGTTTCAAATTTAAAAATTCAATATGAATTTTTATAAAAAGTTATAAAATATTGTTGATTTTGTTTTTGCTTTCGTCACATTTTAGAAAGAATCAGCAAATTGGCACTTTGCTATTTTCGGATCAAAAATCGTCAAAATGAAGATAAATTGTCAAATCTGGCAGCCCTGTTTTTATTATATTTATTTCTTTTGTTGATGTTTCGCTTTCATTTGACACTTAATTGCTGGAAATATTCCAGTTAAAACTGAATCTGTGTTGTGTGTTTTCGCATTTTAATACAGAAACACTTTTTTTCGCAAATCTAGAAACGATGGAATTTTTTGTTTCACAAATACAGAAACGAGCTACTGGTAACTTCTATGGGATAATGCGAAGTTACTCAATCATTTTTATTTACCTTAATAACAAATACATTTCAATGGTATTCGCTTCTCTGCTGCTTCTTTTACTAAGTATAGAACACTTAATCCAAACTTAGACAATTCACAAAGTGTTCTATTGTAACAATCATAAAATTAAAGCAAATACATCCAATGTGAAACAATAGAATACTTTGCAAATTGCTGAACTATGATGGAATTTGTTCTAGTCATTATCTCATACAGCCTGGTTGTTGGCGACGTCATCGAAGCATATTTAAAATCGCTGTTTTTTCAATTTTTGTTTTTATTTAGAAGTCCTCATTATACCAACCTCCTGTATTTAGTTTTCTCTTATTTATAACAAGTGCGTAAAGAGTTCCATCCTTACAAAACTCCTGCGTCCTATTTAATCTACACAATTGTATATCACACACTACTACTGACATAACGTCGTGTTTATATCCGGGAAGATGTTTTATAGACTTCGGTTGGATAGTAGATTTTTTTTTATAGAATTATTTCTATTTATTTTTTCTTTTACCTTGATTATATTTCTCTCTATTATGACAGTTTAGGAATAGGAATATGTAATTAAAAAAAAAATGTTAAGTAATCATTTTTTCACTTTTAAACTTCTTAAATCTTTCATACCATCGACATACAAGTCAAGTCTTGAAATTTTTCTACTCAGCTCCATTTAATTATTCTTTAAAACGTGTAATTCACCGTAGTGTAATTGGAAATTTTTTTAAATATTTTGTAATATGAAAGATAAATACTTCATAAAGTAACAATAAAAGCAATAAATTTTAATTAAGTGAAGTTATTAAAAGCAAATTTTAATTAAGGTGTGCGTATAAAATGTTTTAGTTAAGTTAACTTTAAGGTCTAGTTCAATTCTAGTTATGCTTTAGTTTACTTAAGTACTGGCAAATTTTACTATTTTCATTACTCAATGCATTTCGGGGTACTCAAATCTTTTTAGCGTTTTTTTTTTAGTTTTTAAGCAACGTTTTTATACCCTCCACCGAAGGTAAAAAATATTTGCCATTCCGTTTGTAACTTCTACAATATAGACCCTACAAAGTATAGTATTTTTAATTCTTATGAGAAGAGACGTTAAAAAACGGTTGCCAGTGTGTCCGTCTGTTCGCCCGTCTGTTGAAATGGATTTTCCGAAGACCAAAGATGGGGACTTGTTTGGTATATATTTATGTCAGATTCCCTCATCTAAATTTTGTTATTGAAATTTAGAAGAACTTTTATTTTGGATAAATAAATGCCGCAATATTTAGGAGTCGGAGTCGCGAGTTTTTGTGGGTATTCGACTCCGACTCTGGTACAAAAACCTGATCCCCGACAACACATCCCTGGCCAAAGCTTCTAAATTAAAATAAAGAAGTATGGTGAAGAGTATATAAGATTCAGCATTGCTGAATATACCACATTGATTTTTTAAATTTATTTTAACCTCTTTCGTATTAAATTTGCTTACAAATAGTAACCTTTTTTATTGTTAGCTTGTTTTTAGCTAATGGTTAAATTTTGCAGGTGTATTTTCAAACAAAGTTGTATTTCAAGAGAAAAGCTTTAAATTTTCAATCGCTCTTTGTTTTCAAAATACAACTCTGAAAGTATTGAGTAACAACTTTTGAGCATGGAGTACCAACAAAAAAGTGCGAATACTCGATTATGGGTATCCACTTCTTAATACTTTGTTAGCAACTAGTATACTTCTGGTTCAGGTCTTGTTAAGTACTAGTCCAGTTCAAGTTCAGTTTACCTTTAGTTCTAATTCAGTTCTAGTTTCATTCTACTTTTAGTTCATTTCTAGTTGAATTCTAATTTAAATATTGTTCAGTTTAAGTTCCGTTTAAATTCATTTTATTTCATTTTATTTCATTTTATTTCTGCTTAAGTTCTTTTTTAGCTTACGTTTCAATTCCGTTTTTAGCTTAATTTCCTTTTATTGTCTATTATCCTTCTTAAATACGACCTGCTCTGGTAACTAGGTTCTTTGGCGACTTTTTTTAGTTCAAGTATCTAAAATTGTTAATAACATTTGCTTTATTAATCAAAAAATACCTTTAATTTGCTTTTAAAAATTAACATACAAATTTGTTATTTCCATAATAATTTTATACAATAAATTAAATTATCATATAAAATGAAGTTGAAAAGCAAAACCAAGAATAATGCAATTATTATCAAATTAAATTGAATAAATATTATTACAATTAATAAAATAAATGTATATACAATTAACAAAATAAACAGGTAGCAAATTACGAATAAACAAAAACTCATCCGTCATTAATACCAGGTTTGATATAAAAATTAAAAAAAGGCTGCGGCATATTGCTACATAAAAGTGGTTGCATTAAAACAAATTAAATTTATTAATTAATTAAGCGGCATATACTATAAGTGGTCGATAAAAGGTAAATGATATGAGAAAGGAAGAATTAATGAAAAAGTGTACTTTGGGTTCCCCTTAGGATCTCCTTTATTTTCTTCTGGAAAACAAATTTTCTTTAATAATTTTTCTTAAGCCTTAAGTCAAACTAAAAATATCACTTTTAAGGTTTCCCTAATCTTTTACATATTTACATTGTAGCCTTAAATCCCCACGTGGGGTCCCTTCACGTACCACGTACTTACAAAAACCAAAATAACCCGTTACAAAAATTAATCTCCACACACAAGACTTTATTAAAAAAAAAAACATACAAAAATACAACAAAAAAGTCTTTTCAAATAAATTTAATCCTTTTTTGCATGTGTCTTTAGGGGTTACTTACACAGGACTTACACTACTCGCACTTTCATACACGCATTTGTATACAAACAAATACAACAAAAGGATTCTAAAGTAAAAAATCATTTTTACTCAATACTTTTTTGTTATAAATCGAATTTGAAAAAAAAAACAAAATAAGAAAACAAAAAATTAAGAGACAAAATAGATTGTTAAAGGATTTAGAATGTGTGTAAGAATAATACTGAAAGGGGAAGGAACATTTTAAAATGATATGGCATACTTTTTCTTCTTCTTCTTACCCCTTGATAACTAAATATACCGTACAACTTTATTTAAGTTAAATAAGAAAAGAAAAAAATAAAGTTATTTTTACTTTTGAAATTTTTTTTGTTATTATTGTGCGAAAAAGGGCACAGACATTTGTTGAAGAAAGAGACAGTAAATTAAGCCGATTATAATATAAAGGAGAAAATCAAGAGGAAAAAATTTTAATACATACTTATATATTGTGTACTTACATTTAAACTAAAATTAAAATAGAGAAAGTTAAGACATATTTTATCATAGACATAACGACAGAATCCCTACAGTTGTGCAAATATTTACATACTTCATTAGAATTTATGAAAGTCGCTAAACTAAAAAGCGAAAATAGTATTTTTAAAAAAGTATTAAGGACGACAAAACTTAAATAGACTGGAACTAAAAACAAAACTAGAACAGCACTTAAACTGATTTATAAATGAACTTGAACAGAAAACTTAGACAAAACTAGAATAGAACTTGAACAGATTTAGAAACGAACAAGAACAAAAGTCAACAAAAACTAGAACAGAACTGGAATAGATCTAGAACAGTACTAGAACAGAACTAGAACAGGACTAGAACAGAACTAGAACAGAACTAGAACAGAACTAGAACAGAACTAGAACAGAACTAAAACAAAACTAGAACAGAACAGAACTAGAACAGAACTAGAACAGAACTAGAACAAAAACTAGAACAGAACTGGAATAGATCTAGAACAGAACTACAACAGGACTAGAACAGAACTAGAACAATACAAGAGCGGGGTTAGAATTAAAAACGTTGTAAAATTATATTATATGATCAATAAATTTAAAAACTTTTGAAAAAAGTAGAACTAGAACGGAAATTAAACAGAACTAGAACAGAACTAGAACAGAACTAGAACAGAACTAGAACAGAACTAGAACAGAACTAGAACAGAACTAGAACAGAACTAGAACAGAACTAGAACAGAACTAGAACAGAACTAGAACAGAACTAGAACAGAACTACAACAGAACTAGAACAGAACTAGAACAGAACTAGAACAGAACTAGAACAGAACTAGAACAGAACTAGAACAGAACAGAACTAGAACAGAACTAGAACAGAACTTAAACATAACTAGAACAGAACTAGAACAGAACTAGAACAGGACTAGAACAGAACTAGAACGGAACTTAAACAGAACTAGAACAGAACTAGAACGGAACTTAAACAGAACTAGAACGGAACTTAAACAGAACTAGAACAGAACTAGAACAGCACTAGAACAGAACTAGAACGGAACTTAAACAGAACTAGAACGGAACTTAAATGAAAACCTAAACTTTTACCTTAACTAGAACCAAGTAAGAAAGTATAGTCGGTAAAGCGCGATTATTTCATATAAAAGTATATAAAGACACATTTTCGATAGTGCACCCTGTTTGGGACCCATGAGTAATAACGGAACTGCCAGATCAAAATTATGTTATGAGGCTAAGGTTCATGTAAATTTATTTAAACTTCTTCTTCTATCTGAGATTTTTTTAGTCATTAAGTAATTTTTGAGATGGGACTAGTTCTAAAACTACAAATATTTTGACACGACAAAAAAGCTTTCTTAAAAGTTACTGTCGCCAAACTTTATTTCAATACCGATATTTAAAGGGAGTTATGGCATAAAACACTTTTCTCGGGAGTTATATTTGTACGGGAGATCTGGTCAAATATGAACCGATTCTAACAAAATTTTGTAAGATGATTTAGATTGGAAAAAATAACTTTCAATAACTTTACACCACAACTACGATCTTATTTAGAATCTGTACAACTTCAAGAACTGTTGTCTTACCTTAAAGCCTGTGCAGTGGAGTCCTCAATGAATAGTTCTAACTCCGACTCCATCTGCTTAAAATTTTAAGCAAGAATCCAACTCCAAATCCAACACTAACTCCGACTCCTACTCTGACCTTGATGCTAAATGTATATGAGACTGGTCCTTTTTTGGTTTTAAACTCTTTTTTTAACGCTGTATCTTTTAAATAGCTAAATATAGCAAGAAAATGTTTCTGTAAAAATTTTAAATACGTATTTTAATTCTATCAGTGCTACATTGAGCTTTTATATACTTATTTACATATCAAAAGTAGACTAGTCCTTATTTTCTGACTTCAATATTTTACAGTTTATTTTTTTTGAAAAATATAAGAAAATATTTAATGCCAAAAAATTTTGGAGTCGGGGTCTCGAGTTTTTGTGAATACTCCGACTTCGACTCCGGTACAAAAACCTTAAAACTGAACTAGAATTAGAAAATCAATTAAAACTAGATTAAAAATAAAAACAAGAAATAAAATCAAACTTGATTATAATACTAAAGTGTCCATATAATAAATTCCTTGATTGACACCTGGAGGACATTGTTGTTCATAATAATATAGAAGAAGCAGAAATCAACAATCTGCGTACAATATTTATCTGGTAATCACTCAACACCATCCTCAAAAAATGGCTTTATTAGCTTTCCTTATTTTCTATTTGTTTCAGCCTAAAGGTCATTTAGTATCAGTCAAACTATTTCATTACTAAACTAAATCAAATAATCAGAAAAATACCATTTAGAAATACAAATGTATTAATAAATGTATGTATTTATGATACGGATTTAGATTTTTTGTTTCTTTCATATTCATTAAACATGTGTACGTACCGAATGTATATTGATGATGAAACAAATGCTTTCAAATGAATTCTCATGTACAACATGCCTTAACAGAAGAACAAAATGAAAATCAATAATGAATTTATAGATAAAAGGGCAGAATGAAAAGTCTTTAAAAAAAGGTTTGCGTATTTAGACCAATTTTTAGATCTATTATTATTTTCCTAGAAGTTAACTTTTCCTTCTCAATATATTTCAGAGAGCATTGCCAAATGTGTTTAAAATTTAAAACTTTCTCTATAAATAAAACTCTTTTCAGTCTATCCTTGTTTAATAATTTTGTGATAGCTTTATTAATTTTTCATGCAGTCTTATTTTGTTCTTTCTCTGTAATCCAATTAAGGTTAATAATTTATTTGATGATAAATAAGTTCATGTTTGTTCAGTTGTATTGAAATAGTATAAAGTAATTTTCTATAAAATGATCAACACTTAAATTTGAACAATGAAAATAAATTACTTCGTTCCTTTACAGCAACGATTCCCAAATTGGGCTTCCCGGACCCCTTAAGTTATTTTTTATGGGGTTATTTTTTAAATTTAAAAACTTTTTTATTCGAAATCAAAAAAGTCGAAAGAATTTAAATCTTTTCTATCGTCAAATCTTTTAGAAAAATGCGTTTATTTTAACAAATATTTTTTTCATTTCTTTTGAACCCATTCCAATATTCTCAAGGAGTTCGCAAAGCAGAAAACATTGGAAACACCTGTTCAAAGGATGATGGTTAATAAAAAGCAGCTTAAAATTTGCAATTTGTTTAAAAAAAGTTTTCTGTAATAGTTTTTAAAATATTTAAATCATACTAAATACGATAGAAATATCATCTTATGTTTACTAAGAGCCCTTTCACACTTTGCAATTTACTTGCGCAACTCTTGGTTTGTAGACGTCAGCGGTAAGGTCGGGGTAAGGAAAAAAAAAATTAGTACATACTTTGTTGTACTCGGCAAGTTAATTGCGCAACTAACTTGCCAAGTCTGAAAGAGGTTTAAGAATAAATCTTCAAAATAAAAGCCTAAAAAAGTATGGTTCTCTATTTGGGCCATGGGCAATTCTGGACCCGCCTGAACAAAATTATGTTATGAGGTTAAGATTCATGTAAGAGTTCTTTGTGACGAATATTATTTAGAGATCTTAATCTATAGGAGGTTTTAGGATGGGGTTTTATACCTTCAGTTTAGTTTAAGTACAGGTTCTCCATCAGGTTAAAGTTCAGCTTTAAATTCAGTTGTGGCTCAGGGCCCTGTTAATACTCTTTTGCACGTTCAAGATAAGCTTTTGGGACAGTTCTAGTTCACGTTGTATTTAAATTTTGAGTTCTGGTTCTAGTTCAAACTCTAATTAAGTTTCTAGTTTAGTTTTGAGTTTAGGTTTTGTTGAGGTTCTAGTAAAGAGCCTTTTTTACGTTTTTGTTTAAATTCTTATTTAGTTCTAGGCCTAGTTAAGGTTCTTGTTCAAAAAAAATAAAAAATTAAATTCAGCTTATAGATAATTCTAGTACAGAATCTAGTTAAGGTTCAAGCTCAGTTTTAAGTCAAGTTATTTTTCAGGTTCGAACTTATGGTGTTTTCTTTTCTACAAAAAAATTTGCCTTTTTTTTAAAAAAAATGCAATTTGGTATCTGTTTCTTTAAAATTTTGCTCCCGAAAAGCATGAGTTTTTTAGAATAAAACAAGTCACTCTTTTCGGGAGCAAAATTTTTAAGAAAAAGACACCAAATTGAATTTTTTTTAAAAAAAAAGGCACATTTTTTTGTAGAAAAGAAAACACCATTAGATTAAAATTTCAATTTTAATTCAATTACTATTTCAGCCGCTAGTTAAGGTTTCAATTCAGATAAAGGATCAGGTTCAAGTTTAGATTTCTTTTCTACTTCACTTTTCATTCAGCTTATAGTTAATGTAGCGTATTTTGCGCTCAATTTATACCAATAACTATTAAAAACTTCTTAATTACTGCCTGACGTAAAATGCACAACTTTTACTTGCATAAGCATATTTTCAAGCGCAAAGCTATGTGCTTCTCTTTTTGCTAATTTGTGTGTGAATTTGATTATTCAAACATCTAATAATTCATATAATTGCTTAAGTTTATGCAAGTCCATATCAATAAGATTTTTGTTGTTCTGTATACGCATTTGGTATTCATTCATTTGTACCAGGATAAGTATTAGTTGGTAGTTTTCCAAAGACTAGAATAAATAATTACCCTTATTTGTGTGTACCCGGCGGGAAAATAAAGAGGTTAGAAGGCCTTCTTTTAGGCCTTATTTTGCAGTCGGGATGCCTTAGCTAGTCATCTCTAGCATCTGGCCATTTAGAAGTTCTCACAAGATCTTCAACAAAATGACTAAAAGACAGCGTTGTAATAAAAAGTAAATAATCCTTTTTACGATGGCGTTGCTAGAATCACTTAAAATACAGAAGACCTTGAAGAAGTTATGAAAAATTAGGATAACTTAGACAGCTAAGTGGGCATTTTCGTATGGAAAGAGAGAACTTTGGAAGGCCCTTCTGAAGAAGGCGGAAAAAGGAAAGAAGAAAAGTATTCTAGAAGAAGTACGAATACCCACAGGGTATAACCCACTCTACATAATCATACAATAATTAATACAAACACAAATTTATCCTTATATTGGCTGCAGGCCGGAAATAAAAAAATTATGCAGATAAGAAGAGAACTCAAACGTATTCCTAGTAAAAACAAACAACAAATCAAGATGCTTTTCAGGTGTGCGTGCAAAATTTTGTGTAGTTGTATGAGTGTGCAATAATCAAATGTATTCATGTGTGTTTCGGCATATTGTTTGTAAATGTGTGTTTTCCAAAGTTATGAATATAAAATCAATTGTTTGCATAAATGTGGGGTTTGTGTACATTTAAATGAATGATCTTTTTTTTTGTGTGTTCATCTGTTGGCTGTAGTCAAGCACAAATTTATGATTTGAGTAGGAAGATTTTACGAGTAATTAAACTGAATAAATAATTTGTTAAAACAAAGAGTTTTCGAGTATATTTTTGTATAAGATAATTTGACTATCGTTGAGTTAACGAGTTAAACAGCCAGAGAAAAAAAAGTTTTTTTTTTTAATATTGCCACCTTCATCAAAATTTGTTTAAAAATTATTATCGTTAATTAAATGCCAGGCCCACGATGTCGACAAGAACATTTCTTTCGCATATTTATATTGAAAGTAATAATAAACACCAAAATTTGTTTTTATTTTCAAAACAAATATACGAAAGAAATGTTCTTGTCGACATCGTGGGCTTGGGCTCAGTTAAATTATTTTCATTTGCAATATAATATAATAATATAATGGTTGTCTCTTAATGTATCGAGCCCTTGCGGCAAAAAAAACTTAAGCGACATCAATTTAAATTTAATTTTTTTTAAAAAATTAATTTAGTGACAACACTTGCTTGAATCATCCAAAATTTCTTGGTCAGATAAGGTACCGTTACGATTTTGTAGCAAAAACAATTTTAGCTTAAGCGACAATCTTTATACAAAATTTTTATGAAATAAAATAAAAAAACATGCTCCTGTAAAATTTTGTTTTTGTCGCTTAAACTTTATTATGCGGTAAGGACTCCATATTACGGTTAAATATAACGATAATTTACTTAAAGCTAATAATTGTTTGGTTTTATGCGAACAATAGTATTTTCCACTTTTCCTAGATCAGCATGCTATGGTTATAAGTGTTAAACATATTTTTGTTATTTCATTAACCTTAGCATTGTCGAATGGAACTATGACATCGCTGAAGCTTCTTGATAGAGGATTAACTTTACCATTAAATTAAATGGCCAAATTAACCATAATATTTTTAAAAACTTTCGTTAAAAATTATATTGCTGGAAGTGAACATATTGAAAAATTTATTTTCTCTTCGTTTATGCTGTTGTTATCTAGAACTGCTCTATGTGTACGAAAAGTAAAATTTATTGTTTTAAAATATTGCATGCGATCAAAAATGTATTAAAAATATCGCATGCGATAAAAAACATTATTAAGAAAATACCATTTTTTACACCAAATTTTAAAGTTTTTAAAAAAACTCAATAATTTTAAAAACTTATTTGATATGTTGTTAGATTTTTAATATTAAAATTAATGGTTGTTAAAAAAAAAATATCACAGTCTGAAATTCTTATAAACGAGTTCCGTGTAGGTTGTGACTAGAGATCAGCAATGAGTAGTGAAAAAGTGAGTAGAGTTGAATCATGATTCATAAATCCTTATATGTACTTATACGCACTCATACTTATTGCAATGTTATTCAAACGCATATTCACTCAGAAGTTTGATGTTATTCATCGTACTCATACTTATCAACAGTTGCAGGGGTTGATTTAGAATCTAAACAACCATCTATCTAAATTTTAGATTCAATTTAAATCAATGTGCATAAATGCAAAATGCGAGGCTGCCAGATTTGTCCCCGAAATAGCAAAATTACGATTTGGCAATTACAGTTTACTAAAGTTACATGTATGAAGTGGACGATTTTTCGGCAATATTTATCTGGCAGCGCTGATTTTGAAGTTCTGTGTGTGATCTGTTGTGTCAAAGCGGGAAATGGATAAGCTGAATGAGTTGAATCATTGTGAGTATTGTAAGTATTTTCCTGAAATTATAAATCAAACAGGTCATTTATGAGTATGCGTATAATGTCAACGTCGCACTCATATTAATTTCTCTTGTAAGTATAAGTGAATCAGAGTAGATTGTTTTAAATGATGTCTACGCACTGATACTTACAATGTCATGAGTCAGTATGAGTAGCAAAAAAAAAAAAAAAACCGATAAATTGCTGATCTCTGGTTGTAACCACTTTGTCTTAATCCTTTCGTCTCAGGGAATGAAACCTATAAGAAATTGAAGAATATGGACAAGGCAACTATATTCTATAAACACTAATGTATCCATTTTCTATCAGGTTTGAATCCCTAAGATGAAATGTTTTTTTTATTAAATAAAAATAATATATATTTCATAAAAACTCTAAAATTTCATATAAATAATCGTATTTTCTTTATAATATTTTTTATTGCATGCGTTATTTTTTTAATATATTTTTAATCGCATGCGATATTTTTTAAAAACAAATTTAACCTTTCATATTTTTATTCACACACATTTTAAATTTGGTTTTGGTTTGGTTTTGCATTTGAACCATTCCAGTTCTGTCGTAGTGATGCTGCAGTTCTGGTCTATTTTTGTTCTAAATAAGTAGTTCAGTTCTAGTTCACTCCCAGTTCAGTTTTAATTTTAGTTTAATTCTAGTTCAGTTGTAGTTCATTTCATACTCAGATCTAATACAGGTTTTAGTTTTATTTTTAGTTCTAGTGCAATTGTAGTTAAGTTTTAGTTCAAGAAACTATTTCTACGTTTTTCAAATCCTGTTTGCTATTTAATTTATTCTTAACAAATCTGACTTATCTTAAAATAAATATTTTTACTGATGCTCAAGTTAAATTAAATAGCAACACAAAAAGCACAATGATGCTGCTATCTTATGTAAAATAAAATGTATTGCAATTTATATACATACATAAAGACTTATGTACATTTATATGATTTTTTACTTAAAGTTTTTAATCTAAATCTTACATAAACACAACAAATCCTATAAAAATAATTTGATAAATTATAAATATAAACAATATTTGTCAAAAATAAATATATTTACCTTGAAATGTGAAATTTTCCAGCAGTACAATTTTTTGTTTGTTTTTTTTTTTAGTACAAACAATAATGAAACAAGATTTTTATACAAAAATTTTGCACAAAATTGTTAAAGAATTGTATTGCCGTACTTGCAAGAAAGGACAAATGAAATTATTTATAAAAATAATGTTGATGTTTTGGATTTATATATAAACAAGAAGTGCACTGAGAGAAATGAAGGAGTTTGTTTTAAAATTTTTCTTTTAAGGAATAATAATGATACTTAGAAACTACTTTTGCTATGATTTGGGAGAATCCATTTCATTATCATGATTGAACTTTGTATTAATTTAGAAATTTTAATTGTTATTTTATTTTTTCACCATGTACTAATATTTATTACAAACTTTGTTTAATTTGGAAAACATGATTGAATAAAGTCTTTAGAAATAGAAGATATGCATTATAAATAACACAAGGCTTTTGAACAAAATTTTATAAAACAAAAGTTTGAAAAACAATATTTATAAAAAAAAAACCTTAAAATAATTGTCTTTATAAAGAATTTTAATAAAATTGTTGTAGTTTTTTGAAATAATATTAATGCTTCAGTTTGGAAAAGTTTTTCCATTCCAAATTATTGCAGGAAATAGTTCTTCTCATTTGCTATACGTATAATTTAGTGAAATGTCTGTATGTGTCAACGTAGCTTATTTTCTTAAGGCAGAATTAGTCTTTACTTTTTGTTCTTTTACGAATCAGCTGATTTGTTTTTGTTTTTAAAAAACCTGTGAAATTGATTAGTTTTTCTGTTCTGTTACTTTCCAATCTGTTACTCCACGTCTACAACTGACATGATTTGCTGTGATAACATGATGTAATAAAAGCGTTGTTAAAACATTTGCATTAACAACCGTGTTATAACATGAGAAAAACTCTAACAGGATGAGTCTATACTTAACACCAACATCATATTAGAGATATTTGCATTTTATATTGGCTGTAGACTGCGTGTTAATATCAAAAAAATGCTAAGTAATTGGTAGTGACAGCAAAATAAATAATAAACAAATACACATGTATATTGAAATAAACTGTTTTTTAATATTTGGAATTCATAGAATTTTATTTTTTTAAATTTATTTACATAAAACTTATTGAAATAAAACAATGGACGGTGTACACTGATAGAAAATGCGTCATAACGCTGATATATTTTGACATCAGTACTATGACAAGTGTCTTCGTTTTTGACCCAATCACACTTTTCATCATTGTCATGTCAACCTTAACATCACTTGGCCAAAGTGTCATCAGGGTCAAAATTAAATTATGTGATCAATAGGATGACACATCGGCATCACAGAAATGACGAACATGTCCTCAGTGCGATGACGCAGTAACATCGGAGAAAGGACACATTAGCATTTATTTAATGTCAGCTTGTCATTAAGTCAAAGTCATTGGAATTGACTTAAGTTGAAGTGAGAGAATATTATTATTTACTTACCCGTTACATATGTTTGTTTCACGTTTGTTGAATAACGACCTTTGTTTGCAGCAGAACTCTCAATAATAAGACTCCAGCAGCACGACCCATATGGTGTTTCTTAATCATTCTACTTTAAAAATTTGATGTGTTTAACTAAATAATTTAAAAAAATTGAATATAGGAATTTTTGCTTCTTATAATACATTGGAATCATAAAAATAATGTTAATAGTATACAAAAGTAGCATCGAATTGATGTCACTGTAGTCATAAAATAGATGACACGTAAAAAATGGCAAAATTGTACAAAGACGTTAATCATTAGATTGATGTTCCTTTTTGAATCATTGATGCTATTTGTAGCAACATTGATGTCACAATTCTGATGTAAGAGCATCATCAATATGAAGATGCATTTTTCTATCTGTGTAAAACTAATAAATTTGTCAAAAATGGCTGATAAGTTACTACAGAAAAAGTAACTATTACAATTTCGTAACAGAACGGCACAGAACATAACAGAAACCGAAAGTAAAGACTAATTCTGCCTTTACTTATATGCTTCAGCTAACACCAGCTAAATTTAAGCTAACCGTAGAATGCAGGGCAGTGGAGTCATCAAAAAAACAGTTCTTACTCCGACTGCTACTCCAACCGCTGAAATTTTTTAAGTCCGACTCCGACTCTAAACTTGATGCTAAATGTAAATGAGACTGTACCAATGCAGTACCTTTAAAATGATTAAATATAGCAAAAGAATGATTCTGTAAAAATTTTCAAATCGATATTTTAATTCTTACACATCCCGCATTGAGACTGGTTCTCATTTACTGACTTCAAAATTTATTGTTTTCGAAAATGTAAGAAAATTTTTTAAATTTTTTATGCCTAAAAATTTTGGAGTCAGAGTCGCGCATTTTTGTGGGTACTTTGACTCCGACTCTGGTACAAAAACCTCAACTCCGAATCCGCAGCCCTCCACTTGTGACTTAAAACGTTTGTAACTGCAAAACCAATACTTTAAGGTTAAAATTATAATGGGGTAAAAATGTACCCGGTAATATGTTTGCGTGGTATTCTCACACAGAAAAAAATCAAGTTAAAAACGTTGAAAACAAGGTTGATTTAAAATTGTTCGGTGGTGATTTTGCTTCATACATGTTTCATGTTTATTCAACCTGATTTTATAATTGCTTGCGAACAAAATTTTTTTCTTTTAAAATAACTATGATTCGTGTTAATTTCACATTGCAGTAAAATTAGAGCAAAATGTCATTTATATTGAAATAACAATCCGAATCACGTTGAATGAAAGTTATTTCATGTTTAAACAACTTGAATTTCATGTAGAAACTAATTGGTGTGAAGAAGCTTCAGAGACAACATATACATTTATTTAAAAATAATTCAAAACACTTACCCCTGTAACACATGTTTCACTTATTTTGTAGTCTCCTTTGTTAACAGATCAATCAGCAGAATGGCCCGAAATGGGTTTCGTCATCATTCTACTTTGAAAACTTGATGTACTATTTAACTAAATAATTTTAATTAAAAGAATACGGGAATTGTCTTCTTATTTAAGAATGAAAATAAAAAAATTAACATACTTAACTATGTATGCATGTTAATTTAACAAGATAAACTTTTAATTTTAATATAAAACAGGTTTTTATGGATTCAATATCGAATCCATATTTATTTATATTTTAATATTTTTTTTATTTATTTTAACAGTGAATAATATTAAATAAGCGTGATTTAGGATTATTTTAATATTTTTTATTTAAAATTAATATGAAATAATGATAAATTCAAATAATGGGCATACTTTTGCACAAATTTAACATGATTCTCAATCAACATTTTTCCATGTTAATTTTACATTGGTATTTTTTTCTGTGTGCTTTGGTTAGGTTTGTTTACGGTTTAGAGGAAAACAGGGTAAAAGGTACTTTTTGTAAACATTTATTCTATAAAAGAATTTTGTGCAATCTAAAAAAAAAAAATTTATTAGAAAAAAACTAGAGCACATTTGAGTACAACAAGAGGGTTTTGCGACAAAATTGGTTAAAAAGAAACTCTAGTTAAATTTTTAAAAAAGATTTGGTTATTAACTTGATGTACAATAAAAGAAACATATTTTGGAAGTTTCAGTTAAAAAACAAAAAACAACTGGTACATTTTCGGAAAACGCATTTCTTTTAAATAATTTTTTTTTAAAAACTTCAATAATATAATTAGGGTACATTTGAATGAATGCAATACATAATTTAGTTACATTGTTGTATAAAAAGTGATAAAAGCTGTACAAAAAAGGGAATTTTGTTTTCAGTTAAATGAACAGCTTTAGAGACTGGCAATTTTAACCCCCGTACTTATAAACTATTATTAAATTTAACAAACGTTTATTAAGGCAAATTTTCATACAAAATTTGTCTTGTAAACCTTTATTAAATTTAAAATTTTTTTAAAAATACGGGCGTAAATGTTTAACCCCCAATTTCACCAAGTTTAGTTATAATTAACTATCAGTTATAGCTGTCAAAACATATTGTTAACTTGAAGTTAAAGTAATAGTTAGTATTAACTGAACTTGGGGGTAAATGTCATTAAGAGTATTTATTTGGAAAATGTTTAATTGGAAGGAAGGAAAGGGTAAAGCTGGGATCACACGATTGCCGCAATGCACCAATTTTCACACTTTTTAATACCCCAATCGTGTGACCGCACAACCAAATGGCTCATGTACCAATCGAGGACAATATTGTGCTTACTTTTACCAATCAAATGCAACCCTGGTGCGGCAATCGTGTGACTGTTTGCTATGCAACCGCGCGTCAATAAAAATGACAAAAATGCACCAATATTTATTGTGTTCTTGTGCGGCAATCAAACAACACAATACGCGCCAATATTTGCCTTTTTTTTATTAAATTTACTTTTTTGTGTTTCTTTTAGTAGGTAATGAAAATAAATATGTATGTATGTATTTATTTATTTTGCATTTAAATTTTTTTAATTAATTATTTTAAGTATGTATGTTCACAAGCATATTGAGCTTTTCTGTGCGAATATTTTTAAGATATTTCTATTCGAACCTAAACATACGAAATTGTTGAACAGACTGTTAATTTTTGGAATATCTTAAAAAATTAAATAAAACTATTCAACAATAATTTGTTTAATTATATGTTTTGTATCATTTATCATTTAATTTTGTTCAATGAACAATCTAACAAGAACTTTCAAACAAATAAAAAAGCTACCACAACAGCTGTTTTCGCAGTTAATATACATAAGTAAGAACAATCGTGTGACTGTTCTGCGGCAATTGTTGTAACCATTTCGCTTTGTACCAACTAGCGGCAATTAAATTTGTATAAAACAGGGCAATCGTGTGATTTGAGAAAATTTGGTTGGGGCAATTTCATTATTGTGCGTCAATAAAGCACAATAATAATTGTGTCATATTGGTGCATTTGCGGCAATCGTGTGATCCTAGCTTAACACCGGTCGGCAAAAAAATAAAAAAAAGTTGGGACCAATAACTTTGTTCTGTGATTTGAATTGATTTTAGCGTGCTGAAATCCGTTTTTTTTCTATAAATTTTTTTTCGCCATTTTACTAAACAACTAAGAGTTGGATGCACAATTAGAATACACTTTACTCGGATAAAAATCTCTTAGCTAAAACCTTTTTTTAAATTTTAATTGCTTATCTAGTTTTATAAAATATAACACATTTTAATTTCACACTATAATACAAAAACCCGGTTGCTATAAAACTTTTAAATTATAAAAACAACTATTCGTTATAAATAAATTATAACTGTCTTACACTTTGGTTAACTTTCATATTGAAAGTAATACATAAAAAGCTTTCGCACAGTTATAAATCTCCTGTCTCTTAAAAGCTTTTGCCTTAAGGCTTTTTCGCTTAAAGCTTTTGCCTTAAAGCTTTTTCGATGTTTTAGGGGATATTTTTTCTGGTTTGGGCTTTAATATCTAGTTCTTTTGAAAAATAGCAAACGTGTGACTTTATTTTTACTATAAAAAGTGGATTAAATTTAAAAAAGCTTTTCAATACTGTAAAAGATAATTACGTTAAATATTGTGTCATTTGTTTGCCATAAAGTTATAACGTTGTTATGGCAAAACGATATAAATTAGAGCTTTTTTGCTCTTGCGTTAAAGTTTTATGTAAAAATGAGGAGTAAAAATCTCATAACAGAATTACGATATTTTACATCGTTACCCTTTTGTCGGGTACACGTAAGAAAGCTCTTATGCTAGGCTACACACTGATAATATTAAAATGTCTTATTTTATTATAAGTGCTTTTCGGCAGGGTTTATACAATAAAACATGAAGCATACATTTGGGAACACACACATTACTGATGTTTTTAATGCAGCTGGTCTAAAATATGAGAATTATTCTTTATTAAGAATTCAGTTCATTCTGTCACGAAGCATAATGTTAGGATAACAATTTGTGTTAAAGCTTCAGCAGGGGTTTTTGCATGTTACCATAGTGTATTTTTAGGCTTTAATGGTTTTAATATAAAAGTGGGTGCCATTTGCTGTTACTCTTATGTATAACAGAAGGGGAAGTAGACATTTAGTCCAGTTTGAAATACAGGGGTAGTTTATGCTAGAAAAAAACAATGTAGAAATTGAGGTGAGTTTTATGTTTCCAGTATAAGTAACTGTTATTTCAGGGGTTAAAAGAATTCAGCTGTTATTTTAAAATAAATTTTAAAACTGTTAAGAATTTTAGGAAACCGCAACAGACAAAGAAAAAATATTTTCACATTGTTACTGCTAACCAAACTATTTTGAACGAAACTGTTTAAACTAATTATCGTTACTTTAAGCAATTTATTGTCAGTAAGTATCCTAAAAGAAATAAGATGAATTCAGTTTAAGAGTTAAAATCTTCAAGGGTGAATATGAGGTTTCGCAAAAACCTAGAAACCACATTTCAAAATTGTAATCACCATTGCCCATTAGAGATGTCCACAAAAGTGAAAGGGATCCTAAATGAATGAATGATTTAATATGGTTTCTTTGTATATAAAACCATTTTAAATAAAGTTTGATGCCGATTGGATAAAGAAATATCGTTTCAAAAGGCAGCGTTTCCAATTGGCGGCTGCGCTTGTGAAATTTAACCGCACTCAATTTTTTTTAAAGGTATTTAAACAAACGTGTGTACAAGTCCCAGTGCAAGTCGCAACTCAAACTAATTTTCAAAAAGATATTTGAGAAATAGCTTTGAAAATCGTAAAAAAGTAATGGCTGTTGTCTTAAAAAGAGCGAGATTATGCTAAGCTAAAGATGGACCGGCACTTAAGCGGCGTAATTTTTCACATCTTAATTAACTTAATTTTTTATTCATTAAAAAAAGTGCAATAAAAAAATTTTGTTAGTTTTTAAATTAAAAAGTCGTACACTATTTTTTGTTGTTGTTCACCCTTCACCAAAGATAAAAGGGCATATATACGTTTTCCATTTGTAATTTTTGCAATATTGCAAAAGAGTATATATATTCTGTGTCCTTAGAAGTAGCAATGGTGATTTAACGATGTCCTTCTGTCTGTCCGTTGAAATGGGGTTTCCGAGACGACTGCCTCTAATTTTACCCAAAAATTCCATGCTGTTGTTTTTTATTTATTTTATTTTTATACAAAGTTTCCTAATTAGGAACAAGTATATTGGTTATCAATACACAACATCCGATGAAATTTGGGCGAGATTGGACAAGTAGGCGTGGCAAATGCCATACAAAATCATTAATGATTTCTGTATATTTGGAAAACGAGGCTCTCACCGTTTCCAAATAAGGTAGAAGCATATTGGTTATCCATTCACAATATCCAATCAAATGTGGGCGGGATAAGACAAGTGGACGTGGCAAAAAGCTGAATTTTTAATATTAAAAGAACGATATTTATATAAATTTCTGTTATTTTCGCACCATGGTCAATATACGGTATAGCCGAATATAGCACTCTTACTTGTTTTTCTTTTTGGGGCTTTTCTTCAATAACTTTGTTTTCGCCATTGATGAAGTTGAAGTGAGAACCGTTAATTTCCAAAAATACTTTTCGATTAAGAGAAAAATTCTTAAAGTTTTCCTTCTTAAATTTTCCAGGAATTTCATAGTTTTTTTCGATTAAAATCTCCTTCTACAACGATTTGTTTAAAAAATATTCCCTTATACCCTTTCGATATTTTTCCTTCTGGTTCTATTAGAGCTCTTTAGGCTTTTTACTTCGCTATTTCCCTTTTGTCTACTTAGTCATAAAACAAAATTATACCAGAGCACAAACTTTCTTAATTTTCATTAGCATTAGATCTATGTGGAAAAAAAATGTACAACCAAATCTGTAGCTGCAAAAGAAAAGAAAAATTTTGCGAGCAATGATGTAAAAAAATTAGTTTCTATCTGGGGAATTAAAATGCCATCACATATACGAGATCTTGTATATAAATAACACGCTCATCGTATGAATTACCTCCTATTTTTTTTATGCCAGTTCAACTGGTGCCTTCTACCTAGCAAAACTACAACAGCAGTGCTCAAAACATGTATCTGAATGTACTGTCCCCAGATACCTAAAGATACTAGCTCACGACTCAGGTGGTAAATGCTGAAAGCAGAAATTTTATTAAAAAAAAAATGCATTTACATATTTTTTTTCTTCTAAAAAGAAGCCACAAAACACACGAACGTGCAACAAGAGTGCACTACTCAATGAATATCCTTTGAGATTTGCTACAAGTTGAAAAAAAATTTAAGACAAACTGCAAAAGGATGCATATGAAATAAACAACAAATTACAAATGTAAATTCTTTAAATGAAACATTGAGAAATTGTTTCTTCTTTTTTCTTTCTTATAAGAAAAATCTTTGGCTGGATTAATATTGTGTTGTGGTACGAAATATCAAACCAAGAAGTTACGTTACATAATTAATTTTGGGCTTAGAGCAGAGAGAGGAAGATAACGTTAAAAAAATAAACGGCAAAATATTTTTTCTTTAATTTGAGATAATTTTTTTGGTTTCATTCCTTTCTAAGGCCTCTGTTCCCTTCTGCATGTGTGCAAATTAAAAGTAATTTCGTGTAGCAGCTGGTGATGTTCGTTGGATTGTGAAAATTTATTTAAAAAGGCAAAGAGTTTTAAAAAGGGACATTAATAAAAGGAATCAGTTTTTAAGTGTGCTAATTTACAATATTTTTAAAGTTTTTATAATTTAAAATTATTTTTATTAGTTATAAAGGCAGGTACGTAAAAATAAAATTTAGCTAAAAAGGCTGTTGCATTAAAAAAAAATAATATATATATATATATATAACAGATTATTAATGTCGCAATCTTTTGTGTCTTTAAACTAATACTCGGTGCGAAGGAATACATATTGGGTCTAAAACCTAAAAATGTCTTAAATCACTAATTTAGATGGTGTTCGACTTCTTGTGAGCAATTACGGATAAATATTTTGGGTATGCCATTAGTAAACGCAAATAATTCAAAATAAATCGAAATATGTATGTGAACATTTTTTATTATCCTGATGTGTGAAATCATGTTATCAAAAGTGGCGGAAGGACACTTTAAGCTGAAGGTCCACACCACACATATCCGATGCGTCGATGCATCTGCAAAAAAGTAGAATCAGTGTAAAATTTAATGGCCAAGTTACGCAGCACATGCGTAGAAGGCATATACACACACAGAAAAAATAGAAAATCAACTTTAATTAAACAATTCGTTCTTCATTCAGACAATTAAATATTTAACTAATTTTGCCCCTGCAAAGGAATTGATCATATCAATTAACGGATTTGTATTTTCGAGTCATGGGCCACAAATTTAGTCAATTAAAAAATTCAGACAATTAAATATTTAACTAATTTTGCCCCTGCAAAGGAATTGATCATATCAATTAACGGATTTGTATTTTCGAGTCATGGGCCACAAATTTAGCCAGTTAAAAAATTCAGACAATTAAATATTTAACTAATTTTGCCCCTGCAAGGGAATTGATCATATCAATTAACGGATTTGTATTTTCGAGTCATGGGCCACAAATTTAGTCAATTAAAAAATTAATTGCATAAACTACAAAATACACCACATATACACACACATTTCATTTTATGGATTTTGATTAAAAAAATCAATTGCACCAAACAAAAAATTATTTGAATAATTAATGTACACCAATTAATTATTTAATTGAATAATTTTTTGCAAACATTTTTTCTGTGCATCAAAAACATGAAGTAGGATTACTTTTCTACTTTTGCAAGTTCAGTTTTCTTAGGCCGTGCACTTGCCAGTTTAGTATCAAAGTAATTTTTGGGAAATCAAATTTTTAATTAACAAGTACTTGTTTGTCGTACTTTTTTTGTATTCCCAAAAATTACTTTGATAATAAACTGCCAAGGGCACGGCCTAAAAAAACTTCAGTTCAGTTTTTTTAGACCGTGCACATGCCAGTTTTTTATCAAAGTAATTTTTGGGAATACAAATTTTTAATTAACAAGAATTTTTATGTCGAGCTTTTTGTATTCCCACACAGCCTAAAAAAACTGAACTGACAACTTGCTTTATTTTTTGATTTTCTTGCGAAAACAATAAAGCAAGTTGGTCTTGGTATTTATTTTGTTTTTTCTCTTACAGCCAGTTCATCGATTTCGAACGTTAACGTTCGCATAGAAAATTACATTTAAAACAAAAACAAAATTCTAAAATCGTTGAACAGGGTGTTACTTACAACTAAAATTAGTGTTGGGAGAATTCCCACCAATTGTAGTGGGGGATGTAAGAAAAGATAAAGTCACTGTTTATTATTGTTGTTTTTATTAATGCTTTGATATTGTTACAAGTAAAACTGGGGCTTATAATTCTTATTGGCTTAACAGTTTTATTTGTTAAATATCTTAAGTTTTTCTAAATTCTATGGATGAAGTTTCCTGAAGATCTAGCCTAAGCAACCAGTGAAATGCGCATAGGAATAGCTAATCCCATCAACAATAAATTTCAGTGTTTTTATAATCAATAAACATTGGAAATAAAGCACGACTAACAAAATCACAGAAACAAGTCCAACGGTTTCAAATCAAAACATCGCCACAACGTGAGATGAAACGTCCATTGAATTTCCCGCGGAAAAGAGCCATTATTTCGTTGGTTTTGTGGAAGTGACACAAATATCGTCCAGGTCTACGTCCTAAATTTCTGGCCAAAAGAAGTCCGCTTGGTTCTAGCCCAAACAGTCACTCTTTTCGGATGCATCGGTTTTTCAACAATCACTTATGGATTCTCATTTGCTCAAATGCGGCAATTCTGCTTGTTAACGGATCCACTGAGATGCAAGTGCGCCTTGTCGCTGAAGATGATTTTCTTTGTAAATTCACCATGCTTTTTTGTCTTTTCAACCAACCATTCGGCGTATTGACGATGGTTGAATGTGTCAAACACTGAAACAAAGGAATGTGCAAAGAACTTGACCACCCTTAATTATAATTCAGTTATTTGTCTGGTTTTTTTTGTTCATAAATACTTTTTTTTATTGATTTGTTAAACTATTTGTGTTACATTCAAAGGTCTACCGTATACTAATTAAAATGGTAATGCTTTAAAGAATATTTTAAATAAATTTTTCTAACTTTTCTTAGTACATAAAATAATTCTTTTAACAATTTTATCTTTATTTTATTATATTGTTTTTTTTTTTGGCTCGAACGACCATTTCATTTTTATTGTTCCACTAAAGTCAATTTAATTAAAATTTTATGTTGTCTTCATTAACTTCAATATAATTTGGTGGTGATGTATGACCATAAAAATGTTGCATAACTTCCATTTTAATCTTTGTCACTTCACGCCCAACTTATCTTTCTCTACATCCCTTAAATTTAAGATTTATTAACATATAAATACATAAAAATCTCATAAAATATAATAGTATAATAAGAAAATGAAAGATGTAAAAATATAATAAATATAATAATAAAATTGGCATATATCCTTTTAATTCTAACAGTTGACATACATACTACCAAAAAAACTCATGTACAAATTACGATCATGGTAATAGACCCGTAAGTGAATAAAACAGGGATGGGAAATTTATATTTGTGAAAAGTATCTTTCGAGGCAAAGGAAAGACTAGATAGAGTCTCAGAAACTTGGAAAAAGTTGAAAATAAAATTTTTTTTTTTTTTTTTTTTTGGAAATAAAATCAAACTATCCATCCCTGCTTTATATGAATATTCAAGACATATTCATAAATATAAATACGTCTACGTATATTTCAGTCATAAATGCAATATGTTTAAATGTAAAATCTGTAAAGTATTAGCAACAGTTAAAAAGGATGCCATATCCTTTCTAAGCATTAATGTCTCTATGACTGTGCGTGCGTGTGTGATAAAAATTTATGTTAAATCGCAGAAAATAATTTGTTTATGTGATTATAAGCCAAATGATGATTTAGAATTTGACAAATAAAATATATACGTATTTTGTTATTTATACCGCCAAGAGAAAATTATTTCATGCTGTCTGTAAGAGTAAAGTGGTGATTTTTTTATACACAAATATATTTAAATTATATTTATTTTTTTTTTTTTTTTTTGGTTTAACATCACATCATATCGTAGTATCACATCACAACATATTGTGTAGTCTTATTTGGGTTGTAATGGTGATATTGGTCGTGTATGAATGACATGGTTTGTTTCATTTCATTTCAGATTGGTTGGGTTTGGTTTGAATGTTTGCTTTTTGTATGGTTTTTTTTTTGTGTTATATTTTAAATATAATCCTTTACGTTTTAATACCACAAAAATTTATGTATTATTTTTGTGTGTTGTTATTGGTCCTTTAAGTCATGGCATGAGTTTATAAAAAGACAAACAAACCAAAAGGACCTGTTTTTATGGACTCACTTCTTTATGGTTTTTTGTGTTTTATGGCTTTTGTAATGCTTTAAATATTTATAAATAAATTTATAATAATTGTAGGTTATAAATATTTAAATCGATCACATGATTTTTCAATTGAAGACCTTAGAGATGGTTTTATAAGTTAGAAAATATTTAAATAATTATAAAACTGCACTTAAAATTATTTCAAAAGGTTCGAAGGATCACTTTAACGGCTAATTTTAGATAACATACAAACATTATCGATTAAAAGAATTAATAAATATGGAAATTTTTACAAAAATTTCATATTCTAATGAAAAAAAAACATTTATTTTTCTAATAAAAGTTGGTTTTTTAATTCGACCTTTTCTTATTGGAATCTTCAAAGAAAAAAATAATCAAGCTCGAGGTCAGAGGGTTTTTTAATAAATGTATTTTATTGTATTTATTTAAATTCCTCCATTTATTTTTCAGTTTAAAATTGCTCTTCCTTATCTGATTATTTCGAGTAATATGGAACGAATTTGTGCAAAATCTTCTATGAATATATGTAATCCGCCACTATTTACTTTATAAATGTCATATTATTACACTCGAAGCTGATGTGAAATTGCAGACGTTGAGGGCGCCAGTCACACATATCGTTGACGGCGATCAAAATCTACTAACATTGAAACATTTTCAACGACGCACAGTGCGAAATTCAGGAAGTTTAGCGGAACTTTATTAAATTTTTTAAATACATAAAATGCATAAGATTACTCATTATTGCGGTTGCTTAATATCCCACCTCAAAAACCTCATACTCGGTTTGGGGATTTACCCTGCGAAACAACTCCAAAATACACCTGAAAGTTGCATTTTTTATTCAATTATACTTTTTGCATACAGAAAGATTTTCGATTTGTTTCAGTTAATAGAGTGGTACATTCAAACGGCAGTGCAGTAGGCCATGATTTTTACATAATTTATTTTATGAGAAAATTGTCAATTATTGGCATTTAAATAATTGCAAAATCGTTTCGTACTCGTGTGTGATTTGTTCGTTAAAAAAGTGATTTTTAAGAAGTAAGTAAATTTAGTTTTTTAACTTCGTTGGAGACTTTAAAAGGTGATACCGCATAATACCATCTTAAAACCCACAACATTTTAAAGGTATGTTTTTCCTCTATTGGGAACACAAAATATCTTCTGCGATATTTTGCGATCTTCTTTTAAATTAAACTTTTTCCAGAATGACTGCAAATTTCATATAACTGCATTTTCTAAAAGTGGAAGGAAGAACCGACATCGGACGCCATCATTGGTTTTGTTTTGGAAAAAATAGGCTTACCAGTGCTAACATCTGACGCTCTGTACAGTTTAAAGGCACCTGTTCGTGCGCTAGTTTGTAAAATACAAAAAAGGTGGTGGGAATCCAGTCGAAATTTAGCATAATTTCTATAAAAAAAAAATGCAACTCAAAGACTTAAAAAAAACACATTAATTTTTATTAAAAATTTAAAAAAATCACAAATAGAACTGGTTTACATGGTTTAAATAATTAAGTTCCGCTTAACTCAAGAAATTTTGCACTGTGCGACGGCGGCGAATATACAACCTTCGGCTATACCAAATAATGTAAAGTGCGACTTTTATGTTTGTTGTTTGCAAACGAGCTTAAAGAAAATTCGAATATATTATAAAAATATAAGAAGCAAAATAATTAAACAATGACATAATGTGCCAAGAACAAAATATTATTATTATTCCATGCATTTTAAATCGTTTTTTAGTGTTAAAAATGTTTCTTGCCCCATATGGTTGTTTCTGGTTGTTTAAATTTGTGGCATTTTTGTTTCATTTCACACATTTTAATCGAAAAGTTTCTCGACACGAGAGTTACAGAACTTGGGCCCTGGAGAAAAATCCCGATAATTTATGTATTCTCAAGAAAATAGATCGATATCTTTATGAAACTATTGATAAAATATAACAAAACACTTTATATTCCAATATAAAAAAAAAAACCATAATATTTTTTTTATTGTAAAGTTAAATCTACTTTAAGTAGAAATCGATAACTTAAGGAAACGTATATGTAGATGTCTATTTTATAATCAAAAAGAAAATTTCTTAGAAGTTTTATTAAATAACGTGTTCAAAGAACCATCTGAAAAGTACAAAAATATAACGGCTTTTTATATATTTCGTACAAATATTCAGCCATGCTTTGCAAAAAAATAATTATTTCGATAACTTTTACATTTTAGTAAAAGCTATCGATAACTTTTGATAAGTTATATTAAATATCAACCATTTTTTTATTTAAAAAATATATCAATATCCTTTGTCTCCTGAAAATTGTTTTAAGAATTTTTATAGCATTAAACAGTTATCGATATCGACTAGTTTATAGAAATGTATCGAGAACTTTCGTAATATATTAAAATGTTATCGAATTTTCAAGTCTGTAAAACGTAATTGAGAGTACCTTATTGGTCGAAAAAAGAGACTTATCGAAAATAACTGATATACGTAAAACGCAAGAACTTAGAATCTTATTTTTATACACTATGAATATAATTTTTATAGTTTTTGTTATAAAATTCTGTTTAATAGAGAAATATTTTTATAATATTTGTCATACATTTTTTTTATTACATTAATCTTATTAAAAACGACTTTTAAAATTCTTGCGGTTTTCGTTTTCGATTTCCAGCACACCCCTGATAGTCTTTACAAAAATTATCGAAACAAAAATTTCAAGTCTGTAAAAAAACTTCTGTAATCTATTGAAACCCTTTTTCTTGTTTCTAAAAAAACTTTTCTAGTAACGAGAAAAGTTGCTAGTCTTAAGAAAAGTTATCGAAGAAACATGTTCAGTCTCTAAAATATTATCGAAAAAACATTTTTAGTTTTCAAAAAACTTATCAAAAAAAACTTTTTTAGTCTTTGGAAAAATTATCGAGTGCTTTTTTAGTTTATAAAGTAAAGTTATCAAGATTAAGATTAAGAATAGTTATCGAGATATAACTATAAAAGAGACATTATAAAAAAGTTATCAAAAAAAACTTTTTTTTTGCTTAAGTTATCGAAAATAACTTTTTTGTCTACAGAAAAGTTTTCACAGAGAACTAAAGAAAAGTTATACAGAGACATTTAAGATATCGAAAAAATTTTTTTAGGCTTTAGAAAACTTCTCGGCATTTTTGTAGCCTTTAAGGGAGTTAACCTACAGAAAATTTGAAATTCTGAAGTCTACTAATAAGTAAGTAAAATAAATTTTTCTTCTGTGCACAATCTGTACAAAAATCACTTATAAAGCTTTATTAACCTTTAACTTCCTTTAACGATAAATTAAAAATACATAAAAATCCCCCATAATAATACCCCCATTAAGAATTATTTATCCAAACTTGTAAGCTCGAAAAAGAAACGCTCAACATTAAAACAGCTTCCCATTTGAATTCATTCCTTTTTTTAACGAATTATTTTATGCTTTTATTATTTAATGGCACAAGTCAATCATAAGCAAATCTCATAATTTTTTATAAACTCATATTCACTAATCTTTTGATTTACTCTTTCTATACGTGCAACATATTTACACAGCTCGTGCAGCACAAAATAAATAAAAACAAACAAACAATTCCTGCTTCATCAATAACACGCTTTCGCACACTCACACACATAAACCAGGGCATGTGATGGGGTTTTTTATTTAAATTCAGCGCATTCATCATTCACCAAGACATTGTGGTGGGAGTTTAAAATGAAAAAAATATTTATGTATATTTATATGACTTTATTTACGAAATATAATCATAAAAAAATATATTTCCAGAAAAAACAAAAATAATAATAATACAAATATGCCATATCATCAGAAAATAAACAAATACCCAAACCTGAAATATTGGTTAAAAACATATGGCGGTCTTGGCATTCATATTGAACATGCATAAATACATTAAGGCAAATCTTTATAGTCTTTCTTCTCAGCTAATAACACATTTGGCTGCAGAAGGATACTTATACTCAAACCTCAATAAACCATAAAAATACTTATAAAAATGAGATAAATAAAAACATAAAATGGTTAAATGCATTCCACTCATCCGCTTTCTGCCAATGTAAAATGTTAATGGGTTTTAAGCAACAGCAACAGAGGAAACGAAATCGTCATCTATGTGTCGTGTCTTGGCGATGATATGTCAGGACAAAAAGACAAAAGCTTTAAACCAGGGCATTTATTTGGGTTGTCTTTGTTGTTATTATCTGAACACTGTCACAATGAAAGTCAAATTTATTGGAGTCGTACTTTTTAATGGCATAATAACGTAATCGATTACTTTTCTATAGCATAAAAATGTTAAGGATACCTATTGTAAAGGTTAAAGAAATTCCGATAACTTACGTATAACATAAGGAACTTACCGATAACCTTTCTATTGAATAAAATATATTTAAAAACAATGTAAAATTGTTATTTTCTATTAAATCAAAACGTTTACTTAATGTAGAAATAGTTTTCGGGAAAATGTTTCTCTGATTTCGATGATCAAGATGATTAAGAACTAGAAATGCGATATGCATTTTATTGGTTACAAATCTTAATATTTTAAAAGTAATGGAACTTTTCTCGCATTGTTTTTTTTTGCTTGCAATATTCCAATATCTTAACAATTTTTCCTTATTTTGCATAGAAAATTTTGTTAACAAAATGTTTTGATAGAAAACATTTCGTTAAACAAATGCTTTCATAGCAAATATTTCGTTTACAAAATATTTCCATAGCAACTATTTCGCTAACAAAATATTTTCGTAGATTTTGTTTATTCAAATTTTTCGTTAATAATAAGTTTTTTTTTTTAAGTATTTCGTTAGAGATACAATGAAGTTTTCTATAAAAATATTACTATAACGGCAACAGTTACAGTATCAAAATGATCATAGAAAATATTTCGTGAAACAAATGCTTTCATAGCTGGTATTATTTCGCGAACAAAATGTTTTCGTAAAAAAAAAATTCGTTTAAAAAATTTTTTCATTAAATTTTTTTTGTTAAAAAATGTTTTTATTGAAAGTATTTTGCTTCGTGAAGTGTGCGTGGCACCTCCAATACAAAGGCAATATGAATATTCCTATATCTGGAGACCGGTTACAGTAGAAGCTTTGAAATTTTGAACAAATAACTTGGTTATCAATACACAACATCTGCCAAAAAGTGAATTGTTTTGGCGAAGTATGCGTGGCACATCGCATACAAAGACAATGTAGTTTTCTATGTATCTTAAGAACGTTGACAGTAACAGTATGCCAATTTAGGAGAATATCATGATTATCAATACACAAGAACTGTTAAAAAGATGGAAAAGTGGGCGTGACACCTCCCACACAAAGACAATATTACTTCCCGTTTATCTGGAGAACCTTTTAAGTAAAAGTTTGCATATTTGAAACAAATAACTTGAAATTGAATGCAAAACATCAGCAAAAAAAAAGTAGACTGGATTGGAAAAGTAGGCATGGCATCTCCGATACAGAGACTCTTTACATTTCTTTAGGGTTGAAGAATGGTAACAGTAAAAGCATTTAAATTTAGTAAAAATTACTTTGTTATCAATACACGAGCTTAAGAAATCTAACTAAATTTCTTCGATGGGGCTAACGACCAGTGCGCTGACGAGTTTTTCATTAAATATTTTTGTTTCTTTGTTGCGAAATTTTTCAAAATTAATTTTTTGTTAACCAATTTTTTTAATAAAATTAATTCTTTAGCGATTTTTTTTATCTGAAATTTTTTGTTAATTAAGACGAAACCGTTTTCTTCTTCGGGGCTGTATATTTTGTTTTTAGCAAAAAAATATTGGTTTGAAAAATTCGTTGCAATTCTATTAAAAGGGTTTCAATTGGAATCTTCTTGACTTAACAGCTTAAAGCAATTGATTTAAATTGAAATAAGAAACCAACAGCCACTTTCTAAATAATTGAGTTAAAAAACGAGTGACTGTTTCAAAGTCAAAAAAATCTCTTAAAAATATGTAAATCGTTTCCATTGGCAACTAAATGAATTTGTTAAATAACTCAACATTCCCTTACAAATTTTCTTTTTTATGCTTTAAACACATATTTCAGAAAATTTGTGTAGAGAAACTGCACTCCTTTTCATCCTTTTAATTTTGTTCAATTTGTTTATTTTTTTTTTATTCTTTGCGATAAAATTTAGCATTGTCACAAATTTGTTGGTCACAGCTGTTGCTTATGGCAAAATATGTAGAGTATTTACTACTAAATATTTTATAATACACACACTTTTTAACTCATCCTTTCTCTCTTCGAATTTTCACGCACACTTACTTAAATTATCACACACACACAGATTTAAAATATGAACTTAATAAGGACTTAACTCTAACACTGACATTACTTTGCCAAAAAGGGAGTTGAACTTTTGTGTATCCTTTTCTTTAAAACAAAATTTTGCATGTTCTGGTTGCTCCTTCCCTGTATAAAACATGTGTTAGATGCGACATCGTATGTGTGTGTTGAGTTTTTTTTCTATCTAAAAACATTTAAAAAATGATTTTTTAATAAAGATAAAATTATATTTTTTTTTTGTTAAATTATGTTCAAAGGATTGTATGCTAAAAAAGTGCTTAATCATAAGTAATTCTTTAAACAAATTTCCTTCCATACAACAGACTCCGAACCAACAATATTATCGTTCTAACAAATTTTTTTTTCTTACAACACTTTTCTTATTTATTAGATGTTGCTACCAGAGCTACAGGGTGGCCGAAAAATTAAAATTGAAAAATACACTACACTGTTGATTAACGAGTTAAATAACTGAATTCTATTTAAATAACTCACGACTAATTACTTCAACGCAACAAGCATTTCGCTGTTTTTCAATGTGATAACCGGACGATCAAAGAAACGTCGTTCAATTACACGTTTTGCCAAAAAGGTGTTGTCTTAGACCTTTTCCGTAAATCGGAAGTGCTCAAACAGCTCTCAACAACAAAATACATTTGGCGCATGGCAGAAAGTGTCTGGGTAGATCCAACATCGTCAACAAGGCGACATTTGACGAAACTTGCATCCATTTCATGAATTCCGAACAAATCTCATAAGTTCTCCTTCAAATTGAAGCTTGTTCAAGAGCTTAAACCTACCAACAAGGCGAATTAATTATTCAGGTGGCATTGAAAGCACAGCTGAGCTACTTTTATCTTACTTAGCGAGAGGAATGTCCAAAGTTGCTTGTGTTTTTCACATATCGACCAACAAAGGCAAAAACTAAAATAAAAAGTTTTTTTTGGTCACCGTTTACATTAATTCGCTTTGCCTACCGTATTATTTGATAATGCGTGACGAAAGAAACTTGTATTCCATTTTAAGGGAACGCTAGCAAACAAAATTTCAGAGTATACTAAGCAACCTACAAATATAGGGATATTTATTTTGATGTAGAATTGCATTCGAAAATAACGCATGGTCCATATTACTTGGAGAATAAAGTCGATAATGCAGTTATTGGGCGTATAACTTCAATCGTCTGTATTGTTGGCAAATTTATAGTTTTTTTTATTATTAAACATTAAAGCAGTATTAACTTTTTTATTATACGACCCGACATTTTCCTATCTTTTTTTTTAAGGCCAATAATTTATTTACCCAATTTTGTATTATAAAGTGAAGGGTATTTCAGTAAATGCTAGTCGGACGGGACAATGTCTAGAGGACAAGTGAGGGAAAACTTTCCAGTAAAAACTTCGCTTACTTTTTCAAAATGAATAGCTTCTTTCTGTCATTATTTAGTAGTTTTATTCTATAACTACTTCTGTAATTATTTCTAAAATTCATTGATTCTTTCAGTATAATTGAAAGTAATGCTTTTATATTTTCCTGATTATTAAACACATTATTTTGTAGGCGGAGTTTTGAGTGTGTTCTGTACAACATTTTTCGAAACGGTTTTGAACTGGTTTTGCAACAGGTGGTCTTTCTGGATGGTCCATGCTTGCTTCAAGCGAGTTAGTGGTGTGATCGTCTCGTCGAATTTTATCAGCTTGAAATAGAAACAACCTTTCTGGTCCTACCAAAAACAGAACAAACACTTGTCGCCATGAATACTTGGTTTTAACGTTGACTTGGCTGGTTCGCAGGACTTCAAGTGGAAATTCTTACGCTTTAGGTACGCTTTTTATAACGGATAAAAGAAACCTCTCGGTTCCGACTAGTATGACAACCAATTCCTAAAAGTTTCGGGTGTTTTCAACAGCTTTTGTAAGTTTTTCCCGAGTTTGAAAGCAATGCATTTAATCCATTATCTTCGAAGTTTTTTGAGCTGACGTAATTTTATTCCGTCTCAAAATCATCACTTGTATTGGACCTTAACGGCATTTTCAGTAAACGTAATATTTTAAGAGGTACCTATTTTAATTGACGACTCTATTCGGCGGTAAATTCACAAATGTTAATATAAATAAGCCACAGCGCAACTTAAAATAATATTTCAGAAGAAATTGCACCGATCGTTCAAACAAGAGTATTAAAATATTCTTAGAAAGACAGCCACTATGCGGTCCTAGGAATGGACCGGAAAGTATAGACTAAGTACTCGCATTTCCATGCTTCCATTGGAACACCCTGTATTTTTAAAAGGGGTGGCAGATACTATTTTGCTACCAAATGTTGTGGCAATAAACATTTAAAATTATTGCTTAATTCTTTGGCAACGAAAGGGTGTCTTCGAGGGTTAATAAAAATTTATGAATTTAAAACACTGTAAAAATGTTTTGGAGTAAAAAAACTTAGTCAATTATTTAAATTGTTTTAAACTTTTTAATTTAGAAATTGCTTTGGAAGGGAGAAATTTTTTTTTGAGCAACCGGTGAGTTGACCTTGATAAAACATATTAAAAAATTGACTGCTACAACTTTTTCTTTAAGAACAGTAAATTATTATTAATTAAGTATATTTAAGCTGGTCTGTCGAAAATTGCTTCAAGTTTTTGTTTCCGAATGTCATGCGAAATTGATTCAAATTTCAAAATTATAAAATATTTGTTAAACATTTGAATTAGTACGAAAAATAAATTTTTTTTTTGCTCTTAAGCGATTAATTTGAGAAATACTTAAAATATAACACTGTTACTGTGAGCGTCTAAAATGCCGAGTTTTTGTTTGTTATATGGTTTTGAAACTGGCAGTGTTTTCTGCTAGGGATACAAGTAATAACCAAAGCCTTAAACGCACTAAAACACCCTTATTAGAGAGCACGACTTCACGAAACATTTATTTTCACAATATTTTCCAGTTAAGACTCAATCAATAAAGCAGGCCATAAACTAGAGTATACTTTTCCTAGGAATTGTGTCGCGAATATGGCGAAAATATGTCATTTCTGAGTACAAATTCGGATTCAACGAAGTTCAAAGCCTTATTAAAGTTTACTCAAGTCCCAGGGTTTCGACTTTTTTCAAATTTAGCAGGCCTGTGTAATCAAGATAATCGTAAATTTTACTTGCTTGTCGGAAATAATCGACATTATATTAAACGTATCACGTTATTGATGTTTAACAGATGGCGTATCGTGTACACGTGGCTTGTGATTTAAATACCTTTTTTTAACGTTTCCAAGCGTTAGGATTTCTTCAGAAGCAAGGAATTTGATTTGCACATAAACTATAGTAAAGAGGCGTTAATAGTCGGGTTTTTGTGTCTGAAATGTTGCTCGAAGGCCATATCTAGTCATTACTAGCGATTCAAAATTGGCCAATTTCGACATCTTGAAGCTTAAGAAATCGTTTGTTAAACACAGCCGAATAAACGCAAAATAATGATGTGTATTGGCTAGGACTAGAAGGATCCCATCTATTTCGACCTGCTGCAATCGGGGAAGATGTTCATAGGGTTACTGTACCGATCATAATTTGTTTGAAGGACCAACGCTCGACCACATCTTGCGAGACGAGTTGAAGGATAAAGTCTGGTACTCTGTTCAACATTTCACGTCATGAAATAATGTTGATAGAATTGTACTGTGTTCATTTTCTGAAAGATTTCCGAAATCTTTATGGCAGCATTTGCCTACAACTGCGAAATAATGTTAGCTGGAGTTATTTCACGTGGAATTTTTAGCAAAAGCAAAAAAGTATGAACTGATTGTTTAATTAGAAATAAACAATTAAAATAATTTTTTATCCATATTAACTTACTTTTTCTTAAACAAAAATAATTTTAGTTAAATACACGTGGGGTTTGTTTACATACGCAAAACAATGTCGCATACTTTGCAGGAATAAAAACGCCAAATCGTACAAACTCGCATGATAGGTAACATTGATACATGTCAAAATTTTCGGGTGAAATAATTAATGATGCTCATCGTTTTACACAAATTTGAACAGAGTACTAAACTTTATTAAGAAAGAAGTGGCTGAAAAGTATTGCATTTTCCGCCTTGTAGGCCAAACCCTGGCCCATTTCACTCAAAAAAGTTTTTCTTCAGTGCAGTGCATCCGAAATTAGAATGATTCCTTCTTTGCCTTAAAAAATTAGCAGTTATTTTGGCGCAAAATACATATTCTACTAAAAAGATGAAAAATGTCTATTGCTAACGGTGTCATTCACAAACACGGGGGCATTTAATAAGCTCTTAACATTAACGGAAAGCATAATGGCAGGTGCGAACGTAAATCAGAACCACAACTGCCCTAATGTGCAATTCCAAGTTTGTTTTTCCGTCCGGATTGGTCGACGTGATACAACCGATCAATGCGTTTTTGACGAAGGGATACTTTCGGGGATCACGTAATGTTTGTGGCTTAAACCCAAAGTCACGGGAAGGGATTATCCCACAAAAAGGCTGATTTTTGACCACTTGTGAGAGAGTTTGGCGTAAGGGAGGACTATCCATCGCTTGCATATTTCAAAAAACAGCGCAGGTTAGATAACTCCAGCTCCTAAACAAGGAGCAGGTGCATAATATTGACGGGTTATGCACTCCAATTGCTATCGTGGGGTGTAAGTTGGTTTCACACTCAGGGGAGGTTGTTTGTCACCATGAAGTAGACTAACGCGACGGGTATCCACGTAAATCTTTTTTCTGATCTTTCCCAAAGTTCACTTAAAAATCTTTTCGATGCATACACAATCAGCAAATTGTGCATCGTTAAACACCATGATGCATTTTTGACTTTGATTGCAAAATATTTTGGTGATTTTAACTCACCCAAATCCCTTATAACGAAAATTTTACACCTAATAAAAGTTAAAATTCCAGATATGAAAACAAATTTCCTTAACTGGTACAACTGTGTATGTGTGCTCGTATTTCAATGTAGATAGACAGTATCAACATATTACCCAAAACTAATTCCACAACATCTGTTAACACTCACAATTGCCATATCTTTAAAAAAAAATTCTAAAATCCGTAAATTTTTTAATTTAATTAAAGAATCCCAAGTGTATCTGACTTTTTTTTAATAATCTTCTTAAAATTAAGGTTCAGCAATTTTTATTTAAGAATCTAATGGTCACTTAGTAATAAGAAATTAGAATTCGACGAACTTTCTTAGAATTCACTCCTTTTTTAATTGGCTTCATTACTAATTATGTATTTTATCTTTTTATTAAAGTATTTTAACAAGTCAGAAGAAGCAAATTCCTTTACAGACACGTGACACTTAAAATATTTTATCCTTAAAATAAAGTTATTACTGTGAAAAAGGACATTTGTTGTTATTTAAAACTTTTTTTGTTCTTTTGCATAAAATTAAATTATGCTTTGTCAGCTTTTTATGTAAAAGATTTAAAAAGGGTGAGTGTTTGTTTTTTTGGTTCTTTAAAACAGCAAAAGGAATTTCAAATAAGAAATATCATTTCATATTAATTTTAAAAGACAATTTTCATAATCAAGCTATCCGGAGTTACGAAGAAAAAAGAATCTTTGTTTTAAATTCCTAAAAAAATATTCGAACAAATAGTTCGAATGAAATAAAATAAATAATTGGATTTATACTTTAGAAACCTCTTTGATACGCTTTTAAAATAAAAAAAAGGTAGGGAAGCTAAGAATTTGTAAAATTATTTGTTTTTCGATAATGAAATATGAAGAGAATTTGTCATAAGCTCGTTGGCATCCGTTTTTAATATTAAAAAATTTCTTTAATTTATTTACAACAAGTAGAAAAAGGGCATTGTAAATAATTCTTTTAGCTGCAAGCGAAATTTTTTAAACATGCTATGATTAAATAGGTCACTGGCCACTTAAACTAGCAGGATCCATTGGACACTTGTGGCTGTTTAAAGAACTATGGAATGGCTGTGGCTTAGACCCAATGCCCGAGAAATGTGCTTAACACCAGGAGCTGATTTCTTATCGGTCTGTTTATTGTGGAATTTTTTCGATGCAAATTTTTAAAATTAATTGGGAAACACTGGTAAAATAAGACCAGGGACAAATGTATTAAATATACTAAAACCGCATTTAGATTATGCAATTAACGCGTAGTTTTTTTTTCTATTTTCTTTTAAAGTTGCTACGAAACTCTTTTCACATTTAAGCCTGGTACTGTGTTCAACATTTCACGTGAAATGCTGTCAAAACGCATATGAAAAAAACTTGTGCGGAATATCTATGATATAATGTTGATAGAGTTGTACTCTGTTCATTTTGTGAAAAAGTTGGGAAATGTTTCTGGCAACATTTTTTTACAACTGCGAAATAATGTAAGCTGCACTTATTTCACGTGGAATTTTAAGCAAAAGCAAAAAAGTAACAACTGATTATTAAATAAGAAATAAAAAATTAAAATAACACAACCGGTAACAGTTTTTTATCCATATTTATATTCTTTTTTATTAAATTTTTTAATAAAAAAATAATTTTTAGTTAAATACATGTGCGGTTTGTTTACATACGCAAAACAATGTCGCATACTTTGCAGGACTAAAAACGTCAAATTGTACAAACTCGCATGAAAGGTAACATTGATACATGTCAAAATTTTCGTGTGAAATAATTAATGTCGCTCAACATTTTTCACAAATTTGAACAGAGTACCAGGCTTTACATTAAAATTTTTTTCAAGCATTTTTTCAATCAAATGTAAAAAAAACAACTGTGTTGTCAACCAACCATTTTCTATAATTACTAAGCGATTAAAAATTCTAATAGATACAAATAAAAATCGCAACTTTTTTTTAATATGTAATACATATTCTTTTATTATACAAATACATACCGCACTTGATCATAAAGAGGTTATTAAATCAAAATTTAAAAATTTTCAGTAGAAGCAAAACTATTTTAATTTTAATATTAAAGGCATGTGAAAAAAGATTTTTAAACCACCTGAAATTTTTATAGCGGGTAAATATATAAATATTACGTGTCGATTTTTCCAAAAGGCGAAAAATAAAAATTTCAAGCTCATACCCTCTTTGTGAATAAGTGCGATATGTATGTATATACATATTTGTAATTACAGTCGAACTTCCCTAAAGTGAATCTCCACGGGGATAGACAATTATTTCACTATATAGAAACTTCATTATAAAGAAATATTTTTTTTGTTTGTTTTTTATTTATTTAAAATAATCAGGTATTTTTGTTTGAACTACATACATATAACTGACTTGTTTTTTAAAATGATAATGTACTGGAAAGAATTCCAAACTCTTTAGCTATATCTTTTTTCTTTGATGTCCTTTCTTCTACTTTATTACATACTAATAACTTTTTTCAAGAGAAATGCTACTCCGGTGCGTCATTTTCGTTCACTGAACTCGGGCAACTGGTGTAAAAAGTCAAATCATTAACTTTTTTGTTTTCATTTACGGTACATTTCTTAATTTCTTAATAAATAGTGTTGCTAACAAGTGTAAAATAAATCTGAAAAAAATAGTTCACTATATGGAGACAAAAAAAACACGTAAAATGTATTTTTGGTTCCAAAATTTTATTCATTGTAAAAAAAAAATTCACTGTATGCAAATTCATTATACGGAGATCAAAATACATTGAAAGTGGAACGAAAAAGTTGTGTTCTTGATTTATGTTCATAATAAGGAGAACTTCATTGTATAGAAGTTTACTATAAGGAAGTTCGACTGAATTATTAATTCAGTTTTAAAATAATCTCTATAGCAAATATTTAGTTCTAATTAAAAAATGTGCTTCCTTAATAACGTACTTTAAAAAAGGGACTTTTTTTTTAAAATGTACTATTTTTAGAAACCGGCTTTCTGGAAAAACTACGATTTTTTAAGACATATTTACACTTTTAAAATATATAATTCCTAAAAAGATAACTTGGAATAACATTCATATTTAAAAAGCAACACGCCAATTACAAAAAGGTTAAAATGTTTTTTATTGTTAAAAGTGCACAATATTTTTAAGTTTTGATTGTAAAATTAAAAAAAAAATACAGTTGAATTTTGATTAAGTTTGTGTTTTTAACCCTTAATTAATTTAAAATATTTTTATGAAAGCCGAGTTTTTTCTTCAGCAAAAAGTTGACAACATTTCGAATAAAAAATATTAAAAAACGAAAAAAAAAATAGAAAAAATGACAAAAACTAATAAAATGCCTATGCATGCGTCGTCGTGCAACTTTTTCAACCCCTTTTTCTTTCCTACACCTCTTGCTTACAAACAAAATGTTGCATGCAAAAGTTGCGGCGCTAATTGCATAATGTAAATATGGTATTATTCATTGATGTTTTTTACGTTAAACCAAATGAAGGGAAACGCAAGTTTATTGCATTACTTTAACACTTTTAAAGCACTGTTTTCTGCAGCATATCAAAGTAATACATTGTCTTTTAAGTACCACTTAATTGTACTCAATTTAACTCAATAATTTTACATTAATTCTTAAACACATTATAAAAAGTGCATTATCATTACTGCCCGTCTATACCAGAGATAATTATTGCGAAATGTATTGCAGTAAATGTCAAAATTATGTCATCTTTAATGTCGACAGCAATTTTTTGTACATATTTATTGCCGGCAATTGATGTTGCAATAATTGTTAGTCCATTTTTGTTGACAATTATTGCTAAAATGCCATATAAGTTATTTAAGACACAAACCATGTGTGCTTTTTTTTAATTTCAATTAAACACCCAATAACTACCCTAGAGGGAAGCGAACTGGTGGTAGAGACCGGTTCTAGTTCTAACACTTTATATGAATAAGACCTATAACTTTTACATGGGGTTGTCATTGGAGGGGGTCAATTGATACCATTTCACCAGTCACAGACAGGTCTATTCTCAATGAACGTGCTTAGTGTCAGTTAGTAAAATGTGTTGTTATTTCAATAAAACAAGTCCTAGAATTAAATTCAAGAACCAAGTTTTAGAAAGTACCAAAAAATGTGCCACAGCACCGGTGAAGACTGTACCAGTTAAGGGATTGGTTCTTCTTTCACTGGTCATGAGTCCTTTCATTTTGTACATCTTCTGTTGGACCAATTGACACAAATTTCCCACAGGGTACTTATGCTGGTATCAGAGATTCGTTTTCCATAAGACTTATTTTTTTCCATTCGGAGTTATTTCTTTGAATATGGCATACTTATTGCTAAGTGTATTAATTTAAACAATTTTAAAAAACATATGTACATTTCTTATGCCTTCTTAAGTTCTCTGAACTTAATTGTGTCTGGTTTTAAATCCTGTTTTTCAATTATTAACTTTATAGACCTCCAGGCTTGTGTTTAACCTTTATTTAATTACTTTTTTTTAAGATAGAAACACACTTTTATACACACCACCAAAAAGATGAAAAGGTATGTTGATTTTGTCATTCAATTTGTAACACATCAAAATAATCATTAGAGAAACTATAAAGTATATAATATATTCAGGATCCGAATTAAAACCGCAAATGATCAGGGCATGTCCTTCCGTCTATTGCTATCGTATTTAAAAAAGACGGAATGACAGGTTATTTTTTGATGACAGATATATTTATGTATCATTAAAAAAAAAAAATAATACCACGATATAGCCATGCCCTTCCGCCAGTCCATGCATTTAAAGCACGGAGAGGTCGAGTAGTGTTTTGTCCGTCGTGCTGTTAACACGTTTTTTCTTTATTGTCCCCGTGTTCTCGTCCTTTAATGTTAAAATTAAATTACTGGTGTTTACGTCGTCCGTCAATTAAATAGAAAAAAAAAAAAAAAATAAATAAACAAAATAAAATAAAAAATTTAAATAAATACATAAGAAATAGTTTAAACTTAAAACAATAAAATAGACCAACAATTTTACATATTAAACTAAAAACACAAAATCCAAAACAAACAAAAAATATACAAAAAACATAACTGAAAATATTTAAAAAAAAAACACACAACACTTAAAAAGAAAAAATACAATAATAACACTCACTTAATATCTGTGGCTTCAATTCGAAATAAAAAAAAAAAAAAAAAATAAAACAAACAACAAAAACAATAAAACAAATTTCAACTCTTTTAAAAATTTAATTTCCAATAACAACTAAACAAGTGCACAATCATCTACATAAATAACCTACAACACACATCAAATACACAACCACACAATATCAGGATACATTTACACCTCGATATACGCGATTAAAAATATATTTTTTTGGCAATGACCAAACGAGGGGCTTTTATGTCCCCGTTTACAGTGCCATTGCTGTTCACTTTTCCCATACCATCTTTCTACGAAGTTTAATTGGCATCATGCCAGATTGCTGTTGGTTACTTAATGACAAAGGCATAACACTGGCCATTGAGTAACTTTCTCAGCAGCAATTTGGTATTTTTGTCACGTTTACTATCGTAAGGAGTATTGCCTTGAATCTTCTTAATTTGTAATGACAGGTAGATTTCGCATAGACTTCTGCAATATACGCGGATTGAGAGCGAATTATTTCTCTTTATATGCTCACATTCGCTTCCATCGGCCGGATGTTTTCGCCTTATGTGAAACCCAGGTGTGTGGGGATGCTGATCCACAGGATTTTCCCATACCTGGGTATCAACTTCTATCCCTTTTTTCTCTTCATAGGGGCCTTGCTATGTACATTCGCAACGATGTTGTGTACCAGTACCAGCAACATCTTACATGTGGTGATGCGGAATTTAGTTCCCTCTGGGTTAAATTCCGGATCAGGACACACATGTTGCATTTCGGATTTCTGTATAGAAGTCCAAACATGGAAACGGCGGCTTCCCTTAATGGCTTTGACGCCCTTTCCGATACCATTTCTAGAATCCTGGAAAGTTGTCCGAACAGTGAAATTGTAGTTGCTGGCGATTTTAATGTCCACAACTGTTCCTGGCTTCGCCATTCGAGCCATACAACTCCCGAGGGCCAATACGTTGAGTTATTCGCCGCGCATAACCACTTAGCGCAATTAGTGAATGAGCCAACACACAATTCGTGTGTTGTAGGGCAATCTCGAAATACTCTTGACCTTTTTCTCACTTCTCACCCTGAAAAGTACGAAGTGAGAACACTCGATCCTCTCGGGAATTCGGATCACAATACCATTTCTGCTTACTTTTCATATTCGGCACTTCATAGCGTTTCGAAAGCAGCCCCGAAACGCTCGATTTTTATTTATGAAAAGGCTCGTTGGGCCGAGCTTAACGAATTTTACCGGCATTTCAACTGGAAACTTTGTTTCCTTGACAATAATGTTGATGCCGCAGCAAAAATGGTCGTAAATGTAATTTTGCTTGGAATGAAACTTTTTATTCCCTCGAAGCAAATTTCGGTTAAACCAAAACTTAAGTGTTGGTTTAACCAGACGTGCAAAAATGCAGTCAGATCCAGAGAGGAGGCGTTTAGTAGTTGGCGTTTGAATAAAAACGCAACTACTGATCACCTACGAAAGAAGGCAAGATCTGAGTGTGCCAAAGTACTTAGACGGGAAAAATTTCTACACGAACAGCGTCTTCGTGCTAAGGTCCTTGCTGCTCCTCGGGGCAGTAAGACCTTTTGGTCCTTCGTTAAAAGAGTAAGGGACAGTGCTAGTTCTTCTATCCCAGCGCTTTTAAAGGACGACCAAATATTTACTGACCCGATTGATAAAGCTAACCTCTTGGCTGAACTGTTTGCAAGTAATTCGTTCTTGCCGGAAAGCAATCAATCACTGCCCGTGGTCGGAAGAGTATCATGTACTATGCCCAAGATATTTTTCCGATCACGCGCAGTCAAAAGGGTTCTTTCGGATCTTAACGTAAACAAGTCACCGGGGCCGGATGGCATATCAGCACTGGTATTGAAACAGTGCTGTTCGACGTTAGCTCGTCCGTTGGCCAACCTTTTCAGCTCTTCGTACCGTGCGGGAATCTTTCCCTCTTGCTGGAAGGTGGCCAATGTTCAGCCAATCCCCAAGAAGGGTGAGGCTACTAACCCTGACAATTACCGCCCAATCGCAATTTGCTCTTCGCTCTCGAAGGTGATGGAGAGCATGGTTAATTACCATCTTGTGAAATATCTGGAGACGAATTCACTTCTCAGTGACAGACAGTATGGTTTTCGTAGTAGCCGATCTACAGGAGACCTGTTAGCGTTTCTTTCAGAACGTTGGAGTCGGTCCATTCACCGCTTTGGTGAATGCAAAGTGGTTGCTCTGGATATTTCCAAGGCGTTTGATCGAGTGTGGCATGGTGCGCTTGTGTCAAAGCTTATTGCTTTTCGTGTCGGTAATGATTTCTCTCGATTTATATCGAGTTTCCTCAGTGATCGCACTATACGTGTTGTTATAGATGGGATTGCATCAAACGAGTTTCATCTGAATTCAGGGGTACCGCAAGGTTCTGTCCTTTCTCCTACGCTATTTCTTATATTTCTTAATGACCTTCTTAGTCATACTTCAAATCCTATCTACTCTTTTGCAGATGACAGCAACATTTGTCATTCATATTCCTTCGATCATAGGCCAAGCCTTGTTGAGATTGGGGGCAAAAGGCAGAATATGAATGACACACTTAATCAGGACCTAGCTGCAATCTCTGAGTGGGGTCAAGCGAATAGGGTCGAATTTAATGCACGCAAGACCCAATGTTGTATGTTGACCCACAGACGGGCCGTGGGACCAACTATGTCATCTGTAGTAATGGGTGGCATTGATATTGAAGAATCGGATACTCTTGATGTTCTGGGCATGAGAATACAGTGCGATGTCCGTTGGAATAAACACGTTTTTAAAGTGTCGAAAGAAGCATTCAAGTGTTTAGGTTTTTTAAAACGGTGCAAGACTTACTTCACTTCATCCGATCTCCTTACTATCTATACCACCTATATCCGACCGAAGATGGAATACAACTCCCATATATGGGCAGGGGCTTCAAAGTCTATTTTGAACCTTCTGGACCGTGTACAAAGGAGGGCGGTGAAGCTCATCAATGACAGTAGGGTATCCAACTCTATTGACTCATTGGAGCATCGTCGGAATGTGGGTTGTGTGGCACTTTTCTATCGATATTACCATGGGAGGTGTTCCACTGAGATGAGTGAACTTATTCCACCCGCCCGAGTATTTCTTCGTAATACTCGCTCATCCAGTGGATCACATCCGTTTGTAGTCGATTGTCCTGTGTTTCGCACAACGCATTATAGAGAAAATTCGTTTTTCAGTCGAACTATCCGTATGTGGAATAAACTTCCCGCAGAGGTCTTCCCCGATACTTACAATTTATTAAGATTCAAGTCAAATGTCCACAAACACTATTCCCTCTTTCCTCCTTCCCAAACCTTATTTTCCTGATCAACACAATGCACTGCATATATAGGGGGCATCCCCTGAGTGTTGGTTTATCGCTAAAAAAAAAAAAAAAAAAAAAAAAGCTTTTAAACGTTAATTGATATAGCAAACGTAAAGCAAAATAAAACAAACATTTGATCAAAATAGTGGTCACGTGTAGGGCGTTAAATATTTAATGAGCTTTACGTTTTACCCCTACTTTCACCAAATGAACATGGTGAAATTGGGGGTTAGACAGAAAAAAATTGCTAAAAATGTTTTTTGGACGACAGATTCGTTTGGTATTGAACATGAGTCAAATCGGGTAATTCATTCAATATGTATATTCTGGATCCTTAAAAACGTTTAAGACGATCTATTCCTGTCCCTCCGTCAGTCCGTTTACGAAAAGTATGTAGAGGCCACAATAAAAGACTAAAGAAAATTCGACTTACTAGTCATGATTGGTGGAGGACAGCTTCAACCGGTACTAAATGTGGCCGAACTCGAGCCATAGTTTCACCTAGCCTTCATACAAAACTATAAAATATTTATTTTATACAAGAAGTGCTTGATTAAAAAAATATGCCATTACGGTCCTCTATTTTTGAAAGAGCCCATAATTTTTTAATATAAAATTTCTGAACATTAAATTGTTTTTTTTTTTGGTTTCATAATATTACTTCGTCGAATCTATAATACTCACTACCCAAGGCTTTAAAAAACTGCAGTCGAACCCAAAAACTGTCGGACAAAAAAATAAAATTTGTACAACTTTTCGCTTTTTGAGTTGGAATGACATCGACTGTTTACATTTAATGATTCAGAAGTTCTTTTTAGGCCAATAATAAATGAAGACGTGGAAGATATGGCAGTTTTTCTAATTTGACTGCAGTTTTTAAACGTTGTCACTACCATTAAAATTGAAATAAATAATGGTAGTGGGTACCATAGATTCGGCATAGCCGGATAAAGCCCTTCACACTTGACTTTATTAAATTTTTATTACTTCTTTAGGCAACCCTTTGTGTCATTATTATTTTTTGAAATTATAGATGAAAAAATAACAACCAAATTGCTGAAAAAATATCACCAAAATTAAATGAATTTTTTGTTGTTTTTACAATAGGATTAATTTTAATTAAAAAATAAATTTTTATTATTGCTGTTTTCATAGGTTTTAAAAACTTTTATTTTTTTTAAACCACTTTTTTTAATCACATTTATTTCAATTTTAATTCCAGGCACAGAAAACTTTTTGTAAACCAACGAACGAACTCAACATTTGAAGTATAGAAATTGAATTTTTGGCAGTAAAAAACCAACAAACGTGAGTTATTTTAGCTTAAAATTTATTTTACTTGGTTTGAAAAAATATTAAAACAGAATTCCCACAAAACAAAAATGAACAAAATTTGGCTTAAAAAGGAATATGTATTTGAGGGATTCTTTTTTTTTAAATGTCAGGCAAATGGATACAAAAGAGTCATCTAAACAAATGTTTTTGAAGCACCTTTTTGGGGATTTTCGTGTAAAATATTTATGTTTAACAAAGAAGTTATTAATTCCATACAAAAGAGGATTTCTATCAAAGAATGTATAGGTGGCATGTCATAACGTCCATTGTCATAGTGTCCATGGACAATATGACACTCCAAAAAGTGTCATAACGTCCACGGACACTGCGACACTTTTGAAAGTGTCATAATGTCCGTGCCCAACCGTGGGGTTGGAATCAATATACAATACATACAAATTAAGAAAATTTAAATTTTTTCTTTAATCCGATTGCCTACAAACAAGACAGATGTGTTTGTTAGACATGTTTGGAAAGACATCGTGTAACCGTGGCCTTAAAATGGATATTTAATTAGAAGTAATGAAAATGGCCATTAGTTATGTTTCACCAAATAAAAACTGAAAAATATTTATTGAATTTGAAAATTCTTTAAATTGTACAATTGGGGGATTCACAAGGTGTGCTATCAAGTCATATCATCATAATGTCCTAAATAATATTTTTAAATTTTTCAAAATAAATGTTGTTGTGTTTTAAACAAAATAAAAATTTTAATGCTGTGTTTATTGATTCGTCATAACTGTACAAAAGAAATCTTAATTATAAGCTGTAGCCGACAGCAGTCATATATATTTCATGAAATTATTTTAAGAAATATGACTTTACAACTTTATGACTACCTTGAGAATCCCCCAAATATATTTTTTAAAAATCTTTGCCATTGTATTAATTAATTGTCTTATTTCTGCCTTAAACTAACTAAAAATTGTTGCTCTTATTTGTTTACAAATTTCTTAATATTCTTACAAAAATCTCCAAAATCATCATTTTCAAAACTAGAAAAATTGCTCTATTAAAATTGTAACATGTTGCAATCGTTTTTATCAAATGTATTCATTGTCTAGTAAATATCATGTTCTTAAAAAAACATTGTTGCAGTTTTTGCTTAAGTAAAATATTTGTTTTTAAATTTTGTATACTTACATATGTATGTGTATGTACAAAAATTACCTAAGGTATTCCCTAAAATACACAAAAAGGGAAAACATCTTAAAAAGGTATTGTGGTTTTTGTGGTTCTTTGGCCCGGTAATAAGTATGTTTTACATAGATGTTGGCATACGTCCTGTGTAATGAATGCTGCTTTGTTTTCCTTTAAAACAAAAAATTTTGTTTATATTGTTTACTATAATTAGGGGCTGCATTAATATGCAAATTCATGGCTTTCTTTAAAAGCGACGAAATTTCTGCGCAACAACATCATTTGTTTGTTCTGTTCTTTTTTTTTGCATATTTCACATTTGATGCTTATTTTTGATATACTTGCATACAGGTGTATACATACATATCTTAAATATGAGGTATTCATAACACATGGCGTATTCTTTAAAACATGGTTTGTGCCTATAATAACTTGCAAATTATTGTATCAGTCCCGGAATTTTTCTCCTCTCTTCTATTTATGTACCCACCACAACAAGTTGTTGGCTGTCTGTTCAAATCACGCTCACTTTCAAACGACTCAAATGAAAAGATCAGTATTGGTGTCAGATTCTTACTAGAAATTATTTTTTATTGTGAAAACTCAAATAAATGCTTTATAATTTCGATTAGTTAAGTATCGACTGAAAGAATTAGAAATAAAATTGCTTTCGAATTGGATAATTATTCGATTAGACGACTGCCAGAACTAGCCACTAGTTTTGTTGCCATATTAAAATTTTTATGCGCATATTCTTCAATAATAATTGAATTTAAAATCTCTCCTTAGCTACAATGTTGCAGCTTATATTGCTGCTTTTGCCGTTTTGTTGTTATTTGTATGTTGTAAGAAGTTGTGATTGATATGAGGTATGTAACTACTTAACATACAACAAGTTTGTTGACGTAACAATCCCGTACAAACTTAGACAAAAATGCTCTTACACATGTCAAGATTTACCTTAGGAACACACAAAAAAATAAACAGACCAGTGTATCTGAAAACAACATAGACTGGGGATATTTTATATTTATAAAAAAAAAATTGTGATAATGAAGCTTATTTCTTTGAGGGAAAGTTTACATAAACTATTTTCTCAGGAAGTCTTAAAATTAAAAGTTTAATAGATTTTAAATTAAAGTAAATTTTTTTTTGAAATTTCAATGCAATTTACGGCCTGGCCCACGATACCGATCGACTTCTTGGGCGCGCAACAACAAGTCACTTATTATCGTTCTAATAAGCGGCCCACATGCTATCGCTTTGTCGGCTGCTTTAAAAAAATAAAAATCGACAAAACTTGTCAACTAAGCCATAAAAATACAACTCGCTGCTGCAAACAAAACAAAGCAGAAAAGCACAGCTGAGCTACGTTTTTTTTAAACATATTATGGTAAAATTCTTTTAGAATTTGGCCAAGAGTAACCATATTACGGTCAGAATTAACAAAAATATCGCACAACTAGTTCAAAAGTGACTTAACCAAAAATTATAATTTTTCCGGTTAATTTTCATAATCCATGCAGAATGCACTTGTTAATCTATAAAAAAATAACAGTGTATTTTGTTGTTGTTGCAAACGGTTGCAATTCGTAAAAGTGAATTATTTTTAGTTGTGCCAGAAAATTTAATGGTAGTAGATCCTAACTGCTAAGTGCTAAATAGTCTTAATTCGAATTGTGACACTTTTGATAAAAAATAATCTTTGTTAGAGTTTCATTAGTTAGACTTGTGTCGGTTTAGAATTTGGTAAAATTGTCAAAACTTGAACAGAAATCGGCTTAAGTGACATAACTTAAAATAATTCGGTAACTTGTGCAAATAATACATCAACAAAAATGACACAACTAAATATTGTTCATTATCTTGTGTAAAAATATAAAAAAAAAACTTTTTAGATAATAATGTGCATGGATTTTCTATTGAATGGTCCATAGGTTTTTTTTTTTTGCTAATTTGTTTAGATCAAAGACAGTTTTTTTCGATTTCTGAAAAATAAGGTTTTTTGAATTGAGTCACTTTTGAACTAAGTAGATCTGCGATATAAATATAAGTACACAGATAAAATTATTAGTAGTTTCTTATCAATTAAAAAAATGATTTAAAAAGTATTTAAACTTAATTAATGTAATAATTGAATCAATTATTTTTTTTTGTTGAACGAAAATTAAAAATATATTTTTGATTTAATTAACACTTTAGATGTTTTGAAATAAATTTTGAATTAAAATAATAAACAAATAACAAAAAATTATTTCGTTTAATATAAAATAATTTCAACTTGTGAAATTGTTGTTGGAAATTGGCCAAATCAATCAACATATTGCCTGAAATGGCATAGTTTTTTGATCATTTTTTTAATTAAAATTCAAAATATAATTTATTGAAAAAAAAAAATGTTTAAAATATAAAATTTTTACAATTTTTAGTAATCAATATAATCATTTTGGTTATGGGTGCAAAATTAACAAATGGGTTGCTTGATTCTATAAATTCAGAATAAAATTGGTGATTAGAGACAATTTTTAATTTTTTCTGTGTAGTTATTAAATTTAGCTATTTTTTCAATGTGCTTATGAAGAAAAGTTGTAATTTTATTTCGTGTTTTTTACTCCTGTTACAAGTCCAGTTATAATTTTATTTTGTTTCGTATTCCTGTAACATGTTCTTATGTTCCACTTTTATAAGTTATCCGTTAATTCATTTTCCTTTTACCGATGAATTTAAATATTTTTCTTTCCATTTGACTGGTTCGTAGATTTATTTATTTGCAACAATAAACGAAAAATTAAACGAAAAATAATGTGAGAATTTTAAACATACCATCCAGTAATTAAAAAGCCTTCAGCTACTGTAGAAAGCAAAAAACCATAATTTTTTTTTAATTTTAAACATTATATGTACCTTCTCCGAGAAAAGAGATCTAGTGTGTAAAAATGAAGTTTTGAGAAAAACGCATTTAAAGTTTCATAGCACCCTTTTGGGTACCAGAATCCACTCTTAAGTCCAAACCCGTTTTTCTCGGAGAAGGTCATATATTTTAAGATTTAAATAAAGAAAACAATATTTTAAAATATTAAAATTGAACACATATTATTTTTATTATTAGGTTAATATATTCACAATAATATGGTTGGGGCTTTTTGAAGGACTAGTTTAACAATAATATGGTTGCCAGTGACGGTAATATGGTTAAACTAACCATAATATGTTTACGTGTATGGTTTTAGCAAAATTTTATTTAACCATTATATTGTTAAATTGAACCGCATTAAAAGCTTATTGTTGAATAAAACAAAATGTTATTAATCGTGTAAAAAGTAATGTTAAAAACAACAAAAGCTTGTTTATTGCCATTTCGGTGACCATAATATGCTATTTAACCATTCTTCAATTATGTTTTATCTCTGCGTGTGGTGAAGGTATATACGAATTAAAGATTATTGAGATAAATTATTATTTTTTTGTTTAATAATTTCTTTATTTTCATGGGTAAGAGAAAAAAATATAAATTTTTTAATTACTTGACCATGTTTGAACGCAAAAATGCAACAACCTGTAGTTAAAACTTCTTGCAGGTTCCCTGTCTGCCAATTAGGAGCTACTTAACAAAAAGCCATAAAGCGATAAAATAAAAAAAAATAATTTTTATGTATATAAAAGGTAAAACAGTGTTTTTAAATACCCTACTTATGAAAAAACAAATAGCAAGAACTTTAAAATAAAACGTGCTCCTTTATGGCCAAGTGTGAAATTCTTTGCGGAGGAGCGCATGCAAGATGTTAAAATGTATAATCTCACATCTAACATAATTTAAGTTGTCAAAATAACACAACAAAAAAGTAATCTATAATCAAATATTAATGTAAAAGCACAAACTAAAAAGTAATACACAGAAATTAAATTTTATAAAGAAAAACAAAAATTATACATGGGAAATAAAATTGTACAACAACACAAAACATTTTCTTTCAGCTTGTCAGTGATTATTGAACATGTGAAACATCAAACATCAACTATCAATAAAAAAGCAACACTTTTATTATTTTTGAAATACTTTTTTTCTACAAAAGTGCCAAAATTATAAAAAAAACACAGGGTCCGCCAAATAACTTTTTTTTTTTGAAAATGATATAAAACAAAGCTACTGAATATTTTTTTATTTTTTTTTTTATTTTTATTTATCTTTCCCGTTAATAATGGAAAATAATTTCGGCCCAATTTTTAAGCACATTGTCGATTGTGTGCAGCTGTATTTCACCAATGGCTTCACGAATATTGTCCTTTAAAGCGTCAATTGTCTCTGGCTTGTCGGCGTAGCACTTATCTTTGACGGCACCCCACAAATAATAGTCCAACGGTGTCAAATCGCAGCTCCGAGGTGGCCAAACGACTTCAGCTACCAAACAAAAAGTTTGGAGGTAGTAAATTATGAAATTTTATACATGTCTAACAAACACGTTTATTTTGTTTGCTGGCGATCGGCTTAGAGAAGAAAGAGGAGCTGCCAAATAGACACTACAAAAGTTTGCTGACTTTTCATTATGTATATAAAAGATAATAGACAATAAGACATGACAACAGACATCTTTGGAAAGACATCGAGAAAATCGACACTTTTTATTCACATCTACACGTAGAGAAAAAACATGGTTGAAGAATTGTTACAAAAAACATATTATGGTCCCTGCAATGGCAACAAACAAACTTTTGTTGTTTTTAAAAAAACTTTTTTCACTATTAATAATATTTTGTTTCTATTTAATAATAAAGTGTTTACCTCCCTTGAAACTTTAAATATTGTTGATTTTAACAATATAATGTTTAAATAAAATAAAACTGCAACCATACACTTAAACATATTAAGATTACCTTAACCATATTTTTATTATCACGGTAACCATATTATTGTTAAATGCATCCATCCAAAAGCTTTACCAATATTATGGTTGCCTCCAAACATGTTATGGTTAATATTTAATAACAATAATATGTTCGAAATTATAATATTTTAAAACATTGTATGATTAATTTATAATTTAAAATAATATGTTTAAAAAGCAACAACATTCCGGTCGTTTGCATTTTACTTGGTTTGCTTAAAATTCTCATTCATTTTATTTTAATTATTGATTAAAACAAATAAATTTACGTAGAAAAAACTAGTAGGTAATATGAAGGTCGTCACAAGCTAGAATATGAACCAAAGGGGATTTTTAATAAAAGTGGAACGTAACACCTATCAAGAATATAAAATTATAATTTTACACTAAACAAACAAATTGAAACAAATGGATTAACCATAATATGATAAGCATGCACCATATTATTGTTAATCCTGACCATAATATGGTTACTTTTGTCAAAATTCTGGGAAATTTGATGGTTAATTTTGAACATAATATGTTTAGTTTTGAACATTTCTATAGTTAATTTTGACCATATTATAGTTGATTTAGGACCAAATTTTGCTAATTTTAAACATGCTTTGGTCATATTTAAACATAATATGGTAATCTGCAAACATAAACATTGTTAAAAACCAACCATAGTATGTTGATCTTAGAATATGATTACCTCCAACCATATTTTTTTTCTACGTTTAACTACTGAAAAAATATCGTACTATTTTGTTTACTCTTTGTAAATGAAACGGTGGGTTTCAAAATTTTTTTTCATATGCCTTTAATGTTTTGGTTGAATGTTATTTTAATTTTCTATTTATTTAAAGAAACAAAAAAGTTAAATTTACCACTGTGTACTTTATCAATTTCGGACAAAAATTGGATATTGGTCCATTGTTGGCTTTTTCGGCAGTTCATAATCTCTTCTGGTCTCACCAAGTATAGATTATTATATGGGGGTCAAGGATATTCGGCTTTGGCGATGATTTCGCTGGTTAAGCGGGCACCACATACGATTGCGTTAAAGCTTCATTTATCTTCGCCATTAATGATTCGATGCAAAAACTTTTTTTAAGGATGACTGCAGCATTTTAGAATTGCAAATCCGTCCTCAATCTTCTATGGGCTTTAACTCGAAAATGTCATATAATTTATTTTAGACAAAAACCATATTTTCAAGCCAAACAATCTGTTGTAAATCCCGATTTTTTAAGTTCTACTCCTTAACATTAATGCACTTAACTTTAAATACCGAATGTATCAAATAGCTCACTGATAAAAGATAAGAAAAAGGTTTTTTTTTGCTTTATTAAAAATTAAAAAATTACAAAAACAGCAACATTGCAAGCGGTAAAATGAAAGAAACGATAACTCAAAGTATAAACGCTTTTTGCTTAGAAAAGCATAAAACTTCAAGAAGGGCTACAGAAGCTATAGAAAAAAGCAACTTACTAATAATATAGTATTAACAATTTACGCAAAAGGAAAAAGAGGAAGAAAAAAAACATAAAAAAGATAGCAACAGCAACTACCAGTAGCTACTTAAGAGGAAAGTAGCGTTGGCAAAAAGAAAATGGAGCAAAAAGCAAAAAAATAACAACAACATTAGCGTTGAAACGTTAAAAGGGTGCAAAAATAAATTCAATTAACTTGATTCGCCACTTAAGCTTTTAATAATAACAACTTAAGTACTTACGTTTTTATAATTTTTAAATAATTTTTTGTTCGTTAGAATAAAATTTCTTTTTAATATAATTTTCATATTAAAAAAGGATATTTTCTTTCCTGAGCTAAAAAAGGAGAAATAAAGGACATCACAATATCCTGTTTTGAAAAGAATTGCTTGAAAACAATTTTGATTTTAAGAAGATAGAAAAAAAACGCTTAAGAAAAATGTTTAAATAAGCGTAAAAATCAAGTTGCTTAAATTTGTCTTTTTTTGAAAATATTGTTTTTTTCCTTTCGTTTTATCCATTAAATTATAATTAATTGATAACATCATTAAATGTTACTTTATTTCGACGAGTTGTACTACTTTTTCCCTTAGAAAAAGGGAGAAGGGTTTTGAGTTATTTTTTAAATAATGTTTTTTCTTCCCTTAAACGTTCCAGCTGTTGATGTGTTAATGATGTTGAACATGCACAAATAAATGAAATGTTTTAGGGGAAAAAACAAAAAAAAAAAAAAAAACGAACAAATAAAAAAAGGGTTGGTTTTTGTCTTGCTCATTTGTTTCCTTTTCATTTAATTGTTGGCTTTTTTTTGTTTAAGGATTCCAATGCATTTATCATAAAGTTAACAAAATGGAAAGGGTTTGCTCGGGGTACTGATAAGACTTTATAGTTTTTCAATAGAGTTTTTTTATTGTAAGCTGCTTAGAAACCCCTGGCATTTTTTACCATTTTTTACTAAAGAAGATTTTTAATTAATACAATTTTTTTTTAATTTACGTTTCTGTTCAAGACTTATTGAATTTAATAAATATTTTCCCTTGTTAAACTTTTCTATTGTATGTACCAAATAACTCTGACTTTATTAACTGTTCAACAAAAAAATTGTTCATTTCTTTTGCGAAACACAAATGCTACATTTAAAAAAGTAAGCGCAAATTTATGCACTACTTAGTGTCGGTTCACACACGTCAAGTTTGACTCGAGAATGTCATTTCTTTTCCCTTCTCTCCTAAAAGCTCAAGACTTGACTAATCAAACTTGACATGTGTGAACCGGCACTTACGGCACTTACGTTTTTTAGAGTTGCAATCAGGTAATTTAACGAACTCTTAAAAAATTTTGTAAAAACAATAACATATAGAGGGCCACGGCCCACAGTGCTCCGTCCCCTTCGAAAAACTGGGCTTAATGTGACGAATGTGAATTTTAACATTTTCTTTTTTCCTCAAAGTGCTCTTTCACAAGAATTTCACTCTAAGTAAAATTTTTTTGAAATTCATAAATTTTAAAACCAAATGACTGATTAAATGTTAAATGCGTTTTAATACCCTTCACCGATTATAAGTTTGTCATTCGGTTTGCAAGTTCGACGATATTGATGTTCAACCCTAGAAAGTAGATGTATTCTGGGTCCTTATAAGTAGCGAAGTTGATTTAACAATATCTGCTGTCCTTCTGATGGTTGAAATGTGTTTTCCGAAGACCCCAAATATGATGGAGACTTGGTTGTTATATATTTATGTTACATATAGTCCGGACTTGAAATTCAGTCAGATCGGTCTATAAATGGCTAAAATCAGGTTTTAAAAAACTGAGTTGGTTCGACAGCGACTGCTTGCATTTACGCTGGCTAAAATATGAGCGAAAAACCACGCCTCTAATTATTCCCTTGTCCTTTTGATGTCCATCACTGAAAATAACAGGGTTTTTTGTTGTTTTTATTTCAGTTAAGACTTTTTTACGATTTGTAACACATTACAAATACTTACATGTAGCCAGTGGATTTCACGATGTCCGTCTGTCCGTCTGTCTGTCTGTCCGTCTGTTTTTTTAGACTTTTTGCGCTTTTTTGTACATAACAAATCCATACATGTCTATTTTTCTGTACACAGAAAAAATTAAAAATTGTCTCTTATTACCAATTTTATACTGAATTCATAGAAGCAAGCAACCCATTTGTTGATTTTGCACCCATAACCAAAATGATTATATTGATTACTATAAATTGTAAAAATTTTATATTTTGAATATTTTTTTTTTCAATTAATTATATTTTGAAATTTAACTAAAAAAAGAATCAAAAATCTATGTTATTTCAAACAATGTATTGATTGATTTTGACAATTTCCAACAACAATCCCACAAGTTTAAATTCTTTTATTTTAAACGAAATAATTTTTTGTTATTTGATTATTATTTTAATTCAAAATTTATTTCAAAACAACTAAATTGTTAATTAAATCCAAATTAAATTTTTAACTTTCGTTCAACAAAAAAAAAATAATTGATTCAATTATTACATTAATTAAGTTTAAATACTTTTTAAATCATTTTTTTTATTGATAAAAAACTACTAATAATTTTTTCTGTGTATATCTAGTTTTCAAATTATGTACACGACATCCGACAAAATTTGCCGATATTTGAGAAGTGCGCCTGGCCTAAATTAGATTTATTCATATCTTGCTTAAACCGATATTTACAGAACTTTCTGTATTTGCTGCACCATTGTGAAGGGTATATAAAATTCGGCACAGCCGAATTTAGACCTCTTTCTTGTTTATATTAAAAAAAAAAAATTAAAATGATAAAATTAATTGAGTTTTCATTAAGAATTTAAAAATGTTAACATTGGTGTTGACAACAATATTACTTTAACTAGTTGAATTGAACACAGATCTATTGAAAGCTTTTTCTTGTAAACAAAAAAGTAGCATAGCAGGTCAGAGACCACAGTAATATGATTGTGGCTGTCTTATGGAGAACTTTTTAACGAAGATAAAACTAACTTTAATTTTATCCTAAAAGCTTTTGTTAGAAGTGTCCATATGGAAATTTTTTTCTCTAATAAGTGTTTAGTTGGTAGTATTTTTAAACCATTTTTAAAAAATTTTATAAAAATTTTGCTCCACAAGTTGAGGTCAGCAATAATTCTTAATCACTTATATTTTTCTAAAATAAAAAAAAACTACGAAAGGTATCCGTAAAAATGTACTCGTAATATTGTCATCTTACCATGATGTTCTATTTTTTTTTAAAGAAACCATTAGAATTTATGCATAAACTGTTATCCATTTTCATTAAAATCCTTTTTTCAAATACTGGCTGCAGTTTTAATTTTACTTTCCTTTTTATGCAAAGACTTTATCCTCTAACAATACTGCAAGTTTTTGGTCTGTATTGATCACTTTAAATGGAAAAAGCAAGACTTTTCAATTTTGCAAAAATTTTGTGTATTTTACTTTGTTTTTCTGAACAAATTGAGATTTTCATATAACAAATTAGTAAACGTCAGTTTTTTTTCTGTTTAGAATGTAAAAATATTTATTATTTTGTATTATTTGTATACATTTTTTGTTTAAATCACTGTGATGGATTTTGTATGCAAAAAAGCAAATGTTGGTAATGAAAAATACAGTGAGGTCGGTCATATATGCCCCATCTAGGAGCATCATATGAGCTGTGGGGCCAATTTGTTAACAATTTCATAATATTTTAACTTTGTATGGAAGCCCTCTTAAAGTATAGAGAAAGCGGGAAGGTATGTTTAAAACAAATTTTAGAGATGAAACATTCAACCGGTCTAGGGGCATCATATCATATGTCAGAGAAAATGTCGGGAAGGAACAATTCAAGGGAGTCAGCCCTACATTTTACCCTCTAGAAGTGACTCTGGTAAAAACATTCTAACCGAAATATTTTTAAGATTATAAGAGATAACTTACTGCCAATTTCCCGAATGACATCCTGAAATAGGCAGTTAGTAAAGTAAACTAGAACATCTCTATATTCCTACTAGCTTACTGCAACGTTTAATTTGTTGAAATCTGTCAATATTTACACAAGGAACAATTTTTAGAAAGTTTGTCTAGCCAAAGGTGGTCGATTTTGACACCCTGTTACATCACCTTGTATTCTACCAGGGTGGTTACAAACTCTATTTTTTTAAAGCCTTTGTCCTCCACAACAACTCGTTTATACATTATTTTGCAATCCGACAAGTAGCTTAAGAGGTTCAGATTTATCTCAAATTCCCATGGACAAAAGCCTACCTACATGTCACTCCATTTAAAGAAATCCATTCACGATATTATCAATTGGAGATCTTACGCACTACTATGACAAGAATATTTTGGAAAAATTTTAATTGTACATCTATCGGATTCGACAGTAGTGTTGAAATTAATAATTGATTTATGTGTACTAGATTAAAAGATTTTACTGTTAAATAGCCACAAGCTTAAAAGCTCCGCACGCACCTGCCTTTTTGCAATTAACGGCATAAGTTTAACATGGTCTTAGCAAGATGTTAGTTAAACCAACAATTTTCTTTCGAATCCATACAGTAACAGCCCCGAGATAACATGCGAAAGTTATTACCAACAGTTAAATTTAGACTAATTAAGCTCTGAAGAGAGCGATAAAATGTAGTTAGTAAGTCTCTTGTTGGAGACTAGCTGCATTTTTCAAAATATTATGATACAACACCAAGAAAATATACCGCAGTCAACTTGAAATTATTGTCCCTTACTCAAGAGCAGCTTCTCTTAAATAGAAATATAAAATACAAATAGAGGTCGTTGCGATTTGGATATAAACAGCAAAGTGGCCTTACTAATATCCTGTCTAAAACCTTCAAAGTAATGAAAGCTGATAACCACAGGTTATGGTGCACAAAAGCTTCGGTCCTCTGCTGTGGCACTCTGTCCTTGGAGCTCTTAATAAAAATCCAATCTAAGCTATAACGCAAACTACAAATATTTCCTTTAGCGAATAGAAGTTAAGCATTTACATAAAGAAACTTACTGTCTCCTTTAGAAACTTTATAAAGGTAAAAGAATTTCAAAATTTTGTAATATTTTCTTTAGTCAAAGAGCAACTTTTAATTTTTTCTTATGTCCAGGGATATGATTACTTTAAAACATAAAATAAACCACCGCAGTAACGCAATTCCAAAGTAAGTTTTCAAGTCTGTCTACACACAAAAACGGATACATTTAATATTTATATGTAAAATTTTGTATGTACACTAAAATAAAATCAAATCCTTAGATTTCTATGTACTTTATTTGTTGTAGTTGTACTGGAAGTTACTAAAACTAAATGGCAAAATAGAGCTAAGTATATTGATATTAATCTCTGTCAGTTTTAAGTTTATAAGGACTTTTCTATGTTTAATATTTTCCTAACAGAATACCAAATTATTTTGTAAATGTGCACTTTTATTGTATATATTTATGTGGATATAGCAAAATTTATTTTACCATATTTCCAGCAGGTTTATTACAAATAATATTCCTGTTACAAATGCTGGGCAAAAATACAAGAAGAAAGACACGAGATAATAGGTAAACAAAAAAAAAAACTGAAAATTTATGTACCATGTATGAAAATTGTGCAATAAAACTAACAAGAATAAAATACACATATGAGGAGTGCCATAACAAATCATAATAATTTCTCTTGTTTAGTTTTTGTGTGTTTTTGACCGAATTTTATTCTATATTTTTAAATCTATACTAACAAAATGCCGCTGTGTAAGTAAGAATTCGTTTGCACACACCGGTATCAATTTGTAGAATATAGACTTTACAAAGAATATACCCCTTGTTTGAGGGCTGAAGCTATCTGACCTCCGCTGCCTTTTATAAAAGAATTCTGGCAGCATCTGTCGAAAAGCAACTGCTCCTAAAAATATCTCCATAGGCCGAACTTAAAGTGCAAAGTCGAAGATCAGTCCTTACCAGGATGTCACCCTCCCAGCGAATTTGGTTTGAAACCACAGCCACTAAGGGCTCTCCAAAATAGTATCCCTCCCTTCCATACGAAAGGCAAGGCTTTCGCAAAGACAAGAAAGCAGAAAGAAAGGAAGCTTTAATCGCAAGAAGCATACTAAACGGAGAACTCATTAGTAGTTACATCGGTATCCCTCCCTTCCATAAGAAAGGTAAGGCTTTCGCAAAGACAAGTTAGCATTAAGAAATAAAGCTTTCACGCAAGAGGCATACTCAACGGAGAACTCATTAGTAGTTATACCGGCTTTCGATGGGGGCCACTGACTCCCTAAGGTATAACTACGAGTTTGAGGAAGTCTAAGGACCCCAAGAAGCTCTGTCTTTCGGTACTTTTATTGGCGCTACCAAGGACCATTCAAAAGGTGAAATATTGTAAAGATGATCCCTAAAACCCCCTACGATTATAAAGAGGCATAACATGAAACAAATCTACGACATGGTTCATATGTATGTCTTTTGCCGAAGCGATGGCACGAGTTAGACTCAATATTCCATACCACTAGCGCACAGCTCACCCAAAAAACCAGGAATTTCATGGCCTGCACTGCAGCTCTTCTAGCCAGGGTTTAAAAAACTGCAGCCAAATGTTAAAAACTGCCCTCTGTTCCACGTCATTATTTGCCATTGGCAAAAAAACAAAACTGTTGCTTTTGGTTTTTGGTTTTGACTGCAGTTTATTAAACCTGGCTTCTAGCTTTGTTAGCTGCCAAGAACCTCAGAAAAAAGTCAAAGATCCGTTGCGTAAGATACCTAACGTTACCGAATATACTGCGATTGTTAGCGAGCCTTTTTTTTTTTATCAAAAAAGAAAAATCGGCCGATGACTGGGAATAAAATTTCAGGTGGCAATATGGATTTGTAGTGCAGTTTGAACGGCGCCAGAGATTTACAAAGAAGGGCACTTCAGTTGAGTTCTAAAAAAGTAAACGACATGCATAGTAGTTTATTTCATATACAGGGGTTTCCATCTAGTGGCTTCAAAACTGCCTGTCTGGCAAGGCTGGCTACTGTTTAATATCTGTCATCTGAAGTATTATTTCGTTAGTGGAAGGTTTGCGATTTACGAATATGGATAGTTTAACAACCAAAACAACACGTAAATATAATTAAAACTTTCTTAAAAAGTGATGGTTCACAGGTGGCTACTTTTCGAGCATAAGGGGGTAGTTATGGTAGTTAAAATCGACCTACTGTTCGAGGAATAATCAATACTTTGAAGAAATTTGCGTGCTGCCGCCGAAAATATCGGAAGAACCGTTACCATAAATTCAGAGCACTTTGGCCGTATGATACCCAACTTTTTTTTTGCCTGCATTTGTAGATTATGAACTGGACGATATGTGGTTACAATAAGGCGTTGCCACGATCCGAACAATACGACCGCTTTTGGCTTTATTGGATAGGAAGTTTCAATAGTGCGTAGTTTCACGTTTTAGCGACGTTAATTGGCCGCAAGAATCATGCGATTTGACGCCCTTAACTTTATTAGCAAAAATAAAAATGGATAACCTGTTCGTAAGGTAATTTCTGATCTTGAAAAATCACTGATGCACTGATATTAAAAATATAAAAACAAAATTTTTTTATTTTAACATCAGCGGCGTAACCTGATTTCGCTGCTGGCAACACAATTTCAGTTGGGTTGCCATCCGTAAATTTGTCCCGAATTTTGTAAATATTTTTTTTTAAAGAGTTGTGAAAAGAACTTTTAAAATTAAAAAGTTACAAGACCATTTTATTAAAAACAATTTTTAGCTGAATTTGTTACGCGTTGTTGTGGAAGTTCTCATATGCAAATGGTTATAAACAGGGTGGCCTAAAAATTCAGAGGGGATTTAATAGAATATAATTTCTTTTTTTCAGTCATTTGAAATAAATGTGGAAAATTTAATTAATTTAGAAATGAAAAATATCGTTGTGGGCGTAATAAAACGATCTTATTTTCAAGGTCAACCATATTATAATAGAATCCCCTCTAAAAAATATATTTTCTTTGCGTGTGTTGTATCCACCCATTTTTAGTTTTGCGTGTAAGCGCGTTTTTTTATATGCACAAGCTATCGAACAAATTTCCTTTTGATTAAATTCAGTGAAAATGATCGGACGTGTTTAAATCCTGCAAACGTGATGGCCTATTGAATTTTCGATCACTGAAAATTCTTCGTAGCAGCTCCACAGTGTGGCTTGCGGAAGGCGTTGTGGCGCCATGTTGTTGAAACTTTAGTTGTCTGTGGATCAAAATTACAATACATTTTAAGTGGGAAATTCGATAGATATCAACAATGGTCACTGCATTACCGATTCAAACCTCAAAGACATATGCATAATATAATTAAGCTTGCGAATAATATTCGACACCAAACTGTTTTCTTAAAAGGGAGTTTGTGCCACCAATAAAACCTGGGGGTTTTATCTGCCCTTAATCTTTTTTAAAAAGCCATTTAATGGTTCAATTAAAAAAATGGAGCTTTGATCGTTTATTCTAACGGTCTCAAAATAAAGTTGAATTATTATTAGTTTGTTTTACATTTTTTTAATTTTTTAATAATTATTATGTTACTTTTTATAACCACCCTGTGTTCAAAAACATAGTTTGTATGTACATGTAAGGAAGACATCTATATATGCTTATATGTTCATATTTGTGCATATTTATGCATATATTGTACCTGTACATATTTGCATAAACACACCTTCTTATAGTTTATTCATTTCTCAAAGTATCCAAGCACATCCTTTAACTACTGATTTCCTTACTGATACTTCTTTCTTTGCTCAATGTTTATTTTGTTCTTAATGTTAAATCATGTTGTTGACTCTTGTTGGTTGTTGCTGCTGCTTTCTTGTAAATATTGTTTAATCGGTAACTCTTCTAGTTTAACACAAACTTTTTTTTTTGCCACTGTCCATACTAGCAACATAATTCACAACAACAATAATAATATAGACTTATGTTTTCTTTATATGTTGCCTCTTGTTGTTGATCCATATCAGTGTTGCCAATTCTTCATTACACAAAATGACTTAAGTTTGTAAAAAATGGCTAAATAAAAAATAAATTCTCGCATAAAAATAGTTTAACGAGTTTTAATAAAAATGATTTCATAAATTTTAATCGATTAAGCAAATAAAATTCGGTTTTAAAGAAAAATTATTTACGCGAATGAAATTGTTTTCTTTTTTGTAACCATAAACTGAAAAATAAGAAACGTCTCTAAAAAGGGTGTTTTTGAAGCAGTGTTCGAAAATAAACAGAACATTATTAATCGTTGGCTCATACACCCAAGAGCGATATCTATTTTTTTTAGTGATTGTGTAGACGAACACAACCCTTAATACCGTTCGTAACTATTTTCAAGAAACAGTCGAACAAAAACAAAACAATTGAAGTGACACTGTAGACAAACATTATAGTTTAATGTTTTTTAATGTTTCTTTTTTACATTGATAAAGAAATAAACAAACAAAAAAATTTTGCAAATACCGCATCACCAACCGCTTGTGTCTATGTATATTGTGTATATGTTTTCTTTGTGTACAATTATTTGGCTGGCTTTTTGTTTTTTTTTCGTATGTGTATTTTGTTTTTATAAAAATGTTTGTGTTTTTTACCAGCCAAAAGGGACAAACATTATAAGCCGAACCGGAAACAATGAAGTTTGTGGATTCAAAAAAAAAAACCTAACGGAATTAAATGTTCTCATCTTTAGTTGAGTTTGATAAAAACAGTATTATTTTTGTGTTCGAAAGATGACAAACAGGGAAATGCTATCTTTTTAATGATTTTCTACACAAACACTAATAGCGTTAATGTTTTCCACAAATCTACTGAACCGAACAGTAAGGAGCGATATTTTTTAAACCCGTTAGAACTTGTGGGAGGTTAATGAACTCTGTCCTTCTGCACTCACTGTTTGACATTTATGAATAGTTAACTCTCGCAAATCTTAATGAATATTTTCACATTTAAACAGCGCAACTATATTATCGAAATTTAATTTGAAAATCAATTATCGATTCGGGCATGTTGTAGAAAATCAATCTACAACAGATCCTACAGAAATCGCTACACCCAGAAAAATTAACCATTTTGTGCGGTTTACAAACTTGTAACATCATTGGACCTTATTTATTAAAAAACGCAGCAGAAGATCGCGTTACGTTCTATGAATATGTTCAGTTATTTTTTTATTAGATGTGACGAGATGTGGTTTCAACAGAATGTTACTACGTGCCATATGGCGACTGCAATTAGTGAATTATTGAAATACAAATTGGGCGACAAGTTGATTTCAAGCAACTGGGCTGCAACGTCGTGTGATTTGACACCTCTCGATTTTTGCCGCTACGTGAAATCTTTGGTTTATGTTGATAACAACGGACGCCTTTCTCAATAATGCCTTTATGGTGCTGAGGCTTTGAATTTGTATTGATTTAAAAAAAAAAAATTTAATTTTTATATAATAAAGAATATTTTATTTATCAAAATTAGTATAATAAGTATAAAATAACTATAAAAAAGTTAAATAAATGTCTAATTCTATCGACTAGAAAACTAAATTGGCAACACTGTTTCTTACTCTTAAATACATATTGTTTAATGTTGATTTTAATGTTGTTATTTCTAGCAGTTGATGTTGCCGTTGCAGCTGTAGTTGTTGTTATTGTTGTTGTTGCTGCTATTGATTTTACATAAACTACTTGTTAAGTAAATTCTTGTAATTATTGTTAAGTTTCTTCATTGAGAGCAAAAGACAGAGATAAAATTGTATGTTTTAATATTGGAACATGTTCAGTAAAGATTATGAATAAATCTTTGGTTATAGTTTCTTATTGGCTCCAAAGAAAATATTGAAATATTTTACACAGAACAAAAAAAATTTTACCAAATAAACGTTTGTTAAATTTAACAATCGTTTATGAATACGGGGTTTATATTTTACGAAATTATTTTTTATAATTAAGAGATTTTACAAAACTTTTTCTAAATAAAATAAATAAAATTTTGTATGAATTATTTTCAGTGTATTTAAAAGTTTATGTTTTGTTTTAGCTAAACTATGTTTAAAGTAATAATAATTGTAATCAAAGTCTAAGAAATTTATAATGTTTTGCTTTGAATTTCACAAAATTGGCTTTTTTATAATAAAAAACTTCCACACTGAAAAGAATTCATGGCACATTTAACGAAAAAAAAACTTTCATAGCTTTTTTCATTTATAATACCAAAATCGTTAGTCTGGCCTGTAGTATTGGGTTTGAACACATTCCTGCCAGGTAGAGGGAAAATGCATTTACACACCAACTTTAGACTTTCGACCGATTAGTCTATGATCTATTCTATTAAAGACATTAGAAAGGATAGTGGATCGCTATTTTCGGAAGACAATCGATCCGAATCTTTTGTTAGGACACCAACATGCGTACAATAAAGCGAAATCGAGTTAAACTGCTCTATATCAGTTGGTGAGCGGAAAAGTCTCTACCGATCAGTGGATATACCATAGAAACTTTCCTGGATATCGGCGGAGCTCCAGATGTCATAATTGCGGCCTTGCCAAAACTTTGGATGGAGAGTAAAACCATCAGCTGCATAGGCAATTTACGATGTTGCGATCGCTGTAAGGAAAAACGTGCGCTATGTTTTATGGCGTGCTTTTATGCCTAGAGGACTTGCTGGAAATCCGTGGAGTCCAAACTGGTCCTATTCACTCGAAAGTATGGGACACCCGACTTTCCACCTATAATCCTGAGTAACACTAATTTACAATTGAGCTCCAGACAAAATGTTATGTAGCAAGTTAGGAAGGCAACGTTCGCTCTGTACTCCAGCAAAACGGTCATTAGCAAAATCACGTGATCTATGTCGTATAGTTTTTCAAATCTTGCTGTACTACTTACTTGTATGACAGCCTTAGAAAGAAGTACTAATTTGGGAATCCTATGAAAGGTGCAGAAAATGGCATTGCCCTACATTTACAGAGACTTTTCGCGCTAACCAACCTATACGCTGGATATTATGCTTCACCGAATACCCTTGTGTCTGGTAAGGTGAGAGATGGTGACGAACTCGGCAATTCGCCTAAAATATGCCCAACAGTGGAGTGACGGGCAATGCAGGGTCATGAACACAACAATTTCGAACAGTTTTGGATCATGATCTGCGTAACAGGTAGAAGGTGAGGCGTAAACTTTTACACGGTTGACTCTAAGCACAAGGAGATCCACCTCAAATAATCGCAAAGTCTTTCGGATTAATGTAGCATATTTTCAGGTCGAGATACTTGCGTACAAGATAGCTGTGGACTGGCTTAGACTATCTGCTGCGTCGACGATTACTGTGGATATTTCCGCTGTTATGGTCTTAGATTCCCCCTACCTAAAAACAAGAATAGTCCCTGACTACTGCTCATCTCTAAACAAGATAACTGAGCAGTTTGAAAAATTAGGGTGGATAAGCTTGCTAAGAATAATAGAATAGGCTTTGAAATTCTACTGTTTAGCGATTTCTTAAAGATTTCATTAAATCAAATTCAAGACAGAATGAAATCAAGCGTACATTAAAGAGACAATTCGTTTCTTTTTTTGGCCTAACCGTTTGCTTGTAGAAACATCTCTCTTGCACATCAAACACTACTCCCTTTTTCTTTCTCCTTAAACTTATTATGTTCGGTATAAGGCATTGATGTAAAAGGATCATGCCCAAACTAATGCTCCTTCAAATCAGAACTAAAACTAAATTAAAATTCAACATAAAATTAGCAATTCCTGCTACAAACTTTAATATCACATCAAACAACACCAATTCAACTTCCTATTGATGAAAAACAATAAAACACACTTCTTCATCGAGGATAAAAAAATGATTCCTTTAAAAAAAATTTTGTTTGAGTTTATGAAATAAATTCAAAAAAAAAGAAAATTATTCCCCAAACTGCAATTATTTACGCTTCTTTTCTATACTTTACACACACCAACTCAACATTTTTAAAGAGCAGACAAGTTTGAAGAAATACTCCGTTTGTGTGGGCGTTTGTGTGTGCACTTCGGAAGTGTGTAAGCTGGTGGCGTATGAGCAAGTGAGAGTGGTGGCGCCTGGCTTTTCCAATTCAATTTGCGGTTTAGTAAATGAGGTCAATTAAAAATATATTAAATGCATACGTTCATTTGAACAATAATATTTACATTAAAACCACAAAAATTATATTTAATATTGAATTGAATCGACTCGAGTTGAATTGAGACTCAACTCGAGTGGAGTTTTGTAAATATACACAAAAAACAAAACAAATAAAAAAACTTGTAGATATAGAACTTGCACGCTTATTGTAGAGATAAAGATATCGAAATTTTGTTCTTCTCTGGGGACGAAAAGGGAAAATAAAATAAATGATTGTGGCTTGATATTGTGATGGTAAGCGTAAGTTATTAACTTGTAAACACCATGAAATTAAATATTGAAGAGTTTATCCTTACAACAACAATAATAGTTAAACAATAGCAACAATTACAGCAATAAAAAACAACAACAATTGAATAATAATTTATTAAATATGCCAATGGATAATGATTGTAATTATATTTATTGAATATATGATGTATGAATGTGTATGTATGTGTACGTTCACATGTGCATGTATGTGATCCTCAGTTATGTATTGAATGGGCAAATGGGTTTTTATGAATGTTGTGTTGGTTTGCGGTTAAAAGATTTAAGAAACTTAATGTAAATTGTTTTGAAATTCTTTTTTTTCAATAGAATTTTATTTATTTTTTGTTTGTTATAAATTAAATAATTAAACATGATTTATTGTATAATAATTGATTTCTTGTTTTTCCTGTTTGTACTGAAATGATTATATTACTTTATTGAATTATGGAAATTATTATTTAGATAAAATGGAGCGGGTTTTGGTAAATGTAACATATGAAGGAGCCTTTAGTAAGTGTTTTAAAATTTAATTTTAAGTAAAACTTGGCCATTTAAGGTTTTATATTTATTTAATTTTTAATACAGTTCTGGAAGCTAATTTGGCAGTCGTGATCGAATACTTTTTCGATTCGATAGCAATTTTATTTCTAATTTTTTCTGTCGATACTGAACGAACCGAAATTATTTTTGCCATCACGTGAGATAATATGGCCATTGAATTTGTCGCGCAAAAGAGCCATTGTTTCGTTAGCTGTGTGTCAAGTGGCACCGTCCTGTTGAAACCACATATCGTTTAAACCCTTATGACACTACATTTTTAATGCATTGTTCAAGCTTTGGTGAACAGTGCAAATATAAAATAATGTTTTAAGATAAATGGCAAACTGTCAAACATTTTACAAAAGTTATCGATAAAAAATGAAGTATTGTCAGAAAAAATGTAAAATTGTTCAAATTAAAATTGACATTTCAAGCTTGAAATATTAAAAGTGTTGCTGCATCAGCGGTTTATGGGCAAATTCAGCGATTAACCGCTTTTTGTTTTTAGGTTTCTCATAAACAAAAAGTTGGCAACATTTAATACAACTAACAGAACAGGGATGGCTAAGTTGTTTCAATTGTACTTTTTTGTTGATATTTTTTAAACTAAGATTTATAATACCTTTTTGTGGTGTTTTATAAGAACATAAATAAAATTAATTTCAAATAAAAAAATCTTTTAGGGCAATTAGGGTAAAAAAGTAAAATTTTAAAAGGTTGTTGGTACAATTTTAAAAATTCTCAACGCCATCCCTGAAACAAAACCATAACAAGAGAAAAAAAACTAAAAAACTTTGTATACATTTTTTATAGTTTGCTCTTTCTAGCATTTACTGTTTCTTTCTATCAATTTTATATCAATTAATGAATAAAAAATTTAGTGTCATAAGGGCTTTAGATCCGTATCTTCATTCAATTAAGTAAAAAAGTTCGTTATCATCTCACGATAGCGACCACCATTCACAGTAACTGCCTGACCGGGCTTATTTTGAAAAAAAATATGGCGCAGTGATGCCGCCAGCCCATTAACCACACCAAACAGTCACGCTTTGTGGGTGCATTGGTTTTTGACAATCACTCTTGGATTATCACTCGCCCAGATGCGGAAATTCTGATTAATGACGAATCCACTGAGGTGAAAATGTATTTCTTGCCACCATTCTGACCATTGATGACGTTTGGAATGGTCAAGAGGGTTTAGTTCTTGAGCCAATTGCACCTTGTAAGCGTGTAAATGCAAGTAATGTTCATCAACGGCGAGCGTGAAAGGTGCAATTTTTTGGCAACGACGACGAGTAGAGGTGGTCGGCTCTTCAGCCATACTATCGCGAACAGAAGCAATAAAGAGTCTTGTTAAAATTTCAAAGCTATCTTCTAATGTATACGTTAATTATGATTGAACATAAATCTAATCACCTTTTTCCAGTATGACAATTTATGACACATTTTTTTTGTTTATTATCTAACCTGCTTTTAAAAATCAATTAACATAATTTGTAATGTGACTCGTGTGCATAAAGATGCTTGTTTAGATAAAACTCAAGTCTCCAAGGATATTAATGAAAAAGACTACGAACATTTTGTGTGTACAAATGTTTATACTGAGGACATTTGAACAACACGCAGTAATTTAATTTCTCCATTCTGTCATGTGTAATTAATAAAATTGACTATATTCTAGTTGTTTAACATGTTAGCAATTATTTATAAACTCTTTATTGGAAAGGTAAAGTTCATTTTATATTCACTTAATGTTCAGCTCTAGTTTAGTTTAGTTAGGATCAGTTTAGTTGTATACTTCTAGTCTTCAGTTCTAGTTCAGTTCTAGTTCGGCTCTAGTCCAGTTCTAGTTCAGTTCTAGTTCAGTTATAGTTCAGTACTAGTTCAGTTCTAGTTCAGTTCTAGTTTAGTTCTAGTTTAGTTCTAGTTCAGTTTTAGCTCAATTCTAGTTCATTTCTAGTTCAGTTTTAGCTCAGTTCTAATTAAGTTCTAGTTCAGTTCTAGTTCAGTTCCAGTTCAGTTCTAGTTCAGTTTTAGCTCAGTTCTAATTAAGTTCTAGTTCAGTTCTAGTTCAGTTCTAGTTCAGTTCTAGTTCAGTTCTAGCTTAGTTCTAGTTCGGATCTTGTTCAGTTCTAGTTCAGTTCTACTTCATTTCTAGTTCAAGTTCAGCTCTAGCTCTGTTTTAATTTAGTTCGGTTCAAGTTATTTCGAGTTTAGTTTTCGCTCTTTAGCTTGGTTCTAGTTTCCTTCCAGTTCTTTTCTGTTTTGTTTGTTTCTTTTTTCCGTTTCAGCTTGAACCCAGTACTTTTCTGCTTACATTTCAGTTTCCTTTAAGGTCTCTTTCATTTATATTTCAGTTCTGTACTTACTCGTTTTTAGTTCAGTTTTATGAATGCATTTATTTTAATTTCTGCATTTTTGTATTCAATTCCATATTGTCCATCCGAGAAGAAACATTAACTTTTGACCTTAAAAGAGTTGGGCAGTTCTGTACGCAAGTAGTTGCAAACTACTTAAGTTGTTTTTTGTACTTCTTCGGCTCCAGTGGCAGTTGTGATATTGTTGTTTTACTCTTAAATGTCATGAATGAAACAAAAACAGCAATACATGTATGCCAACATAATAAGTAGTTGTAAATTCATCGTCTTGTTAAAGTTGTTGTTAACAGACAGACGTAACCTTGTTAATTGCCACATTTCATTTACTGCTCCTTGGGTTATAAATATACCATAAGGAGGACGTACTCATAGAGTTAAAGCATGTAGTAAAACAATGTTATAAACGGGTGTAAATATGTGTGGTTACAACTCACACTTAAATACATGCACATCTTCATACACAAACACAATGAAGAAATACATTTATATTCATGTATTCAATACATAATTAATGTTTCTACTTCGTTATCCTTAGGCCTGGTGCTTCCCCTACTTCTCCTTCTACTTTTTCTTTATCTTTATTTTGTTCCTTTTGCATTACCTTGACGATTTGTTCGTCCTTCGGAGTAGAGGCAATCTGAAAAGTATCAAAAACAAAATTATCGCAATTGTGTTTTAGCTTTTAACAAATATTTTCTGAAACCATTTGTAGGTGTGTATATCAAAAAGATATTTATTTAAAATTACTTATTAGTCTGACCTGATTTAAAGGCCTGCAATGGATGTAAAAATTTACTTCAATAACGAAAATTATACGTCTTGTCATGTCCCATTCACAACAATTATAATATAAAGTGAGTAAATGAAATGTTAAAGTGAATAAATGTATGTGTTTAAGAGAAATTCTGTACATGAGTGTTTTCTATGGATGGGTAAGCATGATTGTGAGTAAATGTTTGTGTATAACAATTCTATGCCAAGAAACTGATATCACATTTAGGTGGCTAATTAGGATACCTAATAGAAAACAATAATTTAGTTTTTACGATCATAAAATTAGTCTCGAATTAGGTTTAAGGTTCAATTCTGACTCAGTTTAAGTTAAGCTTAGTTGTAACTAAACTCTAGTTCTCTTCTGGTTCAGATTTAGCACAATTCTTGTTTAGTTTTGATAAAATTCTAGTTCTACTTCAGTTCGGTTCGAGATCAGTTCTTGCTTAATTTTATTTCAGTTTTAGTTCAGTTCTAGTTTAATTCTAATTCTGTTCAAGTTTTGTTTTATGCCTGTTTTAGTTTTGTTTTATGTCTGCTCTAGTTCTGTTTTATATGGCAAACTCGTTGGCGCATTAAGGAACCACCTTTAATCGTACCGGTTCAAAATATAATATAGGCGTTTCGTTCTCGAAGGGAATTATTGCTAGTCAGAGAGAGTTTAATAAAACTTTCTGTGGGAAAACCCGCCAAATATTACCGCTTATGATGAAAAAGGTCTCAGCGGGCTTTAAAGCCATTCAGACTTCACCTCAGGATATTAATTGCAGGTATAACTGGCCATTGGCCTATTGGGAAAAAATCCTAGAGGCTACGGCTCCCGTACAATGACCTGCGTAGAAGTTGCAACGACGTAGGAATAGGAGCCAACGGAACATCTTTATCATTGCCCGGCATCCGGTGAAAGAAGATCAAAACTGTTTGGTCAAAGAACCCTTAGGGACAAAACTTTTAAATCTTCTTTATTAAATAAGAATGTCGGCAGACAGGTAACATAGGAGACCTAGGAGCCAGCGAAACATGGTAACGCAATGGGAACAAGTTTTGGATTTACGTGAGCTGTGATTGATTTCGGCTTCCATTGGAATTAGATCTGTTTAAGTTCTTATCTAGTTCTGTTTTACTCTTGTTCTAGTTATATTGTAGTTCAGTTTTTGTTTCGTTTTAGTTCTGTTCGTGTACTGTTCTACTTCTACTTCTAGTCCTAGTTTTGTTCTAGTTTTGTTTTTTGTTGTCTTTTAGTTCTGTTCTTGTTTCGTTTTAGTTCATCAACAAAATATTTATAAATATAAGAAATAAAAAAAACATCTTATTTAGTTGAAGTTAAATTTAAAAGCAGTTTAAGTTAAGTTGGTGTTCCAGTTAGGTTTTCGTTTCGTTTAGTTTTGAACTCCTGCTTGTTTTTTCTCTGTTGGGTTTCCTACAATATTAATACTTGTCACTCATAAATCATATTTGAAATTTATTTCTATTTCTATTCCCCCCTCCCTTCTGGTCTACATATATGTCTGTTGATGCGTCTGTTTATTTAAATGTATTGTTTATTTAATTGATATATTGCCAATTGATGTCTTTTGTATTATATGCCCCTTAAACACTCAACCCCCTTACCAATCTGTATACATAATGCTTGTGTTGTATGTCTTATGTTTCTATTATGAAACCATAATTATTTTGTCTTTTTTTAATTTATCTATCTTTTGTTTGTATAGTGAAAACATTTATTTAATTTATTTATTGTTTTTCTTTATCCTAATGTTTTTCTTTATTGTATTTCCTCCACTTTTTTTTAATTTGATGTGAATCCTTTCTTCCACTCGTCCTTTAAATACCTATTCAATATTTGTTTAACCTAATCAAAGTGAAATTAAGTCGTTAGACTGATAAGATTTTAATTCGCATACAGAAATTTGAAATTACTTAGCTAACAACAAAATTGTTTTCAAAACTTAGTAGTGTAGAAAATTACTTTTTTTTACGAATTTCAGTTTATAAGAATTTGAATTTTACTAAACCCTTATCACTTTTTTCCACCATCAAGTTTCTCTGTAGTATGTAACTGACATAATGAAAATGTCTCGTTTTTCTTTACAGCTCAATCGAAACAAAAAAGTTTAAATTGTCAACTGTCAAGTTCTCTGGAAATAAAAATCAAAATTTACAACTCTTAAATCAAAACAACAAACAACACACACACAGTAAGTTTACCTAATAAATCTTTTGAAATCTCTTTTAAGTTTAGAAAAAAATCCTTTTACATATTTGGTTGACTTTTCTTAAACCCGTTAATTGATAATTATACGGGAAAATATTTACAAACGAACAAAAGCAAAAAAGCTCTTAAGTGTTGACATGCTCAAAAACATGATTTCATCAAAAATTGAAATGTTCTTGAAGAAAACTGTTTAGACAAATGTAAAAAACAAGTAACAGTGCTTATTCGGCTATGCCGAATCTTATATACCCTTCACCATGGTGCCATAATAGGAATAGAAAGTTATATAAAACCGCTCTTTATATACCAATATATTTTGCACCATGCCCACTTCTCCACTCACGCCCACATTTTAACGGATGTTGTGTATTCAAAATCAAAATGCTTGTACCTTATTAGCAAACTTTGCCTATATTGCCAAATATACAGGGGAAAAAACAACAACAAATGATTTATGGGTATAAATAGTTTAGCTGTCGTGGTTTTTGGCTCATATCTCAGCCATTTGTGGACCGATCAGGTTGAATTTATACGCGGTCTTCGGAAAACCCATTATATATTTATATTTATAAAAATGAATTGCTATTGTACATGTCGCTTAATTATAGTAAAGTTCATTTTGAACATAGGGCGTCCATAAATTCTCTCCATTTGGAACATCAATTGCTAAAGCTATGACTTGGATCCACGTCTTGTTGCAGCTTTCGACTTATCTTCTTAACATCTTGACCAAAGTGTTTCGCGGGCGATCGGGTAGGCATACGTAGAATATGGCCAATCCAAGACCACTTTCGACGTTTGATTTCTAACAAGATCGGTACACAATTGGCCAAGTACAATAGTCGATCATTAGTCACCCAATGGCCCATTCCTACAGGCAAACGCTCCTCATAAGGACTCAGAATATAAGACTTTATAGGGTCGAATATCAATATCATAGAAATTAAAGAGGGAAAGATAAACTTTTATATACGCTTTCCCTTTGGTGAAGGGTATACAAGAAATTTGGGTTTGCTGCCAAACACAAAAATGGTTGGTGTAAACAACTAGAACAGACTTCGAATTAACTAGATTTGTACCAGAACTAAAAGTGTGCCCCTGACGTAATTTGCTTTGTTCGAGCTTGATTCACTCGTTAATTATGTATTGAAACTATAACGGAACTAAAACTGAACTAGAAATGGACTAGAAAAGAACTGAAACTGAACTAAGTAGAAATGGACAAAAACAGAACTAGAACTGAACCAGAACTGAACCAGAACTGAACAAGAACTGAACTAGAACTGAACCAGAACTGAACTAGAACTGAACTAAAACTGAACTAGAACTGAACTAGAACTCAACTAGAACTGAACTAGAACTGAACTAGAAATGAACTAGAACTGAACTAGAACTGAACTAGAACTGAACTAGAACTGAACTAGAACTGAACTAGAACTGAACTAGAACTGAACTAGAACTCAAGTAGAACTTAACTAGAACTGAACTAGAACTCAACTGAACTAGAACTAAAATAGAACTGAAAATATATTATATATCTTAAAAAAAAGAACTAAAACTTAATTAAAACTAAGTATGAACCTTAATAAAATTTAAGTTTCACTGCAGTCAAAAAAAAAAAAAAATAACTCAAGAAAAACTGATTTGAGTTCGGGGATTAGTTTTCCTAAGAGACATCTTAAGTGGTATTTAAATAGAAAAGAATCGAATATAATTACCTCAGCTTATAATTCGTATAATAAAAGCTTTAAAAATAAATAGCAACCTCTTCGTTCTCGATGGGGAAAATACATAAAACCAAAATTTTTAACCAGCAGTTAAAGGTTTTGCTTCAAAAAAAAAAACATACTAAAAAAGTGTTCCAGTATCTTGTCTCGGATGTTAAAGGCAAAGAAACAAAAACAAAACTTTTTTCAATGAAAACAAAAAGGGGTTGATGGCACAAATAAGCCAGCCAGTCAGTGAGCCCACTCTATCTTGTAAATTTAACATTTTTTTTTTACTTAAAACGTCTTATAACAACTAAATGCCAATAAGTCATATAAGCTGCCTACCAGACGATGGATGCCAGGATGCTACCTTCAAGGATGGGTGGCTTGATTGTTGGTTGTGTTCGGTGATGATGTGACGTGTATAAAATAATAAAAAAAAAAATACAAAAACAACGTAAACAACAACCAAAAACGGAAGTATGGTTGAGTATGGTTGTAGCAAAATTATACGTGTATGTGACGAAGATGTTGAATGACTGTTGTTTCAGTTTTGAGTGATTACTTTCTAAAGGTTAGGCCTACAAAATGCGTATGACTTACAGAGGATGAGATGAGAGGGTTGCTGATGATGTGGTTGATGTTTGGAAGTGGGTTGTGGAAGTCATTCATTGACTGACAGTTAATATAAGTCTAGATGTGTGTTTGTGTATGTTTGAATGTATGTAAATTGTTTTTGCCTTTTCCTTAAGACTATTTGCGGAGGGCAACGCTTTCCAATTTTCTCATAACCATGAGCTTTTGCTATTAACTGTATTTTCAGTCATGTGGTTGTTTAAACGTATTTGATAATGGCTTGAAATTGTGGTTTGCATATTTTATAAGCAATTACATTTACTGCTTTGGAAGTATCTACATTTTCTTCAAATGTGTATATTTGTGTATAAATATATTAAGCTTCATATATCTTTCATTTAGCTTTCAAATAAAACTCATATAAACATAGTCTTTTATACACATATTGATTCAGTCATCCATAGTTTTGGTTTGATTCACGCCTTTTAAACGGCTTTTGTTTTCTCTTATTCGCTGTATGCTCGAATGAGAAACTGCCTTTCCAGACCGACTTTTTGCCTTTACATAAAAACTGAAGACATGTTTGATGAAAGACCTAATATTTTTTTTTTGAAATTATTTATACAGGGTAGTCAAAAAGAAACATAAGGAGTTAAATGTTCTTTCTAAGAACTTTTTCATGATTTTCGTTAATTATTCCATAATTTTTTAGTGGGTTGATAATTTAAATGCCGTATGTAGATTTTTTGTGGTTTTGAGTTAAGATCGATTCCTTAGCTTTTCCGACCTGATCTTTGATTTAGCGTAATCAGTTTTTCGATACCTCATACAGTTTACGAGAAATGTAATGTTGAGATTGTCGTATGTGGTATATGCTGAAGAAATTTTCAAACTTAAAACTCAATTTACTCAAAACTATCGCAATCCACATACGACAGTTAAATTATCAGCCGACGATGTTCTTAGTTCTTAGAAAGAACATTTAACTACTGTTCTAACTGTTCTACTAAATTTCCCCCAAAGAAAAAAAATCGGCAACGGTAAAATTGACCTGTTCGTCTGCCTTTTAAAGAGATGTCCCGTATCAGTTGCCATCTTTGTCTTGCTGTTCAGAATTTGAGGTTGGTTCTCCACAGCTTGGCTCAAGAAATATTTAACATGCTGCGGTATTAGGTAAAACCGATGGTAGCGGTATTACTGACTCTATCCTAAAATAAATATGGGCCAATGATTTTCTTGGAGGATATTTCTTACTTAACTGTCTATACCAAAGAAGGAGTTCAAGCCGCTGCACAGTGGCGCCCGTAGAGCAAACGAGGTTGCAAACCTCAAAATTTTCATGAGCGCCGACAAAGTTTTGAATAAACCCATGTTATAGGAACGATTCAACGATTTCAAATATGCCACTCTTAATAATATCACATTTTTGGTTTAGAAGATATAACCGTTCAAAGTTGACCGACTTTCGGTTTTCAAAAAAACACACAATTTTTAGTCAATTTGTTGCGATTTCAGGTGTGATATCACGAAAAATAGGTAACGAATCGCCTTATTTTTTGTTTGTATTGATTGATGTATTTATTAAATGTATAATGATAAAAACAAAATTAACTGTTTGCTTTGTGTTTCTCCTGGTAAATCACTATTTAAAAACTATCCGTTTTTTCACTATTTTTTAACTTTGACGGAAAATAAAAACAATATATATTTTTTTATATTTGCCATATTTGCAAAACCTGTTCTTTGATTATTTCTTTACATAATTCAAAAGGTTTTATCTGCCCGTACGTGCCCGTTTGGCTTCTAAAGGTAAAAAAAGGTTAAAAAGACATGGTTGCAGAAATTGTATGGCGTCCATCCCTTATATGTTTTGACTGACAGTAGTTTGATCTAATAGTTTGAAAAAAACTACTCATTGAAATTAGCAGGTACGTACGTCACTTAAACAATACTTTTGCGTACAAATGGTCAAGAAGAATATTGACTTATGGTCCCTACAGGTAGGCACAAATCTTATTTGGACACGTGCATAATATCAAAATATTCTTTCTCTTACGAAAAAAAAAAATTATTTATTTTTTAATTTGTTGGGTAATAATTTAATACATAGAAACCCTAAAGAAAAAAAATAAAAACAATCTAAAAATGTAAAAATATTTTTTTTTAGTTACCATAAAATTGATTTTTCTACTAATTTTAACTTTGATAACCCATAAGTAGGCCCTACAAAGCGTAGCACCCTTTCCAAACGCTCATTTCATAGGCTAGAACAGTTATCTACCAAATTCTGTTTAAATTGTTCAATTATCTTATTCGGTTCAAAAGATATGATTTTTGCAACGAAAAAAACTCAAATGGCGCCACTGTGCGCTGATGAATTTCTCTAGAATTGTTTTTTGCTGATATTCTATAAATTTAAACTCTTTCAAATCTTCTTTACAACAACCTGGAAAAATAAAAAATTAAATTCTTAATAAAAAATAAACAACCCCTTCGTTTTTAATTTAAGGCCACCCTGTATAAAAGTATAGACATGGATATTGATAGACCTTATTTATTTTTGCAAATCTATGAGAACTTTTACGTTTATTTCTTTTTTTTTAAACATTTTTTATAAGAAAATGTAATTTTAACAAAAATTTATTGGAATATTCAAAAGGGCTGTTAGTAGCAAAGCACCTTAGCATACTTTAAAGCGCTATAATTAAAATAAATACAAATTTTGTCATCTTCATATAAGTTATTTATTGCTACATATTATATATTTAGAATAATTGTGATAATCCTTTACGACCATCTCGTACCATGAGGCTCTTGGTGCATGGTAAAATCAAGGGCTCTACCAAACACATCGTGCGCCGACACCAACATTTACCGGTATGTAAGCAATTCTAGCACATGTTTGTAGAAATCATAAGAATTTACTCCTTGCCCTGAGCTGTAAATGTAAAATACGTAATTTCTGGCATTTTTTTACTCCCAAGAGAGCAGAAAATTTCTTTTGATTCCTGGAATTCCCAATAGATTTTAAAATCAGTTAAAACTGAATTGTTTTGTCTTCTTTGAAATTTGTTTAAGGCAAGAAAGGCCGAACGACCATGTTTGCGAAATTTTTAACATTAGCTATGTTACTATGTGAAATAACATGTCTCTTACCCAATGACTGTTATGTTAAAAGAATTTAAAAATTTTCAAAAAAATTATAATTATGCAACTAAAAACAGCAAAAATTAAAATTAAAAAAAAAAAATTATTAATAAAAATTTAAAATTAAACAAAACAATTTTATAGTACAAAATTGTCTATTTTTGGGCGAAAAGGGCATGTCCAGAATTATTATTATACAGATCGGTGTTATATAGTTCTGAAAATTGAACATTTTTTAATTTTGGTAGGAACTTATAGAGTGTGGCAGAAAAAGAACCAAAATTCAAATTGTGGGCGCACCAGTCCTAATAGGGCAAAAAGCCATGGCCACAACCATTTCAGAACCGTAACTACTATGTTCAGATATGACTTCAGATCAGAGTTATATAGTTTTAAAAATTTAAAATTTTTTAATTTTAGTAGGTACTAAGGGAAAATGGCAGAAAATAGGTGTAAAATTCAAATTGTGGGCGGATCAGTCCTAATAGGGTAACAAGCCAAGGCCATAAGCATTTCACAACTATTAATGCCATTTTCAATAAGCTTCGCCCATGCTACAACTAAAACTTATAATGTACCAAATTTCATCAAATTATCCTTCGAATTGCGATCTGAACTTTTCGCATAAGGTTTACATGGACAGCCACCCAGCCAGCCAAAAAGCCTGCCGGACGGACAGACGTCGTAACATCGACTTAAAAATGGACTGTTAGTCCTTGGGTGTACTAAAAGTTGGATAAAGCACCAATATTTTTAGATTTAGCGCACATCAGCACAAACGCATAATTACTCTCCACTATTGTGGTGTGGGTATAATGAAAGGGAGGATATCGCTGCAGACTTGTGCTATTAGAGATTTCTTTCGAAATTTCAAGATTTGTTGGTGGCACAAACATTTTAGGTGAATAAATTTACTTTTTAAGAATGTTGCCTTATAAGGGAAAACTTATTTTTCGAGCAAACAGTTGGAAAAATATGCCCTGATAATTATTATCGGTAACTTTAGTAAACATATTTTATTTCGACAACAAATTTTTTAAACCTAAAAAAAATAAACGGATTCAAAACTTTTCCTTGCCTTTCTATCTCTCTTTCTCTCTCTCTTCAACTTTTTGAAACTTTTCTAATATCAACCTAATTTAGTTTAGCAAATTATTATAATATTTTCCCTGTTACTAATTCAGATAATCATACAAACGATATACATACGACTGAACAAATTATAACTTTATTTGCTACACTTAAATTCATCTACAAAAACCATCTGAAGGAGAACAAAAGATTTTGCCTTCAACAAATTTCCTTTCAAGCAGACAATTTGTGTGTACGATTTTATGCACAGGATTCGTTTATGTGGGAGAAAATTTACACAAAAACATCAGAAACAAAATTATCGTACAATTACTAGAATAATGTCAATTATGTGGTTTAGCATAACTTTTTTTTTTTTATAAATCATATACTATATGTTACGTACTTGTACTTTTGCGAGAGAAGTAAAGTAGTTCTAGACGTACGACCGACATACCTGGAAAACAGGAAACAAAAAAGGATTGGAAAAAATGTTGTCATACGTTACGACTTTGTTAGAAATATTTCTAGTCATCATTGTGGCGTCAGTTTGTTGAAGTAGCTGCTATTGCTATGTAAAACTGTTGCATTTGCCACTACTTTTGCTATTTTATGGCAAACGTAACTTTAATTAGTTGACATGTTTTGTACAAACACAAACTCCTTCGTCATATGACAAATTCTAGATGACAACTATGTTTGATGAAGAGTTTGGTTTTTATTTTTATTGTAATGGGTTGTTTGAAATTTTATACTTCTGTAATTTGAAATAAATGAGCATTAAACCGACTCCGTTTTTTTTGGAAGTGAATAAAAGGAGAATTTGTTACACCCCTACAAATTTACCTCGTATTTGTTTAAAAATGATAAACAAAAAGTTTGGGCAAAGTGATAACCATTCGTAAGCAAGTAAAAGGTAAATTTTGAAGTTTTTAAAGCATTTGTTCATAATTAATTAATAAAAGGTTCCAGGGTAGAGTCCCATTTATGATTTGACTAAAATGACAATTTTTTGGCCATTATTACACTCTAGGCGATTGAAATTTAAATGGTATAGTGTCCTATGGGTACTTGGTAAAATAATGAAACGAATTAAAGATACACGTATGTGAAATAATGTTTAGCCCAAACGGTGCTGCTGTAGTTCTTGAATTTTTGTAACTGTTGCACAATGGCCTCGTCTGATCTATTTTAATGACAAATTACAAATTTTAAAAATTTATTTAATTTCTGCTACGTATCTGCACATGTCAGTTTTGCCAAATGTGAAACAAAATATTCCATGATTTCTCGAAAAGTGAGAAAAAAGTATGTTTGTAACCCATGCTGAAAACTATCAAAGTAAGGAAAACAGCTGTTTGCTTCAATTTATGTCATTTTTGTTGTTTAATTTCTCACCTTTCAATCGATAAGTTTTTCGATGCTCGAGTTGCTGAACATCGGCACTGGGCGGAAATTCTTATCGGGACTTGGACTCGTTTGGCTTATCTTGCTTAAATTTTTGTATTCAAAAATTAAGTGTAAAGTAACCTTTGTATGTAAAGGGTCTTCCCATATGGCTATCGAACGTATCCTTTGATGTCTGTATGACCAAAATGGCCTATCGAACTGATAGTTGAAAGTAACCGTATTAATAAAGCTACATCTGCCTGTCTGTTTATTCAATATGCATTCTGAAATCACAGAAATCACAAACGCATATAGCCGTCCACATAAAATAGTTTAGTCAAAGCAAAACCTAAATTTTTATTCAAATATTAACTATCATCCATTTATGGATGAAATAGGGCGTCAGGGAACAAAACTATCCTAGTTAGGATAATACGAGTCCACAAAAGTTCTAAGAGGGTCCAACATATTCCGAAAAAGGTACTGGTTGTTCTGTGAGTACGACGCTGACCAGGCCATCATCTATGGCACGATGATGACCCACTTTATTTTGGCCTGAATTAGATGCTATGGACCCTACCGACATGTGGTTTCAAGACATCTTTTTTTTTTTTTTAATTTTCTTAATTTTCGCACAAGACATTCTGTACGACTGATTTGAGAGCATGTGAACTGGCCACCAAGATTACCCTGGAGGTACATAGATTACCTTAAGGATATTTCATATTGTGGTGTTGCATCATGCTGGGTACAATCGGTTGCAGCCAGTATCTGATATTCGGCTAAAACTGAAAATTTACAGTTCTCAAGAAATCTGTGCGATCGCAGTTAACCAGAGATCCTATCTGTTACCGCGGAAGTCAACGGGCGCTGGCACGGAACATGACTAACTATTAGTTGAGGCCTCCGCTAGTTTACTTCTTGCAGAAAAATTTTTTTTCTCTTCGGAAGATCGTCTTTGTGGAAGTTTCGCCTTTCCGTTGAAAAGGTACTGTCGGGGATCTAGTGGTGCTTGTGGCTTACTCCACAAAGTCGTGAGAAGATACGCCCTGAAAATCAATCTAACGAGATGAATTTTCACCACTTCTAGGAGAGTATGGCCTGAGGAAAAACTATCCCTAGATGCTGTATAAAATTGTCGGACTATGCTCTCAAATTGTACCCTGCACCCAGAGAAAAAACATGTTTAAATATGATCACCTCCAACAATAATATTTCTAAAAAAAGTTTTAAACATATTGTTTTTAATTTAACCATATTATTGCCAGCGGCAACCATATTATAGTTAAATTAGTCTTCCATCAGGAAGCCACAACCATTTTATGGATGCCTCTAAATATTTTATGGTTGTTTTCACATTAAGAGGCGGTTGGTAAACGAATTGTTTTTCACCCAGTGGATAACTGCCACCATGAAAGATATGAGCACTCAAGAATATTTAGGGGATTACTTATAAGACAGTTTATTTTTAGCGAATAAGGCACAAACCACAGCAGCCAATTGAAGCCATTCCACCGACTAAATTAGCCTGATTTATACAGCAGAGTTATGGAAATTTGGCATTTTAGAAGTTTTTTGAAATTCTTTTATGCGCTGCCCGAAATGGAAGAAGCATCTTATTTACCAGCTATGACTCCTGCTATGACTAATATGTGGTTAAAGAAGGGCTAATAAAAGTCAGAAGTTTTAAAAAAAGAGTTTTATGATTCCTAAAAGACTTTTAAAGGATATTTAAACATTTTTTTTTAATATTTCATTCTTGCAGCCAGGAAATCTTCATTAACAAAGAACATTTCTTATAATTATTTAACAAAAATGAATTCATTATGTTTTCTAGCCAATTATTTTTGCTCATTAAAAAAGTTCTTGGTTTTAATTTCCGAGAGGACAAAAAAAACACAAAACAATTGTTTAACAGGTTTGCTTATGCAACATATTAAAGGATGTTGACATTAATTGTCAGTTTGTTGGCATGTTAGAATGACAGTTATGCGTATACTTTACATTTGTTTTTTTTCTAGTTGGAGAAAATTATTGACTTTTTGGAAAAAGGGCAAAGAGGTGAAGTGTACACGGGCTTAAATTTCAAACATACGCAACTCAGTTGCTACTTGTTCGTGCATAGTATCAACACATGTCTACAATTACCAAAGGTTATTTTTTTGTTTGTTTATTTTTTATAGGCAATGTGATGAGTTGAACGTGTGTTGGATGTGTGTGCAGATGCCCTGCAGTTCTGGAGAATGAGTAAAAACAATCATTCTTATTAGACATTTGAAAGTTTAAATATTGACTAAATCGTCATAAAAACGGCAGCTAACTATTCATAGATAATAAAATCCTAGAAGCGCTGCCGGTCTGAGGTAAAAAATTACTTGACCTATTGCAGGAAAAATGGGGATCCGTCCTGCGTTAAAAAAGCTAAATGTCAATAATTTCTTTATTGAAAAAGTTTCTGAAAAAATATTTAAAACCCTGGACCAGTATCTGATCTAAAATTATTTGTTAGCAACATTTCTTATTCCCGGGTAATCTATGCTAGAATCAATTGACTTTATTTTGCGTTGCTATTTTGTGTTGAACTTTGCTTGCTATAGAATACACTTTTAAAACTACTGGGCTTCTATTAGTTTAAATGGTATGTTTATTCTGGGCTACGAAGTTTATTAAAGTAAATGGTGCTTTTGGGTGGGCGTGTTTTGCTAACGAGAATAAAACAAACACACTTAAAAACATTGACATATTTATATGATTATGCGGATGTCATACTTTACTCAAACAACTACAAACTCTAAAAATACATACATACATGCGCACGCTTATATATTTATGTAGGCATACGAAGCAAGATGGATTATGTACAGGCAATCTAAAAAGTTTTCAGGAGCTGTTTCATCCGGCAAACGGGGAGGTCAGTTAAAATCGCTAACGCGTTTAATAATACGTATGCTGAATATGTCCCTTACCAAAGCCATTGAGACATATTTTAATTTACCACAGCACTTGATTTGCTTAATTTGCTTAATATTTCCTACGTTAATGATGATTATATGAAGATGATGATTATGATGAAGGTGAAAATAATTACGAAAATTATTTTTAATTTCAAATTTTAGCAGTGAATGTGCCTTGTTTCAAAAAAAAAATATATATTGTTCGATAAAATGTCAGAAATATTTTTAGTTTTTTAGTTTATTAAATAAAACAAAACTAAAATTCCACTAAAATTTTACTACAAAAGCTTTTTTTTAGTAATCAATATACACAGAATCCAAGAAAATATTGTGTCATAACATACAGGCTTCCCTGAATTAATCCTCGCTTTGCATATGTTTCACCCCACTGTGCGGCGTGTAGTCGTTTGTGTCGAACATCTCATTATTGATATTGAGGGACTATGCTGTACCTTCTCCCGTACACCTTCAATATTTTGTGCAGTCTTCTTAGGAGGGGTTCTTACAGCCCCATGTCAACATCAAATGGTGTATTGCTGACGCTGTGTCAATACAATGAATGGTTGGTTTCAAAAATAAAATTCATAATAATAATATAATTTTTCAAAACTTATTCTTCATAATAGTCTTCTTCTTTACAAAACGCTGAAAAAACAAGCAAAAAGAAAAAAAACAGACAAAAACAGAAAAATGTACTTTGGACTTCAAGAAGAATTCTTGACAAAAAGTATGAAAAACAGAAGTTAGGAAGAAAATGTAAATCAATTAAAATAGATTATCATTCAAAGCAAATTTCGATCTACCAAAGGTTAAATACAATTTGGTTTAAAGATTGATGTTTGACTATTGACTGCCAACAGTCGTCAATGGCTGTGAGTGTTAAACGACAAAACGCTCTGATGAAATTGAGTGGTTGCACACGAAACATGTACGGGTTATCTGTCCGTAAAAAACTGGGTTCGATTCCCGCGGCAGTCAGGAATGAAAAATTATCAATAAATTTGAATTAATTTCATGTTGTAAAATTCCATTCTTAATAAAAAATAATTTAATGAAAATTAAATTAAGTGAACTTTAGTTGATTAAAATATCAAAATTTGGATGAGAAACGATAAACAGTTCAATAAAATAGCCACAATAATAAATAATAATTAAAAAAGTTATAAAGAATTCCAACCATAAAGCTCATTCAGCGCTACCCTGCAGCAGGCTGCAAAAACCTAAGAATTACAAGAGTCCTTTTGTTTTCTCCCTCGTCTTCTTGAACATTTTATTTGATAAGTCAGTGTTTGTATATGCTGCTTTTGCAACTGACTTTCTAAAATTATTATAATATATGTATATCAATGTTGTCTCTTTGTAGACTTTTTCATCATACTAAACCATTTTAAACGCTTCTAATATGAGCATTTAATTAGCTTACATTACAAATGATTATGTTCTCATAATTAAGACAATGAACAAACACAGAGCTTAAAGTTATTTGATAATCCACATGTTTGACTTGTATTAAAGAACCTTTTGAAACAACTCACACATGCAAATACACAATTAAATGCATTTGTAGAGGAGAGAATATTGTATACGGCCATATTAATTATACAAATACATTAACAAATATAAACTAACGTACGTACGTTTATATGAAATTGTATAAAGAATTTGAAGGACATTTTTATAGAAGGAAGGTAATCTGTTGTGGTTGTGTTTAATAACAAATGAGTCTTTAACGTTTAAATCATCTTTTTAATCGTTTAATGCTAAAGGATTTAATTGAAAAATAGATGATAGACGACTGCTGTGCTTTTTAATAATTGAAAAGTTATATTACAGAAGCTTGTGTTATACAAAGTTGTTGGATTGGAAGCGACTTAAAAGGACCTGAAAATTTTACATGAAATAAAATTAAAAAACTCCCTCCTGTAAAATTTGATTTTGGCGGTTATTTTCGCGGTTAGGGATCGTTATAAGCGAGTCTACAAGTCTACGACTTTAAAAATGTACAGCCTCATAACTGAAAGGGCAGTAACACCCTGCAAATAAAAAGACTAATCCATGCACGCATGTAAAATATAGACCATAAGGGACTAGCACAAGTCTAACGGCAACCAAAATGTATTGAAGAAAACCTTGGTATAATTAACATAACGATGTCCTAGGGCTGGACCGTATAAAATAGCTTTTCATTACAACGACTCCATGTTCATACAGACTCCCAGAGCATTAGTTTTCAAACTTTACTAGTTATACTCCAGAGGATTAGTTTTGAAATAGTTTAAAAACAAACAACAAATGTTTAAAAACTAAAACATTTAGTTCAACTAAAATCTTTTTTTTGACAATAACATGGTCTATGATTGCGGTGCATTGAACCATGTTGAAAGTCGTCCAGTTAATCGAAATGGATCAATTAGTCCAATATTATTTGCAGGGTACTCCTGAAAATAGCCATCAGTCAGTTGGCTCCTGAGAAAATATTCACCCTTATTGTGGTTGGCGTAGGCGTATTTCGGCTAAAATGTTAAAATATGCACTGTCGTGATTAAAAAACTAACGACATCTTTTACAATAAATACGTCCAGATAACCTATTTTTCGTATTTGTTGCTGTTTTTGCTAACCCCGATACCATTTGTTTAAAACGCCTCACTTTCGCCACAAAAACGACAACCACGATAAAGGTGATTATTAAGCTTTGTCATTTAGCTTGTGCATGACAGTCATTAATAGCAAATCTCACGTGATTTGAGAATAAAATGGCAAAAATTGAATTTCGTTTCGTTATATTTTGTCAAAAACAAAACAGCACATAAACCAAGGAACATCTAGATAAATACTATGGCAGCCATGCACTATCAATTTTAATGGTAAAAAATAGCACGGAAGATGCCAAACGATGTGGACGCCCTATTGAGGACTCCACACTCGGAGCAGTTGAAAACAAAAATTCACAATATGCTGTTGGATTATCGGAGATTGAAATTGCTAAAGATTATGGAAGGCATTGGCATCGCACATGGCTAAGAGGAGTGTTTTTCATTACCTTGGATGAATTATGGATTCACCACAACAAACCAGAGACAAGACAGCAGCTCTGGTCGTCTGCAGACAGGTGGAGAGCTTTACCGGATTAGCTTAGGGAAAATAAAGAAAAGTAATGGCGTTTTTTTTCTGAGTAAAATTCTGCATTTATTCTGCCTTTTATATTTTTTATGTTCTTTTCATAAAAACATGTGTTATTTTAAAAGTGTCAACCGTTCTTTTCTGATAATGTTCCCTTTAAAATTAAAAAAATGCTACTTGTTCAACACTCATTTTAATTAAAGGGACATGAGTGCAGCACTGGATCAAGGCGAATTGTTTTATGCCGAAATTTGTGTTCTTTTGTCAACTCAAAAATTAGGGGAGCATTTAAAAATGTTGTCAAGTCACATGTAAAACTTTTCGTTTAGAAAAGAACACGCCATAAGTCACAAATAATGTCTTAGCTTTACACAGTATTTCTCTTATTTTAAGATGTCTGCTATGACTGTTTGTTTTCAAAACTTCCATAGCTTTCGCTTGAATATTTACTTTATTACTATTCTTTAATGGTGATATGTTTAATGGCTTTTTGAAGTTCACATCAACGTTTAAAGGAAAAAATCGACAGAGGTTAAATTTGGTCAATCCGGTGTGTAATTAAAATCGCGGTCTCATATATAAGATAATAATGAGAAGAAAAAAATGTCCCATAACAGCTCCACTATTTGCTGCACTTTGTGGCTTTGTTGTGTTGAAATTTAATCATTTGGGCGTGCCTCTCCACAGCTGGCCTTTAACAATTTACTAAGCGGTGCACCAGAGTTAACCACATTAGCTACTTTAACCGTAAAAGAGATATGAATGATATTCCCAACCATACACAAACCATTATATTTTAGATGTTGTTATTGCCGCTGATAAATAATCCAAGAATATTTCAATCCGATATTCACAATTTTGTTTATTGACGAAGAAAATAGAAAATTTCTTTCCTTATTATTAGATGGTGTAAAAAATCATAATTTAAAAAAAAATAATTATTTACTCGTTGTTAAAATATTTTTCTTTTAATATTGAATTACATACGCTTTCTTTACAATAATCTTTAAAAAAAAAAACGAAAATTATATTTAAATAATAAAGTTGTAGACTGTTTTACCCTTTCGTCTCTTTTAAACTACCCTGTGTTGCAGCGTCGAAGGTCCTACTTCAATCCAATTCATTTTAATTAGCAATTTATCTCAGGTTTGACTTTCATTAGTTAATTATGACTTTAACTACCACCACACATTTACACATTCTAATTAAATAATCGTTCTTGCCGAAATTATTTATCCTAAGGGAATCTTTATGTCTTTATATTTCTGTTAACTAAATAAATGTTCTTCTTTCAATTAATTGCCCCAGTTTCCTTAAAAACCATAAACACTTTATACGAAAATTTCAACTTACAATCATCTCCCTCTCCGTCTCATTTCTATATTCCATACTCCTTTTGGCAAATTAAATGCCTTTTAGCCATATTTTTCTTTTAAAACACCTGCTTAGAATTGACAAATAGTTCTATATTTTGCACATCAAGCCGAACTAACTAGTTTAGCATTCATACAATAACGTCTGGCATATATTTTAACTTATAAGGAATATAAGTACATCCTTTTTGTATAAAAGCAATTTTTGAATTAACACATAGTTTAATAATGATACAATGCTATTTACATGTATGTTTGTATATAGTTGAGTGTGTGTGTGTGTGTTTGTATATATGCAAAATCAAACTTAAAATTCAATATTATCTTTTATGTCCTTAACATATGTCTACCGTAAACCAAAAACGGTTTGAAATTCAGGCAAGAAAACACACACTCACTCCTTTTAAAAACACTGATAATATTTTTTTTTTAAGAAAATTTGTTGACATTCAAAACAAAAAGTATGCTTTTTCTCAGGATTCTTTTGTAAGTCAAACTAAATAGAAAAATAAAAAAAGAAAGAAATGATTGAGCACTTGGAAAAGGAAGGAGAAACGAAACTAAGTATGAATGGTATATGCATCTGTGCCGAATATTTAATATCCTCCAGCATGAATTAGAATTTTTCAGGAATCTGTGATCAAACATAAACATAACCAGGACAACTTGAAATATGCTCTATAAATATGCCCTAAAATTTGTTAAAATTATGACCCAAAAAATCCAAAAATGGCTTATTTGAAAACAAAATATTCAACAGTTTAATAATAGGTGTGTTCATTTAATGAAAATTATTGTTTTTTTTATATTTTAACATGAGCGGCTTTACCTGATTTTGCCGCTGGCAACACAACTTTAATTCAGTTGCCATCCGTAATCGACCCATTAAGCTCGATTCACCCATCCGTTCCAAACAATATTTTTGTCAGGACAATTTTTTTTTATATTGGGCTTGACGTCTTACTCCTGAGAGATTATTTTGTTCGGTAAGTTTTTTCTTGAATTGGTTTAATTTTAATTTTTGTTTAGAACAAAATAAACTGAGTTGCCACTTTTCTTCAATTTGTACATAAAAGTTGAAATTATTGTTTTTTTTTTGCTGAGTAATAAAATAAAAAAAAAAATATAATCAGCCTGATTACAGTTGGCCTTTACGCCTGAGTCGCTTTTTAGTAGATTAAAAAACATTGGTTGTGTGTTACTTTAATCTAATGCAAAAAACGACTCCGGCGTTTACGCCAACGCCAACCGTAATCAGGCTGAATATAATAAAAAATAAGAAAATCACTTTCCTTTTTTCGTCCGTTTTCTTTAAAAATTTTAAAAAACATTTTTTAAAATAAGTGGTTTAAATCTGTAAACCATATGGTAGCTTTGCTTTTCCGGACAAACTTTCCGAAATGTGTGAATCGTTCTGCAAAACGCTTTCAGTAAAAAATTATTCTCATGGATGAATCCACCTTTACTCTCTCGTTGCAATTTTCTGTTAGTAAAATAAATGAATTGTTCTCTTGCGCCCACTTTATTGGTCGGGTCACGATATTGTTTACTAAAATAGCAGCCATCCTGCAGAATATCTTCGCATGAATCAAAGAACGCGGTAACTGACGAAACATAAAATGTTCACCAGATCCACAAAACCTGTATGAAAGTAAAAAAAAAAATTAATATCACAAAAACTATACAACTTAGGAACATGAATTCAAAAACGTATTTATATTTTTTCTCGCCTTTTATATTGGCTTTCAACATTTCCTCTTTTAACTACTTGTGGGAAATTAAGGGCTGAGGGAGGATTATCCCTAAGTAGTTTTGCTACTCAAAAAATGCTAGATAGCTCTGGCTCCTAAAAAAGGGGTGAGTATATAATGTATAATGCTTTCGAATTGCCTCTGAAATGCCAATTTTGGTGCTGAGTCCTTTAACTATTTTTTGTAATATAAATTTATTTAAAAAAACAACAATATACTAATAATGAAAAATTCTACTTGAGTGTGTTAGTTACGCTGACTCTCGATAGAGGTTGGTAAAACCATTGCTAATCAGCCATTGGTTAAGATTCGCCATAGCCAGGCATCCATGAACATTCTTTCCACAGCTGTGTAAAGCGAATATAAATAAAAATTTAAAAGAAAAGATAGTCTACATTAAGGACCATAATTATTTTCTTGACGAATTGATTTGGCTGGCTTTAAACTGCTTATGAGAAGTAAAATCAGTTTGACTTCAAACCCATTCTTGTCTCTTATGTCGTTCAGGACCTTATTCAACCTAGAATTACTCCAGAATCCATAATAAATTTTCTTGATGGTGTATTCAATAAATATTTCTTGGTGTCACACGCAAAATAGCAAAATGAATATACCCTTTTTCACTACTCTTGGCGATGAAGGGTATTAGAACTTGGCAAATATAATAATTTATATGCAAACATGCGTTAGATTGCTTTACAATAAATTCTTGTTGCTCACTCACATTTGTTCTGTCTTTGTTTTGTTTGTATAACGTATAGCATGCTTTTAGGCGTTAAAATGTTACTTATTGCTTTCGAAAAAAAAGTAGAAAATGGTTAGTCGATTTTTTTCTTTTTTTTTTGCCAAATGCGTTCCTTTTTGCTGTCTTTTTATATGCTAGTTTATTTGCTTTTTCTGTTTCGTATGCCATCTGTAAGTAGAAATCACAAAAGAAAATATCTCAAGGCGTAATACCGTCGAAAAAAATATATAAATATGTATAACCATATTCATATATTCACTTTAAAAAGCTTATATTTTTTAAGCAAAACATATGCATACAAGAGTATAAAGAATAAATATATTTCGTGACAAGATGAGTTTCTAAATAACGTATAAAAAAATATCGTACAAACAATAGGGGAAGTAAGCTAGAAAGGATAAAAATTAAGGCAATAGATACATATCAGAATTAGTTGTCAAGCAGATATAAACATTTTTTTTTCAGTTCTATTTGTTTTTAGCAAAAACCTTCATAGCGAAATTCTTATAATTTATTATTTTTAACCTCTGTTTTGGTTAGCCTGGGCGATTTTCGACTTGCCTGTCAAAATCACAACTTCTCAGCCACACAAACCATCCCTTGTGCCTTATAATTGATGAAACTTATTCCCCTGAAATTTTGGTGAAACTTCGCGAAAATAAAACTTCGTTGTTTAAATAATTCGCTCAACGGCTAAGTCATTAAAAACAAGTAAGAGTGCTTTTTTCGGATAGGTCCAATCTTGAATACCCTCCACCTAACATAATGATATGCCTTACACCTCTCACCTACTAATACACATTTTCAAACTAAATTAATTTTGTTGTGTACTTTTTTTTCGTTCAAAACAAATTTTTCTATTTAAGTGGCGAATCATGTATGAATATTAGGGTGGGCCGATTTGTAAGAAATTTGTCGATATTATGCCATCGCTTTTCGATAGGTTTTGGCATGAGCGAAAAAAGTACCACCACGACAAAATTATTTCCGAGGCGCCCAAGGGTTATCGTCATCGTTTTAAGCGTACATTTTAACCATAGATAGGATATATTATATATCTTTATGCCAAAAGCTTTGTAAAAATCGATATCATAATATCGATTGCTTTTGTATTCGTACAAAATATCGTACGCATTAAAATAAAGAAATCAACAACAGGTGATTTTACGCGAACATTTGAGGATGCCAAGGTTTTTGCTCATATCTCAGCCATTTTTGGGCTGATTAGACTGAACTTAATAACAAAATTTAACGTGGCATATAAGACATAAGTATAGAGAAGTTGTGTATTGCTATGCACATTGACGAGAAAAAAATTGGACAATTTTTCTCTTACCGTTCTTAAGACATAAATAAATCTATTTTGCGTTATGCCCACTTCTCCAATCCTGCCCACATTCGTAGAATGTTGTCTCTTGATAACTTAGATGCTTGTACCTTATTTGGAAGCTTTTGATCTTTCCGTTCGCTAGATGTACAGAAAACCAGTATTTGTAATGCTAAAAAAAAAATGCAAAAAAAATATAAAAAAATACAGCGTATTGAAGGATATACCTTGTTAATTTCGATGACGGGCATAACAAAACCACAACAATACGGGATTTTATAAAAATTTCGAGGCACAATAGCAAAATTAAATGAAGCATATGTGACTTAAATTTATAACAACCAATTCCCCATAATTTTTGGGCTCTTCGGAAACCCCATTTTAACAGACAGGCGGACAGACGGACATCGTTAAATCAACTGTACTTTTAAGAACAGAATTTGTAAGTACTTTAAAGGGTCTAAGATAATATTAAATAAATAAAAAACGAAATAACAAACTTATATACCTGTAGTATAATGACCGATTTTTACCCTCAAAAATGCCATATAAGTTATCAAAGACAAAAACCATTTGTAAAATGTTACCATCTAATGTAAATTCCGCATTAATAATAATTCGAGACAAGCAATTATATCGCATTCAATAACTTCTTTTAACATTCTTGAAGTCTTCCTTAGCGCTATCCTTCCCCAGTTAGCCTATTGTCACAAGTGTATTATGATTGAGCATGTTGGCAAAAAGTCTAAGTATATATTTGTTTTCTTTCACATACTTCGTCTACCTGCACAGCTAGAAAAGTTTATTTGCTGCTTGCTCCCCCAATCGAAATAAAAAGTATTGTAAATTGTTTGTTCTAGCAAATAAACTAAATGGTATTGAATGAGGCGAAAAAAAAAATTGTGAGAAAATGTACAACAAGGTGTAAATATTTGGTTGTTAATATTAAGATTAGATTTATGGCGAAAAGTTAAATATAAATATAAAAAAATTAAAAATTTTTTCAAAAACGTGACTTAATCAAATAAACTTTTGTTACAGTAAATAAATCGCAAGTCTGTATTTTCAAAAAAGGTAAACAATTTATTAAAAATGACATGAATATTTCAAATATAAGAAACAACACTCCCCTTCTTTCTCCAATCAATTGAAAAAAAGTTTGTGAAAGACGACAACATTTAATCATAATATTGTATTTGAAGAAAACATTTGACAAACAAAAATTTTATATATAAATTAGATTTTTTTCTAACAACAATTGCTTATTTAATTTTGGCACTTTGGCAAAGTATAAGGTGGAGTTTCAAAAAAAAAAAAAGAAAGAAATGTCATAACATGTGCAAATGGCCATAGTTTATTACTTCTATTTTATTTTTGCAAAAATTTTAAAAAAACTTTTTCAAAGATTATTTTATTTATTTTCCAAACGTCATGTATCAATAACTAGTTTATTTGTTCACTTATTTTATAATTGAATTTTGGGCTTTGAAATTTAATCTAGTTTTTTTCTAAGATGTTTTTTTTCAGTTTTCATTTCGGTTTTTTTATTATCTCTAAGTACGATTTTTTTGCCTTATTTTCCGTTTGTATTAGAAACAAATAAACCTTAATAATATTTGTGACTTTAATACAATAACCGAGTGATAGAGAACAGACAAAAAACAAGAAATGAATTTAATTTTCATTTGATATTTATTTGAAATATTTTGTCATATTATTTTTTTGTGTAAACAACAACACAGAGTCAATATGGGTGGAAAAGTACAGAAAGTGACTAAAGTATGAGGACAAATTAACATAAATCAAAAAAAAAGTTATCACTTTCTCCTATAAGAATTTCTAGTACAAGACACCTGGGCGAATTGGTCCTTCGAATCCATGTTACGCTTTTTTTTTAATAAAAAAAATTTATATAAAAGCATCTAAAAAACTTTCAAGAACTTTTTAATCATTGAAGAATTTAGAGTACTAGACACCTGGGCGCACTGTTCCTTAAAATCCGTGTTATTTTTTTTGTAATTTTTTTTAATATACAAATTTATAAAAAACAATCATTAAAAAAATATTCAAGAACTTTTTAACTCATTGAAGAATTTCGTATTCAAGACAGCTGGCCGAATTGGTCCATCGAATCCATGTTACGAGTTTTTTTTATTGTTTTTAATATAAAAACTTATAAAAAAAATCATCTAAAAAATATTCAAGAACTTTTTAACTTATTTAAGAATTTCGTATACAAGACATCTGGGTAAACTGGTCCTTCGGATCCGTGTTACGTTTTTTTAGTTTTAAATATAAAAACTTATTAAAAAAAACCTTAAAAAGAATTTAACAATTTTTTTTTAATTTTTGAAGAATTTACAGTTAAAGACAGTTTGGCGAACTAGTCATTCGAATTCAAGTTACGACGATAACCCACGATGATAACTACGGTGTCACAATTTAATATGCAATTAGAACAGAAATATTCCAATTAGCTAGAAATTCAAATAAGCAAACCGTCTAAAATAATTATTGTCAAAGTACCTGTCGAAATTCTTAGTATTATTCTCACAGTATTGTGTCTTAAAACTTTTTCCTTCTACTGTCTAATTCGATTTAAAAGTTATTTAATATTTTGTTTTTGTGAGGCGTTTTTTTTTTCGTTATCTTTTTTGTTGTATGGGAGGTGTTTCTATTTATTTTATATATAAACACATTTTTTCCAATTGTTATTTTATTTATCTAACAGAAATTATTTTAAAATAAATACATTTATTGTAATAGGATTCCTCTTTTCCTTTCTTTCTTCTTGAAATTATTTTTATTTAATATTTATCAACACAGCTGAGAAAAAGCCAGGGAATGATATTTTGCAGGTTTTCCCTTTTTTTTTAACAAAAAACCTTGTTAAAATCGTATTAAATTTCTAATTTACATTTGTTATAAGAAATTGAAAATAAATTTATAAAATTGAGACGTTTAACCCAGATATTAAGATGGAAAAACGAAAAGAACTATTAAAAGAAAATATGGATTTTCAGAGTCTACTTTACACTATAAAAGATCTCACAGAAGTTGGTTATTAAAAAAATCGTTTTAAAATCCAACAACTTTTCTCAAACTATTTAATTTATTAGCTTTTCTTTAACTTTCGAATGAAAACTTTTCTCTGTATAGAAAGCACACATTTTACCAAAAAAGTTCGAAATTTTTTAATTCAATTGGCAGCTTAAATGGAGTTCTAAAAATGCACTTCTCTTAAATAAAATTAGACTCAATAAGTGATCAAAGCTTTAATTGTATTCTGTAAAGTAAAGGAAATAAAATAAATCAAAACCCTGTAAAGATCCAAAATTAGGACTAAAATTGTATTCCTTTAGATGCTGACTTAAGTTACTTCTGTTTGCAAAATTTTAAATTATATACGCTAAGAAAATACAATTGGAGTATATAAAGATCAGCGATCGAAGCAAAAGTTTGTAAAGTTAATTTCAACAGTTTGACTATAAAAAAAAAATTCAACTGTGTAATAATACAGAATTAATGTAAACTTAAAATAAACTTTATAAAGACATGGAATTAAATTTCTTAAGCTAAATACGATAAGACATTAAATCAGGTTCATTAAAAAGTTACATACATTCAGAATAATGACCAGCAATGAAAGCTTAAGTCTGATTCTTAAATCACTTCAGATTGAAGCTAGAGGTAAACCATTGTTAAAGATTCACAATGGAACCTCAAGCCCAAATGATCATTGATTGAATTTAGATCGTTTAAATCTGTGTTCAAAAAAAAGTATTATATACTGTTCTTTAGTGTAAGGTTCGGTTGATATGTGGAAAACACAAACGCTAAAAGTGTTTGTGCAGTAAATCCTAAAAAAAACGTTTCTCTGTCTGTGATCTTCGAACACCAAAAACAAATTTATTCAACTCAACAAAAACATTAAAACATATTATTGCGTTCTTTTTTTTAAACCACAAACTTCGAGGTGTTTGGTTTAGCACATTGAATAAAAGCCTTTAAAAGAAATTTACGCAAACAAAACAGGTACACAATACACATACAAGCTATTCTTGCTGTGGTGCTTGCTAAATTATTTAGTTGTCAGCGTGCGTAAGAGATGTTTTTGTGTGGCTTAGAAGTAGGGATTTTTACACGGAAGACGAAGATCACCCAGGACAGCCTTAAACTTCCTAGAATAATGAATTGAAAGCAGAACTCCATTAAGATTGTTGTCTAACTCAAATAGAATTTGCAATTCATTTTCGTAAACTCCAGGAGCAACATGCTTCATCCGATTGCAAGAAAATTAAGTAACACACGGGTTAAAGCCAAGAGACGTTGAAAGGCATGTCCGTAATGCTGCGTAAACCTCAACAAAGTTAATTTTAGATCGAATAGTTACTGGCAAAGTAATGTGGATGCATTTCGGTAATCGGGAACACAAGTTATCAAATGTGAAACTCGGGCAACCAAACCAAACAACCCCAAGGGGAATCGGGAACACAAGTTATCAAATGTGAAACTCGGGCAACCAAACCAAACAACCCCAAGGGGAATATCAATTGCGCCAAGCACCACGTCATTTAATTTGACCAGAAGATTATCGTCTACTACGATCTGCAAAAATTGGGACAGACGATTACAGGGGACTCTGATGAGTACCTTGTCACTTGGACCACGAATGTCAGTAACCCTGGGGGAGTGCAAGGCACCGGTTTAACTAATTGTTGAGGCCCTTGTTAGTATCATTATTTTGATAAATTCTTCCTGTCCTTTAGAATGATTGTCTTTGCGGAGACTTTTGGGTTCCAATAGGTTCAAATTGCGTTCCCTTGGGTAAGGACTTCAACGGAAGTGCTTTTTTGATGAAGAGATACTTTTGGGGATCACGTTGTGTTAGTAGTTTTTACCCAAAACCGCGGGTATAGTAGTTTGACTTTTTACCACTTGTGGGATAGTTCGGCCCGAGGGAGCGCTGTTACTATTCAACAGAAGCTGCTAGATTTCAAATAGTAGTGGAGGCTGGAAAGCTCCGGCTCCTAAACAAGGTTCGTTCGAGTGTATAGTTTTTGTCGGATTATACACCCAAAATTTCTAGCTACATGTGAAGTATCCATGCTCAGACGGAGGTATTTGGTAAACGCATTACCTGTTAGCTAGTGGTTAAGATCCACCTTGAGGTTAGGCCTGATGGCAGCTGCTAAAGTAAATAATTTCTACATTGGACTGTGCTTAATTGATTCCTTTCCAGCGTAACTGATGGACGCCCGGTATGAAGCCATAATATTTCATAATCAAAACGCTCGGCCACTTGTTGCAATACCAGTAAGAAACTTTTAAGAAAATAATAATTGAGAAGTTTTTTCCCACTCTAACCTTTTGCCCCGTTCTTGCCCGTCCGACTGTCATAAATTTAGTTCGATATTGAACGATTTCACTGCAATACGCTTCATTCAGAACAAGATATCCAAAATTGCCATGTCTCGGTGTTGGCCTAAAAAATACGCAGGCCATTTGGCGGAATTCATGTGTTGATGCTTAACCTTCACCAAAAAATGTTTAAATTGTATCAGTGTATTCCAATAAACACTAAAAGTTTGCTAAGTTCTACATCCACAAGTTAATTTTATTAAGTTTTCTTTTAACGTTTTATATTTTTTTTTAAATTCAGTATATAAATTTTCCTGCAAATAAGAAAATTTATTACAATAATTATTATCCAAAAAAAAAACTCTCGTTCATGGCTAATGTGTGGCATTAAAAAGCACATGTGTGTTATATGTTTGTTTTGCAGTTTTTAACTACGTTTTTTTTTTAAGAAATTCTATCTACAGCCCAAATAATTTTTTATGTTGCTAAATATGTAAATTTAAATAAAAAAGTAGCATTATGTATTAATATGAGGAAGTTAAGCAGATGCTATAAATAGCCTGTTTTACATGTCAGTTTATTTTGCATATTAAGTTGGTTATAATAAATTATTGTTTAAATTTAGAAACAAAAAACTGTAATGGGACACGTATTGATCGAGTACACCCAAAAGTATGCTCTGGCACAAAAAAAGTAAAGGTAACTTTTGAATTTCTGAATAATAAGCATCACAATTTAATTTAAAGATAATAAAACAAGATTGTATATGTCACAATTTAAAATTTAGAACCCACTTCCAAATTTGAATACAGAGTGGCTTAAATGAAAGGAGTGTTTAGTTAATTTTGACATGGAAATAACGTCGTGTGAGTAAAACTCAAGGTACACATAAACAAGATACATAGATGCATTTGGAAGAGCATTACAAAAATACACGACTTGTCAAAATTGTCTTTATATAAAACAAAAACAATTTGTCGCACACATGCACATATTTTGGTTCATACATAAAATTTGACAGTTGGACTTTATGTTTGTCCGCTAATGAGTCTACCTCATTGGTGACACTCATTCTTAGCTTTGTATATTCGAGCTTAATCTAAGACGTGCTCCATGACTTGTGTTCATTTTCAAATATTATTTCCTAGTTAAGGTATGCCAGAGATGTTTTACGTAAACACGTTCTCTAAAAAAACGAAATATTAGGCGCTGTTTAGTCCCTCGAAGGCGGTAGCTAATAAAAAACCCTTCCTCTTCATATAATGCGTTTACCGTACAAGCGCCAATATTTGCCTTGTTGTATGCGCTGTGGCTCCAGAAGGTTGAAGGTTGTTATCAACAGCTGACCTCAACAAATTCTTAAATATGCTGCGGTATTCAGCGGCGTCAATAAAACCCGTATTACCGACTTTATCATCAAAGAAAGATTAAAGCATAGGCTGACTTCATAATTGCATTGTTGCAATGCAATGCTTAAAGGCAAAGCTTTTATAAACTTTAAAATTTTTCTGTAGACAATACTTTGAGTTCATGTATACGGTTATTCACTGCACAACGGTTGCGTAATTTGTATTGCTTTGCCAACACATATGTTTCCAGTGATGCTTTGCAATACTGCGTTTGCAAAGTAAGATACACTTTTGGATGGTTATTTGTAAATTTTAACCAACATTTTTTCCATATTTTGATCTTTACTCTATTCAAGTATATTTTCATTTTTAATATCCCGTGTCTTTTTAAATAACAATAACAAAAAATAAAAGAAAATTGTTTCAGACAACACAAACCCTTTCGTTTTTCTTGGCTCACCCTGTATTTGTTAAAATTAAGATAGCTTCTATTTAAAAAATAAAAGGGGTCTTTAAGCCAACCAATAATTTGTCTTCTAAGCCAAAACTTTAGAACTACTTAATGAAGCCATGAGTTCTGTTCAAAATCTATTGATGGGATTTAAAAAGATCCATCATAAGACTTACAGTTTAAACTAAAATTATTCTTATCTGGAGTAAATATTTTATAGTCCAATTAAAAATCAATACAATATTACAGTTAATTTGTATAAAATATCATACAATTTTAGCTCTTAAAAGGAAAAGTTTGGCAGCAATATACAATAATCCTTCGAACCATTATTTTCTTTGAAATTTTGTACCGATTTGATTATTGAGCAGAAAAGTTATGGGCTTTTCAATTGTAGTTCGACTGCAAGTGTTTGCTTAGTCAATAAAAATGTTGGGGTAAAATGTAACAAGTTTTGTTTTAGTCCTTCGAACTACTAAATTTATAAAAAGAAGTTGTTGGAGAAAGCAAAACTTCTGAAAATGCAAATCATATAATAATTAAATAAATAAAATAAAAATTCGTCGTTTTATTTTATTGGTCCTTCGAATCATAGAAATTAAAAGAAGACTTTAACCCATTTTCGCCTCACCAAGTTCCATGTTGCAGTGATTCGGTACCAATTACAATTTCACAACAACTCCTCTTAGATATCATTGTCAATTTAAAAGAGTGAGTTCTGGTAATTATAGTCACCGGTCGGCGAAAAATGGGTTAAGGGACATAAACCAACACTAAGCAACGAGCTTCAAATGTTTAAATGAAAATAAAATTACTTAAAGCACTTTTCTTAGTTATTATAAAGTTGCCAAAAACCCTTTTAAATTTCTCATTTCCCCTAAAATCACACTTTATTTCCTTACACTCTTCTTAGTTAGTTTCCTATTTAATCAATTTTATTCCACTTTAACTCAACAATTATAAATTAAAAGAAAAAATCTCTGTTTTAAGTTTTTTTGTATATTGCTTTCAGAAATTTACATTATTTAGCATTTTATTACTTCAAATAGTCTATAGCATACATTTAGGTGGTGAAAAAATGCATTCTACACAAATTTATAATGCATACAAAACACCAACGTATTCATTTACAACGGATTGTTGTTGTTTGTTGCACAACGCGTTTATCAAAAGAAGCGTAAAATTCAATTCCGCAAAACAATTTTCAAAATTTCGTAATGCCAGAGAGCTTGTAAGCAGTAAATTACTTAAGGAGATTTTGGAAAGGGGCAAGGAAATAGGTGTAGCTAAAATTTTATTATATAAAGAAGATTTTCCTAAAGAACATGAAATTTTAATTACAATTCACACTTAAAACTTTCTTAGTTTTTTTTTATAATATTTTTTTTTCTTTCTTGTAATTGCAAATGCTGAGTTTATTATTTTACAGAAAACAACGGGATGTAGCAGTTTAGCTGTAGTGCTAGATTTTGAAATTGTAAATTGTTTAATAAATAAAAGGAAATTTCTTTTATGTGTATTTTCTAAAAGGAATTTAGATTTAATTGTAAGCATTATGCGGAGTAAAGCAAAGCAAATAATACAATTTTCTACAGCATACTTTAAGGCATTGCTGTTTTCTATATTACTGTTGCATAGTTTTCGGTAGAAAAAGCTTTTTGTGTGTTTTAAAATGTGGTTTATTTTTTTTTTTTGTGTTTTATTCTCTTTATGTACATATTTTGAATTTCTTTGATTCATTTAATAAAATATATAGCGGATCCTTTCTCAGGATACAGAGTTAATTTAACTTTAGCCAAAATTAATTTCTTATTATTTAAACTGAAGCACAGCCCGTTTTAAATACCTCATACACAATATGATTACTATTTTTTTTTTTTTCAAAACAATACAACCACACTTAATAATGTCCTGGTCTGTCCCATTTCTTTTATACAATTTTTTATTATTATTACCCATATATATACAAACAATGTTGGATTTTTTTTATTACACTTTGTCCAAGTTAAGCTAATTAGTGTTAAACATGTTAATAAATTTTATGAAATATTTAGCTGGTTAAATGAATTTCTGCACAGAGACAAATATATGAACATTAGTTACAACTTTGCATGTTTATATCCCGTAGGGTTCAAAACATACATACGAAAGAGGACTTATATGCACAAACATACATACATATAAATAGTATTTAAAGACATAACTGAGTGAAATTAGTTGACATTTATGTTTTAATAAATAACTGCGAGATACACCCATCTAACTGTGTTGAAAAATTTAACATTTTTATTTTTCATTTAATTGAAGAAAATTATTATTTTAGGTATGTTTCGAAAAAAAAACAAACTTTTCTTCTTATTTATAATTATTTTTATGCAAATATTGTGAATCACAAACATTTTTAGACAAATACATAATGAAACAAGTAAGAAAGTATAGTCTGTCAAGCCCGATCATATGATACCCTACACCACAGACTTTAAAAACAAATTTTCGAGAGCGTATGGTTAAATGAATTGGGATCTTTCTACTTTTTAAATATCATTAAAATCGGTTTGATATTTTTTGAGAGGCAAATATTGCCCCCCATCTCCCCTCGTGGTCCTATTTTTTTAAAAATGCATAGCTTATGTGTCCGTACTTAAGTGGATCTATCTACATTTTAAATTTCATAAAAATCGGTTTGATAGTTTTTGAGGGATAGAAATTGCCCCGTTTCTACCCTCGTGATCCTACGATTCGGCCCATTTTCAATAGGATTGGTCCTTGTGTCAATAAGAAGCTATGTGCCAAATTTTAATAAATTATCTCCAAAATTGCGACCTGTACTTTGCGCACAAGATTACTTGGACAGCTAGTCAGCTAGTCAGCCAGCCTGCCAGACGGACGGCAGTCGATCAGTATACTCTAAGGTGGGTCTAGGACCAATGTGTTAAAGTCAGCACAAATGCATAATACCCTCTCCAATATTGTGGTGTGGGTGTAACAAAATATTAAATGAAATTTATTTTACCCAAGCCTTTTAGATAATGTTTGAATTAATGTTCGAAAACAAACAGAATATTATTTAGCGTACGGCTAACATACCTAGAAATAATATATATTTTTTAGTGTTTCTGTATTAACACAGAACTTAAGTTTTTTCAAGAAAGTAGCGAACATTATATAGTTTACTGTTCTTTGTTAAAAAAACGATCAATTGTAGTGGTTCTGTAGACATACATAATATTTTAATGTTCTATAGTGTTTTATTTTTGGATTTTTAAGAAATGCGCAAACAAAAATTTTAGCACCGTCCTCAACATTAAAAGCTTGTGTGTGCATAGTGAACTTTTTTTGTTTGTGTAAAATTTTTTGTTTTTGTAAACAAAACGAACTTTAATTTGCTAAACCGAAAAAAACGAAGTTTGTGGTTTCAAAAAGAAAAACAGAGCGCAATAAAATGTTCTCTTCTTTTTGTTGAGTTGGTTTAGGACAGTATAATTTTTGTGTTCGAAGATCACAAACAGAGCAATTTTTTTTAATGATTTGCTAAACAAACACTATAAGCGATTTTGTTTTCCAGATCGAACCAAACACCTACCCAACAAACACGGAGATTTGATTTAAAATCGTTTTATATTTGAAATCACTTTCAACTTTAAATCGAAAGCGATAAACGTTTGATAATAATTGGAAAATCGTAGCATTCTCAACAAAAAAGGGACATACGGGCCTGTTCTGAAAATCACGTGATTTCAAACCAGATGAGACGATCAGGTCTTTGGCATTTAAACTTCACCCAACAGTTATTTGTTCGAGATTTAATAGATTTTCAAGAATCTCAGGTAGACTATACTCTCTCTCTTCAAAGGTTAATTCCGCTTGTTTTAATACTTGTTCAGCCAGAAATGACTTTCGTCGTTAAAGATGATTTGACGATAAAAAAAACTTGTTGAACTTTCAGTTGATTTTCACTACATTCACCGAACACACGACGCACTCGATGGCTTTTTTTTCGTGCAACAGTTGGATCTAACCCTACGTTTCCAATTTTAAGTACGAATGCGCGATTGAAAATCCGTACTTGAATCAATTCTTCTGTACCTGATTTCGGAAAATTCATACTCATCTGAATGCTTAGCGTAGAAACGATTTTGATTTTTCATATTATTCTCGGCTTCCAAAAATCTTTTCACAAAATCCTTTCTATTTCAGGTTTAATATTAAATACAGTTCTTTTAAATTCTTCTACATTAAATAAATAATATTAATCTCATCTAAAATTCCATTATGAAGACCAGTCATTTGATAAGCCATGTCACAATTCCTATTGAAGATATCTTTAATTAAAAAAAAAAAAAAATTAAATAAAACGAAATCCTATTATAATTTTCCAATTTTTATTATTATTTTTTTACTTAACCTTTAAACCAGGTATTAGCTACATACATACATATAAACTTGTAAATATCATAGTGCAAATAATTTTAAGCTTAATATAATGCCAAAATATTAAACACTTCCTTCCTTCCTTCCGTCCTTCTTCTTTTTCTTCCATAGAACTTATTATATAAAAAAAAAAAATAAATAAACACAATAAAGAAAAAAAAACTAAAAGAAATTGTTCAGATGAAAAATATCTAGTTACCACTTACTTATTTATCTTACACCCTTAAACACATACTTCTCTATAATACGAAAAAGAAAGAAATACCAAAATAAAAAAATATAAAAAAAACTGTTTATATAAACTAAAATTAAAAACCTTATCAAATTGATTGGATTTTTGTTAAAAGTAAGACAAAATCCAAAGAAAGAGAGGAAAAATACAGAGAAATATTGAATAAACATGTTATGGTTGCATGAAGGCCAAAAACCTAATCTACTCTAGAGAAAACAAAATTGAGGAGACCTTAGCAAATACAAACGCTACAAAACATTAAAATTTAATAGCCATAAACGTAACGAAAAAGCAACAAGAAAATTATTACAAAAAAAAACCATGGTCCATTGAAAAGGTCAATATAGCAGAAAAAAATAAGCCAAAAATAATGAAGAGCAAGTTGTTAATATAGAAGGCATTGATCCAAATAAAACAAACAGCACATAATAATAGACTACGCGCAGAACAAACACAGGAATTGTTAACTTCAACCATATTTTTGTTACCTGCAATTATGTTATGGTTTCCAAAAGAGGATGATATTTTTTCACTTCAAGCCACCACTCAGAGGAAACCCCCTACTAATTGTGTTGTTATTAAATAAATAGGTTATGAAGGAAAGAGGGAGTAGTGTAAGTGAACATTTGATTTGAGTTTTTCAAATTGTTGCCGACTGGGAGGACTTCTGCCGGCTAGTACGAAAGAGAAACTAATTTTCTCTGTAATGCATTGTGCAATACATTAGATAGTCGATAACGAACGGATGTAATCTGATGGAAAAGCGAGTTCTAGGGGCATGCACCTGCGTTTCACGAATGAGTTCGCCAATTTCAGATGAACACTTACCGTGTTAATATCGATAGAAGAATGACACATATTCAACATTCCGACGATGCTCCAATGAGTCAATAGAGCTGTATACCCTTCTGCCATTCATGAGCTTCAACGCACACCTTAGCACCCCATCCAGAAGCTTCAAGGTAGACCTTGAAGTAACTGCCCGAATATGGGAGTTGCATTCCATTTTCGGTCGTTTAAAGGCGGTATAAATCAGCGTTTAAAAAACTGCAGTCAAAGTAGAAAAACTGCCATTTCTTCTGCTTCTTCATTTGTCATTGGCAAAAAAATAAACTGTTGCTTTTGCTTCTGATTCATTATATGCAAACAGTCGCTGTCAACCCAACTCAAAAAACGTAAAGTTTTGCACAAATTTTCGTTTTTTGTTCGACAGTTTTTGGTTTTGACTTCAGTTTTTTAAATCCTGGTATAGATAGTGTGAAGGTCAAGTGGATTGATATAATTCGTGCACCATTTTAAAAAACCAAGACACTTAAATGCTTAAAACGAACATATCGCTCCTTTATCGCACCATAGTCATATCTTAAAAAAAAATCAAACTTGGCAAAAGGCCAATAAAGTTTTCAAAATACAGATTTAATGAAATATATTTTGCTATAAGTTCGGTTCAGTTTAAGATTTATTACTGATTTTTTTTTAACATAAAACGAAGGCATGAATGAACACTTTTGCTTAAGTAACTTAACATTTTTGATATTTTGAGATATGACTATCTGTGTTGCATTAAAGGATCGATATTGTGAGCAATTATAACACTGTTGTGAAAGGCATGCAAAGGACTGTTACAATTATAATTTTATTGTTTTTAAAATATAATACGATTAAGGAGAATAGTATATTTTTGTATATACTTCAATTCAACTGAATGAGTTGTTTTTGAACATAGCGAATATTTATTTTTAGTTGTAGTGAAATTATTGCAATCGAATAATACAAACAATTCATTCTTTCACATACATAATACCGAGACAAGAGCATGACCAACGATATGGACCGTTATCGTTCGTTTGAATTTTCAACGACAAACAACTAAAAGCTCTCAGCTCGACAATGCAAGCGGCCGATAATGCAACAGTATTCATAGAACTTTGCGACCCACTAAGAAATATGATTCAACCAAAAATATTTAAATCAGTCGCTCGTGTGGAGGCATTTTATTGGACTTATTAACGAAATTATTTCTTTACACCCCCACACTTAATATTTTTTTTTTAACCAGCGTTTAATTTGTGCAATAGTTGATATGGCAATATTGTCATTTGCCAATGAATAAATGGATTCCGTTAGAAACGTAAGTCTTGACGACCGACAAGTCGATATTTAGTAGGCCGCTTAATAGAACGAAAATGAGTGACTTGTAGTCGCTCGCTTTATTTGCCGGTCGATATCGTTGGCCAGGCTGCAAGTGTAAAAGTTTAGTTGAGTTTTTTTTGTGGGTTTAACGAGCTCAAGTGTCAAACTTAACCTCAAAAATTTGGCATCTTCGAAAATAAGTCTATCGGTAACAACGGTACGTAGCACACAATGTTTTGTGGGGAATCTACAAAAAAACTAAAACTTAATTTGAAGCTTCTGAAATAATGTCTACTTTCAATACATGTTAAAGAAAGAGCTTTGGAAAGGATTTTAAGTTTAAATTAAACCATCTTGAATTTGAATATGAAAGGCTCTACCAAATGAAGCCCCTTCACCAGAATCTATACATTTTCGCTTTCAAATAAAATATTTGCTTTGCTTCTTATTTGGTCTAGATGTACCACTTTTATTGAAGAAACCCTAGAACTAAACAGGTAAAATTTAACTAGAACTGTACTGGACATTGAGGAGAATAAAAAATAACCTAAACTAGAACTACACAATAACAGAACTAGCACTTAAATAAAACAAAACTAGAAGTGAATTAGAATGGAGCTAAAACAGAAGCCGAAGAGAACTGGAGCTAAAATAGAACACAACTACAATACTACAATTACAAAACTAGACCAGACCTGAACTGGAACAGAACTTTACCCTTAACTACCCACAAGTGTCTCGCGGACACATTTTTGAATTCCATTGCTCATAAAAGCTAAAGTATTTATTTTTGAGAAACCCCGTTTTACCTATTCTACCCCGATATTCTTGAGAAAAGAAATGCGCAATAAAAATATTTGTAGCATAAATTGTTTATTATTTATTATCAATTAACTAAAAAAGTAGCGCCTCAACCCACAAGTGTCTAATAGACACATTAATATATTGTTTATTAAAAAATATATTGAGCTGGTCAATCATCTGAACCTGATTCAAAACGAAAGAAGCGTTGTCACATTTTCCCCTCAAAAATAATCTAGAACTTCCAAACAGTGCTGCGAGAAATGCAAACGGAATGTCTGTTCCGAACACTTTGTGAAAAACAAATATTGTAATCAAAAATTAAATCTTAATTACATTGAAGAAATAAAGGCTATATTAGCTTGACAAAAATAACACGCAGTATTTGTAATGTTTGTTTAAAAAAATAACTAATTAAAGTTAAATAAACAAAATTCCTAAGTATATAATATAAATAAAACTTTTTTCTAATGTATACTGTCTTTGTTTTTCTTTAAGTATCATTAATTGCTTTAATGAGTCCGTTGGGCACTACTAGTCAGTTTCGTTACAAAAGCCTACTGGGTTGATAAGGGTTAAACAGAACAAGAACATAATTAGAACAGAACTAAAACAAAACTCGAAACGAAATGAAATAGGACTAAAAAGTAGTTAAAATAGAACTAGAAGAGAACCAGAACTAGAACAGATCCAAACTACAAGAGAATTAGAACAGAACTAGAACTGATCTAGAAGGTAACAAGAACAGAACTACAACAGAACTGGGACAAAACTAGAATAGAATAGAATTATGTACAACAAATCCAAAAAAGAGTAAGAGAAGAAAACAGAACTAAAACTAAAACAAAACTAGAGCAGGACAAGAACAGAACTTCTACAGAACAAAATTATTTTTTTTAATTCATTTAATTACATTTTAAAATTATGTACATTTTACTTCAAGTCTAGTCGCGCGAAGCAAGCACATAATTATAAATATTTGAACTAGAACACCAAAAAACCGAACAAGGACAGGACTAAAACAGATCAATAAGAACTTAAACTAAGACATCAAGTAAAATCTTAGTTACAACTTAAACAGGAAACGAAAGTAGAACCTGAACTTTAATTTTAACTTAAACCTAAACGGCAATTTCAAAAGCGTTTGACGTCATAGCTGTCTGTATACATTTATTATTTATAGAAACGTCCACCCGAAAAAAATTATTTGCTTCTACTTTGCGGTCACACACTGTGTGTTCTACTGAATTAAGATCTTTGACATTATCGCGCCTTGTACCGACTATCGCAGAACGCTTAACATTTGCATTTCTATCTGGCGTTTTGCGATTATCAGAACATGGCTAAGAAAATGTTTCTCTTAAATTCTTTCCATAAACATCATTTGATTTTTTTCTAAAATGTTTAAAGGCGTTAAATTAATTTGCTCCAAAACAGAACTTCCAGCACTTGTTACCGCACACGAGAATTCTGAATTAATTTGCCTTCAGTTGTTGTTAAATGTTTCTTTCTCTATTTCTTCTGTCCCACTGTTTGCTATTATTGCCTCTTATTGTTTTTCCTGTTATATGATCTCAATTTTATTTCACGCTTTAATGGCAAAACTCAATTGAAGTTTTTTTCTCTGCTTGTGTCTTCCTTTATTTTTTATAGTAGTTTTTTGTTGTTGCTGATTATAAAAAGCTTATCATTACTTTTCCCCAGTGATAATCATGTCCATCCATCCCTCTTTACATCTTGAATATGTCCTTGCATTTTCATGTTTCTGTCCTTTTATCCCGGAGGGTAATATCGCTTTACTAACAGCAAGTAGTTTGTTTTCCTTGTTTCGGATGTAAAACCAATTTGTGTCTTGGACTTAAGAGTAATTTACTTAAGAAAATATTTTCTGTAAATTTGTAATGAAACGCATTTTGTTTTCTATATGGATTTCGATAATTTAATTGGCGGGCGTCTAGTTTTGTGTGTTTTTATATCTTGAATTTTTTTTACACCTGGTATTAGTTGATGGTAGTTGTCAAGCTTTTTTATGAGCTTATCGATGATGCTGATGATGATTGTTATGACCTTAAATACGCAGTTAAAAGAGAAGGAGGAGAAAGCAAATGCCTTTATATAGTGGGGTCATTATGGAGGCGTTAAAGTAGAAAAAATAAATAGTTGGCGCATTTTTTTTTTATTTAAGTAATCCAAATAATTTGATAACGAATTTCAGTTTTATGATAAAAAAATATTGAGGGATTATAGGGAAAATTAAAATTTTGGATGTAAGATTTTGCTGGAAGTTATAAAATAAATTGTTGGCGCTATGTAGTGTTGCCAGAAGTGTGGAAAAACTTCTACATGTGGGGGTTTCTTTAAATTATTTATTTTTTTCTATATAAGGATTTGGTTGCTACAAATAAATCCAAAACAAAACAGACGTTATTGTCATTTTCTATAAATAAACCCTAACATTTTATTGCTTAAAGCTAACATTTGTTTCGTAAGTCCTCGTCCATATTTTGAAATGTTTGCTGCTGAAACTTTCTTCAATTCTTTTTTCAAACTGCGTTCATGTCCATTCAACAAAACTTTTTGCACTATTAAGCATTTTATATGACTTCCCTCTTTCTTTCAATAACGAACACAAAAACTAAGTACACATTTTCATCCATCTACCCCCTTTCATCATCGAACTCAAAGCAAATGTTTCATAATATGAACAAGGAATGACTACAAGTTTAAATATTCATAAAAGTCCTTTTGAGAAAATAATTGAAAACAAAATTCGAATATTTGGTTTTGTTTTAAATTAAATTTTCTATGCGAACGTTAACGTTCGATATCGTTAAACAGGCGGCTTATTTTCGATTTAATATTTTGGAACAAAATTTGTTGGGATTTATGTAGAAAAAAACTTGTTCGGCGTACAGGGAACTTTTATTGACAGCGCAGGAATTTTTCTTGCAGCACTTGTCTTATATCAAGTTTGTTTTTGCGTTTTTAATGAAGCTTTCGAAACGTCAGAATCAGAACCAAAGGCTTCTTGATGGAGGAGTAATTAAACCTTATTTCTAGATATTTTTTTTTCGTTTTGCCTACAAATTATTATATTTCAAGTCAGTATTTCAATAGCATATATTTTTTTTAATGAAAGTTGGTTGCTATTAATTTCATCTTTTCATTAAATTTAATATATTTAATAATTTACATGATATTCTTCTTTATGTTACTCTCTATTTTCCCCATGTTTTTGACATTAAGGTGTCAAAAATCATGTACACCTTTCTCTACCAATTTATGAATTTTACTCGTGCCCCATGTCAGTAGCTGGTTTCCTGCCTTTTAGTTTTTGCTCTATGATTGTTATTGTTTTACATAGTACAGTATTATAGTATTCTATCGGATGCCTGCATATGGGTAACCCACACCATTAACAGGGATGATAAACAATACCATAAGTTCTATGGTATGGTACACGTTGTACTTCTTTTCAAGCGCCCCAACTCCTTAACTTTACGATGTTGCTTAAGGTATTTTTGCGTAATTTAATATATCACGTATGTGTCAGAAAAAAATGGCAACAACAAACTGAGGTGCACTACACGGAGAGAAAGAAGGGGATTAATAAAAAAAATTTGAATGCTAAAACTCCTCCTCTCCTCTTAATGTGATTCGAAGTTTCGCAACGTAGTCGCGATTAACTTTACCCTTTTTTTTATATGAATCCTGTTGCTTGCATACTTTAAAAAATTGCTGCTCAGATGGCTTTCAAGGATGTTTTTTTTTGTTCTTCTTGAGTTTGACAATAATCTTGAATGAATGCGTCCAATTTATTATTTTCGAACGTCTATGGCTGAACTAGGCGGTCTTTGTCTCTTGTGCCACAAGCAAACCATCCTGTGCGCGTTGAAATCGGTGGCACATACCCTTTTTATCATATAAGTTTGTCATTCCGGTTGTAATGTTCATAATATTGATTCTGTACCCTGTAAAGTATATATGTTATTAATCCTTATGAGAAGTTCAAATCCGTTTGTTCGTCTGTCCATCTGCCCGTCCGTCTGTTGAAATGGCGTTTCCGAAGATACTAGTTATAATGGGGACTTGGTTGGTATATATTTATGTCAGATATGATCATTATAATTTTGCTATTAACTAAGCAAAATGAGCATGAGCCACGGCTGCATTGAAATTGTTACTACAAGAATAAAGAACGGAATTTATATACATTTCTGCCCTTATCCTACCATGGTGCAGAGTATATAAAACTCGGCATACCGGAAAAAAGAAATCGTACCTGTTTTTAAATTTAAATAGTAAAAACCAACTTCTCGCAAATATCCTTTGCTGCCACTAAACTCCACGCTTTTTGTAGCAAATTAAAAAAAAAAACATTGTTGCTTATATTATTTCGTTTTATTATTAAGTGAGAATATATAAGAGAATCCTAACCTCTAAAAATAAGTAATTGAAAACAGAAACCATTTGTTAGGATTTTAAGGTGAACTGGTCAATCAATGTCACCCGAGCCTGGCATCGGGGCTGCATCCAGAATATGCATGTTCTTAGTTATTTATTAGTGCACCTTCAACTGACGGCGCTTCAGAGATTAGTGGCACTCGGACATTTATTGAGTACACGAAGGAGCCTCTCCGAAACATTCTCCCTGAAACCGCTGAGACTGTCTGCGACTGCTTTTTTAATTCGCAGCTATCCATTGTATTTATTGAGCGTTCTACTATCCGCAACCTGTAGTACCATCATACATATATTAATAATCCAGGCAGCTGATCTAAAAGGTGTGGCCTTTTTAATGTAGCAACACTATTCCAACAAGATTTCCAAATATATTTTCACTGTGTCTTACCTTCTATTATTTCATTTTCAGTTCAGTTTGCCAGAGTTTTTGTTTAATATTATTTTTATGCATTGAGGATGATACCTTGTACTGATGTATGCACGCGTGGATTATTTTACGTTTAAGTCTTTTGACAAAATTTTAATAAAAAAATAAACGAAAAAACAAACAGTAAGAAGAAACGGTTTCACATGATTTTTCTTTTTTTGGATGTTTCATAAAAGAAAAAATATGTATCATCATCACCAGCAGTACTACCACAGCAGGATGTATATGGCTTAGCATAAGAGTGTGAGGGATTTAAAGTGGGGGCGGGGTAGTGGTTATCATGGTTATGATTCTTCGAATTTCGTGGGTTTTTTGAAAATAACAAAATAAAATCAAGGTTTTTAAGCCTGTTTCGTTAAAGTGTATTTACGCGGTTAAATTTTTTTTGCAGCAATTTCTTTGAAGATATTTTTTTGTTTTTGGTTTTTTTGTTTTTTTTTGGAATGTTACTTACGGTTTTTTATTCTGTCCTTGTTATGTTTAGCGGTGGCGGTTGTTAGAGGCAGGATAAAATGAAGACTGTAAGTGAGTACATCATAGTAGGAGTAGAGCTTTTCTAGTGGGTATATTTTGCTCTACAAATAGTGTGTTTATAGTGTCACGTGTTGTTATCATTGCGGCACGTAGTTTTGTTATGTTTAGAATTTTTTTTAGACATTTTTTATTTTTTTAGTTGGAATGTTGTCGTTCATTTAAAATTTTGTATTTTTGTTAGATTCTGTTTCTTTTGCCATCATCATCAAGTTTTTTTTTTTTTTTTATTTTAGTGTTACATGTAAAGAAAATTATCAGGATTTCTTTTTTATGTATGAGTTTTAAGTTGAAGGTATTCAAAAACTCATAATGAGAAACAAGTAACATGTTTTGTTTACATAAACATACAAAAGATATTTTTGCTGTTGTTGTTTTTAATAGGACCTGTGTGATGGAAGGAATGTTGTGGAATGTATTGCCTTGACAACGCTAAATGTGAAATTAAATAGTAAATCATGCATGACTTCCCTAGAAAGATTTTTGATTTTTTAAATGAATTTGCAATATTTTAAACATTTTCGGTTTTAAAGAAATCTGAGTGTTTTGACCTAAAACATAAAAAATAATCTTGAGTTTTAATTTTTTTCTTTAAGTTTATTTCAGTTTTCAGCTGAAAGCTCCAGTTATATTTCATAGGGGTTAGTCTCTTTTGCAATGCGAATGATATTTTAATGCGAAAGCTTAATGCGATCGAAGTGTAACTTTCAATTTGCAATACACACATATTTTTTGCTAATACACCAATAGATGGCTTTCAAATTGATCTTTCCATTTGCTTGGCAACTTTTCGTTAAATCTTAATAGCTGATCACAAATTAATTGTTGTTATTCCTTTAAAAAAATATTTCTTAAAAAATAAAAGTGCTTAAGTTAAAAAAAATTTAAAAATTCTTGTGCTTTTTTATAAAATAATTTCTGACACTTAAAATGTTGTATATTCTGAGCAGTTTCTTCGTCGGGGCATTTTTAAAGTTGACTATCAATTTAAGCCTGTCCACGGCTGTCAATTCAAATCAGTTTTGTCGAGCAGTTTGTGTGAACAACTTGAGTCTGATTTATTGAACGTGTGGCTGCAGGGTAATTAAATGTCAATATGTAGTTATAATGGTTTGCAAAAAAATGCGTGAACGCATTAAAGAGTGCCAATCACTCGATTTGCAACTATTTTTCTTTCGCATCACAATAGATAGTAACCTCCCTCTCAGTTCTTGTTTAGTTCAAGTTCAGATAAAGTTCAGTTCTGTTCTAGTTCAGTTCAAGTTCAGTTCTAGTTTATTTCTAGTTCAGTTCTAGTTCAGTTCAGTTCTAGTTCTAGTTCAGTTCTAGTTCAGTTCTAGTTCAGTTCTATTTCAGTTCTAGTTCAGTTCTAGTTCAGTTCTATTTCAGTTCTAGTTCAGTTATAGTTCAGTTCTAGTTCAGTTCTAGTTCAGCTCTAGTTCAGTTTTAGTTCAGTTCTAGATTTGTTTTAGTTTAGTTCTAGTTCAGTTCTAGATCTTTTCAAGTTTAGTTTTTTAAGTACTAGTTAATTTCTAATTTAGTTGTACTGAAGTTTTGGCTTAGACCTTAAAACGTTTATCCTTTCAGATTCAGAAAATCAACAAGGCAACTCCAAAAGGGACTCGGAGTTTTTTGTACCTTTTCCACCCTTAAATTTCTATTCGACATTTGCAAGACACAGTTTTTTACATTTGCAACTGCTTTAATTTCTTAACCACTTGTGTCATGTGGTAAAATCACTCTTCACAAAATTCTTTTTGAGGCTACTGCAACTGGCTGGTCATTACTGCATGCTAATGAAATTACTTTTTATTTTTAATTTATCCGGAAACGCTTTTAATAAGTGCTGCCAAAATGTCTTTTTGTCTCCAACAGTTTTTTTTTAAATGTTAACTTCCTTTGCGTTGTATGTAATTAACTGCTGCTGGTTAAATATTTAAACATATTTTCTGTTTATTGTCCCAAACCTTTCTGTTATTTTCTTCACCTTCCTTTTTTTTTTTTGTTAAAAAACTGACTGACCAATGGCACTTTGTGCAAATAAAAAGCTGAATAAAAATAATATATACATTTTTAAGTCTTAAAATTCATTTAATGCACTCACAATATTATTACAGTAACGGACTGTAGTTTATTTAAGAAATATTCCGTTCAGTCATTTTTAAATAAATAAACATTTAAAATTCCAAGCAAATTTATTTTTAACTGATTCTAACAGTTATTCAAAAAACTAAGTGCATATTAATACGGATTTTCAGTTGCAGTTAATTTTGTCCGTTGATTAAGTTAAATTCTTCTTTATGTAAAATTAAATGAAAATGTAATTTAAAGCAACGAAAAGTTCATTTAATTTTTACTGTCAAAAATTCAACCGCGAATTCCGTAAAAACAAATCAATATTCAGTTATCTGTTATAAATTAATTGTCAAAAAATTAACTACATATTCCGTAAAAACAAATAAATATGCAGTTATTTTATAAAATTTTACTGTCAAAAATTCAACACCATATTCAGTAAAAACAATTAAATATTCAGTTATTTTATATAATTTTACTACCAAAAATTAATTTTTACTTATCTATAAAAAATGAATTGCTTGTTTTGTGTAAGCAATACCCATTTTCTATTTGTTAAAATAATTTAGTTAAATACCTACATCAAATTTTAAAAGTAAAATAATTGCGAAGCCATATCGGTCATGCTGCTGGTGTCTTATAATTGAGAGTTCTTCTGTAAACAACGTGGTCAGTACAACAAAAGTAAAACAAACGTGTGTAACTGGGTAAGTAAATAAAAATATTCTCCCTCTCTCGCTTATAAGAAAAACAAGCGGACAGGTGTCTGTCTGGAATTTTTTAGAAATTCGGCTCTTTTGTGGAGTAAACGAAAATTTAATAAAATAACTGAATATTTAATTGTTTTTACTGAATATGGGGTCAATTTGACAGTAAAAAATTGACAGTAAAATTTTAATAAATAACTGAATATTTAATCGTTTTTACTGAATATGGTGTTGAATTTTTGACAGTAAAATTTTACAAAATAACTGAATATTTATTTGATTTAACGGAATGTGGTGTTGAATTTTTGACAGTAGAAATTAAATGAACTTTTTGCTAAAAATAAATGAATAATAGGTAGACCGGTTTTTAATTGAACTTTCATTTATTTTATATTACAATTTCAGTTAAATTTACGTACAGAATATTGTGAGTGTGCTCTTAATTTTTATGAACTTACTTAACGTGAGATGTGTGTAACATATCCTTCTTTTGTTCTCTTGTTGATGCAATTTTTACAAAAAAAGAAAAATAGATGAAAATGCAAATGCAAATTTCAGCTTTCATCTAGGAATAATGAAAATAAAAATTTTGCATTGTAAAACTGAGTATGGAAATATTTTAATTTGGCATATCGATGTACAAAGACAGTGGAGAATATAAGTAGAGAGATAAATTAATTTTATTGGACCAAAGCTGAAATAGGACTGAACTAGACCTGAGATGGAACTTAACTAGAACTGAAATACAATTGAACTAGAACTAAACAGGAACTGAAATTGAAATGGACTGGAACAGTAATACTGACTCTTGCGTTTTGGCTATTTTTAGATTTTTGAGTTAAGTTTTAGACTTTGGTGTGTTCTGGGAGGTGGAGTAAAATTACATGTCCAACATTCTTGTAAAACACATTTCATCCCCGTCCTCGCCCTTAATATAGGTTTTTTACGACTACCGTTCTGAGGTGGATATAATTTATAAGATATAAAGAACCATGCACTTACAGGCGAAGGTGTAAAAATTTAACCCCCCAGCCATTAAATAAAATTCCGATGTGATCTTTCAAAGCGATACTTATATTTAAATTTTTGTCTCTTCTACGAAAATCCATTATCAAAACCCCGTTATTTTGGAAAAAGTTCGAAATTGTTGTACATTCTTATAAGGGATGAGATTTTCGTGCACTAAAAAATCGAAAATATGTGCTTAAAAAATGCACTAAAAACTTAAAAAAATTTTTATAAAAAAAAATTTTAATTTTACTAAAAACAAAACTATAAAAAATTCAGGCTATTGTTATTCAAATATCTTTAAAAAAATTAAATAACTAATGAAAATATTTATTTGTTTAAATAAATAAGTACTGTTTCATTAAGAGTAAAATTTTGTCTTATAGTACTTGGAGAATGCCAATGCATTTATATTTTTTTATATTTGAAATCCTTAATTTTTTTTGTTGCAAAACGTTTTGGATTTTTTTTTTATTTGTCGTTCTATTCTTCCTTCCACATTGTTAACTTTATTCACATTGATACCTGTGATCTTCTAACATTATAAAATTACTCAAAGATTTTTTAATAGAATTCTGAAGCCCTAGCCAAACCCCCATCTTGTTACTACTGGCTGCAGTGGAAGGGGAATTTAATTAAACATTTCATTAAAAATTGGCTAATTTCCTCTGCAACGCGGTATAACCCATGTGCCAAGCAAGTAACTTGTAACAGTTTTGGGTAAAATATTTTTACCCATTGGAAGCCTTAACCATGTAAGGTGCTGCATCGTTTTAAAATATAAGGATCTTTTGATCTTGAACATCTTTTATTTAAAGTCGAGCTCCCAAATAGTTTTTTTTATTGATTTGTATATTTATTGATTTTTGTATTTAAAAATTTTTTTTAAGAACACTTTATCTAAAATGAAAATACTCAAAAATTTCAAAATATACAAAAATATGCATTAAAACCTAAATATGCAAAAATATGCATTTCCACTAAAATATGCAACAATATGCAAAAACAAATCGATATCATTTTGCCGCAAATTAAATGATTCGGAAAGATAATTGGTGGACATCGTTCTTAGACTATCGACAAAAAAACATGAATTTGCATGGAAATCGCATTCTTAATTATTATTTAACTTAGGGCCATTATTACAACCTGCCAATAGTTAAAAGTCGGATTTTGTTGGACCGATAAATAGCTTTGCATGGGCGTTTTCAATTTTTATTTTCAACTGTTATTAAAATCATTTACTCTTCATAAATATACATTTCATTTTTCCATATTAATAAACATACTTAAAGTATGTAAATAATAAAAAAGTCCTTTTTTTATTCATTATTTAAGTTTAATACAACAATCCAAAGGATATTAATACATCTGTAGGTTTAAATTATTTTTTTCTTTTTATATATTTTCTCATAAATTGTCTTTATTTTTTTATTGCAATATCAACCAACACACACTCTTAAATAAACAATATGACAATGTCAATTCGTAGTAAAAAATTTTAACGCCCATAGTACGAAGTTGTATTTTAAAATGTGAATATTTTTCTTTTTAATGAAAACAAAAAGACAAAAAAAGTATTATAAATAAGGTCAACAAAAGATAGTCAGTCATATTCATATTTATTATTTTAATTCTTTTTTTTTTTAATATTTTTCGCCTGGTTTATGAATATTTTTCGGGCAAGTATGTAAAAGTTGTATAACGAATATAAATCAACTTTAATCAAGCCAGCTGTATTTTTTTTTATTAAAGAAAAGGCTTTTAATAGATATATTAACGAAAAAAATACAATTATAAGACATAAAAAATGTATACAAGAGCTGTAGGGAACTAAAGCAAGCAGTACAGACACAGGTCTTTCAAAAGATACGCTATTTTTATAAATATAAAAAATAACAAGCAATTAATTCGTTATTTCAGGCACCTAAACTCGAAATTTATGGTTTTAGAATGTTTGTGCTCAACTAGCCCCGGAGGATGCTCGGATCCGCTCTTGGACTCTGTAGTAGTTAAAAGTCAGAGCTTTTGCTTTGCTGAGACGTGAATTAAAAACTTTATTTAAATAACTTCATCACAGATACAAAAAGATACATACTATTTATTATTTGCTGTAGCGCTCTAACTTTAATGTCATCCTTTTTCCTGGAAATCATCTGACAACAAAAATGTGATTTCCATTTTAATTTCCAAAATATTTCAACGCTTAAGAATTATTTCTTTTGTAATATTTGCATGCATATTTATTAGTTTGGTATAGTTTTACATTAATTCCTGGAATCCCTGCCTTCAGTGCGACTTAATTAATTTAAAAAATTTCAGCTGCCAAAAGTTTAAAGCAAAGCGGTTTTAAGGAACGTTAACGTATAAAACTATTAAAAAAGTTTAAAAGAAAGGTCAAATAAAATGTGTTTTTAAAGACTGCACGCATTTGGATTTAATATTTTTAAATAAATACACAGGGCGGAGCATAAGTAAAGTAATGACTGATTTAGTGTATACATTTCTTCTTTCTTATTTTATTTAACGTTAGATTTATTGAAATTTAGATTATAGTTTGGAAATTTGTTCACATTATGTTTTTAAGATAATGGCCCATAATCATAGTCAAGCGCTAAAGTCGGTTCTTTAAAACAAAAAACTTAAACAAAACATTATTTTAATTATTTTGCTACTATAGTTTGAAATTAAAGCATGTTTTAAATTGAACCGACTTTAACTGGGTGCCACCTCAAATGTAGAAAATTTTTTAATTTTTTCATGCAGACAAGCATAAAGCTTCGCTGGATTAGCTTAGGAAAATTAAAAAAAAAAATATAAGCAAGTGGCAAATCTAAGCAGCTGACGTTGAAAATAAAACACTGCATATCTTGTGGCGTTGAAAATTTTAATGTGTGTTTATGTAGAAAGTAAGACGGAGGAAGACATCGATTTAACAATTGGGCCACTTGGCATGAAATTCTCCATATGAATTTGGTGTTTCTTTCCATTTAAGTTTTCCTCCAAATCATTAATAATTGAAAAATATCGACCAATATCTTGTAACATGAATATTTTTAACTTTTTGCAAGAACTTTTGTATATAGCGAAAACAGGTGATGTTGTTGTGAAATGAGTTAAAACAACTTCAGCTAGTTTTAAAATTAACACTGGCTTTAACGTGTAAAGTATGCTATTGCTTGTCTATAGTAGATCAAAAGCATACTTTTTGATTGGAATTCTTCCAACATTAATTGTAGTTCAAAATGTTTTTAATAATAATATGGCAAGTGGACGGCCTAAAAAAAATGACTGACAACCTGCTTTATAATTTTTTTCCGAAAACAATAAAGCAATTTGTTTTTGTTTTTTCTTAACCTAATTACAACTACAATTAATATTGGAAGAATTCCAATCAATTGTAGTGGGGAATGTAGGAAGAGATAAACTCACTGCCCAAAAAAAAATTGTGCTTCGAGCGTAAGGGAGAAATGCAAGAGTTTCGCTTATAATTGCGCTTACGGAAGACATGAATTTTATATGTCGAGTTCCCACTATGAATCAATACATTTTTGACGCATAAAGCGCATTATTCAGCGCATATAAAAATTGTTAGATGTAGTGATCAGCTTTACACACTGAATGTTTTGATAGAGTTATTTTTTAGCATTCTCCCTTACAAACCTGCTTCGTAGTAAGGGAATGCCGTAGCACTTGAAATTTTGTTTTTTTTTTATAAAAACTGTTTAGAGTTTTTTCACATACTTTACTGCATTTCTGTATGTCTTATTGCGTAGCGCATAATTGTGCGCTTATTTTTTTAAATGTACCATTAGTGCTTCGCAAAATGATAACATTTTTTATTGGGTGTTTATTGTTGATGTTTTTGTTTAAACTTGTATATTGTTACAAGTATAACTGTTGCCTAGGCCAGATCATCAGGAAACTTAATTCAGAAAGATTCAAGAAAAACTAAAGATATTAAACCAAATAAAATCATTTAGCGTTTAAGGGCCATTATTACAACTTGCCAATGGTTAAAAGTCGGATTTTGTTGGACCAATAAATAGCTTTGTATTATTACAACTTCCATTTTTTATTGCTGTTATTTTCAAAAATAATAACATTTAATAGATGAAAACATAATAAATGAAGGTTTTATAATTCAAAGCTATTTATCGGTCCGACAAAATCCGACTTTTAACTATTGGCAAGTTGTAATAATGGCCCTTAAACGCTAAATGATTTTATTTGGTTTAATATCTTTAGTTTTTCTTGAATCTTTCTGAATTAAGTTTCCTGATGATCTGGCCTAGGCAACAGTTATACTTGTAACAATATACTAAATGATTTTATTTGGTTTAATATCTTTAGTTTTTCTTGAATCTTTCTGAATTAAGTTTCCTGATGATCTGGCCTAAGCAACCAGTGAAATGCGCATGGGAATAGCTTATCCCGTCAACAATAAAATTTCAGTGTTTTTTAATCAAGAATAAAAATTGGGACTTAAACACGAATAACAAAATCATTTAAATTAAATTTTGTATTCCCACGAAAATTATTTTGATAATTATCAGGTATGTTCTGAAAATCACGTGATTTCAAATCACATGTGCTTTTAAAACCACACGTGTGATTTTGTGGTGTTCTGTAAATCACACCGTTTTTGTGTTTTTCGGTGTGATTTTCAATTGTCGAAAGCACATGTAAACACAAAGGGTTTGTTTTTCAAAATTATAGCTAATTTTTATTTAACGCTTTTTATGTTATTTTTCGACAATTTGTTTTTATAACCGATTTAGCGATATCAAATTAGTTTTAGTGTTGTTTCAAATCTTGTATTTTTTTGCGAATTTTAGCCATGTTCGCGATAGAAGCGATTTGTTCCTGTAAGTTTTCGGATTCTTTTCAGCTTTAACGATTTATATTAAAAAGTAGACTCTGCTATCATGCCGCTGTTAGCAAATTTTTGCAAATTTCCGCTAATTTAGCAATTTATACCGAATTTTTGCCATTCCTTACAGTTTTAGGGAGTTTTAATCAATTTTATGGCTTGTTTGAAATATAAAATTTTTTGCGCGAATTTTCGCCATTGTGCAAATTTTGTTTGTTTTATTTTTCGACATTTTGTTTTTTTAATCCATTTAGAGATTTCAAATAGATTTTAGGGTTAGTTTCCAATTTTGCAATTTTTTGCGAATTTTAGCCATATTAGAGATAGAAGCGATTTTTCCCTGTGATACTTTACAGCTTTTACGATTTTTAATAAATATTAGACTTTGTCTTCATGCCGCTGTTAGCAAAAAAGCGAACTTTAATTCAACTAAAAAAACAGACCTGAAATCACAACAGAAGTCACAAAAGCAAATATCATTTTGTAGTTTCATCGAATTTTCTTAATTTTAAACGATTTGTTGTAAATAAAATAGCTTATTGCCTTAAAAATTAATAAACAACACATGGAATATTTTATTTAAGAAATTTATTGTAACGGCCAACTTACAATAGTCGCAAAAATAACAAAGTGATTTCAAAAAGTTGTTTACGTAGCTGAACGTTTTGAAATCACAAAATAATATACCCAGAACACCTTTCTTGTGATTTGAAATCACTTTCAAAAAATGTGATTTTCAGAACAGGCCTGTATATAAATTATTTTTGTTTTGTAAACAAAAACTTGGAACAGGGTAGTGTTTTTCAAAACAACAAATTACAAATCTACAAGTAAAATAGATTGGAAACAAAAATTGTAAATTTGTTGCTCTTTTGACGAATTCAGCTTGTAGATTTGTAGATTTGGCAAGGCAAGGTGGTTAAATATTTTCCGTTGACTGCGAAAAACGAAAGACAGAAATAGAAAAAACATATAAAAACAGAAAATTGTCATTTGGACTTCAGAAAGAATTCTTGACAAAAGGTATTAAAAACAGAAGTAAGCCAGAACATGGAAATCAATTAAAACGGATACTCATTCACCAAGTGGAATAACATTTGGTTTATAGATTGCTGTTTGACAATTGACTGACAGCTGTCGTCAATAGCGGTGAGTGCTAAACGGCAAACCCCTTTTAAGGGATAGTGTTGTTACTATAGAAACATGTCAGGGCAACCTGTCCGTGAAAACTGGGTTCAATTCCCAGGTAAGTCAAGAATGAAAAATTATCAATAAATTTTAATTAAGTTAATGTTGTAAAATTCCTTTCTTCATAAAAATAATTTAATGAAAATTAAATTAGATAAACTTTAGCCTGCTTAAAAATATTAAAATTTTAATAAAAACCATTAGCAGCCTAATAAAAAAAACACATAATAATTATTAATATTGTTTTATCTGGGGGATCTGTGGGAGTTTTTGGGTATAAAAAAATATATTTTTCGGGATCTTGGGAGATACCCAAATCGTTAATTGCGAATAAGGTGTAAAATTAAAGTGTGAGCCCTGCATTAGTGGTAAGAGATTACAAATTGTCGTTCAGCTTCTTTTCTTTATTTTGTACGACTTAACGATATGGCAACATTTCTTATTTAATTTTTCTTAATTAAATCTTGGGGCAAATTACAGCAGTCGATATGAATCGAAATTGCAATACAATTTGAGTGGAAATTTTGATCGATATCAAATGCCGTAATTTGCCCCTGAAGCGTTTACGCAAATAAACTAAATCGGAGCTTGCATAAATTTTAAGCTCACCACCAATTGCAGGGGCACCCTTTATTTTAAATCTCTACAACTTTGTGGGGAAAAAATATGGAAATAATATATGTATGTATTTTAATAATTGCTTGTCGTATATGTAATTGAAATAGAATTGAGAATTTATTTCTGCAATATTTTAAAACTCTGCTTTGAAATTGCACTAGTGTCCAGATTATGAAATTCTAGGGTTGCAGTTTTTGCATTTGTATCTTGTTAGTTTTATATTTTACATATAAATACAAATACAACTACAACAAACTTCAAGTATAAAAGTCTGAGATTTACAAAACAAAATAGAATTGCAGAGTACAAGAAACTAAGTATCCCTCCACAATCTTCTCACCTTTCCCACCAATAATCTCAAGAATTACTGCAACAAAAATTGCAAGCCTGGACGATGCCTTTTTTAAAGAAACAACAATTTTTTAATATGTTTTGTAATAAAATGTTTTTATTTATTTAAAAAAAAAAAACTTTTAAATTTTTTATATTTTATAAACGATATTTTTATGTTATTTTTTTTTTATTACAGATGCTCGTGTTTCTTTAAAGCTTTCCATTGATGTAACACTTAATTGATGTGTTTGCTATATTGGCAAAATGTGTAAGTATTTGTTTTCAGTTTAAGTTTAACACTTCAATGCAACTCTCCTTAAGGTTTTCTGTAAATAAAAGAAAAAAATAAGTCTTTAAAATATTTTAATTTTTTTTAAAGGTATTGATGATATAATCAAGTGTTTGCTTAAGATTTTATTAAATAATTTTAAAATATGTATAGGAAAGATATTTACTCGTATTTTTTTAATCATAATCACTTGAACCAGAAATAACACTTTGCAATAATGCAACCGGAAGTGTTTATTGGTACTTTGCAGTTTCTCTTTCTCTTTAACGAAGTTAAGCCAAAATTTGTTTGGTAAAGTTAAAATCTTAAAAAATTATCGTATCGTACACCAGTGGCACGCATGTTTATTCCCTTGCACACAAATTCGATGGATTAATTACTCTAACAACAATTAAAAAGGATAATTTCTCTTCATATTAATCGTATTTTTAATATTTTAATTTTCTATTTTCAGGGCTCCTCAACAAGAGAGCATATACAATTAAATAATGGTTGTTTTAACTTAAGAAAAAACTATTTTTGCGTTATTTATTTACATTGTTGTTTTTTATTCTGTTTTCAAATTATTTATTTTCGTTTAAAAACCTTTTAGCTAATAATGAAAGTGCTTGCCCCTGAAAATATATGTATGAAGAAACGATAGCGGTATTCTATTGAAATGTTTTTAGAGAATCTTGTTGAGATTCGTCGTGTGCATGGGAAAAAATAGGATCAACCTTCGTCACCTAAGCAATTTAAACGAAAATGGCTGCTCCTTTGGTATTTATTCCTTAAATTAAATAAACAAAATCATCAATTTAGTGATAAATGCCCCAATCGAACAACACTGCATTAACTGGCTTAGTTGAATGCTGACATGCCATAGAATCTAAATGTTGTTCGCTTTTTAACACTCTTTTGCATTTTATGTTAATTCATTATTGTTAATGTCTTTTGCAAATGTTGTAGAACTTGTTGTGTTAATGATCGTCCTTCTATTGCTGTACGTGCCCACCTCTGCTGCACATAACCATATTTATTAAAATACTTATTAAATTTCAAAGTTTGAAATCAAAAAGACCTCTTCAACACTTTTATTTTATTTCCTTAACTGAAAACCTTCTTTATAAGTACCTAAATGCAGAGGTTCCCACAGTTTTTATTCCGCAGAACCGCGGAGCAACAACAAATTTTCCGCAGACCTTCAAACGTTTATGTTATTTCCTTTATATGTACCTAAATGCAGAGGTTTCCATTGTTTTTTATCCCGCGGAACCGCGGAGCAACAACCAATTTTCCGCAGACCTTCAAAAAGTTATAAAAAAAGTTATAAAGTATAATTCGTCAAATATAACGCATATTGTATGATCTCCTTTAAGGTCCTTTTACAATGCAATACTGACTATTAAGACATGTTAAAAACACAAATAAATTATAAAGATATGTTTAAAAATAGGTTAAGAACTTTTGCATTCTTTTGACCATAATGTACTAAAAAAGTGACCTCACAAGCGAAGCTGTTTGCAGTGATTTTCTTCGTGGTGTGTCGTTAAGAGTCTTTTTTTGTTTATTTACATTTTTTTAAAAGGCATTTTGACATTTTCCGTCTCAAATCTAGCAACAAAATGACTGTTGTGTTTTCTATTGTTGCATTGTTGTAGTACTGAGGTCACTTTGTTAATACATTTTGCTTTTGATTTTTCTGAACAACACCGGGGTGGATAATTGAAATTTCCCTCACAAATTTTTTTTAATAAAAAAAATGCAAAAGAATTAAAAGATTTCAAGTGCTTTCTTTTAAATTTAAAATAAATTACACATATTTGCTGTAAAAATTAATTAAATATGGCCTAAATAAATCTAAAAAAGTACGTACGTATCAACTTTTCCAACCTTGTTCTTGCAAAAGAGTTGTTGAATAATCAGAATAAAAATTATTTAATATTAAAGAGATATTACATTTCATCTCGTAAGCTTTTTACTTAAGACTTGTTGAATAGTGTGAAAGGGGATTTTCACACTGATCAACATCTACCATCAATTTGCGAAGATGTTAACATCGTCCTATAAGTAATACATTGGCCGAAAAAGCAACATCTTTACAAGATGTTCCTATCGTATTTTATTCCATTCATAATCTTTCGAAGACATTGATTTTAAAAGCAGCGTTACAATTTCTCAAGATTTGTCTTTAATTGCAGTGGTTTCTGTTAAGTATTTTTATATTTTAATCCAAATTGTTGTGCTTTCTTGTGCAAAAGTTTTTTTTTTGTTAAAAAATTATTTTTTTATTTCCTTTACAAATGATGACATTTTTATTTGATGGTAGATGTTAGATGTGAGCTATGTTAAGGAGTATTTTACATTTTCTACGTCTTTGATGGTAGATGTTAGATGTCAGTGTATATCAGTGTATGCGGTATGTTACCCAGAATCAAATGGAAGCATTTGAGTTCTGAGAGGACATCATCCTTATATGAACTTATTTTTTTCACTTCGGTATCCGATCACGATAGATTTATCCGTACAGCAGTTTCAGCCAAAGTTTTCTTGTTTTTGTAGGACTTTTGAAAGATTGAACGATAAAAAGTCTAGTAAGAAACTCAAAATGGACCACGGACTCCGATTTGGGAACTCTTTCTTGCCTTAGCATTTACAAATCAAATAAAAATTTACAACTAATTTTTTTTTTGCTTTTATACCGAAGAATAAAATTTAATTTGATTTTCTTTTTTTGCTTTTTTTTCTCCCGAAATCCTACTAAAATCAAACAGCATTTTTACCCATTCAACTTTCATTTGGAAGCCACATTTGTTTTTCAGCTCTACTTTTATTTTCTCTTATCGCATTTTAATAGTTCTAGTACTTTTTCAGTAGGAGTAGGAGTTTTACAGAAAAATTTTACTTTTCTACTTCTACAAAATAAAACTTTCAGGAATGTTTTTTTTATTTTTTTTTTTTTAAATTTTATATGTATATTTTATTTCTATTGCTTTAAAGCCATCAGAATCTGCAAGGTATATGCCTTCTAACTATGAAAATGAAAAAAGAAAAAAAAATTACATAAAAGTTTTTTAATTAAGTATATTTATGTATATGGCTGTCTGTATGTATATGAAAAACTATTGTAATGCATATTGCAGTTTTTACTTTTCAAGTTGAAAAATAATACCAAAATAATGCAGGTAAAACAAGTAAACTAGAATACATAAAATTCACTCAACAAAACTTGTCAGCAGTTAAATGCATGTTAAGTTTCCAATACAATGTGAAGTAGACAAAATGAGAACGGTAGATGGATGTTTAATAGGATTTTTGAAATCATAAATTTTTAATTACCACAGTTATAGCAATAAACAAGACAAAATATTGTTTAAAAGTCATTCGATGTCATAGTGATAAATAACACTGTGCTGCACAAAAAAAATGCCAGTGTTCTGATGTATCATTTCTGTTTTGCTGGAGTTTTTTGATATCAGAAATATTATTAATTTTTTTCGATCTGTTTGTTTATATTCCCATCACCATGGTGCCATAAGAACCGAAAGTAATATAAATTAATTTTGTGCCACACCCACTTCCCTATAATGCTTTTGTGTGGGTAGTGGCACGCCCACTTCTCTAATACGGCCCATAATTTTAGTGAGCTTGTGTATTGATAACCAAACCATGGGTATCAAATTCGTAAAATTTTTCTCTTATCATTCTTAAGATATAAATAAATCTATTTTGTGCCACGCCCACCTCACCAATAATGCCTACATTTTGTAGGATGCTGTCTTTTGACAACTAAGATATACAGAAAAACAGATGGACAGACGAACATAGTTGAAACAACTTCGATGTACATGCTTGCAAAAACGGACATTAAAACAAAAAAACAAAATATAAAAAACCAACTTTTACAAGGATATGGAAATTTAATTGTTTTAAATTTTTTACCTTGTTACTTTCGGTGTTGGGTATAAAAAACCAACATGGAATTTTATGAAAAAAATTAAAAGTAGTCCTGTTGTTTTTGCTCATATCTCAGCCATTTATGGATCAATCTGGCTGAATAATAATAGCAAAATTATAAGGAGCAGATGTGACAGAAATATATAACAGCCCAAGTCGCCATTATATCTGGGTCTACGGAAAACACATTTCAACAGACAGACTGACAGACGTACATCGTTAAATCAATTACGCTACTCACAAGGACACAGACATTATATACTTTATAGGGTCTAAGATCAATATTGATGAAATTATAAACGGAATGAAAAACTTAGATATACCTTTTTCCACCTGTGGTGAAGGGAATAAAAATCTTGAAAATATACTAAAATGGTAACATTGTATGCAATCAACAATCGATAGCACAATTGTATTGTGTGAATATCAAGCAAAAGTGATTGGGTTTATTTATGATATGGAAAAATCAACATGCAGCAGATGGAGTGCCCCGGTAGGAAAGCTAGTAGTGAGCTAGTCTATCAACTCCGGGGTCGCGGGTTCGACTCCCGCCAGAGACTCTGGTTTCTTTCCTGCAGACAAGCGTAAAGCTTCGCGGGGATTAGCGTAGGGAATTAAAAAAAAAAAAAAAAAAAAAAAAAAAAATGTGACGGGGTCTGTTCTAGGCTCTATTCACAATCATGTACTAAACCGCTATTTAATAACAAATATTATCATTTCGTTTCCAAAACCAACACAAATAGTGGCGGAATGCACATATTGATATTAGATTTTGCGGGCATTCGTTCGGTCATTATTATAACACTGGCATCATACAACCTAACTCTCTTTAAATCGTAAAGAATAATGCTGTTGTAATACAATTCGGCCTGTCACAGTTTTATAAGACTGTAAATCCCAATGTAAAATTTCATGAATAAAATTTAATGATAATCGGTCCATAATTTACCGTATGACGCATATAAAGCCCACTCCTGAAATATTCTAACTGTCGGTCCTGCACCATCAAAGATTCGGCACAGCCGGATAAAGCATTCTACCTTTTTTTACTTTTATTTTAAACAAATTATTAAAACCTAAGAACCTTTTTGTATTAAAAAGTATTTTTTAGAAATTTTTTGCTTCTTTTTTAAAAGGTTTGCTTCTTATTCTAAAAGGTTTTTTCTTTTGATTGCTAAATATCCCTTTTATCCAAGAAAATTGTATTTTTGTTGGTATTTACTTCTTATAAAATTTTTCTTCTCTTCTTAAAAAGTTTCCCCCGTATTTATACACAATTATTAAATTTAACAAACGTTTAATAAGGCAAATTTTCATACAAAATTTGTTTTGTAAACCTTTATTAAATTTGAAATTTTTTTATAAAAACGGCCGTTTATGTTTAAAGTAAAATACAATTTGAGTAAAGTACTTTTTAAGCAAAATTTTAATATACTTTTTTTCTAATTTATGAAAAAAATTGTTTATAGCTGATTTATTGAAACTAAATAAATATTTAATATTTTTCAAAGCATAGAAAACTTTCGTTTTATATATTTTTGTGCTTTAAGTTGCTACGAAAATTGTATTGAATTTCTATAAGTTTCGTTTAAAAGGAATAGACAAAAGCAACAAATCTTGCAGACGTTTCAACTTTATTGAGTTTCTTAAAAGCCCTTATGCAAGTAGAAAATGTAATATTTCTATAAAGACACAACTCAAGCAGGTGGATTCAACATTTATTCATTCATTTTTAGAGGAAAGATTTTAAGTTTATGCCACAACTTTTGAAATATTGCAAAAAATGTTTTTTTTTTTTTTTTGTTTATTTTGATTTTAATAATTAATAATTTCTTACAAAATTTTATGCCAAGTTTTTCAGGATATGTGTAAAACTTTTGCTATTTCTTGAGTAAATTAACATTATTTTTGCAAAAAAAAATAGTGCTACATTCGGCCTTGTCAATCCTTATATACCCTTTGCCATTGCCTAACAAAAGATAATAAAGGTATTCACGTCAATTTTGTTTTTCCCTTGCAACTGTGCGAAAAAGCATAGTTGCACTTATTTTGCTTGCACCTTCAATTTTCAGCATTTTTTAAACAATGCACTTTCAATTTAACAATATGCAAAGATGCATGCACTTGCGATTATTTTAAAACATTTTTTTAATAAAATTCAATCGTAAGTTTCTTGAAAATTGCACAAAAATAAATAATTTTATTAATTTACAAGTCGAGTTAATAACTTATCTACCAAAAAAAAATTTTTCAGATAAGTATTCCAGTATTATTAATATTTCTCCTTCTTCTATTTTATTTGGCGCTTTTTCTTTTTTAATTGTTTAATTTTTTACAAACACTACAATTTATAATAGTTTTCAATTCACAGAAAAAAAATGTACGTCAAAATGGTGTGCTTGCGTTGTTGTTAACTGTAGAGTTGATTTCATGAGTACTTTTTAAGAGTTTTTTTCAATATGTCAATGCCATAGAAAGTTGCAAAAATTGTATGCTTTTACTCAGATAATCTTGCAAATACTTAGACGGTGACAATTTTGCATCGTTTGTGCGAAATAATTGTCTATGTGGTTGTTGTTATGTTTTTGCACTTTTGCTTTTTCGGAAGGGTGCAACTTTTGACGTGAATACCTTTAATGTTTGTTCTAAAAGATTTGTGTTTTTAAAAACTTTGGAATTTTTAAAAAGTTTTTTGGTTTATCAAAATAATTTACGTGAATACAAAATTTTTAAATAACAAGATTTTGTTGGTCGTGCTTAATTCGCAATTTTTATTCTTGTTAAAAACTCTGAAATTTATTGTTGATGGGATAAGCTATTCCTATGCGCATTTCACTGGTTGCATAGGCCAGATAGTCAGGAAATTTCTTCCAAAGATTTTAGAAAAATAGATATTATGCAAATAAAACTGTTAAGCGAATAAGTATTATAAACAACAGTTTAACAATATCAAAGCTTCAACAAAAACTACAGCAATAAACAGTGAGTTTATCTCTTCTTAAATGCCTCATTACAATTGGTTGGAATTATCCCTACATTAATTGTAGTTATTAGTAGGTTAAAAAAAAAACAAAAACAACCTGCTTTATTGTTTTCGCAAGAAAATTAAAAAAATAAAGCAAGTTGCCAGTTCAGTTTTTTTAGGCAGCGCACTTAACACTGAAATGCATATCACTGGTTTTTTGTTTTTGCCAAAAAGCTCTTCAGAAATGGGAATATAAACTTTAAGGTAAAATCTTTTGCTAGTCATATTTGATCTTCAACAATTAATTTTTATAACAACTTTGAGCTTTTTTCCTTAAAATTTTTACAACACATCAAACCAAATTTAAGAAAAATTGCTTTCCATTCAATTGAACACAAAATAAGTAAGAAAGTAAAGTGGGTTTGGGGGTATGGTAAATTATGTACCGATCTTCACGAATTAGTCCAAAATCTTTTATCGATATGTGCATTTCGCCACTATTTGTGAAGGTTTCTGTAACAATATTACCAATTTTTATCCTACGGAACCGATTTTGCCAAGCTGCTTAGGATTTAATTTATTTAAGATTCTCGAAAGTGAGCGTGTTTTCAACCGGAGGACAGACAGACGGACATGTCATAGTCGACATAAAATTACTCAAGGACCCATATATCGCTCCTTTATTGCAACATAGTCATATCAAAAAAAATTTAAATTTTTAGTTACTTAAGCAAAAGAGTTCCTTTATACCTTCTTTATATTTAAAACAAAAATTATATTATTATAAATATATCTTAAACTGAACCGAAGTTATTGCAAAATATAGTTTATTATATCTGTATATAAAAGTACATTTTGAAAACTTTAATCGCATTTTGCCAAGCTTGATTTTTTTTTCACACGGAATGACAAACTTAGTATACTTTTCAGAACAAGTTTTGGAGAGTATTAAAGCAGAGATTACAAACGAAATAACAAACTTATATATACTAACCCTAACCTTTCATCTATGGTGAAGTGTATAAAAACACATACATACACTTACAAAAATACAAACAAAAACTTTTACTATCTCGCTCGATATTTTATTGCAAAATCTTGTATTTAGCAACTTTTATTTATGAAAAGCATTGAACATGTGTATGTGTTTGATAATTTACGGTACTTTATCTTGTTATCTTCTATACATAAACCGTTATTTATCCATACATTATTTTTGTGACGTGTGTGTGTGTGTGCTTGTGTGAATAAGATCGTCTGTCTATATTTGTTAATATTTTTGTAGCATAAGAACAGGTGCTTTTCACAAAATAAATACAACATGTTGTTTTTATTTTTTTTTTCTTATGTTTTTGTTTACACGAGTGTTATTTAAACACACACATACATGTGTATGTTTCTTTTAAACATGTCTGCGTATGTAAATATTTATATAAGTTTTTGTTTATATATGATTTGTTTATATTTTTCGTGTTGTTTTTACAATTTATTTTTATATTACAATTTATCTAGTTGTACGTTCTTTATATACATAAATATTAAAAAGTTAAATTTGGTTTCATCCTTAAGTGCCCATAGTTTATTTGGGGCTTCTTAAGTTTGCTATTTCGCAAGAAACCAAGTGAAAATAAATACGATTTGAAATATTAATTTGTTTCCTTATTTATATATTAAAAAATTTGTATTGAAAAGGGACCAACACAATTTATAAATTTGTCAAGCCTTTAACAAATGTAGCAACTGGACCAGCAATTTGGTGAATACTTCTTAAGTTTTTTGAAAGCGTAACATAAGATTATATAGGCTTTCTTTACAAATGCGCTTGAAAATTTTCTAACTCTTTTACGCAACTTTTCAGTAACTCATTTGCGATCTGTTTTATTTTTACCTGCCTCGTTTAAGCTTTTTTAAGGGTTAAATTCTTTTTAAACATACATTCATTGTAATAATTTTGTTCTTTATTTTTTGGTATTTACATATATGTAATTACTTGTTTTTCAACTATATATTTCAATATAAGAGATTTTGTGTGTTTCTTATAGCCACCATTTGTGTGGTCATAAATTTTGAAAGCATTTCGTTACTAATTTAGTTCTACATGTGTTAAGTGGGGCATGTAAAAGTAATAAATTTCCCAAAAAACTAAAAACAATATAAATAGATAAATGTCAAAAAGGCATAAATGAAAAGAAATATATAGCTTTTTTCAAATATATGTATGTAATAAGCGGTAAATTCTATAGAAGAAACATATACAAAATAAAATTGTTCAAAATTCATGAATCTCACTAAAAGGGAGAAAATACAGTTTAGTAGTTTTTTTATCTATTAAAAAAATTATTTAAAAAGTATTTAAACTTAATTAATGTAATAATTGAATAATTTATTTTTTTTTTTGTTGAACAGAATGAAAAATATAATTTTGATTTAATTAACATTTTAGTTGTTTTGAAATATATTTTGAATAAAAATAATAATCAAATAACAAAAAATTATTTCGTTTAAAATAAAATAATTTTAACTTGTGATATTGTTGTTGGCAATTTTCAAAATCAATCAACACATTATTTGAAATGGCATAGTTTTTTGATCATTTTTTAATTAAAATTCAAAATATAATTTATTGAAAAAAATTTTTTCAAAATATAAAATTTTTACAATTTTTGGTAATCAATATAATCATTTTGGTTATGGGTGCAAAATCAACCAATGGGCTGCTAGATTCTATGAATTCAGTATAAAATTGGTGATTAGATCAATTTTTAATTTTTTCCCCAATCTGTTGGAAAATCAGAAAAATCTGGCCCACTTTAATGGTAAAAGGACTCCGCAGGCGCTAAAGCTGTCCAGACTTAACCTCAGAATCCTAATTGCCCTTATGGCCAGTTATTAGCCTATTGGGAAATATTCCCAGAGGCTGAGGCTCCCTTAAAATGGCCTACGTAGAAGTTGCCGCGACGATGAGTAGTTAACTTAACAACTTCTCTGACTTTGCCCGCCATTAGGAGACTTAGGACTCAAACTGTTTGGCCAAAGAATACCTAGCGATAAAACCAGTCTCTCTAATACTGATTTGTTGTGGATCCACTCTATTGTTAAATCAACCGGTGGCTAAGGAGTAAGGTTTGCAGCCAAGAAATTAAGAACGTGTGGGAGACAGTTAAACATGGAATTACTTGCTAGAACATCAGGAACAAATTGCTGGACTCATGCGAGAAATGTTTGATGACGGCTGGCAATAGAATCTAACCTGACCAAACCTGAACTAACGTTGCTTTTGTCACAATATCGCCCACACCATATGAGCTGGGAGCATAATATTTGACTCAGATACTTCTTAAATATAAGGGGTACAAAATATGGAGCGAAAATTAGCCCAATCGGCCCTACAAATATGCTGCCTAAACTTGGATTTTGGAGCGAGTGCTAATGACATATAATCTGGAAAACAATTGGCTTTGCAATATCTACTAAAGTGAAGGGTATGTAAAGTTCGGCATAGCCAAGTCACTTTTACTAGTGACTATTCTCAATTTGTACATCCAAAAACACCGGATATTATTTTCTTTTTAACACTATAATAATCCTATGGGTTTTTATACTTAAACTCACCTAAAGATTTTTATATATTTTTTAAATAAATATATTCTTGGAAAGTTATCAAATTATTATTATCTTAGGAAAGCTCTTTACCAAACCCTCTACTGCTATAAAATATTCACCTTTTGTCCCTTAATTTAAATTACCGGTCATTTTTGTTTATTTTCTTTTTATAAAATTTTTTTTTGTTTAGCTCAATGCAACATTTTAATTTTAACAATGAAAATAAATTGCATTTAAAAACAAACAGCAAAGTAATCACAACAATAACTATGAATTCATTTCTCAAATATACTCATGCAAAATATTTTCCCTGCAAATAATAGGACCAGTCCAAACACGCGTGTAAGGAGTAGTCCACAAGGGACTAGGAGTAGTCGAAAAGTAACCCACACGTATGGAAAAAACATGGTATATTTAACATAACGATGTCCTAGGACAGGACCATATAACCCATCTTTGGACTACATTGTATACACAAGAGGGTAAGTTTTAACTTCGTTTAAAAACGAAGACATGTCGTCTCACTACAAACACTTTTTAACAATGACATGGTCCGTGCTTGCATTACATCGGACCAGTCCATGGAGTAGTCCATTTTATCAAAATGGATCAGGTGGTCCATTATTATTTCCCTGCACATATTATTGGACCACCTGATCCAATTTCATTAAATGGACTACTCCATGGACTGGTCCGATGTAATGCAAGCATTGACCATGTCATTGTTAAAAAGTGTTTGTAGTGAGACAAAATAAATTCGTTTTTTAACGACATGTTTTCGTTTTTAAACGAAGTTAAAACTAATCCTCTTGTGCACACAATGGAGTAGTTTTAAAACTACTCCTTTGTAGTCCAAAGATGGGTTATATGGTCCTGCCCTAGGACATCATAATGTTAAATAGACCATGTGTTTTCCATACGTTTGGGTTACTTTTGGACTAGTCCTAGTCCCTTGTGGGCTACTCTTTACACGCGTGTTTGGACTGGTCCTATTATTTACAGGGTTGTAGGGTTCACATACACACACACACAGATCTATACACAAAAATTATTTCTATTAGTTTTAAAAGACTTTAGAGTTCATATTATAATTTTTGCGCTGCAGTTCTATTTTATCAAAATATTTAAGCGAAAAATTACGAAAAACAGTTGGGTATATTAGAAAACTATGCTGTTGCAAACATGCAGGGATGAGTGAAAAGGACTTTATTAAAGTTTCGAAAGCTCTCTTTGTAAAACACCCATTGCTGGTTGATGTATTCGAAATTGTTACAACAGCAACTAAGCAATTTTTAAATGTTAACAATTGTTGTAGTCGCTTTTAACGCTCATTACGCAAAATAGCAGAAGTATTTTTTTTCGTTCTTTATTGCTACATATAGCAGAGCCATAGCGCACACATGCTGACATTTAGTTCTGAAGCTTTTTTCGCATTTATACATTCGTTTGTGTGTGTCTTCTAACTCTATACATAATGAATGTAGTCATGAACAATATAGAAACAACTTTATTATAAAATGACAATAACAACTACAGCAATTTTAAAACAAAAATAGAAAATTTACACATTTTATGGGAATACAGTGAGGGACAATTAAATTTTAAATACATTTTTGTTAGTTGTAATTTTTTGTTGAATTTAAAATAAATTTTTCTTCAACTGTTCCAATAAAAGCAAATAATCTTGAAATATGCTTAGAATAGCAAATTTGTTATATATTTTTTTACTAGGACATTAAGCAAAATAGTATAATCAACGAAATATTTATTTTTTTCTTTGCAAATGTCGAATTTTCTGCCAACAAAGCTTCGTTTGCGGAAAGATTTGCTAAACTTCTTCAAATTTTAAAAAAAAGTGAAGAATAATAACAAGCCGTACGTAACAATATCAAAAAATATTCACAATTGCCTACAGAAAGTATGTATGGAAAACTACACACGAGGGTAACTTACGTTAGTTCTAAAATATTTCGTTACTAAATTGGTATTGCTAACAAAATCAAGAAGTTTCTTTAATGTACATCAACAATTTTTTTGGTTATCGTGTAAAACTGATTCCTTTTGTATGGTTTTTCACACCAGGGTGATTTAGAGGTTAATAATTTCAACGTGCAAGCAATGATTTGTACTGTTCAGAAGTAGTGATTTTTATGCGGAATACGAAAATTGCACAGGTCAAACAAAAACTCTTAAAACAATAAATTGGAGGCAGTACTGCTTATTAACCCTAACAACAATAAATTGGAGGCAGTACTGCTTAACGATTAGTGTGATACTAAAAAAGAAGAAGACCACGTAAAATCATTAAAAGTCACACATTTAACAATTTTGAATCGTTTGCTATCTATATGACTCAATTTAAAGCAACAAAATTGCGTATAAAACGACTTAAAGCCGATAGACGCTGACGTATTTGCATGTGCTGCATACGTCGGGCCAGTCGATCACAGCGTAGTGGTTCCAAGTAAAATTAAATGGTCAAAATATGTGACCAAACATTTAGAAATAGTAATCGTAATGTTTTTATGATTTTAATTGTCTTGTCTGATTACATTTGTTCCGATCGATGCAGACTGCCCTCACTCGAGTACGCTTTATTCTAAGAACAGGGTATCAAAAATTGGCTTAATACCTTCTAGGGTCCAAAATCGAGCAGTTACTTTTGCGCAAAACAATTCTATAAAAGTAGTCCATATTATTTTTTTCTTTTGAAATATTTATGGGTGGGTCGATTAAGCAATCGGTATTGTGCGATTTTTCAATAGCTTTTGTCATAAGGAAAAACAAGTTCCACTACGACATATAAAAAAAGTCATTTTTGAGTCGCCCAAGGAAGAATGGCGACTACGTTAGCTGGCCAAAGTAAAATGCGTCGAATGGAATCCAAGCAACATTTGCAAGAAAATATCTGAATTATTAAATAAATTCCCATATATTTTAGACATGTTTTTCTGTCGTAAAATAATAGCAAACTGTCATTTTCATTAATAAATTATCAATATTTTCATTAACAAATAATTGTACTTCATCAAAAACAATTTAAATTAAGATTCAAACAGAAGCTTTAATTGAGTATTAATGGTGTTTAACATTAAATTTACGCTGACAACTGTTAAATGTTGGAAATAATTTTGAGAGACGCTTACCATGCTGACGACTTAAGGCTCAGTTAGTCTTTACTTTCTGTTCTGTTACGAATCAGCTGATTTGTTTTTGTTATTAAAAAACCTGTGAAATTGATTAGTTTTTTTGTTCTGTTGCGGTTGTTTGTTAAAATCAAAAACTTGTTAAGTAATTGTAAGTGACAGCAAAAAAAAAATAATAAAAAATACATATTTTTATTGAAAAAAACTATTTTTTGATTTTAAAAATTCATAAAATTTAATTTCTTCAAATTTATGTGCATAAAACTTATTGAAATAAAACAATGGACGATGCAAAACTAATAAATTTGTCATAAATGGCTGATAAGTTGCTACAGAAAAAGTAACTATTACAATTTTGACACAGAACGGCACGGAACAGAACAGAAACAGAAAGTAAAGACTAATTCTGCCTTTAGTTAAGAAGTAAGATTGAGAATGCTTTTTATTTGCCAAATAATTCAGCATTTATTTGGCAAGTTTCGCTTATGAAAAATCGAAAAAATTAATTTTGCGACCAAAACTCGTTCAAAAAAACTTTCGATAAAATGACATCATCATCTCCTTTAACGTGTGAATTTCTTTAGAAATGAGCTATTTGATAAGGGATCAAATACATATGTACTAATTGGTTTGGAGCCTTATAAATAACAAAAAAGAGTAAAAATCGAAAGAAAATGTTTTTCGACCAAAAATTTTTTTTTTTTCGTGCTCGAGTTTACCTTGGATATGTAATATTTTAAAGTTTGTTTCTTAATGCCAAAAGCTATCGAAAAATCGATGGCACAATATCGACAATATTTGTGCTTGCAAATCGGTCAACCGATAACTCAGGGCGGAGCGTAGGGCCAATACGAAAAATCTGTAGTCAATTCTTTTTTTAGACAGCTTTTTAAATTCATTCCAGAATTTATTCGTCTGGTTAAATTAAGCTTTGGTGTTGCGTCGCGATGAAGCTTTCGGTCGATCTCTGTTTCTAGATCCTAGCGAATTCCAGCACAATGCTTCAAGGCAAGTTTCTTTTACGTCTTTTCTGTATTGGAATTTCTTTAGTTGCAGCAAGTTGTTGCTGAATGGAGATTGTTTCAGGCCACCAAATGTTCAACACTTTCTGTAATTAAGCCTGGTATTAGTGCTTAAGATTCGCAACCATGTAGCAGAACCGACTTTACATTTGAGTTGTATACTCTGATTTTCGTTTTGACTAATATACAGTTGATAGCCCAAATTTTTTTGGGTTGAGAAAAGGTTCTTCTGACCTTGTTTCTACTGGAAGTAATATTGTAGGATATGTCAGCTCCTGGCGTATTCGTACTTCCAAGGTAACTAAATTGTTTAGTTTGTCGAAATATAAAGCATGTTTCTGTATTTCACACACCAGTGTAAACACTCTTGTACAACTTGTTCCATTTGCACTATTTGTGCTCGTGTGTGCTTGTGTTTAAAATAAAATCACGTATCATTTAACAACATTTTAGTAAAATGCATTTTAACTCATCATAGATGATGAATCTAAATAAGCAACACACACAGCAGCACAATTATTTCATTTATTTCCTCACACAAACTCATACATAAACATATTAATAATACTAGAGAAACATATACAAATAAACACATATGAGAAAAATAAATGAACTTTTAAAAGGTTATTTATGGCAATATATAAATTAAATGGCAGAAATGGCGCAAATTCTTTTGTAAAGGGGACACTGGAAAAAAGTTTAAATAAAAGAAATTAATATAAATTATTCAAACTTAATAAAATGTTAAAAGGAAGAAGAGCACTTTCTATAATTAAACTATTAAAATTTGTAAGTGGAATGTAACTCATTTGCTCTGCTAATTTGTAATTTGCATTTATATGTTAAAACAATAGCAGCGGTAAATAATTCGCTATAGAAATGACTAATTTTTGGAATTTTTTTAATACTTTGCTTTGCTGAATTGATAATAAATCTATTCAGCTTACATATTTTTTTAGTCGTATAAGACTGCAATCCACATATAATATTAAGCCTAGACGAGGTTTGCAGTCGTTTGAGTTGCAAATTAAATTGAATTTATTTTTTTTTAAAATGTGTGTTCCAGTAAGATTATGAGAATTCAGCTAGCTGAATAATATTGAAATTTAGTCACAATGAGTTACTTATTTTTAGATATGTAATTAAGCTGTATATTTTGAGGCGAAACAAATTCTTAAGCAAAATAAAATATTTATATAAAAGTTTTAAACAGCTAAAATCACTATTGAGCTAATCTTAAACTTAAACAGTTGTTCAACTATGGCAATTTAAAAAGGGAATTTTTTACATCAGTTTCTTTAGAACACATTCAACTGAAATTTTAGGGGTAAAAAATTATTATTCAATAAAAAGTCACAATAAGCAAAACAATATCAGTATTCAGTAAAGCTTATGGTACTAAAAAACTTTGTTTAGCTGAAATGTGATCACAATGTGCTAATTTTCATGAAAAGACTATTTCAGCTACGAATTTTAAGATGAATTGTTATAAAAAATAATCAAAAATCATATTGGGCTTTTTTAAATAGCTATTCAGCTAAGATTAATATGTGCTCAATAACTTTTTCCGTTCACCTAAATTTAATTTTTGAATTTTGAAACTTTTCTTATTGAATAAATTGTAATAACTAATTTTAAAGAACTTATCGGTTGTCCCTAATTGTTTTTATTACTAAATTTTTTCTCTTCCCCCGTCCTGCTTTTTTTAATTTTTTTTAATCAAGTGTTTGTTTAAATATTGCATAAATGTTTTGTTACAAAAATGAATATTCAAATATAATTTTTTTTACAACAATTTAACACATTTTACATATGTGTGTATGTGTGTGTGTGTGCGAGTTTTAATTGCATGTATGTATGTATGTTGTATACTAATATGATGTATACATTTATGTAGCTGAGTAATTTTGTAAATGTAAACAATAATAAAGTCTGTTTTATTTTTGTTCCCAGAGAAAAAATGTGTATGCAAATTATAAATTACAAACAACAAATTTTTCTTGTTTTTAGGGTTATTTCTCATTTACATTTGTGTATGTGTATGATACAGTTAGAGCAAGTGTTTATTAAAGAGAGTGCTTATGTGTGTGTATTAAAAATAAAATGTTTGTTAGGGTCCGTGATTTGGTGTATATGAAATTGTTCTGGTAAATTTAAATCCTTTTTGTTTTTTTTTGTGTTTGAAATAAATTGCAGAGGGGTTCAACTGAAGCCTTAGTATCATTATTATGGTTTTTAGTTGCTGTTTTTCTTTTTTAATTTTATTTTAGAATTTGTTTAAAAAAAAAGAGGTCATACCTTAGAAAACTACCGAAAAATTGCTTGTAGTTAAATTGTTAGTTTTGTTATAAATAATGCAATAAATATAACCAAATGTAAGTAATTATTTTAAGATCTTTTTGTGTGTTTTTTTTTTGTCTGTTATTTCTTGTTTTTTTTTTAAAGCAAGCCAAAAGGAATTTTTAATGAATTACAAAATACCAAGAGAAAGAAAAATTATTTTTTTGGTTTATGTTTAAAGTCATTAGTGCATAAACTGATTTAAATGTAGTAATTATATGTAATTGTTTCTAATTGCAACTATTTTATAAAATAAATTTGCTGAATATATGGAAAAAACAAACAACACGATTTAAAAGGAACACTTTGTTTCAAAACGTCCTTTTTGTTTAAAACTACTTTAATTGAAAGGGCTTACTCCTTATGGTACTTCTTACTGAAAAAAACGCTTCGTGTTCAAAAGGTTTCTTTTAATTCAAAATTAATTTAATTTAATAAGGTGGTTTCTTTTTAAAAGGGTACTTTTTATTAAAAAAGGGTCTGTTTATTTCAAAGGCTTTTTATTAAATAAATTCCGTTTATTATAGTTTATTATAGGTTTTTATTTCAAGAACATTTTTTCAAAACGGTACTTTTTATTCAAATGGCTACTTTTTATTCAATAGAGGACTTTTTATTCAAAAGGTTACTTTTTATTCAAAAGGGTACATTTATTCAATAGGGTACTTTTTTTCAAAAGGGTATTTTTAATCAAATTGTTACTTTTTATGCAAAAGGGAACTTTTTATTCAAAAGGTACGTTTTTATTCAAAAGGTCACTTTTTATTCAAAAGAGTACTTTTTATTCAAAAGGGTACTTTTTATTTAAAAGGGTACTTTTTATTCAAAAGGGTAATTTTAATTCAAAAGGTTACTTATTTAAAAGGGTAATTTTAATTCAAAAGGTTACTTATTCAAAAGGGTACTTTTTATTCAAAAGGATAATTTTTATTCAAAAGGTTACTTTTTATTCGAAAGAGTACTTTTTATTCAAAAGTTTAGTTTTTATTTAAAAGGTTACTTTTAATTCAAAAGGGTACTTTTTATTCAAAAGGATAATTTTTATTTAAAAGGTTACATTTTATTCAAAAGGTTAGTTTTTATTCAAAAGGTCACTTTTTTCAAAAGAGTACTTTTTATTCAAAAGGTTACTTTTTATTCAAAGGGTACTTTTTATTCAAAAGGGTACTTTTTATTCAAAAGTGTACTTTTAATTTAAAAGGGTAATTTTTATTCAAAACGTTACTTTTTGTTCAAAAGGATACTTTTAATTCAAAACGTTACTCTTTATTCAAAAGGTTACTTTTAATTCAAAATGGTACTTTTTATTCAAAAGCGGTGGTGCATATCGAACGATAATGAAACATTTTGTTATGCCCGCTGTGGAAACCATCCAACTTTGTGGTCTTTAGCACATACTGCAGGTGCCTCGATGGCTCTCGTAATATACATATTGTGCGAACGAATTATTTCACATACAAGCAATTTTAACTGGGCACCACAACATTCACCTGCTTAACAGCTCCTGCCTGCTTTTTTTTTGGAAATCTTTGAACGACAGAGTGTATGTTAACAAGCCTCTACAATAAGTAACGATTGTTACTGTGTAATTTATATAATTTTGGATAATGTTTCTGCTTTGTCTGTTTAAAATTAAATTTAAATTTCAACAACACCGCTTCTTTTAAAAAATCTCTCTCTAAGGAATTTTAAAAAAACTTAAAATGATATTTATTTATTAATAAATAAATTTTTTTTCTATGAAAAAAGGGCACTCTTTATTTAAAATGTAGTATGTACTTCTTCCTTAAATATATCAATATCAATCCTTATCATATCTTTGTCAAATAATCTAATGAATTCTTAAAACTCAATTTAGTTTTTGTTTTAACCATAACTCAAAATCTGTAATGAATTTTTTCCTAAGGGTTAACAATTGGTGTTCTTCTTTGACATCTTTATGTAATTTTTTTTATTAAATTTACAACCACAACCGAACCATCATACTAGATAATAATTTTTATAATTTTATTGAAATAAAGGGTCGTCCAGCTATAATGCACGATGTTAGCTGTGAGTTACAACTTAACGTCAAGTTTTTTTGCCCAACATAATTTGATATTTCTTCGTTTAAGTGTTTGACAAATTCAACCATGCAGAGGTGCACATTGGAGCGTGTTAAGATTTTTGAAGCCTTTTACGATAATAGGCGTTCAAATCAAAATGCATTTCGTGAACCTCGTTATTACTTTGGTATGCATAATATTCCAAATGTATCCACAGTCGTGAGAATTCCAGCAAGCTGGGTCTCTAGGAAACACCTGTGCATCCACAAAGAGTGACTCTTTGGTGCGGTTTATTGGCTGGCGGCTTATCGTAAATGATGATAACGTACTTTTTGTGGACAGAGAACGATATGGTGCCACCTGCCACGCAGCTAACGAAACAATAGCTTTTACGAGCCGAAGCCGTGACGAGCATTGGGCCGATATTTTGTTTCACACATAATTGTCATAGATCCTTCCGTATAATAATAAAAAATATTAAGATTAGTCTCTGAATACTTTTTGTTTTATTTAAAATTAACATTGTTCGTTTAGATTGGACCACCCTTTACTATAAAATTATACCTTTATTTTCCATTCCTTTTTTAATTTTTCAATACATGTGGGTATCTCTGTGAATTGCTTCAATGATTATAGAAAAAAAGATTTTTATTTAAGATTTTCTTTTATAACTTATTTAGCAAAATTTTGCTAATTTCTTTATCTGTATTACAAAACGAAATTGAAACCCTTTTGTTTTATTTTTGGGATTATGTTTTTGTTTTTTTTTTGTTCTGGTTAAAACCAGTACATAAAATTCATTTAAATATATTTGGATTTCCTTAAAGGATGTGCTGAGTGTTTGGGGTTTTCTATAAATGTGAAAAGAAATAAAAGTTTAATAATCAGCAGAACCTGCTGCATGAGTAGTTAAGGAGTTAAAGAAAAGTTTTCAAAAGTTACTCTTGCTTTAAAGAGGGTACAACAAACAAACAACAAGCTCATTAGTTATGCGTGTCCACACATATCCTTTTTCCGTTTTTTTTTTTTTTGGTACTCTCCCTCTGCATCTGCCTCTAGATGTCTTCCTTTTAAGCTTTGTTTTACACTGGCTAAATTTCAATAGAGTTTCCAGTTAATGTTACTTAAACAACACATGGTGATATGAAGGGGCCATAAGGGGCTAAGAGTTTATCACTCTAAAAGGAGTATATAAATTGTCCAGCAAGACTTGGTTACGAAGAAAAACCCAAAAAAAAAAAATAAAACAGCACGATATAAATTTTTTTTGTAAAGAAAATTGCTTTGAATAAAGAACTTTGCCACAAATTTTATTCAATTGACAGTTGACCACAGAATTTGTAACACGCACGTACTATTATTTGTTGTAACTGCTGCTTCTTGTGTTGTTGTTGTTATTATTGCTTTTGTTATAGTTTTTGTTGTTCTTGTTATTGTTGAATATGAATGTGGCATCTTATTTCTTCTTTATTTTCCTTTTTTTTATTTTAATTTTTTCTTCTTAGCATTTGCAATTCTAAAGCTTGTTTAAACATACGAGTATCCTGGTTAGTATTTGCGTGTCTGTCTATAAATGTGTAAGAGAGTCTGTGTGTTCGTTTATTTGTGTGAATTTTTTACGTTATCCTTCTGTTACATGTGAATGCCACAAGCAATTGAACTAAACAAACGACTACATTTTTCTACACCACCCTCTTCGCAGTAGAAGAGAAGAGCAATTTTCGTGATAAACACATGTCCTAGGTTGAAGATGTAATAGAAAAATTGTAGAAAAGTTATACAAAAGTTTCTTTTTTATCACACATAGTCGTAAAGAAAAACAAAAGAAATTGCAAACTCTTTTCTTTTTGTGTGAGTCTTTTTTTGCAGAAAGTCGTCTTGCTTGCTCGAACACATTTTCTTAAGAATTTTCAGTACAAGTAAATATTTTAAAAGAAACAGCCAGAACAGCATTTGAAAAATATAGAAAATAGCTGAAACCCAACTTGATCAGAATTAGAACCGAACTAGAAAAGAAGAGAGCAGAAATAGAACAGAAATGAACTAGAACAGCACTAGAACAGAATTAGAACAAAACTAGAAGAAAACTGGAACAAAACTAGGACAGAACTAGAAAAAAACTGGAAAAGAACTAGAAAATAACTAGAACAGAACTTGAACAGAACCAGAACAGCACTAGAACGGAACTAGAACAGAAATAAAATAGAAATAGAACAGAACTAGAACAGGGCCAGAAAAGAACTAGAATAGAACTAGAACAGAACTAGAACAGAACCAGAACATAACTAGAATAGAGCTAGAACAGAACAGGAACAGAACTAGTTACAACAACAATAGAACTAGTTATAACGAGAACATAACTAGAAAAGAACTATAAAAGAAATAGAACAGAACTAGTTAGAACTAGAACAGATCTAGAACAGAAATAGAACAGAACTAGAACAGAACCAGAACAGAACTAGAACATAATTAGAACAAAACTAGAACATTACTAGAACAGAACTAGTTTAGAACTAGAACAGAGCTTATAAAGAACGAGCGAGAAAAGAACTAGGATAGAACTAGAACAGGGCTACAACAGAATAAGAACATCCATAAAACTGAACTTGAACAGAACTAGGGCTAAACTAGAAAGGAACTGAAACAGAATTTAAACAGACCTACAATTAAAAAAAAAAACTAAAACAGATACAGCACTACAACAGAAAACGAACAGCGCTTAAGCATAAAAAGAACAAAACTTTTTTTTTTAAACTTAAACTAAACTAGAACTTAACTAGGACTAAACAATAATGTGGATTAGAATCGGAATATTAATCGTACTAGAATCAATTAAGAATTTAAGGCGTAACTGAATTGCAATCTGACTATCGACGTTAATCTGGATAAAAATGTATAATTAAACCTAAAAAGAACTGAACTAGTATGCGAAGTAGACTTGCAGCTGAAATCTTAATAAAAACTTAAATTTAACCTTTAATCTTAACTTAATTTTGTATATTAACTCTAATTTAAAGCAAATTCTGAAGTTGAATTTCAAAAGGAGTATGATCTGCAATGTAACTGGAAGTTGAGCTAAAATCCGAACTTAAATCTTGCCGACAATTTCAACTGCCATGTGAACTCCTATTTAAACTAAAATCTGAAAACAGAAATCTTAAGTAAACTTTGAACTGGGATCTTAACAAAATTCAGAACTAGAATCTCTAATTGAAGCTGAACTTAATCTTGATGTAAATATGCACTAATTTCTGGACTAGAATTCCAAGTCTGCGTGAAAATTTAAAGAAAAAGGTTTTATTTTTCAATCCTTTGCTTCTTAAATGTATCTTTACATTTACAAACACCTTCTCATATAAGTTCTATTCCATTTTTGAAAATAAATTATCTGCCAGCATAATATAAGTTTTTTTTCCTTGTAAGAAAATATGTACACACTCCTTAGACATGTTATTATAGTGTTTTTTACTGTTTCAGTAGGAAGTTCATCTTGCAAAGATTTACCATTTGAAACATAAGCAAAGAAAATACCCTCTAAAATCAAACAAAAAGCTCTGTCAAAGAAGGTTATCAATCCTGCTTTGATCACTTAAAGATTTGTTAATAGTTTTTTTTTTGTTTTTGATATTTTTAAGCCAAAAAATTAAAATAGAAAAATAGAGACAAATCAGTATATTTTTATCACAACCAGCAGAAGATTTATTTAATGAAGCGTATGTAAAAAAGTTCCGTGTATGTTTTTTTTTTGGTTAAGTACTGTTTGATAATTGCAACAAAAGAGAAAGATTAAAAATGAACTTACCGTTACACATTAGCATAAGGAAATAAGTGCTTACAGTATAAACAGCTTTCAAAGATGGAAAGGGCTAAAATGAGAGAAGAGAAAAAAGGACTAAATTGATTTTGATCTAGAAATCGAATTGCTATCTTCTTTTAAGTTCTATGAAGAAAATACACTGACACATTTTTTGGCAAAGACACATAGTTAGTTTTACAAAGATCCTTTTCAAAAGTACCTTTTATAAACTTTTGTTATACAAAGTATTTTTACAAAATATTTTTTACAGTGTAATTTTTAGAAAGTGCACCTTACGTTGTACATTTACAAAGTAACTTTTATACACGCAAACAAACCCCCATATTATTGGCACCGGCAACCATATTATACTAGGAACACAACTGGGACGAACGACGAATTTTTGGCCGCGAATATTCGTCGCCAAAAATAAAAAATATTTGTGTATATGAAAATGCACACAATCAGGGCGCCGACGAAAATTCGCCGGACGTTGCAAACTTTAAATAGATTTAATTCTAATTCTTACGCCGGCGAACGACGTACAAATCAGTACCGGGTAGCCATATTGTTTAAAAATGGTAAGTATTTTAGTAAATAAAGTTACTTTTTACTTTAGAAATTGTAAAATTTTAACTGAGTATAATTTAAAATACAAATTGTAAAAAAAATTGACAATAAAAAAGTATTTCAGTTAGTTGTTCTTAATGTTTTGTCTGTGAAGTATTTTTTGTTCATATGGTACCACTACTTCTTGTTTATACAACATATTTTATTTCCATTTTGTTTTTTCGTCGTTATTGTGTTTCATACGCCGAATTTATACAGCGAATTTCTACCGAATAATTCGTCGTGCTGGACGAAATTCGTCGTTCGTCCCAGTTGTGTTCCTAGCATTATGGTGATATTAGTCCTTTACCACGAAGCCACAACCATATTATAGTTGCCTCTTAACATGTCATGTTCAATATTACAATAATTTGTTTTTAATTAAACAGTAGTATTTTTCTCTTTTCTAAGAGTAAAAAGTTATGGTTGAAAAACAAGAGTACTATTTAAACTATTACATGTTCGACGGCAACAATTATATGGCTATGGCTTCTTGATAGAGGACTAATTGAACCATAATGTAGGCCGGTGACAATAATATGATTAATTTGACCAAATTATGTTTAAAAATGTTTGCTAAAAATAGTTTTTTGAAGGTAAACAAAGTTTTCTCTTCATGCCAATGCGTAATCGGTGCCCACATTACCGTGAATGTTGAATGCTACAGGCAAATTATTCGTGATTTATTTATTCCTCATGTCATTCCAAATCATCTGAAGGAGGATACAGCAAGTGAAACTATCACTTTGCTGAGCCAAATATCTCAAGAAATTTACTAGTGAATTGTTCCCCTCGTTTGCGCGATTTGACTTATTTTGATTACTTTGTGGTCTTTCTGGTCTATGCTAAAAAACCAGCATCCAATGATCATATTAAATCAAACATTCAACGCATTATTGACGAAATAATACCGAGAATGCTCGAACAAATGTCGCAAAATTTCACCGACAGGATGGCGTTCATAAAGCGTAGTCACGGAGGCCATATGCCTTAAATTTTTTTGACTTTAAATGCAATGAAATATCTGAGGTACTTAAGCCAAAATTTTGGTAATTTCGTTGAATTAGTTGTTTTTTATTTAAACAAAAACTTGTATGTCTCTAAAAAAAACCAGCTCTTACACTTTGTTAATGGTTCGTTCTCGAAAGTACTTTGAATAATGTACTTTGCAAAAGCCTATTTGTAGAAGATACTTTGTTAAGGGTACTATGTAAAAGGTATTGTGTAAATTGTACTTAATAAGATGTTCTAGGTAAAGGGTACTTTGTGGGATGTATATATATATTAGTTCCTTTAAACTCCTACAAGGAGCATAGGGCCAAAACAAGTTGCTTCCAATATTCTCGATCCGATGCTCGATGTATGGGATGTACTTTTCAAAATGAATTTTGTAGTGAACTTTAGAAAACAAATTTTATAAATTATTTTTAACTAGGACCTTTTACAAGTACCTTCTACAAAAAGCCTATTGTAATGTAAATTGTTGAAATGACTTTCTTCAGGGTACCAGTTACAAAGCACCTTTTGAAGAGTATGTTTTGTATTGTATCGTTTAAAAAGCACTTTTAAAAAAGTATCATTTATATTGTACGAAAACTATTTCCGTTAAATTTCTAAACCTTGCAGTGAATTGTTTTTAAATTTCCCATTAACTGATTGCTGCTCCCTAACATTGTGCCGTTGAATTTTTTATTTGCTACCAAACTCTATTGTCCCATAAATTTTCCGTCTGTGTCTCTTCCTAAAAATACAAATTAATCCTTAGGATGTTTACAAACATTTTTTATGGTCTTTTGCGGACGCTAAAGGGAACCATTAGAAAAAAAAACTAAATAACAAATAGTTGTTGTCTCGCATTTTGGACTCAAAATCTAAATAACAAATTGTTGGCATCCTACGCAGAGTACCAAAATGTTCTGACACACACCTTTCAGTCTTTCGTCTTGGTGGCGTGTGTAAGGGGCAGATTTTTTCTCTTTAAAGAACCCATTTGGTATAACAATAATATTAAAATAGCAAAATATGGTCCAGAGTTTTTCGTCTAATCCTTTTGCTCGTTACGCGCCTGATATTAAAAAATCATCCATACACGATACCGCAGGCTCATTGGTGGTTTATGTGCCAACAAATGCAAAAAGTATTCTTCCACATACATACAACAACACAAACCTTATGTTTATAATTACCCAGCAAACACAAATTCGAGCGTTTGAAATAATAAGCCTCAATGAATTTCGTAGATGCCGAAGTCGTATTCGTATTCAGTTTTGTCGGTATCTTTTAAATTTATCACAACGACAATGAAAAATTCATTAGAAGACTGTCCTTCCTATACATATTACAATGTAGACAGAAAAAAAAATAAAAACTGATTTCAATTAAAAAATTTGTGACATTATTTAAAAAAATTAATTAAATGTTCACCAAACAAAAAAATTAATTGTACCAAATAAATATTTTTTTTCTATTTACAACATTTTCTGCAGTAATGTTGTTGATGCAAGTAAACATTCAATTCACTTTATAAAATTTGTAATTGAAACTGATTTTATTTTTGATAAATGATTCAACTAAACAAATTGGCGAGAATTTTTTCTGGGTACGTCGTTTACTACAATCATGATACCAATTTTAAAAAACGACTGGCTTTCGACTACTCCAGAGACACTTCTAATAAGCCGAATTATATTATTTGTTTAAACTTTACGACAGCTTTAAATTGGATTTGAGCATTTTTTCAATTAAACACTTTTAACCAGTTTTAAATTAAAATTTATTAAAGTGAATTCAACTTTTACTTATATTAACAACATTACAGCAGAATTTGTTGTTTCTTTTCAAAAATATTTCATTGATACTATAAATTTGTTAACTGATGCAGGTTTAAATAATTTTTATGTAGATATGTTAAGAACATTTTATTTTTGTATAAAATTTTTTCGCTCAAATTAATTTTAAAGCTAAAAAATAAAATCGAATTGAGGATCTTTCAAAAATTCTGAGCTTATGGAAGAGAGGGAAAAAGAACATGCTTTTCTTTTCTTCCCTCTCTTCCATAAACTCAGACTTTCTGAAAGAAAATTTCCATAGTGTGAATCCAGAAAAGTTTTAAAACTTTCATTTTCTTAATTTTTTTTTGATCCGTATCAAATCTAAAAATTATTTTAATTTCTGGAAAAGATTTTCAGTAATTAAATTAATTAAGGAGAGACATTGTAATTTAATAAAAAAAAGAAGAAAAAAAAATATAAAAAGCAACGCATGGAAAAAACTTTTTTCTCCAGACAATTTCAAACACCAGCAAACAGAAATACTTAGAAAGTTTAAAACGTTTCTCATTTAATATGAAATCGTATGACGAAACTTTTTTTATTTTAATACCACACCTTTTATTATTTCAATATTTTCGAAAAACAGAAAAAGTTCCTCTTTCCGTTGATAGGGAATATGTATGCTCAATTCTGGGCCTACCAATAAAAAATTTTGACTCGATATAGTATCTATTGTAAAAGTTATTGTCGTCATTTGCCAATGTCGATACTAGGGTGATCGATCGAATAGTATTCGACCGGTTTTAACCGGTTATTTTAGTTTTGCCCAAGTCGAATATTTTAAAATGTAAATTTTTCGAATATCGAATAATCCGGTTATTTTAGTAAAATTAACCGGTTACTTTATTAATGTGTAAATTATATACGTTTTCCTTCCTTTTGCTATAAATGAACCCGTAATTTAAGTATTTTTCTAATTGAATATTTGGCAAACTTAAACTTTTTATAAAAAATGTCAAAACAAAATGAAACAAAAGTCAAAAAACATTATGAGCAATTTAAATACAAATCGCTTATATAAGTGTGTGTTCTTGTAACAAAAACCAAAAACAATTTAAAGTACTACAAAAAAAGTTCAGCTTAAACTGACTTAAAAGAAAATTGTGCTTAAACGGCCCTAAAATGATAAGTTGCAAAGGTTCTTTAACGTCACGACTTATTAATCACTTTAAATTAGTCTACAAGCTTGACATAAATAAACGCCAAGTAAAACTTGACTCTGTTCCAAGTAGTTTTTAAGAGACGGCAAATAATACTTTACAAAAAATACTTTAATAAAAATAATGACTGAAAAACTCTTAAGTAGCTCTAGCATATCTTCATGCTTAAAACAAAAACATACCGGCGGAATCAACGTTATGGGAAAATTCATCAGTTTTATTTATTAAAACACCAAGAACTTAAACCAAATTGAAGGAATCAAAAATGTCCTGGAAGGGTTTAAATTGTGTGATCGACGATTTGAAAGATATTTCATACAAAAAGCATGTTTCTTGTCTTTAATGCTGAAACAAAAAAAAAAATTTAAATATATAATCCTGTATAAGAGGTTTTGTTTGCCACTTTTCAAAAATATGGCTGAAGTTTACTGCATCATATAGACATGCTTAACCAGTAACAAATTAAAACTCATTGACTGGTCAGGTTTTTTTCTGATTTTATCGTCAAATATTTGTGGTCTGAACATACCTTAAGTCATATCTATGGAGTTTTTTGGTTCCATACCTTCGTGAATTGTTTTGTTTTTATTCTTATTAACTTTTTATCACAAAAACTAATTAGATTTTTGTATTTTTATGTATTCGAATTAAAACCGGTTAACCGGTTATTTTTAAAATGTCTAACCGAAAACCGGGTTTTTTAAAATAGCAACTATTCGGAATATTCGAAAACCGGTTATTGAAAAAAGTCGAATAATCGATCACCCTAGTCGATACCAATATTTAAAAGGAAATAACAGCATTAAGAGCTTTTTTGCAGTAGTATTTGAATGGGAGCTCCGGTCATATATGGACCGATTTCAGTAAATTTTGTTAAGAGGATTTAGATTACCATAAAATAATTGTGGACCCATTTTTATCTAAATACCAACATAAGACTCTGCAAAGACTCTATTCCGGAAAGAAATTATTATGGGGTCTATGTGAAATTACAGATTGTTTCGAACCATTTGCAATAGGCTTGGTCCTTGCTACAACCAGAGTATAATATCGAGAACTTACCGCAAAAAAAGCTTATGTGACATCAATTTTCTTTTTTTTTTTGTTAAATGACTTTATTGGCAACACTTGCCTCAACTCCTAATAAGTCATGGTCACCTAAGATCCGTTACGAATTTATAGTAAAAACAATTTTAGCTTAAGCGACATTCTTCATACAAAATTTTTATAAAATCAAATTAAAAAACCTTCTCCTGTAAAATTATGTTTTTCGCTTAAGTCTTTTTTTGCGGACGGATGTACACCGTTAGACCGATTCAATAATTGATTGTTATTCGATCGGTATATTTAATATGGGTATTTAAATATGTTACAAACGGTATTTAATATTTTTGTATTTAATATTGTGTTACATATGTTCATTATCTTAAATTTAAACTGTTTAATTTTTTAATGTTTTAAGTTGGACTTAAAACAAGTCATTCTTAGTTCGTGATTTAAACCCGTATGTTTACTGGGTACAATTAGTTTTAGCTTAGTAGTTGTTTAAAGTATGTAAAAGGTTATAAGACTGAATGTATGGTTGTACGAATTTGCAGTGAATGAGAAAACTGTTAAGAATTTTCTTCTAACGTTAGAAACTTATATTAAAATGCTTTTAGTTCCAAAAACTTATAAACTTATGCTAGAATGTAGCTTTGGAAATAAATATTGGTGATAGGGGCGTTACAGCGCCAAAAAAAACTTATACCACAAAAAGAAAAGGCTTTGTGGTAAAAATACAGATTTAGAGTAATACATAAATAGTTGCGGATGGCTCTCAGTACCGAATAGTCATTATTCCCTGATGAACCTACACTTTTGGTTGCACTCACATTTTTTCCTCTTATCTGAACCATTATCAAGACAGAAATCAACGGACAAGGAGAATTTAAATAAATACTTGCATCTGACATACACTTTCAACCGGAAAATCTTTCGCTATTAAAGTCTCATATTCGGTAATGGTTAAGTATAAATTTTAATTATTAATTTCTTAGTTAGTTAGTTTTTATATTTTTGAGCATTGTTTTTTGGTGTTTTAGGGTGTTTTTTAAGCCGGATAGAACTTAAATTAAAAAAAAAAAAATTAAGATTTTATCAAAACAATTTTTATATTCGAATGTTCAATACATTTCATTAAAATTTGAAAATTCTTTCTGGCTTAAAGAAGCTTATTTTAGACGTCCAATTTTTGGCCACTTTTTCGATTATTTTCTAGCCGTATATCGCGAACAATGTTGGATTCCTGGCGTCAATTGCTGCTGGTTTATCAGCATAAACCAGTGACTTGACGAAGAGTTACAGGATATAATCGAGAGGTGTGAAATCGCCCGATCTTGGAAGCCAGTTGACAATGGGCCTGTCGAAATCAACTTATCGCCAAATTTTGATTTCAGTAAGTCAATTTCTGCGGTTGAAACCACCACATCTTGCCCGGATCAATGATATTCATACGTACTTTCAGATACAAAATCATTGATCCTGGTAAACTTACGATCTTCGTTGATCGTAACGTGAGATACAGCTTCATTTTTGGAAAAATAAGGCAAAAGCTTGTTAATCGCAGTATAGTTGGCCGCAAGTCGTGAATAGTAACTGACAACACTGGTAGACATTGAGAAAGTTGTTTTTAACAATTTTAACGGATTCTTTTTTTTTTGCTAAAGCCGAATTTTAAATCAAAATTTCCTTTCTTCATAGCAAAAGAAACAACTGTATGTACTTTTTGTGTTACGCCTTAAAGTGTACAACACTTTTTTGCATTTAAAATCGTTGCTTGTTTTAACATTGACTGTCACTGTACTTAACATACTGTTTAGTTAGACTATCGTGTATAATTTTTGTTTCAGTTACTAAACATGTGTAGAAGGCAAAGAGTGTGAAAAGGAGGGTGTTAAAGACTCATGTGTTGATTTCCTAAAACAAGTTGTTGGTTCCGTTCTTGCATTCAATTTTTCCGTTTTTCCCCATTTTTTCATTCTTGTTGCGGCTGGTTTTTCTCCTTGTATTAGTGCTGTTATTATTTTTTGTTATTATGTTTTTATGCTATTAACTGACATCATAATAATAAATTTAGCATAAACACCAAGGAGAACACATAACAAAAAAATTAAAAAACTTGTGGGAAAAATTAATAAAAACGTTTAGTTTTCTTTATAATAATGCTGGCAACACAATGGAAATTTTGCAGCGAAAGTTAAACACCAAAAACGTTACAGGAAAAAAAGTATTGTATTGAAAACCAATTTTTGTAAAATTCTCTCTTAACAAAACTTTGGGTTTCTTTAGTTTGGAAAAAATGAAATTATTAAGCATTATTGAAGAAAAAGTAGTAAAGTTGAGGATTTTTTCCTGACTATTATTAACGTTTTATGAATTTAATTAATAGTCGTGGTTACGTTGAGCTAAAAAAAAGATTGGGGATGGTTTCAAACTCCTTCATAATTACTTTTCTTTCTTTTTACACCCTTCACCGAAGTTAAACGGGTATTTGTTACTTTGTCATTCTGTTTGTAATTTCTACAATATTTATGCCAATTAAATCCTATAAAGTCTATATATTCTGGATCCTTATGAGACGCGAAGCTAAGATCACAATGACCATCTGTCCGTCTGTCCATCCGTTTGTGGTGCCCCTTCCCAACGATAGTATAATATGCTTGATGTATCTATTGATCGGTAATGCTTTCGAGAATTTTGCTATTTAAAATCCGCCAAATGCTAAGAAACTAGCAACAATTTCTAAAAATTACCTAAATACCTTAAGGGCGCTTGTTTATATATAAAAAAAATTTACAGTTTTTGGCAGAACATATTTACCAAAAAAGTCGGAAAATCGGTCCAAAAACAAAAGAGTAATGACCACCATTTTCGAGAAACATAGATCATCCCGAGTCCAATTGTATTTTTTTTAAACGCGTATACTCCACAAATGGGCTTAAAAACGTAAACAATTTTATAAGATCTTAAATTTTAGGTCTCTAGCTTTTATTTAAATGTGTTGAATCTTTTTTTTCGTTTTTTGCAACATAAACCAAACATACATGATTTCCAGCTTAAATAGAGAAATGTGTATTAAACGAACAACCGTACTCAATATATCGTGGGCTAATTGCAAACCTGCTAACTCCCTTTCTGCACATTTCACAGGAGATACAAAAAACTTTTTATATTGCATATTTGCAGCTTGTGAGGAAAACCAAAAATGTGGTTGGTTTTACACACTTCAAGACTCAAATTGGAGAAAAACTACATCCTGGTCGACGAGGCGTATCTTTATCTACCACACGGCACCAAAATCTCAATTAACTTAAAAAGTGGATTTAGCAGGTTTGCATATTATTTTAGTTTAATGCTTCTTTGCAGAGTACTGAAACTTTCACTCATTATTCAGTCATGAGTGAGCGTGAATGTTGAAAAATGTTGCTGCTTATTCATACTCATGAGGGTGAGAAATTAAAAGAAAATGTAATTCCTCCCGCATGAAAAGTGAGCAAACAAACCAAACTAAAATGTAAATTTTTCAGATATGAAACATTTTATTTATTCAAATAAAAGTTCTTTACAAACAAAACATGTATACAGCACACACAAAAGGCTATTCGTGCTGCTGTGGTAGTGCAAATTGTCGGGCAACAACAACAACACTATTGAGAAGCGTTGCTAAAAATATTTATTAGCTCATTCTGAGTGAGGAAATACAAGATTTGTTTAATCCCTCACTCTCATGAATAAATGTGCGAAAAATTAACAATTCACTCATAACTTAAAAAAAAAATTAAAACTTTTTGATTTCTCATTCATGAGGAAATACATGAATGCGTAAATATGAACGATCATGTATGCAATTTTCTGAACTCTGCTTTTTTGGCAATGTGCATAAGAGGCTAGGTGGTCAAAGGTGCTGCCTTAGACAAGCTTTTTACTATATATGTATGTATACACCTCTAAAGGCTAATAAATCATAGCAATTTAAACTCTCTTTTTGGGTTAAAATGTGTTTAAATCAACAAATCTATGAATCAGTAAACACATAAACCATCTTTTTACGCATAAAATTGGGCGTTTAAGCTACCAATACAGATTATATGAATTTGACAAGATTTATCGTAGAGCTGAAACATGTTAGTTTTTTAACAACATATAATAAATGGTACCCTGATTTATAGTTGTTGAGTTTAAACTGCATGTAAATTTAAGTTTAGTTCAACTAAAGCAGTGTTTAAACATTCACTAATTTATTAGCCATAAATATATTTGTTTATACAACTTTCACACCATGGCGAATGGTATATACGATTCGGCATAACCGAATATCGACCTTCTACTTATTGAACCTCAAGCCATTACAAAGCGTGCGAAAATTTTTTTTACAATAAATTGTTTTTTTTTTTTGTTCCCAATAATTTAATTCAAAAAGCTAAATTTTACTTACTTGTGACTTTTTTTTTGGTCCTCAAGACTTCAAACTAGAAATATTTTTCTTTTTATTCTGCCTTTTGCCTTATTATCCTTAATTTTTAAGGATATTTTTTTTTGGTTGTTGTGCGTTATTTTTCTGGTTTAATTTTGTTTAATAGTTTTATTCTTCACCAGTTGTGGCCACAAAATGTTGCAATTTGCTTGTTGGCTTTTTTAAAATTTTTTAACTTTTTATTTTTTTTTTTTGACTAAATAGTGGTTGTTGTTCACAAGTCTATTCGGAGTCTCGGTTTTTGGGTTGTTGTTTTTCTCGGTTTTGTAGTTTTTGGTTTTTTTCCTTTTTTTTTTTTTGGGTGACAAATGTCATCAGTTTTTGTGCATCATGTGGCAGAAAAGTTTTAAATGTGTTGTTAGGGGTTATTTTTTACTTTTTTTGGTTCTGTAATGAAAGGGTAAAAGCTTGAGCATAAGTTTTGTTTTCTCTATTATTTATTTAAAAAAAAGGAACAATACAATTTGCATTAAGAGCTTTTTGTTTAAGGCAAATTAATTGTGGTGTAATTTTATTTAAGCTGAGAAATGTATAAAATAAAAGAACCCTCTTAATTCTTTTAGAAGTTTTCAAATTGTTGTCGTAATTGCTATTAAATGTGTGGCTAAAACTTCTTTAGAAGCAGCTGTGTGGAATAGTTGATATCTCCCATAATAGAATATCTACTAGAAGCGAAACCCTTTCTCTCTCTTTTAAGTTTCTCTATGTGTGAATATGCAAGAAAAACCTAGCGGGAAAACTCAGAACACCTTCTTACTTAAGGCCTTTTTAAGGGGCCTGCTTAAAAATATTTTTAATTCAATTACCTTTCTTCCCTTACTGCTAAAGAATACCTTATTGAAGGTCTCGGCTCTTTCGTATAAGATAAAAGATACTCATTCCACATTCCCTTCTTTGAGAAGGGATAAGAGAAAGAGTAACATTTATTGTTTGCACAATAATTTTTTTTTGATCCAGCTACCATTCTTATGTAAATGCGAAAAAAGCGATATCAGAAGACCTGCCCTCATTGACAACGTGTGTAAAAAAAGATATGAGTATGGAAAGAAGCGAGGCCTTCTAGAAGGCATTCCTACTCCTTCTTTTTCTCGCTGGTAAAAGTAAGCAAATTTCTAATTAACACAATCACATAATTAGGTGTTTTTGACAGCTGAGCTAGGTATTGTTTCTCTCTCTTTCCTTTCTAGTCACAACTCTACAAACTCTAACATGAATGATTATTTTTAGGGAATAAACTAAATACGGAATACTTGATAAATTTATAACCACCTGACAATTTCAAGTCGTATATAACAAATTTGTTACGTTTTTAAACTTATTAAAGTGTATTCCGAAAGTGAGCACAGAACCAATTGTCATCATTAACTGCCCCCCTCCCTCCTGTCACTCTCTATCTCTCTGGGAAAATTGTTAGTTCAACTAGTCATATAGAATGAATATATTGCACTTAAATTTTATGTTTATATTTGGTATTCAAAAAATCAAGATTTTTGTAATGTAGGTCCCAAGGACTTATTGGCCCGTCCTCTTTTGTCTCCAACTATGATTAGTTCTTCAACATCCTGAAATGCAATTGTGTTTTATAAAACATATTCATATATTGACACATCAACATTTACATGTATTCTAAATATAAAAAGCTCTGCAACTCGTACAAAACTCTTTCTAGCAAAGACCGCTTTTGCAATGTCCAACACTCTGATACGACAACCAATACACTTACAATATTGAGCAAAACAAGTTGACATTTATATATTAAACAAAAAAAAAATACAAACAAAAAACACACAACCGGTTGAGTGTATACCCAAATAAACAGTTTGTAAAAGAGTGAGTGTTTGTTTAAGTTCGTGTATGTAAAAATTATACAAAATCCCCTAAGGCAATGCGCCTAAAAAAACCTTATAATATTGTTCATACCAATAGTTATTTTATTTGTTTATGTTTTTTGTATAAACCATCGTGTTTTATTACTATCTATGTGTATGCCTCTCTTTTCTTCTCTCTCTCTCTCTCTCTCTCTCTCTCAGTCAGTCTTGCCATATTTTCTTTACAACAACTGACAATTTTCAAAAAAGAAGACCTGTGACCATGTTTTGTAACTCTAGCGTCGAGAAATTTTGCCATTGAAATGCGTGAAATGAAACAAAAATACCATAAATTTAAACAAACGGCGGTTTTTTTTTACTAAACTGTGTCTGTAAGTTTTTTTGAGAAGTACTAGCTGTCACGTAAGGAAACTGCTCGCTAATTTACAGAAAAAGTGTGTCTGTAACATTTTTGGGATAAAAGTACTCGCTTTGAACTGTCAAATAAACTCACGAATAAAAACGGGGCGAGAAAAAATTTTAACAATAAAAAACATATAAAAAATGCAAAATGCAGAGAATAATAATAATAATAATATTTTGTTCTTGACACATTTTTTCATTGTTTAATTATATTGATTGTTGCATTTTTATAAAAAATACAAATGTTTTCCAAGCTTGTTTGCACACAACAAACATTAAAGTCGCACTTTACATTATTTGGTATGGCCGATGTTTGTATTTTCGCCGCCGTCGTTGAAAATTTTTAAATTTTGGTAAATGTTGGGTCGCCCTCAAAGATATGTGTGACTGACATTCTCAACGTCTGCAATGTCACATTGGCTTCGAGAATAATATTATGACAATTATAACGTAACGACGTAATCTCTCTTGATAGTTTTCGACACGCTTTTTTCTCACTTTTCGAGAAGCGATGGAATATTTTTTTTCACATCTTTTCGATGCGAGAAGTTCTCACTAAATTTACAGAACATGGGTACTGGTTTTTATGGAAAACAAACTGCCTTTTAAGAACAACTATCAGTGCATTTTTAATTAGTTTTTATTGAAGCAAAAATCAAACAACTTTTCTTTTACATCTGTGGCTATAAATAATAATGGCTTAACTTGGCATAAGTGCTTTTTCGTTAATTTACATATTCGTATTTTCTTCTTTAAGATCTATCACTCAGTATAAAACGTAATTATTAATAAAACTATACGCTTTTTTATTTTATAGTTAACAACAAAACACACAATTAATTTTAGACAAAACCATTAATACTCCAAACACGAAATTTCGACTTATGCCATTATTATTTATTGCCACAAATGTAATGCAAATTTTTTTTTAGAAACCCTTTGTTTCGCAAAATCCCACATAACAAAGAAGGAAGGAATATCTAAATTATTTCTTGTTTTGGTTTTATTTATATCAATTTGAGAAAAAATCTTCTCACTGGTTTTGACAAAATTGCATAAGTAATTTTTTTTTAATTTCGGAAGTAGTTGTATATTGTTGCTTTTAAAAGGGAGGTCAAGTAACAACTTTGTTGCATTAATAAATAAATGATTTTTTCTATTATTCGAATAAAATGGAAAAAACTGTGGCGATTTAAAAAAAATGTAATTTTTATCTGTTAGAAATAGATAAATTTGCAAATTTGGCAACGCTGTTTTCGCCCTAAACAACTCTAATTTGTTAGCATATTTGAAGGGATGTGTTTTGTTATATTTATATTTATGTGTTAAGTGTTTTTTGTTTCGTTTTGTTTGAGTTTAATTTTTTTACTGTTATTGTTATTTATTTGTTGCTTTTGTTTTGAACAACTATAACAAATGTTTAATGTCACTTTATGTCAATGTCAATGAGACAAAAAATGTTTTTTTTTTTTTTTAGAAAAAGAGGTGCAAATTGAGTTGCTGCTTTTCCATTCGCCGAAACTTTAAACATTTTTTTCCAGGAATTCTCGGGGGAATTTTTCGCACTGAATAGTGTTAGAACGTACATAGAACCCAATTTTGAATAAAAATTATTTGGGAATTATTTCCCTTTTCGACAATTTTAATAGGAAAAATGGGAAAGGAAAAAAATGCACAAAACATTTTTAATTCATAATTCGAATGATAAGTTTTAAGATAAAAGCGAAAAATGCATGTCGTTAAAGGGCGCAACGGTAGGCTAGTAGGTAGTGAGATGGTCTGTTAGTGAGAAATGCTGCGATTAGCGCCAGGGACTCTAATCGGTTTCACTATAACGCACAGTGGGATGGCTTCATACATTTTTATGCAAAAACTATAAAAGATAGTTGAAATTTGGCATCGAGCATTAAACTAACTAAATTAAGAAAAAAAATTAAATTTTATTAAAATCGCCCACCGCCCATTCAATCAAAATCGCCAATGAAACCCATACATAGATAAAAATTGATTGTATATTATGTTTATTATATAATTTATTCTTCATCTATAATTTCTTTTACATCATAGTCAAATTCCGTAGTCAAATATAAAAATAATGAAATGAAATTTGTGATTAAAATGTGAAATTAGTTTTTGAAAATGGATAAAGAAAGCCAAAAGACTTATTTGACTAAATTATTGGCAAAATTTATTGTTAGTGATTTATAAACACTTGTAGTTTTCGTTCAAAATGACAGAAAGCATTAAAAAATATCTGTCTGTAAAAATGCACAATTGAAAAGCGCAAGTATACGAGTAAAAATTGTTAGACAAATTTACGAAGTTTGTATAAATTAATTCTCATATAATTTTTGACAGTTCATTTGCAAAGTTTGCACTTTTTGCGAGACTTGTAAGAGTTATCATGAAATCCTTTAGTCTAGTATTTACTTGTTTCATGTTTAAAAATTTAAACTGATGGCTCGATTTCGGATATCAACACAATTGAAGGTGAGATGCCAACAGCGTAATAAGCCGACACCGCTCATGTTAAAATATACAAAGATTTTTTTATCTTTTTTATATTTTTAACATGACAACTTCAGTTTATTCGTCATCTGTACTCGACCCATTTAAAATATATATTTGTGAATTACGCCGTTCAAATTCCTTGGCTTTACGCAAAACGTTATCTAGTTAAAAAAATGCATTTTACGATTTTTAATGGGTTTAACTGCAATTTTTGTCTTTTCCGTTTTATTTTAACTACATACATCTAGTACAACTATTTCCAATCGAAAATATTTGATCTTTACAAAATAAGTCAATTTTATAAGGTCATTAAATAATTTGCAATTTTACATAACGTAAAACTACAAATTCTGACTTAAGATATTTTTACATAACTTCAGATAATTTAACTTTGAAACGGTCCTATTGATTGATTATTATTTTTTGGCCTGCAGCAAATTTTTTTGGTAAACAACTTTTGCTTGAAATTGACTACCGCAAAGAAAATATTCTCTAAAACTTTTCACTAACTAAAGCGTTATTTAAAAATAAATTCAGTTTAAATTTAATCAAGTGAAGTTAACGTTTAAGAAAGTGAATTAAGCATTTAATTATTACTATTTATTTAAAATCACAAATTTTTTAACTGTTATCTTTTTTTTTATTTTTTCTGTGTGGCAGTTATTTAATTTGATATTACTTTGGATTTAACCCAAAATCTTTGCGGAAAAATACTAATAAATTTCCCTAATAACATATTCGCAAATTTCCAAAATATACTTCCCGGGAATTCCTAGCAAATTTATACGTATTGTAACCCTAGTTAAAAAAGTTTGCCAGTTATCAAAAAAAGGTATCCAAAAATCAACATTGCAATTAAATTAAATTAAATATAAATTGTTTACCACTGATGCCCGTAATTTTTACAAAAAGAAAGCCAGTCGTGTTCCTACCTAACAGTTATTTTTACCTATTTCAACGTTTATTTTGCCTACGTTATTTTACCTTCAGTTTTCCTTTAAAATATGACAGCTTTTACAACATAGATTTCTATGCACAGCTAGATTTCTTTTTGTAGAAATTACGGGCATGAATTTGAAATAAGATTGACTTTAATATAACTTTTTTAGGTTTTTAACAAACATTTTTTTGGTAATTTTATTTAATGAAAAAGGGGGTCAATGTAAACAAATAAGAGTGACGATTCTGTAAATATATACATATATGTATGTATACATGTAAATGCTATGTATATTAGGGGTATAACCAATTTTTTGCCATAGTACCATGAGGTCAACCAAGTCCTAGTAACCACGAAAATCATAATCTTTTGTAATTTTTCTCAAAAAAGTTCACGTACCAATTGGTTTTTCTAAACAGGTGTATAAAAAATTATTTAAAAATTTATTATTTTTCAAGTTTGGAACACTAAAAGCACGGACTGGAGCTAACAAAAATATTATTTTACACAATTTAAAATTATTTTGAGGCGGCCTTCTTAATGCAATATTGAATATTCATAATTTGATACGGTGTTTTTTTTTATTAATTTTTAATTATTTTTCGTTAAAAAAGGTTAAAGATACGTTTTGGTTTGCGGAAAAATCTCTTACCATCTCTAAATATTAATGAAATTTCAAACTTAAGCTATTTTTTGTTTTAAATAAACATTTATTATATAAATTTTTCTTAACCAAAAAATTTTTAAAACTTCATCGCGGTTGGTGCGTGAACTTTTTTGTCCTTAGCGAAAAAAATAAATATACGTTCCCTTATAGTTGTTTATGCTCTATCGGACTGTGCTATGCCAATTTTGATATTGTAAAAAATTGTTAAAAAGTTATATCTCTAATGTATATATTAATATTTGAACTTAGATACTATTAAAAATCTTTTGTAACACAACACCTTAGACCACCCAGCCACTAACGCATATTGCCCAAAAAGCATGAAAAAAAAATATATTTATATTAAGTGCGGCTGTTCGTTAGATACAATTTCCCTATATTTAAGCTTCTTATCAAATATGTTTTGGGTAAGTGAAAAAAATTTAAAAAACTATCAATACATGCAAATAACAACAATCAGGGATTCTATGGGTATAAAATGGAGGCAGTCGTGGGTTTTTGCTCATATCTCAGGCATTTGCGGACCAATCTGAATATCAATTGCAAACAATTCTGGGCTTTATGTAGTAAAAATATATAACAACCTCGTCCCCATCATTTCTGAGGTCTTTGGAAGCCCAATTTAAAGGATACATGGACAACGGATGCATCGTTAAATCAACTTCTCACAAGGACCCAAAACATATCGGACTTGTTCAACAATAGTGTATTAACTGAAAATTTTTATTTTTTCACTTTTTGAAAATATCGACACCGCTGTCAAAAAAAAATCGTGCTATTTCGTCCACTTTCTGGCAATGAAATGATTGGCTTAAAATAATTTTGTATATGCCTTTATTGTTAAGTTAAAAATTAAATTTCGAGTTAATATAGTATTGGTGAACAATTGCAAAACTTACTTTTTGTTATGAAGGGTATACAAAGATTAAGGGGGAAATTTTGTTGTTCACATCACCTTGCGTTGAGAACAACAAAATTACCCCCTAAGTTTGCCTAAAAATATGCTTATTTGTTTGTTTAGAAATTGATTAAAATACAGTAGATAACGGGTATAGGAACATGTCATACAATTAAAACCCGATTTTTAGAAAACATGGCAACACCACCGTGTCGTTTTCAATATTTGAAAAAGGTGATACATAACATATTTTGCCATGCACAAATAATAAAAATACTTTGTACAGAAAGGAAAAAGTTTCTTTTGTAATTAAAAAATTTCATAAGACACACAATTCTTATAAAAAATATTTGCTTAAAAAAAAAAAGAAACGCTTAATGCTTTTATTATCTTATATCCATTACCTACTGTAACATTATTGCTTGATTATTTTTTCCATATTGTTTTCTTCAATAATAAATTATTACCCTTTTTCTTTAACATTTTTTATTAAACATTATTCTTTTATAAATTTTTTATAAAATTAATTAAAATATTTTTAAGTTCGATATTTCGATTTCCTTTGGAAATCTTCTTCAGGAAATTTATATAATTAATTTTATAAAAAAGTGACCTTAAGCTTGAACAATTTAAAGAAGAATAATGTTTCTTCAATAATATTTTCAAATTTTAGGTTAATTTGTTGCGTAAATAAAAATGTTATACTGATTAATTCATACAATTCCGACATCTATTCTTTAGCGTTAGGAAAAAAGTTCTTAAGTCAGAAACTTTAGTTTTTCGTAATGTAAAATTTAAAAATATTTATTAAAAGTTATTTTCGGGACTACAAAATTTATTATTAATAAGATTTCTCTTTGACGTTCTAAATTCCCATTTTTTTTTTTTGATAAATACACTGAAATTTATTATTGAGGGAATGCTAGTTTCTATGCGCATTTAACTTAACGCATTAATCTTTGTCCAAAGATTTAAGAGAAGCTAAAAATATTATACAAATACAACTATAAAGCGAAAAAAATTATATTATTTATTTGGTGTGTTTAATAGACCTTTTTCTTAAAGAATATATGATTACGATGATAATTTTTTGTGCTGGATATAAGTTATGAATACCAAACGAAAGAGAAACAATGAGTATTTTTTTATTTAAGAGAATTGTTGAAGTAAGTTTTATCTTTAACTTGATAGTCAATATTTTTTTCTTGCATAAATAATTCTCCTGTGTATATGCTTTAGGTCTTGTTAAAAAAATTACTTAATTTACGCTGTTTTCATAAAACATAATCGTTGTTGATTGGAAAAAATTTAATGAAAAACATCAAAAAACATCAGAAGAAAAAAAGGGTTATGTACCCCATATAATTCCTAAAAACGACACTTAAACCATAAAAATGTGGCGTTTTAATACTTTCTTGTTTTCACTTTGAACGTGTAAATGATTTTACCCATCTATTATGCGTTCACTCTTTTAATAATAAACTAGGCAACGAAATCTTTATGACTAGAAGTAAGCTTCCCGTTTGACTCTCATATTATATAAATGAGGTTGGACCAAACACCTAAAAATTCATAAGGTTTTTGAGTTTTCCCTGAAGCTTTTTAACTTTTACTGCAAAATCAGCTTCTATTAACATCCGGCAAGGAAATCCGCTAAAAGGTCCAGTTTCGTCACAGCCTTCGGATAAAATTCAAGATCTCCCTTCCCGGTATAAGGGTATTATAAGGCATGTACGACGATTCACGATCAGGGTTAACCAGAACTGGTCAGCCGTGATTTCAAGTTTAGGTCTTGACTACTTTTAGCTATTGCGGTAGATTTTTCTTGTACAAACGAACAACTTCCGGCGCAAAGTTGCATTAAGAAACATTGCTTGCAACGTGCTTTGCTACAGAGTTAGTTATCCTACTTAAAATAAAGCCATGAAACATATAATTTCTAAATTTGAAATTTTAATAAGGCAACCGCTATAAAATCCGGAGTAATTTTCTCTTGTTGAAAAATGTTTTCCCATTTTTTCGCTACTAATAACCCAACAAAAATGTTCTTATTTTGCGAAGCACTAATGTTACATTTTAAAAAGAAATCGCACAGTTATGCGCTATGCAGTAAGACATACTTAGTTCTAGTTAAGTAAGTGAACGAATTTTTAACAAATTATATACCAAAATAACATTCAAAGGCCAACAGCATTCCCTTTTTTCGAAACGGGATTGTAAAGGAGAATATAAAATAATAACTGTAGCACTCAGCACTTCTTAAATGCGTTGAATGAACCGCCTTTTTTTTTTGTTAAAAATGTACTGATTCAAAGTGGGAACCTGCCATATAAAATGTATGCCTTCCGTAACCGAGATGGTAAGCGAAACTTTTATCTTTCTCCCTTACAGATCTGCTACGTTTAAGGCTTAATTTTTTTTATTCGAAAGTCTAAATTAGTGTAATTTAATTTCGTAAAACTTAAATTGAAGTCAAAAACTTAACGAAGAAATTCATAAAAAAATTTTACATTTTTTAATTTTTAAAATTTAGAATATCTTTATACCCCGTATTCATAAATGATTATTAAATTTAACGCACGTTTACTAGGGATAATTTGTTTTTTAAACCTTTATTAAATTTAAATTTTTTTTATTAATACAGCTTCTACAATTCGATTTATTTTAGTAAAGTTCTCGGTTTTTTAATATTTGCTCCTAAACATGTACTACAATATTTGGCAAGTGGTAGGTGATTATTTAAACTTGTTAAATTTATCTGCAATATATTATTTTCGTTTATTCGACTATATTTTGACACTTATATTTTTGTTTTATGTTTTCTTAATATTTTTTCTTATCTAGTTTTATTGGTTTCGCAAATTTAAAATAAGTTGTCCTCTTTTAAATTTAATAAAAATCCTAAATGCATGTTAAATATTTACTACCGTATTCATAAGAAACCAAAATGGACCTGGAATGAATTTTATATTTATGAGGATTATTAGTTTTAAAACAAGTTTGAAATTTTTATTATGCTTAATAAAAAAAGCATAATAAAATGTTATCCTTTAAATATTTTGTGATTTATTTACTGTTTCAAAAACAGATTTTCTTAAAGAAAAACTTATTCAGAAAACAAAATATAATTTTAGAACAATTATTTCAAATATTAAAATATTATTAAATTAGTAAAGGTTTACAAAACAAATTTTCTATAAAAAATTCCCTTAAAAAAAGGTCTGTTAAATTTAACAATGGTTTATGAATATTGTAGAATAATGAACATACTTAATTTTTAACTCTTAACCGCTAAATAATTTCTATATTTTTTTTTAAAGAAAGCTTATTTTTTAAGATATAAAAAAATTAAATTTTTTTTAGTATCCTGAAACTATGCAACATATTTTTTTATTGATAGTTTATAACTAAAGCCTAAATGAAGTCTTTACTAAAAGTTACTGTCTCATTTTACAAGAAAATACAAGTTAATTTTTCGTAATCCCAAAACTATGCAAACATTTTATTTTGATAATTTAAATTTAGCTACTAAGAAATATTCACATTATTATAGAAATAGAAACTAGTTTAAAAAATTCTCTCAAAATTACGGTAGACTAAATTGTTTTGGGAAAAATTTAAAAATTTTAATAAAACCTTTTTAACTACAAAACACTTTTATAATAAATAATTTAATAAAATATTGTATTTACTCTATTATAACTGTTTAACTTACATTTTCCTTTTCAATTTGTTAATTTTATTTTCGCAATAAAAACAGTTTTCAAAAATGTTCGTAAAAAATTTACGTATTTTTTTGCAATTTATTTAACACGTCACATATTTTTCTGCTCACTCACAATTTACTACTTAATTCCGTTAACATTTCAAACTCCGACACTTTTCTAGTTTTGTTCATCACTCGTTGCTGTACGAGTTGTAACTGATGATGGTCAAAGTCAATGTTGGTTTTTTTTGTTCCTAGTTTACCGTCTTGTTGCCATTTCATACAGTCATAAGCACGTGAAAATATTTTGTTGTCTCTGTTCCTGCTGCTGCATGTAATTTTCATAAAAATATTTTGTAAGTGTGACTGTGTGTGTGTGATAATGTTTACCTTCCTGTCGTGTGTTGAGTTCTCGCCAATTATTTGGGTTGTTAAACAGTATTAGGATTTTGGCTTTGAAAAGTGGTGAATACTATAAAATGTTATCAAATAAATGGAAACAATTTGAAGAGAGTAGATTTTAAGGACATTTTAAAGCAATAGAGAGTCATTTATGCCAACTCTTTTACAGTTGAACACAATGTTTTTAACATTATTTTTGTTAAATACTCAACAGTTTTAAAACAAATCTGTTATGGTGTCTATTTTTAGTTTTAAGCCAAACAGAGTTCTTTAACAGCATTTCTTTTAATGTTAATTCTACTGCAGTTAAACATAATGTTAAGTTAATATTAGTTACATTATGTTATAAAATATTCAACAGTTTTATAATCAGTCTCTTATGGTTCCTTGAACCCCTTTAACAGATTTTGCAATTCAAATATTATTTGGTTATTTTTAACAGAACCTAAAATTATGCTAAGATTTTATTAAGAGAAGTTTTCGTAATGATGGTCTAACATTATAACAGTTTTTCATATTCAACTATTTAATATTTGGCGCCAATATTGTTAATGTAATTTAAAATTGTATTCTAGTTGATATGATATTGTAAAAAGTACATTTAACACTTACAATAGAAAAAATTATAAGCGGTAAACAAAAAACGCTTTTTAAACGACAATTTATTTAAACTATGCGGCTCAAGCTAATATATAGAAAAACACCTAAACGTATAGTTAAAAGTTTGTTTAAATCAGACAATATTAGAGTTTTATATACCTAAAATGAGTTTTTAACAAAGTGTTATATCAAGAAGGATGGTCTTCAATTTAGGTCCTCTTGGATCCTTAAATTAAATTTGGATAAAATACTCGTATGTAAATTTAAACTATGCGGCTAAAAATCTATAAATTATTATTTACTAAAATATGAATTTTGTTTAAATTTAATATAAAACAATGTTAGCAGACAGGGTTGGGCAACATCGACTGACTGTTTAGCATATTGTAGCCGCTACGATGCATCTCTAGTCAACAATTCTTAAGCCAATTGTATTTAGTATGGAAACATCTCCATATATTCTTTGAGAATGCGGCGCACCGATGACCTGGAGGTTCCGAATTCAGTAGCACGTGCGTCCGTGCTGCGTAATTCGGATCCTTTTCCAATCCAAACAGGTCGAGCAACAATTTTGCTCATTACCTACTGATCCCTGGTTCTAATGTTTATATTGGGAGCTTTTGCTGTATTAAAATGTTGATGACCAATTCAATAGCAAATAAAAGATTTTATAAAAGGCCTTGTTTTGGAAAATTACTTTATAACCTGAAAGTATGCTTCAGATATGCCTATTTGCATATAAATATATTATTAAAAATTTTCATGATAAACTCTAAACAGTTTTATTTAAATTGTGTCTTAAATAAAACTGTAAGACAATTATTTATGTTGCAAACTTAATCGCTACATTTGATTAACATTTTCCAAATCTAAAACAAAAACTCTTAATACTTAATACATAATCTCTTTAAGAGCAAAACATTCTATAGACTTACAGTTCAATTCGTAGACTAAAAGTATTCTGTAAGTTTAACTGTAAAAGTATTATGTAACAATATTCTGTTATAGACGCACACGAAAATTCTCTTTTTTAATGTTTCAATAATGTTGTAGTTCTTCTCTTCAAAGATTTTGGGACATAGATTTTTTTGGATATGCATTTCGACAGACTCATTTCAGAAATGTTTTCGTTGACGACAAAAAACGAGTTTTTTTTAACATTTTAACAGCCTGCATGTATGCTTAGAGTCTTTAAACAGTTTTAATGGAAAGTTGTATGCTTTAGTGGCTTGCATTTAAGAACAAAAATAAAATAATACTTTCGATAACAAAAAGACTACTAAAGTTGCTTTCAAATTATCTATAAATGCATTAACTTAAACCCTTAAGCTTCGATGTCAACTATTTTTATTTTTTTGTTATATTTAATTTTTCGTTGCATATTTTTTTGGCGTTTTTATGACAAACTAATTTGGAAGAAAATGTTGATGCCTACTTTAGCAATTATGGATACATAGGCACTTATTAAAAAAAATTGTTTCACAATTTGTAGTTTTTGAAACGAAGTTAGTTTAACCTAAATTCTTTTGGAAAACAAATAAATAACGCGAAGTAAGACCCTGGTCCTAATTTATAGATTTTTTATTGAAATTTTTGTTTAACAAACGACTATAAATTTGTACTGAATACTAATTTTTAAAGTGAAATACATTTAAATTTAAAAGTTTATAAAGCATACTTTAAGGATCACAACAATTAAATTTAGTAAAGCCTATTTTAATTACATAGTAAAATGAGAATTATGCATTTTTGCTGGTAATGTTAATGGCAAGAAATAATGGAACTTTCAGAATAAGTTTCTGTAACAGAATGAAGCATGTCCGTTTGTCCGTATGCCAATATAAAGCATATTAATATAGTGCTGGTATTTTTTAGCCCATGGTCGGACCATATATTCATTTAAACAACAGGGGGCAAATTACGGCATTCGATATCGATCGAAATTACAACACAATTTGAATGGAAATTTCGATCGATATCGAATGTCGTAATTTTACCCCAGTATTTTTATTAAACATTTTTGACACAGCGCATATTCAAATTTTTAAATGCTTTACCCACTGAGTTTTTTTTTGTTACCTTTATGCTTAAATATGCTTCCTTACAAAGCTGCTTCGTAGTTAGGGAATGTCGTAGCTCTTCAAATGCTAATTTTTTTATTAATTTGTTAAGAATTCGTTCACTTAACTACTGCAACTCTGCATGTCTTACTGCGTAGTGCACATGGATGCGCTTACTTTTTAAAATTTTCTAAAAGTGCTTCCGAAAACAAGATAAATTATTGGGTATAATAATTTTTATATGCAAATGTTGTTAATATTGCTTGAAAGAAATAACTAAACGATTGTTAGAAAAAATAAAAGAAATATATAATTATTTTAGTTCCTTTCGTTCCTATAAATGGCGGTGTTTGCAAGTCGTCATCAAAGGGATTGATTCGGTTCAACTTCCTTCACATGATGTTTCGGTAATCAGCTAGTTAAAATGAGATGAATAATATATTTGCCTCTGCAACCGATCCTGGTTATTTGATGGCGCCAATCGCTCACCTTGACATTTCTGATATCGAGGGCACTCAGAGGTTTCCAATACCACCCGGAGAACCTCTTAACACTTCACCTTAAACCGTCGATTGTCTAAAATTGCATTAGCAACTGCTTTGCATATCTATAAAACTCTTCACTATAAGCCACTTGTGGACGCACAACAAGACCATTCTCTCGTCTCATCTCGTTTTCTTTCGTGCAGTGGACAATTCATTCCCGATGGCGGGGAAAAAACTGAAACGTAAGTTGTTATTAATGTTCGTTCTCATTCAGATTATACACTTTAAGGTTTTTTTTTTTTTGTAAGAAGAGAAGTTTAGCATACTTCTGCGGTCACTTAAATATTAAACTATTTCGTTTCCTTGAAAAATCAACCTTAAACAATAACTAAACATAAAAATTGCACTTACAAACACTTTAACTCTCTCCAATTAAGCAACTTGACATTACTTTCTTTAAAACAGAAGTAAATGTAAAAACCTGCATTTGGACTGTTAACAAAACACACTTGGCCTTAACAAAGCACACCACCAATTAACCGGCCTTTACCAATTGTTAACCAAAAAAAAAATTCCTTTACAAGAAAACTTCGCAAATGTTAAAGCCTTAACGTTTAACAAACTCTTGCGTTTCTTGCTCTCGATTTGAGAAAGACTATTAGAGAATACTCTTTAGGAAATGTTGGCATTTGCGCTTTTGTTTTTAGTACCTTTCTGTTGTTATCCTTCTTTAAAATTCACCACTTATAACTCCAAAACTTTGCTTACACTCTTCGTTTTAATTCAGTTCGTATTCTCAATGTTACTTTTGCTAACAGCCAAATGGTGAGAACTTAACTATAGAAAAAAAAACATCAACACGAATGTCTATTCCTTACAATGTATAGCCTTCGCCACAGAGCTGGTATTTGGGACAAGTTAGTACAATTTCGGGATTTGCCAGGTTGTAAAGGATATTTTGTAAGGAGGACGTAACAAACGAAAATAAAATTAAAAAAAATTTTTTCAAAGAAAGTGAAACAAAAATTTATACGGGATAATAAAAAAAAAATTAACGTAAAAAAAATTTAATTAAAAATTAAAGAAAAAAATTATTTGAAGTATAACAAAATATTTAAAAGTAAATCTTTTAATCCTGTCGTATTATTTTTTTTGTTAAAAAGGCGATTTCTAAAATACTTCGTTTGCTCAGAAAACGTTAATATTTCGTTTTAACGATTAAGTTTTCGACCGTGTAAAAGGAAACACACAGTTAGTGTGTCTGTTTTGAAATAAAAACTAACCGGGTCGTGTTTTTCTGTAGCCTGCTTTTGCTAAGTTTCCTTTTTTGTTTTTGTCACGATTTCTACACGAGCGTGTTAATATCCTGGCATTTTAAACCCAAATTACTTTATCTGCTTAATAACCAGCAATTAAATTTTTATTTTTTTTTCTTCGTCTGTAATTAAAATTTTAAATGGTCTTCATAAAAAATTATGTTTGTTTAAAAATAAAATTAATTTTTCCTATTAATAAGTAAATAAAATCGTTAATAATGTTTAAAAAAAAGTGTATAAATCAGTAGCAAAAAAGTTAATTTGTATAAAGTCCCCAGTGAATGTGAAAGTTATTAAGTGTATTTAATCAAATAAAATTAAAATAAAATATCAAGTTTTTCAATAATCCACAAATTAAAGCAATTTTAATACACAAATCAATAAAATAAATTAAATAAAATTCAGATCATCTCCCAGTTTAATTGCATTTTTTTTTTGCAAAAAAACCGACAACTGCAACATCAAAGAGAAATAATATTTATATTGTTCAAAAAAGGATTAAAATAAAATAAATGGTAAATTTTTATACAAAAAAAAAACTTTTATTAAAACTTAAAACGTAGCCAAACAATTAAGTGTGAAAAATTGCAAAATTTTATTTGAAATTGTAAGTTTGAACGGTTTTAAGGAACTTTTTTTTTATATAATAGTTAACGCCTTCACATATGCAATGATTTTTTTTAAAAACAACAAACAAGCTTAGTAATTTGCTAGGCAAAGTCCTTAAACTTTTTTTTAATTGTTTTCTATTAAAGTAAGCAAAAATGGTTTTGTAGAATTTTTTTTTTAAATAAGATTTACACTGATTACCAGGGAGACCTTAAATATGCAATTGAACTTCTTTCATTATTTTTCATTAAAGAGCTTTTTATGAATCTTGGCACCGATTTGTCAGTGCATGTTTTTGCTCATTTTTCCCTTTGGCAAAGACATATTCGACCTTTTTGAAGCATATTTTGTTAATTTTTCGTTTTGCAGCATATTTTAGTCAAAAAGGCAATTTTGCACCACTTTTTAAGTTCATAGAGCATATCCGACCTTTTTGAAGCATATTTATTTGCTTTCGCAGCAAAAAAAAAAAGAAAAACTAAAAATTTCATTTTATTTTTAAAATTCAGGTTTCCGTTTTAAAATCTCATCTGTTAATTAAAGATGTTGCTTGAATTTCGCCTTCTACATATTACTTTTACTCTACGTATGTAAAGCCTTTTTACTGTCAATTTTTTAACATAAGTGAAAATTTAGAAAAATGTTGTAAAATTCATTTCTTCATTTATAATTTAATGAAAACTAAATTTGATGAACTTAAGCCTGATTAGAAATATTGAAAATTTGGACTAAAAACCATAAATAGTTCAACGAAATGTCCACGATACTAATTATTAAAAATAAATTATTTAAATTATGTCAGGATCGATTGATTTAGAATCACTTTCTGAACCACTCTTTTAGAGAAAATTTGGGTCATGGGTTTTTTTTATAGGGACGATGGTCAGAATCGGCCAATAATTTCCCATAGCCCCCAAACACTTTTTTTTAAATAAAGTCTTTGTGTTCTTAAACCTCACTTACTACTTACTAATTTTCTTTAACTACATTTTTCTAGAATCAATTGTGATTTTTCATTCAACTGTTAATTTTTCATTGAAGTTTTTGATATTTTAATTAGGCTTTCGTTCATTAAATTTAATTTTCATTTAATTATTTGTAGTAAAGGAATAAATTAACAACATGAAATGAATTAAAAATTTTTGGTAATTTTATTCTTGACTGAACACGGGATTGAACTCTGGTCAAATTTACTAGCTTCTAAAACAACCACATTCTCATCATCAGGATACCTTGCCGTTCTACCGTTTGCACCACTTTTTGAAGACTGTAATTTGCATATGTCTTTTATTTCCGGTAGGATTTTAATAACTGAAGTTCTTAAATTTGAATTTAAAATCCATTATAAAATTAAGTCCATATAAATGCTACAAAAATTCTATTTATTTCAATTACCAAATTGCTAAAGTATCTTATTAACTTTAAGAAGATTTAAAGTAACTTAAATAACAATTTAAATTATGAACTTTCATTTTAAAGAGTCTATTAAAACTAAATTTAAACTTAACAAATTTGCTTAAGAGATGCACAAATCATTAAAAAAAATAATCTCTATATAATTGAAATAATATGCTTGATTTTAAATGGGCTTAAGTTTAATATTAAGTGCATATCATTAACAAGCAATTGTGCAAATGATTTGGAATAAATACAATTTATCAAAGTTTTTTTTTTTTGAAATTTACTAATATGAAAAAATTGTTTGCTTAAGTCAATATATTGAAGACCAACTACTTCTTGAATTTTCCTTAAGGAAACTTTAAATAATATAAACCAACAACATGTTAAAACATTTTTAATTTACAAATTTTATTAATTGTTCAATATGTGCGGTTTCCACAATTCAAGTGATTGAATGTGTAGAAAAATTTATATGAAAAGCACTCAAAAAACTGAGAAGTGATTTTCATATAAATTTTACTACACGTCTGTACAATCACTTGTTTTCTGGAAACATTACAATAATATAAAATAAAATAAATTATTAAGCATAAGGGGGCTTAAAAAAGAATTAAGTATTGTTTTTATAATAATATCAGCAGAACGTTATAAAAATATTATCGATTCAATTAACATTAATTGAATTGCTATTGACATTAGAGTTTTTCATACGGGATTTCCCGGAACAAAAATGTCGCGATTCCCCACATTTTTCGGAAAAATGTGCGGGAGTTCCCAGGATTTGTTTTGTATTTAATTATGGCATTTTGACTGCTGATATTTTTTCTTATTCGTTAGGCAAAATGGTCTTAAGTCAAAAAAATGCATTTCCAATTTTTGATTGGCTTCAATTCGATTTTGTTTCTCTTCTGTTTAGTTGAAATCACTTTAGTCTGGCACATCTGCTTCTAATCGTTAGCATCTGCTGTTAGGAAAAAAGTCTATGAAATATACCAAATAAATATTTTCCAATTTAACATAACGAAAAACTATAGTTTCTGATTTAAAACATTTTGGCCGAACACAAACATATCCGTTAATGTTCGATAAGAAAGGCAGTGTTTTATGTTTAATGCTCTAAAATATCGAAAGAAGAAGAGTAAAATGTACAGAATTTTTAGTATGTTTAAAGACCCAGATTTATTTTATAAAAAGGAAAAAAAATTTTCCCATTTGTTTCAAAAAATTTCATGATTTTATAACTGGGACAGTTGCCAAAGTAAAAAAGTAATTTTGCTAGTACTTCCTCAAAAATCCTACAAAATAATTGAAATTCTGCCCATGTGTACTTTTTAAACATGAAGATCTTAAGGTGCCATTAAGCACTTTTTTCTTTTTGGCATAGAAATAAAAATTTTCATTAAATTATTTTTACTGAAGGAAGGAATTTTACGACTTGGAATTCTATTAAAATTTATTGATAATTTTCTTGGCTGAGCTGGGGCTCGAACCTGGGTTGAATTTACATGTTTCAAGAATCACCACATTCTTTCATCAGAATTCTTTGAGTTCTTACCTCTGCCCCACTGTGGTACCTGCCAGCCAACAATCAAACATCAATCTTTAACCAGTGGTACTGGTGGTTCGAAATTTACTGTAATTATCACATTTAATTTTATATTACTTGTTGCTTCCTTTACTCTGTTTTTTTTTTGTATTCTTTCTGTCAAGATTTTGTCTTAAAAACCTGAATACATTTGTTTATTATGTTTTTTGTCCACTTATTAAATTGATCTCAGGAAATGTTATTTGCTCAAATAAATTAAATTAAATGAAATTTTGCATCGATTTGTATTGAGCGGAAATTCCCGGGATCTCGAGAAATCGATAAATAAATCCCGAAAAAGTCTGGGAAAAGGAAAACCTCTAATTGACATACATAAATGCAAATATTTTTCAAATTATTTAAATCAAATGTAGTATAGTCAGCCGAAGAGACAGAGAGAGAGTTAGGGAGACTATAAAACTGTTTTTAAAGAACGCACTTGAATGAATGATAAAAACCCGTTTAAAAAAGAGTGATTTATTTTTTAGAAAAATAATTTTTTGTATAAAACTAAATCCCTAGAATACGGCTTCATTTTCCATTATAGACTGATGTTGATAGTGTATCTACAAACGAGTTAAAAAGTAAAGTTAGTCAAGCCAGACCATTGACTACCTTGCATATTTTTGTACTTTTACTTTATTTGGAACCCATCACTGTCATGGCCACTATAAGCAAAAATTGTGTTACAATAACTCCCAAGCAATTTGGCTCAGATTTTTCTTTGACACAAAGCGTATTTAATATTAAAAATGATCCAAGTCGGTCCATATTTTCACCTGGCCTCCCATACAAGAGTCCTTCCGTATAAAGGGTTTTGTTACGATCGTGGACATGACAAACACAACAAACACTTTGACGGGAATCGTACCAACAAGCCTCGCAACCCATTGACGGGTTATTAACTAACCTACCGGAATATTCAAAAATTCATTTTATCTAGAGGTAATTTCCTTAAAATAACGTTTTTTTAAGGCAAAAAAATGTTTCCACAGAAATTATGTCTCTTAAATACTTTTTAATTTTCTATAAAAATATCTCTACTGAAAAAAATTTTGTTTTTTTTTAGAAAAAATTCACTTTAATACGGAACTATCTAAGCAGACCAAGTTCTCAACGCAGAAAAAATTTATGAAGAAAAATTTTTTAAAGGCAAATTTTTACAAAAAAAAAAATCATTGTTGTAACAAAACGCCTCTTGCCTTCAATGTTTAATTTTTTTTCGCACAGAAACGGTTTTTCATAAATTGTCTAAAGAAAAAGGAAAATGTATAGTATCTTCAGCCGACAAAATGTTCCTTTCAATAATAGGTACCACTAGTTAAGTCCCAAAACTTTCAAAAAAAAAATACTTTATAATTTATCTTAAGTTTATTTACTCTATCAAAAAAATAAAATTATTTTAAAGTTAACTTAAAAAAAATAAGAGTATGCTTTTTGGCAAAATATTACAAAAAATTATGTGTCTTTTTTTAAGTTTATTTTAAGCAGATTATATTCAAAATAATGTTTTTTATGTAGACGTTTTTCTAAACATTTTTAATATTTTTTGTTTGTTGTATTTAACATGGCATACTTTACGGCTTATTTTGTTTTGCACCAGACCACTTGCTTGAGCATACTTTAAGCTAAGGGATTTCAGTTAAAGAGTAACCAAGTATTTAACCAGATATCATATTTTCATTTACAGGTATCTGCAGATTTTTTACTGCTTAAGGTTTTAAAATATTAGTCTGCTGTACAAAAAAAGGGTCAGTTTGTTTAAAGATTAAATTACAAATATCTTTGGGGAAAACATTTTTCTTATTTCTTAAATATTTTTACTTTTTTTACATTTGTATTAAATATTTATGCTTAGCAAATGTTTTGTAAAGACATTTAAAAGAAAAAAAGTTATTTAAATATTTATATTTCGGTTGAAAACACAGAGTAAAACCGCCTAAAATAGATACTAGGGAAATATAATAATGGGTTAAAAATTTCTTTCTTAAACAAACATTTTTTTTTATCGATTATTTTCTGGAAAATTGTATAGAATATTTCTGTCCATTATTAAGACATTTCACTGTATTCGGTAAAAATTTTCATTGGTTATTACTTTTTTTTACTATTTTTTCTTAAGTTTATTTCAAGTTTGTTTGCTTTCTTTAATATTTTTTAAGCATTAAATATGTATAACTATAATTCAAAAAATGAAAAAGTATTTTAACATGAAACGACACAAGAGTTTTATAAAAAAAATATACCAATAGTTTTTTAAAGCTGCTTTAAGATCAGGGATGAGTGAACATTTCGTTTATCGTTTAAATATTTCTAAATTTAAATCGAATCATGTTTAACAACTGAGAAGCAGTTTAAACGGAAATAAAACGGAAAATTCTGAATAAAGTCAATTTAAGAAATAGCATGGCGCCTAAAACTATGCTTAAAAAAGTCTAAATTTTTTTTATCAGATCAGCTTGCACTTTATCCGTTCAAAATTTATTTTATAGAAAACTATCCTGCTGAAATTCTATTTATTGGCTTGCATAAAACTCTTTTTACAACCCTCTTACAAAATGTCATCTTTTTTCATTATATATCTTAAAAACTTTAGAAGCATATAAAAAATATAAAAATTCATACAAACACTGAATCTAAAGTAATTGAAATACACATTGGTACGTTAACTATTTTATTTTTATTTCAAGTTTAAGTTCACTATACGCCACTACAACCAAAAGAATTCCAGCATAAGTAGACTTAAGAACCAAGAGAAAATAAAATAACATAGGTGAACAAATTTGAAAGCCATGCACGAGTGTTTATTTTTTAAAAGATAAAAAAATACAATAAATGAAATAAATTAAAAAAAATCACAAAAAAAAATAACGAAAAAATCATAAATATTGCAAATTTTCTGATTTTATAAATTTTTGGTTAAGATAACTCAAAGATGAACCCAAATATCACAAGGGTATAATATTATTTTTAAAGGTAATTTGTAGGACTTTCAGACTACATATCACGCTTAGTAAGTAAATTTTAAATCGCCCAGTTATAACAAATCGAATAAGGCGAAAAACGTGTTTTTTTTTAATTTTAAGCCAGGTAAACTTCTGAATACAGATCCAATTCAGAAAAGTTTACATTAGGCACAGGGTTTCGAATTTTTCTAAATTTTGCAGGCCTGTGTTACTCTTTGAAATAAGAAAGAAATATAAGAAAAAGTTTTATAATTTTCATTAAACAAAAGTTAACTTTTGCGTTCTTCCTTTTAATTACTCTCATTTCCCATATATGCATTTTTACTTTTTTCAATTACTATTTTTTCCGCTGTGTTGACTTTTTATAAATGATTTAGATTCTATATTATAACTTATATATAATATTATTCAAATTTATATAGTTTGAACTAAAACTCATACCTAACAATGTCAGTTTCATTGAAAATTTACATTTAATAATGAAAAAAAAAACTTTAAATAAAATAGAAAAAAACCAACGACAAGTATTCAGGTCAACAACATATCTAAGTTTATTTTATTTAATTCGTTTTTTTTTATATTCATTTCAATAACTTTTTTATAGACCATAGCATACAGTAAGGCTTTTATACAAAGGAAGGTTTTAAAGCACGAATTTAGGCGTAGATAAGAGACAGGACAGAGAGTAAAAATATGTTTACATTAAAATTTAAATTATATTTATATAAAAAATTGTTTTGTTTTTAAGGAAGAGTGTTTTGAATTATAGCGTTTTTTTTTTTAAAAATCTATTCCCTATAATGTAAAGATCTTTTTCTTTAGAAATAATTTTTCTATACAAAAATACTTTCAATAAATGGAATTTTTGTATTAAAATCTACTTAATTAAGAGATTTTTTGTAGAAACAATCTTTCAAATGAGGAGTATTTTCTAAAGAAAAGCCTCGGTAAAATTCTCTTCATTAAAGGAACTTTTTTATGGATGAATTCCCTTTATTAAAGAGAAATTAGAAAAATTCGTTTAAGAGACTTTTTCAATAAAAAATTCTTTACAATTAAGAAACTTTTTGTATAGAAAAATTCTTATCATTTAAAAGACTTTTCCTATAGAAAAGGTCTCTTAAATGATGAGAATTTTTCTATGGTAAAGATCTCTTAGATGATGAGCATTTTTCTATAGAAAAGGTCTTTTAAATAAAGATAATTTTTCTATAGAAAATGTCTTTAAAATGCAGAGAATTTTTCTACATAAAAAGTCTCTTAATTGTAAACAATTTCTCTAAATGAAAAAGGATCTTAGTTGTAAAGAATTTTTCTTAAGAAAAACTCTTAACGGTAAAGAATTTTTCTACCGAAAAAGTCTCTTATTTGTAAATATATTTTTTTTTAGAAAAAATCTTTAAATTCTAAAGAATTTTTCTAAAGAAAAATTATCTTAAATGTAAAGAATTTTTTTATAGAAAAAGTCTCATAAATTAAGGGATTTTTTTTTTATAGAAAACTCATAAATGTAAAAAATTTTTCTTTAGAAAAGGCGTAGTTAACGAAGAGAATTTTTCTATTAAGAAAAGGAGTTCTTCTATTGAAAAAGCCTCTTCATTAATAAAGAGAAATTTTTCTAATATAAGTAGAGAATTTTTATAGAGAAAAACTCTCTAAAATATAAAAAAATTCCCTACAGAAAAAGTCTCTTTAGTGAAGAGAATTTTAAATGGAAGAGGTCACTTTACTAAAGACAATTTTTCAAACGAAAAAGTCTCTTTTATGTAGAGAACTTTTTTTTATTAGGGAAAGTCTTTAACCGAAGATAATTTTTCTACAAAAATAGTATGTTTAATGAAGATAATTTTCAAACCAAAAAAGTCGCTTTACTACAAGGAAGTTTTCAAAGCATACTTTAAGAATTCTAAAGTAAACTTTAATTAAAAAAAATGCTTTTGATCTACTATAGACAAGCAAAAGCATACTTTACACACTAAAACTGGTGTTCATATTAAAACTAGCTGAAGTTGTTCTTAACTCATTTAACAGGAGCATCAGCTGTTTTCGCCAAATAAAAAGTTCTTGCAAAAAGTTGAACATTTTTATGTTACAAGATATTGGTCGATATTTTTCAATTATTAATGATTTTGAAGAAAACTTTAATGGAAAGAAACACAACATACAAAATAATGTAAAGGCCGTAATTGTGTAAAATGCAAAACCAAAAATTACATTGAAAGCAAAAACAAAGTCAAAAATCTTTAGTAATTTTGTTGTTGCTTTCTATATAAATTCACATTGCGATCTTAAAATTTTCAACGCCACAAGATATGCAGTGCTTTATTTTCTATGTCAGCAATGTTGTATGTTGTATGAAACAATTTTCTACATTTGAGGTGTCACCTAGTTAAAGTCGATTAAATTTTAAACATACTTTAATTTCGTCTTAGTAGCAAAATAATTTAGAGAATGTTTTTATTTTAAAGTTGTTTTTAACTTTTGACTATGATTGACTATAATGTTTGTTTTGAGTAAACAACTATTAAATGTATCCATATAGACACATCAATACAGTTTTACCAGCAGAACTAATTTTAGATTTGTTTCCCAATCTAAACAAATAAATATAAAAATGAGATTTATATTAATGTTATTTAAATAAAATATAAACCGAAAATATTTGTGCAAGGATTACATGAATTTTAAATAATTACATATAATAAATTATTTTAAATAAAAAAAACCAAGCAAAATGGAAAAATAAACCATTTATTTCATTTTAATTTATTAAGAGTTACAAATACGATTACAAATTATATTCTTACCTAAATTAAGCGATTAATAGTAACTTAGACCTTCAGTACGTTGTAGTGAAACAGAAAAGAGATTTTGGCGGGAATCGAACCCACAACCCATACACTGACTGTTAAGTTTACTACCAACTAGTCTGTTATGCACCCAAAAAACTAACTAAGCTCTTTCTAGAAAAACAAAATGCCTAAATGTATGCTTGGGCTTTTGAAACATTTTAAAGACGCATTTATTTTATATCGTGTTTCATATGTTCTATTATCTTGCAATCTATTAACAGTTTTTTATTTTTTTGGCCCATAAGTACTTGTTTAAGGCTTAAGTTTTTCTTCTCTATATATTTATTTTTTTGTTATTTTTATTTGGCGTGAATGCGTGTGTATTTGTTTGTTTTTGTTAATAAATTAATGCAAATTATATTTGCTTTTTTGCTAACTTTTTCGGTTGTGTTCTTTGTTTTTTGATGCCCTGTTTGCCCTTTTTTCTGCTCGTGCTAGGACTATGACCTTTACTAGAACATATTTGTTTAGCCAGTGTCCTTGTAAGTAGGTTGTTGTTGACAAATATTTATTTCTATCTTAAGAATATTATTGTTTATTTTATGGCTTAAAGTTTGGATGTTAATATTTGGTACTTGCACAGTTTGTTTTTCGTTTTTTGGGTTTATTTTGGGGTTTTTGCTCTTTGCTTGTGTTAGAGTGCTTTTGCGGTCGAATTGTGGTACGTAATAACTGACAGAAATATGAGTAATAAAGTATGGGATTTAGTCTAATTGAAATTTAAGTTCGATATTTAAGGGTTCATGCGGTTGTCAATATATATGTAGATGGTTTTGGCAAAGCTAGAAAATGTTGCCTACTTTAAGGAGGATAATATTTTCAATTTAAATTTTAAACTTAATTAGATCCCTAATAATGTTTGTAAATTATTGTCAATTATTTTATTTATAGTAATTATGCATTTTAATTAATTAAAAAAAGATGGTGCAAATCTTTTATTAAATTTAAGAGGATACATTTATTATTTTTTTAAAGGCGGCTTGTAGTTTTATATTAAAAGTGTTTTACAAAATATTTTTGCTAGCATTTATTTTTGGCAAAGAAGGATTAAACTTTTATCATTTGAAAATTCTAGCATAATTGTATTACCCCAATTACGCTTAAAGTTTGTGCAAGATTCAAATGCTTCTCATAATAGTTCTTCTCTCTATTTCCTTCAACACTTTTACGTAATCTAACAAAGTTTTTTTTCGAGATTTTCCATTATATAATTACAATACCAACATTACACAAAAAGTTTTTGTTTGATTTATTTCCACATGGTTTCGTTCAAACTACAAATTTAATTAAAATAAGAAAAATATATTTAAAAAAGGTATACTTGCCAAAAAAAAATATCAACCGAAAAACGACTGAAAACAGAATATAATCAACGGCCATAAAGTGGAGTTAAAAAGAAACTATGCAAGGTCTTTAAATTCTCTGCATTAAATACAGGAAACGAAAGTTTAAAAGAAACTCTACACTAAAAAGTATTTTTCTGTATAAATATTTTTTGCTTGAAAAAGTTTTTCCTGCCTTAAAAATATATTTTCTATAGATTGGTTCATTAGTTTCTAATTTTTTTTTTACTTTCTTACCTTTAAAAAATATTATTTTTAATAGAAAATTTTTATTAAAGTGTCTTGTCTGAAAGAAAAAATTCGCCCCAATCAAAAAAAAAAACATTTTCTACAGAAAAAATATTTTTCTATAAGAAATCTCTTTGAATTTACGCGACTTTATTTTGAAAAATTCTACACATAAAAAAGACTGTTTCTTTTCAAAGGGTTTATGCATTTTTTCTATAGAAATATGTTCGGTTATATAAAAGATTTTTCTATAGAAAAACGTTCAGCTGTGAAAATATATTTTTTTAATTTCCCTGCTTCAAAAAAAATTCCTTATGGAAATTTTTTTCTGCTTAAAATAGAATTTTTCAATAATATAACTTCCTCCAATTAAAGTCCTTTGTCTTATAGAAAAATAATTTTTCTTAAAGCAGTTTTCTGCACTTAAAATCGACTTCTAAAACTCTCTGAATTAAAGAGACTTCTTCTGTAGAAAAGTTCTCTTAATAAGAGAGACGTTCAAAAGTTCGCTGCATAAGAATTTTTTTTTTTTAAAGTTCCCTTGCTAAGGAGCAAATTTTTATAAAAGAATTATCTTTATTGTTTTTAGCAGAAAAATTATCGGCTTTGCGTAAGCGTTTTTGTTTTAAATGTTTTATTCTATATAAAGGGCAAAGGCTGTACAAAATGCTGCTTATCTAGAAGCAATTTTGTAAAGAAGACGATCTTACAAAATCAGTTACAAAAAGGCATTTCAAAGCCATGTTTTTTGTTCGAAAATCAATACTATATGATTTCTTCAATTCTTCTTTAGTCGTTCTTTCATAGCCTTTTGAAAGTATTTTTGTGATTTGTTAAATAATGTATTGAATTCATGAGCTTTTGCTACTTCCAAATGTATATCGACAATTTTTTGCTGGGAAACTTTATTGTAGTTTATTCAGTAATTATCTGCTAAGGAAATATTATTCTTAATTATAAAAATTATATAATTAAATTATTTTATTAATTTTTAATTAATAAATATATCTATTTCACAAATATTTAAAAATTTCCTTCTCCTTTTAATTTTATGTAGCATACCTAAAAGGTTTTATTTTCTTTTTCATTTCATTTATTAAAACTATCAACAGTAATCTAAACTAATAAAACTTTCAACAAAAATGTCAAGCTGTCTTTCCACCTAGAAAACTAGAATACACAAAAGAAATAGAGAAAAAAAACTAACTCTAACAACTTGTTAGTTATTTATGAAATATTTCTGCTTTCCTTTGCCAACACAAAAAGCAAAAACAAAGTTAAATCCACACTATTGTTTAAAGCATAATTTTAGGTATGTCAGTCTTATTTGAAAAATGCTACGAAAGTATTTAAAATTGTTATAAATATGGAGGAAATCAAACAGGCTCATACGAAAAAAAAAACAAATAATAGTTTTGCATATAAACACGAGAGGAGTTTTTGAAAATAACGACTTGCTGGTAAAAGTATATTGTTTGCTTGCTTGTTTTAAAATCGCGTCAAATTGCCAATTTTTCTGAACATTTTAACATACTTAAAAAGTTTGAAGTTTATTCCATAATAGTTAAGGTTAGGGAGAAATGGTGGACCTAATCCCAAGGATACCATGGAACTCCACTAAACAGAACTCCCACCGTAGAACCAACCCGAACTTCAAAAGGCATTTCATCCAGTCGCCTTTTCGGCAATGCACGACAGATGTGGAAACAGATTTTCATGAGCACCTGAAGTTTCGGCCAAAGCTAATGGTGGATTTTAACTATTGCGTGTTAAACTGTGCTTGAGAGGCCCCCATTTGTGAGAGGCACACAGGTAGCAATTTTAGTGAGTAATACGGTAAAATTATACACTTACTTGTTAAGGAGTTGGAGCCATCTAATTTTAACTGCTTTTTAAAAAATGCTAGCAGCTTCTGTTCAGTAGCAGCAGTACCTAGGAATATAATCCTCCCTCAGACCAAACTTTTTCAAAAGCGTGGAAAATCAGCCCTTTAGTGAGATTTTCAGGAATATCACTTCCCGCCACTTTGAGTTTAAACCACAAATACCACGTAATCCCTGAGAGTATCTCTGCGTCAAAAAGGATCTTTGTGTTGCATACAATTGTGAGTTCATACTTTAAGAAAAGCACTTTCTATCAGAAAAGTAAAGCTTTCGCAAAGATAATCATCCTGAAATACAGGGAGAATTTTGCGCAAAACCAATAGTCAGTCCGTTGCCTGGTCGTCGGGGGCTTCTGACTACCGTCGTACCAGATGGGATACCTGGGCCCTGTATCGCAAAACTACAATTAACAAATCTACAAGTAAGATATGTTAAAAAAAAGTAACAATAATTTTGAGAAACAAATTCCTGGTCAGTTACGATCCGAAGAGATCTGTCAATTTTGATTTTTGGCCGAATCCCAGGTATTGGCTGCGTGTCCTGGAGGTTTTAACACTAAAGGTTAAAATATCCCTGAGATGCTCCGTACGACTTCCGGGGAGCCAGTTCATGACAGTGACAGAGAAGGTATTCCTTGTTTTCTTCCTCATTGTTATCATCTTAGCTGCATCAGTGATAGTAGTGTCTGGCTCCCAGGCGCTGTGCATGCCTACCTATTAGAGTCCATTAGCACAGATATTAAAAGTGACACAGCCCTTTTAGCCAACGTTTGAAGAGAAATAGTACGCCTGTCAAACAAGCGGGGCCACAAATGCCTGGGAATCCTACAATCAGTCTTCGCTGCCTATTCATCGATTGCAATTTACGTAATTTGAGTTTGCAAGAAAGCAAAGTTACGCTAACTCCTAACAATGCCAGTGGACTCCATAAGGAGGTAAGAAGTCTAGCAAACTTACCTTATTTTCAGGGATAATTGTGTCAAATAAGACTCCCAAGACTTTACGGTAGCGCGGCTCTTAGTATAAATATCCGCAGTAGTCGGTGATAGATTAGATAATCGGAGTTTCTTGATTGCAAGCATTTCTGCCTGGAAAACACTACAGTAATCCTGAAGATTCCGCCAGTTAACTAACTAATTCTAAAGTCTAAATAATTTTTTTTTGCTTATTAAATAATTTCTTATCTCCTACTTGTTTGCTCTAATAAAAATATTTTTAATATTATTTTAATATTTATCTAGCGAGTATTTTTTTTATTCTCTTTCGTAAAAGACTCATCATCTGTTTTTATAATCTTATTATTGTGCTTAACGTTTTTCTTGAAAAAATAAATTTATATTATTGTATTTCATTCTCTTTAAATTTAAATTATTAACATGTGTTTGCCTTTTCCATCTGAACTTTTTTTCTTCTTTTAACTAAGGAAATCAAAAGGAATATTTTTTCTATATTTTTTTTAAGCACACATATTGCCAACCTTTTAAGCAGTATAACCTGAAAACGCAATATTCTCTACTGCGTTAGCAAATAATCATAAAAAATGGGCTTATTAAAGTAAAGTGGGTGTAAATTTGTGATATAGATCTTTCTTTATATTACGAGCTTGAAAAATGAAAATGAATATCAAAGTTTAGCCTTCGGCTTAATGTATACTTATGTATATTTCGCAAAAAATTACAACAAAAAAAAATAACAAAAAGAAAAATCCAAAGTTAATTTGAATGTTAATACTTTAATAAAAATATAAGTGACTGCCTAAAAGTATACCATAGATTTGGGTTTGTTTTTTTTATAACTGCTGAAATAAATATGAAATTTTCAAGGTTCTTAAAAAAGTATTTCGCAAAATAATAATTATTATTCTATAAATAACTAAACGTGTAGATGCTGTTGAAGGAAGGAATAACAGGAAATAAAACTTCATACAAAAAAGAAAGTCCTCCTTCTATAGAAAAATGTCATAATTTTGAATGTTTTCACATAAAAAAAAAACGTTTTCAGACTATTTATCTATGAAAAAGCATTCTGTCTTTGTGGCAATTTAGTCATAGCATCAAAACTTTATCCTTTCAAGCAGGTTTTCTATAGAAAGCCAACCTTGAAAAGAGCTTCAATTATAAGAAAAGAAACTATACGCTATTGAGACTCTTTGCCATTGAGGTATATAGATTGTTTATGGCAAAACTCTCTGCTATGAAAAGAGAACATTACTCTGCTCTTTCGACAGTTTTTCTATACAAAACACTTTTGTTCTTAAATGAGATTTGCTTTTAAAATAAATCTCTGAACTGCGTTTCTTAAAAGAAAAAAACGCTTCTAGTGATACACTTTTTAGATAGGAAAATTTTACGACATTGAAATAATTTTTCTATAGAAAGAAATCTCTCTACTGACATAGATTTTATTATAAAAATATTTCTATAATTAAGCATGTTTTTTTATTTGCCATTAAGACAGTTTTTACTTTATAAAGAATTTTTATAATTGAGACAGTTTTTCCATAGAAAAACTTTCAAAAGTGTTTTTTCAATCAGTGTTCTTAAATAAGTGATCGTACAGAAATATACTATCGGCTTTCTTTAGGCCATTAAAACTATTTTAGTTTTAAACAACATTTTGTTATTGACACAGCTCTCCTTTAGATTTGAAAGGAAAGTTTAGAAACATCTTTTTGTCATTAAGACAGTTTTTTTTTTAAATCTCTGTTTTTAAATTAGTTTTTCTCTAAAATAGTTTTCATATAAAAAAACTCTGCTGCCGAGTTGGTTTTTTTTTACAGAAAACCATTATTTCAATGGAAAACACTCTCTTCCATTACACTACTTCTTATTCGGTTGACACTAATTTTTATTTTTTTTTTATTTAATTCCTTAAGCTAATCACGCGAAGCTCTACGCTTGTCTGCAGGAAAGATACCAGAGTCTCTGGCGGGAATCGAACCCGCAACCAGGGCGCTGATAGACTAGCTCACTACCAGCTAGCCTACCGGGGTACTCATTTGAAACTGCCGGTTTTAACTTTTGACAGCTTGCAGCAGCATTTGTAACGTTGTACTACAGCGCCTATTCTGTTCACCACTTGAGACTGCTTCGTATAGGAAATACCTCTCTCTAGCTTTTAGTTTTTGTTTAGAAAAATTCTCGGCATTGATGGATTTTTGTATTGCAAATAAAAGAACAGTCACTAGCAATTTTTTTTAAGAAAATATTTCTGCTACCAAGAAAGTTTCTTTATAAACAATGTTTTTCTCTATCACAGTTCTTTCCGAAATATCTCTGCCTGTTAAATAGTTATGCTGTTGAAAATAGTGACTAAGTAATTTCTCCATGATAGAGTTTTTACTAGAGAAAACTTCTTTACTTGCAAGAGAGTTTTTGTAGAAAATTTCCCTTATAGTAAAAAAGTTGATTTTTTATAAAAAAAAAGAATTTTCAAGGGAGGGAAAATAACACCCCCTGCTCCAGTCTATACCTATACTATTACATATTGCGATTGTATGCGTTTTATGAATTCTACGTTTGGTGTTGTTTTTTCCATTATGAATAAAAACCCAAAATCTGAAATAAATCACCGAAAATATAAAAAAAAACACAAAAAATTACTAAAACCCCAAAAGTTGAAACTTATTTCACAATGATAAAAGTCCCCCAAAAAAAAGAAGTTAAATTTAGCGAAGGTGGTGTTTAATATAACAAATAGGAAAGAACCCTTGTGCCCGTCTAAAGGCCGGCTATGCAGAGAGGCTTTAGTTAACGATTCGGAATTTTAAAATTCAAGATTTTGAATTTGGGATTTTGAGTTTCCTGAATCAATAAATGAAAAGTTCAATGCAATTTGAATGATATATGAAAGATGTATCTAAGGATATTAATTGGGTTTTGTTTCATTTAAAAATCTAGGGAACTTACTTAATATGAAACAATCCCTTACAACAAAAACTTAGAAATTCAAATAATTTGACAAAAAAAAAAAATAAAAACTCATAAGAAGTGCTATATTCCCATTTCATACTATTGATAAACTGACATTTATTCTTGATGCGACAATCTATTCCTATGCGCATTTCACTGGTTGCTTAGGCCAGATCACCAGGAAACTTCATCCAAAGATTTTAGAAAAACTAAAGATATTTTACATATAAAACTGTTAAGCGAATAAGAATTTTAAACCCAAGTCAAAGTTTAAACAAAAACAACAACAATAAATAGTGAGTTTATCTTTTCTTACAGTCCCGACTAAAATTGTAAGTGGGTAAGAATAAACCAAAATAAAAACAAGTTACTTTATTTTATTTGGCCAGTTCAGTTATATTCACACTGCCACATGCATATTAGTTATCAAAGTTTTTCATGGGCCTCAAAAAATTAATTAACAAGAAGTCGTTGTTGTTATTCTCTGTATAAAAATTGGGAAAATAGCTAATTTTTGCTTTTGGGACTTACTTCATTGGAGACTAAGCTCGTAGTGCCGGTTCAGACAAGTTAGCTTTAGCTAAACAGGTTTTCTATTATTCTTCTTTGAACCTGCATATGAGTTCACACGCAATCAGTTTGTACTGTCTATTTCCTTGTTCTTTATCAAAAACAAAATTAAAAAATTTAGTTGACGAGTACGGTCAAGATTGTTCCTTTTGCCATTCTTTTTTCCCCTCTCTACTAATCGCTTAAAACTTAAGGAGTCAAAGTCTGATTTGGAGTACTCTTGTTTTTCCATGTTTCTTTTAACTAAATTTATATGAAAAACATATTTTTTTTGGTTTTTTTTTAGTTTGCATTTTTTTTCTTTTTACCTCAGTCACTTTTTCTGACTACTTTTCCTTGACATAGTGAAAAATAAAGAAACTAAGCGAAGAAAATTTGTCACTGGTAAATAGTAAATCGCTGTATTCTCTTTGCCATTGTTGTTAAACGTAAGAGCAACATTTGAGTTGTTAAAGGACAACCAATGTTTTTTCTTTTACCAAAAGCAGAAGTGTGACTAAGGAATTTTTGGAAAGTTACAAATACTTGTAAATTTTTTCCCCTACTTTGGCTGTTACAAGATTATTGTCATTCATTTTTTAGAAGAAGAATAACAACAACAACATATATTCTTTTTAAATTCTACCGAACTTATGCTTCAATGTATTTTTTCAAAGCTTTGCTTTGCAGCAGATAAAAGAAAAAGAAATCAGTGCTGAAGGAAAGTTAAGAAAAAAAACAGGAGCTAAAATCCCTTAGAAAATAAAATTTTGAACGCAATACTGGTTTTTGTTAAAGGACAATTTCTATTTTTTTATTTTTAAATTTGTTTTTTTTTTATATTTTGGTAAATGGAAAATGTGCATGTAGAAAGAAAATTGATTTAAGTTTTTTTGTAAACTTTTTTTCTTCTTATTTTAAATAAAATACACACACAAGGATTTTTCTTTAACAAGAAAATTTTTCTAAAACGTGTGTGGGTGTGTTTGTTGGAGTGTGTGTATCCATATTAGTATATCTGAGTCTGTCTGTCTGTTATTGTAAGCAAAAAGGTTCTTTAAACTCCTGCTGCTGCAACAGCAGTTCTGAGTCGAACAGATATTTGTCAATCAATTGTATACCTTTTGCAATTGAAGTAAACGACTCGTTTCTATTTTACAGATGGAATTATGTGTTTAAGTGTTTGTGTGTGTGTTGGTGTTTGCATTCAAGGTTTATATGCTTTTCAGTTTACATGTATGAATGAATGAATGCATGCGTTTGTTCTTGTGCAAGTAAGTCAATACACTCAACACAATGTACAGGTTTATATAAGCTGTAAACTAAAGGTTTTTCTCTCTAATTTTAGTTTGGTTTATTTTGTACATACATGGTTATCTTTTCTGTTCTATTTCTCAAATTTAAGTTTATTTTCTTCTTACAAAAACCACAAAAAATGGTAAAAAAAAACAAACCAACAAATATAATATATATCGTACTTAAGTTAAGGGAAAAAATGCTGAAACTTTATTTTATTTGACGCGAATATAAAAAGTATTCGGTTTCTTTTTCTTTTTTTGTATTGAAAATTTAACCCCATTGCGAGAGTAGTTAATAAAGGTTGTAGAATATTGACCAGTGCCCATGTTCTGTAACTTTTTCGTCGAGAAACTTTTCGATTGAAATGTGTGAAACTAAACAAAAATGCCATAAATTAAAAAAACAACTGTTTTTACCACCAAACTGTTTCTTTAACTTTTTTTTGGCGAGTCTGTCAAATTTCTGCGAGAAAGTTCCCGCTTTGAACTGTCAAATAATCTCACGAATAAAAATGGGGCGAGAAAAAATTTTAGCATTAAAAAGCATTTAAAAAATGCAAAATGCAAAGAATAATAAAATTTGGTTCTTGGCATATTTTCGCCGCCAGGGTTAAAACATTTTTGTAAATTATGGTCGCCGTCAACGTTCCGTGAGTGGCATTCTCAACGTCTGCAATGTCACACCGGCTTCGAGAGTAATATTATGACAATTATAACGTAACGACGTAATCTCTCTTTATAGCTTTCGACATGAGTTACAGCCACACTTTTTTTCACTTTTCGAGAAACGATGGAATATTTTGTTTCACATCTGTTCGATGCGAGAAAATCTCACTAAAGTTACAGAACATGGGTACTGATTAGAATAGTGGTCTCAGCTGTGACTGGGCACTGGCCTGTAGGGACTCATGTGAGGGGAATGGGTCTGGGATTCAATGACTACTGCAGAAGTTGTTACGACGAGTAGGAAGGGGAAACTGCGATTCATTTTCTATGCTAATTTCTTGGAATTCGAGGCATTGTAGAAAAATATTTGCGAGGATATATGTATCTAGGATAGAACTAAGGTTGCTTATTCTCTTCATTAGGAAGATGAATTTGTTGAATTCTGCAGTGAAGCCTACTGAGTAACTGCTCTGTAGGATGGGCATTGGCGCTGGGTATCACAAATGAGCCACTGAAGGACCCAAGTGCGCTGTCTCTCGATGGCAGCCCAAGGCACCTCACCTTACCTAATACTTTTAATTTCAACCCAAGTTTTTTTGAATTTTCTTAGGTTCGGCTTGAAATATTCTTCGCCATGTGTCTGAGATTCGATTTTCCAGCGCCTTTACTGTGAGTTCCATTTGAGCGCGTTTCTATCAATGTTTGACATTCCCTTACGAATAATGCGGCAAATCCAGTTGCACTTACGTGTTCGGATTTCTTTTGATAATGGTGTTTGTTGTGTGTTCTCCCCGGGATTGTAGCGATTTTTTATTGGTATAATATCCTTCCGGGCAAATCAAGTGAATGCATGTCTAGGATCCACCCAAGATCCAAAATGACAAGCCTCCTGAAGTCTTCGTTATTTCTTAAGACCGAAAGCTCAACAGAGTTCCTTTTCATCTGGTGGAACGGGAGTCAGTAGCCCCTATTGTGTAGCATTCAAGAGTCTAAGGCCCTTGTTAGTATGCTTGCAGGAAAGGTTTAATGTTTTTCAGGTTGATTGTATTTGTGGAAGCTTTAAGTTTTCTGATAAAATCAAATTTTTCTCTGCCCGATATGGGAGGGCCTTTTCAAGGCATGAACTTAGAAGAGGGTTTAATAAAAGGCAGCTTCTTTGATGGGGAGATATTTTCGAGGATTACGAGGTGGCTATGGCTTAGACCCAAAATCGCGTGTAGGGATTGTACTAAAACTCATATAAAAGGGCTGATTTTTCATCATTCCTCCCCAGTTTTGGCTTATAATCGTTGATCCAGAACTCTGACACCAAGCCGTAATGTGTGGAACACGGTTTTCTGGCAGATGAAGAGAAGTGAACTTCTACACGGATTACTCTTAGTCACGAAAAGCAGTGGGCTTCAGAGTGCACTCGAAAACTTTCGAAAACGTTTTCCAGACAGAGATCAGGAAGAGAGAGGAAGCTGTAGACTGGCCCGGACTATTTGTTTTGTTGACGACTGCAGTGGATAGTAACACTGACAGTTGTGCACCGTTATGACTTTGACTTCCCTCTCCCTGAGAATGAGAACCGCCCGTGTCTGCTGCTCATTTCTAAACGAGATGGCATATCAGTTTGTTATTGGAATCATATGGGTCACAGGGCACAGGGATATACTGGGAACATAAGTGCGGACAAGCTTGCTAGACTTTGCACTATCTTACAGGTTACACTAGATAAAGATGTCGTTGTGGTGTCTTTGCTCCCTTGCTGGATAGTTGCCGGCAATTTTTTCAAAGATGCATTTAAATCTTCTTTGGAAACAAATCTATTTAATGTATTTATACAAAAAAGTTTTATAATTACAGATAATTTTTGCCTTAAAGTTTTCTTTAATGCAAAGAATATTTCTTTTAAAAGGGCTGCCTGATGCGGAGTTGTTTTGATACAGATTTTTTTATTGAAAGTCCTTCAAATGCATAGAAATTGTTTTGGAAAGCAAGGATGGATCCAGCCTACGGTTTAGTCGCTACAGCCTCCAAACCCAATGAAAGACTTAAGATTACCAGTGCTCGACTAGCACGGGGTGGGTTATGTCTCCCATTAGATACGAGCTTGATCGACAAGAGCATCTCTAATAGTAATAATTTTTACTTAGATAAAGTTTTGGAAGTTTTGGGCTTTGTAAAGTGTTTCTGGCTTAAAGAGTTTGTCTGCAGAAAAATTCGTAACAGAGATTTTTTCAATTAGTTCTTGGGAGTAAAATTTATTCTATATGAAACTTTTTTTTTCAAACATATTTTTAAAAGTTTAGTTTCTATTTAAAAATTCACTTTTAATTTTCACCCTCCCACCGAAAAAAAAACACAAAACACAAAACTTGTGGCAACACCTTTTCTAAAGCGCAGATATTTAAAAAAAATCTGCTTTAGCAAGTACTTGTGTATCTACGTTATTTTTGTTACAAGATACATATGTTTTTGCCATTACTTTTATGTTGTTTTGCACAAAATTGAATGTGACATGAAATTCAAAATATTTTGTATTAAAACTACAATTTTATGCTTCGCGCAAGCATTTCTTTTACAACAATTTATATTACACATTTTTTCGTATAAAAAAATTGTGAAAATATAATATTTTTTTCAAGTCACTGGGGATCATCATCATTTTTTATGGCATAGAAGGTTAAAAAAAAAACTTCAAAAACCCTAAAAGTATGCTACGTTTTTGTTAAATTTTATAGTACGAACTTTTAGTTTAAAAAAAATGGCTAGAAATTATTGTCATTTAATGCTTTAAAGAATATTGTTAGTTTTTTTTTACTGCCTACTTTAAGGCTTTTTCTATATGACCTACTTTTTGCTTATTCCAAAAACAAAAATATTTCAAATTGTTGCTTATTTCTTCCATTTCCTTTCGTTTCTTTATCCGATAATATCGAACACAAAAATCAATTTAACGACTTCATTATCACTATAACAAACACCCAGAAACTGACACCTAAAAGTATGCTCTTTAACGAAAAAAAAACAACAAATTATAGTATAAAGAAAAATAAATAAACAAGAAATTTTAACCTGAGACCAATAAGAAAAAAAAACTCTAATGGCTACAAAATAATAAACGATCTTTAAACACACAACAGTCACCTTCAAGTAAGGAAGCAAGCCAAAAATGCCCAAAATAAACGGAAAAATATTACAACAACAACCATAGCATATACTTGGGCTACTGCTTATAACCTTTACAATATTTGTGGTCGCGAGCATTTGGCAGGTTTTCTATAATATTTATTTAAAGCCTTCCTTAAGATACGGGTAATATTTTTCTCAAGTATACTTTCAGGCTATTTTTGTTCTTCAGACAGAAAGTTCACAGCCTATTTGTGTTAAAGTTGTTTGTATGTTTTTAATAGCTTTATTTTGTTGCTGTTTTTTCTTTTTTTGTGTTTCGCTTGTTCTGATTGTAAAACATTTGGAAATTTGTTTGTGGAGCATAACTTTAGGCATTTTTCTTTTATTTTGTTATTCACTTCTTGACTATTGTCTAGCAAATGAATGCCATTATTCGGTTGTTAAAATGTATCAATGTAAATTGTATTATAGTTTTATATTTTTTCCTTTAATTTGATTATTTTTTTTTTTTTTTGGTATTTCCTGGTTGGCTGCTTGAACCCAACATACCTGCTGTGCTGCTATTGTCTTTTGGCAACTATTTGCTGGTTTTATGTTACCAACAAAAACCATATTCCCAATAATAACATTTACTTGTTTACATTGTCTTGCATTTCAATTGCTTCATTTAAGTTTTAGTATTGTCTTATTATGCCATTTTTTTGTAGTTGTTAATTTTCTGCTTCATATTTTTTGGCCATTTGGGTATTATTTTAATTTACAATTATCGTAATATTTAATCGTTTTTGGTTTTTAAACAATTGGTTTTTCTTTCGGACCACTGTTATCCGAGTGGAGAAAAAATGTAACATAATAGATAATAGATATTTTATTAAATATTTTAATTTTATATTTGTAAAAATGTTTAAACACTTTAAACTTTAACTAAATAAATATTGTTTTTAACTGACAGTGTAATTTAGCAAAATGAAGGGTAGTTTTAAACTCTGCTACCTAGAAAATTTTCTTTAGAAAATTGTAGTTTAACATTTTTGCTTTATTTAATTTAATTATAATAAAACATAGCATACTTATTGGCTTTATTATACAGTTATACTAATAAAACAAAACGAAAAGCTCTGCATACTCATCCTTTACCAACTCAACTTTTCCTAATACACTACTTTGGTAAATAACATACAAATAAATATTTATTTAATGCACTTTGCTCCCCATTCTAAAATAAACCATATGTAAACTCAAAAGACAAATTATACTACAAACTCCAAAGATGCTGCAGTAAAAACAAAAAGTAGAATATTTAGCAAACTAAAAAAAGAAGCAAAACTATAATCAAAATATAATTTATTTACATTCTTAAACCACACACACAGTTATAGAAGCAGCAGCGCCAGCAAGTATACTCCACAAACCCAACTTAAAATTGAATTAACTTTCAAGTTGAAGATGTTTAAGTATGAAAAAAATAAAACAACACATACACGCAAAAAACTTTTGCTAAAGAATAATTAAGGAAAAATTTAAAAAAAAGAGAACATGAAAAAAAGAATAAATAATAAAACTGCAGATATTTGAACAATTTTCAAAAACACTAACAACAACAACAATGAGAAAAACTACAACTTTAAATTGACGAATTTTATTTACAGACATTTGCAATTTACTGACTTGCTAAAGCGAAGTCAAGGGAACTCGTAGATGACTTGAAAATTATGAGTTTTTTTTATTTTGTTTGTTGCTAAAGAAATTAAAAATTTTTCTGAAACGAAAAAACAAAAAATTATGAAAAGAAAAGTATTGTGGTGTAATCAAAACAAAATTGTATTCTACAAGGCTGTGCATCTTTAGTTGATAATACTTTATTTTGGTAAAGTCTTAACTTTGGTAAAGCCTAAATATATGCTTTTAAATTTCATTTGTTTTTCCGTTGATGTCAAAAGTTTGTTTGAAGCAGCGTTTAAAAACCTGCAGTCAAAGTAGAAAAATTGCCATTTCTTCCACTTCATCATTTGCCATTGGCCAAAAATAACTGTTGCTGTTGGATTCACTAAATGTTAAAAGTCGCTGTCAAACCTACTCAAAAAGCGAAAGCACACAAATTTTCGTTTTTTGTTTGACAGTTTTTGGTTTCGGCTGCAGTTTTTTAAACCTGGTTTGAAGCTTTATTTTGGCTTAAGCTAAAGATTATTTTTAGTCTAGAAAGTTTTTCGTACTTAAGCAAGACGAAGTCATCACATGTGGTCCTAAATTATCTTTATATTTTGTTGGATGGCAAAATTTTGTGTATTCATTTTGTTACTGTTTCATTTGGTTTCTGCTTTTGACATTTTTGACATAAATTTCAAGTGTTTTTATCAATAATAAAAACTGGGAATTTAGCACGAATAACAAAATCTTTTGAAATTTAAATTTTGTATTCCCAAAAATTGAAATTACTTTTTGATTTTACAATGCTTTTATAAAAAGATATTGCTTGTGGTTCTTGTAGCAGTTGTACATGTTGTAGTACCAAGATTACCTGAAATGAATTTGCGTTGTTGAAAAGTCTGAAAGTGGTAAAGATTTCTCATGGGTTTTGAAGAATTATTTTGGGTTTTCTGAAAACTATAAAAAATTGTTTTCCATTTAACTGTTCAATTTATTCTAATTCAAATATTTATATTTGTTTAATCATTGAATTCCCGCTGGAATAAAGGAGCTTAACAAATGATTTTCATTCCTTTCTGTCAGACGGCAATTGCTTTATTTTGCTTCACGTAGCTCCTTCTGGATTCGGCCTCTCCATGTGTTAGTTGGTCAGCCAGGTCTTCTGAATCGCTGAGAATTATATTCGGTCAAATTATCATCTGGATTTTTCATGTTGTACCCCAGCCATTTGAGTTTCCGGAGGGATATTTCCACTTCTAGCAGAGCTTGTCGGGTTTGAATCCAAAGAAAATACGGCTGATTGTATTTGGCCAAAACATGCCGAGAATGCGTCAGATACTTTGGTTGACAAAAGCTTAATGGCTTTGAAATTCGCATTTAGAAAGGCTTCATATTTCGCAAACGTAGTGGAGATTAGTGCGATTAGTAATGCTACGGGTTCTTAAGAAGTTATTAACCAAGTCGAACGGCTGCTCAGATTTGCACAGTCTATTCGGTGCATTCTCTTAACTGCCTCCGCTTTTAGATATCAAAAACCCAAAATTGCAGAAATATGCGATATCTTGGAAGAGTTTGAGGTGATTAAGCGACTCAATAGTTGACAATCATAGGCTTCATTTGTCCCCTATTAAAATTGAGATTTAGCAGCGCATTCAGAAACAGCCTCCCAAATAATTGTTAAATAAAAAATTAATAATTTTCTGATTTAAGTGAATTTTTTTTTGCTGACTTAAAACTGGGTTCCTTTTTGTTTTCATATTTTAATGATTATCTCTATTTGATCTCTTATACATTTTTTCCATAATAAGAAACATTTTTGTTTAAAAAATTGCGATGTATCCATTTTGGTGCTAATGTCCTTAAACATTATAAACTTGCTGGTTTTTAAAACATCAAGTCTGGCTTAACAAAAATCGACTTAGATCAGGTTTTATTGGATGTCTAAAGTCTGTACAGGCTAAGGGCATATCCAGCCTTCAGTCCAGTTGATCATCCCGCACAGGCTTTAAAACCAAGCTATGATTTTATAATATCAATTATCAACTAGTCCAGGATGGAGTCGTTTTAACAGGTTAACAATCAATCCTAGAATTCATATAATTCCCATGACTGAAAAGTTCATTTTAATCAGCTTAAATCCTTGAAATTAAGCAAAATTAAGTATGAATTTGTTTGGTCCATAAATGCCCATAGCTCCCATAAAGTTCCATTTTCCAAAATAAATGTTCAACCATTCACAAATATTGGACACGAGAAAAAATGGCTGGTGTTACTTTACGGGAAAACTTATATACCCAACGTTTTTCGTGCCTTAAAATAAAAAAAGATACAAAAATCCTCCAGTTTTAATTGTTTTTTTTTGTAGATTTAACGAATTTGTTATTCCCTTTTTAATTTGTCTATAATTTATTTAAAAACCATTCTAAAAATTTAGCGACTTTTTACTGCTTTTGTAAACAGAGCGACTTTTCATGTCAATATTTTTTTATTAGATTTTTAAGTTGTTAAGCGACTTAATAAACCAAAAAGTAATTTCAATTTATATATAAGTTTCTTCAAATTCCAATAAAGGTGTTTAATTTATTTCTAATTCATTTAAAATTTCTCTTTATTGAAAAAAAAACAACACAACTTATTCTTAATGAAAACTAGACGTCCTCTTACTTTGAAATTGACATTAATTCAAATCATTTCAATTTAAAAATAATAAAGTCTGATTGCTTGCAATTAAATAACATCTACGTACTTTTTGAAATAATTAAATTCCTAGAAGTATGCTTCAATTTATTATATTTATTATACACAACGGCTGCAGTTAATTTGCTTTTAAAGTTGATGGTGTAAAAATGAAATTTCTTAAAGAGAAGTTGAGTTTATGAGTTTTTAAAAGACGATGGAGGTTTGGATCGATAAATTGCAGGTTTAAATGAAATTTTATTAATTTTTTTAGATTCTAATAGGCTGCAGTTTAATACAGGGCCCTAAAGTATTATCATTGTTATATAATTTAAGGAAATATGGTTTATAAACTTTAGTTCGCAATATTTCTTTTTTTCATTTTTTGTAAAACATTCGAAGCTCTTTATCTCTCTAAAAAAGCAAGCAGTTTAAATAGAAAAATAAATTGAAAAAATTACAAATGTCAACTAAAACCCATATTTTTTACTGACCTTATCTTTTGAAGCCCCTTAAGATATGCATTGTTAATCGTTAATTCATTTAAAAGCATTGAATAAGTATTTTTGTAAAAGAAATCAAATCATTTGTGTGTTTTAAATTCGTTTTTTTAACAGGGTCAATATATCTAAGCAATTTTGGTTTTATTTATTCTTTTACTTTTTTCCATACTCTCTAAGGTATGCATCACAATTTGTTTGTTTAGCATTCTTTTGTAAAACTAAATATTTCCATTAAAATTCCTTTTGAAAACCTTTAATGTAATAATTTTCTAACTCTTTTTTTATTTTGAAACATTTTAGTTTTTTTTTTGTTTAGCAACCAACCAAAACAAAAACAAATAAAAAAACTTTTATTTTTCAGTATTTTTTCTCTATTTTTTTTTTTTTTTTTTGGGTAATTCATTAATTTCTTTATATTTTTCATTTGAAAGTTTTGCCTCCACCTTTTTCACCATACAAAAAAAAAAAAAAAAAATACGAATATAAATGTTTTACTTGTTACTGCAACTTGCGAATTGCAGCCAGTCAAAGACGAACTTTGTTTCTTAATAAAGATAAAACAAACAAAAAAAAAATTAGACAACAAAGAAATTATTATTAATATTTTTACTCTACTGTTTGTTTGTTTGTTTGTTTGTTAAACTACAAGACCAACTTGCAACAAAAAAAATTTGTGTATTCTTTTTTTTATTTCTCTCTCAATGTAGATTTTATTTTGTCATTTACACAAAAGTTTTGTTCTATTTTTGTTGCTCTATTTTTCTTGGTAAAACAGCAAGAAATGGGAAAACAAACTAACACAACAAAATGCCACCCACAAACTATGATAATATTTTTTTTTTATTATAATTATTTCATTTGTGGAAAATAGTTTGTACAACATTTTAATACAATGGCTTAGTAATAAAAACCAAATTATAAATTTCAGTAGAGGAAAATATTCTTAAATAAAAAGAAAATGTGTGAAGGGCTAATGATGAAATTTAACTTTTAAATTGTGAAAAATTCAAAAAAAAAACAATATAAAGAAATAATAAAAATGCAGCCTACTTTATTGGTTAACATGTTTGGATACACAAATTCGCTTAGTAAAGGATTCAAGGAGTAGAAAATCTTAAAACTTTAAGGCCTTTTTCCAAGATATTCGCTTTAAAGACTTCTGTCGTAGATGATAGTAAGGGAAACACTTAGACTCAATGATCTATTAAAGTATCATGGATTTTCACTAAACAGAACTCTCTCAGTAGGATCAAGCCGAACTTCCAATGACGTTCAAAATGCATTCTGATACAATTATAAAGATATCCCACAATCCATAAATGGTCCGAAGCCCTTATCGCTGAGTCGTCTTCGCGCCTAGTAGGACAGTGATAGAAGAGGTGTTCCATGTTCTCTCTTTCCCATTTGTTACCGCAGTTGCGTAAGTTATCTAAGTTTTTGGCCCCTAGACGCTATGCATGCCTACCTATAAGGAAATGTTCCGTGATCACAATTAATAATAGAGACACATCCCTTTAAGTCATAGACCTGGTACGCCTATCATCCAATCGGTGTTCACTGATTATCTGTTGCTAATTAATTTGATAAGCAATCGCCGAAGTTTAAGATTACAGGCGAGCAAAGGTGCCGTTTTTGATCGCAAGTGTTTCTGCCTGGAAAACACTACAATCATCCGGAAGTTTTCGCAAGGTATTGAAATTCCTTTTCTTTGATTATACTCCGAAGCCCACTCCTTCTCATGATTTGGAGTCCAACCGTGCTGAAATTCTCCTTCTACATGTAAAACCCTTTTTCCACGTATTCCGACTTGGTATCAGCTCTCCATAATGAAGATTAAGAACCAAAACTAGAGAGTTGTGACCAATTGTATAGCTCAAGGTTATGGCGTTCGTACCTTTGCAGTGTTTGCAGCTATATCCACTTTACTGTCGGGTATATTAAAGGCAAATTGCTGAGTTCACCGCCATCTTTTTATCTATCAAATCTAAACATTATCGGATTAGGATAATATCCAGCACAACGGTTGGAGTTGGCTTCTAAACCGTACTGCTTATATGATTCCTTTATAAAGATTTGGAGGACTAGACGAAAATAACAAAATTTTCTATATTGGCGTTGATCACTGCACATACAAATTTATTAAAATATTGCCTACTTTTAGGTGATAATCGGTATTTTTGGATTTATCAGTGTCTTTTTGTAAATTATACTTCTTGTAATAAAGTTTTGCTTCTCATCTGTTGTCTTCATTTGCTAAGGACTAAAATTTATTTCATATCTTAAGGCGTTAATATGATTTAAATCGTTAATATGATTTAAGGCGTTATATTTACTTTTGGATTTTCTTACTTGGATTTTAAATGTTCGGTTTCGGTTTTAGTCAGGATAAAATATTAAGGGAATTTATAGATTAACAGTCAAACCTTAGGCGGTGTTTTTTTTAACTCCTAAAGATTAAATAGTATCGATTTAATGTCATAATTTTGTATATGTTGTTGTGTGTCACTGTTTCTTGAGTTAATAACATACTTCAGATAACATTATTATGTTGTTTTCTTAAGCTGATTTATTTGTTTTTATATCGAATTTGTAATTTAAGGCATTTTGTTGTGTTCATTTTATATATATTTGTAAACATGTTAAAACCTTTTTTACTCTATTCTTTAGGCGCAATATAATATTATATGCTCTCTGATGTCAGTCCCTTTAGAAGAGTTTTTAGGTTCACTATGATGGAATTTAATATTTAAATTAAAGTGAAAAAAATTTAAAATTTAACCATATTTGAGACTTACTGTCTTTTCAAAAGTTTCGAACGCTAACTTTCGCATAGAAAATTTCTAAATAAAAAATACTCAGTTTTGGGAATTTTAAATCCATATTATATTTTATACAAACTTTAACGTTTGAAATTGTTAAAGAGGGACGTAAACAACTTCCGATAGGGATACTCTCATTTGCTCTTTCGGATAATATTCAACCAAATCGAGCCCTTACCGTTCGTACAGAAGAAGCGATCGATGCAGTAGACGTTGGTGAGGAAACATCTTGGCATACATCCATATAAGATCCAATTGGTGCAAGAGCTTAAGCCAGTGGCCCATCAATTGTGTTGAGTTTTCGGTGAGTGAGCTGAAAATCTATCTAAGTTGAACAAAATTTGCATCTTTAAATCTTAAAACCGTGAATCTAAACAAGTAGAATTGCCTTTCTTGGAGAGATCACAATCCTAATAATAAAAAATCAGTGTTCGTTGCGGTAAACACGCCGAAGCCGTCACTTTCTTGAGCCAAATGTTTGGCGACCTGCGTAAAGACAATCACATTCATTTGACTAGTTTCTGCGGCGGTACGTAAAATCTCTGGTCTATACTAATACACCAGCAATCGTTTAGAAGCCAACATTCGACGCACTTTTGACGAAATCAGAACGGGTATGATCGAAAAAGTGGTGCAAAATTGGATCGACAGAAGGGCGTTCATAAGGCGTAGTTGCGCAGGCTATATGATATGAAATTTGAGAGCTAATAAAGCTTCTATTGAATTTGTTGTGTTTTATTTTTGAAAAAGGCTTTTGCCTCTAAAAAAAGCACTCCTTATATGTACCTTTTTAAAAAAATCTCACTTTCTCACTATTTAAAAAAGCTCACTTACTTTTCACAATGCTTTAATCGGGTTTATAATTTGTAGCTTACTTTTGCAGACATTATTATACTATCTTTGTATCCCTTTTGATTTATGTTGCATACTTTAAGGATTTGTTTATTTTTTGGCAAATCTTAACTTAATTATAAAGTGGTAGTACAACTTCTTAATTATTTTAAATTTTATTGCATTTTTAAACAGAATTTAATGCTCTTAAGCAATAGCATACTTTTAAGTTTTTGTGTTGCTTTAACTTTCTTAGCAAATTTACAAATTTTCTCTTTCGTTTATCCTTAAATAATCTCTCAACCATTAAACTAAGCTTACTTAAATCGCTTTGGCAAAAAACAAACAGAACAAACTTCTAAACAACACTTTTTTCCTTTCCTTTTCTCTTCTGTTCATACTTTAATGTAAAACCGCTCTAGATATTGTTTAGCACTCTATAAAACAACGTACAACAAAGCATTCAGACAAAAAATTGCTTAAAAAGGGAAAAAAAAATTAACAAAAAAAGAATTGAAACTTTTTTTGTGAATTCATTGTTTATTATTTAGACAGAAAAAAACTTATTCTTTACATGTTGCAAGTTTTGTTCATTCATTTATTTATTCTTTTTTTATTATTTCATTTCACTCACATAATTGTGCGTGTAACAAGTTGAGGCTTAATTTAAGAAGAACATAAACTAGAACATTGTTATAAACTTAAATTTAAAAGATGTGTGTAGAGAACGAAATAAATAGTGTGTAGAAATTTCTAGAAAAAAAGGGAAATCAAAGAATTTTTACATCTAAAGAACAAAAGTTAATTCTTTTTGTTTACTTGTCTTTTTTGCTACTTTTGTTTACCCACCCCTCCACCCCCTTTTCCTGTTTTATGTTAACCATTATGTCTATTTAGTTTTCGGCTCTGTTTGACGCACAATACAAATATTTGTAACACGTAAAGGTTTTATTTTATTATCATTATGTGGGTGATAATCATCTCTACACATGTACAAAAATTTTGTAGAACACAAAAGAAATGCTTTTTCAGTATTCTACTTTTCTTTCTTACAAAAAAAAAAAAAGAAGAATCAATAGAGTTATAAGCAGATACATAACTGGGAGTAAAAACGCCTGCAATTCAGAGAAAACTATTTTTTATTTTTTTGTTTGATTTGCATGAAAAAATTCTACTTTAAAGATGCGAAAGTCTAAAATTGTTAAGTTATGCTTTAGTTTTTTGTCGTATGCTTAGAAAACATGTTCATTTTTATATTCCTGAAAGTAGGCAACATTTTTATTCAGCTAATAGCAGTTTTACACTATCTCACAAGTCTTCCGTATTTTGAAAAATATACAAACCTGTCAGGATACGTTGTTGTTGTTTTTTAAAACTTTCAAATAATAGTTAGATCAGGGAAACATTTTCGAAAAATACTTAAGACTTTATGGTATAATGTGTAACGGCCTAAAGTGTTATAGAACTAATTCTTAGATTTAAGCAACATTAATACTAAAAATTACTATTATTTTGGTTTAAAATTACTTATCAAACAATAAAGGATATTCTTAAAATATTACTTCGCACAGTTAAAGTATTTGTCGTTAAAAATGCTATAAAAATATCATTATTCTTTATTATTGGACAAAAAAAAAAAATAGCAAATTATTTCGAACGACTGTTCTTGACTTAGAGCATTTTGCCGTGTTTCACGAATAACAAGAACAATGTTGGCCTTCAAGGCGTCAATTGTTGGTGGTTACTAGCGACTTTGCATAGCCCCCTAAGAAATAATCGTCAGGTTTCAAATCGCACGACTTTGGGAGACAATGTTCTGTTTTATTTCTTGAAATCAACTTATGGCTGTCGCCGAATTGCACGTAGCAATGGGCTGGATCAATATCATCCCTTTTTTAAATAAAAAAATCACTAAGCCAAAAATGAGCCGCAGCACTGAACACAATTTTGCGATGAATAATCGAAGACTGATTTTCAAAGTAAATTTGAATAATTTGGCAGTGTTGTTAAATTGTGAATCTATTTATGAGGAGTTTTCAAATACAGATACTTATCATAAATGTCAAAAAGTGAGAGCTGTGTGAGAGCCGTACCTAAACAAAAGCAGCAGGCGTTTTCTAGTTGTTAAAAATTGTCATGCCAATAAAATTTTTATGAAGCATCCCTAAATTGCACGGCATTAACCCATTGCAATTGGAAATTCCGATTTTGACAGCGCCTTTAATAATTAAGTAGGCCGCTATTGTTTAAATTAATAATGGCAAATAATTTTTTTTTTGTCAATTTGGCGGTATAATCTCCATTTTTTGTTTATATTTATTATGTGGATTTAATTAAACAAGAAAGTTAACACTACTGGGTGCTAGACAACCTTGACAGTCTTGTTTGGGCATGACATATCAGCTTAAAAGCTAAACGGAAGAAAACGCTCCGCCTTGCACTCTTGGCTTGGTGCGGCGGTAAGTTCAATTGGGTTCAAGAAATCCGCCTTAAAACAATTTTTATAATTAGTTTAATTTAATAAAATCTTTTTTGTTAATTTTAAAATCCTGATAAAATTGAAATCCTTAAAGTATACATCATATTTTTAAAATTCCTTTAAAATTACTATATGAATTCATTCTGAATTAAGAAAACTTAATTTTTTCTTTTCCCAAAAAAAAAAATTCAATTTCATTAGTGTTAATAATTCCAGATAACTCCTTCCTTAAACTTCACCCCTACATTTATTGTATTTCATTTGTATGAGACAATCAATCCTCATACCAAGAAAATATAAATTATTCTTTTCTTCACAAAAAGTTCATTCATTCTTTATTTTATTTATTATATAAGTTTTTTTTCCTCTTGTTTTCAATTTCGGCAACAGAGAAGAGCAAATTAAATTAACTCTTTGTTTTGTTATGGGCTTTTTTCTCTCGTTGCCGCTGTTATGAAAAAAAATGGCAGAAAGGAAGAGGAAAAAACAGCAAAATCAGGCTCTAGCAAGGACTTCAAGTTTCACTTGAAATGTAGAAAGAAAAAAAAATTAACGTATGTGTGTGATTTCTTTTTCTGCACATATGCTTTTATTTTATTTTATTTTCTTTATATGTTTTTTCTTTTCCAAAAAAAGTAGAACAAATAACCTTTTGTTCCTATTGTATGGACTTTATTTTGTTACGGCCTTTTTTTTCTTAACAGTTTTTCCTTTTTGTTAAAAAAATAAAAAAAAAAACAGAGAACAAACAACGAAATAAACTTTAATTTTAAATAATTATTTAACCTTTTAGTTAAAAAAAAAGAGAAATGCTTTGTATTTAAACGAATTTTTGGTTAAAAGAAAGACAAAGCAAACTACGAGCATTCTAATAGGCGTTTTATCTGGTGTAAGGATTGACTGCAGCAATAGTTGAGTTAAAGCTCTTTTCTCGCTTTCTTAAAAGAAAATAGGTTAACAAGTTTTAAAGAGTTCTTTTCTAATACGGAGCCACCAAACAAAGGAAAACGTATAAGTTATTTTCGTGAGATCAAAAAACTCATTCACAAAGTCATCATCTACTTTTGATGTTAACCTTTCAAACAGCAAGAAAGATAATTTTCCGGGTTTTGGATCATAATAAAAAAATTCTTTAAACTTCTACGCCAGTAGTTATAAAAAATTTTTAAATTTAATAAAGGTTTACAAAACAAATTTTGTATGAAAATTTGCCTTAATAAACATTTGTTAAATTTAATAATCATTTATAAATACGGGGGTAAAAGTTCTAGTTTAGGAAATTTTATTTTAAATTTTATATACTCGTTCGTTACACAATAACAAATACAAGATTACAATTTATTTCAACAGTTCTTTTACAGCTTTATGAGAAGAAATATACAAATTGAATCAACGCATGTCCTCTTCCATTTTTTTTTCAAAGGACGTGCATTAATACATTCAGTATATTTCTTCTCATAAAGCTTCAAAAGAACTGTTGGAATAAATTGTCATCTTGTATGTTTAATTTTGTAACGAACAAGTTTTGCAACTCACCACCAAGATCATAGTTTTTCGCACAAATTAAAATAAATAAGTGAAGAAATTTTATTGCTCAGATCAGTAGCCCAATTCACAAACATGTGCAAATGGTCTTGCAAAAGGTATAGCATTAACTATAATCCCAAAAGTATTCTATTATAAATTACTAAGCCATTCTGCACTTGCTATGTTGCAAGACCGGTTGAAATTACTTTCGAACTCCACTGTAGTATTAATTGTCGCAATTATTATTTTTTTTAAAATATTCTGAATTTTGTTCTTAAAATAGTAGTGAATAAGTATTTGCTGTTAAATAAATAATAGCGGTATCCACCCTGTGTGTTAGGTTTACAACCAGGGCTGCCAGACATTTTCAGCAAAAAATCTTAATTTCACCAAAAAAAAATCTTATTTTTGAAGAAAAAATCTTATTTTTGGAAAAAAGCAGTTTTTTTTATTATAAATAATAAAAACAATTCATATTTAATACATAAAATAAACAAAAAAAAATTACAAAAAATTTAATTTTTTATACTAAATTGTATTATTTAGTTCAAACATTTTTAAATGGAAACAAAGAAGGTTTTTTTTTAAATGTACCTTACCTTCGTCTAGACAAAACAAAAAATCTTGTTTTTGGGGTAAAAATCTTAAAATCTTTTTTCGGTTAAAAAATCTTAAAAAATAAGGTAAAATCTTACTTCTGGCAGCGCTGTTTACAACTCTTCTTTATTTAGTATGATTTTTTAATAAAAAGCGTGAGTATTTTGTTCATATGTATTGTAAATCAATGAATCTGCTGAGTTAGAAAGAGAGAGAAAGAGCGAGAGAGATAGAGTTTCGTCAACTAGTGAATTCAACACACTTGTTTACTACAACTTTTTGTGGGATGTTTCAACCACAGCGTAGTAAATTTTAGTCTAACCCTAGATTCAGACCATTAAAGACATGATTTCTGGTGTTTGTACACAGAAATAAAAACACTCGGGAAAAATCAAGTTTTTTATGATTCCTTCAAGTACAATTCGCACTCAAAAATTCAAGCACGAATAACACTAAAACGTACTCAAAACAATCCTTAATAGGATTACTTGTGAAATCCAATCCTGGAATTTCTTTAAATAAGTATAAAATTAGAAACTGGGAATTATTTCCTTCTGAAGGTTACTTTATATTAAATTCAACATTTTTTATTTTTCGAATTTATTCTATGAGCTAAATTTCAGTTATGTATTTTATAAAGCTTTTTTGTAATAGTCAAATTCCTTCAATTTTTCAGAAATGACTTTATACACTATCAGACTATTATATTGTATTTTCTTGTTACATTTTACCTTAGCTTTCCGTTGGAAAGCAATGAGGTATATTGTATGTACAGAAAAATTTACAATTATTAGACACCAGCAGAATGTAATGCATTTTCTGGCCCGCTACGGCCTTCGTCAGCATTCTTTGTGTCACACTGGATAGTGATACTTTATAAATTGAATGTATTTAACTCAACTACTTTAACAAATAGAAACTGGGAATTATTTCCTTCTGAAGGTTACTTTATATTAAATTCAACATTTTTTATACAATACAATATAATAGTCTGATAGTGTATAAAGTCATTTCTGAAAAATTGAAGGAATATGACTATTACAAAAAAGCTTTATAAAATACATAACTGAAATTTAGCTCATAGAATAAATTCGAAAAATAAAAAATGTTGAATTTAAGTATAAAATTTTTAAATCAAGTAAGAAAAAGATTAAACTTTTCGTTGGGTTTAACCCTCCGGCTTACGCATGTTTTAATTTTCTATTCACATTGAAAAAAGTTCTGGCCAGAATCATGTGTACCACGAAGGGTTAAAAAGTAAATTTCAACTCTTGCTTCTCTTTTAGCTCATATTGCTGATTAAATATGAACATAAGATTTCTTAAGTGTTTTATCATTCTGTTAGGTGTAATACTGGTTAGTAAATCAGTCACAATAATTGTTTGCTTCTAATTCGGGATAAAATCAACTAGTATTATAACTTGAATCAAGCACATTTCGAGATTGAATCAATCTTAGTTTTACTTAAATCAATCTCATTTTCCGATTATTTCAAGTATATGGGGTGAATATGGATAATTTAAGTATTTTGCGATTGAAAATCCGTTCTTGAATCAATCTTTTTGTACTTGATTCCAGAAAATCCGTAACCACCGTAGTATTAACACCGCTTCGGATTGATTTGAAGACTGATGGATTGATTTTGCTTTTGAATGTTGGCGATCGTTGAAGAGAAGCAGGGTACAAATAAAAATCAAAATGTCTGTTCTCTTTGTCTTGTTTTATATTTTCCTTTGCACACATTCGTATTTTTGTTATGTTGCTTCATTTTATTTTTTTATTTCGGCAAAAGATTGGAAGCCTGCCGTGACCGACTTAATTTTTCATTTTTAACCGGAACTTTTAAGTAATAAATTGTAATAAAAATATCTTTAGTATCTCGAAAAAAACTATTTCTTTTTATTCAAATTAAAATGATGATTAAATTTTGGACTCCTTTTATTTCAATTAATCAGTTTGTTTGAATTATGCTCGGGACAGTGTGCAAAAGGTTGCTTCTCCAATTGTGAGCCTTTGTATACAATTTTATACGTTTTAATTTGACAACTTATTTATATCGTATGCTACTACTGCAATTGTGTCTAATAATAATAAAATTGCGTAAAAAAATTGGACAGTTTAGATTGAAATATTCAAAGATCTTTTAAATTTGTTTGGTTTAGAAAATATTGCAAATTTTTCACACATGATGGTTGGTTGAAATATTGACTTTCACACATAATAAAATAATAAACTTTGTTTTATATTTTTTTCTTTACAGCTCATCTATAAATAATATATAGTCAAACAACAAGTTTTAAAAAAAATAATTATTTATCAAAATATAAAAAAGCAAACACTTGATTTAAGTCAATACCATTTCTCAGCTCTTTAAGAAATTAATAATTCTTTAATTCTTAATCCAGAAAATTTCTTTTATTTTACTACGAAAACCTTAAGCTTAGTTAAAAAAATATAGAGTATGCAAACAGGTAAAACCTCAACTTAACTAACGACAGCAAATTTCTTTCTTCAAAATTTATTTTCACGCTCTGCGACAACTTGGCCCACTACAACCAACAACAACACACTCACTACTTCGTTAACCTCTAAAAATTTTTCAAACAACTTCAACAATGAAAAATTAAATTTTTCTACTACGAAAATTTTGCTACTACTTTCACTTTAACGCCTAATTGTGGGCTATACTACGTTTTGTTTTTATTAACAACAAAAAAAAAAAAAACAAAAAAAATTAATTAAAATGGCTTTTATTTTATTAAATATTGCGTGACACATGCCATTAATATGTTTCATTATTACCACTATTTTGTTTGGCTGAAACAAAATAATATTTCACTTTTATTTGGGCGAAATTAATAAAATACACAACAAAATCCAATCAATTAAAATTACTAAATGTTTTTGCTGCAATGCTGCTAATGATGATGATGACATCGCATCTATTAACCCATCTTGTTATAACCGATGACTTTCGGCTTAAACTTTTTAACAATCAAATTATTTTAATCAACGACTGAAATCTACTACAACTACTACAAATTGAATCTCTAAAAAAAAAAAAAAAACTTAAAACCAAATACGAAAAATAAAAATCATTTGTAAAAAAATTTTTAACACTCCACTAAATAATTTTTCGTTTTATTTTTGTGTCCTCTTGTTATGATTTTTCACCGTTTACAGCCATTTTCAATGCCCCTCGACAGCTTAAATTTTAACGGCTGCTAACCCGGTTTCTGTTAAACAAAATCATAAGTATCATTGTAAAATTATCAACGATTTATTTTATATATTTAATAACTTTTTTACCACTAGCGATAGAGTAAGTCTAGTAAGGAAACCAAAAGGAAAGAAAAACACATTTAGCAAATATTGTGGCATTAAAATTGTACAAAAGTAAAAAAAATTATATATACACTTCTGTACATATCAGTATATATATATAAAAAAAATCTTCCATATTTGCCACAGTTGTTGTTGCACACATTAAAAGGTTGTTTGTAGACGTCATTGTCATTATACACATACATATATAGTCAGTCTAAAGATAAAGAAAGAAACAAGGCTACAAACTAGCGGTGTAGTCAGAGAAATTTAAGTATTAAACTACAATTTGTTGTAACATATTGTGCCTCCTTAAGCTACGCTTTTGTGTGTGTGTGTGTGTTTGTGTAAGAGAGTTTGTTGGTTGTAAATAATGGGGCTGCAAATGGCAGCATTGCCAACAGCAGCCAATTTTGTTGCAGTAACACTCCTTGTATTAATAATCTGGACGCCTGATGTTATAAATGCAGTCCGTGAGTACAAAAACAAAAAATTTTACATTAATTCTTTTTAAATTTAAGTTATAAAACAAAAAAAGTTTTTTTTTTGTAAGTTAAGTATTTTTTATAAAGAACCCCTAAAAGTATACTACACTTTTAGCAGAAATAAAAGAAATATAGTAAATATAAGTTTTATATATTAAACATACGTTTATTTTGGGAAAAAAATGCTAATAGATTTTGTTTCGTAACCCTTAAAGAACATTTAACTAGTCTTTTTTATTTAAATTTTAACAGCAACTTAATAATTTGGATTAAAAACCATAAACAGTTCAACAAAATAACCACAATACTAATCTTTGCTAAAAGCTATGGAACGAGTTCTTTTTGTTTATATAAAAAAAAATTAAAAACAGAAAAATTGACTTCAAGAAGAATTCTTGACAAAAATTACGAAAAAAAGAACAGAAATAAGGAAGAACATGTAAATCAATTAAAATAGATAATTATTCTAAGCAAATTTCGATCTACCAAAGGTTTAATACAATTTAGTTAAATATTAATATTGACTTCCAGCAGTCGTCAATGGCTGTGAGTGTTAAACGGAAAACCTCACTGAAGAGATTGAGTGGTTGCAATTAAAACATGTCAGGGTAACCTGTCCGTAAAAGCCTTGGTTCGATTCCCACGGCAGTCCAGAATGAAAAATTATCAATAAATTTTAATTAAATTCATGTTGCAAAATTCTTTTCTTCATAAAAATAATTTAATGAAAATTAGATTTGATGAACTTTACACTAATTAAAATATCAAAATTTGGATTAAAAACCATAAACAGTTCAACAAAATAACCAAAATACTAATTAGTGCAATTTAATAAAGTTACGAAAATCTTAAAATATAACTCCTAATTACATATTTTTTTATATCTGTGGCATTTTAACAAAACATCTTAAGTCAACTTTGCAAGTTGAAAAAAAGTTGTTAATCTTACGAATTTTCATTCAAAAACATTTTTGTTTACGTTTTTAAAATAATTAATTTAGGCAAAACCTTAAATATAAACCTTTATTTCAAAATATTTGATATTTGCAATGTATAAAATCGAAAAACGAAAATAATGCGTACCTGCAAATTTTTTAGGATTATTAATAAAAAAATGATTAATATTTATAACAGGTTTTAAAAATAATTTGCTTAGTAAACCTTTTATAAAGTTGAAATATTTTTTAATGAAACTCCTGAAACTATACAGTACTTTTTTGAATATCATATGCTCGGGCTTGACCGATAATAAGTCTTTTCATTTCTCTTTTTTATTTATTTTTCTTTGCCAAATTTTTAAGCAATTTTCCAAGAATTATTAAATTTTGGCACAAAATAATTCTTGATACTTACGACCGGCCGGCTGTCCAGCTCAATGTTGTCCCAGTAAAAAATAAATGTCTTAGCCAACAAATGCTGCTGCACAGCTGCTGCTTTAAATAAGATCCAAGAGATATTCCCTTTAGACTCATAAAACATTTAACTCAATTTTTATAGTTTTCTTTATAATTGTTGTTGGTAAAAGTATTTAGCCACAATAGCGTTTCTGTTGTCGTTGTTGTCTTGGTTGTATTGTATGATGTAAATGCTTAAGCCTTAGCTTAGGGCCATTGGTCTTCTTGCAACAACAATAATGACAACAAAGTTAATTTTCCCCAAAATAGAATAAAAAAAAAACAACTCTATACAATAATAACAATAATACATCGTCAGTGTGCGTTAAGTCTTTTGAAATGAATAATATATATAGTATATGGGTATATATTATTTGTATTAAATTCTTTTTGCCTTGCTCTCTTTTCCATAGCATAGCCATAGGCTTATAGAGTGTTTTTTTAATTCTTCTAGGATTTTTTGCTTTTGAGTTTTTTTTTTTTTATTTTTTTTTGTAACTAGCAGTTATGGTATTTTAAATGCTTCCTTACGGCTAAATGGTTTCACAACAACAGGAAAATAAAAACAGAACTGAAACCAGATAAAAAGTAACAAGTGTAGGGATCAGTCTGGGTTCACATAACGATTTTTTTTTGTTGCCGTTTTCAATGAGACAAGTTTTAAAGCAAAATTTTTATGGTTTTTATCTGGAGAATTAAAGTAATTACGTGTTAATGTATCACATTTTCAATTAAATGAAAAAAATTCGAGAGAGAGACCATAAAAAAGGTTAGATCAAGGAAAATCATAGCATACTTTTAAGAGAAATAAAAAAAAATTAGTGACAATTTCTTAATAAAATAAATGACAAATTTCTTATTTAATAAATTAAAATCATATTTCATACAAAAGAATGTAGAAACTTTTCTATTCTATAGAAAAGTAAGTTTTTTAGTTACCAATAACTGTTCTAGTTTCTAGTAACATTTCTAATTTAAAGAAAAGTTAACGATGAATTTCCTTTGCTATAAAGCAAAACGAATATTAAACAATTGTTTTAAAACAATTGAATATATTTCAGTTTATTTTTCGTTCTTTATATCAGAAATTTCATTACTAATGAATACGAAAATTATTCTTTAATTTTAAGCAGATGGAATGAATGAAATGAGAATAAAAAAATAGGAAACACCCCCTTCAGTATGCTGAGAACTTTGTTGATTAAGTTCTATTTATAAAGGGTATTTTTTGAGGCCAGCTAGAACTTAAAATTGTAAAAAATAACACAACAAATTATTTTGAAAACTTTATTTTTAATCGCATGACCAAAACATGGCATTTAAAGTTGAAACAGATTTCGGGCATATGGGCACTGCTGCTGATCTTGATGAAGGCCATTCTGGAGGCCAATTTTAAGGCACGTTTTTAAGCATTGCTGGCCGTATGTCATGAATAACTTGAAAATTGTTGGCCTTCAATGCGTTCATTTTTGCTGATTTATCAGCATAAACCATAGAATTTACGTAGCGCCACAGGAAATAATCAAGAGTTGTCAAATCGCACGACCTTAGCAACCAATCTAAAACGTCCCCTTCTCGAAACCAACCTACCGCTATTTTAGTATTTCGATGATTAAGGCCTCCGTATGACACGTTACAGCATCCTATTGAGAACAAATCTCGTTCACATCAAGGTCATCTATATTTTCTAACAAACAATCATTGATCATGGTACTGTAACGATCTCTATTGACCGTAACGTGAGTTTATGCTTCATTTTTCATGAAATAAGGTCCGATGTTGCCACCAGCGCTTAAACTGCACTAAACGGCGGACTTTTTTGAATGCAATAGACTATGAAGGGTGTGTAAAGGATTGATGTCATTTTGTTTTAAAACAAAATTGCCGAATATATTTCTTTAATAATAAACCCAATAAGTCAAAAATTAGACACAATTTTGCGATGAAACAACGATTATTTTTTAAAGTAAATTTCAAAATCTTTGAAGTTTATTTGAATAATTTGGTAGGGTTGTGCATGCGCAAATCCATTTATGACGATTTGCCAGAGTATATTGATCACAAATGTAAAAAAGTGAGCGCAGTATGACAGTTCGTTTCACGGCTTACCCTTTCGTTAGTGTAATCAGGCTTAAAAAACACCCTTTACTGTTTGTATAAAAATAGAATAGAAGTTATTTATAAATATTTATATATTTTTTTTCACCCAACTTTTATTATAATTTTCTAACACTCATTTGCACTCATTTTAAAATTATAAAATGTTAGTTTTCGACAACCAAAAAAATAAATACTTATATTCTTTTTAAAAAAAAAGAAAACAAAACAAAAATATATAAAGAGTAAAAGAGATAGAAAAAAAAGCATAGTAATTAGAAAAGTTTTGGCGGCGTGTTTATAAAAAAACTAGGTCAAACAAACAACAGAGCAAATGTTACTCATTCATATTGCGTTTGGTGTAATATTAACTAAACCTTCTCATTTAAACACTACAAACTGTTGGGGTGTGATAACAATTCAAACACGTAGACTGTATGTAATGTACTTTGCTCGAGACAGACAAATCGTAGTGATAAAGAAAGAAGAGCGGAGCATTCTAATGAAATTGTGGCCAAAACAAGTATAAATAGTACTGAAGTTTTGTGCGGATTAATACAAATATTGTAATTTTCGTTATTTGTTGCTTGAAAGCTGAACGCTTTAATTTCAAACCTAAAAATATGCTCTTGATTAAGTTCATTAAATAATTTCTAACCTAAAAATATTCTTTAAAAATAGGCGATTTTATATTTTGAAAAATTTTTCATTAAGCTAAACTTAAAATTTGCAATATTTGTCCCAATTCACATTATACGATTTTTGTCGTTGCGATTATTGTCGTTGCCTCTTTGAAGTCGGTCTGATGTTTACATTGTACGATTTTTGTCGTTACGACTTTTGCTTTTGCAACCGAACTTCAATATATTTTTCATCAAATGAGAGAACAACAAGAGAACGAATGAGCGAACTAAATGAATCGAAGAGTACACTTTTAATTCCTCTCGACCATAAGGTAAGAATCGCAACGACAAAAATCGTATAATGTGAATGGGCACTTTTAAAAAAAATTGGATAGGATTTTTATTCCTCTTAAAAATATGTTTAATTTTTTATAGTATTTTAAAATTTTCTTTAACCTAATCGAAAAGTATGCTACTTTAAAGTTAATAAAACTTCTACCACTGGTATGTTTTAAAACACATTACTTTAAAGGTTTGCAAGTTTCTCACAGATTTAAACTTTATATCTTATTTTTGCTCCATATATTTTTTTTTAAATAACCCAAAAACTTTGCTGTGTTGCTTTCCAAATTATACTTAAATTCGTTTGTTTTTGTCTTGTTGTCTTATAAACTATGTTCACACTGGGGTTCCTAAAAGCGTTTAAGCAACTCGAACGTGAATAAGCTCTAATCAGATCAAAATCAAGATAATTACCCATACATTGAAGTGATTTATTATTCACTTCAAATGTATATGGTAACAACTTAATCACTTCATTAATCACATAGAATCCTCTGAAAATACCTCAAACCGAGTATAATGTGGAATCGGCCAATTTGAACGTCTACAACCGGCCACGATTTTTAATTCATAACTTTTTACAATTTCATCATTATTATGTTTAAACTTTATAAACGTATTTTTTCCATTTTTAATACTTAAAAAAAAAATATAAATTTGTTTGTTGTGTCTTTTTCTTAATCATCTGTCATCTTAATCATCTCAAATGTAATGTGAACGGCTTTGAATAACTAAATCATCATTTTGCTTGATGCAAATTCTAATAGTTTAAACAATTTTTATACAACCTTTTTTAATATTTTTAACATTAAACTCAAAAAATATTCCAAAGTTTTATTTCAGTTAAATAATTATAATTGTTCTTTTTTAAAAATGTTTCCTTAAAATATGCTTCAAAAATTAACCTGTTGAATCTCTTAAGCTATGCTGTGTTTTTTTTTCTAAAAAAATGATTTGGATTTCTAAAATTTTTTTAAAAGGGGTTTAAAGCAAATCTATATTAAATTTAGAAAAAAATTGTGGAAAATCAAATAATTGTGAATGTTCTTATTAGGGATGTAACCGCTACTTGTATATCGGTATCGTCTATAATTTTTTGTTGAAATACGATACTTCTTTAATTTTTTTAGAATTTTTTTTTAAGAACCACTTTAATTTATAATGTTTTTTTTTTTGCATGACAACTAAGAGAAAAAACTAATAACAGATTTTAAAGCAGAGCATAAAATCAGAAAAGTATAATAAAATTGTTCCTTTTTATTCTTAGCCATTTGCTTTGAAACATTCACTCTTTGTTTTATCTTTAATGTATTTGAAGGTTTAAAGATTTTTTGCGAGAGTAAAATTTATTTTGCTAAACATTTGGGGTTACTTCGAAGAGGCTACAAAATCTATATATAAACAAAGCCACGAAAATGATTAGAAAGTAAAATAGAATAGTCCAAAGTCCTAAACATTTGTGACTTACTTAGTACTTGCTCTGATTGAAAGTTTTGAGCATTCAGAGAATGATGAAACGTCTTATTTATTTACAAGTCTTAACTCTGCATACAAAGCTCGAACATATCAAAGACAATCGACTTCAATCGTGTAGAAAAACGTCATATTGAGCTACTTTACATGACTCTTAATTTCGAAAGTTTTGGAAACACGTTCACCTCTACACCTAGTAAAAGTTCTGATAAGTCTACGAGAACGGGCCTTTGGAGTGTTTGTGAATGAATTTTAAGAGAATTAGAGAATAATAAGGCTCGGCCATTCTAGACTTTGGTTCTGCTAAAGAAGAACACGAGAGATACCTGAGATCTTCTAGTATTTGTAGATACGTAGATCCGCCTGATTACTAGCGCAAAAACATGTTATAACTAAAGTTCAAAAACATGGCGCAGAAATACCTAAGTTTTTTAATTAGCTCTCAGAAATACTTTTCCAATATAAAACGGATTCGCGAAATCCTATATCTCCGCCAAAGTTAAGAATACATTGTGTTTTAAACATACTTCTTATCTTATTAATATCCCTTTTCTGAATTGCTTATTTTCCGAAAAGAATGCTTTAACTTACATGTTCCCCTAAAACTATACTTTAAAATGAACACGTCTTTATAACACATTTACACTGTTCCAAAATTTTTGTAAATGTTATTTTTTGAAATTAAAATTCCAAATGCCTTTTTAGGTAAACTTTACATAGTAATTTATATCCTCAGCATAAAAATTCCATATGTTCACTTTAAAACCTATCTGTGCTACACCCTCCAACCAAACTATTTTTAATGAACATTTTATAATATTTTTGTTTATTATAGCCATATTATTGTCAGCGATACCCATATTGAGCCCTAACTGCGAAAATAACGTAAGCGACCTCATTTAAAATTTTCGTTTTTATTAATAATTGCAACACTTAAAATCTCATGGTCACATAATTTACCGTTACGATTTTATAGCAAGAACAATTTTATCGTAAGCGAAAAATTTTCATACAAAATTTATATGAAATAAAATAAAAAACACTCTCTCCTGTAAAATTTGATTTTTGGCGCTTACGTTTGTTATGTTCGCGGTTAGGGCTCGATATTATGGTTAAATTAGGGCTCCATCAAGAAGCGCCAATCATATTATTGTTGCCTTTAATGATGTTATGATCAACAATAACTAAAATTTGTTAAACACTTGGAATAGCATGGTTAGTTTTCAACCATAGTGTGTTGCTCTTGTAATAGAGGAACAAATTATTGTCATTTTAACCATAACATTTTTAGAGGCAACCAAAATATGGTTGTGGGTTCTTTGTGGAGGAATAATTTAACCTTAAAATAGTTTTCGCTGACAAAAATATGGATGTAATAACCATAATATGTTTAAAAGTTTCTTTAAAAATAGTTTGATTAGTGGTGACCATATTTTAACATGTTTTTTCTCTACGTGTACTCGTAATTATTTAGAAATAAATATTAATTTCTTTTACCAAGAAATCTTTCAGATGTTAATTGAGTTTGTACATTTGAAAAACAAACTTTAAAACTTCTCAAACTTTAGCATATTTTAGTCTGTTTTGCTAATTTTCCTTTTGATTTCCTTTACACAAACTCCTTTTACTTGTCACTTTAACTAAATTAATACTGATCAAATGTATCAGTAAACTCTTCGTAAGTTGTCTTTAATTAAAACTTTGTATTTTAAAATTACAATATTCTATTTCCCTTTTTGTCCGTAACACATACTAACCTTAAATGTTAAGACTATCTTTAGGGGTTATATAAATTAAATGCAATTAAAGCTTTGCATACATTTCAAAGAAGTTGAATAAATTGTATATTTTGAAAACAAGGGCAAGTTCTTATAATTACAATATAATTTACAATTTGAATGAATCCGTCGTCTTGCAAAGCAGCAATAGAAAGCTAAAGACATTCATATATGTATGTATGTATGTATGTATGTATGTAAATATAAAGTTTGTTATGAAATTAATGAAAATAAAAAATATATAAATTTCGAATTTATTTCGTACAGAGGTTAGCAAATATAGTTTTTGGCAATAAAATCAATCTTGATAAATTTCAAATAAGTTATTCTTCTAATTCTATTAGAAACTAAAAAAAAAATATTTGCAATTTATTGTGGCTTACTGTACTTTTGAAAAGTTAATGCATTTTTCTATGTAACTGAATTACAAGGCAGAACATTTCTAATCAAACTAAATAAGAATGATGAAAACTAAATACAACTACACTTACGAACACTTAGATAATGAATTTAGAAACATGTTCTGAAATGCTTAAGTAAATGAAAATGTGTTTGTGAACTACTACATACACACTGTTTTACCAAAAGTTTTGCTTGTGTATTTATACAACATTATCCTTCTTTGGTCAAGTGTCAATCATGTATTTGGTAATCAAATGTATCAGTTTGTGACTGTGTCTGTGTGTGTTTGTGTGGATAAGTGTTTATAATTGTGTGCAGTTTACAGTATGTGTATTAATGTCTGGCCTCAAAACTAAATATACAAAGTTTGCCACAGACCACTTTAGCTGTGTATGATCGTTTCAGCATTTAACCTTTCACATGCAATTCATTTGTATGTTAAAAAAAAAACCTTTAAACAAATTTATACGAGCTCAAAAATATGTAGATACATTTAAAATCACTACGACCACCATAAAACTGTCTATTCACCACGTACAAAGTTATAAACACATACTAATAAAGTTCAATTGATTAAAACTTCAAAATCATTGGCAATCTAACAAACGATAAATACATTTGATGTTGTCAATTTCTCGTCCTTTATATATATACATACACAAACGTGCAGTCATAAGCTTAAAGCAAAAGCTGGTGCCTACATTCAGGCGCCTAAATAAACAAGGCAAGAGAAAATGTAGTTAAACCTGTTTGATGACCATAGACTTTTAGTTTCATAGTAAAGATTCCGATAACTTTTTTAAAACTATAGCAAAGTATGCGATAACTTTTCTATTCTATAGAAAAGTTTGCGATAATTTTATTTTCTTTAGAAAAGTTTATGATAACTTTTCTATACTAAAGACACGTTTGCAATAACTTTTCTACTCTAAAGAAAAGTTTGCGATAAATTTTCTATCATATAGAAAAGTTTGCGATAACGTTTCTAGCCAATAGAAAAGTTTGCGATAACTTTTCTTTTCTATAGAAACGTTTGCCATAACTTTTCTATTCTATAGAAAATTTTGCGACAATTTTTCTATTTGAAAGAAAAATTTTAATAGAATAGACAGTTTGTGATAAATTTCTATTTTATAGAAAATTATGTGACAATTTTTTTATTTAAAAAAAAAGATTGTGATAACTTTTCTTTTCTATTTTAAAGAGAAGTTTGCGATAAATTTCTATTCTATAACTTTTCTATTTGAAAGAAACGTTTGCGTTAATTTTTTAATTTAAAAAAATTTGGCGAAAACTGTTCTATTCTATTTTATAGAGAAGTTGGCGATGAATTTCTATTCTTTAACGTTTCTATTTGAAAGAAAGGTTTGGGATAATTTTTCTAATCTAAAGAAAGGTTTGCGATAATTTTTCTTATCTAAAGATTGCATTAACTTTTTAGATCTATAGAACAGTTTGTTATAACTTCCCTATTCTGTTGAAAACTTTGCGATTACTTTTCTATTGTATAGAAAAGTTTACGATAACTTTAGTATTTTCCAAAAAAGTTTGCTTTTACTTTTCTACTTTGCAGAAATGTATGCGATAATTTTTCTATTTTAAAGGCACGTTTACGATAAACTTTTATTCCTATGAAATGTTTGAGATAACTTTACTATTCTATAGAAAACATTGCAATAAATTTTCTAAGCTATAGAAATATAAATTGTTTGTTTTTCTATAGTAAACTTTGCCAAAACTTTTCTACTCCATAAAAAATTTGGTGATTACTTTTCTATTTTATAGAAAATTTTGCGATAACTTTTGCATTCTATAGAAAAGTTTGCGATTACTTCTCTCTTCTATAGTTAAGTTTGCGATAGCTTTCCTATTCTATAGGAAATGTTGCGATCACTTTTCCACTCTGCAGAAAATTAAAAACAGTTTGTAATAACTTTTTTATTTTAAAGAATTATTTGTAATTGCTTTTATTCTTTGAACAAGTTTGCGATCATTTTTTTATCCAATAAAACAGTTTGCGATAACTGTTCTTTTCTTTAAAGAATTTTCCGATAACTACGTTTTAGAAGAAGATTTCATTAAAAAAAAACTGTAAATGTTTTTTCTCTTCTTTTTTTCGTTTCTTCATTAATGTTTAATAGTCTTTATTTCTAGCTTTATATGTACTTTACGTCTGCATGGATGCTTTTGACTATTAAGTAATTTGCTATTCCTTCCTAAATACTAAGACAAATATATTTGTGTATATGTCTGTGCCTTCAATGTGCTGTAATTGTAAAACGATTGCTTTTTACCTCACTCAAATTGCCACAAAAATTGAAAACGGGATTTTAACAAAATTGACATTTTAATCATACCGTCTCATCTTATTTTCCTTGAAATGTAGAGGGGGAAAAAAGGAAAACTAGAAACGTGTAAAGCTGTGCTTGATCAATTTTAAAGCTCATGTCCGTAAAGGTTGAAAGGCTATATTTTTTATAAACTTTTTTTCTAAAGTTGCTCTTGTATACATGTGGGATTTTCTGTTGCCTAATTTTGAGCTGATGAGAAATTATTGGATTGTGTTGTTTATTAAAGCAATAAAATTGAAATGTTTTAGAGCTAATAAATTTGGCATGATACGCTACTTTAAGGAATTTGTAGGGTGTTTAAATTTTAAGGGATATAACAATTTAAAACTGAGGATGAAGTTCTAAAAATGTATAGCCTACTTTTAAGAGCATATTAATTATGACTATTTAAAGTTTTTATATTTACCAATTATTACAATTGCTTGTACCTTTTTTTTTAAATTCATTGATTTTTCAGGCTTTAAAATTGTACGAGTATTTATTATTTGCTGTTCTTTTTGTATTTTCCATAAAACAACAATCATTAACACCTCAAAAAATATGAAAATATTTCAAAAATTTATTTTTGCACAAAAAAAAATTATTTGACCAAAACAAATAGTTTTCGTCTACTAACACTGATACCCTCTTTTAAAATATTTTCCATAGCATTTTAGGTTTTGTAGAATGTTAGCAACAAAAAAATCACACTCCAACCATGACCTCAAATATAAATATTACAACCTCAAAGCCAATTAGTACAAAATTGTTTTGCACTACAAACAACAAATAACAAACCTAAAAATATTTATTTTATTTTAAATTTACAAATATTTACAAAAGAGTTTAAATAAAAAAAAAGAAAATAAAAACAAATTGGTCAAATTAATACTACAAAATACTAGCTTACAAATATCTTAGGTTTGTTATCAATATTTGGAGGTTATAAAGCAACTCCTAAAAGTATGCAATTGGCATTTAAAAAAAAATAACTTTTTGAGCAAGTTTTTAAAAGTTTTTTTTCGGTTTATTTACATAAAAGTTTTAAAGCGAAAAAATATCTTGAAAAGCAAAATAAAATATATAAATTTTTTTCAGATATTTTATAGTATTTAGGTGAGCCATTTTCCAGCAAATTTTTATTAAATATTCAGTATAAATAATAGCATACTTTTGTAATAAAGTTTTATTATTATACCTACAGGATTTCAACACTTATGAAAAGTAAAACATTTTAGAATAAATTTCATTTCAAAACAAAAAAAAAAAGGACTTGTAATACTTTGCATATGGGATCCTTTATTTAAAGATCCAAATTTATTGGTCTCTTTAATAAGTGATTTGTCCTTTTCTTAGGACTATAATACTTAAGCATACTTTTTAGAACTGTTTTTTAGTGGGGATTTCAACATAGAGGAACTGGGCCTGGAAGTTACCTTTCGGCTGATTATGGTATCCTGCAAGCGGACATCTCTATTATCAGGCGGTTGGCTAATTGCCAACCTCAGCTCATACGAGCAGAATGGCACTGGATTTCACTGAATACTCCAGAAGTTGTCATGACGGGAGAAATAGTTAACTGTGTTCTAACTATTTCCTGGATCTTGTAAAAAGATGCCTGGGGAAACCATTGTTTATCCGTTCGGATGTTTAATCAAGGAAACAACTTATATTACTTCTTTTTTACATTAGGCAAAAATATAAAGAAGCTGCTCCTTTGGATGGTCACTAGCTCTGGGTATCACAAATACTTCATTGCTGGACCTAAGTGAGCTCTTTTCTTTGAATGGCTACCACTATTGCTACCGCTGTTTAGAAATAATTTAGCTAGTTTTGATCAAACAAATAAACAGTTGTAAAATCTAAAGACCGTTTCCAAGCATTTTAATTTTTTTTCTAAGTTTTTTACTATTTTTTTTTTTTTTTTGGGGAGGTTATCAGTTTGAAACTATAAGAGGGATTTGCGATGTTAACTGATTGCTCTAAGATTAATAGACACATATGCAGCTGTCTACTTTGAGCACTTTAGTACTATGAATTCGTAAACGTCGGCGAAAAAGTACGGCATTCGATAACGGTTAAAATTGCAATATCTTGATTTGCCACCAAACTTCCTGATAATTGCAGTGTTAAGCAGGCAGAGGGATTTTTATGGCCGCAGAATTGAATAGGAGCAATATTAATAAGGGGTCAGAAGTCACAATAGCTCTGGATTGTTAGGTAGCGCTTAAGGCTTTAAGGAGCTACTTCGTGAATTTCAGGCTAGTGGACGAGACAAACTAAAGATGATTTCATAGTGAGGCTTTAATGGGTAAGGAGTCATTGCAACATCACCGGTAATGAAATAACCGAAGAACTCTCAAGATTATGCTCGTTACTGGGTGATTCTGATAGTATAGAATCATTTAGACCTTTGCTGGGCTTTGAACTAGGGAAGATAAGGGACAATATTTTAAACATTACCAATCTTGCCTGGGAGAGTAGAACGAATTTTTAAGTAAAAATACCGATTCTATTTTATTTCTCAAAGTTCGGACTTATATTGGACAGAGGTGATAGAAACAAAGAAGCACATTTTTGGACGCTGTTCTAGACTACAGAACTACAAATTGAAATGGCTAGGTAGAAGATTCATTGACGAATTGAATGACTCTAGGAACTCGTTCGTATGGATTTTTAGTTTAATTTCTTGTCTGGTTATACCCATCGTTGAAAAAACTGCAGTTAAAGTAGAAAAACTGTCATTTATTCCACTACTTTATTTGTCATTTGCCAAAAAAAAAACTGTTGCTTTGACTTCTGATTCATTAAATGTAAACCATCGCTGTCAAACCAGCTCAAAAATTTTGGTTTTTTGTTCGACAGTTTTTGGTTTCGACTGCAATTTTTTAACCCTGGTTATGCCACGTCTTTTGTTGAACTCGGGGTTTCTTGCTTTCACTACCCTCTATCATCACATCACTAATTTTCATCAGGCTGTTGTGTCCTCAAATATTTTTTCTTAAACATTTTTTTTTTTGCATTAGTGTCTGCGTGAAGGTGCCAAGCAGTTTTATCCTTGCACCGGCCTTTTCTACTATTTACCTCCCTTTATCTTTATAAGAATTTCAAAACGAATGCTATCAACTGTTATCAGGTTCTATATCTCTATTTTAATTTTCGGCCCATTTAAACTCAAAAGGGTCCCTTTATTTGCTTTTCTCTTCTCTTTTTTTTTTGTTTTTTTTTACAAAAGAAAACATTTATTTGAACAGAGTATAAAATTATTTATTGCAGTAATTTTGCATTAATTATTAAGAACAAACAATTATATAAATCTCATGGAAAAAATATACGTACTTATGTAGAAATAAAAAAAATGGCAAATTTCACAGTCAACTAAATGTTGCAAATACATCATTTGGCAAACAGCTTAACAAATATTTAATGATTTATTTCGTAAACTATAAATACCCAAACAAAAGTATGAGATGGAGAAAATCCTTGCTGGAGTATTGAAATAACAACCTGCTTTTACAGATATTAAAACCTACCGCCTAAACTTATACTCCACTTCCTGCTGCGGTTTTTGTTTCGTCCCTTCAAATTAAATCTAATTATTTGTTTAGGAAGTTGATAGTAAAGGAAGTATAAAACAGATTTTATTTTTCTGTTTGTTTGCGGAGAAGAAATAAAACTGGAAAACCAAAGTGGAAACCTGAAAGCTTGTTTGGTTAAGTTGGAGTAATGAAATGACATAAAAGAAAATTAGCACAGCTCACTTCCTAATATACGTATTAGTATTAAGGGTACTCATATGTTATAGTTTGAGAAATTTTTTTAGTACCCCATTTTGTACCATTTTTCCTGTTGGTTTTTTCCAACATTTCATTTGATTTCTTTTTTTCTTAATCTTTTTTTTCTAGTTCATGTGTTGTATTTTTTTTTAATTTATGGTCTTTTTTAGTAGTGTTCTATTATTTAGATTTATTACCCACATGTGTTTGTTACTGTTTATACCAGTAAATTTGTTGTGTATTTTTAGGGGCAAAAAAAATTTAACAGACAGTTTTTGTTAAATGTCTGTTGGTTTTATTTTTTTTTTGGGCTCATATATTTTAGGAAACAAAAAAAAAATATATGAGTTGGTATTTATTAAAATTTGTGTTCATTTTTTTTTTGTGTTAAAGTGAAAAAGAGTTTTGTTAATAAACACAAATTAATGTTGCAGAAAAAACTCGGCTTAATAATAAAGAAAATAATAAATTCAACATAAATAAAAAAAAGGAAAACGTGGAAAAAGTTTTTCTTATTTGTCCTAAATATTTAAATCTTGGGTATAGTTTTAGGCTTAAAAATATAACTATCTACAAAATTTAGTTTCAGCCATAGTATCAAGTAAAAAAACGCATATTTAGTAGTATATTTAAAATAAATGAACCAATGAAGTGAATAAAACTAAAAAATAGTTCCTTATTTAGTGAATAAAAAATACTTAATTCTCTTTTAATGTCGCTAATGGTTAAAGCATACTTCTAATGTTGGCTTAGTATTTAAATATAAGGCATACTCTTAGGCTATTGAATATAATCAACAACAAAAAGATAAAGATCTTTAAAAATTTAAAATAAAAAGTTTAAAAATATTAAATATACTTTTAAGAATTTACAAGCTCTAATTAATTCATATTTTGATTAGAAATCTTTAATTAATATTTAATTTAAAGGCCTTAATTAGGTTGTCATATAAAAATAAGACAAGACTAGGACATAATAACGATAATGAAAATAAATGCACAGAGAAACATGTACAAAAAAACATTTCAAACAGATATCGTGATGTTGTTTCTATCCCTCTTTCCGCTCTACCCTGCTCTTCCGCCAACAAAATTGCACTCATATTCAGTCATGCCTTAAAATCACCTTGTGAAACTAGAGCAAAATATTTAAGCAAACTTTTTAATTTAAATTAATAAAAATATTTTGTAAATATAACAAAGGTTTACAAAATAATTTTTTTCTGAAAATTTTTAAGTTGTAAGATTCAATAATACGGAGGAAATTGTTTAACTAAATATTGGTTTAACTTTAAATAAAAAAAAATTTGTATTAATTTAATAACTTAATTTTTAAAACTTAAAAAGAAGAAAACTACTCATCTTTGTAATTTTTTCAAACCGTCCTTTAGGCTTTTTTTCCTCCTGATTATCTGTAATACAATCTCTTAAACATCTTTTATAAGAATTCCATGTCTCAATTTTCTTGTTCTACTCCCTCCTTAATTGTATGACATACACTTAAGTAAAAATGCACTCTTAAAAGTCCTTAATTTTTTTCTACTCATTTCTATTCTGTTATTTATTTTTTTTGCTAAGAAGTAGTACGTGTAGAAAAATCATTTTCGTTTTGTATTGCCATCATTAACTTTAAAAGTAAAACAATAGCAGCACATTTCAACTTCAAACACAAATAGGAAGCTATAAAAATAACACTTGACTATCGAAAGAATAAAGAATATGAAAAATAAAACTGCAGGCAAATGGCTTAAATAATAGAGAATAAAAGAAACAGGCTGTAGAAAATTTATACTACAGTTTTACTTGTTGTTAACCTACATGACAGACTGAAAAAACATACCATCACTAAACTTAAGCTTTCTCCAATAGAAAATATATTTTGAAAGTTTGTAGGAGCTTTAAGCTTTTGAAACTTGAAAGCTTTTATTTTTTCCAGTTTGTTTAACGAAAAACTTCGTGCATTCATAAAAACTACATGCGACTAGCTTAAAACTTGTCGAAATCTTAATAAATTAAACCATCTTTTTTAGCTTTTTAAATGAGTTCTGATCTTTTTTTAAGTGTATCAGCCAGCTATCTGTGGAATTTAAAAGCTGTAGCGAAATTATTTTAATTTTAATTGGGGAACACTGACATATCTGAACTCTTGAAACGGGATCTGATACTGTAGATAACGGATATAAGATCATCTTATATAAGTAAAACCCGCTTTTAAGAAAGTATTTCAAAAGCACCGTGTCTTTTTGCACATGTGTCAATAAAAAATTGCTCTGTAAAAGAAAACTTTTTATATATAAAAAAAAAAAAAAAAATAGTTGGAACAAGAAATATTTTGCAATGCACCAATAATAAAAAAAAACATCAAGGAATATTTTTATAAGAACTTTTTTTACTCTGTTATATTGTACTTGCTTATTCAAAATATCCAACCAAGTGCGTACATTTGAATGCACGTTTTCAACCACAAGCTTTTGTTGTCTTGAATAAATTCTTATAATAAATAAATTTCATATATGAGCAAAAATAATAGTAAATTTCTTATAAAAAAAATTGCTTTAAAGAAAAAAAAACACTTACAAAAATGTCAATAACACTTATAAATTCATCACTCTGGCCAAAGGAACAACTACAACAGTAAGTGGTATATTTTGATTTTCTTATATCCGTTACCTACTGTAGTTGGGTTTTATGTGATTTCGTGAGTAAACGGTGACTTTTTACTTTGTACTTTAAAAAACGGATTTGGTGTTTAAAAGCTGTTCGCTACTTAATTCTTTCGAACGCCAAGTTTTTACCTTCTTGACGTATTTTTAGCTTCTTTAAAATCTCTCAATATTTTTGAAATACAGGGGTGTGCTGGAAATCGTAAACGTAAAACGCAAGAATTTTAAAAGTAATTTTTTAATAATAGTAATAAACGAATTTTATGACAATTATTATACAAATATTTTTCTATCAAACAGAATTTTTTACAAAATTTATAAAAACTGATTAAACGTGTTTTGAAAACAACTTCCAAATTTTTGCCTTTTTCCTTTTCGATTTCCGGTACATCCTTGATAGTTTTAAACTTGCCAATGCTCTTTATTTTCCAACTGAATTAATTTGAGCTTTAGAATTGTAAAAATCTTTTTAAATTTATTTTTAGGTTCTGTTAGTTTTTTTTTTTGCTGGTGTTTAAAATTTTCTTTACACATTTATTTTCCACAGCATCAAAAGTTAAATGAACTGGTTAAATAAATTTCTCTTTTATTGCGAAGAAGCGTTTCTTTACCTTGGAAATTTTTAAAATGGTTTTAAACCTTAATGCTGACTTGGATATTAAAGTTCTCTGATTTACTTGACTTTTATTTTAAGTGTTTTCAATATGTGGTGAAAGGCACCTACAGGTACTCCAGTATGATTTGGGAAATAACGTATTGTTTATAAAGTTTCGTGGTCTCGGCGACATTTGCTTTCAGCAAGTCGGTGCCACTTCCCACACATCGCATCAATCAATGGATTTATTGCGAGAACACTTCAGTGAACACATAATTTCACGTTTTGGGCCGGTTGATTTTCCACCAAGATCGTGTGCTATCACACCGTTGGACTTTTTCCTGTGGGGATATGTAAAGTCTAAAGTTTATGCGGACAAACCCGCTTCGATTCAGGCTTTGCAGGAAAACATCACGCGCATCATTCTCCAGTTATCAGTCGAAATGCTCGAACGAGTCATCGAAAATTGGACTCGACGGATGGACCATCTGCGACGTAGCAACGGCCAACATTTGATAGACTTAAAAAATAAATGCCAAAGAATAAACATTCCCTATTAAATTTTAATTTTCTGTGTTTTTTTCTTTAAAAAAAATAGGTAACCTCGAAATGGATCACGCGTTATTAATTATTCAGCTAAGGGATACCCCCAGGTATTCCTCTTTGTAAATCGGAAAATATTTTCGTTCCCGAACTATAAAAATACTATTTTAACGAAAGGCATTAATTATTGCTTTCACAAAAGTACCTCTAATTCAAAAACATAAGAAACTCTGATAAACATCAGCCGAACTTTTAAGATAAAGATGCCGACAGTAGAGCCCTTTAACTAAATAATAATGAATGACAACTAAAAATATAATCAAACCATTCGCTCAAGTGTTTAAGTTTTAAATAACAATAAAATAAAAGAAACTAAAAAAAAAATACGAGAAAATAAATCTTAAAAAAAATGGCAGCAGCATAAACAACAACAACAAAAAGCACTACAATTTTATCATCTACGATAAGTGCATGTATAGGACACAATAAAGTACATCCATATTAGGAGGGCACCTATTAAATAAGGCAAAAATAAAAATCATTAACGATTACCGATTCTGTAAGAAAGCATTTTTTCATTTGAGAAGTTCAAAAAATCACTTTGAGATGACGGTACTGACCGACAAATAATACTGCCTAGCTGCTTCTATGCTTTTGTTCCATCATAAGCGATGCTCACCTAATACTTAATATGTGTTTAAGTATTTAATACTAGATTTTATATTGTCTGTATGGTTGTGTCTATAAGTTGTTAAGATAGTAAATATGTATGTGTTAGGGTTTGTCAGTATGTATTATTTGATACTTAAACTGAACATTAAGTGTCACTCTTGTATGCTTAACGCCTTAACAGTGATTATATACTCCATCTTTCGTTTTTGGTTTTTTTTTGCTCTCTTATACCAGCATCGTCAAGCGTCAGCTGATGGTAGAAGAATTGACGATGGTGGTGGTGATGATGATGGTGATGACTACAACTACAACCAGCACAGTACCATCACAGTAAAGAAGAAAAAAACAACATCAATCGGAAAACAGTAAAATCTGTGTATATAAGAAAAATAATTTAAAAAAATTGCAAGAATTTACTTATATAACACCAGTGTTGTACAATGATGTGTTCAGTTGAAAACACTATCCAAACTTATAAGCATACATATATTTTCATTTCTTGTCAGCTCCTTGTGCATGTATTTTTTTTTTTTTTTTTGTTAAAATTTTAGTTGGAAATGCAAAGTTTAATAAAAAAAAAAAAGAAATAAAAATACACATATAAAATTTCTGGAAATAATATTGAACATTAAGACGATTTTTTTACTTTTTACTTCAATACAATTGTTGTAAAAACTTTTGAAGGCATTTAAATTCATGTTTTCTCTATGTGGTTGCATAAGAAGAACTTCATTTCCAATTTTGATGCTGGTAGAATGAAAAGGAATTTAGCTAAAAGCATACTTAAGGGCGTATTGTTATGTTTAAGGTACGTTTTATTTGTTAGTTTTATTAAATAAGAAGTACTAAAATAAATTAAAAAACAGAATATTTGATTGATTTAAAAAAAAATTGGAGCATACTTTAAGGATATTATTACAAAAAAAGAAGAAGAGAATAAAAATGTTTGTTATTTAGAGATCTCCAGTCATTCTCAGTAAAATTTTTTTATAAGTTGTTTAGTCGAATAGTTTTTTAAAATCATTAAAACAGTTTAAAATTATATGAGTAGAAAATATTAACATCAACCACCTGTCATATTAGACTAATCTAATATGGTTTTATCCACTGGATGACAAACAATGCATTTACCAGCCGCTCCTCTGTGTGAGCAGCACAAGCATATACAGGTAGGAATTTAAGTGCATAGCTTTTTAGTAGAAGGAGCTATCTAACCTCCATACCTTTGAAAAAGCTGGCAGGATGTGCTGAATAGCAAAAGTGCTTCGGAAGCTCGGCCAGCAGGCCAAGATTTCTCACAAGTGGGAACAAATCAGCCCTTGCAGCTGACTTTGGTTCCAAACCAGAACCACCACGTGATACCCAAGGGGTCCTCAACCAATAGTCATTTGGGGCCGATGTCTCATTGGCTACTGACATCTGCGTAAGGATCTCTGGTCACCAGCTATCTCAATATGACAGTTTTGAACATTGCCGACTTCCAGATATTAACTGCACCCCATTTTCCCAGAGAATGAATAAACAAAAAGTGGAATGTCCTCTATGTGTTTCACTTAATACCCCGGCAAGAGGTGGTAAGGATATATAAATAAGTTGGTCGTTGTGTTTGTAATTTCTGCAATATTCATCGTAGACTTTATAAAGTACACATTTCCTGGTTCATTTGAGTATCTAAGTTGATTTAACGATGTCCTGCTGTCCGTCTGAATATTGCAATTGGTTTTTCGAAGGCCACATTTCTGACTCCACATATAAATTTTTACTCATAAACGTTAAATTTTTTAAGTCTTCTTATAATCTATAAACTATATTTTTTTACTTTCTTCTCAAATGAACCAAGAATAAAAATTGAGAATTAAGCACGACAAACAAAATCTTTTTAAATTACAAAACGAAACAAGTTTAATAAAAATTTGGAGGATATTTTGTTTGTACACCAAGACGCCAGATAATTATTTGAAGCTCCGTAATTAACTGTTTAAAACAGCTTTGAATTCATAGACAAGGTCTTCCTAGCCACAGCCTTTTTTTATTAATTGTAAAGAGGCTGTAAGTAGTCCTTTTTTAAAGTGTATTTCCCCTTTTTGCATTTTCAAAACTTAAAATGGTTTCTCTTTGTGCATTTCTTATGATTTTACCAATTTAGAGCATACTTTCAGGTCATTGAGCTAGAAAGCCCAAAGGCAGCTGTAGCTCGTCTCTCTCATTACCTAACCCAGAAATCCAAAGGCTTATACTCTCTAAGAGTTGGTTTTAATGAAACCTGGAAATTTTTGACTCTGTAACTGATACTGACATGTCCCAAGTTGGATAAACGAATGTCTGTTTTTAGTTTCCAAACTCCACATAAGATCACGGCTAGAGTTTTGAAACACTTTGTCATCTTCGTAAAGGCTGAAAATATACAAAAATATTTGAGCACTTTGAGATTTTTTTAAAATTCCAATTTTCAATACGATTGTTTAATATCAACTTTAATTTATTATAAAGGGAACCTATTCATGTTTGTAACCTCCATTATTTCATTTAAAAGAAGTACATAGAAACTATAAAACGAAAACATTTTAAAAGATCGAAACCAATACATGCAATCTAAGGTAAATAAATACACACATACAGGCAGACATAAACGTACTTAATCGTGTTGTATAACCAACATCGAGCTTGTTGTTATTAGTTGTTTTCCTTAATGTAGCGTAAGTAAATGTGTGCATGTTGCACAGCGTTACCACTTTCTAAATAATATTATTAAAAAACTGTACTGTTTTCGAATTTTTTGATTAGTTTTTAAACCAAAGCATTATTGCGTAACTTAATTTTACTTCTTACAGAATATATATAAATATAAATCGGTAAAGGCAAAACAGTTAAGAATACTTTTTTCCTCTGTTTGCCCAGCGACTTGAATAAAAAATAAGCCATTTGAAAGGTATTTACTGGCAGAAGTGCACAATATATTTTTTATTTTAATCTGTTCTATACTTTCAGAGTTATAAGCGTTCAAATTTGATACTAACACATAAGCAAACCACATAAATAAAAATTTTGTTTTTTCCAATTATCAAATAATAAAAAAAAAAATAAGTTGATCGATTATTCGACATTTTCAAGAAACCGGTTTTCAAATATTTCGACTATATAAATCTCATATATAAATCGGCACAGGCAAACCAGTTAAGAATGATATCTTTCTTTGTTTGTCAACCACTCAGGTGGAACATAACATATGACCCATCGCCAAATCGATCCGCTAAGACGGACAAAACGAATGCTCGAAACATGTAAATTCATATATTTTTATATTTACTATATTTTGTTCATATTAAAAAAAAATGTTTGGCAGAATTTCGACCATAAGGCAAACACTTGTCTAAATAATTCTGGTTAAATTTTTTGTTACAGTTTCTTTTAATTTTACCTTTCACAAGATTCGGTAGCTTAAGGTTGATTGATAAGTTATTTTTGCCGATTCATACTCGATAACATCATTTATAACCAGGGCTGTGGAGTCGAAGTTGTAGAATCGGAGTTGAGGTTTTTGTGCCTGAGTCGGTGTCGAAGTGCCCACAATTTTTTTGCCATACAAAAATATTCTATTATTTTTAAAAATAAAAAAAATTGTAAGTCCAAAAAATAAGGACCAGTCTACTTTACATATGTAAATAAATAGACTAAAGCACAAAATGGCACGTGTTAGAATAAACAAATTTCGATTTATAATTTTTACTGAATCATTTTCTTGCTACATTTAACAATTTAAAAGGGACTGCATATAAAAAAAAGAGTTTAAAGGCAAATAAGGACCATTCTCATATACATTTAGCAGCAAGTTTAGAGTAGCAGTAGGAGTTGTAATCGGAGTTGGAGCCGTACTTAGAATCATAATAAGCACTACTTGACGACTACACAGCATCTGTTTATATCATATTTCAGTGAGTGTGATTTTCCGTAAAAAGCTTTACAATTGCATATGTTCCTAGCGTTAAAAACATGAGCAAGTTCATGTCAAATGTTCAAAAGCACTTTTCCCTCTGTGCTCCCTTTAACATATTTTCTAATGAAATGAATTAGTAGGCTTCATCCCCAGAGTGCTGGCCTTATCAAAAAAAAGCTGGCATATGAAACAACGTAAAATCGAGGTGAAAGTCAGCTTTGACTTGACTCCATAAGATTCATAGCATAATCTGTGTTTCGATCTGTATATCTGAAACGTAAGAGGCCTGCAGGACTGCAATCTGGATTTGGCACACATGCCATTCCATTATGCTGAGTAATTTATGCTGCCAAGTCTGGTATTAGATTGGAATTGTAATGTCCTCATAACTAATAGGAAGCAAATGGCAGGCCAATCTTAATGACAATACCCTGAAGATAAAGGGTGGTTTACCGATGATCCGAAATAGATTAATAGCGATAACCAGGGCTGCCAGCAAAAAATCTTAATTTGACCAAAAAAAAATCTTATTTTTGAAGAAAAAATCTTATTTTTGGAAAAAAGTAGTTTTTTTTTATTATAAATTATAAAAACAATTCATATTTTATTTAATACATAAAATAAACAAAAAAAAACATAACAAAAAATTTATTTTATTATACTAAATTGTATAATTTAGTTTAAAAATTTTTAAATGGGAACAAAGAAGGTTTTTTTAATTGAACCTAACCTTCGTCTAGGCAAAACAAAAAATCTTGTTTTTGGGGAAAAAATCTTAAAATCTTTTTTCGGTTAAAAAATCTTAAAAAATAAGGTAAAATCTTACTTCTGGCAGCGCTGGCGATAACAGTTCCTGTATATTTCGTAAAATTTCCATGACCATGGGTTTTCTAGGCGGAAATCTTCATACATATGTTTTGGAGTTATGCTTGAGGAAAAAATCGTGAGGTTTCATTTTTTGTTACAAACAATTAATTCAGATCAGATAACTTCTCTGAATACTCTGGGGAAACACAATAATTAAACTTTCTGTGAGTTATACGGCGACGTGGCAATATAAGAGAATATTGTTCGGTAAATAGATGCCTTCGTCGATGTTTTATATATTCTGAGCCTTGCTGGTTATATTGTAGTGACTTTTATGCCTTGTTAACCCACGTAACAAGCGAACTTATATCACTAACTGCATCCGTTTTTTTATTATATGTCATTACCAAAACATGCTGATTCTTCGAAATGGATGAGAAGACATCTCAACATCTGCCTTGAAGGTGTCCTACCTTAGGCGTGACAGCATAAGATCCAATATAACGAGGACTTTACTGCCTCCTATATTTACCAAATATGAAATCATAAATTCGTATAAGAAAGATTTTTAAATGAGGTCGTAATATCTTCCTATGCTTCTAAATATTGCGAGTTCCAGGTCATTCTCTATTCCTCCTTCACTTCCAAGAAATGTACGGCATTTTTTTATAAAGAAAAATTAAAATAAAATTTATGTGTTGTACGATATGCCTATTTAGATAAAATGAGAATGGTTTGTGTGATTTGGATTCTCTTTAGATATTCAAGTTTAACAGTTGTCGCTTAACTTTTGTATCAAAATTCTGGTCATCGTATGCATATATTGTCCGACAATTCCGAAAATATATTTTTTTACCGTAGACCCAACCTAAGTACGTACCCAGGCTGTGCATAAACAATTTCTAGAAAATTTGTTTTAAGCTAATTTGATATGATCTTAAACTATTTTGACCAAACAGCCTCTAAGTGGCGGTAACACTGGTTCTGTATCTAAAAACTTTAGTTGTAGTAGTAGTAAAATAATATTTATTTTATTTGAATCCTTGAGGAAATGTGCTTAAAAGCAGTTGTACCTTGCAATACCACTACAAACTTAAACACATACACATACTATTATACATTCATACACAAACATCTATAGTGCAGGGAAAATTGTAGTTGCTAGCTGTTGTTATTTCTAGCAAATAGTTAGTTGTTTTCCTTAGTTTTATTTAAGCAGTAATAGTAAGAAGTATGTATAAACTTGTTTGTTGCATTCAACCAGCGTTATCACATGCACTTAGTTACGCTTGAGTTACTTTTCAAGTGGTGTTTATATGATTTAGTTTAAGTGATTTTCCTTTAACTCCAAGTGTGCATGTGTATAAGTGTGTTTAAAATTTCTTCTTGTTATTCCCCCGCTTTTAAAATGAGCTGCTAGTGTGGCTTTATCTGTATAAATGTTGTTTTTGGATTTTTGCTTAGAATATATGTACGTATGTATATGCAAGGTTTTAATTTTCAAGGAAATAATATAAAATAAACAAATAAATAGTTGTAAGCATGCATTCCGAGTGCGAATAAGCGAGCGTAAAATACAAGTAGAAATCACAACATTCAAAAAAAAAAATTTAAAAACTTTTCTAGTTAAGTAGCAGGATATTATAAACTTAAAGTTTATTCATATCATCCTTATTTACTCTACTCTGCAGCACAAAAACATGCATACTTACATTTCTTTTTAACAAACTATGTAAATCTGGTGCTTTATTACAACATATTATTTGACTTGAATTACAGGAAGAATAGCAGACATTTAGTACTTTTGCAGTACTTTGAAAAATATCAAAATACCGCAGTGTTTCCTAGACATCGAAAGTACTTTTTGTAAAAGAATTCAACATAAAGTTAAGCGTATTACCCTTCATCGAAGTTAAATAGATATAAGTTTTTCATTCCACTGCTAATTTCTGCAATATTCACCCTAAAAATTATATATATTCTGGGTCCATATGAGTAGCGAAGTTGTTGAAATGGATTTTCTGAAGACAACAGAAATGATGGGGACTAGGTTGGTACATATTTATATCACAAATACTAAGTTAAAGTTTGCTATTTAAATTCAGCCAGATCATTCCATAGATGGCTAAGATATGAGGAAAAAACCACGACTGCCTCTTATTTTACCTATAAATCCCTTGTTCTTTTTGTGTTTTTAATTTCCTTTTTCTGTTTAACTGGAGAATGACAGCAGCCAAATAGGAGAGCGGTGAATTGGGCGTGGCACTTCCCATACAAAGACATATATATCTGTATATTTTGAGAAGAGAACAGACATCTCAGTTATCATTACACAATATCCCACAAAATGTGGGATAAGGGGTAAGGGTAGGAGAAATTTTTTTCCAAATTTGGTACACATTACTGATCGTTATAATGCACAACCTCTCTAAAAAATATTGGCGGGAATGGCAAAGTGGGCGTGGCTCCCCGTACAGGGACATAATTGATTATTGTTTATCTGGAGAACGACATCAGCCAAAGTTTTCTAGTTAAGTACAATCATCCTGGTTATCAATACACAACATCTGACAAAACGTGGCTGGGATTGGAGAAGTAGGCGTGGCACAAAATAGATTTATTTTATGCAACTTTCTTTTTTATCGCACCAAGGTGAAGGGTATATCGGATTTGGCATAGCCAAATATAGCACCCTTACTTGATTTTTTTTTGAATTTGAAAACATTAAATATTTTCTATTGATGCGGTTAGTTATCGGATTTTTTGCCTTCAGAATTATTTCAAAATCATAAACTGTTTTGGTTATAAAAATTAAAAAAATATCAGTGATATTCCCGGAATTCCTTTACAAAGTATTTTATTTCACTCTAAGGTTTTATGACATTAAATAATCTAATTTCCGGTTAATGGTCCGTGGGTTTGTAGGGATCGTCGTATGGTTATTTTACATACGATGATGCTACATCCACCCAGGAAATCAAATGCTGGCAATACCTGGGATCCGGCAGATCTTCACGATCTCTAGCGATCGCAGCTGAACAGAAATCAAGTACGGTGACATGGCACCAGACCGATTATTGGTTATGGCCTGCGCAAGTATGCTTCTTGCGGGAAAAGCTACCTGTCTTTTAGCAAGATTGCCTTTGCGTGGATGTTTCGTTTTTCGGGGATCCTGTGGTGTCTATGAATAAATAAATAATTAAATTAAAATCTCTCAGATAAGTAACAAATAACTTAAAATTTAATTGTCAATTTTATTATTATATTTAACTTAAATGTGGTTCCTTAAAGTATACAATACATTTAAGTATCTTTCAAAGCCTTGATATATGCTTTACTTTTTCAAAACACTGTGTGTGGTTTTTTTAACATTTAATGACAATCATAAAATGCCAGTTAAAACCTTACATTATAATTATCTCAAACTATTTCATTACATTCACTTATACAATTTGCTTTTTTATAAAAGTCTTTTTATGAAAAAATGCAACATTAAATTTTCGTTAAAACTGTATAATTAGACTTTTAATATTAAAATAAATATGTAATAATTTTCTTTATGCTCCCAAAATATCCTGGTAATTTTATTTTAACATTTTTTATTTATTCCCCAAAGTCTTGTTCTCTTTCAGTAGATTTTCTGGCCATGGCATTTTTTTGTAAATGGTGTTATTTAAAATATTTATTAAGGTGGCTATAAAATTATATTTATAATATTTAACTGTTAGCTAGCAAAAGTAACATTGTCATTAGCAGCCAGCTAGGGGTAAATAGTGTTGGAAACAGAAATGCCTTTCGTGACCCAGACCTTGTCTTATCTGTGTGGGGTAATAACAATAATAAGAACAACTGCAGCATACTTTAAGTGATAAATATTGTCTATGTATTCGTATTTATTATTGTTGTGATTTTGCCTGTGTTTTTTTTTGTTGCTTCTAGAGTTTTTGCTACTTCCTTTTTATGTCCACCTTGTAGCAAACTACTAAACTCTGAAACATCTAGTTGGTAATATAATTACTGTCGTTCTTTTTTTTTTGGTAAACGGTTTTACCAAACATTTTGTACAATGTTATTAAATTTATGATAACATTTTTTGGTGTTTTATGTATTTGTTTTGTGTTGAATGTTATCCTGTGTCTTCTTTTTGGGAACAACAAAAAGGAGCCTTTAAGGATGCTAGAATTTTGTTGTTTTGCTGCTGTATTTTATGATAATGACTTCATTGCCTTTTTAAATAGTCTGAGAAAAAAAAGGAATTTAAAATGTTTTAAAGGGAATTTCCAGTACTCTTAGAGACGAACTAGGCCTTTTTAGGCTTTTTTTTATAAAAACTAATAAAATGGTTGAAGAATAAAGATAATATAATTTAAATATGTAATTAGGGAATATTTTAAAAATCTTTTATATCAAATTTGTTGGCCCGAATTCCGTCCTTTAAAATTTACTAAAAATATATATATAAAATATTTAAAAGCAGCTTATGCCATTTTACACGTAAAAATTTTTAAGATTTTGATTTGCTATTAGCTTTTTATCCAGGTGCATCAGCTACTGATACCTTTAACTATTCTCAGTTGAATATAAGTTTAGCCTACTTAAACAGTCAGCAAAAAAAGTTTAGGAACGAGTAACGTATAAGCTAACAAAACAAAGAACTACAAACATTAAAGATACCCTGCAGTTCGTGGAAGAATTTCTGCTTTGTCAAAAAATTATGACAACTTTTTATACAGTATTTTTTTTTGACATTAAATCATTTGAACACCGGCTTTAGTAGTTACTTGACTAACAAAAAGCAATAATTACTACATAGACGTTAGAGTTTTTGAGGTGGAAATGATATTGATACAATCGGCCATGTCATGGAAATCGAAATCACGTGAAATTGAAATCGCACAAATTTTGAAAACTCTACGTATTCTAAGTTTATTAAAATATTGCCTTAAATATTCCGCATACTTTGTGGACCACTCTCCCCTACCTACCTAAACTACTTACACACAGAAAAAAATCAAGTTAAAAACGTTGAAAACAAGGCTGATTTAAAATTTTTCGGTGTTGATTTTGCTTAATTCATGTTAATTCAACTTGATTTTACAATTACTTGCGAACAACATTTTTTTCTTTTTTCATGTAGAATCTAATTGGTTTGAGTGTGTTATAACAGTGTGAAGAAGCTTCAGAGACAACATATGCATTTATTTAAGAATAATTCACACTTACCCCTGTAACACATGTTTAACCTATTTTGTAGTCTCCTTTGTTAACAGATCAATCAGAAGAATGGCCCGATATGGTTTTCGTCATCATTCTACTTTGAAAACTTGATGTACTATTTAACTAAATAATTTTAATTAAAAGAATACGGGAATTGTCTTCTTTTTATAACATATTTTAGGAATGAAAATAAAAAAATTAACATACTTAACTATGTATGCATGTTTATTTAACAAGATCAACTTTTGATTTTAATATAAAACAGGTTTTTATGGATTCAATATTGAATCCATTTTTATTTATATTTTAATATTTTTGTTTTATTTTTTTTTAACAGTGAATAATATTTAATAAGCGTGATTAAAGATTATTTTAATATTTTTTATTTAAAATTAATATGAAATAATGCTATTTTTAAATAAAGGGCATACGTTTCCAGAAATTTACTATGATTCTCAATCAATATTTTTCCATGTTAATGTTACATTGTTAATTTTTTCTGTGTGTTATGAAATCAGGAGAAGCTGCGTTCATTTTAACAAAAATTCAACTGAAAATCCTCGTCGATTTAAATTTTACGTGATATCCATGCCATTGCCGAATATTTCAGAAATTTCTATCAAATAGCTTATCTAATCTTTCGAATAGCTTATCCAAACACTTTAACAGAATAATGATTTTAAAATTAAAAAAAAAGTTGACTTTAACAACGGAGTTAAGAATCATATCATGTCCTTATAATTCTTGTATTTTCTTGCCCCGGCTTCTACTTCTTAAAGCTTAGGCCTTAATCTAGAATTTTTAACTCATCCTGGAATTCATCAATATAGTATTTTGCCTAAAATCTTAAATCGAAGAATTACTTAAAATAAAATCCCCAAAGTATACAACACATTTGAATAATTTTTAAAGCCCAGATATATCATAGAATTTTCGAAATCTTTCAGTACTCAATGTGGATATATAAATTTAATGCTACCAATATTTAAATAAGCATTTTGTTGTTTTTTAAAATCAAACAGTAAGTAGCTCATACGCTTTAGCACATTAAAAATTATCTCATAATTTCAATAGTTCAGTATTAAACGAGTGAAAGGCGCTACTCCATGTAGAATTGTAATTTCTCTAATATTTATATTTCATGCAACAGCCTTAAATTATGCAACATATTGAAAGAACTCCCAAACCATGATTAAGAATTTTTTTTAAGACTATTAATTTCAAAGAGTGAAAGAATATAAAAAGAATTGATTTTACGAAAATTAAAAAGTTAATATAAGAATTTTTCTGTTACAAATAAGTATCTAGAGGTATGCTACACATTTTAGGGGTTTTAAGCGTGGAAGTATGTTTTTTATATTTTTTTAAGCTGCTCTCTATCCGCTGCCATTTAATTATTCCTCTAAATTTATAAATTGGGCAAATCTTTAAAAAGAAAACTAAAAAGATATTTTGAAATAATTTTTTTTAAAAAAGTACTATTTAACACTTCATTGGTGACAAGAAGACAGTAAAATGTCAAATAATCTCATTCAAAACATTCGAGCAGGAAATTTGCTGGCAAATAAAAATATGGTCATTAAATGAACTAACGGTACATCAAAATAACACGAACACACAAACTTATACATACAGTGAAATTTAAACCAACTAACATCTACAAACCCCTAACCCCTACTACTGCTAAACAAAAGACGCTTAAGCGAATACCTTTTTTTGCGAGCAACAAAATCTCTAGTCTTAATTAAAAACTGCTCTACCCAATATTATTCCCAAATACATTTAACATTCGTTTTCGTAAATTTGTTTTTCCCTAAGCAAGCACAAACTGTCTAAATACGTTCATACACATTATACGAGATAACCCTAAAAATATGCAATTTTTAACCAAAAATTTTAATTTTTTTTTTTCTACCCTATTACATTTAGGTTTTTCAAGTGTATTGTGGAAAAATAAAATAGACAAAAAAAAAAAATTAAAAACACACACACACACCAAATGTAATGAATATATGTGTTGATACTTTTTTGTGCTAAAGTACAGCTACAATTTAAATTTTTTATTGAGGTTGGTTGGGTTTTTCATGTAATTTAGGTTTCCATTTGTATTCATGTTCAGTGTTAAATAATAGTTTTTTTTTTTTTTTGTATAAAGGAACCCAAAATGTAGAGAGAAAAAAAACACACACACAAAGAGGCTTGATTTTTCTTGTGGTAGATATAGAGTTTTTTTTTTTTGCTCAGTTACTTCATTTATTCAGTGATGTTAAGTGGAAGAAAGGAAGGTTGGTGCTGTTTTCGTTATTGTAATTGCATATGCATGTATGGCATATTTTAAGGCGCCACAATTGGGTCAACACTTTGGTTATATATAAATAAAGAGTAAAGCAACAAATATAATTGCTTTAAATAGAGAAAAGAAAACAAGATTTAAAAAATAAGTGAAATGAAAGGAATGTTTGAAATAAATGGTTCTAAGATTAAAATATTAAGAAAAAAAAAAATTTTAAAATTTAAAGACTGATTTAACAAAAAATTAAATGAAATCTTTAATTATAAAATATATTTTTCTGTGATCCAACAGACTTAAAATCGTTGTAATTAAATCAACTTACTTTTATTTAATTTAAAATGTCATTTTTTTTTATTAGTGCCTTAGGCTATGCAACATATTTGAATATTTTTTAAAGCCTTAACTTATGTTATATTCAAAAAAAACTTCTTTTCGCAATTGAAAAGAATTTAATTCAAACACGTAAGTTTTCAAGTTGACATTGAAAAGTCTTTACTTTTAATACAATACACTTAGAAAAATATTCCCAGTTTAGAGTTTTTAATGATAAATTTTAATATTTTTGCTTTCCTACGAGTTGCCAGCTAAAAAATTCACCCTTACTAATGACATAAGGCGTTGCACTTTACGCCCCCGTCCTTTAAAAAGGGGTCGTCTGTTTATATAAAGGGCTACCAGATTGATTAGAGGGGAAATCGCCTCTAATCTGACAGTAAAGATTTTAAATTTTAATTATTATTTTTTATATTATTTTATAGTAAAACACATAAGAAAGCATTACATTGTTAATGGTAGGTTGTCAGTGATATAAAATTTAAGTGGATTCGGTGTTATAAAATTGTTTAAAAAAAAAATCGTCAAAACAAAAAATCCTTAAAAACTTGGAGTCAATAAATCGGCAATACGGCAAAGGTATTTTCTCGTTTGCATATTTTATGAAAGACAAGCAAAAGAAATTGCAATTCGTCATTAATTTTGTTCTTTGATTTAAGTATTTATTTAATATCAATCAATGAATAAATTTTGGATAATATATATTTTTTACATTTTTAAGAACAAACTTTTTATCCTTTGTTGAAAATAGGGCGATCCAAATTTTTGTTTTGTTCTCGTCAAATAAGAAATTGCATTATTAGAATGTTGGCAAGACATTCACCTTTTAACAAGGTGTAATTTTTTGTAGAAAATTGGACTGCTTCCGCCTGGAAGCATTCTCACTCTAGGTAGCTTTTAGTTGGAAACCCATTAGCCGCGAACAACTGGATCTGTGACCGGAAGTAGTGAGCTGATTTGACAGAGGAATCATTTCTTTTTTTTTAAAAAAACGCTTTAAGTTTTTTAATATGTTTAAGTGTGTCATATGTCTTGCCGTTTAAACAGTTGCATGCTGTCAAACAATTATATGGATTTAATTACATTAATTATTTAACACTTTAAAAAAATAAAACTTTAAACATTTTAAGGTAACGAGACCAGTTTAGTTATTTTTTTTTTTTTTTTGGCTATTCAAAACAGGTGCGGCAGGTGTTAGTTTGTCTACATACTTTATCCTTCATCCTTAAGAGCACGTCTACTTTAAGGCTTATTAATTTTTATTATTATGACTTTAATAATTCAAGAACATTTAGGGTGCTTACCTCCTTGATACTTATGTTGTATGTTTGGTTTTAAAATTTTGTTTTAAATTTTCTAAACTTTTATTACGCCTTTTGTTTATTGTTTAAATATATGTAGTTATGAATATATATTTGTTTCTTTAAAAACACCAAAATGCTTTTATTTTTTATTAATCACGAAATTTACTTAAGTAAAATCGTAGCATATGATTTCTATACCCTACACCATCACAGCTAAAAAGGCAAAATGTCAATTATTTTTAGGAAGTTATTACAAAATGACTTGTAGCTTTTCTTGTTTTAACATGTGCAATAACATATGGAATAAATACATAAGTTCACTTCCGGTATGTGATATTAGAAATACAAATTAAAGTTTAATATAAACAGACATAAGCGATTTTTCATTATTGCCACAAATATAATTTATATTTGTCTTACTACAAAACTTTCTAGAATTTGAAAGTTCAGTGGTGTAGGGGATCATATGGTCGGACTTGAGCGATTATACTTTCTTAATTGTTTTCTTTTGTACGTGTTGATTACATTTCATAATTTTTCTTTCTTAGTTACGTTTCTGCCCTGGTTTTAATAACCAATATGAAAGATAAACATTAGACCAAATCCTTCTTGTTGGTTTTAAGCACCCCACCACTAAGAGAATGTTGAGTTTTTACAAAAAACAAAAAAAAAAAAATTTTAAATATCCATTTAACCGTGTCGATGACCATCATCAACGCATTTTTAGATTATAATGAAAGGAGTCCTTTCTTCTTTCTTTTATTTAAGTCTTTCAATGGGTGGGTGCTTAAAGTATAGTAAATTGTTTATAGCTTTATAGCACGCTAATTACTTAATGGGTGTATAAGGCTAACATTTTCCAAGACTTGCGGTTTTACTTATTATTAAAACTGAGGGGAAAGTTTGCTAAGTTTTCTGAATTTTTTAAAAGCCTCTTATATAATAAAATATTATGACAAGTTGCTTTTTTTTAATTTTTTATTGAAAGTAAATGCTGTAAAGAAGGTGTGTGTATGTGTGTTTCTGGTTGTTGGTATAAAAGCGTTAAATGAAATTATGATATTCATAAAATTTAATTGCCAAAACGAAAATATAAAAATATATGAATAATAAGCATAATATTCAAATTTAACAAGAAAATATACTTAACGTGTCTGACAAGTTAATTTTGGTTTTTGTTTTGTATTTATAAAAATAAGAACGATGTGAGTTTTAGCAAAAAGTCCGTCGAAACTTGTGCTCCAGTCACATTTAAAAGTTGCCAATCGCGTTGAACATTTTTTATATTGCATTTTAACATTGGCAAGTAAGAATCTTACATAACATGCCGATAGTGAGAGAAAATTATATAAATACCGTTCTTAAGATGTTAAAAAATCAACTTTGTGCCACTCTCACTTGTCCAATCCCGCCCACAATCCACCCATGGATGTTGTGGTTTAGCAACCAATATGCTTGTACCTTATTTTGAAACTTTGGCTTTTGTCATTCCGCAGCTATACGTACATAGAATAAAATAAAATAAACACAACAAGGAATTTTTGGCTAAAATTGGAGGCAGTAGTGGTTATTTTCTTAAATCTCAGCCATTTGTAGACCGCTCAGGCTGCATTTTAATAGAAAATAATTCCGGAGTATTATTTTATAAATATATAAATACTAAGTCCACATCATATTTAGTGTCTTAGGAAAATCTATTTATTTCAAAAGACATACGCACAGATCGACAGACGAACATCGTTAAATCAACTTTGCTCCTCATAGGTACAAAGAACATGTATACTTTGTAGGGCGTTAGATTAATATTGAAGATATTACAAACGGAAGGACAATCTTATATATCGTCTTTTCTAAAATGCAAAACAGAGAAACAACAAAAAACTCAAAATCGAGTTTTTGATCGATTATGATAAACTAGACCATATATAGAGTTTTTTCCCGGGATTTCCCGTATTCCCGGGATTTTTTATGCGGGATCCCGGGAAATAAAAAATTGCTCAAAATTTCAGAAAACAGCTATTTTTATTCTGATATTTAGTTGTCTTTTCTCTAAAAAATTAGCATCTGTGGATGGGTTGTATTAATGGGAAAGCAAGGGTTGATAATAAATACATTAATACAAACATTAATCAGCCGAGCCGAACACAATGAAGTCTGTTGATTAAAAAAAAAATTAAACGGAATTAAATGTTCTCATCTTTGGTTGAGTTTGATAAAAAATTGTTTTATTTTTTTTTATAACACTATTAGCGTTTGTGTTTTCCACATATCTACCGAACCGAACACTAAGGAGCGATACTTAGTGTTTCTTTTCGAACACTGATAATAAGAACTAACAATCAACCTTAATCAGCGCGTTACATACTGGGAAATGAGGCCGATTTAGCGGCGGAAAATCATACCTTATTAACAAATCCACAAAATAATTATGGATGAGTTGTAGGCAAGGATGTATCTATAAGCTCCGCAAAAAATTAGGCAGTTTTTTTTTAATACAGTGGGTGCTAAATGTTGTTATATAAGATCAACTTTTTCGCGTAAAACTTATGTCTTCCAAACTAACAGTCAGATCAACAAATATATATGGATGAATTATAGGGAGTAATGTAGGCTATTAGCTCATTAAAAATATTTAACACAGTGGGTGCTTTATGTTGTTAGATAAAAACTTATTTGTCAATAAAATTTTTATGTGGAGAATTGTATCAGTTTTATTTTTTGAATTATCATTTTATTGCTGTTGCAAAATATGTAAGAGCTTGGAAAAGTACTTTTAATTATAATTTAATTCTTTTAAACAAGCTTAGTAATGACACTTAAATTTATTTCACAACGTTACCCATAGAAATTTGCGCAATAATACATACCATATATAATGGCAATGGTAGGCCTTTTAAACAATTCAACAATTATCCATGATATGCCATACATACTGTATTATCCCCGGGTGTTGTAGGAATCATCTTAAGGATATTTCACTTCAACAGATTATTAGATAGCCCCAGCTCCTAACCAAGGGACTAGTGCATAGTTTTGCTGGAGACTCAAATTGCAACCTGGTAAAGATAGTGCCTGCCACATTTGGGGACTGTTGGTAAACGTATAGTTTGGCACCAGTGTGGATTGGATCCACCATGAGATTAGCCCAAATGGCAGGTGCTCATGTATATCCCTTTCACATACTTAATTTTATTTTTTAATAAAAATAATCGCTTAATGGCAACCTTTATATGATTGTTTTATTTTTTGACACCAAAGCATTAAAAGCGGTACTCCGTTCCTTAAAGTGCAGCTATTTCCTTTTCAAAGAGAAAATTTGTTTAAAGATTATATTCCTCTATAATATAAAGTAAACATTTTTGTTACAAAATTTCTTTTGAAACTCTTTTTTTTTTTTGCTCCATGTTCTATTTTCCTTAGAAAGATGTAGAGAAAAAAAAGTATTTCAATAAATCCTATTTTGCATATTTTTTCTAATGTTTTTTATTTCTACTCTCCAACAGTATGACATCCATTTCAATCCATTTTTCCTTTTTCATTTGCCTACTGTTTTTTTTTTTAATGGCAAAGAAATCAAAACTCCAGAAAAAGAATGAAGAAAGCAAAAATAAACATAAGAAAATATTTGCACTTTATCCAAGACACAGCCAGGAGTTGTCCTCTTCATCGTCGTCAGTGCGTCTAACTACTTTGACAATGTAGTAGAAAACTATCATGTTCATTTCTTAACATTTTTCTTCATAAAGCTCTTCTTTTTTTTCCTACAACAACACGTCGTGTTTGCGCTTTAAGAATATAAACATTTACAAGATAAAAAAAAGAATTATAGTAAAAATTCTTTAGATATTTTTCTGTTATTTTTTTTAATTTTTTTTTTTTTTTGAGGAATTTTTTCTTCCAGCAAAGTCCCTGCATGTATGAGTGTATGTGTCTTTAAGAATTACAGTGATTTCTTTTATATTGTAGATTCATCTTTTTCCATTTTTTTTTGCCATTTTTCCTTTGCAACATTTTCCGTTAAAAACAATTTGCATTTGTTTTTTAGGACACTGACTCAAATACACAGATACATTTTGCTCTATTTCTGCATACCTCAGCACAGATTTTAAGAGTTATTGCAAAGAGGTTGGTTGAAACCCAGTAGTTTTGATGGACAGTTCGGTTCCACAATTTCAATAGTTGTAATAGTTTTAAGTGCAGAATGTTATGGGTGGTAAACAACCATACAAAAAAATGTTTTGAACATATTATAGTTATTAGAAATTGGGCAGTCAGTCAGCTTACCGCCGGCGACTTGGTAAGAACTTTTTTAATTGTTTGAGAGTAATACTCCTTCAATTAAGAAAAGTTTTCAAGGTTAAACTCGTTCTCTTAGCATTGCCTTAGAGTGGTTTAAGAGACCTCCGTATCTGATTACCAGGGTGATACTCCGTCACAGCGTTGGTCAGTGGGGTCGTGGGAGATTCTAGGTTTATACTCGTTCTCCTTAAGCAACCCAGTTTTCTTGCTCACTCCTGCCGCACTGCTGATAAGTGATTGTATTAGTAATTTTGAAGGAGTTATTCTTATATTAAATTCAGTACTGTTTGTAACGTTTCACGAAGACCTGTGTTTTCTTGTTGGAAAGTGTGAACCCTGGAACCGAGAGCGTGCCCCTGCATCCAGTGAGGAATCACGTCGTCACACTGTCTTAGATGGCTGCCATAAAAAATCCATAAATAGGACTGTTCATAAAAGTTCCAAACTTAGATTTTGTGTACTTTTTAATCAAATTTGTATATTATACTTTAAGTAATTTGTTATAGAATACTTTCTAATAGAAGACTTTGGGTAGCAGTAATTGTATGTTACTGGGCCATAACATAACTCTTCCATTCACTTCTTACCAATGCAAGTGCTTTCATCTCGCTTCAGCTCATGGTCTGAGTGAAAACTTCTGCATGAATTTGGTGGCGATGCGCCACATCCTTTTAGGAATTTATATTCTTTTTGGATTTTACCTTGTTTCTCTCCATAGCCTTTCGTTGGATACACTGTGTGTAATTTTTTAAGTCATGGAAAAATAACCATATACGGACAAAACTACGTGCTAAAAGACAACAAAAAAAAGACCCGAGTCTCCCAGTTTATAAAAACTTGCAGCGAGTTTATGTCCCGTGTGGCTGCGTTCTAAGACTCACATCCATAAGAGGAATACGTATTTAACGCAGGAGTTGAAAATTTGCATTTTGTGTCTTCTTGATATGTGTGGAGATCGCCATATGGGACATGTGATTCAATACATCATTCCTGAAACCGCCGTAAAAACCGTAGTTAAATTTTGAAACATTTTCTAGTACTCGTCTATTTATTGAGACGTTTTTGAGACGTTTCTGTTATTTGTAGACTTTATATGCATCTCCTTGGGCGTTAATATATCGAATTTGATGCCAGAATTTTCTGCTTCATTTTTGACGGCTAAGATTTTTGGTACAATGTCGTTGTAGTTAAAAATGAATAAGCAGATATCATTTGCATAATCAAGATCCTCCAAGCTTCTTTGGAAACCGCACGCAATTTCTCCTCCTGACGGGTTGCTACATCCACTTTATTATTTTTGAATTCCTTTATTTATAAAAATCTTCATTACATTTGTGAAAAAAAATTTAAGTAAAAACGTTCAATTTTAATTTAGGGCATGGCGGAGTTGCCAAACTCCTATCGGACGCGTCCACAGTTGGTGGATAGGGGGAGGTTTAGTGCACACTAGCGGTAATTATTGTAGACGCCTTGATGACGCACATAATTTTTATAGTTTGGGTGGCATAAAATCTCTGGGCGTGACTTTTAATCCCCGCGGACCAAAATTGGATAAGGGTGGTTTCCTGAAAAACTAAATTAACCTGGTCCCTCACCATTAAGAAGGGTTGGGCTATGGGCTCATAGCTCATTCCCGTAATAAACCATATTATAGACACGATGTTGTCTTAACCTATGTATGTGAAAGAGTAGGGTGATATAATATAGTTTTGTCTTACGCCAGTAGTTACGGCAAATGTATCACTAACGCAGCCATTCTGCAACACCCTGGGGCTTACATTATCGCAGAGGGCTTGTATTAAAGATACTCACCCGTATTTAAAAGCGATTATTAAATTTATCAAACCTTTATTTAGGAACATTTTCATAAAATGTTTTGCTCTACTCCTTAACTAAATGTGTAATATTTTGATAAATACAGACCATTGCATTTGTGGGGATGCAGTGGTAGCCAAATTCTTTCTTAAAGTCAATGAAGACTAGTTATATAGGGGATCTTAACTGTTATATTATGATCTTGTAAACTTTTCAGGTGATATATACGTAACTTTTGTGGTTATGAACCAGCTTGTTAACTGAAGAGATCGGAATCGAGTGCAGTTGAGAGTCCCCTGTTTATGATCTGTGATAAAACTATGTTTATAATATTGGCGAGTGTGATGCCACGCCAGTTCTTCTTTTTCTTTGGATGTTAATAAGATCTTCCTTCAAATCATCGCATAACGGTTAAGTCCTCCAGAATTCTTCAATAATTTTTCTTCTTTAGCGAGCGCGAATTTCTGGTGGAGCTTTCAGCAGCTTCGGAGAGATGTTGGCAATATCTGTGGCTTTTATTATTTTTCCGGGCGATTATGGAATACAATTAAAATATTGTATTAATTATGTTTGTATAGCTCTGCTTGCTTCTGAGTAATTAATTATATTTTTAGCAATCCGGTTACAACAGTTTAGTATTAACCTTGCGATTACTTTGTAATGCAAGAGATTTTAAATTGATTCGACGATACATTACCTGCTTAAGAAAAGTAAATTGTATAATATAAGACAATCTACTGTACCAGTCTAATCATAGTCCGTGGAGAATATTTCATAAAAAATTGTCATAAAGCCTTTTGAAAGAAAAACCATTCCAGGACCCCAGAACCGTGGGGAAGTGTTTGTATTTAAATATACAAAACACATACATGATATTATACTTTTATTGATCTGAAAACATTTTTCAATATAAAATAAAAAAAGTATGATTTTTCTTAAAACAGCAATAAAAGTATAAAAGCAAAATGTCAAAAGAAAAATATATACTTTTTTCTTTAAAGAGAAACTTAATGGTTTTTGTACATGCGGTGTGAAAAAACGTAAAATACATTGAGAACAGTTATTGATTGAAAACATGTAAAAAGTTTTATAAAAAGAAGAAATTATTTAAAATGCTTTCAAATTCAATGAAGAAAAATAAGAAAAGTTGAAAAAAAACTCCATTTCAGCAAAACTACGTTTCGAAGGAACAAAAATATATTTTCTTCAATTTAACTCTGTTCCTACGTAGTGCTTAATTTCCTTAATATAAGAATAACTCGCGTAAAGAACAGAATTATAGAAGCCATGGTTGCTTAAGAAGGCTACGTAAAAAAGCCTATTTCGTAAAATATTTCTTTTTTTTCATAATATATTTGGGGGAGTCACAAGGTGTGCTATCAAGTCATATCGTCGTAATGTCTTAAATAATATATTACAATTGTGTATAATTAATGTTGTTGTGTTTCAAACAAAATAAAATTTTTAATGCTGTGTGCATTGATACGTCATAACTGTACAGTATAAATCAAAATTATAAGCGGTCGCCCACAGCAGTCATATAATTTCTTGTAATTATTTTAAGACATATGACTTTACAACGTTATGACTACCTTGTGAATACCCCAATTGAGTTTTGTGGCAAATATTAGAAGGATTTTTTTTAGACAGCGCTTTCCAAATTAGAATTCTTTTAGAAGGCAATGCAAACTGTATGTAAATTTCGGGTTTAACCTGATGTATACCTAAATTATCGAAAAGCGTTTAACCCTAAAAAGTTCCTTTATCTGGGCTATTTGCTATCCATCGACCAGTAGTGCGATTCAATAACTTTTAACGAACCATATTTTCGCTTGCAATGCCGATAGTGTGATTGACTTCGTTTGATTTAATATCGTGTATTTGAAATCATTTAATATCGTGATAAAAACATTTATTATAAAAATTTAAAAGCATAAAATTAACGAAAAAGGTTGATCTAAAAAACCATTTCTGAAATTAAAAAAAAAACAAAGCAAGGTCTCCTTTATTGCTTCAGAAGCTGGATAATCTTATCAGTAACTGGTGCTCGATTTAAAAATTAGGTATAGCAAACGCTATGGTACTTTGCTTTAGCCGCAACCAAGTCATACTTAAGGCCTCGTTACTCGTACCTAAACGCATACGTTGCGGATCAGCTGTTCCGTTTCCATTACCAAGCTTATGTATAAATAGGTACTCCTGCGTAAAAATAAAATTGAATTGCAGATGAACTTGCAATTAAGTATAAACTATCTTTGATTAATTATCCTGAGCAATTCTCTCTATTTTCTACTATTTTTTTTATTTTTGCGGAACACTCTTATACCCTCTTAATCTTAACGAAAGTTATTTCTGCCTAACAACTTAGCACACATACGTTTTATATCACTAGAAATACAATACTTTAAAAATTATTTAAGCTTTGTTTTATAATAATTTCAACCTTTTAACATTATTTCCCGTATCCCTTATACCTAAAGAAATTATATTGGTCTCCTAAAATGGTTATAATTTTAATTAATTTCTTTATAAACAATTAATCCTTTTAATATTGACTTCGTTTAAAAGCCATAAGTTTTAATTGCCAAGTCTATATAAATTTTGCTTTGTATATTTCAAAGCATACTTTTAGGCAATCCAGAAGAAAATTAACAATTAACTAATTTCAGCCATAATTTTACTTCAACGATATGCTTTTTTTTTACTTTCTTTTAAATTTTGTTATTAAAAACATTCTCAACTTTATGTAGATTTTATGTTGAAGAAATTAAAAATTTCATTACTTTGACTTTTAATGTTCCACCAAAAAAAAAAAAAAAAAAAAATTAAAGAGAAAGAAACAACATTAATAAAAAAATTAAATAAAAAATAAAACAAAAAAAAAAATTAAATAAACCTATAAAAACTTAACAGGAATCAACAATTTACTTTAAAACTTTCTTTATATGTAAACCGACTTTTGCAAAAATCTGAACAAAACATGGCGGGCATAAAAAAAATGTAAGAAAATAAAACCTTTAAGTGGTTGGCTAAAAAGGGTTATTATTTATGTTGGCTCGTGCTCTCTCGCTCTTCTTCCATTATTTTTTGTTTATTTAATGTATTTTACTTTTATTACCACCTTGAAGAAAATAATAATAATAAAGAGAAACGTAAGAATTTTTTGCGTGCTAAAAGTACCCTCTCTGGTTATTAAAAGTAACCTACATAATTTTTTTTATATTTTTTTTTAGTTGCATACTTTTAGGTATGTACAATGAAATTTTTAGTTTTTCTTCTTTAAATTCTTAAAAATTTACTTTTGTATATGCATGAAAGGCAAAAAGAGCACAAAATATTTTCTTTAATGCTTACGTTGTCATAATTTTCATGTTCATGTTCATTCCGGTCATTTTTTTGTTTTGTTGCTTGGAATATTTTTAGCAATTTTTTTTTTTTTTTTTTTGTTAGTTTACTGGGTTACTTTCATGTATGTCATAAAAATGAAATATACGCCTTAATAAAAGGAAATTGTAACTAAACTATTATTACTTTTACTACTGGTTGATTTTGTTTTTATTATTCTTTTAGGAGACGGTCAGGTCAGTTTTTCCTTTTTTCATATTAGCAACTATATTCAAAAATATGGAAAATGCTTAATCTAGCACGCAAAATATAAACTTAATGAAAAGCTTTGTGTTTGACTGGCCAATATGACCAAAAAGTGTTTTAAATTTCATTAAGCCATCATAAAGTTAAACCTCTAGTTTCAAAATTTAAAGTGCAATATTGAAATATAGTGCCTTTCCTAATGACATGTCATCCAAACCTTAAAATATATAAAAATGAAAGTGTGTTTGTTTGTTCGTTTGTTTGATTCCTAAACTACTTAGCCCATTTTCCTAAAATGTTCACAGTAATCTCCAGATTACCAGGCGCTTAACGTTTGTTTATTTGAAATGGGCGTGTCACCTCTCATACAAATAGAGCAAAATAAATACCACCTACAAGTGATGCTTTAACCAAATAAAACTTGGTAGTGCGAAAAACGGTAAGCAAAATACAACACGCAGCTATATCTGGAGATATATTTTAATTTCGTACAAATTTATTCGTATTCAGTGTACCAGATCTGTTTTATAAAAATGTTACTGCTATTATTGAAATGGGGGTTGCAAAGCCCATCGGGTTAAGCCAATACCCATATAAACACAAACAAGTGATACGTGTTTCAGTGAGAGTATTGTACAAGGTCGAACGGGACAAGGTCTGTACTATAAAGAGGGTAAGGCAAATCTTTCCAACAACTATTCTCTAAAATGTTTTTACACATGAACGGTAAGAGCAAATTCAAAAATGTTTGTGTCTAAATTATTTGGAATGAATTTATCTTTCAAGCTGCGTTGTTAGTATTCTTAATTTTCATAATAAATTTAAATATTTATAAAGTGTTTTTTTTTACAAAATTTATGGAAAAATTACGAAAAATTGTAATGTAGTGTATTTAAATGAGCAAATTCTTTGCAAAAACTTGTTGTTTCTGCACACAAAAATTAAGCTTAGACATTTTTCTTTTAAATTATTTTCTTAAAAGTGAAGAAAACCGTGGTTTTTGACAAATTTATGAAGAAAATTCAAAAATATCGGCAAAATCGAAAATTGAAACTCGACTTGAGCGACCTCTAAACCTCTTCCGAAAAATCTCAAAAATACTTTGCCCTATAAGATTTTAAATTATACTTGCGCCCAAACATTTTTTTTGGAACAGAATAGTGTGCACCAGAGAAGAAACAAGTTTAAATATGGTCACCTCAAACAAAACAATTTTTAAAGTCAATTTTAAACATATTGTGTTTAATTTAACCATATTATTGCCAGCGACAACCATATTATGGTTGCCTCCGAAGAACTTAAATGTGTTCAACAGTAATAATAGCATGCTTGGTTTTCATGTCGCTCTTGGAAAACAAAATTATTGTCATATTTAACCATAACATTTTAAGAGACTCAACATTCGGCTTTGTTACATGGTACATAGTACCGAAAATGAGGTTTCGTTTTATTTTTAATTAACATCTTCCTTGACGGCTTCTCTTATTTAACTTTAGACTCTTAAAACAACCATCTCCTTTAATCTTCTAAATATTGCAAACTAAAATCTATTTTAATATGTTCCTTTAATCTTTTTCGCAAATACAAATCAAATTGAAAATCCAAAAAACAACAAAGAAATCTCTTTTTCCATGGTAGTATTCAGGGGTTTTTTTTAAATACCTTTAACATCACCGCTATTACTTCTGCCTGAAATAGTTCAACTTATTCTTTTTGCAAAATTTTCTCTTTAAGACAAAAGATATTGATCTGAGTTCCATTTTATAAATATTTGCAGAAAAAAAAAAGAAAAATCTCTTAAGAAAATATTCTCTTTAAAAAAAATACAAACATCAGAATAAGTGTGTAAAGAAATCATTCAACTATGAGATTTTAATGATTTGCTTTACAAAATTTCATAATAAAATATGTATGTATGAATATATGCAAATATCTGAATACTAGAGCACATACACATAGCCAGGAATATTTTATAAGTTTTAAAAAAAAAAATATTTTTGATGTTCGTGTCTTCCTTCTTCTTAAGGAAAGTCAGGAATTTTTTATGTGAATTCTTTATCGAAAGGAAAAACTATAAAGTCAAGTAGAAACGTAAAGGAAAGCATCAGTTATCTTGATTTTTTTTCCAATTCTTAAACAACAGTCCGAGTAAACTATTTTCAAGCTTAAGTTGCAGAAATGAGAGATTGTTTTTTTTTTTTTACTATACCGAATCTTTGGCAACGTCCATCAAAAGTTTGAATTAAATTTATTTAGTGTTATTTCCGCTGCTGCGAAACAGGTCTATTTTAAAACAAGTACGTGTGGTATATTACCCTTTATATAAATAACGTTCTTTAAATAAAAATAAATCTATTGTGTGCCACGCCCACTTTTAAACTCCTGCCCACATTTTGTCGGATGTTGTTTATTTTTAATATTTCAAATTTTTAATTTTAATTTTTCAAAATATCTTAAATTTCCTTTTGGGTTTTTAATAGTTGTTTTCCAAAGTAAAATATCTAAAACTAGAAAAAACCAGAATATTTTCTTAAAATAAAAAAAGAATATTCTAAAACCAAAAGCAAGTGTTAAAACTTTAAACAAACACACCCACATGCATTCTATAATAATTTAAAAAAAAAATTTACATTCTTCAATAGCCTTTAAGCAAATACTAAAAAAGAAAAAAAATTACTTATTCAGAAACTTTAAAATTTTGTTTTTACTTTCTGGTTATGGCAGATTTCTAAGGTAAAGCACAAACAAGCACATGCTTACAGTACAACAGTTCGGAAGAATTTTTTTTTGCGTTTACGCTTATACACACTCATATTAATTTGTATCTTGTATAAGTGCTTGTGTGTGCTTCTTGGAAAAGTTTTTCCCTTAAACTCTAAGGCGAAAACAAAACACAAAACATATGTAAATGTTAAGAAACATTTATAAGTAATGTAAGACAAACATTTATATGTGCATCTATTTTGTAAGCTAAAGACAAAAACAAGAGTTATAAAATGCCAGAAAAACTGGTACAGAAAATACAAGTTTTATATAAGAATTTGCAAAATTTACTGAGAAACAAAGACAAAACAAGAAAGCGTGCTATATTCGGCTGTGCCGAATCTTTGATGCCCTCCAGGACAGAAAAATAATATCTTGGAAGTAAAATGTATATGGTAGATTTTAACCAATCCTAATAAAAATTGAACCCGTAGTATTAATATGCTTTGCGGTTTTTGTAAATGGGCTTAATATGGGTAAAATATGGACCGATCTTCTTGGAATTTAGTTGTATGATTCCTACACTCACAATATTCTGTACTTAAAATTAACTGAAATTGTAATATAAAATAAATGAAAGTTCAATTAAAAACCGGTCTACCTATTTTTCATTTATTTTTAACAAAAAATTCATTTAATTTTTACTGTCAAAAATTCAACACCATATTCCGTAAAATCAAATAAATATTCAGTTATTTTGTATTTTTTTATTTTTTTATTTTATTAAAATTTTACTGTCAATTTTTTACTGTCAAATTGACCCCATATTCAGTAAAAACAATTTAATATTCAGTTATTTTATTAAATTTTCGTTTACTCCACAAAAGAGCCGAATTTCTAAAAAATACCAGACAGACACCTGTCCGCTTGTTTTTCTTATGAGCGAGAGAGGGAGAATATTTTTATTTACTTACCCAGTTACAGACGTTTGTTTTACTTTTGTTGTACTGACCACGTTGTTTACAGAAGAACTCTCAATTATAAGACACCAGCAGCATGACCGATATGGCTTCGCAATTATTTTACTTTTAAAATTTGATGTATTTAACTAAATTATTTAAACAAATAGAAAATGGGTATTGCTTACACAAAACAAGCAATTCATTTTTTAAAGATAATTAAAAATTAATTTTTGGTAGTTAAATTATATAAAATAACTGAATATTTAATTGTTTTTACTGAATATGGGGTCAATTTGACAATAAAAAATTGACAGTAAAATTTTAATAAATAACTGAATATTTAATCGTTTTTACTGAATATGGTGTTGAATTTTTGACAGTAAAATTTTACAAAATAACTGAATATTTATTTGATTTTACGGAATATGGTGTTGAATTTATGACAGTAAAAATTAAATGAACTTTTCGTTGCTTTAAATTACATTTTTATTTACTTTAACATAAAGAAGACTTTAACTCAATCAACGGACAATATTAACTGTAACTGAAAATCCGTATTAATATGCACTTAGTTTTTTGAATAACTGTTAGAATCAGTTAAAAATAAATTTGCTTGGAATTTTAAATGTTTATTTATTTAAAAATGACTGAACGGAATATTTCTTAAATAAACTACAGTCCGTTACTGTAATAATATTGTGAGTGTAGTAATGAAAAAAGAATAAAGGCTTAATTTAATCACAATCCGTAATTTCCGACCCCATTTATGGTAGTTTTTTTTAACAGAAATTTAAATTTTTAAGGATAGCTGTTCCACATTTGGGGCTATAACTCTTTCCGTACTGAACCCATTATGCTGGATTTCAATCCTAATCCTCTTATGTTCACTAAAAACAATTTGGCAGCAATATTTTAAACAGCAGGACGGACAGACGGACAAAGAGGAATACCTCAAGGATCTAAAATATTAAACCTTATGGGATCTTGGACAAATATTTAAAAAGTTTCACAGCGAATGACAAACTTAGTGCAGCTTCGGTAACCACTAGGGTTGTAGTGCATGTAAAGAAGGGATGGGAAGGAGGAATATAGAACAGGGAAGTGGAATGTCCTAAGGAAGAAAATTAAGTGTTAAGGAGGCCTTTATTAAGGTTTTAATAAGGCCTCCTAACCGCATTCCTTCTTTATTTACAATTTACACGGCGTGTCATTGGAGACCAAGGTCTGCCTTCGCCCATCTATTTTAAGGTCATATAAGGGTTTAAAAAAAACAAGTAAGAAATCTGCTTTATAGGTTAAACAAGTTTACAATAATTTTTAATAGCTCTCTCAAAACCTGTTCGTCAAAAAACCAATAAAATTTGTTAATCAATAAAGATAAGGTAAGGCCTATGGTAAGACCTGTGCAAAAAATTAACGGGAATATTGTACCGTTATAAAAATATTGACTTTCCTAGACATTCCCACATAACTTCTAGGTGGGCTTTTCTGACAGGCTTCTTAGAATCGTATTTTGAATATGTAGAATCTCTTATAAAAGAACATTCGTAAAGACCTTGTCATAATAGGCAAACTGGAATGAGTAAAAGTTTATTGGAAATGTATTTGTAGACCTTAAAAGTTTAAGTGCTTGCATTTTTCCCGAAAGGGTTATAGTTTTATTTTCTACTACAACTGGGAATCAATATCAAAATGAAACACTTGTAAACACTATTTTACCTTAAACCTAGTACACTTAAGTATACTTTGTATAGGGATCTGATCAATTATGGGCCAATCTTTATTACATCTTGCTATGTTCAGTCATCTTAAACTAATGAGTGTTCTTGCCTTATAATAGCATTTTTCGGATCATCACTGGTCTTTTTGGTTACATTTCTCGTCATATTTATATAAATTGCCTTTAATTCAGGCACTTGCAATTTAAGCGTACTTAAGAAAAATATCATATAGATGTTAATAACTTAATAATATTCGGCACAAATTACTCAAAACATAACTCTGTTCTTGTGGATCTGTTAATGCATTTGGGTAGCAAATAGGGAATACCGTAATAAATTAATACGCAAATACTGTGTAGTAGGTTACCATATGGTATGGTTTGACCGACTACACTTGTATATTTCTTAATAGGCTGTAGTAGTCTTTAGAAAGTCTGCAGTATGTTATATTGAAAATTACTTTGTCTTTAAATTTTTTTTTGCAATAATTAAACCATTGCTAGTCTCGTTACACAGATATAAAAAAAAATTTGTTATTTAAATTTGGCTTTCGTAAAAACATTTAAATATTACAAAATTTTATCTGTTAATTATGATTGAACTACTTCGTTAAAGTAAAAAAAGTGCAAGATTAAAAAAAAGGCTTTTCTTAAAAAAATTTACAAAAATTGTATAAACATACATACGTATGCAGTTTCTACATCTATACTTATTTTATGTTGAAATATTTCTTTCCACAACATTACAGAAAATATTATTCATATAAGTTTTGAGCACTCGATACTCTTTATCATCCGAAATTCAACTGTCCATATGAAAAGCAAAAGGTGTCCTTAATATTTCTATTCCGGCCAATGCACCATATGTAATCTGAATACCACAACTATCCAAAAGAGAAAAAGTACAAATTCTTACCGTTTTTACATCATTAAATGTACCCTACATTTTAATCAAGGCCATATGCCTTCTCTTTTAAAAATTTTTTGAAAATAGAAAAAGTGCGAAATGTAAAAGAGTACCAAAAATACTGGCTTTCCCTTATTTTAAGATCCAAGAAAGTACCATGTATGTTTATGTAGGCTTTTATTATTTGTAAATATACCATAATTGTCGAAATTAAAAAAGTACTAATTTTATTCCGTTTTTACCCCTTAAAAAGTACCAATTGTATCCCTTTAAAAAGTACAGTTTTTACCAAACGGAAAAGAGTATCCAAAATACTGGCTTTGCCTTATTTTAGAACCCAAGAAAGTACACTGTATGTTTATGTAGTCTTTTATTTGTAAATAAACCATAATTGTCGAAATTAAAAAAGTACCAATTTTATTCAGTTTTTACCTCTTGAAAAGTACCAATTGTATCCCTTAAAATAGTACCCTATATTTAAATCCAAACCGTCTGCAATCTGTTTGCCAAATTGATCAAAAGGTGCAAATTTACCAACGTCCAATTTTTTACCCATATTTACCTTTTAAAAAGTACTCATATTGAATGTGGACAATATGCTTTTATGCTACCAAATTTCATCCAAATCAACTAAGCGGCTTTCGCGTGATTGATTTACAAACTATCACAAGTGCAACTATCCAAACATACAAACTTTCACATTTATTAAAGTACTAATTATAGTTATTAGAAAGGATTTATGCCAAATGAATTCGAAACCTTCTTTCTAAACTATAAAATAATTTTCGATTTCAAATTTCGACCAACAACTATGTAGGTTAGACTTTCTCTGAAGTGTATAAAATCTAAATATATTTTGCATATATTTCTTAAATCATAATAATAGAATTTAATTAAACATTTAATAGCCTATTTATATGCACCCAAAAAACAATTTACATTTACAATCTTTACGTATCAATCATAAAATAGAATTCATTATTTTAGGAAGACAGTTCATTTTAGTATGTGTGTGTGTGTCTGTCTGTCTGGCTCTGTGGGTTTGTGTTTTTGTGTTGTGTACTGCAAAATGTGGACCCAAATAGAAAACTATAAATTCAATTAAATATTGATTTGTAATAAGATTTGACGCATTTGACAGATGGTTACAATCTATAAAATATACATGACTGACATAAAAATATGTATACAAGGTGAAAGTAAAGTAATGTATTTATGTATGTATAGGAATGTTAAAAGTATAGTATTAGTTACACTTACAGTGAAAGTTATGCCGTCAAAAACATACATGGATGTGTTTGTGACCCTTTTATGTGTGGGTGGGTGTATTCTAAGTTTGTATTTATAAAAAAATAGTTATTCGCATCTATTTGTGTATGTGTGTGTGTAGACAACATTCGACATTTATGATATTAATGATTACTCAGTTGAAAATAAACACATACATGTTAAGATTACTTTTGACATCAAATGGACAAGTTAATGTATGTATTTATAAAATATCTAAGATATTTGTTTAATATAAATTCTATGTGTGTGAGTGTGTGTGTATTTGTCCCGGAAATAAAATGTATGAAAATGTATTTTTACTCTCACATACGCATTAAGAAACAGAACATAAATATGTTATTTTGAACAAATAGCTTGTAATAAGGGTTTCTAATTTTATGTTATTTGACACCTCCTCAGACGTTATAGTACAACAGTCACTCAACTTGGCTTTTGTTTAATTGATTATTATGTTATTCCAAATTAATCATAAAATGAAAATGTTTCACCTTAAATGTATTTGGAAATCATAACTAATAAAAATCGAAGAAAACTTTATGAAATTTATTCAGAATTTTGCAAATAAACCACACAAACAGTTTCACAAACATATGAAAAAAGTATGTTGTGAAAATTAAAAATGTTATGAGTGTGAAGTTAAATTTTAAAATTTAAAGCCCAAGACACATTCTGTTAGGCTTGCAGAATAATGTTGACCACTTAAGATATATTTTTGTTAACGATTTAATCCTTTTATCGCCGATTGGTGTTTAAAATTAACAGCTCTCACTGTTTTTTTTTAATGTTTCTTCTAGCTACTATATAACTACTTCTTTAACTAATTATTTTTCAGATGTATGAAGGTTAACAAATAATGACTTACATTTAAATGCGTTCATTTTGGGACATCAAATGTAAGTCATTATTTTTTTATCTTCATACATCTAGAAAGAAGTAGTTATAGAAGAAAGCTACTAAATAATTAGCGAAGGAAGCTATTCATTTTGAATAGTTAAGCGAAGTTTTAACTGGGTGCTAAGAATCTTACTTTGTTATTATCTTCAACAACGATCAACAGGAACGCGGCGAAAATGGGTTAATGAGGGATGTGGCGAGATTTATGGAATAGGAGCCAACGCGGGCGGACAAAAATGGCCAGGATTTGTGATCTTATAGTTCTTCCATCTTTTGCCATTCTCGGAAGTCTTAACGGATCGATTTGGAGAGGCATAGTTTCTTATTTTTAAAATTCTCTGGAAAATCAATCCAGATTCATGAAATAGGAGTCAACGTCGACCTTTTTATTCCTGAGAGGAGCAAATTGCCACAACAAAGTTATTTCATTTATATATGTACATATTTAAGGCTAAATACTTTATATCACTCCAGCTTTGACACATACTTGCTGCTTCCGCTTTCACTGACCTTTTCTAGGTGCTGGCAAACTTGCCTCTTCAGCGGCTCTATTTCGGGTTTTATCGTCTCTTCGTTTCCTTAAGGTATGGTCTATTAATTTACGCTCTTTTATATCTGGGCTTGCTGGTTTATATTTAGCTGCGCTCAATATCGCTGCATTTAATATTTCATTGGGCCAGAATATCTTTATGATTCTTCGCAAACAACTGTTTTAAAAAACCGGTCGCGCCTTTTGTTCAGTCAACGCTACGTTTCCTGTTTCATAGCCGTACATATATGACGGACTTAACATTCGATTTAAAAATTCGTAGTTTCTTCTGCGTTGAATTGAAGTGAGAGTGCCATACATTATCTAATGCTCCGAAAACATGAGGTCCTTTCTTGAATCGGTGTAGTACACATAAAAAATTGAAAATCGACTTCAATTAAACAATTCGTTCAGACAATTAAATATTTAACTAATTTTGCCCCTGCAAAGGAATTGATCATATCAATTAACGGATTTGTATTTTCGAGTCGTGGGACACAAATTTTATCAATTAAAAAATTAATTGTATAAACAAAAAATACACCACATATACACAAACATTTAATTTTATGGGTTCTGATTAAAAAAATTAATTGCAGCAAACAAAAAATTAATTGAATAATTAATGTACACCAATTAATTATTTAATTGAATAGTTTTTTGCAAAAATTTTTTCTGTGTATTTTTGTTTATGACGCTGCATGAGCGAACTGATGAACTGAATTACTTTTGCATTGATATTAATGTTTGGAGAAGTGTTGATAGACATCAGCTTTGTTTAACTGACATTTTTTTCATTCCTGTTTTAGCTGAATTTGCATAAATAGCATGTATATTATCTGTCATACGTGCATGTTTGGGAGTGAGCATGCAAATGTCATCGGCATTGTCGAGTAGGCTTCTCCACTGGAATTTATCAATGCTTTGTTCATTACAACGTTCAAAACGATTTAAAAAAACACAGAGGGAAGTATACAAAGCTGCCTTACTTGTGCAAGAATGCTAATTTTCTTACTAGTTTGAGCTTCGTGAAGTATTCTGCGGAGGCACTGTCATACAAGTCATTAGAGAGATTGATCACTTTCTCTGTACGCACACCAAATATGTTGTCAAACGCTCTTTTGAAGTCAATAATTCTTACAAATAAAATTGCCATCACCACCAAGCTATTCACATGATCAGTGTGCATTTTCTCTGGTGGTTGAAAACCCGTTCAAAGTGGTGCATCGCTTGTACAACAAATTATTTTTTGTAGTTCCCATTACAATATTCATTACTAGGTAATATACGTTTTCACAGGGAACTTATAAACATTTTTTTCGTAACAATTCAAATAAAATTTGGGGTTTAAAACCTTCAATTTAAAAGAAAATCTAAAACTCCAGAAATTTCTGAAATAAATTTCGGGCATTTACAAATATATATTAACCAGGATGTTCCAAAAGATACTTTTCACATAGAAACTCTACTTGAAATACACAAGAATTTACAATTCAATTCGTTTGTTTTTCCCAACTCTTAAAACAAAAACGATTATATTTCTATTCTATGCCAAAATTCTTTTATTTTATTTTATTTTTTCTGCCAAGAAATTAATTCTTTTTTCTTTCTCTTCCTTCATTTTACTCATTTTATTCGACAAAAAATTTACGAAAATCTATACAGATTTCCTTAACCATGGTTTTGTTTTCACACTAAATTGGTCTTTTTATTTATGATGGCCTGAATGCGGGTTCTTAGTTCTGTTTATGATGGTATAAATCTTACGAAATAATTAACACAACACGGTCTTTTGTTTAAGCAAAATCTAGTTCTAATTTTGGTGCTTTGTTGTAAATAATAACCTCGAATTTACTAGTTGATTAGTAAACCATTGTCATTACCATAAAAAAAAAGTTTGTGTGCGAGTTATAGTAGAGTATGCCAAAGTCAGTAGTGGGAGTTTGGGTCCTGTCAAGGGGGAAATGGTTGTTGTTTTATTCTATTCATCTAAAAATTTCATTCAAAATAAAGTTTTTGTTGTTTTGCTAATGATTTGTAAGTAATAATTAATTAACGGAGCACAACAGCAATAAGGGGGAAAATTAATGGTTAATCTACAATAAAGCTGGAAAAATCTATTATTATCTATTAAGAGTTAAATCAAAATGAAGCCTACAAAAACAACCCCGTACTATTTTATGATGTTTATAAAAATAACAAAAGAAAAATGAAACTTAAATAAAGATTTAATTAAAATAAGACTCTACATATTTAACTTAATTGGTTCGCTTAACGTTCTTGGCATAGATTTAAAGCAATTACACGGTGCTACAAAAGTTAATAAACAGAATACCCAGGAGTTTTTATATAGCGAGTTTGCTATTTTATACTCTATAGATTTTCCCTTGGGGTTAGTAGGGGTTTATTCTAAGGATATTTCACCTTTTGGTGTTACATTCTCCAGGGAAATTAGGGGGGTTACCCAGTACTCCAATTCGAAAGAAATCTATTACGAACTCGTTGAGTGAAAACCTTTTGTTGGTAATACAGAGTTGCTGGTTTCGATAAAGTATAAAACAAACTTCCCGTTCATTCGAAATAAATAAATAGTACGAAAATCGTAATTCAGTTCTTTGAACTCGTGGATTATTACTTTCGAATCGAATAAAACTCCCAGGTCTTGTCAATACCTGGAACTCGGTTAAGTTCAAAGTTGGCCCAGTTCTTAAGATCGTTGCCTATCAAAGTTCCTATTTGGTACCAGGGGAGTAAGAAGCCTCGATAAGCATGATTCTGGACTGACTATTGTAAATGTTCCTTCGGGGATTACGGGGTTATTTACCCAATACGAACATTTTACGCAAAATGTCACAGAACTTCTTACAATTAAAAAACGGAAAACTTCTCTTTACCATGTAATTCAAGGACCACAATTTTATACAAAAAACTTGTTCTCGAAATCGAAGTAAAGCGAGACACTGGCCGAAAACAGATATCCTGGGTGTACAACATCAGAAACTGCACTGGAATAAAATCAATTGGCAATCAAGAGCAGCATCGAAAAGAGATAAATTTGCAACATTGCTACAGAACCTAACTTAAATCGTGATTCGTTTATATCCTGAAAAGGCTAAGCACCTAGAGAGGCATTCGTTTTCCACACTTATCAAAAATTTATTATAATTCTAACATCCAAAGAGTCTTTTAGCTAATCCTCCAGTGCTTTGGATGTTCGGCAAAAAAGCTCGGAACTTGACAATAAAGATCAAACTTTTTTTTACAGTTTTGAAATTCACGGAAATATTTTTAAATTAAATTTTCACTTTAAATTTCCCATGCAAATAAATTTTTCATGAAAACATTAAATCGTATTTTCAGCTGTAAAAAGCTAAAAAAAAGCCTCATGATGTCATTTATGAGTACAGCTTAATTTTTGAAAAATAGACACACAGGATATTGCACGTAGTCATTTGTTTATTATTAACGATCCTGTATGGACAACACAAGCAGCAACAACAACAGCAATAACAACAAAATTTAACTTTAACTAGCTATATAAATTTTACAGTAATACGCATAACGCAGTTGTTATTGGCCACAGTAATACAGTTTCCTCTTTTGCAAATACTCATAAAGTACAGAATGCATACATACATACCTACGTAAATACATCCACACATACATATTTAGGCATATGAGTTAATGCGTAAATAGTAAATATTCAACAAAATGGACACAAATGGCAAATTTGTGAGTGAAACGATTAATTTCGCTAAAAATTGCAGAATCTGTATTAAACAAAAACAATCAAATGGCCGGGCAGGACAGGACACAAGTAATAAACCTCACTTTATATATTTCCATTACACTCGTATGCCTTTAGTGTATGCTACAAAATTCGTAAAATTTTTACAACAGCAAACAAAAAAAGCACTTAATATTTGTCATATGACAAGTATGCATAATTTTCGTTTATTTTTTTTTTGTTGTAAAGAAAAAAAAAACCTCTATACGAAATGAAAAATATTCAAAAACTTTTGACAACAATAAAGCTTATAAACCTTATGAATGTTGTATAATTTCAGGCGCTATTTATTCATACCAAGCAATGAGTTATTTTGGTGTGTTTAAGTGTGTGTGTGTTTTTGTTTTACATTAAGCTGAAAGTGCTTGTGTATGTGTAGGAATATCTTGTGTGAAATAATTTTTTCCATAATTTTAGTGTGTTCGTTTGATTTCGTTATGATTTCATATCCTGTCATACTGTGTTACAGCAAATATTGTGGGCGTTCGTTTTTGGGGGAGCGTTATTTTTTTTTTTTTTACTTTTTGTTTTGATATTATGAAAGGCGTATTCCATATGATGGCAATCATAATAAAGTGCTTTGTGCAAAAACAAAAAAAACATCATAACGTCGCAAAATGTTATATTTTGCCATATTTCCATTGAAAGACATTTACATACTCGCTCACTCACGCATAGAGAAAGGTTTTTAATGGGAAAAACGCCAAAAACTCTAATGTAAATTTTGACATTGTCATTTGTTTTATGTCACACAAAATGCAGTTTTCCTTTCTTGAACTGTATTTGTTTGTTGTTTTTGATTTTGCAAATTATGGCCAAAGGAATTTTTTAAAATAAACTTCGCTCAAATGATTTGACAATTTAAAAGATAAATATGGCTTGTTTGTGGTAGAGAGAGAGAGAGAGAGTGATAAGGGAGAATGTTTAATGATTTGGTTTTGGTGATTTTCAGGTTTTGTGTACAAAAATCATTATTTCAAGTTTAATGACTTTTTTATACCCTTCAACACAGGTGCAAGGTGAATATGTGTATATCAGTTTGTAAATTCTACAATATCGATCATAAGGACCAATAATATAAGGCCCTTATGAGTAGCAAAATTGATTTGACAAAGTCCGTCAGTACGTGCGTATGTTTAAATGGGTTTCCAGCCATGATGGACAGTAGATTGTTATATATTTCTGTAACACATGATCCGTAAAATTTTGCTATTGTAACTCAGCCAGAGCAAAGTAAATGAATCTATTCGTGGGGGTCTAAGTTCTATAATCTTTCTCTAATTAGGGCTCCTTAAGTAGTGGCATTTTTACTTATTTTAAAAAAACGTGGAACACCCCAAGGGCCGTTTTCACAACTTACCGATAGCTAAAGGTAGGATTTTATCGGCCTACCAGGTAACCTACCAGGTAGGATGAACCTTAATTTACTCTATTGCTCACTTTAGGTTAAAGTAAAGTTGTAATAATGGAACACTTTCTATAAGGCCAGTTAAAATCTACTTTTAGCTATCGGTAAGTTGTGAAAACGGGCCTAGATCCATAGATCCATAATGGCTCTCCAAGTGCTTTAATTAAATCGTGGCTTATTTTGTACCAAAATTTTTGTTGCAACTGTGTGTCTTTAATCACTATAGTTTAAGTTCAAATTGAATTCGTGTGGAACCCATAATTGTGGATTTAGCCTGCTATTGGCAAACATTTAAAAAATTTCTGTTCTTCCGGAGTTTTACAAAAATCTTTAAAACCTGCAAAGTATCAGCTTTGGCCTTTTCTGGTCTGACATAAGTAACAATATCGTCCCTACTAAACTTTACAAATTATCTCTCGCATGTTGTGCTCGATCAAACATATTCAAGATAAGCTTTAGTGAGCAATCGCTTTGCTACAGCGACACCTTTACGGAGATAAAAAAGCAAAAAAAAAACTGGCCGCAATTGTATCTGTTGGCACAAAATGACTTAGTTAAAATAAATAAATCTGAATTCACGCGTTTCATCGTTTGATGCTCAACTTATTTTCAATTCAATATGAAGATGCCAATCAGTTTTAATTTTTTCGATTTAAAACAACAACATTTCTATTCACAACGAATCAAAGAGAAAAAGACAAGAAATATAGTCATCGTGTCTGGAGGCTGTCCGGGCCGAATTTTTGCAAACAAGGTAACCCCCGATCTGAAGGAAGACCTGTTGATATTTAAGCTTTAAACTTTTTTTTTGCCTTGGCTTTTTTCTTACATTTTTTTTCCAATAATAACTTTTGGACAACTGCAATTAAGTTAAAATCGCCAATTGGTTTATAATGTGAATCCTACTTCTCAGATCTAATTATGGATTCTTATTTAAACTTTGTTCTCAATCTTAAAAAATATATTTTTTATAACTTCTTTTTTAAAAATATATCGTAAAGTTTCTAGTTTGTAAACCTCATATAAGTATAACACTCTATATTTTAGATAAATATTTTGATATCATATTGAATCTGTTGAGACCAACTGTCTTGATTATTCTAGAGAAGGCTAGAAATAAGAAACCGGTTAGGCATTAAATATTTTGCCTTGTAAGCAAAAATTTACATGTTACATCACCTTTTGTTTTCTATTTTTTGTTCGGTCTCAGCTCCCTAAAAATATAATTTAAGTTGTTTACAAATTTTTATTATGTCTACAAAAATTTTTCACGGAAATTGCCAAACAAAGTAATTGATTTTTAATTATTTATCAATATGTTCTCCTACATGTTCCTTAATTTTGCATATTACACACACACCCCAGCTCTGACGACAACTGACATGTACGTTTAGTTTTAATGACAAATTTCGCTTAGTAAAAATTTTGTTTTCAAGACTACACATGTCAAAACTTGTACTAAATTTTCGTAACATGAACTGACAAAAATTCTTGTTTGCTAGTTTTGTACTGTAGCACAAAGACGTGGCATGTTTCTTGTCCGTGTTTGCGTGTTAACATAAAAATTAAACATAACGAAGTTTTCTGTTATTGTTTCCTTAGAGAAAAAAATTTTTTTTTGAAATTACAGGAAAAAAAAACACTGGTAATAAAAAGACCATAAAATATGCAATAAAAATATTATATTCCAAACCAAAAAAAAAAAAAGTGAGTCTAAAAGAAACAACAAAATAAAGGAATTTTATTTATGTAATCCTAAAGTTATGCTAATTGTTTTTTATGTAATTATGCATAGTAAAAGAGTAAAAGAATTAATGATAGCAGATAAGAAGAACTAGTGAGAAGGGGACAGGTTGATAAGAAAACAGACATAATGTAATTAAAAAAAAAAACACAAAAATTTAATAAATTATTAAAATTATGACAACAGCAAAAAGTAGTGCTTTGAGGTATTTTATTTTCTTGTAGTTAGAATTTGTTGACTAGATAGATATTTTGTTAATTTGTATAAATTTTTGTTCCAAAATTATTTTTTGCCTAACAAATTTCGACTGAAATGGATTCTAGATTTCTCCCAAAAAATTTCTTTAGGATTTTTACTTAATTTTTGGGAATATAAATTCCTATTTTATGAATTCTTTAGTTTGTGGTATTTATTATGTAAAAATTTGTTGTAGTTTTATAAGTTTAAACTTTAGAAATTATATCTACAACATTTCCCTAAATGTAGGCTATAGTTTTACTTAACTATTTTCTAAAATTAGGGTACATATATGTTTTTTGAATATTTTTATAATTATTTATTATTGTTTTACTCGTTTTACTGCCTCTTTTTAGAAAATGTAAAAAAACAAGTGAGTGAGTGAAAAATTATATTGGAAAACACAATAAAAAGCAAACATTTATTTTTGTTATCATTATAATTTCTCACTCTCTAACTTGTTTACATTTTCTAAAACAGGTGGTTGATCTCACAATTTAAATTTTAAGAATTATCCGAGAATATAGTTTTGTTTACAAAGTTTCTTGAAATTTTTCTGCTATTTATTTAATTTTTTATATGTGACTTTCTATTTCAATGAAATATTCAATAAACTAATACGTTTTTTATAAGCAATTTAGATTTAAATTAAAAATTTTAGATGAAGATTTCCCCTAAAATAGGCTTTAGTTTTCATTTATTCATTTCTTTAGTAAAAAGCCCTTACAAAAGTTAATTTTCTGCCATATTTTTTCCTTGAAGAACCATCTTAAGACATAAATCTAGAAACTCCCCTAAAATTCTGTTTTCATTTCTCTCCCTTTGAATATTTCTTCACCCCTTAAGGATATTATTATGAAATTACCTCCCTAACATATGCTTAAGTGTTTTGTTATTTAACTTTATGTTAGGAATTAGGAAAAAAACTACTTTAATTCCTTTAATTTTCCTGCTTAAGGTGCCAAGCAAATTTTTAACCTAAAAGTAGGCTACACTTTTTTTTGTTTTTTTTTGCTATTCCTTAACGTTGACGTGGAAATCTTAATTTGTTTATACCATGAAAAGAAATTCTTTTTTAATTAAAATAATTACTTTCAAAATTATGAACAAGGAAGTAAAGAAAAAAAAAAAAGAATTATATTGCATACTTTTAGGGATCCCAGTGCCATCTAAATGCATTAAACTTTTTAAAGTAATTTAATTTTTTTTTGTTTGTTTTTTTTTCTGCACAAATTCCTTAACGAAATAGTCAACAACCTGACAACCTCATCATCACAGTTTCACACGAGGCACTTGCAAAAAATATAAAATAAAGAAAATAAAAAGCAAAAAGTCAAGAAAAATAGGCGGCAAATTTAAGCCGTAAGCAAAAACTTATATATAAATACTTTTACACACATACACACATAAATACAGACACTTACATCTAAAGAAAAACTACTTTATAAAGCAGTGAAAAAGGGGAAAAACTATATGAAACTAAGAAGGAGTTAAAGCAAAAAAAAAAAAAATAAAGCGACAAAATGCAACAACTTGACATGAAAACGTGCCCCAGCACGAATATGAAAAATAGCTACAAGGCAAGATGGTCACAGCCAAACAAACACTACTACAACCAACAACTACTACGACAACAATGGAAAAAACACAAACTAACCTAAATTGATGACGTTGTTATAAAAGAATGACAATGGGTAACAAAAACTACAACAACAATTGTATGTACTAACACTAGCACAGGGCTCAAGTTTGTTATAGAATAATAATAAAAATTACTTGAGGTAAAGGAACCTGCTAGTGTTAGTTGCTTGCTGCAACAACTACAGGCTTTCCCAAAAATAACGATGGGGATTGAATAACATATAATTTTTTTTAATAAGAAAAAAATCATTTATAAAAATGCCGCGAATGCTTAGCTTCGCACACTGGTGCACTTTCTTAAGGCCGTCTTACACTATCACACAAGTCTGCATCTCTGGCCGAATTATTGTTTGAAAATTTTCAAAAAAAACCATAACAACTAATCATGAAAGGTTTGTATTTTCCTTAAAATACGTCAGACTTGTGTGACGTAAATCTTGACTTTTTTTGAGAATTTTTAGGCTATCGCTCGAATTTTATTTTCAAATATTATTTTTTGATTAGGATATGGTCTGTGGCCTGGTCATGTAGAAACTTTTTTTCAAATACCTTAAAAGAATCGAAAGAAATTAAATCCGGCGAACTGTAGTCGGAACAAAAATCTGTCGAACAAAAAACAAAAATTTTTCCACGACTCACGCTGAGGGCGTTCACTGGAAATTTACCAAAGCAGCTTTACTTTTTGCATTACTGTATTCGCTGTGACTCAATCTTGTTGAAAAATTATTTCTGCTTGATTCTCCACAGAAAGCGACAAGAAATTTTTCAACACAGTGCGGTGTTCAGCACCACCGATATTTACTGCATTGCCGACTGTATCCTAAAAGAAACATGTATACAAAAAATATTTTTGGAGGATGTTTCACATAAAACTATACATTAAGTAGAACAATATTTCCACTGATGAATTACCGCAGGTTATTTTATTGTCGATATTCTGCAACTTAGTTTATTCGTTAGTTTATTTGAAAATTATGATTTGCTTTAGTTAAATTATTTTTAATCGTTGTTTAATAGTTCCATTTTAAATTTTTCTTCTCTTCTTTACAACCATTTAAAATTCCTTAGTTCCCTTTGGACCACCCTGTAAATAAAATTTTTGCCACAAAAAAGTGTTTGTTGTGTAAGTGAGATTTAAGTAAAAAAGAACTTCAAATGGTAGATATATGAAGAAGGGGTGAAAGGGGTCTCAGTAAGAAAAATCAACAATAACAACTACAAGTATTCTAAAGTTTTTGTTTGGTTTTTTGTTGTATTTAGAAATGCCTTTTGGCCACTTTATTCATTGTAGTTGGTACAAATTTGTTTTGTGTTGGAAAAAAATAAATAAAGTGAAATAGACAATTTTTATGGCAGAAAACTGAAATATCTAGAAAAATGGCTGTTCTAAATATACCATGGACACTACAGTTGAATAAAGGTGTATTCTAAATAAAGTATTTTTCAATAATAGTTACTTTAAAAAATCCCAAAAATTTAAAGAGCAACCGATTACACCCTATTCGTTTGTTAAAACCTAATTGACAAAATTTTGTAACTTTAGGACTTTGTTTAAATTTAGAACAAAAGGTTCTGTGACTTTTCTACTTTTACTCAAAATTTTTGTAACAACCGATGGTCGGTTTAAGCCCAAAACAAAATCTGAGGCATTTTGACAAAACATCTGAAGTCCAATTAAAAAAGTTGGAAAACATTTGGCAAATCATACGAATTTCCATTCGAAAATTATTTTTGTTCACGATTTTCAAATATTGTGTTATAAATAACAAGATTTTGTTTGTCGTGCTCAAATCCCAATTTTTTTCTTGATAAAAAACACTAAAATTTATTGTTGATGGGATAAGCTATTCCCATTTCCATTTCACTGGTTGCTTAGGCCAGATGGTCAGGAAACTTCATTCAAAGCTTTTAGAAAAACTATAGATATTATGCAAATAAAACTGTTAAGCGAATAAGAATTATAAGCAACAGCTTTACTTCACTCAAAAAAGTTTTACATTTACTGTTTGTAATTTATTTTAAAAGTTTACCGTTATGTCGAAATTAAACCAAAATATAGTCATTTTAGAACGAAAATTACTTTTTAACTTTTTAGGCACGTTGTTTAAAAAACAAACTACAAAAAAGAATGAATTTCCGTTCATTTAAAATATTAATTTGTTTTCTTTTTTCCTTAAAAAAAATTTAAATGTATTTTATATTTTAAAAATTTTATATTTATTGTTGTTTTATATTTATTATTTGTTTTTTGATACTTAAAACTTTGAAACAAAAGTTAAAATCAGTAATTTTAACTGTAATTAGTGAGTTATTTTATAACATTTAAAAATAAACAGATTTTTAGTTTGTTTTAAAGGAAAAATGAGTTGACCGGGTTTTAAATGAATTTTCATTTGTTTTATATTTAATTTTCCTCTGATTCTACCTACATAATATTTTGAGTGTTGTAACAATATCAAAGCTTAAACAAAAACATCATCAAGAAACAGTGAGTTTATCTTTTTTTACATTCCCCACTACAATTCTCTGAAACAGATACGTACTTTAACCAACTTATTGACACAACCATATAATGTTTAAGTTAATCCTCCATTATAAAGCAACAACCTTAATATGGCTGCTCCAAACATGTTTTGGTAAATAACAACTATATTTTTACCACTTATAATAGAACTGTTGTTTTTTTAAGTATAACATGTTGCTGTTCAAACGTAGCTTTCACAGAAAGTAACTTTATATTAGAGAATTCATTGATCTGCTGAAAAAGGATCCTGGACTTATGAGTCTCATAAAAGACAATATTCATCACAATCAGAGAGCTCAAAAGAAATCCTAAGGAATACATTTTTTAACTGATATATAATTAAAGACCGCCTTTTTTATATTAAAAACTCGATACTCTTTACAACAAAATCTTGAGTAAAAGAGTGTTTTACAAATTAGAATGTTATTTTAAATATCAAGTTTCTGGTTGACATCAAAATTAATATATAAGTCTACAACTTAATTTTGAATCTTACACAAATTTGTGCTCTCTGCTTATTTTAAAGCATATCTAAACAGCATTCCTTTTCACATAACCCCAAAATGCGCTGCTCTTGATGCTAAGTTAAATCCTTTTTTGTTTGTTATATTTATTCTTTTATTTACAAACAACAAAAAAAAATATTCTTGTTTCCGCTCCACTCTCTTCTTGGGTTTCTCAATAAAACTACAAGCCTTCTAAATAACTACACAGAAGCTAGAAAAAAAACAAAGAAGGAAAAAAAGCTGGGCAAAGTCATAGAAAACAAAAAAATAATCACAAAAAACAAAGACTTTTTCTACTTTCTAACAAGGGGAGTTGTTTTCCTTTGTTTTTGTTATATGTATGCAAAGGACCAAGGTCCTTTTCTCTGTGATTTCTATTTCATTGCAACAAAAAAAAAGAAAATATATGTAGTTTTGTGAAAATGTTGAAATTGAGTGTCTGTATTATTTTCTCTATATGCAAAGGAAACGTTTGTTATCAAAATATCAAGGATGACACCAAGTGTTAAGTGTTAATTCACACTTCATTTCAAGTAGTTGGTAAGTAGTTGTTTGATTTTTATTTTTCCTCTTTAAGTAAAGTCATGGATGTTTACTTTGAACTGAAAGTTTAGTGGAAAATTTCTAGTTACGTTTTTAATGATAATAACTGGTAAGAATTCCATGTGAAGTTGTTATAATATTTTGTTATCCCTTTAAGTATGCAATTAAAATTAAAAATATAATTATGGAATTGGTTTAGATAGCAATGTTTTGGATAAAGAATTTGCTAGAAATTTTAATTGTAACTGATTGCAGGTTCGATTTAGCAGAAACAAAAATTTTAATAAAAATTTTATGTTGCAAAAAATAGTTTTATGTTGCAACAAAACTTTCGAAGATTTGTTTGAAATGGTACAGCCTTAAAGAAATAAACTGATGTCTACTATGATGTAGTGTTTATCTTAAAACATAGACTAATCGAATAACGTAATGCGGTATAAGGAAGAAGTTCTTTATCAAAGGCTTGAGCATTTTCTAAAGGTGTACCCTTTTTCCAGAATTTTTGTTTCGCAAAGACATAGTTTAATAAAACCGCAGTCTTTGACTTTAGAATTAGTTTCGTTTACTAAGAAAGCAATGATTTACTGATGTACATGGTTTTATGTAGACAATGTCCTCTAAAGACGTGGTCTTCTAAAGACGCTGTCTTCAAATATATTGTCTTCTAAAGACGTAATATTTTAAAGACGTAGTCTTCTAAAGAATAAATCCTAACTTTAAAAAGACCTAGTTTTCTTAAGACGTAGTCTTAGCTGAAAAACAGAATATATCCAAAATAGCATACTCTCTTTATAGGTTTCCAGTGTTTTTATAAAAACGTAATCGACAAATAATTTATTTTCTTGTTAGTAAAAATTAAAAGTTTTCAACGTCGTCATTTTGAATTTTTACTTACTAAAATGTTTGTAATTTTTTTTTTATTTATTCTCCAAACTTATTCTATTTTAAATAAAATTTTAAACCGCTTTTATACATAAAAACATTTGCTCATCTTCACAATATTAATTCCAAAACAAAACAAAAAAAAATTTAAGCAGTCATTTTCTAGCCACAAACACCATCCAAAAGAAAAACAATTTGGAAATTTTCCAAAGAAAAGAAAATTGCCTTAAGCTGTAAGTTAAAATGAAGACAACAATCTTAAAAACAAAAAAAAAAAAAGTAAAGAAAATACAACAGTTTCTTCCAAACAAATCCACGGACAACCGCCTAAAAGACAACGCTAAACAAACTCAACCAACCACCCAAACGGACCAACCTACCAATTATCTTTATAAAAACTCTGAAAATTTGTTGACAGTCAAAAGTAGAAAATAATAGATGTTTTCATTTGAGAATGGCTAAAATCCATATTTAAGTGGCATTATAGATTGAATACAGATTATAAGACATTTTAAGCTGACTAGAAGTGTTGTATGGTAGAATCAGTAGGTTATATGGTTGCATTTGTTGAGAATTATTTAAGAGGAAACAAAATACTCCCCAAAGAGAATAGTGTCAAACAACAAAATAAATGGAAGTAAATACAAACAAAACAACAACAGATTTCATCTACAGCTAAATTTACACTCATACAAATGTTATTTATTTAAGTAACACACACACACACACAAACAAACACAATGACATACCAAAAAACAATAGCACTGAAAGTCATTGTTTATTAATACAAATAAAGTCTTGGAGAAAATACATACACACGTTCATAGTGATACAGACAGATTTAAGTGTAAACACTCTTTGAGAATAATAAACTTTTGCTTACTGGGATTACACGAATGAAGAATAAAGCGTTAAGTATTTAAATTTAAGACATGAACTTTTTATTTAGACGTAGTGCTTTACATACCACGTGGTCTTTTATTAAAGACGTAGTCCTTTACTTAATACATGGTATTTTACTTAAGACGTAGCTCTTTTTACAAAAATGCCGTTTTTAATTAAGGCGTAGTCTCTAACTAAAGATGCGATCTTTATGATAACCGTAATATTGTTCTAAGCACGTAGTCTTCTTCTTAAGACGGTATCTTTTTCTATAACCAACGATCTGGCTTCTAACTTTATGCTATGAACAAGTGTTCGAAAATAAACACTAAATATCGTTCCTTAGTGTGTGGAAAACACAAACGTTAATAGTGCTTGTTTAGTAAATCATTAAAAAAATAACGGTTCCCTGTTTGTCATCTTTCGAAGACAGACATAATACTGTTCTAATCCAACTCAACAAAAAGATGGGAACATTTAATTCCGTTCGGTTTTTTTTAAACCACAAACTTCGTTGTGTTCGACTCAGCTCATTAATGATCATTCGTTTTTGTTGTGCGTATTGCCCTTTGGGCAAGTAAAAAAAAACCAAACATTTTTTACAAAAACAAAATACACATACGAAAAAAAAACAAAAAGAGAGCAAAATAATTTTATTTTATCGTTGCTAAAATATTTCGTTTGATCATTTCTTTATGAATGTAAAAAAAGAAACATTATAGAATATTAAAATGTAATGTTTGTCTACAGTACCACTGTTTTTAACTAAGAGCAGAATATCCTTGCGGCCGCCCGAAGACGCCGTGACGTTTAAGTGTGGGCAACCGTTATTTGGTATACCATACAGGAGAAAATCCTTGCGCGCAAAAGTGTTTTCGATGTATATTTCATATATAGGCCCACACAGAAAAAATTTTTGCAAAAAATTATTCAATTAAATAATTAATTGGTGTACCTTAATTATTCAATTAATTTTTTGTTTGCTGCAATTAATTTTTTTAATCAAAACCCATAAAATTAAATGTTTGTGGATGTGTGGTGTATTTTTTAGTTTATACAATTAATTTTTTTAATGACTAAATTTGTGTCCCATGACTCGAAAATACAAATCCGTTAATTGATATGATCAATTCCTTTGCAGGGGCAAAATAAGTAAAATATTTAATTGTCTGAACGCATTGTTTAATTAAAGTCGATTTTCTATTTTTTCTGTGCAGATAAAAACAACAAAACAATTTGTAAAGAAAAGTTTAACCAAATTATTGTCACTGACAATTATATTATGGGTAAGTTAGTTTCTTTAAATATAGTTTTGTTGGTTGTGACCATAATAAAACATGTTTTTTCTGCGTGTGTGTAGATGCTTTTTTTGTATTTAACTTCTTTAGTAAATTTGAACCTTATGACATGTTTAAAATGACATAATGTCCATTTGCAGAGTGTCTTACTGCCTGTTTTTAGAAACCGTGATCAAGTGAGAAATTGTATTGAAAACAAAAACAAATTTTCGTTTTTAATTGTTGTTTTCAATATAATTGTCCATGGATCCTATGCAACTTTTTGGAGCGTCACAGTGTCCATGGGCACTATGTCACTGGACGTTATGATATGGGATATCATTAAGACTAAAGTTGTGATTTTATTTTAAGTTATAACACAGACTAGACTATAATTTTTAATGTAGAGTAGTCAACTGATTAGAATATAAACGACTTGCTTTGACAATAGATATGACAAATGATTTAAGTCGAGATTCGATTATATTCCAGATATATTAAGACCCTTGTTGACACCATGTTTGAATGCAACCCTCATATGCATGTGTGTTTTAAATGGATAACTAATTTAACAATTATATGGTTGTCGTTAACAGTAATATGGTTAAATTAAACATATCATGTTTAAAATTGTCTTTAAAACTAGTTTAAACAGGTTTTCCTCTGCGTGTAGTTCAAGTTTAAGAAACTTCTGTGAAAGTAGAAAAACTGCCATTTCTTTCATTTCTTTATTTGTCTTAAGCCAAAAAACAACTGTTGTTTTTATTTCTGATTCATTGAATGTAAACTGTCGCTGTCAGACAAACTCATAAAGCGAAAAGTTGTACACAAATTTTCGTTTTTTGTTCGACAGTTTTTGGTTTCGACTGCAGTTTTTTAAACCCTGGTTCCATTCTCATATCTGGTCACTGAACAATTTAAAAATTCAGATTAAGAAATATCTAAAACATTTTAGTTTTTCTCTACACAAATTCTTTATTTAGTTATTTTTCTATATTTTCAAGCTCTTAATTCTGTTTACTTACATCAGCTGTGTATTTGTACCAGTACAACTAAAATAATATCTCAATTTGTGTGTGTAAGTGCGCACAAGAAGGAGTTTCCTTCAAATAAGAGTCTGTAAATGTAAAATATTGTTGTTTTTTTTCTGTGTTTTTTTTCCTCTGAATGTTTGTTATTTAAATCGATTATTTCATAATATTGTTGTCCTTTTGTTTCGGCAAAAGTTGTTTAAAACATCCCAGCAAACGATTTGAGTATAATGGAAATTTCCCTGAAATGCAACAGAACTGTTTAAATTCCATGTATAAGAAGTGTAGAACCAAGGGCTGCAGTCTTCAAATTTTATAACCTTCACGACAGGTGGATGGGTTATGTGTTTAGCCCAATTATGAATAAAAATTCCCGGGTTGTTTTCCCCTTTTGTCATTTTTACAATTGAATTAACATAGAAGAATGGGAGAAGGGAGAAAACTCCTGGGATGTTTTATTGCTCTGATTGTCTTTCCATTTGTAATTTCTACAGCTCTTTTGAGTAGAGAAGTTGTATTAGCTAATTCCGTCTGTCCGTGTATGGTAAAATGTGTTCTCCGAAGACCCCAGATAGAATGAAGACTAGTTTGTTTTATATTTATATCACGTATAGTCCAGAATAGTATTCTATTGAGTCAGATCGGTTCACAAGTGGCTGAAATATTAGCAAAAAAACTAAGACTGCCTCCAATTTTAACTTTAACCTTAATTTTTTTTGGGGCGTCTTATAATCTTATGCCTGTATTCACAAAATTTTTTTTAGTTTAATAAAGGTTTAAAGAACAAATTTACTATGAAAATGATCCTTAATAAACGTATGTAAAATTTAATAATCGTTTATGAATACGGGGGTTCAACTTTATTTTTCTCTTCTCCTTAAGTAAACTTGTTAAAAATTTAAATGGTCAAAAGTTATTGGTTACAGTAAACTCAGCTGCCTGTGTTATGCTTCCATATTCAAATACAAATTTTTTTCCGAATTTCCAAAAAACTGCACACTTTTTACAATCTCCAACTTTCATAAGCGTTTTATTGCTTAACCTCGGAATGGATTTGCTTTTAACATGCTTCATATCTTTTACTGATTGGTTTTAAGCCAAAAAGCAAAACATCATACTACCAATTCGAATTTCAATAAAGTTACACGTTTTTTGTAATTTATTACAGAAATTACAAAAACTGGAGATTACAGCCTTTGTCTCTATACTCCTAAGTTGGATTTAGTAGACGTTTTATTCGAGATTCTTTAAAACTTAACCATGTTTCTGAAAAACTAATTTGCTACAATAAATAAAGTTGTTTTAAATCTTTCTTCTGCTGTTTCTACTACAATTATTGAAATACTTGAAACATTTCTATTTAATTTAGATTTCTAGCAAAATTTATAGAAAATATTTGCAAAGCATTTTCATTGGTACATATTTAAATAAGAATTTGGTTTTATTTGCAACACGTCGAATACTCGTAACGTCTTTGAGTTAAATCATTCTTATAGAAACACAAATACTTACTGAAAGAGTTTTACAAACAACACATTTAATTTTAACCAGTTTCAACAATTATATTGTTAAATTTGTTCTCCACCTTCCCTTCTCCTACCAAGCCGTTCTTTGCTTCTTTTATTTAAGTATGTTTGAAATTGTAAATGAATATAAATTTTAAGTAAATAAAATAATTTGCAGCAAATACTACACCAACACTAGAATAATTTAAATTATTGGGGTTTTTTGCAAAAGTGACGGAAATTTGATTAAAATTTAAAAAACAAAATGGAAACAGCAAGGGAGTTAGCTAAGTGAGTTTACAAAGTGTTTAAAGCCTAGAAGCTTACTATTGTTTTTAGTTCTTTAAATAAAATTAATAATTGAAAATAAGGTTTATTTATCGTTGTGTATTTGAAGCAAGTTTCGTTGTGTGAATAAAGTACGAAATCTTTAATTGATTAAAAAATTAAGTGAGTCTTTGGGGGCAGAAAATTTAATTAATTCTCGGCTAAAAGAGATATAATAAAGGGGTATATATATAACCCTTTTTCGAGAGTTTTCGTAATTCTTGGGTAACAAATCACTAGTTGAGAAAATTGCGATTTTTCGTTTTCTTATTTTGAGAAATTCTTTAATAAGACACTAAAAACTAACGGTTGTCTTCTTAATAAAATAACTTCTGTTTGCATTAATTGGCATATTAATATTTATTAAAATCCCGAATTTAAAATCTCGTACGCGAAATCCTGAATTCAAAATCCCGAACTAGAAAATCCCGAATCAATAACTAAAGCTTCTTTGCATAGCTTCACTTAAAGCTGAAAGTCCACACCATGTGGTCATGCGTAGATGTGTATGATACTGCTAGCAGGGTTAAAATGAACAGGGTTTAAAAAACTGCAGTCGTAATTAAAAACTGTCGAACAAAAACCAAATATTGTGTATAAGTTTTCGATTTTTGAGTTGGTTTGACAGCGACTGTTTACATCTTTAGAATCAGAAGTAAAAGCAACCGTTCTGTTTTGGCCAATGACAAATGATGAAGGGGGGAAAATGGCAGTTTTTCTACTTTGACTGCAGTTTTTCAAACGCTGTTGATTTCAACCCTGCTAGCATTTGAAAGATCGCTTTTTCAAAAATCATCGGGATGAGGCTTTTTTGTGTACTTTTAAGGATTAAAAACTGGTCAGTTATTTACACGTTTAAAAATCGACACTAAAATGATCCGTGCTTATGATTTAAAACACAATAACAAATACTATTAAAAAAACAGTCGAAAATGTATCTTAACTAATAACAAAACGAATCCTAAATGACTCTTAAAAAAGGGTCGTGGGTGGAACAAAAGTATCATTCATGATCAGAAAATGAGCGCATATTCTGGTATTATAATCGCGCTAAAGAGTCAAAAAAGACTCTAATATGATTACAAAATTCAAAAATTCTAGCTTGGAAAGAATTCTTAAATGAATCTTAAGCTCATCAAATCATTTCTTTCTGGCTGGTCCATAATTGCCCATGGGTCTCAAATAGTATACAATCCTAGAGTTTTTCTCGAAATAGAGGAGAATATCATATGGTCGGGCTTAACCGCCTTTACTTTCTCACTAGTTAATTTTGCAACTTTAAGTAACACACCCAATGTCTACACTAAACTTACTGCCTAAAGATTACACAATTTAATAGAATAATCCTTTAACTAGTTCTTCTTTCAATATTTTAAAATTAATTCTTATCTGTATTCGTGGTTTTAAATGCCATCAATGCCTTTAATTAAAGTTGTAATCTTTTATATTAAAAACACATTATTTTAATTACAAAACCGCTGTTAAATACCAAAGAAAAATTAATTCACTTGTTTTTTTTTTAATTAAGAAACGCTTCGGCTTTATTTTATTTTTGTTTTAAGTATGTACATACTATTGTACATACCATATATTTTTACATAAACTAAGTGATGGCGCGTTACTTAACGTTTTCAACTCTAGTCAATTACATAAAATATCTGTCCACAATTTTGACATAATATTGCATTCATTATACACGCTTTCTACTCTGTATTTTATATATTATGCAGATGTGGCAACAAAAGTATGAGGCTATTTTATGAGTCCAGGATAAAAATAAAAGAAAAACCTATGGAATTTGTGGTTTTTCGGCGTGTGGCAAAAAAGGGCAAGTGCGAGCAGAACAGTGTGGAAACATAGTCGGCGACGTTTACATGGTATGCCCGAGCAGTACTAGATATAAAAGTCAAGTGTTTAATTAAGTTAATTACCTGTACATATTTTTGTTTTTTTTTATTGCGCATGCCACACCTTTGTGGCACGTTGAAAAAACGTGTTCAAGTCTCGTTAAAATCGGCCAAACATAAAAAATATTGTTATTAAAATAAAAAAAAGTTAAAAATATGCTTATAAAGGGTGTTTTTTTTAAGCCTGATAAATTTTATTCGAATAATCAATAGAAGGCTTCATCAATTAAAAATGGTTTCGCATCTGTTCTTTGCGAAACGCATTTTGGATCACTTTTTTCAGCATTGCTGGTCGTTTTTCACGGACAACACGAACAATGTTGGCTTCTAAGGCGTCACTTGTTGCTGGTTTATCAGCATTAACCATTGCCTTAACGTAACCCCCCCCCACCCCTTCAGGAAAAAACCGAATGGTGTCAAATTGCACGAATTTGGGGCCAACTGAGTGGTCCAGTTCTAGAAATTAACTTATCGCTATATTTTAATTTCAGTAAGCACGAAGCGCCATCCTGCTGAAATCACATCTGGCCTAAGTTGATGGCATCCATATTTAAAAATAAACCATCATTGATAATGCTGCGGTAACGATCTTCAATAACCGTAACGCGAGCTCCCGCTAAATTTTTTGAAGAAATAAGATGCGATGAGCCACCAAACGGTGCATTTTTCTGGATAAAATGGAGTCTAAAGGGACTTTTGTGGATTTTTCTAAATGCTTATGCGGCAATTTTGTAATAGGCAAACTAGTGGCCTAATAATGGCGGTCGTGCTCGAATAATTTTTCGACTCGAAATCCATTTTACTTCGATACTGAATAGATCGAAATTTTTATTTTAGTATTTATTTGAGTTTTTACAACACTCCAAATATGACATAGATTTCTTAAGTTTCGACTGAAAGAATTAAAAATAAAATTGCTTTCGAATCGCAAAAGTATACTATCACGGCTACCAGAATGAACCTCCGAATTAAATGGGGGTTATTGAAGTTATAAAAATCACAAAGCCGTCTATGAGTTGGGCGAATCGATGACTGAACTTTAATAATTTGGTAGCTTTGTTTAAGATGAAATCTACTCATGATAATTTAAGAGAGTAAACTGATTATAAATGACAAAAATTGAGCGCAGTTTAACAGTTCGTTTGACAGCTAACCCTTTCGTATGTTTTTATCGAGGTTAAAGAAAACACCCTTTACATACATATACTGCTTACAAAATTTACTATAAACAAAAATTTAATTTCAAAGGAAAAGTGTGTTAACAAATGCATTGTTTTTCACAAAGAGGTGACCTTAAATTAAGCTAGTTTTATGTACTATTTAACCCTAATTTTTTTTTGTTTGAAATAAAGTTATTTTGTTTGCTTCGTAAAAGAATTTTTCGATTTATATTGATTTTTTCTTTTCTATAAGGAAAACTTTGTCATTGCTTTCATAGCTGTCACTTAAAACCAACTAAAAAGTTGAACTCTTTTTTATTCTCTGTAGAAAGTTTGTAATTAAAAAGTCAAAAAAAAAAAAAAAATCAATTGACTTTTCTATAGTCAGCTTGAAAATAGTTTGTTTTAAACTTTTAGTCATAGATTTCGGAAAAGCAAAGTTAAATATTAAACAAACACAGACAAGTTGTTGCCGAGAATGGTGGACAAAAGTTCAATATTGTTTAAAGCCATGGGTTTTTGGTTGTTAATTATTAATTAATTAAACTGACTATCGCTTAGACTTTAGGCCGCAAAGTTGTAAAGCAAATTAAAAAGTTTTGTTTGCTGTCGATTTGGGTCTACAGTTGTGTATTTTTAATTATATTGCCTTTTTTAGGTTTAACGCGTTCACGACCGAAGCGATCAGGCTGGGGGTGGCCACAAACCAGATGATAAATTTCCACGAAATGAATTAACTCTTACTCAATATTAGAGTTTATGTTTTTTTATGTGTTTTGTGGAGTTTGTGACGTCAGAGATAGTATGACGCTTATTCGCGTCGCCGGTTTATGGAACGAAATTCGTTGTATAAACCGCAGGTCGCACATATGCGTCACTAAAATAGTGTAAACTAAATAAAACTAAACGAAAAGAAATATTGTTTTTGCAATTTATTTATTTTCATACATATTACTTTTCAATATAAACTAAAAAAAATAACAATTCATTCAAAAATAACACAAAAAATTCAAAACTATATAAAAAAAACACTGAAAAATTAAATAATTGCAAAAAAAACAAAACCAAACAGAGAAAATAACAGCTTGGTACTTCCCCTAAACCAAAAAAAAAAATCAATAGAATCTGTACACCAATATAGAAACTATAATACATGAAGTACAAAACAAATTGCGACGCATATAAGCGTCCTCGGTTTATGGGAAAACCCGCATGACGCATATATGCGTCGTGTGGTCGTCAACGCGTTAACACTAAAAATTGTCTTCGCTAGAACGAAATTACTTAACAGGCTCTTTAATAAAAATATGTTTTATATTAAAAAAAAGACAACAATGTATTATATACTTTTTAATAGTATTTTGTATAAAAAAAGATGGCTTTATGTCTAAAAGTATGCTTTAAGAAATTGTAGATATTTTTAATGGTTTAAAAAACTTTTAAGTGCTTGATAATAAAAATATATCTTCCTTTAGGCTTTTAAAATTTTTAAAAAAATGTAGCCAATTTTTAGGTTGAACTTTAAAACAATATTCATGTTTGATCTGCAATTAAGTTCTTAACTATGCTTAAAATTATTAGAAATAAGCGTAGTTAAAGGAAACAAAGTAGTGTCCGGCCGAAATATAGTTTTCGGACAGAATTTCAAGCCGACCACGATCTTCGGTAGGTTTTTTAAACTAAACACGAACCTATTTTAAATTTAAAATTTTTGTATTATTTATATTAAATGTAGTTTATTCGACCTTTATTATTATAATATAACTAAATTTTCAAGCTTGAGGTCAACAATGACGTGAATTCTTTTTAAGTCTGACACTGAGAATGTAGCACAAATTTATAAAAATAGAAACGGAAGTTAAAAATTTATTTTTATTGTAATAGATCAAGTTTGATTTGAAAAATATTTTTGTATTCAATTGAAAAAATTTTTTAATATGTCATTTTAATATGTATATTGTTTAGTTTGTTTGTTTAATAAGAAAAGAAAAAACCCTGAAGAAGGCACTCAAAGAAGTGCCGAAATATTGGTTAAAATAAACGTTTAAACCTTTTTATATAAAATTAAAAAAAGACCTCAAGCTTGAAAATTCAGTTAAATTATTTTTGTATTATAATTTGGAAAAGTAATTTTTCTTGATTTTTGTGTTGTTTCTTGCTTCTTCGGTCACCGGGGAATTTTTTGACAAAAATAAGAAGCAATCGTGATTTTCTTCTTATATCTCAGTCATTTGTGGGATAATCTGGCTAACTTTCAATAGCAAACTTCAACGGAGTATATGAGACGACATAAATATATAACAACATAGACCCCAACATTTCTGTGGTCTTCGAAAACCTCATTTCAACAAACACACGGACATATTCGCAGATGAACTTATTTCAATTAACTTAAAAGGATTCAGAATTTATACATACTTTATAGGGTCCAACATCAATATCGTTGGAATTACAAACGGAATAACAAACTTATACATAACCTTTCCACCTTTGGTGAAGGGGTTAAAAATAGACAGATAAAAATGAAAAACGTAAGGCAGCTGTTAAATAAGAAACTTAACTCCATGATTCGGGAAATGATATATAAACCCTTGAAAAATTGTATAGAGCCAACTGTGTTCTCTTAAGCCAGGACTGTGCAGTCGTCAAGAAATAGTTCTAGCTCCGCCACCATTCGCTGAAATTTTTTAAGTACAACTCCAACTCCGACTCCTTCTCTAACTTTGAAGCTTAATGTATATGAGACTGGTCCTTATTTGAATTTAAACTCTTATAATGCAGTACCTTTTAAATGGTAAAATATAGCAAGAAAATGGTTCTGTACAAATTTCAAATCGGTTTTTTTTATTTTTACACGTGCCAATTTGAGCTTTTATGTAGATATTAACAGATGGAGAATAGACTGGTCCTTATATCTCAATTTTTTTTTTTTTTATTTTGAAAAATATTAGAAATTTTTTTTAGCCGGCAAAATATGTAGTCGGTACCGCGAGTTTTTGTGGGTACTTCGACTCCGAATCCAGTACAAAATCCTTAAACTTAGACTCTTTAACTCCGAGTCCACAGCCCTCTCTTAATCTAGTATTGAATCTTGTTTGAGGCTTAAGAATAGGGGAGACTCCACCAATTGAGCGTTAAGCATTCCTAATTAATGTTTTTTTTGGCTTGGCCTTACTCTAAAATTGTGTTATGGTGTTTTCTTTTCTACAAAAAAATGTGCTTTTTTTAAAAAAAATTCAATTTGGTGTCTTTTTCTTTAAAATTTTGCTACCGAAAAGGGTGGCTTGTTTTATTCTAAAAAAACTCATGCTTTTCGGGAGCAAAATTTTTTAGAAACAGACACCAAATTGCATTTTTAAATAAAAAGGCAAATTTTTTTGTAGAAAAGAAAACACCATTATTTTTATTTTATTGAGCACTTCAGACGAGAAAAATATTTAAACCAATATGTAGATTATTTTCTCTCTCTCTCTTCATATTCTAGTCGTCTTTATATCAAAGGTATCAGTTTTTTGGCGGAATATACTTACAAAATCGTACTCTTTTCACAATTACATTACACTGACAGACTTTTCAACTACTTTTAGACTCATGTAGCCGGGAGTAAGAGTAACGTTGCAAATCACCTGATTCATTTTGTTGTGTTTAAAGAAATAGGAACGATTATAGTTCGCAGTAAGAAATAGATTGGTCTTACTTTTTTACGGTAAGGTTACTGTTACTGTTACTCCCGGCTAACTGAGCCTTTAAGGCTTATGTTTGGAGAAAAGTAGGAATTTTAACAATTTATCTTATGGTTCTCGTTTTTATATTACTTATGTTAAAACAAGTTCACTTTATACTTCAAAAACTAGTTTTTTCTATTTGAGTTTTTTAATTTCTTATTCTGCTTAAATTTTTCTGTTATTAGTTCAAGTCTAAAGTGCAATTCCCTTTAACTTTGCAATTATAAATTTAAAAAAAAAAAAATTATTTTACTCTTTTACACATTTTCTAAGTTTCAAAAGCAAATAATTGTGTTATAGCTTTTGTGTTAAGTTCAACTTGTATATTTTTCTTTTCTCCTTATTCTTCCAAACTATTCCTCTGCTGCTGATGTTAGAACTGTGACTGCTACTGTCACTGTTTAACTTGTACCACTCGATTTTGTATTTGTAATTACAATTGTTTATTTTATCACAGCAAAATGCTTGTTCATCGTTCTTTATCCTTATACTTAAAGTTTTTTTTTGTTTGTTTGTTTGTTTGTTTGTTTGTTAGTTCTTACCAACGACTTTTAATTGGCATTCTAGTAATTAACTGTGTTGTTATAGTTGTTATAGTTGTTATTGCTATTTTTGTTTATTTTTTTTTTTTGGTTTGTATTATTACAAGTATTATGTAGAAGACGACACAAATAATTGATGCTTTTGCCAGTGACACTCTATGCCAGGGATGGAAAATTTAGATTTCAAAATTGAACCGATTGTTTACCCAAAGAGTATTTTTTTGAAAAGAAAAGTATTTAAGTTTTAAATAAAGGGTGTTTTTTTGGAGTGTTACAACTTTGAGTTGGCATCACTGCTTTATTTTACCACCCATTTAACAGTTGATGGTTGCTTTTTGTTTAGTTTGCTTTGACATTTTATTATGGATCGACTTACACCAGAGCAACGCGTGCAAATTGTTGAAATTTTTAATCAAAATAACTGTTTTTAATTCAAAATTAAAAAAATTCTATATTTAGTTTTCCGATAAAGCCCATTTCTTATTGAATAGGTACGTATATACATAACAGTTGAAGGGAGAAGAATCCACAAGCTTTTGTCGAGGCACCATTACATCCACAGAAAACTAATGTTTGGTGCGCTTTATGGGCTGGCGGAGTCATTGGCTCATATGTCTTCAAAAACGATGATGGTGAGAATGTTACTGTCAATGGGGAACGGTATAGGAACATGATTCGAATTTTTTTCGTACCTTGTTGTTTAAATCACTTTTTACTTTAAATTATTTGCTTTATTTTTTTATATTTATTTTCCGTCGTAAGCAAAAGGCAACAAAATTGTGGCAGGACTATCGGCGTCTGTATTCATTCAAAACAAAACAAAAATTTAAAATAAATGTTTGTACGAAAAAATTTGTGTTGTATATTGGTAAATACAAAACGGAAACAAAGTGTGTGTTTGCCAAGCATTTTGTGTGGTTTATTTTATCCTTTAGTAAGTTATGTATGATTGAATACATATAAATATAATTATACATTACCTCTTAAATCGATGCTTTTTTGGGCTCGGTACTGTATAGACTAGCTCACCCATAATAGGGCTACCGGGTCACCCGAGGGCAAAGTTACATATGAAAATATGAAAATCTAAAATTAGTTTCAAAATAATTTCGTGATAGTAAAAAAAACTAAAAAAATCGTGCATTTAGGAAAGGTACTTTTAATGCCCAACAGGAAGGTATGGTACTTGCTATTTAAAAAAGTACTAAAAAATTACAATTATACTGAATTTTCCATGGCTGCTCTAAGTTAAGGTTTCTTTTTAATGAACTGCTTGAGAAAAAAGTGGTATTAAAAATGCAGTGAAGAAAAAAGAAATTGAATAAAGTGTACGTTTAAGTTTGAGACGAATTAAAAATATCCCTATTACTAAAAGCATTTAAAAAGAGCAAATGCTTGGTCACGTTAGATTTTGATAATAAAAATTTTACAAATTTTATTGAGATATGTAAAAATAAGTTTTGATGCAAATGTTTTCTCTTCATACTGAAACCTCAGGCATTTGAGTTTCTGGTGCAAAATGTTGCAAGTACATTTGGTTCCTTAAAGATAAAGGATACTGCAGGACTAAATTTCCATTACGTTCAAAGTTGAATAGGTTTCCCACTCATTCTAATGGTTGGAAATAGTATTTAAATTTTTAATAGTACGTTACAGAACCCCACACTATACAACTGCTTCCTCTGCTGGAGTGCCAGCTCAACTCAGTTTTTTTTTCTCAAATCATGGAAGTAATAGTTATATCCATCTGATCCTTCGATGCTCAATTTCTATTCATCAGTAAAAACCACAACTTTCCTGGCAATAATGTATTTCCATTCCTGTACACTCCACGTCATGTACTCTCTCGCATATTGCAACCGATTTTCCTCATTTAAGGGGGGCTTTTTCTTTTATTTTCGCCACTGCAAGTGTTCACAGCTTAGAATGGCTCTATGTTCTGTTGGGATACTTGCTTGTATGCAAGCTTTCGAATTAATTTTTGATACCGTACTTTGGTACAGTTCCTGTTTTTATAACTTTGAATGTAGCGCATTCGTAATTTTGTTTTTAACTTCAAAGTTATTTTTAACAGCAAATGAGTTTGTATTTCCATTAACCCCCCACAAGAAAGCAAATATTTTTCAATTTTTTTTCAGAACATGGTTAGTTTTTTTTTTGTAATTTTCGTTGAACTGCACAAGATGTGCGTTATAGATTTATATTGTTTTTTTTTTGTCGTTTTTTGTCGCTTGCTTCCTTGGCACATTTATTAATAATTAATAAACAAGCTAGGAAAAGTTTAAAATAGCAACGTTTTTTCGTTACATGATCCTTTCAAAAAGAAAAAAAGGATAGAGAAGAAAAGTAATGAAACAACATTGACTGTTGACTTGACAAGTTTCTAATTAGGGGATTGATATTGTAAGAAAACTCATTGACAAAAACAATGTTTTTTATTGAAAAAAAATAGGTTTCTTTTAAACTTCCTTAGCCTTTATTGCTTATCAAATAAAATAACATTTAAAAAAGTTTAAAATGTTTAGAAAAAGAAATGTTTCCCTTTTCTGATATTTATATTTTTTTTTGTTTGTAAATTTCTCCTTGATGTTTTTGTTTATTAATTATTAAAACATTTAAAATTTTTTTTTTTGCTGAAACTTTTTTCCGCTTAATAAAATGTTACCCAACTAAATCAAAATACTCACTCACTCACACACACTCTCAGGGCTCTTGAAGTTTAAGAGGGGGTTCAAGATGTTGTTTTCTCTTTCTGGTCGATAGCATCTTTGATGTTTTCAGTTGCCTTTTTAACGTCATTTGCTTTGCTTCGTACGCGACAAAAAAATAAAAAGCTGATCAATTATTTAAATTATCAGCTTTATGGTTAAGTGTGTCTTTAGGCTGCGTAGGAGTTTATTAAAAACCGTCATAAATACAGTTATTTTCCTTTTTGTTACGCCCATTTAAATTCTTTAGCATTTTTATGGCTTCAAATGTATAATTAAACAATATCATTAGTTAAATTAATAGAACAACATGATTGTTGCTTTTTGTGTTGTTCAGAACAGCACAAGGACATAAATAGATAGGAACCTTAACAGAAGTAAAACAAACAAAAAAAAAAAATAAAAAAAACAAAGAAACAGAACTAGAACGGAAATATAATAAAACATAACATTATCTGCACTAAATGTAAGCTAGAACATAACTTATATTTAACTGAACTTAAAATAAATTCGAATTAGAACCGAACTTGAACTGAACTAGAACTGGGTTTGAACTAGAATTGAACTAGTACAGCAACACAACAGCACTATAATGCTGCATTTTTCTGCATTTTTTCTTCATTGCAAACGGTTGAGTTTATATCTGTGCTCTATAAAAAACCTGAAAAAAACTATCTAAAATTTAAAAAAAAAATCAAATAAAAATATCAAAAATATAAATAAAGTGCCAATAACTTTATGTGAGAATATTAAAATATTTAATACCCTAAAAACTATTATTTTTCATAAAAATACTTTAAAAAGTTTATAGAAATAAAAAGAAGTTTTAAAATTCATACAAAAAATAAAAACAACTGTGTACCTATTTAGAAAACAAAAGTGAAAAAAATGAGTGAAAACAATTTTTGTAACCAATGCAAAAAAGAAATTACTACAACAAACTATGTTAAATGCTACAATTGCAACTTTAATTATCATTTTACTCCATGCTCTCCACTCTCAGAAAGTACTTATCTCGGAATGTATGGCGAGAGGAAGACTTCATGGAAGTGTCACATATGCAAGCCGAGAAGTCGATCACCCAATAACGTTTACCAAGCTATTGTTTATGACGAGCACAACAATAAAAAGCAGGCAAGAACCGATGACGAGTATGAGAACGAGGAAAATTACCAAAATAAAAAATTTAAAGAGTCAATGTCATTGACCTCCGTCAACACAAAGCTCTGTTCTGTACAAACTGATGTCACAGAACTAAAATCGGATCTTAAAGAAGTTAAGAGAACAATAGAACAACTCTCAGTTAATGTAAATACATCCAACATACAAATAAAAGATGAAATTCAATCGGCATTAACAACAATAACAAACACTCTCACAACTCTAGTTACTCAAGTAAAAGAATTGACTGAAAAAGATAAGCAAAGAGAAACACAACTTCAAAACATGGAAACACGTATTAATACATTGGAACAACATATGATAAGCCGAAATATTGAAATTAAGAACATCACAGATGAACAAATATCTGCCTATGACGTTGTTAAAAAAATTGCAGCGTCTTTAAATGTTGATATTGCTGAAAGAGATATAGTTAACGCGTATCGTTTAAAAAAACAAAGAGATAAAGCCATAATAGAATTCTCTTCGTCTGGAAAAAAGGCTGAGTTCATGAAAAAAATTGGTAGACATAGAGTCGATGCAACTGTAATTACAAATAGCATCAGCAACACCGAACATCAAACCAGCTACATTTACATCAACGACCAGCTAACATTTAATAATCGTCGTCTTTTATGGTTAGCCAAAACAAAAGCGAAGGAAGCCAATTGGCGGTTCGTATGGATACGTAATGGAAACATCTTTGCTCGCAAAAATGAAAACTCTCCACTATTTTTAATAAAAAATACAGCAGATATTGCCACAATTAATAATACCAACTAGAGGTCAATTTTTATTTTAATTTTTTTTTATATAAAGTTCAATATTAATTCAAACATCTAAATGTTAAAATGAATAAAAATCAAAAACAAACGATTGATAATTTTAATCAAATAAACAAGAATTTTCTAAGTTATCCCAATTCATTAATATTTATGAATATTCGTTCTCTAAGACTTAACTTCACATCTTTTCTCACGTCAATAAATAATATAATAAACAATATAAAATGTATAATATTGGTTGAAACAAACATAACAGATATTGAAAATAATTTTTATAGTATAAAGGGTTTTAACTCGGTATTTGTCAATAGAAAAAATAGAGGCGGTGGAATCGCAATTTACATTGCAGAACATATAGCGTTCACCAATATCTCTACTAGTGCCAACTTTTTTGAAATAATACAAATTGATTTAAACATTAACAACAAGATCACATCTCTTTTATCCATCTATCGCCCCCCGCATGAACATATTCCATCGTTTATCACTGAAATTGATGTTATCTTAAACAACATAAAGAAAAAACAAAACATCATACTAATAGGAGATGTAAACATAGACATAAAAAGAGCAAATAACACAACAACAAACTACCTGAATATGATAACAAGTAATGGAATGCAATGTATGGTAAATGAGAGCACGCGAGAAGATGTAAAAAGAAACACGAGCACATGTATCGATCATATTTTTATAAAAACAAACAATGCAAAAACAAAAGCTCATGCCTTAATAATAACAACAACAATATCTGACCACTACTCGCTGTTTTTATGCGTTGATGATAATGTAAACAAGCAGGTATCGGAAAATAAATACGAAATGTGTCAGGGACAGCAATATAATAATTACAAAATAAGCAAAAATATAAGAGAAACAAATTGGAATGAGCTTGTAAATCAAACATCAAATACTAACAACCTTTACGAAAAAATTTATGATACGTTTAATCAAATATATACAAATTCAACTACAAAACAAAAAATAAGCAAAAAAAGATCGACAAACCCGTGGATTAGTCAAGAAATTATAAAAAATTGTGATATAAGGGATAAACTTTTTAAAAAATGGCGAAATAATAGCAAAAATAAAAAATATGAACAAGAATATAAAACATTTCGAAATATAATAAACAAGAAAATTATTTATGAAAAAAATAAATATTATAAAAATAAATTTATCGAAAATAGGAACAATATACGTGCAACTTGGCAAATAATTAGTGAAATAATTGGAAAAAGAACTACTAATATCGATAGCTTTATAATAAAACATTTTAAAAACGAAAACTTGAAAGATATTTTAAATAATTTTGCGTTGAACTTTAGTACAAATGTTAAAAAAATAATGCATAAATGTCACATAAAAACAATCGAGAATATCAATACAAATATACAAAACTCAATATACATTGAAAGCATTGCGGAGGAGGAAATATTTTACATAATTAAGTCTCTAAATACTCGAAAGGGCGCAGGAGCAGACAACATACGCCCAAAAGATCTAAAGCTAAATGCAAGTTTTCTGACCCCAATAATTACAAAATTAGTAAATCTAAGCCTGGAATGTGCAATTGTACCAGACCTACTTAAAATGTCGTTAGTGCGGCCAATATATAAGAGCGGAGAAAAAACAGATGTAAACAACTATAGACCTATTTCTATCTTATCTGTAATAGATAAAATTCTGGAAGAAATTGTTGTAAGGAGACTTAGAAGCTTTTTACAAAAATATAAAATTATTGATGCTAACCAGTATGGATTCCAAAAGGAAAAAAATATAAATAAGCTTTTAGGAAACTTCTCTTCTTACATAAATGAGTGCTTAAGCAAAAATATGCATGTTCTTGTTCTATACATTGATTTTAGCAAGGCATTTGACACACTATCGCATAGCAAGATGATTCAAACTCTCGAAAGAAATGGTATCAGAGGAAGCACATTAAAATGGTTTGAAAATTACCTAAAGTGTAGGTCATATTGTGTTAAAATTAACAACACTTTAAGTAGCAAGGTATTATATGATTGCGGAGTGCCACAAGGATCCAAACTTGGACCAATTCTTTATATAATTTATGCAAACGAAATGATGAAATGCCTGAAGGAAGGAACAACCTTTGCATATGCAGATGATACTGCCATAATTGTCGCTAACAAAAATATAGAAAATGCTTTAGAAACGATGCAAAGACAATTAGATATTGCTGCGAAATGGAGCCATGACAATGGCCTTATTATTAACGCAAGCAAGACAAAAGTAATGCACATCAAACCTACTCACCTAGTTCACTCACATATAGAACTAAAATTTCATAATACAGAATGTCTACATAAACAAGCAAATCATAATACAAACTATAATGACAATTGTTCAACTACTATAGAAATGGTTTATTCATACAAATATCTTGGAGTATATGTTGATCACAAATTCAAATGGAAGACGCACATTGAGAACCTACAAAAAAAACTTCGTCAATCCTCATATATGTTATATCACCTTAGTAATTGTTCCACTTATAACGTATTACGTCAAGCCTATTTCTCTTTGGCTGAATCATATATTCGCCATGGAATAGCTGCATGGGGAAACGTTAAATATAGCAGCACGCTACAAAGAATACAAAATCAGATACTCAAAATATTATGGAAAAAGTACCAATACGATACCAAAAACACAAACTTAAATAATAATTTCAATAGCTCTTTAAATACACATAACAACAACTTAACACAAGAAACCGTAGACTCTAACAACACAACAAACATAATTTATAGAAACGAAATTCAAATAACACAAGCAAATAATGCAAATAACATAGATAACACAAACATTCAAAATCGCCACAGTAAAACTCCAACAAATCTGGCCAAAGATCTTTATTTACTTAACGTGAAAAATATATACCACACAACTATAATCAAGGAATTTTCCAATGACACCAGATTTACACAACGCATTGATCATGGCCATAATACAAGACAACGTGCACGCGGAAGACTTAAAGTAGCCAGTTTTAAAAATGAGTACGGGAGAAGTACCCTTAATGTAATGCTGCCAACAGTTCTCAACAAAATACCAACAGATATTATTAATATGAAAAATGAGTTAAAAAAAAATAAATTGATAAAAAATCATTTTATAAGTTTGCAATGAAATTGAATTTTAATATCTAACTCTTTATTTTCTATATATAAAAGAATAAAAAAAAAAAAACAAAAAAAAACAAAAATATGTATATAAATAAGTATAGATATACGTATATGTATATAAATATATGTATGTATGAAAGTAAATAGCTAAATAATAGTTGTAATGAATTTTTTTATATATTACCTCCTGCAGACAAGCCTAAAGCTTTGCAGGTCTAGTATAAGAAAAATTTGTACACCAAAATTTTAAACTGAAATAAATGAAATTTAAATCTAAAAAAAAAAAAAAAAAAAAAAAAAAAAAGCTAGAACTAGAACTGAACTAGAACTGAACTAGAACTGATCCAGAACAGAACTAGAGCTGAACTAGATCAGAACAAGAACTGAACTAGAACTGAACTAGAACTGAACTAGAGCAGAACAAGAACTGAACTAGAACTGAACTAAAACTGAACTAGAACCACACTAGAACTGAACTAGAATTGAACTAGATCTGAACCAGAACTGAACAAGAGCTGAACTAGTACTAACTAGAACTTAATTAGTACTGAACTAGAAATGAACTAGAACTGAACTAGAACTCCACCACAACTGAACAAGAACTGAACTAGAACTGGACCAGAAGTGAACTAGAACTGAACTCGAACTGCACTGAAGCAAAACTGAAGTAGAACTGAAATAGCACTGAGCTAGAACTGAATTAGAACGAAACTAGAATTGAGCAAGAGCTAAACCAAAGTAAAATAGAACAGAACTTAAAATGAACGTTAACCTCAAATAAACACAACAGATCAAACTAGGAGAAAATAATATTGTATTAGGTAATAAACTTTTAAATTTCATTTTTTAACAAGAAATTTTTTTTTTTATTGACAAATTTTAAATTCATTATAATTTTTTAACATTTACTTGCCTTTAAGTTCTTGTTCATTTTAGCACTTTTTATTCCAGCTCATACATTTTCCCATGTCTTTTGCTGCATAATTTAACGTCCCGGTTTTTTCTTTTTTTTTTTGTCTATTATAAAAAAAAAACTAGGAAAATTTACATGATATTACTGCAGTTGTAGTTGAATTGAAAAAGACCATCAAAAAAGCAGTAACAGACAACGAAATGGTAAAGTGCTGAAGAAAGGAAGAGAGCGAAAGCTTCATACAAATACCACAATACATACAAATAGCTATTTGCTTTTCAAGCCATGTCAGCACATTACAATTTTTGCTAAACAAGATTTATGGTTTACTAACATTTTATTTTTATAGTGTTTTTGCTGCAAAAATACACTCATACACCAGTCAGCCAAACAACCTCAAAAGCACAGCTCAGAATATATAGGGAAAATGCATTAAAAGAGAACGAACAAAAAAACTGCACAGGATGTTTGTTATAGCGAATGTTTGTGTCTGTGTGTGTTTAAAAGTGTCAGTGTTCAGCAAGTGGATGTGTATGTTTGAGTGTGAAAAAAAACTATTCACTCTTACAAAAACATGACGTGGCTATGACTATCTGTTTTGTGTGGTGTCGTAGTCAGCGTCATACTTGACGTCCTTTTTATACTAGATATTTAGGCTTAGCTCCTACAAATATGCAATAGATTTTCTTCTAAGCATACACTCTTACATACGTAGGCCTTCTACTGCTTGTCTTGCTGGCATTACTTTTGGTCAACAGATGTGATCGTGTGTGTTAGTAAAAATAGAAAAAAAGCTTACGTATAACATAAGGGAATAGGAAATAAAAAGGCTGAGATGAAGAAAAAGAAACGAGAAAGCAATGAAATCATTTTACACATGCGAAATGTTCGTAAATTATTAGAAACAAAAATGGGGTTTTCAAAACAAGAAAAAAAATTTATATATATAAAACCAAACCGCCTTAGAGTATGCTTTAATTTATATATATTGTTTCTTACACAATGTAAATGTATGTGTTAAAAAGTGTTAAGTGTATGTTCTTCTCAGTAATGCTTCAACGGTTACTGGTTATTCCATCATTTAGCCATCATTCTTTAAAGTATTTAAGATGGGTATGTGGGCGTGTATGTTTGCAAATTCGTGTTATTGTATGCTTGGCAGACAGTCATTTCCTTTATAGGCCTTTATGTAATTACCTCTTGTTTCCCGTTTTTATAGTTTTCCGTTGGTTTCCTTTTCTGCATTTTTTTTACTTCTTCCCCAAGCAAACGACTACGGAAATATGCTTATGTGCTGCCAGGGATTGTAAAACAGTTGCTAAAAAAGGTTTAGTTGCTACAAAAAGCTTTTTTCAGCTACCTTTTAAATTTATTTCTTTACCTTGTACTCACTCGTAAGTGTATTTAGCCGGTAGTTTTCTCACAATTGTTTGTTTCAAATTTAAGTTTTCTTTTAATTCCTGCAAGTGGGTGTGCCTTATTTTAATTTTTTTTTTCAATTTTCCTCTTTTTCTTTAAAACCCACCTTTATTTGTTTAGTCGTTGTGTAGCTGCTTTACCAGAGTTTATGTTTATCGTGCTTAAGTTGTCAGCAGGCTCATGTTGTTACAACACAGTTTTAAAAGTCGTTAGCAAATACAAGAACACAAAAGAAAACACACACACACAATTGTATTACCAAAAGCAGAAAAAGCAAATAGAAAAAAAGTGTTAAAAACACTTGCATACATTTAGGCTTACAATCGAGATAACATGTTAAAAGCTCAATAACTTGTTCAACACAACGTTAAATATGTAACAACATGTTTGTTTGAAAATGTGGGTTTTTGAAGTTAAAAAGTAACAAAACATTTTAACAATGCTCTTAATATATTCTATTTATATATAAAGGGAAAACGAAAAAAGTTTTTCAATTGCAACTTATAGTTACAAATAAGAATTGATAGATACTTATCTAAACAATGTTCGTACTTTAAATAAAATAGGTTATTTGTGTTTTTTTTTTTTTGTTTATTTTCACTTTAAACGTATTTAAAGGAGATTATTTCTAGTTCAGTGCTAGTTTAGTTTTAGTTCACTTCTAGTAAAGTTCTAGTAAGTTCTGTACTAGTTTGGTTTAAGTTCATCCCTTTTTGGTATAGTTCGGTCCTGTTCAAAAGTTCTTGGCTTATTGGCATACGGCTTATCCTTAAGGCAATCCCAGGGAATAAAATCAGGCGAACACGGTAGAAATCGAAAACACGCGATATGATTGAATCGTCAAAAAGCTGCGTGAGCTGTGGCTTTGTGGCTGCGTGAGCTGTGGCATTGTTCTCCATCTCGGGCTTAAAAAGCGCTCAGTATTGGATACTATTTACAGAAACTTGTTCATCGCTTTCGAAAAAAAACATGTTCCAAAAAATAAATAAAAATATGTGCAGTTTAATGTTCATCAATTATTCTTGGATTTTAGGTGCCCTATATTCTGCAATTTTGCTAATTCACGTCACCATTGAGGTGAAAATATGTCCTTTTACTTATTATTCGATATGATAAGATCGTGTCTGAATAATCGAATGCTGACTTTAAAAATTAAGTTAAACAACTTTGGTTCTTTGGACTATGATGAGTCATTCCATCATAAATTTCCCAAGTTTTCAAAGTTAAATCTAAAAAAAACAAAAACAAAATAAGTCACCACATAATTTAAGTGAGAGTGAGCTTATGTGCTCAGTCGTAGTTAAGCTCTTAAGAGTTCTTAGTAATTTAGTTTCAGTTAACTTCCAGTTTAAATCTACCGAGCAAATTTTTTTGCATAATTTTAGGTTTTTATATATTTTGATAATTTTCGTACCAAATTGTTTTTTTTTTTTTGTATTTTATAATTTTATTTATATGTAGTTGTTTTAGAACTATTTTCTAATTTTAATATGTTAATGATTTTTTTATATTTTAGTCCGATTTTTAAATTTGTTTTAATTTAATTTGTTTTTTCTATTGTTTTTGACTTTGTTGAAATTTATGTTTAGTAATTATTTAATATTATTTGTTGTCGAAATTTGTTTGTTTTTTGTGGTTTCCATATTAATAATGGCGAACTTTAATTTGTATGTAAAAGCTACAGTTCGGTTGCAGAATTTTTTTATTGTTTATTTAGTAATTTGTTAACAAAACATTGAACAAATGCTGTTTTGTTACCACCAATTATAATTGACAATGATAAGCGAAAAACAAAAAAATGTCTAACATATTTTTAGGATAATGACTGTAATTTAAATTAGAAATTTAATTTAAAATATTTTTAACGAATATAAATTTCATTTTATAATTAGAATTTAATGTTTTTTTCCAAAAATGTTTAATAGTTTATTTTAACAATAGTTAAGAACTTAAAGCATAATTTTGGGATGAATTTAATTTTATTTAATTTAAGTTTTTTTTTTTTTTTTTTGCATAACTTTTGCAAAATCTTTACCTTTGTTTTAAAGTTTTGTTTTAGATTTTTTTCAATATTTCATTTAATTTTTAAACAGATGTATGTATATAAACAACATTTACACACATGTTAAGTTCCATACATCGTATGAACACTCATGTAACGGATGTTCTAACATCTACTCATGACATTGTCTGTGTGGACAAACAAACAAACATGCACAAACTCTCATGTAAAATAACAACATTCTAAACATGTATAATAACAAGTTCAAAACATGAGACATGCGAGTTACACCACCAATTGCAATATTACCAGCCTCACTATAGGCAGCAGTAACAACACTAAATAGAAATAATAATTACAATTTTAATGTTATCATGCCAAAAAAAAAAAAAAATTAAACCTCAAAATCAAAACCTTTTTAATTTTCGCTAAACAAAACATTATTAATAAATGAGATATTAAAGAGTTATGGTCAATATTATGGTGCACCCTAAAAGTAGGCTGAATTAGTTTAAATAAATGGAATTTGAATGAAAATGCGAAGAAGTTTTGTATTTGTTTTATTCAATTTGAATAAATTTAAAATAGTTATTTATACAATGCAGACTGAATGTAATTTAAAATTAAATCTCAAATTAAATGTTAAATGTTTAATATTTTTTACAAATCATCGCCTTTCCTTAAATAGATAGCATTGCTTAGTTTAAAAATCAGTCTTAAAGTATTTTTTTTTAATAAATTTGAACAAATAAACGGCATTTTGATTTCATAACTTTCAGAGCCTGACTAGTCGGCATAAACATGTTATGCTTAAAGGAGGCAACTCTTTTTGGGGTTCAACATAAGTAAGAACTGTAATGCATTTATTATATACATTTAAGTATGCATTTTGATTGAAAATATAAATAAAATTTTTAATAACATTTTTCTCGAGTTTTTTAATTTCATTGATCCAAAATTTTACTAACCTGGGGTTAACACAGAAAAGTTCTTTCTGGCAAGTAGAAATCGAAGAAAAGTACAAAAATTATGTGTGTGTTAGAGAAAAAGTGTGAGTGTATTGCGACTTTCAAGAAGCTTTCATGTGTAAATGCTAGATAAAAATGAAGCTCCAAAACTTTTAATATTGACATTTAAAATAAAAAATTAGACTTTTAATTAGTTTTAAATTATTCAAAAGATTTTGTTATTCGTGCTAAATTCCCAGTTTTTATTATTGATAAAAACACTTGAAATTAAATTATTTTTAATTCAGTCATATCGTTTCTTCACTTGGTCCTTAAAGTATGCAATACCTAAGAGATTATTGTGTTAATGGTAAAAGTAGGCAGTATTTGTCTTAAAATTACAAACATTATCTGTAAGTATAAGATTTTTCTTTCAAAAGTATGCAACATATTTCAACATTTTTTATTATTTAAGATCTGTTTTAATAAATCCTGTTTCTAGTCTTAACTAAACAGTAGTCACATTGTTTTTTAAAAAATTTAAGTATCAAACGAAGACTAATTCCTATAAAAATTTGGTATAAAAGCTTATAAAAATCTAAAACTTTTTTTAGGGAGGCTTTAGATTTCGCCATTTATTTATTACCAAATTTTTTGCTGTTATTGCAAGCAAACAATATTGTTCATGTGTCATTTTAATAAATCTCTGATAACCATATCTGCATAGGGTTTATTTCTAGTCATAATTTTTTCTTTTTTTTTTTGTTTCGAGTGGCATAAACAATTTTGTTTACTATTTCAAATTCAACATTTGCTTTTATACTTCTTTTACACACAATATTTTTGTGGTTGAAACTTTTATTACAGAATTATTTAAGCTGAAAAGTCAAAGAAAATGTAAATGAAATATAAAAAGAGGATTATTTTTTTTTCAACCAAATAAAAATTATCGAAAAAATCATAAAACCTTTATCAAAAATTTCTTAGTTTTTTTTTAAGTTTTCGAAGGCAAGAAACAGAAATCAATAAAAATGCTAAACACGAAAAATCAACGTCGTGAAAAACTAAATAAAATTTCTGTTTTTATATTTGGCCAGAAATAAAACTGATTTTTATGAAAGTTTAAAAAACTTTTAACCCAGCAAACGATAGAAACGAGAAAATGAAATTGAGTTGCTATTGTTCTTCTTAATTAAAATTTACCTAAAGGTCTTAAAATTCAATATTTTTCTATACATTTAAATATTAAAAAAGCATTGCCTTCATTAAGGGACAAAAGCTGTGTCAAGAATTTCCGTTTTAAACTGAATTTATGCTAATACAATTTAAAGAAAATTATTGACAATGCAATTGAATATTTTGCATTGGTTTATTGAATATTTTTAAAACTATTGCCTACTTTTAGAATGATAGTAAACTATATTTTGGGAATTTTTCCTTTTTATTATAAATTATTTTTTATATAAACATTTTACGAATGTGCTTCTTAAAGTAACATCTCAATTTATACATTTTCTGATATAATATTTTCATTCCCTCAACATTATGCACACTAACTAAAGAGTGGCTTAAGCAGAAAGTATGTAAAATATCGAGGAAACAAGACCACCACAAAAAAAGATTTGTAAATTAGAATTTGACTGGAAGAAGCACATTCAAAAAAATATTTTAAATAATAATAGTAAAATAAAAAACCAAACTAAAATTTTGTTTTAGTGCAAAAAAATAAAAAACGACATTTATTAAAGATATTAAGCAGAGTTGAATAAATAAAAAACAATCAACTTTAAAAACTGTTGCCTACTTTAAGGTTTTTAGATTTTTATATAATTTGATTAAGTCGTCATCTGCAATTCTACTAAAAAAAAAACAAAAGTTTTTTTCAATAAATTTTTTTGTTTTAAAAAGTGTTGCCTGCTTTTAGGGTGACTCGAGGAAGCACACCTAAAATGTATGAACACTGATAGTAAAATAAGAAATCAAAAACGAATATTTTGTTTTAGTACAAACAAATAAAAAAGACATTTAATAAAGATATTTCGCAGGGTTGAATAACCAAAAACAATCAATTTTAAAAAGTGTTGCCTACTTTTAGGGGTTTAAATTGTTTTATAAATTGATTAAATCAACTTAAACAATATTATGCAAAACAAACTAAATGCTCTAAAATTATATTTTTCTTTTCAAAAGTTGTGCCAGCTTTTAGGGTGTTATTAATTTGATTATTATGTATTGTTAAAAAGAAATTACATTTTTAAATACATACCGCTCATTTGCTGCACGAATCCAAAAATACAATTTTGGAGTTAGTGATGCAGAATTTTTCGCTATGTTTTTCTTTATATTGTGTATAAAATTCGTCTTTATAACTTTTATACTTTCCCCATTTGAAGAGCATGAATCGTTATTTTTTCTAAGTGATTAGAGCAATTCAAAAACTTTAAACGCGTTTATCTCGAAATGGATTTTTTTACTTATGCCGGTATTGCAGCAAATGAGCGATACGTTTTCTTTAAAGAGAACTTATAATTTTATTTCCCTATTTTTTAATTAACTGTTTTATAACAGTTTTATTTACATATTATTAGGCATTTAATAATATTCGAAGTATTGCCTACAACAAAGTGGCGCATTGGCTGTCACCCAATGTTCTTTCATTGAATTTTATTTATTTTTTTTTTTTTTTTTTGATAAAAGAAATATATTAGTTTGTTTTGGATTATGACCAAATTTTTTTAAAATAAAAAAAAATTAAATCGACAAAATGCATGGCATTTTCCATTAATCTTGCCGAATAAGCATTATTTCTGCTTATATAAATATCCACAGAAAAGGAAATCTTTCCTTATAACGGATTTCGATGAACAGTTTCGAAGAAATAAGCCAAATAAGTATTCCGTATTCTTGGAAAGTAAAGTACTCCATTTCTTATTGACGTAAATTTGCCAAAATTATAGCATCTTTCGATAAAGATTAGGATATGAAAACTGTGAAAATATCTGATCAAGAAATTAGGTATCTAATACAAAACTTAGTCCCTCTGCTAAAAAAATGTCTTACTCTTTAGTCATTGTAAAAAGTTTTATTAATTTTTAAGTTTTAATTATTTTAAAATATGTTTTTATATTTCTGTTTAAAATAACTGCCATACCGATTTCAAAAACTTTCAAGTTTTCCTATTCTTACATTCACTGGGTTCCTTTTTCAAACAAATAAAACTTTTTTACCATAATTTACATGTTTAATAGATTAAAGAAAAGTATAATAAATAAAATTCAAAATAGAAAAAAAGCAAATCATAGAACCAACCCAAATCTGTCAATCCCCATATCAACAGCAACATAAAATTTAAATAAATACAATAAACCCCTTTAACAACAAAGTACAACTAAAACAACAAAAGAAGCAAGCAAAAGCTAAAGTTTTCTTCAACATGAATTGTTATTGAATACTTCTTGCTCATGTTGTAAAAACTACTAAATGTATGCTACACTTTTTCCAATGGCTGTCAGTCCAAAAGGCAAAAAATTAAGAAAACAAAAAAAAAACAGAAACTTTAAATCAACACTCAAGGCCCATTATTTAAGAATTCACTTCCATAGAGAAGAATTAAACACACCCTGCTACATATGCAGTACAAAATTTTTTGAAAACCTTAGCGCACACACACACACACAGCCAAACTTCATGCAAAGCCAAACACATTCATCCCGAATAGTTTGGTAACCAGACATGTGTTGGACTGTTTATTGATGTGGACTTGTAAGTGTTTGTGTGTATGTGTGAATTTGTTGAATGAAAATTGAAAATTTGTTTAAAATATGTTAAGGAATTCTTACGTGGCATACTGCAAAAGTTAACAAAAGTAACCTAAAAGCTAACAAAGGCTTTTTCTTTTATTCTTTATTTGTTTTTTTTTTCTTTTTTGTTTCCTTGTCTTCATTACTGACTCGTGTCTAAAGAAACAAAACTAAACCCTTGTACACTCTTCAATTTAAATGGAAATGGTTGGTTTTTTTCTAGATTTTTGTTTTTCTTTTTTTCTTTCCAACATTTCAACAATATTCAAAATTTACATCAAATTGATTTAAGTTTTCTTATATGTTGGAACTCATTTCTTTTTTATTTTTATGTTTCGATTTCCCAATAATAGTCGAAACCATTTTTTTTTTGTTAACAAATGATGTAGTATAAAAAATAAAAATAGTTTATGAGGGGTTGCTGGCCCAAAATGTAATCATGTGTATCTTTTTTTAATGTTTAAATCTGCCAAATGTTGTGGTTTTTTGTGACTTTTGTATTATTTCCGTTTCTTTTTTTTAACATTAAATGCAGATGTTGATTGTTCATAAACTAGAGTATTTTTTTTTTATTACTTTTTCTTAGGATTCTTTTAAAGGCCAACAATTCAATTTATTATTAGTTGTGGTTGAAAACATCAACCCCGCTTTTGTAAGTTTGATTGCTTTATATTTGCTAAGCCTGAAAGTATGTTTTTCTTTTTTGTTTTTAATAATAGGAAGCTTAAGTTGTTAAGAGATATTTTAAGCAAATCACATAACAATGTTTACTGCTTTTTATGGCGTATAGGAAAAGTATTAAATTTGTGGAATTAAATAAAAAAAAAAAAAACTGTAACAAACATATAAATAAAAAATAAGTTAGAAAATTTTTTAAGGAGTTCAATAAAAGAAAAAGAAATTATAATTAAAATTTTGTGGGTTTAGGACTTAAAGAAAGAAAGTTTGATTCTAAAGTATACATTAAAGCTAAAGAAAAATGGTATTTTGTAAAAGTTTAACGGTCATATAAAAAATTGTTGCTCTTTTAAAGCTAAAAGAAATTTTTGTTTGAACCCCAAAGTAGGCAATTCTTTATGGGGTTATAGATTTTTTTTTTCAATATGTATTTATTGAATTTTCATATATTGATTATGAACTGACAGTAATTTATGATATCTAACTGCCTGTTTCAGTTATTCTTATTTGTATCTACATTTTTATAATCTGCCTGTACCGGACGAAAATTTTGCCATCGAGATTTCTGCTCAGATATTGATGGTTTTCTTCCGCAACCACGTAACTCGATTTTTTCCGATTTTTTGTTTTAACCTGAAAAGTAATCAATAAATGCCGCCTTACAATTTTGCAATTTTTTTTGTTTGGCGGAAAATCGGAACTTTTCCTAATTCTTGGATTATAAAAAAATATCCTGAAAAGTGGATGTTTTTGAGTTACGAGGTTGCGGACGAAACCACCGATATGAGGGTGCTTAGCTCTTCTCATTAAACCATTATTTAAAATATTTCGATTTAGTGGATTTGGGTGCAGTGCAATTCAAGCCTTTCTTAGTATTTTACTGCATATTTCGTTATCATAGTTTTTACTAAAAGTATACTGAGATCCTTGTTATTATTTTAGTTTTTAACAAACGAGTGGGCGGCTGTGATTATTCGAAGTAGATTTTTCTGGCGCATTTCAATTTTTTTAATATTCAAGGCCGAGGCAGTGGCTCTTAATTTAATTCTGTAGCATTAGATTAGATTGTCTTAAAGATACAGTTGCAAAGAAGAAGTTTGCAATCTTAGGACTTAGGACAGTGTTTCTTCCCATAAGCTAATTAATTAGAATTGCTTTTAGTTTCATTAGAATTAATGTGGCCTCTTTATGGTATATCAATGTTAAACACGGATCTTAATGTAAACCGTGATACTTTACATTCTAATAATGAGGTATTATTAGATTACTGATTTAAAAAAGGTGCATGAATACCGCAGTAAAGTGAATGTTATGTGTACAAATTTTTGCTCATTGGCCTTTATCTTCCATAGTTTTAACCAGATTTCTAATTTAAATGTATGATCCTTTAAGATGCTTCATAACAGTTTCTGTGGATGCTGAGAAAAGCTGTATCAACAGCAAAAGTTGATGTGTGGATTTTGGCATGTCTGAAGTTCATATCAAACACAACAGAGGCAATAAATTACTTACCTGTGGGACGCCATCCATCACAAATCGATTAGGGTGAACTTAAAATTTGGGTCTTTTAACAATACATTTTCGACAGACTTTCCAAAAGCTTGAGAAACCTCAAGGAAGAGTGCAGATCAATGACTTTTAAGTAAAGAAAAAGCTAATCGTTTGATTTGTATGAGTCATAACATTATTAACTGGGTACAAAGCTGAAAACCGGTATAACTCGTAAAAGCAAATTCAAAAATAGGAATTGATCTTTTAAATTCATACTTTTGAAGTCAATATCTTAATTTCTTTGTTTTAATAACTTCTTTAGAAATAAATCTCTCTTCATTTCTCCTTCTCTCTCTCTGTCTCTCTCTCGCTCTCTCTCTCTCTGTAACTTCTTTCCCAGAGGTACAAAAAGTAGCAATCGCCACCAAACAAAATAGTAAACACTTTAAGGCCTGAAACAGAATAAAGTAGTGCACGCAGAGAAAAAATATGGTTGGGCATGGTTAGTGAAACAACACTATGTTTAATATAACAATATATTGTTGTCGTACACAAATAATTGTTACTTTTCTTTAATATCAACAATATTATAGTTACCGTAAACATATCAACGTTTATCGCAATTATAAATTTGAGTATTGTTGAACGAAAAATAATTTGTTTTCTAACAACTAAATTATGATCACTTTCAAAACATATTATATTACTCACAACCATATAATGATATTTAATAGCCATAACATGATAACTTTCTATACATTTATCATATTATGTTTAAGATGCAATCATACCATTTTTACTCTAATAATATTATGTTAGCGCCATTTGTAAAATAATTTTGTATCAGTTGTGTCGTTAATTTTATATGTGAGCGGTTAAACAATTTAAAGATAAATTCCCATAAAAAAAATAAGCTTAAAGAATTTAAAAAAATTAAAATATTAGCGGACTTCATTCAGTTTAGTGATTTAATAGTGCTGATGGAAATTTTTTGTAAAATCCAATAACAAAACACATAGAGATTTCATTTTATTTTATAAAAGTGTTTTGATATTTCTGTTGTTTTCTTGGGCAACTGCGTATGTCTTAAAACAAAATTTTCAGGAGAGCCGAAAAACCATTCTAGATTAAACTATGGGATAGGTATTGTGCACCACGTTAAAAAATCGGAATTAATACATCTTTTTTTAAAAGTTTTTAAAAACATGTAAAGAGCAATTAAAATTAGGCAATATGGCATCAACATCTCAAAATCGGAAAAGAAAAATAAGAAAAAATGGACAAACGCGGTTGCCCATGAAAACCACAGAACTCCGCTATTTGATTTACATTAAGAAAAATTGTAAAAAGCCACAAAATAAAAATCGATGCAAGAAAATTTTAATTTATTTTATATTTTTATGACAGTTATGGAAGGTGCTGCATCATAATATGATTGCTTCTAAATTTATTTTGATTAACATGATAATAATATGATTACTTCTTAGCTTATTATGATTAACATGACAATAATATGAATAATTTCTTAGCTTGTTATCATTAACATGATAATAATATGATTGCTTCTTAACTTATTATGATTAACATGACAATAATTTAACTACTTCTTGACTTAGTATGATTAACAGAAAAATAATATGATTAAGGGAAAAATATTATGATGTAATATTACGAGTATATTTAGTCATAATAGGTTTCAATAATAATCATAATATGGTGACTACAATCATTAATCTTATCATAATATGTTGCTCTTAGAATATGTTTACCACAACCATGTTTTTTCTCTGCGTGTGGAAGTAGTAGCTGAAACTGACGAATGGAACTGACGAATTGCGCTCCAACTTCAACTGAAACGACTTCTACAACTAAGTACTCTGTTCACACTACATTGAAACTGTCGTTTTTAACTTTTGACAGCTTGCAGAGCTATTCGTAACGTTGCACTACAGCGACCATAAGTAGTTTACCCATATGGTAGGTAAAGGTAATGTGGAGAGGGGTCAATTGTTATATCCAATAACATGACCATGCTAAATTCGCCTCTCAAAATCATGTGAGGTATACTGCGGTGGAAGTTTTTAACAAGCTAGCAAATAAACACGTGCAGAGCTAGTACGCTATACCACTGGGTTTCTGCTTGTAGCTAAATTTCGTTGTTTAAACGGTCTTTCCTGAAAATATACTACGCAATTTATATTGGTTCCCACAGCATTTACCTTGGTTTTGAGAAGTTTTATAGAAATCAAAAAGTTTTTTTTTATCTTGGTAATGTTTTCTTACCCCCATATTCATAAAAAATATTTTTGTTTTACTAAAGGTTTATTGAACAAATTTTCATAGGGAATTCCTTCAATAAACCTTTTATTAATCAAAAATATTTCTTATGAATATGGGGGTAAGAAAACATCTTTAAGCCTGATGAATGCCTTTTTAAATTTAACTTTAATTTAATAAGTTCTGAAACCAGTACAGTAGAATAAGAACATCATAATATTTAAAGGCTATTTTTCTTTTAAGCGTGTATTTTTAAATGTAGTTATTTCTTACAAGAAAGTAATTTTTTAAGGTTTAAAGCGATAAAATTTATTTTATTTTTTGAAATGCCATTCCCATCAACAACAATTTAGAAAAACGAAACATAAGAATTGTAATCAGTTGTTTTCTTAAATGAAAATTAAAACATTTTTTAATTTACCAATAAAAGCACTTTTTAAATGAAAACAAACAAATGCTGGCCATCAGTAAAAAATATTTAATTTCCGTTTAGGACAAAAAGATTGCAATACAAAAAAGAAAGCGTTACTAATAAGTGACCAAATGGTTACTTTCATTTCAATTCCACTTCATTAACATTTTAAACCATCTGTCAGCTGTCATTTAACAAAATAAAACGTAGCATATTAAACTACATCAACTTAACACAGACTCGAAGAAAAAAATCAAAATACTCAAAAGAAAACAAAAACGAAAAAAAAAAAAATTAAAACAACCAAAAGTGCTCAATTAAGCTGTGCCGAATCTTTGATACCCTTCACCTTCAATACTGAAAATCCAAAGAGTGAATCGTTAGGCTAGCTGGTAGTCAGCTATCACGCCAGAGATTCTGGTCGCCTGCAGTTAAGGGTAGAGCTTTGCGGGATTAGCTTAGGGGGAAAAAAATTGTTCCCTAGCTCATTTACTATAAGCCCTATCGGGTAAAAACTCTTATTCCGGCATCATATTTGTATGGGCGTTAGGTGAAATAATATGTCGGTTTTACTGATTTTTAAAATCCACACAGAAAAAAAAGTTTGCACTAGTAAAACCATTAATCAAGCACAAAATCAGTTTTTATTAAAAATTTAATCAAGTGAATTAAACGTTTAATCAAGTAAATTAAACCTTTAATTAAGTGAATTAAAAGTTTAATGAAGTAAAATAAACGTTTAATTAATATTATTACTTTGTTTACTAGTGCGAATAAAAGTAATGCAAATTAATCAATTGAATTTCACGTTTAATTGATACTATTTATTTCATTACTGGTGCAATTTAAATTAATTTTTTTAATTAATATCACAAATTTTTTTTTATAAATGCTTATTTTTCTGTGTTCTTCTTAACGTGAAAGTGAAAAAATATAATATATATAATATAAGAAGAGATTTACGTTTAAAAGCTAGAGGAAGTTTTGGGTTTTGGCTCATATTTCAGCCATTTGTAGGCCCATTTGGCTGAATTTCACTAGCGAACTGTTCCGCACTAAAATAATAAAATAATAAAAAAATAATTTCATAACAACTTAGTCCTTATCATATCAGAGCCCCATTTTAACTAACTAACACACAGACTTTGTTAAACCAACTTCGCTTCTCATAAGGAGTCTAACTGTAAGTATATACCTTAAAGGATCTAAGATAACTCTTGTAGATATTACAAATGGATGGACACTACAACTGTAGTGAAGGGTATCAAAAAATGAAAATTATGCAAAAGATTTGTTAAGAAAGAGGAAAAAACCAATAAGCACTATTACATTTTGTTTTTTTTTTGTAAGTGAGTTGAATCTTTAAAAAAAGTAAGTAATCCAGCATGAATATTTACTTAGGATAATATCAAGTCTGAACAACAGCCATAATAATGAGAGCCAACAAGATGTTGGTTGAAGCTATGGAAATTCTTACGAATAAAAAAAAAATACAGTAAACAGTTAGACAAGTGACATGAATGCTTAAAACACGTAAACTAGGTTCATTTTTTTGGAATAAGAAAAAAGAAAACCCCTCTTTCTTTTAAACAAAAAAATAAGAAAAATCAACGACCATGTTGAAAATGAGCTGTGCATACAAATCAGAGGGATGTCCTGTGACATGAAAGTCCTTTTTTTTTGTTCTTGTGCTCTTAACACTTTGTAGCTGTTGCTGGCTTCAAGTTTATAACAAATCAGTGTTAAATTTATTAAGAATAAAATAATACACTCAATATAAAACAAAATCACCATTGCTAATGATAAATCGTTGTAGTGTTTTTTAATTTGAAAAAATCTTTTGTTGTTTTTTTTACACATTTTAGGATTCTCAGACTTAAGCAATATAATTAGTTAAGAGCCACGTTGTGCTAAGTATATAAAAATAAACTTAAAATATTTTTCTTTTCAAAAAAACAAAAAAAAAAAAAAAAATGGAAGACAAAAAGATGAAACGTTTTTTTTTTTTTTTAAATAAATAACTGCGACATATAAACGTTACTCTGTAATGCCCATGTTCATACTCGTTTGTTTTAATGATAAATAATTTAAATTAAAAAAAAACAAACAGAAAAACACAAAACAGAGAATAGAATGATAAAAAAATTAAAACAAGGGCGTTTTTTTTAAATTTACTTGTGGCTATACGGGCAATCGTTATTGCTAAATAAATTAAATCAACTGCCTGGGGGTATGCTACGGTAAATATTTGTCATTTTAAGACACAACTGTCAAACAGCGTAAAAGCCGAGATAATGGAAATTAGATTAAATACAAATTTAAAACGGAAAAATGGTTTCAAAATAAGTTGAAAGCACAAAAAAAAAATTAAAGAAAATGGAGGTGTGTAAAAAAAACTAAAAGAAAACTTTAAAAATTTTAAAATTGTTCACTGTGTTATTACTACAAACAAAGTCTAGATAAGGTAGGAGAAGTACGTAAAGGTTTTAAAATTTAGTTAAAGATTAGCTTAGTTTAAAGTCATATAAGGAGACCTTAAAGTTGTTAAAAAGCCGAAGGCCCCTTAAGCTTCCTTGGAACAAACAACTTTTGCTGGCTATCGAACATCGTCTACCGAATGTAAAGTCCGTGCGTCAAATTTGTTAACGAAAACAATTTTGCTTTCAAAGCTGCAAATGAATTTTAAATAAAACTTCTTGAAAATTTTATTATTTGTAAATTATGCTTGTTTTGGTGGCCCAATTTACCACTTTCTTAGTTATTTTTATGAATATTATGCAGGTCGTAAGTAGTAACCAGCTTTTTTAAATGCCAGTTTTCCTTAAGGAATTAAATCTTTAATTGGCAAAACTTATTTACAAAAAAGTTCAGGCTAAAAAACAATGGGATGAAATGTCGCAGAAGCGAAATTGCTTGGGATCAGCTGTTTCAATGTTACTTCTTAGCGCTGTATATTTGTAGTTGATCCATTTTTGGCAAGTCAAACTTTCCAAAATTTCTGACAGCACAGCAGATACCGGGGGCAATCCAAGATACAGCATATATTTTAATCATCAAGGCCATATTGTTTCGAATCCTTTACTGAGCACTAAATTATGGAAATTTTAAAAATGTTAGAAGCATCCCTGAACCATTTTCTTTTTTTAGCCAATTCCACTAAATTTAATTACAACTTTTTATCTAAAATCAAAAGTTGTAGAAAGATTTTTATCAATTACTGTTTGTTTTATTTGGATAACTGCATTTTTGAAATTTTTGTGCAGTTTTGAAAAATCGATTTCGAAAATTTGCTAAAAATTTTTTTTTTTTTTTGCCAAGAAAAATTTATATATCAAAAACGCCTGCGCAGAAAAAATGTCTTTGTTAAAAGTAAATTTATTGCGGAATTTCGGTTTTTGAGAAACGTGGAGGGAGGGTGGCGCCGTTGGAGTTGTCGATTGTGCCGATTTGTCAGTCACGATATCGCAGTGGTCGAGTGAGCATCGCGCGTTCGCTGTGGAGACATTTTTTAAGAGTAATGATTCTTACGTAATTGCTCGTCGACAATTTTGTTTAAAGTTAATTTTCACTTAAACGGCCACGTCAGCAAGCAAAACTGCCGTTACTAGTCTTCAAGAACCCCAGGGTAACTGTTTGGTGTGCCTTATCCCCGCATGAGATAATTGGACCATTTTTTTTAATATTATCGAAAAACAAGGCTCCGTTTTGAACTGTGTGTTCAACTCGACGGAAGACTTTTGGATCTATCGTTCTATCTATTTGAAATAACGTTAAACCTCGAAAACAAGACCTGGCCAAAAAAACTGTTAGCACCACTGAAATCAGCGTACCCGAATTATGTTTACCCGCAGGGTGCCCTGCTTTATAGAAAAAAGTGTTTAATTTGAGCACAGTGTTATTAAAGGTAATCGTGGCTTGTTGCTCAAATCACATTCATTTATAGACCGATCTGGCTTTAGTGCAATAGTAAAATTTTACGGAAGATATGTGACAGAAATATATAACGACCTTCCTGCTACCATTTCTGGGGTCTTTGGAAACCCCATTTCAACAAAAAGACGGTAATAGTTAAATCTACTTCGCTACATATACGCACCCAGAATTTTTATATAATTTAGGCTGTTGGCCAATCCATTGCAGCGTGTTTCTATATATTATCTCTATGTTAAATTCTAGTCTCTAACACAATACCCTATATAAGGTAAATAGGTAAACCGCTTCAATTAAAACTCAAATTAAACTTGTATATAATTTAATAGCCATAGAATCTAAGGGCCCTTGATTAAAAAAGTGTACTTATCTTCCATTATTAGCTCTGTTACAAAAAATCATCTGCCAGCTTCCTAAAATTTAAACAAAGTCCTTTGTAATTTGTTCTAATTAAGTTTGCTTTTCCCCCATTTACGACTCGTATTGCTTTCTTTCTCTTACCCCAAGAACACTACAAATAAAAAATAACTACAATTCATTTAGATTTTTTTCCGCGTTAGGTACAATGAAATTAGAAAAAATGCTTTTGACAAACCATAACACAAACAATCAGTTGTGCGTGAATGATGGGAATTTGTAAGTCCGGTGTTTCGAAATGCACAAAGTAACGAAATGTTTGTTGATGTCATTTTAAATTTAAAACAAAGGAAAAAAACGATTTATATAAATAGAGAAAAAAACTAAAAAAAAAAAATTAAGAATGTTTAAAACATTGTCTTGTCAAACCAGCTGCTAGATGTAAAGCATACTAATAAGGTAATAAGAACTGGAATTAAAAATATAGCATACTTGAAGGAGGCGAATTGTTATAAAATTTAAAAAAATTTAATACATACCTTTTGTTTTTGGCTAATACAACAAACATGATTAAGTTAATAAAAAAACCAGAAATTTAAGTACAGCATACTTTATGGAGAAAAATTGTAGTAAACATTTAAGGAAAAAAAAAATAATTTATTTTATAATAACAAGATATTTTTTTATATTTTGGATACAAAACACTCTTATAATTAACTAAATTTGGTAACAACTTTATTTTATTAAGGCAACCAACAAAATATGATTAACTAACTTTTTTTATATTCCACTAAAACATAAAGCAACCAAAAGCTCAAATAAAATTTAAAACCCCGCAGAGCAAGTCGGCAAAAAAAAATAAAATTAAAATCTCTTAACACAGACCAGATAAAAAAAAAAACAAAAATTTTCACACACACACTGGTAAAAAACCCCAACATATTCTCACACAGATAGACAAAAATTTTTACTGTTTGTTGTCAGAATTATATTTGTAAATCTTTAATTAAAGCCACAATAACCGCAATCTAACATACGCTACAAAATTTTAACAAAAAAAAATAAATAATAATAAAATAAAAGCCTTGGCTCTAAATAAAAAAAAAAAATAAAACATACAACTACAAATACCAAAAATTGCACATAAAAACTCTAAGGCGGTAACAGAACAAAAACAAAAAAAAAACGAAAAACACAACAACCAAACCAACAATTTTCTACACTTTAATAAAACTGTCATATAAATGTATATAAAAGAAAGAAAAAAAAGCACGCAAAACAACAATAAGAACAAGCAAATAAACATTTATAGTCCTGCTGGGTTGTTAACAACAATTCTAAGAACCCTGTACTAAAAGGGGCCAGAGGTATCACAAGAGACAGAGATGGGGTCTTAGTAGAGTATACAAACATAAACAACAATCAAGTGTTTTTATATTGCACATGTACAAATAAACACAATAAAAACAACAAAACACACAAATAAATAAATCTAAGCTTTCGCCAAAAAGTATGCAACATAAAAATTGTTGCAATTAAAATTCAAATAGCTTTTAGTTGTTTGTTTATGGAGACGTGTGAAAGAGAAGCAAGCAAAGAAGCGAGAGAGAGAAAGAGTCTGTGTATGTAAATCTATTAATTTTTTTCATTAGGAATGTGTTCGTGTGTGTGTGTGTGTGTGTGTGTGTGTGTGTGTGTGTGTGTGTCAAAACGTTTTACAGCAAAAGTTTGTACATGACTAAATATTTTTATTGACTGTGTGTAAACATTTTGTCATATATGGGCATTTCCATGTCCTCGTACGTGACATTTGTACGCCTGCACGGAGGTAGAGATTTTGCAAAATTAGTATTATTTGGAAAATAATTTTATCATTACGTTTCATTTATAAAATTTCCAAAATATCGAGCAAAATAGGCATTTAACATGCGTGACATAAAATGTAAGTGATTTGAGATGCATATTAAAATATGCGGAAATCTGCGATCCATTCCAATCAAATTTTAATAGATGATTTTAGCAAAATTTAGTCTAAATAAAATGATCCATTGAGTTGCATTTGTAGTACTTTTAATATCGTGCGTGACAACTTTTAAAAGCTTATAAATCTAGCGTTTGCGAACGTGACATTAGAATATAATAAAGAAAACCAAAACTATACCTTTAAAAAGTATAAAAGGCAATAAGTACCTCTGCACAGTAAAGTTTGAGTGTTTTTTTGCTCCTTTTTATCATTTTTTAAAAAAGGGTTTTAATGGTTTTTATATTTTGAGTCGTGGTTGCTGTTCTCATGAAAATGTCCATATAATTTAAGTAGTTAAATGTAACATGATGTTTTTAAAATTAATTTTTGTAAATAAGTTGTTCTTCTGTGTTAGGAATGGTAAAATTCTAAAAAAAGAAAATAAAATATATTGGATTATAATTGTGAAAACGCGTAGTAGTCAACTAAAGCTAACCAGCTTCAAATTTAAATCTATGTTTAGTTAAATATTTATTTAATATATTTAAAATATTATCATTTAATATATGATCCTTTCAGGACTATAAACCACTAAGTTATAGTCTTATAAGTTTTTCAGCATTGTCATTAAATTGTTTTAAATTTAAACCTTTTCATAATGCCTTAAGATCAAAGAAAAATATCAATAAAGTCTGGACAGAGGTCTACAAAATTACCTAAACATATTCAGGGTTGGGTCTATAATTAGCATAAAGGTTACCTAAAATAAAGTTTCTAATTAAAATGGCTCTTTAATATTTTTTTATTATCTTAATATATAATTATCATAATTACCTTAAACCTCTATAAATAGATTGTTATTTTTGGCACAAATTCATTAATAGTCATGAAGACTGCTTTATTTTCAGTCTTTCGTAGTTTGGAAATAGAAATTTTAAATGAAGATCTCATTTCATTTGACATACCTTCAATTTGAAATTAAAATTCTCGAATTTATTTGAAATTTTCTCAATTTTAAATTGAAAGTCTCATTTTCATTTGGAATTTTTTTTATTTGCAAGTGGAAAGTGTCAATTTCGTTTGGAAATTTCTCAATTTTAAATTTAAATTGTTATTTTTCATATTTAACTTCTCAGATTAATTTGAAAGTTTTTCAATTTAATTTTCTCAATTTCAATAAATAGTCGGTCGATGTACACAGAAAAAATTCTCGCCCTTTTTTTTTTTTTTAATTAACACATTAATCAAAAATTTCATCAGTTTTAAATAAAAGTTAATCAAGTGTATTAAACGGTTACTTATATCAAAAAACATTACTAATGAAAATGTTGTTAATATCACAAAATGTTGAATTGATACTCTTAATTTGTTTACTAGTGAAAATTTACTTAATTTTTTAATAAATATCACAAAAATATTTTACTTGAAATCAATTTTTATTTGTTTTTTAGTCTGTGTAGTTTTTGGTCTTTCAGTGGAATTAAAAGTAATCTGTATACAACTTTCTTTAATCCTTGACCTTTTTAAAGTCTTTAATTTGTTCTAATCGTTGCATTTTTAATGGGTTATTAAGTAGCTGTTTTCATATTCCAGAAAAAGCTCTAAACTTTGGTCTTAAGGTGGTCAATATATTGTGAGTCTTAACTCAGAACTTAACTCAGCTCTAGGAGCTGGCTCATTCTTTGATCGTTTAGTTGTACACAAACTAGATCTACTAGTTTTTTAATGTACAGTTTTTCCTGAGACACAGCTTTGACAAATTTCTTTTAAAATTATATATCAAATATTACTGAAATTAATATACAAAAAAACTTTCTTGTTATTATCTATATTTAATTATTTTTACTATAAAGTACTTAAAACCTTAAAAATTCAATTCAAAAAAAATCCACTCTTTAAATAATACAAATTAAATCTATACAAAGCTTCAACAGATAATTAGATAACTTTATAATATAATAGATTCATTTATTTAACATTGGCATAATTTTAGGGGTTGGTTATTTGACTTCTTCAATTATGATTTTTAAAAGCAAAAAAAAAAAAAATCCTTTAACAAAACTTCATATTGTATAAATTATGGCAGCAAATTTTCTATTCAGTAGTCATTTGCATACTTATATGGAAAACAAATACACATGCACATCTAATTTAATTTATAAAGATTTTTTTTCCCTAGTTTGTTTTATCTCTCTGTTTCTCTTTCTCTATTGTTTATTTTTATGGACAACTTTTAACAACTCATCAAAACAAATTCTATAACAACAAAAATTCCTCAAAATATCTGTTTTCATTTGTTATGGTACATTTCAGCTGGCCCCTAAAAATATACTAACATACATTTTCAATAAAATTTTTCTTTCTACTGCATGTTAAATATTAGAAGAAAAAACCAAAAACAACAAAAATCTTGGATATATGTAAAGTTTATTATTTTATTATTAAGTTAATACATGCATACAATTCACTTATATCTTACACTCTCTTACACACATGTTGTATAATGTGTAAACCATAATATATGCTTTAGTTTTTCTCCCCTCTTTATTTGTATAGAAAATTTGTATATTAAAATGATTGTGTGTGTGGATGTGTGGCTTAAATGCATAAGTTTCCAATTTAACGCTAGAATAATTTTTCTATTTCTAAAGTGATGATGGTGGTCATCATATACATACAACATAAACATTTATACAATCAGGTAACTTTGGTAATTTTTGCCAGATTTTCTTTTGTATTTATACAAATAGCAAATGGTTAAAATTGTATGGTAATAATATTTGCGGTTGTGGCTTACTATGGAGAAAAGTAGTATTACGAAAATATGTGCCAACAAAAGAATTGAAATTAAAATAATTTTTTTTTGATTCTTGGTTATGTAAAGTAAGGGTCCAAGTTAAAAAAAAAAAAAAAAAAAGTTAACCAAATATGATCTGTGGTTTAATATGCTTGACATGAATAACACATATGGGACAATCCAAGTGAAATCGGACAGTTTGGAGAAACATATTTTTTGATTTCCTCTATTTTTTACTGTGTTGAGGAGGTTCTTTATTAACAGCACATTTCAGCCAATTTTCAGATTTTTTGGCTAATGCTTACAGAGACATAAAATATTAAAAAAATCGAGTTGATCTTCTTGAATTTGCTTGATATCGAAAATTTTTTTTAACATTTACATATCAAAAAATCAGAAAAAATAGCAGTTTTTTTAATCCCAAACCAGGTGGGTCTTAAAATTTATGGAAAAAAATGAAATTTTTATATAAAAGAAAATTTAATAAAATCAAAGAGTACAAAGGTGAAACAAAAACTTATTTAAAATATTAAATCCCGAAAATCGCATCCAAGCTCAAATTGCTGAAATGTGCTGTTGATAAGGAGCATCAACATAGTAAAAAATGAAGGAAATGAAAAAATATGATTCTCCAAACTGTCCGATTTCACTTGGATTGCCCCAGATATATAAATATAAGAATATAAGGTGCAGCGGGTTGTCCTAAAATTATTTCGTTCCGGTTTGTCCGATGCGAGTGGTTTTATCTCATGCCTTGATAGGCCACTTAAGTTTCGATTTGGTCGTTGTGTGATGGTCTCCCTTTTTTACGGCTTCCCTGCAGATTCCATTCGATAGCGTGTCTTGTGATATCGTCAACGAGTTTTCGCATTTATTGCTTAACCACCGTCGTTTTCTGGCATGAGAATTTGGGAAGTGAATATCGGGACTGTCCAGCTATTTCTGGCAAGCTGTATTCCATTACTTGAATGAGTTTCATTTAATTATTAATATTCTAAAAGGTGTTAATATAAAATAAAGGTTGTAGTTTAAAGCTTAATGTATGCTTTACTAGTAGTTAAGGGTTTCTATCTACAAAACAGTCCGCAAAGTTTGGAAATTAAAAGTTTGGCTTATTATTTCAGGAAACAGTAAGCATGTAAATGCTTAAAAGTTGTCAATTTGAAACATTAATCTCAGTCATAAAAAGGTTTGTGCATAGTTTGTAAAAGCATTTTAAAATAAATATTTTAATCTTTAATGCATTTTTACGAACTTAGTGGAAGGTATTTGTTTGATTAAAATTACAAAACTACAATTGTTGAGCTTTTTATTAAATTTGAAATTGTTTGTAAACATATCAGGGAGAGTACGTATGTATGCTTCAAATATTAATTTTAAATTTGTACCTGCTGTTAATAGGAACATTAAGATCTGATATTAGGCTGTAGTATAACTTTTCTTTCTTTTTTGCATATCTAGAGGAGTTTTTTTATTTTTTTAATATAAAACAAATTTAATTACTGCCAATCTATATATTTTTTAGAAATCTACTTTTCCGTTAACTACAACCGTCTTTTTTTAAGTAAAATTTGTCTTATACATTCTGTATTGTATCATATTCGAAATATTTATCATTATTTTAACAATAGAAAATATATTAAACATAAAAAATTCATAGCATAGTTTTAGTAACAAAATCTGTATCATAATTTTTTCTGACTGACAACAAAACAAACATGTAATACATATTTAGTTATACTCTTCCTTACAATACAGGGTCAAATATTATTCTTACTAAATGCCAGAAATTTCTTGTAAAATATTTTACTTTTTTCTTTTATAGCAATTTGACTTTGGCATTCAAACTTCTTATTTTCCTAATAAGCTTACTAAATAGCAGGGCAGCTTTTAAGGCTGTAACAAATATTTGTGTTTTGTATTTCCCTGTCCCAAGCTATAGAAATTCTTTTAAAATAACATTAAACAAAAAACAAAATATTTAACTAATTTCTTGTGAAATAAATTGCATACTTTTAGGCTTACAAAACAGCTGTTGGTTGGTTTTGAGTATCCCTTAAAATTACTCTCAGAAATTATGTATACAAAAGTGAAGGGATTTTCTTGTTTTAGTTTTGGCAAAATGATTTTTTTTTTTAAAGTTTGACCATTTATTTTTGTTTTTACTTGGCTCTGTTGGTGGTGCTTAACAGGAGCTAAAGAGATTTATGCTAAGACTTTCTTTTGTGGTTTGATTTTTTCCTTTGTTAAGATGGATTTTTGAAAATATATTTTTTTATTGTTTTTTTTATTTATTGTTAGTTTATGGAATTATAAACAAAACTAGTTTGCTTTTTTTGTGGTTTGAACAGATATTTCTAAAAAATGTTTAACAATTTTTCATTATCTTCCTATAAAATTTGTAAGTCAATTCAAAACTCAGGTATCCCTTTTAAATGTGGGCTATAAATACTTTATTTGCTTATAAAGCTGTCTAGTTTAATTTCATTCTTTGCAACAAACAGGATTTTAGCTATTTTGCCTTGTCTTATACAATTTCTGAATTAAAATGGTAATATATATATTTATATATGCCATAAAATAGGCAACGTTTTTTCTCATTTTCTTTTCTTTTTTGATTGCGGTTAATCTCTTTTCTGTGTTGCTTTTTCTTCACTGAAAACCCTCCTTCTAAAAGTAGGCCACAAAATGACATGTCGACATACTGACAGCTGAGACAAACAACATAAAAATAAGAGAACAAATAAGTAGAAGCAAAAAATAAACAAAAAGTTTATCATGGTTGTTTGTTTTTTTTTCTTATTAAAGATTTGTTGGGAAAATAACTGAAAATGTAATGGCAGAAACATTCATATGGAAAATTAAATTCACAGAACTTTACCTAAACAATTTAGTTTTATTTTGCCTTAAGTTACCCTGTCCTTTTTTTTCCTCCTGTGCTATTTTATGTATGTTAAAACAATTTTCTAAAATTTGTTTTTCTTTCCATTCCTTTTTTAATTCCTAAGATTAAATGTGTGAAATTTCAATTTGCCTACAAACAAAATAATATAGTGATAGCATAGTTAGAAAGTCTAGAATTAAATGAACAATCAGAAAAATATTTAATGATGTCTCCGTGTCTAGAGTTTCTTTCAAAAAACCAAAAAAAAAAAAAAAAAAAAAACAGTAGGATTGAAAATAATTTTTTAAGACTCAGCAGAAAATCAGTTAGACAAATCAAAAAAAAAAAAAAAAAAAAAAAAAAACGGAAAAATAAACTAGAACCATAGACTATTTGCATTGCGGGCGTTTTACTGCCAGTTTTAATCTCATGCTATTTCTGTTGCCTACTCTTCGGGATTTTGACATTAAATGAAGAAGATAAATGTGTTTAAATAACATTACAGACAGTTTTCTATGGATCTATTAAGTATATTTTTTTATTGTTTTGTGGTGCTTGTGTTGTAGAAGACCCAGCAAAAGAAAAATTCAGAAAATTTAATTGAATTTTTAAGTAAATATCATAGAGCATTTGTTTGTAATACTTTTGGAATGATTGTGAAAAAAATATTAAATCAATAGATTTCTAATTAAGATTTAAGCAAAAAGTAAAAAGAAAATACTAGAAAGTAATTTAATATGACTGCCGAAAGGCAGGTTTAAACAGATCAAAAAGCTTTTACAAATACTTTAGTCTATGTCAATAAATCAGGTCTTCTTAACAAATGTAAACGCTCTTTTTTTTTGTCCAAAGTGTAGGGAATATTTTATTATTGTACTGTAATTCTTTTTTTGTCCTATCAAGTCTTAATTTTTCTTAAAACTTTAACTAAAGCTTAGTCAGAAATTATTTTACTTGTTAATTTTATCGAAGAATAAATTCCAAGTCATATTTTTTTTATCCAAGCCTAAGATTAGGCAACAAAATTTGAATAATTATTTATTAAAAAAAATTAAATAAACACTTAAAAGAAGACAACATACCTTAATATTTCGATGCAATTATTAAACCAAATTTATATTTTAATTATGGCTTTTCGAAACATATAATAAATAACTAAGAAATTAACTGTAGATACAATTTAAACTTTATCATAAGTTGAAAACACAAAAGGAATGTTGTAAATCCCTATAAAAGAAGTGTACTTTTTTCGAGCCGAAAAGTATGGCGTACTTTTTTAAGAAACTGCAATATACTGCGTTTAAAAATGTTCTAACGTTTTTAGTCTAAAAGCATAATCGGCTACCAAACAAATATTTATAAAATCATCAAATCTAAAAGAACGATTTGGTTTAAATGTCTGCTTAAGCTAAAAACTAAAACATTTTATTAGTACTTCTCTTAAATTAATATTTAATAGCCATTAAAAAGTATGCAACATATCGGCTTAATATGCAAACCTGCTAAATCCACTTTTTAGTAAATTGAGATATTGATGCCGTGTGGTAGCGAAAGATACGCCTCGTCGACCAGCATGTTCTTCAGTTTGAGTTTTGAAGTGTGTAAATCAACTATATTTTTAGTTTTCCTCTCAAATTATTTATTTTTTTTTATTTTTCTTATTTTAATTCCCTAAGCTAAACCCCGCAAAGCTCTGCGCCTGTCTGCAGGAAAGAAACCAGAGTCTCTGGCGGGAATCGAACCCCCAACCCCGGCGCTGATAAACTAGCTCACTACCAGCTCACTAAATATGATATATAAGAAGTTTTTTGTCTCTCCTGTGAAATGTGCTGAAAGTGAGTTAGCCGATTTGCATATTAAGCCGACACTATTTCAACCGACTTATTTTACAGTGGGTAAAATGTAGTGTTTGAAAATAAACCAAACATTATTAAGCGATAAGTATTTTTAAGTATTTGTGTATAAGTGAAGAGACCCCAATAGCGTTCATTACTATTTTAAATTCGTTATGAATAGTACAATTGCAATGGATCTGTAGACATACATTATGTTTGAATGTACTAAATCGTTTTTTCACATTGCTAAAAGAATGAGCAACCAAAAAAATATTAGTAACGTTGCTTAGTGTTGTCGTTACTTGATTATTTGCACGATCACAGCACGAATAGTCTGTCTGTGTATTATGCTCTTGTTTTGTTTTGTAAAAATGTTTTGGCTTTTTGTTTTTGTTAAAATCACGTTTGTTTTTTGTTTCTGTAAAATTTTTTTATTGTCCTTACCAGCCATAAGGGTGCTGATTACAACTCAAACGAACGAAAATAATGAGCTTAACCCGAATACAAAGAAGTTTGTGTTTCTTTGCGTAAAACAGAACGCAATGAAATGTTCTCATCTTTATGTTTATTTGGATAAGTACAGTATTTTTATTGTTTACGAAGATCTTAAACAGAGAAATGTTTTTTTGACCCTGCATTCGATGAAAATATTTCTAAAAAATATTGAAAAAATTATATTTTTTGGTTGATTTAAATTTAAGACAAACCGAAAATGTATTTTCACCAATCCAAATAACAGTTTGTTTATAGATACGGAAAAAATCGGTTTTATATACAGGGTGTCCGCCGGAAAGGTATACTTATTTGTTTTGCCACCATTTCGTTAAACATTAGTCTTGACAGTTCATATTTGGCAGTCGAGAAGTAGACACTTGGCAAATTTATTATGGAAAAATATTCGATAAACTAGTCGTTTCGACAAATGATTAGTGCTTACTTAGAAAAAATACAGTTGGAGTTCTAGCGTTAAAGTATTTTATTTCCCAACTCTGGTAAAAAGGCTTTAGCATATTTTTTTATAAATTCTAAGTAGAGCACTTGTGTTATATTGATAAGTTCTTAAAAAAAAACTTATTAATTGCTTTTACCACTTTAATATAAACGTAATTTCCTTAAAAACTATTATTTTCTTGATGCTCCGTAAAATAGGCAGTAAAACAGCGGCAAAGTACTTAATAATTACAGGTTTTCTTTATACAGTAACCGTGTTATTTAAGCGACAACATTTTTTTTCTAGTAGAAAATCTTAATTGATTAAGAAATCTAACTAATATGGAATAAAATGTCACTTAAAATTCATTAAAAATGTTTAACATCATAAACGTGCCTTTAAAAATACACGCCTTTAAAACGAACGTTTATTGTACGAATAACCTCTTGTATGCTTTAAAATATCTTCCACCTCGAGCAGTGATTAGGGTACGAGTATACTGAGTTTTTAATTTAGTCCAAAACTTTTTTATTATTTATCTAATATTTGACGATCGTACATGGTATGTGAGAATGATATCTATATCATCATACTATCAGCGAAATATACGTGTTTTAGTTTGGTATTTTGAAAAGCAAAAGATTTTGTTATTAGTTCTCTCTCTCAATCTCTCAACATGCCAAGTCGGCTATGATCTAATGGGCGCTTTAGATATCTTAAAGTTTATACATTATTCTAGGTCCTTAAGTTATTCTAAGTCTGTTAAAAACACGCTGACTTCCGAAACACTCGACAGAAATTAATCACCCCCCTGAACTTAAGGCTGTTTCCGCCCTTGAGCCTTGGCACGCTTTCGTAATAAAATTCATTAAGTAAATTAAAAAAAAACTAACAAAATGTTAAGTCGTTAACCAAATTCGTGGCCATTTAATGGCTATAATTTTACATAAAATTGTGTAATTATTGGTAAAATTCTTGTTAATGTCTTGAATATTGACAAATTCAGTTTTAGAAATAAATTATTTTTATGTGATGTATTCAATTATATTAATATTATATGCCTAAAAGTAAACTCCAATATTTGTTTTTTTCATTATGCCTTTAGAAAAATACATGTAATTAATTGTTATGCATAGAGTTCAGGCCTGGTAAAGTATGCCTTTTATATAGAAATAAATCGACATAATTTGAGCAATAAAATTAGATTGATTAAATATATTTAAAAAAAGGCAAAAGTATGGCCTAGTTTAAGGCTGTCATTTCAAATATTGCTTTGTAAAAGTAATAAGAAAAATATATTCGATAAAAGGAATATTAAAAGTAACCATCGTAAATTATTTAAGGTGTTATTTTTTTCATACATATACAATTTACTTAAATTAAAAAGCCGAATTGACAAAAACTTTTACTTTTGTCAAACTCAATTTTCGACTTCCGCTACCAATCTTTCTCTAAGCTGTTAATATTTACCTTCAATATTTATTAACAACACTAAAACAATTTATGCATGACACCTTATTTCTCGTTCTTGGCTGTTAACAGCCAACAATCTGTATGCTTAAGCCATAAAATATTTCTTTGGCAAAACATTCCAGTTTATCATCTTATGCCTGGGATATGTGTGGAAGTGTGAGAAAAAAATCTTAAGACTTTTGGCACTTGTGCATAGGAAAACATGTCAATTGCATTTAATTTTCGTGCGCGCTCTCACGTACATGTTAAAATTTCAGATACAAAAACATGCCAAGCGTATATTTTTTCTTTCTTTTTTTTGCAAAGTTTAAGTTGCATAAACACAGGAGCAATAAAAAAAACATTAAACAGTAATCAAAATTGTAATGCATAAAGGATTTTTGTTCGGTCGTATATATGTATGTATACTTTTATGGAAGAAAACGTGGGTAAACACTAAATGCAGTGTTAACGAGATTACAAAATATTTAAGTAATTTTATCAAAATGATATACACAGAAAAAGGAAATACATTTTTTTGTTTTGTAAGGTAATGTGTGCTAATGTATTCCAAAAAGGAGGCTTAATATAATGGAAAAAAGGAAAAAAAAATTTTAAGAAATACATCAAGTCTGAGAAAATTTTAGAAAGAAATTTAAAGAGCCAGCTTTATTTTATTATTATATAGTTTTAAGCTTTGCCTTAAGGTACGCAACATATTTAAATGCTACTACTTACCAAAAAAGTATGCTATAGTTTTCGCCTTTGTTTTGTTACTTATTTACTTGTAAGTTATTTAAGAAGTCTAACTCAGTATAATTAAAAAAACCTGTTTGAAAAATGTTCAACCATAAATAATATGTTTAAACTCCTTAAAATATGCTAAAGTTTTCGAAGTTTTTTAAATAGTTTCCTACAATATTTACCCAAGTCCTTATTAAGTATATATAGTCGTTTGCGTTATCGTCTTCTTTATCATTTGTGGAACTCAATTTTAAATATTCAGTTTTCTGCCTACCCTTAACATTTTTGAGTTTTGAGATGTGCCTGTATATGATTTAGTGTGCGATATGTAGATATATGAGATTTCTTTGGTCATAAAAATCAGCGATATCGACATAATATTATTTTACCTAGCTCCCATAGAAATACACTACCGGAATAGGGAATTTGACACGATAGCTTGCATTCCATGTGCTAGCTAGGCGAAGTGTTTAAAAAATAACCCCCCCATTTATTGCAAGTTTTGAAATTAAATAACTCAAATAGTTTTCCATAATAAATACAATTAAGAACAAAAATCTTGATTTTGCTTACAGCAAGGCAAATTCTTTAAATGCGTATAATCCTTAAGGTATACACATACATTATTTTTATTTCAGGGTTTTCCCCCTAAAATCATGCAATTGTTTTCTTAAGCACTATCTAATAATTAATTTATTTATTATGCTTCTTAAAGTTTTTTACTTATTCTTACATTTGATTTAATTTACGAAACTAATATTAATAAAAAAAAAAATTCTGACACCCCTTAAGGTATACTATATTGTTTAGTTTAATTAATTGCATTTTATTAATAAACTTATTGACTTTTTGCTTTTTTTCTTCGTTTCTGTTTTGCTCTCAACATTCTTATTTATCTGTCGCCATTAAAAAGAAAGTATCATCACTTCCTTCCAAAAGTTTACTGAATTTAAGTTGTTTTATTCAAACATATGCGCCGGACTGATTAATTTAAATGACCATATTGGTGTTAAGCAAATAGAAAAATAAGCACGAAGTGAAACTCTTTGATTCTAGTTTGTCGATTATTAATTATTAATCATTAGTCATTAATTTAAGAATTTTTTTTTTGTAATTTTCATGATTTTTTTCGAATTTCATTTGCTAAAAGTGTTTTGATTAATATATTATTGGCAGTTGTCTGTTTGGAAATCCAACCCTGAATAAAATGTAGCGTATGCCAAATAATTTTGTGATAATATGGCTTGAGGGTTTTGTTTTTCTATTCTTTTTTTTTTCAAATTCATGCTGAATAATCTAAATATTGTTTGAATTAAATTTTTTGTGAATGAATAAAATTGTTTAGTTATTTGTTATTTACGAGGGAATAAGATGGGAAGAGGGAATTGGAATTAGTTGTCTTATAACCATGTGTTATTAATATTCATTTCAAATTTTTTGTTATGACAGGTAAACGACTTAGTACAAAAATACTTTTCCTCGATGGTTTTTAATTACTTTTGTATATAAAAAGTGTGGTTATGTTGATTTTGAATAAAACACAAATTATATAGGAAATGTCATTTCATTTTATTATGAACACGAAAAAAATAACAATATTCGGACAATAAATAACCATAAAGGACCAAAAAAAAAGAGCCGTGTCTCCCAGTTTTGCCCAAAGCCATGCACTTTTTATGGGCCCTTAAAGATTTAGGGCCTCGGTGTCATTTTTGCAAAAAAGTGATCATTTTCTCAGGATCATATCTTGCAAAAGGTTCGGAATTTTGATTAACCCTCTGAGACAAAGTTGTTGCTCTTGCCATAAGGAACATATAAAATCAAAAACTTTATCTTCAAGATCAAAATCGCAAAAAACTTAAACAAAATTCGATTTTTGTTACCTTTTGCCCCCAGTTTAGGTCCATAGGTAAGCAAACCGTTCAAAATTTAAGGAAACAATCAACCACAAAAATGTACCTAAGATCTCAATAAACAACTTTCTAGAGCATTATGAACTTCCTAGGAATGATTCTTAACAACGTTTAGGTAGCGCGTAGGTAGCCGCAAAAATTAAAAATTTTCCGAAATGTGGCACCGTCCTGTTGAAACAACATATCGTCCACATCCATATCTTCCAATTCGGGCCATAAAAAGTTCGTTATCATCTCACGATGGCATACACCATTCACAGTAACAGCCTTACCGACATCATCTTGGAAAATATACGGCCCGCTGATGCCGCCAGCCCATAAACCGCACCAAACAGTCAATCTTTTTGGGTGCATTGTTTTTTCGACAATCATTCTTGGATTATCATTCGCCTAAATGCGGTAATTCTGCTTATTAACGAATCGACTGAGGTGAAAATGTGCCTCAGCGCTGAAGATGATTTCCTTCGAAAATTTATTATCCACTGTTGTCATTTCTTGCCACCATTCTGACCAGTGACGACGTTTGGACTAGTCAAGAGGCTTTAGTTCTTGAGTCAATTGCACCTTGTTAATGTTCATCAGTTGAGGTGGACGGCTCTTCAGCCACACTATCGCGAACAGCAGCAAAATTTTCTGCATTACGAGCTCTACGAGCATGCACTGGTGTTTTCACATCTCCTACAGACCCGGTGTGCTCCAATTTTTGCCAGATTTTTCCGATTGTACGCACATTTGGACGATTAAATTGACCGAAAAAATCGCAAAGTGCACGATATGCATTTTGATTTAACCGGCCATTTTCATTATAAGCCTGAATAACTTTAACGCGTTGCTCGATTGTGTATCTTTCCATGGTTCAAATTGAGTTAGTGAAATTCAATTCAACATCAGCCCTTAAAATGTAACCAACAACATATCGCCCATAAGTGGTTAATTCTTTTTTTCATTAACTTCTCAGTTCTTAATAGTGTTTATTAAATTTACAGTAAACTGTTTCCTGCTTGTAGGATGCTTCGTAAAATAGTTGGTTGACGTAACACTAATGGAATTTGCTCCTTTTTTCAAAAGAAATAAATGCAATCTTACAATATGAAAAATATATTTATAATTATAAAAAGAATGGTCAAGTTATACTAAATAACATTTTAAATATATTTATATTTATTTAGTTTATTAAAGTATTTAAAAAATATTTTTATGTAACTGTATATGGGCATTTCCAGCGAAAAGTCTACTTTTTGCAACGTAGCGCCATCTAGCTGTATATTTATTTACAAAATGGATAACATTTGAACAGCATGGGCACAAAATACAAGCTTATTTGCTTGCTACCATTACGTTACAAAAAGTAAACGTTTTCGCTGGAAATGTCAATAAGTCTTAAACTAGAATTGCTTTAAATTTGTATCTTATAATAAATTCCGTAATTTTACGATCATAAAAAATCGCTAAAAAGGTCATTTTATAAAAAAAACGCAGAAAAAGTCGTATGAGAAAATAAAAGTCGCGCATCTTTTTCTACGTTTTTTTTTTATTAATAAAAAGCATAGCAGCAACAAAAATTAAACAAAACGGTCAGTTTAATTTTTTAATTTTCAGAAGCCTTTTTTATGTTATCAATGTGTTTTTCCATGTCGCTAAAGATGACTGTTCAGTTCACTAAAAGCTGTTTACAAGCACTGTAAAAGACCTCTTTGACTCCATGTCTTGGTTAAGCCATTTATTCTTCATTTCCCAGCCTTTCGCATGGTATCACGAAATATTAAGTTTCTTGGAACCTGAAGCGATTTGAGCGGTATCTTTTTAAAGGACTGGGCGGCTAAAAATAATTTTGTAAAATAAGCACTGCAACCACACAATTTTTTATTTCAAAAAGCTTTTTTGATTAAACTATTTTTGAAACTTTGCGAACAATTTTTTAAATACATTAGCCCAATTCGCAAGCTTGTGCACATGGTCTTGCATCGCAGCATTTGCAATATTGTGTATTGTATATTAATAGAATTGTTGCCACCAATATCTGCAAATTTACAAGAAAATTTATAATTTACTGCAAATTGAATGTTTTTTGTGAAAAACTTTACAAAAAAAAAAATGGTAAAAATTTTAAATTGCCTTTGCCCTTATTTCGTAACGGTACTTCCCAGAGATATGAGATTTTAAGAGATGATGCAAATGATCAAAAATTATCGATTTTCATCAAAAACAAAAATCTGAAATGTTGTTGGTTACATCATTTTCGCTATAAGAGCTCGATATATGCATAGATATATGTTTAACTTCACAGAATTACTTGCTTTCTTTTAGGTTGCTAAGCAAATAATTTAATCATTTCTGCCTGTTAAATATTAAGCAATTTAATAACAACTTTTCTTCAAACACATTTGCACATGTTGTCATAGTTATTATGCCTGCAGCCTGTCATTCTCCCAATACACAGCTTATGGACATTTAATGTTAAGTTACTTTTAGTTCTCCCTCATGAATTTGCAGTCACATTTTTCACCAAAAACATGACCCCTTTTAGATGACCTCAATTACATGGAAAACCAAATAGATGTACCCCCCCCCCCCCCCCCCTCCCTGCAAAAACGTATTTGCGTTTGTATGAGTAGGAATACGAGTATGTATGTACAGGGTGGCTCAGAATGCGCTCTATGGTTTTAATCAAAAATAAACACTTACAGACAGGCCCACGATGTCACACGTTACCGTTCGCATAGAAAATTACATTTAAAACAAATACAATTTCTAAAATTTGTTTTTGTTTTAAATGTAATTTTCTATGCGAACGTTAACGTGTGACATCGTGGGCCTGGCTGTTAATATCGCTCCTTAGAGTTCGTTTCGATAGATTTGTGGAAAACATAAACACAAATAGTGTTTGTGTGTTAAATCATTAACAAAAAAAAGTTTCCCTGTTTGTCATCTTTTGAACACAAAAATAATACTGTTCTTATTCAACACAACAAATGATGAGAACATATAAATCCGCTTGGGGTTTTTTTTTAAACCAAGAAACTTCATTGTGTTCGGCTTAGCTCATTAATGTTCGTTGATTTCTTTTGTGCGTTGCGCTCTTTTGGCTGGTAAAAAAACAAACATTTTTACAAAATCAAAATTCACATACGAAAAAAAACAAAAAGCCAGCAAAATAATTTTACACAAACATGCACACACAAGCTGTTCGTGCTGCTGTCGTTGCTAAAATTTGTTCTTTGTTCATTTCTTTATCAATGTAAAAAAGAAGCATTATAGAACATTAAAATAAAATAATTGTCTACAGTATCACTACAATTGTTCTGTTTTTAACGAAGAACAGAACACTATATAATGATCGGCTTTTTCTTGAAAATAGTAACGTACGGTATTAAGGGTTGTGTTCGTCTACACAAGCACTAAAATATAGATATCGTTCCTGGGTGTATGAGCCTAACGCTTAATTATGTTCTATTTATTTTCGAAGACTGGTTTAAATGGATAATAACTTTTTTATATTTTAATAATAATTTCTTTGAATAATTTCAATTAGCTTTGAAAAATTATATCCTGAAAGTGATGCCCAATTTCTGCTTTGTGCTCTTTTTTATAACTTTTCGCAAAATTGGAGGTGTTACGGCCATGATTTCATTTCGAATGTTGGTTCTGTGTAAGGGAATGGTGCTTGGCTTGTTAACATAGACTCGTTCTTTCAAATATCCCCAAAGACAACTGTTAGGTGCTTTTAAAACGTTAAGGCCAGTTAAAATCCCTCGTGCACGAAATAGTGCGTTCGCTGAATATGTTCCTTACCAAAGCAAATGAGGCACCTGAAGCATCGGCTAATGTACTCGAAATTTTCTGCAGCTATCGCCGTGATAGTTAAAGTTGTGTAGAACGTCTTCTTGTTGAGGAATTATGGTGTACGCTCCCCATACACGGTCAAAATTGTAAGCAGTGTTCACGGTACGTGCTCTTCCGGCACCACGAAGGGTTCTCACAGACCCATGTTTTCAATCAAATGGCTTAATACTGACGCTGTGGGTGCAGCTCACTCATAAAAATGACGACAATATGCTCTGTGGGTCAACAAAATGGATTGTTGTTATAAAATATAAAATTCAATTATTATGTTCGTTGTTCCATTGCAGAGTTATTCACAATTAATTCAGCAAATTTTCTTAAAAAAAATGCTGGAAAAAACTAAGAAAATATAATAATTAAAAAAGTAATACGGAATCTAAACCATATAGCTCATTCTGTGTCACCCTGTTTATATGAATTGTATAGTCTATACAGACTAAGCATCATAATACATTGTTTACTCTCCCTGCACGTCATCAACTAACAGGTATACGAAAAAGCAGTAAAAAGAATAGAAAAAACCAAAATAAACTGAATAGATCACCAGGTGAAATAATAACCTGCCACAAAAATAAAAAATAAGAAGGGGAAAAAGTAAATTCACAATGAAAACAAAAACACCAGATGACACTGTTGCATAAGGTGGCTGTTACCCGTGGGGTAGAAAGGGGTCCAACCATGTAAGAAGTTCTTTCGAAAAAAAAGTAAGAAAGTAAACAGAAAAGTAGAAAAAAACACCAGAACTCAATAAAAATTTGTGTCAACCATAAGTAATAAGATGGCTTTAAGGTATTGAATTATACTTGGTAATAAAGTGAAAGGAATCTGGAATATTTTTCTTGTTCTATGTCTGTATTTCACTCCCCCAAAGTTAACAGTTTTTTTTTTTATTTTGCTTTTTGGTTAGACATTAATTTTGTTAGAAATTTATGTTTGTTACAAAACAATAAAGTTGTCATTCGTTATTATCTTAAGCTATGTTTTTTTTTCCTTCTGCCATTTTATATTTTCTGTTTTTGGGGTTTTTTTTTTTTTGTTTTCTTAAATATTTTGGACCAGGCTAGCCAGTTTGCTAGTAAATTTTGTTTGCCATTATCATCGGGCCAAAACTGAGGAGGAGAAAAATAAAAAAAAAAAAAAATACATGAAATGTAATCGGTTTTTATACACTTTTTTCTACAATTGTTTGTGTGTGTCTTTTACAGTAGGTATACAAAATGACCATTATAAGGGCAAAACATTAAAGTAGAAGGAAAAAAGAAATTCTTGTTGTCGAAAAAATAAATTTTTATATTATTATTATGTCTTTAACTATTTGTTCTTCTTATCGTAATTGTTAAATCAACACTTGGAAAAACAAAAGTTTAATGGGATTTTCAGCTTTTCGTTTTTACTAGGTTTTTAGGGCTTGCAGAAGGAACTTCTTTTTGAGTGAAAAATTAAAGAAAATTCAAACAAATATATAAAGAACATTTGTTAAGTATATGCAAGTGCATAAATACTTTGTTCTTAAAGTTTTTCTCCTTTAACTAAGAACAGGCTTTGTAAAGATCGCTCTTCTGTTAAGTATTAAACATAAGCTGAAAGATTAATAAAAATTATAATAACTACAATTAGTTTGGCCTTACAAAGTATGGTTTAAAAGTTTATTTTTCCAATCTATAAATACTTTTTTCCAATTTGATTCAGCCTAAAAATATGCTTATAAAACGTTTAATTCGTGTAAATAATTTTTGGGCCTAACAGTCGGCTTTAAAAATGCTTAAATCTGGTTGAAAATATTGTACCAGAATTATACCTTTAATTTTAATCTAACTTAAAAGCTTGCCAGTCAAAAAAAAGCTTATTTTTATTAATGCCGGATGTTATGCAGCAAAGAACTACGCATTAAATAAGCTGAAAAGGATAGTAAATCTAGTAAATAGTTTTTAAGCTCAAATTATTTTCTAAAGGTAAAAAAGAGAAAAGCAGGGGTCTAATCACCGCATTCGATACTATCGTATCGAATAAACTATTGAATGTTTTTGCATACGATAGACACTGACGTATCGAATGAAAACTCGAGGAATGTAATGTCGAGTTACTCTTTATCGAATGCTACTATTTCAAATTCAATAAATTCCATTCCATATGGAGAGTCGTGATACCAAAATAAATAATTTCGATCAATTTTGCTCGATATCGTATGCGGTGATTAGACCCCTGTACACTTTAAGGTCAACATTTAGATACGGCAACATTTCAAAACGTACTTTTTGGGGCAATTATTTTTATAACCGTCTTTCAAACTATAGACTATACAAAACTTATATTCCAAATAATATGCTCTTAATCAATGGTCACACTTATATTAAATATTTAACGAAATAAGCGCTACCACTACTTTTGTTAATAGTTAATGTGATATTACATGGTTTTAATATCACAAAATAAAACTAAGGCATAGTTAAAAACTATTTGAGTATTTTTTTTTTGTGTTAAAAGTGTCATCACAATCAAAATAATTATTTAAATTAAATTTTGGTTTAAATGTTTGTCACATTTTGTTAGACAATTTAACTTATTATTAGACTTACGACTTTATTTATCAAATAGAAAATAAATTCTATAAATATTTAATATAAATGTTCCTTTAACAAAATTAAGTGTTTTATTTCTTACCTAGAAATCCAGTTGGAGATTTAATTTATTCTTTTAATTGTTGACATTAGATTCATATAAAATTTACCAGTACCTAGAAAATATGCTAAATAACTTAATGTTTGCTTTGCCTTTAAATACTTTGCAATATATATTTTTTTTTGTTTTTTGTACTTTGAAGTTTTAACTTAATATGCTAAGCATTTGAATGTTAAGATATGAACTAATAATTGCCTTTTCCAAGAATTTTAAAAATAAAAAATTTTCATTGGCAACGACTAAAGGTACGCTTCACATTAAGGAAAAACTTTTGCCAGCGAAAAGTTTAAGTAAAAAATTGTTTTAAATGTATGCTTGAAAAAAGAACTGTTAATTTGGACTAGTTTATAAAGTAAAGCACACTTTAGGGCGAAAAAACTGAAGCATACTTTAAAGGTGAAACATAATAATTTATGGATTCAACGTTTAATATAGCAAGTGTGTAAAGTTTAGACTTAGGCAATGTTAGTACTTGACAAATATTAAAACCAACAACTCGTTTTATTAAAGATTTGCTTTTAATTTACGTTACGTTTGCTAAATCAAACAGTATTAAACATTTACAGTAGTTAACAGATATAAGAAAATACAATTCCATGAAATTTTTTTAATTTCTTTTAAGCGTTTTTTTTCCTAACCAATTATTTAAAAAAAAAATTATTTTGTTATTAAATAATATAAGCTTGTGGCTTAAAACGTTAATTCAAATGTACACACTAAGTTGGATATTTTGTGCAATCAAATAGAGTAAATTTTTTTAGGTATTTTTATTTTTGATTCATGGCAATCATGTATCAGTTTTGTTCTTTTAAATAGTTATACAGAATGCTTTTTATAATGACATACAGTGCGAGCTCGATTTTCGCAACTCGAAAAAAACTGGCCTGTTGCAACAACCGAAAAGTTGCAATGACCGATCATTGTTTATAATACTTAACGACAGGCCATTTTTTAGCATTAAAAACTTTATATTTATATCGTTTAAATAAATCTAAAGTTAAATAAAACAATTGGCGTATCATGCAACACGCACAAGGTGTAAAATAGAAAAAATATAGATGTTTGTGTTCTAAGAAACAGTCAAACCTTTTTGCAATAGTACTAGAGGTAGAAGTGCATACCACGCGGATATTTGTCGACGAATATCGTGCTTTTGAAAAATGGCAGTTTACATAACGCTAGTTATAAAATACATTTGTCAGCTTTTTTTAATTTATTTAACACTTTGCTTATACCAGGCTACAGAGCTTTTTTGTGTTTTTGTAGTCTTAGCGTTCTTTTGTACATTTTTCAACTGCATTTTTTAGCATTTTAATACGTTTCTCCTAAATGACTCAAAATACTCATCGCAAAAGCGTCATAATTATTTTGTTAAATTCACTATTCTACACAATAGTACGATTTATTCATACGAAAATCTGACAGAATATTTTCCGACATAAAGAAATGTTCCTAAAATCTGTTGAAAATCCGCACTATTACACAAATTACGAGAAAACAAAACTTTGAAATCTATCATTTTATGAATATTTTTAAAAACATTTGTTAAAAGAATTTTTTAGTAAATTTTATTTTTTTGGCTAAATACGACAACTTTGATACAACTAAGTCTCTGAACAAGAAATACAAGAAATAAAAACATTGTAAATTAATAAAAAAAAAATTATGTTGCACTTATTGAGACTATTTTTTAGAAAATAGTTGCAGTTATAAAGATTGCAATGTAAAAAATATTACTTATTACGGTAATCGGGGGTTGCGAAAATCGAGCTCGCACTTTATATGGAATAAGACGCGGTGCTTTTGAAATACTTCCTTAAATACGTTTTTTTTTGCTTATATGGGATATTCTTTTATCCTTTATCTACTGTAGTTTTATTTTACTCTTTTAAAACATTTTTAGAAATAAAGTCTACAAAAGGACAAACAAACATTTTACAATTTTTCAACAATAATATTTTTAACTTTGTAAAATGCATTTTCATAGTTGCTTAATTTAGTGGTTGCCAGTCACCTGTGTGAACCAACAAAAGAAGAAGCACCGATCCGAATACAAATAGCAAAGAAATAATGGCACTGGATCGTCCATAACTTGAGACGACTGTGCGACGACATTGCTTAACTAGCTATGAATCCAAAAAGGTAGTAGAATGATAGTCGGCCTTCTTATACGTGGCTAGGAAAATTGAATTACAAAGCCAGAGTGGTGGGGAAGAGCTTAATATAAAATAAAATTGATACCACTCCCATAAACGTTATGTTATGTTTTATAAGTCAAATAAGTGAGAACATACGTTTACAATCAGATCTAGTAAGAAATACATATAAGTACTATGCTTTTTAAGTTCTGAGTCTCCCCGTAGGATAGTTGGCAGTGAGCTAGACTATTAGTGCAAGTGTTGCTGGCTTGATTCCCGCCACACTCTGCTCTGATTCATTACAGCGGCTTGCACGCATAGTTGCCAAACTCTCGATAGTCCACTTTTTTGATTAAAAATATAAATTTTTGCTTTGATTCCATCGAAACTGGTATAAAAACGATTCGAGTCGATTAAAAGTAGATGAAGCATCTATCGCAGAACTGAAACAGTTGCATCACCGCCAATAAATATGGTTCGGTTTGTTTCACTGAATGAGGGCTTGTTGTTGCCAAAAAGAAAAAAAATTGATTGGCAATTTGCTTTAAAAAAAATTTCAACGATTTCGCTATCGAAATGAAACCATCGGAAACAGAACTAGCAATAGTATCGATTACACTTTCGAATGTTTGCCCGCTCTACTTGAAGGCCTACGTTAAAGATGCTCTGTAAATTTGTAATTGTATTTGGTACATTTAATAAATAAAACCATTTATAGTTCTTAATTAACTGATGTATTTGCCTGTAAAATATTTTTTTTTCTACTTTTACAAAAACATCACAGCATAAAAATTTTCTTTTATTTAGTCTGTTTAAATTTCAAACTCTTTATAGCTTTTTCCCTTGCTTATCTACTTCGTCGCAAATATTTGACTCCTTTAACATCTTTTTTGTCTTACTTTTTTCTTAGAACCCTCTTTTTAACTCTTGTTTTAAAGTTCGTGCTTTAGACCCATATACAACTCAAATTTAATAACAAGTCATATATTATTCATACAATTTACATTTCTTGCTTTGTTGGTTTTGTTTTTTTTTTTTTTTTTTAAAGAATTTATATTATCTTTAAAGGTCTAAAAGTATGCAATAATCATTCAACTATGTGTAATATACCTTCTTCTTTTTCTTACTAAAGTATACATTTTGGTGGAATTTTACGTTATTATTATTTGTTTAGCATATTTGCGTGCTGTTAACTATATTTACATTGTTGCATACCACATGTCTGCTTTCGGTTTGAAATTTTGGTTTTTTTTCAGCTAAAACAAAAAATTAAATGTTTAAAAAATTCTCTAGACTTGACTTGGTTGTTATTATTATAATTTTTCATTTTTCTAGTAGAGTTAATAATATTTGCATAGTTTTAAGGAGGTGTTTAGGTTTATAAAGTCTTTGTTTGCAAGCCAAACAAGAATGTGGCAAAAGTTTGTTTTCTATTTTAAATTTCTTGTTTGTTAACAAATCAAATTAACTATGAGTCAGGTCAATGTGAATGTTAAAGGATTTTTTTTTTAAATTAAATTAAAAAAACGAGTATAGAAAACAGTATTTTCTAAATTTTATATTAATTGGAATGTGTATTCTAAGCCAAATTTCAATTTTAAAAGCCTTTATAATTTAATAGTCTTATTCCTTCAATATTTTTTAAGGAATATTTTTTTTATGTACTATCAGAATTTTCGTTTGTTTATTTCTGTTATAATTCAAAAGATGAAAAAGGTAAAAATTTATATTGCAAAATAAAACCAATTAAAAAACCCTCAAAAAACTACATTAAACTCCTCAAATTAAAATGTCTTAAGAGCTCCATTTAATTTCCTCTAACGTTTGAGATTTTCTTGTTAAAATCTTTTTACTATAACAATTTTTGTTCTTAATTTAAACTTTTTTAAAAAACTTCTTTAATATTTTTTTCTTATCTCATTTTGTTCCAACTTTTTTTTCTTCATTACAAAATGTCATATTTGTTTTTAAGTTTAAGTACTTACATTTAGCTGTCTTTTTCAAAAAAAAAATTAATGTATTGTTCCTTCTCAAACCCCCATAAAGATTGTTTTTCTATGGAATTTCTTTTGTTTAAAGTATGACAGACAATTTCATTTAAGTCATATAAAGTATGGCATACCATGAGGCTGCTTACAATGAAAAGAAGAAGAAAAAAATAGTAGTATATCAAAAGCAGAAAATAAATGTTTTTTTTGCTCCATTTCTGCTGTCAGTCTTTAGTAAATATTTTTAATTGTCTTTTTTTGTCGCATTGTAAATGTGTTTAAGAGAGCGAAAGAGAGAGAGATATAGGGAAAAGAGATAGTATTTTTATGTGAAGTAATATTTAATTCTAGATTAGCAGTCATTTACTCATGTGACTTTTTAATTTCAAGAAAATAACTAACATTTTTTACATTTTTAAGAAAGATATTGCCAAATTTTTAAATGAGTTCTGTAAGTTTTAAGTGAAAATAATGCCTAAACTGAAGATTTGTTGTTGTTGTTTTTAAGAAAAGCCTTGTAAAATAAAAATAAAAATTTTGAAACTTTTCGACCACAAAAACAAAATATTGCACGAATATGCAATAATGGTTATATGGATATTAAGGGCATTATGGTGCTCTGAAAGTTGTTTTTTAATTTGCTTATGTATTCGACAGACCTTTCGTTAATTTTTGACAAAGCAAATTATAGCTGGGTCTTAAGTTTCTGAACAAGAAATACATACAGAGAGAAACATTGTAAATTAATAAAAAATCATGATTTGCACTTATTAAGACTCTTTTTTTAAAAAAAAATAGTTGCAGTTATAAAAACTAAAATATTACCTGTGACGAATACCGAGGACCCACTGTATTTTTTGTATGATTTTTCTTTGTATACATTTTCTTAATATTTTTTATACAATTTTTATCTTATTATAAAAAAATAGTTTATTTTTAGAAGCTTAAATATATTAAATTACATTTTTAAACTTAGTTTTTTGTCTAATCTTAGGCATTTTAGCTAAAAGCATAATTTATTATCTTGCAAAAAAAAAATTCACAACAACCTTATTTAATTTACTGATAAACATCATAAAGCTTTTATACTTTTTATAGAATATGTTTTATGTAAACAAAAAAAAAATACAAGCGTATAGCAGGTGTCAAACTTTGACCCCACAATCAATCAAATTAAGTTAAAACGAACTTGTACACTTACAAACAAAACAACTTCTCATCACTAACACAAATGTAGCTTCTTAGCATTAACATGATTTAGTATAATGATATTTTAACTTTTTAATAGAATTCTTTGGTTTTTGTTAAGGCTCTTTTTTAACTTACCTGAAAGTATGCTTTGAATCTTAGCCAAAGATATTTGGACTTTTGCTAAATCAAAAGAATGTTGCTCTTGTATTTTTTTTTTTTTAATGATGGTATATGGGAGAATGAAGCAAAACGAGGCGTATAAATGATGTGTCATTTTATACTGGACACCATTAATCAAAATTAAATTGTAAAGGTAAATGAGAGAAAATGTGAAAGTGGATAAAGCCTGAATGTTTTTTGTTATTGTAAATAATGTAGCAAAAAAGTAGGGAATTTCAAGATAGATATGCATTAAGGGGGAAAAAAGATCTACTGAAATCAGTAGTTAGAAAAGATTTCATTTATTTTTGTATTTAAACTCAATAAAAATTCAAAAGAATATTATATACTTTTAAGCTTAGCTAATTAAAGAAAAAAACCATTTCGTTTAAATACATTATATGAAAGCCTTCTTTACAATTTTCAATAAATTTAACCCATAAAATTGTGTGTCTCTAGTGTTTGTCTTAAATACCCAAACCTATAAGTATGATATTGTTTTGGGTTCCTTTGTATCTTTTAACACTTATTCTCATAACAAAAGTTAATTTTAATTATTAAATTCATGGCCTTTTGGCTCAATTTTCGCAAAAAATATTCTAATCGAAATCAATATCTTATTGTTTTGCTGTGTAAATTGTCTTCATTATAAGTGCATTTTGTTAAACAAAATAACAAAAAAAAATTAAAACATCCAGCTGGGCCAGAGTTAAACTTTAAATAAAAGTTTACTTCTCCTTTTTCAACAGTTTTATTGTAAATTTAAAACAAATTTCTTACACTCAGACAACAAAACAACAGATAAAACTAACCAAAACAACTCAGGATCAAAAGTTATCTATTTTGTGGGTTAATTTTTTTCAGCATATTCTTGTTGTTTATACGGGGCATTACACTCCAAATGGGATTGTTAAAAAACAATTTTTTTCCATTTTTCCAATTTTTGTAATATTATTTTTAAACTAAGAAAGTTAAACAAAAGAGACGAAGAGTTGAAGGATGAATTAATAAATTATCAGAATTAACCGGAAGGGAAGTTCTGAAATGTACTAAAAAATATCTCAAAATTAGGGAAATCAAAAAAACTTATTTTCATCCATCCGATTTGGGATGGAATTTCCCATATACAACACAAATTTTTTTGCAACTCTGCCACATGGACAGCTTTAAAATACAAAGGCGTACCTTCCAAAATTACGCTACCTGCCGAATCCTCGATGAAAAACAGCTGCAGCAGAATTAAATTCTGTTTCGATGTGCGTCAAGGCTGCGTATTATCGTTTCAGGTTTTAAATTACGTTCTAAACATACTAATAAATAAGGCAACGTTCAACATTAGCGGAATTACCTGGAGTTTTTAAGGCAGATTGAAGGGCCTTGACTATGCTGACTATGCCTATTTTCTCACCTACACTTTCCAAGTTATTTTTTATGCCATATTAATTGAGGAAACTGCTTAAAGGTTTGGCTTACAAATAACTATCAGCTAAACTAAAACAATGCGATTAAATGAAAACTAGGAGTTAACTTAGAGTTTAAGTGCTTAAAGATGTATACTCTTTTTGCTTTCTGGGAAGTATACTGGATAAGGGTGTCAGTCCCATATCAGATATCTCCATCTGGCTGGACAAAACCCCGTCAAAATTACGGTAGATTTAAATGAGTTTTGTATTCATCTTATATGTCAAGACGAACGAAGTGAAAAATATTCGCTACAAACGTGTAATCCACACTGTTGAATCATGTAAGATCTTAACTCCTTCATCAACGAACTGCAATCCTTACAAGTTTTGTAATCGATTCTTTAAAAAAGAGAAACCAACCGAAAGACAATCCCACACATCCATTCCGAAAACGTTAGTGGTGTTGGAACGGCAATACTTAACTTTAACAACCAAACGATATTGCGAAACAAGCCACAGATTGAAATCCACAATACAATCGAAGAAGAAGACGACAATCAAACTTACATTACGCCCAAGATTACATCTCGCATCCGATCGAGTAAAGACAATTGCCACCAAATTTGGATAAAATGTTGACCTGGTAGATAGCGATAGGATCAAATTATTAACAAAAACCTCGAGCAGTGTCGGGTGTTAACAACTTGTTTAAATATATTGTAGTTCTAGTTAAATTCTAGTTGTGTTCCGGTACAGTTCTAGTTAAAATCTTGCTCTTGTTCTTTTTAGTTTAGTTTTTATTTCAGTTCTAGTTCAGTTCTTGTTCAGTTCTTGTTCAGTTCTGGTTCAGTTCTAGTTCAGTTCTAGTTCAGCTCTAGTTCAGTTCTATTTCAGTTCTAGTTCAGTTCTAGTTCAGTTCTTGTTCAGTTCTAGTTCAGTTCTGGTTCAGTTCTAGTTCAGTTGTAGTTCAGCTCTAGTTCAGTTCTAGTTCAGTTCTAGTCCATTTCTAGTTCAGTTCTAGTTCAGTTCTAGTTCAGTTCTACTTCAGTTCTAGTTCATTTCTAGTTCAGTTCTAGTTAAGTTTTAACTTAGTGCTTGCGCATTTCTTGTTCAGTTTTTGGTTATATTCAGTTCTTCTGTTTTTTTCTTTTCAAGTGTTTAATATGTTTTATTACTTTAGAAAGTAAAGCAATATTTTTTTAGGTTATTATGGTTACTTTGTTGCGAACTTTTCTCATCATTATTAAAACTTATTAATAATATTTTGATTGGAATCGGCTTAACAACGACAACAGTCGAAACAATACACATTAGATACTATAAAACTCATCAAAACTAGTAGCAAATCGTAATGACTAAGGGCCGGAATTTAATGCAAATGCCTGTTTTTCCTCGAATGTTTAAAAACTAAGTAACTTATCCAAATCGCAACATTTGTTGTGCATATTTTATCGTTAATGCATTTTTGTCATATAAAGATTAGGAATGCATATAAATTAGAATATTATGTTAGTTTTTGCTGAAAATTCATATATTTTTTTTTCTGCAAAAGATTTTTGGTGTTATCAAAATCACACAATTGTAACACTCTAACAAAAGCTTTGTTAATTGTTTGTTATTTTAAGTTATTTTACAAGCTATTTTTGTGTTTGACAACAATCTTCAAATTGGTGTCTAAATTTATAAAAGGTCAAGCAGACAAACTTAAATTGGTATGACATTAAATTCCTGGAGACAAGATGGAATTTCTGTAGTTTTTTTTAACAGGACAAATTCTTAACAGAAACCTTTTTTTTATTCAATTTTAATGTTGTTAAAAGTATCTTGTAAGAAATAAAAATTCGCTGAACCTCTTTAGTTTAATTTTCAAAGTCTAGGTTTTTTTTATGAAAGTCTAGGTTTCTTACCAATAATTGCAGCCTTTCCAAAAGAAACCCAGCATAGCGAAACCCCAGAAAAAGCAGCTAATAATAATTATGTTTGCTATTCAAAAATTTATTGTTTTTAATTAAAATTAATTTTAATTCTATTAAAATGTATATTAAAATTAAAAATAAACAAAAAGTGCATTAATTACACTTTCTGGTTTTCGTAAAAAAGTCTATTTTGAATTTTCTTTAATCATGTTTTTGGGCATTTTTTCCGATAATAAAAGCATGAAAATCCACGCCCTTGTAATGGCCAAAGCAATCAATGTCTAAAATACAATATTTTACCAGAAACACAAAAAAAAAGATTAAAAAAAGTTTTTTCTTCTAACAAATTGTATTTTATTTAATAGCATCAAAAACACTCTAACTTATAGATACATACACACATTAACAACTGCAACTGTAAATCAAAAAATTGAAAAACTAAACATATGAAACATGAAAGAAAGTAATAAGACAATTGTCATAAAAATAGTCCAAAAGAAGAAAATTTTTGTTGTTTTTTTGGACATTGACTTGTATACATTTATACATAAATATTAATGTAATTTATTTTATTGAAGACATTTAGGCAGATAGACAAATACTTTTGTTTGCAAAACTTATAAATGTCTTTCTATGTATCGAGTTTGAAGAAGTTATAGATTTTAATGCCTAAAAGCTGAGTGATATTGTTAGTATAAGACTACAACTTTAGTTAAAGTTTCTGTAAAAATTAAATTTAGAAAAAGAAACATAACACACTAAAATAATCAGCGGGGACAAGAAGTAGTAAAGAGGCCTTCTAGAGGCCTCCCAGACGCATCTCTTTTTTTTTTGGATGACGTAACGTGTCATTGGAGACCAAGGCCTTTCCCTCTCACAACTACTTTAAAGAATTCTCGAAGGCTTTTTAAAAATAATTATGTACCAATAGATTTATCTCAGCATAATAGTTTTTGCAAAAAAATTAAAGTAAATTATTAACTGTTGATCTCGTGATTTTTTTTTTAATTTTCCCACATAACTTCTAAGAGAACGATTTTAGCACGCCTAAATCTTAGAAAGTTAATTTAAATTTGTAAAATATTTTGTAAAAGTCATTCTAAAACACCTGTTTAAAGAAGGCAGAGTGAAATGAATAAAAGTTTATTTAGAATTCAATTGCAAAAAGTCTTAAAGGCCTGAAAAGTGTTAGAACTTGCGGGTTTTCCCGCTAAGTATATACTGGAAAATGTATGTAAGCACACATACTTGTATCAACATATTAATACATACACGTAAAATTGAAACATACCCCGTAGGAAATGTCAATAGTACAACTGTCCTGATTCGCTATTGACTTTGGCACGATGAGCACCGACCAGCTGTATACCAGCTTATGTTTTGTGATGCAGACATTTAGCATGTGCTGACCTTGGAACTATTGGCTAGTTTGTTCTTGTGGGATTATCAGTACATGATAATATTTCCAGCTTACGTTTTGAATATATTTAAATTGTTTTTAATAGATGTAAGCATTAATAACAAAGGTGGATAATGCAATGAATTAAATCCAAAAACCAGCATGTATTTCGCTTAAAAATCATGTTCGAGTTATAAAAATAACATATCGTCGGCTTAATATGCAAACCTGCTAAATCCACATTTTAAGTAAATTAAGATTTTGATGCCGTGTGGTAGAGAAAGGAACGCCTTATCGACCACCATGTAGTTTTACTTCAATTTGGAGTCTTGGAGTGTGTAAAACCAATTATATTTTTGGTTTTCCTCTCAAACTGCAATTATGAAATATACAATTTTTTTTCTCTCCTGTAAAATGTGCTGAAAGAGAGTTAGAAGGTTTGCATATTAAGCCGACGATAGTTTGAAGTTATTTGATAATATCGCAACAACAATTCTTTGCAATAAAAATTCCTTGTGCGCGTATGCCACATACGAAACACAACTTATGTAACACAAGTAAACATGACAAATCGTCGCAGACTGCACGGGCTAATGTTCAAATAGCACGAGAATAGAATAGAAATAGAGAATATAATCAAGTACTGTCTTCAGTTTATTTCTTTGAATTCCGACAAAATTGTTGACGTGACAAAAAAGTCACAAAAATAAGTGATAAAAGAATTTCTAATTCAACAAAAGTTACTTAAAATAGACGGCTTAACCCCACGTTTACACAAGTGATGCATTTTGAGTTTTTGTTTTTAATTCTAGACCAAATTACCGTATTGAGAATGTTTTTTGAATATATTTGATTAAAAATATGAGAAGCGAGACAGATTTTTAAAAGTAAGGATTTTATTAAGAACCACATATACTACATAAGCGGTTTGATAACAATAACAACTTGTTTATATAAATATTAAAAATATGCGATTTTCGTAAAAACATGCTTTTCACATTTTATATCACGATGTCACTCGAACGCTTTCGTTCGCACAAAATTGAACAGTTTGTTTTTGTTTTACATGTTATTTGTGCGAACGAAAGCGTTCGAGTGACATCGTGAAGTAGGCAGTAAGTTGAATTTTGACATGAAAGGGCAAAAATAGATTTGAAAGTACCCCAAGGCCATTAAACATTCAAAAGTGCCACAAATGTGCCACATTTCGCACCGCAGGGCTACACTACAGTGTAGCAACGTGTTTTAACATGTGTCTTTGCAAGCACAAAACAAAGACGACCACAACTTAAGAGAACAATAAAAAGCATTTTTTCCCTTTTTACAAAAACTTTTGAACGTGTGTGAACATGTGAGTTAGCAAGTTCAAAGCACAAACGAAAACACATTACATTTTATTGTTGAATTTGTAGCAAATTTATACTGTCCCTCGAGGATAGCGAACTGACCCTAAAGTAGTCCGGTGATAGGTTTTTTTTGGTGGTAGAGACCGGTCCTAGTACTAACATTTTATTTGAATAGGACCAATCACTTTTACATGGATTTGTGATTGGAGGGTGTTAATTTTCAGCTTTCAGCTACCATTTGATCAGTCACATATCTATTCTCAAAGAACGTGTTTAATGCTAGTTACTATAATGCTAGTCCTTGGTTCCAATAAAATTCCAATAAACAAGTCCTAGAACTAAGATTAAGAAACAAATTTTAAATTGTCCCAAACAAATGTTTCACACTACCGGTGAACACTGAGCCTGTTACAAAGACAGTCCTTTTAAAATCAAAAATCTGATTCAAAGGTTTTATTAATAAGTACATAAATATACATACATACATATTGAAATACATTTTCTGATTGTTTGTTCTTACTTATAGCCAATCCCGTGATGTCACACATTAACGTCCCAAATTCTAAAATATGTTTGTGTTTTGAATGTAATTTTCTATGCGAACGGCACCGTGTGACATCGTGGGATTGGCTGAAAATATATCAGTTAAGTTATAAGTTCTCCTTTCGTTTTGTTCTCGTTCTATTGTCACAAATCCTAGGACCAGTTCTGTTGGGACCATTGACACAAATTTCCCGCAGGTCTACATAGCCAAACAAAACTATATATATTTTTTTTTTATTTCATTAATATTGGTGAATGCTAGAAGTGTACGAAACCGAAATTTGCTGCCGTATTATATTTTAGAAAGATAGATATTTTGACCGAGTGAAACTTTTATTAAAGAAAAAAATATATCTTTAAATTTTTAATAATAAAATTTTCCTTGCATCCACTTCTGTAGCCAGTAACCATACAGACCTTTTACAATGTGCTTAAAAACACATTATTTGTTAAAAAAAATTTTCCTGCCAGGAAACTCTTAATGCCTAAAAGTATGCCTAATGGAAATTTTTCAAAGTTATTGTTGCCAAATTTAACTTCTTCGTAGATAAACGACTTTGTGTGTATTGTCATATATAATTATTGACATTAAATATACAGTTATAAATACATTTGTTAATAAACATATGTTCTTAAACACACAGCCATTCTCGCAAATGTGTACATAAATACATTTGCATAAGTTGTGTGTAGGCCTTAAATTAGTTAAAACATTTTTACTAAAAAAAAATATTTGAAAATTCTTCACGTTAAGAATTTCAACGACTTTAACCAAAATAAAATATTTATAAATAAGCTTCATTTATATTTAATTTTTTCTTTGAAACGTTGAAAGTGTAACTTGTTTAATATCATAAATATAATGGTAAAATATTTCCTCAATATAAAATTTTTTTTCCAGTTTGCCCCACACATTCTTGATGTTTCTGGAGGAGGAAAAGTGTAGTTAGGGAAACATAAAACGAGCACAGTTTTACAATAATATATTTTGACATGGAAGTTGTTGTTGTAACAACAAATTTCTTTAATTTTAATTCGATTAAAATGTTACGTTTTGTAAAATGATTATTACTTCCGCGAAGTATGTTTCTTATTTATTTTTTTTAAAACGTAAAGTTGAAAAGGTTAAAGGAAATACTAAAAAAAATTCAACAGAAATTTAACAAAATTTAGGAATATTTTTATAGGAACAACAATCCCTCTAAAAAAAATTGTGGCACCTTCCAAACGAGGGCATCTTAGATTTCTGTACATCTGGAGACCAGCCTAAAGTTTTAAACAAGGTACAAACATCTTGGCTATCATCACATATCATCCGGCATTATGTAGGTGGAATTGGAGAAGTGGGCGTGACACACAATTTATTTATTTTTATTTGGAGAAGTTTAGGGGAAATTGGTCCTATTTTGGTTCACATTATCAATACACATCCTCTTTAAAAAAAATGGGCAGGATTGGAGGTGGGCGTGGCACAAAATATAATTATGTATATCTAGAGAACTGTAATAGCTTAAGTTTCCAAATTTTGTACAATTAGCTTGGCTATCAGTACGCAATAACAATGAAAAATTTGGCGGGATTAGATAAGTGGGTGTGGCACAAAATAGAATTCTGTATATCTAAAGAACTTTAAGTGTAAAAGTGTTCAAACAAGTGGGCTTTCGTGCCAAAATATTTTTAAAAAGTTTTAAAAGTTAGAAAATGCATTTTGATGTCTATTTATTTAAGGCCGTTATGGTTTGACCCCAGGCAGCACCTGATTTTAACAGCTAGCGGTAAAATAAAAAAACAAATTCGATTTAGATAAAAACTTCCTTTTAAGTTGAACTACAATTTATATTGGTATCGAATGCCGTAATTTACGCCCCGACTGGAATTGAAGTTAAACTGATCTAAAATTTATCATTAATACTATTTCCGTATGACGTGCTAAATTTCCCAATTTTTCTAGCTTCTATGCTGATGATCTGGCCTAAGCAACCAGTGAAATGCGCATAGAAGCTACCCAGTAAAAAATGTGCTCCAAAAGGAGCAGATTTTATGTATGAATGCATGCCTCAAATCGCTTCAAACCTGCAGATAAGATGCCTGATTTTTGTATGGAGTGTTCCCGGACTGGAGTGGAGGACTATTTACTGCTGACAATAAGCGCTTTTTTTAACATGCAATCAAAGCACTCCTAAAGCGCTTTTTTTAAGGGATATCTATATTTCCATATTCATTGATTTTTTTGCTTTTAATTGCTTAAATGCATTGTTTCAATAATTTTCGTAAACCATTATATATTTGTATTTTTTTCGCTTTAAAACCTCATCGTTGTCAGCACTAAAATAGTAGCTTTTTCTATATTTTATTCTTTATCATTTACTGCTATATTAAAGCTCTCTTATTGAAGCGCTCAATTATGCGCTTTTTCTCTAAAGTGCTTAAAAATACCCAAATTTTTTTTACTTTGTAGCTTTCCCTCAACAATAAATTTCAGTGTATTTATCAAATATGAAAAATAAGGAATTTAGCACGTCATACGGAAATCGTATTAATGATAAATATTATATTCCCGAAAAAACCTTTGCTAGCCTAAGGCACGTTTTCACAACATATCGATAGCTAAAGTTAGAAGTTTATCGGCCGTATAAAAAATGTTCCATTATTTCAACTTTTCTTTAACCTACCTGGTAGAATGAACCTTAATTTACTTTATCGCTTGCTCTAGCTTAAAGTTTTGTAAAGTTTTGATAATGGAACACTTTTTATAAGGTCGGTTAAAGTCTACTTTTAGCTATCGGTAAGTTGTGAAAATGGGCCTCAATGAACTAGAACTCAAATAGAAATGTTATTTAGGATTTAATTTTAAATAGTTTTACCTTCAACTTTAGTTTTGAAGTTTAAAAGCCTTTAAATATTCTATAAAGGGTCTTCTTATAGGAACTTTCGAATTTTGAAACTTGCCAGCAGGAATATTGTTGACGCCACAGCTTTTAATTGGACCGTCATTAAGTCTGTTTAGCCAAATTACTTCCTTGTTCCATTTCTGTCTACCTTGTGCTGCTGTTTTGGCCGTGCGTTTGTGTATACAGTTTTCTTGGAAGACATATTTCCCGACGTTGACAATCACCGACAATAGTTATAGGTCTATGATTACCGATTTCTTTTGGCCTTAATTCGATGATGTGGAGATCAAAGCAAATGGTTTCAACAGAATGCTTCTACGTGTCACACAGCTCATAACACATTGGACATTCAGCAGGAGCGATTTAAGGAGGACATGGCATCTCACGTGGAGGTGGTTTGAACTATAGAATATTCTATAGTCGCAGGTCTATGTGAATAAGACACAAACTACAGCGGCTCATGTCATCGCTGAACTACGTAAGGTTCATGGTAAATTCCTCCTCGTTACGACAACTTCTAAAGAAGTCATTGATTTTCACTCCCATTCTCACACATACCTTTATTTTAGTATAGGCATAAGGAGCGCTTAATGAAACACCCTTTACAAATCTGTATATTTTTATAAACATTTATATTATTTTCTTATTTTTCGAAAAACACCTGCCCGCATATGGCCAGTTTAATTTAAAAAACTTTTCTATGAATTGTCAAAATTTTTGTCAACGAGGTAGAACATTTGAAAAAGTATTTTGGTGTGGAAATAGAAATAAATTGAATCTGTTTTTTTTTTTTAAATGAATTTCTGTTCAACACATTTCACACCAAAAATAAAGAATTAAATATTTGAAAAAAAAAACCTGTTTAGATATGTTTTTATTTGAAGATGGTTTAAAGTTTTCACAAAAATACATTTGCATATTATCGCAGAAAAATTTTTGTATGCAATTTTTAGCTAAAAAGCAAAAATACTCAACCTAGCATGAAACATCATGCGCCGTTAAGGTCTGCCATAATATTTTTGCATATTTTTTTCACTATTTTTTTATTTTCATATATTTTCATTTTGTAAAATGTAAATTTTGTAGACAGACATAAAAAAAAAATAAAATTCATCGCGTAAAAAAACTGAAAATCATTAGAGAACTAACGAATGAAATAGAATCAGTGATATTACTGGCATAAAAAAAGAGTTTTCTTGCTCTTCTCTTCATTTTAACAGAAATTTTTTCATATAATTTTTTTCTCTAGTTTTTCTTTATGATTTATGCAGGGAAAGTTAAGAAGCAGAAGCAGAAAAAAAAATTATTAATAAGAAAAAGTAAATTGCATAAATGTTTTACTAAAGAAAAAAAATTACTTTGTAAAATTGCAATATTTTAGCTAAATATTGAGGTTAAAAAAATGTATATTTATTTATTTCTGAAAAATAACAAAATTAAAGTTGTTTTAGAAACTTTCTACATCATTTTTATTCGCAGAAAAGTGTTTTCTATTAAGAGAACTCTTAAAATTATTGCAGAATTTTTAATACTTAAAGTGAATATGGTATTAAATAAAACTATAAATTGCTTAAAAAGTAATATTGCATATTTTAAGGGGTTTATAAACCGCAAATCAAGTAAAGCAAATATACAAAGAGTGTAAAACTTATCAAATATTTTTGTTCATAGGGATAAAATAAAATTTGTTTTAAAGTTTAAGGTTTAAGGTTTATAGTTTACTCAAATGATTAATTATTAACAGAATATTTTTTGAATCAACACACTCATCTTATTGCAGCTACTGCTACAACTTTTAAATAGTCTTGTTTACCTATATTGCTAAAACTTTAAAAAATTAAAGCGTATGTTTATAAAAGCTCTAAAGAGTATGTTCAACACAAAAAGGTATTGGCTGATTGAAGGCTGAAACAGCTTTGTACAAAGGTCAGTGCCTAGCGGGTTCAAAGGCTACTTAAAAATTTTAAAAGTTTTTTTTTATCCACGCCTATAATAACATATTATGTTTAATTGAAAGAGGCAGGCAAAAAGAAAATGGAGTACATAAATAAGAATCTAAATGAGAATAATTTTATTTTGAATTGAAACTTTTAACAAAATCTGAGTGATAAACCGCAAACCCCTCTAAAGAGATTGTATGGTTACAATTGAAACATGTTAGGGCGACCTTTCCGTGAAAACCTGTGTTCGGTTCCCATTTCACTCAAGAATGAAAAATTATTTATTAATTTTAATATATAAAAATAATTAAATTAAAATTAAATACGAAAAACTTTAGCCACATAAAAATATTAAAAATTTGGATTAAAAATCTCATTTAGTTCAAAATAGTTCAGAATTAGACTATAGTTTAGCTTTATTTCACTCAGTCAATATAAATTCTGTTTTACACAGAAGAAAAAATCCGGTAAAAAAACACCAAAATTAAATTGATTAGATTGATTAACAAAAAAAAAAAAAAAAAAAATACCAAAAGTTACAGCATCCGTTTTCAAAAGTGAGCCAACTACGTTTGTGTTTAATTTGATAACGTATGGATGTATGTGGTGAAGGAGACTACCTATTTATGTCGTCAAAATTTTTAAACCACCTCGTTCTCATTATGCCACTATTTTATTAACATAGGATTTTGTCTTATTAATGGTCTCATTTTGACAACTTTTTGTTAAGAAGGGTTTTGAATGGTATCGCTTAAATTGTGTATTTTTACGCCCTCGCCAATTAACTGTCAAAAATTTTATGAGAATTCATTTACACAAACTTCATAAATTTGACAGATTTGCATATGTCTAGCTTCGTTTTAAACGAAAAATTCAAATGGTAACCAATCACAAATAATAAAATCTTACATTAATCTGAGCCAAGTCGTCTTTTGGGCATTCCTAATTCAATTTTAAAAACAAAAACCTCTTAACCTTTCACTTTTTTAACTATGTTGTAGTTGTATATTTCAAATTTATTTTTGTATTGACGTTTGCTTATGAAATGACACTTATTAATTAAAATCAAGCAAAAGTTAAAACGGGGTACATAAAACGAGTCTCGCAAGTTTGCACAAATCGCGATTTCATGAAAACCCTTAATATTTTTATAACACGCCCTTGATTTACTGATAACAATTAGTTGTCATTTCAAGAATAGATAGTTTTCAGTCTCGTAAACAAATGAGTTCGATCCCCAGCCCAGCCAAAAAAAAAATATTATCAATAAATTTTAATTAATTTCGTGTTGTAAAATTCCTTCCTTCAGTAAAAATAATTTAAAATAAATTTAATTTGATGAACTTTAGCCATTATTAAAAATATCAAAAATTGAAAACTAACAGTTCAACTAAAAATCACAATTGTTCTAAATGAGATATACTTACATATATATTTTTTAATTGCTATTTCTTTAATATTAGAAATTCATTAAAAATTTGCAGATTTCAAAAAAAAAATGCCATAGTTGTATATCAATACCTAAAAATAACGGCTGTTTTCATTGATTTTAATGGATTTCATCTACAAACAATTTTGAGAATTTTTCGACCAAAACTATCGCTTTTATTTACCATTTACAAACGGCTCTATCTACAAACGAATAAATGATAACCGCTAAAAAATCTTACTTAATAATATGCATCATTGGCAATTGTCAAAATACCTGGTAGCTTTTTCAAGAACAATGGAAGAAAAAGAAATTATAAGCATTTAAAAGTAATTTTTCTATATAAAATTTTTTTTGCTTCACATGTTACACTTTCAAAATGTTAGAGCTAGAGCCTTTGCGTTTTATGCAACGCTATACATTAATAAAGGATATCATAGACATTGCCTTATATAAAGCTTTTATACTACCGGAACTACATATGTATAGACATCGTTGTGCCTTAATTTGCATTAAGCCAAACTCTACCTTAGATGGTACTAAAACAGTTTCATCATTGTAACCGAACTAAAAGCAAAACAAATTCTAAAGTTCTTATGAAGTTTGACAACACAAGTACGTACATATGCTATAAACAATGACAACCCGCCGTTATCTATTTGACAACAATGGTATATTTTACATCTTTGGTTTCAATCTGACAACGTTTTGTTGAAATTCGACAGCAAACATTGTCGAAATATTGACACTCGTTCGAATACCATTCGTTAAATATTTTTTATCCCCTTTTTCCGCTCCAGTTCAATTCTAATTCAGTTCTAGTTTTGTTGAAGTCCAGTGCTAGATCAGTTCAACACGAAGAAAAAACATTTTTCAATAGGGTCGCCTCCAACAAAACCGTTTCCAATGAACATTTTTAAACATATTATGGTTAATTTAATCATAATATTTTCACCGTCAACTATATTATGGTTACCTCAAAACATGTTATAGTTAAATATGACAATAATTTGCTTAGAACTTTTAATTATTTGGTTTTTTAGGAACATCAGTAATGGTTGAAAAACAACAATGCCTGTATAAGTGCTAAGCATAATATGATCGTGGCTTCTTAATAAAGGACTTATTTAACCATGATGCCGTTGACAATAATATGGTTAAATATGTTCTAAAATTTCGATAAAATTTGTCTTGTTGTTTTTTCCACAGGTGTACTTCATTTCCATATAAATAGACAAGCATGAAAAGATATCCTTAAGACAAGATTTCATTCGTTTAGTTTTGTTGCACAGTATACCATTAGACGCATTTTAAAAACATGAGTATTGGACAGTATTTCAATTTTCTATTAAATTCTTAATGTAGAAGCTTAAATTTTTAAACATATTTACTTACAATATTTTACTAGAAATTGCAAAAAGAAATTTCATACTCTTAACGTAATAAAATTTGCATAATTCTTAGCATATAGAATTTGTTGTAAAATTATTTGTATTCAACATTCTCAAGACATTTTCATAGCGAGACGTTAAAAGCTCTTAACAAGTGAAGATGTTTATGTAAGCTACAATATTTTGTAAGTATATAAAAGTCTTCGCAAAATATGTAACATTTGAGAAAAATTTTAGAAAATCTATAGGAACTTTTCAAAAGGGTTGCCACTTTGTAAGTTAGACATGTCTAAAGAAACCATGTATTTTGGGTCCTGTTCCGAATTTTTAAACTAACAACTGCTGTAGGGTTACAATAGTTCTTCGTAACTACCTCTGATTTCCTTAAGTTCTTATTTTATTTTCTTCCTTGTTTTAAGCATCACGTCTTTCTAGTAGTATTTGCTTATTTTTTTCTTATGCGAACATCTAGAGTTTTTATAACTGTCAAGTATCACTTTAAGTACCATATTTCTCAAATCAAATCATCGTCATCATCTTCTCCAACGTCTCGTTAAAGTTCAATTTTTTCTCGATATTCGTTTTGCCTTTAGTAGATATTGTGTAAATATGTATATTTCTATTTCTGTTTTGCTCTTTGTATTGAAATTATTTGTATTATTTTTTTTTCTACCATAATAATAATATTCAAATCAAATATGAAAATTGATAGGTTTCAGCTATATTATAGTGTATTAACGTTGAAATAAAATATGGTTTCGTTAAAATATTTTTTTACATTTTGGCAAAGATATTTGTAAAGTATTTTAAAACATAAAATCAAAGATTAAATAAAAAGCATGGGATAATCATGACCTCAACCTTAAACTTTTGAATTGTTTTTAAAATTATTTGAAATTAGCATCTGTTGATGGGCGATACGCTTAAAACTCTGTTGGGAGTCTGCGAATTCGCTTTTTTAAATAAAGTATTTTTTAATAATTTTTTCTTTTCTTTAAACGAAAAGATAATATTTTATTAATTAGCTGCGCTGTAAAAACTAAAAATTGATTTCATTAAAAAAATTTGTGATATTAATTGAAAAATTAATTATATTTGCAACACTAAACAAATTAATAGTGTCAATCAAACGTTTAATTCATTTGATTAAACGTTTAATTCACTTGATTAAATTTTTAACTGAGTTTATTTTTGATTAATGTTTTATATGATGAAAAATCTAGGAGAATTTTTTCTGTGTAGAGTCGTAATAAAATATATAATTATATTTTAGCTCAGTTCTAGGTAAGCTCCAGTTCATTTCTAGCTTAGTTCGAGTTCCTTTCTAGCTCTATTGTATTTTAGTTCTAGTTAATTTTGAGTTTAGTTCTAGTTCAGTTATATTTCAGTTCTAGTTCCATTATAGCTTAGTTTTAGTTTAAGTCTTGTTTAATTTTTATTATGTTCCAGTTCAGTTCTATTTTAGTTCTAGTTCGGTTATAGTTTAGTTTTAGGTCAGTTTAAGCTCATTTTTCTTTTAGTTCAGTACTTTGATAAAGTTCAAATATAGTTCAGTTTAGGTTGGTTTAATTCTAGTTTAGCTGCAGCTTGTTTATAGCTTTGTTCTAGTTGAATTCTGTTTGAGCTCTTTTTCAATTCTAGTTCAGTTCTACTTCAGTTTAAGTAAAGCTCTAGTTCTGCTCTTAAAAATAGTTAAGAACTTTCCAAATCCGTCTATGGTCTTTTAGGAATTCTCTTAAAAACGTATTTTTCACGAAACATTTTTCTTATTAAACAAAGATTGGGTTTCATCATTAAGCTAGAATGATAACGATTTGTTAAGTCTACTTTTAACATTATTTCTGTCCTCAAATTGAATTTCTAAAGTTTCTTATAGCTTCACAAATATTTTGTGCTTTAATTATAACAAAATTCATATCAAACGCCTTATAAATAATTTAATTAAAAGCAATGAAAACTTAATTTCTATACCATTTAAATGAAGAGCTACGATGGTCTACCTAAAGTATTTTACAAAAATTGCTTAATTTTTATATTTATATATTATATAATCTCTAAACTGTTTGTATTCTAACGTTATAAATAAATTTTTATTTTCTGCAATAAATGGCTTCTTCTTCAGTAACTTTTTAAAATACCTTCGCAATAATTCGCACAAATTTAATTAATGAGTACATTTTAGTTTTCATTTTTATAAATATTTCCAAGAAAACATTTACTTTTGTTCATAATTATTGCCTCTAAGGCACATTATTCTAGTTAAAAATGAGTTGTAATAGCAATTTATAAATGTTTAACTTTAGGGCAGATACTAAACTAGATAATTTAATTATTCAAAATTTTTACTTAGAGATAATATTTAAAATTGGCAATTTTATAAAGTAAAAAGTTTAAATTTTATTTTAAAGTCTAAAAGTTAAATTTAAGGTGGCATGTTATAACGTCCAGTGATACAGTGTCCATGGACACTGTGAAAATGTCATAATATCCGTGCAAACGGACATTATGTCAAATTTTAACACTTTATGATGTCCATAATTACTAAAGAAGCTAAATACAAAAGAGATCCACATACACGCAGAGAAAAAACATGTTTTATTATGGTCACAACCAACAAAACTATCCGCGGACATAACAACACTGCTCTGATGGACATTATGGCACTTTTAAAAGCGTCATATTGCCCATGGACACAATGACACTTTTTGGGCGTCATAACGTCTATGGACACTGTTTTGACATGCTACCAAATTTAATAGCAAAAATAAAGCAATGGGATGAAAGAAATATATATCTGATTAAATCACAAATAAGCCTTTATAAGAGAGTTCAAATTCATTATCGAACGGGGATAGGCTGCTATGATAACAGCCGAAACATGCGTTAATACTTCAGACTTTTGGATCACCATACTGTCTTCCAGGTTATGATGGCGTCTCTGAAGGAATGTTTTAGATTAATGAGGGGAATTGATAACAAAGCACTGCTACGTAGTTTAACGTACAGTCAAACGGCCATCAGGACTCTGGAGAACGATAATGTTAAATCTCGGACCGTAATGAAATGCAAGGAGGAGATAAACTCTTATTGTGAATGCGTAGGTCTGGAGATTATATTGTATCTAAGCCACCAAAGCTTAAGTTGGAACGAAGAGCTAGACAGGATGTCCGAAATAAGGAAACACTCTATGTGAGCTCAAATAATGGGCACTGGACGAACATGCAGGATAATAAAACTACATTGGGGAAACGCAAATCCTAATAGAACAAAAGAGATTATAGCACTAGAAAGGCCTACTTAACCTGTAATGGGTCACACGCAGCTAAATATTAGACTCTGTTTGACATCGCTTCAGAAATCCGTACAATTGTACCAAATGCCCACACACGACCAAGCCACTGGCACCAACACTTTATTTTAAGCGAAGGAGGATATTACCGAGCCCAAACTAGAAGATCGTTTTCAAAATTTGTATTTCTTTAGATTATCATAATTCTGAAAAATCATTTTTAAAGTTGGGGTGGCCCGGTAGGAAAGTTGGCAGTGAGCTAGTTTCCAAGTTATTTTTGCTCGGTTAATTAAATTAGAATATAATTGGTTATTGCATTTGCAACTCTTAATAAATAAATATAATTCACTTTCAAACATTTTTTAAGAAAAGTAAATTTCGAGGGTTTTACTCTGCATTTTTACTTCAGCAAAGAATAAATAAATTTTCTGATAACATTTTATTTTAAAAAATCGGAATACTAATTTTGCATGATTAAGTTTTTTTTAACAACCGTATCTCCAAATATTTCTCACATTTCAATTGAAAAGTTGCAGTACACTTTGAGGTTTTTAAAATAAAAATTTTTCATCCAAATTTTGATATTTTTTAATTAGGCTTAAGTTAATCAAATTTAATTTTCATTAAATTATTTTACCACATGAAATTAATCAAAATTTATTGATAATTTTTCATTCTAATAATAACCACAATACTGCGTTACTTTAAATAGCACTTGCAGTAGACTCGTCAAAATATAAATTTCGCTAAAAAAAAGTTGATATTCATTAGTTAAGAAATTAGTTTAAGAAAGGCAAATCCATAAAAATTTAATTTGTTTTGTAAAAATAAATAAAATAAAATACTAATGGAAAAACTGTAGCGTGCGTTGTGAGGCCTGCGTCACAAAGGGTTCACTGCTTTTGTCAAAAAATCACAACATTTTTTGGCTGCGAAAAGGTGATTTTAGAATTCTTTTAAAGTCATTTTTCTTTTAGGAATTACATTTTGTATTCCTTATTATGCAAAATTCGCTAAAAATTAGGAAAACACACTTGATTCTTTGAAGTTACTTCCACTTTTTGTAACGTGTGTCACAAAAATTTGTGATCAATTATTACGCAAAAAATACTTGCTAAGAAATTATGATATATTGCATTCGTAAGTACATATTAATGTTACTTAATAATATAGATAAGTTAAAGCTATCTCTTTTGAAAGACCAAAAAATGTTTATATATCAATCAAAAAACGCGCTCGAATTTAGCGTTTGTCACGCAGGAATTGCCCATATTGCACATTTTCGTTCCAATTAGTTTTCTTTGCAGTAATCGTAACGAAAAATATGTATTGTTTTGAGTTCCAGAAACTTTAGCACTTTCTAGAAGATTTTTATAAAAATTGTAAATAAATAATTTCAATATTTTTAGCTTAAAATAAGTTTATGTGTTTATTAGCATTAAATTATATTTTAGGGCTGCTAAAACCACAATTGTAGATGTAAAATATTTTAAGGTAGTATTTAGTTTATTTTTAACTAATAATGAAAATGTAAATAAAATTTAAATCTTAAATGGGGACAATGTTATAAAAATAATAATAAAAAAAAAGTTACAAAAGTGTAACTTAAAAACAATAAACTTAATAAAAACAGAATATAAAATAACAATTAACGTTAACGAAGTACTTAATAACACAAAATTCAATTAATAAAAAAGAAATATAATGAAAATTCTAAACCGAAAACACAAAATAACAAAAACTCTAAATATTATTAATATTTCGATTTATAACTTAAAAAATAAACAAATTTATTAAAAATCTAATTAACATAACAGAAATAAAGCAAAATAAAATTTAATGTTCCTGAACTTGTTGCAGATGCAAATTTTTCGGATTTTCCATATATACAGTACTTAACACGTAAGTTGTGAGGGATTTAATAAACAAAATATAAAAATAAATCAAAGAAAATTTATACAAATAATCTCTCCTGATAGACAACCTTAAAGTAAATTATAAAAAATTGGTGTAAAACTTGACTAAAAGACTTACCCCCAATTTCACTATGCTTAGTTGAAACTAACTATTACTCTAAGTGCCGGTTCACACACGTCAAGTTTGTTTCATCAAGTCTTGAGTTTTTAGGAGAGAGGGGAAAAGAAATGGCCTTCTCTTTTCCCTTCTCCCTAAATGCTCAAGACTTGACGAGTCAAACTTGACGTGTGTGAACCAGCACTAACTTCCTTCCAGTTTTCAATATGTTTTGACAACTGACATAAATGTAAGTTAATTATAACTGAACTTGGCGAAATTAGGAATAAGACAATTAAATTCACCACCCACTGAAAGCCTGCACAATTGCATTTTAAACACACATTCAAATAATTAGAAATATTTCCAAACTCTATACTGTAGTGTCGCTGTCACAAACAAATACTGAAGAGAAGTATAGACGACGAATTAACGTAAGTGTGTGAAACCGTATAAGAAAGATTAAATGCTTCACTATAGTGAAAATGCGGGTGTAAAAAATACTCTCAAAAATTAACGAAGGAAGAAAAATTGCCGAAGCAATGATAGAGGAAACAAACAAATACACACATTCTTATTTATTTTTATGTGTGCTTGAGATATGAAAATATTTGTTAATTTCTTTGAAACCATTTCAATACTTTGCAACAACAATTCTTTGTATGCGTACGCTACATTCGGCAGGCAAGTTAACATCACAAATTTCCATATACTGCACGAGGTTATTTTTAATTGCTGGTGGTATAAGCAAATTTATTAACTGTATTGAAAAGCGTTGAGATAAACAAATGCTAACTGGGATGTACCCTAACAATGCTACTCAAATTGTGCTAAGCACAGTACTCCAAAGTATTTGTCATTGTGGTCGTACCATTTTAGTGGTCAAGTCTTAAATTTTTAGGAGACAAAATAAATTAAATTGCATTCTCTTTTCCGTTCTCTCCTAAAAGCTCAAGACTTAATGGATAATACGTAAAAATGTAAGCCAGCACTTACTACTCTCCTTTAAAGTGGTTGTAAACTGCAGCAAGTTGCAGTATGTCATAATTAAATTTGTTTCAAAGCTCTACAGCTTAAAGCTTCAAATCTTTATTTCCGAAATTTAGAGTTCAGACCTAAAGCACGCTTACTTTCGTCGATTTAAGTGTCTAAATTGGATATATTCCTTTATTTGGTTGACAGGAATTGTCCCATGTAAGCAGCTTATAATACAAATATAAAATAGATTTCGCTTGAGATTTTGGTAATAACTGCATCTTTTAACCATTTTTTCCAGCAATGATATAGAAAGTAAAAGCTTGCATTTAAAGTCAATAGGAGGGAGAATAGCGGTTTTAGTTTAAGAGGTTATTAGAGGACAATAAAAACAAACGAAAAATTTCCCAACATTTTTAAAAACTTGCTTAAGTTTGCGTTATTTTACAATGAAGATTTAAGTAAGTCAATTTGAGGTTTTTTTTCGCAAAATTTACCGATTTTCGACACATTTTTGCGACTGCCACTCAAGTTTGATAGTGTGTACCCCGGTTTAGAAATAACTTTAACTTTTTTTTAAAAAAATATCCTACAAAAATCTTTTTAAAAAAACAAAATCTCTAAAAATCAGCCCATACAAATGTAATTCTTAGTGCTCCTTTTACATATGCAATACTAAAGCAAACATTAAAGGAGGAAAAATCTCGTTTAAACAAAATTCTTTACCTTACGTGACACTTGCATGATACATTTCCAGTACATGACAAATAGTCTGAAAAAAATACATGTTCATATATTTTTTTACATCATTTTTAAATCGAATTCAGTAGAAAAATTACAATAAGTTTCAAAAAAAAAACACATACAAACACAAAATCAACATGACTGGCTCATATGACATGGACGCTAGAAAGCATGCAACACTTAAATCACCCCTGCAAAATAAAATATCGTTGCTGTTTAACCTTAAAAAAAATTTTTAAATCAATATGAAAAAAAAAATTAAATAACTGCAGGACAAAAATTAAAAAAAAAAATCTATAAATAAAACAGAAAATGTAATTTTCAGAATTTGTCACGAATCAACAATTTATATTCAAACAATGGCCAATACTGCAGTGTAGCATGGATGGCTAAAAAGAGAGAGCAAGAATCGTGGCCAAGCAATGGCAAACCTTAAAGCCAAAATAATCCTTTCGGACTGCAATTTGTATATTTTTTTTTTTTTAACAAAAATAAAAATCTTAACACAATCAAATTGTTTTAAATGAGTTGTGTGAAAAAGTTTACACTTAACAAGGACGTGTTTAACAAAGAGAGCAAAAGCTTTTATTTAATTACTAAAGCTTTAATAACTTTTTCTTAGGGTTCTGATCGTTATTAATAACTCACATTGCTAAATTCTGGTTTTTATTTTTCTCTTTCCTTTAGATCCGCCGGAGATCATCAAGAAGCCCCAAAATCAAGGTGTACGAGTAGGAGGAGTGGCAACATTTTATTGTGCAGCTAGAGGAGATCCACCACCATCAATAGTTTGGCGTAAAAATGGCAAAAAAGTATCAGGTTGGTTTTAAAATATTTTCAATATTTGAAGAAAGACATCACAAAATATATAAGCGAAGTTTAGTCTGGGTGCACACTATGAAAGTATTCTTACTGAAAGTCTGAGTTTATTTGTGAGAGGGGAAGAAAATATGCTGTTCTTGTCTCTCCTCTAACACCCATACATTCAAACTTTCTGAAAGAAAACTTTCATAGTGTTTAGGCCAGACATACGATTTAAAACATTTAAACAGAGCTTTATAGGCAATCGACAAAAGGTCAATACAAAATGTATGCGATCCATATTAGTTAAAAACGATGTTAATGAAAAGCTAATCGTTTGAAAAAAAAACAAAAGTAAAAGATGAATTTTCCTAATTTATGACAAATTAATGTCAAATTTATGTTATCGATAAGTTTTCTATAAGATTTTATTTAAGAAATTCAATTGCCATTTAACTTTAAGAGAACCTAAGGAATCATAACCTTTTCCTTCAAATAAAACTAATTTCTTGAATATTTAAGATATCGATAACTTTGCTGTAGAAAATAAAAGTTATTGATAGCTTGTCTTTGAAAATCAAAGTAACCAAGGAGTTTTTTAAAAATAACTCAAAGTTAACAGAAAAGATTTTTGTAGTAATAAAGTATCTATTTTCTATATAAAAGCAAAGTAATTGATAACTCTTCAACACAAAGTTATCAAGGACCTTTGATCTTTCTTTTAATAATCAAACTTATCGAGAAATGTTTAAAAGAAACTCAAAGTTAACACACTCTTTTCATGTATTACCAAAAGTTATCGATGACTTTTCAATAGAATATCAAATTATCGTTAGTTTCTCTTTAAAATTTTTTTAAAAATTAAGTTATCGGTAACTCAAACTATCGATTTTTATCGATAATCTTTTTTTTTTTAAGTCTTAAGATATTTCATAAAAAATTTTATTATCAATTACACTTATCTTAAAAATAAAACATATCGATAACAATTTTTGAGAAAATACAAGGGTCCAACAAGTTCTTTGTAAAACGATTCAAGTTATTGCTTGCTAATTTATATAAAATTAAAGTTGTTGATAACTTTTCTATACTAAATCAGAGTTATCGAAACAAACTTTGCTATACAAAATTAAAGTAATCGATAACTTTTGTATATACAATAAAATGTTTTTTTATATAAAATTTTAAATTTATCACTAAATTTTACATTTAAATTCATAGTTATGGACATTTTTCTATAAAAGATCAAAATTATAACTCCTCAACAGAAAATTATACTTTTCTTAAAAGAATTAAAACTTCTCATAACCTTTCTATGAAAAACTTAATTATTCGATAACATTTTGATAAGAGAACGAAGTAAGTAATAATTTTATTTGCATTAATAATTTATCTTTGCAAAACTCAAATCGGCAACAATTTCTCCATAGAAAATCGAAAATTTTTTAAATAATCCTTTTATACTTTGTTTGAAGAAAATTATACATATTTTTCTTAAATTTGTTCTTTTTTATATATTTTTTATCATGCATATTGTCCACTTTATTAAATAATTCAATATTTATGTTCTGCCAAATGAAATTTGTTGCTCATAAATGTTTTATATGTTCGTGGTGTCTGCGTGATTGTGCAAGAGGCTCAGAGTTTCTATCTACATGTTTTCGTACAATTGCTATTAATTTCCTTTTATTTTTACTCCCTAAGGTACCCAATCACGTTATACTGTGCTGGAACAACCCGGCGGTGTTTCAATATTACGCATTGAGCCGGTACGTGCTGGACGTGATGATGCTCCCTATGAGTGCGTAGCGGAGAATGGTGTAGGAGATGCTGTATCAGCAGATGCTACACTAACAGTATATGAAGGTAAGTGCTTAAGTTTGTGTCCGTCAGTGTATAAAACATATTGAAAGAAAAAAATGTTACCCAATATTTGTTTCTGTGTGTGTGTGTGTGTATCATAAAATTGGAATGACACTCCACCCCTTTTTTTCGTATTGTGTTGCTGTCATGGTCTTCTCGAGCAACTTTATATTTAATTAAATTTTATCAAAATATTTACTAAACTCTAAGCACTAACAACAGGAATCAAAAAAAAAATCATATAAAACTAATCCTTGATAAACTACTGTTAAAGCAACAATATTCTTCCAACAACAAATAAAAAGAGCTAAAATATTGTATTTTTTAAACTTTTTTATTAAAAGCTTTTCGAGTATGGCAACAGCAAAAAAATAATCTATAGAAAAAAAACTTGTACATTTAACTTTTCATATAAACATTTATCCTAGTAAAAGGATAAAAACTCTCTAGTATAAATTCATATAATTTTTCTAGTAGGGCTTAGTATTTCACTTTGCTAGATGAGTATTTATGTGTATACATGTGTATGTGTTTGTGTGAATGAGTGTTGATATCTGTGGATATATGAGAGTATATGAGTGTTCGTATACGAGTGCTTGTTAAATGTTGTTGTGGTAACATTTGATTTTGCTTTATTGATCTCTTTAACTCTTAAAACTTGCTAAAATTATATTGAAAAAACAAACTTCAAAACTCTTCTACACCAACACTGGCACTAGCACATGGAATAGCTTGTCTTATACAGAGAAGGACAAAGTTTTGACCCAAAAGCCTAATCAACTAACAAAGTTTTTAAACTAAAGGGTGTTAGAATACAGTCAGATTTAAAGCGGAATGTACGATTGGAAATGGTTTAAAAGAATTTGGAATCAAAGCTGATAAGATTTTGCATAAAAATGCTGAGAAAATATCTTAAGAATTTAAGGAAAGACCTAAAATTTTAGCTTTAGAATATAATATTTTATTTAAAATTTATTTCCTTTTTCACTGTCACTGCCTGTGCTTAGTTATGGTTTTTATTTAAACATTAGAATTAAACCCACAAACAAAATATATTTTTTTTAATATTTTCACAAGTGTGGATTTTTGTAAAACTATACAGTTCTACAGCAATTTTATTATAGATCAAATTGCGACAATGAAAATTTTAAATAGAGAACCACTAAAATATTACATGGTTATAGAAACTCAACATTATCGATAACTTTTTAATAAGAAAAAACTATTGATAAATATTAGAAAAACCAAGTTAACAATAACTTTTCTGTAAAATAAAGATGTTATCATTTTCTTAAGTTAGTAAAAGTCATCTATAACTTTTCCATAGGAAATAACAGTTATCGAAATAATCATTGGTGATCCTTTAAAGTAAATAAGTTCTAGATCTTTGTGAAATTCTAAGGCGATGTTTGTCAGTATGTCGGTCTGTATAAAAAATAAAATAGAGCTTGCAATAAAACGCTTAGGAAGACCAATTTAGTACAAATAATTCATTAAACGCCAGATTCAATAGGTATTTAAATTGAGATAATTAACTATACATTAACTATGCCTTCTCAAATATCAAAATCAAAATCAAAAATGGGCTTAATTGTTTCATTAGTTAGTTTAGCCCGATAGAACTCACAAAATCATTACCTGTCAAACAAATTGCCATACTACGCCTATTTTTTTACATCTTCGATCAGTTTGCTCTAACAAATCATCATGAATAGATTCGCTACCCAACTAACCTCTACTCCGGTTAAGTAACTCTCTTTAGAGTTGACCATACTGAAAAGTTGTGTTTCTCTGCGTGAAAAAGTGCAATATGAAAATATTACTCATACGTACAGGTAAACTTTTGAATCTCTTGAAAGCCGTAATACACTTACACTTTTTCATTAACACACACACATAATTTTTGTACTTTCAGCCAATCGGCTGTTTCTTCGATTTTGCAAGAAATTACTTTCATGTGTAAACCCCAGGTTAATTTAAACTAACAGGTTGTGAGTATTCGTAGATTTGGCTTGACTTAGTGTATTGGTTTTATTATTGAGTTTTACACAAATAAATTTTTGTTTTGTTGCTCGATTGAATTTGGTTAGAATTTTTTACAGTAAAAATAAATAATTACCCCATATTCATAAAAAACATTTCAGGTTTATAAAAGGCTTATGAAATAAATTTTATATGGAATAATAAATTCAATAATAAATGATTAATATATAATTTATCGATAATTTTTTATAAAAAAAATTTATTTATCTATAAATTTTCTATAAAAAAAACAAGGTTATCGACAGTTCTGCTTAAAAAAAATTTAGGTTTTGCTAATTAAATCTTGTCTTTAAAGTATCAAAGCAATTGATTGCTTTAATATAGAAACTTATCGATAATTCGATCGATTATTTTTTTTTTTTTATTAAAATTAAACACGAAAAATTTTTAAAGACACATCTGCCAAAATGGCGAATTTTGTTTTATAAATTAGCTGTATGCAAAATGAATAAAAGCAATATCGCCCAATTCAATGTATGCCAAATCTAACAAACGTAAAATCGCCCAACGTAAACGAAAAATAACTCAAAAATAAAAATGGATTTTATATCCCAAAAATGGTGAAAAAAGCTCAAAAAGTCACGAAAATCACCAAATGGTTTTATTCAAATTTTTATTTTATAATTCTTCTAAAGTATTAAGTAGTATTTGAGTTGGCATCGTATGCCCCAAACCTAAAATCTCGAATTCAAAATCCCGAATTGCTAACTAAGTCTTATCTACGTATCCGGCCTTTGACCGGGAGCTAACATTTTCTCCTTCATGGAATTACGAACACCGGCTTTGTTAATTTTAACTTGTCTGCATTCAACGCTTTCGGCCGGACGTAAGGCCGCATTTAGAGAAGAAATCCTTGCACAGGTTCAAAATCCGGCTGCACAGAGAAGCTTATGTAAACGATTCTGAATTTTCGAGATTAGATTTTAATGAATAATAATAACGGGATAGTTACTGAAAGCAAAGCTTGCTTTCTATATCTTACAGCCGTTATTCTCAAAGCAGGAAATGTCAAAATAAGAAAACGAAAAATCGACCAAAAAATGTTTCTAAACTATGGTAAAAGTGAATTATTACTGAAAACTAAGGAAAAACCTCCCATCAAAATGAGTTTAATTTCTAATAAAAAATCGCTTTAGTTTGCATAGAAAATTTTTTTTAGCAATTTTTCTCACATTGCTTTGGATCATTTTGCCTACAACCTCATTGAATTGGGGTCGAATGTTACCCAATTAATTTTGCACAAATTCGTTTTATACGACTAAAAATTATATTGCTTAATTTTGTAGTGAATAATGCTAATTTTAAAAATATCTTGTATTTCATAGTTTCAGGAGAAAACAATTTTGTGAAGATCGGCACCCTATAAACCCCACTCAGGGAAGTGGTTTTAATACGACTTAGTCTTAACGAATATTTAGTAGATATTGCTGTGAAATTTGATCTTATTCCATTATAAAAGGTCCGTAATTGACCAAAGGTCCCTTATAAATCGGCCTTCCAAAACAAAATAATTCTTAACAAAATTGTTTTAATTCATTAACGTTTGATTTAATTTAGTTTTATAATATGGGGTGGCGTATAAGTAACGTAATGATAGCAAAAAAAAAACAAAAAAAAACCAACGTTGCCAGTTTCCGTTCCATATTTTTGGAACCACAATCTAGATTGTTCTCAACTTCGGGCAGTGCTTGAAAATTTGTAATTCAATCAAACCCGGTATTGAATGCTATTCACATTGACTAAAACTTGTTCGTCGTTTTTGAAAAAATATTGTCCAATGATATTTTCGGAAGTTATTCCACACCATACTGAGTGGGTGCATTTTATTTTCAACAATTATTCTTGGATTTTGGGTGACCCATATTTTTTGATTTTTTTTGATTATTAAAATGGACCTAATTGCTCATTATTTAATAAGACTTTGTATCTAAATAATCGATTGATGACTTTTAAAATAAAATTGAACAACTTTGGTTCTTTGTGTTGTGCTGAGTCTTTTCAAATTTTTCAAAGTTTTAATTAAAAAAAAAAACCAGAAAAGGTAAACAAAATATTTATTATATTCAGTATGCGCCTCTTTATGTCCAATTTAAAATCCCATTCTGAGAATCATCTAAAACGCCTTAAACTAAACAAATCAAATTTTATTAATATGAGTTCTAATTAAGTTTTTATGACTTTTTGGGATACACTTTAACGCTGTTTTACACTATTGCACAAGCCTTAAGAATTTTGACGGAAATGCTTTCTGATCTATTTATTGTTGGAAAATTTTCATAAAACAAAAACAACTTATAATGACAAGACTGTATTTGCCCATTAGGGAAAAATGGTCCGAAAGATTTGTGACATTGTCCCGTAGCAAGGCAGGTCAGCTACTTCTGCTAGAGAAGGCGGAACTTAGACTGCTTGTTGGAATATTAACGGGGCACCTGCTCTGCCGCTGTCCCACCTTAAGGACTTCCAGACGGAAATTTTTCGTGGGGAAAATGAAAAATCTATCAGCTTTCACCAGGCTGGGTAATGGGCTTTATACGTAATCTGAACCTGACATGGCTCTCTACGCACATACATCTATAGTTATGAATAGCTATTCAACAGAATATCATAGTAAGAAAGAATATTTTTGTCTACACAGTACAATTAAGAAATTAGGTCGTTAATTTCAAGATCTGAACAATTATTATATTCTCAAAAGTAAATTAAATTGTTATCAATCAAAAAGTCGATTTTAAATTTTTTTTCGCTGACGCCATTTTGGATTGGAGGTGACATGATTTACAAAAAATGTTTTATGTTGAGATATAAATAAAGTTTTTTTTTATACCTTTTTGAAGAATGAACACAAAAAAAAATGTCTTAAAAATATTTAAAATCCGATATTGCGATATTCCAATTACAGCTCAGAGGGTGAATTGCGGTATTCGGTCGAAATAACAATACAAGTTGAATGGTAATTTCAAGCGATATCGAGTGCCGCAATTTGCCTCTTGTATTGCAAACCTTAGTTCTACATATCTAAAAGTCATAGCAGAATTTTGTTAACACTAGAAGGCATACTTCTGAAGGCATGATTTCATACGAAGCGAATCTTTTAGAAAGGAGTATAGAGGCTTTCAAAAAGGCCTGAAACTTGCGGTCCTTTCAATATTTACCGCTGGCTGTTCTCTATTTTTTTTTTATTCTTACTCATAGCCAATAACTAATCACTAGAATTTTTTGTTACCGAATATAAACCATCCTAATCTATTTATATTTTATTGCTGAAGTCCATTAATATTTTAACTGGCCAAAAAAAAAACATCAGCTGTTGCTTTTCTCAGAAATTTCAATGAACATTTTCTTAATCTCCATAAAACTACAAACACGCTTACACCACTTAAATACAGTTTCGTTCAATAAACTGCAAACTTTTAGATACTGACCCAAAAAAGAAAAAAACGCCTTTAAATAAGAACACAAAAAAAATATGGAACAAATATCCTCATATATACCAGACAATAAGCAATAACGCCTACCCAATATTTATATACTCTTATTTTTCCTCAGCTTTAACGTTAAAAAAAAAAAATTTAAATTTGAAAAAAAGATAGTAAGTTTTTTTCCAACGACCTGCTTTTGGTGGCTGGGAAAGACACGACACAATGGCGGCTGTTCATTTGCCAAGTGTACAAGAGTGTGAGTATTAAAAACATAAATTGTAGTGTAACGCAAATTAAAAGGCAGCTGGCATATGGGATTTTCCTATAAATACGAGTATGTTCAGTATCTACTCTAAACTAATGGTGATGATACTCTTACTCCTGGTGATGCTGATGACGACAAGGAAGTGTATAGATGATGATGACGATGGTGGGTAAAGCAGCGAACTCCAGAAATAAAGCGAACAAAACTAATGAAAACAAAAATATTTATGGAAGTTTACAATTTGTTAGCAGTAGTCGTCGCCCTTAACATTTATACGTTTTTAGATAACTCCCTTTGGCATATGACGTTACTGCACTAATGTGCAATGAATGAACAGCATATGCTGCATTGTAAAAAATATACGTAATAAAAGGCTAAGGAGATACAATTTTATAAATGCGTAATTTCAATAAGGAGATCCAAACAAAAAATAATTACATCAGATCCTAAAAAAAGTCCTAATTATAACTCTTCTAAACAATAAAAAAAAGTGTTTCATAACTCCTCAGTACAATTTTACCTTCTTTTCCAAACGATAATTTTATTTTAGTTCAAAAAATATGTTTGCTGTTTTTTTATAAAAAATCAAAGTCATTTGTCTATAGAAAATAATGTTATCGGTAGGTCTTAAAAGTGGTTGAAACATTTTTTTTTTCTTAAAAAGCTAATTTATTCCATATAAAATCAAAGTAATCGGTAATATTGATAAAAAAATTTCAAACGAAAATTAAAGCTATGGATAATCAAAGTTATCGATAACTTTTATGTAAATTAATAACGTTATTGACAACTTATCTATTAAAACCCGAAATTATCGATAACTTTTGTATAGAAAATCAAAAATTTGTTATATAAAATATTAAGGTTATTGATAACTTTTCTTAAAGAATTAAAATTATCGGTTTTTTTGTCTAGAAAATCGAAAATATTAATAATTTTTTTTTAAGAACAAAAGCTTTAAGAAACTCTTTTATAGAAATTCAAAAAAATCGATATTTGTTTAAGAAAATCAAAGTTTTACAAAAAATGTATATACAAAATTAAAGTTATCGATATTTTATCTACAGAAAATTGCAATTGTTAATTACTTTTCTATGGAAAACAAAAGTTTTCGATTATCAAACTTTCATATAAATTATGAGTCTTGTTTACAACTTTTCTATAGAATAGCATAGTTATCGATAACTATTTTATGGAAATCTAAAATCGATAATTTTTCTATTGAAAATTTATGTTTTGGAAATCTTTTCTTTAGGTAATTTTATTGTTTTTTTTTTACTTATTTATTAAATGTTACAAATACAATAACACATAATATTCTTACTTCCCCAGCTAGCATTTTATATCACAATCGAATCTTTTATGAGCAAATTTTTTTTATCATTAATAATACTCTCGTTGTGAGAAAATTTGTGATACAATTTTTTGATTCCAAAGTAATTTGAAAAGAATCTTTTTGGTGATTTTTACAAAAAATTTGAAAAGAATCGTTTTGGTGATTTTTACAAAAAAATATCACCCAAATGCTGGCTGGGTCTCAGCTTAGCTAGCGTAGTTTATTAAACGATTGTGTTCAATCTACAACTTCAAAAGAATCTTTTGATGATAAACTAATGAGTAACAAAAACAAATACATCTACTTGTTTACACTTTTTTTGACACTCTCGTCTTTTAATCTTTGTATGGATCATTTCACGAGTTGTAAGTTAATTCCAACATACTCATACGATCCTTGACATGATTTATAATCTTTACCCCACAATTCGCAAAATGATGCACAGAATAATCTGTTCGTATAACGTTTCTCCCGTGCGAGGAATCTTCTACGATTAAACAATCAAAAATGTGCTTAATGATATTTCCAGCAGACTTTTTCACGATTGAAAATGCTAGCGGGGTAGTAATAGAACTTCGCTTGTTATAGTGAATCAGACCATAGTGTCTGGCGGGAATCGAACCAGCGAACCTCACACATTACCAACTAGCCTACCAGGGCACACAGAAAACCCAGTTATCGAAAGCTTTTCTATAAAAAAGGTAAACTATCTGTAGCTTATCTCTAGAAAATTAAAGTTATTTATAACTTTTCTATAGAACATTAAAGTTATCGTTAACTTTTCTATAAAAAATTAAAATTATCGATAACTGTTCTTAAGAAAATTAATTAAGAAAATCGAGGTTATCAATAACTATTCTAAAGGAAATCAAAGTCAACAACTTTTCTGAACAGATTAAAAAATGCTTATAAGTTTTTTGTGTATAATTAAACTTATTATTTCGTGAATAAAACGTGAACAGTTTTTTTAAGCGTTTAAAAATCTACAGTTAAAGAAAAACTGCAATTTCTTCGACTTCTTAAGCCAGAAAAAAACTGTTATTTTTAATTTTGATGTCAAACCAACTGAGAAAGCGAAAAGTTTTCGTTTTTTGTTCTACAGTTTTTCGTTTCGATTGCAGTTTTTTAGCCCTGGTTTTTTCCCTTGAAATTTTTCTTCATACATGTTTTCTTTATAAAAAAAGGAACAAATTTCGAGGGTTATTTTATTGACGACATGAATCATTTTTTGTCTATGGATTATCTACAGTTGTAGTCACACTTGATATCGAAAAAGCCTTCGATACCGTTTGGCATAATGGTCTGTTATACAAAATGATTCAATACAACATTCCACTTTATCTTATAAAAACCATAGAATCGTTTTTAAAAAATAGATATTTTTGTGTAAATCTAAATGATACATATTCTGATATTACAGAAATACCGGCAGGAGTCCCCCAAGGCTCAGTTTTGGGACCATTACTTTTTAACTTATATTGCACTGATATGCCACAATTTAATGCAGTTGAATGTGCAGCCTATGCTGACGACACATGTCTATTTTCATCACATAAATTTGGTCAAAATATTGTAGATAATTTACAACCTGCGTTATACCGACTTGCTGATTATTTGCATACATGGAAAATCAAAATTAACGAAAGTAAAACGCAAGCAGTTTTCTTTAGTCGTAGAAGAAATTCTCATTTTTATCCCACAAACCAATTGAAAATCAATGGCTCTGCAGTGCAGTGGAGCAACAATGTAAAATATTTAGGAATTTTCTTCGACAGAAAATTAATTTTTGACTTGCATATTCAAAAGCAAATAGAAAAATTTAACTTAGCAAAGAAAATGTTATATGCGCTAATAGGGCGAAAATCTTTTTTAAGTCGCGAGAATAAAATAATATTAGCTAAAGTAGTTTTCCAATCCATTATTCTGTATGCTTGTCCTGTTTGGGGGGTATGTGCAAAATCCCACATTAAAAAATTGCAAATTTGTCAAAACAAATTACTTAAAATGATGTTGAATTTACCCTGGCATTTCTCCACTAACGATCTCCATAACGAAAACAATATTAACATGATTCGCGATAAAATACGCATCATGACAGAACGCTTTAGACTATTATGTGAACAATCCAATAACCCACTAATTTCAAGTCTATCTAATTAATTTTTTTTTTTTATTTTTTATTATTTGTTTACTTGTACTTTTTTACTTTAGTAAGCGCTTTATTATTTATCCATACTCTATAAAATATATTTACGTATGTAAAGAAGAATTTATAGTAGAGTAATACTTGTAATTAAATATATCAGAGGTTTTTGTTATTAATTTTCCTTTGAAAAATTATTTTTTGAAATTAAAATCTAAACTTTAAATTTAAATATATGTATAATAATTTTTTAGAAGAAAAGTTATTAAATAACTAAAACTCTGTAAATTGTGTGATAACTTTAGCTTAAGGAAGTCAAATTTTAAATAAATAAAAAAAAAAAAAAAAAAAAAAAAAAAAATAACAAAGTTACCTATAAATTTTTTGCAGAAAATTGAAGTTCTCGATAACTTTTATATAAAAAATCGACGTTATTGAAGTCAAATTTATTGATTACTTTTGTATATATTTAAAGCAAATTAAAGTTAGTAGTGAGTTCTAGGCTATCGCAAAGTGTAGGGTGTTTTAAGTTGTATGGCTGGCTGTTCTAATAAATAAATCATGCAGATTTTATATATAATTCAACAGCATACACATACTTACTTTTTTTCCATGTGAGCGTTTATTAGGTTGTCTCTTATATAGAAATTCATAACTCGATTGCATTTTTTTAAACTCTCCCTTTATGGCCCTATTTGCCTAAGTGTATACTAGACATACAATACTCGTGTTTTAGCCAACAACAGCTTTTAGTTTTATTATTGCATTTATGTTTGTTTTTAGTTTTTTGCGTTGTTTCTTTAACACAAAGTTTGTTGCTGTTAGTGTGGGAGTGTAAATTTTGTTAGTTGAGTTATTGTTAAAAGCCCGTAAAGTATGCAAAGTTTATTAAAATAGAGGGCAAGCAATTTATGAAACTGAAAACTTTGTTACTGTTTTACTTTTACATATAAATGGTAGTTCTTTTTTTTTAATATTTGGAATATGTTAAATATTAGAATTTGTAAAATATTTTGAAAAATTAAATAGAAGTTATTTATGCGGTGTATTTTAATGGCTTAAAATAACAAATGGGTTTGAATTTAGAGATAAATGATAAAGTATTTAACATAAACAAATGAATGAAACAAGCTTATTTTGTCTGCGGCTTTAATTTAAAAAAAATATTCCATTTTTCATCATAAACTGATTCAAGGAAGAACAAACATTTGAGCAAACAAATGAGCTGTTATAGAGATTATTATTATTTCAAAGCATACATTTCTATTGTCAGGCTTTTTTCGGGAGCAGTATTTGTATAATAACTGTTGCCAAAAACGAACCGATTTCAGTAAAACATCTAAATAACAACATAATGAAATGGGTTATTCCGGAAAGAAGTAACATCGGGCTTTGTGAAACTACTGACTTTTTTCAACCATTTTCAATAAGATTCGTCTTTGTGACTTTTAGAAACGCAGAAAAGCCAACCTTTACTCTGCCTAGTCAGCCAGAAGGACGGACGTTGTTAGATCGATTAAGAAAGTGACGTATCAGTACAAACTCATAATAGCCTAGTAAAGAACTAACTCTTAGAGCAAGTGCCATAGACGTGCATTTCAATTGTGGCTGATCATCTTTTTTTAAACCATTATTGACACAAAATTGACAAAAAAAAAAAAAACAAGACAATACAAAACCCATCGCAAGTACTACCACCTTATAAAACTAATAAACCATATATTGCTTTAATTTTATGGAAAAATTTTTTTCAGAAAACTCTCAGAAAAAATTGTCCGGAAAAATAGGTGAACCCACCTTAACACCTTTAAATCAATACATGTAAAACTATTAAATACTTTAGCCACAATTTATACTATTAGCTTTTTGTTCCTTGGCTTATTAACAAATAACTTTAGAAACATTTTTCGTATTTAATTTTTAGCATTAAGCCAACCAACTATTACCAACATGTTTGTAGTCAAAACTCTGTTAGTGGTTTTTCAGTTAAAACGAGGTAATGGGTGGCAAGGAAGTTAATATCAGCAATTTAAACTAACTTCAGCACCTTTAACTACAAAACAATTTTTACACTCAGTTTATTTTCTAGTTTACCATTTACCTCATGAATTTCTAGGAACAAAAAAAAAATCAATTCAGTTTAAATGTTTCCAAAATGGCTAAATGCCAAAATGTTTGCCATAAACTTTAACACTTCAATGCGAAATCCCCTCGCTTATTAGCTAAATATATAAAAATATACATGATAACAAACATGGTAATTTTCATGTCAGCAATTTTTGCTAAAATATTTGGCTTGAGTTATGTAAAGGAAAAAACTAATTATATATTTTTTAATGGCAACTGAGGTCGGCTATTAAATGGGTAATAAGTAGAGAATGTTTGTGAATAGATGATGAGGATACCAGAAATTATAGTTTTGGACAAAATGATCGTTTTTTAAACAATTTGCAAAAAAGGCTAAATTAGCTATTATCATAAAAAATAGTTTTCGAAAGGTTGCCTTCTGCTCTCATTGGTTTTAAAAAATATGTACAGCTTTTTTTTACATGTTGCTTCTTTAGTACCGTGTTAATCGTAAGTAGCACAAAACAGCGCATATTATAAGGAATTCTTTGTTATTATGTAAACAGTTTTAATGTTTTGCTTAATTTTCCTCTAAATGTTTAGGGTTATTATTTTTTATGGATTCCTAAATATTTAAATACTCTTCAGAATCATGGCTCATTTCAAAAATCAATTAGTTTATTTAAAAAAAAGAGCTTAAATATAATTGAAAATAATTAAAAAATTAATTATTGTAGACGTTCTTGATGGTTTTGCGGTACCCAAGCTAACGCAATTTGACTTTAATATGGATGCATCTTTAGTGTAGTTGAGACATTTGGATGATTTTCAACACTCCCCCGCAAAGCTTTCAAGCACCTCTTCCCCGACTAAATTTCTTAATATGAAACCTGTGGGAGCTGATCTCGAAGTAAAATATTAACTTTATTTCCTTCATAACAGTCGATCGTTGACAATTCGTGCACTTTTCCAAGAATTCAGGTCTAATCTGCAAAAAAAAAACAATTGTATAAAAAAAGTTAAACCTGTTCAACATTGAAAATATCTGATTTTATTTTAAATTGCTTTCTCAAATCTTGTTAAAAAAAACACTTAACACTTAAATAGCGGAAAATCTTTTTAAATATCTCATATTTAATCAAAATTTAAAAAAGCGACTGGTTCGAAAACTATGCTGTATAAGTACTAGCATTGTGTAAAAGCTCCTGGAAGACTAGATGATTTTAAAATTATAAAACTTGTTTTTAAGCTTAACATTAAATATTTTTGGACTCTATAAACGTCGAACTGACATTTACATCTTTCGCTCCCAGGGAGCCTTTAGAAATATAAGAGAGCACAAATGCTTACAACATAAAAAAAAATAAAAATTGATTTCATTAAAAAAATTTGTTACATTAATTAAAAAATTAATTGTATCATTTAAATGTTTAATTCCCTCCATTAAACGTTTAACTGTCTTGATTAAACATTTAATTCACTTGATTAAATTTTTAATTAAAACTGATTTAATTTTTGAATAATGCTTAATTGGTAAAACATTTTGTAGAAACTTTTCTGTGAAGCCTTAAGAATATGTATACAGTAACCGAAAGTGTACGGTTTGACAGTATTTCTATTTCGGGTTTAATGGTGTTCAATTAAATTAGACATTGTGGTGAATAGTACATAATGAACAGAGTCTGACGCCATCTATTGCTAAGATTTGAACAAAAATATTCACCTGGAAAAAGGCGCTTTTAAAAAAGTCTGTGGATACCTGAAACCTTAAATATATTAAATTCGAAAGCTAATTGATCTTCCAAGAGAACAATTATGTCTGAATTCACACGGTTTTAACTTTTTTTCGGTTAAAAACACCAATAAATTTTCACAGCGAATCAAAATCCATTCGTTTATCTTAAGGACACTTCAAAATGTTGTTATATTTATTAAATTTGCACTAGTAAACAAATCAATAGTATCAATTAAACATTTAATTCACTTGATTAAACGTTTTATTTACTCGATTAGATTTTATTTTTGATTAATCCTTTAATTGGTGAAAAATTTTGGAGAATTTTTTCTGTGTAATAAAGTAAAGGAAAAAAATTTTGTCGAAAATTTTAAAAAAGATATGTATACTTTATTTTTTTTATATATAAAAAAGCAAATAAAAATAAACTTTGCATTTGTTTTTATTTTGAATTATGGCCTTCTTTTAGAAACACCTAGTTTTTTTTTATATACCTATTGCAGGGCATCATAAATTCGCCCACACTTTCTCTCCCTAATAAAGAAACATTTAACTTTTATTCCACATAAAACTCTTTACCTGATTGTTTGTTGCAGCAACACCAACAGCAGCAGCAACAACTATAACAGAAAACACATTTCAAAAATAATTAAAATTAATTGTAGCAATTGTTGTAATTTTCATTTACCCAACATGTGAGAAAGACTTGTATTTAAACGAAGAAAAATTCCGGTTTTCCAGTTGCCATTAATAATTACAGTAATTATTGTTAATATTACAATGCTTTGTGTTTTGCTCTCTATTTTAGAGTTTTGAAGCAATTTTCCCAAAAAAAAAGGAAAAATAAAAAATATTTATTGTTGCAACAAAACACAAAAACAATCATAGAAAGTGGTAAAGTAACAATAAAAACAACACAATAATTTTTAATGGAAAATAATAATAGTTAGATTGTGTTTTAATAAGCTTATTTTAAAAGCAAATAAAAAGTTGTTTTAACCAGTTAAATGGAAATTTATTTAATACAGTATACTTTTAGGAGAAATATTAAATAATGTAAAGTTTTTGGGGGGAAATTTAAGTAGAAACTGACGTAAATTTCATTTAAATGGTAAATTTAAACTAATAATGTTTATATGTTGAAGTAGTTAGAACATTTGTAGTTTAAACGTTCTGAGTTTAATTGCTTCTTTTTTGCAGTCTCTTTAAACTTTTGTATTTTTTCTTAATTGATTGTTTTTTCCCATAAGTTTTATTAAGCAAAAAATCCTTGTAACATGTTGTTAAACTCAAAGGGTGGTCTTGTGTCTTTCATTACTTTTTTTTTTTTTTTTGCCTTTTAACATGAAAACTCATAAAATTATTTTCTTTTCTACAAGTTGCTTTTTGGCCTCACAAAAACCTAACTGATAAAAAAAAGTAATGAAAACATTTTAAAGGTCTAAACTTTTAGCAGAATAAAATGCAAGAATTTTACAAACTTAATACCACCCATGGCTTGTAGAACTATACCATAATGACACAACTAGAAAACCAAACTACTTGGAAAACTCATGTTAAATAAATTTTCAAAAACTATCTTTGTACTGTGAGCAAACAAATTTTCTGCATCTTTAAATTACAAATAAAAAAAGAAAGTCCTCCTAACTCTTATACACACATCCCCATACGAACCTCTTTTTCTGGCTACTACACCAAAAACTTTTGCCCAAAATTTTACATAGTTTTTGAGAAAGTTTTAAATGAAAAAAAAAAAGAATTACACAGAAACATTTTATAACCAAACGCATAATTTTAAAACTATATGTAAAACTTAAAAGCAAAAAACCACTAAAAAATATACAAGTATGATTAATGAATTTAACGGCCATTGAACAGAAGTTTAAGGACTTTATTGCAGAAACGAAAAACCAAAACTTTATGGCTATAAAATTGGTAGAAATTTTTTTATTTTAGTTTTTTTTTTTTACCAATAACTTACTAAAGCCTTCGCTTTTGAAAACATAATTTTATGCAATTTTAGACAATCAGCCTTAATGTATGTTAAATTTTCTATTTGAAAATTATTAGTTTTTATAGTGTAATGGCTGACATGTTAGTAAAAACGGTTTATTTTGGTAATTTTCCTATTATAAAACTGCATACTTTATGGCAACAATAAGATGTAAATTCCATATGTTTTGTTATTTCTTTTGCCTAATTTCTGCAACAAAGTTTATACGCTAAGTTGGGAAAACAAATAGTTTTAAAGTAGTAAATTTTGTTGAGGGGGAGGAGAAAAAATAAAAAAATCGAAAAATAGAAAAAATTATAAAAGTTGTTAGATCATTAGGGTTTAATTGAAATGATTTTAATGAAAAGAGGAAGTATTTAGAAAGTACCCCATTCGTTAAAACACCAAGTAATGTTTAACGTTTTATTACAGAAATTTAAAAGAATTTTCTCTAAAAAATTTTAATAAATACATGAAACAATTAAATATCCTGAATAGAATATTAAAACTGTCTTTCAAAATAATCATTGAATACTCAAGACATTTGGTAAGGATGGGTTTACACTATGATAGTTTTCCCCCAGAAAGGCAGAGTTTTTTGGCCAGTGGAATTAAATTAAATTTAATTAAAAGAAATTCTTTGTCATGGTAATTGTAAATCATTTATAACATCGGGTATTTCTAAAACCAATCGTGGAACCTTCATAAAAAATATGAATTTTTTTAAACCATCATGAATTATTTGGCTTATTTTAAGTTTAAAAATTTTTAACTTACGATTTCGAATGATTACCTACTTTAAACCAGTGTTGATCAGTAGAAACTTCCGTATGTTAATCCACTGAACCAAAAAGGTACGAGGAGGCAATGAAAATGAACGTTAAGCAAACGAAAAATTTATTCATTTTTCTCCAATGAATTCGTTCGTTGTAAGAATGAATACCCGTTCTTTAAAAGATTTTATTTTAATAATTTAATGAATTGAATTTTAATATATGAGTTCGGTATAACAGGCCAACGAACACTTCATTAATGTAAACGTTCGGGCTTATAAAATTAATGGGCATATGTGCAAACAAGACTTAATAAATGTTTCGTTACCCCTAAGAACATTTTATTTTCTTTAACACTGAAAAAAATAAAAATTGATTTCAATTAAAAAATTTGTGATATTATTTAAAAAATTAATTAAATTTGCACCAGTAAACAAATTAATATTATCAATTAAACGTTTAATTCACTTGAATCAACGCTTAATTCGCTTGATTAAACATTTAATTCACTTAATTACATTTTTAATTAAAACTGATTTTATTTTTGATTAATACTTTAATTGAAATAAAACTAGCGAGAATTTTTTCTGTGAACGTACATTTTAAAGAAATATTTAATAAAGACATGTTCATTGCGTCAATGAATTTCAGTACCTGGAAAATTTTATTATGCATTATTTTAACGAATAAATCATTGAGCAAACGAAAACTATTTTAATAATCGTTTTGCTTTAATATTATAAACACTTTTTGTTTAGTGTCTCTCGTGACACTTTTTTTAAACAAAATTGCATAATTTTTTAGCGATTATTTGAATGGCTGTCGATATTTTGAAGTGGTCATAGATCCTTTACACTATCAAGACTTTCAAAAAAACCGTAACAATTGATCTGCAAATAATGAAATCAATCCAAAATGTTGATAGAATGCAATATGACCCTTAAATTGGAGCAGTTCTTTTTTATGAAAAATCATCTTAAATTTTTAATGAATTTTTGCGCCAAAAAGTTTAAATTAAAAAAAAAACACAAATAAAGTTTAGAAATTTAGGTTGGGCTCATTTGCCCGTAACTTAAAATCGCGACTTCAAAAGCCAGAGTATAAATGTACAGTTTGTCTTTAATTGTACGACAGATAGTACGGTTGGTCCTTCAGTGGGGGGCAAGAATTTCATCCTCTAGATATGGTTTAAAAAACACTTCCATCGCTAATTAAAGCTTCTCTGCACAGCCAGTATTAGGCCGGGAGTAAGTAAAGCCTGCTATTATATATATGCGATTATTTGTAATCCTTTTTAATTCCATGATATTTTAATTTAACTTAAAATGCAAAAAGACCCCAGAGAAATTTGCAAAAAACTCCCCCAAAATAGTTTTATTTCACATTTCGCACCGCCTAACAACTTAATATCCTTTAAAGCCACCCTGGACCTAATAGGATAATGGCGAAATCTCGAAGACTATTTTAAAATCTTCAAAGTATTACAGACGTGATTCGGTAAATACTTACTTTAAAAGGAATCGAATGCATACATTACAGGTCCCTCCTATGATCGTCTGTCCTCATCTTAGGCGATCGTATTAATGGGACAGTTCTGATACAACAAAATACCAACGCACAACCTTAGCGCCATGGCTCTGACGTTGATGCGATTCGATCAACAGCCAGTAATAATACGGTGCTTTTAATAGCGTTCAATAATAAACAATGTCGTTTATATTTTAATACAATCGTGGATTTCTCAAAACTAAAAAATGTCCTTCAAGCTCCGTTGATCTTTGGAATCCAACCGGCATATTTTTAAGGTAATCAGGGGTCCTTGAATAAAGCTGGGAATAGTCTGCAGCCATGGTTAAGATATAATTGAACATTATTGGTTTGTTAATTTAATAAAATATCTTAAATAAGCCTGTTAAATATAGATGAGTTACATTGCATGTATTCTTAGTATCGTTGTCCTAGCAACTTTTGTATTTTTATTAAGTAGTTTCCACTAAAACATTCTTTATTTTTTTGCTGTTTCTTTATAATTTCAACTTTCAAACAATTTGTATTTAATTTTGTTTCTTTATTATTTAATGTAAATTGTGGTTTCCAACTTAGTGATTTTTTTAAAAAAGGCATCATAAATTAAAAACTACAGACACCACCACGCTATCACAACTGTACCTCTACTACGTCTTTTCTTTTTCTACCACGCAACAACATTCACTTTTACTCACCGCCAGCGAACGCTTAATTTCTGTTGTAGCCATTTGCCATACGTTTTCTTTTTAACTGTTTCCACCTTCATGCAAAATGCATTTACTTCTACATGAACATCTCATGTAGCCATTTGCTTGATTTTTCCTGTACTTCTTCCTACTCTGTTTTTATTTTTAGTTTGAGCATTTTGTTTTTCACAGTAAACATCAACCATCCTGCATTAGCATTAAATTGTAAAGCATGCAACCATGCAACCGTCCAACCAACTATCGAATGAACAAATAAATGAATGGATATACAAACATGCAGTCTACATTAACACAGACAGACTCATGGTCGGGTGGATCTAGCGGACTTTATAGAGAAGAAGACAAGAAGAAGGACAAAATAGAAAATTGTAAACTAAACGTTTATCTCATAAATCGTTAAGTGTAGCCAACAAACCGTGCCACAAACAAAATGCATATAGACTAAGACGAGGTATTATATAAATGCGAATTACACAGCGTGCGCGTAAAGAAACACGAATTTTTTAATATGGTCAACTCCAACAATATAATTTTAACGAAAAATTTTAATCAGTTTGTGGTTAAAATAGCTTCGCTTTAAAATTAATGAAAAAAGAAAAATCACGTTTCCTTACGATAAGCGTGGCGGTGATTGATTTTTAAGTTTGCAGACCGTCTTGAAAAAATTACGATTGTCCGAGTACTGCAATTCAAATATGCATTGAAGGTCTCGATTGTCTAAAGGATTTACGATAACTTTAAATTGACGACAACTGTTTTATATAATCCAAAGGATCTAAAATTATGTATCAAAGGTCTACGACAATCACGAAAAATCTGCATACGAATGTTTCGAACGATCCACATTTGTTTAAAGTTATAAATGATTCGAAATCGAATAAAAGGATTTTAATTGTTTAAAAATACAGCTAAATTATTTACTGTTGCTAAAAAAAAATCGTATTTTTCTCTAAGGCTCCGCGATGGGTTTTAAAAATACCCGATGGTCTGAGAGAGTCCAAGGTTGTACAACTGCCATAAAGGATCTCAAAAATTTGCGATTGTTTAAATTCATTTACAAGTTTCTTTAATGATCTTAAAGAGTCTAAGATTGTTTTGAAAGGTCTATAATGATCTTAAAGAATCCAAGAATAATTAGTATTGTGGTAATTTTATGGAACTATTTATGGTTTTTTATCCAAATTTTCAATATCTTTAATCAGGCTTAAGTTCATCAAATTTAATTTTCCTTAAATTATTTTTATGAAGAAAGGAATTTCACAACATGAAAATGATGTTTGACTATTGACGTCAGCAGTCGTCGATGGCTGCGAGTGTAAGACGGCAAAACCATCTGAGGAGATCAAGTGGTTGTGATCGAAACATGTCAGGGTAACCAGCCGCCTGGGTTCGAATCTCAGGTCAGTCAAGAATGAATGATTATCAATAACAATTTTAATTAATTTTCATGTTCTGAAATTCCTTTCTTCATAAAAATAATTAAATGATAATCCAAGAATGTTTCAAACAATTGTTTTAAAAGATAAAAAAAATTCTTATTGTCTTGGAAGTTATCAAAGTTGTTTTTTCAACAGAATGTTTCATGGTCTTGGAAAGTTTTAGCGATTGTAAAAACGTGTACCTTGGAGGAGGATCCACATTAATCTTGAATTATCCATGTTGGCCTCAGAGTATCCCGTGCCCTTGTTCTGTAACTCCCCTGTCGAGAAACTTTTCGATTGAAAAGTGAGAAATGAAACAAAACTGCCAATAATTAAAACAAACAACTGTTTCTCCCACGTAACTGCGTCTATAAATTTTTGGTGAATAATAGCTGTCACGTTACAGAAAAAGTGTGTCTGTAAAGTTTTTGGTGGGAAAATAAACTCGCGAAAAAAAAATGGGATGAGAAAAAATTTATTAAAAATGAAAAATGCGAGAAGTTCTCACCAAAGTTACAGAACGTGGGTACAGGATTGTTAAAAATCATATACACCTTGAAGAAACGTAAGTGATCAGATGTTGTATTGTAAGATTTATGAAAGTCTTTAAGGAATGACTATTGAGTTGTAGGTTCTACCGTGATCTTAACGGATTTGCGATTGTTCTTAAAAATCTAAAATAGTTTTAAAAGATCTGAAATTGCTTAAAATTTCTTATGTACATTACAAAATTTAAAATTCATCTGTGAATGTCCTAAACGATTTTTAATTAACATATATTATTTACAAGTTTATTTAATCAACAAATGCTTTGAGCGATGGACTAATGAATTAAAATACCTACGATTGATTTAATGATGATTCGTCTTGTTAACTAGTCCAGGATCGTCTTAATGGATATGTTTTAAGAGATTCATAATGATTCCAAAGAATCAAAAAGTGCCAAAACTAATCCAATATTGTTTTGATTGATCCATAGTAGCTTTTAAGGATTGGCCATATAGACTTAGCCCCGTATTCATAAACGATTATTAAATTTAACAAACGTTTATTAGGTCAAAATTTCATACAAAATTTGTTTTGTAAACCTTTATTAAATTTAAAAATTTTTTATGACATTAGAGATTATTAATAAATAATTAAATTATTATGTTTTCCACTTATAATATTATGTGGTAAGCAAATAATTGTTATTATAAACTATATTATGTTGGGAGGCAACCATAACAATTTAGGTTGCCGGTGACAATAATGTGGTAACAGTATGTTTATTATGTTTTCAAAATTCTTTAAAAATTTTTTTTTTTTGAAATGGCCATATCCAAAACTATGTTTTCTCTGCGTGTATACAGGACATTATTTCTTTTTTCAAGCTTAGCAAATAAAACTATTAACGAAAAAGCAAAAAGTGTTGGTAAAAGAGGTCAACATGAACTAAAAGATATCCCTTAAACATTTATGAACTTTGAAAACTGAGAAAAAGATCTGTAGTTTGATGGTATAAGAAATTCACTGGAGGAAATGCAGATCTTTCAGAGCAATCCAGAAAAACTTATATGTTATAAATGCAGATGCCATTTTATATTTAAGCTTGTCATTGATGTTCTTAAATATATGGATCTCTAAAACGATCACCTGCCAAATCTCTATAAATAAATCAAATGTTTTATAATTATTTTAGAAAATCGCTAGCTGTTTTCCAATTTAATTGGACATGTTCTGTTTATCGAAATCACGTAAAATTGAAATCGATGATGATTTTTAATTGCATTTTTGTAAAAATAAACGTAGCTTTTCGTGATTACAAAAGAAGTTTAGGTAGAGAAAAGTGGTTCTTAAAGTATGAGGTATATGAAAGAATATATTTTTATAAACTTTGAGAGTTTTCAAAATTTATACGATTTTAATTTCACGTGATTTCGCTTTTCATAACATGCCCAATTGAATTGGAAAACATTTAGCGATTTCTTAAAATAATTATAAAACATTTGATTTATTTATAGAGATTTGTTTATGGATCTTCCGGATATCGAGTTCTTTTGAGCCAATTGTGGTTACGCCGCTGTTATTGACACATCCAAAAATCATTGTGGAATGTTTAATGTTAGCTGAATAAGATTGCCTTGCTTCACTGAATCCCTCAAATTCTCAACTGATGTTCTTTTATAGGAACTTGACACAATTGGTGGAGCATTAAACCGAATATTTCAAAGTTTTGTGAATACTAAAAATGTTAAGGACCGATGTTGAATGTTAACCACACCTAAACGTTTGGCATTTCTCAATTTCATACTCACTCAATTTGAACCATGGAAAGATACACAATCGAGCAATGCGTTAAAGTTATTCGGGCTTATTATGAAAATGGGAGTTGAAATCAAAATGCATATCGTGCACTTCGTGATTCAGTGTTGAGGCACATTTTACCTTAGTGGATTCGTCAATAGGCAGAATTGCCGCATTTGTGCGAATGATAATCCAAGAGTGATTGTCGAAAAACCAATGCACCCACAAAGAGTGACTGTTTAGTGCGGTTTATGGGCTTGAAATGTGAATGGTGTTCGCTATCTTGAGATGACAACAAACTTTTTATGCCACACAGCTAATGAAACAATGGCACTTTTGCGCGACTAATTCAATGGCCGTGTTATCTTACTTGGCGGCGATGTCAATTGGTCGATCATGTGATTTGACTCCGTTGGACTTCTTTCTTTGGGGTTATTTGAAAGAAAAGGTGTACGTCGGTAAGCCAGCAACAATTCAAGAGCTAAAGGTTGATATAATTCGGCACATTAACGGCATAGAACCTCAATTATGTCTCAGGACCATCGGATGGAGGTGTGCGTCAAGGTTGCGGCGGCCATTTGGCCGAACCATACCAAAGTTATCATAACAAAAAGAAATTACAATAATTTCCTTAATATTTTGTGTTTTATTCAAAATCAACATCGGCCCTTAAAACCACCCTTTATTTAATGATTATGGATATTAAACAAAATGGTTTTATCACTTTTTTCTATTTGCGAAATTTTGTTTTCAAGTAAAGATTTCTTGAATTTTTTGTTGCTGTAGGGTGTTTGTTTTAATAAACCAGGGCTGTGCAGTCGGAGTTGAGGTTTTTGTGCCGGAGTTGGAGTCGGAGTCGTAGTACTCACCAAAACTCGTGACTCCGACTCCAAAGTTTTTCGGCATAAAAAGTTTAAAAAAAATTTTCCAAAATAAAAATTATCTTCTTAAAACACATTTAAAATTTAAATAAATGGTTTCTGAATACTGCTCTTATGTGCTCTTTTTAAATGACAGGCGATGGACTGAGTGCTTTTCATACAAATTTTACAACATAATCAATCGCCTGTCGTTTTTAGAAGGCCGTACGGTAATGGGAAGATAAAAATTAACATCCCTGAGTCTCATATACATTTAGCATCAAGATTATAGTAGGAGTCGAAGTCGTACTTAAAAAATTTCAGCGTTTAGAGTCGGAGTTAGTACTTTTTTCGGACGACTCCACAGCCCTGGAATAAAAAATTTTATTTTGCACTTGAAAATTTCTACATAAAATATCAAAATTCAGTTAAATTTCCAGGTAGTGGTAAGAAAATTAAGAATCTTTTCCTTGCCGAATTTATATACAATCAATTTGCTTGACTGTGGAGAGCAACAAAAAGAACAAGAAAATATAATTTAAAAAAATGTAACACCAAATTAAACAAATTTAAAAACATTCCCACTCTTCTTGAAAACTGAACCTGAATTCTGTTTGAGGTTTTAGCAATACTTGTAAAATAGGTGAGACCAAAAAATTATTTTTTTTATTTAAGAACAAAAAAAAATTTTGATATTTTAATTAATTTTCATTAAATTATTTTTATGAAGAAAAGAATTTTACAACATGAAATTATTCTTTATAAATGGAAGCAGAGGCGTGAATGACGTTGTTAAAGCCACTTTTCTCAAAACCTATTATTTTGTGCAGCTAACAGTAAACATTACTCTTATGAATCGCTCATTAAACAAATCATTAAAAATTATGAACCTTATCACTATTAAAATGCAGTTATAAAAAGTCAGGCAGTAGAAAAACGTTGTAAGTAACTTACAAAATGATATGAACGAAACTGTTGTGCAACTTGAAATAACGTTTTAATCATCTTAATGATGCTGTGTTTAGTGGAAAAACGTTTTACCACAAACAGAACATTATTTAGCGTACGACTCACACACTAAGAAACGATATCTATTTTTTTTAATGTTTGTGTAGAAGAACACAACCCTTAAAACCATTCGTAAATGTTTTCAAGAAAGTAATAATGTTCGTTACTTTTGGGTAAGTGTTCTGTTCTTTGTTATAAAACAGAACAATTGTAGTAGTTCTGGAGACATACATTATATTTTTATGTTCCATATAGTTTTTTTTTAATTTATAAAGAAATGAGGATGTGTGTGTATTGTGCACAAGTTTTCGTGTTCGTGCAAAATTTTTTCGCTGGCTTTTTTTTTCGTAAATATATTTTGTTTCTGTTTAAAAAAAACCGAATGCAATAATATGTTCTCATCTTTTTGTTGCGTTGGATAATAACAGTATTATTTTTGTGTTCAAAGATCGAAAAAAAACAGAGAAACGTTATTATTTTAATGATTTACTACCCAGTAAAAACTTCGCCTACAAAATAATGGGTTAAATAATCAGAAAAACATAAGAGCACTACTTACAATTCTACTGAAAGAACCAATGAATTTTATATGGGATGTCCCAAAATGAACGCATTCAAAAGTAAGTCATTATTTTTTACATTAAAACATCCAGAAAAAAGTAGTTATAGAAGTTGTTATAGATGTAGTTATAGAAGATGGCTACTAAATAATGAGTGAGAGAAGCTATTCATTTTGAAAAAGTAATCGAAGTTATTACTGGGTACTAATCTACCGAATCAAACATTAAGGAACGATATTAAATGTTTGTTTTATAACCCTGGTTTTAATTGATATCGCGATTTTTCATAAGACGTTTTTCCACTAAAAAAAATTTTAAGCAGTAAATTAAAATGTGATTTTAAATTTATTGATTTCTTTTGTTCTTTAGTTTGTTGCCATTATTTTTAAAAATTGTCCATAACAAAATTTAAAAAAAAATTATATTGCCTTGTAAAAATGTTTTTTTTTTACCTTTTTTTTTGGTCTCCCAAAAAAAATCATTATTTTGACACTTACAACGTTATTCCCGCCCAGCTTTGCTTCAATTAATTACACATATAAAGAAAAAAAATTAATTAATTACTCTGTAAACATATTTTCTAAAAAATTTCTTCAGATACATTCATTACAGTTTTTTAACTTGAACATAAATTTGTATCAATCATTTAAGGGAAAAAAGCTCTCCTTTAAAAAAATTATTGCATACCTTAAGGTTCCATCCAGCTGGTTTCCAAATTAAATTTCCTTTTTAAAGAAAAACAAAAAAAAAAAAAAAAAATCAACACCCTTTCATTTTTAACAAATACCGTCATTTATGACTTTAAGTTCTGATTTGCTATGTATCATAAACTTGTACTTAAGCTCCAAAAAAATCTCACATCCTCACAATTACTCTGCATTATATGCAGGTGTTACTTAGCGATACAATGCAACGACAATAGAATCGGTTAAAACGAGACACCCAACTCTATGGGGAGCTTTACTTTGTTGTTTGCTAACGTGGCTGACGTGTAGGGAAACGGTAGAATTGAAAGGAAAAAATATATTGAAAAACAAACTGCATCAGCTGCTTTTAACGAAATTTAACTGCACGTCTTAGGCGGCACAAGGTTTTCTAGCAAACAGCTCAAGTGTACTTGCTGCTGCTTCTGCTACTGCTTCTACTGCTTTTGTTCAACTTTATTTAAAATAAGTATAATACATGATTTTCTTTTTCATATTCCTCTGTTAAGCAAAAGTATTGAATTTGTTTGTGTGTTTATGGGTGGGAGAGTGTGCATTTTTGTAAGCATGTAGTAGTAGCATTTGTGTTGTATATCAAACAGTTGGGAATTTTGATTAAAAATGCTTTCACGTTAAAAAAATAATACTACACGTGTAGTTTTCGTAGTAGTCATAGTGCGAGTAGCTGATGCTATTGCAGCTACAGCAGTGTGAAACACAATATATTTATTCCTTCCATGGCGTAGTTGTCGTAACAACAATCAAACTGTAAAAGTTATAGAGAAGAGAGATATTGCTGGAGTCTTTCTTTCTTTCTTTTGGTTTTGTTGTTGTCGTTGTTGTTTTTTGTTGTAAAGATAACATCGGTGGGAGTATCGTTTGTTGTAAAAACAAACATTTTCCATTATACGTTTCGAGTTGGTATTTGGCTTAATGTTCGTCTTGTGTATTCGCTGTACAAACTTATTCACACACACACACACAATCAGGATAAAAAGAAAACAAGTATTCACAATAAATAAAGTTAGTGTGTGTGTGTATGGATCTGTGTACACGATTGAGGAATGAAATACAAAAGATGGTATCTTTTAGCCACTTGTTTTAGTTGCAATGGAAATGCATTAGCACACAGTTAAAATAATTTTGTAGGATTATAAAATCTCAGACCAGAGCAAAGTGAATTTGTATGGAGTTTATTTATTGACAAATTCATTGTTCTTTAAAAGAACAACTAGAAATAAGATTTTGCTTATTTTGGCTTTTAAAAAAATGCATTCTTTTTGTAATTTTTTATTTATCATGATAAATAATAAAAAATTTCGATAAACAATCTCTTATAAAAGTGCTTCAAGTTAAGGGATGATTCTGGTTTTGTTCTGTTGCTGTCTGTGTTGGTCTAGTTCTAGTAGAGTTCTGGTAAAACTTTTTTACCACAGTAAATCTGTTCTTACTTAAGCTACGGTCACACATGTCAAATATTTGACGAAAAAAACGGGACCATCAAGCAAACTAAATAATCATTTCTTTGAATTCGAATATTTATTTTGCTTTTAATACCACATCTTACAAAAATCAGTCTTTTCGATATGTCAAGTAGTAGAATAAGTTTATTTTGTGATATTAAGACAATGTTTAATCTGACTACCTATAAAGAAAAGTAGGGACTACGCTTATTTGGTCAAATATTTTATAAGTGTGACCGTAGCTTTAGTTAAGTTCTTGTGGAATTCAGTTCTATATCAGAGTCCTAGTTCATTTGGATATTAGCTACAGTTCAGTTTTAGCTTAGTTAAGTTCTAGTTAAGTTCTAGTTTAGTTTTAGTTCAGTTTTAAATCAGTTCTAGTTTAAGTTTAGTTTTAGTTAATTTCTAGTACAATTCTAGTTCAGCAATAGCTTAGATCTAGTTCAGCTCTTGTTCAATTCTATTTTAGTTTTATTGCAGTTCCTGTTCAGTTCTACTTCAATTCTGGTTCGGTCTTAGGTCCGTTCCTGTTTCGGTTTAGTTATGGCTAAGATCTTGTTCAGATCTGGTTTAGCTTTAGTTTAGTTGTGGTAATATTTCAGGTTTAATTCAGTTCTAGTTTAAATCGAGTTCAGTTCCAGTTTAGTTATGGTTGAGTTTTAGTTCTGGGTAAAATTTTAATGATATCTCTGAAACTACTTAGCAAATTTAGAATGTTTGCAAGACCTAAAGATATTATTGTTGCCGAATTTTGGATTTTTGTTTTACTAAGAAGGAATATCCCTTCTGAAGTTATGCTACTTTATGAGTGAAAACGCCTTTGTTTTGCAAAAACTAGAATTGATGATAAAAACGTTGTGCATTTCAAATAACTAAAGAACTGGCATTTTTAGCAAACGAAACATTTTATCGAAATTTGTAAACCTGCATTATTTTTCTTAGTGTTTGTACTTGTTCTTTTGCACTTTATTTTCCAACTCAGTTTATTTCTACATTAGATCACGCTTTTTTCTTTCTGATTCTTGTTGGTTTTAGCTTTTACACTGGAAAATAGTTTTTGCAAAAAAAAAAAAAAAAAAAAACAGTGTTATCTCCCTTAATATACCTGATACCTGTCTTAAGCGAGTACCTCTTTTAAAAGGTAAGGAAAGTATTGAGCTCGTTTGAGACGACATCCCTATGATACTTTCGGCATCCTGTCATAAGAAATTCCACTGTACTATTGTACGTTCCATATGCGCTACTTGAGTTTATACAATTTCCATTTGTCTCCTGCAACAAAACTACACGTTAATAGTTTGAAAAGTTCGCAGCATGTATGTTGCCATGTATATGAGAAGTGCTGTATAATTTATGTGACAGGTGATGCATGTTATGATAATAAAGATTAAGCTTGTGTGTATTTAAGTTGCTGTCTCTCTATATCCACAACTTCATAATCACAAAAATATCAACTAAAAATCGAGCGTAGACAATCAACATTTAGGTAGACAATAAAAAGAACTGCTCTTGTATATTAGAATATCGCCTTGTTGGCAAACAAAGATTTTATGACAGTAAAATTATTTTTTTATGGGGCTGGGAACAATTGAGAAGAATAAAAAAGATGTTTATATAACTAAGATTATTTAGTTAAAGCTAATTTGATTTTCTTGGCTGATAAGAGCGAGTGTAGGTTTGTTTTAAGGTGATGCTTAAAGGAATGCTGTAAGACTTTAAATACATGTATGTCAGCATTAGGCCTGGCAATAAACTAAGGTTAATTAATTGCTGTTAATTATTTTGTATTTTTTCCATATATTTATACAAAAAGTGTAAAATAATAATAAAAAAAACGTAAATTTTGTCAAAAGTTTAAATTCGCCTCTACCGTGGTTTACAACGCATGAATAATTGAAATTTTCTGCAGATATTTATAAAAAACCTGTTGCAGTTTATTTTCAAGATTTTATTAAATTTTTTATTACATTCTCTATTCCATAGTTCTTTTTTCATTTTTATCTTGCATACTTTACGGCGTCTCTTTTATTAATAATAAATTTACTATTTTGTTTTAATAAAATAAAAAGTTTTGTAGTATTTTTTTCTTTTTGTTTATCAAAATGTAAATAACTAAGGAATAAAAATAGAATTGTTTGTCTGTCTTGCTATTATAAGACTATAACTTTATAACAATAAAATGTGATCAAACTCTACATGAAGTATATGGTGGTTTACCTCATTTGTTGGATTTTTAGCTCAAGTTTAAGGTTAGATTTTGTTTCCTCGGTGTTACAACAGGTTCTAGTTAAAATTTTAGCCTATTTCCAACCTAAAGTTCTTTTTTTATAGGACGTAGTGATAGCGGTCTATTATCTAGTGGCCCCACGAAACTTCTCCGCCAACTTCACGGTGGTATCGCGTCAGCATTCCAACAGGACGGAATTTTTCCGTAATGTTCCTACGTCCTACTTTCTTTCCCTAGGTAAGAAGATTCGGAACTACTGAGTACCTTTCAATATTCATTGATGAACTTTTCGCCTAATTTCCATGCCACTTCAGATCGTACCATAAAGATTACTAAATTCTAGCGATTTGGGGTAAGACCAAGAAAGACATTCAAAGCTTCGTATCTCTTCAAACAATTTCTTACATTCGCAAAATATATGTTTTGAATCTTCTTTCAGTGCACCGCTGCTTACTTAAAACTACCATGTCTTGTTATGGCCTCGGTTAAGAAATACTCCATGTTTCCATGTCCATCCGTCCGGACTCTTATATGTCGTATATGAATAAAAGTCTTTCTGCCGTTTTCGCATTGAATCCATCGTTCCTGCCACTTCGCTATTATTCTATCCCTGGCGTTAATTTTTATCTCTGTGGTTATTTTCGTGCACTCTAGTAATTTAGAGTTGGCTCAACTTATACGTTTGGTTTAAGTGACTCTCTTTCCGGGATTAATAGGTTTGTTGGCAATTAACCTGCAAGCACTTCTGCCGCGCTTGTGGATTCCGTAAGGTACGCTGATATAAAACGCGGAGCACTTACGCTCTGTGGTTTCTGTAACACCCTTAAGCTTAACTTCAGATTAAGAGCCCTGACAAAGGATGGGGCAGCATAAAGAAGTTGGTTGTGCACTACACTATTTATTAATTTGAACCTAAAGTTCTAGTTTAATGTCTGCAACACACACATGTTGTGGTTCTAGCTTAGTTCCGGCTATGTTCAGTACAAGTTTAGTTTTATCTCAGTTCTAGTGCAGTTTGTTTTACTCGAGTTCCATTTTAGTTCTACCTATGTTCTAGTTGAGTTCAAGTTTAGTTTTATTTTAGTTCGAGCTCAGTTTTATTGCAGTTTTTCTTCAGTTCTAGTTTAGTTCTAGTTAAGTTCTGGTTTAGTTCTAGTTCACTTCTAGTTCAATTCTAGTTCAGTTCTAGTTCAATTCTAGTTAAGTTCTCGTTCAGTTCTAAATTCAGTAGTAGTTCAGTTCTATTTCAGTTCGAGTTATTTTCTGGTCTAGTTCTAGTTCAGTTGTAGTTCAGTTCCAATTAAGAGCAAATTAAAGGTCATAGGGCGTCAGTATTCCACAACAACCAACTGCAGCTTTACTACTAGTTCTATTCAATTTTTTTTATTTATTTTATTTTTCTTCTTAAAATGAACAATGAAAAAAATGTTCAACTCTGCAAAACTATAATCATATTTCTTTATTTTTATGATTTGAAGTTTTATTGTACTTTATGCTCAAACAAAAAGCAATAGCAACAACATAATGGAGTTTTAACCCAACAGCTACAAAAACATAACTTCAGGTTTTTATGATAAAGACATGAATGAAGTCGTTTTCAAAGCAAAAACCGAAAGAAATCTTACAAAAAGAAATAAAATATACTAAACGAAATATATGCTTATAACGTGCTAAGAATTTAAAGCATATTTTTAGGCTTAAGAAACTTCTACATAAACAGATAACTCATCTTTAGTTATGTTTTGCCATATTTAAACGAAGACAAAGTGTTAAAACCAGTTCTACAAGATAAAACATCTGTGAACTAAAGTAGTTATGGGAGGGAGATTTGCTGAATGTTTGAAAGTATTTCTAAAGTAGAGGAATGTTTTACAAAAATTGTGTCTATATCCAGGACATTTTTCCATATGTTTCATAGTTTATGTTTTCGTTGCTATTTTTTTTTTTGCTCTTTTTTTGTGTGTGTTTTGGAAATTTTTAAATTTGGCGCAATGCAGCAGTTGTACATAAGATGTTTTTAGTATTTTTCTATAAAACTTTTACTAGTTACAACTAAACTAAACACCAACGTTTTTTTTTTAGCTAAAGGCTGGTTGTTTGCTCTTTTAGTTCCACATACTTGAACATTTGTTTGTTGTTGGTGTTGTATTTTTTAGATCTTTTGCTGGGATTTCATATTTTTTGAAGTGGATCCAAACAACTAGTTTTCCTTCAAAAAAAAATATGTATTAAATTTGGTTTAAAAAAAAACTCAACAACTAGTCAGCCAAACATAACCTTTAAATACTCTCGTTACGTTGTGATGCTGTTGCAAGTGTATCTATGTCTATGTTGTTGTTGTATTTTTGTTTTTCTTTTGTATTTGTTTGATGTGTGTAAAGCAGAAAACAATTTTGTTAACAAAAACCAGTGTAGCATAGTTTTAGGCAAGAAAACATTAATAAAATACAGCATATAGTTTTTTATGTTATTATTTTTTTTTTTTAATATTTTTATGTTATATTTGAGTTAGTTTTTTTAAGGGTTTATTATAGTAAAGACTTTAAGGTCTAAATTTACTGCTTGCGACGAAAATGATGTCCTTGTTAGAACCCAATGAACAATTTTAATGAAAACTTAGACAAAAATTTTATTTTTCTTAAATAACAGTGCACAAATCGTAACCTAAAATGCAAAAAAACGTAAGAACGCTTTTTATAAATTTACAGGAGAATCAAAAAACTTGTCAAAATCAATAACAACAAGGTGTACTTGGCGTTTGAATTTCTTTAATAAAGTCGCCATTTTTTAAGGCAGGGATCAAAATTTTTTTTGAGCTTTGAGTTGAACAAAACGAACAAAAGTCATTCAAAAAATATATTTCGAAGTTTTTGATGATACATTGTTTTTTTTATTTAAGGTGACGAAATTATATTTAGAGCTGCTTGTTTATTTAAAGTTATTATATTCTTGTTTTAAACCAGCAATGGTTTTTGCTGGATAAGTGAGGAAAATTTAAAAATTTTTATTTCTATATGATTTGACCTTTAACCTTTAAAATTTAAATAGAGTCGATGATTTTAAATATTTGTGCCCACTAGACATCTGCAAAATTAGCTCTTCCGCTTAAAAAAGGCCCTTTAATTTATTTTTTTGGTCTAAACGAAAGATTTAAGCGTCTTATTATTATCTTAATTCGTGCAATATTTATAGAAAAATTGTTCAATTCACAATATCTGTCGTATGACTTGTCGTTAAAAAAAATTCTATTTTAGTTTATGCACTTGTTAACACACAAATTTGTTGTATCGTTACCTAATTGTATTGCTAAATGTCAGAACTGAGAAATGTCAGTTTACTTTCAATAAATACTATTGCATATCGTACACTTTATCATAAACGGCACAGCTCAATATTCAAAAATATTTAGGATATTTCTGCCTCTGACTTCAAAAACTTGGCTGCAATTTTTTTATCAAATTTTCGTTGTCGCTATAGATTTGATTTGTGAGCTGGCTTTTTTAAAAATTAAAACAAAACGATTTTGATACATTTTGAGTTGTGCTTGTTTTCACTTTAAAATTTTACCACATTTAAAGGATTTGCTTCCAAATTAAGATTTGTTTTATTTGTGTTAAAATTTAAGTTATAATTGTATACTTTACTCTTGATTTTTGTTCGTCTCTTCTTCTTTAATAAAAATACGACGTTAAAGCGAGCTTTCGAACTCTTTCGAACAAGAGCAGAAATCTAGAAAATTTAACAAAACTTTTAAAGTGCAAAAGCAAAGTTCAGATTGAGATCAGCCATAAAATTTAGATTGTAGCTCGATCACCTTTATTTTGGTAGTTCTATGATTTAATAACTAAAAGATTTTTTTTTTATTTTTGTCTGAAAACTACAATAAAAGTGAACAATTAAATAAACATTTAAGAGATGAAATATTCACCAAAATAATTTAAAAATTTGTTACGCTTTATTTTAAGTTATTTTTTTTTTTACTTCCATACATTTTTCATAGCATAATTCTATTTTAGTTTATTTAAAAAGTTTATTTTTTAAAACTTTTTCTGCTTTTACTTGCTGTATTTTTAAATGAAGATATTCAACGCAGTCCTGTGTGTGTGGTGGTTTTTTTTTTGTAAATCCATAAAAACATCTTTAAAGTATGCTTTGGTTTTTTGCACACTGAAAACAAAAATATGTAGTATATCAAGCAAGTAACCGTGGCGTTCCTTTTTTATTATGTATAATTTTTTTTTTCTTTTTTTTGTTTCTTATTGTTGTTTTTATTGAAACATTTTTATTTTTACTAAGCAAATGTTGGCTTTTTGGTTATACGCGGTCTTTGTTTCCCTCAGACCATTCGCAGTTTTACTTTTTCTCTATTCTCGGCAAGCAACAATACAAAGTTGTTAAGCTGTTTTTTTTGGAATCCAACTTTAAAAAAAGTGGTTCATTTTTCTTTGATTTTTGTCTAGTTTCTAAAGAAAACAAAAACGTAAAGCAAAAATTAGCATGATAAAAATGGAACTTTTTTATGTAAATTACTTAATAATGCTGTATTAATATATTTGTTTTGAAAACAAAATAAAAATAATGTTGCAAAATTTAAAAAAGAATTTTAATAATTTAAAGATTTTATTATTTTACCGCAACCATTTTTAAGGTAATAAAAATTTGTCCCTAAAAATCGATATATAAAGTTACTATAATTTTGTTGAATTCAAAAACCATTGCCTACTTTAAGGTTGACACTTTCATTTATTAAAGCTTTCAAACAATGCCGTAAGGTAATTGTTTAATATTTTACAAAGTTTTTTGAGGAATAACTTCTTAGTCAAAAAAATTTGGATATTTTTGAAACTTAAGAGAAGCGCATAATCGAGCGCTTCAATAAGAGAGCAGTTAATGATATAGAATGAAATGTACAAAAAAGCTACTCTTTTAGTGCTGTCAACGAAGCAGGTTTTAAAGCAAAACATTTTAAAATATATTATGGTTTACGAAAATGATTTAAAAAGGCATTTAACCAGTAAAGGGAAAATATTAATGAATATGTTAATACATTTAATCCTTAAAAAAGCACTTTAGGAGTGCTTTGTTTTCATGTTAAAAGAAACGGTTATTAGCAGCAGAAAATAGTCCTCCAAACCGGGAACACGCCATACAAAAATCAGGCATTCCATCAGCAGGTTTGAAGCGATTACGGAGCACATTTTTTACTGGGTTAAGGTTACATTAGGTTATAAAATTCAACAAGTCGATGGCCCTGGCAGCCAGTGTTATTATAATAGATTAATTTAATATTTATATAACATTTTTTATCAAATAAGCAAATAATTACACTTCTATTAATTTTTAAACTTTTAATATTATTTTAGGGTTAATTTAATGCTTATCGAGCTATTGCCTACTTTTAGGTGCGACAAATAGATACTTTAGATAATTGGTTTTGGTTATGTTTAAAAATAGTCAAAAATATAGCAAAATAATGAATCATGAGAAACAATTTATTTAAACAATGTTTCGAAGAGTTTGTTGCCTACTTCAAGGCATAAAACAAATTAAATTATTAAAAGTATAACTAAAATACAAAAAGACGTAACTACCAAAAAAAAAACTGTCAAAAACATGCATTCATAGATAAGTCGTCCGTAAAATTCTTCAAAATATTTTCATTTGATTATATTTTGTTAGAAAAAAATATAAATTTACGTCGTTTTGTGTGTAGTTGCGTGCCTTTTTGTTTGTTATTTAAAGCGTCATTTTTGATTGCAGAAGTTTAATGGCGTTCATAATAATCAAAAACTCGATTATGACTTTTTTGTTAGTTACTCCTTTTTGCATTTTAGCTAACGATATATTGTAAATCTAATAAACATTCGATGTATAAAAAAGTTAGACGTTTTATCTTTTTATAAATTGAATGCTGCTTACTTCCTGAAGTAACAACTAAAGCAAATAATAAGCCTTTCTTTAAGTTTTATACCATTTATTAATGTTACAGTTTTCTATTGCCTTATTTTCTAATACTACTTTTTGACACAATGAAATTCATAATACAACTGCAGGGGATTGGTTATATCTTATATTTTAAAACTATAAATATTATATATTGTTTACCTAATAAACCTGTTCAAAAATTTAGTTTTCATATACAAACTTTAACCTTATTTTTGATGTTACTACTAAAGTAAAAACTATTGCCAACTTATAGGTTGATACTTTAAAACAATAATAAAAATCATAAAATTCAATGAACTTTCTGCTATTTTTTTCTGTACGAAATTCTTATTTTTAATACATACTTATTTTTAACTTAATTGAAACGAAAATCCAATTTTTTAAGCTAATGTTTATTTAATAGTCATACATTGTTTATCAACGAAAACATTTCTCTGTAACATTGTATTTGATATTTATTTCTAACGATTCCTTTCTAATATAAGCAAATACTTGTGTTTTAAGATCATTTTTGCTTTCGGATACAACAGTTTTCTAAGGCAAAGTCTCACCACTTGACTAGAAGTATAAGAAAATCATTTAATATTTTTTTGACAGCTGTTCTCAAAACAGATTTAGTTCTTTTGTTTTTTTATTTTAGTCTCATTTATTTGCGAAACAAGTGAAAATTGTATTTGTATTATTTATAAATCTGTTTAAAACAAAAAAAAAATTGTGTATTTGGTTGTGCACAAACAAAATGAAAAATGATACTTAAGTTAAGCTGTTTTCAGCTTGATTTAGTTATTTTTTTATATGTATAAAAAAAAACCAAATCACACGAAGAAAATTAAAGAAGACAACATTTTTTTTTGTTTTTTTCAAGAAATTTATTTTGTTGCAAATAATTTTTGGAGTAGATATACGCTGTAATCGCAACGACTTATAATTGAGGTACACAAGAAAACTTTGTTCACTGCAGGTCGAAGCAAGAAATCCACTTCCTTTTTAGAAAGTCCATTAAATACTTAAAGCTTTAATTTCTAATATGCGCTTGTAACGCTAAGTAGAAATAAGAGCAGGGACGGTACACTTTTAAGTACATAAACCAATGGACTTTTGATCACATTCTTTATTAAAGAGGGCAGGTCCATTTCTCTGTCTGTGTATGTCCAAACCTTCTGATCCAAATACAGGTCAGAATTTTAGAGACCTTTTTATGTATATATGACACAAAAGCTATATTTAATGCCTAGATCACAGTCTATTATAGTTAGTAAAAAAAAAAAGTTGTAATATAATTTGGTACAGTTCAGTCTTTTATGACCATAAATAACAAAAATTCTGTGGAAATAGGTCCCTAATTTACATTACGTCCAATATTAGATCCCTTTTACAAATTATTTTAATCCGTCTAAAACTCAAACGAATCATTACATTTTTTAAAATATTGTGAAATTTATGGTGTTTTCTTTTCTACAAAAAATTAAACATTTTATTTAAAAAAATGCAATTTGGTGTTCGTTTCTTAAAAATGCTTTGCTCTCTTAAAGGGCAGCGTGTTTTATTCTAAAAAAATCACCCTTAAATGTTAGAAGGCATTGCACTTTACGCCCCGTATAAAAAAAGAGTGTTGATATTGCCCTGTAAAGAGATGGCTTCTGTTTATATATGGGGTTACCAGACGAAGTTGGGAAAAAATCGCCTCTTATCAGGACAGTAAAACTTTAAAGTTTTAATAGTAATTTTTTCTATTATTTTAAAGTAAAAACAAAAAAAAACATTATATTGTTAATGGTAGGTTGTCAGTATTATAAAATTTAAATGAATTCGGTGTTAAAAAACTATTTTTGAAAAAAAAACATCAAATCAAGAAATCGTAAAAACTTGGTGGTAATCAATCGGCAATCTGGCAAAGGTATTTTCTTGTTTACATATTTTGACGAACACACTTTTTGATTTATGTGCATATTTTTTTATATATTGAAGAACAAACTTTTTGTCAGCTGTTTAAAACCGGGCTACCAAATTTTGTGTTTTGTTCCCGTCAAATAAAAAGTTGCAGTATTACATGTTCGGCAAGACATTTTATACATGCACCTTTTAAAATATGGTATTTTTTTGTAGAAAATAAAGCACCATTAGATTAACATGACTATAAATAAATCTAGAGGCTTGCACAATTCTTTCCATAGACAGAAAATAAAATTCGATTTTATTTGAAAAATTTTGGAAATTAATTAAATTTGCACCAGTAAAAATTTTGTATATTAAAATGTTATGATGCAACTAAACGTTTAATTCACTTGATACAATTTTTAATATGAATTGATTTTACTCTTGATTAATGGTTAAATTGGCAAGGAGTTTTCTGTGTATGGATACAAATTAAAATCATTGATCATTTTTCCAACTCTATACTGCAATGTCGCTGTCGCAAGCTTATACTGAAGAGAAGCGTAGACGACTGATTAATGTAAGTGGGTGGACGTGTGGAACTAAAAATCAAATGCGTTGCTATAGTTTAACAGCCGTATTCATAAAAACTTATTAATGGTTAATTAACCATATATAAGGCAAAATTGCTAAAGTTGTAATCATAAACGAAAAATAGTCTATTAAACCTTTAATAAGCCTTCAAAAAGTAAGAAAATTTATTGTTCGATTAACCCTTCTTTAAATCAAAAATAAAATTACATTTTGATAAGTGTCTGCATTTTATGATATTATTTTTGTGAAATATGTTGAAAAATAATGAAAAAAATGTTTTATTTATTAACATCGACATGTTTAATACATTTAACTAAATTTTATTTTATTTTAGACAACCAATTTAAAGTTATATGGTTAATTATTTAAAATATTTTTATATGATTTAAAAGAATATGTTCAGGGGCAAATGCAGATATAAAGAGAAACAAAACATAATGTCCATAATGTGACATAACATCCACGGGCGTTATGACACTTTGCAAAGTGTCATATTGTCCACAACTTAACTTAAAACCAAAAAATATTAAAATGTGTAAAATTATCTGCAAGCCGGTGTTTTCCATACCAAAGAGGAGAAAATCCTTGCGCCCGGCCAAAGGTCGGCTGTTCCGATTACCTTTAGTTAGCGAAGCCGGTGTTTTTTATAATATAGAGAAAAAAATCCTTTAGCCCAAAAGTGTTTTCGTTATATATTTAATATATACACCCAGATAAAAAGAAACAAAACCATTTTTAAAAAAATTTAACCATAATATGTTAAATTTAACCAAATCATTGTAACCGACAACCATATTATGGTTAAATTAGTTTCTTTAAAAATAGTTTTATTGGTTGTGACCATATTGTATTTAACTTCTTTGGTAATTACGGATGTTATGACACTTTTTAAAGTGTCATAATGTCCATTTGCAAAGTGTCATAACGTCCACGGACATTATTATATTTTCAAAAGTGTCACAGTGTCCGTAGACGTTATGACACTTTTAGGAGTGTCATAGTGTCCATGGACACTATGACACTGGACGTTATGACATGCCACCGTAAATTCGCCTTGATTTGATATCTAAATTATTTTTTTAGAATACAAAACTTAATTTTTTCATTCTTGATTAATAAAAATAAAATAAATTTGTTTTAAAATCCTAGTACTATTATACTATTCACCTTTAATATACATACATACATACATACATAAATATTTTTAGCAACAACTCCTAAAGAATACTCTAAAAATTCCCCAACCGTTTTTAAAACTCTAATATTTTTTCAGGTATTTATTTGTGTTCATTTTATGTGCGTCAGAAAAAAAATATGTACGTTCGCAAATGTAAAATATGTCCTATACATGTAAACATAAATGTATATTTATCATACACACACACACACAATTTCTTGATCGTTGCATAAATTACCAATAAATTTCTTAGATAAATCTGAAGAAGAAAAAGTGTGAAAAAACCATTTATTATCATTTTCTATACGAAGCACTGCTACTAACCCCACTTCAAAAAACCAACCTCAAGTGAAACAAAAAAAAAAACTTATAAGAATGTTTTAAATCAAATGACAAAAACTGTAAAACATTGTAAAGCAGGGAAGAAAATGTTAAAAAAAACAGTAAAAAATACATGTCAAACTTTTACGTGTGACATATTTTGTCAACCCCGCGTGTAACTTTTGACATACAAGACAGATCAACCTGGCTGGGTGAAATCTGTGGAAGGGTGCCGTTAATGGTTACAAAATATAAATGGCTGCTTTAAAAAAATGTAACATGTTTGTTACATATTTCAAAAAAAAAAAAGTGAATAAAGTTATGCATAAAAGGTGACATTTGTCACACTTTTTTAATATGTCTGTACACATTTTTTTCTTTGCCATTTCTAGAGGTTATAAAGGCAATTTAATGGTTGTTATTTTTGATATTATGCTACCGTGAAAGGAGGGAGGGGGGGGTTTAATATAAGGCCAAATCCTGTTCAGTTTTTTTTTTTTTGTAAATTTAAATAAAGTACTATAAATTTAATTTGGTTGCTAAGCTAAATATTCCATAAAAAAAATTTTGCTTTAATATTTTAGATAATATATGCATTTTTATTTGTTTGAAAAAATATATTTTACAGTATTTAAATTATTTCGAATATTATTCATTTATTTAGACTTTTGTTTTTTACAATATTCAAAAAAAAAGGATGTATTTTTTATTTTCAACATTAAAAATGTACATATTTAAATAACTAATAGGTACACAGCTTAAAAAAGGACTTAGAGCACGTGGGATGGAGGAATAGATATGTGTTTTTTGGGAATTTGTTGTGGTATCTATAAATATCATTAAAACTATGAAATGTTTAATGCAACATATGGCAATCAGCTGGTACACAGAAAAAAAAATTTTAATTAATTTCAATTAAAAATTTTGTGATATTAATTAAAATATTAATTAAATTTTGCACCAGTAAACAAATTAATAGCATCTATTTAATATTTTTTTTTTATATTAACAAACTTTTCTGCAGCAATGTTGTTTATATAAGTGAACATATGATTTAATTGATTAAATTTTTAATTAAAACTGATATTATTTTTGATTAATGGTTTAATTGAAAAAAATTGGAGTTAATTTTTCTGGGTATGTAATTTCGAATGGTTTCTGAGTTGGCAGACCACACCAAGCATTTATTCGTGGTTCGTGTGTCAAAAAGAACATCGGTTGTAAAATTGTATTGACAAGTTCAACAGCACACGGATTACTTTTTACTTTTGAGCCTTGAAAAAAGTTCACGCACATATAACACAGCAGTACTGATTGTAATATATTCTTCAATCCTCTACGAAATATGAAAAAGCTGACTAAATTAAACTATACATAAATTAAAGAGGAACATTTTGAACTAAATTTTGAAGAAAAGACTTAAAAATTAAGTGATATGGAAGCATATAAAATTCTTTATAAATATAGTGACGAAAAATTTAATTAACTGTACGTTTAGTGTCCATTATAAAGATAAACTGACAACAGATTCAAATAAAATTTCTACTTATTTTAGTAATCTGTCATCGAATTATGTCCAGCCACCAAATTGGTTCCAACCAATGCCTGATAAATATAACGAAAATCTTTTTGAAAATATATTCTAGTTTATTTATTATACAAGCTTGTCACGCGATGTATTCGTTTTTTATTTTAACCTCATTTTTACCAAATTTACCAATTTTCATCGAGTATTTACCAATTGGGTACTTGCCATTTTTCCATATACACAAATGGCGTATCTTTTACTTTTGGCTTGTGTCTTAAATAGCGTTATTGAATCTCACATGAAGGCCAAAAAACTTCATAAACGGTGGCAATCCGTTTCCATTCTCAAAAAAATAACCCAAACATAATTTTTAGCTTTTCAATAATTTAAATAAAAAAAGGCTTACCCTCGTCAAATTTTTATGCTTTTTTACTCTGTTTACTTCTATGATTAAACTGAGTATTAGGTAGCACAAAAGGTTTGACAAATTTTCAAAATGTTGGTAAACAAATTTAGTTTTTGATTTTTCTACAAATATCGTTTACCTTAGTTTAACAATCAAAAACACCCCCAATTAGCATAGCAAAAGGCTTGTACAAACGAAGAATTTGTACATATTTGACAAGCCAATTGTGTAGTCTATTTTGTCCTTGTAGTGTTAAAAACACGACACAAGCAGTTTCCAACTATAACAAAATGTTCGTGTGAATATGAAAGGGCAGGCATGGCTTGGCAAGCATGTACAAATTTTACGTTTGTACGAACGTTTTGTGTCATTAAGGGTGTATGCCAGTTAAGACAAACATTTCAGAGATGTTTGTAGAAATATAAAAAAATTTTAATATCTTTTTGGCAAACATTTTGTGGTGGCTTGTGCTTAATATCAATATTTCAGTGAAAAGTTTGCAGAGCAAAGAAGAAAAAGAAAGAAGCATAAAAATAATTTTCAGGCATAAAATCTAGTTTTTAGATCGTTGCTTAAACTACTCTTTACTGCAAATTGTTTTCATTTCTTTTTAAATTCTCCTTAGTTTAAAACAAATAGCGAAGAAAATCAACGCAGCGCTATCATTGTCTGCTTTCATTAAAAACATTTTTATTTAATGTTTGTACGAAAAATGCTTGTGGGGTTTATTAGCAAACAGAAACAAAATGTGTGCTTGTCAAACCATTTGTGTGGTTTATTTTGCCTTTAAATATCTTTAATATTTACACAATTTTCTCAATAACTTTTCATGTGTTTTTGTATGCATTTGTTACACAAAAAATATTTAAATCCCGGAATTCGAGATTTGCTGAGTTCCTTAAAATCAGGATTCTAAACAAAATCCCAAAAATAATTAATATATGTTCATACTTTTGTCAAAAACTCATCCAAATACTTGGAAGATATTCCGTTCCGCTTCAAAAAATTTCGCCCCTTCTTATTCCCAAAATTAAATGTTTGACTTTTTTCAAAAGCTCAACCAAATACTTGGAAAATGTATGTTCCCCTTTACAAAAAAGTTCCCCCTTTTTATTAAAATTTTTTTTCCTTTATTTAGTTTCTTGAAAATTTTCTACACATATCATCGCGATTGTGTCACATGTTGTCAGTTTTATCACATGTTGTCAGCTTTAGAAAACTTTATTTTTAACAAATAAACAATCAAATAACGGGGCTTAAATATGAAAAAGAGCCCATATGCTGAGGTAATAAAGCTAAACATTAAAATAAAGCCAAAAAAGTTTATTGCTAAACAAAAATTTTTTTAATTTATTAGAAAAATTCGCAGACTTTTGTCAAATTAGAAAAGATAAAAACATGATATACAGTATATGCAAAGTTTTAAATATTTAAAGAGCCTTAAAATTTGCTTAAACCCTGAATAATATAAGCTAATAAACCTAGCTTCTTATAATTTGGTTGCTACATCCTTTTCATAGTACGTAAAAGCGTTTAAGAACTATACACATTCGTATTGACTTGAAAAAGTAGACTAATTGGTTCAAAATTCGACTAGACTGTTTAAATTCTAAAAAAAGAGCTTTCTTAGTGTTAAACTCCCAATTCTTTTACTCTCGTTCTATACCGCTCACATATTATCATATAAAACTGTAGCATACTTTTGAGCACTTTCAATTTATTTTAATGTTTTTGCATTCTTTATGTAATTTGTTGTACATTTTCTGCTCTATATAACAAATATAAATAACAAAAATGTTTAAACATTTATCAAAATAATAGAAAAAGATATATGAAATACACTTTAAATAATAAACCAACACTCACAACAGCTTTAATACACATACATACATACATATGTATATAAAATGAAAACATAATACTTTTGACTTTAAAATATATATAAATATATTTTTTTTTTTTTTTTTGGTTTGTGTACTCTCCCGCAAGACATTGACAAACATCCTTTTGCTCTCTTATAACACTGACATTTTTTTATTTTATTTTCCCCTCTAAAATTGCACTCCCCTCTGGCAAGTGACTTTTGCCCTTTTTACAACTTCACTCCTTGCTTTTGTAAAAATTTACAATGATGACTGTAATTATGATGTTGTACAATTTCATATGTAAATATTTTGAAACACGACTTTTGTTTGTAGGTATGTATATGCTGTGGTATGGTAGGACAAATAAGGATATAAAATGTTGTGAAATGCATACGATTTAAGATTAAATGTCATTGTCACTGGTACCAGTTACAACAACATCAATTTCAACAATAACAACAAAACAAATAAAAGAGAATTGTGTACATACAAAATGTTACTTCATGTACAAAAAAAAACAACATATTAATAACATTAATGTAAAATGTATTCAAATGTTGAAAATGTATGTTTGCTTGTATTTAGAAGCCCAACAGTTCTGGAGATTATTCAAAGTTTGGATTTATAACTTTTGGGGAAACTAAAAGCTACTAGGCCGGTCATGACAAAAATCTTACTCCGACTAAGTTCCTCCGTAAGTAAGCTTCTTGCAGGAAACACTTCCTGTATTTCAGGGCGACTGCCTTTGCGTAAGTGTTGTTTTTCCGTTGAAAATATACTTTCGAAGAATCACGCGGTGGTTGTGGCTAACTACCCAAAGTCTCGGGAAAGGATAAACTCAAAATGCGAATTTATGACGCCTAAACAAGCTTGTTGCCTCTATTTCCCACGATACGCCTATACACTGTGTACACAATTTTTAAGAAATTTGTTTGCAGGATTAAGAGGGATTGATTTGAATCTTGTTGAAAGTTCCCGGGAAAATTTAGGGCCATAAAAAAAATTAAATGTAAGTAAAATTTTTATTAAAACAAAACAAAATATCGTTTTGTCAAAAAAATCGGTTTCACGTTTTATTGACGTTCAGTAAAGTCCACCTTCAGAACTGCTTGCCACCTATAATTGTTACTAAATATTCGCTTAACATTTAAATGTAGAAAACAGAAATTCTAAAGTATTTCACTTGTTCTAGATATCCATCATCTTTATACAGCCAAAAAATCCTATTACGGCCTAAGATAGAAAAATATGGTCCTGGGAATACTTCGAAAATAAGTTTGAGACAATCATATCTTTAAAAATGAAATTTATTCGTCAATAGACTTTTACAATTTAATTACTTTAGCTGCTAAAAGTTAAAAAAATGTAACTGACGACACCCAAAACTATTCAATTGATTTGCGAACATTTTATATGTGGCTGTAATTAAAGTTAAAAGTCGTAATTGGTAATATTCACTAAAAAAAATACGTTGGTTCTTCGAACCAGGATTTTGTTAAATGACCATGACTGTTCATGTCATGTATCTTTTTATATTTTAAAATAAGTCTATGCACGATTTAATAATACGGATTCTATTAAAATAAAGTTGAGTTTTAATTCATAAAGAAATTTTTATTGAGAAACTATTCAAACATTTTGCTTTTCTAAAGTCTTTGGGAAAGGTTTCCTGATGATGTGACCTAAGCAACCAGCGAAATACGCAGAGGAACTAGCTTATCCCCCAGCAATAAATTTCAATGTATTTATCAAGAATACGATTTAGGAATTTAGCAAAACAAAATAAAATCTTGTTAATGAATCCCTTCGTTAAGAAACTTGTAAATATAATTCAAATATTGTCCTTTGAACCAAGATTTTCAAAATTTAACAAAGTGCTCAAAATTTTTTATTCTATTTTTTATAAAACATAAAATTCTTTAAAATAAAGTCAAGTATTTAGCTTTCTATTGTATTTTCAAGTTCAAACATTTATTTTTATAATAATGTGTGTAAAGGGTCTTGCCTAAAGCGCTTCCTATCTTTAAATTAAAATAAGACAAAGTGTGTGAGATGTCATCGAAATTTTTTATTCGTCCCAAAGCAATATTGATGCCCTTTTGTGTGGAATATAACATCGTTCAAATGCCCGCCACGGCTTCTCTGGGTGAAGTTTATCCAAAATGTCTTGCGCATAAATTAGTCTGAATTAGTCCGACGGCATGGGGCGATGATTAACAACTTCTTTCGGCTTGAATTTGATGATTTGGACACCAATGTCATGTGGCTTTGACAGGACAGCGCTACGTGCCAAACAGTTCAAGTCACATTGGATATTCTCTATGAGCTGTTTTAGGGTATGGTCATCTCACGTGGAGGTTATGTGACTGAGAGCGTGCGATTTTACCCACTAGACTTTTTATTGTAAGGTTTTATTAAGTCGCATCGTTTAATATCCGCCATGAATCTGGTTATAGGTATTTTGGCTTTGATGACTGCTGTGGTTTGTTGCTTATTCGCGTGGTGAACGCGAAGCTGTGGTGGATATTGAAGGATGTTGAATATGACATTTTAGGGCATTCAATAAAATCAATAAAATCCAACACACTTTGTTTATTTAAACTTAAAGATATGAAGCACTTAATGAAACCCCCATTATTTGATTTAGTGGTATGATTATTACAAATAAGAATATTTTTTTAGCTAAAACAAATTTTATTTTTTCTAACCGAAAGTCATCATGATCTACTATCCAAAAATATTTGCATACCTTTCATAAAAAACATGATTTTTTTTTTTAAAGAATGTTTTCAGTTTTCTCTAGATGTTTCTGTTATTTATTTAAAAAAAAAAAATATTGTACATCAAAAATATTAGGGATGAACTATAGAATATGGGTACATGAATGCACTCAATAACGACAACTTGAAATCCTAGAAATCCTTGAAACTAGAAATCCTAAAAACAAAAATTACCCGACAACAATCCTAGTTGTTTTTGACAAGAATTTTAAAACAATTCACTTACGTTACAGTCTTAAATTTTCGCCAACTGGCTTATTTTAATGAACTCTCCTAATATGCAAAATTACATGGAAATATATCTGTCTTACTTTTGATTTACATCTGCATGAACACATATTTAATTCCTTTTTTTTTATTTAAAAGTCACTTCTCTTTCACTCTTGTTATGTTATTTTTTTTATATAAACATATGCATATTTGTTGCTTTAGAAAGATTATATTGTCTAGATTTCCACTTTTATATTGTTGTTAAATCCAATATGCCAAAAATTTTATATTTATTTCTCTATGATTGTATTTTATTTATATTATAAACACAAATTTATAACAGTGCATTTAAACCCAGCGGTAAATACTGAAAGGAACTCAAGTGGCAGGCCCATATACTCCTTTTGAAAAGATTCGCTTCGCACGATATCAGAAGTATGCCTTCTAGAAGGTGTAAACTTCTGAAGAAGGTGTAAAGACCTTCTAAAATATTCAGTACATATTCGCTACAACCTTTTTTAAGACGGAGTTTTATTTACTTCTTATGTTTAGTAGCCTTACTCCCTTCTTTGGGAAGGGATCGAAGTTGATATTAAAAGCAGTGTGGAAGGGCTTGCTCCCAATGCCAACATGTGTAAAAAATAAATAAGTATGTAATGCAGCGAGGAGATCTTGTGACTGCTAAACAAGGCCTTTTATTAGGCCATTTACTCATTCTAGTTACCGCTAGGTAAATTTTTTTTATTTATTTTACTATTTCAAATACCACAGAAATTTCGAAAACACTTGAGTTGAAAAATTGTTTTTTATATGTATGTAAATAGAAATATGTATGTGCATGTACATTACACTTGTAGTATCCTAGTCACATGAAGGATATGCTTGAGTACAAATATCATATATTTACAAGACAGGAACAATATTAATTTTTTATTATGTTTTTATATCTTTTTAAGATTTTTGCTAAAAAAAAATAACAAATCATTTCTACTGGAAGAATTTTTAAATATTTTACATATTTAGGAAAATTAATTTTCTTCTAGTTTTGGAATGAGATTAATTTGCATAAAAGGAAATAAATATGTTAAATGGTATACAAATTTATTTAATAAAGAAATTAACAGGGGTTTCTTTTTTTATTTATTACGGTTAACAATTACAAACTTGGAACTTTAGCCTTTCTATAGGCATTACTTTGCAGCCTTTATAGCTACTCCTTGCATTACCTTATGTTGTCCATATACAGTTTATAATTTTATTTTTATTTGACATGAAAAGCGAATTTCAAACTTAAATTAAACATACTAAAAACACTTTGCTCAGAGGAAAAACTAAAATATAATTACAGGATCCCCATAAAAAAAAATTAAGATGCGAAGAATAACCCGCATTTTCATTTGCGATTTATTCGCTTATTTTTGCTACTTACATTAGCATTTGCCAAAATGTGTGCAAATATGTTAAGCTAATATAATAATAACATCTGGCAACTTTTTTAAATAGAAATAGTTTCTTGATTTTCTCCGAGCATTGTTTATAGTAAACAGAACATTATTTAGCGTACGGCTAGAGTTTTTTTCCCCGGAGTTTTTCGATTCCCGAGAAAACGGGAAAATTTTTTAAATTTCCCGGGATCCCGCTCCATATAAATAATACAAAGTAAATTTGTTTTAAATTAATGAAAAAAACTTTTTTTTAAAAAGCGTAAGGGAACTTGTTTACAAAGTAAGTAAAAGAAATGCCTAAATACTCCCAAAAATTAATTAAAGCTTGCAAGGGGAACTTGAATTATTATTGCCTTACGATTTTATATGTAAATTTCGTATCATTATGCTCTAGATACAAGATAAAAAGATAACATAAACATAACAATTTAATTCATAAAACTATAATAAAAACAAACAAAAATTATGGTACTCAAGTTTTGAGATCAAAAAGTAAATTTATAAAATATTTTAAATAAATATGTTTTATAAATATATTAACATTTTTTAACAGCTTACGAAATAAAATTAAGACACACTCAATGCGTTTAGAAAGTCGGCAACGAGTATATTTCTTATTTTATTTACTTATTACCATGTTTCCGAAATATTTCGTTCACTTTTTTACCGAGATTGGACAAATAGTTTAAAGTGAAAAAGTTAAAAGTTGTTGCATATTTCTAATTCACAATCCGAAGTAATTTTTCTTTTTTATAAACAACGTCTATATTAGCCAAATGTATGACAAGCTTGATGCAAAAAATAGCATCAAACGGACTTCTTCTTAAAAGATCCACCTGTAATATTTAAGACAATGTGTTTTTAAAATTGTATGTTGTAGTATCTTACACGAGTTTCCATAGTTTTTTTTTTATTTCTGTTTCCCAGGCACTTCCCAGTTATATAAGCCGTCATAAAATTAAACAAATTTATGTTTATCACCTTATAAACATATCGTCATATCTCAACATTTTTTTTTTTAATTTTAAGTTAACTAAGCAAAGTGTTCCTTCTACTTTCTCGTAACAAAACAACGGTTTTTATATCAAACTGAACCGCAGTTATAGCAAAATATATGTATCTTTAAATCTGTACATTTTAACTTTAATCGAATTTTGCCATTTTGTAGATATGACTTTGCTGCAATAAAGAAGCGATATTTTTTGATATCTCCTATTTGTAAGTCTTGTCCATGGACAATTAAAATGTACTGCCTGCATCTTATTTTGAATTTATGTTCTTTATAAACTCTTCACTTCACTAAATTTATTAATTATCAACTGTTGCACGGCACATTCTGCTTTTGGTAGATTTATTGCGTCAGAAGACATTGATTTACGAACGTACGCACTTCTTGTTATTGATCTAATCGACAACCCATCAACAGAGGCTAATTTTTAGAGAATATAAAACTAAATTTCAAAGTATAAATAGCTTTTTTCTGAAACTATGAGGAATATTTTTTTCCCGGGATCCCGCAACAAAAATCCCGGGAAACCGGGAAAGAAAGTAATTGATATTTTATTATTAAAATTATTCTTGTTTTTTTTTCGTATGTGCATTTTGTTTTTGTAAAAAATTTTTGTTTTTTAGTCAAAAATGACGAGCCGTTGAGTTTTTAGTAGAGAGGGGAAAAGAAATGTTATTTTTTCTATTCTTGACGTGCGTGAATCGGTACTAAGCACGACAGAAACGAACCAACACTAATGCGTGGAACCAACCACAATTAAGTTTGCGAATTAAATGTTCTCAACTTTTTGTTGAGTCGGATAAGAACAATATTTTTCTTGTGTTTGAAAGATGACAAACAGGGAAAGGTTTTTTTTTAATGATTTCTACACAAACACTATTAGCGTGTGTGTTTTTCACAAATCTACCAAACTTGGTTAAGTTGAACTGAACTTAAATTTATATTTTGTTTAAGCTCAGCAGCTGTAACTCAGTGCCTCATATATTAAATCTTGTTTAAATAATAATATTGAGACAGTACTACGATAAATGTCGTTAAATTCATATGGTCTGTATTGGTAGTTTAAACGCCTCATTTTATGCGTTTGGAGATGGCTTTTATATGTACTGCTTAATAGATTTGCACTGATTTCTTAGCCCCAAGAGTGATAAGGCATTAAAACTTATGTTTAAAAAATAAAACTTGGCTCAATTGAACTTTGGCTATTACGCAGAAGAAAATTTGAAAAAAATCCTTTGTCATATTGAACACCATGCTTATCAATACAATTAATTGTTTAAACCAAATTTGTTAATATAAAAATACTAATTCAAATTGTTGATATTTAACAAATAATTTTAACAATAATTTTGAAATACTGAATAAAGTATACTCAAAATATTATGTAGTTAAATTCAGACGAAGATTAATTTTAAACTACTTAAAATTCATTTAAAAACGGATTATTTACATTTCACTAAAAATAAACAAATTTTACGTCAATTTTTAAATTTTTTATTTATTAAACAGCACATTCCGAAAAATTTAAAAGTTGTTAATTTTAAAAAATATATATTTAACCGACAAAAAATCAAACTACAATCAAATATTGTCTTAATACGCTTAGTACGCATTCTAAGCTTTTCATTCCGTGTGAAAATTTTTTATTATTCATCTCAGATCGATTTATCCATGTCCGGTAGTCTGTCTGATAGTTGAAAAGACGCTCACTTTCGAACAACTCATAAGAAAAGAACAATATTTGTGTCAAATTGTTTGTAGTTATTTTTTAAACAGAATTTATTACACAGTGCAACAAAATTCGAGTCATCGCCGCCAGCCTCAATGCTCAGCTCGGGTTCCCGAAATATCGACCCCTTAAGTTTTTGAATTTTTTGAAAAGGCGTTTGGTATAAGTCCAAAAAATATATTAAATGTACTGCTGAGCTAAAATACTATTCAGATATCTTCAGTGAAATTGTATGACGATTCTTCACTTAGAATATATTAACCCTCTAACACTCATTTTAAGTAGTAATTTTTGTCATTTTTTTTAATTTCCACACAAAAGTATACTAAAACGGCACTTTAGAGGGTTAAAATGTTCGACGAATATTTTTTGCATAAAATTTCACCAGGGGTCTTCTAAGACCAAAAGTACGTGCAATGTAAATTTCTATCAAAAATTTGTTTTGGAAGGTCTCATTGAATCAAAAATTTTTTTATGAATATCAATGGCATTTAAAATTTAAGCGATTTTTCAAATTGTGCAAAACAGTCAAACCCATTTTCTTTAAACCCCTAAAAGCATGCTGTAAAAAAATCTCCTGAAGTTTACACTTGTTACATTGAAATATTTATTTACAATGTTCTTTTCTCATATTTTACATTTTCTAAACTTTTTTTATTCTCTTTTCATTACAGGTATGTTTCTATTATTTTTTCAAAACTTTTGAATTAAATTCAACTTTTTTTGGTAAGTTCCTCCCATTAAAACACAAAACCGAAACCCGATAAATAAATTTAAAAATTTTTCAAACCCATAATTTTTCCATTAGCACCCACATTTTTATCCAAACTTTCAACATCATTACACATTTTTTTTTGTTGTGTTGCGGAACACAAATTTCAAACCCACAAAAATTGTCATCATATTTTATAGATTTGGTCAGTTGTTTTGTAACCATTTTACAAACCATTTATTCAACATGATTTTTTGTTAAAGAACATTTCTACTATTTATTTATAATAAATAACAAAATAAAACACAACATTTGCAAAACAAACTTTTTTTGTGTTCAAAACTAAAACCCAAGATTTTTATCAATTGTTGTTTTTTCACTTTGATCGTTCACTTTCATAATAGTGACACATTTACAAACATAAAAAATATTATGAAAAATATGCTAGAATATGCAGTTTTGATTGAATATTTTTGGCAAAAATATGTGATTGTGTATGAAATTGTGTTTGTATAAAATGACAATATATTAAATAATCAAAATTCTTGTTGAATTTGGGTCATATTTTGTTTTGGTCATAAAATAGAATTTTTTTTCAAAAAAAAAAAGCATTTTTCAATTTTTTATCTTTTTGATGGTATTTGCATTTTTTCTAAGTAAAACCCAATCACACTTAAATACACACAAGCACACACAATTTTTTTATATGAAAAAAAAAATTGTATGTCAATGCAAAATCTATATGGCCATAAATCATAGACATATTTTGAATTGTGTATTGCAAGCTTTCGTATGTTTGCGTAAATGTTGGTCATAAATCATGATGGGTACCTACAGAAACTGAGAGTTTCCGCACAAAAGCTAAAGAGTCAAGGCGTGTGAAAGTGGAAAGGGAACTTAGAAGCAAATTCAAATGATATAAATGATTGCCTTTTGGAAAAATTGCAGGCAGAATATGTGACATGCAGTATTTTCTTCATTTAAGAAAAAAATTAAAATAAAAATAAATTAAATCGAATTTTTCAATCGAAATTGAACTTATGTTGTATGCCTTGAAGCAGTCTTCATAAGCACCTATCAGCCGGAAGCTTTTTTGCCATTGCCATTGGAATTTTTATCAACATTTTAATTGATAGCCGCCTAAAGGGCAAAGGCTAAAAATGGCTAGATTGCCTCTTGCTTTATTTAAATTTACTTAAACAACAAAAATGTTGTTCCAAGAAAACAAAGAGAACGAAAAAGCTACACAACTAAAAGTCAATAGGAGCCGAAGTTCCTCCCAATAGGAGCCGAAGTTCCTCCCAATAGGAGCCGAAGTACGTGCCACTAGAAGCCGAAGTAACCAACATATTTATCGACTATATATACCATCATAGTTTTTTCTTTTCATTTAAAATGTAACAAACACGCAGAGAAAAAACATGTTTAAATATGGTCACCTCCAACAAAAATATTTTTAAAAAAAATTGTAAACATATGTTTAATATAACCATATTATTGTCACCTACAACCACATTATGGTTTAGTCAATTTGTTTAAAATGGCGTGACAAGAATTTAAAACATTTAAAAATCATTTTTTAACGCATCTATGAATCTAAAATGAATCCTTTTTCAATCGCTGAAGTGATAATTCAGTCTTTTATCATTAAAATTTATCTGAGAAGACTCACTTAAGGGATTTTTACAAAAAATTATCAAAATGCTAGCTGGGAATTATTAACTAAATTTCCTTTGGCTCTTTTGACTTAGTATTATTATAATTTTTCTTTTTGAAAAATCATTAAGGGCCATTATTACAACTTGCCAATAGTTAAAAGTCGGATTTTGTTGGCCCGATAAATAGCTTTGCATTATTACAATTCCATTTTTTATTGCTGTTATTTTCAATAATAATAATATTTAATAGATGAAAACATAATAACTGACGGTTTTATAATGCAAAGCTATTTATCGGTCCGACAAAATCCGACTTTTAACTATTGGCAAGTTGTAATAATGGCCCTAAAAGAAGCATATCTAATTTGAAAATTTGAAGTGGAACTGAAATTACTTTTAATCGGAAATGCGTTCTCTGGCAGGACTGTATATTAACCTAAAAATATGCTACAAATAGATAATTTTTCAAAATTTCCTTGCCTAGATTTTTCAAGACATTTAGGCAAAGTCATTTAGTCGATATTTTAACACAGTTTGCCAAAGTTTTTTCTTTTACTAATTTGCTTATTGTGGAATCAGGTGTCCAGACTCCTTCAAAAACTTATAATACTATACTGAATTTATCAAAACAAATTTAAACGACGATTTTTAATTCTCGCTTATTGTACCAACCACTCATACATAGCTCGAGGAATTCTAAACTTTATTTTCGGGGTCTAAGTAAAATACTTAAAATGTTAGTTCTTGAGAAACTTCTTTTTAAAGACCGTTCTTTATAAATATATTTTTTTATTTAAGTTTTCGCTTAAGTTTTTAATACAGACTCAATTGGAGCTTCTTGAACACACAAAGAGGATAACTGTCATTATATTTGTAACAATTCTCCAACTGCTTCTATCTTGATCCAAAAGTCTTTCTCGTAGCCAAGACAAACTTATACAATACATTTCCACCACTGTTTATCTGATCCACGCTAGCGTGCGAAGTCCTCTGTTTGTCGTACCTTGCGCAATGTCTTTATCAATGTCTGCATATTCCCTTCTCACGATATAACCATACCAGCCCCATTTTCGTCGCCGGACTTTTGCTTCAACTGAGTTTGCACCGCACATAGAGGGTAAAATCATCGTTATAAATACAACTTGGCTTGAATGTTACTTTTATACGTCATTAGCATTTGCTCGCGAACACCTTTAATTTTTTTTTCATTATGGAACTGCTTTCTTTCTACCTCCCACATCTATACTGCATTACCGATTTAATGCTGTTATTAAAAATCCTTCAGATGTGTGTTGATTGCCACATCCTGCCGAAGAAACGTTCGCATGTCGGATCTGTTTATTCTGCTATTTATATAAGCATCTGGTCCACAGTAAATGCTTATAATGCTTCCTTGGTAGCAGAATTCATCGTGATCTTCAATAATGTAATTATTTGGCCTTACCGATGATGTAATGGTAGTTGATATCCACATGACATACTTATAAGTTGAAGACAAATTAAAATTTCAATATTTTTGGTGATTTTGGATCAGTAGTGGGATTCTGTAACTTTTAACAATAACAACAGTTGTTATAATTGTCAACCTGTTTTGTTGTTTGTACTAACGATTATGTGATTCTGTAAATTGTTGTTAACGACATGGATAAAAATTAACGTCAAGTGGCATCACTGTCAAAAAAATGGCAAAATATCGAAAAACACAAAGAAGAATAAAAAAAAACAAATAAAATTATAAAATTAAACAGATTTTTTTTTGTTTTTTTTTAAGAAGATTAGCCAAACATTTTACTATTAAATTAAATGCAAATTATTTAATTGCCATTTACAAGTTATATTATTTCTTTAAAATAAATTTTTTTATTTTTTCGACATTTAACAATAAATAAACAACACTAAAAAAGTTGTCGTTAACTTAACACAAACAGCTGACTTAACGATAACAAGTGTTGTTTAAAATGTAACAGAATAGCAATATCGTTAATTTGCTTGTTAAATTTTTTAACAATGACAACTATTGTTAAAATTAATTACAGAATCGCACTACAGTTCCCTGTATAATTTGGGTCCTAACTATTTCTGGAACAATTCTCAAACTTTCATTGAAAAAGTCCTCTATCTCTTAATATTATTTTTTAGCTCTAATTCTGAAAAAAACGTTAAATTTATTGTTTTTTTTTATCTGAAAAAACCGAAAATTACCTCGTGAAACAATAAATAATATAGCCCTTTGTTTATATCATAGACTCACCCCCAAAGTATGCTTTATATATTTTTATAAAGAAACAACATTTTATTTAATAACCCAGTTAATATACATTTACAATCCGGTCTCACCAAACTAATTTATTTCTTTATGATACTGAGCCTTGCAACATAAATAAAAATTATTACAACATATCTGTGGAATGGCCAACAAAACGATGTGTATATTGTGTGCACAGACATTTATTACTCTGAACGCTTTGAGCCAGCACGCAAATGAAAAAGAACCTTAATTTACACGCTTATACGTGATAACTACCTTAAGTAAACTGGGTATAGGACTACGTTGGTATTTGTTGGAAAATCCTTGCAAAGTAATGACAAAATCAGAACAACCATTAAGAATTCCTTTTTTTCTTTCTTAGTACTCTCTATCATACAGCCGCTTTGGCTATTACTCCTTTGCTAATTTTTGTATTCCTTTTTTATTCTTTTGCTTCAGCTACAAATTTTTTTTTTTTTGCATGAAGTGTGTAAAAATGTGTAGATAATTTGTGTGTTGATGTAACTTTATTATGTTCTTTTTAACATTTGATATATTTTTGTGCAATGTCTGCATTATTTTACAATCTCATAGGAGAAATGTGTAAATACACTTTAGGAGACAAAATAGTAGTAGACACAAGATTTGCAAGAAATTGGAATGAAATCATACTGAAAAGTAGGCACCACTTCATGAAAATACTTTAAAATTTAGGTAATTTTAGATTACGCATTTAATGAATAAATTTTAGATAACTTATTATAAACCTAAAAAATGTATATTGTATTTTTTTTTTTATTTTATAAAGCTTCTTAAAAAAAATTATAATATAAACTATTTGAAAATATATTATGAATTTTAGAAATTTTTAAGCTCCTAAAAGTAGGCAGTACATTTTTATAACTGTTAATAAAAATAAAGCTACTTAGGTTACCGGGTGCTTTTTTAAGCGTTTGTCCCTGACACACCTCTTAGTATACCGACCGATCAACACAAAATCTATTTCTGAATTAAACGATGTCCATCCGTCCAGCTATCCATGTTTTTTATGTTTTCACTGAAAAACAGTGCTTTCAATCAGTGTGAAATAGAACAAAACAATTTTTGCAGCTCACTAGCACTAACATCGTTTTGTTAGCATATTGTTTTATGTACTGCCATCTTCGTAGGAGTAGTTGCTGTCATCTTCTGGTGGGATTGCCCAACTTGTTGTTGTGATTTATTTTTCTGGTTTGCAGGATCACGTCAATATTGTCTTTGTATTAGAGTTGCCATGCGTACTTGAAAATTTAGAAATATTTAAAGCCTATCTTAAGCGCCGGGTAAAAACGAAATCACCGAAAATTCGGTTCAGAAATCTATAAGCAATAAACACAGAAACAAAAGCATTTTAATTTTAATTTATATATATGGGGTATTCACAAGGTGTGCTATCATGCTTTATTGTCATAATGTTCTTACATTTTACAAAAGTAAAAAATATTGTTGTTGCTTTGTAAACAAAAAGTGTCTTAAATAAATAGAACTTTGTTTGCTATATATATTGTGCTGTCGTAGAGACCTGCGCGGAACGGTTGAGCCGAGTCGCATTAGTTTTTGTAAGCCGTCGCCTTTGATGGTAAAATTTTATCCGTCTAACATCCGAATTTAACCTGCGCCTTGCAATTTTTGCAACAAATCACTTGCGACGTCAAATTAGATAGGCTTAGGACTCTGGTAAACAAACAACACAAAATTTATTTCTGATTTGCGTCTGAAAATGGAAAATAGTCAGTCAGGTAAGATCTAATTTTATTTATTAATTCATGGATTAAAATTAAAAAATATTTTTATTTTTGGTAACTATTTTTTTTATATTTGTTTTGAATCAGCTGATTTAAATTCAAAATAGCGCACTGAATTATGAGGGGTTGTTCACAACAGTCGTTTTTTCATGTTTTTATTTCAAGACATACGACTTTATGACACATTGTCAATACCCCAATAGATTCTTGTTTTTTAGGAATTTTTCCTTTCTGGTAGAATACCCCTAATAGTTAATGATTAAGAACACTTAAAACTGTATTTAAAATGCTTCGTTTTTCTATTGCCCTTATTTGGCAAAAATAACAAAAAAAAAAAAAAAAGCCAACAACAATGAAATTATTATCACAAAATATGTGCGTTTTGGGTAAAATCATTAAATAATCCTAAGGATTTGCTACCTTAAACAATTTGCCCCACCTGCATAAGCACTCTAGTACTTACAGGTCAGGTCGTTCAATGCGTTAGTCTCTTGTTCACTTTTTTTTTATATTTATGCCAACATTTATTAATATTTATTTTTGTTGAAGTTGTAGTTTCTTGTTTTTGTTGTTGCGTTATTTATCTATGCAATGGCAACATTGTAGCCGTCGCAGTATTTTTTCAAACCACATTGTTATCGCTATGGCTCTAGAGCACGCTGTAGCATCCATCCTGTAGAGTCAGTCACAAAGAAACAAAAGTGTGTATTCACAGTCTGTATATGTACTACCAAACAATTCAGTATAAAACATTACTATTCCCTGTGTAAATTGTTTAAATGCAAATTTATTATAAAGATTCAATTACGCTTATTAATGGGTATTAATTTTATTTACTGCTTGGATTTTTTTTTCGTTTTCGTTTTATTTTTTGTATTATTTCTGTCATCCATAAATATTTTTTGTATGTAGCTCTATGAAAGAATGCTGTATTTGGTTGTCAGGTAGATTTTTAATTATCGCTCTATACATGGAGGTTTTTTTATATAATTTGCATAGGAATTAAATTAAACGCCTGTTATATGAATACAGATATAGATATTCAAGTGGAGAAGTTTTGAGTGGCTTTCGGTGCGAGAGGTGTTTTAAATTATTTAATAGTTAAATATATACAAAGAGAAAATATAAACAGTGGATATTAATAAAAAATGTATCATAAGTCACAGCATTATGTTATAATAGCATAATTAATTATGTAATAAAATAAAATAATGAAACAGCAAGAATATTTATTTATTTTAAAATAAAGAGATTACAATAAAGCCTTAAAATACATAAACACATCCTTAAAGTAGGTAATATTTTTAATTATTTAAATAAATTAAAACTGATAAAAAAAAAATTATATGAATTATAAAATGTGTTTTAATTAACACAGCCTTAAAATAGGCAACACTTTTTTTATAATAAGCTAATTTATGCAGTATGCCGTAATAAAGGCAAAAACTTTTTTACTAAATATTAATGAATACATATCGGCACCATTTAACCAATAAAACATAAACGGCCAATTTTCAGGTTTGATATTATATCACATTTATATTTACAATCGTTTTAAATACAAAGTTCTGTACTTTACTAGGCACTTAATTGTAACTTAATTCGCCAAGCTGGAACATTTAAATTCAACTTTCGTTTCAATCGTAATAACTTAGCAAGGCGGCATCAATTTCACTACAATTCAACAACAACAGGCAAAGCAATTTTATCTTAACTAAATAAGACTGTTTAAATACAACCCAAAAAATCAAGCTGTATTTAAATGCGATTTAAGTTTATATGAAAATTAATTTTATATAGATTTAAATACTGTCCTGAAAATTGGTCATAAATGTATCGATTTCTTAAAGAAAAAAATAGCCAGGGAATCTGGAAATATGCGCTAAAATGTTGTATTATGCGCATTAAATATGCAGGAAAAACTTGAAAAGAAGCTTTAAACAATTTTTAAAAATGCAACTAAAATTGCTTTATTAAAAGCAAAATATTCAACAATTAAAAAATATTTGCATAACATAAACAATTCAGAAAGAGGTCGACCATATGATACTCTAAATTACAGGTTTGAAAGATAAATTTTCGAGTGTATGCTATTTTGGACCTATGGGTAGTAATGGACCGTACAGAACAATATAATATTAATATGTTGAGATTATGATTCTTATAAGAGTTATTTCTCATACAATTATTTTTAAGACAGTTTTTAAATGGATCAACATTTAATAATCAAGCTCAACATTTTGCCATGACATGGTAACTATTGCAGAAGTTACTGCATCAACATTTTAGATCGATATTAAGCCAAAGTTATGGCAATGAAAGCTGTTTTTGGAGTGGTATTTGCATGGGAGCCACGGTCTAATAAGGGACGATTCTATTAAAATTTGATACAATGATTATGGTTGAAATAATATCTTATAGTTTATGGGCACAAATACTGTATTCCGAAAAGAAGTATGGGCCATAATTATACTCTCGCTTCTTGCTTAGGATTGGAGCATTCAAACCGACGCTGTATTTGCTGAATAGTAACAGCAACAAGTGATGCTCTAACCTCACAATGCCAGCTTTCACAAGTATTTTATGTAGAAAAGAAACATCTCCCGCGTTTGTTGGGTTGAAACTACAGCCACCACGTGATCCCTAAAAACATCCTCCCTTGAGGACAGTATTCTCTGATAAAGAGCATCAATTTGTGAAACACATTTCATGAGACAGTCAACTTCTTCTACATTATCGGGTATTGACCCTTCATCAACTCCAAATCCATATACCTCAACTATTTGCTCATTCAAAGGCTTCAGATTTTAAACAAGCCAAACCAAGTCCCTCAACTCTACGTCATTCACTCATTCACTACTACTTCTTCACTCCACAACTTAAGCTAACCATCTAAGAGCCTCAAATATCACAACTTAAGCTTCCTCTCCATGCTCGTCCCAAAACTTTCAGCCAGCTTTATTTACGATTTTCTTCAGAATTCATATTGTGGGTATAAAATTTAAAACGTATCTTTTTTTTTTTTGTTCCGTTACGGAAGCACTTGTAGTAAGCATTTAAAAAAAATTCACCAAGTATTAAAATTTGCAAGATTTTGTTTATCGTGCTTAATTCCCAATTTTTAGTCCTCACAAAAACACTGACAATTATTGTTGAAGGGATAAGCTATTCCTATGCGCATTTCACTGGTTGCTTAGGTTAGATCATTAGGATAATTCATCCAAAGATTTTAGAAATCTAAAGATGTTAAACTAATAAAATTGTTAAGCGTATAAGAATTATAAGCAACAGCTTTACTTGTTTTAATACTAAAGCTTAAACAATAACAACAACAATAAACAGTGAGATTATCTTTTCTTACATTCCCCACTACAATTGGTTGGAATTCATCCAACAGTAATTGTTGTTGTAAGTAGGTAAAGAAAAAATAAAATGAAAACAACAACAACTTATTTTACTGTTTTCGCAAACAAAAATAAAGCATGTTGCCATTTTAGTTTTTTAGCCGTGCACTTGCCAGTTCATTATCAAAGAAATTTCGTGGGAATACAAAATTTGCGTAAAAAAAGTTTTAATATTTGGACTTTATTTTTATAAAAAAAAAAAATCTGCACGTTATCATAACTCCAAAAAGGAGAAATATATATTGTTTCTGTTGCATCCATAAGCCGCGAAAGGAAAAACGTGCAATTGCATACTTAAGTTTTCTCTGCTAATAAGAAATAAATTAAAACTATTTACACAGAGAGAAATAAAAAGAGGTTAAAAAACTATTTCATATTTTTCAAGTATACTTATGGACACGGCCTTAATGTAGGCAACACTATATTATTCTTTAAAATACAAGCCTGTTTATAAACCCAATTTTTAAGTAGGCAAATTCTTTTTTTAAATGCAAGTATTTTATTAAATAGCAATTAAATGTTTAAAAGAAAAGCTTATTATTTTCTAAATCAGATATCAAAAATAATTATGAAGCAGCAGTTTATTATATTTTAATAAAAATCAAGCTGTGATAAGTAATTTTTTTGAATATTTATTTAAAGAAAAAAAAAACAAGAAAGAAACTTGATAACCAACACAAGAGAAAGTACAGAAAATTTGTCGACAGTGTACCATGTCATGGACCCGACATAACAAATAATAAGGTATAAGGTTAAAATTGATATAAGAGTCCTTTGTGCTGAATATTTTCCAGAAATAAACGTCCTTAAGATATTTTTTCGTCGGGGTTTATATGAGGCATATGGTTAGTGTTGGACCTAGTAGCTTTACATTTTGGCATAAAATAGCAGCTATCGTAAAATTATTGTCTCCAAATTTTATGTCAATACCAATATTTATAAGGAAGTTATGGTATTGCAAGCTAGGAGTTGTATTTGTACGTGAGCTATTGTCAAGTTATTTTGCAAACACTGACTTAAAACGGAAAAAATTCTACTTCTTTAAATAAATAGCAGCCTTTTTCATACCAGTCTGAACTCTTAACTAGACTCTTAATTTTTGTGGCACAAACTTCCACCTGGCCATGGCTGGTATCAATTGTATTTTGTATGAAGTTTTTTGTGGCTATCGAAAAAAAACCCTAGACCTGGCTGGGACTACTTTTGTTTGTATGTAGTTTTACGGTTATAGCAAGAACATTTTGTTGTCAACTAGAATAATTCTTTGAAATAAAAGTAAAGAAAGAATTCGTATGTGTTGCGTTGGTGTATTGACACGTATTTGATTTTATTTACTAAAGTACATTTCGTCACCAAAAATGCAATATAACGTGTACAACGTGTACTTGGCGTTTGAATTTCTAAAATAAAGACGCCATTTTGTGAACATGTAGTTTAATAAAACAAACAAAAATCATTGGAAAGTAAATTTCGATTTTGTTGATGATACGTTGTTTTGCATTTAAGGTGACGATATATAATAGCGCAGTGCTTGGTCAGGTCAGGTCCAGGTGCATACAATATGCATAACATTTTCATTTGGCTTATTGCTACGCTCACGGTGTTTCAATTTACACTTTTTTTCTCGTAAAAAACAGTTAAGGTTTAAGACAGGCAACAGTTTTATAATATTTTAATTAATAAAAATATTTGATTTCGGTAGGAAATATTGCAATTACTTCATTGTCCTTTATAATAATCCGTTCTTTTGGATTATATTTTTCCATCTAACTGTCAATTTTTGACATGTTCATCATTTATGGCACTTGTTCTTCTCGTTCCCGTCCTTTCTTTGGTCTTTACAAAATGTTTTATTTTAATTTTTTGCTTTGGTTTTTATAGTTGAGTCTTCTAAATCAATAAAATGTGTTGGTCATAGTGTTACTGTCACGCATACTAAAACTAGTAAATGTTTAATGAACCATAAAGTGATGTGATTAAAACAACATATAGAGTGACAGGCAATAATTTTATTGGGTGTAATTGAAGCTGATGTAGCAGAATATGAAATTTTTATATAAAACCTTTAGCAAAAACTGTTAACAATTTGGTGAAGAATTAAAATAAATAAAAGTTTTTGCCGAAAAACATTGTTTCGACAAGATGTTTTTTAATTTTTTACCAAACAAGTTTTGAAACTATTTCGAAAGCTTTAATTTTGTTCAATTTTTAACAGCATTTGTTTTACAACTATTATAATATATTGTTCTTTTTATATTTTTTGCAGGTATGTGACTTGTAAATAAATAATGTTTTTTTTTTAATAATTTTTGGTAAGTTACAACAATTATTAAATTTTTTGACATTATTGACATTCGGACACAAATAAAAAAAAACGAGAGGGGAAAAGCAAATATTATTATAACGTACACAATTGTAAAGTGTAATTTTGTACACAAAAAAGCCAATTTGGCAACACTGAAATAAATGTTTAAAATAAAAACCAATTATTATTGTCTATTTTGGGAAGGCCATTTTTTAGAATTATTGTGAGTTTGGAATCTAAACTTTAGGTTAAGAAAGAAAATGTAACAATGTTTTTTTAAAACAACAAGTATTGCCTGCTTCTAGGATTCTATTAATAAGATTTTTCAAAAGAAAAATATAGTTTAACGTGAAATTTTAGGTTACAAATTAGTGATTTCAGTTTTTTACATTTTTCTTATTATATTTTTTATATAATGTATGCCCTAAATTTAATAATATTCTTTCTTAAGCCTGATAGAACTTGAAACTTTAAAAAACACAAAAAATTCCATTTTAGTAAAAACAAAATATTTTTACTTCAAAGATCAGTAGATCACATTAGCATTTAAAATCAGTTGGGCACCGCACCTATTCTTTACAGAACTAATTCCGAGCGCACAATTTTGGGCCGCCTTACCGAGCATTGATGGCCTTATGTCACATATAACACGACCAATATTAGCCTCAAAGGCGCCAATTGTTGCTGGTTTATCACCGTAAACTAGCGACTTTACGTATCCCCTCAGGAAATGATCAACAGGTGTCGAATCGTATACGGCTTTGGAGGCTAATTTACAGTTCTTTTTTTCGAAATCAACTTATTGCAAAAATTCCTGTTGAAACCAAATTTGGCACGAAAAGAAAATAATCATTAATACCGGTGCGATGCCGATCTCTATTGACTGTAACGAGGTTTTTGCCCCATTAGGGTGGTCGTAAACTGTATGGAGCATATTTGTTTTCTATTTTTCTTACTCTAATTCGGTGGGTATTGATAACAAACGACACCAAAAAAAGTTTTAGGGCAATCAGCGAAGGCTAAATCGTCCCTCACGTCCGCCAAAGTTTGATAAAAATCGTTAAGTCCGAATTTTATGCCTTATAACTTGGAAAATAATAATTTTACATAAAAATCGTTTACAAAGAAGTTGTTATTAGTGAAGTTTTCAGAAACTTTTGTCTAAATAAGTTTTCTCTTAATCTCATATTTAACAAAAGGAAACAAAAAAAGAGCAAACAACAGCATTGATGCGAATTTTATCTCTAGAACTATTTTTTCTTACACACGTGAATTCAGATTCAATATTTGCGTTTGTGTGCGTGTGCTTGCAAAAATTGTCAATACAGACTAGAAATATATTGAAGAAAAACCCCAAAACTGCCAAGGCATCGCCCCTAAGGACATAAAATGTATGACGGACCTTCATTAGTTTTTGTGCTCCACTCCTTAGGGGGCTCCTATATAAATATGGTGGCTTAGTGAAAATCTTAAACTTGGCCTCTGCAGCGCCTTGGATGTCCCTAGATGAGTCAAATGTATGACCGATCCCACTTTATTTTTTATCGCCATCATTTATTTTTAACAGACCTACCCGCTAACTCTATTCCTTAAGGGGGTTCCCATACACAGTTTTCAATTACAGACTAGAAATATATTGAAGAAAAACCCCCATAACTGCCAAGGAATCGCCCATAGGGGGATAGAAAGTATGACGGACCACCATTAGTTTTTTTGTTTTTAGCATTTTCCAAAAACATACTTGCCCTTTATCACCACTTTTTAGGGAGGCTCCCATACATACCAATATTGCGTTTTATGAAATTCTTAAATTTAATGGCAATTTTTCGTCTTTTGTGAATAAAATAAAAAGTTGAGCACAGATTTTAATCACTTATGGCTTTTTTATTTGTTTGCAAATTCGTTTTTTATATGTCTAAAAAAAATTTTAAGCACACCTGTATCTTCCAATTTTTTATGATTTTATAAAGAACAAACATTTTGAAATTTTGCTAAAAAATTATTTATTTTCTGCAAAAAAAAATTATGTTTCTAAAATGACTGCGGATATAAGAAAAAACTTTAAGCTTTTTAAAGGTAATTTTATTGTGGAATTTCGTTTTTTTTTTTTTTGTATATTCAATAACACAGTACAACAGCCAATCTGGGGGGTGAGAAATTCCAAGTCAGGGTGATGATTCTAGGTCAGTATAGTAAAACCCTCAAAGGGTTTGGCGTTGGTATGTGTCAGTTTTTTTTTGATGACATTTTAAATTTTTTCCTTATCTTGATGTTTTTTTGTTTAACATAACTCGAGAACCACTTGTCCGATTTTGCTAAAACAAACTCAAAAAAATTTAGAATTACAATTTCTTTAATCCGTTCATATAACGTTTTTCTTAATAATCAACAGTTTTGCCGGTAAAAATAAATTTGTGGAGAAAAAAAATATTATAATTATTTCGCCCTCGAAAGTATGCAAGTCACCCTGACTTGGAATTTCTCACCCCCCAGACAATAATCCCAAAAATGTTCCATAGTGTAATAAACCATTATTGAGTTACGCGAATATATGTTTAGTGGCTTATTCAATATTTTTCAGTTTATTTTGTTTGATGAGAGATTACGGAAAAACTTGTTAAAAACTTTTTTACAAAATTAATAGTTATGAAACATAAAAGTCACACTTCGTGTAAAAATAAAATTTTTCTCAAACATTGATGGGCGTGTGGGACCGCTTAGCCTTCGCCGATCGTTTTATATTTTTTTTTTTTTGCTTTGTTTTTTTACCAATACCCACCAAATTGGCTGGTGAGACCTAAAGAAATCCAACTATTGATTTTAACGGTCAGCCTAATGCCCCCATACATTACAGTTTTTTTGGTTGTAATGGAGTCTGTAGGGTATGTTGTGGATTGCTTTCACCGCAACTGTAGCAATGATGTCTATTATCGAACCCGTTGCGACATAAATGAGCCCCATTGCCACAATTTATAATCTATATGTTGAACGAGTTGGTGACTGTTTTTCAAAATAAATTTTGATAATTTGATAGCATTGTTTAGGCGTGAATCTATTCATGATGAATTACCAGAGCATGATAATTATAAATGTCAAAAAGTGAACACAGTATGACAGTTCGTTCGATCGCTTACCCTTTCGTTAGATGTAACGGACTTAAAAACACCCTTTATGAAGCTAATTTTTCTTTTTCTACAATATATAAAAATTTAATGTTTTTTTCAACCCCCACAAAAAACGGGAATGTTTTCGATACACAAGCACACAAAACAAAAAAAAAACAGACTATCTATATAAATAATTTTTTGCATAATTCATGCTAAAAATCCATTTTGGGTAAAGCATAATCATCATGGTTCACCGCCTAAAAAGAGCAAATATTGCTGTTATTATTATTATTATTATTATTGTATTTTTATCATCATCGTCATTTATTTTATTAAAAAATCATAATTCTCTAGCTTCACCACCTCAGCAAAAACAAATAAAGTGAAAAGAAAAAAAAATTATAATAAAATAACGATTTAGCAAAAAAAAAAAACAATTTCAAATGTATTTTATTTCTGCTGCAAACAAGCTCCCCAACCTAATACCAAAAACTCCCAAACCCCAGCGAAAAAGGAAAAAATACAGAAAAAAGTAAAATTTATAAAAAAAAAGAAATCCTCTGAATTTATTGCTTACAATTAACACCATTTGACCATGTTGCTGCTTTTTTTATTATTGAAAAGAGAGAAAAAAATTATTTTGGTACTTTTTTGAATTTGTACTATTTTTAGAGGAATTTCTTCCTTCAAAAACCATTTTCTCTCAACTGAAATTGAAAAGGTTGTACATTTTTATGGCCTCTTATTTTGGCATTTTATTTTTTATTTTTTTTTGGTTTTTGTGTTTTGTTTTTTTTAATATAAAATGTGTTTTATTGGCTACATAAAAATGTTAACCATTAAAAAAATCTCTTGTAAAAAAAATTAAATAAAGCAAAACTTTTGAATTGTTTTTTGATATTTATACAACACAACAAATTTACTGTTTGTTGTTTGAATTTTTGATATTTTTTATTTCCCTTTTTTATGCAATTTAGTTTTTTCCCCTTCTTCATTTTATTGCCCTAAAAACGAAATTGTTGCGCTTGATTAGTTTAATTGTTGCCATGACGCTAAAAACAGTATTTACGTTGAAGTATTAATTTTTTTTTCTTTGGATGGAAAATATCAAGAATTAAATTGTTGATTGTTTTAAAGCATTTTTAAAATTTAATTTTAGGGATTATTTTTATAAGGATCTTTGATTTGCTTTACTTAAAAAAAGATACAGATGAAACAAACAACACAATTAAATTTTTTTGATTAATAAGGAATTTAGGAGAATTACCAAAAAAGTAAACATTTATAATTAGGCTTTACATTACGATAATAATATGCGCCCAAAAATAGGCAATACATAATGGAAGTTTTGTAATAGAGATAAATACACATAATTCAAAAAACTCATAAAACCTTTATAAAGGATTAACGAAAAGCTACAAAAATAGTAGGAGACATATGCAAAATGTGTACACCAGGTGACAAAAGTGTGCAAACGATACTAGACTTTCGTTAAATTGTTTAACGAATTTGAATTTATACTAAAACCTTTTTCTCTGCAAGAGTTCAAAAAGCTAATCTTCCAATAACTTATAATAAATAAAATATGCTTCTTGTCGTTTTAAAGGCAAACAGTTTATGTATAGTAATATGTATATGAAATTATAAAATAAATAGGTTTCGTAGGTAGATTTTTGTAAAATTAAGTTGCTTTGATAAAACAAAATTATTAATGAGATATAACAAAAATCTCTTTTTATACCACACCCACTTCTGAACTCCCGCCCACATTTTTTCGGATGCTGTCTATTGATAACCAAATACTTGTACCTAATTTAGAAACTGGCTCTTGCCGTTCTCCAGACATACAGAAATCTATAATGTCTGTGTATGGTGAGTGTCACGCCTACTTCTCCAATACCGCCCACACATTATCAGATATTGTTTTGTGATCACTGTTCAGAAATAAAGAGAACATTATATAGCGTACGGCTGACACACCCACGAACGATACCAATTTTATAAGTGTTTGTGAAGATGAACACAGCCCTTAAAACCGTTCGTATCTATTTTCAAAAAAGTTCCGAACATTATATAGTGTTCTATTCTTCGTTATCCCACGTCTTCATGCGCTTTCGACTTGAACATGGCATGATCATAACGCCGATAGAGCAACGGCATTAATTTGCTCACGTTCTTGTATGTGGCGAATACGTGTTGATGTTCATATTGTGATTGACCACAATTTTTGTTGCTGTGGCGTTTGGTCGTATACAAAAAATTAATTGTATGACCAACATCATGGCGCACATGGATGTTAAGACAAATTCTTAGGCAACGATGGCAGCACATGGACGAAACATGAACATGAACAGTCTACACGAGTAGAATTCATATGCGACATGCTGTTCGTACTAAGTTGATGGAGACGGCTTGTTAAAAAAAACAGAACAATTGTAGTGATACTGTAGGCAAACATTATGTACTATATGTTTTTTTTTACATTGATAAAGAAATAAATAAACCGAATATTTTAGCAACGACCGCACCTCGAAACGCTTGTGTGTGTATTGTGTATATGTTTTGTTTGTGTAAAATTATTTTGCTGGCTTTTTGTTTTTTTTTCGTATGTGTATTTTGTTTTTGTAAAAAATGTTTGGTTTTTTTACCAGCCAAAAGGGACGAACATTAATGAGACAAACCGAACACAATGAAGTCTGTGGATTTAAAAAATAAAAACCGAACGGAACTAAATGTTCTCATCTTTTGTTGAGTTTGATAAAAACAGTATTATTTTTGTGTTCGAAAGATGACAACCAGGGAAAGATTATTTTTTTAATGATTTCCTACACAAACACTATTAGCGCTTGTGTTTTTAGCAAATCTACAGAACCGAACACTAAGGAGCGAACACTGATTTGTGCCTGATTTGGAAACTTTTGCTCTTTCCGTTCACAAGATATACACAAACACAGATGCACAAACGTTAAGTCAAATTCGCTGTATACATGCTATTTGTAAGTAGTAAAAAATGCAAAAAAGAACATCTAATAGAAGGTTATATTGTTACTTTCGGTGAATGGTATAAAAAAAACAACAACAACTTGGAATTTTATAACAAGATTTAGAGGCAATCGTGGTTTTTTGTTCTTATATCATTCATGAACCGATCTGGTTGAATTTTAATAGCAAATAATTCCGGCCTATGTGTGGCATAAATATATAACTACCTGGTCCCCATCATATATGGGGTCTTTAAAAACCCCATTTTACACACGGACTGAATTAACTTCGATCCTCACAAGGACGCAGAATGTATACATTAATATTTAATAGGGTCTAAGATTAATATTGTAGAAACTACAAGCTGAATGACAAACTCATAGGTACCCTTTTACCTTCGGTGAAGGGTAAAAAACTACTAAAAATACAAAAAATAGTTCTTTGTTGTTCTTTGTTTGAATTCTTTCGATGAATAAAAATTAAAAGCTGTAGAAATTTATTAAAGTGAACTCCCTAAAGTAGGCTATGATATATTAAGCACACTTTATGCTTAGGTGTCAAAGTTTGTAACCCTAAAATGGTAAGATTCTTTTAATGTGACTTTAATCACAAGCATTGGTTTCTTGGAATACTTAAGTCAAAACTTAAGTTAACATCTAAATTGACCCTTAGAGCTTACATATTAAAAGTTCATAATACATATTAACTTTAAAATTATTTGCTTTACTGCGCCACACAAATTAACGTTTTGGCGTTTCTCAAAAAAGCTTGATTGCATGGCTTGCAGAAGAGCGTTATAAGTTTTTTTTTTTGACGGAAATCTACAGCAAAATGTTCATTTTGGTTAATACCTCTACACTGCTTGTTCGTCAATCTAACTATTAGCCCCGGTATTCATAAACGATTATTAAATTTAACAAACCTTTATTAAATTAAAACATTTTTATGAAAACGGCACTGAATATTTGGCTCTAAGTTTGTGCAGGTGAACTTCGCAAAGTTAAAATTTGTATTCCCTGTTTAAGCCAAAGTATTTTTATTTCTTCGTTCAGTATTGTCAAAAACTATTACTTCGTAAATGATTGTAAGACAGAATGCCAGAACTAATATAAGCAATATTCAATACGTTTTAAAATAAATTGCCCTCGGCCATCATTGAGATTTTCTTACGCAGTTTAATATACTTTAAGTTTAAATAGTAGTAAATATTACGACCCTTATGCAATTTCCCCTGTTGTTATGCAAACATGCAAGCAATATATTATATATATACTTAAAATTTTGATGATATACTGACTTTTAATACCATTTGTGTTTTTTTTTTTGTAGTAATTAAAACTTTCGAATCTCATAATTTAACAGTGCTTATGATTCTAGGTTTAAATTCGAAAATTATCAAAAAAATATAAAATTCGTTCAGGAGAAAAACTCTAAAGCGGCACGGCACACAACAATCAGTTTGATGTTTGGCCATCAAATTTACGTTTGTGTTGGTAATATTATGTTTTTCTTCGCACAGCCACACATCAAATTCAGGCTACTAAACTTCATTTAAAAGTTGTTGTTATTTTTTTTGATATTTAAGTAGGTTTGAGTTCATTAAATTTAAAATTTTGATATTTAAGTAGGCTTGAGTTAATTAAATTTAATTTTCATTAAATTGTTTTTACTGCAGAAAGGAATTTTACAACATGGAATTAATTAAATTTTATTGATAATTTTTATTCTTGGCTGAGCTGGGGCTCGAACTCGGGTTGAATTTACGTTTCGAGAATAACCACATTCTCATTATCAGAATTCTTTGCAGTTCTACGCTCTGCACCACTGCGGTGCCTCCCAGCCAACAGTAAAACATCAATCTTTAACCAACGGTATTGGTGGTTCGAAACTTGCTGTAATTAATAATCATTTTTCAATCTATTTGTAAGTTGTTGTCAGTGTGACCAGATTTTTTTAAAAATATAAAGCTAAATCATTTTTGAAATAGAGCTAAAAAAAAAGCTAAAGAAGAACATTTAAGGCCAAAAAATAAAGCTAAATTTTTTTGTTATTTTTTGTAGTAACTTTTAATTATTTCGATATTTTTCATAGATTAAAAAGTGTGAATGAAATTATAGCTGAGAATAATTACATAACTAAACGAAAAAAATCCAAAAAAGCGTGACCAGTAAATTGATCAAACTTAAGCTTTATTTTTAACAATTTCTATGGATTTGGCTTACTTGATTTGTAAGAAGATAATTTTATAATGTAATTAAAAACATAGCTTAACTAGTAAAATTTTTACAATCATAAATTTTCCATAGTTGACGGAATTCGAATCCGTTTGAAATTTGAAATCAGGAAAACGACAATGTAAAACACATAATTAAAACGTTTTTTGTGCTATTTTTTACAAATTAAAGTTCTATTCTACATTTTTTACTAAATTGGCCACGATGAAGTAATTTTTTAACTAAAAGTCCCATGATTGTAATTAAAATTGTTCTTCTAAATGGCAAACGGCTGAAGTTATTAAAGTTATATTGAAAAACATTCGACTAGAACTATAATTTATAAACTAAAACCCCAATAACTAAAATTAAATTGATAAACCTATGACTGTAAATAAAACTTGTATACCTGTTTAATAGAATAAAAATGGGACAACCTAATGACGTTTAATAAGAGGCGAACGATTTAAGTTATCACTTATATGAGTACTACTTATATAAGGGTGAATCAAATTTGTGTTACATTTTTCTCAGTCATGTCCTAATCTATCGTTTCTTTTCCTTAAATTAATTTTAGGTAAAAATTTTTATTAAATTATAACCTCACGTTATAATTAAAAATGTTACCACCTCTGTATACACGTAAACCACAATTTGCTTATCATGTCCCATCGTTTCTACTCTCAAACCCAAAAAGTATGCTTTACTTTAGCTGTAACTCTTTTCATAAGCCTAACTCTTATACAATACACTTCAAACTGCATATATTGAATTTTAATACAATAATAATTTTATTTATAATTGAACTTAGACTCCATTTCACTCCCTAAATCCCTTAATAGCGTCACCTGCGCCGCTAAGTCATCCCCCTCACACAAACACACACACACACTATTAAATATCAAAAATTTTATAATTTAATTGAATATTTACTACAATTGCAAAATATGTAGCAACGACATGCAATTATGTAGTCCCTAAATTATCGTAAAGGAAAAAAATATTTTTGAAAGTTTATTTTGTAAATTTTTATCACATACAACAATAACATGTTTAGTTAATTAGAAACTTTGTTGTAAATAATAATATTTTTCCATAGTGCTGTTTTTGCCGGTGAGGTGCAGTGTTCATATGCAAAAATAAATGCTTTAAATACGTGAGATTGTTTTTGGAAATGAATGTATTATGTAAGTGTTAGAGTGCAAGTGAATATATGCAAAAGTATCTAGTTTATGACATGGTTGGTAAAATGCATATACATAAATGCGGTAATTGAAGGCAGACTTAAAATGCTTTCCAAAAAAATGGCCTAAAGCAGGTTATGTTTTGAAACGCTAACGAAAAAAAATTTAAATTTTTGTTTTATATATTAAGATACTTTCTAGCCTGCCCTCGTTTTTTGTACCTTTTACTATAGCACATATCAATGTGTACGTGTTCAAGTGCATGCATGAGTGTATGTGTTGTTAAAGTAATTACATTTTAAATAAATTGTTTTTGTTGTCTGAGCACAGTTTCAGGCAAATTACTAAACGTTGTGTGTGTTTGTATGCGTTTAAGTATTTTACTACATGTTACAATAATAGAATTGCCAAAAAAAGAAAAAAATATTAAAGTTAATTTCATTGCAATTATAATTGAATTAATTGCAATTACAAGTGGAATAGAATGGAATTAAGTACAGAGAAACATAAAACATTGTTAAAATAGAATTAACAAGTCATTGCTGCAAAGTATAAAAGTAAGGGAAATAAACTTTCAAATCCCAAGCATACTTATAAGCTGCGTTAGAAAATTTCTAGGAAAATAATATATTAAACTTTTGAATTTAGTTCTTAATAATATACCGCCGTTTTTCAGTGTTTATTGCAGGCAAAATCTATGCAAATTTATTACAGTTTCATTTACCTTTAACCTACCAACTAAAACGAATAGAAAAATTAATTTACAATTTAATTAAATTTCAGTAAATACACCGCAATAATAAGTTAAAAACGCTGAAAATTAACAAAAACCAAGAGCTGTCACTATTATTTTGCTATAAATAATATTCTATACTTTGTCGTAAATGTTCTTCTATGTTTATTTCTATTTTTTTATAATTTATAATAAAACTTGTATAATTATAAAATATGACAAAAATCAATGAGGCATAAGTTTGACATGCAATGATATTAACTTTATTAAAATATAAATTAAAACAAAAACACAAATTTGAAATAAATTTATGTGTTTGTGGAAGTGTTAGATATTGTGATAACATTAAAATATTTACACGTCATTGGTTAAAAAAAAAAACAAAAAAAATTGAATGTTAAACATTTTATTACAAAATTTTTGGAAATTTAATATTTAATACCTCTAAAATTAAAAAAAAAATTATAATAAGCACTAACTAATACTTTGGAAAGTTGAACTAACAAATCTATGCTAATAACCTTATACCTAATCCATACTAAGAAAGCTTTAACTTAAGTCGTAAGTCGTTATGCTAAGAGCCACACTTTAAATAATAACTAGCGCAAATCTGGTACAAATGATCTTGCATCGTAGCATTTGCAAAATTGCAAAAATAACGAAGTCCATTGATCTAATCTACTCAATACTTTAATCATGATGTACTTATTTTTAATATTAAATTTCCATTAACCAAAAGTTGCTATGCACTAGGGCGGTAAATATATAGACTTTGGGTGGAAATGGATTTTTTCCTTAAAATGTTTAGTTTTCGTCTTTATATTATCTTTTGATATATTAGACATCGCAGACTTTTCATAAAACAAATGCAGAGAATTGCTGATGGAAGAAATTTAAAAAATGTGTTTTGCCCTTAAACTTAAAGATGCTAATCAATGACTTCATCCTAGAATCAAGCAACAGAAAATATCACATTTTATTTGAACTAATTGTCAAAATACGACTATAAAATTTTATGTAAATATGAAGACAACATAGTTCATCTAAGTACATATAAAATTTAAATGCTTCGAGCATTATTTTCTGCATCTTACTGGATCGTTTTGGCGAGAGACCAACCTCCGGTTCATATATTATCTTCTACGTAAGTTAATTTAATTTTGTAAGTTCAATATAAAAAATTTCAAAAAATAGCAATTGAAAAACAAAAAAGTAGTAAAAAGTCTCCCTTATAGATTGTCCTCAACTCAGGACATTTAATTTTTAATTTTATGTTTCTACATCTATTATTTACGAAAACTAATTAAAATACCAGATGTAGAACGAAAAAGTACCAAAAAGTTATCCTTGTACATTCTTGTTCACTCAGCACCATGCATGCTTATTTTTATCTTTGTAGGTCGAATATTAACATATTCAAAAAGTACCAGATGAAAAACAAAAAGTAAAAACATTTTTCATCTTATAGGTTCTCATTTACTCAATAGCCTGAACCTTAAATATTATGTTTCTAAGTTCAATATAATAGAAAATTTAAAAACTATCACATGAAGCACAGAAAAGTAAAAGAAAGTAATTAATTTTCACGTATTTCCCTTTTTTGATACCTATTTTCTTCTCATAGAGGTTCGGTTGACAAACAAAAGAAGAAAGCGTTCTTAACTGTTTTGCCTAAGCGGATTTATACATAAGATTTATATAGTCGAAATATTCGAAAACCGGTTTCTGAAAATGTCGACCACCCTATTTTTTTATTATTTGATAATTAAAAAAAACAAATTTTTTATTTATGTATTTTGCATTTGTGTAAGTAGCAAATTGTTACGCTTATAACTCTGAAATTATTGAACGGATTTAATAAATACCTTTTAAATGGTGTATATTTTGTTCGAATTGGTTGACCTACCGAGGAGGAAAGTGTTCTTAACTGTTTTGCCTTTGCCGATTTATATATAGATTATTTTAGATTATTCGACCATCCATTATATTATTTTTAATTTATATTTAATCGACAATTGTTGTTGAAATTTTTTAAATCCTGAAGACGTAACACAAAGAAGTTACGAAAATTCGAAATAAAATAAAATATTAACTTTTTCTCGATTGAAAAGAAATGAAAAATGAACTAATTATATTTATTTTTCTTCCCTTCTCCATACATTTGTTTTTGTAACAGATTTGTCATTTCGTTTTCACTTTCTTAGAAAAAAATTGATCCTACATCCGATAAAGTATAAATAGTATATTATGGATCCTAATGAGTATCGGAGTTGATTTAACGATGTCCTTCGGTCTGTCTGTTGAAATAAGGTTTCCGAAGACCTCAGTTATAATATGTTGTTAAATTATTATATATATTACATTTATTTCGTTAAAGTTTGCTTTTGCAATTACGCTACGTCCCAGCAAGTTATATTGGACTATCTGGTCAATTTTGATCAAATGGACTACTCCCTGGACTGGTCCAATGTAATGCAAGCAGGGATAATGTCATTGTTAAAAAGTGTTTGCAGTGAGACGACATGTCTTCGTTTTGTAACGATATGTTGTCGTTTTTAAACGACTTCAAAACTGATCCTCTTAAGTATACCATGGAGTAGTCGTTAAACTACTCCTTTGTAATGCAAAGCTGGGTTATACGGTCCTGTCCTAGGACATCGCAATGTTAAATAGACCATGTTTTTTCCATAAGTTTGGGTTACTTTTGTACTAGTCCTAGTCCCCAGTGGGCTACATTTTTCACGCGTGTTTGGACTAGTCCTATTATTTGCAGGGACGGCTACATAAATGACTGAGATATGAGCAAAATACCACGACTGCCTCTTAATTTTACCCATTAATCTTTACTTTTTGAAGTCTTCACATAATCTATGGACCTCTTTATCACTTTCACCTTAAATAAATTTAGTGGAATACTAGTAGTTAAAATTAACAAAATCGGTTCATAAATAACCGAGTTATTGACGAATAACTAAACTATTATTTTCAAACTAATGGTTTCGCACAATAACGCCAAAGCCAAAGAAACTACGAACACTAAATTTGGCTCAGTGTTTCTTTTGCGGTACCTACACTTTGCAAAATTCGTAGAATTGAGTTGAGTTCGTAGAATTGAGTTGATTTAACCACTTAAATGAAAGTGAAAGTTGTTTTGATTTTTTTTTATTATTCAACCGTAGACGGAACAATTGATTGTACAACTTGATCAAATTGTACATCAAGTCGCAAAATTTAGGCGCCGCATTATATATAAGAGGCAGCGTTTAAAACACTGCCGTCAAAGTAGAAAAACTGCCATTTCCTTCACATCTGCATTTGTTATTGGCCAAAAAAGAACTCTTGTTTGTACTTCTGATTAATTGATGTGCTGTTTTCACAACACATAAATGTAAACAGTCGCTGTCAAAACAACTCAGAAAGCGAAAAGTTGTACACAAATTTTCGCTTTTCGTTTTACAGTTTTTGGTTTCGATTTAATTCGATTTTGATTTAATAATCAAAATGTACGAACTCGGCCCCTTCACAAGTGAACCCTCTAATTGTAGGTTTAAGTAAGATTTTTCATACCATTGCGAAGGGCAGTAAAGATTCGACACAGCCAAATATAGCACTTTTACATTATTTTTTTTCTCACTTCAACTTTGCAGCTATTATTTAAATGCGGTTTTCATCTAATCGAATTTGCTCTAATTAAATTTTTTAATTGAAAAGGAACTAATTAATAATAGTTTATTAAAACTGTTAAATCCTAAGAGTAGGCTACAAAAATTTCACCATAAAACTAATTACAATAAATGTTGAAGTTTTTGCTTGAAAAAAATTTTATTTGTTTTAATATACTTAACCATACTTTTAGTTGTTTGCCATTACATTGCTAATCATTGTTTATTTTTTTTTATAAAGTTTTAATTTTTTTTCGAACATTTGGTTATTATTTTCAATTAATTTTATACTGGCATTTCATGTGTTGGTGTTTTAATAATATTAAATTCCTATTTGCTGTTTAGATACACAGTTTTTGTTTTTTGTCTCTACTTCTTTGTTTATATTCAGTGGTTATTTTAATGAAATTTAATTTGACACAATAAACAGACATCAAATAACATTAAAAACAAATAGAAGAAAAAATAAAATATGCACGTATGTATATAAATAAAGTCCAGCTGCATTATAATTGTTATTACACCGGGACGGTACAAAGTGAATGGTAGTATTTTAGAAATGTCAGCATAAAACTAGGAAGAATCAGAATTTTTTCAAAAATTTCAAGAGAAAAAAATATTCTGTTTGTGTTTTGAGAATAAAAGGACGAAAAAATAACAAAGCATGAAACATCTTTAGTGCCTTAAAATATGCTGTAGAGTAATGCTTAAAAAAGAGTCTGCTTTAGGTGGAAAAATACCAGTTTGCAAAATATGTTTTCATGCATTATTATTTGCAATGCTTTCAATATTCGACCTAAATCCATTTTTTTTGTTCTCTCTCAGTTGTCAATTTATAATGTGTATATTTATGCCATTATTTTATTACTGATGATAATCAGCTTTGCAGTTTTGTTTAATTCCATTTTTTTTTTTTTTTTTGGTTTCGTATTGTTTTAAAACATTGTCTGTTTTTTTTTTTATTCTACAATTCATAGATAATGTATGAATACATAAATTACACGTCCAATGTATGACTTGGTGGAAATTTGCATGTCTCTCTTATTGCCATACTTACTAATTCATTTAAAACAAAAACCTAAATGAAGTGAAAACTGGGCAGTTAAATGAAACTGGCAAGCAACCTTTTTTTGTTGCAAGTCTCCTGACACCATTATAAATACAATGTATCAGGTTAAAAACATTATTGTTAACAAAATTTTTTTCCCCCTTTTTAAATAACAATAATAGCGAAAAAACCAAAAAAAATCATATGATGTATTATGGCAATAATCACATTTTCAAAACAAAATAAATTTACAATTTTTTTTTTGCACAAAAAATGGCAAAATTAAATGTAAAACATAAATTTTCAATTATAATAAATTTTTTAAGTGCACAGTAAAAAAATTAGTAAAGCCGGGCACAATAAAAGTATCTTAAATAAATAAGCTTTCTATTAAGTTATCTTAAATGGATTTTTGGGACAAAGAGATTAAGTACAAAAGAAAAGCTTAATTGGACCCTGAGCTAAAGCTTAACAACAACTGAAATAGAACTGAACTGGATCTAAATTTGAATTGAACTAAAACCTAAGCTTAAATATCAACTAAAATTTAAGCTTTTTTCCCATGTATTAATTATTTTTTGTTCATCCACATTTTGTCTATGTTTTATGTTCAACACATAATTAATTTTCTGTGTTTTATTCTTTACATACATATGAATATAATTCATGTAAACGTTATTGCAATTAATTATGTATTTTTTTTTATGTTAAAGTAAAAAATACGTTAACTTATACATATATACATAATTATACAAACATATTAAATATATCAGATTTTATTTTAAATGGTTAATTAGTGGTTTTTGTTTTAAATTCAATCGAAAGGTTAAATTAATTAATTGGAAGAACAAAACATATATTGAAATAATTAAATAATTTTTATGGTGCAAATTTACTTTAAGAATTTAATTTAGTTAGTTAGTTTTTAAAAGTTTATATTTGTTTTTGTTTTTTTTTTTAAATAAAGAAAAACTGCTATCAGTCAAAGTATAGAATTAATAATAAATATAAAATTTCCTAAAAGTAGGCTGTACTTTTTGGAAAAACAAAGAAACAAAGTCTTGTTAAAGGGATTGTATGAAAAGAGAACCTTAGTGGAAGGTGTAATTAAGTACAAATTAGAATTTTACAGTGATTTTTAAACAAAAGCAAAAGCGTTTTCTAGTTATCAAAAACTGTCACGCCCATACAATTTGTATGAAGCATCCCTAAATAGCGCGGCGTCAAGGCTTTGCAGTTGGAAAATCCGACTTTTATAGCGCGTTTAATAGTGAAGTTTGCCGCTATTGGTAACAAAAAATGTCAATTCACCTACTTTTGATCAATTAAGCGGTTTTATCTTTTTTTCTCAATTATATGGGTCTTATTAAACAAGAAAGTTAACACCAGTGTTCGAAAATAAACAGTACATTATTTTCCGTTCAGCTCACACACCCAAGATCGACATCAAATTTTTTAGTGATTGTATAGACGATCACAACTCTTAATGCCGTTCGTAGTTATTTGCAAGAAAGTGCCGAACATTATATGTTCTGTTCTTCGTTACAAAACTGTAGTAATGCTGTAGACAAACATTATATTTTAATGTTCTTTTTTAGTGTTTCTTTTTTTACATTGATTAAAAAATGAACAAATAAAATTTTTTAGCAACGACCGCAGCACCAACAGCTTGTGTGTGGTTATGGTTTGTTTGTGTAAAGTTATTTTGCTGGCTTTTTGTTTTTTGTTTTTTTTTTTTTGTTAACCAGCCAAAAGGGCCGAACATTATGAGCCACAAACATACCAAACCGAACACTAAGGAGCGATATTTAGTGTTTATTTTCGAACACTGGTTAACACTACTGTTCGTGACTCAACATTGATGCTCTTGTTTAGGTATAGCATATCAGCGTTAAAGCTAAGCCGAAGATAACGTTCCGCCTTCCGCTCTTGTTAAGGTACAGCTGTAAAAGTTTTATTTAAGAGAAATATTTTATGGTCTAAAAGATTTTCATGCTAAGGCTTTGAGAAAGAAAATAGTAAAAAAAATATTATTAATTTATAGTTTTACTTTTTTTATTTCACAGCTCAAAATTATTTGAAAATTATTTTACATTTACGTTTTGAAGCCAGATTTTTTGCGTCTCCTGGACATTTTTGAATTTTGAGTTGTAACTGTTACTGATCAACAGCCTGTTTTCAAAACAAAATAAAAATTTTCGCTTGGAGCAATATGTTGAAACAACAATAATAAGAAACTCAAATTTGTTTTTGTTTTGAACATAATTTCTAAAAGAAAATTTTTATTTTAGTTCGAAAAACATTCTAAATATTTTTGATAATTGAACATTTTTTTTTTGAACAATTTTACTAATTTATTAAGTTTTTTTTTTGTTGTACAATTGTAATTGCTATCTTTTTTCTACTTTTTGCTTTTCGAAATAAAATGACTTGCAAAATTGTAAAAAAATTTCAATTAATCTTATAGTTCCTTTTGCTATATCTACTATTCTGCTCTTATAGTATCATGTTGCAGTTTATAACAATTTGACCTTTAGCATAGAAATATTACTTATTTATAACCCCACATAAAACACAGGAATATAGCAAAAAAATGAAAAAATACGAAAAGAATCACATGGAAAGAGGTGATGATAAAATATGCAGTCTAAAGTCTCGTGAATCTCTACAGAAGGAGTTGGATACATGCTTGGAAAAAAACTTTGTTTTAAAAAATTCTATAATTTATTTAATTTTTTCTGTTGTTGTTTTTGGTTGTCTTTTTGTTTTAGTTAAAAATTCGAAGTAATTTTTTCCTAAAGCTACAACATACCAAATGTGGTTTTATGCTAAATATAAATCTTGGTATGTTTGTTTAATGGTCAGCTACATGAAAAAAATTAAAAAGAAAAAGAGTTGGGGATAACAAAAAATAGGAAATTAATGCTGTATTTGGCCGAGCCGAATCTTTGATTAAAAAATAATTATTTAGAATATAAAAATTGGGCTATACATTGTAGCTATGACATACACAGAAAAAAATATCTAAAGAAAATTTTTAACAACACAGTTTGTTAAAACTAAAACTTAAGATCAAGAAACTTTTTATTTGATTCAATGAAAAAATTTATTACAATTGCGCTTTGCAAAATAGCACTCAATACATATTGAATAATTGAAAAAATTTCAATAATGAAGTAATTAAATATTTCTTCATAGTCAAAGAAAAAAATTATTGAATTAAAGTAAAGACAGTAGTTTTACCACTCTTGTAAATTTTTTAAAAGCATTCCTATTGTTGCAAGTAAGACTTAAGTGTTTGTAATTCTCATTCGCTTTACAGTTTTATTTATTTTTTTCAGTAGCACAACGGGAGCAAATTAATGAACCCAAGTGAGCTGTGCTTGATCACGGCTGCCATTGGAACCTAACCTACAGTTTTATTTACATAATATCTTAAGTTTTTCCAAAATCTTTGGAAAAAGGGTTTCTAATGATCTGGCATAACCAACAAGCGTAATACGCATAGGAATTAGCTTATCCCCGCTACAACAAATTTAAGTGTTTTTGTCAAAGAATAAAAATTGGAAATATAGTACACCATAATTAATGAATAATTAAATAAAGATTCGATAAGCATTTCGTTTGATTGATTCAAAATTTCCAACAATTTATTTTAACAAATCACGTAAACATTTTGTTAAAAAAAAAATTATTTTGAGCAACAACTTTTTTTATTGACTCAGCAAACTTTTTTATCAATACCGCAAAAATCGTCATCGCAGAAGGTTTTAATATTTTTTAAACAAATACGCAGTTTTCATATTCAAATATGAAAATAATTTTTTTCTGTATACATTGGAGAAATCTGGTAACACCAAATTTTATAAAATAAAGTTATTTACAATTAAAATGTATATTATTGGAAAGCGTGTCGTTTTTGTAAATAAATTAATGTAAAAGACCCTTAAGGCGACTGAGAAGCATTCCAGCTTTAAGCTCGGAGTAACCGGAGGTTCCTTACACCTTCCTCAAATCACTAATTTCTTTATTAAAAATTTAAATTAAATTTGATTAATTGTTTCATATATTAATTGCATTACATTAAAATGATTTTTCCGTTTTTTTTGCTCCTTTTTTATTTAAAAAAAATTCTACACCAAGTGATTGAAATCACCATCGTCATTCTATTTATTCACAAAATTTTATGAACCATAAAGAAAGTGATTGCAAAATGTTAAACTTTAACTTCCTCTATGTCAGCCAGGAAGTACACAATGAAAAACGAAACGAATTAAAAAACATAAAAAACTGCAACTCACACGAAACAAAAACAAAATTCAACATGTTGAGTATCATGTTTTTTGTTGTATAGTTACAGGCTGCAATGCAAAACAATATGTATTTATGTAAAAAAAAAACAGAAAACAAAAATGAAACCGGTAGTTAAAAAATTACAAATTCAATAAAATTGTAAAAAAAAATGTATTACAATACTACCAAACATGTTTGTACACACCGACATGCATATTTATGATTACAACAAAAAAGAAAAAAAAACAAATTATTATTGGATCAGGAATTTCAGGCGAAATAAATAATTTAAGGCAGAAGAAAAAGAGGTGTTATTAAAACATTCTGAAGAGTGTCATAGGTTAATTTATGGGTTTTTATTAAGAATAGAGAAAGGTTTAATGAAGTATCAGGAAGGACTTAATTTTATTCCTTTTTTCACAGAATATCGCATTAAGAACAAACGAAAATATCTTAAAAATAGCTAATTTAATTGTTGATAGTTGAATCTTTATTAAAAAATAACACAAAAACTTGCATTTTAGTCAAAGCAATTTTTTTATATATAAAAGATCATTAATATTTAAAAGTTATTTTTGGCATATGTCCACCGTGGCTATGACCACGCGCATTATGGACGTCCGATCGAGTGCGCTCAACCGTGGAGGTCAATTGAAAGAACGATTTCTCGAAATCGAGTAACAGCTAAATATTTATTTCAATAACTCAATGGAAACCTCATCCCTTCCGCATCAACGTCATCCATATTTTCAAACAAAAAAAACTGATCATGATGTGGTTAGAATCGGTATTAAACGTAAAGCGAGCTGCGTCTTAACTGTTCTAAACCGTGCATCTTTCTGCCAAATTAACCACTCAAACGTTTGCACAAACATATGAAAAAAGAATGAAGCATGTTTGCGTGAATACTAAAAATCTTAAATCTTCACACAAACATATTGTTGTTGTTTTCAAACTGTTAGTAACTTCATATTCTTGAATTGAAAAGCATTTGTAGATTTCATTTCCAAACAAGTTTCCTTGCTGATTCAAATTACTTTAAACGTGTCTTTTTAACATTTTTATTCACAATAGCGTGCATTAAAACTCCAGTAATAATATTTTCTCATACACACATGCATATTATAGATATATATATACACATACCAACAAACCAAAACGATATAGAAACAACTTGCAGCAAGCTTACTAACATAAGCCTTAAGCTTACAAAAGTGTTGTGATTACTATTATAAAAGGCTTATTAATAATTGTTAAATAATGAAAACTCATCCCTTGCGATAATATTTCTTGTCTATAATTTAATGTAAGCTTAGAAGTCTAATAATAGAATAAGCTTATAGAAAAATACCTTTTTAATCTATAATTCAAAGACTCTGTTTTAATTTATATGGCAAATTTGCAAAAAGTTTAAAAATATTTAAAACGCTTCACTCTTTGAACAAAACAAAAATACTGAAACTAATAATACAAAATTCAAATAACGGGACATCATTCTCAAAAATACTTACAAAACTATTGCGGGAATAAGTGATTTACAATCATATTGGTTGGCATGTTGTGGGAAATCTCTTATGATAAGCTTTTTCTCCAACTCATTTACATTTTGCTCTTTTTTGGTCTGTTGGGATGTATTGTACATGTAAAATGAAAACAACAAAAAACTATAGTATAATTTTTGGTGTTTGTTTAATAAAATAAAAACAAAATGACACACACAAACACTCTCAAACATATATAAAGGTTGTGTTTAACAACGCGTATAATAATTTTTATTATAGCTGCAATTGTTGCATGTTGCAAGTCAAAAAGAAAAAAAAAATACAAAATAAATTTATAAAAAATAAAATTGCTATATAAATGTCGTTAAAAAACAAAACACAAATAAAACATGTATAAAAAAATAAAATAAAAACGTTGTCTGAACATTTTACAAACTCCACTGGTCAGCAGAGCCCACCCTGAACAATTTACAATAGGTGCTTGCTTGTCTGAACAATTATCGTCAACTGATTTTTGTTTTTTAGCTTAAACGATGCTTGGGGAAAAACAGAAAACCTTCCCTTTACTGCTTGCTCATTTAACAAAATTGGGTTAAATGCAAATGCTTGACATTAAATTAAATTATAATCAAACGATAACATGACAACGAACTGCATACAAGATACAAGATATCATATTTATTCTACAGGAAGCAGCAGGTAAAACATGCATGCATTTTAACAAGAAGTATTTTGTTGTCCAGAAAGCAGTGGAATCAAAACACTTAGTAATTAAAAAAATTAATACGGGGTGTTGTAGGCTTCTTCTAATTATTATATGGTCTCGAAATGATTATAGGGTTCTGAAAAAAAACCAAATATCATATTTAAATTTCTATATAGCTGGTTTTAATTGCATTTAAGACATGCTATGGCGTTTTTTAGAATAATTTAATAAAGTATAGACACATCTATAAATTCAAAACGTTTTATGATAAACACACTGTTCATTGTTGATATTTTGTTTAAGCTTTGATATCGTTGCAAATAAGATTTTTTGAGTGTTTGCAATTCTCATTCACTCTGCAGTTTCATTTGCTAATATCGTTGGCTTTTCTGTTTCCTGATGATCTGGCCTAAGCAACCAATGAAATGCACATAGAAACTAGTTTATCCACCCAATAATAAATGTCAGTGTTTTCATCAAGAATACAAATTGGGAAGTAACCACGACAAACAAAATCTTATTAACTACAAATTTTGTATTCCCAAAAATTAAATTAATAAACTTAAAAAATCACAGTAAAGAAATCCCTAAAAATAAATTTAAAAAAAACACATTTTATGGTTAATTTTGACAAAAATATGATCAATTCCAACCAAATTATTGATTATTGTAACCATATTATGGTCAAAGCTAACCAATATAATGTTTCCTACAAACAAAGCCTATTGCTCTAATAAAATTGTTACCTCCAGCTATAGTTTTTCTGCGTGTAGCTCGGCTTCTAGATACACAGAAAAACATTATTTTGATATATTTAGGTATAGTTAAGGAATTTTTAGTCAACAGCCAAGTTTTTGGAGTCAATAAAAAAAGTTGTTGCCCAAAATAATTTGTTTCAATAAATTTTTGGAAATGTTGAATGAATTGAACAAATTGTTTTTCGAATCATTATTATTTTTTTTATTAATTATGATGTGCTTAGCTCCCAATTTTTATACAAAAACTCTAAAATTTATTGTGAGGGGATAGGCTTGTTTCTATGCTCATTTCGCTGGTTGCTTAGACCAGATTATTAAGAAAACTTCTTCCAAAGGCTTTGGAAAACTAAATTTATTATATAAAACTTTAAAGCGAATGAGAATTACAAACACTTAAGTCTAACTTACAATATCAAAGAGTTGTAAAAATAATGTCTTTACTTTGATTCTTTAAATGATTTTTTAAATAAATATAAATATATATTTAATTATTTCATTAATAAATAATTTATTATTATTAAATATGTTTTGAGTGCATTTTCCCAATAAAAAATGGAGCTTCCAACGAAGCAGGTTTGTAAGGGAGAAACATAAACGTTTCGCTTACCATTGCGCTGACGGAAGACATGCATTTTATATGGCGAGTTCCCACTTTAAAGCAATACATTTTTGATACATAAAGCGCATTATTCAGCGCATATAAAAATTGTTGTATGTAACGATCGGCCTTACACACTGAATGTTTTGATACAGTTAGTTTTTTGTATTCTCCCTTACAAACCTGCTTCGTAGTAATTGACTGCCGTAGCACTTGAAATGTTATTTTTTTTATAAAAGTTGTTGAGAGTTCTTTCACTTACTTTACTGCATTTATGTATGTCTTATTGCGTAGCGCATAATTGTGCGCTTATGTTTTCAAATGTACGATTAGTGCTTCGCAAAATGATGAAATTTTTTATTGGGCTTGCTAAGCGCAACTTGATAAATTTTTGCATTGAATCAAATAAAAAGTTTGTTGACCTAAAATTTAATTTTTAACAAACTTTGTTGTTAAAAATTGTCTTGAGATTTTTTTTTTGTGCCCTTACATCTTCTCGGATATTAATCTCGAGCTTGTCGATAGTTCTTTCTTCATTAGCAAACAAATTATCCTTTAGGTAGCATCTAGTTTGACGCACGCGGTGCCGAAACAGTATTATTATTCAATCCCTGTAGTTAAAGCTGTTATTTTTATCTTAGCACTGGTTATCGTAATGATAGTAATTAAATTATCCTTTAGGTCCAGTTCCGGCTGTAGTTTTATTTGTAGTTTATGTTGTTATTTCGGTTTAAGTCGTCCAGTTTACCTTTCTATTTTTCCATTATGTTATAAGTAAGAATGTTGGCCATATTCCAAGACAAATTCTATTGTAGTTCGGGTTCTGGTTCACGTTTTTTTATTAGGTTCTTACTCAGGCTCTTGTAAACGTTTAAGCTTCCGTTCTTTTTCAGGTTGTAGTTGAAGATATCAATATGATTGTTGTTTAGTTTTGAATTTAATAAGGGTTTTCATGATATCGCTTAAATTGACATTTGTGCAAACGGGAAAACTTGCGAGACTCGTTTCATAAGGAACCTTTTTAATTTTTGTGTAATTTTAAACAATTAATGTCAGTTTGTTTGTCTATACAAAAATAAATTAAAAAAGAAAATTCAAAAATATAAAATTAAAAGTTGAAATTTGTGATTACTTTGTGAAATTTGTTTTTAAAAATGCACAAAGAAAGCGAAAAGACAAATTTGATCAAATTATTGCTGGAATTTATTGTTTGTGATTTATACCAAGGCCCATCTATCAGGTCTGCTTACTTGTACAAAAACAAAATACGATTCTTTTTAGTTGTCAAAAATTTACTACCACATATACAAAGCAAAAGGAAAAAAAGTGTATGTGTGGCATACCATAAACGTATACATGCACATGTAAGACAAATGTAAACAACTTTGACAACTAAAAAGAACATAAACAATGATCATCAGGCTTCTTGCACAGACCTTTTCAATGGGCCTTGATTTATACAGATATAAATTTTTCTTTCAAAACGACGTTAAATGCCCTAAATAATCTGTTTGTATAAATGCACAATTATACAGCGCAAGTTTAAGGGTCATTATTATTGGGCAAATTTACAAAGTTTGTGTAAATGAATTCTCATACAATTTTTGACAGTTCATTTGCCAGGGCGATATCACGAATACCCTTAATATAATGTGTAAAATTTCATTGATTTTATTTATTATTGTAATCCATTAAGATATAAAATGTTTAATTAATTTAAAAATTACTGCCTACTTATGGGCTCTTATACACACTTTAAACAATAAAAAATTTCATAAAAAGAGATTATTTTAAATATTTTGTTTTTTAGTACTAAATTAATACATATACTTTTTTTAATGCGCACTTATGAATGAAATATTTTGCACTTAACTTTTTTCGCAAATAAAAATAAAATCCTTTGCTCGTATAATTTATAATTAAAAGCATAAAAACGTTGAAAATATATTATAATAAATGCATAGTACCAGTATAATGAAACTTTAATGTTTTATTATTTTTAATATAATTTTTTAGAATTTTTTCATTGTCGACTGCGAAGTACATACAGCATTAAACAACAAAAATGTTAAAAGTTGGCCGCTACATACATAAGTATTTACCGGGAAAATATTTAAATAATTTTACAAACACTCAGTCGAGTATAATGTACAGTAGAATGGCTTGATACGTTTTTAAGCAAAAACTGCAAGGCCGGGTTTTTGAGATGTGGATTAAGCTTGAATTTAGTTTAACGTAGTCTGATACTCAGACTTTTCCGGCAATATGTAATTTTTATTTTATTATTTCATTAAAGATCAACATTTTGGTTTCATCGAAATTTCTATACAAACTTGGTAATGGGGGCACAAATCTGTTTTTATTTTAACTAAACCTAGTTTAAATGAGAACTCAAAAACCCAGCCTAAGGATTGTGTTTTATACTATGAAAAGTTAGCTACGAATATTATATTGACTGAATTAAGAAAAAATCTAACATTATCAAAATCAAGCACTCCCACCGCTTTCGCACACAAAGTTTCCTATCCAAAAACCAAAAAATAGATAGCCGAGTTTAATTAAAATCCTTTTAAAGAAATATTCATTTAATTATTATTTTTTTTTTTCAACATCTACGATTTGGATCTAAACATGAAATCAATCTTACTCTATACTGCACCTGTACATAATATTGCGTATCTTTTGGCCAGATTTAATCACAAATAGATCTTATGGAACGAAACAAAACAATTGCCAGTTGCAACTGACTTAAAGAAGCGAAAGTGAAACAGGATCGGTTACATTATACGCAAACCACCAAACGTGCATGGTGAATGGTGTTAATTTAAGTTTGCTTATCGCTATCTTTCCTTTATAACTCCAACTATGCCAAAATTCGACCTTTGACCTTCATGATTTTATTGTTTAAGTTTTCCGATTTGAGTATATCTGGACTATAACATTCTGAACAAGGTTTACATATAATTCATAACAGTAAGGAAATTGGGCTTATTCGCCAAAATATGGCCAAAAAATATTTTTTCACGAAAATCGCAAAATTTAAATCGTAGGTACGAAAAACCTGTGGGAGATATCGACATAATTTTTTCACATTTGTATTCCCTAATATATCCTCAATAAATCCTAATGTGATGATTAAAAATTCGGAAATATGATAAACCAAATTTTTAAAATTTTGAAAATATAGTTTTTAAGCTGCCGTTAAAAAATCATTCTTTTTGGACATACCTGCAAATAAGTTAACGGTATACTACGAAGACAAAACTCATATACAAGTGAATACAGGTTTATTTTAAGTAAAAATTAGCTCTTTTTCAAATATTTCTGAAAAAATGTTAATTTTATTTCACATTTCTTGTTCAAGTGGCCTTAGACACGCTAATGGCCTTGTGAAATATTAATAACTTCAACATTTTTTAACCAAATTTGGTCTTTTATATCTCCTTTGAACGATAATTACGTACACATTTCGATTCGTTTGTTTACATTTAATAGCAAAATAAATTATTTAATGACAATATTTTTACCAAAAACCGAAAAATATTAATTTGAAATTTAAAATGTCCATAGTTGTTGATTTTATTCAATTCAATTTAAATATGAGACTAGAAGCAAACTTGTTCAAGTAATATGTTGGAAACTTCATGTCTAACAATGGCAAAAAAATCTGTCGTAAAATTAATAGCCTTCACGTGGCAGTACATCAAAATCTGATTTTCTGTGAAATCATGTTTTTCCCAAATGTTTTTTTTACTAAAATGAGAATGAAAAAACGCCAAAGTGCAGCTTGGGGAAAAGTGGGGCTACGTTATTTTTTTTTTTCAATGAAAATTAAAAATAAGTTAATTTAAGGAGGCTTAAAGATTTGGGCTTAATGTTTTACCGATTTTTTTATATCCCCATAATTTTTTTTATTTTTTTATAAAATTATGGAGCTCTGAAGTCGTTTCTTGCTAAGCATCCATGCATGGACTTCACTTCAATGTTTTAGAAAATAAAATAAAATTTTTCTAAAGACCCATAAATGACCACCTCTAATTTTAACAACATCACTCGATTCTTTAGACTGAGTGGTTGAAAAAAAGCGTTTTAACATTAAAATCCCACTGTGCATCGTACTAGCAGTTGTTTAAAAAATAAAGCAACTACAATATTTTGAATATATAAAATGTTTAAGTAAACGAGAGTTTTTATTTGTATTAAAGTGTGAGTCTGTTTGTGTGTAAGTAAGTGTATTATTGAGGATATATATTGTTATTTTTTTTCACAGTAATAGTTCAAGTTTTTAATTTTTTTTATTGCAATTAAGTTCAGGCGTATGTGTAAAAAAGAGTTTCCATTAAAAATGCCCTGGAGTCATGACACACACAAAGTTGCAATCTACACAATAAGTTAAGTGAGAGAGTGTGTGTATAAACTCAAACCTAACGGTAAATATTCTATGGCATGAAACTGCGAGGGCATTTTGAAGGCCTCTATACTCTTTAATAAAAGATTCGTTGCTTGTGATACCCTGCCTTCAGCAATATGCCACAAGGTATACGTTTCTTTTAAAAGGACCTTCCAAAATATTCAAAACACATTCGCTACTCCCTTCTTTAGGAAGGGAGAAACTTAGGTGTTTAGTTTTAATTTTTTTTTTTTTTGTTCTTAGCAACATTTGCTACTTCCTTTTCTGGACAAAGAAAGATGTTGTTCAATTAAAAAAATTTGTTTTTGGTCTCGTTACTTTTACGTAAACGAATACAAATACGGATCAGCTGTTCCCTTTTCCTTACCAAGCTTATGATAAATATGTACTCACTCTTACGTAAAAACGACATTGTCTGGCGGATGAATATTCAAAATTTTCTGCGTTTTGCAGATCAACTGTGAACGATTTTTATGTTTAAATACGTTGATTCATAACTTATTAATAGTCGAATAGTCCATTAAAAACTATTAAAAAAATATAAATAAAACATTTCAAAAAAGGTCACCCACAAAAGGCGGTAAAGTATTTTTTTTATTTTTATTTATACTTATACGAAACTTGTTAACTTACATACATGACGTTTTTTTATATTTTTATACAAAACGCACAAATAAAAAAAGCTATAATTTATTAAAAAAAATTCTATAAATTTTGACAAGTTTTCTGTTTTCCTTTTAACAATTGTTAACGCTTTTACGTATTTCTAGTAACCTCCAACCATTGAAGTCGCCTGCAACATTCTTCATATACCCTCTTAAAATTCCTTTATCTGATTCAGCCATTTAGAATTTCCTGTAAGAAGATGGAAGAGTGGAGGTTGTCGCTCCCAATGACAACCTGTGTAAAAAATAAATAATTATGGAAGGAACTAAAAAAATGCTTGTAAATAAGGCCTTGTAGTAGGCCTCTTTGCTCATTCTATCTACCGCTGGGTAGAAGTATTTTAATATCCACATATTAATACAGTAGATAAGGATAACTTAACTTGTTTTTTGGTGTTTCAAAAAAGATCATAATTTTTTGAAAAATTATTTGACAATATTTTTTATTGTTCCATTTTAAGGGTTTGGAGATTTTTATATAAAAATTATTTTCATTCTGTTTCCATCTCCACTGTTAGTAAATCTCACATTTAATAGATAGAAAAGCATTTTTCTTCTGTTGTTGTCATTACAGTGCAGGTTACAATCCAGTGGTTCATTTCACGTTGTCATGGATGATTTTAAGACATAAAAGAAAGTATGTAACATAACTGAAATCCTGTTCTGAGTTCTAGCTACTCCTTGTATGCATTTAGAAAACAACACTCTTGTGTTAGTGTCAAATTTAACTTATATGGACGCCTGACTGTATGCTTTATTTTTTCTGGTCTTTTGTGTTGTTTTTGATGGCTGCCAGTGTTTAAATGGTTGGTTTGTTATACCGTATGTTTTGTTTTGTTTTCTGTTTCCTGTTATTTTACTGTTTTGTCTGTTTATGCTTAATTTTTATACTTTACCTCATTTATATTTCTATGAGCTTCTATGAGTTTTGCTGTTAAATATCAAGGTAACATTTTTACACACATCCATTATAGTGCTTGGGAAGTTGCATATGTATGTGTATAAGGGATGAATGCATCCTAAACTTTCTTTAATGTCAGCTACATTAAAATTATTAGGAGTGTTTGGTTTTTTTTTAATTTTTTGTAAAATATTTTATTTAAGTGCACATTTTTGATAAAAAATTAAATAAAAGAAACTTAAAAATTCAGTTTTTTGGCAAAAAAAAAGCTTTATAGTTCAGATTATGTTCAGTTATAGTACAGCTATAGTTTGACTTAAGTTCAGTTCTACTTTAGTTGTAGTTCAGTTCTAGTTCAATTCTAATTATATTTCAGAGAAAATGTTATATTTCAGTTCTAGCTCCTCTTCAGTTCTGATCCAATGCTAGTTTAGATCTAGTTCAGTTCTAGCCTTTTTCTAGTTTAGGTTAGGTCGAAAGGAGGACGAAGCATCAAGGATGCAAGCAGAATGACGTACGATATACACCTAGGCCACTACCGGTCATAATATGCGCTTCTCAAGAAGCACCTACCGCATATCCACCTAATGTTAACGTCCGTCGTTAAGAAACTCAGTTTCCCGGACGTTATTCTTTATTCTTTTTCAATCAACGTTCCTCAGGGATCTTAAGTCCAACATGACATTGCTCACGAGATATTTGGATCTTATTAAGACGAAGGCCTGATAGTGGCAGAAAAAGTGTTCCAGCGTAGTTCTTTTTTAGCTCTATTTCAGATCTTGTTAAGTTATTTTTCGATTCTATTTCAGTACTAGTCCAGTTAAGTTTTAGTTCTTGTTAATTTTTCGTTCAGTTCGTGTTACGTTCTAGTTCAGTTTCAGTTAAGTTTTCAGTATTTTAGTTTGATCTTAGTTCTAGTTCTGATTTAGTTCTGACTTCAAATAGATTTTTGTTTTGATATATCGCTACGCTAGTTATTCCTAAATTAATTTTCAGTACTGTTCTATTCCAAAAAAAAAAACATAGGAAGCACTTGTTTTATTATTTATAGAAAATCAGCATGCTTTTGGGCTTTAAATCCAATTAAAAAAAACATAAATTTTCTTTTGATAGAAATAAACTACAGCGTCCATTTGCAACAAGAACTATGCCAACTAAATTATTCACCAATATTTCACTAAATTCAATAAATATTAACAATTTTATGGAAAATACTTTTAACATTTTATGCGAATACATTATTTTTGTTTGCATTTTAACACTAGCGAACGAGCTCTACAGCAACAAAAAAAAACTCCGCAGCAATAACTGAAATATTTAATAGAATATTCAATGAATTTTATTCAATTTCCATTAACTCAATGCCATCAAAAATGATCAGAACATTTTTGGGTAACATTGTGGTATTTGCTACAACAGGCGACAGTGTTAGTGTGCGGTAGTGGTGGTAATGATGATAAACCATAAATTTTAAAGCATAAGTTTCAGGCTAAACAGGTGTTTTATACAGTATTTTTGCAGTTCGTTAGTATTGGTGTGATTTCTTTTTCTGCCTGGTTTTATGTAAATAATGAAAAGAAAAACAACAATATGAAATTGCTTGTAAAAATTTATGTTTATGTTTTTAGTGTTTGTTTTTTTTAACAGGAAAATGTATTTTATGTTAAAAGTTTGTTTATTTTTATTGTTGTTATTCTTTCTGTTATATTGCAATTTTTCAATTTTACACTATTGCCATCAGGCGAGGTGAGACTGATATGCTATATTTTTTTCCAAACGAGTTATGGCCATGTAATGTTGAGTTGCACATGCAAAAAAAAAACAAATACACAATAGAGCTGAGTGCATTTTGTAAATGCATGTGCTTAAAAAGAGCGTCTGCATGTGGAAGTTTATTTGAACTGCGGAAAGAGCTGAATATGCAAAAGTAAACTTTTAGGAAAAAACTTGCTACATAATGAAGTATTTGTTTTGCTTAACCCATAAAGGAAGGAAATCCAAACATTAACGATCCTAGACCAGTAAGGAAATTATTATTTAGTTCTATTGTGGAAAACCTTCAAATTAAAATCCTAGAAACTTCATGTAGGGCAAAACTTAGCATTTTATATACCTTAATTAATTCTCTAAAAGTTACCAAAATTTCCACATCATAATTTTACGAATAAAAAAACTAATTTTTGCTTTCATTTAGTCCTCCCTTTCATATCCTCATTAAAAAGGTTAATTTGGCAAGGACATAAAAAAATCTTAAAATTTCAATGTTGTATGCACATATTGTACATATTTTGCCTGTCAGTCTGTTTCGTTATTACTACAAAGCAAAATATGCGAAAAAAAAACTGAACAGAAATACCAGAAACGCACATATTTTTATTTGCAGCCGGAAGTCGTTTGGAAATATGTAAACGGAGGAAAAATAATAAAAACCGTATATACGCATCATAAACAAAGTGATAGAGTGGTATTTCGGTTAGTATGTTGGTTTACTTTACTAACTGTGTGTACAATGTCGGTCAGGACGGACATATGGGTAAGCAGGTTGACTGGTGTATGTGGTATGCTGGCAAAGTGATGACGCTTGAATCGCATATACCTAGATGATTTAGTATTATGGGTAAATATATATATACATACATAGCTGTGTAGATATACATAGGTAGAGCATAAAACACATTGTAAATTCTTTAGTAAGAGTAGTAAGAGGCAAAAGTGAACGTACACTTTGAATTTAACTTATTTTAGTTCAGGCTTTGGTTCATGTTCTATATTTAGTTCACGTTCTAATTCAAGTTTAAGTTGAAGTTTGGTCCCAAGTTTAATTTAAGAATTTGGTTGTGGTGCAGTTCTAGGTTCAAGTTAAGTTTCTAGTTCAGATTCTGCTGAGGTCATGCTCTAGCTCAAATTCTAGCTCACGTGCTAGTTCAGAATTTTTGCAGATTCCAGTTCAAGTTGCAGTTCTAGTTTATGTTTAAGTATAAATTCTTCACAGTTCAGAAGATAGTTTGGGTTTTAGTTTTGATTCTAGTTTGAGTTTTTTTTTCGTTTAGGTTATATTTCCGTTTCTAGTGAACTAAAAACGTAATAGCGCACGTTCTAGTTCATGTTGTGGTTTACGTTCAGGTTTTTGCGTAGGTTCAAGATCAAGCTAAGTTTCTTGTCAGTTCTAGTTCAGGTTCTATTTAAATCAGTATGCAGCTCAGGTTCTAGTGCATGTTCTATTACAGAATTGAGCTCAGATTCTAATTTAGACTGCAGTTCAGTTGCTAGTTTCACTTTCAATTCAGCCTTTAGTCTTTGTTCTAGATTATAGTTAAGGTTAAAATTTTGATTCTAGTTCGGGATTTCTTTAGGTTTTATTTCTAGCTCTAGTTGAGTTTATAGCTCAGCTTTAAGTTCACGTTCTAGTTTAAATTCTGGTTTAGGTTTTGGCGCCGGTTCTAGGATCATGTTCAGATTTTAGTGCAGATTCTAGTTTAAGTTAAACCTCATTTTCTAGTTTAGTTTAAGGTTCTAGTGCATGTTCTAGATTGTGTTCTACCTCAGGTTTAACGGAATTTAGCTTAGATTCTAATTTAACCTGCAGCTTAGGTTTATGTTCCAGTAAAGCTTCTAGTATATCCATGTTCTAGTTTTAATTTTGCAAAGTTCATTTAGCTTATATATATATATATATATATATATATATATATATGGCGGATTCACAAGGTGTCATAAAGTCATAAGTCTTAAAATAATAACATGAAAATATACGACTGTTGTGAACAACCCCTCATAATTTAGTGTGCTATTTTGAATTTAAGTCACCTGATTTAAAACAAATATTACAAATAAATATTTACCAAAAATAAAAATATTTTTACATTCTAATCCATGAATTAATAAATTAACTTAGATCTTCCTGACTATTTTCCATTTTGCAGACGCAAAACACAAATAAATTTTATTTTGTTTGTTTACTAAATATTAGAGTCCTAAGCCGATCTAATTTGACGCCGCAAGTGTTTTGTTGCAAAAATTGCTAGACGCAGGTTTAATTCGGACGTTAGCCGGATAAAACTATACCATCAACGGCGACGGCTACAAAAACTAATGCGGTTCGGCTCAGCCGCTCGGCGCAGGTCTCTTCTGATTAATTACGACAGCACAATAAACATACCAAGCAAAGTTCTTTTTATTGAAGACACTTTTTATTTGTTTACAAAGCAACAAGAATTTTTTTAAACCATTGTAAAATGTTAGAACATTATGACAATATAACATGATAGCACACCTTGTGAATACCACAATGGTTTAAGTTGTTGTTTTGATTTTAGTTAGGGTGCTTATTTAGGTTGAGTTCAGGCTCTAGTTCAGTTTCTTTTTTTTCAGTTATAATTAAGTTTTAGTTTTTTTCTCTTTTATTTCCAACTTTGATAAGTTTTTCAAACTCTGGCTTAATTCCTATTTCAGTTCAGTTTCTTGTTCCGGTCTAGTTCCGGTTCAGTTTTTTTAAGTTGCAAGTTCAGAATACATTAAGGCACTACTCCACTTTTAAATTAGTTATAGTTTTCCCTTAGTGCTTCTCTATTTATCTTCTAGGCAAGTTTCATTTGTTTTTCTTTAAAGTCTTTTTCGGCTCCGTGCTTTAGTTTTTGTGTTAAGTCCTGTTTGAAAACTGAAGTAGTGTTTAAATTTTTTGTCTACTGTCATTTTAGCTTTGTTAACGTTTGTACGAAATTTATTTTTTTTTTATTGTTAAACTTGTTATGCGTATAGTTAATTGAAATGCATGCGGTCTTTCGTTTAAACCCTGTTACGCACAACATAAAGACACACAGTGAGCAAAAGGGAAAGCAAAGTGCTAAATAAACCACTAGAAGTAGCTATTTGTTGTTGTTAATATTAGTAAAGTAAGCTATAGCAGCTCTAACAGTAGGCCAAAGTAATAACGTTAAAGATAAATGGGCTTGGCTTTTTTTATTTTAACACACGTATACACTTTGTTGCAGCATGTGTATGTAGAAAAAATTGTTGAGCTGTACAGGAATCTACTGTGTGGAAAGGAATGATCAAAAATCAAGTGTGATTTTTTTTTTTTTGTTTCAACTTAATTTCTTGTTTTGTTTCTGTTGCTTTATGTTGTTAGTGTTTTATGAATGTTTTTGTAATTTTATATATTTTTTTTTCGTTTGAATAACCAGAGCTCTGGTATTCATCATTGACTCTGACTGCTGATGATGCTGATCACTGGATTTTTTTTCTGTGTTGGTGTTATTTTTATGTGTGTTGGCGTTGGTTTTTAATTAACTTTAATAAAAATAAGCTAAAAATCATATTTACACCATTATCAACAATCCACCATCAAAATGCAATCGACCAAGCAACCTGCCATATGTGGTTGTTCACATACAAAAGGAGGTTTTTTAGAGACGTAGAATTTAGTTAAAAGTTAAACACATTAAATTCAATAGATTTAATAGATCAGAAATTTGTATTTGGACTTCGAAGGCTTGTTTTTTGGGGGAATTCAGGTCCAGTTTTCAAAAATTTGTTCCAATCCTGATTCATTTGAATTAATCTTCTTGTTTGTTTTTTACAACCCTCGCATCCTGTTTTAACAACTTGATTTCAATTCAATTTAAATTTTAAAATATACGTGTTATTGTGTGCTTGTATGCATCTGTGTTTTGAGTGCTTTATAGACGTAGTAGTTTGCTGTGCGTTTGGGATATTTGTTTCCTTTTAATACAAAACAATTTAAAATTTTGTTTGTTTTTTTTTGTCACATTTTATACATTTCGGTAACATTTTACTTATGACTTTTTCTGTTCAGTTAATACAAACATTATTGCATATGTGTGCCAATCACATACGCTCTTGTGTGTGTTTGTTGAAATAAGTATGTTTTTATTGATGTGTTTCATTAGAGGAAACATAAAAACATTTCCTTAACAACATTACACACTCTTAAAATTTATTTGAATGTTGAAAAGCACTCATCATCAAACCTTTTAATTTCTATTGACTGCCACGTTTAATATGGCTTTTAAATTTTTATAACCTCCTGTGTTATTTGGTTTGGTTAGTTATCGTAATGTCGATTTTAATTTAACTTATGTGTTAATTGACAGTAAATTGGTTAGTTAATGTTTAAAACAGGATTTAGTGTAAAATAAATGGAATTTGTTAAAAAAAAAATCGGGTATTTAATGAAATAAGAGGATATGTGTACATATTAGGACATTGAATCAGATGTTTTTTGAATTTTGTAGAGGCTTTTCGATTCATTTTTGACAGTTGCTTAAGCTAGCTCATGCATATTATAGTTAAGCCTTTACACCAGCACAACGTTTACAAATCTTTGATATTTGTTTCGCTCGGTTCACTAAATTTATAGAGTACTTCGTCAAGTTTACGATTCGCATAATTGTCCATCTGAGCAGCTAACACATTTTTAAAATTCATCCAAATCGAGCCTAAGTTGTGCATACAGAAGAAGCCATTGCCACAGAGCACTATACAGAGGGGAAAAAGTGACGTGTGAAAGCCTCTCAAAAAAAAAACTCTCCTCAGTTCAGTTCTAGTTTAGTTCTGCTTCAGTTCTAGTTCAATTCTAAATAAGTTCTAATTAAAATCTCAGTTTTAGTTTAGTTCGAATTTAGTTATAGTTCTTCTGCAGCTCAAGCGCATTTTTAGTTTTGTTTTAACTTTGTTTTTAATGAAACAGAATATTCTAATTATGTGTATTAATTTTAATTAAAATTTAATCGTTTATTCAGCAAACATAATCGCAAATCTGTAAGTAATATTCATATTATGTTTTATTAAAATTTTATCTGCCAGTGCCTTAGCCCAGCGTAATATTTTGAGGTTTAAAATATACTGGAATAAGTCACTGGTATGGAAAATTGCAAAAAATATTTTACAAAATTTCTACAAATAGTATATACAATGAAAAACTAAATTACAAGTAATTAATAGATATTTTTAGTATTACACAGCCAATTGGGCTGGTAAGCTTAAATTTATTTAATAAATAAATTACTGATAATATTTCATAAGCAAATGTTACAAATGTTGTAACTTTATTTAGAAATTATAAAATAAATAAGTAATATATCAAAATAAATAAAACTAAAAAAATGCCAGCACACTTTTAGGCTTGGAAAACATTTTTATTAACAATTTATGGCGTGCTTGAAATTAAATTTGTTTTATAACAAAAATTTTTCTAGAAGTTTTTTTTTTTTTTTTGTGTCTTGTTAAAATATATAAAAACAAGAATTATTAATGACCACAATTATGTGTGTCAATAGTTTATCATAATAATATTTTACTACTAAATATTATAAATGGGGTATACTTTTAGGGATCGTTAAGTTAAATGTTTAGGGTTTGGTTCAAGAGAAAATAAGGTAAAAAATTTCTTAAATATTAAATTTGCTAGTTTTTTCAAGCTTCGTTAAGGTTGTTGTTTTAGATAATTATAGTTGTGTATATATTGTGGTTTTAATTGGTTTATAAAAAATTGTTGCATATTTTTAGGGGTTGGGTTCTTAATAACATGTGGTTTAATTTATTAAAATAGCTTTGCAGCCACAGCTTTGTTGAAAGCGGTTTAATGTGATTTATAGAAATCAAAATATAACTGAAGCGTAATGTGGTGTGTGCGCCTCTTGATAAAATTGATTAATTTTGTTTTTCTACCCTCTCAAATTTAAAACCTTTCAAAGGCTTAATAAGCAATATGTAACAATGACAAAATTGCAACAATCTCAGAAAAGTTATTGTTTGCGACAATTTCCTCTTTGATTTTCCAAATTTCAGTTCATCCCTTTTCAATACTGGAAGCAACTAGCAATTATCTGCAAAAATAGCAACAAAATAGACCAGAAATAGCAGGTACCAAAAAAAAAAACTCCACCTCATCTTTAATTAATGCAATTAGGTGTATTTAACTTTGCATTTTATAGCCTCAAAAACCAATTCATTTTTCTATTTCTGATTGCTATCATTTTCTGTTGCAAAATTAGGAAACAGTACAAAACCCCATGTGAAAAGGAACCTTCAGAAAAAATCTCTAGTCCCAACATCTCTTGAGGCTTAATAACTTCAATGTAAGACCAATTACTTCACATAAACTAACCATTTGGCTTTCTGTAGAATGTAAACGGCAAATAACAAGTAAATGTGCGGTTAGAATTGGACAATTTTAATGTATTTTCTAAGGAAACCCTCAACAAGAACAACATTTTACCATACAAATGTGTTGGTAAAAATATGTATGTCTCTCACACACAAACACATACACATTTATGCATTTATCCAAGCACATACCACAACAATCATTTTTGGTATGAATTGAACAAAATATTATTGTTCTGGTATATATGGGTGAGTGTGTGTGTGTTTGTTAATCTATATGAAAGTGCTGGCAATTGTGCAAAGATTCATTTATATACCCATACGTTAACACAAACACACATTTGCATACACATCGATAAAATACACTTTATGCAATTGCTAAAATACAATGAAATGCAAATGCACTAGCACATTCTCTGTTACATGTATTCACACGCACTGTAACCTAAAAGTTCTCCCTCTCTCAAACCAAAAGTATGGGTGTGAGAATAATCCAACAAAATTTTGTTTGAATAGTTTGGTAGTTTTTTTTTTAACACAGGTCTTCGTTGATTAAACAAAGGAGTTAAATTAACTTTAAAAAAAGAAAAAAATAGTGAATCATTATTTTTCAGCGAATTCTTGATCTTGTTATTTCCTATAGTTCACTTATTAATTACATGATCTTGGCGGCAAAATGAGCAAGGAGTGGCCGTTACAGTCAATGGCGATCGTTATGGGGCCATGTTGAACGAAATTTTGTTCACAAAAATTGTAGAGGAGGATATTGGCAACATTTGATTTCAACAGGACGGCGCTACGTGCCGTGTTTTTAAAGTTCGCATTATCAGCTGCAGAGCTGATGTCGTTTGGCCACCTCGGAGCTGCGTTGGACTATTATTTGTGGGGTGCCGTCAGAGATAAGTGTTACGCCGACAAGCAAGAGACAATTGGCGCTTTAAAGGACAATATTCGTGAAGCCATTGGTGAAATACAGCTGCACACAATCGATAATGTGCTTAGAAATTGGACTAATCGTGTAGGCTACTGCATGGCCAGCCGAGGCAGCCATTTGAATGAAGTTATTTTCCATTACTAACCGGAAGGATTGTACTTTCAAATAAAACAAGAAATTTGAGAAAATATTCAGTAGTTTATTTTTTATAGCATTTTCAAAAAAAATAGTTATTTGGCGGACCCTGTACTTGATATTTTAGATTTAATTATTTTAAGCATACTAGCCAGTACGTACTTTTAGTTATATAGGTACTGTGACCATTCGTCCTCTTTTTAAGAGGAAAGTCCTTTTTTCTACGATGTCCTGTAAGATTTAAAAAAAAAATTACAGTAGATTGTCCTTTTGATAGATCTAGACTTCTTCTTTAAACTCAAAAACTATAAGTTTTATTTCACAAAAACCCCAAAATTTAACATTAATACCAGGGTTTGATCAAATTCAAAAACTGTTCGTTCCATTGAAAACATGTTTTCTCTCTCAACCAAGAAGCCCGATGAAATTGCAAAATTATTTTGATGATCCATGTGCTGGTTACTTTTGGCGAATAGCTAAGTCTTTATATTCTATAAATATATTTTTCGTCCCGAGTAACAACCTATTTCAATGCCTGAGGCTGCTCTTACATAAAAGGACTTTAAATTTAGTGCGCCAACAAAATCATTACTTTCATTTGCTAAAATAATTTTTGAATTATCGTCAACTCCCAATTATGGTTACTTAAAAATCACTTCTAATAACAAAATGAAAATGGACTGCAGAATTTTAATTAGTTTATGTATTTCTCTCAACAATAAATTTCAGTGTATTTATCAAATATGAAAAATTGGGAATTTAGCCCGTCATACAGAAATCTTATTAATAATCAGTTTTGTATTCCCAAAAATAACTTTGAAAAACTTACTTCCACAGAAATATATCAATTATTTTTAATTATTTAATTTTTTTTTTGTTTAAAAGACTTTTACATAAGTTTTTTTATATGCATTTGTAGGTATATTAAATCGATTTTTTCATAGAAATTTTCATATTCTTTGAATTATCTTATTACTGTTCCAATAACCTTAATACTGTTTATCATTTTTACTACATTGCGAAATGTCCTTTATATTCGTTTGAAAAATATAGTCAGCGTATACTTATATAGGCGAATTAAATAATTAAGAGGAATTAGTTATTCTTTTGTATTCACTTGTAGAATACGTTTAATAACTTGTTGGCTTTCGGATTTGTTTTGAAGTACTGGTGCACTAACAATATTCTGTACGTAAAATTAACTGAAATTGTAATATAAAATAAATGAAAGTTCAATTAAAGACCGGTCTACCTATTTTTCATTTATTTTTAACAAAAAGTTCATTTAATTTTTACTGTCAAAAATTCAACCCCATATTCAGTAAAAACAATTAAATATTCAGTTATTTTATTAAATTTTCGTTTACTCCACAAAAGAGCCGAATTTCTAAAAATACCAGACAGACACCTGTCCGCTTGTTTTTCTTATAAGCGAGAGAGGGAGAATATTTGTATTTACTTACCCAGTTACAGACGTTTGTTTTACTTTTGTTGTACTGACCACGTTGTTTACAGGAGAACTCTCAATTATAAGACACCAGCAGCATGACCGATATGGTTTCGCAATTATTTTACTTTTAAAATTTGATGTATTTAACTAAATTATTTTAACAAATAGAAAATGGGTATTGCTTACACAAAACAAGCAATTCATTTTTTATAGATAAGTAAAAATTAATTTTTGGTAGTAAAATTATATAAAATAACTGAATATTTAATTGTTTTTAATGAATATGGTGTTGAATTTTTGACAGTTAAATTTTATAAAATAACTGCATATTTATTTGTTTTTACGACATATATGTAGTTAATTTTTTGACAATTAATTTATATAAGATAACTGAATATAGATTTGTTTTTACGGAATTCGCGGTTGAATTTTTAACAGTAAAAATTAAATGAACTTTTCGTTGCTTTAAATTACATTTTTATTTACTTTAACATAAAGAAGAATTTAACTCAATCAACGGACAATATTAACTGCAACTGAAAATCCGTATTAATATGCACTTAGTTTTTTGAATAACTGTTAGAATCAGTTAAAAATAAATTTGCTTGGAATTTTAAATGTTTATTTATTTAAAAATGACTGAACGGAATATTTCTTAAATAAACTACAGCCCGTTACTGTAATAATATTGTGAGTGTGTGTTTAATTTCGCTTATTGTATTTTATTTTTAATGATAAGTGGGTCATAATTCCCAACAATTATCAATTTTTAAAAATAGTTTTTTTTTGTAAGCTTACATTTTGACTTCTTTTAATTTATTGAAAAATTCAGTTCAAATGAGGCTTGAGTAAACTCAATATAGTTGCTAGAAAAGTCAGTTCTTTAATTAGACTGTGAGCTAATAGACTGGTCTTTTTCAAGCTTACAAATATTAATAACTGAACTAGAACTATTCTTAGTTAATGCACTTAGAGAAAATACATGTTTAAATATGGACACCTCCAACAAAACTATTTTTAAAGAATATTTCAAACATATTATGATTCGTTTAACAATATTATTGTCGCCGACAACCATATTATGGTAAAATTAATCCTCCATCAAGAAGCCACAACCATATTATGGTTGCCTCCGAACATGTCATTGTCAGAAATAACTTAAACATGTTTAACACTTATAATTTCATTGTTGGTTTTCAACCATAGCATGTTGCTCTTGGAAAAGAGGAAAATTCTATTGTTAATTAAAAAAGAAATTATTCTGATTTTTAACCATAACATGTTTAGAGGCAACCATAATATGATTGGGTCTTCGTGATGGAGGACTAATGCAATCATAATATTGTTGTAGGTGACAATAATATGGTTATATTGACCATAATATGTTTAAAATTTTCTTTAAAAAAGGTTAAAATTGCAATTATTTTAAGAGCGTTCCTGTACTTATTCTCTCTCTCTCTCTTTCTCTCTCTTTCTCTCTCTTTCTCTCTCTCTCTTTCTGTAAAAATTACATTGTTATTTTTTTAGTTTGATTCTGCTCAGAAATTCCTTTAACAGTTTTCTTATTAAAACAGTTCAACACTATTATTTTTGCTTATTCGTCTAAGAGTTTTTTAAGATTTTAGAAACTTCTAAACATGTGCTGGGCTATTGGTTGAATATTTGCAAACTGTACACATTTTCTGTAGTGAAAGAGATGTAAGTAAAATTAGCCTTAAATAAACGAAAAACTTTCAATGCTTTTGAAGTCATATTGGACATTTGAGAACAAGAAATTTAAGCGATATTCTGACAAAATATACACTTTTAAAATTAGTACCATAGTAAATGTTTGTAATATCTAACAATTTATTAAACCAAGCCTGCGATTTTTAAAAAAGTCTCTGTTCTCTATTGACAAAGACATTATTCAAAGGCGAAACCCCAACTCGTACTTCTATTTTTTTAATGCATACAATTCAACACCTTTTCTATAAAAGAAATCAAATATCACTTCCAAAAAAATGATAGTCACACAAGCAGTCATGGACTCCCACAGATAAAACTGTGGTATGAAGTTTAGATTAACCTAGATACTAGATAATTTTAAGCGCACTTAATTCTTATGTGAATCATCACTTAATTTTGTTCAGGTAGTTCTATGATTCCCATGGGTCCCAAATTGGAAAATGTGTCCGTCATTACTCTGGGATGGGCTTTTATATTGTCGTGCTTTACCGACATAACTCGCTTGCTTAATATTTTTTAATGTTCTTCTTTCCTGATGACGCGTAATTTAGTTTTGCAACACGAATCTAATGTTGTTGTTGCAGCTGGTTTTTACTACTCAGTTGCTGTTTACACTGACAAAAGTGTCCTGGCCTGGCGGTTGCGGTTTTTTCTTTTAGCTATTATACATTTTGCTCTACGATTTTATTCACGACCAGCATCATTTGGAGCCTTTAAATGTACAGCAACAACACCAAGTTGTATCAATTCCTGTCTGCCAATTTTAAGCATCCATCATTAAAACTCAAAACATTTTAGCTGTTATTTACAGAGGCCAGTGTGTGTTTTATAATGTGAACTTCCTCCCACTGAATCTTTACCTTAAACAATGAGCACATCTAGCCATGTTCTTGTAGTTGCAGCAACAGCTAAAAGGTCTTGTATAATTGTTCATTGCGATTGGCCGAATTTTGTTGTAGCCGCTGTTGCTGTTGAGATATGGACAATTTGTGCTCGACAATGGAAATTACTTGATGTAGACCATGTGATTTTTTTCCTTCATTTGTAGTTCAGCAATATTCTGTAAAAGCATAACATTTTTATGGGTGCAGGCAGATGCCCTTAAAGTGTGGAAATTAAGTGTATTTCAACTATGTATATTATTCGTCGGTTACACCACTACGGTTAAAAGGTAAGATAAGAAATGGGACAGATTTAAAATGTAAAAAACGAATTTGGCTTTCGACAAAGCAAAAGTAATGGGTATGTTAATTTAAACATTTGGAGATAGTTGAAGTTGGGTTTGACTTAGACAGGAATAGAACCGAACTAGAGCTGAACTACGGCTGAACTAGAACTGAACTAGAACTGACTAAGAACTAAACTAGAAAGCAATCTCGTGGTCAATTTAAAAAGTGTGAGTATGTTAGTAAAAAAATGAGAGTGTTTTGCTAATTGAAAGGAATTTAAAGCCAAAACTTGATCGTGTTGCCTACAAGTTAGTTAATATTGCTAATGCTACTTTAACGCCAATAGATGGCAGTTATGGCAAATGTGCGAATATCGCCTATTAAAATATAACTTTGGCGGCTGAAAACTCAGATAAGAGCTAATGTGACTGCAAACAGTAGTGACTATAAACGAAAAGTGCAGTATTTATTATCGACAAATTGCGTTAAATTTTGTATGATTCTTTCTCCTCTAAAATTTCGTGAATTACAGTATCTGTGGAAGTCTTATTTAGGGCTATAACTGAACTAAAACTTAAGGTTTGCTGGAATTCTGGCCTCTTCTCTATAAACTAAGGCGGCATGAAATATATACCTCCCAAAAAATATTGAAATACCCCCCCCAAAATTTTGTACAGAGCAGTTTGGGGTGTAATTTCATTTTCTTAATTGGGGAATTATTTCGTATGAAAAATCATTAGGAAATAAAGTCCCAATAAATTTTTTGGAGATTATTTATTTTTCAATTTATTACAAAAACGTTTTTGGCGCAAGGCCTTTTTCTTCTATGGTATAACAAACACCGCCTTCATTAACAAAAGCTTCTCTGTATAGCCGGCCTTCGGCCGGGCGCTGGAATTCTCTTTTCTATGTTGTACCAAACACCGTCTTCGCTAAGTAAACTCCTTAATTTGGGCTTGCGCTAGCCCTAAGGCCGCCTACGCAGAAAATCTTTAATTAGCGAAGCCGGTATTTGTTATACCATAGAGGAGGAGATCCATGAGTACGGCCAAAGACCGGCTATTCCGAGAAGATTAAGTTAGCGAAGCCAGTGTATATTAAACCGTATAGTGAAAATCTATGCGTCCGGCCAAAGGCCGGCTATCCAGGAAAGCTTTAGTTGTCGAAGCCAATGATTGGCATATCATAGTGGAAAAAATCCTTGCGCTGGGCTGAAGTCTCAACCATGCTATCTATCATTGCATGATTCCTTAAACCAAACTATACAATTAATTGTATTATACATATTGGGGTCTTATTTCTTTCCAGAAAATTGTGGTATTATTTCATTTCTGTTTGTGGTGTTATTTCATTTCATTGGGAGTTTATTTCATTTTCAAAATTGGGGGTTATTGTATATGAAATACGGCCCCACACTTTGGGGGGTTATTTCATCATTTTTTGGTGGCTTATATTTTGGGGGCTTATTTCATGCCGACAAAAACTTACTACAAATTTCCCACCTTTTCTCTTTTATTTACTCACAACAAATAAATTTATTACATGAAGTAATTTCAAAAATTTCTAACAAAAACTATTGCATTTTTTATTATGTCATACCGCTACTAATTATTTCTTTAATATTCCACCATTTAAGAATTAAAATCTCAGTAAGAAATATTTTTCTAGAAACACTCGTGAACAAAAATGCTGTTGCATACCTTAAAGGGACTTAAGTGAACAAGTTCTTTTTTCCTTCAACATTTTCCTTTTTTCTCATTTATATAAGAAATAAAAAGAAAAGAAAAATACATTTAAATAAGCTATTGAAAGACATGAAATGAAAGAATAATAAAAATCATAAACATTCATATCAAGGTAAATACATAGAGGAGGTTGTACTTATAGCGACGCCTTAACCCTTTTTATTCCTTTTTTACATGAGCTGCAGAAATAAAATATTTATATTTCTTTTGCTGCTATTTTTTTACTGCTTTCCCGGTTTTTTCTTTGCACCTAGAAGTTCTTTTTATTCTTTGTTTTTAGTTTTTCTTTATCTTTCTTTCTTTTTAATATTAAAGTGGAAAATAGAAATATAAACATCTACTTTGATTGACATTTATTTCCTAGGGAGGAGTGAAATATAAAAAAAAAAACAAATATACTTAGAAACACCGGGACAATGTACGAAAGTGTGTTTTTATATATAAACAAATCAGTGGGAACAAAACCAACCACTTGACATAATGTGACACCTTTCTGCTGAAGAGCTGTTTTGTTTTTTTAATCTTCGTTTGGAATCATGAATGAAATCAGTTTATTTAGTAATGTACGCACTCTTTTCGGTTTTCTTAATCAAAAAGTACAGTGGGTTTGAAAGTTTTAAATATGGACATACCTTTTAACTGAACTAGATCTGAACTAAAACTCAACTTTAACTTCATCATAACTTAAGTTAAAATAACTGAACTTAAACTAAAAAAAAACTAAGCTTTTCTTTAACAAAACTTGAATTAAAAATTAATCGCCGTATTCATAAATGATTATAAAATTTAACAAACGTTTATTTTGTAAAACTGTCATAGAAAATGTATTTGATAAACCTTTATTAAAATAAAAATAGGTTTATTAAGACGGCAGTAACATTGTTAATTTAAAACATTCTATATTTTACTCTTTTCTTTTCTCTTTGAACTCACTGTAATCACGTTATTAAAAGACTTTTTTTTACGCATACCTCCGCAGTGAATAACAAAAACGTCTGAAAACAAATATAAACAAATCAAGTCTTTCATCATTTATTAAACAATAGATTAGAATCCAACATTTCCATATTCACGTGTAAAACGGGTTTTCACACTTTCAGTTTGAATAATACAAGTGTTGCTTGCTATTTATGACTTGTAGTTAAAGAAACAAAAACTAGAAAATAGTTAAAAGACCCCAAGAAAAACCACAACTTCCTACTGTACTGCACATTATTGTTGTTATTATACGAGTCGTTTTCGTTTGTAGCCCGTAACGGACAGTTTCAGTTGCAACAAAAGACAATCAATGTTTCTTAGAAGCGCACAGTGGTCAACAATCGTGATCTAGCAGCATTTAAGTAAAATCTTAGAATAATATTGTTGGCAATTCTTTTATATTTTATCGATTACTGACACTCCACTTAATATATTAACAGTTTAACATTTGTTTTTCTTTCAATATTCTAAGAGCTGTTGCCTCTTAATTATAACATATCGTCAGCTTGTTATTGGTTTGACCTACCGACCAATTAATAAAAATTAATTTCGGAATCTAAAACCTATTTTACGAAATTTTTATTGTTTCTGAGACATTAAGCACTAATTTGGCTCCATATCAACTATTTTAAAGTTAATTTAGTATTTTTTTTTTTTGCTCTATACGCCACTGTTTGGCGAATTCTGCAAATCCGTTATACAAAATACATTTCATTCTTGCTTTGCTTCATTGCCGTAAGAAAAAAAAGGTAGTTTATGCAAAAGATAAATAAAATATCAACAACTCAATATAAAGTGGCGAATGCGGAAGAAAACAACAATTTTCACTATTAACTTCTTAACTCGTTCATGATCGTTCACAAAAACTTAAATTTTTCTTCAAAACATACCATACCAGAAGCAGTCAGTGGTGAAAGCATAAAAATTTCTATCGGGCATATTTTTCTTCATGTAAACCTTTATTGTCGTTTTTCTGCACCACGACTTCTTGGCGTATGCGCCAAACCATGTTGGCGATAAGTACCAGCAAATACATTAAGCAAATTGAGCTTCTATTTTAAAACAGGGGTCTTCAAAAAATAGTTCTCACTCCGACTGTAACTGCTGAAATTTCTTGAGTCCGACTCCAACTCCGACTCCTACTCTTACATTGATGCTTTATGTATGACTTTAAGCTCTTTTATGATGCCTTACCTTTTAATTAGCTAAAAATACAAGAAAATTCTTCTGTAAACATTTTTAATCGATATTTTAATGCTAACAGGTGCCACATTGAGCTTAAATAAAGTTGGGTTTCATACGTAAAGTGGAAAAATTTTGGAGTCGGCGTCGCGAGTTTTTGTGGCTACTTCGACTGCGACTCTGGCACAAAAATATCAACTCCGACTTCGACTCTACAGCCCTGATTAAAACAATTGAAAGGTTATTTTCTAAATCTTGAGCGACCTGTAAAAGCATGTAAATCAAACTTCTTGCGACAAACTATTAGTGGCGATGCGCGTTAATTTGCATACAACAGGAAAAAACGCTTCTGCTGTGGTATCCACTATACAAAATCTACTGCTCCTGAAGCCAATACCGCTCTTGCTTACACCCTTGATAAAGCTTTGGCTCTGTACGTAGATGTATGTGTATATTACGAAGCATTCATACATACAAGTTACTGCAGTTTTGTGCCAAAATAAAAAATGCAAACATATTTCAAACATATCGATGTTTAATTTACCGATACATCTGCTAAAGTATCCTTACAGATCTTGATCGATCACCCAGTTACAAGGATAATTAAATCACAAAATCTGATCTTCTCAAATAGATGGAGATTAACTTTTTATACTTTCAGAGCAAAATTTACAAAAATACGCTAATATCCCTGATGGCTCTGATTCGGATAAGAAACAAATAAATTTCCAATCAATCAATCGACCAATCAGATTTATTTATTTTTTATATTCATTCAGTTCTATTTAATTAATATTTTGTTAATCCTTATAATTTATTTATTTTAAAATAGAAAAAAATTGTATGCCGCTAGATCAGTAATTTCGACCACTGTGTAGTGGCTAGAAAAGAATTCAGGACATTCGCATTAAACATGTTTTTGATTAAGGGCAACTTTTAAGAAATAAGGGAGGGCTTTCTTCGGAAAACAATATAGTTGGAATTTAAAATGAAAGGATTGTTAACAATAGTTATTATTTCCGTAATTATAACTCGAATAAACAATGGACAGCGGTGGTAGTAGTACAGAAGCAGAACAAATAAAGTAATTTGAAGTAAAAGAGTAAAAAACTTTTGTCGTATTTTTTAACGGTTAATGGCCAACAAACATAAAGTAATTATCAATTTACAGAAAATAAATAATGTTTTAGAAACTAGACAACCAAAGTAGACAATATTAATTTTAATATAACCGAGGCTTTAAGCACAGGTTGTTAGGTTTTGATTGATTAAAAAAAAAAAACAATCATTTAATTTAATAAACCTTAATTTAGGAAAACTTTTATAATTATTGTGTGTAGTAAACTATTATAAAATTAAGGCCTAAATTGTGTTAAAAGCAAAAACAAAATCAAAAATATTTTATAATTTTGTTGTTGACTTCTACTTCTATTGGTTTTTAAAATTTGCAATGCCAACATCAAGGCCCATCTATCAGGTCTGCTTACTTGTACAAAAACAAAAAACGATTCTTTTTAGTTGTCAAAAATTTACTACAAAACATACAAACCAAAAGGAAAAAACGTGTATGCAAAATGTAAACAACTTTTGACAACTAAAAAGAACAAAAACAATGATCATCAGGCTTCTTACGCAGAACTTTTCAATGGGCCTTGGCCAACAGGAATTCCTGTAGAAAGCAACAACACAATACATATTAAAATATTTTTGATTTTGTTTTTGCTTTTGCTTTCAATGAAATTTTTAGCTTAGCGTTGCTTTTAACACAATTAGGCCCTTAAAAATATTTGTATGAATATTGACATAAGCCTTTATCTGTAGTTAAGGCGCTTATATTTGTAAGGATACTTTGTTGAACCTGATAGAACTTAAGAAACGGTTGACTGTCAAACGAACTGTCATAATGCGACAGTTCTGACAATCATACCCTTGCAAATCGTTATGACTAGATTCATGCTTGAACAAAGCTACTTAAAATATCCAAATTTACTTTAAAAATCAGTCATCAATATCACTGGTCTCCAAATTTGGAAAAAAAAACATTGACTGCCGAAGCGAAGCATGTTTTTTAACTAATCTGGTGCGCTGAATTCGAATCTGGCATAAAAATTGGGCTATCACGTCTTGTTCATTGTTTTATCGCATTCTGGCAATACTGTAAAACAGTCAGTACTAACACTGCAATTTCACAACTATTTTTTTGACAAAAGCCCACATTCATTCTAGATCTTCCCTAGCGGGAAGCGAACTGACACCAAAGTAGTCCGCGATAGGTCTTTGGTGGTAGAGGCCGGTTCTAGTTCTAACACTTTATATGAATAAGACCTATCACTTTTACATGGGGTTTTCATTGGAGGGGGTTAATTGACACCATTTGACCAGTCACAGATCAAGTACTAGAATTAAATTCAAGAACCAAATTTTAGAAAATGCCATGCGTTGCATTTTTTTAGGTTGTCTCAACTACAAAAACTAATAATTCTTAACTAAATTTACTCTCGTAACAATATATTTTAAAATACCCTAATATTTTTACCACTTCCGGACTTAATTTATATCTCATTTCATTCATTTTGCAAAATTGTGTGGTTTCAAAATTTTACTCGTCCTTCGTGAACTTCTTCTAGTATGCCACTAGAAAATATCAATTATATATTTTACATGCAAATAGAAGTGCTGGTACTCATCTAAAATTACAAACTCGAGAAACTTTTTTTGTAAAGCTTAAGTATTGACATAAGTTTCATTACTTTTATCAACATCATCATCATCGCCATTATCATTAACGTGGCAAATGAAGTGAGTATGAGTTGTAAGAATATATACCACAAATTACTCAAATATTATATGACTATTTTAGCAAGTTTTACAACATGAACATTTCACAAGTAATAAGAACCCGAATCTACATAAAATGTTTGCTAGTGTTTGTGCAATAGAAGAAAAAAAACACTAGAGCATAAAGTAAATGAGTGTTAGTAAAGAAGAAGTATGTGAGTATAGTTATTTGTACGAGTGGTAAAAATAAAGTTTTTAAGTGCAAAACTTTGTATAACCTCTACTTTGAAATAAATAAAATAGAAATTTATAAGGGGATTTAAGTTAAGTTGAATTTGAGAACGTTTTTTTTTTTTTTTTTTTTTTTTTGTTTTTAAACAGCATATTTAGGAAAATTTATACAAAATTTGAAGTGTAAAATTGTTGTAATTACATAAATTGTGAAAACGGCATAAAATAATTTGAAATTTTTGGAAGGAAATTAAGTTTTAGATGTCAGATTAAAAAAACAATCTAAGTGCTACTTTCGGCTGTGCCGATTATTATATACCCTGCACCCTAGTTCTAATAGTCCTACCAAAACCATCAATTCGAGAGTACACTTGTATGAAAGCCAGGTAAAATAATGGACCGCTTTAGCTGGTTTTTAATATTAAATACTCCTTATAACATCCCAATTGCGCTTTGTTAAGAACAGCCGCAATGCCCTATATATAAGAAAAATCAATGCCAAATTTGTACCTTCTAGTGCACATGGTATTGTTTGCCAAACTTTTATTTCGGGGAAAAATCGTTAGTTATTTGCCTAAAACTCGGTCATGTATAAACTAATTTTGTTTATTTTTACTACTAGTATTTTCTACTCAGTTTATTTAAGGAGAAAGTATAATAATAATATGCTCAAAGATTATGAGAAGACTTCATAAAATTATGGTTTTCGGGAAAAAGAAGAGAGATTTATAGGTAAAAATTAGAAGCAGTCGTGGTTGTTGGCTTCTATCACAGCCATTTGTGGATCAATCAAGTTTTCAATAGCAAACTATTCCGTAGCATATGCTATATATATACCCAGTGAAAACTTCGCCTACAAAATAATGTGTTGAGTAATCAGAAAAACATAAAAGCACTACTCACAATTCTACTGAAAGAACTAATGATTTTAACAAAGCATGTCCCAAAATGAAAGCATTCAAAAGTAAGTCGTTATTTTTTACCTTCGTACATCCAGAAAAAAAGTAGTTATAGAAGTTGTTATCAAAGTAGTTATTGGATAATGCTACTTAATAATGAGTGAAATTAGCTATTCATTTTGCAGAAGTAAGCGAAGTTTTTACTAAGTATGTTACAACAAAGTCCTCCTCATATCTGGGATCTTCGAAAAACTCATTTCAATATGCACAGGGGCAGACAAACTGATGGAAAGACGGGCATCGCTTAGTCAATTCTGCTACTCATATTAGACAGTAATTTAAGTATGTACATTATAAGGTCTTAAATGTATACTACAGAGATTATAAACGAAATAACAAACATATATAAATGCCGAACTTACCTTAACATATACTCGTATACCCTTTTCCCCGAAGGTATAAAAGTTAAAAATTTAATTTGTTAACAGTAAAAGCTTTGAAGAGAACAATTTTATATATTTAATAGGTAATTTATGTGTTCCTATTATAAGATATCCATATTTTCAGTTAAAATATCATTTGAATCGTAAAAAAAATAATGTTATTATACCTTTCACATGTGACCATATGGAAGAGTAGCTTAAGTCCTTATAAGTCCAAACTGAGTTATTGCAATAATAACAGGAGTATTGTCTTTTATATTTAGAAAAGTTTAATGTTCTAACTAATACAATAAAATGCAGACTTAAAGCAAAAACCTCCTCAAACAAAACTTTAAAAAACTGAGGGAATCCGAAACTACAATATTTATCATAACCTACACTCAAAAGAAAATTCAATCCATCCGTACTCAAATCAATCCAAAACGGTAATAATACTACTGTAAGCACGGATTTTCTTGAATGAAGTACAGAAAGATTGATTCAAGTACAGGTTTTCAATCGCAAAAAAACATAACTTATCCATATTTAATTCGGTATTCGTACTTGAAATAATCCGAAAGTGAGATTGATTTAAGTAAAACTAAGATTGAATCAATCTCAAAATGCGCTTGATTCAAGTATTATAAAGTTGATTCAATCCCGAATTCGTACTTGAAATAAACCAAAAGTGAAATTAGAAGAAGAATTTTATTATGATTGAGTTACTTACCCGTCTTACACCTTACAGAATTTCACCAGCATTATTCCCGATATGGTTTTTACTTTAAAAACTGAATGCACATAAATAACTGAAAATGTAAACTAAATGAGAGGCAAGAGTTCTCAATTTTTCCTTTTAAACATGAAAATAATGTGTTTCATATTGTTCTGTTGTTTCTACACACAACAGGCTAACCGTTTTTTAATTAACATGTGTGGTGTTGTTGTAGTTTTACAACAAACTTTGATAAGTTAAATGAGATTACAACGCTCACTTTGTAATTTTACTCTCAGAGTGGCACGAAAATTTAAATTTTCTTTTACTTGGTTTAAGAAGTTTCCACTTTTTTTTAAGAAATTCCGGGATTATTTTAAGTACGTTTTAGTTTTATTTGTACTTGAAGTTTTGGGTACGAATCGTTCTTAAAGAAAGTTTAAAAAACTTAATTTATCCCGAGTGTTTTTCCTTCTGTAAACTTATCCATAATGGTACAGATATACAAGTCCGCTTTTGTCTGTGGTTTTTGGGCAACCGCGTAAGTCCTAAAATCAAACTTTCAGGTGAGCCGATAAACCCTTCTAGATCAAACTGTGGACTAGGTATTGCCTTTTTTTAACTTTGGTATTACGTTAAAAAATCGTCAAAAACTTCATATTTTTCAGAAAGTTTTGAACCTTGTAAAATGAGCGTTTGAAAACCACAGTTATATATGTTTCTCATTCCGTTTGTAATTAATATATATACTGTATATATACATTCTGGGTACTTGTGAGTAGCAAAGTTGATATAATGATGAACATCTGTCCGTCTGTCTGTTAAAATGGATTTTCCGAAACCTTACAAATTATGTGGCCTTGGTTTTTATTATTTATTTCACATTTGCTCCGTTTAATTTCGCTATTGAAATTCTGCCACATCGGTCAATAAATGATTGGGATATGAGCAAAAAACCACGATTGTCTTTAATTTTTATCATAATGTTTTCTTTTTTTGTCGTTTATTTTTCATAATATGTTTCCTTGCTTTTTTACTTATGACAAGTACATACATGATTTGCCTCTTAAATAGAAAAATGTTTTTTTTTGCGTCTTTTTTTGTGTGTTTATGGGCAAGTGGTCTTAGATGCTGCCATACGTTAAGTAAAGGGTACTAAAGATTCTGAACTGCCGAATAAAGCACTTTTACTTTACTTTAATAGAATTTTCTACCGGCCGATTTATTAGGAAAAAACTTCACATTTACAAGTGATTGCAAAACATTTATTTGTACCATCACCTCTAACCGGAACAAGAAGAAAAAAAATATGTAAACCCAGCATTTCCAATTGACGGATGATTTGATGAGTTTGTAAATGGAGGCTTTAAGCTCTTCATTTTGCAATAATATTGGATTTTTTTTTGTTACGCTTCCACAGTAATGTTTTGGTAGGTAGAAAGTACACTTCATTTTCATTTGTCTTGATGAAGTTTTAAACTTTTTACACCAAAAAAATAAATGAAAAAACAAACGATAAAACTGTTTAATAGTTTTACATTAGCTGGTAAAAAGTTTTGTTTTTTTTACTGCTGAAAAAGTGTTAAAGATTTTTTTTCTCCAAAATTTTTGATTTTTCCTCTTAAATGTTTTTCCCTACCGACGACGATGATGTTGATGATGATGCCGGCAAGGATGTTGTTGATGTTAACGCTGAATTTGATGAAGATAGTGTTTTAAGTGCACAAATTTAAGAAATTAATGATGCTGTTATATGTCAGTATGAAACAAAGTGTATTAACAACAAAAAGCAAAGAGGGTAAAGTAAAAACTTTTGTGGCCATAACAGTTCATATTGAGTTGCACAGTTGAAATGAGTAATAAAATTCTATGTTTATTGAAATCATGCTTTTTTTGGTTTCGAGAAAGAGTTTTTGGGGTTTTTAATTGAAAAGTTTGTTAAACTTAATTGCGAGAGGAAATTTCACTATTTACAAATATTATAATATAAAATGAAAACTTATTGAGCCCTAAATTGAGTTCCATTACGTTTAAACTTAAAATGATCATCGCACTGCTATATTTTTGAAAAATATTTACCACTGATCAAGCAGGAGTCTATAATGAAGATTTTTATCAAATGAATTTATAAAATATTAAATATGTATTTATACTTATTAAGTAAAATGTATAACTTTTATGCTTGTATAAGACTAATTATACTAATTAATTCTCGACCTCTACATTTTTGGGATCTCTCATCAGTTTAACACCTTGTTTTCCAATTAAAAATTTCAATACTTCTCATTGATTTTTTTACTCTTCACCAAAGTTATAACGGTATGTTTAAGTTTCTTATTCGGTTTTAATTTCTGAAATATTGATGTTTAGACCCAATTAAGTGTATATCGTCATAGAAAATACACAAGGAAATATCATAATTTTAAAAAAATTTTCAGAAGAGATAAAAAACTTCATGAAAAGGCAACTAACTATTGTGATTATAACAACGCTTTTTTCAGGTCAATATAGTCAATATGTTATGAATTAATGATATTACAATAGTTTGCTATGTATTTATTAAGTTTCTGATCGGTCCTGAAAAATTATCAAAAATTATGTTAAGTTACGAATGCATATAATTTTTAACTATTAAATCCCATGTTGTTTTTTTTATTATTTTTAAGCCCTTAACAAGCGTTGAAAAAGGTTGGTGAAAGTTATTAAATTATTGTCACAGGATTCCTAGTTGTTATTTTTTTTTAATTTGTGTGCACACTCAAACGCACACATACTTAAGCTTGTAGTAAACGGAATGTAAAAAGACACATGCGCATGTGGTTCTAAAGTAATTTTGATGCCCACTACAAAGCCACCATAGCAAGTTCGTGTTGTGTGATGACGACAAAATTACGTCAGCACCACATGCCCATGAGCTTTCGTGTACTGTAGGCTTTACATATTACATTAGTGTATCCCAAAATAAGGGCAAAACTAAGTTTTACTATTCCCCTCGATTTGTTGTCATAGTAAGTTATTGCTTTTTAGTTTATATTTATTTTATAATAATTTTAAGCACTTACCCCTGGAACCATATATGAACAGAATATAATTAGTATTGTGGTTATTTTTCGTCGAACCGTTTATGGGTTTTCATCCAAATTTTGATATTCTAATCAGGCCAAAGTTCATTAAATTTAACTTTCATTAAATCCTCTTTATGAAGAAAGGAATCTTATAACATGAAATTATCAATAGAATATATTTTTGTATGTTCCTGCTACACCATGTTACACTTTTAATGAATTCGCCTTTGTTTAAAGAAGGAGCTCTCAACTATAAGAAGGCAGCAGAATGCCCCATTATAAATCATTCTACATTGTTAATTTGATGTATTTAACTAAATAATTTAATCAAACGAAATCGGAACTGTTCCTTTATTTATTTTCTTAACATAAAAATAATTTGTCATCTCAAAAACCAATCAAAAATGTACGTTTTTCTTCTTGTAGTATTGTTGTTGTTCCTACAACGAACTAGTTACTCGTTTTTTACCAACTCATATAGTGCTGTTGTTGTATCTATAGCAGACGGCGTCACGTTTAAAGCTGTGCATTCGAAATGTCACATATTTCTCATTTTTCGAAGCCTAACAACTAGTAATAGACTAGTCGAAAACCTAACTAGTAACATTACAAAGACATTATAGATTTTTGTATATCTGGAAAACGGAAAGAGCCAGAATTTCCTAATAATGTACAAGAATCGTGGTTATACATCAGCTGCCAAAAAGTGGGAAGGATTGCAGAAGTGTACGTGTCACGAAAAATAGATTTTTTCATCTCTAAAGAAAAAGAAAGAGAAAAACGAAATGGTTCACCAATTAAAGCATTAATCGAAAATAAAATCAGATTTAATTAAAAATGTAATCAAGTGAATTAAACGTGTAAAAGTGTAATCAAGTGAATTAAACGTTTAATGGATTTTATCAATTTGTTTACTGGTGAAAATGGTATTAATTTTTTAATTAATTTACATATTCTTTAATTGAAATCAACTATTATTTTGTCTGTTTATTTATTAAGCATTCGGTTCTTGTCGCACCATGTTAAGGGGTATATAAGATTCGGCATATCCGAATATAGCACTCCTACTTGTTCATTAAACCCACAATTTTTATTCCATATAACAAATAAAAAAAGATTCTCCTTTTCGTATGTTTTCTTTAAGTTTTTTCCGGTTTTATTTTTTAATTTTTTGTCACAGCTTCTGTTTTGTTCAAGAATATTTAGGGGCTACGCGTGTTTCCGTTTGTATTTCCTTATCATTGTTTGGGGTGCAGCTAATGACACTGTACATGCGTGTGCATAAATAAAAGACGGATTATTGATTAAAAAAAATTGATTTGAATTTCTACGTTTGTATATCATTTTTCATTTACAGAATTAAAAGACTGACCACATTTCCGTTTAATAATCAATAAAAGAAATGGAACAAAATCTTTAACGCAGGAGGGATAATGGGGTAAACATTTGCAAGGCTTGAGCACAATGCAATTTAAATAAAAAAAATTCTGGGAATATAATTTTGTGAAGCCAAATATTTTATACAATTTCCCTTGAATGCAGTTAGTTTGTTTCCTTACTTTTGCATATTAAATACAATTTCTTAATTTAATTTTTTTACAAGCTAATGAATATCTAGAAAATCTTTAATAAACTTTCAACAAATTTACCAATGCAGTTGTAATTCTCCCACTGCATTTGCACTGGATTTAGATGAAGTTCATTCAGTCTAACAAGTATGAAATGCATAGCTACAACATTTTGTTGAATGCAACATTAGTGTACATACATACATACATATATTTGTATGGCAGCAGAAGTAACAGCAGCAGGTATCTGATATTAATACAATATTCATGCAATTTGAAATTTAATCTACCATTCAGCATTATTTGTAACAAGATAAGATGAAATTGTCGTAAATGTAGTAAAACGTACTTCTTCTTCTTCTATATAGTTACAATAAAAGTAGAGTAGCTTTAGAAAAAAAATTTTAGTTTTTTTCTTCTATTTCTCATATACTTTTGAATTCAGTCATTCAGCTAGAGTTTCGTTCAAGAAAAGAAAAAAGTCGTATACTCGTAGATAGAAAGAAGCAATTAAATTTAGGTACACAGGGAGAAATTTAAAAAAAAAATTTAGACCATGTAAAATAACAACATGAATTATACAAATTTTTCTTATAATTGTTACTACTTTGGCTTTTACATGTTTTATAGTGGTATACGAGTTGTAGATTATTTTTAAAAATGTTTTGTTAATTATAGATAAGTTATACTGAAAGTATGAAGTACTTGTATGTAGAACAAAGTGCATTTATGAACTTTTAAAATAGGATAGATTTTTTTCGACTTCAATTTTACTCGAATTCGTTTAAACTTTTTAATTTTAGTTATTTCTGTGTTTATTGCACTAACTCTAAATACTTTTTACTTTAACTCGTTTTTAATATTTATATTTTTATTAATTTTTATAATAGTTTAAGAGATTCTTCAGATTTTAGTTCTTTAGTTCAGTAACTGATTTGCATTATTGAATTAACTAACTCTTAAGATATGTTTACACCTGTTAAATATTTGACGTCTCACACGTAACCAGTAGCTTTATTAAAAAAATATTTTCTTTCGCAAAACGTTTGGAAAGTTAAAACATCATTTAATAGTTTTGAGGAACGGGGATATTTACAGAGGCTCTAAGCTCTCTATCTGATATCCACTTGGGAAGAGCTAGAAGCGATTCGTCTGCTTGAAATGTATTTTAAGCTTGAATACAGCCAATGTGAGATGGCGTACAGTATTTAGCAACCTCAATAGCATGCTAGCATAGATTCGTCTTAGGAAGTAGGTGACCTTTGATGACAACTAGTCAATGAAGCTCATCTGTATTATGCCGTGCAACGGCTCACCGGCCTAGAGGTGTGTTGGCAGCCCCAAAATTCGTAAATAAAGGACTTATATATATAAATATAAAAGTTGCTTAATTACAATATACAATTATCTTTTTAGGAAAAAAGTTAAGTGAATCAATAGAAATTGTTAAGAATAAATCTTAAATTTGATCAATTTACTGGTCACCCTTTTTTAGATTTTTTCTTCAAATATTTGTTAGATCTGAATATACCTTTATAGTTTCATATGCCTTACTATTACAGTGCACATATTCTAAGATCAACATATTATGGTTGGGTTTTAACAATGTTTATGTTTGCAGGTTATCATATTATGTTTAAATATGACCATAGTATAGTTAGAATCAACAACAATTTTCCCGAAATCATATGGTCAAAATTAACCGTATTTTGGTCAATATTAACCATAATAATGTTCAAAACTAAACATTTCATGTTCATAATTAACCATAATATGGTCAAAACTTCCCAGAATTTTGACTAAAGTAACCATATTATGGTCAGAATTAACAAAAATATGGTCAATATTAATCATTTATTTATTTCATCAATTTTTTCAATTTGTTTGTTAAGTGTCAAATAATAATCTTATAAAAAAAATCCCCTTTGATTCAAATTCCAGCCTGTGACGACCTTCATTATCATTTGTTCTGTTCTACTAGTTTATTCTACGTAAACTTATGTATTTTATTAATTTATTAAAATAAAATGAATGAGAATTTTAAGCAATCCAAGAAAAATGCAAACAACCAGAAAGTTGTTGCTTTTTAAACATATTATTTTAAATTTAAATTTAAACATACAATATTTTAAAATATTATAATTTCGAACATATTATTGTTATTAAATATTAACCATAACATGTTTGGAGACAACCATAATATGGTTATAGCTTTTGGATATATGAATTTGACTATAATATGATTGCCGTGATATTAATATGGTTAAAGTAACCATAATATGTTTAAATGTATAGTTGTAGCTTTATATTATTGATACATTATATTGTCAAATTCAACCATATTTGAAGTTTCAAGGGAGGTAAACACTTTATTGTAAAATAGAAACAAAAAATTATCAATCGTGAAAAAAGTTTTGTTAAAAACAACAAAAGTTTATTTGTTGCCATTGCAGGGACCATTAAATGTTTTTTTAATCATGCTTCAACCATGTTTTTTCTCTGCGTGTGGATAATGATATAAATTTCTTGTGGAAAGGACATATAAAAATTATATATTTGTATAAGATAAAGCTTTAAATTAAAGCTGTACTTAATATAGTAGTTAAGTTACATTTATAATACTTGTACTAGTATAAGAGTTTTCAATGTTTTTTGTTTTAGACAGTTTTTCTCTCTGTTTATCCATAAACGTTTGCAACAGCATCGATACACAAAAATATATTTGCAATTTTTGTATTTTTTTCCTTTTTTTAATAGAAACTGCATAAGAGATGTACACATAATACTGCAAGATAGAAATAGTGCAAGGGCAAAAATTACCTGTTTTAAATTTTCAAACAAGAGTTTTTTTTACTTATTCTTTAAAGTTGTTTCGGAAATGAAGGGGTTTAAACTTAAAATAAAAAGGGATATAAGAGATGAGACATTGAGTGTGTTAGGAAAAATTTGACAAGTTGATATTAAATGTAAATTGCCAGCATAAAAGATCCCAGTACTTCGTTAGTACTCTGGAAAAAATAAAAAAACACCGAGAATAATTCAAATTATTCTTCTTCATAAGCAAAATAGAAATGGGGTAAAATGCAACAAAAAAATATTATCTAAGATAGTTTTAACAAATTGTTGATTGTCTTAAGATTTGTTTTGAAACTATTTACAATTTTGTTCATTCATTTAAAATTAGGTTAAGAATTGTTTCATAAATATTTTTAAATTGTGTTAAAATTAGACAGAAATTACAATTAAGCCAATTCTAAGTCAGCCAAAAAGTCATCTAAAAAGAATCGGTAATTAATAAATTAAATAACAAACAAGACACTTTAAACAATAATTCAAGCAGCAGCAACCAAAACAACTACAATTGTCATAGAAGAAACTAAAGTGTAACTTTAAGAAATGCGCAGATAAAAAAAAGAAACTAAAAATACCCCAAACAATACAAGCGCTGGATCAAACCTTTGTATAAAAATGGGTTGTTAAATAGGGGAAATATACTACAAACTCGTATTAAAGCACACAACCTGATACCAACTATACAAAAGAAAAGCCTTAACCACGCATGACAAATCATACACGTACATCAACATTTTCTTGTACACACTTGCAATTATTGATGACACTCTTTTGTTGTCTATTGGTTTCGATACAGATACATGACACTACAAACCTTTTGTTGGCAAAACAACTAAAACTACAGTGGTATTAAAAACGGGCCCCTATTAGATAAAAGGCTATACTCGAGTGTTTGTAAATATCCGCGGCAACGATTGTTGTTAACACGTTTTTAAACATATGACAATACAATTAGAAACACATAAGTTGACGTTTTTTTGGATTTGATTTTCGTTACAGTTGTTTTAAGTTCAAAGAGTATTTTGTAGTGGTTTTTAAACTTCTGATTAAGAAAATACACATTCGAAATTTTTAAGGAATTAAAAACATACAAAATATAGCAAATATATGACATAATGAATCAATAGAACTAAAGTCTTTTAAAAACAAGTAAATGACAAATAAAGGGTAATTTACACTATCATACAAGTCCTACGTTTTTTGAGAAAAATGCAACCTTGTCATGATAAGTTATTACTGTGTTTTAAAAATGTTCAAACAATAATTAAATAAGAGATGCATTTTCGTTAAAATATGTAAGACTTGTGTGATAGTATAAAGAAAGCACCCTTAAACAATACGTTGTTCAGTAAAAATCACTGAAAAAAGGAAAAACAAAAATATATTTATTTTTGGTAAATGTAAAATTCTTATACCAGTTAAAGAGTAGTAAGATGATAAAAATATGCAGTTAAAGAGGGGAACTTAATAAAATTTTTAAAGGTAAAAAAGCCAGTGCTAATTTTAAATTCATTACAAACTCTTATACTAATATACAATCAGGCGTGTGCTGGAAATCGAAAACGCTAAACGCAAGAAAATTAGTTTTTAATAAGATTTATGTAATAAAAGAATTTTATGGCAAATATTATACAGATCTTTCTCTATTTAACAGAGTTCCTAACAAAAATTATGAAAACTAGATTTCGATTTCCAGCACACCCCTGAATATAAAAAGTTAAGCAATCAAGAAATAATATTATAAATAAAAGAAAATCTTTAACATCGAAAGATCTTGATTTTTATAAACTCAATAAAAATTTCTGAATCCCAAGAATTTTTTTTTGAATCCTAAGAAAACTTTACTAAATTTTCTTTTTATTTTAATTTATTTTCACAGTAAAAAAGTTGACAAAGTAAGAAGTTAGTACGAATACAACATTTATTAATAACACTTCTACAAAAAAATTAGTAAAACTTTAAATATGTTAAAATTTGCAATATTTTAAATTATATACAAACATTAATTTCGGTTGTAAATGTGAATTGTACTGGAAAAGTAGTTAATCCTATCCTTCTGAAACAATCGCAGCTATGAATCAGTTATTAAAGGTTTTCTTGAATAAACTTTTTGCCTTTATGGAATCCGGCTTATCTGAGACAATTCTCTCGGGCTTAAAATATTAAAAATAAATGCTCCAAACTATTAAACAACTCTGGATCTTCTATTGATTATTAAAAATATGCTGTAAGCCGAGCTGTATATTTTGAGAGCTAATAAATCATGCTATACACTTTACTTGAGTAAAATAAAAAATAATATTAAATGTGATTCCAAATCATTTTACAATATTATTAATGCAACAAAAAAGAACAAGTTTTTCTGCAGTGATTCAATTTAATCAAAATCAATTTTGTTATGTAACTTGTATAAGAGAATGTTCGTTGGCGTTTAAATTACTTGATTAATCGTTTACTTCAAGGGGTTATTTTTAATTGAAATTGATTTTATTTTTAATTAGTGCTTTAATTGAAAAAAAAACGCGAATTTTTTTTTTCCGTGCAGCCACCTTGGATCGTTATTGTTCTTGCTTTTTATGAATGATTTGCCTGGATTTATAAAGTTTTCTAATGATCGTATGCATGCTGACAATGTAAAATTTTTTTTACTTATAACCGAGTGTTAGATCATTAACTTCTTTAAAATGATCTTATTTCTTTTTATGAATGGTTTAAAACAAGCTTAATGCAGCTAAATGTTAAGATGTGAAAGCTAATGCGTTGTACAATAAATAATTAAATTACAGCAAATTATTTCATAGCATGTATTCAATGTAATGTAGTTGAATACTTCTTTGATCTTGGAATTCTACTTAACACTTAACTAAACTTTATATCGCATATAACGTTTATTATAAATGAAGCTAGAAGCACAACAATTTGTAAAAAGATGCGATATTAAAAACAGTTATATTTGTATAACAGTTTGATAGAACAATTTTAGTAAAAGGAAAAAAAAGACACGAAAGGATAACAACTAAAATATTCATTATAAAAATGAAAGAACAAGGAGAAGTTGCTATACACAGTTTTATATTGGACTAACTTAAATGAATATCAACCGTATAAGAGAAATTTCTTACAGAGCTTTAATGCTAATAGTGAAATAAAAGTCGGAATGGTTTTAAAAAACAATATCTCAAAGTCTTATAGTAGACTTTCAAGTTTACAGTTTTGAATTTTTAAATCGCAACTTGGTACTTTTGACCATGACAGTTGAATCTTTCCCGTCCGCTTTTATTTCGTAACACCCTTTTCCAACTAACTTGAGTAAATGTCATTTTTCCATCTCGTACATTTTTTTTTTTTTTTTCAAAAACACGACAAGAAAAAAATGTTTAAATAAAACATCCTCTTGAAAAAATTGTCTTTAGGTCGTGAGCTTGTTTTCTTTTTTCTGTTTCTTACTTGTGTTACTTGTCTGTTTTCATTAAGAAACAGAAGAAGAAACTGGCAAAAAAAAATTGTAGTCTATTTTTGGGAGACTGCAGAAAAAAAACGGAAAAAATAATAAAGAGAAAAGAAATACAAGAGCAGAAAAGGAAAGAGCACAAACTTGAAAATGCAGAAGAATTTAATGTTGCATTTCAGGCTGCACTACTTATACAAACACACATCCAGTTATACATACTGAAAATAATTTTTATTATTTTTTGTAAGTTTTCAGTGTAGTAGCAATTTAATTTCATTTCTATTTTTTTCACAACTAAAAAATAACAACGACAACAATCTTGGTGTTTCAAAAAAAAGAAAGAAGTCTTACAACATCATGCTGCCAGTTTAGTCTTCATGATTTTGATGGTTTTTTTATTGTTGCTGCTGATATTTTGCTAAGTTGTAGTTATTGTTGTAGAAGTTGAATATCATTTTTCTTTTCTTGCTTTCGTCTTTTTTTTTTTTGTTTTTCTTTTTTTTTTTGCTACTAATAGTTATCAACTGTAGTATTTTGTTAAATTTTTTAGAGATTCATGTTACTTAACAATTTCTTAGATATATTTTCGTTTAACATTTTTGTTCTTCTTATAGTATTCGTACAACATTTTTTCTTTGCCAAGTTTCTTGCTTAAATACAAAGATAAGTAAACAAAGTTTATTAATATTTAAATAGACTTAAATGAAGGAAATGTATACATTTTTATAATTCAAATAAAATATGTTTGTATATTAGAATAGTTAGTTCCGTTAGAAAATAGATCATTAAGAAATTTAAGGAAAGGAAGTTGAAAAAAACTAAAAAGTTCTTAAATAACTTTATATGATTTTTTTAAATTTAGCAAGACTAATACGATTATAAGAGTTAAATTCTATCTTAAAATACTATTTAGCCGATAACTGTGTATAAAAAGCATAGATTTGTATGAGAAAAATTTAAGATTACGAAAGTGTTCCAAAAATTAAGTTACAAAGCAATACGTTTTTAGACACTGGGGCGCTCCTTAGATTGATTTTTTTGGTGGGGGGAGGGGTTGAAACAATTTCTTTTTAAACTGCAAACCCCTGATGAAAGTTTTTCTTCCTCTGACAGTGACCAAACCTGAGGTGCTTGGTTTTTTAGGCAAGCAATTAAATAAGCGTAGCGTAAATCTTATACAATTACAAAAAGAAACTCTTTTTTATATTTATAACACAATAACTCTTTAACTGGTATAGAAACATTGTGTTATACAGTAGCCAAGTCTTCAGATCTGGCTTCTAGATAGTTTAGGAACAAACTGAAAGTTTTTAAGAAAATTCTTATACAATTATACTATGAATTTTTTTGTTTTTTTCAAGAAATAATAATAGTAGTGGTTTTTTTATATTTATTAAGAAAAAAATTCATTACAAAGAAAAATGTTGCCTCAGCTTCAATTGGAGGTTGTGAGGCGAATAGTTTAATTTTAAATGGTAGTAAAATATATGTATTGGTTCCTTTAGTTAGAAGCATAGGGCCTTAAAATGATTCAGTTGGTTTGAGATGACTATATGATTAGGCCGGTACATCCGAACTGGGGCTGCCAGTAAGACCTTCAATAGGGCAGATCGGGTTTTTAAGGCGAGCCCGCTTGCAACAAGTTCCGAGGCGTGCTGCGAGATGCCGCTTTCATGAAGAACAGAAGCAGGCCAATGGTGACTATTGGTTATTTTAAGGCGCCAATAACTCGCCTGGACATTCCATGCACCGTAGGCCTTAGTACTTCTTGCGAGTTCGGTGCCACCCGGAAACCCCCTTGATACTCACCACTTTGAAACGCTGATTGACCGCGGCCGCATTTTAAGCTGCTCAGTTATAAACGGCATTATCCACTATCCGCAAAATGTGAGCGCGCTCGGTAACACTCGGCCGTGATTCCGTAAGCAGTAGAATAATTAATTCTCTTTAATAAAACCACAAGTTTCATTTTGGTGCACTGTCTTTCCACTTCCGATAGCGGAAATTGCAGCAAAATAGAAATTATGTTTGATGATCTGAAAATTTAAACTAGTCAAAGAACCAGATTTAGTTTTTAACAACGAAAAAAGGTGTTTTATCAATAACAATTTTAATTAATTTTCATGTTGTAAAATTCCTTTCTTCATAAAAAAATAATTTAATGAAAATTAAATTTGATGAACTTAAGTCTGATTGAAATATTAAAAATTTGGATTAAAACCCATAAATAGTTCAACTAAATAACCACGATTCTAATAATTGTTAAAGCTAAGGCACGAGCTCTATGTGTACATTTGTCCTTCAAGTTGTGCTGAAAAAGGTCAACAAGAAAAAGAAAGACAAAATGAAAAAACAAAAAAAAATGTACTTTGGACTTCAAGAAGAATTCTTGACATAAGTACGGAAAAAACAGAAGTTAGGAAAAACATGTAAAATCAATTAAAATTGATAACCAGCCGCCTGGGTTCGAATCTCAGGTCAGTCAAGAATGGATGATTATCAATAACAATTTTAATTAATTTTCATGTTGTAAAATTCCTTTCTTCAAAAAAAATAATTTAATGAAAATTAAATTTGATGAACTTAAGCCTGATTGAAATATTAAAACTTTGGATTAAAAACCATAAATAGTTGAACTAAATAACCACGATTCTAATAATTAAAGCTGTTTTATGCAAAGCAGCTGCAAAAAAAAATTTGTTTAATTAAATTCTGAAAATACAGTAAATACTATTTCTTGAAAAGATGATGACAAAAGTGAATAATAAACATTTCAGGAAATTTTTTAAGTAAAGAAACGTCAATTCTATTCAAAGAAAACAATTTTTTTCAAAAAGGAATTATAAGTTTTTGTATAAAGTGAAAGTGACCAGAAATTATAAATTTTTCTTTTGACTATAAAGGTAAACATCCGTAGAAAGGAAACGTGTTTTGTCATTGGCAGGAATCTTTTTGATTAAAATCAGATCCAGGCTGTCAAACGATTCTGGAAATATTTTGTTTAAATAATTTTACTATTTTAGTTTTTTGTCAGGGCTGTTGGTTTTGCATATGCAGAACTTAGATTAATTATAATCTTGCCACTTTCTCGGCAAACAAAAATGTTTATTTATTTTAAAGAGTCCTCTACTAGTATAACAGCAAAATATCACCACAAGGGATTTCTAAAAAAAAAAAATTGGAAAATGGAACAATTTGAACCAAAAAGGTATCACGTTGTACAGAAGCAATAATTCTGTTTGAAATAAAACTTAATTTAAAATAAGTTTTGTACACTTTTATGTTTTGTCGATTTCTACTTCTAAAAAACATTCAAAGTATTTTAATTTATTGTTTCGACTTCATGTTCTTTCTGTTTCAAGTTTCTCAAATTTAATTAACTAAGTCAAACTACAAAAATGGAAACAAATCATAAACTATCAATAATATGTTGTTGTTTTTTTTTTTGTTTGATATGCTTTTGATTTTTCATTTTGTAAAAAAAAAAAAACATAATACAATCCTTGGCGGAAATTGATAACGGAACATGACGCAAATACACTGACAAACATAATATCACACAGGCAGACAGTAACAAATAGATAAACACTCAGAGTAACAAACAGAAAAGTAGGCTGCTAGAATGGCAGGATAATAAACAAACATACACTGACAAATAATCTCTTTTCCGCCTATGACACATATGTATGAACTTTGAATATAAAATATACACTCGCATAAGAAGAAAGCAAACCTACAATATCCAAACATTTATACATATTTGTAGTCTCTTACACAAATAAACAATACATTTATTTTCCATCATTTTTGATTTTAAAACTGTATCAGACTGCAACGAAATAACACATTCGTCGAGCTCTACCTCAATTTTATATTGAGAATGAGTACGATGTACTAAGCATTTGTTTTATAAGTAATTTTTTTTTTTCAACAAAATTAAACATACAAACACGTACTTTTATACTGTTGGATATCAATACGTATATACATTTATATTTCATTTTCTAGTGCTGACAATACAAATGGATTTGCAATGATTTATTATCGTTTTAAATTGAATTCAAACAGGAAAAAATTGCAAAAAAAAACATATACAAAATTAAAAAAAAAAATGAAAAATTATAGAAATAATACTGTAAAAGGAAACCTCTATCAAGCAAATGCAAAAAATCAACAACAACAATATGATTTAAATCAAATATAAAATAAGAGGAAACAAATGTATACAGAAAATTATAAAATAATAAACAAAATAGTGCAAAACAAGTTGGAAATATAGATATGTAACAAATAATCTGGATACATGAGTAAAAGAAATCAAAGAAAAAGGAAAAATAAATCAAACTATAGAAAACGGAAACGGAAATCAAAGCCTTTTTTTTTTGTAATTATTTCTTAAAAAAGGATCGTATGACATACAAACATTTTTAGACCAGAAAAATAACTATTTAATGTATTAGGTTACGTATAAATTGCCAACCGTAAAAGAGTTTATATAAAAATCCATATTTTTTAATGCATAAAATCAATTTTTGCTTATAAAATATTTAAACATCAATCACTTCTTTACAAAATATTTAAATACTTAGTACTTACCTAGTTGACCATTGTGTGTCATTATAAATACATTTACAGGCGCTCCTATCTTCTGAGCTTCTTCTCCAATTCTTAACGTTGCGTTTAGAAAAGTTTTCCTGAACTTGGTCCAACGGAGTTTTGGTCGTCCTTTTTTCAGTCTTCCCTCGGCATTAAATCCAAACGAATTTTTTGCTGGAGCATCGGCATTCATGACAGAGCAGAATTTTTTCCTAAAACATCTTTGCATAACCGGCAAGGATTTTCACCATTTTGGTAAAAGAATTCTGGTTTTTTATAGTATCCCTAGAAACGTTTACATAAAATTTTATAAAATATGTGTAAAAATGTTTGGGTGATTTTTTTTTTCTTAAAATTTGCTTTTTTTTATTCGTAAACGAAAAACAGCCCCAAAGTAAAAATTTTAATTTTATTTGGAGTCATTTTTCATACCTTGATATTGGCCTCATTTTTCATTCCACTTAAAATGCAAAAACAGCCTAACGAAAAAAATTAAAAATAACCCCACAAAAACTGCTCCAAAATTGCGTGTTGTTGTGCTTCATGTAAAAAATTTAGGGCCATATTTCCTGGGGTCATTATGCGCACCGCCGTGTTGGATAAATTTAAATACTCTGGCTTAGTAACCCGAAAACATCGCCGTTGTCCGCGAGAGTGTGCAGGCAGCTTGTGGCACTTTAAATATTCTGCACGAAAGATTTGGGGGCATGGTGACGTGGATGTGATGTAAAATCGTACGATTTGACCACGTTAGAATTTTTTGTGGCGTTTTCTTAAGTTGCAGAACTCATTCAGCACTTGGTTTGTACGATACCGATATTTTTCATCTACGCAAATTTGCCCATATATCTTGCTAAGTATTTTTCTCTCGAACACTCCAAGAACCACTTCGTCTGGTTAAGCAAGTACCCATGTATGTGCGCCGTATATTAACAAGGGAAGTATAAGTTTCTTGTATAGTGTTCTTAAATTGCCTGTTTATCCCAGACTAGTATCTTATAGAAAGTATAATTCCGAGCTATACAAATTCATCTTCTATCTCGAAGTTGAAATTACCAGCGTTCACAGATCGTCTCGTAAATTCTCTATTCGTTGACCCCATCAACTTAGTTTTGTCCTCGTTTACTGCCAAACTAATTTTTGCTGATTCTTTATCTACCTTTGCAAAGGCAGCAATGACATCTCGCAACATTCGTCCCATGATGGTGATATCATCGGCATATGCGAGCAGCATGTGGCTTTTGGTCAATATTGTGCTGTTTCTATTAGCTACCGCGTCACGTACGACATTTCTCAGTAAGATATTTGGATAGATCGCACGACAGGCTGTCGCCTTGCTTTAAACATTGTTAGTGATTTGTTATTAGCTAAAGTCATCGCACACAATCTGATCAGCTATGCAGATATGCCGAATTCAGACATGGCTTCAATCAGTTTTGCACGTATCGGACTTTCAAATGTGGGTTTCGAATAGGGGATAATTGTCCATAAAAAAGAAACTTTTTCACAAAAAAATCACTTTTTACAAAAAAGTCAAATTTTTCACAAAAAGTTAAATTTTCACAAAAAATTTTTTTAAAAGGTCTTCACAAATTGTCACTTATTTTCAAAAGATAATTTTTTTTACAGAAGGTCGATTTTTAACAAAAAGTATATTTTTCAAATATGAGCATTTTTTCACAAAAAATTATCTCTTTCACAAAAATGTTTTACAAAAACAATGTGACAGTAAAACTATAAAAATTAATTGTATGTCAATTCTTTTAAGAAAATTAATTTAAAAACTTTTAGGGCTTAACATTAGGGCAACAAGATATGCAGCGTTTGAAATTAAAACATCCGATATAAATTTCTGTAGAAATCAACAAAAAAAATCACAAAATATTTTTGATTTTTTTTTTTTTTGCTTTCAATGTCGTTTTTCGAGTTGCGTTTTACACAATTACAGCCTTAATTTAAGTGTATGTTATAATTTTTAATAAACAGAAAGTGTTGCCTATATAAAGGATGAAATTTTATATCGCTCCTTTATTGCAACATATCTCAAAAAATCAAAAATGTTCGGCTACTTAAGCAAAAGTGTTCCTTCATAGCTTCTTTATATGTAAAAAAATCAGAATTATATCCGAAACTGAACCGAAGTTAGAGCAAAATAGAATTAATTAAATCTGTATGTACGATATGAAAACTTTAATCGCATTTTGCCAAGTATGTTTTTTTTGAGATATAACTATTTTGCAATAAACGAGTGACATCTTAATCATTTATACTTTATTAAATTTACGGATAATTCACTAAACTTTCTCTTGCTTTTTTAATCATATTGCTTTTCTCCTCAAGGCATATTTACTACATCATGATCATTTCGATTTGTTTTGTGTTTCGTGTTTTGTTCTCTGCTGTCGATAACAACACTTTACTTTAACATTTTATAATTTTTAACCGTTAACCTTATTTTTGCTCTACCGCTATTGTCTGTTCTGGGGTAAACAAACCATGTTCTTATTTACACAAAAATAATAAAAAATAAATGCATCAAAAAAAAAAAAAAGTTAAATGTTAAATAAAATAAAAAAATACTACTTGAATAAACTACAAATGACAAAAACAATGAAAATGCCAAGTGTCAACTTTACAATGCCAACGAGAATGAATGAAAAAAACAATGACTGCTGCCACCAGGACAAGAATAGCAGCAGTAAAAACTGCATGTAACATATTCATTGTGTGTCGGTTTTAATATCTGTTTATATGCATAAAAGTGTTTAATTCCAAAAAATGTTGTTGGTTTTTTTTGTGCCTTTTTGTTGGTATTTTTTCTTTTCGTTTTTGTTTAATTTTTTGTTTTTTGTTCAAGTCTGTTTTTTCCTCTGTATGTTATTTTGTTGTTGTTTGTAGTATTTATCACACACTCACACACACACACTCACACCAATACAAAACAGCTTTGAAACTTACAACTACACACGATTTTACATACAAACACCTATTCAAATTTACCACTGCATAAAAGCTCTATGATTGTTTTTGTGTGACTGTAAAGTTTGTACTTCTGTGTAAGTTGGCTTTGAATGTGTTGATAATATTATTTTAATTTCACGCCAGACACGTTTTAATATAAATATTGCATAAAAGTAATAATAGCAAAAACAAGAGCGACAAAAACTTATAAAAGAAAAACAACAACAACATATAACTATATAACGCAACAAAAATCCACACAAATATAAAAAGTATTAAGCATAAAAGCTTAACACATACAAACGAGCTTAAAATACTACCTCGCACAGGCAGATCGTGTGTTTGTTTATGTTTTTTAAAAAATAAGTTTATATGAAATTAAAGATACCGTAACTAAATTGACTACTGGAATCTAACAAGATCTGAATTTAACTTTAACGGAAGTAAAACCGAAGCTACAACATGAATTTAACCAAAAACTTAACCAAATAGAATCTGGGAATTTATTTCTCATGGTGAGTAACAAGCAAAAAATTCTGATAGTACATAGAAAATATTGAAGGAATGAGGCAATTCAAGTATGAAAGCTTTATAAATTGTTATTGGACTTAGAATACACACATTCATATAATTATACAAATTTATACAAAAATTTAACTCGACTAGAATCTGAGCTTCAAAGTAGAACTGAACTAAAACTAAAATTTAACTAGAACTGAACTAAAACAAAACTACAACTAAACCGGAACAAAGCAAGAAATCAACTGTAACATTTTTATATATATTTATTTACTGATGATAGATAGATAATCATTCAAAGCAAATTTCGATCAACCAAAGTGGAAAAATACCGCTTGGTTTGCAGATTGACTGCCAACCGTCATCAATGGACATGTCAAATCAGCCAGTTCGAGAACGTGGGTACAATTCCCCGGTCAACCAAGAATAAAAAATTATCAAATTCCTTTCTTTAAAAAAATAATTTAATGAAAATAAAATTAATGAATTTTAGCCTGATAAAAATATGAATATTTCGATTAAAAACCATAAACAGTTTAAAAAATTACTGAAATAAAACAGGGTCCTGTTACAAATCTACAAGTTAAATACATTAGAAAAGCAACAATTTCACAATTTTTTTTTTCAAATGTAGATTAATTGTTGATTTGTAACTTGTAGTTTTAAGAAACAGGGTCCAGAACTAAACCTAAGCTAGAACTGAACTAACAATTAACTAAAACTGAACTTTAAATGAAGTATAACTGAACAAAAAATTAACTAGAACTGAACTTAACCTGAACTGCAAGTAGAACTAAACGAGCTGGTGAACTAAAGCCTAAAACTTAAACTTAAGTAGATCACAAACTAGAATCAGAAAGCTAAAGGAATTATTTGTTAACTGGAAGCCTAAGCATTCTCCTTGCCAAAAATCTTAGTTGTTTTTATGGCAAATGATATTTTTCAAAAAAAAAACCTCTACATTAACAGCACTGTCTCAATGGATGGATTTAATTGAAATGTGTAAATAAGTTTTTGAATTTTTTTTTCTTTTATTCATATTTATAAAAAAAAATATTCTCTTTTTATCGTAAGGGATTTAAGTTTTATTTGTTATAAACACAAACCATGTGTATACAAATAATGGTCTTAAATTAAAAGTTTTTATTTAAATATTTATATAAAATACATGTTAAAATTTACTACAATTACACGTTTGATGAGTTTTATAAAGCAAAGGCAACAAAAACTGAAAATGTCTCTTTTCTTTTTTACTTGCAGGTGATAAAACTCCTCCTGGTTTTCCCGTTATAACACAGGGTCCTAGTACGCGTGTCATCGAAGTTGGTCATACGGCAACAATGCAGTGTAAAGCGATTGGTAATCCCACACCAAATATATATTGGATTAAGAATCAGACAAGAGTTGACATGAGTAATCCACGGTATTCGATAAAAGATGGTAAGTGTAAAAGAAGAAAATTATATTCTTGTTTTGTGTTGAAAAATATACCATGAGATAAGTTTTGTATAAGAAATTAAAGATAAATTTTAGAAAGAAAACAATTTAGTATTGCGACAAATTACTTATCAATTAAATTAAAATATTAAAGCATACTTTTAAAGGTAAAAAGCGACTTTTAAACTGATCTTTTTTTTAAAAAAGAGGACTTTGAGAAAAAAATGTGCGACAAGTTTTATCAGTGTAATTATATAATAAAGCTTAATTAGTAAAGCATGCTTTAAGGGCTGTTTAAATTTGCTTTCCTTTTTTTCGAAGTTTTGTTTTGGATATTTTTAAAAACATATTTTGTTTGTGATATGTTTATGTTGTATAACTATACACATATGTAAATTAATTAATAAAGCCTGCTTTAAAAGTTCATTGTAAATTTATTTCCCTAAAATCTTAGTATACTTTTAGGTTAGTTTAAAGGTTTCTTTATTTTCTTTCACATTTTGGGTCTTAATAATTATAATAAAAATCTCTTTCTTTAGCATAATACCTTTATTTTCCATTTTAGTTCAAGCATATCCCTTTGGCCCTCATTGTTTAATAATCTATTTTAATATTTGTCAAATAAACGTTATAACATTTAACAATCTATCAAGAAAACATAAAAGAAGACCCCTTAATTTAACAAATTTTACTTCAGAAAAACACAACGAAAACAAACAAGTTACAACTTTATTTTTTTTTTCTTGCAACCAAACTTTAAATCTTTTTGCCTTGATTTTGCTGTCTTAACTACATTTTTTTTAACCACCATTCACTCGTTCGCCAGCATTATCAGCAACTTTATTTTCCTAAATATTCTCCAAAATAAAAATAAAAAGTGTGCAAAAAATTGTTTGTCCATAAAATAAGATGATTAAAGACTCTCCAAAGAATTTTATGTACGTATTTAGTTAACGTTTTTCATTTAAGGGCGGAAACGGAAAGTTGTGCCATGCTGGGCCAAACGAGACAATAAGAAAATAAACTCAATAGCAAACACACACACATAAACACATTCATTTATTTATTTATAGAAATGGCATTTTCTTAAAGATAATATTTTATAAAAAAAAAAAAACATTAAAAATATGAACAATGTCTATAAAAAAAAGTTTAGATGGGGGCAAACTTAAAGTGACCAGCAGGGGTCCAGCAAGGGGAGTTGTCGTGGGACGAGACAACAAAGTTACAACGAGATGCAGATTATTTAAGTGACATTGTTAAAATAGCAACAAAGTAGTAGTTTGGCTATAAGGTCAAAGGGTATTTGATGTAAGAAAAATTGTTAAAAAATTTAACATAAAAATTGTAAGACAAAGTTTGCTTATGCAAAATGGAACAAATATAAAGGGGTTTTTTTAGGATATAACTTTTACACTATGCTCACTTCTTACCATTTTGGACAGTATACTATGGCAAATTATGATATGTATAACGATTTAGGCTTGAACAACGCTACAAGATTCTGTTTTGCGATGGGTGTCATTTTTGCCTTAACTTGCTTAAAAACAAACTAAATTGCCGCATATGAACTGGGGTACATTCACAATAGATCCTATAGACTCCATTACATCCAGCAAAATGCACTATTTGGTTTGACGCACAGCTAGTGTAACTGTCGATATAGAAGACTACAGCACATTTTAATATAGTTTTTATTGAAAGACATAAATGACGGGTATGCGGGGACGCCATGCTGTTAACTTACTGAAATATATTGGCGATACTTGCAGACAAGTATAAAGCTTCGCGGGATAAGCTTAGGAAATTAAAAAAATAAAAAAAAAAAAAAAAAAAAAAAAAAAAAAAAATATCGGGAAATGTTCCTGTCAATTTGCCTCCAAGGTCGTCCAGTTAAAGACCTCTAAATGATTTTCTGTAGGACTACCTGAGGTCACTGCTTTGTGCTGATAAACCAGCAACCATTGAAGCCTTTCATTCCAGCATTATTTTTCTTATGATAATCTCGCAAAGCTATACGCTTGTCTGCAGGAGATCAGAGTCTCTGGCGGCAATCGAACCCACAACCCCCGCACTGATAGACGGGCTCACTACCAGCTGACCTACCTCGGCTATTCATGAACTACGGCCAACGGTGCTTGAAAAAGTTGCCCAAAGCCGTGATGCGGTACCCATACACCCTACATAGTTTTCAAATGTTAATGACATGGAAATTTAAATTAATTTAAAAACAGCCTTTAGAAATACAATTTTTTAGATATGTATAGACTTTTTGTTCTTTTTGTAAAATTTGGAAATTTAGAAAATTGTTTACTACATTTCTAAAATTTTCACAAAGAAAAATATCCGAATTTACAATTAAAAGGATTGGCAAAATTACGGCATTTGATATCAATCAAAATTTCTATTTAAATTGTAATGATATCGAATACAGTAATTTGGTCGAAGTCTAACGAACGTTTTGCTGTCTAAATTTAACAGTCCGTAAACTTAACAAAACATAAATTCATTTAAAGACCCCGAAGCATTGTTACTACCACTTAAGGATAATTTATACGTTCCAACAAGTCTAACGTATTTTGAGGAAAATTAAACCCTATCATGATAATTTGTTATTGTTTTTTGGAAATATTTCAATCAATAATTATTTCAGGGAAGCATTTTCGTCAAAATACATACGACTTGTGCGATCGTCTATACACCCCTTTAATAAGATCTTAATATCATGGAATGGACCCGTGTAGTTGCTGCCATTTACAATTGATAAAGCCCTTACAAATAAACAGGGTATAAAAAACTGCAGTCGAATTCAAAAACTGTCGAACAAAAACCGAGAATTTGTGTAAAACTTTTCGCTTTTTGAGTTGGTTTGACAGCGACAGTTTTTAAAATGCTGCAAATAACACGACTTATGTTCAACAATTGAAAGTCGAAGAACAAAAATTTGCGTTCCTTAAAGTCCCAAGTCTTCCAGAATTTTATTTCAAACTTGTAAACGTAACCTGTTACACGAAATTTCATTGCAATTTTTAAATTATATTTGCACAAAATTTATTTAAAAAAAAATTGTAGATTTTCATTACTAAAATGTAGTAAATTAACACTAGAAACCTCATAATACTTAAATATTTAACTTGTTGAAGCCCCTTTTCTTACTACTTAACTTTTTTATTCACCTCTCCTCCTAATTATATACTTCATTTTTAGCTATTTAACAATTAAACCTAAAATGTTATAAAGTGTTGTTGCAAAAAGGTCAATTTAATAATAACTTGTACAAAAGTTTGCTAAACTCAAAGTAACAATTGTTCTCCTTTTTTTTATTTAAACCTAAAAAGCTTTAAATGAGTTTATTATTTACAGCCCGAAAATATGCCTTAATTTATAAAATGTTTAACTTTATCAATTATAATTAATTTCTTCGACTTTTTAATACATATAACAGTAGATTCTTTTTTGGTTTAGTAAAAATTAATTTCCAAAACGTTTTCTTTCTTTTCTGTTAAGGTTTTTAATAATAAAAAAAAATGATTTGGCTTGCAGAGAAACTTTAAAGTTTGGTATTAATTACTTTAACCTCGCCAAAGTATGCTGCAACATATTTCTTTCATTATAATAATATTCATAGTGTTTCCTTTTTTATCCTTTTTTTTTTTGCCTGAAAAATATTATTTTCACAAAAAAGCTAATTGAATAAAGGCAACCAGCAAAAAGGAAGACCTTAAATATTTCTTTAGCAAGAAAAAAAATAGAAAGGAAACTTTGCTAGCATGTCTGTTTGTGTCTTTAAGAGAGAGAGAGAGAGAGAGTGTGTGTGCTGTAGAAACCTCTTAACATGACAGGAATTTTAAATAAAAATTGTTTTTTCTTTCGTGCTAGACTTTTTCCACTCATTTTTGGTCTGGGCTGCCAATAATAAAGTCAACTAAGAAAATTCCATTTCTATGTTTTACCAGGAATATTAAAAAATATATTAATAAGCAGAGGATAAAAGCGTGAAGGATTCCTGAAAACAGCCACGTCTTATACTTGTAGATGTTGTGTGTTTTATGTATAATTCATAAGTTAAAGCTTACTTCCGTAACGGCGATAACTTTGTTTTCATTGGCAAAAAACTACAGTTTGTTACAAACGTTTGTTATACTTCCGTTTCCGCTAGAGACTCATGCTGCTGCTTTTGATTCTGAAGCTGAAACTGTTGTTGTTTGTTTTGCTGCTATCTTTTGCGTTGTTTTCCCTTAAGATTCGCAGGTTTTATGGGAGGCTAGAGCACATGACGCTAGAAAAAAGAACCAAGAAATATTTTCACGACTCGTTTAAGACATTACCTGGCCTGCATATTAATTGCGTATAGAAATGCTATAATAACTAAATTATGTATTATAACGTTGGAAACAGAAAACGAAGACGCAGAAAAGGCACTTAGCAACAAATGAAAATTAGTAACATTTGTTCCATTTACAGATTTTATTACCTAAAGGTTTTTTTGCATTTCATTTAAGTAAAACCATAGAAATAACAAAGACAAAAAAGGTTTATTAAACATTTTCAGCTTTAGAGGAATTTTAAGTTGCTAGGAATAATGCTAGGAATTCTTTTTATTCTCAAATCCTAGCAGTATGCTACAAGAACCTGATTGTTAAGTTAGAGCTTTTTCTGAAAAATATTAAAGATGGTAAAGAGAAAAAATTAAATAGAAATAATTATGACAGCGCCATTTCGATCTTAAAAGAAATATGCAGTGATTCCAACTCCTGCGACATTTAACACGTAAAGACATATGAAAAACGGACTTTTTCTAAATTGCAAAAAAAGAACAGAAAATATTCTAAAATTACTTTAGTTTTTTTAAGCGCATAAAGAATTAAAATATATTTTTAAGTAAAATCTAACCGCCATATTCACAAACATATTTTTAATTTAATAAATATTTACTAAACAAATTATTTTTTACTTAATAAAATTTTGTTTCATTTAGTAATCCTTTATAAACAAAAGAATTTATTAAAAAATATCTCGTACATTCGTACAACTGAAGTTTTAGGTGGCATTTACAGTCTTTAAAATATGGCCATTGTTAAAAAATATTTCAGTTCTTCGTCATTTCCGACCAAATATTATAAATCGCTTTATATTATAATAAGTTAAGTTTTTTTTATTTCGTTATAATAATTTTTAAAGCCTTTGTGAGCAGGTACTTCTCAGTTTGAGCAACCACGATTAGCTGGTTTAAGATACTCAAAGTCTCTCAACTGTAATTATTCCGCAGCAAAAGCAACAAGGGGTAAATCGTAATAAAAATAACAAAGGGGATCTAAGTTTTGTACAGTACTTCCAAAAATTAATTGCATTGAAATATTTTGCAGGCAAATTAAATCTTAATACGAACATAATTTGATGGATTTGGAAAACAGTTTATTTCGGAAAGAAGTTTGTGTGAGGATTTTGTGAAATTTTAGACCGATGCTTACCATTTACATAGAATTTTGTCCTTAGGGAAATAAAAATGTTTTCACCAAATTTTATCAAATTATCAACAAAATTGCAACTTGAACATTGCGCGCATGGCCTACATGAATAAACAATCAGCCAGTTGGACGGATGGACGTCGTTTTATCACTTTAAAAAGATATTTTGAGCCGATCGTTATACTAAAATATGAGTCAGATTTCCATGTTTTACACACATTGGCACACACGCATGTAATTAGTTTTTCCACAATTTTTGCTTATGCATAAAATTTGTTAGTTTAAAATTGCATTTATCTTTAAAGACAACCTGCTTTAGCTTACAATTCTGGAGTGACAATTGAACGTAGATAGTGAAATTGAGGCAATAAGTTCGGTGTACAGAACGACATTTAAAACAGAAAAGTCGTCTATAAACAAGAATTAGAAAAAAATGTTACTCACTACGGAAGCATTTAAGGGCATTTAAAAAACATTTAATATTTAACATGTATTAAAATATGCTTTAATAGCGTTAAATATGCGATATTAATCTAAAAAATGCTACAAAAATACTTCTTTTTTCTAAAATATGAATACAAAATGCTACAAAGGCTAAAAATAAGCACTAACAAATCGATGCCAAAAGTCATAAAAACCTCTAAAACGGATAAATATACGGTTTGTGCTTTCAATGGTCGCACAAGGAGAAACATGCAATTGCATGTTTATGGTTTCCCTGTTTATCACAAAATTGTTGATTTTTCCACCTATAAACTTACTTTATAATTAGTAAATGCTAATTGCTATCATATTAAAATTATTTGCTGTCAATCTTTTTAATGTTTAAAATGTCAAAAATTGTATCAAACTCTACGAAATACATATATAGCATACTTTTAGGGATAATAGGAGCTTAAAATCAAGGATTAAACAAATGCTGAAAACAGTGAAAGAAATTATAAAGAAATTTCAATAGACGAAAAAAAAGAAATCTTATATATTAATATTACATTAAAAATTACTTTGATAAGAGCTTAAAATATTTCAAGATATTTGCAAAAATTAAAAGTAATCACAAACGGCATTTTATTTTTATGTTATTAAATCTTGCAGCCTATTTTAAGGCTTACATTAGGAAATAACGATAGATTATTTATTTATAAAACTAATCAATTTAAATTCCTTTAAATATAATATTATACAATTTAAACTCATTTAGCTTTAAATTTCTCAAATTCTTATTAAAAATTTAATAATAAAATTCTGTCAACATTCACATGACTGTACATTACTGTAGCATTCCTTTAGGCTTTAATTTTTATTGTAATTTTATGCCTACTTTGTGTTGCTCTATGACTTAATTATCAGTTTCTGTGTTTGCTGTACAACAACTTTTCTAATTTAATTAATAATAAACACAGCATAACTTTTTTTCTCTAAAGCGCTTAAATACGGAAAATTTGTTTTAATTAAAACCCTGAGTAAATTTTATTAATAAAAAGTAATATGGAATTTGTGCAATTGAAGGTTTTGACACTTGTTTAAGTGAGCTTCATCAGAAAAGTATAATGAAAAAATAGTTGAAAATGACAGATAATTAATTGCTTTAAAAAGAAGGGAATAATAGAAATTAAATTTCTATTTGCAAAAATAAAAGAAAGAAATCCTTATTTGAAGAGTAAATAAAAAAAAAATGTAAAAAATTATAATTGCTAAGTGACCTCTATCTAACTAATTTGAAATTGTTTTTAAAAAGCTTTGTAAGAACGGAAATAATATTCATAAACTATTGCATACTTTTAGGCTAAAAACACTGGTTTTTGAAAACGTGACTTTTGGTGAAAAGAATGACTTGTTGTGAAAAATTGATTTGTATTAAAAAAGAATAGAATTCAAAAACTATTGCATACTTTAAGTATTGAAAATATTGTAGTTTATTTTTAGGACAAGATGAAATAGCACTAAAAGCAAAACTAATCTTAACTTAAGAGAATTTTTTCAACAAAGTGTTTTGCTTTTCAAAAACGTGACTTTTTGGTGAAAAAAGTGATACTATTTCTTGAAGGTGAAATTTTTTAATAAGTATTTTGTAAGCAACTTTTGTGATGATTATAAATAGAAACTTTTAAACTAAAAAATGTTTAGAAATACAAAAGTGTTGCATATTTGTGAATTATTAAAATATTTTCGAGTCATTCATCCTCAGGAGAATGATGATTAGAGAAATTAAGATTTTTTTTTTTTTTTTAATATAAAAAAATTTCATACATTTGTTTTCTTCTTAGAATTTTAGATAATTGAGTACCAAAAAGTAGATAAAATATTTTGCATTTTTTTAAATTTGCTTTCATAAATTAAACTTTCGAGATTAAAAATTGAGATCTTTTACCTTTTCGGGATTTCTTTTATATTTCGCAAATACATTTTTAATCAAATAATTTCCCAGAAGTTATAACTCGATTTTTAGGCCACTTGCTGTTTAAAGCCCCTAACCCTTTTAACAGTAACCTTTACAGTTACTTCTTAAATCTTTAAATATATAAATTGGCTTAAATAAAAATTAACTACCTTTACTTCATTTTTTAACAGGCTTTGGCATCTAATGCCATCCAAATCCCTTGGTGTTCATAGACGTTATTAACTTTTTCCTTTTAAGCCTTTTTCTACTTTTTCGTGTTTTTTTTTTTTTTTTTTTTTTGCAATTTACTGTTTATTCCTTTTAAAGAAATGAAACCATTTATATCTTCTTCTTTTTAAGTAACTGTAAAAATAAACATCAATACCCTTTGGTAATTTCGTAAATAAATAATTTATAAACGAATTTGTACTCGGGAAAAAATGGGGAAACAACATTTTTTGTTGGCTTTCAAAGAACAAGGCGACTTATACATACTTGGTCGCTTAACCTTTAACTAGGGAAAAATAAAAATTCTTATTAAACTTAAAACAAAATGTTAAAAAGAAAAGCATCCTTTTCAGCAATTATCGTTACAGGAAGAACATTTTTACCATTGCCTTTTTTTTTTTTGTTTTAGTAAGAATGAATTCTGTCTTGTATAGTTCTTCAAACGTGACCATATTGAATAAGGGCTAAGTAATCAAGAGGTACAACATTTAATTTTGCAATATTTATTACATGAAAAACTACTTTTTCAGTAAGCCTAAAGGTAGACTATGAAGATATAAGGATAATCGTTAAGTTGTAAAAATCTATAGCAAACCTTTAAGGCTAAATCGAAAGTGATAAAAAAAGGGAAAAAGGAAAATAAAAAAGGACGGATTTATTAGTAAGATAAGTCTGCCCATTATAGTTATTAACTACATGAAGACTTAAAGCATGCTGAATTTGTTTTTAATGCTTTCTACATTTTTGTTGCAAAAATTTGTTTACTGCAATTTTCCGAAGAATTAAAAAACAATTTTTCTGTTTTAACTATAAAAAAAAATTGCTTATTTAAAATGTGGGACAAATTGTAAAAAGATAATTGGTACTTTTTGATAAATGGAGTTTTTTTTAAATTTAATTTCTATTTCTAAATATATAATTTAATTTATTTTTTTAATCTATTGCATCTTTGTTGCAAAAAAAAAGAATAACCTTTTGTTTAACATGCAACATTTTTGAAAAAGAACAAATTATTTGTAGAAAAAAGGACTATTTTTCTTTTTATTCAATATGCTTAATTTCTTTTTTTTTTTGAGAAAAGCTCAAAAACGAACATCTTGTTAAAATTTTAAACTTCTTTATCACAGTCATATCACAAAGTACAATTTCGTTCAGAACTTTTCCGTCCAGAATCGAAGAAAACATATTTGCTTATTGATATAAAGTGTATTTTGATAGTTTTTTGGCCTTTCAGATACAGAAAACTCTCATTCCGTTAATGAAAACAAAAATGTTTTCATTTCGAAAAATTTTTTCGACATTTTCTGATGCACCAAAATACGGAATGAATTCCGTTTCCGAACGGAATTGTACTCTGTGACATGGCGGATTGATTTGAAAAAATTGGTTTAGTGAAAGCATTTAAAAATGAGGTGAAGTTAAAAAGTATTATTAAAGTTAAAAGGTATAACAGTATTAAATTATAATACTACACGCAGAGCAAAACCTGTTTAAATATGGTCACCTCCAACAAAACTATTTTTAAAGAAAATTTCAAACGTATTATGTTTAATATAACCATATTATTGTAACCGACATTTATATTACTGTTAAGTTAAACCTACATCAAAAAGCCAAAACCATGTTATGGTTGTCTCTAAAGATGTTACGATTATATATGACAATAATTTGTTTTCAAATTAACAATAAAAGCAACATGCTATAGTTAAAAAACAACCATGCTATTACAAGTGTTAATATATTTTAGTTATTATTAACCATAGCAAGTTCCGAGGCAACCAATATATGGTTGTAGCTTCTTGATAGATGCCTAATTTAACAACGATATGGTTTGTTACCGACAAATAATATGATTAAATTAAACATAATATGTTTAACATTTTCTTTAAAAATAGTTTTGTTGGAGTCGATAATTTTTAAACACGTTTATTCTCTTGATGTATAAATGTTTTGAAATATTAAAGTTAAAATCAATAAAAGTATAAAATTTAACCTCTCTATTCATAAACTGTTATTAACTTCAACGAACGTTTATTAAGGAAATTTTTAATAGAAAATTTGTCTTGTAAACCTTTATTAAATTTTAAAATTTTTTTGAATGCAGACATAAAAGTATAAAATTAAAAATTATGAAAGTATAATATTTAAGACGCTTTAAAATATCAACGTCTAAAAGTCGAGAAGTGTAATAGTATTAGAGTCAATAAAATTATAGTTTTATATTTAATAGTATAAAAATATATTTAAGTTTAAAAAAAGTATAATAAGTAGTATAAACGTTTAAAGGTTTTAAATTACAAAAGTGGAAAATTGTAACTGTATACAAGTAAAGGCAGGAGTCTAAAAGTACAAAAGTTAAAAGGTATAATAATATTAAAGTATCAAAGTGCTAAAGTACGAATAATATTATCACAGAATTAAATTAAAATATTATAAAACCAAAAAGGTATAAACAGTTACAAAGTCAAGGGCTTTAAAGTTAAAAATACGGAAAACCTGCTTCGTCTTTTCTTTAAGGCTTATAGCAAAAGAATTAAAGATTGTTGTCTACTTTTAGGTAATTTTTCTTGTTTAAACTTAAACTGCAATATTTGTCGCTTAGACATAATAAAACAAACATTTATCTCCTTTTCATTATAACAACAATATTAAACTCGCAAACCCGTTAATAATAAAAGCCATTTCTAGTCGTTTACTTGTCGGTAGGCTTATAATTCAGCCAGAATGCTATAATATTTTACAAAAAGGTGTTAACATGGGCTAGAAACTCTATAAAGAAAATCATTTTGCAATGAAAAATGCTCATTTAAAATTGTATTTCTCTTTATAAAATAACAAAACAAAAAATACAGAAAAAGGTTAAGAAAACAAATATAATACTCAAGAATACCAAACAATACATTAAAGAAACAAACTCAAGTCAAAGATTACAAAACAAAAAGGAAGATGTTTGTATTAGAGAAGAAATAGACAAGACTTTGCTGCAGGTAGATAGGCAGGCAGCGAGGCAGGCAGCCTGGCAAACAAATTGTCTTTCTTTTGGAGATGGTAACAGATAGATAGTAAGAAAATATGTCTGCATATGTATATGCAAAATATAATATTAGTTTTATGTATAATATACAAACAAAGTATAAAAACTGACTTGAGATTTATGAGTAAAGTTATATGTGTTTAGCACACTTTTGCCAGGAGGCAAATGAACAAGAAAGTAAAGGCTTAAATTTCTTTAAGCTAAAGGTAGTAGTAATATACCTAAGAGATTTAAGCTTCACTTTTTTCTAAGATATAAAAACCTATAAAGAAAACAATATGTTAGACAAACATACATTTATCAGAGTCATAGTCATAAAGTAGGCACGGAGGTAATAAGCCCGAAACACATTTTGTTATAGATGAGTAAAATAAAAATTTGACATAGGAAAGGAAGAAACTACTTAAAAGTATTATATTAAAATTTTCTTTTTAGAATTTATTATCAAATCTATTAAATGGAATTTATGACTTTATTAAACTTAACAAGTAAAATAAAAGAAACTATTTGAAAAAAATAAGTGAAAATTGCTTTTATTTTTAAAGAAATTTAATATGTGTTATCAAACATTAAATTTTGGAACGTTATATTAAAACCTAAAAGTATGCTTTGTTTTTTTTAATACTGTACTTAAACGGAACAAAATTCGTAAACAGATCTAAACCAGCATTCCAATAGAAATTAACTAGAACAGAACTGAACCAATAATAAGTTAAACTTTCATAAAAAATGCAAACAATGTCAAAGGTGTAATTAAAACACCTTACAACTATTTGGCAACCTTGGCAAATAAATCGGTATTTAAAAATTACTTTTTGTTAATCATGAAAAACTTTAAAAGTGAAAAACAAATTACTACAAATTTTCATAAAACTCCGGTTTTCTTTTATTTTAATAAAAAAACTTTCGTTTATTTAAGCATAATTTTAAACGCTTAATAAACCTCTGATAAAAAACCACATGACTATATTAAAAAGTAGGAATATAAGCAAAATATAACCTAATATAATTTAAACGTTAAAAGTTGAAAATTTTTTAAAACCATAAAGACAAAACCACAAGACAATATGTTTAAAAAAAAAAGATGCAAAATGAAGGAGAGAGTCTAACAAATAAACTCTAAAACAGAATTAACAAAATTTATACGTAGATAGTACAAACATTTTTGTTATATTAACGACGAGTGCAAGTGTATTTAATAATGAAAAGCAAGACAAAGAATAAACAAGAGTTATAAAAAAAAAACAATAACAATGCTCACAATTTAACAATCAAATATCCCAGCAAACACAAAGTCAAAATTTTGTTGATATCAAACTCAATTCTCAAACCATTTTAAATAGTTTGATTTTAACGTTTCAATTCAAACTGATAATGATTTGAATACAAACACTTGCAAGACAATGTTTTAGCAGTTTGTTATCAAGTCTTATTCTCAAATTAAAAATAAACTTTTCAGCACTAAAGCGAAAAGTAAATCCAAACATTTTAACTAGTGTTCGAAAATAAACTCTACATTATTTGGCGTTCGGATGACACACCCAAGAACGCTATATATATATTTTAGTGATTGTGTAGATCAAGATAACCCTTAAGGTAGAAGAACATAACGCGTGTTTATACGTCGACGTTTGTCGTGCGTTTAAAAACTTAAGCGTATGAAAAATTGCAAGTTACACAACGCTCGTTACAAAAGCCGTTACTGTCAGCAGTATTTTTTTTTTGTTTACTTATTTATTTTTTATTTCATTAAATTTATTCTTTTTATATAAATATTGTATGTTTTTTAAGCTCTTCAATAAGTTTCTCTTTCATGATTCGCAAATTTGTAAAATTTTTCTTTTTATTGTCAGCTGATTGGTTGGTTGGTTAACGTGGTAGCACGCACAGGTCCCGGCGCGCAACAAGTAGAGCCGACGGTGGCTCCGTTTTGACACCACACAACTCGTCAAGAAATCGGAGCCCCCCGATCTAAACTTGACCCAGGGGCAATGCTGAGGTGGCTAGAGCCAGCCCGTTGCGTTGAGATATTTCAGCAGGCTGTTGAGTCCCACCCGCGATATCTCCGAGAGTCCTTGTAGAAGGTAATTCCCGAACAGTCCATGTCGTATAGAGTTAAACGCCGGGCAATCACATAGAAGATGAAATACTGTCTCCTCAGTTCCAGGTTCCCTGCAGCTGCGGCAGCATTCATTGAAAGGGAGGCCGAGTCTCATAGCGTGCTTGCCGATCGTCCAATGACCAGTGAGCACGTATGTAAGTCTTGACACGTCCTTCCGACTGAAATTGAGAAGTCGCTCAGAGCGACCTATGTCATATGTGGGCCACGTTTCATTGGTAGCCCTACAGCCATCCAGTTTCCTCCATTTATCGTCAGCCATATCCAGATAGTGCCTGATTATTTCGCTCCTGATAGTTCCCAGGGGTGTTGCGACTGGCACAGCCTGTGAAATATCAAGAGCGGCTCCAGTTTTGGCCAGCCCATCCGCTTGTTCATTGCCATAATGGTCCCTATGCGCAGGGATCCAAATTAAGGTAATGTCAGATAGACTGCCCAGTCTGGACAGTTCTTCCCTACACTGGTTGACGAGTATGGATGTTGTTTTATATGACTCCAGTGACATCAAAGCTGCCTGGCTATCGACGAAGATGCCAATTTTGCCGCTGATGTTCCTATCGTATAGCGTTCTGCATGCCTCCCTGATCGCCAATATTTCAGCCTGAAATACGCTAGCCCAATCCGGCAGACGAAAAGAGAGGTTCACATGTAGTTCCTCCGAGAAGACCCCAGAGCCGACACCACAAGTCATCTTTGACCCATCTGTGTAAACCCTCGTGCGGTATTCCTCGTCCAGAATACCCCTGCTCCATTCCCGTCTTGACGGGAATATGACCTTGAATTTCCTATCAAAGTCCATGGGGTATCATGTAGTCCGTTGGTCGTTTCAGAGATGTGGGTTGCTTCCGTAAGATCCCTGCATGATCGTACGTCCTCGCCCTCCAACATCCCGATGAAGAGAGCCTGACCGCGCTATTGACGGATATGGCCATAAGGTGTATTTCAATTGGAACAAGGTGCAGCATAGTGTTCAGAGCCTCTGAAGGACTAGTGCGTAGAGCGCCTGTTGCTCCAATGCAGGCTGATCTTTGTACTCTGCCCAGCTGAACCACGATGTATTTCTTGCTCGTCGCGGTCCACCATACCAGAGATCCATATGTAAGAATGGGCCGTACTATTGCTGTGTATAGCCATTTGACCAGTCTAGGATTAAGGCCCCACCTGGTGCCAAACATTCTACGGCAGGCGTAGTAAGCCACCGTAGCCTTTCTAACCCTGTGTTGAGTATTCAATCTCCTTGATAGTTTCGAGTTCAGGATGATTCCCAGATATTTCGCGTGATTCGACAGGGGAAGTTCGCAACCCCCCAGCCGCGGTAGTTTAAAAGCCGGAATTTTTGTCCTTCTGGTGAATAGTACCAGTTCCGTTTTGTTTGGGTTCACTCCCAGTCCGCACTCAGCGGCCCAGTTGCTGAGCCCCCCCAACGCACTGGACATAATGTCACTCATCACATCCAGAAACGCACCAGATACTAGTAACACCACATCATCCGCATAGGCCACCGTCTTGATGCCCCTGTTATCCAGGCCAGTAAGAATCGAGTTAACAACGATGAGCCAGAGCAGAGGAGAGATCACCCCACCTTGGGGTGTACCCCTGCTAACATTCTTTGACCTCACACTGTTGCCAAGACATGATGTAACGATCCTTGACCTCAGCATGCTCACCAACCATCTAATGATGTACTCCTGGACATCCAGATCAGTTAGAGCCTGTTCGATCGCAGTGATCGTGACGTTGTTAAAAGCGCCCTCAATATCCAGGAAGGCGGCCATGGTAAATTGTTTATATTCCAGTGATCGTTCTATGGCCCCTACTACTTCGTGTAGCGCCGTCTCCGTAGACCGACCCTTGAGGTAGGCATGTTGACTGCGTGAGAGTTGTGATGTACCCTCCAGTCGATGTCTTATATGTGAGTCCAGAAGTCTCTCCAGAGTTTTGAGCAGATTACTTGGCAAAAATACACAACGCGTTAAAAAGTTCAAAGTTAACCATCTTTCTGGTGCAAACGCGTCAAAATATTTTGCATGTAGCTTGTTCTATTAAAATACACTAGCTTAACTTTTTTGACAGAAGTGTACAGAGCGCGCGCGCACTAACGCGTTTTATGTACTTCTACCTTTAATACCGTTCGTAACTTTTTGCAAGGAAAAGCCGAATATTACATATTGTTCTGTTCTTCGTTAAAAAACAGAACAATAGTAGTGATACTGTGGACAAACATTACATTTTAATGTTCTATAATGTTTCTTTTTTTACATTTATAAAGAAATGAACAAACAAAAACAGCTTGTTTATATTCTGTATATGTTTGTGTAAAATTATTTTTATTATATTTTTCGTATGTGTATTTTGTTTTTTTGTAAACAATTTGTCGGGACAAACATTAATGAGCCGAACCGAACGCAATCAAGTTTGTGGATTTAAAGAAAAAACCGAATGTTCCCATCTTTTGTTGAGTTTGATAAAAACAGTATTATTTTTGTGTTTGAACGATGACCAAACACTATAAGCGTTTGTGCTTTGCACAACTCTATCGAACCGAACACTAAGGAGCGATATTTAGTGTTTATTTTCGAACACTGATTTTAACATAGCGATTTTATTAATTTGCTTGTGAAAAAATGTTAAATAATTTATGGTTAAAAAATTAAATACTTTAACGAAGACCAAATAAATGACACAAGCAGTTTGACAAAAACAACAAATGTTTGTGTGAATAATTAAAATGTTTACTTTTTGGCCCTTAAGCGTACGAATTAGAAAAAGATAAAATGGCAAAGTAAAGAAATTTTAAGTTTGATGTATGATTGAAATGCAACGCAGAACCAAGACAATCCTGAAAAAAAAGAGAAGGATCCCTACGGGTAATTTGTGACAATTGTTCCTACCTCCCTTATCCTGTAACTAGTGAACAGAATATTATAATAAAATCGACCAAATGGTGAAAGGAGAAAACAACACATATCATTGTATTGGGGATAAAGTGCATACAGTGTAGTTAGTGCGGAGGAAAGGTAATGGACCCAAACTAGTGATGGGACTGGATTTTGTGCGGGATGGTGGAAGGAGATCTATCATTTGATTATGGCTCACTCGGGACAATATTTGCGACATTCCTCCTAGGATATTGGCATGTTAAAGTGTCAAGTCCCTTTTAATATGGTTCAACAATATCTGTGGCAGGCATTATTTTAAGCGAAATTAAATGTTCCCATTTATGTTATCCTGTTACCAAGTGTCAAAAAGGTGCCCATTAACCCCTTGCTATCACATCACCATGTTAAAGTGACAATTCTCCTTCATATGAAATGTTAGAACAAGAAATGTCACGTGACAAGTTAAGTTCTATCTCCATTTCCGATAGGAATAAACTGAGAAAATATCTTAAAGAAATATAAATTTATAAAAAACACAATTTTTTTTTCACTTGGGACAAACGCTTGAAAGTTAAAAATAAATAAAATTTTCAATTTGAAAGTAATTTCCCTTTTTTACTGAGAATGCTTGGTTTTTTTCAAATTATATTCAAACGTTTGTCATTTGAGAAAAAGTTTGAATTTAAATCCTTTTCAATTTTAAATCAACTCCCTCGCGATTGTTGGGTTATAAATTTATCATGATGAAGTTGTTGATAGCTTACATGCTGATGACTTCTAAGACCATGACGATGACAGTTAAAAAAAAACTACAAAACATGTTGGTGTGTAAGAAAAATACATTTTTTTGGAAAAATGTTTTTCTAACTACATTGTTTACCCCAAAGACAGAGAGTAGTACAGCAAATAATGCGACTTCAACAACTAACCAAGAGTAACTAACACACTGGTTGTACACTGCATTTCCGTTGCGCAGTCATTTTAAATTTTTTATACACTTTCCTTTTAACTTCCGTTTTTTATTTATATTTTTGCACACACTTTAAAGCAGAGTGGAAAAATTTTCGAAATTATTTCAAGACATAAACAAAATAACAACAGATAATGCATTTACCGGCGATGGACTTTTTTTTATAGTTCTGCTTATTTCCAAATGAACAACAACAACTACTATATTTTTAGTTCCATAAATAACAAGAAATTAGCAAGAACTTTACTGAATTAAACTATAACTGAGCTTAAATTTAACTAAATTGTATTAAACTTGAACTGAAATACAACTACAACTGAGTAAGAACTGAAATAGTTTTGATCACGAACTAAACTATTACTGTAATAGAACAGAACTTGAATTGAACCAGAATTGAAGTAGAACCGCAATGGAACTTAACTAGAACTGATCAAGAACTAAACTAAAACTGAACTTGAACTTGAACTGAACATAACCTGATCTAGTACTTAAACGAAACTTGACCTTGGGTTGTAATCGTAACTAGAACATAACTGGATTTGCGCTAAAAGCAGGGGGGCTTATCACTACTGCGAATGCGATAACATGCGAATTTGATACTCTCTATCGCTTGCGCAAAATTATTTGAAAACGAAGCAATACTGGCAACAAAAATTTAAAATGGCGCGTATTGAAAGTAATGAAATGCTGATACAGGTTGGGCCAAAATTACCTAAGGAGTTTGAGTTCCCCTAGAGGGAGGTGAGCTGACACCAAAGTAGTCCCGTGATAGGTCTTTAGTGGTAGAGACCAGTTCCAGTTATAACACTTTATATTAATGTTACTTATCGCTTTAACATAGGATTGTCATTGGATTGACACCATTTGACCAATCACACATTTATTCTCAATGAACGTGTTTAGTGTTAGATGCTACAAAGTACACAGATAAAATTAAAAATTGTCTCTTATCACCAAATTTATACCAAATTCATAGAATCAAGCAACCCATTTGTTGATTTTACACCTTTCACCAAAATGATTATATTGATTACTAAAAATTGTACAAATTTAATATTTTGTATATATTTTTTTTCAATAAATGATGTTTTTAATTTTAAAAAAAAACTTTGACAATTTCCAACAACAATTCCACAAGTTTGAATCATTTTTTTTAAACGAAAATTTTTTTTGTTATTTTATTATTTTCCTAATTCAAAATTTTTTTCAAAACAACTAAAATGTTAATTGAATCGAAATTATATATTTAATTTTCTTTCAACAAAAAAAATAATTGACTCAATTATCACATTAATTAAATGTATGTTTATACTTTAAAAATAATTTTTTTAATTAATAAAAAACTACTAATAATTTTTTCTGTGCTGGTCATGAGTTCTTTCTTTTTGCACTTCTTCTATTTTCACAAATCCCAGGACCAGTCTGTTCCCTGCAAATAATAGGACCAGTCCAAACACGCGTGTAAAGAGTAGTCCACAAAGGACCAGGACTAGTCCAAAAGTAACCCAAACGTATGGAAAAAACCTGGTCTATTTAACATTACGATGTCCTAGGAGAGGATCATATAACCCACCTTTGGACCACTAAGGAGTAGTTTTAAAACTACTCCATGGTATATAACCCACCTTTGGACCACTAAGGAGTAGTTTTAAAACTACTCCATGGTATACTCAAGAGGATTAGTTTTGAAGTCGTTTAAAAACGAAAGCACGTCGTTAAAAAACGAAGACATGTCGTCTCACTACAAACACTTTTTAACAATGACGTGGTCCATGCTTGCATTACATCGGACCAGTCCATGGAGTAGTCCATTTTATCAAAATGGGTCAGGTGGTCCAATTTTATTTGCTGGGTTGGAACAAATGACACAAATTTCCCTTATATCTTTTTTAAAAATTTCGGAACTAAAGTAATTCCTAAACATTCCCACTACCAAATGAAAAATTTAAAAAGTCCGAATCGAAAGATAAATTTGTAAAATATTTGATAAAAGACATTTTAAAAGCCCTTGTCACAGAAGGCAGATTGAAATAAGTAAAAGTGAATTAAGAATTCGTTTGGAGATCATTCTAAAGGGCTGAGCATCGCTAGCACTGGCAATTTTTCCCACAGGGGATTTAATAGAATTCATATGTAGAATGCAACACAAACACAACACAAATAAGCTTTACAACAATTATAAATGAAATTATACATTAACTTAACTGGGAAAAGAAAGAGCCACAAAAAGAAAGCGCAAGAATGTAAACATAAGCAAAAACATTTTTTATTAGTAAATGTGTCAAGAAAAAAGGCAACAGGGAAATAAATAACAAAAAAAACGTATAAAAATAAATGAATTGTATAAGTAGTTGCAAGATATTGGAGGTTGGCTTAAGAGCAGTTGCAGTAAAAAAACAAGTACTCGTAAGATTAATAACAATGTAAAAACAGTAAGAAAGTATAGCCAGCTAAGCCCGACCATATGATACCCTACACCACTGTATGTAAAATATAATTTTCGAGAGTGTACCCGGTTTGGGAACCATGGGCAATAGTGAACCCGCCAATATAAAATTATGTTATGAGGTTAAGATTCATGTAGAAGTTCCGAATATTGTTTAGATAACTTCGTCTATGTGCGATATGTTCGCCTTAAAATGATTTTAGGAAGAATGTTTATCTGGAACACATGGTTGGTTCATTTTAGACCTAACAGTACATCATTTTGTCATGACAATTTTTGTGAGTACTATGGACCGATTCAAACAAAATTTGATTAGATGATGTTGATTGATGTGAAGTAAGTTTGGGCCAAATTTAATAATAATTAAGATCCCAACACAGCCAAAGGACTCTATTCAGGAGAGAAGCCATTATAGCGGATATGTGAAAGTATAGACCATCTTTCTTGTGACAATTAGCAAATCTCTTTGCGCACATGGTTGACATGGGCATCTGGACGGACGGACATCGTTAGATCGATTAAAAAAGTAATTCTAAGTCGGTCGGTTTACCAAAAAAAATGGATCTAGTAGGACCAATAGTTTACCCAGAAAATATTCTCGCCATTTTGTTTTTCAATAACAAAATCAGTTTAATTAAAAATATAATCAAGTTAATTACACTTTTTCTTATAGTAGCAACATTACTGCAGAAAATTTTGTTTTTATCAAAAACTGATACTACTAATTCGTTTACTGGGGCAGATTCAATTAATTTTTGATTTTATATCACAAATATTTTAATTAAAATCCATTTTTACTTTTTCTGTTAAGGTGTTACAAACATCAGCACAAACGCTAAATACCCTTTCCACTATTGTGGTGTGGGTATAAAAACAACCTAAAAGATACTTACAACTTTACAAGAATAATTTTAATTGTAAATTTGCGTTAACCAATCAACCAATTGTAGTCGGGACTGTAGAAAAGATAAATTCTCTTTTTATTGTTGTTGTTACAAGTAAAACTGGTGTTTTTTCTTAACAGTTTTATTTGTATAATATCTTTGGTTTTTCTAAAATCTTCCCTGATTATCTGGCCTGAGCAACCACTAAAATGCGCATAGGAATTGCTTATCCCATCAACAATAAATTTCAGATTGTATGAATTGGGAATAACGCACATTTAAACGAAACATAGTCGGGAGAATATTCTAAAATGGACAAATTTAAATTGTTTAGATAAAATTAAATAAATAATAAGTATTTATCGGCTAATTCTAAGTTTTATTCAATGACTCCATGAAATCCATTATAACATTAATACAAAACAACAACAAAATAAAATACTTTAGTTTTACTTTATTTAAGCTCCTGTTGTTATATTAAAAATACTGTGTTGGTTTTCATCTTCTTTTTCAAAAGAAATCTGTTCAGCTGTCATATTTTGCCTGACAGAAGACAACAGTTTTTGCTTAATAGTTTTCTGGCATTTTATTTTTTATGCATTTAACACTTGTTTGCTTGATAAAAATGTTCACGAAGAAACAGCAAATTCTTGCAAAAAAAAATTTAAATTAAGAGTGAGAAACTGTCATCATAAAATAAGAAAAGTGACAATTATTCGTGATAAAAAAAAATGGATGCAGTAGGAAAAATAAATAATATTTATAAAATCTTAAATATGTAAACTGCACTCAGAGTTTGTCATTTAAGTGTTATCAATATTTGTTTAATGCCTTGTTAAAACTTTAAAAAAAAGTATATTTGTGTAAATTTATATAGGTAAAATAGTATAATAACGTAGCTTAAGAGAATAAAATTCAAAAAGTTATGAAGTCTAAAAGTATAACACCATAAAAATACTAAAATATAAAAATACAAAAGTATGAAAGTTGAAAGGTATTAATTGTAAATAAAATAAGAAAAAAATAAAAAACTTTTCAGAGAACTTTCTTAATATTTTTTACCCGTCACCGAAGGTAAAAGGGTATATATAACTTTGTCATTCCGTTTTTAATTTCGACAATATTGATCCTACACCGTATAAAGTATATATATTCTGGGTCCTTATGAAAACCAAAGTTTAAATCCTGTCTGTTGAAATGGGTTTTCCGAAGCCCCCAGAAATAATGGGGGCTTAATTGGTGTATATTTCTGTCAGGTTTTATTTTTATAATTTTGCTTTTGAAATTCAGCCAGATCGGTCCAAAAATGGCTGAGATATTAGCTAAAAACCGCGAATACCTCTAATTTTTTTCCAAAAATCCCTTGTTGTTGTTTTTTGTATTTTTATTACTTTTTTCCGTATATCTAAAGAACGGCAAGAGCCAAAGTTTCCAAATTAGGTACACACATTAAGGTTATCTATGCACAGCATCCCAAAAAAGTGGGCGTGGCACCTCCTGTACAAAAACTATCAAAAATTGTATAAAAACCTGAGTTCTTGCACTGTTATATGGTTATAAATCTACAACACCTTTCAAAAAGTGAGCTAGATTGAAGAAGTGGGCGTGGTTCCCCTGTATATCTGAAGAAAGGTTATTGCAAACTTTCATAAATATTTCTCAAATAGCTTGGTTATCAATGCAAGACATCCGGAATAAGAGAACTGGCTTAAGAAAATGGGCGTGGCACCTCCCTTGAAAAACATATACATTTTTGTATAAGATCTTTAGCAGTAAAAGTATCTATATTTTGTACAAAAGCTTAATTATCAATATACAACATCAGTATAAAAGCAGGCTAAACTGGAAACTACCATATAAGGCCGATACGAATTTCCGTATATCTGAAGAGCGCTAAGATTGAAAGTAGCTAAATTTGAAAAAAAAAATTGGTTACAATAATCAGTATCATCTAAAACAATGACTATATAAATATCTAAATCAGCCCAATTATGAATAAAAATTCCCCGGGAGTTTTCTCCCTTCTCCCATTTTTCCTATGCAAATTCAATTGTAAAAATGGGAAAAGGGAAAAACTCCCGGGGAATTTGTATTCATAATTGGGCTGAATATCTGGAGAATGATAAAAGTAGAAGCATCTACTAAATTTGGTTCAAATTGCTTTCAAACACGAGATCAGTTTTAAAACAATTTTCTAATTTCAATACGGCTAGCAAATCGACCCCGGTCAAGGTATTATAAGTATAATAAATAGTATTCAATTTAAAAAAATTATGAAAGGAGAAATATATGTAAAAAAGAATAAAACCATTAGATTTAAAAGTTTAACGGCTAATTTTGCAAAGTTCAGTTAAAACTTACTATTACTTTAGCTTTTAGTTAACAATATATTTTTGACCAGTGCTCGAAAATAAACCAAAAAAAACAGTGTCAGGAACGATATATTTTTAATGTTTGTGTAGACGAACACAACCCTTAATACCGTTCGTAACTGTTTTCAAGAAAGTAATGAATATTATATAGTGTTCTGTCCTTCGTTAAAAAATTATAGTGTTACTGTAGACAAACTTTATATTTTAATGTTCTACGACCGCACCACGAAAAGCTTTTGTGTGTATTGTGCATATGTTCTGTTTGTGTAAAATTATTTTGCTGGCTTTTTGTATATTCATTTTTTAACGATCGAACATTAATTATCTTAACCGAACACAATGAAGTTTGTCATATAAAAAAAAACCAAGCGGAATTAAAGGTTCTCATCTTTTTGTTGAGTTGGATAAGAGCAGTAATATTTTTGTGCTTGAAGATGATAAACAGGAAAAAGTTTTTTTTTATGATTTTCTACACAAACACTATTAACGCTTGTGTTTTTTTCACAAATCTACCGAACCAAACACTAAGGAGCGGTATTTAACTAATGTTTATTTTCGAACTCTATTTTTTACTGTTACAACTATAACAATTATAACGGATCTTAGTGAGATTTACCTTAAATTCATAAATTCTGAAAAGTTTAAATTATAAAAGTATAAATGTTAAACGTCCAAAAGTTCTCGTATAAAAGTATTTAAGTTTTTAAGTAATCAAGTATAAATGTACAAAAATATAAAGATTGCTAAGTTGTTCTTTCATTTTGTTTCTCTCTGAAATAATACCAAAATGCTTTTAAAATATTTTATTATTTTTAAAAAACGTTACTATATACCATTAAAAATATAATTTAATTAAATTAATTTCATTAATACTTTTTTAATTCAAGCCACCCACCACCTTAAAGTAAACACTGATTAAATTTTATGGTAAACATATTTTTGGTTTTACTTATAAAAAAAAGAAATCATGTATTTAATTCCGTTTTTTACCCGACCTCTTGAAACATTGAAAAATAGCCTGCCTTACGTTAACGTGCCTTGAATACCATTTAGACAATTAAAATTCCAATTTACGACAAAAACACTGAACAGCCCAAAGCCAATTGTGTAAAAACTGCATTAAACTGTCTATCCATCTTTGTATACTTACATTCGTCGCCCAATGAAAACTCACTCTCTTCGTCTAGATTTTTCTCAGTTCACTGCATTTGTTTTTTCTTTTTTTTTTCTTTTTTTAGCAAAATAACAAAAATTTCAATTGATTTTAACTTGCCGAGAAATGCTTGTCTTTCTCCAATGAGTTTTTAATTTTTTACAAATTTTTCGTGTAATTTTTTGGCTAAAATCCAGATTTTTTTTCTTATCCCCTGAAACTCATTTTAGCATGTCATATTTTGCACTGTTTTTTCTCGCATTATTTTATACAGCTGGAAGCGGATTTAAGCTTAATTTAATTTTATGCATATTATAAGGTCCTTAAACGGAAATTATTATTTAATTTTTATATCCGTTCAGAAAAAAAGCAGTTAGGGAAAAGTAAAGTAACGTGCTTACATTCACTTTCAACAGCTCTCGAATTGCCCAGCCCAAGCTGTGGTGTGCTTGCTTGCACCTGCACGTTCTTGTTCACAAAAAAAAAGAAAATTTTTCAAGATTAATTTAACATCATATATCATAAAAATGTAAAGTCAACGGAAACAAAAAGAAAAAATTTACTTTCTGTTGACTCTATAAATGGATGTTGCTTAAGATGTGGCAACGAGACGACACACGCACATTTTCATAAATGTTTCATGTACAAACATTGCACTGACATACAAATGTATATGTTAAACTTTTGATTCAAAAAATCCATTAAAAATTTATTGCAGCTCTCCTTAGAAAACATGGGTTTTAACACTCATGTGAGAACAATTTTACCATATTTATTTAAATGTATCATGCATGTTTGCTATAAATTTATTGCTACGACTTCAAATATTCCTGTAGTTGCACAAAAAAAAACTGTAAATTGACAGTAAAGGTAAAGGTCAGGCGTTAAGGAAACAGGCCTTACTTCAGTTACAGCTGTTTTAAACATAACAGGAAATGAACCTGAGCTAGGACTTACTAGAAGTCAGCTAGAACTGAGCTAGAAAAAACCTAGATCTGAATTAAAACTGAGCTTCGAAAGAAACTAGAGGTGAACAAGAACTGAACGACAGCTAAAACTGAGTTAGAACGGAACTCAAACTGAGGTACAACTACACGCAGGAAAAAACATTTGTTAATATAGTCACATCCAACAAAATTGTTTTAAACTAAAATTCTTAAACTTATAATGGTTAATTCAACCATATTATTATCAAAGGCAACCTGCACGTTCTTGTTAATGGTTACATTAATCCTCCATTTTATGGTTGCCTCTAAATACGTTTTGGTCAAATATGGCAATCATTTGATTAACAAAAATAACACAAGGGATCCAAATTGAACTTTTTGTGTTGATTGGAAGTTTTATGCACATTTTACTAATTTAGGGTCGCTGATTTCAAATCTAATCTCCGTTTTTCCCCATCAGCTCGCATTTTTAAGTAACAGGTAATATTCGTATTTTTGACTTTTTTAAAAACTTAAAGGTTTAAAAAAATTATAACTTTACTCCGCATTAAGCGATTTTCAAAATTTTTATTTTAGCATAACTAAAAGTCAACTAAACTAAAACTGACCAAGGCCTTTTATCCTTTCAAATGCTTCTTTCATTCCTTTCTTCTTCCTTCTATCAGTGTACGTGTGTATTTCTGTCTAACCATTCTCATTATAGATCTAAATGAAACTTTTTTGGCTGGTGTTTCTGTTTCGCCTTTTTGCGGTTAAGGTACGCTTATTAATAAACTGTTTTTATTAACATGGTTTGAAATATCGTTATTGTGCGTTGCCATGAAAGGTGTGGTTTATATATTAAATTAATAGGAAATATGTGTTTTTCTCTATACTCTCATAAACACGGTTATAAATTTTAATACGCACAAATAAATATTGTATTTTGTAATATTATTAACGAATGTGTAATAGCAAAAACAGGCGTTTATTTGAAAACTTTGTTGCGGTTAAAATAATATGAAATATATTAAATTGATGCCCAAAACAAAAAAGACGCCAATAAACAATGTTGTAAATTTCAATTAAAAAGTTAAAACTACAATGAATATTCTGCCTAGAAGTATACCTCAAACTGTGTGGCTTTTATACAAAAATACAACAACTAAAATGAATAATTAATTAAAATGTTAAAATGTGAATTTATTTAACTGCACAATAATGAAATATTCAAATACGATGTCTTTCTAAGACTTCTAAAAATGAGTGCTAGCAGAAATAAATTGTTTCTAGGTCTTTATTCTAATTGTATAGCCTGTGTTTATAAGCCAGATTCACAGCTTAAGCAGCATTTTGACTGGGTTTTCACAATTAAAGCAACAATTTTTATACACACTATTTCAGTAAAAAAAAAACTAACAAATTTGAGCTTAAATTTTTTTTTTAAAACCTGGGCGGCTACTCTCAATTGTGATGCGAAAGCTTAATGCCAACTTGGGGTTCTTTATCACTTTCGCTAAATATGTGGAAAATGAAGCAATACTGGCAATAAAAATTAAAGATGGCGCAGGTTGACTGTAATGAATGGTCAAAATATGTAAAAAATTTGATATTGGAAAATTTAAATTAAGCAAAAAGTGTTGATTTGCGAAAAGAAAAAAATAAGAAAATGAGAAAGACAAATGTGCAATCGCATTAAAGAGTTCAAATCTCTCGATTGGCTACCATTTGATTTCGCATCGCAATAAAGAGCAGCTCCCCTGTAAATACACTCACAATATTCTAAAATTGTAATATAAAATAAATGAAAATTCAGTTAAAACCCGGTCTACTTATTTTTCATTTATTTTTAACGAAAAGTTCATTTAATTTTTATTGTCAAAAATTCAACCCCATGTTCCGTAAAAACTAATAAATTTTTAGTTTTTTGATATAAATTAACTATCAAAAAATTAACTGAATATTCCGTAAAAAACAAAGGAATATTCAGTTGTTTTATTAAATTCAATCATTTTCGTTTACTCCACAAAAGAGACAAATTTCTTAACAACACAACTGACCCCTCTCTGCTTGTTTTCATAATGAGGGAGAGAACATTATTGTTTACTTACTCTGTTACACACGCTTGTTTTACTTCTGTTGTACTGACCTCGTTTGTTTACAGAAAAACTGACAATCATAAGATACCAGCAGCATGACCGATATGGCTTCGCAATAATTTTACTTTAAAAATTTGATGTATATTTTACTTAATTATTTTAACAAATAGAAACTGGGAATTGTGTTACACAAAACAAGCAAAAATTTATTTTTGGTAGTTAAATAATATAAAATAACTGAATATTCATTTGTTTTTACGGAATTCCCGGCTGCATTTTTGACAGTAAAAATTAAATGAACTTTTCGTTATTTTAAATAACATTTTCATTTAGTTTAACATAAAGAAGAAATTTACTTAATCAACGGACAATAATAACTGCAACTGAAAGTCCGTATTATTATGAACTTAGTTTTTTGAATAACTGTTAGAATCAGTTAAAAATATATTTGCTTTGAATTTTAAATGTTTATTTATTTAAAAATTACTGAACGGAATAATTCTTTAATAAACTACAGTCCGTTACTGTAATAATATTGTGAGTGTACTATCATAAGCGTTCTTAACAATTGTGGTTATTTTATTCACCTCTTTATGGTTTTTAATTCAAATTTCAATATTTTTAATCAGGCTAAAATTTATGAAATTTAATTTTCATTAAATATTTTTATGAAGAAACGAACAACGACTTCATACGAATTGCTGCTGAAAAAAAACTTTAGTTATATTTATGTCCAAACAAGTTAGAGAGATATACTCGGCTGTTTCGTATCTTTAATACCCTCCACCGACAGTTAGAATATTTCAGGAATGGGCTTAATATGGGTCCATTGGTTCAGTTAAAGACCAATGTTATTTCTAGTCTTATAAAACTGTGACAGAGCGAATTATATTACAATAGTATAATTCCTTACACTTTAACGCGTACGAAAGTGTTATTTTAATGGCGGCTATGATAAATGATGGGCCGATCTTCACGAAGTTTAACGATGTGATTAATAGTTTTATAACACTGTGACGAATCAAAACTTATTACAATGAAATGATTCGTTACGGTTTTAAACGTACTATTTAAAGTGTTTTTCGAGTATAGGCTTCATATAGGGGCTAAGATAAATTATGGACCGATCTTCATATAGAACGAATTTTTGAAAAATCGTATATCAATCCTGGCATTATGCCACCATTTATGTTTGTTTTTGTATCAAAGTGATCCATTTTTTATAGGGTTGGTTCCACATTTGGATTCATAACTCGTATCCTACTGAACCGATTTTGCTGGATTTCAATCAGTGTTCGAAAATAAACGTGAAATATCGCACCTTAGTGTTCGGTTCGGTAGATTTGTGGAAAACACAAACACTATTAGCGTCTGTATTAGTAAATCATTAAAAACAATAACGTTTCCCTTTTTATCATTTTCGATGCTGTTCTTATCCCATTCAACAAAATTTAATTCCGTTCGGTTTAAAAAACTTCATTGTGTTTGGTTCAGCTCCCTTTTGGCTGGTAAAAAAAAACCAAAATTATTTTACAAAAACAAAATACAGACACGAAAAAAAACAAAAAGCCTGCAATAAAATTTACACCAACAAATTACATACACACACAACCTATTCGTGCTGCGGTTTCTGCTAAAATTATTGGTTGTTCATTTCTTTATCAATGTAACTTTAAAGAACATTAAAATATAACGTTTGTCTACAGTTTCACTACAACTGTTCTATTTTTTATACAAGCCGAACATTATGGCTCTTTCTTGAAATTAGTTACGAACGCTATTAAGCGTTGTGCTCATCTACATAAACACTAAAAAAAATAGAAGACGTTTAAAGGTGTTTGAGCCGAATGCTAAATAATGTTCTGTTTATTTTCGAATACTGATTTCAATTACAAAGTGCTTAGGATAAGCTGAAACAATTGGCTCCAATATTGTTCTTTTCTTTTAAGTTTCTGAGATGGGCAGACAGACTGACATGGCTAATTCAACTTAAAACTACTCAAGGACCCAGAATATAAATACTAGATGAGGTCATAGATGAATATTGAAATCGTTTCATACGTAATAAAAAATTAGGTGTACCCCCTTCACAACTAGGGGTGGAGGGTTTATACCCTATGTTTTATAACATTTAAATATTTTAATACAGTTTTTAAAGTGCCAGTATTTTTGTTGCCTTTTTTAGGGTTATTTTATTTTAAAGTATATTCTTCCTGCTTTATTGATTTCAAAAGATTTAGCACACTATTAAACGTTAACACCAGCTGTTACAAGTCTATTAAATTTATTCTCTCTTGTTTCTACATTTTTGCTTAGATTATTGTCTCTTATTGTATTTGTTTTGTTTTAATTTTGCTAATATTAGCCCGGGTTTTATTAACCACACTCATTTGTCAAGCAATTAAAGCTACAAAACTGTTAACCTAGTAAATGAAATAAAATAACATAAAGAACATTTTTAATATGAAATATTTTTTATTGAATTTGTTAGTATGAGATATTGCACAATATTACAAATTAGACAAGCAGATGAGGACTAAAACAGAGAAGGAATACGAATGAAATGTTTATATAGTAGCGGAATCAAGGTAAAATACTAAAACTGGAGCAGAACTGTTAGTGATATATAACTGATCCATATCTAGATCTATAACCAGAAGTATAACCTAAACCTGACTTAAAACCTTAACTTAAAAAGGTTTTCGAATCTGAACGAGAATCAAACCAAAACCTAAATCGAACTAATTAAAACAAATTTATAACTGAATTCGAACAAAATCTTAAATAAGAACTGCACTAAAACAAAACCATAGTTTAACTGTTCTAAAACATAACTAGAACTGAACTAGGGCCGCAACAGAACTGAACTAATGCATTTGGTATTACAATGCATTTCAAATCTTATATTTATACCCCAGAAACCATTCGGTTTGTCTGCAGAATATGTAATAAAAATGTTTAATAATAGAAAATAACTGAAAAATATATCTTAATTTGAACTAAGAATTGAACTAGAACTGAACTGAAAATAAACTAGAACTTTACTTAATCTAAACGAGGGCAAAAACTAAAACCTGAAATAGAGGTTAAACTCACGCCCTAACTAAATCCTTATGGGACGTTAAAAACATGGTCCGAACGTGAATTGTTTTACTCATGGACGTCCATTTCTGGATAAAGACAGTCCAATGGATTCGTGACTCTGTCCTTTGGCAGGGCAGGTCGGTTACATCTGCTCGAGAGGGGTGAACTCAGGCTTCTTGTTGGCCTATTTATGGGGCACTGTAGTCTCAGCTACAGTCAGTTTATAGTAGGTAATATTGGTACAAAGATATGCAGATTCTGCAAGGTTGATTACGAAACGTGGGAACAACTCCTCTGCTGCTGTCCATCCTTGGGGACTTGCATGCGGACATTTTTGGGAGGGCTAACGAAGAGCCCAACTGAAATCCATAATCTTGCCCCGGTCAGAGCCATAGGCTTTATACGCAGCCTGAACCTGTCGCGGTGCGTATGACCTTTTACATATCTATTTACACCTTAACTAGAAGAGGGGATAGCCCCTGAACTTTCACTAAGCTAGAATCTGCACTTAAAATTAACTAAAACTTATTAAAGGCTGCTAAAACTTAACAGTTATTTAAATTCAATTAAAATTTGTTGAAGAAATATACCCAAGTATTTTGGTATTTAGTTTAGTGCTTAACCTTTCTAAGAATAGGCAACAGTATAAAATATAAGAATTTATAGGACATTATTCATGAAGTAAATAAAAATCGCTGGTCATTTGTTTTTTTTTATCCAGCTGGCCTCCTTTCTAATGCAGTAGCAACTTTAGAACATTTTAAGTACAAGATGTTAGCAGACTACACGCATACAACCATTCATCATTGTTCTCACATATCCTTTAAGCAATTTGTAGCTCCAAGAGCAGTACACATTTATACTCAGTAAGAGTTTGATTATTAAAACAGTTTTAACGAGTAAAAGGTTTTTGCCTTAAGGATACATTTCATCATACTAAATTCTAAGTAATAACAAAGAAGACTCATAGTAACGAAATCCTAAAGTCCTAAAAGAAAAAGGACTTTTGTTACTTCATGGCATAAAACGTAAGCCAGGATGGTGAGTGATGGTTCTAAGCATAAGGATGAATGAAAGTGATATTGATGTTATAACAAAGTGACAGTGGTTTTTGATTATAGTGGTAGTGGTTTTAGCCAGTTGTCCCGATAGTGGTGGTGGTGATGATGATGATGATGATGATGAGATGGCGGTGGTGGTAGTGTTAGTGGTGTGCCAGTGACAAAGTTGTTGTATGTTAAATTTTGTGCTGGTGCTAGTAGGAATGATGATGGTGATTGTGTGGCAATCCCGTTGATAACTTTAGTTTAGCGATAATTTAGTAAAGAATATTCATCATTGTACTAGTAACGATGATGTTGTTGTTGATAATATGGGCGTATTTTGTGAAAATAAAAATATCTTTTAAAACATTTAAGTGTTTTGAGGTAGTTTTAACGTTTATATCACAGTTTGCATTTCCTTTTTTTTTTGTCTTTAATGTTAGGGAAACATTTTATCTTAGCTTTTTTTAGTCGTTTTTTATTTGGGTTAAGCTATCAGCGTTAGTTTTCAGCCTGAGTTTTATAAATAAATTATTATGGGTTTTGCTCATTCTTTTTTTGTAGTTTAGAGTGAATTATTTTAATGGCCAATAAATAGACATACATATAAGCAAAACAATTTTTTTTCAGAAACTGTGTTTCGTTAAGTCGCAGATATTTACTTTGTCTACGCGTTCACAATTTTAATATTAATTAAGAATGAAAAAAGGGTGTTAAGTAGGGATGCCAAACGGAACCAGGTTTTTTGAAACCCGGGATGCGGAAAATTTAATTAAAAAAAAACGGGATCCCGGGGCGGATCCTGATTTTTCGGATTTCATGTATGAAAGCCAAATTTTAATTTTTATGTTTTGGTATTAAAACAAATTAATTCATGAAGAATATCAAACTCATTACGAAATAAAACAGAAAATGTATTATTGTAATGTAATATGAACGAGTTATGCAATAAAATCTATTTTTAAAAAGCTTCTTAAACAAATTAATGGCGTCTGATAATCGATACCTTTTTTTATTGCAAACATATGCTGCCGGCGTATCAATGTTCGCATACTACACTTCTGGGTGGTATCGTAAATAAATAGCAACATATATGCTATATGACAATTTTTAATTTATTTTATCTCAAACGTATGTATTTGCAAGTATTAAAAATAAACTTGAAAAAATATGTGTCAAAAGAAATTTGACCCTCTAAAGATTTCAACACCTTTTTGCATTGACTTAGAAAAAAGACGACACCGAACTTTATCTTCTGATTTTGTTTTGTGTGGTACAAACTGCATTGCGTGTAACATTTATTCACTTGCGACTTCTTTTTGTAACCAGTTAAAAATTAGATTCATTGCCAGTATGATTTAATATGAAATATTTGAAGTTATTTTTAACAGGTTGTTTCACGTTTATTTTAACATAGTTGTATTTGATAAACAAAATTACCACATTTTTACGAAACCTAAAATCTCGATTCGGAATTCGAGCCTTAAATTTTTAGAATAATCCCGGGATTTGGGATTGGCTCCCTAGTGTTGAGACACCTTAATATTGTTTGTTTGCATTAATGTAGAAAGAGGAAAATAAAAGCTACCCTAACCCTAAAAGTAGGCTATAATTAATGTTTGATGGATTTTGTTCCTTGATCTTTATACCGAAAATTAGACTTCGTTTTAGCATGTTAAGAAAACTTATTTTAAAAAATGGTAACCGCTAAAAAAACAAATGTCTTAAATATATTATGGCTTCTTAATTGATATTATTGTCACGGGAAACCATAACATATTGCTCTCTAAATAGAACTTAGCATCGCAGCTTCTTTATGAAGATGTTAGTTAACCACATTATGCTTGCCGGTGACAGTAATACAGTTGTAATAACATGTAAAAAAAATCATATAAAGATAGTTCTGTTAGAGGTGAAGATATGGAAAGAAAAGTTTTATTTGCGTGAGGTTGGAAAACTTAATAAAATACAAATTTAAATGAAAGCAAATAGACATCAATCCTTATAGCAGTATTTGTGCTTCTATAAATGCAAAATTAATATTTTCTTAAACAAAAAATTTCTGTTAATATAATTTTATAACTTGCTAAAACTGTTTGGCTTTTCTTTAAGCACAAGAAACGTATTTCATCAATTGAGGGTTTCAAAAACAATCCTTGCACTGCTCATAATATAAAACTTTTAGGTTTTTGTAGCACTTTTGCTTATTTTTAAGGGGGTTTCATTGGTATCAGGATTTAAAAAAAAAAAAAAATTCCATGAAAATTAGATTCTTTTAAATTTCTATTTTTTGTCAATATATTGCATATCTTTAGAAGCATTTCTATTGTATTGCATAATTTATGTATGAATGTATTAAAGTAAAATAAAGGCATATATGTCAGTGTAATGTTGTTATTATCTTTTCCTAGTAAAAATGTACATTGCGTACTTCTAGTTGGGCATCTAACATTTTTAAATAAACATGTCTACAATTGATTAGCAATTAAAAATGCATGTACCTAATAACAATTTAATTGTAAATGAAAATAAAAGAATACACAATTCAATAAAACAAAAGTTACAATTTTATTTGATGTCTATTATTTTTGTGAACTTAAGTAATACAAATTCAAATTTACCTTAAAATTAATATTTTTTTAAGGCTAATAAATAAATTTATTTTTATGATTTCAATAAAGTGATTTTAGTCCAAGAAAAACCAAATTTCTATTATACGTTTATTATACATAACTAAAAAACAAACTAAAGAAAACTGCAAAACAATTATATTTTAGAAACAAAAATCAAATTGTTGAATGTTAGCAAACACTCAAAACTAAAGTACTAAAGGGTGGTCCAACCAAAACGTACGATGTTAATTGCATATAAATAAAAAAATTAAAAAAGTTTTCAGAGAATTGTCCTAAAAATTTTTATTTTTATATAAAGATCAATGACAATAATGTTTAAAACAAAATATCGTCCAAAAGCTCGCCACCGCTTCGGTGGCATACTACAATCCGATGGTCCATATTTTCAATGACTCTCAGACATAATTGTGGTTCAATGCCGTTAATGTGCAGAATAATCTCATCCTTTAGCTCTAGAATTGTTCTTGGCTTATTGACGTACACTTTTTCTTTCAAATATCGCCAAACAAAAAACGGTGTCAAATTACATGATCGTGGTGGACAATTAACATTGCCGCGACGTTCGATAACACGGCAATTGAAGTTCGTTTGTGTCATTGGCTGTGTGGCGCTGCTCCATTGTGTACCTCTTCATGGTTGAATTTCAAAACCTAAAACAAAGAAATGTCAAATTAAGCTGGGCAAAAACCTTGACGTTAAGGTATGTCTCACAAATAAAATCGTGCTTTATGGTTGGACCACCCTTTATAAAAACTAGAACTAAAGCGGTGATTATTTCCAAAAAATTTGTGCTACAAAAAAGGAAAGGAAAACACAAATAACATTTTTTGTTATTCAAAATATATTTATTTTTATATATAAAAATTTCATTGTTTTTTCATAGCTAAAAAAAAATTGTATACTGCGCCTAAAAGTATGCTTTGTTTATTGTTTTATTTTGCGCCTAAGCTTTAGCAATTGCTATTCATTGATTTGTTTAGATCTTTGTTATTTTTGTGCTTTTGTATACGTTACAAAACGTTAAACCTTATTGTTTGATGCCAATATATTTAAACCATTTTATTTAACACTTTTTAAATCATTTTATTGGCATTTTATAAATGAAGTCTGTAGTTGTGGTAAAAGCAAAAAAAGAGCATAAAGAGGAAGTTCGGGAAAATGTTTATTTTGAACAGAATACTTTTATGTTTTGGTTGAATGAGACACGTTTCTGTGCTGCGTGTACGCTTAAGTGTTTTCCAACATAGTGGATGATACTAGACTACATCATTTATAGTTTTCGTTAGTTCTACGATAAAAAAAAACTAATACAGTAAATAAGGAAACAGTAAAAAATTAGGGGTTTGAATCCATTGAGTATTTAGGAAACTTTGCCACAAAATCCCGATTTTTTATAAAACACTTTTTAGATTATTCTTTCTAAGCACAATCTAATAGTCCATTTCCGAATGTTAAACCTGATAAATATGCAATATATAAAAAAAGTATATACATATTCATGAGTGCCTCGTAATCTAGTATTTCTAAAACATTTTATTGCCTGTTAGTTTTATTTCTAGACCGGTCTATCACAAAAAACACTATAATGTTGTGACCATTGATGTGTTAAGTTAGCAGTTGTATTCTTTAAAGCAACTAAAATAGAATCATGGAAAAATCTAAAAAATACATTTATAAATTGCTTTGCTTTTGATTGTTGGTTATTTGCCACGGTTTTTCCATTTTTTTTTTTAACTTTGCTATGTGCTTTATACTTTTTTCTAGTTTATTGGCATAAACTGTTGTTATTACCTATTTGAAGGCGTTGTTATTTTTGCACAAAAACATTGTTTTTTATGGCTGTTTTATAGTCTAGATCATGGCAATTTAAAATATTTAAATCTATAGGTTAAAACTTTGTTGACGGTTTTTAAATATTTAAGAGCAAAGAATTCAGTGGAAAAATAAATAAACAAAAAATAAATTGAAAATGAATAAGAGATAACAAAAACATTTGCATTTACACGCCAAAGAAACCAAATTTAGTAGTTTAAGTATTGTGGAATTTAAATATGTTTTGCTTTCGGCTAACAAAAAATATATAAAAGATTTTAAACAGTTTAAAAAAAATTTTGTAAAAGTTTTTTAATATTAAATAGAAGAAACTAAAGTCCAATTAACAAGACATACATAAAATTTAAAGCATACTTTTCAGGTAAAATTAAATAAAGACTATCGGCATGTTTAACCTGTTTAATTTTTTATAAATATGGCAGTATATCTCAAGCCTTAACAAACACCCGCAAATTAACTGAACTAGAAGAACACTTTAACTAAATAGAATTGAATTAGAACTGTACTAAAACTGAATATAAAGTAAATTAAAAAAGACAACTAGAACTAAACTAGCACTGAATTAAAGGGTCTTCAAATATGGACATTTTAGATGCGCGCCACGCAGAGTCTGCGGTGGACGTTTGCACGATATTATATTCCAAGCATAATTGCAGCGATAGGCCTTTCAAACGATTAACCAGTTTGATTGTATTGCACACATTATTTGAAATAGTAACTAAAATATTACCTGAGCAGAGTCTGTAATAGAACAGCAACCAGAACCTGCAATTAAACCAGAACGAGAACCTGAAATAGAAACAAACCCGGAACTTCAACGTATAATAGAACTTGAACTATGACTCTAACTAGAGCCTCAGTTAAAACCTTAACTTGAATTAAACTCTATCGATATTAAACCCAAACATAAGCTGGTATACAATAGAAAAAGTTAAATAAGTTATCATACTGACAAAATTCTTTGCTAGTTTTAACCTCAATGTGCATCATACTTTTTTCAACTTTAACTTTTAGAAGGGTCAAATACGAGAGTACATGTATGTATAATATATTTTTTTTTCAAATTAAATTTATATGGATTTATTACACGTTCTAACCTAAAAGTATACTCTAAATCATCTTTTTTTAAGCAACCTAAAAATATGCTTGTAAAAATTTTATATATGTTCTTTATTTTTTGTAAAATATTAACAATATTTTAAAATAAAACATACATTTTTACATTTACTTACTTTCGTTTTTGTTGTACTCTTTTTCGTATTGTTGGTCACATATTTTTGTCATAAATTTTCATATACAGTCCCTTATCCATTACTTGCTTTGGTTTATGGCAATAGCCAATATATATTGACCACATTTTATGTTTCAAAAACAAGAAACAATTCATATTTTTTTTTACATTTACCACAAAACAGACTAGCTTAATAATAAAAATGTAAAATATTAATTTTTAAAAGTTTTGAATAAAACTGCAGGGATGACATTATTTCCTTTTAAATTTACCTTAAATTATGCTTTAGTTTTTAAAAATGGAAAATAAAGACTATTATAAAGGTGTCATAAGCAAGATTTAAATATCAATTTCTCAGAAATTTAAATTTGAAAATTTTTTTAATATTAATGTAAGGAATAAAGAATTTTACACACTGACTAAGAGATGGGGGTCTAGGAGTTCTTTTGTATAAAAATCAGTCAATCTAGTTGTCAATTTTTTGTGAAATAGAAAAAAGTTTTTGGGCTTGTAATATACTTTGAAGTTGGGCAAAAAGTCAGAAACTAGTTTTTCGTAATGGTAAATTGGAAACTATTTAATTGCTTTGCTGAATTGACTTTTTTCCTTTGGACATTTATCCCAAACAAAAGAGAAAAAAATAAGTTAAAATCAATCAAGAACTCAAAATTCATTTTTACGTCAAAGATTTGACAAATCGACAATATTGTCATCAATTGAAATGTTTATAAAGGTTTCTGTTTAATAAATCGTTTGCGTGTACCAAGGCGAATACATTACATATGTAACTATTTTGGGTTTTATAATTGTTGAATGTCAAAATTTTGCTTATTATCTTTGTTTCTGTTTTTGACACTGTACAATGATTTAACAAAAACAAATTGCAAGTGGTTTTTGTACGAGTGGTACTTGTTGTAGTACCGAGAATACCTATACGAACTTATTCTTTAAATTTGAATTTTTTTAATACTTAATTTGAAATTTTGTTTCTTTTAAGGTGGCTTACAAATTGAAAACAGCCGTGAAGAGGATCAAGGTAAATATGAGTGTGTGGCTGAAAACTCAGTGGGCACTGAACATTCGAAGGCTACGAATTTATATGTTAAAGTAAGAAGAGTACCACCCACTTTTTCAAGACCCCCAGAACCCATCAATGAAGTGATGTTAGGATCAAATCTTAATCTCTCTTGTATAGCGGTGGGTTCTCCAATGCCCCATGTCAGATGGATGAAAGGTATTCGAATTTTTTTAAAAGCTCAAGAAGCCATAACTTAAAATTATTTTTAATTTTTTAACAGGAGCCCAAGATTTAACCCCTGAAAATAATATACCAATAGGCCGGAATATTTTGGAGCTGATAAATATACAACAAAGTGCAAATTATACCTGCATAGCAGCCTCCTCACTGGGTCAAATTGATGCCACGGCCGTGGTTAAGGTTCAGTGTAAGTTTAAGGCATTCTTCTATTAAATGATTTTATACGGATTCCATTTTTAACTATCCTTTTTATAATTTTATTTTAACTTTTTGCAGCATTGCCTACCGCGCCTACAGATGTACAAATTTCAGAAGTTACAGCCACCTCTGTGCGTTTAGAGTGGTCTTATAAAGGCCCCGAAGACTTACAGTATTATGTGATACAATATAAACCTAAAAATGCTAATCAGGTAAATAATGAAAAAATTAAAGCTTTAGCTAAAAACAAAATATGCTTAAAAGCCCAGAAAAATTATTTGATTTACAAAAGCTCTGTCATGAAAGTTTTTTTCAAAGCATAATTCTTCTGAACCGCTAAAAGCTTAAATCACAATTAAATTCGAAATTGTTACAAAAAGCTGTAACAGTTTAATACTAAGCACAAATAAGTTTTTCCATTAAAAAAGCTGTACTTTTAAAAGTTTGAATCCGCAAATGAGTTGTAAAATTGTATTAGAAAACGTTTAATTTTTTACCCCCGTATTTATTAACGATTATTTTATTAAACAAACGTTGATAAAGGAATATTTTTATACAAAACTTGTTTTGTAAACTTTTATTAAATATAAAAAATTTTTATGAATACAGGCATTAAAGTTTCTTAAAATTCCAGTGTGCCTGTCAGTCAACATGACTATTTACAACAAGATACAACAAAAATACTTCGTTTCCAAAAATGTGCATCCTTATTTTTAAAAAGCTGCTATTAGTCAAAAAAAAAATAACTAAGCAATTTTCAGGAAAAGTTTGATGTAAAAAATGTATTACAAAAAGAGCTTTGTTAGATTATTTTTAGATAATTAAATTAAAAGAGAAATTCGAAGTATTTGCAAAATTAATCAAAAAAGTAAAATTCAAGCACCAAATCGTATTGTTTAATTAATATATTTATATAGTAACTTAATAGCCTTTAATTAAAATCTAATCTAAAACTAGTAATAAATAAGCTTTTAAGATTTTTTTTTTTTGCAAGAAAGCTTATGACATTAAGACAAACTTTCCAAAACATTCGCAAAAAAGAAATAAAATATGCAGAGCTTTTTAAACTTTTTTTGTATTTTATAATAAAAAGCTTTAATTTTAAAATGTTCTCATTTTGTTAGAAACAATAAATAGCTCAAAGTTTAAACAAAAATTAAAAGCACATTCAAAAAATTAACTCTTCAAAGCTTTTTTGTTTTAAGCTTTATTAAAACTTTTTTAGTTTTTGTTTAAAAAAAATAAACAGCTCATTCATTATTATGCAAAGTTTAATCTCAATAAATCCAATTTTAACGTTGTTAAATATAATTGAAAATTAATGCACACTATTTCTATAAAATATTTAAAGCTATTTTAAAAATAAATTCAAGAAAGCTGTTCATTTATATATTTAAATGCTTAAAATTGTTTCTCAATTTTAAATAATACAAGCCATAAAGTCTTTTATATGGCGGAAAACAGATTTTTTCTAACCTTAAAAAACCTGACAAATTCTGAATACAGATTCGGATTAAGCGAAAATTAAATCTTTAGATACGCTAGTCCCCGGGTTTCGACTTGTTCCAAATTTTGCAAACCTAAGTAATTAACCTTCAGAATTTTATTAAACATTAAAAGATTTTTCGAATTTTTTTCCTCACTTTTATTATTGAAAAAAGATATATAAAGTGTTTTAATTCTTCTGCAAAAAAAAAAAACTTTAACTGCTGATCGAGTTTGATGATAATTCATTTAATATTTTTTTAACTTAATTTTCTTTTAATAAATTTCAGGCATTTAGCGAGATAAGCGGTATTATAACCATGTTTTATGTGGTACGAGCATTGAGTCCTTATACGGAATACGAATTTTATGTGATAGCTGTAAATAATATTGGAAGAGGACCACCATCGATACCAGCGACTTGTACCACTGGTGAGACAAGTAAGTAAAAGACCAAAAATTACTTCTACTTAAATTAAATAAAGATAGGAAAAATATCTCAAACAAAAACAAATAACTTATAATTACGCAATACGAAGCTTAAAGATGTTGGAATGTTCTAATATTCTACCTTAATGTACTGCCGCAATGCCTTTTGCAGCTGCACTTTGGTAAAGTGTTATTTACATAATCATAAGATATTGAAAGAGCTTAAAATATTTAGCTTAACTAATGACACCTAAAAAATAAATGGTTAAAAATAATTAAAAATTGTTAAACTGGAAAATATTTGCAAAACCTTTTTTGCATTTGAGTAGATACCAGATATAAACACTTCGCAAATCAAAAAAAAAACACTTATAAGAAAATTGACCAAAAAATCTTTAACTGTATGTTTCAATAGAAAAAAGGTTCTATAAAAGCCAATAAACCATAGCTAATGAAAACAAAAGTTAAAATTAATTTCAATTAAAAATTTTTTGATATTAATTAAAAAATTAATTAAATTTGCACATGCAAACAAATTAATAGCATCAATTAAACGTTTAATTCACTTGATTAAACGTTTAGTTCACTTGATTAAACGTTTAATTTATTTGATTAAATTTTTAATTAAAACTGATTTTATTTTTGATTAATGCTTTAATTGGTGAAAAATTTTGAAGAATAGGGAGATCGATTATTCCGAATAGTTGCTATTTTTAAAAACCCGGTTTTCGGTTAATCATTTTAAAAATAACCGGTTAACCGGTTTTAATTCGAATACATAAAAATACAGAAATTAAATTGGTTTTTTTGTAATAAAAAGTTAATTTGAATAAAAACAAAACAATTCATGAGGGCAAGAAACCAACAAACTACATAGATGTGACTTAAGGAATTATCAGAACTAACAAATATTTGACGGTAAAATAAAAAAAAAGCGTGATCAGTAACTTGATTAAACTTAAGCTTTATTTTTAACAATTTCTATTTATTTTTTTAAACTTTATGTCTAAGATGATAATTGTATTTATGGAGAATGGGTTTAATATACCGTTAAATAATGTTTGCTCTAGCCAAACGTTTTGCAAAAGCAAACAATTCTTTAAGAAAACTAGTGCTTACGTGAAGGACGTAAAATATTTCATACGTGTGAACATCGCTTTAGATTTTTTGAAAAACTTTGGTTTTAAAAAATCACAGGAATTAAATAAATTTATTATTTGAGATATTCTCTCAAATTTATTTTAAATAAGTTTTAATTTGTTGGTGGCTTAACATGTCTATATGAATCAGTAAACTTCAGCCATTTTTTTGAAAAGTTGCAAACAAAACCTATTATCCAAATTTATATATTTCAATTTTTTTTGTTTCAGCTTATAGAAACAATGGTAATATGAACATGCTTTTTGTATGAAATATCTGTCAATTCGTCGATTACAATTTAAACCCTTCCATTAGATTTTTTGATTCCTTCAATTTTGTTTTAAGTTCTTGGTAATTTAATAAATAAAACAGAAGAATTTTTCCATTTCGTTGATTTTGCCGATATGGTGTAGTTTTAAGCATGAAGATATGCTAGAACTACTTGAGAGTTGTTCATTCATTGTTGGCAGCATATTTATATAAACTATTATTTGCAGTCTCTGAAAAACTACTTGCTACAGAGTCAAGTTTTACTTGGCGTATATTTATGTCAAGCTTGTAGACTAATTAAAAGTGCTTAATAAGTCGTAACGTTAAAGAAAGAACATTTGCAACTTATCATTTTAGGGTCGTTTAAGCATCATTATCTTTTAAACTAATTCGATATCATCACCAGAGATGACATCTTTATAAATATATATATTGTATTTAGAAAACTGTCAAATTTCTAATTACTTTTTAAGCTGAACTTCTTTTTGCAGTATTTTGAATAGTTTTTGATTTATGTTACAAGAGCACGCTAATTTAAGCGATTTCTATTTACATTGCACATTTGTGACAAAAGTAAGGAAAACGTATATAAATTACACATTTCTGAAATAACCGGTTTATTCGAAATTAAAAAAATGTACATTTTAAAATATTCGACTTGTGTAAAACTAAAATAACCGGTTAAAACCGGTCGATTACTATTCGATCGATCTCCCTATTGAATACACACTTGTAAGAAAACTGTTTCTTCTATCCATACATATGTATATAAGAAATAACTTTGTTAAAGGCAATAATCGCTTATTAGAAAAAACCGCCTATAAAACAATTTTGTGACAGTTTTAAAGCATCTTGTATCCGACATCTACTGTATGAAACATTCATGCCCAATTTTCAGGATAGTATTTAAATATATATTAAGTTATTTTCATTTAAACTTAAATCGTATTTAAATACAGATTGATTTTTTGAGTTTTATTTCAAAAGTCTTATTTAATTAAGATAAAAGTATAGTAGCACTACTAAATACAAAAAAAAATTATTTATTTGCAAAGTGGTCTCAAAACATTTTCTGTTGTTGTTGTTGTATTAGAGCAACCTTGCTAAAAAATTACAATGGAAACTTAAGTTGAAATAAAGTGTACCACATCGGTGAATTAAGTTTCATTTAATTATTTAGTGAAGAAGTGAATTTTGTATTTAAAACGATTTTAAACATAAATGTGTTTCAATATCAATCCTGAAAATTTGGCATAAGAGATTACTTCCGTGCAAACCTTTTTAAAGTCTCTCTTAATTTTTGTAAAAACCTTTGAGTTCTTTAAAAGCTTATGGAGCTTTTAACAAAGTATTTCAGTTCAACAAGACAAGTTAAACAAGATTTTAAGATTTTTTTAAAGCTTGTTTCATTTTTTCGGCCTCAAATAATGTTTTTGCTATAAAGCTTTTGATATAAAGAGTTTTTCTTGAAATCTTTAGATTTTTTTAATAAAAATTGTACTAAAAATTAATAACTCCCATTTTTTACATTTCTTTCTCTTTACATGCTTAACCATTAAAAAGGATTATATTTCCAAATCATTTTTTCTTTTTCATAAATGTTTTTATTTATTTCATTTTAACCCGCTTAAAAACTGTTTGTTTTTTTTTTTTTTTTTAATGTTTCATATTTTGTTACATTTTTTAAAAACCATACTTTAAAACCCCTACTCAAAAACCTTTCTGTTTTTTATTCTCTTTGAAATTTTTCATTTTTTACCAAAAAAAAAAAAATAATAATGCATACTCAATCCAAATGGATATTAACTTCACATCTGCATATATTTAGGCGATTTTACATATGGCGGAGCAAGTAAGTACCTTTTAATATTTAAATTTAAAATAAAATATTGTTAGAGTCTACGTTAATGTAATTTCAGTTAAAGAATAACATTCAAAATTTTGCTGATCAAGCTGTTTTATGTTATTTAACTACCTGTCATTAGCTTTAAAAAAATGTTTTTAAAAGCTTTTATATGTTCGTGCTAGAGGTTGTGTATTTACCATCATAAAAATTGTTAAAAAGATATCAATGCCTGAGAAAAGGAGGCAATAAATGAATGGATTATTGCTTTTTAAACATAAAAATTGCAAATGACTTTAAAAACTAAAATGGCTTTTACTAAAGTACCAACCAAAAAAAAAAATTTAACTGAACTGAACTGAACTGAAAGAAATAATAAAAAAATAACAGAAAAGAAAACTCTTATACGATTATATGTGCAATTGCATATTAACAATACTGTATATATGTTTATATTGTATGTATATGTGGATATATGAGAGTGTGTGTGGCATGTGTCACTAATAATGGTGTGTATGTAGGAGGCTATTATTTGCTTGTGTACGAGGATTGTATGAGAGATTTTACAAAATCAGTTTTAAAAATTTACTGGTATAAGAGTTTTGTACTAAATAAATCTAGTATTAGGAACGAAAAAATGATGTTTTAAAACTGATTTTTTTAGTAAAAAAGGTGAAACTGGTTTTTATTTTACTAGGATGATTTTTTCCTGTCAATATTTATAAATTACATATATTTCAAAAGAAAATATTATATAATTTATATACAGAACTATTTATATATACGAATTAATTTTCTGCAGTATAAAACATACAACATATAATTTGATTATCTTGCGAAATTGCTTCTCTTATATAGAGTTTTTAAGTATTATTCTTAAACAAAATATTATTAATACTTTCTACAAGACTTATATTGGCTTTAGCCCCAGTTAGCTGACATCAACAGTAACGTAACCGTACAGTACAAAAAAGGAGGAAAAATCAATTTTCCACAGTTTAAGACATTTTGGTTTAAATACACTGTGCAACAAAAAAAACCAGTCTCAATATTTGCAACGCGAAATGAAACTAGACTATCGGTAGAGCAAGTCTTCCAAAGGGTTTTGAAAAGTTAGATCGGGTTCTTAAAATATCGGCCACTAAAGTTTTTGAAATTTTTGAAAAGGCGTTTGGTATAAGTCAAAAAAAATATACTAAATGTACTTCTGAGGTAAAATACTATTTCAAATGTCTTCAGTAGAATTGTATGGCGATTATTTTCTTAGAATACATTAACCCTCTTACACACATATTAAGGGGTCATTTATATCCTTTTTTTTAACTTCTACACAAAAGTATACTAAAACGGCACTTTAGAGGGTTAAAATGTTCCACGAATATTTTCTGCATCAAATTTTACTAGGGGTCTTCTAAGACCAAAAAATCGGCAAAGTATGTTAAACGGATTTTCGAAATTCTGGGCCATGAAATTTTTTAATTTTAATTTAAACTAACTGGGGCTTCAGACATACATTAAATTTGTTGAATTCTATGAGATTTTACTTATTTTATATTAATATTTTTAAAACGATTGATTTTAATATTAAGGCGTTTTTATCTCTTATACAAGTGTTATACGTATTTAAATGCACTTTCATCTCATTTACAGCTTTAATTTATTATGCTTTCTTTATTAATATTTGTTTTCAATTTCTATTTATACTTGTTCCATATTGGCATAATTTTGATTTAACGGCACATCCCTCGTTTAAAGAATATGTTATGAGTTAAAATTCTTGAAATGTATAAAAGCTTATAGTATTAAAATACATAATGGCACATAAAAACTCTTAAAGTTCAATACATTCTACATTAGGCAGTGTGGAAAAAGCATAGTTTTATACAGCCACTTGCACAATTTACAGTCCAAAAGGCAGTCAGGTCAATTACTAAAAAAAAATATAATTTATATATAAAATAAAAGAAAAAAATCTAAATCATTAAAAATAATCACAAATTTATAACAATTCAACAACATATAAGAAACATGTTAAAACCTAAATACACTTTGATGCAAATCTCTTATACTTAAAACTAAAAAATCTGCCTAGAGGTAAATTAATCATCTACTGAATGCCTTAAACTTAAGAATTTTCATAAAATATTACTTTTTGAAAGAGGAATAATTTCAGTAAAACTAAAGTTTCTTACACTTGTTGTAAATTTATTTTTTTGTAATTAAGTAATACTCGTAGCATGGGTATACGGCTTTCAAATATCGGCTTTGCTCCATGTATCCAATTTTCATTTATTTAAGTAATTTTTGTTGTTCATTTTTATTTTAATTCTCTTTCAAAGACATTTATGCATGTATGTATATGACCAAAGAAGATTATTGTATTAAAATTGCAGCTGGTGATACATTTTTTTTGTTTAATTTTTTTTTTTTTTGTTTGCCGGTATATGAGTTTGGAATGGTATGTGTATGTCTGAAGTTTCATTATGTAAAGAGCTTTTTATTCTAGTTTTATTTGGCCAATCGATAAATTTATTTAAATGATACGTATTGTTTTCAAAATAAAGTTATAAAATTTAAGAGTTACTTAAAATAAGTACTGGCATTAAATCTATTTGCAGATAAATAGAAGAAGAAGACAAGAAAATAAAATGAAAATATGTTTTTATTTATAATAAAAATAGGAAATATTTACAAATATTGTAGTTGAGATAAAGCTAATGTGCAATTTTTATATATTTATTTAAATTTTTACAAAGATAAAACTCTTGAATATTTTTTACACAACAAAAATATTTTGAGAAAATTTTTGTCAAAAATAAAATTTTAATTCATCAAACTTTTTATTTGATTCAATGAAAATATTAAACTAAATTACACATTGTAGTGAAATCAAATTAAAGTCAGAACTTATACTACTCTTGTCCGTTTTTTTACATTTTTGTCCATTAATTAAAAAATTGTGGGACTCAATAAACTTGTTTGTTGACTATAAATTCAATAACTATACCTATTGTTTGTATTTTGTTTAAGCTTTGATGTTGCTGTAAATAAGACTTTTTGAGTGCTTGCAATCCTAATTCACTCTGCAGTTTTATTTCCTAATCAGCCCAATTATAAATACAAATTCCCCGGGAGTTTTTTCCCTTTTCCCATTTTTACAATTGAATTTACATAGGAAAAAATGGGAGAAGGGAGAAAACTCCCGGGGAATTTTTTTTCATAATTGCGCTGAATATCTTTGGCTTTTCTAAAATTTGTTTTGGAGAATACTTCCTGATGATATGGCCTAAATGCGCATAGAAACAAGCATATCCTCCAACAATAATTTTCAGTGTTTTTATCAAGAATAAAAATTGGGAATTAAGCACGACGAACAAAAAGTTTTTAATTCCCAAAAATTACTTTGATAATATACATACAAACTTTTTTATCAATACCACAAAAATCGTCAGCGCAGAAAACTCCAAGATTTTTTAATCAAATATGCAATTTTTGTATTCAAATAAGAAAATAATTTTTTTCTGAGAAACGTTAGCGTACAGTTGATTTGTATACTTATTTAAGAAAGATTTGTATATACATATCTACTACTAATAATCGTATAGTAAACTCGTATGGCCGTCGAGGCTCTGTGATGACGGTCATAACCACACGCGCATGTAGCTTTTCATATTCCGTGTTCTCTAGGCTTATGTCCTTGAACTGTACATAATATAAGATTTCTGTCTTAAACTCAAACCAAAGGTTTATGCTAAAAGTACTTAAATTCGTTTTGAGTTATAAAGACTTAATAATGTCTAGACGATAGTTTGTTTACTTAACCCAAAGTATTGATTCCTTTAATGTCTACCAATACAGCAAAATAGTCCGACGTCTTAAACATATCTAAGTGAAACGTTGACAAATTATGTTTACAAAATAAGGCAAATTATTTAAAGCCCTACTGATAACTTTTTTAGCTTTCTAATTGTTGAATGTCAAAATTTTGTCTTTTATCTTTGTTTCTGTTTGGCTTTGCTTCTGTTTTCGACATTGAACAATGATTTTACAAAAACAAATTGCTTGTGGTTTTTGTACGAGTTGTACTTGTTGTAGTATTACCTGTAGTACCTGAAATGAATTCGCCTTGTCACAAAAAAATAAATAAGTATCGTTGAGGGGTCTGTTAACGTCAAAAATATATCATCACGCCTTATGGTAGTGTAAGTAAAAATGTGTTTGTATATATTGTCATATAAGCTTAGGAAATTAAAAAGATAAAAAAAATAAAATATTACATCAAGCACACGTACACGAGTGAATTCACCGCGACGTCAAGCATCTTGACCGTTTACAGAACCCTTGAGACTCATCTGTATGAAAAAAGTCAGAAATCTGTTAGACATGTCAGAACATAAATTCCACCGATAATCCATACAAAATCGCTCAGAAAGCGGCCAGGCAATACGTATATTCAATGCCTGACAGAACTCTGAACGAAGTCTCTGAGAATGAAGTCAAACATTTGCAAGAGTATTTTGCTGGCTGCGTAGGTATATTTTTCAACATACAAAGAAAAAAACCAGAGCCAATTACAAAATGCAATTATTCATTTTAAAAACTACTGCCCCCCCTCCTTTTACTCATATACCATTGCATTTACCAACTTTTAAATTACCTATCCAATTCTTGTACAAAAAAAAAACAAATTAACTTTTTAAACTTTATCTTTATTAAACGTTTGAACTACTGAATTTGCCTTTGCCAAAGAACTGAAAACACAAATGAAGCCAACTGGCATTAACAATATTTTTTAATGCATTTATTACTTTTGCGTTCATTTTTTTTTATTATTTTTGTAACAAACGCATAAAGTTTGCATTGTTATGGGAATTTGACGTTTTTTTTTTACTACAACTACAACAATTACAGATCGACTGAATACCTTTTTTCCTGAATATATCTTCCTTGTGCAATCACAATTTTAGCTTCTGGTATTTTTATGTTTTTTATGTGAATTTGTGTGGTTTGGTGTGTGTGTGTGTGTGTGAGGGCAATGTTTAGCAACCCAGTTTGCCATACTGCCGATGACGACATCGTCATCTATGATGTATGCACGACTTGTTCCCTATCGTTTAGGATTTCTAGAAAAAATTAGAGGAGATATTAGTGTCCGACAGTATGAGCGACTGACTTTGTCTTGTAAGTTGCATTCTAACTTTGTGGGACAGTACGAGCGATGTTGTCTTATAAGTTGTCTTGTATAAAAAACTATTGACGACCATATGAAAGTCAACGTCTTCCCAAGGAATTTTTTTCTCACTGAAAATCAGTGTTTTAAAAACACTGCAGTTGAGATAGTTAAAGTCATAAGATTATGCTGTAACTTCGACTTTTTGATTTTTCATCGGACAAAAATAATCTTTTGCCTTTACTTCTGATTCATTAAATGAAACCAGGCAAAAAACGAAAAGTTGTACACAACAAAGAACATCGACAGTCGACTTGTTCGGAAATATTTGGTTTGAAAAACTGAAACTTTTAAAAAATCCCGTAGTTAACGAAGATGGAAAGTTCATTAAAAATTTCTTTTGGTAACAGGTTTATCGTTAACACCAGATGGCTTTACCGGCACAACTTCGACGTACGATTTTATTCCTCCTGTGTTTTTTTTTTTTGTGCTGCAGTCTTTTGCCGTACTTGTTTTGCTGCTGATCAATTACTTTTCAGAATATTTATAACAAATATTTTCCACTCAGCATCACAATTATTTGATAGCCCGATGTAGTTCAACTACATACTGCTGCGACTGTTTGGTAATAAACTAAAGTGAACGTTAACTTATTTCTTTTAATCTGTAACCCAACAGTCGCAGGTGTATTTTATTATGCCAACCACGACATTGTCATGCATGGAGTCGTTGACGGCAATGTGTGCCTTTATTGTGTAAGGCGTTGTCGTTAAGGGCTTGTTGACACGGTAATACAATGTATAACGACTTCGTAGAATCAAAATAATATCAAATTCTCTCCGTGTTTAAAAGAAAAAAATAAAAGTCTGTTGTAAGTTTTTATTTCATGTTTACATGGCTTGTATAAGTAAAATCAAAAATAATAACAAAAAAGCAGATGGTTACAGTTTTACAATTTTTACAAAAAACACATGAAAATTTCCTGAGTTAATTTTAGTTGTGTTTGTTAATTGTATAAAATGCTACCACCTTCAATATACTCTGTTCAAATACACCTCTGGTGTGATGAGAATAGTTAAGTTTCTAAAATGGTTTAGAAAAAAAAACCATTTACCGGTCGCTTGTCAGATTTTGTATTGGTATTCTCTCTTACTCAACACATTTTGCTTTTACATTAAAAGATTTTTCGCTTTCTACATAATTTTTTTCAATGTCGTTATACATTTTATTACCGTGTAAACAAGACTTAACGAGTAAAAGTCGTTTTTTGTAGTATATTAAAGAACACAGGTTGTGTGTTCTCGTTAACTACTCATTCGTTAACGACAGCGTCTTAGATAATAAGGCCGATTGTTTTGGATATAGTTGCCGACGAAAGTATATTTATGGTCCTCGGCTAAAAAAGTGTCATTGAAAAACGACGATTTGTATTAAGCTGCCCTCAGTATGTCTCCTACAGCTTACTGTTGTCTTTCAACCGTCGTTTAACATGTCTTATAGACGTGGCCGACTGGGAAACTTAAATATTTAACAAACTTTGGCTTTGTATGCGTGATGGTTGGGTGTTTGTGTGTGTTTGCCTAAGTGCGTGTATAAACTTCCGTTTGTAGTAATTGTGATTTACGTTTTTTTTTTCTCTATCTCTCTCTTGCTTTAAACCATAAAGATTTTATTGAAACAAAAACTTCGGCTCGTATCGGTGTAGTACAGTTAAAAAAAAATAAAGTTTAAACAAACTTTTATTGCTACAATTATAGTTATCAAACAAAAAACGCAGCCATATTGTAACGATTGGAAATCATCTGTACAATATCTATTGGCCAAATATCTAAAAGACAAAAAAGTCTTTAACTAATGGAAACAAAAGGAAGTGAACAAAATTCTAGACAAAATCTTAACAATAAAATGTTACCTTAAAGTTTGTTTTTTTTTAAAGAATTCAAATTGATTTTGTAATGTAAGATTTTTTTTTTAGAATTAGACAAAGTAAAATCGAAATAATTTTTGTAACTGTTGCTTAAATCAGTTGAGATAGGAAAAGTTAAAATTACTTTAAGTCCATGTTACTTTAAAGGATTGCAATGGAGTTTAAAAGTGTAGTATGTACCCAATTCTTTTACTTTAGTAATTCTTTTGATACTAATTTTCCCAGCTGTTTTTGAACTGCCAACAGCTTAAATCATATAATCTATAGAAGAGTTAAAACTATAAATCCTACTTTATTTCTCTTATGAATTTTTGAACTAGTGCTTTTGTCATTTCTGCTGAATAAGTCTTAAGATCTTCTGAACTAGTTATTTTTAATGAAAATTTGTGATTGAATACATAAAATTTGTTTTTAAATCTTTTTATTTTATTATCGTTTAGTAAAGTTTAAAAAGAAGGCAACCAATTCCTTCAAAAAAAAAAACACAAATACACAAAATAAAGGAAACCCTATTTTAATCCTTAACTCATTTGAATATTTATATGTTTTCTGTTTCCGGAATCCTGAAATTTTATTAAATTGTGACATATATGGAAGGCGCGGTACGAAAAACGAAATTTATAGTGTACAAATCTAACAACGATAACAATATTGTTTAGTTTTGTTAATATTTTTTTTTAAATTTAACTAGCTAAGAAAATTTCAATGGTAAAATACAAATAATGCAACATTTTTTGGTCTTAAATCTTTAAAAACTTTAGAAAAATGTGCCCAAATAAAAATAAGCTTATTTTTACATGCCTTACACGCAGTCTACAACTAACATGAAATGTTTGACATTAACACTAATATGATGTTAGTGTTAAGTTAAGACTCATCATGTAAGAGTTTTTCTCATGTTGTAGACGTGGAGTAAAAGAAATAAAAAAACTCCTAAATTGTAATTTTTGTTGCAACCGTTTCGTGTTTAAAGTGTTTAAAGTATTGATTCGCACGACATAGAACAATTGTTTAAATTAATTAACGCACTTTATTCACACGCATTCCTTTTCTCTTTCATTCAGCAGTCAATTAACCAACGACTAGTGCACATGCGGCGGATACTTATTAATTTTTTAAGGAATACTTACCCAGCAAACACACTAGCTTAATTTCTTATTCAGAGAAATAATAAATTGATGCAATTTGAAAGGTATTTCTTGTTTGTGAATGCTTTTGGCAGCATGACATGACTCATGAATTCTTAGATTTATTTTTAGTGTTTTATTTTAAATAATTTGCTTAAAAAAAACTAAAGTAAAATAAAATATCCTATTTTAAATTTATGATTTTTTTTAATCGTTCCGATCCCTGACTTAAACTATTAGAACATTTTTGTAATTTAGTTTGACGGCTTTAAGCATTACCTAAGGAAATATAATACAGCGTCATATTTCAAGCGCTTGACTTTGTGTGTGCAACAATACAAGCACAGTTTAAATTTTTTCCATCACTGGTGAAAAGTCTTGTTTTATAATTGAGAAAAGAAATGTGCTTAAGTAAATTAGTCTGATGGTGTGTTTTTTTTAATTAAAAACGTTTGCCTACTTTAAGGCTTAGTAGGATATTTTTATGAAATATTTTTCCTTAAGGTTATTGCTTTTAATTAAGTCACCTTTTGTGGTTTAATTTGGTATCTACTTAATAAAGTTTTGTGCAGTAGAAATTAATTAGGGGCAAGGAGCCATGTAGAAAATTTTTCATTTTCACAACACAAAGAAGTCTTTACTTATGTATATTATTTTATTTCAAGGTTAATCGGCTTTGGAGGCATATTGGTATTTTTTTAGGGATGTAACGAATACTGATACCGATATATCGGCAAACCTGAAGTATTGCCGATGTATCGATATCGGCGATATTTTACTGTCGATACTCCAATACTTTTGTATAACTTTTTTGAACCATTTCATTTTCAATGCTTATTTTTTGCATAACAAATAAGAGCAAAAAATAAACAGAATAATAATAATACTTAATTGTTTCTTTTAATTTTTAAGCTGGAGGTTGGTCCACACCACGCGTTTTATGCGTATGTTTCTTTTTTGACCTTTTTTCGAGTCGCGTGCTAAAGTAGAAAGTAATCCTACTCACGCTTTCGATACGTATATGCAATCAAAAAAAAATTAATCCATCCGTACTCAAATCAATACGAACCGGTATTAATAGGTAGTACGAATGTTCTTGAATCACGTACAGCAAAATTGATTCAAGTATGGATTTTCAATCGCAAAATACTAAAATTATCCATATTCAATCCCGATTTCGTACTTGAAATAATCCGAAAATGAGATTGATTGAAGTAAAACTAAGACTGATTCAATCTCAAAATCCGAATTCATACTTGAAATAATCCGAAAATGGGATTGATTTAAGAAAAACTAAGATTGAATTAATCTCAAAATGCGCTTGATTCAAGTATTTTTAAATTGATTTTATCCCGAATTCGTGCTTGGAAAATCACAAAAAAGAAATTTTAAAGAAAAAATTAATATGATTGATATACTTACCCGTATAGTATAGGACTTAAGTCCGTATAAGACTTTGGTCTTAGTATAATTATCAAAGTTTATTCTAAATATAAGACTTTAGTCGTAGTATAAGACATAAGTCTTTGTATAACACTTTATTCTTAGCATAAGACCTTAGTCGTAGTATAAGACTTTTGTTTTGGTCTTAGTATACGACTCTAGTCTTAGTGCAAGACTTTGGGTTTGGTATAATACTTTAGTCTTAATAGAAAATTTGATTTAGTACAAGACTTTCGCGGTATTATTAGACTCTGCAAGCTAATGTTGGTAAAAAATGGACGTAAGACTTTGGTCTTTTGAAACTTTGTTTACTTAAGTAAAAATTTTCGTATAAAGATAAGGTCTTACAACTAAGTCTTCGTATAAGACTACATCTTATTGAAGGCCTGCTAATATCCTTCGCTTTTCTTAAAAAAAAAAATTTTTTTTGGGGGAAAATGTTTGCTGATGATCTGTCGTAAGCAACCAGTGAAATGAGCATAGAAACTAGTTTATCCTCCAACAATAAATTTTAGTGTATTTATCAAGAATAAAAATTTTAATTATCAAACAAAACAAACAAAATTTTGTGGTCCCAAAAATTACTTTGATAATGTTTTTTTTGTCAAAACGGTTTGTATCAACATTGTTATAAAAAATATTTTTGTTTTAAGTTTGTCATTGTCACAAAGTACAGAAAACGAGGGATAGTACAGAAGTTTAATAATAATCTATTTTTTCCATTATTTATTTATTGAATCTTCATATATTTAATATGAAATAACAATAATTAATCAAATCTTATCCTAGTACTTTATTTTATGTCCTGCCAGTGCCAGACAAAAATTGTTCATCATCACGGGTTCTATTCACATATACAGGTGTTTATCGCTCATCTTAATGGGTAAGTGCTGCAGTGTCTCTTCTCCTTAAACGACTGTGATCGCTTTCATTTAAAATATTTCGAGCTGGTGGGTTCGGATGCAATACGAGCCTTTTTAGGTATTTTACTGCATATTTCGCTAATCATAGTTTTAACTAATGGCACATTGAGATCCTTGTGAATATTTAAGCTGTTAACATACCAAGGGGCAGCTGTGATTACTCGAAGAAGTTTATTTTGGCGCCTTTGAATATTTTCGATATTTGAGGCCGAGGCCGAGCCAGTGCCCCATAGTTGAATACTATAGCACCATATTGGCTTTAAAATAGAGTTGTAAAGTTGCAGTTTGCAATCGAGACTAAGAACAGAATTTCTTCTAATAAGCCAGTTAATTTGAATTGCTTTAAGTTTTATTTGGGTTAATTTTGCTTCTATATGGCATTTCCATGTTTAACGCCGATCTAGATGAATACCGAGATGTTTGACATGCGATTGTTGAGGCACTAGTTGATTATTGATTTTAATATGGGGGCATGTTTCCCGACGCAAGGTGAATGTTATCTGTGCGCATTTTTGCTCATTGACGTTTATTATATATTGTCTTAACCACAGTTCTAGTTGAAATATATGATCCTGATATATGAGATGCTTCACGACTGTTCTCGTGGTTTAGTATTTATTTAGGTGCGCCAAAATCTTAATACTTCACATATTGATAACCAATATCTATATAACTTTGGCCTGTGTATATGACTTTTAAATTAAAAATTTATCTGTAAAATAAAAATTTTAGAGCACAGCCTAAATTGTACAAGACATTTTTGTAATACAAGAATAAATTAATTTAATCTGTTACAGATTACTTTGTCATAGGTAAAAATGGCAATTGATAACTTACAATTAAACATTAATGGATGTCGATTAATTTCGATGGGAGGACATGTCTTCTCGGTAATGCAAGTCTTGGTTAATTGCATTTTATATAGATTTCCTAGTAAAAGTTATATTCATTTAGTTTTTTGATACCTTTTGCAATTAGTGGAAAAAAATTGGTGTAAGCCCAAATTATGCTGCAAGTTTTAAATGTTTTAATGAACAATTTTTCTATGTCAATCTAATTTTTAGCGGAATTATGTTAACCAAATTTTAATTCCTAAAAATTAATTCAATTAGTTTCTCATCAAAAAAGAAAAATATTTACATTATTCCCAATGCCATTTAAAGTAGTTCTAGTTGGTCTTTAATTTAATTGCCCTATCTTTAAAATGCCTTCAGAATGACAGTTTAAATAATTTTAATTAATTTTAAACTATTCTAAAATTTCTGCTTTAAAACTTTTTATTATCCCATGAAATTCTTTAATAATGAAAATAAAGATAAGAGCGGTTGTTATTAAGAATACATTTATTTAACACTTGAAAATTAACAATGAATATTTTATAGTGATCAAATATTCAATGGCAAGTAAGGAGTAAAAAAAGAGCACAAGTCCAAAGTTGTTTTAAATAAAGAGACTGAATCCTTTTGCCATAGAAGAATGACTGTTGCTAGTGTCAAAAAAATTATTTAGATGTTGGTACAAAATTATTCAACCCGATATGAAATTAAACAATAAATATTTAAAAAAAATTGTTGCAAATAATCAACTACTTCAGAAAATTCTTTCATCACAAAAAGAAAAACCGGCTACTACAGCAAAATCACTTAGTGAACAACCTTTTAAGAAGTGTCACTTAAAACGTTTCTATTTGAAAATACATACGTTGTTAAGTCCTGCTTTTGAAATGATTTGTTAGATCCAGAATTATGGTTCCTATATTAGTATAGAGATCACTGAAGAATACAATTCATTATTTAATCCGATAAAATTATATTAATTCACATGATAATAATATTCAATTAAACTTTATGATTTTAAGAAAAGTACTTCGTTATTATTGTAAACCAAAAATGTTGATTATATTTTGGTTAAAATTTTTTTGATCGTGGCAACGCTAATCTTAATCTATTATTTTATTTTTTTTTTATTTTTATATTCGCTGTAGTTTTTTTTTCCTTAAACATTGCTCTTTTTTTAATCTTTTCTGTTTGCAAAATATGTTAGACTTGAATTGTTATTCTATTTTATTGATTTTTTCTGTTTTTTTGGTCAATTTGTCTTAAGTATTGTCACAGAATTGTGTCATGTTTGTCTAAAATCTAAATACATTCTAACCAACAATTTATTCACAAATGTTTATGTGTCTACTAACAACAAGAAATGCAAATTGTTTGTTGAGAATTTTTCGACATGCTTCTTAATTTGTCTAATTGAAAATAATAATTTAGCAATAACGTCCAAATGTCCAGTAGTTCTGAAATTAGGATCTTTGTTGCTTTTTAGGAGCAAAAAGGATATAAGATTATACGTTACTGGGTGGTATTTAGGAACTTATACTACATTAAATTTTGTTTTTGTAATTAATAGGGAAGCAGTTGAATTAATTTTTGGGGAAGCCAATTTATATTCTTGGTTATGAAAGGTATAGTAATTTTTAATCCAAATGATTAATCTCTAAAACTACAAAAACGTTACATTGTCTCCTTTCTTCTTCTGTTCCGTTGTTATTTTGACAAGAGAAATAAATGGCCTGTTCATCGGTTTCGAGCGAAGACTTCGTTCGCTTAACTTACTTACATGTTAAACGAAAACAATATTTTTCAATTAGTTTTTGAACTTTAACTTTACTTCATTATGAATAAAATCACCACATCGATTTTCGTAGTATTTAATATTGTTCAGTTGCGTAGTTTCCTGATCCATTTACTATTTTTTATGAATTTTTAAAAATTGAAAATTGTGCAAAATTTTTTGTTATTTATTTTAATAATAAATAGTATTGTGGTTATTTTGTTTAACTATTTATGATTTTTTTTTTTTTTTTATTATTTATTTATTGAATTTTCATATAGTAAATATGAGCTCACAATAATTAATCAATTTATGATTTTTAAACCAAATTTTGATGTTTTAATCAGGCTAAAGTTCATTAAATTTAATTTTTACTAAATTATTTTTATGAAGAATGGAATTTAACAACATGAAATTAATAAAAATTTGGGGATAATTTTTCATTCTTGACTGAGCTGGGAACCGAACCCAGGTTTTCATGCACATGCTACCCTTATATGTTTCAATTGTAACCATCAAATTTTATCAGAGGGGTTTGCCGTTTTACACTCATCGCCATTGACGACGGCTGGCATTTTATTTCGTCGAAAATTAAATGAAAACCCATAGAGCTAATTATATAAAATAAATAAATTAATAAAAAAATATAAGCAATAATTTAAAGAAGCTTGGACGAATCTGTCTCAAGTTATAAAGCAAATCAGTGACGCACTCTCTTCAAAAATCAATTGTTGCTGAAATCAGGATATTTCATAATCAACATTTATCCATCGATTTTCATAGCATAAAGCTTGCTTTATTTGGAAAATATGAAGCTTTAAGAAAATATTATAAAAGTATTAAGTTTTTTCCAAATTATATTTTTTATAATTTTTTTTTTAAAATAAACATTTCCCAATTTTTCAAAAAAATATTTTTCATCATTGTGGTCTGAATTATTCCGAAACTATTGAGTTTTTAAAAAAATCATATAAGCACGACTTAAAGGCAATTGTATTTGAAGCAATTCAGCGTTTCTTTTAATAAAATTGGAGAACTTCTTCCTAAGTTATAAAAAAAAATTAAAAAGAAAAGAATCAATAGGATTTAAAGTTTCGGAAGTTTTTGTAGCCAAGGGACCATAACACATCAAAAACAATTTAGTTTTAATCCTATTACTTTTTCTTGTTGCATATTGTTATTAGCAAACGCCTTAGTTTTTAGTTTTATATGTTTTAAAACAATTTTAAACGAACTTATTACTCTTTCACACTGTTCTTTAACCTTAACTAATTGCAAGAGAAAATTTGTGCTGTCAGACTAATACTTAAAGCAGTTGTACAATTTTCTCTAATAAATTTTTATGTTTTAACATTAAAGTCCATTAAAATGTCTTTAAATAAACTATCAAATGAGTTAGTTTTTGTATAAATATGTCTATTTAAGGGGGTAGGGGGCCTTAACACATACAAACATACCCATCTAATGGTATGTGTGTTTTAGTGTAAATGTAAAATTTTTGTTTTGTAAAGAAGAAAAGCTCTAAGCAGAGAACATTTAAAATCGAGAACAAAAACCCCATTACAAATGTCAAGCACATTTGCCAAACAGTGTCAGTATGAGGTCAAAAATATCAACGATGCAATGTACAACAAATATAACGTGTGCCAAAAAAAAATACGAATAACAACAACAAAAACACTCTAAAAAACAACAAAATATAAATGCTGGGATTAACCTCAACATACCCTGCAAATAATATTGGACCACCTGATACATTTTGATTAAATGGACTACTCCATGGACTGGTCCGATGTAATGCAAGCCTGGCATTGTTAAAAAGTGATTGTAGTGAGACGACATGTTTTCGTTTTTAAACGAAGTTAAAACTAATCCTCTTTTGTATACAATGGAGTAGTTTTAAGACTTCCCCTTTGTAATCCAAAGCTGGGTTATATGGTATTGTCCTAGGACATCGTAATTTTATAGCTTTTTCAAAGCCTATATGGCGCTGAGGCTTTAAATATGAAATGGTTATAATAATAGACCATTTTTTTCCATACGTTTGGGTTACTTTTGGACTAGCCCTAGTCCCTTGTGAGCTACATTTTGCACCCGCGTTTGGACTAGTCCTGTTACTTGCAGGGTACGTACACACACACATTTAATCGTATAAATAAACATACCGATACATAAACACTTTGCAAATTTTACATACAAAGATACCTTTGCATCCGTATCCGTATCATGTAAAATTTGAAATGCATGAATTCGTGCACACAATTGCAGTGTGTGTGTGAGAGAGAGAGAGAGAGGGATAGTGTCATGAATACTTTCTTATACATAGTTTTTGGATCAAAATATATCCACCAGTTCTAATGACTGTTTTAGAATAAGTTATTTTTTTTTTCAAATATAAATAAGAAATAATTTTTAAATTGCAATGAGAGTGAGTGAGAGAGAGAGAGAAAAAGAGAAAAGAGGAAATGTGTCATATATATTCTTTTTATAACAAACTGATCCGACCAATATATAAACAACATTTTTCAAGAAAGTTGATACCAGTTGTGTTCCTTTTCTATACACAGTTTTTTTAAGAAGGTTTAGATGCTTTTTGTATATTTCTCTGGAATAAAAAAAGCAAGTTGTTTTTTTCTACACTTTACTTAAGAACAAGTGGTAAAAGAAAAACGGATAAATGTTCAATTATAATAAGCGATGTCCTTGTTCTCAGTGCTTTTAAACCCGTGTCTAAACATGCTTTTACCTAAGGCTTAGTGTACAAACTAGAATTTAAGCTTTCTTTTTCACAATTTTGGTATAAATCTCATGATACAAACATGGACCTGACTAATTCACAAACATGTCTTAAACCCATAAACCATCAGTTTCGAGACCGAGACAAGCACGTGGTATTCTCCAAAAATAATTACAAGGTCTTCAAATTTGGAAAAAAAAATTGACTGCAGGAACGAATAATGTTTTTTAACTAATTTTGGTGCGCCGAATCTGGCATAAAAATTGGCCTATCACGTCTTGTAAAATTTTTATCGCATGCTGATACTACTGTAAAACACTACAATTTCACAATTATTTATTTGACAGAAGCCTACATTCATTCATGTCAGGGAGATCGTGTGTTACTGATTAAAGCTATTTTTGTTTTGTGTGTGGTAAATATTTGGTTGGAGAAAAAGATATGCAATATCAGAATCATTAAAATATGCATATTTACACTGTTTTGGTTTTGCAGTCAGAAACTTGGACAAACCGTGGACACCGACAATGTTTTGCCTGTTCTTTATTCACATTTAGATTTTTTCCCCACAAAACCTAGGTGCGATGAGCGACGAACAAGGGAAGCGTGTTCACCAAGATTTAATGAAAATTTAGAGAAATTATCAAGGATTTTTGGACAAAAGCATGCTGGAAGACTGTTGCTGGGCTCTAAAACGTGAATCAGAACTAACAAAATACAAACGTCGCACAGAGGGGTATTTGTCCAATTTAAGCGGCCAAAATTCGAATTTTCAAAACTCACTTTTTCTTTAACTACCCACCGTAGGGTGAAGAGAATAGAATGCTGGACTAGATCCCGTTATTTTTTAATTCCTTTTTGCTTTCGTTCGCTCTCGCCACGCAGTCAAAGTTTCGTGTTGCTATTTGGGCATATGCTTTTTTGCTGTGTTTAAGACAAGTCAACGTGAAAAAAACTTGAGTAAAAGCGTATTTTCAGTTTATGAATTTTATTAAAATGGATAATTGTAATGCAGGTGAATATGATATAATTCACATAGTTTAATAGGAATATAATATATTCTGGTACCGGCAGAGCTACATTGAAAATGATGGTATTTTTGTTAATTTTAATTGATTAAAAAAATTACTATAGTCATAAAGTTGTATAACACCACTTAACGCAACTGAGATTCTCGCTCGGGTGTGTTAATAGATATTTCATGGTTTGGAAAAAAAAATAATTGGTTGCGGATATGTGCGGATGACTATTTTATGGCCCTTTGAATTATGCTACTGCTGAAAAATGTACCAAAAATTCTGATGCTTTACTGTACATGCTGCTTTATTGCACACTTCTTTTACACATTTCATTTTAAAATTTAGCATTTACAATATTTTTTGTTACCAAATCTAGGTTCTTCAAAGGTCAAATTCATAGTTCGTGAAGACGTTTAACGATAGTATCCTCTTTTAATTGGTTTGGGGAAACACCCTCTTAATACCCTACGTCTTTTTGCTTGTTTATATAAATTTAAAATTTTAAATGCCACAACATGTCTTTTCTAAATAGGTTGCATACAAAATTCAATCAAAATAATTTTGGCCGCCTAGATTGGCCAAATACCCCTCTGTGCGTCGTTCAACTATCGTCATTCACTTTTGAAAGTTCATTGATTTTTAAATAAACTTATGATTTTTTATGTAAAAAACGAATAAAAACATTTTTTTTATCTCGAAAATCTGACGTGATAGAGAAAACCCAATTACAGATTCGAATTCGGTTGCTCCAGTCAAAAACCTTTTTGGCTAGTGTTATTTGTCTCCAATTATTTTGCCAAATTGGTAATGGAACCAATCCGATCTAACATGGGCTACAAAATTTGTAGAATTTACTTTGAAGGGTGTTTTCCTTGTATCTTATTATGGTGATTTGGCATGAGCAGTTAACTGCAGTTATCGCATTTGCTATCAAAACATAATGGACGTCGCAGACTGTTAGAGGCATTTCGCACACTTTTAGAACTGCTGGGTATAGAACAATAAAATAATGTGTGTATTTTAGTGTACGTATGCAGAAATTAACACACACGTATTATTAAGAGATCACATTAAAAGTATTCAAAAACAGAATCTTCTTTATACACAGACTCCTGCTAGCGTTTTGGGAAAACGAAAACTGCTGAATTCTTATGATTTGCTTTTAAATTTATTTCCTTTATTTAATTTTTTTTTCTTCTATTTCCTTTTGAGTAAACACATTGTAGTCAAGCTCTATTGTTGCACAATGGGAGTAAGTGGTAAAATTTATAATTAGAAGAATTTATGTTTTCCAAAATCAAAGCTTAAACATTGAGGGCGCTACAGTCCAAAGTTAAAATTAAGTTGAGGTGGATGGGCTGATTGAAAACAGGAATACAAAATTTTATACATAAATGAGGGAACAATTTTTTTAGGTTGATTTTTAAGTATTTAAGTATCCTCTGATTTAAATAAAACATATATGGTTTTAAAGGAATTTGTGTGTAGATATGCACAATGTAATTTCTAAATTTTTAACACGAAAGTAAATCTCAAATGGTCGAATTTTGGCCACCAGGCGAACGTAGCAAAATAAATATTTTTTTAATATTTTTAAAGAAAGATGTTACAGTCGTTTTTACATAAATTTATAACATTGTGACAGTGGAAATATTCTTCTGAATTCACCCAGTAGGAATAAATGCCGAAAAATGGTTTTTTTGGGAACAAAACGAACTTAACTTAAACCTTACATTGTTTTTGCCAGGGCTGTGGAATCGTCAAAAAGTAGTTCTAACTCCGACTACAACCGCTGAAACTTTTTAAGTCCGACTACAACTACGACTCTTAATATTACGTTGATGCTAAATGTATAAGAGACTGATCCTTAGTTGACATGAAATTTTTTTTTTAAATGCAGTACCTTTTAAATGTTGAAATATAGCACGAACATTATTTTGTTAAAATTTCAAATCGATATTTTAAATATTAAATCGCCAATTTCGAAGAATTTTTTTAGAAAATATAAAAAAAAAATTTTAAATTTTTTATGCCGAAAAAATTTTGAATAGAAGTTTTTATGTGTACTTCGACAACGACTCCGGTAAAAAAACCTCAACTCTTTAACTCTGACTTCACAGCGCTGGTTTTTGAAACAAAATTATTGTTGTAACCATTTCAGGTGCCACGGTAGTCTGTTGTTGTATTGGTTGAAACATCCGGAAGCATACTTCTTGCCAGGAAATGCTTTCTGTCTTTTATGAAGATTGTGTTTGCACGATGTTTTACTTTTCTAATGAAAATATTCTTTCCACGAAGTTGGACTTGGTTCGATTTTGGACTGCTCTCCTCAAAGCAAGATCGTACCAAAAAAGTACAACGAAAATATGCTTTTTTGATGAAGAGATACTTTCGGGCTTCATGTGGTGGTGGTTAAAACCCCAAGTCGCAAAAAGGAAGATCGTAAAAAAACCTGCTCAAGTGTTGATTTTTTCACCACTTGTGGAAGAGTTTTGCCTTAAGGACAGATCATCAGCTGTTGCTTTGCAACAGCTCTAACTACTAATCAAGAGGCGAGTGTATAATGTGATGTAAATCTTTAATATGAATTGTCTGTTCTTCTTGTTTCTCTCAAAAACTACCAAAATATCAACTTCTTTATATTCTTCTTCTTTTTTTGCTATGTAAGTTTCAAAGTGTTTACGTGTTTTTTTCAGATCGCTGATATCATGGTGAAAAATTTGGAATTAAAATTCATTATTTCGCGAAATAATATGATGGTTTTTGATCGTTTGACGTTCTAAGCAATTTCTACAATTTTTTGTTACAAAAAACTTCCACTATCTAATACACCTTCTCTTTATTGAAAATTCCGTAAAAAATAAGGTTAGAAAGTGCATAATGATGAGATCCCAGGGAGGTTACAACAAATATAAAGTTAAAGAGCAAAAATATATTAGAAATATACACACACGTATTTACACCACAACCTCATGAACTTTTGAACTGTTTCGATGTATGTAAGGAAAAAAACAGCACACACCTACAAATATACATACATTTAAGAGCGTTGAAATGTACACTAGGATTTTTAAATAGGCAAAACTAAAAATAAAAATTTGGCTGTACATGTATGGAGTTTGAAAGATGGCAAAACTGAATTAAATTGGAGCTGAATTGAGAATTATTTTGGATATGAAAAGTATCTGTTTGCTTGCATGCTTGAAAAGTAAGAACTAATGATTACAGCGGCCCATAAAAAGTACCAAATAATTTTTTTTGTGCGTTATGAATATTTTCACTACTCTTTTCCGACCTAATGCATATTTTCTAACCAAAACCGATCCCGAATTTCGACAGATTTTTAAGAAGGGATCCGAACTTTATTTGATTGAACAGAAGAAATTTTAACTTTTGTGATTTATTCGTTTACTAAAAAAAAACTATTTGTACCTTTAATGCGATATTACTAAAACATAAAAAAATCATACTTTTCTTGAAAAAGGCAACTATTCAAAATAAAATATTCAAAGGAAAAAAGTATTTTCATATTTAAATGCGAAAAATGTATATTTGATTAAAAAAATTTTGAATTTTCTGCGATGACGATTTTTGTGGTATTAATAAAAAAGTTTGTGGGTATAGTTATTGACAAGTTTATTGAGTCAATAAAAAAAGTTATCGTCAAAAAATTGTTCATTAATGGACAAAAATTTAAAAAAAAAACAGACAAAAGTAGTATAAATTCTGACTTTACTTTGATTCAAATACTTTGTTTTATTGAACATGTAGAAATAATTAATTATTTGTCATTGTAATTTTAAAAAATATTTTCATTTAATCAAATAAAAAGTTTGTTGAATTAAAATTTTATTTTTAACAAACGGTGTTGTTAAAAATGTTCTTGAGATATTTTTCTCTGTGTAAGAATGGCAGGAAAGTAACTTTTCTGCAATTATGTCGTGTTAATTGGGTTTTCGCTTGCAGTGAAGTTGTTCAGTTTGTAAGTATGTGATTATTCAGCTTGTGTTAATTTTTAGCAACTCCCTCATGTTTAAAAAAGAGGTCAAGTTTCAGCATCCATTTATTTGATTTTCTATAACTTAAAGGGCTTAGGTTATGTTAGGTTCCTAGGGAATCCATCGAGACGACATCTTGCTGTGATACCGTACAGAACACTAACTCAATATGCACCACTGCAAAATTCAATGAAGAGAATAAGAAACCTTAGCTCTGTCTTAGATAGATTATCCCAAAAGGCAAACACCGGTTTTCGCAGGTATCTCTCCCTAATATTCTAAATTCTAGGACACTGGCACAGAAAATGAAACACAGTGTCCTCTTTCTTCTCGTCACAACAACTTCTGCAGTAGTAATTGAATTCCAGACCCATTCTCCTTGCATGAGGTTTCACCTGCCAGTGCCTAGTTATCAGTGAGGCCACTGTTCTAATCCATTCCCTATTAAAGATAAGTAGAGAGATGATACTCCATTCAACAGAGCCAGGCCACAATGCCCTAGATGTGGAGGAGGTGGATTCACGAATCCATCCCCAACGAACGTCGAAACTTTTGTCGTTTCACATTTTTAAAATCCAACAATAAATTTGGGCTTAACATAAATTAAAGTTACATGAAAAGGTTAAAAAAAGTATTTTCTTTCCTTTGAAAGTACATTTGATTTTGAAAGTTGGTACAAAATTAGAAATACCATTTCCTTTCCTGGTCTGAGCTCATGTGAATGTATTCTTTGTTGTTAACCTAACAAGTTATGTGTTGGAAATGCGTTTTAAATGCTGATTTTGCCTGTTAGTTCAAACCAACTGCAGCACTATATCTAATGTATATCTCTTCGACTATAGCTAATTGTATATGTGTGTGTGTGTGAGCACTTTATGCATATGCATGTTTATATCTGTGCCTTTTTCAGTACATCCTGAATATTCTATACAATCACAGTAAAGTTCGCGCTCAATTCAACAACGATGCCTCTTATGCAAATCTCAAAAGATGTTAAACTAAGGCAGCCAAACGTTGTTGCTCTTACTACTGTATGAAAGGGAAAAAAATAAATGGAAAAACTGCTGGTAGTGAGGCGAAATCATTTTTTTTTTTTTGTTATACAGCTTCTTTTGAAGTCATATCTCTAGCACAGTTTACGTTACATGTTTGAGTTTATGTTTGTAATTTTTATTGCACCAGGTAAAAACTCTTGGCAAAATTTTCGGTATCATGTTCTATAATATTTTCTAGTTTTTCCTGTTTTATCATCCTTACTTTGAAATTTTTCATGACTAAAGGTTTTTTGTTGCTCTTGTCTTGCTAAAATTTTAGGCCATATGTGTAGGGTTTCTATTCGGGAAAACTTTTCTTGAAAATACTTTTAAAACTCCGGGAATTTTTAGATAGAAATTATCGGGGTTTTTTACTATAATACGGAGTATAACAACATGTCAAAAACTCAAATAAACTCGAAATGTACAATTGTGTGAAAACAATTTGTTATGAAATATCAAACAATAAGTAAACAATTTTTAAAAAATTTTCTAAACCATAAGATTTTTCATTTGATCAAAGTTGTATTTTTACAAAAAGACAAGAAGAAAATCAGAGATGGAAAATTGAAATGTGGTTTACAAATTTTTCCCATAAATATTTTCTAATAAAAAATTCAAAATATAAAATTTCAATTAGTTTCTTTCTTGAAACAGCGTTGTAGCTCGACAACGTTTTCGGTCAAAAATAAAAAAGTATTAATAAATTTTAATTTTTTTCATCTTGTAAAATTCAATCCTTCGTTAAAATAATTCAATGAAAATTGAATTTGATGAACGTCAGCCTGATTTAAAACTTAAAATTTGGATTAAAAACCCATAAACAGTTTCAACTAGCCATAACAAAAAAAAATTATTTGAATTTGATTCATCTAAATTTTAAATAATTCATGCATATTTGTTGTAAAACTGAATTTAATACGGTAAAAATACGAAAAAAAATATGAAAATATGCAGAATAGTGTGAAAGGGGCTTAAATGGCACTAACTGCCGGTTTATCAATGTTGACCAGATGTTCGATCAGAGCAACTTATAGTACATCTTTGCTTATTTTTAGGAACTGAAACATGGTATGTACAATAATCTACCAGGTACTCTCGAAGCGAAAACTGATTATTTTTTCTTTGCTTATTTTGGAGCTGCCAAGGGCTGTTTATGTTTTTTTCAACTCACATACATACATACTTTATAATAACCATGTTGCAAATTCGTTTACAAATTAGAAAAAAAAAAGCGTTTTAATGTGATTTTTAGAACAAAAAAAAACAATTTTGTGAAATAAGTAAAAATAGTTGTAGAACAATTTTTTGTAAATAAATGAAATCTAATCAAATTTAAAAAAAAAACTAAAATTTTATTTAAGAAAATGGAAAAGTGTAGTTTTTGCCAAGAAAAAAAGAGACAAAAAACTAGAAATCCACTGTTCCACAAGTGCGCGTACGAAAGTTTGGTGCTACTGACATTCAGACTAATGCCGTTAAAGGTTCTCTTCCCTGTGGTGATTAATTTATTTCACAAGACTTTTCCGTTTTTTTTTTAAATTTGTGAACAAATGTGGACTTTGGTTATTATCTAGAATGTGTAAGTGTGTGTTGGTAAAAAAAAACATAAACAACATTTGTCAGTTCCAATTATTTAACAACAAGAAAATACTTGTTGTTTTTTTTATGGTACATTTGTTGTAGCTTTGCACTTAACTGGTAGGTTCTGTATTCGTTTATTAAGGCAGGACTTACTATTCACCATTATTTATGAAAACATTGTCATATTGTCCGAAAAAAAATTACAAAATATTGAAAATACACAGAAAAAATTATTAGTAGTTTTTTATCAATTAAAAAATTATTTAAAAAGTATTTAAACTTAATTATTGTAATAATTGAATCAATTACTTTTTTTTGTTGAAAGAAAATTAAAAATATAATTTTGATTTAATTAACATTTTAGTTGTTTTGAAATAAATTTTGAATTAAAATAATAATCAAATACCAAAAAATTATTTCGTTTAAAATAAAATAATTTAAACTTGCGAAATTGTTGTTGGAATTTGTTAAAATTAATCAACACATTGTTTGAAACGGCAAAGTTTTTTGATCATATTTTGAATTAAAATTAAAAATATTGTTTATTGAAAAAAAAATATTCAAAATATTAAATTTTTACAATTTTTAGTAATCAATATAATAATGTTGGTAATAGGAGCAAAATCAAAAAATGGGTTGCTTGATTCTATGAATTTGGTATAAAATTGGTGATTAGAGAAAATTTTTAATTGTTTCTGTGTTACAAAAACGTTTATGAATAATTTCTAATTTCAGGCAAATAATGAAGGATCAGTAATCAATTATTGATAATAAAATGTAAGAAAAGCTTTGATATCGTTGCAAATAATACTTGTGTGCTTGTAATTCTCATTCACTCTGCAGTATTATTTTTTAGCTTTTCAAAAGCCTTTGGGAATATGTTTCCTGATGATCTGGCCTAAGCAGCCAAAGAAATGCGTATCGGAACAAGCTTATCCTTTAACAATTCATTTCCGTTTATTTATTAAGCACAAAAATTGGGAATTTATCAAAACAAACAAAATCTTATAAATAACTATTAAAAAATATTTCATCTTTTATTTTTTAATGCCGTTCTTAACGAAAAATTTCCCAGGAATTTAAAAAATCTTCCACGCTCCCGGGAATAAAAATCGTCCGGTAAACTAGAAACCCTGCTTATATGCACTACTCTCTGTGCGTGTGTGTGTGTCTGTGTTATGTGAGATTTTGATTGTGTCTAAATGCTTAAGTGAGTGTGGCAAATATAGCAGCAGCAAGTGGTAGAGAGTTAGGAACGAAAAAAAGGTTTTTCGAAAAATAAAAAAAAAAATTGTGAAAATTGGAAATTATTGATTGGCCATTAGCCAAAAACTAGTCATTGAGTAATTTCAGACAATTCGATATGAATTAATGAAAACGATGATATCGTCTGAATAATTTTTTTTTTTTTTTTGTTTTGTGGATGGGGGAGTTGTAGAAAAGGAAACTGATATTTAAAGCTGAAGAAAAGTATTAAGTGCTTTAAAACTAAAACAAGTGTAGTTATATTAGTACTCAATAGGTAACAAGCTTATTCCCATTCAAGTTCCACATTCCAAAGGGCTATAGTCATGCACAGAAAATTTGTGCAGTTCGCACCAAAAAACAAAAGAAATTTAGATGATTTAGTGGATTTATTTAAAAGATTTTCGAAATACATAGTTGCTACAAAATATTTAGGATTGTGTGGAATTTCTATCTTGATAATATTTCCAAAACAATTGTGAATTGTTCTTTAATATAGTTGTTAATAAAAGTTCGGTTCCTTATAACTAAAGCAATTTTAATTCCTCCTATTATTCAAGTTTATAAAAAGAATTGTAAATTTATACTTATATTAAGTGTTTAAAAAGATGGAGTTGAGATAGTAAAAGTCATAAGATTGTGCCTTAACTTCGGCTTCTTCATTTGTCATTGGACAAACATTTTTGGTATGTATAAAAGTAATAGTTAAATAAAAAACACATACATACAAACATACATAAATAAAACAACATTTTCTTTTTTTCTTCCAACAAGAGATTAAAGCCATAATAGAAAAACGCACCTCCAAATGCAAAATCAAAACCAAACAAAAACACAGCGTCCCATCTTCATTAACTTCGGGCTTTATAAGAAGTTTCGGTCTGTCAAACCAAACATGCCGACTGCCGATGTTCTTTGTTGTGTACAACTTTTCGTTTTTTGCTTTTGCATGGACTACGACTGTTTTCATTAAATGAATCAGAAGTAAGAGCAGCAGTTTATTTTTGTCCAATGAAAAATCAAAAAGTGGAAGAAAATGCAATTTTTTATTTTGACTGCAGTTCTTTAAAGCCTGCTTGTTTCAAAAATAATTTTCTTTAAGATTTTAAGCCAATCGTCCAGGTATAAATTATTTGAGAATGTTTGAAATCTTTATTTTATTAAGACTTTCGAAATAATCGTCGAAATTTTTATAAAATAAACAAGATGTTGTGAATCTTTTTGCTTTTAAATTAAATACAATTTTACCTTTTTATTAGGGAGAATTTCAAATTAACCTTGGATACTACAACTAATTTTTCTTAGATCTTTAAGCTTTTAAATCATCTGGCAATTATTTATTTCCCTTTTATTTGCCGTACAGATAAATTCAGTTAGCTGACTCCCAACTTTTACATGTATTTTGAGAGGCAACAGCCAACTGAAAACAGTGTTCTTGCCAGTACATTGAGAAACCCAAAACCATTAACGGACAGTATACTGATCTCATAAATTTATATTGACATTAGGTAACAGACAGTTTGTCGATATATTCAGAAAATGGCAATAAAACAGAAAAGTTTATAATAATAAATGCAAGTTTTATTTTCTTAGCTCATAAAGGCGAGAACTGACTTTCTTTTGAAGTTTTCTAAGATGAAACTTTTTACTCCGGTTTCTTAGCAATACTTAAATAAGATACATGCAGTAAATGTCAATATTTCCCTTTCTGCACTTAGTGATTTATATGTATTGACCCCAACTATTTTCAAAAGTTATCTTAATAGTTCTGAATACTAAGTGAATTCGAAAGAAAATGAACAGAAACTGTTCATCTTCGAGAGGAGATAATTCCTCGAATCAGTTTATGAAAAATAAATATTATGATCATGTTTATCGTAAATAAAAAGTGAAATGTTTTTCCCTTAAAATTTTGCTTTTCCCATATATTTTTAAGAAAAAAAAGGGAAAGAATTGAAATTAAATTCACGATGAGGGTAGATATTAATACATAAAGACAATAAATTGTCTCCGAATTGAGATAAAAAGCAGTCGTTGGAATTTGTACTTCTTACGCTTTAATAGAATTTCTTAATCACTTGTTTCTACCAACAATTTTAGTACCTTTTAAATTTATTTAAACTCCTTTAATCTTAATATTTTGCTTATCTCTGCTTTTGGAAATTGCAATAACTTTTAAATTCTAAACAAGCCTACTTTCGGGCTAAATTTTCCACAAAAGATGTATTCATTTTTATTACCAAAATATGCGTTAAGTTACTAATGCTCCAGTCTTATTTCAGATAATTTATATGCATATAAATTTTCAATTTCTTTCAAATGTTAAATGTCTATACATATACTCGTTGTAGAGATATTATAAATCTAAGATATAAAATTAATGATAATACATACTTTTAAAATAAAAAACTTTAAAAAAAATGAAAAAATACTCATACTTTTTCTTTATTTTATTCTTTTTCGATACGGCTGAAACAAAAATAAAATTTACATTGCCATTTTGTTGGCCATATTTTCGCAAAACCCTTGGTAATATATTCAATAAATTTGCCATAGTATGCCAATATTTTAACATACGTTTGTTTTTCCACAAAAAAAATTTGCATATTGTGTTATAAAATATTTTCATACCTCCCAACTCCTCTTCCCCGTTTCTCTGTTTGGTAATTTTGTATACCAAAAAGGATATTTTCATGTTTTGCGAATACATTTCTTTTTCTCTTTCATGTTTTATTTTACCAAAAATACTCATACAGACTTCTAGTACAAATAAGCCCACACACACACACAGATGTTGGGTATGGGATGAAATCTGGAAGAAATAAAATTGAATGTTATGAAAGTTTGATGAGGGAATTTGTGGTAAATTTTACTGAAGTTTTGATAGAAAAAAAAATGAAGAGAAAGTTTTAAGTTATTAAGAAATTTTAAATTGAACCTTTAATAGTGTTCACAAAAGCAACTCTAATTAAAAATCGGTTATTCGGGGATAGTAATTTGGGAATAATTACTTGAAATTCTAAAGGTTTTGTTTAAGACCTGTAGAACTTAAGAAAGGCTTAGCTTTCCCACAGCATGTCATACTACCCTCACTTTTTGCCATTTATGTTCAGTATACCCTTGCAAGTCATCCAGAATATAATCACGCTTGAATAACTTGTCCAAGTTATGCAAATTTACTAAAGTTTTTCTTGGGAGTTAAAAAAATTAATTAACAAGGTTTCGCTTTAATGTGCTTAATTCTAATTTATTGTTGATGGGATAAGCTATTCCTAGTTGCTTAGGCCAGATCGTCAGAAAACTTCATCCAAAAATTTTAGAAAAAAACTAAAGATATTATCAAGAATAAAAATTGGGAATTTAGCACGAATAACAAAATCTTTTAAATTTAAATTTGGTATTCCCAAAAATTTCTTTGATATTTCTAAAAAACGATCAGGTCTTTGAAATCTTTTGCAGATAATTGTCGATCCTTTTACCTAAAAATTTCTAAGAAAACTTAGATTTTTTTGTACTGTTAAGGTTTAAGTTAAGAACCTTGCAGCGAAATTTCCAAAAGTTTTCGTCCTGAAATTCCAAGGAATTTCGAAAATATTTTTTCGCGAGAAAAAAATCTTATTTTGCATAGAAAACTTTCAGTTTCTTTTTTTTTTGATTTTATGGACAAATTTTAAGACAACACTAGTTTCACTTATAAAATTTCTTGATAATTTTAGGTCCATCCAAGAATTTTTTATAAAATCAAGAATCTTTATAGAGATTTTGATGGGCTTTTTTCCTTCGAAATTTTCAAAAAGTTTTCAGAACTACCGCCTATAAGATTACAAACTATAAAAAATGTCCTCTTTGAGGAAATTTTATTCTTTCATTCTTTGAATAATTTCATATATTTCTTTACAATTTGCTACGAAAAAATTTTATTTCCGTTTGTCTGTGTATTACAGATAAAAAGTATATTTTAATTTAAACTCTTTAATTTTCTAATAACTTTCTAAAACTCCCTACTTTCTTTTTTTTTAGCTATTTTCTTATTAAAACATTTCCTGTTTGCAATCTCTGTGTAAGACTCTCCTTATAAAAAAGAAAATATCCTTACAAAAACACAAAATTTACATTGACATTGTTGTTAATTTTGCAAACAAAATACCAATAATAGATAAAGAGTATTTTTTTAAAGCTACATAGATAATTTTCAATTGAAATACAGTCCATAAGAAACTTGCATGATGTACAATGTCAACTTATGGTCTTCCAAAAATATAATTTTTAATATGTGATTGCAGCGGCGCTTAGTACAATCTGATACCCACATCTTCCAATCAAGATCTTATATTTTTGTAAAACTTGTTCGGCTATTAGTGAGAACTAGGGGTATATTCCCCGGACATCTTTCAGTGAGGTTCAAGTAGTATTTTGGACAGGAAAAATCGTCTTTTAACGTGTCTTCGCCTTAACTCTCTTGTATTGAAATAAATCGTGCTGCTTTCAAACGTTCTGAATTTGGGACTTGACTGGCCCGGCTTATTAACCGTCCTGGCACTTTTTTGACTGACCTAGGTGGTCTTTATTGTCCGTGTCAAATCACCACCTTTTGACCACACAAACAATTTCTTGCTCGTTGAAATCGATGGTGCATATTCAGTATAAGTTTCGTTGAGCAAGCGGTGAGCTCCAGATGCTCTTCTTTCAAATAACAGAAATTTAGCAAAACTTCCCGCAAATGATGTTTCGTTAACCCACAATTCGACTTTTAGCATACGTTATTTGCTACAGTGCTGATTAAACTTAACGTGAGAACCTGCCATGGTGGTCTATCTCACAGTGATCTTAGCACCGGGCGATAAACATTGTATTTACCAACCGCACACTAATGTGAGAGCAATCAAAATACACAGGTAGAGAATTAAGTGTATTCCAGCGGTAACTAGAATGAGTAAAGAGGCCTAATATAAGGCCTTATTTAGAAGACACAAGCGCTCCTAGCCGCATTCCATACTTATATATTTTTCCCCAGGTTGTTATTGGACGCAATGCCTTCCACACACCGTTTAATAATAACTTCCCAAGGAAAGGAGTAAGGAAGGTCACAAAAAATAAAAAATAAATAAAAATAAACAACTTCCTGTCTCCCTTCTCAAAAATAAATGTATACCTTCTACAAGGCATACTTCTGAGGCATGATATCATACGAAGCGAATCTTTTAGAAAGGAGTTTAGAGGCCTTCAAAAAGGCCTCACACTTGCGGGAAAACTCGGTAGAATTCTAAACGTGCCTCTTGTTTTAGGACTTGACTTCGCTGCAGTTTTAAAGCAAGCAGGATCCGTTAAAATAAGAATAACACACAGGAATGTACACCAGTGGGCTAACTTCCCCTTTAGGAAGGTCAGCCTGTGAAGCCAACTTTTAATGATATAACTTAACACGATTTAGATTTTAAACCACAATTACCACAAAATACCCGAAGACGCGCCACCTATAGCCATGTTGGATATGAGGTGCCAGGAGCTCCTGACTCCCCTGGTACCAGATATGATATCTGTTTAGCCGCGATCTAAAAATATCTATCAATTTTCAACTCTGCCGAATTCCAAGTTTTAACTGCACCTGATTTTTTCGAAAAATCTAAGACCAAAAAATTAAATATCCTACATGACTACATGATTATTTTCTAAAGAGCCATTTAAGTTACTTAAGACACAAATCATGGTAAAAAGTGAGTAAGTAATAAACCCTTTCAAAAACACACCCTATACAAACATTGAAAAATCTAAGTACCAAAAAGTTTTGAGACTTATGTACATGTAAAGTACTCTATAACCCAAACAGGACTTTATAGTATTCATAAGTACGAGTATAATTTAAATAATAACATAAATTTTCATATAAATGTACCACCTACTTTAGTAAAATAAACTACCAAAAATTTGTTGTTATAGTCAAGAGGAAAATAAAGAAAAACACAACAAGAAAAAGAATAATAATTTTCAGAAAATTAAATAAATTTACTTTAAGTTTTAATGAAGAAAATCTTTTAAGCAAAAGAGGAAAAATCTACTTGTACAGTTAAAATTTCATGTAAATATTTGGTTGGCTGGTTGGTTGTTTTGTTTGTTTAAATGTTGAAAATTAGTAAACACATACATACATACATACAACTTAATACAAACATACAAATTCGAACTTCTTATTACACAGGAACATACAAACGTTGTTCACATTTTGCTTTAAAAGGAATATGGCTATGCATGAGTAAGTGTCTGTTTGTGTGTGTGTGTGTGTGTGTGTGTGTGGTTTTCTGTGTAAAATAGACGGTTTACTATGTATCGAAAAACAACCGCACTCAATTGATTTGATTTCCGATTTTCAACAATATTTGTCTTTCAATGTGTATATGCGTTAAAATGTTTAGGAGAGCTCTTTTTGTGTAGTATACTTTATGGCTACATTAACCAAACACTGTGCTTTTAAGTTTGTTGCTTGGTTGTTTTATGTTTCTTTAGGCAAATGCTTTAGTGTTGCAGTAGTTATATAGTGGTTTAAATTAGACGCTTTAGTTGTAGTAGTTTTGGTTAAATACTACACTTCTAAAATGGTAGTAGGGATTGCAGCAAGTAGTTGTTGGTTTTGCCCGTCGTCTACGGTTTTTGCTTGTATTTTGATCTTTTGTGGTATTTGATATTTTCCGTTTTAGAACGGCAGAAAGAAAGAGAACTACCGCGTGTCAATTTATTACGGAAATAGGAAATAAATAGTAAACTGTAAATGATAGTTTAAAGACAACGTGTAAGAAGTGGCCAAACAAATTATCTAATATAAGAGAAGTAAATAAGTCTTTTCGAATGAAATCGATTGCATATTAAGGGTATACTCTTGAAATTATATTAAAACCAGAAACTGGAAAAGAATTAATAAGAAATATTGTTTATTCAATTAGATGTACAGGGGGTCTGCTAGCAGATTTATATTTTCAAACTCAAATAAAAAACTTTTAAAATTAACACAAAGTTCCGTTAAGAGCATTGAACTATAGAAATGCGGATTTTATTTTATAAGCAGGATGTCATCCAGATGTCTTTCGTCCAGTTGAACTGCTCAAAACAACGCCTTGTTTTTCGAGAATTTTCGAAAAAATGGTCCAATTATCTCATGCGTGGATAAGCCACACCAAACAGTTACCATGGGGCAATGCAATGGTTTTTGATGTTTCAATTGAGGGTTGCGGGTTCTTGGAGACCAGTAATGGCAGTTTTGCTTGTTGGCGTGGCCGTTTAAGTGAAAATGAGCCTTGTCGCTCCAAAAAATGCGATTTGCAGTCCGCAGACGCACCAGCATTGTTTAAAAGGATGGAACTATAGATCCTTTTTTTAATTTCATGAATAATCGCTCTTGGAAGTCCCAGTGAGTCTGCTCTTTTCCGTATTGAAAGTCGTGGATTTTGATGTAAACTCCTTTCAACCAGTTCAATGTTTTCGATAGTCCTTGAAGATTGACTATCGAAGCAGTTGCGTTGAATCTCTGCACCCACGAACGAATTAAATTTACATTCGGTCCATCACTTATTTGCCGAATACCGAAATTTTAACAAAATTGTCGACGAGCAATTACGTAAGAATCATTACTCTTAAAAAATTTATCCACAGCGAACGCGCGATGCGCACTCGACCACTGCGACTTCGTGACTGATAAATCCGGACAATCGATAATTCCAACGGCGCCACCCTCTCTCCGCACCGTTTATTAATTACATTTTGAAATAATCGTATTTAAAAATATAAATTATTGCTCGATTGTTTTTTTTTTATTTATTTTCTTATTTTTTTAAAATTGAAAATCATGGATTTTCCTTTAAATTTAATTTATTTTGTAGTCGAAATGAGCTAGTGGATTCGCCTTAATGTCCAGTGTATTCTTCCATTAAATATAAACAAAATCTTAATGCAAAATTAATCATATTTGATTTTAAAAGTTAAAAAAAAACTTACAGTCGATACAAATTCGTATCATTTCGTATACTTTCAAAGGAATCTATCCTTTGACAAACTTTAAGATCACTTTAAGATTCAGAAAGCTGCTGTTGGATGGAAATTTAAAAAATTTTGTCTTTTTAATACGATTTAATCATATGCTATACTTTTTCTTGTCACTTTTCTTTTACATCTCTCATTTTATTGAAATTTCATTCCAAGGAAATTTGTTTTTATTATTTTGTTGTTATTTTTCTGATATGCAAAAATTCTTGCCATACTCGTAGCCAGTGGAACTAATGAAAGAGTGAATGCTTCATTTTAATTAGCAATTAATTGAAGTTGTTTAAAAAAAAACAAAACTTAATATTACTTCCTCCTTGTTGCTGCAGTTTCTGGTTTTCTGCATTTATTGCCGTCATTCTCATGTTTCTCCTTCACAAGTACCAAAGTGAAACAGTGTTTTTTGTAAAGCCTTTAGCGCTATTAGAAATAGGGTATCATGTTTTTGTGCTAGTGTTCGTGAAACCCAGAAATTACGGTCATTAATCCACCTTTTATAATGGCAATCAACAAGAGGCCTGCACAATTTTATTAGAGCTCAAATTCAAACTCTATACTGTAGTTTTGCTGTCACCAATAAATACTGAGGATAAGTGAAAACGATGAATTAACGTTAGTGTGCAAACGTGTAGAAGCAACATCTAAATATGTAGCAATAGTGAAAGTGCGGGTTTAAAAAATACTCTCAAAAGATAACAAGGGAGTAAAAAATACACGCAGAAATGAGAGTGGAAACAAAAAATACAAACATGATTCATCTTTAAATTCTTTGCGTCTATTTTATATTATTTCGATATTGAGGGCTTAGATAGGGATGTGCAAGTTGAAAAAATATATCGATATATATCGAATCGATACTTCTTTAGAATATCGACATTTATTATTTAAAAAATATCGATATATCGATATATCGAACGTATTGTGCTGAAACTATTACCAAATTAAAAAAAAATAAATTACGAAAAATTTAAATGAATGTAAATAAGTCATGGAAGTACCAACTTTCCTTAAAATTTGAATTGCACCGCAAAAGTACCAACAGGTTTTGGTCAAACCAGTAATCATCAGATATGGACATCAGGAGCACTCTCTGTTTTATGTGCACTCCAGACAATCTGCTTCTTGTATCCGGCACTGCTTCTTATAAATGCCAATTATTTTAGATCTTCATATTTATTTAAAAAAAAACATATAATGCATGCAATGATTCCAATTCTTAAAAAACATATTGTTTGGAAAACGGCTAAAATTTTGAGTTCTTAATGAAGACTGACTTTAAAAAATATCGAATTCGATAGTCGTATTTCAATATCGATACATCGATGTAACGGTATTTAAAATATCGACGATATATATCGATTATATTTTTTTTAAATATCGATATTTTGATATTTTTTGCCCATTCCTAGGCTCAGATCTAAAGAGAGCCAATCCAAAAAAGAAAATTCAAAAATATTTTGAGTTTTAGTAAGTGAACTGCCATTAATTTATAAAGCCATAGACTTGGATTTATTATCGTTACCTTAGGAGCGAAAAACTTTTTACCAAAGTTTGCGGAAAAATTCATACCAGTCTTACAATAGAAATATGTTTAACTTTTGGGACTTGGTTCGGTTCAGCTGGAAATTTTGTCCGTCAATATTGTTGTGTAGGGTATCATAGGTTTCGGTTTGGCGGACTATACTTTCTCGTTTGTTAAAAGTTGAGCTGTGTTGTGGCAAAGTCCCAGAGTATTTTGCAGATAATTTCTTTATAACTTTTTTTTTATTTATCTGTGGTTCTGGGCTCGAAGTTGAGAGCCAGACTTCTTGTGCTGCCGTTGTAATGTTTAATACAAATAATTATTAAAAAGTTTTTCAATTGATTTTTTTCTGCAGCTTTTTAACTTTTTCTTCTATTGTAAGTATGAGTAAAAAAGTATCGAAGAAACATGTAAAACTTTAGCAATTATCGATGATAATGAAGTTTTGTTTGTTGCTCCTGATGAAATGAGATGAGTTTCAATAACTTTTCACGATTTTCTAGCAACAGCAAAAATAAAATTGACTTTTTTTATTAACTTACAATTTTTAAGAAAGTAACAAAATTAAAAATTAAATTGATTTGGCTAAAAAATCTCATTTCATAAATAAATAATTTGTTTGTGTTATTTTTTGTCATTCTAGAAATGGAAAGTGCTCCCCGCAATGTACAAGTGCGCCCCTTATCATCGTCTACCATGGTTATAACTTGGGAACCACCAGAAACCCCCAATGGACAATTGACCGTAAGTAGAATTTTGTTGGAATATTGTCTTTAAATTTATTTATTCACTCACACTTGGGTAATATTTATTTAAAATTCTCTTAGCAAATATAATTTTTCTCTTTATTTAAAACAAATTGACAAATTTTCTAATTGATTTCATAATTTTGTGTGTTGTGATGTGAATGATGTGATGTTGTTTATTCAATAAGTTTATTTCAATAAGTTTGGTAGAAATTTGCAAAAAAATAAAAAAATAAATAAATGAAGTTTCTATTTATTTATAAAATTTTATGTTTTACTAAGTTTATCATTGGGAAATTGAACAGAAAAGTAAACAAATTTTTAAGAAAATCGATTCAATAAAAACTTTTCTATTTTAATAAAATTTATGTTTTTGTATAATTGAAGTTTAATTTTTTTTTTAAATTTTATTAAATTCTTGCAACTTGAATTATTTTTTTTTTATCTACTTCAAAGTAGTGATTTCCATTATTATTGGACAGATCACAAAACTTATCGGCTACTTACACATTCAATAAACGAGAAAATACAGAGGAAAATTCTCTTCTTAAACATACACAAAAGGGAGATGCATTTTCAAACCAAGTGTGATCTCTTTCTGGAAACACTGATTTAAAGTGAAAACTAGAGCTGGGCACTCACATTCATAAGATGCCGAACGTTATTCGGCTTTCTTCGCCCACTCCCCGCAAATTTGAATAAAAGATATAGTTACACTCAAAAGAAAAATTAATCCATCCCTACTCAAATCAATCAGAATAAAGTACAAAAATATTGATTTAAGTACGCATTTTCAATCGCTAAATACCTAACTTATCCATATTTAATCCCGATTTCGTACTTAAAATAATCCGAAAATAAGATTGATTTAAGTAAAACAAAGATTGAATCAATCTCAAAATGCGCTTGATTCAAGTTTTATAAAGTTGACTCAGTCCTGAATTCGTACTTCAAACGAACCTAAAGGGAAATGGGAAGGAGAATTTTATTATGATTGATCTACTTACCCGTCTAACACCTTACAGAATTTCACCAGCAACATTCCCGATATGGTTTTTACTTTAAAAACTTAATGCACTAAAAAAAAAACTGAAAATGTAAACTAAATGAGAGGCAAGAGTTCTCAATTTTACTTTTAAGCATGAAAATAATGTGTTTTCGTCTTGTTCTGTTGTTTTTGTTGTTTCTACAAACAACAAGCAAATCGTTTTTTAAATAGTTGTGTGGTATTGTTGTAGTGTCTGTAACAAACTTTAATAAGTTAAATGAGATTACAACCAGGGATGTTAGATGTGACGATTTTACGTCATTTTGACGATTTTTTTCGATGAATTTACCAAAATGACGATTGACGATTTTTGATGTAGAGTCACTTATGTTTTGACGATTTAATCCCTTCAATAAATTTACTTTAAACTTTAATCTGGCATCAATTTTATAACACTTTAATCTGACAAGCAGGGTTGGTAGATGTGACGATTTTTCGTCATTTTGACGATTTTTTTGAGAAAATACAGTAAAATTACGATTTTTTGACTAAAAGTAATAGTGTTATGACGATTTTCTGGCATCGATAAAACACACAAGAAATATTTACTATTATAATTAAAACAGTCCAAAACTTAAAAATCAATTTTTAGAAGTACAAAAATTTTTGGAAATTAAACAAAAAAATTCCTCCCGCATCACAAACCAGGTGGATTTCATAAGAAGCATTAGTAATTCAAATTCTACAATTATAGAAATGCCATCGATGCTGCAAAAATATACACTAGAGCCCTTATTTGCGCCTGTTCTTTTTGGTCCGCTTTGTAAAAATTGGTTAAATCCGCTTTGCGTTTTGATGATTTCGATTTGCTTCGCTACATACGAATGCACTTTTCGATGAAGTCATAAACTTGTGAACAATTTTTCTATTTGTGTGTTAGGTAAGTTATTCTTAGTAAAATTGCGTGTTAGAAAGTAAAAAGTTACTTTTTAATAAGAAGTTGTGTAGAAAAATGAGAAGAAAATTTATTAGTTTGAAACTAAGATTGGACGCAATAAAACGTTTAAAGTCGGGTAAAAAGACTGTTGATATATACAGAATCCTTGGTTTTTAGCACCTTTAACAATAAAAACAATTTGCAATAGAGATATCGCTAACAGTTAATCATTTAAAATAGCTCGAGTTAAAAGCAAATGACATTTTATTTATTATTTAATATTTTTCTGAATATGAATAAATGAAATAAAAAAATTGTTGTTATGCATTTATGCAAATATATTTTTTCTTATGTTTTCTGATAAATATATTTAGCTCACTTGATGAAATAAATAGAATACAACTTAACCATATCACTTTCTTCATCATAAATCGAATTTCTTGCAAAAAATTTATATTTTCGAACCAATCCATGCAATAAATTATCTTTAATATGTAAAATTTATATATTTGACGGTTTGTTGACGATTTTGTTCAATTTTCGTGACGATTTTGACGAATTTTGTTAAAACTTTTGACGATTTTTGAGGAAAAAAGTCTAACAACCCTGATTACAACGCTCATTTTCTACTTTTACTCTCAGAGTGTCACTACCCAGCGGCGAAGTTTGCATACCACATCACATCTCTTCAATGAAGTTTGCCACATTTTGTGTTCAATGAATTTCGTTCATCTTTTATAATATGCTGATATATTCTGTATGTTTTTGTTTTGTAGCGTTATTTTTCCTTTGCTTCTTTGTTAAGTAGTTTATTTTTTAGTTGCGATTCAAAAATTTGTGTAATAAAGAACAATCTAAGAATAGTATGCAAAAGAAATGTCCACAAAAAATTATAAAAAAATTTTTAGAGAGTTTTTGTTCACTACAACGAACTAAAATTCAATGTTGGAATAGAAGGTTTACCGTTGTTCGGCAATATTTTTGCGGCCAGTTTTGGGGAATTTCATAAATTTCGGTTTTAATTACAAAATTAAAGTTATAGCGAGTTGACCATATACAAATTTTATCATTTTATAACGAAAGTCTGGTATGAATATTCTAAAAAAAAATTTCAAATCAAAAATTCTGAAATGACGCGAAAATCTAAAAAACTACCTGCTTACAATGTGTGGGAATTAGTGTGCAAGACGCCTGCTACTTGCCCACGAAGTATGCGAAAATGTGTTTAGGCTGTCTACTGCCTGCCTACAATGTATGTGCTTACTTTGTGTGCAAGTGGTAGGCGTTCACTCTATAAATGCGGCAATGCGTTCGAAAAAGTGTGCTAGGGTGTAATTGAGATGGTGTGAATTACCATCTTACTCGTGTCTATCACATCATTGCTTCTGTAATCGAAAAATTCGGCCCTGAGTACCAACAAGGGTTTAATCCAGGGACCGTAAATAACAGTTATTCGGAAAATTTAAACATAAAAACTCTTCATGTTAGAGCCAACGGAGACTTATAGTGTCATATATCAATAGATTCGAACTGACGAGCTCTTTCAGAATCTTTGGTGATCTTAAAAAAAAAGAGTTTTATGTTTTCCTTCAAAAATAAAACTCATTTTAGGAGTTTTATTTTTTCCGTCTAAAGTTAAACTTATTTTAGGAGTTTTATTTTTTCCGTCTAAAGTAAAACTCATTTTAGGAGTTTTATTTTTTCCGTCTAAAGTAAAACTCATTTTAGGAGTTTTATTTTTTCCGTCTAAAGTAAAACTCATTTTAGGAGTTTTATTTTTTCCGTCTAAAATAAAACTCATTTTAGGAGTTTTATTTTTTCCGTCTAAAGTAAAACTCATTTTAGGAGTTTTATTTTTTCCGTCTAAAGTTAAACTTATTTTAGGAGTTTTATTTGTTCCGTCTAAAGTAAAACTAATTTCGCCTTCATAAAATAAAACTCTTTTGAAGAGATACATTTTTTTGCCTTAATTAAAATTCATTTGTTTACTTTCTTCTTTTTTAACAGACTTTTTTTATTTGTTTAATTTTGCATGCATTATTTTTTCCAAATTTTCTGGTGAAAGATTTGACACTTACACAAAGTACACCCAATCCTGTTTTAACACGGTATTTTTTAAATTTATATTTAAGGGTTTTTAGTAGCACTTCTTTTTATATTTTAGCCGCTATTACGGTTTACAACTCAACTCGGTTGAGTTGTTATTAAGACAACTGATTGTGATCAGTAGTAATTTTTGTTAATTGAAAAAAATCAGATTTTTGCAATGAACTTAGTGAAAAATAAATTGTATTAATATGCAAATTTGTTTCTGACGGAAAAAATAAAACTCAAACTCCAAAAATGAGTTTTACTTTAGACGGAAAAAATAAAACTCCAAAAATGAGTTTTATTTTAGACGGAAAAAATAAAACTCATAAATGAGTTTTATTTTATGATGGCAAAATAAAACTTCATTTTTAAGAGTTTGTTTCGACCTTTTATTTTTACGTTGAAAAATAACTGTTAAAGATTGAGTTTTTTTTTTAATTCTTAAAATAACTTTTTTGATATCACTTATAACCGTTACGGTCCCTGGTTTAATCTTCTATTTACTTGGTTAAAGAACTTTGTACTTATTTTAAGAAATTTCGGGATTGGTTTTCGAAAGTAATCCCATTTCGGTTAGTTTTTAGTACGTTTTAGTGTTGTTCGTACTTGAATTTTTGTATACGACTCGTACTTAAAGTAAGTAAAAAAAAAAAACTTAATTAAACCCGAGTATTTTTCTTTCTGTGTAGGTTAGTTAGAGTTAGGTTCAATGGGCAGCCGCCACGACTCACTTGAGTACTTATTGCGATCCCTTTGCGATACTCCTATCCAGTGACAAAAGTCAGCCAGTGTTCACCAGATTATTCCCCAGATATCACTGCAGCCTCGAACCAATCTGAATCCCTGCTTAACAGAGAGATCGGTTTCAGTCCTACATTCATTTTTGGCGAAGCGCATTCTGGACGTTTAATGTTCAGCCACTTTTTCGAACATTGCCACAAATAATAAAAATATCGGCCTCCAATGCGTCACCAAAAACGACTGACTTCATGAAGTTCTACAGGAAATAATCGAGAGGTGTAAAATCGCACGACTTTTGAAGCCAATTGACAGGTCGATTTCTCGAAATTGTTTTATCGCCAAATTGTCGATAAGTCAATGGTTGTGGTCGTCCCATGGAACGAAGAGCTATTCTGTTCAATCTATGTATCGCCCGAATCAATTTCATCAATTTTTAAAACAAAAAATCATTGATCGTAGGGAATAAAGTTCTCTATTGGCCGTAACGGGAGCTCCGGCTTCATTTTTAAAGAACTAAGGTCTTATGATGCCACCAGCATGGAAATTGCGTAGGACGGTGCATTTTTCTGGATGTAATGCAGTCTGTACGGAGTCTATTGTAAAAATGCGTTTAGATTAACGATTATGTGCTGCAAAAGAAAACACGAGGTCGTCTATAAATTGCGAAAATCGATTACTGATTTTCAAAGCAAATATGGATAATTCCAATCGTGAACATATTCATGATTATTTTCCAGAATATACTTATCGTAAACGTTAAAAAGTGAGTGCAGTATGACAGATCACTTCACAGCTAAGCCTAACTTTTATTAGGCTTTGAAAACATCATTTATTTTTTTATACCGAAATGAATATTTTTGAGTTATGCCACTACTGATGTAAATAAGCGATAATTTTAACATAATTATATATTATGTAATAGAAATTTTTTTGCTGCTTTAATAAAAATGAAATAAAAATTATCTTTATGCCAATCCCTATTTCGGTAAAAATCGTCAATAGTTTTTCTAAAGTTTTAAAGGCATGAAAAGCTAAGAATCAAAGTATAGATTGCAGTTTTAAGCACAATTTTCTTTATTTAGCGTAAAGGTCGTGTGTGTTGAAACATCAATTATCTACTATATGCACGAAATATAGGTTTTTATACCCCTGGCCTTGATTGAATAACGTTTGCTTAGTCACTAAACTTATTGACTTGTTAGTAATAGAAATACAATATATTAATATCGAATCATATTTCTTTTTTTGCAATTTCTTTTAATTTTTTTTTAATCTAAAATCTTATTGACTAATTGTCATTGACATTTTGAAATAAAAAGTAATAATTTGTACTCGTATGTTCATGTAAGCAAAAATCTGTATGTACAGAAAAAATGTTTTTTTAATAAATTAAAAAAAATTGTTTTCTCATTTTCATACAAAATCAATTGAGGACTTCCATAACAAAACGACAAAATTCTAGTTGAACATTTTTCGAATAAAGCATTACATACATATCTGTGGCATTTTGACAAAACATCTTAAGTCAAATTTAAAAAGTTGAAAAAAGGTTGTTCAAAAAACATTTTTGTTTACGTTTGTAAAATGTTTCTTTAATTTTGGTTTATTTTATTATTTGCGAAAAATTTATTTTGCTAACGAAATTTTTTTTTTAAAACTTTCTTGCTATTTTATATTTTATTATCGACTCAAAATGCCACAGATATACAGAGAAAAAAATATATTAACTTTAAACAAGGATTCGTTTAAATGTGCTAAATTCCCATTTCATACTGTTGATAAACTGAAATTCATTGTTGATGGGATAAGCTATTCATTGCTATGCGCATTTCATTGGTTGCTTAGGCCAGATCACCGGGAAACTTCATCCAAAGATTTTAGAAAAACTAAAGATATTATACAAATAAAACCTTAAAGCGAATAAGAATTATAAACACTCAAAGTCTTACTTGTAACAATATCAAAGCTTAAACAAAAAACAACAACAACAACAATAAACAGTGAGTTTATCTTTTCTTAAACTCCAAATGTACAGTGGGTAAGAAAAGACAAAAATAAGAATAAATTACTTAATTTAATTTTGCCAGTTGAGTTTTATTTACACTGCCACTTAAATATTTGCAATTTTTTTTTTATTTTTTTTTTTTTGTAAAATATTTATCTTAAATCTATACGAATTATAAAATGAAACTGTTTATCAGGAGGTCAACTTTAATGTTATTAAAACTAGTACGATACGATTCCCTTGCATTGGTGATCGAAGTTTACGGGGGCCGCAAATCAGCAGTTTGTCGTTTCTACTGTTAGCGAGCGATAGCGGTCGACAACGTGGGCAAAGCTGATAATGTTGTTTTGATTATAGAGGCAAACATCCGTGCTTTCACAGTGACAGGACTCTTTTTGATTAAAGTTTGAAATAGGCTGTCAAATAATTCTGTGAATGCTTATTCTGTACTAAATTCCAATTTTCAAAGAAATATATCAATATTGTTTGTTGGCTTTGCATTAAATAAAATCTTTTAATACATTTTTAAACTTATATAATTGATTTTAAGGATTATTATTATTTTTTTTCGAATAAATTAAATTAAACAAAAAAATTTTTTTTTGTATTGGGCTGAATTTTCCAGGAAATTCAAAAATGAATCCTGCCTTCCCGGAAAATGAAAAAGACAAGGAAAGAAAAACTCTATCTGTCATACATTTCTATCGAAACGGTTTGAATTCCTTAATTGCAATTAAGTTCGAATTTGTTTTTGTTTTTTTTTTAATTAAATTTTCGTTTCTTGGAAAAGCAAATTACGGAATTACTTCTACTTTCTTTTGTTTCTGAGATCTATGTTTTTGGTATTGAATTACAGCAAAACTACATCACATTCTTTTGGGTATGTAAAAATAAATTTAATCCAAAAACAAAACAAAAACAACTTAATAAAAAGGCGAATTGTTTGCATCGTATTATTATGAAACTTCTCATACGTAATACTCTATCGACTCTATTGCTCTATGCTCTAATTGGTTTTAAGAGGGGAAAATTTAATAAATTTATTCTAACTTACACATGTATGTATTTATTCGTTCGTTCATTCGTTTAGATGTCAAAAATAATATCAAATGTCAAATAATGTTGTTGTGGTTGTAATGCATTATACTAGTTCATACTTTCATGCTGAAGTAAGAGAAAATATTACAAAAACAATAGCCAAAAAATATTTAACCATTACCACAGAATCGTATATCAAAAAAACAAAAATTGTGTAAAATTTATAAAGTCTGTAAATATTTTTCTGTTACATAACTACGAAATAAATATTTAAGAATTATTTACATAAAATAAGGTAAAAAAGAGAAATTAGGGCCAAATGCTAACAGACAAACTAAAAATTGGAAATTTTTTTATGTCGCTTTCAGAAGAAATTGGTAGATATTGTTGATTTCAAATGACTAACAAATTAAAATCCAGTAATTTTATTAGACTTAGGACCAATATTACAAAATTATAATAAGTTATTTATTATATAAATTTTAGTGTCATATTATCGGTAGGGGGAACTTGCTTTTAACAATTTGCTCACTTTAGTTTAAAGCAAAGTTGTAATAGTAAAAAGCTTTTTCATAAAAACGTGGGACAAAATCCTAGCAAACGGCATGCTGTAATAAAGGCTCTTAAAAAATAAAATTACTTAATGCTGTTATGGTGACTGCAATTGCCTCAAAACTTGTAAGAAGCCATTCCATCTGCTTTACTCTTAATGAAGTTTCACTGTATAGTCCCCTTTCAAACAATATATCACTCATTACGATCGGACTGGCATTTCAATCTGGATGGCGCTTGAAATAAAAGTATACACTCAAAAGAAAAATCAATCCATCCGTACTCAAATCAATCCGAAGCGGTATTAAAAGTACGGTAAGCACGGATTTTCTTGAATAAAGTACAGAAAGATTAATTCAAGTACGGATTTTTAATCCCAAAATACTTAAATTATCCATATTCAATCCTGTTTTCGTACTTGAAATGAGATTGATTAAAGTAAAAAAAAAAAGATTGAATCAATCTCAAAATGCGCTTCATTCAAAAATTATAAAATTATTTTAATCCGAATTCGTACCTCAAATGAGATTGATTTAAGTAAAACTTAGATTGAATCAATCTCAAAATGAGCTTGATTCAAGTAATATAAAGTTGATTTTATTCCGAATTAATGATTGAAAGAAACAAAAAAAAGAAATTACAAAAAAAAATTATTATGATTGATTTACTTACCCGTATTATACATTACAGAATGATAATCAACATCATGCCCGATATCATGATACAAATACACAAGGTAGTTCCACTTCTCTCTCAGAAATTATTTTTTGAATTTTATTGGAATTATTTGAAGTTTTTATTTGTATCAAGCTTCAAATAATTCTGATCAAGGCCCATCAATAAGGTCTGCTTACTTGAACAAAAACAAAAAACGACATGTATTTTGTTTGTGTAAAATTTCTTTTTAGTTGTCAAAAACTTACTAACACATATACAAAGGAAAAAAGGTGTATGTGTGGCATAACATAAACGTAAACAAACATTTGCATGTAGAAAACAGTTTTTGTAAAATTAGAAAAATAATTTATTTCTTTTACACTTAAAATAAAATTAAAAAAGTGAAAACAAAGCTAAATTGCAAATTAAGAAATGGGTCTTGGAGTTGAAATTAAAACAACACTTTTGTAAAAACCAAGGTGTAAAAACAATTCCTAATAACCGAAAATCAAACAAAATATTTCAACAATAATATCAATAAAATCAAAGGCACTAAAATTTGTGTGAAAAAAAACAATAAACGTAAACAAACATATACGTGCACATGTAAGCAAAATGTAAACAACTTTTGATAACTAAAAAGAACATAAACAATGATCATCAGGCTTCTTGCGCAGACCTATTCAATGATTCTGATAAACTTCAAAAAATAATTTCTGAGAGAGAAGTGGAACTACCTTGTGTATTTGTATCATGCCCGATATTGTTTTTATTTTAGAAATCTTATGTACAGATTTAACCAAAAATATAAACTAAATGAGTAGCATGAGTTCAAATTTACTTTTTAACCCTTCGTTGTACACATGAGTCTGGCCAGACCTTTTTCCATGTGTAAAGAAAATCAAAACATGCGCAAGCCGGAGGGTTAAACATGAAAATAATATGTATATGTACATATGTGTTTTTTCTTGTTTTGTTTTTTCTACACACAATAAGCAAACCGGTTTTTCCAAACTTGTGTTGTGTTGTTGTAAATATAAAAACATCTATCTACCTGTTTTATATGAAATTATGTAGATTTTTACCGCAGACCACCCCCGAAGTTAAATTTTTCGTCTCATATTTGAAATTGTTATTGCCATTTTAGTAAATTTTATTACATTAAAATTTTCCTTTTTTTCTGTCAACTTGCCTTCAAAAAAGTAATAATAATAGATAAATCTCTTTGTAAAACTATTTCTTTTATTAAATTCGTTCTCTAGTTGGTATTATATTTTTTTACTTTATTTCTCTCTCTCTCTCTCTATCTCTTTCTGTCTATGCAATACTATTAAGTCATTTGGAAATTGTGTATTTATTGTCTTGATAAATTACAATTATAATTACAAATTAGTATAATTTGATTGACTTAAAGATATGTAGTTTATTGTTCAAAATCTATTGCATGTATTAATACAGAAAATTTTAATTAATCGTAAATGCTACAACAACAATAATTACAATATTTTACAATACCAACAACAGAAATACAAAATTTAATACCCTTTAGTGGTGTTAAAGATAATTAGGATTAAAAAGGCAAATTAATGATTTAAATTAGTTAAATGGGTTCGGTGATATAGAAACCTACGAAAGCTTTAAAATATCTAACAATGCAAAGGTTGCAAAAGGTATAAAACAGTTTTAAAGCGCCTAAGAACAATTAAATAAATGTATTTATTAAGATAAAATTTTGTATGTAAAATATCTACATGATAAAAATACTTGTATTCATAAACAAATGTTAAATTTAATAAAGGCTTACAAAACAGATTTTCTATATAAACTTTGTTAAATTTAATAATCGTTTTTGAGTACGGGGAAAATTTTTTTAACTTTTATAAGTTTTTTTTACAAGAATTTGCATTAAAACTATGAGTTTTAAGGTTCATTATTTTATAGAGATTTTACTTAATAATCATACATTTTATATAAATATGATTTTCATATTTTAATTATAAGCTCATAGTTATATAATAAAACATATGTATATTAGAAAAGGTTGAAGTCATTTTTAAAAAAAAACTTAAAAAAATTCTTTTTAATTAAAAGCAGCAGTGCTATTCGTAAAAGCTTAAAGAACTGTCTCTTCCCATTTTCAAAGAAAGCGTTTGTATTTTTTTGGCGGACGATAAAATCTGTGGCATTTAAAAAGGTGAACAAATGTTGTTAATCACCCGCATTTTTGTTCAAAAATATTTTTGTTTACGTTTTTTCAATTTTGTATTATAAACGAAATATTTTATTATTAAATAAAAATTATTTTTTCTCCGAGTTTTTTTAAAAAAAACTTTTTTATATCTTATCTCGAGTTAAGATTTTTTCTGCCACAGAAATAAATGTTAAGAATTGTAAGAATTCTCTTCAAAAAGCGCAAAGCCTGTTCGTATAGAACATTTCTATGCAAAGATTTTAGTTTTAAAAATATTTTTGATAAAAAATTCTTTAGGAATGTTTTCGTTTAAAACTGCTGAGCAGGTAGTAAATCTTTCTGTAAAAAGCTTTTAATAAAATTATTCCAAAATTATCAATATTTTGAAATGATTCTACAAAAGCTTTAGAAAAGTGTTTTCAGAAAGAAAAGCATTAAAAACATTAAAGTAAAAGTTAAATTTAAAAGGGTTTTAAAGCATTTAGAAAATTAGTTTAAAAAATATATAACATTTTGAGTTTAAAAGAGATCTAGCTTTTGTTTTCATATAAGAGACACCAAAAAAGGAAAAGAAATCATGAATATCAGAATAAAAGCTTAACGCTTTTATGGTTGTAAAACAACTAAGTACTTGATTTGTATATTGGCATTTCCACAAAAGGTGGAGTTTTCTTTGGAAATAAAATATGTTTAATATTTTTCTAAATAAATAACAAATCATAAATTGCATTAAAAGATCCATACATTTTTTTGTTGCCAAACCAAATTTATTGCTTATCTAGCATAAATTAAAATTTTTTAAAACTTCTAATCGCAAAACAGATTTAAGAATCACCAGCTTTAAAAAAAGCTTATGTTAATATTGCACAATTTACCCAGTTATAAACAACTATTTTTGAAAGCTTTCCTACACTTACATAAATTTTTTTACAACAAAGCTTTCAGGCAAAATTATAGTAGATTTTGAATTTTTGCAAAAGCTTTTAATTTCTATTTATAATTTCTTTATAATAGCAAAACTAAAGCTAAAGTTTCTATGAACATGAGATTTAGAAAATATTAATAAAATAATGCTATGAAATCTCGGTGTTATTATTGTTAGAAAAAAGAACATATCTTATAGCTTTTCTTTAAGTTCAAAAGAAATTAAAAATAGCTTAAGAGAAGAATTAATTAAAACTTAGCCAGAGTTAAGTTAACTAGATATGTTTAAAAAAAGTTATTACGGCAAAACTTTTAAGATTTATTTAAAAGCTTGGATAAGTTTACAAAATGTATATGTGAATAAGTAAACTAAAGCTGTAATAAAAACTTGGAACTGCTTACCAAAGTCAATTTAAGACCAATAAAGGCAATTATTCTTTTATTAAAGCTTTAACGTTATTTCTTCAAGGTAAAGTAACGAAGACTTCGTTCGCTTGACTTACATTTGAAACAAAACAAATAATTATAAATATTTTTTTTTTTGTTCTACATAAAAGTTAAGCAAACAAAGTATTGATGAACAGGCAATAATTCTTTCCCAAAAATTTTATTTACATTTTACAACTGAGCCCAAGGTAAAAGTATCCCTAAAAGCCTTAATTGGGAACCTTAACAAAAAGCTTTAAAAACGTTCAATAATTTTTCATTAGAAAAGCTTAGAAAAGTACCTTAATCAAAGCTTTATAAGAAAAGCTTCTTTAATATAACTCTCTTAAAGAGACTTTTAAAGTTTTTAAGAAAAAGCTTTAATTAAGAGTTTTATCTTCGGTTCAATCGAATTCATCTAATATTTTTATACTGGCAACACAATGGGGAAAAGGGTACTAAGCGTTTGTGCTGATGCTTGCTACAGCTTATAATATTGGTCCTTGACTCACCGATTGACTTAGAATCACTTTGTCGCTAAATGCTTACTTGTTTTTTATTTGTTTGTTTTTTTTTTTGTTTTAATTTATGTTTTCTACATTTTTTTCTTTTAAAATTAATATGAAATGGATTTTCATTTTCCTATTAACTTTATATCATAAATTTTCACACAACATATTTGAGCAAGAGAATTTTATTTGCTGTGACCCAAAATTTTATAATCAGTTACGAAATGTAAATTTTAACCAAAATCTAAAGATGGAAGTAACTTCAATGTGTAACGAAAGTTAGGATGACCATGGATTAATTAAATTAAAAAGTCTTTGACTCAGAATGAATAAAAGGCTATTGCTTAAAATTTCTTTTCATGATCCAAAAATTTTGCAAAAAAAAAATAAGTAACATCCTGCTTACTCGAGCAATGCTACTGCTGAAAGAAAATCGAATTATTGAGTTGTAAATTAAAGCGTTATTTTAGAAATCTTTGGTTACCCTATTTCTAATGGTTTATAATTCACTTAAAAAGTACTTTGTTGTTAATATGTATTTGTGGCTATTTAAGTATGTGTTTGCCTATCTGAGTGTTTCTATCATATGCAGTTTGTGTGAAGTCTTAGTATTATAGCTTTTGATTTTGTTGCCCTGAAAAACACATTGTATAAACGTAAAGCTTCAAAATTAAGATATATTTACGCTTATTAAATCAACTTAAGCATATACTTTTAGAACAAAAACATACACACACAGAAGAACTTTAATAAATATTAACATATAAACACAAATACAAAGATATAAACACATACAACTTGCATAAATTTACATTTGCATACACACGAACCTTTATAGAGCTTATAAAATCAAAGTTTTCTTTTGAACACTATGATCAATAAACCTGTATGAAAAAGAAAACACATTTACACTTGTAGAAGGGTGGGATGAGAAGTTGTTTGCTATAAAATTGGCGTTTTAACCAGAATAATTATTCGAAGCCGCCAACGGTGCTCGTTAATTAAAAAAAGCGTAATGATTTGATTTCCTTGTTGTTTATAAAATCTCTTTGCATGAAGTTTACTACTAATTCAACACCCTGACCTATACGAGTATAGATTTCAACGATGGAGGCGAAAATACAACCGCCGACTATTCCAAATAATTGTGCGACTTTAATGTTTGTTGTTTGCAAACGAGTATTGAAAACATGCGCATACCTTTCAAAAATGTTAAAAGCAAAATAATTAAGCAATAAAAAAATGTGCCAAGAACTAAATATTATTATTCTTTGTAGTTTGCATTTTTAGTTGTTTTGAAGTGTTAAAATTTTTTCTCACCCCATTTTTATTCGTGAGTTAATTTGAGAGTTCAAAGCGAGAACTTTACACCAAAAAAACAGTTACAGACACAGTTTAGTGAGAAAAACAGATGTTTGTTTCATTTCACACTTTTCAATCGAAAATTTTCTCGACGCGAGAGTTACAGAACATTGGGCACTGGTTTGTGTCTTTAATAAATTAATAGCTTAAGGTAAAAATCATTCTGTCTTTATATATGGCGAAGTGGATTTAATGATTTTCGTGTGTCCGAGTGTATGTTAAAATGGATTTTCGAAGATCCCAGGTATTAAATCGGACACAGAACATACATACTTTATAGGGTCTTAGATCATTATTGTAGAGATTTCAAACAGAAAGACAAACTTGTATATACCCTTTTACCTTTGGTGAAGGGTAAAATTAAACATGACCACGTTTCGATGTATTCGATGACTGTTCTCAAGAAGCAAAAAAAGTTTTCAGTCATAATTCTAACATATTTGAAAACTACACCACTACGTTAGTCAATCCCAACCATATTAAAATTGTCAGAGTATCTGTAGTGTTGTTAGAAGCTCTGGAACTTTTAAAACTTTTACAATATATCAAATACAATTATACAGCGGCAAGAAGCAAAATTGTAACGGGTGTCCCAAGCTATTTAGTTCCTGAAAGATTTTATCCGACTTCTTTAAGGCTTGAACTTTTATGCAAATTCCTGTGTCTAATAACGAATCTGTGTCATCAGAAAAACAAGATTTTTTCAAATTGCTGCTTGCTACTTATGACCTGCATAAAATTAACAAAAATAATAAAGAAGTGGTGTCTGTTCTACTTAAACAAAACAATTTACAAATACTTACATTTGCAACATGTTCTTAGCATTTAAGCTTGTGGTGAATACCACAACTTTCTCCCTTTTGCATAAGTGCTGCTGCTAACAAACGTTTTCCAATTTGCTAATTGAATTCGCAAGTTCTTCCTTAGCTTGACAAAATCTTAATGAATAATGCCTCCTCTCAATCTTTGCAGGTTTTTGCTTTCCAAGTCCAGATTCGGCGTAGCCAAATATAATATTTCCACTTGTTTTTTTTTTTATTAAAAATTAAAGGGGCCTTTTCGAACTTTCCTCGCAAATACTAAAAACTCTGTTATAAACATATATTTGTGCTTAAACTTATATTTATGCATTCACAGCATGTTATGTTTTGTTTTCTATGAAAACCAACCATGTTTAAGTACACACACAAACATAAAATGTTTGCAGTTGTGTGTTGCTCTGGATAATTTAAGTAAAAGTAAATGGACATGGAAAATATTCCATGCTTAATTTTGTTATTGATGCTTAAAAGCCTTTATATGTATTGGTTTTAATAACAGCAACAAAAACAACAAAACAGCAGCAACATCATCTACTGCTTTACTTTTTTTTATTACTCAATAGCTGTATGAGTACATATAAGTAATTTAAGTGCATATGTGCATGTATACGAGTATGTGTTTAAGATGTCTTTGTATAGAAGTTAAATCCATATGTGTCTTTTTGACTTTAATTTATTGCTCAAATAATGGTTAGTTGTAGTTGTTTTAACTTTTAGGTTGCATTTTATAAACCAATAAATACAAACACAATATAACGTATGTGTGGTAATTTTTTTAGAAAAAAAAACAAAGTTATACCTTAAAATGTGTGTATATGTCTTTCTAGATCCATTTAGGAAATGTGAAAATGCTTTGGAATTACTATTGACTTTTTCACCAGTATTACTGACGAATTGTAGACCAGACAATGATTTTCGCTTTAGACATTTGTCATGTGCTTCCCAATAAAAATCCACTACTGTCCTTAGAATCTATGACTAGGTAGCTCTTGTGGGACCACATGGAGATATTGGTAACAGGGATTCAATAGAACATCATAATAATAATTCTAGCCAACATTTTTACTACATTTTCGCCCTGGTAATATAAGGGAAAAGGGCAAATAACTCAATCCAAATACGTGAAAAAATATTATTTTAAAAAGATCTTAAATTAATGAAAAGAACGTGCATATAATTATTTTAAAACAAGCCGATCTTTTGCTATAAACTGTTCACTTCTTCTTGCCTAACAGCTGTCAAAATATTTTTTGTTTTCTCAAAGGCAGACAAAAATGTAGTCGCTTGGTTGACAGTGTCACTTTAAAATCAACAAAAAAAATCAAAAAAAGTAGAGATTGGAAAACAATTTTTTTCATATTTTTTTTTTAATCTTCATATATTTAATATAAACATATTTTTTGTGCGGCCTAGAACTTTATTGCAAATTTTTACTAATTTGAGGTTGCTGATTTCAAATCTAATAACCATTTTTCTTTAATAAAGGCACTTTCACTACATGTATTTGGAATAACTTGAAAACTGTTTACCATATTCAGATAAAACCAAAATCCGAAATTCGGCAACAATTTTATCTATAAGCCGCGCTTCCATTATTTTTAAATATGCCCAGTAGTTTCAGAGATATCGTTAAATAGCTATTTAATAAAAAAAAACAATTTTTTGTTCATTAAAAATTCATACAAAAATAAAATTACTACAAAAATCAGTTTTAGTCTCAAAACATTTGGATAAACATATTTCGAATGAAATGAGCATTATTTAATTGCAATTGACTACAATTTACTGTAAAAAATCGCGTTTTCCATTAAAAAAAAAAAAAGATTTTTAATGTGTATGTTGGATCAAAATCAAACATTTTTTTCTTTCCCAGTGTGATTAATCAATTGTTTTCCTAATTTATAACTTTACGTCCTGCTAGTTACGGTTCTTGTTCACAAAGGCATTTAGCGCTATTCGGGTGAGTGCTGGAGTGTTTCTTGACCTAAAACCATCATTTAAAATAAGTCGAGCTTGTGAATTTGGCTGCAGTTCAAGACAATTGATCCACGGTTTCCTGCAGGGAAGTTTTTCACATGTGTTTGTGTGTGTGTGTGTTCTTTCTTCCTAATCCTTAGTGTGTTTAATTGTGCCTATGACATATTCATTGCGTGTTTGTCTTGTAAGAGATGTTTATTACAGTTTAGTCTCTTCGTTTTATTGGTAGTAGTTGATTAGGTGCATGTGTGCATTTTAAACTATTGAAAAAATACAACCTAAAGTACAATTTACAAGTTTTGCAAAAGTAAGTTTTATAAGCCAAAACGGGAACAACAACAATCCTAACAAGAAGCCAACTTGTTTGTTGTGCTTTCTATTTACTGTAAATAACAGAAGAGGTAATAAATATAGTTACAACTGAAAACATCAGCCAAATTGGAATTGTTTTAAATAAAAAATGAGTATGAGAACTTTAGAATCAAATACTTTTTTTAATAGAATAGCAAACATTAAAAAAAGTTATTAATGTAATTTATATGTATTAATTAATAAAGGTGTAATAAGTATATAAAAATAAAAAAATATACATTTATCATAAATTAGTTCGGTTACTATTTTTCTACCCAACCAATTTCGCTGGTTTCTCATCTCAAACTGCTTCGGAGAATTAAAACCAATTTGACATCATAAACTATTCTTTTCTGTTGAGATTTGCGGAAGTTGCTTTAATAAACAAAAATTAATTTATTTTTAAAATTCATGAAATTGATCTTTATTTATATTTTTTTAAACCACTAAAGCCACCCTTTTATATATTAACTGTATTCATAAAAAATTAAAGTGGATTTCAGTTGTGTTTTAGAAAAATTTTTATGAAATTTTTTTCTTAAAAAACATTATAAACTTATTTTATTTTTTTTTAATACGGCAGTAATACCTTATATTAAAATAAATTATGTAAATTAATTAATGATAATTAAGAATCTGGTTAAAATTTCCAGTTAAATCACCATTTTTTAAAGTTTATTTCGTATTAAAGCTTATAGTTCACATTTTTCTAGGCATCCCTTAAAGTGTGCTATACTTTTATGTTTTATAATTGTGCTACAGAGTGTATTTATATCTCAAATAATTAATATCAATCATACGCCATATAGCATTGTTAATGACATTATAAACGGGTTTAATATTAATCATACGCCGTCTTAAGCAAGGTTCTTTAAAAATAAACCGATTTGAAGAAAAAAATAATATAAACTTTAATTGTGTAAAATGCAACGCAATGCTAAAAAATTACTTTAAATGCAAAAAAAGTCAAAAATATTTTATCATTTTGTTGCTGCTTTATACAGAAATTCATATTGAGTTTTTAAATTTCAACCGCTGCATATCGACCCCTTTGCACGAAATTATCGTGTATTACAAAAACCAAATTTTACAGGACAGCCATTTTTATACTTTTCTCTGCGTTCGCTTGCAACATCAAAATGAAAATATACATTTAATTTTTGGAGCAACGAAGTGGAATTCACCTACAATACTTTGTCAGGTGACGTCTCTTTGAATGTAGAACACGGTTGCATCAAAAACTCAATTTCAAAAAAATTGGCATATACGATAATTTCGCGCAAAGGGGTCGATATCTTGTGGCATCGAAAATCTTTAAACGCAATAAAAATCTCTTTTGAAAGCAACAACAAAACTATACAATATTTTAGATTTTGTTTTTGGTTTCAATGTAAATTTTGGCGTTGCGCTGCGTACTTTTGTATGTGTATCTTATCTTTCCCCTTCTTTTATATACAAATACATCTAAAGCCAACTAAAATTTGGAAAGTGTGCGAATTACAAAACATAACAGAATTGCAGAGAACATGAAACTGGGTACCGCTGCCCAATCTGCTTACCTCTTTTATCAATAAACTCAACAATTGCAAGTCTAAACGATGACTTAAGGCTAAGTTAGCCGGGAGTAACTGTATCTAAACCTTACCGTAAAAAAGTAAGACCAATCCATTTCTTACAGATTGAGACGTAACATCTTACTGCTAACTTTAATCGTTCTAATTGCTTTACATATAACAAAACGAAGCTGCTATTATGCAACGTTATTGCTGCTCCCGGTTAACTGAGCCTTTAGTCTTTCCAAAATTTCAATATTTTTTTTTTAAACGAACACGGTGTTTAAATAAAATACAAAAACAATATAAAAAAAATAAAAAAAAAGTTTAAATAACGTCCAAAGATTTAAAATGTCTGCAAATTTCAATAACAAAAATTTTACCTTAACAAAACAAGAAAAAACTTGGAAAAATATTTGTTTAAATAAGCCGGTATGATATTTAATGTCACATATTTCTCCTGGGAGAAGGGTTTTAGGACGATGTCGAATCTACAATTAGCACGTAAAATTTTAGTCGATTTCAAATATTTTTCAAATCAGTTAATTACTTTAATAACCGTCCATACAAATGCTTGCACGCACGATACCGTTCACGGCTCCACGAAAAGCCCCCCAATGAATAACACCCAAACGAGAAATTAAATATTCCCCAAATTTTTTCATACATTTTTGGGGTTTATTTCATTGGGGTAATTTTATTTTCATCATTGGGTGTTATTTCATATGAAATAACTCCCAAATATTGGGGGTTGTTTCGTTTTCGTTTTGGGGTTTATTTCATTTATTTTTCGATGTTATTTCATTCACTGTATTTGGGTGTTATTTCCTATTTTTTGGAATTTATTTCATTGGGGGTTATTTCCTGGGCGTTATTTCATTGGGGGGCTTTTCGTGGAGCCCCGTTCACACAAAATGAGCTTAAGGGATAAAATTTAGACCATATCCTTTATAAAAGTGCTAAAATTGTCCTTTAAACTAAAATAAAAATAGTTGTGTCTTTATATCGATTACAAGGGATAATTTAGAGAAACAAAATATGGTAAAATACTTTCTTTGATATCGAAACTGTCCCAAATCTTTTCATAGACCACTCAATAAAAAAAACACAAGTAGGTAATTAATACAGTTTGTTGCAACACAAGTTTCAATTGTTGTGAGAGTGAATTTATTTTTCGTACTGTAATCACACTTAGGCAAAGCTAAACCACCACTTTACTTAAGAAATGCAATTTAAATCAATGTTTTTAACAAAGTATTGACACTTAGCGTGTAAATGTTCCAATTTGTTTTTCCATTTACAAACTAATTTTCTTAGCCCCTAAAAAATATGAATAAATAGGCCTTAAGAAGGGCCTTATATAAAATATATAAAGACTGCTATTAACATTTTACCCAGAAAATGTGTCAATCCCACTGATACCTTATTCAACTGGTTTTGTTAAAGGAATTCTAAAAGGTTTTATAAAGTGCTCAAGCACAAAAAAAACTTTAAGGGTTTTAAAACTTTTTCAATTTGGCGTTTATGTGTTATTTTTTTAAAACGCCAATAAATATAATAAAAAAATCCATACGTTTAACGAGAAATCGATACATCTCTAAAACCCTGCTTAAAGCTGATTTTGAAAAGCTTTTATTTTCTTTACCATAAAAGTCTGAGAGTTTTGGAATCACTATATTGACGGTAACCATATTTTTTTAGCTTGTCTCGCTGAAAATAAGTCTATTCAATGGGTCTACATGCAAAGTTCTCCATTAAAACTGCCTTGGCAATGGAAAAATGTAAATGCCGGGATACGGCAGGGTTGCGTTATGTCATCTTTTTTACATTTTTCTTGGTGTAGTGATGAAGACTGCAACAGAAAACTGCACTGGAAAAATCGAGCAAATTTACAAAATGGTCAATAAAATATCCTTATTTTAAGCCTCACTCCAGGCTCTTATAATAAATAAATTGGCATCTTTTAATATTTTTCAATTTTTAATATCTTAGATTTTCGAAAAGGTAGAAAACTTGGAAAAAAGTTCGATGACAGGAAAAGTCAGTGAAATTGGAATGTATTTGTTGAAGTTATTTTATTAAATACAGTGGAAACACAGCACAACTAAAGATGTTTACAAAAACAATATTAACACAGGATAATAAAACACGGATGGTCACCCTAACTTATGTGCAAAAAGTTAACAACATGGAAAGAAGTTTATTTTTTAAACTAACCAATTTCGTTTTTGAAAACAAAAAATCCAAAATGTGAAATAATTTCTTGATTTTAACTTATTTTGTTCGTATTTAGGAAAATTTTATTAAATAAAGAAACATTTTCTTTAACCAAGCCACACTAATATTTAGAATAAGTAATTTTTGCCTTGGACGAGAATCATGCAAAATTTTCTTGGTTCAAGCCAAGGCCCTTAAGTTTGTACCCTTTGATATATACTAAACATATGTATGTCCATATAAAATGGTGGAATTTCTATTTATTGTAAATTTACATAGAATATTGGTAATTAAATTAAATGAAAACACCTTTCTTTGCCTTGCATACACTCTGACACAAATACATTAATCAAATGCAGCTAGGAAACCCTACACATGTGTATTTTTTTAAAGGAAATAATGGTTTTTAAAATCTTTTACACTTTCAATGGTGTTTGTTATGTTTTCCACTTCATACATATTGCTCATTTGCTACAACGTCGTGATAACTCAAAAATTTTCATTTTGGAGTTTGAAATGCAGAATCGTTCGCTTTTTATACCTACACCACAATAGTTTAGAGGGTATTATGCATTTGTGCTGATGTGTGCAACACCTAGACCCACCTTACAGTATACCGATCGACTCAGAATCACTTTCTGAGTTGATCTAACGATGTCCGTCCGGCTGGCTGTCTGTCCATGTAACCTTGTGCTCAAGGAACAGGTCGCAATTTTGGAGATAATTTAATAAAATTTGGCACAAGGAGATAGTGGGCAATTTCCGTCCCTCATGAACTATCAAACTGATTTTAATGAAATTTAAAATGTAGATATTTTCACGAGGGGATATGGTTGCAATTATTGCTTCTCAGAAAATATCAAACCGATTTTAATGAAATTTAAAACGTAGACAGATTCCTATTCATATAGCCATACGCTCTCGAAAATTTGTTTTTATCGTGTATAAAATTCATCTTTATATTTTTGTGCTTCCCTGTTTTAAGAGAATGTGTTGTTATTTTTTCTTAGTGGTGCGAGCAAATCAAAAATTTTTAACACACATTTATTTCGAAATATATTTTTTTGAGTTATGACAACGTTGCAGCAAATGAGCGATATATGCATGTAAATTCTCTCTCTTCTTTCCTTTTAACACTTTTTTTCCAATAAAACTTGCTTGCCTTTGATAACATTTTATTTCCGTTTATTGGCTTTGAGTGCTGTTTAAATACCGTGTTGTAAACAACAAAACAAACTTTTAATTTAATTAAAGTCTTTTTGTTGTAAGTACATTTAACTTTTTTTATTTCATGTTTGAAATTATTTTACTCTGATGCAATATGTATGTGTGTATGTGTGTATGTGTAACTGACAACAAACTCAAAAAGATTTTGAATCTTATATTTGTAATTTCAGATGATAGTTTTTGTTTAATTGTACAGACAAGCACAAGGTGTTCTAACATGTCACACAGTTCAATAATCAAAAGTTTCTCGGGAGTTTTTTCTCATGTTTTCAATGAAATTTTAATAGAAGAAATTGAGAAAGGTAAAGAAGAAATTTCTTTGGAATTTTTTTTTTATATAATTGTATTGAATATCAAATTTAATTAAAATTTCAATTTAATGCAGCTCAAAATATTCTAACATGTCGATCAAATTAAAACTTTTCTTTTACAAAATGCCAGTTTATGGAAAGGGAAATAATTTTGAATCTCTAGTGAAAGTAAAGGATGGTTAAATGTTAAGGGCCGATGTTTATTTTGAATAAAACACAAATTATTAAGGAAATGATTGTTATTTCTTTTTATAATGATAATATTGGTATGGTTCAATTATGTATGGAACAAAATATCGGCCAAATGGCCGCCGCGACTTCGGCGGCACACCTCCATCCGATGGTCCAAATTTTCGATGACGCTAAGGCATGCTTATTGACGAATCCACTGAGGTAAAAATGTGTCTCAGCACTGAATCACGAAGGGCACGATATGCATTTTGATTTGAACGCCCATTTTCATATTTAGCCTGAATAACTTTAACGCGTTGCTCGATTGTGTATCTTTCCACGGTTCAAATTGATTTGGTCTGAAATTGTGAAATGTAGAAAAAACTCGGCGTTTAAGTGGCGTTCACATTTAGGATTGGCCCTTAAAATTTAACCAACCTTTACATAATCACAGCTCTATAAAAGCCTTTTTACTCTATGATTTTTGGCATACATTTTTTTACTCGGCGTTAAATTTAACTGGCTTAAGCTCAGGTGTTATAAGAAAATGGCAGGTAGATGAACTGTCCTCCACTTGTTACAAGCATAATGGTGTTTTCTTTTCTACAAAAAAATGTGCATTTTAAAAAAAAACGCAATTTGGTGTCTGTTTCTTAAAAATTTTGCTCCCGAAAAGCATGAGTTTTTTAGAATAAAACAAGCCACCCTTTTCGGGAGCAAAATTTTTAAGAAAAAGACACCAAATTGCATTTTTTTTAAAAAGGCACATTTTTTTGTAGAAAAGAAAACACCATAAGTTTCGATGTAATGCAGAACAATCGTACAATGGTAAGACACACTATTGTTAGGCCGCCACTATGGATACAGCCGCTACATACGAGTACAGACGCATGTAGCCCTGTTTCACCACGACTTTGGATGCTTCCGTTGCCTCTCAGCTAGAATACATTCTCTACCACAACATAGCCCAATCAAAACTTTTCTTATTTTTCAAAGCACTAATGAAGCAAAGAGACCAAGGAGATAGAGAATGATACATTTTAAAAAATAAGCGCATATTTGTTTGCAGCAAAACATACAAAGATTCTTAACAAATTTCATAAACAAAAATAGCATATCAAGTGTGAGTAAAAAAATTAAAGAATAAACAAACAATTAAATACTTTCTTTCCGTTTTGTATTCGCCAGTAAACATCATAAACATATTTCGTACAAACATTAGTTTTTCATTAAACGATTTTTATTTTTGATAAATGCAACAAAATTTATTGTTAAGAACAAGCTGGTTTTTATGCGCAGTTCACTGGTTTCTCAGAAAACCTCTTTCCAAAGGTGTTAAAAAAGCTGTAAATATTATTATACAAATAAAACTGTAAAGCGAAAAGAATTACAAACACTCAAAGTTTTACTTTTAACAGTAATAAAGCTTAAACAAAACACCTACAACAAACAATGGTTTTATCTTTTCTTACATTAATTTTTGCAACACCTGTTGCACATCTTTAATTTTTAAGTTATATGATAATTGATTTAAAATATTATATTCAATTTTGATTTTATTTCTCTTTGCAGGGCTACAAAGTATATTTTACTACCAATCCTAATCAACCAGAAGCCTCCTGGAATTCCCAAATGGTTGATACCAGCGAACTGACAACGATATCTGACTTGACCCCTCATGCCATATACACAGTACGTGTACAGGCCTACACATCCATGGGAGCCGGTCCAATGTCCACACCAGTACAAGTTAAAACCCAACAAGGTATGAGTTTGTAAAAAGTATTTTATTTAAAAAACTTATTTATTTAAAAAAGACAAATAACAATATAAAATTTTTAAAAATTTTAATTCAATGAAAAAAGTGCAATAATCCTCTACAAATTTATTTCCCTTTTTAAACTTAATTCCTTTATGACACGAATATAATAATTACATTTTTTTGGTAGTATAATTTGCTTTACACTTATGTCTTCTGTTAAATCATTTTGATTTTCTTTTTTGTTCCATCATGTCTTTAATTTGGATTGTAGGCTTTTCTGTATGCTGGAAAACTTATTTCATCTTTATATCAATTGTTTTTGACATGTTTAAGGCATTGAGTGAAAGAAAAGCTAACATTCGTAGATATAAAATTAAGTCGGTCGTAAAATTAAAATACGTTAAATTGTACAAGTCAAATAAAATGAAAAGGAAGATTACATTAACGTGAAGTAGAAGTATTGGATCAGTCTTTTGTGGTGAGATTTTATAAAGATAAGGTAAATTAAATCTGATTTTAAGTGAAATAGGAATTAATTTCAAAATAAAATGGAGGTTTAAAGAGATAATTTTGATATATGAAAATACAGGAAAACTCTAATAAGTATTTTCCTATCTTGACACTTCAAGTACTGAGTGAGAAGCAAATGAATTGCAAACTGCATTAAAAAAGGCGCAAAAGTCTCAGGTAAGGCAATGGGGCGAGTGAATAAAAATGAAGTTTAAACTACGTAGCACTAAGTACCAGCACATGCTTTAGTTTTTCAATACTAGATTATGCTGTGAAGTTGAAACTACAAAAAGGGTGGATTACTCTTTGCTCGTGCTAGATAGCTAGTGCGTAGAAGAAGAAGCAAAAGATGGAAATTGTGATAGATAAATCAGCTAGTAAAAATCTTTAATGAATTTGCACTTTTTTACTTTTAAATATCGTTTTTGACTTTGTTAGAAGTTTCTGTTAAATTCGTTTAGTTTAAAAATTTCAAATTTTCCTTTCTCCTAATTTGTCTATTAGTCTCCTTTATTTACTCTCTATAGAATTAGTTCTCTTTAAATTTTTGTTACACTTTCCATATTTTCTCTTCGTCTGAAGGTTTTTCTCTGGAGCTAAGTAGTCAAGGAAGGGTTAAATTTCAAACTGTCATTTGTAATGCAATTGAACAAAGTCTGTCATTTTCAAACGCAACCATTTAAATATTGACAATGTCATACATCCCTAACTGTGTATGGTGTTTTTTAGCTGCATGAGTACGTCAAATTATAAGACAAGAAGGAAATATTTGGGGTATTCACAAGGTGTGCTATCATGTTGTATTGTCATAATGTTCTAACATTTTACAATGGTTTAAAAATATTGTTGTTGCTTTGTAAACAAAAAGTGTCTTAAATTAATAAAACTTTGCTTGCTGTGTTTATTGTGCTGTCGTAATTAATAAGAAGAGACCTGCGCTGAGCGGCTGAGCCGAGCGGCTATGTTTTTGTAGCCGTCGCCGTTGATGGTATAGTTTTATCCGGAAAACATCCGGATGTAACATGCGGCTAGCAATTTTTGCAACAAAACACTCGCGGCGTAATATTAGACCGGCTTAGGACTCTGATGTTTGGTAAATAAACAAAAAAAAATTATTTGTGGTTCGCGTATAAAAAATGGAAAATAGTCATTTAAGACTTAATGTTATTTATTAATTCATGGATAAGAATTAAAAAATATTTTGATTGTAGGAAAATATTTTTTTTTTTTATATTTGTTTTAAATCAGCTGATTTAAATTCAAAATAGCACACTAATTTATGAGGGGTTGTTCACAACAGTCTTATTTTTTTAATGTTATTATTTTAAGACATATGACTTTATGACACCTTGTGAATCCCCCAATTGTTGGAACGAATTTTATTTTTAATATAATTTGGTAGACAATTTCATTTTACATATTTAGTTTTAAAATAAGTCCATATGCACGCCGCGGCTACGAGTTGCATCTCAGTAAAAACTTCGCCTACAAAATAATGTGCTGGGTAATCAGAAAAAAAGTAAAAACACAACTTATAATTCTACTGAAAGTACCTACTGCGATAGTCGGGTCGAACATTCCAATTGTTGACTAGTTTTTCCAATAAATCTGGTGATATGGCTTCAATTATGGGTTTAATATTGGCTTCCAGCAACAATTATGAATCAAAAACTGCGGAAAGGGTACTACTGACATTAACTTCATGTACCTTTTCGAAATATTCCTTAGAAACCAGTGTAAAAAGTGTCTTCTTAAACAACATCAATTTAAAGTCAGTTTTCCACTCTCTGAGCGAAGAAAGTAAAAGTTTCATTTATTATTATTAACTGCATTGTTTTAATTGATTATCTAAAAATTAATGCTTTGAAATAGTTCCCTTTCTGCACTTAGCGATTCAATTTTGTTGCTGGTTTGTTGACATTTTAGTATACAAAATAAACAACACAGAACGTTACTTTGTATCGAAAAAGTACCACGAAAACGTATCACGGCAATGTATTCTAATGTTTTGGAACTCATCCGAGCTGAATGGATTTTTTTCGAATTTTGGTTTAAAGTAACATGTAACTGTAAATGTGCACATTTTTTTTATTTTTTTTTTTTTTTTTTTTTTTTGTTACACCGCACAGTGGTTCAGCTTCATACGATTGGCGGCATTAAATATAAGGAAACATGGTAGAGCCTTGAATTTCGGTATGGACTAATATTTGCTTGTGATAAAAAAATACTGCAAAAATTAAGAAAATCCGAGCACAACCACGCCTAGTTCCCATGTAACACAAAAGTTAAAAATCATTGTAGAGTCACAATTTTTTGTTCAGAGCCTTGAATTTCGGCATTGACTAATATTTGGTTGTGATAAAAGAATACTGCAAATATGAAAAAAATCCGAGCACAACCACGCCTACTTCTTATATAACACAAAAGTAAAAAAAATCATTGTAGAGTCACAATTTTTTGCTCATTGCAATTTTATGATAATATTAAGGAATGGTGAAAACATTAGCAATATCTGCTAACAACCACGCCTACCTCTCACACAAAATGACCACAAAAAATCCAATATTTTTCTTATTAGCAAAGCTAGATCGATTAAAACAGCTACACACGCTTAAATTTTCGTGTTTTTTATTTGATTAAAATATAAATAAAATGCGCAATACCATGCTTGTGAATGAAATTTGTCCTAACTTTTTTTAGTTTTGTACACCGGAATTGCTTAGGGAAAAAATGGGCAGCTGAACTTTTGAGTATCGTTAGCTGAGACTTTAAGCTTTAATTTGATATAAGTCTCAGGCTAGAGGTCGCTGGAGATCAATATATACAAGCCATAGAAGTTGGAGAAAATAAATATTTTTGGAAAATTTATAGTAGTAAAAGAATTTTTTTTTTTAATTTTCAAAATTTTTTTTATTTGCATATATATAATTTATAACATCCGATTGTAAAAAAAAAATTATTGTGGTGTTGTTGCAAGAGTATTTTAAAAGCATGAAGCGATAGAAAGTAGCATATATTATACGGCCATTTCAAACGCATTCACTTAAATCAACATTGAATGTCTCTGGACAAAAAAGTAATAAAGCTATAAGCCTAATATTTTGGATACATGATAATTAGAGTGTTTATTACAAACTGTGGAAAAAAACAGCTAGATCAGCAGATATGAAAAAAATTAATTAATGCCGCTCTTGAACCAGTGTGCACCGACTTCCTCTCTCTGTATTTCTGAGTACTGTGAGGTTTTCATGACCCAAATATATTAAGCGTTAAAGCTCAGTTAGCCGGGCGTAACAGTAACTTTGCAAATCAGCTGCTTCATTTTGTTGTATGTAAAGCAATTAGAATGATTATAGTAAGCAGTAAGATGTTACGTCTCAACCTGTTAGATATAGATTGGTCAAATTATCCAACTAAAACTTATTTTAAATTCTCATTTACTCCTTCAAATGAAAATTACTTTCTCCTATTCCTTAAAAATTTTTCTGAAAAATCCATTTTACCATTTTAAAGCAATTTACATTAAAAGTGTTAATGAGTTTCAAGTATAGTCCTTGGCATACACAAATATAGTTTACCAAAAAAAAAAAATATATTTATTTTAATTAACGCATTTTATATTTTTGTGTTTGCATTAAACTCAAATAAACCATGATATTTTCTGTGTAAATTTTAATTTTTCATGTCAACACTGGAATTGATTTAATAAAATATATTTTTTTGCAGTAAAATATATATTTATATGCCCTACAGTTGGAGGAGAGAAAAAGGTATCTTTAAAATAGAGCGCAGAAAAAGGGAACTTAGTGTAGGTTCACACTATGAAAGTTTTCTCTCAGAAAATCTGAGTTTATTGGTGGGAGGGGGCGAGAACATGCTTTTCTTTTATTCCGCTCTAACTAATTAATTCAGACTTTCTGAATGAAAACTTTCATAAGGTGAACCTAGACTTAGTTTAGTTTTCTAGAAACTAGAGAATTTAAGCAAACAGTTAGTACACGAAAATAAAATGTACATTACTTTTTTAGATATTTTTTTTATCGTGTTGTGCATGAGTAAAACCAAAAAAATATTTTTTAAAGGCTAGTTCACACTATCACACAAGTCTTACGTATTTTGAGGAAAATACAACCATGTCATTATAAATTGTTATTGTTTTTTTTTTAATTTTCAAACAATAACAAATAACTTTGTAAAAATACGTAAGCGACAAAGAGATTGTCATTTCACTCATCTGCATGCCTTAATTTGCTGTTCAATCATACATATGAGAACAAAACAAATGCCGAAACGTATTTTTTGAATTGTTCTCTTTAATTTTATAAATTGCTTTATGTTTGGCATAGAATTAATTAAAACGAAAACAAAAACTTTATAAGGACCTGTTTGTAATTTAACTTAAAAACTTCAACAAAATGAGCAAGTCAATAAATTTTCCGCAAATTTTGCTCAAAACTTTTCAATTTCTCTCCTCCGTGTTCAGAAGCAAAAACAACACAAAGCAAGTAATGAAGTATAAGTTATGGTGTTTTCTTTTCTACAAAAAAATGTGCCTTTTTTAAAAAAAATGCAATTTGGTGTCAGTTTTTTAGAATAAAACAAGCCACCCTTTTCGGGACCAAAATTTTTAAGAAAAAGACACCAAATGGAATTTTTTTTTAAAAAAATGCACATTTTTTTGTAGAAAAGAAAACACCATTAGTCAATTCGATCATATGCGACCCTACACCACGGAATTTCAAGACAAATGTTCGAGGGTGTACCTTATTTTCGAACCATTGGCAATGTGAGATCCGCCAGAACAAAATTATGTTTTGAGTTTAATATTTAAAGGAGAGTATAACACAGAAAAAATTATTAGTAGTTTTGAATCAATTAAAAAAATTATTTAAAAAGAATTTAAACTTAATTATTGTAATAATTGAATCAATTATTTTTTTTTGTTGAAAGAAAATTAAAAATATAATTTTGATTTAATTAACATTTTAGTTGTTTTGAAATAAATTTTGAATTAAAATAATAATCAAATACCAAAAAATTATTTCGTTTAATATAAAATAATTTAAACTTGTGAAATTGTTGTTGGAAATTGTCAAAATCAATCAACACATTGTTTGAAACGGCAAAGTTTTTTGATCATATTTTTTATTAAAATTAAAAATATTGTTTATTGAAAAAAAAATATTCAAAATATTAAATTTTTACAGTTTTTAGTAATCAATATAATCATTTTGGTAATAGGAACAAAATCAGCAAATGGCTTGCTTGATTCTATGAATTTGGTATAAAATTGGTGATTAGAGAAAATTTTTAATTTTTTCTGTGAATCCTGTCATGCTAATTTGTTATTGTTTTTTGAAAATTTTGAAACAATAACAAGATTAGAAGTGCACTTCCGTCAACATACGAAAGACTTGTATGAAAATGTAAAGTACCCTTCCGGTTTCTTCATCTGAATGAGATTTGTTTGAAATAAAGTGATTCTTGGGAGGTTTATTTTGGACCTGCCAGCACAACATTTTGTCAGGTCAGAGTAGCTATCGTGAAATTGATTGGTGCCAATTTGTATGTCAAAATCCACATTTGTTAGAAAATTATAACATTAAAATCTATTTGGGGAGTAGTATGGCCGATTCCAGTAAAACTTGGTAAGACGCTTAAGATTACAATTAAATAAGTTTGGTCTTAGTTAAATCTAAAATACAACATAATCTGGTATAACTCTTAATATTCCATGGGCTATATGAAATTATGGACTTATTCTCGCCAATAGCATAGGCTTGGTCCTTGGGACGATCAGAACCTATTTTTCAAATTTTATTTTATAATTTCCAAAACTGCTACCTCATCTTAACGCACCAGGTTTACATGGACAGCCAGTCAGCTGGATGGACGCATAACGTTAGATCTACTCAAAAAGGGATGTTGAATCGATCGGTATACTAAAAGGTGGGTAAAGGGCCAATATTTTAAGGTAGTACAAACATCAGCACAAGCGCATAATACCCTATCCAGTATTGCGGTGTAGGTATAACTGTGTGACAAAATCATTCTCATTGTTTTTGTTTTACTCACTGCAAAGTACAAAACAAAACGTTTGCAATCCTTTCGTTTTGTTAATTTTAGTACTCATGTTCGTCTTTCGGTACAACAGTATTAAGAATCACTCTTTTTAGTAAAGAAAAACATATGTGCGTTTTATTTAAATTCTAAAAACGACAATGAGTTCCATTATCTACCTATCACAACAGTGTTGCCAAGGGAAAGAAACTCTCTATTTTTCGATTTTTTTCACAAGGAATTTAAGTATTGTATTTTTTCTCTAAAAATCATTGCTCATTAATCCTGAAATTTAATGCAAAACTTGCATTTCTGTTTTTAATGCTCGCAAAAACAAATCGACCGTCTGTCTGTCTGTCTTTCTGCTTGTATATAGTCCAATCACTTGTTAATCGACACCAATTAAGTTGATATATATTGTTTTTTTTATTATTTTCTGTATGTGCGCGCAATTTCTTTTGTCAACATATTTAAATTGTCCATTTTTGTTGGAATCTTGTTTTTTTTTTTTTTGTTTCGGAAAATCATTAAGGAATAAAACGAAATAATTTATACGGGCGAAAGTAAAGAATCATTAAATGCAGGATATCTTTTTTTCACATGAACACAGATACACAGCTTTATATATATTTACTGTTATAATGTTAACAACATGTTAAACTGATACAATCACAAATTAAAATAATAATAAATACAAGTGTACGAACACATATTACGATCGCTTTTATATACTTTTTCCGATTAAGGAAAGAAAAAAACTTAATGTAGAAGTAGTATGGGAGAAAAAAAGGGTCAGCTTAAAGCAAAAAGGACTAAGAAACCCTAAGGTTTTTTCATGATACGTTTCCGTAAAGCTGCTGAAATTGAAAACACTTTGGTAAGGCAGTTGATAATATGCTTACTTTATTTGTCAAATTGAGTTTAAATTTCTGCATTACCCTAAAATTTCTTTAGATTTTATTGTAAAATTATTTTTGGATATTTTGTAAAAAACTTCTCCAGTCTAAAGTTACTCGGTAAGCTTATTGGTAATGCATAGATTTAAGTCTTGATTTATGCTAAAGACTGAAACGTTTTTGTTTAGACTTTAAAAGCAACTCTTTGGTCGGTTTAATATTCATGGTTTTTTTAAACACTTTAGCTGTCCGGGTAAGCTATTTAGTAATCTAGTCATACATTTTTTTAGGATTCTTTTTTTTTAGTTTTGACTTTTTATAAAACACTTAAGCTACTTTATCAACTTGTTATTTTCGCCCATTTTATTCAAATTTTAATAAATGCCGTTAGAACTGCATTTCTTTTAACAGCTGAAGTTTAAGATGTCCTGGTAAGCTATTTGGTAATGTTGTCATATATTTTTTGTGGGATTTAAGTTTGATTTTTGACCTTTTAACAAACACTTTAGCAACTTTATCAACTAAGTACTTACGGACGTTTTTTACTTTTGTAATAACTGCTGAAATGTAAACTTCCTTAGTAATCTAGAGGGTAATGTAATCGTTAGTTTTTAAAGTGAATAAAAATTCGATTCAACTTAATGACTTTATTTGTTTTTTTATTTAGATTTTAATTTTAGGATTTAGATTAAAAGTGTTGAAATTTAACGTTAAAAATGTACTCGAGTGTTATTAAGGGGGTTTCTGGTCTCATTCCTGCTAAAACAATAAATTGTTTCCTAAGCCTTTTTTAGTTAAGAGAGATAAATTTGGCACAAACTACTGATTTTTTGAATGCCTTGGTAAGCATGTTGTCAGCTTTTTCCTAAACTGCTTATGTTTCTTTTGGTAAGTTATTTGCTATTTATTCAAAGTTTTTCAGTTTTGATGCCGTATAAAGATTAAAAATTTGAAAATGTTGTAATATTTTTATGTTGAGCAACGATATGTTTCACACAATATTGAAATTCTATAAAAGTTAACCTTTAAAAGTTTGTTGTAGTTTATTTTTTTTTCTTTTCCCGTAGTTTTCATTGCAGAGGAAATTATGACAAACAATAATGACATTGATTGGTGTTGAATGATGGACACGAAAAAAAGATAACAAGAATAAGATTAAATATGGGAATATGTTGTCATTAATATAATTGTTTCGAAATCATGTTCGAAAAAAGAAAAAGTTTAAATAAGGAATGATGTAAAAAAATATAATTAAAGAAAGGAAAAATCAATTTTTGGTGAAATAATAACGAAAATTTTAAAAATTTTATTGAAAAAATTATCAGTAGATTTTTATCAATTAAAAAAATGCTTAAAAAGTATTTCAATCAAATTAATGTAATAATTGAATCAATTATTTTTTTTTTGTTGAATTAAAATTAATTATATAATTTCCATTTAATTAAAATTTTCAGTTGTTTTGAAATAAATTTTTAATTAAAATATTAATTAATAACAAAAAATCTTAATTGATTTTTTTCATTTAAAATAAAATAATTTGACCTTGTAGAATTGTTGTTGGTAAATGTCAAAACCTGAGCTTTATTTTATTTAAATCAATAAACAGATTCTTTGAAACGGCAAAATTTTTTAGTCATTTTATTAATTTAAATTGAAATAAAATTTATTGAAAAAAATATATTTAAAATTTAAAATTTTTCCAATTTTTAATAATCTATATAATCATTTTGGTAAAAGGAGCAAAATCAATAAATTGTTTGCTTGATTCTATTAATTTGGAATGCATTTGGTGATTAGATACAATTTTTAATTGTTTCTGTGTGGTTGATTTAGGTAGATTTATTCCCAATAAATAAGTCCTTCTGTAACTCTAAACACATTTAAAAAATATTTTATAATCTCTTTATAAAATGAACGTGCCTGATGCTGTATTAACTAAAAAATATCTTAATTTTTAATATGTATTTTAATTTGGTATTATTTGCTTTCGTAGTTCTTTTAGCAATGTATTTTATTAACTTAAGAATTTGTATTTTCTTGCATATATATTTTCCGTATGCTTACTCTTTGTACAGCAGTTATAAGCAAAGTAATGTCATTTGCAAATAAAAACACTTCGGGTCACGTTTCTCTTACGCATACAAAAGATAAGATAAAAAAAATTGCATACAAATAGGGGTTGCTCAAACATTTGCATACTTAAGGGATGAATATAGCAAAGTAAAAATTAAATGGATTAGTGGTTTTCATGTATGTATGTGTGTGCAATATTTACATATTTAAACTTACTGTGGAAACAGGTTAACATAGAGTGTAACTTAGTTAATTTTATTGCTTAAGCGTGTCTAGTTTACCGAGTAAAGCGTTTTAGGTACTTATACCTTTCATAAGGAGAAAAGTGTGTTCCCTTTTTCAAATTAGCAAATGAGAAAGCTTAAGTCTATTAAATAATTTTTTTTAACTTTTATTACTCGCCATAAGTTTGGCTTGTCCATTTTTGTCCAGGGGGCTAAAGGCTCAGTTAGGCGAACGTTCCTGTACCGTGTCTGTACTGTATCAATCAGCTGTTTGCTTTTTGTTATATGAAAACCAATACGAAAGCTTACCGAATGGTAATGTACCGTAGTTGCAACGTACCATTCTGCATAAAATAGAATTTCATTCCGTTTTTACGTGACATTAGTAAAACAGTGATGGGTGGCTTGTATGATACATGGAATGCGGGTATTTTTGCTATTTTTTTTTTTTTTTGTACCTTTTTCAGTATAGCCATGGGATTGTGACAAAACCAGTTACAATACAACATCTTTTCATATATACAAATATACATATGTTTAGATGTATAAAATAAACAATAAAATAAACACAATGGAAATGTGAAACATATAAAAGGCTTTGAATGATATCAAAACCTTGTCTGGTGAATGCATATTAACAATATATGTATGCTAAAAATATATATGCTAAAATACTTACTTATTTATTGTAAATCTGTAATTTAAATATTTAATTATAAACGTTTTTAAAATACACAAAATACTGCTTTAATACCATACCAAGTGCTTTGGTACTTTTTCTGCACAGAGGTCACCATTTAAACATTTTTGATTCCCATCACTGTGTGTTTTGTTTTATACTATTGCTTTTTGTTTATGTATGGGAAAAACATGTGACATGTTTTTAAATGTTCTATAAGTGCATCAACGTGCTTACAGTACGGAGCGGTACATTACGTGTAGAGCAACGTTCGCCTAACTGGTCCTTTATTCTGGCAGACGTAATCGAATACTTTTTCGATTCGAAAGTAATTTTTTCTTATTTTTTCAGTCGATTCGAAATTATTTTGTTAGTGTTGTGACAACTTAAATAAATTCTTTACAACATTGAAAAGGTGATTTCGATTCGTTCAGTATCGACTAGTGATGGGATACCATCGATATTTTCTACTATGGACTAAATGTTTGAACTTGAGTATTTGATTTAAAGCAGTTTCTTCTGTTATTTAATATTTCACCGGCAATTGAGAAACACTTTTCTGATGGAGCCTATGTAGCAGGAACTATAAGATATTTTTTTGCAACTTTAGATAATGTTCTAAATTGGTTTGGATTCTCCACCCAAAAGGTAATCGATCTAGAGGACTTTGCCTCTAAACGTCGGTGATTGTATTGCCTTATGCTCGTTATTGCATTTGCTGTTTTTTAAACATTACAAAAACATTTGACATTTCAGTCCCACCTGCTATTATTCTTGTTTGTATACATTTGCGGCGAAAAACTGTGATTATGGCTGCTTTTACATGTTTTCAGAACTGTATTTTAAACAATACTTATCATCAATATCCATATTCTTCCTATCGTTATTTTTGATTTTGTATGACTATCGAAAGTATCGACAGTTTTCCAGTATTAGTATCGACTGAAGGAATTAGAAATAAAATTGCTTTCGAATCGAAAAATTATTCGATCACGACTGTCAGAGTAAGCCCCTAGTTTGTTATCCGTTAAAATATGTTAAATATGTACATTGTTGAAATTTTTCTCATTATACCCGAAGGATGCAAAAAGGGTTCCATTTTTTTCTAGACCTGATTGGTCCAAGACTTATCTTAACAACGATTTAAAGTTTTTAACTAAGATCATAATTGTAGAAATAACGAACCGAATGACAAATCTTTTCAATCATTTTATATGATCCTTTTTGCAACTTTTTCTTTCCTGCCTTAAAAACTTGCTGCATTCTAATAATCAATATTCAACATAAATTTGCGAATACACATTTAAATTTGTAAATAAATTGAATTTTATTGAAATGTCAAAACAGACAATTGATCATTTTTAAATTTATAACTTTGATAACTATTATTATGTTCACCTATTGTTTTCCATTTACATTTAAATTGCATTTTATAAATTCTAATACGGCAACTGCAGCATATTAAATAAAACAATCATAAATTTAACTATAATAGTTTAATTTCAAAACCATAAATCTTTATCAGCTAACAGTCATGTACGCATTAAAAATCACATGTGAGCATAAAACGGCAGGAGGTTTCAATAAATGGTTTGTCCACAGAAAAAAAATCGCAAATCTTTTATATTATTAAATTACAAAACAATCAAACATGAAATGGACTAAAAAACAACAATAAAAATTTTAATTTTAAAAAATTTGTTTTTGTTTTATAATAGATTTTATTGTTGTAAATTCTATAAAACAATAAAATGTATGCAAATAAATAATGTTAAAACGGTATTTTTAATCGCAACAATTTTACTACGATTGATTAGGATTGCAGGTGTAAACAGAACCCAGCAAGCATATACATAGATAACTTTTAAGGAAATAAATGTTGCTATAAGTCACGTTTTACCCAGTTCTAATAAAAAAAATATTGTAGACAAAAAAAATCCTTCTATTCTGAAGGTACTTCTGTACTAGTGTTTGGGGTCCGGGAAATTTTTTTATATTTTTTCCCTGGAAATCCAGGAATAAATAAATAAAAAACGTTAATTTTAAGTTAATTTTGTTTTTTTTTAATTTATAAAAAATATTTAAAACAACACTTCAGTTGCTCAAAGTGATTTGTTTTATTTTTTTCCCCCCGTAGAAATAGATTTTTGCTTTGATAAGCGCTTTTAAATTTAAATTGTTTAATGTTTGTTAAACTCGAATTATATAAAAGGGGTTTTCAATATTCCTTATTGCGTGACATTGTGCACGATAAAATGGTTGATCAGTTATTAGCTGCAAATGTGTCTGTTTGTATATGTAAACGTATAATAGTATGGGTATAGATATACTAATATTTCAATTCATTGAATAAACAATGGCAGCAAATATCATACCTATTTATTATTAAATTATATCAATATATTTTATGTTGAATAAATATAATTTTCTACCTGATTATGGTTTGATGTTTAAACACAAACAATAATAATCGCTAGAAATGTAAATATTTCAACAGGAAATTACAGAAAAAAAAATATATTGACGTTTGAATGCCATTTGATTGATATCAAATTGATATTTCTTAAAGTTGTGTGCGTCGTTTGAAAGTATTTAAAAGCAGACAATTGATAAATAAATTCATTAAAAAATTTCATATTCTTTTTTGTGTAATAAAAGGTATTGAACAAAATATAGCGCTCTCCCGTAGTGCAGTATCTGACTCAGCGTTGCCAGAAGATTTGCAAGGAAAAATTTTCATTTAGTGCAAACGAAGTAAAATAGAACAAATAGCAAATACGTACATTTTTTTGTGCACGCATTTGCATCGTTTGAACTCTTTGCACTACCCATCGTGATTTCCCTTAAAATGTTTTCGAAAAATTTTTACAAAACTAGGTATCGCGTATGGTCGTTTATGTATTAAAACAGATAACAATTGGCTTCTGTTTTTAGATGTAAATGACTCTTACATTAACTAATTGATGATTAACTAAAATGATGATCTGGCCTTAGTAACCAGTGAAATGCGCACAGAAACTAGCTTACCCTCAACAATAAATATCAGTGTATTTATCAAAAAAAAAATTGGGAATTTAGTAGATCATAGAGAAGTCTTCTTAATAATAAATTTTGTATTCCCGAAAATAACTTTGATATACGCTAAATACTTTTATCCATTTAGTTCACCAAGTGACTCTAAATTATTCTCGCTGCCGAAATAAAAAATGTTTAAGTTCAATATTTCCCCAAATTTTATTACCCCAATTCATTTTACAAAAATCATGGAAAAAGTTTATTTCTTTATCTTTTCCATTTCAATAAAACCACACTTGGGAAAATAAAATTTCAACGCGGAAGTAGACAAGAAAAAGAATTGTAATGAAAATAAAAGAAAATCAAATTTTCTTATTTAAAAAGTTTTCTTTTTTAACAACAATCAAAAATTTATTCCTCAATTACTACTTGCTCGAAAATGAAATTAAAGAAATAAAAATGGAAATAAAAATTGGTCAAAAACAAAAAATACGAGTTTGAGAGGATTCATCGTTAGTCAGTTTTTGTTTTTACAAAAGGAGAAAACAGGTCTGTCAGGATACTTTTAACTGTTTGTAAGAGGGAGGGCAAGTAAAAATTTAAACGCAGAATTTATAATGAACAACATTTTTTGATGGTATGACTTTTATTGTAAATTTTGGTTTTCAAAAGAAGATATTTTATACTTTTTCAGCACTTTTTTTCAATTTTGGTTAAAAGATGCAATTAATTGAAAATATCAATTTACTCAAAGCCAGGATATATTGAAAATTGTAATAAATGTTTTAAAATAAAAGTTTTATTTAAATGATAACTGAAATAGTTATTGGCCTCAGCCAAAAAAAAAAAAAAAACAATAATAAAAAAAAACTTTACTTTATTCTGAAATGTTATGAGCAAGTTAAATAAAAGTGAATTAACTTTATTTTTTATCTTTGAATATTTCAATTTTATATTGTTATTTGTATGTATGTACAATGTACATATTTTACAATATTTTATTTTTTACACATTTTCAAATATTGATAGTGAAAATTGGAAAAATGTAAAACAACAACGAACAAAAATATATTTTATTTAATTTCCGTTTGTGAAGTTTTATTAACATTGTCATCATCTGTCTATTTTTTTTTTTCTTCTTGCCTTCACGCTTTTTTCCTTCTTCTCACCCTGCATTACAACGTGTCCTTTTTACAATTTGGCATATAAATCAATATTAACATTTTACATCATCAACATCCATCTGGTTTTTATCATGAACTGTGAACCGCAAATATCACGACAACGACAACAACAACAACAACAATGAAAATTTTAACAATAAAAATTTATTTGCTGCGTTTGTGCTCGTTGCAGGTGTCCCTTCGCAACCCAGTAATTTCCGGGCCACCGATATCGGCGAGACCGCAGTCACATTGCAATGGTCCAAACCGACACATTCCAGTGAAAATATTGTTCATTATGAATTATATTGGAATGATACATATGCCAAACAGGATCATCACAAGTAAGTAAAATACCTACATGGTCATTATCCTGCATGCTTGGCATGACAGGTGCCAAATGAAAAACAAATAAATTCAGGAAATTTCATTAAGAAAAAATAAATTAATCGTTTATTTGAAACAACATTTGATTATTGAATAATAAAAAAAAAACGGAAATTCAATTTAAATTGTACATAAATAAATATCTAAATATATCAAAATTGTTTAAAAAAGTTTTCAAAAAAACATAGATTTTCATAAATTTTTATTTAAAATTCTCATCAACTAAAAATCAAATTTGGTGGTGTTTTTGTTCAGTTCTAGTTAAAGTTTAGTTCAGCTCGGTTCAAGTCAGTTCTAGTTAAGTTCTAGTTTTAGTTCATTTCTAGTTAAGTTCTAGTTTTAGTCCAGCTTGAAGTTTATTTCTAGCTCAGTTTTATTCCTGTTTTTTTTTAGCTCTAATGCCCGTAATTTCTACAAACAGATATCTAGCTGTGTATAGATATCTATGGTGTAACGAATTTTTGATAATATTAACATGTTTTTCTTACCTACTGGTTGAACTGTAGTGTATTTTACACCATCGATTTTTGACAGTCAATTAAAAATATTAATAAAAATACAAATGTTGCCATATTTTAAAAGAAAACTTAAAAGAAAAAAAACTAAGGCAAAATTAACGTTGAAATTACCAAACTATTTTTACCGGATAGGTAAAGATAACTGTTCGGTACGAACACGACCAGATATCTGTTTGTTGAAATTACGGGCATAAGTCCGTTATAGTTAAGAATCAAGTAGTTATACCCTTTACCGATGGCAAAAGGATATATTTAAGTTTGTCATTCCATTTGTTTTTTTTTCTACAGTATTGATCTCAGACCCTATATATTCTAGGTTCTTATGAGAAGTAAAGTTAATTTCACAATTATCATCTGTCTTTGAAATGAGTTTCCCCAGGACCTCAGCTATAATGCGAACTAGTTTGTTATACATTTATGTCAGATATGAAATTCATAATATTTTGAGTGTAGTTTTAGTTCAGTTCATTTCTAATTCAGTTTTAGTTCTAGTTCAGTTTAAGTGTAGTTCTAGCTCAGCTTAAGTTAAGTTCTAGCTAAGTACTGAACAAATTCAGTTCTAGCTAAGAATTTAGGTTTCCTGCAAGGTGTTGAGTTTCTAGTTTTGGGCTCTCTAGTTTGTGTGTTTTGAAGCAATATTATTTTATTTCCTTTCTTTTACCCCCTCAGGCGCATTTCCAATACTGAATCCTATACGCTTGATGGTTTGTATCCTGATACTTTATATTACATTTGGCTGGCAGCTCGTTCTCAAAGAGGTGAAGGTGCCACAACACCGCCCATACCCGTCCGTACAAAACAATATGGTAAGCAAAAATTTCTTTTAACAAATTTTTTAACCTTTTACTATTATTTATATTATGAAAACATTTTTATAAATAAACATATATTAAATATATTTAAAATACCACTACATAAATCTATATCCAAAAAAAATTATATATACATATAATTTAAATAAAAAAAAATTTCTAACTTAAGGTGCCAAAAAATTTATATAAAATTGAATAATTTTGTATAACAATTTCATTAAAAAATTATTAATTCAACTCAGTAGTAGTAACTTAAATAGTTTTAAGTTTTTTGTTGTTTTTATTTTATTGAAAATTTAAATATTCAATTATAATATTTTAACTTCATTTAGAAAGGTGTTGTTTTAATGATGAAATTTAATGTTTTTATAAATATGTTTTAATACTTACCCTTAGAGAATTTTGGCTGTTATTGTTATTGTTATTATTTCTAAAAGAATTTATTTATTATTTTAAGTTTATTTATTAAGTTAAAATATACAATCAAAAGTTTTAACAGTTGAGTTTGGTATTGTAGCATAAGAGAAGGAGTTATAAAAACTAAAGCATACTTAAGGCTGCTTTGCCTGGTAATAAAGCGAAAACTTTAAGTTTTAAAGTTTTTGTAACTTAGTCTTAAAAAAAGTGTGCTGATATAATGCCAAATAAAATCTTTAAACCCCTTTATAATGATAAATTCAAACACAAATTTTATTTGGGTTAAAAGAAATCGACAAAAATATACAAATGGTGCTTAAGTCTAGCTCATCGATGAGTTTGTAGGGTAAAAAGGATTTGTTTGTTATATGGACAATTTAAAATAGTATTTTTTAGTTTATATTTCAATTCAATTTTTGATTTTAATCAAACATTTCACATTGAGAATATTATTAGATTAAAAGCTTTAGTTCAAAAACCAAAGCATAGCTTAAGGAGCTACATGGTGAATCGATATTATTTTAACATTTCTAATTTTTGCTCTGAATTTAATTATTTTTTTCAATTAGGAACGCAATATCTTATACAAATACCTTTACATATACATATATACCAAATATACAGAATATACAAAACTAAACTTAATTATCATAGTTGCCATCTAATACAAATTATATATATTACGAGTACATATTGCTCATTTGCTGCAAGACCGGCATAAGTCAAAAAATCCATTTCGAGATAAACGCGTTTAAAGTTTTTGATTTGCTCTTATCACTTAGAAAAGATAACAATACATTCTCTTCAAATGGGGATAGTAAAAAAGATATAAAGATGAATATACACAATATTAAGAAAAACATAGCGAACAATTCTGCATCACTACCTCCAAAATTGTATTTTTTGATTTATGCCGGTCTTGCAGCAAATGAGCGATATATACATATTTTTTTATTAAAATTTTTTTTTTATTTCTTTTTTATAATATTTATTTTTTGATAAATATACATTTATAATTTATGTCTATACAACATATATTCTGAAAATAACTATAATACAGAAACACTTGGTACATCTTAAGCAAAGTTATAAAAAACATTATCACATTACACTAACAAAAATTCCAGAAATGCATGAATATTTAAAACAAAAAAAAAATAATTTAAAATATTTAGCTAATTAAATTTGTTTAGGTTAAACAAACAATTCTGCCCACATCAGAAAATTACTCAAAATTACTAAAAATTATTTCTGCAATAACTTCCTTTTTGCATTACTTTGTAGCTTTAATAGCTGATCTCTACATTATTTTTCAGCGAATAAAATAATAATTTTTTTCTCCTACCGAAAGACATAGCTTCGTTTCCACCCAAAAGACTTTTAATATCCTTTGTAAGTTTCAATTCCTTATTTGCATTTTTGTTGCTTCACGACAAGATATATGTAGGCCCTTATTATGTAAAACGCAACGCAAAGCCAAAGAATTACATTGGAAGCAAAAACAGTCATAAATATATTGTAATTTTGTTGATGCTTTCTACAAAAATTCACACTACCTCACTAAGGGACCTCGATAAAGACCCAAATGAACCGTCCACGCGTCAACTGCCCATTGAACCTAACCTAACCTTAATATATTGATACTTACATGACGGAATATTGTTGTTGACCAAATGTTGCTAAGGCAAACGAAAGTTAAGAATTTATCAATATACTGCCCAAGTAGAAAAAGGAGTTTAATGACGTTATTTCGAGTTCTTAATATTCAGGTGTATCTAAATTCAAGTGAATCATCTGAGTTCATGATGAGTTGACAATAAATGCAATTTTCGCAGTCATATCTGTAAAACTGTGTGACAATATATTTGGAAAATCCTAGGGTAGAAATTCCAGGAAAAAAACTAAATCCAATTATTCCAAAGATGGGGATTTGTTCCTTTTTAGGTATCTTACATATCCTGTATTTCTATTCCAGCTACAGTTGATTAGAGTAGCACTTTTTAATAGTAGAAATTTAAAGAATATTCTCGATTCCAGGAAAAAAACTTCAATTAAGAAATTTTTATTATTGCAAAGATTGGGATTTGACATAGTCTTAGATGTTTGTATGAATATAAAACAAATTTGGATTTACCAATAATTTAAGAAGCCCTTTACACTTAACAAAAATTCACCACACACTCTACAATACAAACAACAACCTTACAACCAATACTGAATATTTTTGTTCTTTTTTTAATTATAAAAAAAGTTTTTGACATTTTTGATATGATTTTACTATTTTCCATAAAATTGTCCATTAAAAACCATTTAATCTTCTTAAGGATTTCAAAATAAAACGACTTTTCTCTAAAAACCTGCTGCAAAATCTGTTTAGCAAAAACTGCGAAAAGATATTCAACAACTTTTGAAATAATTAAATTTGTAAACCTTTAAATATAGCCTGTTTTAAAACACAATTGTTTTCCAAAAAATGTAGAAAACAAGGGAATCCCTCATAAGCGGACACCGAAGTGACCATTAATATGTGTCTGTACAAAGGGAATGTGCATTTAATAGAACAACATGCCTTCCTTTAAAACGCTGTCTGGACCAGGAAACAGTGCCCGTCGAAAGGGAGTGTTCGCTTAATGGACGTGTCCATTTATGTGCGTTTTCGTTAAGCAAAATTACGCTCTATATAATTATTAAAATATCTAAAATTACTCTCTCCCGATTTGCTTTTGTATTTAAAAAAAAGGCAACACATAATTTGCTTGTAATTTGTTTAAGTGTGTTTGTTGCACTTACTACAGTGTGTGTGTTTGTGTATATATTTAAGTATTTCCCTTGTAAATATTTACACACCAATTTTAGAGAACAAATAATCATATAAATAAATAAATGCACATGAATAATTAAACAAAATGCAAAAATAATAAAACTTCATAAATGGCACCTTTTTTTCTTAGCACAAATTAAATTAATAAAAGCCCAAATGTAAACAATGAAAGCACCTAAAACCAATAATGGAAAAAATCAACAACTACAAAAGCACACTCTGTTGTATAATAACCAGTACTTATAATATTAAACGCACCGTAATTTTGCACCTGTAAAAATAAAAATGTTTAACAAAAATATTTATTGTGTAAAACGATAAAATAATCAATCCAAATGAAAATTAATAAAACAAACAGTGGAGGCCATAAAATTTAAAAGAAAATTTAATTTTTATTTTTAGGTACCTATTGCTAACTAAGATTTATTTTCAATTTAATATCATGTTTAGTACAGTTCTAGTAAAGTTCTTTAGTTCAAATTAAATTGAAACTTGAATTCAAAATCAATTCAACATTGTTTCTTTGTGAGTTCTAGTTAAGTTTTGTTTAATTGCTACTTTTTTCATTAATTTATGTATAAACATTTTGAATATGTTCAATTATATGCATTTATTCAATCCAGTGTTTAAGTCTATTTTCAAATCCAGGTTTTGTTTAGAATCATATTCAGATTTTATTTTATTTATTTATTTATTTCAGCTATAAAGACCTTAAGAATTAAATTCAAATTTTAAGTCAATTATTATGTATAAAGTTATGATTTCCTTCCGATTGTTATTTAGAATCCACTAGTTGAAAGTCTAGTTTAGTCCTAGTTCAGTTATCGTTAATTTTTTAAGCTTAAGTTAAGTTAAATTTCAATTTTTGTTCAGTTCTGATACGGATTCAACTTCAGTTCTAGTTTAGCTCTAGTTCAGTTCTAATTCGGATCTCGTTAAGTTTTAGTTCAGTTCGTGTACAGTTCTAGTTTACCCAGAAAAAAAAAAATTTCTTGCAATTAAAAAATTTGTGATATTAATTAAAAAATTAATTAAATTTGTACCAGTAAACTAATTTATAGTACCAATTAAACATTAAATTCATTTGCTTTAACTTTTAATTCACTTGATTAAATTTTTAATAAAAACTGATTTTTTTTTTTGATAAATATAATAATAAATGTTCCAGAATTTTTTCTGTGTAGTTTTATTTCAGGTTTTGTATAATTCAAACACAGTTATAGTTTTGTTATAGTTAAGATCTAAATCAGTTCTAGTTCAGTTCTGTTCTGTTTCCGTTCTCGGTCCGATCTAGTTCTGTTCTCCGGTTCTGTTTTAGTACAGTAGCAGTTCAGTTTAGTTCTTCAAAGCTCAATTTAAGTTCACTTGTTGAGCAGGTCTAACTGATTTACATAGAATAAGTTTTTAATGCGATTTCAACTTATGGTCACTACTGTAGTTTATTAAATTTCATACTGGTAACAACAAATCCAAATTAATTGATTAAACAAAGTGTTTTTATTTATTACAATTATTTTTTTGTGTTATTATTTAAACAGTTTTTATATTATTTAAAACAAATACTATTTAAATAATTTATTGGTTTTTAAGCAAGTTTATTATTCATTTATTATTTTTTGCTTTGAAATTCACTGCATGTTAAGTACATAAATAAAATTATTAAAATAAAATTTTCTAAAGTTCAGTGAATGACAGGCATGATAATGTATTGAAGAGTATTTTAATTTAATTAAAAGGCCTGCATTCTAAAATATGATAGAAGTAAAGTATATTTTTAAAGTAATTTAAAGAGCCTTAAAAAATAAATTTATAGTATCAAGTAAAAATGGAATCACTTTTCAGAAACTTTTGCCCTTTTTTTATTAAGAGTTGACTAAAATCTCCTGTAAGGCTCTTTATATAAATACTCTTAAAAGCATGTTTTAATTTTTTTGTAATTAATGTATTTCAATCTTTGAGTCCCTCATTTACAGTTCTTTAATTAAACATTTAATTTAAATGATGTATTTGTTTTATTAAGGCGATATATTGAATAAATGGTTTGCGTAAAAATAATTTTTAAATTAAAATTGTCTTTTTTTTTCTTTTTGCATGATATATTACTTAAATTAGTATATCGGTGTTTTTTTTTATTTTAAATATTACAAATAATATTTTTCCACTCTGCATCAATATTTTCATGACTGTCGTTACAAATTGTTTGTTTGTCACCTCGTTTTGCTTATATTTTTTCCAATTTTTTTTTAATATTTATCAATTTTATTTTTATGTGTCATGAAAATTTTTTTACATAATAATTTCAGTTTATATGTTGTTATTAATTCATTATTATTATAATTATGTGACTGATAGTTTTTAATTTTGTTAATGTTTATTCTTGTTATTGGTTTTAATCAGAATTTATAGATAATTTTTTGTATTTATTGTAAAGTTTGCAATGCTTAAATATTTGATCTTAATAGTTTTAATTATGGCTGATAGAATTAAGTTTTTATTTCGTTATAACAATTTGATTTAATTCAAGGCAAATGATTTAAAGACTGAATTAAATGAATTAAAGACTGAATGAAAAAGAGAAAAAAGCTTAAATCTATATATATTTTCTATTCAGTTCATTTACACAGTGCATTTACACAGTGCAACACATCAAAACTCCACTTCATTTTGATTTCAGTTTCTGAAAGCTCTAATATAAATATACATATTTGTGGCGTCAACTTTTTAAACCACAAACAGCTCTGGAAATATATTTTAAAGCTATTTTAGGGAAACAATTTTTTTTCAACCGTTTTGGACAATAAAATATCATTAAAAAACGTTTTTTTCAGCATTTATTTAACAAATAATACGATATGACGAAAAATCCCTATATTTTGGAGATTATGAAAAATCTTTCCGATTTTCCCTACGCTTCTTTTTTAGTATCAAATACCTACCTACATTTAGGGATTTTCCCATACTTCTGGCAACACTGGTTGTAAGTTTGCTTTGAAATAATGCTTAAAATCAAGCAAAAATATCATTAATGCTGTACAATCTTAATCCGAGCTAAGCCAGAAAACCTAACCGGTTTTTGTTAGTTTTTTGCGTTAAGTACTATCGGAAACCGAAATCAAACCGAAGTGCTTATTTTATGACCTTGAAATGCTGCACTTTGTCATAGTCCAGTTTTAGTTAAGTTGTAGTTCAGTTCTATTTTAGTTCTAGTACTGTTCAAGTCCAGTTCTAGTTCTGTTCTAGTTCAGCTTAAGTTCTTGTTCAGTTCTTATTTATTCCAGTTCAGTTCCAGTTCAGGTCTAGCTCAGTTCTAGTTCATTTATAGTTCAGTTCTAATTCAGTTCTTGTTCAGTTCTAGTTCAGTTCGAGTTCAGTTCTAGTTGTGTTCTTAGGTAGTTCAGTTCTAGTTTAGTTCAGCTCTAGCTCGGCTTGTTGTTCAGTTCTAGTTCAGTTCTAGCTCGAGTTGTTGTTCAGTTCTAGTTTAAGTTCTAATTCAGTTCTAGCTAAGTTTTAGCTCAGTTCTAGTCAGTTTGTCCGTCCGTCTGTTGTAAATACGCTCACTTACGATAGACCTGATAGAAAAAAACAATATTGGTGGTCTCATATAAAGCCCACTCTAGGGAATCATTTAAATACTACTAAAATTGTTAAAAATAAAGCTTTATATAGCTAAAAATAACACCGGGTTATTTTGTGGTAATCGGTCCATAATTTACAATATTTCCAAAGTATAGGTAAAATTTGGTTTAATTTGAATACTTAAAACCACTCTACCGAATTTTGTGATGAACAAACTATAATTAAAAGATGATAAGTCCAATAAAAAAGCCTCCTAAAAAAACACTTCAATACGCTTGATAATATTTTTAAAACAAATCATAAACATTTTTTTAATAACTTAGGCACCGAATATAAATACAGTGAGGTTAGGTGTTATAAAGATTTTCTTATTATTTTTTTTATCCCATATAAAGCCTACTCCTGAAATATTCGTACTCACGATGCAGGCTATAAAAGATTCGGCATTGCCGAATAAAGTACTCTTACTTGTTTAGATCCTAATTTAGATTCCAGGTTCTTCTGTAATTCTGGATTGGTAATATAATAGGGAAAAACTTTATGTCTTAGTTGACTGTAAATAATATTGTTTTTTTTTTTTTTATTATTAAAAAATAAGTTTTGCTTGACTTTTTTTAATAATTAAGTATTTTTAGCAATTTTTTAATAGATGTCAGTAAAAGCACCTTTTTTAATTTAAAACCAAATAAGTTTTAATATTTATTTATTTTAAATTTTATGACTAGTTATTTGTATATTATATAAAAATCTTTAGTTATTTTCCAATGACTGTTTAATTATAAATTTGAAACCTTAAAAAAATGTTTTTTTTTCTATAATTTTTTTAAAACGTGTCACAAAATTAAATTATCCAAATGGTTTATGCAAAGAAAAAAAAATTATCTGTCTAAATGTATTTCCTTATTTATCAATAGAATCCACCCAAATACAATGTGAATGCCATTTACTTTATTATTATTTAAAATTTTTAATAATTTTGTGTAAATTTTACATTAAGTGTATGAACAAACAGCACTAACTTTTTTAATTTTCTTTAAATTTATGCATGATTTTTTTGTTAAAAAACTGCACTTTTTATTTTTTTTTTTATATTAAATTTTTTTAAAAACATAAATTTTTTAAAGTTTTCATTTGAATTTATTAGTAAATAGTGTATTGAATTTTGAAATTTATTTAAAGAAGTGTTTTCTACTTTATAAGCAAACAAATGTTTAAGGAAGTTCAAAACTTAATTCATTTTATAAGACAAAATTCTTAAATTTTAGATTGAATTTCAATAAATTTTAATAAAACGAAAAATATGCACTCAAAATTTAAAAAAAAAAAATCAAAAATATTAAGACAAAATTGGTTTGAAATATAACAAAATTTTAAATACTTTTGCATAAACCATTGGTAATTAAGTTTAAGATTATGTTTGTTATCATTCGAGGTTATGTTTGCTAAAATTTAAGGTTATGTTTTAGTTTATGTTTGTTTTTTTCTTATTTTTCTTCATATATTTTAATTTGTTTTAATAAATTATTTTACACTAATTTCTTTTTATTTCTTTTCATATTTTTCATTTTTGTTTTAAAAATATTTGTTTTTGTTGTCAAAACTTTAACAACATTTTGATGTGATGCTGTTTAATTTAACTAAAATATTAAAAAAAAATTATCAAAAATTTATCATCATCAACCTATCAAAAATATGGCTTTTTATATTGAAAACACTGCTACAAAATAATAAACCACCACTTAACCATCATCATTTATCAAAACATTCTACACTTTATCATGCTAAAATAAATGAAAATTTTTACAAAAAAATCTTAAAAAAACTCATTGCATTGCCAAAACTCGTTCCACCACGTACCAATTTTATAAAATATACTATATATATAGTACCAGGTGCCCCACCACGCAATATAACAGCTGGTGCCAGTAGTCCAACTACAATAGCGGTAAGCTGGTTACCACCACCTCTAGAACGTTCGAATGGTCGTATTATCTACTATAAAGTATTCTTTGTTGAAGTCGGTCGTTCGGATAGTGAGGCCACTATAACGACTCTGAATAAAACTGAAATTGTTTTGGATGAATTGAAACGTTGGACCGAATATAAGATATGGGTTTTAGCTGGCACTTCTGTAGGTGATGGACCCCGTTCGCATCCCATTATAGTGCGTACTCATGAAGATGGTATGTATGATTTTTTAAACAAAAAAAAAGCAAAAAAATTTAAATTTTAATTTTTAGTTAAACTTATTAAAAAAACTTTTAATTTTCTTTATGATTTCTTAAAATTTTTTAATATTCATTTTCTTAATTTATTTTAACTACTAATGGTTGTCCTATAAAATCAATGAATTAACAAATATTTTTTGAATTTTGATTATTGTGTTCCGCTTTGAAAAAAAAAGCCAACAAGTGCAGCAGCCTAAAATACAAATTTTTGGATACATATTTTATTTTATCAAAAAAAATTTTTCTTCCTACTACTTTTTTTAAAACAGCAGGATTTTACAGAAAAACAAAATTACTATTTACGCTGGCAATACAATTTTTGAAGTCAACGTTATTATTTTAAAACAATATTTAAATTTTTTACATGATATTTTAAAGTTTATAATTTAGTTTCTTAATTTTTTTTATAATTTCGTATTCATTTTCATTTTCTTTAAAAAATAATTTAAACAAAAAGAAATAAATTAAGAACTTTCTATAGATGGCGTTGTTCTCAAGAAGCATATAAAGTTTGCCTTTTCCTTTAAAATTTCTCTTTCTATCTTCGCTAAATCTCTTTGCAATACTGCGTTTATCCTTTATATATTAAGAGCAGAGTACCAAAACAGTCACTCATTATTTAGTCATGAGCGAGCGTGAACATCTCAAAATGGTGCAGCTTATTCATCCTCATAGGCATGAGAAATAAAAAAAATTTTAATTATATCACTCATGAAAAGTGAGCAAACAAATTCATATGTGAATTTTTCAGATATGAAAAATTTGATTTATTTATATTAAAATACTTTACAAGAATAAAAATAAATAAAACATATATATAACACATTACACGGGCTATTCGTGCTGTGTTCGAAAAAATTTTCTAGTAACAACAACAATAATAGTGAGGAGCGCTGCTAAAATTTTTTGTTTGCGGATTCCTCATGACAGAGGACAAGCAACATTTTTTTATTTTCTCAAGTTCATGAGTGAATGCTCGAAAAATTACCCATTCATTTATGACTGTGAAATAAAGTTATAAATGTTGACTCTTCATTAATCCAAACACACATACTTTAATATTTGCATATGAGGTAAAACATTTTGAAAGCTCTTACAATTTGTTGTTGTTTCTTTGCAAAGTACTTACTATCAGCGTTTAAAAAACTGCAATCATTAGCCAAAAAAGAACTGTTGCTTTTACTTCTGATTCATTAAATGTAAACAGTCGTTGTCAAACCAACTCAAAATACCGAAAAGTTGTACACAAATTTTCGTTTTTTGTTCGACAGTTTTTGGTTTCGACTGCAACTTTTTAAGCCCTGCTTACAATTTTTTGTTCATTCTTTGCAAAGTAGTTGTCACCGCGATCTGATTGGCTTGGAAAGCAATAAAGCTCTTTTGTAAAAGCTCGCACTTGTGAAATATAAATATCCATAATTTTCGAGAAAAAATTTGTTCGACTTAATACAAAAAGAACCGATAAAAGTACAATGGAAATACCCTTAATCAACTCACAGAAAAGTTTGTCCTTCGTTATTAAGCATAAAAATATAACTTACAGCTTTTATAAGATTTGCTTAAATTATTTTCTAGATGGCGTTTTCTTAAAATATTTCAAAGTTCTAAGTAGGCTAAAACTCTGGTCAGATATTGCCTATACTTTTATTTTAAAGCTTTTTTCTTAAAGATTTTACTAAAAAGCTCTGAGATGTTCAGGTAAAATCTTTTGTAATTTTTCTCTAGTGTTTTGCTGAAAGCTCATTCCAAAACACGCTTAAGTTTTCTTGCCTAAAGCTATGATCAGAAATCGCATAAGTTATCTGCTAAAAGCTCTTGAAATTCCTCACTCAAATATTCTTGCTTCAAGCTCTTATCTGATAATGCTTAGATTTTCTTGTCACAGATTTTGCCACGTAAAGCTTTAAATATTTTTTCTTAAAGCTCTTGCCGGATAACTTTGTATTAACATTCTGAAAGTTCTTGCCATATGGCGCTTTAGTTTTTGTCTTTATATAACTTTATTAGTTAACGATTTCTTCAGATTTCTTTTTATTGAAAAATTTTATATTTCTGTTCATTTATTTTTTTAACTTGATTAATATATATTTTTTTTGTAATCTAACGTTTTATTTTCTTATTAATTTTTTAATTTAATGTTGGCACTCGCTCGCACTTTTTATTTGAAATTATTTCTTGATTTAAAAGCTTTTATTTCAAATCACCTGAAGTTCTGGTAAACTTTTTAAGCACTTCAGTGATATTTTATTTGAAATAATTTTTTATTTTTTTTTAACAAAAAATCTTAATTGTATAACAATTAAAGAAAATTGGCATCTGATATTTGCATATTTTTTGGTCACTCTACTAAACAATCAAATTAGGGATTTGAAATATTTTTTGCACTTAATTTGTATTAATTTAAATAAAATTCAAGTTTTATTTAAAAATTGTATTTCCTAAAGCACAATTTTTTTCTAAGTATGCTTTGTTATTCAACTTTTATAAAAAAAATATAAAAAAAAAATTCCTTTATAAAAATTTTTTTTTTATTAAATGGAAATTATTTTAATACTTTTTGCACTTAATTACACAATTTTTTTTGTGCATTTTTTGTATAGCACCAAATTTTTTTTATTTAAATATATTTTTCTTAAAAAAAACATATTTAAAATAATATTTAAGTTAAGTTTAATGTAATTTTTTTTTCTTTTTTGAATATATAAAAATAATTGTTGAAATATTTTAAACCAAAAGCACTTTCATTAGATGTATGATAAAAATAAAAAACTCACTACACTTTTAAGTATTAAATGAAATAATATTTTTGGAAAATATTTCATTTTTTTATATTTTTTTCTTTTTTCTCTAAGAAAAATCCAATTTTGAGCATGTTTTTCTTATTTGAAAAAAAAAATAAAACAAAATGCATGATTTGTTTTAAGTTCCAAGAAAATTATACAAGATTTTTTTTTTAATTTTTAATTTTTAAAATATGTATTTGTATAATATTTTTTAAAGTATTTTTTCAAAATGCCAATAGAATCGTTTAGATTTATAAAATAAAAACATTCAAACATTTTACATTTATTTATTATTAAGAAATTGAAACAGTTTTATAACCAAATAGAACTTTAAGCAGCCCTCTATACTCACACATACATAGATCATGTGGCGTAAGCTTCTGGCAAGCCATGTCTTGATTTTTCTTGATTTACAATATCAAGAAAAAATTTGTTTTGTCAAGATTTGTTAATGTCTAAGCAAAAAATAAGTTATTATTTTATTAAATTTGTTTACAGTCTTCCTTAAACAAAGCTGTGGAAAATTTCCTTGTTTTATTTTAGTTTATTTGTTTCAAAATTTATCAGAACTACGTCTCCTTTATTTACAACTAATAACACTGTATAACAATTTCAAACTTTTTCCAAAAATACGGGGTTTTGACAACGGATTCCGGTAGAGGAGACCAAGAAAAAAAGAAATATGCATGAGTCGGCGATTTGAAAGATCACATCGGAATTTCATTTCTTGCAGCATATCGGTATATCAAACTATGTTTTTTTTTACATCTGAGGTGTAGGGTATGTACAGCAACTTTGTAGAAAATTCAATGGCAAATAATTTTGTGAAACATATTAACCTCTAACTCCGCCTCATAGCGGCATTTTTTAGCTTAAATCTAACAAATCGCTTAAACACCCGGAAAAGGTGAGGACGGCGGTGATATGTTCTTAAAATATGTTGCTATATATGCCTGAACACAACAAATCCCCAAACTTAAGACAAATACCAAAAACCAGTCATATTCAACATTGCCCATTAAGTGATAATACTAGATATCGTTAGCTTAAATGCAAAAATTCGTTACTAACAAAAATGAAATTTTACAGGAGAAGCATAAAGCTTAGTTAAATCAAAACTGTAAACAAGTCAGAAAAATATGCATTGATAAGTATTCTATGGATTCTTCACACAATGTTAAAAGAAAACCTTTCCATTTTAATTTGTTAGAAAAAAGTTAAATTACGTCGTTAAGGTTTTAAATTATGCTTGAGCCCCAAAAAAGTTTTTTGGAACACAGCGATATACATATTTTTATGGTAAAATATTATGGCTTAAATTTTTGTAGAACATGTGATCCCCGCCCTCTCCCTTTTTCGGGGAATTGTTTTCGATTTGTGAGAATATAGACAAAATATGCCGTTATAATAAGGGAGTTATAGGGTAAATATGTTCCTCAAAAATACTGTGTAATTTGACAATACTATGATGCTGATTTGACACATCAATCCGTACCAACTCTTGTTGTTCCCTCTATGCTCAACACTACTAACACTGTGCTTGAATCGTAAACTTTTCTTATGTAATAAGCGGATCACCCTGCGAGTACGCTGAATAAAGTAGTGTAAACCTTTTTTTAAGCTCTTATTTTAAAAATAATAAAAATTGTGTTTTTTCATTTCTATGCCATTTATAAATTTTTATATCGATAAACATATGTGTATCGATTGCAAAAACATATCGAATTTGGCTTAGGTGCCCCGCTTGTTACATTTCTGAACTAACACAGTGTCATTTTAAATGATGAACAGGTGACTCAAAACAAAAGTTTGGAGTAATATTTTGTTGGAAATAGTGAGTTCTTTTGCTTTAAATTGTTGCTTTTAACCGATTTAAGCAATTAAGTTATTTTTATAAAAGATTAGTTTCTGAAGTTTTTAATTGTCAAATATTTTTTTAAAATCAAGATTTTTTTAGTGAATGGCAAGAATTTTTCAAATTTCAATTGGGCGAGCTTAAACTGGCCCCACTGTGCATCGTGAAATTACTTTAGTTTTTTTTTTTCTTCAAAAGAACAAAAAAATCGTAAAATAACACAACATTTTTCATGCCTGGCGTATGCATTTATATCTCTCTTGTTATTCTCTTTATTTTTCTCAGAAATAGCAAAGTATCGCCATTTACAAATTAAAGAATTATTGTTGAATAACTTTTTAAAAATTAAATCAAAATATTTAAATATACTGAGTGGCTGATGAAATGAAAAAACAACTTAGTTATTAAAACAAATTTACAGTTTATTGCTTCCTAAAAGAGTTGTTAAAAAATGTTCTTTACGAGGGCACTAACAAAAAACTATTTGAAAAATAAAAAGATAACCTTTGAAAAAAAAAATTGATAAGAAAAACTTAAATTTCATAGAGAAAACATTAAAATTATTTTTTCTAAATTCTTTAAAAAAAATGCTTTAAAGTAAAATAAATTAAAATTTTATAAATTTAATTTAAATTCTTAAGTCATAACTGTTCACTGGCCCATTGGGACTAAAGTAGAAGTTGTGGCGACAAGGAGGAGGAAGGGTCAACGGAACATCTTCTCTATAATTGGACCGATGGAAGACTTTGTGATATGGTAGAACAAAGGGAATTAAATAATGGACCACGTGAGCTGTGGTTGATCACGGGTGCTAATGGAACTTAACCTTAATTCTTAAGTTTAAATTTTTCAATGATTAATGTATTATATTATAACCAGATCTGGCAACTTTGTCAATATGAGTGCTCAACTTTGTAAACCCGACCAAGAATGATAGAATTAATAATTACTTCCCGTTAAGTGACGTAGTTTGTCCCTGGCAAGCAAGGCTGTGGAGTCGTCCGAAAAAAGTACTAACTCCGACTCCGACTCCAAATGCTGAAATTTTTGAAGTGCAACTACGACTCCTACTCCGACTCCTACCATACAGGGGTGTGCTGGAAATCGCAAACGCAAAACGCAAGAATTTTGATGTTGTTTTTAATAAACTTTAAACCTAATTCTTATAATTTTTGGTTTAAAATCCTGTTTAATAGGAAAATATTTGTTAAATATTTGTCATAAAATTCTTTTATTACAAAAATCTTATTTAAAAACGACTTTTAAAATTCTTGCGTTGTACGTTTGCGATTTCCAGCACACCCCTGATAAACTTGATGCGAAATGTATATGAGACTCAGTGATGTTAACTTTTATTTTTTCATTACAGTACGGCCTTCTAAAAATTTGAGTTTTTGAGAAGCAATTACCGTACGCAAACATTAATGTGATGATATGAAAAGCACTCAGTCAATCGCCTGTCATTTGGAAACAGCACATAAGAGCATTATTCGTAAACCATTTATTTAAATTTTAAATGTGTGTTAAGAAGATAATTTTTATTCTGGAAATTTTTTCAAAATTTTTTATGCCGAAAAACTTTGGAGTCGGAGTCGCGAGTTTTTGTGGGTACTACGACTCCAACTCCGACACCGGCACAAAAACATCAACTCCGACTCTTCAACTCTGACTCCACAGCCCTGCTGGCAAGGATTGCCAAGTCTTAAAGTCCCTAAGATTCGCGAATTTTTGTTTTAAGAAATAAATTAAAGTAAAAAATATTAAAATAAATTCCTTTTGCAGAATACTGTTTAGGATTTCATTAAAAAATGTAAATCAAAGTTTGGTCCTTTCAAGTAAGTTTCGACGAAAAGTAAAATTCTCTCCCTTAGCTAGTTACGAATAAAGCACACGCTCTCAGTAATCCATCTTGCACTACTTTTTTATTCGGATCATGGCAATTGTTACTTTTGGATCTATGCTTCGAGAAGATATTAAACGAAATTCTTCAATCCGGATCTCCATTTATAGACTTATAAACAAAATGTCAAATGTAAGTGAAACGAGCAAATTTTGCGTTAATCTCTAAAAAGATGCAGTTACTTTTCCCACTGCCCTCGTTTCATTTTTTTTAACAAGAAGTATTTGTTAACATTCTTTTTTTAATATTTTCTATACATATTTTTATTTTACAAAATTAACTACAATATTTTTGTGTACTTTTGTTTATTTAAATTCATACATATGCAAAAAAGAAAAATAAATATGTACTTACTAATACATGTATGAATACATATTTGTTTGTAAAGTATTCACAAAATGTTGTACGGTATTTAAATGAATTTATTTGAAAACAAAAACAGGGTTATTCGAATTTAGTTAACAATTTGAGGAATGTTCGCATTTCCTCAGACCCATATGGGAAAAGGCTGGATTAAAGCTCTTTTCATTTTTGTTTGAAATGGGATCCAAGTTTTTTATAGGCACTCTAGGTTAGGTTATATAGAAATAGCAGTCATCTGATACTTCATCATCCATTGTGATACCATGGAATTCTGATAAGCATAACTTCCCACTTAGAGGCAATCCAAACTTCAAACGAATTTCAAATTTCACTCCAATTCACTGCTAATTAAATCGTACAGTCCGTCAAAAGTGTTGAATCCAATTTCGGCCAGTCGCTTTTTCGCCAGTGCAGGAAAGTGACACAGGAGTTGTTTCACGCTGTCTGTTGTATGTTTATCTTTGCAGCTGCGGCAGTATTCATAGTGTCTGGCTTCTAGACGCTGTGCATGTCTACCTAAATGAAAAAGATGCCAAAAGTGGATAAGTTCCTTTGAGTCAATTATTGTAGAGGCATTGTAGACCAGTCATCCACGCAGGGAGAAAACTGCCTGGTAAACTTACAATTAGTGCTTGCGCCTTATCTATCGTTAGCAATATCGACAGCCAATCACCTTAGTTTGCAAGAGAGCAGTGTCTGGATGGTTTAGCAATGTAATGCTTTCTCTAGAAGCTGTTTAGAAAAAAATGAGAATCTGTGTAACACCTTCTCTAAGATTGCGATGCCTTAAAGGAACGAAGACGAAGATAGTTCGACTTTTCTTTATGGATCTAGGTCTGTTTATTGTAGAATTATATAGGTTGATTTATCAAACTCTCCTAAGTGTTTTATGGCTCTAGTAAAGCCGAATTCGCTTTAAATTGGCATTAAAAACATACCTAAGCTACGTTTTTCATACGTAGAGAAAGAAATGTCAAAAGTTTCAATATATTGTACGGCAGTAAATCGGCCTTTTATCAATTTTTAAGAATCAATATTAAAGTTTTTCTAAATTGTTAATCACTCGCTGCTGAGTGTTAATTTCATGTCGAAATTAGTCATAGTTTTTGCAATACCCTTTCATGTAACATAAAATTAAACATACAAAAAAAATAATGTTTAATGTAAATCCTTTGAGATTTAAATTAATAAAATATAAATATATTTAAATAGGGGAATAAAATTATTTTATTTATTATTTACTTATAGTATATTTAAAATATTTAAACAAACAAGGAATAAATATTAAAAACAAAATCATACACACATGAATTAAGTCGAGGGATTTAAAAAAAGAAGCGTAAATGCTGACAAGGCAAAAAATTTAAAAAATAAATCATTAAATTTTGTTTCAATTTTTATAGAAATTTAAAAAACATTTAAGGGATTTTAATTTAATAATAAAATGAACGCCGAAATGTTTACAAAATCATTGGTTATTTTAAAGCACACGAAAAGCTTTATTAAGTTTTCTTAGCTTTTTAACTTTCCTAGGCTTGCTTTCCTAAATTAGTGTTAAACCGGCCAATGGCTCTTTTGTATGTATTCCCAAGAAATTGTGATAGATTGCGTAGTCGAAAGCTTTAACAAAACTATTTTTAAATGTTTCATTAAAGCTTGCATTTTAAATGCAGATTTATTTTTGTTGTTCCGGTAGATATCCCTATAAGCATTAACACGATTGACAAGAAAGCTTTAAAGAACGTCTTTCTTTAAAGTTTTCTAAAAGTTTAATTGACAGGTTTTAAAAGTGTACATTTCTGCAAATTATTTTAAAGTTTTTGAAATTTCTATAAATTATACATTTTTAAATATTCACGAATTCTACTGGCATTTTTAGATACATTTATTTAATGTTTCTTTAAAAAAAATCAAATGTTTTTAACAATAATTTAATGCTTGAGTAAATTTTTATTTAAAAAATAATATATTTTGATAAAAAACAAACAAACTAAAATATTTTTAACAAGCAAATAAACAACAATTTTTGGTTTTTGCTATTCACAAAGTAAACGTTTATTTTAACTTTTTTTTTAGCAAATTTTTGAACAGATTTTATTAAAAAATTTAATAAAAAAAAAAGCTGCTTGTTGATTAACAAATTTTTTTTTTTTTTTAATTTAAAGTTTTTAACTTTTAAAATTCATTTAAATGTTTATTTCTTTTAAAAAATCCGTTAAATTATTTTATTTATTTATTCAATAATCAAAATAATTTACAAATTTTTTTAATTAAAATTATTGTAGCAATAAAAAATTTACAAATTTTTATAAATATATTTATGTATGTATGTATGTACATTAAATGTAAGCACCTTTAATTTTAAGCACAATTAAATCCTTAAGCTCCTATTTATAAGAAACACAATCACCTGAAAGCACTAAAGCACAATTGAGTATGTATGTAAAGTTTTAAGCACCTTATGGAGTATGTTAGTTTTTAAGTTCAACACATTAACACCTCCCGCTCTCTTAGATGTTCGCTCGCACTAAATAAGATTTACAGCACAATTAAAATAATACATACCTATTGTATGTGTGTATAAAATTTGCACCGAAAAGCTAAAAATAACAAAGTGTTGTAAGTACGAATTTTGAGTTAAATAAAATCTATGTTCTTTTAAAGGGAATCAATAAATGGGAGCTAAATCATTTAAAATTCAAAGAATTCGGTTCAAAATGTAACAACTGGTTTAAGCTTAAAAAGTTATATTGAAAGCTTTAAGGATTAAATTGGTTAAAAAAACATAATTTAAGAAAAATCAAGAGGTTATTTCTTAGGAATTTTACAACTTCGAAAAAAATTTTTTCGTATTATTTAATGCGTACTAAACAGTTTTGTAAGATTTTTAAAACGTTTAAAAAAGGTTTTAAATGCTAGCTTGGTTAAATTAAGATTTTTAATTAATAATTTAAAAAAAAATTAACAAAACAGTAGAATTATAAATTTCTAGAAGACAAAATGAAAGAGCCCTCCCAACTTAATAACTAAAAAGCTCTTCAAAAGAAAATTTTTTTAAATAAAGTAATTTTAATAAAAGCATTTATTTAAAGCTTCTTTTAAGTTTTTTTTTAGCTATCGAGATATTTTGGAGGATAATTTATTTATTTTTATTTGGAACATTATTAAAAAGTTTTTTTAATAATTTTTTTTTTTGACATGATATAGAAAATCGTAGAACATTTTTATTTAAATAAAAGCCTTTAGAAAGTGTTTTTTCATAACGTTAACTTTCGTTAAAGCTTTATAAAATGTAAAGCTTTTTAAATCTTTATAAATTAAAGTACAAAATTTTACGGGAACAGCATTTAAAAAAATATTATTGCAGGTTTATTTATTATACTTGCATTTTTTGAAATTAAATTTCATAAAACTGCTTTTTTCAAAGTCAACTATTTTTGAAAATTTTTAACATTTATTTAATAGAAGAACCAATATTATTGTATTATTAATTTTTAAAGCAAACAAAAGGTTAAGGTATTATCAAAATTTTAAGTTTTGGGGGATATTAAAATTTAATGCTTTTAATATTCTATTATATGACTTAGAAGACTTATCGGAAATTTAAAAATGTTCATTTTAAAATATGCTCAAAAGTAAATTCTATAAGAAGTTTTAAAATTTAATTCTAAGCAAAATTCTTAGAAACTTTTTACTTTAAAGTCATTTTTATACAAAAAATTCTATTTACAATGAAACGTTTTCCCTAAAAAGCATAATAGTTTATTCTGAGCATCATGTAAATGGTTTTTGTAACGTCGAGTATGTTTAACGTTGTATTGGGTGGTCACATCATTGAATTCAGCGTACACAAATTAGCTTTTACGGTAGTGTGCCCAGCTCTTTAAATCAAGTATTTGTATAATTCATGTAGAATATATAAAATATGTTGCCACTTATAAAATATTTGGCTTAGCTCTATAAAGTTTAGTAACTGATATGGTTTTGCGGTCCATCTTTCTAACTCATTTAATCAAAAGCTGTTAAAGCTCTTTAAGAATTGTAGCAAATTAATTATGGAATTTTGTTTACAACATTAAACTTTGTATGTTTAAAGCTAAAAAATTTTATAATTAGAATGTGGGAATTATTTCTATTTCATAAATTAATTTTATAAAATTTTTATTTATTATAAGTGTATAGAAAGCTTTATTAATTGAAATTTGACTCAAAGAAACAAAGAAATTTTGGTAAACAAAAGCTGTTTGTTCGTTTGTTTTTGTTTGATTTTTTGTGGAAAACATATTCTTAGTATACATGTACATGATTTTGGCGCCCTATGCTCCAGTGGGAGTTAGAAGAATATATCTATATATGTATGTATACATGATGATATTTATTTTATATATCTCTCTATAAAAAGTACATATTTTTGTTTTCGTTGCACTTGCCTTAATTTCAAGTCTATTTAATTTTCTTTAAAAAAAACGTAATAAAGATAATCATCGTTAAAACTTGAGTGTACACATACATTAAATATATTTTGTATGTGTGTGTAAATTAAAGACAAAAGGATAAATATTTATGCGTTTGCATGTGCAATGCCTGAGTACACAATTGTGTGTGTGTGTGTGTGTGTGTGTGTGTGTGTGTGTAAGACTGTTTATACGAATAAGTATGAATGAGTAGGTATGATATATACCTTTTTACTGTCATTTTATTGCTATTAAAAGCAATATGTCATTTTGTACTTAAAATTAAATAAAGAGAAGATCTTGTTTATTAAGATGATAAGATGAGTTTATTATACTGATATGGATGTGATGATGTTGACGATACAACCCAAACACATTTCAAAGTCCTTTTTTAAAAAGTCTAAGAGTTGTTTTTAATAGAAAAATACAAAGAAAATATGCTGCATTTTTTGCTGTATACAAGAAGGAAGAATGAAAGTTATTTAAAAACAAGTTAGAATGCAAACGCGGAAAGAAGGTAGGGGGTGCTCTTAGGGATCATGTCAAGCACTGGTATTCAAAAATTATAAATTGTGTTTGGAAGCGTTATTATATAGAGACTGTTTATGTGATCGATAGGGAGAATAATGCGATTCAAAATTATTTTATTTAAGATTTTACATGCTGTTAGTGCAATCCATCGCCAATTTTTACATGGCTTGAGGTCCCCTTTCTTTGGGACTTTGACTATAACCCTTCCTTTGCATTCATCGAGAACAAATTTAGTGAAGCACATGTATATAATTCGCCTGTGATATCGTCTATTCCAGAGCTATTTCCATGATACTTTTATTCTCATGCTGATATAGGTGTTCTATGCCGATGGCAAGTTATTAAATAGTATTATTTCATAAAGTATTTCCATTTTGGTATCCAGCTGTTTCTTATTAATATGGATCCGTTTTGCTCTTTAAGGCATGTTCGATATTTGTATTTTTCCAGACAGTTTGAAAAAGCAGATCTTTTAAAACCCAAAAAAAATTTAATTTATAAATCTAAGAAATTGCCTTTATATATTTATATTAATACATTTTGCTCTTCTCCTTTTTCCCTTTTTAACAGCTATTTATTGCTATTCATTTTATTGTAAAACTTAACCGAAGTATAATTTCGAAGACCATAATTCGGTTCTTACACAGAAAAAATAGAAAATCGATTTCAATTAAACAATTCTTTCAGACAATTAAATATTTAACTAATTTTGCCCCTGCAAAGGAATTGATCATATCAATTAACGGATTTGTATTTTCGAGTCATGGGACACAAATTTAGTCAATTAAAAAATTAATTGTGTAAACAAAAAATACCCCACATATAAGCAAACATTTAATTTTATACGTTTTGATTAAAAAAATTAATTGCAGCAAACAAAAAATTAATTGAATAATTAATGTACACCAATTAATTATTTAATTGAATAATTTTTTGCAAAAATTTTTTCTGTGTATTGAAAAATTCTGCAAAATCTTCTGTACTACCAAATGAAAAGAAGAAGTGATATTTTGGTAGTCAATCGAAAAATATTCTACCAAATGCTTGGCGGGTAGTATGTGTTTTGAATTACGTTTTTAAGATTTCAAAATGTACTTTTGTTTGTTTATAAGCACAAGCAAAATGTTGTTGCACTCTTCTGCACAAAACAAAATTCTAAGATTTTTCCATTTATTTTTCATTTTTGCTTAATTTAAGCATGTATGTACACTTTATTACAATAATTGTGTTTATGTATTGCACTTTAAATAAAATAAATGACTTGTCTACAAACACATGCATGAACAAACAGCATAACATAAAATTAAAGCACACTTTTAGGCAGTCTTATAAAAACTACTCATTTCAATAGAAACGTGCTTCAAATTTAGCTGTTAAAAAAAAATTGCATATATGTGATTTGTCCGTCTGTTCGTTTATTTTTCATAAATGGATTGCTTGAAATGAATTTAAATATGTAAATACTTGATAATCTCAACAAGACAAGTGTTTATTTAAAACATAAAACAAATATAATAAAAAATAGACTATAAAGAGATAATTTAAAAAATGTTAAAGCTTAATTTAGTTAATAATTTGCTGGCAAATCATCTTGTGTATACCAATCCATTCCAAAGAGCTTTACTTAGCTTTTAATTCTATTTCAATTTTTTTCACACAAACTCGTTTTTTAAAGTGTTGATTACGGCCTTAAAAGCTTAATTATCAGCACTTGAAGATTGAATGTGTTAACTTTTTTAAAATTTATAAATAAACTTTGTAAGCTTTCAAAACCAAACAAGATGAAAATGCTAAAACTGAAAAAAAATTTCTTTGCGAATGTGGCATTAAAAATAGCTTTTACAAATGTTTGAAAGGCTTAAAAGCTAAAAGAAAAATTTATAAAACAGTTATTTAAAGTTTATTGAAAAATAAGTAAAAACAAAATTTTTTATAAATATTAAAATATAAGCTTTTCCGGTTAAAAAATTGTACTACACTATAAGCTTTATGATTAAAAAAATGTATAGAATTTAAAACAGTATTTATTTTTTTCTAATCTTGGAAAAGCTTCAAAAGCTCAAGCAAACTTAAAAAAAAAACTCCCAAGCACTTTTTAAGAAGAAAAGTGTTTGCCTTTAGAAAAGATTGTTAAAAAAAAGGTTACAAAAAGCTATATTTTAAAAGGCTGTTTTAAGCAATTCTCAAACTTACCTCAAATACGCATGTATATAAACAGCGCTTAAAACAAATTTTTAATAAAAAGCTTTGACAAATCTCTTTTAAACGTGTTCGGTAAAAGCTGTTTGTGAGCATTTTGTTCAAAATCTTTAAGCTTAACAAATAAGCTTAGAAAATTTTATCTGTTCAGTTTTTAAAATGCATTTGCTGAAGCTTTTAATAGGTTTTTTACAAAGACTTTTTAAAGCTCTTATGTAAAAAAAAACTTTTTAAAGCTTTTAAAGGTTTGAAATAAAACCCTTTAGAACAAAAAGTATTTAATTTTAAAAAGCTTTGTAATTTTTTAGGTAAAAATTATTTACTATTCCAAATATTATTTAAAACAAACATCTTGTAATTTGAAAAGATTTATTTTTATTGTTTACTGCCTAATGGTTGCTTTTTCTAAACTTTTAAGGAAACTTTTTCTTTAAAAGGTCTTGCAATTAGTCAGCTTTTTTTATTTGTTCCTTGCTTGTCTCTAATTTAATTTTGTATAATACGCTGTCCTTTAAATTTCACAAACTTACGTGCAATTTAATACCATAAATTCCTTTAAGCCTTACGAAAATAAAAAAAACCTTAATGTTTTCCTTAATTCTAGATTAATTTCATACTTTTGTTACTTTTTAAAAGCCATGTTAAGTACATGTCTGCCCTTCGCCTAAAATTATGCTGTTCATTTTGTTTCCTGCTTCTTTCCGTTTCCCTCTTCACCAAAGCAAAACAAACAAAAGCACAAACTTTACCTAAAGTTCTTGATGCTGACGATGTTAATGCAACACGAAAAAGCACACAATGTTAAGTGCACTTAACTCTTTTTAAATTGTTATTTACTGTGCATTTTTGTTTGTATTTATGCAACTTTTTTCACCTTGTGCACATTATATACTTGAAAACAAACAATTAAAATAAAACCTAAAGTGCAAGTGTGTGACTGTTAAAATAAATGAGTGAGTGTGTGTAGAAGTAAGCATGTGTATTTCTATACATATGAAATGCCACTTCTTATAATTGTTACATTTATTATAATGAAAAAGTTTTTTTTACAACTATATTTTGTGATGAAATTGTTCTTTTTTTTTGTTGTTGTTGAAGAAAGAGAAAATTAATTTTGAAATTATTTTGTGAAAAATGTCAAAGGAAGGGGCAAAAAAAGTTGTTTGAGGAAATAAAACATACTTGAGTTATTGTTGAGGTATAACAGAAGTTTTTTTCTGTAGATGTTCACATAATGAGCACTTGGCAAGCTTTTGTCAGGAATAATGCAGAGTCGTAAAGAATAGAAAGTTTTTAAGTTTTAAAGAAATTTTTGGCTAGAATTTTTTTAAAGATTTTTTTAATAAGTAAATTTTATTAAACATCTGAACGAAAGTTTATACTTGAAAGCTTTCATTTAAGAAGCATTATAGCAATATCTTTCCAAAAATAAACCTAATACTTTTCTGTAAAAACCTTTTGATCGAAAATTTCCTTTACCCAAAAGAAATTAGAAGGAACAAATTAATATGATTGATTTACTTACCCGTTTTACACGCAACAGAATGATGAAACACCAACATCATGCCCAATATGGTATTAACAAGAGTTCAAATTTACTTTTTAATCGTTCGTGTTACACATGAGTCTGGCCAGACCTTTTTTCAATGTGTATAGAAAATCAAAACATGCGTAAGCCGAAGGGTTAAATATGAAAATAATATATTTTTAATCTTTTTTTACTTGATTTAAGCATTTTTTATATACTTATTTCAAGAAATTCCGTGATTAAATAAAAAAACAGCATTTTAAGCTTTTCAAAAATAACCCAATTAATTACAATTTCTTTATTTATAAAAATTTAATACTCTGTTTTGACAATTTACTTATCCCCTCTTAAACAATCATTTAGTGTTAATTTAATGTGTTAATGACATAATCATAAACAGAAAAACTAAATTTATTATTAATTAATTAAACACTAATTAGTTTTGTCATAAAACAAAAACTTTGTACATAAATTTAATTTTTATATAAAAGGGAATTGCAAAGCAAAATGGCGTGATTAAAAATTTTTATAAAAAAATAGCTAAAATTTTTCTGATAACAATTAATTACGAGGGTGGGCCACTAAGTCCGAAACTTAATTGAAAGGGCAACACTGCTCCTATCAACTGGCATCTATCAATTGACTCCTGTCAAAAGATGTTTCCAAAAACTGATATTAATTATTTTTAATTTATACCTCAACGCAAATTGCCGAGTATTGCACGAGAAGAAGCTCAGCAGAAGTACCATTGGGCGACAGGGGTGTGTAGTATCACCTCTACTTTCAACATCGTACTAGACACTGTTCTTGCACAAGGAGAATGAGGCGATTATGTGGTATAACGTGAGGAATTCAAGGACGCCTTGGATATCTTGATTGATGCTTTTCGCCAATTGGCGCACAGTTACTCAGGTTTTTCTGCGAAATTACAACGGCTAGTGCATGTTGCGGAAATTGCTTGTATGTTAATAAACATCCAAAAGAGTAAGGAATTACGGGTAAAATCAAATATCTATGATAAACGAGAGGAAAAAAAGCATTCAACTTAAGGATGTTGAATCTTTTTGCTATCTCGGCCAATTAAAAACAACTAGTGGTGGAAACAGCATAAATTTTAGATTGTTCGTTTAATTGACAAGAAATCGACTGAACTCCTTAGAAACTACTAAAATTGTTTGTCTAAAACCTGCGTTTCATTAAAAAGGCTCAGACTTATTGAACCGTCCTCGTATATAGTCAAGACAAGTGATGATCTTTTTCTTACGTGCCCTATAAAATTCTTAGTTTTCAACTAAAATTACTTAAACATTATCATGTTTTGCCTCCGCTAATTTCCACAATTAAATCGTAAATCTCCTTTGTTGCGCACCGCTAATTTGTACAAACATAATTATTTTAAATATTTTTTCCAAAAAACAACAAACTGTGCAGATTTGTATTTTTAAGGTTAAAAGATATTTTTTTTTGAATTCGTCAAATATATTCAAAAAATTCAAATTGATAGTTTTTTTTTAACAAAAATTCTTATTTTATCCTGATTTTTAATGAAGGAAATAAAAAAAAAAAATTTTTTTTTATACATTTGATTGAAAAAAGTATTTAATATACAATATTAGTATGTATGTATATGAACATAATATATGAGATTTAATGATGTGTTTTGAGAAAAATATTATGATAATCAGTTTTTACAAAACTGTATGTCAATTATACATGTCAACCATACAATAGACAATGTGAAATAATGACACATGTAGAAAACAAGCAGACCATCAGAGCAGATGCGTAGATGAAAAACACAATATGTAAAAAATAGATTTCATGAAATTTTTACGTCAAAGTAGTAAGAAAAATTTAATCAGCTTAAAGCACGATAGTTGTGCCGGCGCTTGTAATGCTCAAAATTAATGGTCTAGACTCACCCAACCTTTTGTATGCGAACCGAATCTGAATCATTTTTAGAGTGGATTAGACTATACCCGGCCAACTGCGTGTATATAACGGGTGGCCCAAAATTAACGAAGGGATTTCAATTCGTAATAACTTTTTATTTTAGAAATAGTTATTAATTTTTTTTTAAAACAGTATATCAGGGGTGTCATGGAAATCGAAAACGTAAAACGTAGGAATTTGGCAGTCCTTTTTATTAAACTTTAAATCAACTGTTTGCAATTTTTGTTAAAGAATTCTGTTAAATAGAGCATTATTTGTATAATAATTGTCATAAAATGTTTTTATTACAGAAATTTATTGAAAAACGACTCTTAAAATTCTTTCGTTTTACGTTTTCGATTTCCATGACACCCCTGTATATTTTTAGTTTAGTTTTGAAAAATAATCAGTGTTTAAATTGCTTGCTTTAAAATAGCAACAGCACCGAAATTTTTGCTTTGTTTAAATTTTTTGCTGCAAATTAAAAAAAATGTATTTTTCAATGCGTTTCATTACTTTAATAGAGAGTAAGCAAAAGCAGAAAAAGAGAGAGCAAATAATTTTTTTAGTCTCGCTATGTGTATGTTAACTTAAGTAAGTAATAAATTTTGTTAATGTTTTTTTTTTGCTTTTCATGCGCTTAAAGCCAGCAAGTTTACTTCTTTGCTGTTGCTGGCTGGCACCACTGAACGCGGAGGTCAATTAAAATCACTTGTACACGAAATAATTCGTCAAAACAATGGATCGTTGATTTAAAAAATAAAGCTCAACAATTTGGGCACGTTGTTCAATTGAGTACTGATCTACTTTAAATTCCCCAAATCTTCTTTACAAAATACTGAAAAGAAAAGAAGAAAAAAATTATAACAAAAAAGTTATAAGCAATTCAAACCCCTTCGGTAATTTTGGGCCACCCGGTATAAATCTTGTAATGGTGGTTGATTATGTAATTTTTGTGTTGATTAGAGACATTTTAGGCCTAAGGCAATGCTGGAATTTGGAATTGATTAAAATCGTTGCAAGATTTTATCTCATATAAATAATCGCTCAAATGATCAGCTTATAGGACGAAATGGTTAAGATACCTTTTTTAAAATTTAGCACACAAGCCCTATTGAGTTCAAGATCAGATTCTATTGGATCGGTGCATAGAGATATGCAAATTAGCTTAGGGTCAAAGTACACATCGCACGTTTGATGTGTATTTAATGAACAGTATTTATATTTAAATAAGGTTAGACTTAAACTTGGAACTAGTGGAATTGGGTTTAAAATGTCATGGCGCCCCTGTACAGAAGATCTCCTAAAATATACTCTTATAGCATATTATATTTATTTGAAATAGCAACAAAAATTGGAACAAAAAAATTAAATACAAAAATAAATTAAATTAATCTTTTTAATCTTTCTCGATTTCGTAAATAGTCAATTGCGGTCCACAGAAAATCGCTTTGGCCTACACACCTAATATTCAGATACAATAATCGTTATACATAAAAGAGTTGAGAGTATTATATGTTCTAGCTTGGCCAACTTTGCTTTCACTTTGTAATCTGCATGTATAACAATTAAGCTTTTTTAAGTGTTACAGACAATTCTCAACAACTTCTTGCAAAGCTTTGACATAAAGATTTTTATAAAAAAAAGTTTAAGTTTGTTAAACTTCTTTTAAGTTGTTTGACATTCTTAAATCCTCACAAAGTTTTATTAAGCTTTAATTACTTTTCCTTTTCATGCAAAATTATTAAGCTTCAATTTCGTTCCCGCAAAAAAGCTTAAGCTACAAAAAAAGTACTTGTAACGGTACCTTATGGGGCCATGACATTTTGGGAGATGATGCAAGTGTTGCCAATAAATTATTTCATTAAAAAAAAACGAAAATTGAAAATTATGTCGCTTAAGCTAATTATTTCAACAGCTTTTTTTAACATAAATTTCCAACTATTTCTAAACAGAACTTTAAAGCTCTCTCTCTTTCCCCTTATATCGAACCGGCGGCCCTGCCTTTTAACATACATACATGTAAACTTCAAATAAATGTCACTGTTTGCATATACAAAAATTATTTAAAAAAACGCATACACATGTACATTGAATAAAACATTTCTGTATCTATGGAAATTTTAATGGTATTTGTTTGTTCTGAATTTTATGCAGGTGTCCATGCCTATGTATTTTGTTTATGTTTGTGTATTTGTGTATGTACATAATAAGTATGTTCGGCGTGAATTCGTGACATTATGTTCTGTATTGTATACTTTTACATAATAAAACGGATATATGTTTTATAAATATATACATACAGACTACATACATATATACAATATTTGAAAAAAATAATCTCAGGGTTATATATGCGACAAGAAAAAGAAGGAAAATTTTTGCGGTAAAATACACTGAGAAAATAGAGAAAAATGTTCTAGACGAAAACGCTTTTGTGAATAAAAATTATAGTTTTATTCTTAAGCAAGGCTTTCTAAAAAAAAAACTTTGGTACAAAATAAAGCTTTTTTTAAATCAAGAAAACTTTAAAAGAATATTTTTATAATACATATCAGGCAGCTTTTGCTTAAAAAAAAAAGTTTTTTAAGCTTTTGAAAAAAAAAGTTTCTACCAAAAACAACAAAACTATGTTAACAAAAAGAGCTTTCAACATATTTAAATATGATCATTAAGGTTTTATTATATGTTTTAAAGTTCTCATCACGCAAACTGCATCTTCGACAAAGAACCCTTTAATACAAAAGCTTTTTTCACTGAAACCAACATTCATTATGTTGAATATAATAAAAAAAAATTTTATATATAAAAGCTTACTCACTCAGTTTTGACCACAAAAAACATATTCTTCGTAGAAAAAATTTAAAGAAAAGCTTGTATCACTTAAGTTTTTTTTTTATGATCAAAAATTTTTGTTTTTTCACCATAAAACTTTAACTTTACGAAAGTTTTGTTCAAATCTTTTTCTTTATAAATATTACAAGAAAATCGTTTTTTTTTTTTTTGTAAAAAGAAAAGTGTTAAAAAAAACTTGTAGGAAAAGATAAACTCACTATTTGTGGTTGGTGTTTTGTTTAAGCTTTGATATTATTACGGGTAATACTTTTGGATGTCAATAATTCCTATTCGCATAACAGTTTTATTTGAATAATATCTTTAGATTTTCTAAAATCTTTTGATGAAGTTTCCTAATGATCTGGCCTAAGCAACCAGTGAAATGCGCATAGAAAAAGATAGCCCACCAACAACAAATATTAGTTTATCTATAGTGAGAATTGTGAATTTAGCACATTAAAACTAAATCTTATAAAGAGCCTGTCATTTAAAAACAGAACTTAAAAAAATTTTTTTGCTCATAAAGACTTTTAGGGGAAAAAATTTTCTTTATCCAAAAAAGAGGATTTTAACTTATTTTTCAAGAACTTTTTTAATGTAAAATGAGCTATTTTTATTATGTTATATCTTTAATATCTCTAAGGAAAAAAACTTATTTTCCTCCCAGTGCATCAACCAATTTTTATAATTTTCATATGGAAAAATAATCTTTTTATATCATCATCCTTTTCATACCCTGTGTCTGCACGAATACAGGTTTGTATGTAATACAAGTAATTTCGTGTGTAACACAAGAAATTGACGCTACACCATATCATGTATATCATGTAATAAAATAACAAAAATAAATCTCGCCAAAAAATGCACGATGATCAATTAACAATTCACCATAGATCCTATAAAAAGCCCGCTTCCGAAAAAAACTTAAGGTCGTTCCGAGTGACTTCTTAACTTTAACCGTATGATTTATAATTTAGTTTTACTGGGACCATGATTGTGCCTGGCTCCCGTGTAAAGTACACTCCCGTAAATTTTCCTGTATTAACTGTGGTGTAGGGCAGAACTGGTCGAGCTTGACTGACAAAAATGTTTTACTTCTTTTTGTGTGTTTCCCCTGCCCATCAAATTTATAAAGATATAAAAACGAAAAAAAATAAAAGTAATTTGGTGACTTTCTGCTCATTAAATTTTTTGTTCTTATGATAAAAAGAAGCAAACGGAAAAAGAAAAAATACTATTGAAATTAAAAGAAAACAAGTTATGAAAAAAGTTTTTTTAAAGCTTTAACACTCACACATGGTGTAGTTGTATAGGCAAGGACTATTCATTATATGAACAACTAGGCAGAGTTGCAAACATTAATTCTCAGTTTTTATGTATTTTAACAAAAAAAAAATAATAATAATCAAATATGTATAAAGTTTATTATTATTATTATTTTGTTGTTGCTGTTAATTATATATGTATGCATTAAAAAGTCTGTAGGTGCATACATTTAATTAAGATGAGATATGTTGAGTTAATGTCAAAAGAGTTGAGTAATTGCAGAAAATTGTAAAGATACGATTTCTTTTATTTTCATTACATACGCATAATTAAAAATTCTTTTATTGAAACTATTGTTTTATTATTATTTATTATGTAGAAGAAAAGGTTATGGATTACTCTGTTGTAAATTAAATAAAAAATAAAGTGAAAATTAAATAAAAAAAACGTTAGCTGATACGAAAGAAAAGAAAACAAAATGTTTTTCGAAAAATGTGTGGCTAATTTTTGGGTTTAAAGCTTAGTTTCATGGTACTTTGAGCCCTTGACATATAGAGTATATTGAACTGGGCAAGAACTTGAATTAAAAAATTAATACGTTTAGTCTAAATAAAAAATAAAATGTCGCATACTTTGTCTTTTTTTTCTAAATAATTTACCAAATTAAACTTAGATAATAAGGATGAAAGGATGAAGAGGGTGAAAATAATAAAGAAGTTAAGGCAAAACAGATCTTACAAGAAGTGTTGCCTATGCTTAGGCTATATGTCTAACTACTTTGGTCTCTCTAGCTTAAACATAAATAAGCTGTTTTACTATCAAAGATGAAATAAATACTTTCAATCAGAATTGTCATATTAAAAAAAGGTGTCCAATATTGTGGTTTCATCTTAATTTTAATAAAAAAAAAAGAGTTTTCTTTGAATTATTGAAAATATTTTTATTTCAGTATGTTGCAAATAGGTTCCGGTATATAGAATAATAGAAATCTAAATAGAAACCAAAAAAGGCATTCATTTTAGACAACATCATAATTTTCTTATAGAATAAATTTTTACAAAAATTGTTGCATGCTTTTAGGATGAAATGTCTTTAATGTTACATAAGAAATGTTGCAAAACATAAGGCAATTTAAAAAAAAAACAAATACTTAAAAGGAAATATTAAACTTCCATCATCAAAATTTTCTTATAATTTACCTTTTATTAAAATCCCACTCTGTTCGCGAGATATAAATTTAGGTGTGGAGTGCTGACCTGTCTTTAAAGATCTTTTAAAACAAAATTTCTGAATATTATTTCACGGCTGAGGATAAAAAAAATTTAGCTTTTAACCAAAAATAAAACCTTGTCATATTTTTAAACTTAAACATAAATAATCAGCCTTATTGTGTAAGGCGTTGTCGTTTACGAGTGAGTCGTTATTAAAGTAACACACAACCTGTGTTCAAAAAATTTTGCCTACTCAAAATCTGTTCTTTTTTTTATAAAATATAGTAAAATTTATTTAGATCAGAAATATTTAAGATTTTAAAGGAAATTTTCTTTGATATTGAATAAAAAACTTTAATATTTATTAATTAACTTTTAACATTTATATTTATTTTTAAAACTTTATAAAAAATTTTAATTATTCTTAAGTTAAGTATAACAAGTATAAATTTTAATTACCAAACTTAATATAAACTAAGTTTAATTCAATGTTTATATTTTAAGATTTTACGTTTATTTACATAAAAAATTTGGTGCTTGTTTTAACAAAACTATAAACTGAAACTAAAAATGGCAAACTCAGTTGGCAACAAAATTGAATTTTACTTTTTGAAGTTTTTATTTTTTTCCCCCGACCTTAATTACAGCGAGTGAGCCAACTATTTAATTTTTTGTTTTTTTTTTTTTAAGTAAATTTTTATTTCAAACAAAACTATTTACACCTTAAAATGTACTATTAAACAAATTTTAACCTATAAAATATTTGTTCTTTTTTATATCTTTTTTGGCCACTCGCACTCTTTTAAAACTGAAAAATTGCACACGTTTTTTGAATTTTGTGTGTGTGTGTGTATGTTTTTTCTTAAATGTACTGTAACTGGATGTGTTTTTAAATGAATTTTTTATAAACCTGTATAAAAAAAAATAACACAAAATCATATACCTAAAAAAAACATATATGTATATGCGATTTTACCAAATTTTTGAACGCAATCCCCAACCCAAAAATTGTTTAACATGGATGAATAATAATGATTTTTGATACAAACAAATAAAATTAAATCTTTGCAATAAAAACTATTTAAATAATTTTTTGAAATTTTAAATACTTTTTAAAAAAAATTTAATAATAAATGTAGTAAAAAACAGTGAGTATTTTTTATAACCAGAAAAAATTAGATGTGTTTTTAATAAAAAACAATTTTTAAAAAGCATGTTTTTGAGTTGAGTCATTTTTTTAGTTTAAAGGTTTTACGAAAAACCTGAAATATCCTAATATTTTAAATTTTACGTTTTGGAAATCAGCAAATTTTTTTAGTTTTGTTTCTTGTTTAAAGGCCTAAATACACTTATCAAAATAATCATCAAGCATTGTGGAATTATTTGTGAAAATGTGTTTGTATGTGCGACACTGACGATGTTGGATGGAAAATCAAAATGAATATTACGTCTAGCACACGTTCACGAGTGAATTCGCCTGCATGACAAGCATTTGACAAGTGTATTTGGTCCTTTATAATCGATACAGTATACCACCCCATGCCAACAAAATTAAAGTTCACATTAGTTTAACAACACAACAAAAAGCTCATTCACATTTGCTGGGTTAACTAACATAGGTATTAGAGTTTTTCTTTTCCCGGATTTTTTCATTTCCCGGCAAAGCGGGATTTATTTTTCAATTTCCCGGGATTCCAGGAATTCCCGCTCAATACAAATCGATGCAAAATATTATTTAATTTATTTAAACAAATAACACTTCATGAGATCAATTAAATAAGTTTTTAAATACATTCAACTTTTTTATTTCTGTGGCAAAAGGAAAAAGTGCTTAAAGCACCTTAAAATCTTCAAAACTACAAAATTTCATTTATTTTGTAGGATTTTTGAGGAAGTTATAGCAAAATTACTTTTTGGCTATCTTTTTTCAATGTGCAATAACATTTGAAATAATACAAAATTCCGATCTGTGACATTAGGAGTGTTTAAAAAACTATAACCGCAGAGAACTGCCACCTTTGAAGTTTTAAATTGTTTTCCTATAAACTAAAAAATGGACTAAATCAGTTATTGCCACAGAATAGATTCAAATTATTACAAAATATTTCTGTTAGTTCAGAATCGTTGGAAAACCTATTTCTAATTTTTATCAGATTCAATAATTAAACACGTTTCTTTTCTACGGATCTGGGTCTTTTAACAAATTAAATATTCTGTACATGTTTACTCTTCTTCTCTCAAAATTTCAGTGGATTAAACATTATCGAATATGACTTGATATTTCTTTGACGTTTGGCAAAAATGTCTTGAGTCAGAAACTGTAGTTTTTCCTAATGTTGAAATGAAAAACATTTATTTAGTGTATTTCCTAGAGATAAGAAGCAGTTGTGCTAGACTTAAGTGATTTAAACCAAACAAAAGAGAAAAAAAATTTATTTTTGAATTTTTGCCTAACGGCTAAGATCTATTTCATGACACAACTTATTTACAATTATACATATCAGCAGTAAAATTGGGATTTTTTTCCCGATAATTGAGCGGGATCTCGGGATGTTTGTCCCGGGAAATCCCTTATGAAACCACTAGTTGGTATGCCTTTATTCCCTTATATTTGTATATCTCTGGTCGATATTCTAGCAAAAAAGATTTAAATCGGTTTAATTAACAAAAGTTATGCATCTAGAAGTAAAACAACATTTGTTCATCTAGCAGTTTGATATATCCTAAACGATATAGAGCTCAGAAACTTTTTGACAAATTTGTGTTCAGTACCAATTCCGTTATTCCGTTATAGTTTTGATCTACACAGTTTAGTGTCTGTTCTATGCCAAATATACTAAAGCTATTTCAAACACAAAATACCTTTTATCGATTTAAAAACACTACGTTAATTATTATCGCTTAAAAAACGAAAAAATGTCCTTAAAACGATATAGAGTTGACTTCAACCGAGAGCGAAAGTATTTAAAAATGTTACTGATTGGCAATTTCGATAAATTTTGTTAAATTTATTTTAACGATACGATTTTCGTTATAAAAGCTGGTGAATCGCACTACTGGTATGCTTTTTAGTGTTTGACATTACTTTAAATAAAGTCCTCAAAAGCTTTAACTTTAATTGCAATTAAGAGGTTTTAATTGCAACGGTTTTAAGGAGTGTTTATTGCCAAACGTAATTTGGTAAGCTGTAGGCAGCTCGGAGTTTACGCAAACATGTCTAATATATTTTGTGATAGATAAAGGCTGAATCCAAATCACAATTGCTCATCCCTTTCACCCCATTTTTACCACGAATCAGACCTTAGCATAAATACCATTGTTTGGCCAAATTAATAGTCTCATAGGGAACAAGTGGCCTCAGTTTCCCCACCCTTCACCAAAGGCAAAAGGTTATATACTTATAAATTTGTCATTCCGTTTTTAATTGTTCCAGTATTGACCTAATACCGTGTAAGGAAAATATATTCTGGGTCCTTTGAGTAGCGAAGTTGACTTCAAGATGTCCATCTGTCCGCCTGTCTGTGTGTCCGTTGAAATGGGTTTTTCGAAGACCCCAGATATGATGCAGACCAGGTTGTTATATTTTTATGACACATTTAATTCGGAATTATTTGCTATTGAAATTCAGCCCGATTGGTCCACAAATGGCTGGAATGTGAGCAAAAAACTAGGTCTGCCTCTTATTTTAACCAGAAATCCCATGTTGTTTTTTTATGTTTGTATATCTGAAGAACGACAAGATCCAAAGTTTCCAAATAAGGTACAAGCATCTTGGTTATTATTACACAACATCCGACAAAATGTGGAAGGGATTGAAGAAGCGGGTGTGGAACAAATAGGATTTTTTATATAGAAAGAACGGTATTTATTTACTTTCTGTTCTTATCACACCTCAGTAAAGGTTATATATCGAGCCCTAACCGCGAAAATAATGTAAGCGACATCATTTTCGTTTTTTTTAATAAGTGATTTTGTTGGCAACACTTGCATCATCTCCTAGAATGTCATGGTCACGTAAGGAACCGTTACGATTTTATAGCAAGAACAATTTTATCGTAAGCGACAAATTTCATACAAAATGTATATGAAATAAAATAAAAAAAAACTCTCTCCTGTAAAATTAGATTTTTGGCGCTTACGTATTTTGCGCGGTAAGAGGTCGATATGATTCGGCATAGCCGAATAAAGCAATCTTACTTGTATTTTAAGATAATGCTCTATCTGTTGACTGGACTCCGGCAAGCATACTTGCCTATGGTCATCATTGAGCTAGTCCATTACCAGTGCAATTTCGGTTAAGTTCTATTTCACTTTTAGTTTATTTCCAGTTAAGTTCCACTTAGTTTTGGTTAAGTTTTAGTTCATTTCTATAGCAGTTATAGATCAGGTTTGGCTCAAATCTAGTTCAATTACATTCTTGTTCAGTTTAGTTTATTTTAAATTCAGTTAGTTGAAGTTGAAGTTCAGTTCCAACGACTCAGACATTTTTTTTTTTTTTTTGCTGATTTCCATTTTAAAACTTTTTTTTTACTTTTATTTTTGCATAATTGTTTGTCATAATTTTTAAAACAAATATTTATTAATATTATTTATCTGACTCAGGTATTCTACAAATAAAACTAAGTTAAAATGTTGTTTTCTTTTATAGACAATTTTTTATATAACTAAGAATTAAACTAAATTTATACAATTTTTCTCTTTTTTCCATTTTTAAGTACTTAAACCAAAAACAAAAACTCCACGAATTTTTTTATATATTTGGATGCACAATTTTTGCATAAAGAAAAACCAAATTGAAATTTTTGAAAATCAAAATAATTTTTGCATTCCATACAATATTTTTTGGTTGAATTTTGAATGCTTTTTTCTAATCCTAAAACAAACAAGAAAAAACCCCTTTATATGAAATTTTAGATTTTAAATATTTTTTCCCCTTAACCAAATCTTTCGTTAATCCCTCGTTTTTCTTTACTTAGAAATAATAAAAGAAATTGCATCAAATTTTATTTTTGTGTGATGTGATAATGTTTGAATTATTCTTTCAAAAATCATTTTTTAGATTTTATAAATAAGTTATTATAACTACAACGTATAGTAATTTAATATAAGTATCCATATGTATCCTTAGTTTCCCTTGCGTATATCAATCTTGAAAATATTTCAAATATAAGAAGTATTTAATTAAATTAAGGTATTTGCTTAATGTATTAGGTATTTGTAATTTTAAGGCTTTTGAATATTTAATTGTTTTGTTTTTAAATTTATGGAGAAAATCTAATAGATATTGTTTCCTTGCAACGTTTAGTGCCTGGAGATCCTCAAGAAGTTAAGGCTACTCCATTAAATTCGACTTCAATCCTTGTTACCTGGAAACCACCATTGGAAAAAGATCGCAATGGTATTATACGTGGATATCACATACATGTGCAGGAAGTGAGAGATGAAGTAAGTTTGAACATTTTTTTTTAATTCTAAAAAATTAAATAAAAAATATTGGCTGACTTCCTGAATGCAGTGTTGCATAGCATCGCTTAAAAACAGATACATTGACAAAGCATCACAAATAACAACAATGCACAAATTTCGCAACCTTTTGTGCAGTGAATACGTTTACCATGCAATAATGAACTCAAGACATTGTCTACAGAAAATAAATGGAGTGTTTGAAGCTGTTATTTTCAGTTGTTTCTTCTATAGAGAAAACATAATATTTTTTTCACTCTTAAAGAGTTTCAGCATGTGAAAGTTTATAATTTTTACTTTCATTTCTTTAATATCCAGTACCCAGACGCAGAGAAAAAACATGTTTTAATATGATCAGCTCCAACAAAACTATTTTTATAGAAAATGTTGAACATATTATGGTCAATATAACCATATTATGGTTGAATTATTCCTTTATCAAGAAGCCACAACCATGTGGTTAAATAGGACAATAATTTGTTTTATAATTAACAATAGCATTTTCCTCTTTTCCAAGAGCAACATGCTATGGTTGAAAAACAACCATGCTATGATAATTGTTAAATATGTTTTATTAATGTTTAACCATAACATGTTCGGAGGCAACCATAATATGGTTGTGGCTTCTTGATGGAGGACTAATTCAACCATAATATGGTTGTCGGTGACAATAATATTGTTAAATAAATCATAATATGTTTAAAATTTTCTCTAAAAATAGTTTTGTTGGAGGTGACCATATTTAAACAAGTTTTTTCTCAGGGTGCATGTTCTGTAACTTTGGTAAGAATTTCTCGCATCGAAAAGATGTAAAACCAAATATTCTATCGTTTCTCGAAAAGTGAAAAAAGTGTATTTGTTAATCGTGTCGAAGACTATCAAAAAAGTTAACGTCGTCACGTTATAAATGTCATAATAGTCCACTCAAAGCCGATGTAATATGCAGACGTTGCGAACGCCAGTCACACATATCGTTGACGGCGGCTAAAATTCACTAAAATTGAAAAATTGTCAAAGACGCTGGCGAGAAAACAACCGTCGGCTATACCAAATAATGTAAAGTGCGACTTTTATGCTTGTGGTTTACAAAATGGCTTTGAAAACATTCCCATTTTTTTTACAAAAATGTTTAAAGCAAAATAATTAAACAATGAAAAAATCAACCGAGAAAAAAATACTTATCTTTTCCGTGTTACTATTCATTGCATTTTGAATAAAAATATTTTTTATTTTCTTCAAGTACCATATAAAATTCTCTAAATGATTCACTTATCCGTATTTAACTTTTGGAATGAAATAGATTCACAAAACCTGTGGGCTAATTCTGGCAGTCGGGATCGAATACTTTTTGTAAAGCATTTATTTAGTTTTCACAAGACTGAAAAAAAAATTTCGATTCGCCTTAAAGATTTCGAAATAAAATTGCTTTCGATTCGAAAAATTAATCGATCACGACTGCCAGAATTAGCCCCCTGATCTTTGTTCTTCTAAATATAATCTCCAATTCCCAGTATGTTTTCTTTTAAATGGGACCCGCGACTTCAATCCTCTTCCTTTTAAAATAAATTTCAGTTTGTTTTCGATTCTAGCTTCCCCTCCTTTTTTAAAAGATCAACGCTTACTTACATATATTCAATGTTCCTGGGCTCTTGCCTATTATTATTTGTGATTTCGGGTGTCCTGTCTGCTTAAGTTAAAAACTGGGATATCTGGATAAAAAAATTAACTACTTTCTCCCAGAGAAAGCAACGATCTTTCGCAATTATTTTATTTTATGTAAATCTAAATTAATTCGCTAAAACTCTTTTCTCCTTCTAGGGCAAGGGTTTCTTAAATGAACCTCTTAAATACGATGTAGTGGACGCTTTGGAATATAATGTAACCGGTCTGCAACCCGATACTAAATACTCAATACAAGTGGCTGCTTTAACGCGTAAAGGTGATGGTGATCGTAGTCCTGCTGTTATAGTTAAAACTCCTGGGGGTGTGCCCGTGAGACCCACCGTAAGTCTTAAGATAATGGAACGTGATCCTACGGTCTCAATTGAACTGGAATGGGAAAGACCAGCTCAAACATATGGAGAATTAAGAGGTTATCGTCTACGCTGGGGTATTAAAGATCAACCCTTGAAAGAAATGTTAATGGGTCCTCATGAAACGAAGAAGCCCTTCAAAGATCTTGAAAGAGGTGTAGAATATGAATTCAGAGTAGCGGGTAGTAATCATATTGGAATTGGACAGGAGACAGTAAAAAACTTCCAAACACCAGAAGGCGTACCTGGAGGCCCACCATCCAACATTACCGTTAGATTCCAGACACCCGATGTTGTGTGTGTAACTTGGGAACCCCCAATCAGAGAACATCGGAATGGTATTATTACGCGATATGATGTACAGTTCCATAAGAAAATTGACCATGGTTTGGGTTCGGAAAGAAATATGACTTTACGCAAGGCTGTATTTACGAATCTGGAAGAAAATACCGAGTATATATTTCGGGTGCGTGCTTATACTAAACAAGGAGCTGGTCCATTTAGTGAAAAGATTTTGGTGGAAACCGAAAGAGATATGGGTCGTGCTCCTATGTCAGTACAAGCCGTAGCTACATCCGAACAAACCGCTGAAATATGGTGGGAACCAGTACCCTCAAGAGGCAAACTATTGGGTTATAAAATATTCTATACCATGACAGCTGTAGAGGATTTGGATGAATGGCAAACAAAAACGGTTGGCTTAACCGAATCCTCTGATTTGGTGAATCTGGAAAAGTTTGCGCAATATGCTGTTGCCATAGCAGCAAGATTAAAGTCAGGTTTGGGTCGTTTAAGTGAAAAAGTAACCGTTAAAATAAAACCAGAGGATGTGCCCCTGAATTTAAGAGCTCATGATGTCACCACGCATTCGATGACTTTATCTTGGTCTCCTCCTATAAGATTAAATCCTATTAATTATAAAATCTCATATGATGCTATGAAGGTATTTGTAGATTCTCAGGGTTTCATTCAAACCCAGATTGTCCAAAGGCGTGAAATTATCCTAAAGGCTTATGTAAAGACGCATACTATTAATGAACTTAGTCCTTTTACCACTTATAATGTCAATGTTAGTGCTTTGCCTTCGGATTATTCTTATAGACCACCCACTAAGATAACGGTAACTACACAAATGGCTGCTCCTCAACCTATGGTGAAACCAGATTTCTATGGTGTGGTGAATGGAGAAGAAATTTTGGTAATTTTGCCACAAGCTTCGGAAGAATATGGTCCAATTTCTCATTACTTCTTGGTGGTTGTGCCAGAGGATAAATCGAATTTACACAAGAATCCTGACCAGTTTTTAACAGAGGACTTAATACCAGGACGTAATAAACCTGAAAGACCCAACGCTCCTTATATAGCTGCTAAATTTCCTCAGAGATCTATACCATTTACCTTCCATTTGGGTTCTGGGGATGACTATCACAACTTCACAAATCGCAAATTGGAACGGGATAAGCGTTATCGCATATTTGTTAGAGCTGTCGTAGATACTCCTCAAAAACATTTGTATACTTCATCACCATTTTCGGAATTTCTATCTTTAGACATGCGAGAAGCTCCTCCTGGAGAACGTCCCCATAGACCTGATCCCAACTGGCCCTCAGAACCTGAAGTCTCTGTAAACCGCAATAAGGATGAACCAGGCATGATGTGGGTAGTGCTACCAGCTTTAGCGGCTTTGATACTTGTGACCACTTTTATAATTATTTATATAATAAAACGCAAAAGGCAACCCTGTAAAACTCCCGATCAAGCTGCTGTTACCAGACCTTTGATGGCAGCCGATTTAGGAGCCGGTCCCACACCAAGTGATCCAGTAGATATGAGACGCTTAAACTTCCAAACCCCCGGCATGATTTCACATCCACCTATACCCATTTCGGAGTTTTCCAATCATGTTGAACGCCTTAAAGCAAATGACAATCAGAAATTCTCTCAGGAATATGAAAGCATAGAACCGGGTCAACAATTCACCTGGGATAATTCCAATTTTGAATACAACAAGCCCAAGAATCGTTATGCCAATGTAACTGCCTATGATCACTCACGTGTAATACTGCCCCTTATGGATGCTGTAGTGGGTTCGGACTATATTAATGCCAACTATTGTGATGGTTATCGGAAGCATAATGCATATGTGGCCACTCAAGGACCTTTACAAGAAACTATTGCCGATTTTTGGAGAATGTGCTGGGAACTGAAAACAACTACTATAGTTATGATGACACGTTTGGAAGAGAGGACACGTATAAAATGTGATCAGTATTGGCCTACCCGCGGAACTGAGACCTATGGTCAAATGTTTGTTACCATAACAGAAACCCAAGAGCTTTCGACTTATAGCATAAGAACCTTTCAAGTGGTACGTCAGGGATTTAATGAGCGTAGAGAAATTAAACAACTGCAATTTACTGCCTGGCCCGATCACGGAGTACCCGATCACCCTGCCCCCTTCTTACAATTCTTGCGCAGATGTAGAGCTCTTACACCTCCCGAATCTGGTCCTGTGGTCGTACATTGCTCGGCCGGTGTCGGACGCACTGGTTGCTATATTGTCATTGATTCCATGCTAGAGAGAATGAAACATGAAAAGATTGTCGATATTTATGGTCATGTCACCTGTCTACGAGCGCAACGCAACTATATGGTCCAAACTGAAGATCAATATATTTTTATACATGATGCAATCTTAGAGGCCATAATTTGTGGCCACACTGAGGTACCAGCCCGCAATCTTCACACCCATTTGCAGAAATTATTGACCACTGAACCCGGCGAGAATATCACAGGCATGGAAATTGAATTCAAAAAACTGTCCAACGTTAAGGTTGACTCTTCCAAATTTGTAACGGCTAATTTACCCTGCAACAAACATAAAAATCGTTTAGTCCATATCTTGCCCTATGAATCGACTCGTGTTTATTTGACTCCGATACATGGTATTGAGGGTAGTGATTATGTTAATGCGAGTTTCATAGAGGGTTATCGTTATCGTTCGGCTTATATAGCGGCTCAAGGATCATTGCAAGATACGGCTGAAGACTTCTGGCGTATGTTATGGGAACATAACTCAACGATTGTCGTAATGTTGACAAAACTCAAGGAAATGGGAAGGGTAAGTTTAAGTTTAAAACATTTACCCTACACCAAGCAAATTTATAAATTGAGGGATAATTTATTTAAATTTTTTTGATGTCTAGTTAAAGTTTTAGTTCATGTTCTTGTTTCGATGTAAGTCCATATTCTAATTCAGTTACAGATATGGCTTACGATCTTGTTTAAGCTCAAATTAGACGTGATATAACCATAACTAAACAAAACAGCTTTTTGGAGCCACCTTGCAAGACTGTATTGGATTATAGATGACTTACTTTAACGCCCTTGCTATAACCATGCAAAACCAATTGAATTTTGTTTTCTATAGTCATGGTGAAGGTTTTGGCATTATGTTTATTTCACTTCTAATTGGACCATCAGTCCTTGTTTATGGTCTTGTTTGTTTTCTAATACAAGTTTTTACTTCAGGTTTGAGTTTAGTTCTAGTTCTTTTGTATGTTAGTTCTAATCAAAGCCCATTGAAAAGGTCTGCGCAAGAAGCCTGATGATCATTGTTTATGTTCTTTTTAGTTGTCAAAAGTTGTTTACATGTTGCTTACATGTGCATGTATACGTTTGTTTACGTTTATGGTATGCCACACATACACGTTTTTTCCTTTTGCTTTGTATATGAGGTAGTAAATTGTTGACAGCTAAAAAGAATCGTTTTTTGTTTTTGTACAAGTAAGAAGACCTGATAGATGGGCCTTGGTTCTAATTAAGCTTTTAGCTGCGGCCTTAGTACATGATCTAATTCAGGTTTTAAAGTAGATTTCTAGTTCAGCTAACAGTTTCGATTTGGTGATTATATAAGATAATTTTAACTTTCATGTCAATAATTGTATTTTTTCTGTTTTTTCTTGTCTTGTTTTTCTAGGAAAAGTGCTTTCAGTATTGGCCCCATGAGCGCTCTGTACGTTATCAATATTATGTTGTTGATCCCATTGCTGAATACAATATGCCACAATATAAATTACGTGAATTCAAGGTAAGTTAACCAAACACACTTGCCTTATATATGCATATGCGTATAAACTTATATGGAGAAGAAAGACAAACATAAAATAAGGCCAACATCCCAGTATGCAACCAAACCATAAGCCAATCAGCCATGCATACAGGCAACCTCCTTATGATGACGGAGATGTTAACAACGTCCTTGCAAATATAATAAATAATATTAATTGTGTATGTTAAATAAATTATTTTATGTTCTTGTATATTTTATGCTTTTAGGTAACCGATGCACGTGATGGCTCTTCACGTACCGTACGACAATTTCAATTTATTGATTGGCCCGAGCAGGGTGTACCCAAGTCGGGTGAGGGCTTCATTGATTTCATTGGGCAGGTGCATAAAACAAAAGAACAATTTGGACAAGATGGTCCCATAACAGTGCATTGTAGTGCTGGTGTGGGTCGTACGGGTGTTTTCATAACGCTGAGTATTGTTTTGGAACGCATGCAATATGAGGGGGTTTTGGATGTTTTCCAAACTGTAAGAATTTTACGTGCTCAACGGCCAGCTATGGTGCAAACAGAGGTAGATTATTACATTAAATTATTCCCACTATAGAATCTATTCAATATTTAATAATAATTTTATTTATTTTTCATGTGTCACCTTAGGATCAATATCATTTTTGTTATCGTGCTGCTTTGGAATATTTGGGTTCATTTGATAATTATACCAATTAGTTTAATTTAAAATCAACTGTATAACAGTTTGTTTATTAGATGACAACAATAATTGTAAGAACAAGAACAAAAATATTTTGTTTAAAAGGCAGTATATTTATTATATGGCATTATTATAACGAAAATTTATAAAAAAAACACGCATAGGAGTTTTGCATTTTTTGATATTAGAGAAAAATGTATTATAGCAGCAGTATAACAGTTATTAAAGTCTTTTAAAGATGTAAAAACTTAAAGTTGGAAATCATTAACTTCAATTTCAAAAAGCATAAGAGTTACTATAGACCGATATTCTCATTATGTTAAATATAACAAAATTGTTAACAAAAAAAAAAGATAAATAGTTATATACTAAATTGTTATACAGAAAACCTCTCCTTTTTGAATTGGAATACAGATTAAACATATTAAAGGTGTACAACACTTAAGCTACGCTCACACTTATTAAATATTTGGCAAAATAAGTGTAACCTCTACTTTTGTTAATAGTTATTGAGATTTAACATGGTCTTAATATCACAAAATAAACAAATTATACTACTAGACATAGCAACAAATTGTTGTTTGTAAGATGTGGTATTATTATCAAAATAAATATTGCAATGGAAGGAAATCATTACTTAGTTTGCTTGTTGGTCCCGGTTTTTTTTCGTCAAATATTTGATAAGTGTGACCGTTGCTTTACGTTAACTTTTGTAATAATTTAAATATTTTTTTTACTGTTTAAATTGCAGAAAACCAATTAAATTCTTAACTCCTATTAATTTATATATTATTTGTATAACAGTAATTAAAACTGCTAAAATAATTTAAAAAAATTATGTTAATTAAAAATTTTGAAAAAAATCTTAACACTTTTAAATAAATGTTCTTTAAGGTCATAATCTAGAAGTATAACAGTACTTAAACTGTTATAACTTTTTAAAATTCTTAAAGATCTTCAATTCCAAAAGAAAACCAAAATGCGTTAAAAGTAAAACACGTGAAAATCCCAGTATATGTGTATACCAGTTAGTTACTGTTATAAAATTTTAATAAACAAAAAATAAATATTTTAAAACTAAATTTTAAACGAAAATTATATATTTCGCTGGTTTTTTAAATTGTATTTTAGTTTTTATATTAAAAAAAAAACTATTTAGCTTAATTTCTTCGACCTTCTTAATATTATTTCCTTTCAATAATTTCTCAAGCTCAAGGTCTGTTTTATATAAAAATATTTATTTAAAATTTATCCAATATTTCGCTATCTCAATGGATAGCTATAAATCTTTAATAAATATTTGTTTTATAAAACAGACCTTGAGCTTGAGAAATTATTGAAAGGAAAAAAACAGTATAACAGTTGACTAACTGCTTTTATACACAGAAATGGAATGAAATTCGCTGGTTTAAGAGTTATAAAAACTGGTTTAATTATAGATGGAACAGTATTAATTTCTTGTAATCGTGGAGTCTGCCGAGACTAACTGTTATAATCTTTTAAAATGGAACCTTTTGTGTACTAACCATAAAAATTTATTAAAAACTTTAAATTAATAACAGATTTCTATTAACGTTTGTATATATAACAGTTGAAAATTGTCAAAATCACACATATAGAATTTATGCTCCATTAAAATGAGTTTTTAAGTGCGACTTAAAGTGCGCTCGTAAAAAGTTTCCCTAAACTGGTTATTTGTTAAAAAATTGTTAAAAATTTAAGCTAAATAGCGGCTTAAATAATGAAGTTATATACTTTTTAGTGCAAAAGCACTACAGCTAGAATAAAGGTATATAAAAGTTATAATAACAATGATAAATTTCTAAAGAAATTTAAGTAAAATTTAAGCCGTTTTACAGTTAAAATGAATTTACTATGAAGTTTTTTACAGTAAATAATTTCAAGGATAATAATATTCAGTGTATTTATCAAAAATAGAAATTGGTAATTTAGCACGTCATAGTTTTCTTTTAGATCATTTTGACGCTTTTTTTATGCATTTAACTGTTATGCTCCCAGTGCTAACAAAAATTGTTGCGGGATGGCCTTAAGCCTCAAGTTTTTTTACTATTCAAAATTATTTTAATATTATAAACTGTTATACAAAATTTCGGCTAATTATGTAAAATATGTTTTTACTTAATTATATCATCTTAAAACTCTTTTAATGTCTGTTATACAAAACTGTTATAATTTTAAAAAAATTCAAACAAAAATGTCTCCTAAAAAAATTCGCCCTTTAAAAGTTATTAAAATCAAATTAAACATATTTTAAAGCATTATTTTCTTGATTATCATTAATTTTAGAAAACACTTTATTATTTCCACTAGTTTTAATATATCATACATATGTATATGTAAAATTTGTTATAATTAAGTCTAAAATTAAAGAAGTTATTTTAGATTTTAGCCGTCTTTTAAGTTATTGTGAACTAAAAAAGACTGTTTATGCATAATTATAATTAAATGAAAAAAAAAGAAATTAAAAAAAAACAATTATTATAATTATCATTAATTAAAAGTAGTAACCATTAACCCTAACCTCAATTATCCTTTTCTCTTTAACTTAATAAAGCAGAAGAATGTTAAGTTGTTTATAAGAAAATAAAAAATGTATAACAATTATAATACTTTTAAATAACTTAATTAACGAACTCTTCTGTTAAAATTTAGTAAATATGGAAAAAGGATTTCAATTACTAATGGCCGATTTCACCAATTTATTTAAATATTAATTTATGTTTAAAATTCGTTTTTCATGTCAAACAAAAAATTATATAAAAAACTATATTTTAATATGAATTGATATTTAAATAGAGTTGGTGAAATTGGCCATTATAAATTAGAAATGTTTATTTAAATAATTTCGAGTATTTGTTCAAAATACATAATCTCTTTTAATAATATTTTTAAAACTCTTGCAGAAATTCCATTTACTTAAAGTTGTCATTTTACTTTCCATTTTTATTAAATTAATTTAATTTTTTTAATAATTTTATAGTGCATTTATCTTTGTCTACTTATTTCGTCCATTTTTTGTCCACCAAATTAAATTTTTAAAATCTTATATTTAACTTTAAAGTTTTTTATTATAAACTAATTTTAAGTTTAATTTTACGTCAAACTGAGTTTAACAAACATTTTAAGATATAAATTATTAAGGCAAACAGATTTCAAGATTCAAAACCAGGTTTATTTACCAGCATTTCAGTATACAATTTTTATTCTTTTTCGAATTTTTTTAAGTTAAAAAAGACTTAATCTGAAGCTTCTGTATGAAACAACTTGAGAAAAATTGCACCTAAATTTTAGGCTCGACAAAAATATTTAGTTTAATTTTTTTCTTCTTTTTTTTTAATTAAGTTTAACAAATTCCTAATCTTAAGTTAAGCGCGGTTTAAATAAGAAATCAATTTGATTTTGGCATAAAGACCAGCGTACTTTGAAATTCTTAAACTTAAGTAAAAAAATAAAACTTAAGTTAAACAAAGTTTAAGTAAAATATCGAAAAATAGCCAGCTTAACAGAATTATTTTGCTATAAACCTTCTTCTTTTTATTATAATTGTACATTTATTTTGTATTAGAGCTAATTTAAAATCAAAACAATTCTTAATCTTAAGTTAAACTCTAGTTAATAATAACTAAAGCTGCTTTTTAGGCAGCTATCTTGGCATTCTAATATCTAAATATGAAATGAGAAAAATAAAGACATCGAATCCACTTAAATCTTTAACTCAGTTTATTCAACGGCCTTTAGATTTTATCTTATTGATTAAGTTTAATGTTAATTTTTATGTTTGTATTAAATACTTACTTGTATATTTTTGTAAATTGATTTTAATTATTAAAGTTTTTTTTGCTAATTTAAAATAATTTTTTGTTTTATTTATTTTTTTTTTTATTTAAAACCTTTTTTAACTTTTAGAACCCCTTCACAATTGGGTTTCTCAAAAATCTCAATATTTTAAACAAATTCAAACTCTAAACATGTTGCGGATACTTTAAAGGCTAATAAATCAGCGCAAGTTAAACTCTATTTTTGGCTTAAAATGTGTTTAAACCAGCAAATCTATTCCCAATATTAACGGTGCGTTTAGCTGTGTCCCCATTTATCAATTTCCCCAATCCATTTAATACATTTCCTAATAGCCTAATAGATATCAGTCTGGAAAATAGTATTTTAATGCGAGAGTCGAAAGTGTTTGCCCATTTTCTAGCCATCTTTATGCAGATCAAATCCAGATTATTCTTTGATGTATTCACCTCATCCGATTCTCCTCCTCTTTTTAGTGTTTTGGCGATGCAGCGAGGTGTCTTATAGCGATTTTAACACACATTTCCCTGTTTGTATTATTTTCTCACAAAGTATATAATAAATATCGTCAGATGTTTGGTTGTAGGGTCTTTTTCTTTTCGTTTTTATTTTTACTTTGAATTCTTTGGGTTATGTTAAACCCTAATAAAGCCTTTTTCACATTATTCTACAGGACTTAAGATTTTTGCTGTAACCAAATCTCATGGTTTTTGATTTTTGATTGTCAAAAAATCATATTGAAAATTGTTAGTTACTTGTACACGGGGTTTACATTTGCCAGTACTGGCAAGACAGTTGCAATACATGCAAACTTTTCCAATAATACATATATGCAAACTTGTCTACTGTCTAGCAAATATTGCAAACAGTAAAATTGGACAGTGATTCGACATTTGCTAACAGTAAACTTAAGTTTTGTTAGCAAAAGCAAAACAAAAAATCAAAATGTAAAAAAATAAATATATTCTGTTTTGATTTTGAATGGTTTAGTTAAGTGTTTGTTTAGTTAATGTAAAATACCTTTAGCTGGACTTGCACTGCAACATTCGCGTTTGACATATTTTTAAAAGTGAACTGTCTTAACTACTGTCTGGACGCCTACGTCACGAAGCCAGTTAAAAGTATTTTTGACAACTTATATGTATATTCTTATTGTCTTGCCAGTACTGTCAAATGTAAACGCAGTTTTAAGTGTAGACGTACACACTGGGCACGTTCATAAGTCGTAACAGTTGTGTAACCGTTTAGTGTTTGTCTTAGAAACGCATAGTTGAGCACTTCCGCTCAACACAACAGTTGGGTATTTGAAGCCATTTAATCCATCATAAAATTTTTTAGCTACCTAAAGTCAACATGTTGTGGTCAACCCTAACAGCTGAAAATCAGATATAAATTCTGTATTATCCATACTTTTTAGCTAAACTAATAAATTTTATTATCACTTTTATTTTTTTTTCAATTGTTTATATTTATCAGCTGTTAATTTTTTATTATACATATAATGCCGTTTCTAAGACGAAAGTGTTCGGCTCAACAGTTGTCAACAGTTTTGTAGCAGTTGAGCCCAACAGCTACGTCTTATGAACGTGCCCACTGTCACACTTTTAATAAAATGAATAATATTTTAGCCGTTATTTAGACGAATATAAACAAATAATAAAAAAAAATAGAAGGTTATATTTACTCATTTTTATTCTGACAGATGCTTTTGTTATTTTCTTGAATGTTGAAAAAGGTCATAGGATTGTACCTACCGTACTTAATTAATTTTTACAACAAATATGGTTGATTTAATAACAATTAAAAAGAAAATACTTAAAAGTTTTTATTTATGTTTAAAGTTTTGCATTTTTTTTTAAGTAGTAAAAATCAAAAGTGATAATATGTAAACTAAAATTCCATGTTTGTTCCCTTATATTCTCCTTGTGCTTCTAAAAATACAACTCTGATTAATGCCCGTAATCTCTACAAACATTATCTGGTCATGTTCGAACCAAATAGTTATCTTTACCTATCCGGTAACACACATTTTTGGTAATTTCAACTTTAATTTTGCCTCCGTGAATAACCTATCGAAAATCGATAGTGTAAAATACACTACAATTTAACCCGTAGAATCTGTAGAAACTACGGGCTTGGTAAACACACACTTTGTTTCTGTTTCTATTTGCAAATAAACAGCACAAACCTATTTTGTACAAACATTAATTTTTGATTTTGGTGTTGTGATCAATGAATGTAGGGGATGATTGTGCTGCAGCGATTTTGCTCGCTGTTTATTTGAAGCGGAGGAGATATATAAAATAAAGGAAAATAATATAAAGTAAAGAGTGGTTTAACCACAACGAGCTGTTTTGGGGCAAACAATGCTGCTTAAAGAACTAGAATTTACTACTGAACATGATTTAAATGCTTCTACTTATACTTTTTCACTCTGAAAAGTGTTCCCTTAAACGATGAATATGAACTAGACACTATAAAAAATTTCAAAAATATTCTTCCTGTCTACCAATTATTTCTACAAACACCCCAAATAACAACACAACACGTTTGTTCAAACATAAAATTTTGAGATGTTTGCCAAGTGAATTGTGTGGTTTTTTCGTTCTTTTAAAAAATTTTAAAAAAAAGTGAGACCTTACGACTGTCAAATTTTTTACATACATTTTGACATTTCATAACATCTTTTATACATTTTAAATTTAATTGAGTTTTTAACAAGTCGTAAAACTCGGTATTATAATGTAAAATGGCCTTTAGTTGAACTTAAACCCCATTTTCAATGCACTCTTTTCGGTTGTATAACTCGGCTAGGAAGTTCGTTTTGATATTTTATTTGGAAATTTGGATTTTATTCTAAAAATTCTTGGGGACAGTTTAACACTTAAACTGTATTGAAAAATATATTTAATAGAAAGAACAAGTAGTAAAAATGTATGTATATAAACTTAAAGAGTTTTTTGAAAATAATTCTTTAAAAATTATGAAAAACCAATAAAAATTATTAAAAACTGTATGATATAAGAAAAATTGTTGTTGGCAAATGAATAGTTTTAGTATAGAGCAAAAATATATATAAATTAATATAATAAACAATCAATAAGTAACAGAAGAAAAAGGCGGCAAATTTTGAATGCTGGAATTTTTAAGTTTAAAATAATAAAATGTAGATTAAATGAGAAAAAGTAGGATTTTTTATACAAGAAATCATAAAACAAATACATACATTCATAAATACATATATAAAAAAAACAGTTCCATTAAAAATTAAGCAAAAAAAATAGAAATATATAAAAAAAACTAAAAAAAAAAATATATAAATAAAATAAAAACACAATAAAAAAATATATTTAAAAATTATAGAAACTATTTTTAAAGGGAAAAAAATATTAAATATTATTAAAAAAAAAATATACATATACAATAACTTATGCATTAAATTATTATAGAACCAAAAAAGCATTTAAAATAATATCATTAAATATAATAAAATATAAAAACTAAATTTGAAATAAAAGACAAAGTAGCTTTTTAAAAAATTAATTCATAAAAAAAATAACAGATTTTTAAGTTATATTTTAAATAGTTTATTGAATTGGTCTAAAAAAATAAATATAAAAGTAAAAGATAATAAAACAAAAATGAAACAAAACTAAGAAAAATAATTAAAAAGCAAATTTGGAAACAAAAATATTAAAAATTAACAGAAAATTTATAAAACTATAGAAAAATAAACAAAAAACATTATAATTAAAAAAAAAATATTTAAAAAATATAACTTAAAAAATATACATATATTAATTTAATGTAAGTATACTTAAAAATAAATTTTAGCTTTTACCAATAATTTAAATTTGTTATTTTATATTTTTTTATTTTAAATTAATATATTTTCTTTTGTTTTTTAGTCTTCATAAAAGATTTTCGGTCTTTGTAAATTAAACAAAATTAGCAAATTATAAAAAAAAAACAAATATATTTATTAATTAATTAATTTTTACTTTATAATATAATTATAATAATTATGTAATTGCTAAGTAATCTATCTATAGAGAAATAAAGTATTATTAACCAAATAATAATAATAATAATAATAGTAATAATACAAAAATGTTTATGTTAAAAAAGAGTAAAAGAATTATTATGAAAAGGTGAAAAAAAAACAATATAAAATAAATATAAAATAAAAATATAAATTAAAATGAATTGCATTAAATATTTATTAACGGTAAGTAAAGAAAATTCCAATATGCCGAATCTTTGATAAGCGCCATTTGCAGTAGAAAACTCAACCAAAAAGATCACGCAAACACATAACCAGGGTAACCGTGCACCCAGGGCTGCCAGATAAATTTGTGACAAATTTCCTGAGAAATTTTAAAATATCGTACAACTCAAACTTGTTTTTTTTAAATTTTTTGTTCGATTTTTATAACAAAAGGGGCATTCGATTCGTATGTATATGTATGTGACCTTCTCCGGGAGAAGGGACCAAGTTTGCCAAAAAAAAACGGGTTTGGACTTAAGAGTGGATTATGTTACCTAAAAGGGTGTAGAATAAGATGAAATGCATTTTTCTCAAAACTTCATTTTCACACACTAGGTCCCTTTTCTCGGAGAAGGTCCCATATGCATTCTACGCGTTTGCTTTGTAACTTGTCAAAAGATTTTACAATGGTTCGACCTTTTTAACAGATGCGTAAACGCACTGTGCGCTTGCTGTGAACCTCCAGCTTTAGCAATTTTGCTCTGCACCGTTGAAGTTAACGTTCTCTCCTGTATGTATTCGTTTTGTAATATTTTAAGGCTGTTTTTTTCGGTGTAGCGCCTAAGTAGACTAGCTAGAATTTTTTTTAACTGTAAAAATAATTAATTTCCACGAGTCTTATATACTTTTCACAATGGTGAGATAAGAACAGAAAGTTGTATAAATACCGCTCCTTAGCTATAAATAAATCTATTTTATGCCACGCCTGCTTCTTCAATCCCGCCCACATTTTGTCGGACCAAGATGCTTGAACCTAAATTTAACTATTGCCTTTCTCCAGACATACAAAAATCTTTAATGTCTTTGTGTGAGAAGTGCAACGCCCACTTTTCCAATCCGCCTACATTTTGTCGGTTGCTTTCTATTAATTACCAAGATGCTTGTACCTAATTTGGAAACTTGGACTCTTGTCGTTGTCCAAATATGCAGAAGTTTATAATGTCTTTGTAAGGGAGGTGCCACGCCCCTTCTCCAATCCAGTCCATATTTTTAGAGAGGTGTGGCTTAACCGTTCTTAATATATAAAAAATATCTTTCACGCCCACTTCTCCAATCCCGCCCACATTTTGTGGGTTGGATAATAACCGAAATGTTTGTACCGAAGTTGGATACTTAAGCTCTTTCCGTTATTTAGATATAGAGAAACGAATAAATGTACTACGCCAATTTATCCAATCCCGCCCATTTTTTTTAGAGAGGTAGTGTATTGAAAACCGAGATTCTTGTACCTCGCATAAGCCGACAATAGTTTCTATATAAGTTTTCAACCTCTCTTAAAAGTTGCACTCAATTAAATAAATCTTAAATTGCGGTATTCAGATAATCAATTTGAGACAAAACCCTCATTACTCATTACTACACAGCTCCATATACACAAAATTGTTGTTGGATACAGGAGTACAGACTATCGAACATGAATGTTCGCTTGTTTGATAGTGTGGCCTCTAATTTCGTCAGTTAACCATAAAGCACAAATTATTTTGTGCCTGACTGTTGAATAATACAATTTTGAGCTGTCACTCAATTTCGATAGGGTGTACCCTACTTAACGGTTGGGCTTGGATGACTATTTGCTTTATGCGTCACTTTTAATCGAGACAACGCACTTCTTTCCATTAATCTAGCGTACAAATACATTTTCCGAATTTGTTTCACCATTTTTCACTTAAACATAAGAAGTTTCGTAAAAAAAAGAACGATTAATGGATTAAAAGAAATAAAAAAATAATGATAATTTCAATAATTTATTTATTTTAAGACGACTAATTTCTTCGACAACTGTTTTATTTCTAAGTCTAGTACTTTAAATTGAAACAAGAAATTCCAGTAAAAAAAAATGCTAAAAGCTACATTATGACAATGCTGACAAACAATTTGTCTACTTGGCAAAATATTTTAATCCTCCTTGGTATGCCTTAAGCTGTTAAACAAATGTCTTGGTAATTTTAAGAATGTTACACAAATCTTCTTGGCAAACTATAAAAACCCAGGCGAGAAACCACAAACCTTGTTAGAAGGTCTTAAAGAAAGGTTTCGAAAAGCATAGGCAGTGAAAAAAGATACTAAGAAAAAATGTTCAAAAAATAGCAAAAACAAAAATAGTTTTTGTAAGCTTAATTTTAAAATGCATATTTTAAAAAAATCCTCGGTACCAGGACCAGAGTCCTATGCTAACTTTTTAAATAGGTGAGTAGGAGCCTAGAAAATCGATTTTTTTCTTGTTTTAATAACAAATTTTTAAAAAGCTCCTCTCAATCCTTAACTTCCCCAAGTGCCCAGCCAAATTTAGGATGGAATTATCCCATGGAATATCAACATTTAGTGCACCAGCATTGGCGTTCTTTTCCAGTACCCGAAATTTATTATCAGGTTTTTTTATTTATCGCATTTATATGCATGTTAATAGGTTCTTTGTTCGGAAATGGTTTGGTTTTATGGATATTTTCAACGTAAGTTTCGGGAGTTTTTTTTAATTTGAATTTTTTTAATTTTGATTGAAAATTTCATTTAAATTTTTAAATTTTTTCCAGATCGAAGAATTTAAGAACACCTTCGAATATGCTGATCATAAATTTAGCCGTTTTTGATTTAACAATGGCCACTAACATGCCCCACTATTTGATAAATGCGTCTTTGGGTTATTTTCATGGCGGCGATTTGGGCTGTGATATTTACGCAGTGTTTGGAAGTATCTCGGGTATAGGGGCGGCGGTAACGAATGCTTTTATAGCTTATGATAGATATAGGTAAGATAAAGGGGATCTCGAATCCGATTCAATCAAATTGGGAACTTAGTTATATTATTGAATTCTAAGTCATTGGTTAAAGAAATAAATCGGTTTCAAGAAATGTCTTTGGGATCGCAATTGCAATCGAAATAATAAAATTTTTAATAATTTACTGCAAAATTTGAAACCTTTTTTAGCCATATTTCTTCACTGTATTTCTATTCGCCTCGGTTTCTGTGCTTCTTCCTCAACCTAAAACAGATTTTTTTAATAACCTAAGAAAAATAGTTCATGAGTGCGTGGTAATTAAGGCCCTAATTTTGTAAAACACAGCGCAACGACAAAGAATTACATTGAAAACAAAAACAAATTCATAAATATTTTGTAATTTTGTTGTTGCCTCTAACAGAAATTCTCATTGGTTTTTAAGATTTCATACGCCTCATTGCTTGTGGCGTTGAAAATCCCAAAACGGTAAATAAATTTCTGAACAAAGCAACAACAAAATTACAAAATATTTATGAATTTGATTTTGCTTTCAATATAATACTTTGGCGTGCGTTGTGGTTTACAAAATTAGGGCCTAAAATTTTATCATCTGCCGATAAAGGCTCTTATTCTTGAATTGTTTTTTAGTCCCAGCAACTATTCGCATGCATTTATAATTCTTCGATTAATTTCTAATTCTCTTTGGGCTTTCATGAATTCATTGAATTTGAATAAAACAATTTAAGGCGAATTTAATATTCTTTAAAGAACGCTTATAATGTGGGTAGCACCAATTTCTGTTTTAGATTTCGGCCATTTTGTAGTTTGTTTTACTTACTTTTTTAGGACTATTTCTAACCCGATTGATGGTCGCTTAAATTTTTCTCAAATCATAGTTTTGATAACTTTAACATGGATGTGGACCGCACCATTTTCTGTTTTACCATTTTTCCATATTTGGGGCCATTTTATACCAGGTAAACCCATTAAAATTTTCCCAAATGCCTTAACTCAAAGTAATTATTATTCTTCTTTCCCTTTCTAGAGGGGTTTCTTACCAGCTGCTCCTTCGACTATCTCTCCGATGATGATGATACCCGCTATTTTGTACGTAGTATGTTTGTTTGGGCGTATTGCATTCCCATGGTCATAATTTGCGTTTATTATACCAAATTATTTTTCCATGTTCGTGATCATGAAAAAATGTTGGCCGAACAGGCCAAGAAAATGAATGTGAAATCATTGTCAGCAAATCATAATTTTGCGAGCATGAGTGTAGAATTGCGTATAGCTAAAGCGGCCATGACTATATATCTGTTATATATATTTTCTTGGACTCCCTATGCCACGGTATCGCTATTGGGGACCTTTGGTTATCGGCATTTAATAACTCCTTTTGCTTCGATGATTCCTTGCTGTTGTGCGAAGTTGGTTTCTTGTATAGATCCCTGGGTATACGCTGCTAGTCATCCGAAATACAGAGCGGAATTGGAGAAACGCTTACCCTGGTTGGGAATAAGAGAACGAAGTGTGGCGGCTTCGACAGTTTGTAATGAAAATGACGGTGATAATAGCACGGTATCGGCCGTGAACTGAAAATCAATCAAATAAATCTCAGAAAAAGGTTTAGAGTAGTATAATGGAACTAAAATGAAAAAAAAATAAGAAAAAAACATAATTTGTTTAACCTTTAATTTTCCATATGTTAACCTCTTGTTGGTGTATACCAAAAATTTGGTGACACTTGCTCGATATAGAAAAATATTTGTTTTTAAATATTCAATCATGGTCCAATTAGTAGGTCTGCTCGAAACGCCTGCAATTGCAATTGCTTTGAACATTTTAACTACTTGTTACATAAAAAAATGCTTTGCTCTTGACATATTCATAATTTTTTAAACAAATAAAATGCGTGTTGTTTTTTCTAATGTTGGATTGTTGTAGTTGCGCGCAGACCTACCAATTGGGCCAAGATATTCAATATTTTACAATAGTTTAAAATATTTTATTTAATTTAATGCTTAAATAGAAAAATTTTCGTTTAGAAATTTATATTGAAAACAAAAACAAATTTGAGCTCATTTTTTCGTTGTGTCAATATGAATTGCTAAGCGAAAAATTTTATTCTATTTTGAAAAACGGGCAGTTAACGAATTACAAAAAAACACAATTTAAAAAATTAGCAATGAATTGTAAGCAATTCCAAAAATTACAAAAAAATATAACTAAAGCAAAAAGCTAAATAAGCTTCAAAAATGAAAAAAAAAACAAATCTGTAAATAAATAAAATATATGTTGCAATTAATCTTTTTTTTTTCTTTGGAAAAACCACAATTTTAATTATCAAACCCACTGTCGCTGCATATTAACGGCAAAACATAATTAATAAGCAATATAGAGGTGCCATTTAATAAAAGAAATCACGGCCACTTTGGCCAGGTTTGGTGCTTCGCTAGACTTTTTTGGCAGCACCTAATAAATGCCAGTATTTTATAAACAGCAAAGACAACATCCTCATCAAGAAGTGCTGCCCATTAGGCTTTTGTTTTCTTTAAAACCAGGGTTCAGAAAATAGACATACAGTGCACTCTGGAAAACGTCAACTAATTAAAACCGCGGGTGTTGACGTTTAACAAATTGTTGACGTTTACGAATGTAAAATTTTTATATAAAAAACATATCGATAATGTGCTTTTAAACGTTTTTATTAATTATAAACTAAATCCAAACATAAACAAATTCAAAAAGGAAATATAAAAGGCATTCAACCTGACTAAAACCATAGAAGACAACTGGAACTAAAAGAATACATTTTAAATGAGATCATATTTTTAATTTTACATGCACACATATGCATTTAAAAAAATCTGTTATTTTTTTCTGCTGTTTTTTTCTATCCAACACTTGGAAGAGAGCCTTCTCTCTTAAACGTCTTAATACATTTAAGTCATTTTGCTCAACATTCTCGCATTGAGCCCAATCCAAAGCCCTGTTAAATATTTCGACGGCTTCGCTTGGTTTTATTGTCTGCACAAAAAAGCAACTGAACATAAATAAAAAGACAATACAGACATACAGTTGTAATTTTTTTTACTCTACTTACAAGGTGGATCCCCAATTTCTGAATTGATTTCATAAAATAAATGTGTGTCTGTACAAATGTGTGTATTTTAACTGCTGCTAAATTCGAAATTTTATTTTATTCAGAGTTGACGTTTTAGAGCTTTATAGTTGGGTTGACGTTTTAGAGTAGGCAATGTAAAAAAAAAAGGGTTGACGTTTTGGGATGTTGACGTAAACGAGTGTTGACGTTTTCCCGAGTGCACTGTATCATACACACAATGTACTGTTCAAAAGCCACCCGCACATAATATTATTTACATAACAATTATGTGTGTTTCTAAATTTTCAACGCTGCCGAACACAACCACAAGTGTGTTTTGTTTTAATATTTGGTTGCGAACACGGCCATGTGTTGTTCTCGTATTTTAAGATCGAAACACACTTTAAATACACATCAACGATTGTGGATAAGGTCGTGTACGTGTATGACAAAAAAATTGCAAGGTCGTGTATGTTTAAAAAATAAGAACATGTAGCTATACTTTACGTTCGTGTACGAAAAAAAATAAAGCACATGAATGACAGAGAGGTTAGATTAAAACTATACTTTAACTTTGTGTACGGCAAAAAAAAAGTACATGTACAATAAACAGGTTTGTTTTAATATGTGTGTTTGCGTGAAAAACTAATACGTACTACATAGCAACTGCTGAATAGGCATCAGAGCAATGATTTCTGGCTTTTTTTTGTACAAAATAACAAATATTTGACGAAAAAATCAAAAAAAAAAGCTTGACCAGTTTATTAATCAAACTTCAACTTTATTTTTAACAATTTCTGTTTATTAATCAAACTTTATTTGTAACGGTATAATTGTTTAATGTAATTGAGAACATTTTAAATGATGTTTAAGATAGACAAGTGTTTTGCAGAAGCACACAATGTTTTAATTAAACTAGTGGTTACTTGTAGGATGTCAAATATTTAATAGGTGTGAACAAAAGCTTTAGATTAATAAATTGTTTTTAAACCAACGATTAATAGAAATGGACTTTTTTCACCCATAACCTTTTCTACACAAACACTATTAGCGTTTGTGCGTTCCACAAATCTGCCGAACCGAACACTAAGGAGCGATATTTAGTGTTTATTTTCGAACACTAAATTAAATTATATATTGCATTTAATTCGCATCAATCTCCAATTTTTTTTTTTTTTATTAAATTTTTTTAAAGAAAAGCGTGCTCAGTAAAAGTACCAAGAATACACATTTTCCCTTTCTCAATAGTATGAAATGCGAATTTAGCACATTTGAAAGAAACCTTGTTAATTAATTTTTGAATCCCAAGAAAAACTTTGAAAATTATTTTTTGTTTGAAAAAATAATCGTCGCTTGTTTGTCGCCGAATTTCAATGTTGAGTCTACCGGCGTTGAAATTACAACTCGGCATTGAGAACGAAATCATTACTTAAAAAAATAGACAACAGCTGTGAATTTTGACAACTACACGTGAATATTTCGCTCTTTCCCACTCACTCTTTTTCCACAACTACCAAATCAGAAAACAAATTGAATAACAGTGCAAAAATTTGGGATATAAATTAAAAAGATTATAAATTAAAATTAAATAAAAATGTTGAAATTATTCACTCAACAAACGCGTCTAGTGACGCAGACTATCCTCAAACGGCAAATAAGAATAACCGCGGCAATTTTAAGTACCAAAGAGACTCCGGATCAATTAATCGATATTTCCAAGGCCTTGCAAGGATGGGACAAGAAATTAAGGGAGGCTGGTGTAGGAGACATTGATTTTAACTTAAAGTGTTTGGTAGCTCATGTGTTGAAAAGAAAATTTGTAAGTTTAGTGATGAAAATTGTGAAATAATAATAGTACATTCTTTGTGAATTTATTATTTTAAACAACAGAACACTTTGCCGGATTACAATAATGTTCAATTCAATTATAAACAATTGAAGGAATTTGAGAGATTATGTGAAGCACGTTGTGCCCGTATGCCTTTGCAACATATTTTGGGGGAATGGGATTTCATGGATATAACTTTAAAAACTGCCCCCACTGTGTTTATACCCCGGCCGGAGACAGAAGAATTTGTGGCCAAAGTTATTGATGTATATCGTAAGGTTGAGGGTCCTGTGGATATGTTAGAAATTGGTTGTGGCTCTGGAGCCATGTCTTTAGCTATTTTACATGCCTTACCTAATATAAAGAGCACAGGTGTTGAACGCAGCAAAGCTGCAACAGCTTTAGCTTGGGAAAATGCTAAATTATTAAACTTGAATGACCGTTTTAAGATTTATAATCATACCACAGCGGAAAATGATTATCTTCCTAAAGAATTGGAAGGACGTAAATTTGATCTTATTATTTCCAATCCTCCTTATGTAAAGACAGAAGAATTTGCTCTTTTACAGCCGGAAGTTAAATTGTAAGTCATCCAACGAATTTTCGAAACTGTTAATTTTAAATTTCTCTATTTAGATACGAAAACCTTAATGCCTTAGATGGCGGTCCAGATGGTCTACGCATTGCCCGTTTGGTCTTCAACTGTGCCTGTAATCATCTCAAACCTGGTGGCAAATTATGGTTGGAATTAGGCAGCGAACATCCTCCTTTAGTTAAGACTATTATGAATTTACAGTATGAGGGACGCTTGCGTTTCATTTCAAGTTTCATGGATCAATATAAACGTGATCGTTTTGTTGAGATTGAAAAGGTTTAATTGACTTAAGCTATATACATAGCATATACAGTAATGCAATTTTTAAGCGCTAAGTTAAATTTGTGATATCTGTATTTAGTGTTTTATTTTAAATAGAAGTAATATTTAAATTGATTTTAGATTTAATACATTTCCCATAAGCATTAAATGCGCATTAAAAAGTCAAATAAAGTTGAAATTCAACGATGCGATTTTAAAAGGAAATTTATGAAAAAACCAATATAAACTACCAGGGGTGTGGTGGAAGTCGTAAACGAAAAACGCAAGAATTTCTAAGTTGTTTTTAATACGCTTTTAATCTAATTTTTGTTATAAAACTTTGTTTAATAGATGAATATTTGGATAACTTTTGTCAAATAGAAACTGGGAAATTTTTCCTTCTGAAGGTTACTTTATATTATATTCAACATTTTTTTATTTTTCGAATTTATTCTATGAGCTAAATTTCAGCTTTATAAAATACATAACTGAAATTTAGCTCATAGAATAAATTCGAAAAATAAAAAAATGTTGAAGATAACTTTTGTCACAAAATTATTTTATTACAGAAATCTTATTTAAAAACTACTTTTAAAATTTTTGCGTTTACATTTTCGATTTCCAGCACACCCCTGTAAATTTATTATACCCTCCACTACTGTTGTAGCAGCATGACACAAAATGTTTAGACATGTGTTGCAGTGTGTATAACCGATTGTCGTAGGCACGTCCACTACTACTGGTAACTACATCATAATACATAATACACATTAAAAATTACAAAAAAATAATAAAAAATTTAATGGTTATTATCAAGGCCAGGATTTTTATGCAAATGCATATTTGATGCCGTCAGTCCGAGATTGGCATATGCTAAATATCTTTGCGAATCAAGACATTTGCAGTAAAATGGCATCGATTTGATAGTGCATATTTTTTGCATATTTTCCTTTAAATGCTTATTTTTGCATGTATTGCTGATATTGCATATTTTTGATGCATATTTTGTTGCAGAAGAGTTAAGATTCAACTTCGATGCTAAGTATTTGATTTCTCATGGGAAAAAATATTTTGTAAAGCACTCTTGCGAGTTGCCGTATATAAAGAGAAGTATCCCGATTTATGTCTTCCTCCATTGCCCTTAAAAACCAGGTGGGAAACGTGGTTAAAAGCAATTATGTTTTATGCTGAAAAATGTTCCCAATTCAAAGATGTGGAAGGATTCAACAATATTGATGCAGTGTCTATACAAAAATTTTAAATCTACCATACATACATACATATATAAAAAAAGCTCCGATATTTGGGTAGTTTTGTGAAATAAAGAAAATCTCATCCATTGAGAAAGCATAATAAGTTAATTAATATTTTCAAAAAATGCATTTCGCATATTGCCGTTTCCATTTGGAGCAAAACAATTGCCATATCGCCAAACGTAAATTTCCATCTACAAAATGATTTAAAATTCGCCACATTTGACAGCCCTGCCGCTAAAAAGCGGAAAACAATTTAATTTTTCCTTTTTTGTTCTTTATAACTGTAATAAATTAAGTACAAATTTCTTTTATTGTCAAGGACATATTCAAAATTATTCAATTTATCAACTTTCAATAAACTGAATTTTGTATGGGCTTGGCTTAGGTTAGGTTACTTTTTCAAAATTTTGGTTGTAAAAATATTATTGGTTGTGGAGCACTGGTTGGCATCCGTAATCGACCCATAAATTTCGCAATAATCGGTCATAATTTTCCACTGGTCCCATTTAAAACCCACTTTTAAAAAATACTTTAGTACGTCTAAAAACGAAAAAGCTTAAATCCTTAATAACTTTGTGTAGGTCTAAATGGCAAAGAATTTTGATCTGTGAACACTCACATTTTTTACTAAAAATCGATTTTTCATATGAAAACCTTCAAAATCTTAAATTCCTAATAACTTCGTTAATATAAGTCTAAATGGAAAAAGCAAATTAAGGTTTATTTATTTATTATTGGATTAGTATTTTGTTGCTCTTTCCTACAGGGGATAAACAGTTAATTGTCAAAATGCCACTAGTGTAATTACTAGAACAAGAGGGTTTAGAGTTTTTATATATATACAGTGCAAGGGCACCTCTTGAAGACCACTGTTGCCAATTTGACGGTTTTACCGCGATTCTAGCGGTTTTTACGTGCCAATCGGGGTAAAATTTCCGTTTTGGTGGTTAGCGGGAAATCTAGCGGTTTTTAAATATCACTAGTAAATACATTTTGTTCTACGCATTTGAAAATTACAATTTGTATCTCAAAATAAGAGATTTAAAATATTTATTTTCAAAGTAAATAAGCGATAAGAAAAAATTGTTGTTGTGGAAATTAAATTTGTTTCCGCAATAAAAAATTTTACAACGTTTTAAGCAGATTTTATGTATTTTCTTATTAAGAAGTTAAATTGAAATTATTTCGAGCGAAATATTTGTCCAGCCCAAAAAAACTAGACGTGATTGAAAAAAAAAGAACGGACTTGAATTTATTTAAAACAATTTGTGTTATCAACTTTTATCGATCAAAATATAATCTATAGGCAAAGTTAAAGTTAAAAGGGTGTTGTCTACAGCAAATCAATTTTTATATTAAAGCACTTAAGCAACCAAAAATTAGAAGTATTTTTTATTATCCCTTGGATAAAACTTCCACACGGTTGTCAAACCTTTTGCAAAACAACGTACTGTAATTCGGGAATTCAAGAAATACTGTTTGTGATACTTTAAAAAACCAAAAAGAAAGCGCAATTTTACGCCTTTGCATGGGTTTATATAAGTTTGTTGTTTAGTATAAGCTAGCTTGCAACTAGATATGCCAAAATTCTTCTAAATTTTTATTTTAGTTAACAGATAAAAACCTAATTTCTAGTTTTCCAAAAAAAAGTGAAAAATAATTTGTATAAATATAAGCGAAGTCTACGGAGCGAAACAAAAATTATCTATTCGTTTGTTAGGATTGTAAATACATAGTTATCAAGCATGAATGTTGGAAATAATGGGCAAGCAAAAATTTTAAAAATTATAAGCGTTATTAAGCAGTAGTGGCCATGTTATCAAGGACTACAAGGGACTTTACTATCAAGGGTGAAAACCGCTATTGTCAATCAGTGAGTATGTCAGATCAATTGGAAATGCATAAAATTATATGTAGTTAGTTTTTTTAAAAATCTTAAAAAAATTTTAATTGTTATTATTTTTGGGAATATTTAAAAATAAGATTTTTTTCTATTTGTAATTTTATGTTATTCAGTATTTTTCAATCATTTTTCAAAACTATATCTACGCGGTTTGTGTTAGCAATGTTTTTCATAAAACATTTGAATAGTTATTAAATTTTTCTACCAGTCAATTTAGGCAATGACACATAGATGTCACCCCAATTTAATTAAGATTCTTAATTCACTTTTAATCTTTTTAGTTTTTGCTCTTATCATTTTCATCAATTCAGTTCGCGGTTTTATTTAGTGCAATCAAGAAGTCGTTTCGTGTTTTATTAAAAATTTATATTTTAAGCGCAAATTTAATAAGGTTTTTGTTACTTAATATAAATAAATTTGTTAAAAGCGTAAAATTTAAAGTGTTAGAATGAAAAGTGTTAAGTTTATTTTGCAAAAAGTATAGAAATTTATGTGAAATTAGTGTAAATAATTAAAATTATCATAAAATTCCTTCCAATTGTATCAAATTAAAGAAGAATAAAAAAAAATTGTGAGCCATTTTCGTTATTTAGCTTTTGTTGTTGTTTTGCCAAAAATAGTGTTTGTGTTTTTGTAAAAGGGAAGCAAGTTAGTTGCAATTATTGAGAAAACAATACAAAAGTAAGAGTAAATTTGAGCAAGTGTATGTGTTTGTGTGTTTTGTTGCTGCATTAAAAGTTCATTTTGTTGTTGTTGTATACTAGTGCCAGTCTAGTAGTGTTAAAGGTAAGAATTTGTTTTTATTATTAAATACTATGATTATCAACATGTTGACTTATGTACTTATCAACATTTCTCACTATTAATTAGAAAATATTTATGTTGCTGGTACATATGTATAAGTATGAATAAAAACTTAAATGTAGGTGCTTAAATTGCACTTTTTAACAGTTGTTTTGGGATTTGACTAGAATTTCATTACTTAGTAATAAGATATTTTTAGATAACAAATTAAAAAAATAATCATTGCTAATTATTTATAATTGCTAAAATAAATAAAAAAAGGGAAATAAACTAAAGTATTTCTGATAAATATAAGAAAATTCTTTTATTAAGGAAATTTAAAACTAGTAATATTTTTTTTATTAAAAGCAAAAGAAAATACCTGCCTACACCTTTTAATTAAAAAGGGAAATAAGCTACATCATTGCTAACTAGTTAGAATTGCTAAAATTAAATAAAAAAAGGGAAATAAACTAAAGTATTTCTTATAAATATAAAAAAATCCTTAATTATGATAATATAAAAAAACACTAAAAATTTTTTAATTAAAAGCATAAGCAAATATGGACAGTTCGAGCGAAAAGTCTACTTTTAGTAACGTAACGCCAGAAGTATTTTAAATTGTTTCTCAAAAAATTTTATACGTTTAGTCAATTTTTTTATATTTTGGTTTAAAGCGCAACTAGCTCTACATTTAGTAACAAAAGGGATAACGATTGAACAACATGGTCCGAAAATACAACCTTATTTGCAATCTGGCGTTACATTAAAAAAAGTAGACTTTTCGCTGAAAATTCTCATATTTACCTTAAAACGAGGAAAGATTTATAAATTTTATAGCTTGAAAAATAAATCTGTATTGGTCCAAAGTTTACTAAAAAAGGTTGTATACAAAAAATCTTGCTCAATTCGCAGTCTTATTCAGTTTTGTAATGCAAGTCAAAATCTACTTCCTTTTTTTTAACGTCACGCCAGCGCAGATTTTTGCTTATATCTGCGAATCCTTAGCGTCGATTACTGTAATTTTTTTTCTGAATATAGTGCTACTTCATTAATTTGTATATATAAAAACCCTTTTTACAAATTTAACTTCTTCATTTAATTTTTTTTACATTTTGTGCTACAAATATCACGACACGGCAAAATGGAAATGCCCATATGTAATAGGTATATTGCCAGTTATAAACCAACCAACAAAAATATTATTCAATATAAAGTGTTTTAAAGGTTTTTGTGTGTTAAACAGATTTTCGTAAGTAAGTCTTATAATTTTTAGAACATACATACATAGGTATTTCATTTCGATAAAAGTAATTTTATTATTACCTGATTAAGTTCCAGCATACGTTCCTTTAGATGGGGCGATTTATGGTCATAACATTTTTTCCCCAAGCACAACCATGTATTTCGGAATAAAAGTTTAATAACAAGCTTTGTTATATTACAAATCAATCTTTATTAAATTCTATTTCCTAAGTGCCGGTTCAAGAAATGGCCTTCTCTTTTCCCTTCTCTCCTAAAAGCTCAAGACTTGACGAGTCAAACTTGACGTGTGTGAACCGGCACTAATATTCATGGAGTCTTTTTGTCTCAAATATTGTCTCTGTTTCTTTACTTTTTGGGTACAGTTCGTGAAAATGAGAGTAAGAATACATTTCTCTCATAAATACACTGTTGCCAATTTGACGGGTTTACCACGATTCTAGCGGGTTTTGCGTGTTCATCGGGGTAAAATTTTCGTTTTGGCGGTAAGCGGGAAATCTAGCGGGTTTTCTAATATCATTAGAAAATCAATTTTTGTTCTAGGCATTTGCAAATTACTATTTTTATCTTAAAATAAAAGATTTAAAATATTTGTTTTCAACTAAAGTACATAATTAAGTGATAACAAAAAATAGTTTTTTGAGGAAATTAAATTTGTTTCCGCAACAAAAAATTTTACAACGTTTTAAACAGATTTTATAAATTTTCTTGTTAGGAAGTTAAATTGAAATGTATTAACATAACCACCTTATTTCGAGCGAAATATTTGTCCAGTTCAAAAAAAACTAGACGTGATAGAAAAAAAAACTGAGAACGGACTTGAATTTATTTAAAATAATTTGTGTTATCAACTTTTATCGATCAAAATATAATCTATAGTCAAAGTTAAAGTTAAAAGGGTGTTGTCTACAGCAAATCAATTTTTATATTAAAGCACTTAAGCAACCAAAAATTAGAAGTATTTTTTATTATCCCTTGGATAAAACTTCCACACGGTTGTCAAACCTTTTGCCAAACAACGTACTGTAATTCGGGAATTCAAGAAATACTGTTTGTGATACTTTAAAAAACCAAAAAGAAAGCGCAATTTTACGCCTTTGCATGGGTTTATATAAGTTTGTTGTTTAGTATAAGCTAGCTTGCAACTAGATATGCCAAAATTCTTCTAAATTTTTATTTTAGTTAACAGATAAAAACCTAATTTCTAGTTTTCCAAAAAAAAGTGAAAAATAATTTGTATAAATATAAGCGAAGTCTACGGAGCGAAACAAAAATTATCTATTCGTTTGTTAGGATTGTAAACAGTTATCAAGCATGAATGTTGGAAATAATGGCAAGCAAAAATTTTAAAAATTATAAGCGTTATTAAGCAGTAGTGGCCATGTTATCAAGGACTACAAGGGACTTTACTATCAAGGGTGAAAACCGCTATTGTCAATCAGTGAGTATGTCAGATCAATTGGAAATGCATAAAATTATATGTAGTTAGTTTTTTTAAAAATCTTAAAAAAATTTTAATTGTTATTATTTTTGGGAATATTTAAAAATAAGATTTTTTTCTATTTGTAATTTTATGTTATTCAGTATTTTTCAATCATTTTTCAAAACTATATCTACGCGGTTTGTGTTAGCAATGTTTTTCATAAAACATTTGAATAGTTATTAAATTTTTCTACCAGTCAATTTAGGCAATGACACATAGATGTCACCCCAATTTAATTAAGATTCTTAATTCACTTTTAATCTTTTTAGTTTTTGCTCTTATCATTTTCATCAATTCAGTTCGCGGTTTTATTTAGTGCAATCAAGAAGTCGTTTCGTGTTTTATTAAAAATTTATATTTTAAGCGCAAATTTAATAAGGTTTTTGTTACTTAATATAAATAAATTTGTTAAAAGCGTAAAATTTAAAGTGTTAGAATGAAAAGTGTTAAGTTTATTTTGCAAAAAGTATAGAAATTTATGTGAAATTAGTGTAAATAATTAAAATTATCATAAAATTCCTTCCAATTGTATCAAATTAAAGAAGAATAAAAAAAAATTGTGAGCCATTTTCGTTTTTTAGCTTTTGTTGTTGTTTTGCCAAAAATAGTGTTTGTGTTTTTGTAAAAGGGAAGCAAGTTAGTTGCAATTATTGAGAAAACAATACAAAAGTAAGAGTTAATTTGAGCAAGTGTATGTGTTTGTGTGTTTTGTTGCTGCATTAAAAGTTCATTTTACTGTTGTTGTATACTAGTGTCAGTCTAGTAGTGTTAAAGGTAAGAATTTGTTTTTATTATTAAATACTATGATTAATATCAACATGTTGACTTATGTACTTATCAACATTTTTCACTATTAATTAGAAAATATTTATGTTGCCGGTACACATAAGTATGAATAAAAACTTAAATGTAGGTGCTTAAATTGCACATTTTAACAGTTGTTTTGGGATTTGACTAGAATTTCATTACTTAGTAATAAGATATTTTTAGATAACAAATTAAAAAAATAATCATTGCTAATTATTTATAATTGCTAAAATTATTAAAAAAAGGGAAATAAACTAAAGTATTTCTGATAAATATAAGAAAATTCTTTTATTAAGGAAATTTAAAACACTAGTAATATTTTTTTTATTAAAAGCAAAAGAAAATACCTGCCTACACCTTTTAATTAAAAAGGGAAATAAGCTACATCATTGCTAACTAGTTAGAATTGCTAAAATTAAATACAAAAAGGGAAATAAACTAAAGTATTTCTTATAAATATAAAAAAATCCTTAATTATGATAATATAAAAAAACACTAAAAATTTTTTAATTAAAAGCATTAGCAAATATGGGCAGTTCGAGCGAAAAGTCTACTTTTAGTAACGTAAAGCCAGAAGTATTTTAAATTGTTTCTCAAAAAATTTTATGCGTTTAGTCAATTTTTTTTATATTTTGGTTTAAAGCGCAACTAGCTCTACATTTAGTAACAAAAGGGATAACGATTGAACAACATGGTCCGAAAATACAACCTTATTTGCAATCTGGCGTTACATTAAAAAGAGTAGACTTTTCGCTGAAAATTCCCATATTTACCTTAAAACGAGGAAAGATTTATAAATTTTATAGCTTGAAAAATAAATCTGTATTGGTCCAAAGTTTACTAAAAAAGGTTGTATACAAAAAATCTTGCTCAATTCGCAGTCTTATTCAGTTTTGTAATGCAAGTCAAAATCTACTTCCTTTTTTTTAACGTCACGCCAGCGCAGATTTTTGCTTATATCTGCGAATCCTTAGCGTCGATTACTGTAATTTTTTTTCTGAATATAGTGCTACTTCATTAATTTGTATATATAAATACCCTTTTTAAAAATTTAACTTCTTTATTTAATTTTTTTACATTTTGTGCTACAAATATCACGACACGGCAAAATGGAAATGCCCATATGTAATAGGTATATTGCCAGTTATAAACCAACCAACAAAAATATTATTCAATATAAAGTGTTTTAAAGGTTTTTGTGTGTTAAACAGATTTTCGTAAGTAAGTCTTATAATTTTTAGAACATACATACATACATAGGTATTTCATTTCGATAAAAGTAATTTTATTATTACCTGATTAAGTTCCAGCATACGTTCCTTTAGATGGGGCGATTTATGGTCATAACATTTTTTCCCCAAGCACAACCATGTATTTCGAAATAAAAGTTTAATAACAAGCTTTGTTATATTACAAATCAATCTTTATTAAATTCTATTTCCGAAGTGCCGGTTCAAGAAATGGCCTTCTCTTTTCCCTTCTCTCCTAAAAGCTCAAGACTTGACGAGTCAAACTTGACGTGTGTGAACCGGCACTAATTTACATGGAGTCTTTTTGTCTCAAATATTGTCTCTGTTTCTTTACTTTTTGGGTACAGTTCGTGAAAATGAGAGTAAGAATACATTTATCTCATAAATACACTGTTGCTAATTTGACGGGTTTACCACGATTCTAGCGGTTTTTGCGTGTTCATCGGGGTAAAATTTTCATTTTGGCGGTAAGCGGGAAATCTAGCGGTTTTTCTAATATCATTAGAAAATCAATTTTTGTTCTAGGCATTTGCAAATTACTATTTTTATCTTAAAATAAGAGATTTAAAATATTTGTTTTCAACTAAAGTAATTAAGTGATAACAAAAAATAGTTTTTTGAGGAAATTAAATTTGTTTCCGCAACAAAAAATTTTACAACGTTTTAAACAGATTTTATAAATTTTCTTGTTAGGAAGCTTAATTGAAATGTATTAACATAACCACCTTATTTCGAGCGAAATATTTGTCCAGCCCAAAAAAAACTAGACGTGATTGAAAAAAAAACTGAGAACGGATTTGAATTTATTTAAAACAATTTGTGTTATCAACTTTTATCGATCAAAATATAATCTATAGTCAAAGTTAAAGTTAAAAGGGTGTTGTCTACAGCAAATCATTTTTTATATTAAAGCACTTAAGCAACCAAAAATTAGAAGTATTTTTTATTATCCCTTGGATAAAACTTCCACACGGTTATCAAATCTAATGCCAAACAACGTACTGTTAATAGGACCACATTGAAATAATATTGCGAACATCATATACAATAATATTGCAAGTGTATGGGCCGCTTAAGTATCACACACACTGTGTGTGTGTGTGTTTGATGCATTTGTGTGTGTGTTTAAGGCATACTCAGCGGTAAACTTTTGGAGGCCTTCATTTATAAGGCCTTCTGTAAGACCTTCCTAAACCCTTTTTTAATATCCAGTACTCATGCTCGCTTGACTTCTTAGAAAGGTCTAATGGAAGGCCTACCTACTCCCTTCTACACACATATGCCTACAATGAGAACTGCTGAAGAAGGCCTTTAATCAGGCCTGCTGAAAAGGGAACGCAGAAGGAATGGCTGGATAGGACATCGCTAGGACAAGGTCTGTGTCTAAGAAATAAGGGCTTCCAGAAGGCCTACTTACTACTTCTTTTTACCGCTGGGTAAATATCTAGACTCATTAAATAAAATCTACGATACTACGATACTGAAAATTTTGCAAAAATGTTTAAATAAAATCGGTTTTTTCTATAATTTGTTCTTTCTTTTCTTAAAACGAAATAATTGTCGCTTTCGCCTTTATTCACCTTAACCTTTCTTTGTAATTATTATCCTACATTTTATTGATTTATAGAGTCTTAAGAAGTTTCCCATTAAAGTAAAAGTTTAGTCTTGTCCTTTATCTAACTAAACAAAATAAATAAATATGTATGTACTTCATTTTATTTGATTATTCCTGTTAAATACTCTATATGTATGAAAAACAAATTTGTAGAGTTTATGAGCAAAAAAAAATCAACTTAAGCAGATCTGAGTTGTAAACAAAAATGATAAAGAAAATGAAGAAAAATAAAAAATGGAAACGGAGCACAAAGTTTTATTTCTAGAAATTTATGAGCGAATAATTTTATAGAAGGTTTTTATTTTAATTTTATGTTTTTCTATTTCACCTGACAAGGACACTTTCTTGTAAATAAATACGAATGAAGCATGTAATTATGGTTGAGGAATTGCACTAGTTAACAAAATTTTACTTTCTTTCTGTTGCCGCTTAAATCATCACTGGCAGTACTAACAAAGAACCTATTTTTTAATCAACCGTTAATACTTATTTATAGATTTTGGGAGTGAAGGGAAAAGAGAATTCATTTTCTTTTCCTCTCCCTCCAAAAACTCAAGACGTCAAGACGTGTGTTAACCGGTGCTTACTGTAGAATTTGATTTGCAATCTTTTATGAATGGACACCGAAGGATACATGAAAATTTGATCGTTTAAGGGGAATGTCCTCTCAGTACAAAACATTTTGCACCATGAATAAACAGTTCGAAATACAGCTGATTTTTCTAAAAAACTTTTTTGACGAATTTTGGTATTAGAATCGAGCTAATTAGAAATATCCGTCTTTTATAATTCACACAGTAGACAGCAACTCGTTAAAATTATCTAATTTTTCTATTCTTGTCAACGATCAATTGTTATGAGCGAAATATTGTCAATTCAAGGTTAGCTTCTACACCCTTCATTAATAGCAATATAGTCGGCTGTTTTGAGGAACGGCGTTCAGTGATAGACCATCCGTTCCGGTCAATTGGACACTTCCAGAACAATATTGGAGATAATTTTAAGGATGTATCTTAAGATGCAAGCACTGCTACCGCAAGACCACCAACAACAAAATTAGTCTTATTTGGGCTTCCATGTATTTGTGAATAATCACCGATAAAAAAATCTTGTAGCCTAGTGTTATTTATATATTTTATGTTCTCGTATTAAAAGTAAAGTTAAGTAAAAATTCATTTAAATATAAGAAATTTTGCAAGAAAAGTCTTAAATGTTTATTTCTTTTTTTTTCTTTTTTGAAGGACAAAAAGGAAAGTTATAAAAGTGAAGTTGGTTTTACACTATAAGGATTTGTTGTTAGGTGACACAAAGATAATTTTGTAATGAAGGTATTGTAATGGATTCGAGACATTGATGGGCACACTCTCAATTTTACACGTTTTTTGACTTTCAAATCTCAATTGATGTGATTGAGGCGACAATTTGGTGAAAGAATTGCGGGAATATTCGACCAGACATTATCCCAATGCTCGGCCGAATATTGTGAAAACAGTTAAATACTATTCTGAGTATAACACTCTGGCTACTATTGGTTTTGATCGATGCAGAATTCTCTCACTGGCATTCGCTTCATTTTAGGACAGGGTATTGAAAGTTGGCTTAATTCGCATTTTCCCCAAAAAAAGGATAATGGGAAAGCTAAGAAAAGTTCAAATCTTACTATGGCCACTGCTTTAAGTATTCAGGGTAATGAACATTATGATTTAATTAGTGAATACATATTTGTTAAAGGGCTTCTACTCTGGAAGGATCAGGGAATGAATTCTTGGCGCGACCAATCGGGCCTGGGGGAGCCGAATGGACTGCCGGGTATCGCGGACGCTGTGGCCGGTGCTTTGAAAATCATATTTGGAGTCGCTGCTGGGCAGGAGTAGGGTTTGCGTTAGGACCCTGGTAGGAATTATCACGTTCCACTGTATGATAGGCAGAATGGCGGTGAGGGTGGGATCTGACTTGTCGGATATGTGAGGGTTGTGTGAGGATCCGGAGAAGTTGGAGACAGTTGAGCACATTCTGTGCCACTATCCCAGGCTACAGGGCAGTAGATTTTTGGGCGAATTAGGGGATGTCTCGGGTTGTGGACTCGAGGGTCTGATAGGATTGGTAATGGGGATGATCTGGCTGCGCGAGAGGAGATTGGGTGCTGGGGCCGCACGTAGGGCGAACTGACTGAGTAAAATTTTTCTCGGGTTTGGTCGGAAAATGTATTTTCCTATCTATCCTTGAAATCTTTCTTATGCTTCCTCTCTGTACTTCACCTACTTTTCATATTTATATCTATATCTAGTACCAAATTTATATTTGTATTTTTAAAATAAGTTACGAATTTGGTGTAAACTTAATTTCTATTTTTATTGGTTTAAAAGATAGGTGAGGTAACAAGAAGTTCTGAAAAACTGGTTACTCTCTAAAAGGGCCGAATTTTAGAAAAGTGCCAGACAACTGTTCAGTTATGTTTCAAATGCACAATGACAAGTATTAGTTTTTTTAATTACCCCCTCAGATTTTAATTAAATATTGTATATCGTGCACTTCTGTAGGAAAATTCCTTTAAAGTGGGGAATTGTTTGTTCAAATCGGTTAACAAACAGAGGATTGTTCTCTTTTGCCTTTGCCGATTTGTATGTAGATAAGTCTTATCCGCAAATGTTGGGTGACGCGAGCAACGTTGATGCAGATAATATGAAAGCAATAGACAATAATTATTATTGCCGGATTTTTAATCATTGATTTAAAGTCTCCTGCAAATAATTTCTAATATAAACAAGTTAACAAATCTATCTAGGTCACAGAAAATGGCTCAATTAAAGATCAAATTCAAACGTAAATTTAATTTTAATTACATTAAATAAATTTATTTTAAGCATTAGTACCACCATGTTTAAAAAGGGTCTATTAAAATTTCCCTTTTCTTTGTTAATATTTGACAATAGACACATACACATTCAACTTAAATTTCAACCAGTCTCATGGGTAATCGTAATAATGTTAGAATTTAATTTTTAATTTAATAAGCAATTTCATAACAATTTAAAATTGTATGTAAATTTGTAGCCCACTCCAAACAACCATCTAACCATTCACCTGGTAAACGTTAAGATGAGCATTTTCATTTCAATGTCTTTCTGTTTGCTAAAGTCTGCTTAAAAGCCTGCTGTCTCTTTCATTTATTTGTTTTGTTGTTGTTATTTTAATCATTTAATAATAAGTAAAATTTTTATGTCTTAACATATGCAACATTTAATAAATGTCTATTAAAGCCTTAAAGTATGCTAAAATATACACACACACGTACACGTACATTTATCATTTCACTTAGAAGAAGAGTCAAATGTATGAATGAATGAATTTGTTACTTTTTTAATGTTTACAACATTTCAATGTCGTTTGAGTGTGTATGCATTGTAAAATGTGTGTGTGTGAATGTTTGTACGTTTTAATGTTATATTTACATAGTTAAAAACTACAGACAACAACAAATTGTTACATGAACTACAAAAACAATTTAAAGTCACTTTAATAAGATGTTAAATACAATTCACTCAAGCTTAACATTTGCTAACACTTTTGCTCTCGTTTTTTTATTTTTTTTCTCTCTAAGTGCAGTTTTACACTCTTTTATCTGCTGTTGTTCATTTTTGTAGCGTTGTTTCTCTCTAGCTCTTTTAAAAAAGCTAAGGTAAGAAAGGCAGCATTGGAAAGGGTGAGTATCGAAAGCAGAAACTAAAATGCACTCATTATCCTTGGCCTATACATTCATTTTCAACAGTAAATTTCCTTCTTAACATTTTCGTAGTGTTAAAGTTTTTTCCTCATGTTGTTGTTCTCTTCTTCTTGTTAATTTTGTTGATGTTGTTGTTTCGTGAACATTTTATTCATACATTCACTCTAAAACACTCATATGTATTACCTCTAGAAAGAAAAAAAAGGTACTTAAACTTATGATTTAACATCGCCAAGAGCAAGTTGTGTCCTTTTAACTATTTTGAGTAGATAGAAATGTACTTTGTTTAGGAAAAGTACTTTTTGGTTTTTTTAGACTGTCAAGGATCTGAGAAGAAATTATTATTTAAATAATATTTAAAATTAAATTTAGCATTAAGAATATTAAATGTTTTAGCAGTTTTTTTCTTAAAACTTTTAAAAGGAGCTTCTGGATTAATTTAAAGAAAAACCTCGTGTTGGATCTCTTAAGATATATACCAGGACCTTTGAAACTTTTAGAAGTTGAAGCAATGTCAGTGGTGGTCTATTAATTAAAAACGCGATAGAACCTGAAATATTGATTTTAGATCAACAAAAACTAAACAGATATACATACATATAAAAAATAGTCCAAATTGGCTATAATTTCATTTGGCTTAAAAAAAGTACGATATGTGAAAGTAATAGGAATAAAATTCGACAAACATAAAGGGTATTTTTCTAGAAACCGTCCGTACAAGAAGTGCTAACTAGTAGTTTTCTTAATAGTATGTCGTTAGCTAAAATGCAAAAAGACGTTACTAACAAAAAATTCAAAAACTAGTTTTTGATTGATTAATAACACTGTGCTCGAAATTAACACTTTTCTTTAGACAAGCTGGGCACTTGGCGTTTTAACATAATTTGTGTACGCTGAATCCAATGGTGATAACCGAATTTTTAGGTAAGCTCTTGTTTTCGAGATTACCGTTATTTCGAAATTGGAGGAGGTTGCACAACATATATTCGCGTAACTCAAAACGGTTTAGGCTCGTTTTCACAACTAACCGATAGCTAAAAGTATACTTTACCCGGCCTTGTAAAAAGTGTTCCATTATTTAAACTTTACTTTAACCTTAATTGAGCGATAAGGTAAATTAAGTTTCATCCTACCTGGTAAGTTAAAGTAAAGTTGCAATAATGGATCCTTCCTTTAGCTATTGGAAAGTTGTGAAAACAGGCCTTAGTCTATTGTAATTACTAAAAAAAATTCCGCAATAAAATTTCCTTTAAGAAAGGTAAAACTGTTTTCTAATATGCGCAGTCGTTTTAGAAACATACTGCCTATTCAACGATTTCGAACGTAGAAGTTCGCATAGAATTTTATATGGAAAATATTTTTAAAACCGAGTGTTTTTCATATTAATTTTCTATGTGAACGATAACGTTCGAAATCGCGGAACTGGCAGATAATTTTTTTTGGAAAAAAAATTATTTTTTTTTTATCAAAATTTCGAAATTTTTGTTTTTTTCAAAATTCATTAAAAAAATTGGAAAATGCAGCTAGCTAGGCTTCTAATTTTTTGCCGACCTATAAATAGTAACTTTTGATTTTATTCACAAAAGTCTTAAAAATTTAATTAATTTAAGAATTTCATAAAACGCAATATTTGTATTGGAGCCCCCCTAAGAAGTGGGATAAGGGACAAGTATGTCTCGAGAAAATGTTTAGGATAACAAATTAATTGAGGTCGGCCGTACAATATATCCCACTAGGGGCGACTCCTGGGCATTTATGGGACTTTTCTTTAAAATATTTCTGGTCTGCATTGAACATTTTGTATCGGAGCCCCCTTATGGAATGGAGATAGCGGGTAGGTATGTGAGAAATTATTGATTGAGATAAAAAATAAAACATTTGACCCACGTAGGGGCATCCTAGGCACTGCAGGGGCCAAATTTAAGAATTTCTTTAAACGTCCATATTTGTATGGTTAAAATTCTTAAATTTTGCCCTTGCAGCGCCTAGGATGCCCCTAGATAGGTAAAATGCATAGGTGACCCCACCTTATTTTTCATTATATATCTGCAAACAATTAGTAGCCTTGTTGCATTTTCTAATTTTGTATGAATTTTTAAAAAACTAAATTTTCAAAATTTTGATAAAAAAAAATTATTTTTTTTTCCAAAAAAAAATTATTTTTCTAAAACGCCTGTTCAGATTAGAAAAAGTGGGGGAGCGGGTGCTTTAAAACCATGGGAGATAAGGCCATGGTGGCTTTATTGCTTAATTGAATGGGAGATAAAGCCATAATGGCCATAATGCGAAGCCAAATTCCAATACTTTAGTGTTAATTGTTTTCGGGAAAAGACATTTTTTATTCTTGTGACGCACGCAGGAAAACTTTATTCAGCGAAGCCAACTGCCGCGTCCTACTGGAAGAGAAAACCTGTAATCACGGCCGCAGGCCGCCACGCAGAAAGGACAAATCATTACCTCTTAATTAAAAAATAAGAAAACTATTAATCAATGTAAATTGCAAAAGTTCTTCAAAACTGAAATGAGAGATAAAACCATTTTCTAATATTAATAATGTGAGCTAAGGCCATGATGGCTTTATCTCCCATTCAAATGAAAAAAAAAAAAAATAAAAGACATAGAGTCTTTTGAATGAGAGATAAAGCCATCATGGCCTTATCTCCCATGGTATTAAAGCACCCCCCCGAAAAAGTTTTACCTTTCTTAAAGGAAATTTTATTGCGGAATTTCGGTTTTTTAGTTGTTTCAATAAACTAAACCGTTTTTGAGTTACGAGAATATATGTTGTGCAGCCTCCTCCATTTTGAAATAACATTGTATCTCGAAAATAAGAGCTAACCTAACCTTTGGATTCAACGTACCCCAATTATGTTAAAACGCCATGTGCCCGGCTTGTTTAATTTTGCATCTGCACAGTGTAATTAATCTAATGGCGTTTTCTTTTCTGAGTAAAATTCTGCATTTATTCCGCCTTTTACATTTTTGTATGTTCTTTTCTGAAAAACGTGTTATTTTAAAAGTGTAAAGCGTTCTTTTCTGATGATGTTCCCTTTAAAATTAAAAAAATGCTACATGTTCAACACTCACTTTAATTAAAGGGGCATGAGTGCAGCACTAGATCAAGGCGAATTCAGTACAAGGTGGTGGCAAGTTTCCACCCGTAAACACTAAAATGCAATACAAAAAACATCTGTTTTTTCTGTTGGCTTTGGATTGTTGTAGTCTTGCCACCACCTGTAATTGAATTTACCTTGCGCTAATTGTACTTTATTGTTTTAAGCCGAAATTTATGTTCTTTTGTAAACGTAAAATATGAAACACTTCTTTTAAATTAGGGGAGAATTTAAAAATGTTGCCAATTCACATGTAACACTTATGCAACACTTTTTTTCAGAAAAGAAAAGGCCATAAATGTCTTAACAAAATTTCACACTTCTGCGATCAAAAACCACGCTTTTTTTAACAAAAAAAAATGTCAACAAAAATTTCATTTTTATTTTTTTTTATTTTTTATTAGTACAACAATATCCAAAAATGGAAGATTATTACCCAGACTAACTATCCATTAAATAAAAATATTGATTTTGTAGCTCTTAACATAAATAATGCGTTAAATTCATAAAAAGTTAAAAAAAATCCAAGTTTTTAAGGACACCCTAAATTTCCGTCTTAGGACAAGTGAGGTACACTCTAATTAGCAATTAAGGTAGACTCTACCCCGAAGCATTAAAAATCATTTGGCATTCATAGCTTGAAAATTAAATGACTATACGAAATAGTGCAAAAAAAGTACCTACGAAAGTTTCTTTCGTAAAAAGTAGCATGGATTTTCTTGAGTGTAATACTTTTTAAGAATCACAAGACTCTTGTGTAAAAAGTTTAGAAAACATTTAGAATTTTTTATGAAATTTTAAATATTCAGTGATTTTGTGTTTTGTTTTATCACACCTTCTACCACAAATCAATTTAGTTAACAACCATTTGCAAAAAAGTACCTAAATTATTTTGTGATACTTTAAAATATTATCCCTAAGCACTAAGTTTTGTAGCCGTTGGCTGGTTGTAGTTGAGTGCCAAGGCAAAATGTTCAAACACTTATAAACTTTTATATGTTTCCAGGAGTGTTTTGTATGTCGAAAGAAATATAAAAATTGTGTGTATGTATATGCATAGGCAATGGTCTAAGAAATAAGGACGAACAAAATCTCAATTCAGCTTTTTACGTACGAAAAAACTCAAGTCAAGTTTGGGTTACTTGACTAGAATTTCAAGCATGTAAAAGCAGGAGATGGCTTAGATGGTAGCCTAGTCTGAAAGACGTATTTTAAGCAATTGTTTTAAGCATTTTAAGCCATATCCAGGTTCGTAAATAGTTTTTTTTTCCTTTTGTTAAAAAGAGCTGAAGGCAGATTAAGATATTCTATATCAATCGCAAATACAAATTACTTCGCGAACTGCCAGAGAAAACTCCCTAAACAAACAGCTCCATAAGTGGGGTCAGTAATTTAACAAATGATCATCCTGATTAGTCATGTAGTATTTTGCCAAAATAAAAATTGATAAAATTTCATCTATAAATTTTTCCAGCCACTGAAAATGATTTAAATCGATTCATTATTGTGCCCATAAAAAAGTTTGCCCAAAATGGGCTTTAACCCTTAAAATTGCTATAAAAAATGTATAATGGTCTCTAACAAAAGACCAACAACACAAACAGCCTTTATGTAAACAAAAAACTCTTAACTGAAATTCAAGGGGAAAGGTCGAAATTGGACTATAGCCCCCATTTAAGCTCATTACCCAAGAGTTTTGTTTAACTTGCATTAATCTATTGAAATGCAACTTAAAAGTAAGTGCAAATAAATCCACCAAATTTTATTCGGATATGTCGATAACTGGGGATAGCTGTCCTATAGGCTCGAACCTGGGTTGAATTCTGATGAAAGAATGTGGTGATTCTTAAAACATGTAAATTCAATCCAGGTTCGAGCCCCAGCTAGGCTAAGAAAATTATCAATAAATTTTAATAATATTACAAGTTGTAAAATTCCTTCCTTCAGTAAAAATAATATAATGAAAATTTAATTTGAACAATAGTTCAACTAAAAATCACAATTGTTCTTAAAAATAGCTATGGCACAAGCTCTAATGTTTACATTTGTCTTCAAGTTTTATAAATAAAATGTCGACGAAAGTAGACAAAAAACATAATAAACCAATGTATTTAGGTTTTCAAGACAAAGTCTTGACAGAAAGAATACGAAAAAAACAGAGGAAAGGAAGCAACATGTAATAAAAAATTGAAAATAATTACAGTGCACTCGGGAAAACGTCAACACTCGTTTACGTCAACATCCCAAAACGTCAACCCTTTTTTTTTACATTGCCTACTCTAAAACGTCAACCCAACTATAAAGCTCTAAAACGTCAACTCTGAATAAAATAAAATTTCGAATTTAGCAGCAGTTAAAATACACACATTTGTACAGACACACATTTATTTTATGAAATCAATTCAGAAATTGGGGATCCACCTTGTAAGTAGAGTAAAAAAAATTACAACTGTATGTCTGTATTGTATTTTTATTTATGTTCAGTTGCTTTTTTGTGCAGACAATAAAACCAAGCGAAGCCGTCGAAATATTTAACAGGGCTTTGGATTGGGCTCAATGCGAGAATGTTGAGCAAAATGACTTAAATGTATTAAGACGTTTAAGAGAGAAGGCTCTCTTCCAAGTGTTGGATATAAAAAAAACAGCAGAAAAAAATAACAGATTTTTTTAAATGCATATGTGTGCATGTAAAATTAAAAATATGATCTCATTTAAAATGTATTCTTTTAGTTCCAGTTGTCTTCTATGGTTTTAGTCAGGTTGAATGCCTTTTATATTTCCTTTTTGAATTTGTTTATGTTTGGATTTAGTTTATAATTAATAAAAACGTTTAAAAGCACATTATCGATATGTTTTTTATATAAAAATTTTACATTCGTAAACGTCAACAATTTGTTAAACGTCAACACCCGCGGTTTTAATTAGTTGACGTTTTCCAGAGTGCACTGTATAACAGCAAATTTCGAACCTCCAGTACCACTGGATAAAGATTGAGGTTTGACTGTTGGCTGGCAGGCACCATAAGTGCCGGTTCACACAAGTCAAGTTTGACTCGTCAAGTCTTGAGTTTTTAGGAGAGAGGGGAAAATAAATGGCATTCTCTTTTCCCTTCTCTCCTAAAAACTCAAGACTTGGCTTGACTTGACTTGACTTGTGTGAACCGGCACTAAGTGTGCAGAGGTTAGAACTTAAAGAATTCTGATGAAAGAATGTGGTGATTCTTAAAACATGTAAATTCAATCCAGGTTCGAGCCCCAGCTAGGCCAAGAAAACTATCAATCAATTTTAATAAAATTACAAGTTGTAAATTTCCTTCCTTCAGTAAAAATAATTTAATGAAAATTAATTATTATGTTCACAAAATTTTTCCAGTATTGTTAGTAACGAACTGAACCGTTTAATGTCTCAGTACAAACTCAGCTAAACTAAACTTGTATGAGTTAGCCTTTATTTATAGTTCACAACCAAAAGAAGTAGTAGAGTAGTAGATTCAAGAACCTTCTAGTTGATTCCAAAACATTAAGTTCGAATTATTTTAAACAATAACAATTTAAACAAATTCGACATAATTTATAATTTACAAAATAACTTACAACTACAAAAATAATTCTAAGAAAAATCCAATTTTGGAAAAAAATTCAAATGCTTGGAGTATCTACAAGGGGTATTTTTTTAGAGGCATGATATATCTTTTTTATTTAATAAAACACAACAAATTCAATAGAATAACTAAAATGTTGGCTTTATTAGCTCACAAATTTTATGACGTTTAATGTTTTACAAAAATTTCTGGCATATGGCCTCCGCGACTGCTCCTTGTTTTGTCGGTCTTATTTTGTCAATTGTGCTTCGAAAGTTGCCTTCTGTATGAGCAGTCGTTACTGGTGGATCAGCATAGACCAGAGATTTGACGTACTCTCCAAAAAAGGGCAATTCTGCTTGTTTGCATACCTATTGAGCCAGAAATGAGCGTAGTCACTGAATATGGGTTGACGTTAAAACTCTGGTTCAACTTCTAGTTGGTTCTCAGCCCATTCACCGAACACAGGACGCAAGTGATGGCCCGCTGGCTTTAATTCTTGCACCAGTTGGATATAGATACTTTTTTTAATATTTCTTGTTGAAAATTACAATATGTATTCAAAGCTTAATCCTAATTATTATAATTTAGCCATAACCAATGTAACCTCTAATTAACTGCGTCCAAAAAAAAGCCTGCTTCGCTCAAAGTGTCGGTTCTTTTTAGCTTCTGGTGACGTTTGAACTGTCCCGAGTGAGAGATCTGATACAGATGTAGGTCAAGATTTTTACTGAAAAATTTTCAAGTAGTGGATGGTCAGAAACCTGGTTTCTAAGAACGGCGTCGGATCAATAAGTTGGAGTCCTCTGTCACACTATCGTATGCAGCGCCGATGGCTTCGTCTTTACGAACGGCACGGGCAAGATTTTGATGAATATTATCCAAAAGAGTACATGTGGTTATGAATCGATCTATAGTATTTTGTATTAGCTGGTCAGATTAACTTTTATACGCACGAAGAGCTCTTTAAGTTTAGCGAACACAGCGCAAATTAAAAAAAAAAAAATCCACAATTTGTAATCATTATTGTGGTGTAAGTCTTTGCAAGACGATTTGCCGAAAAAAATAAACACACTTTATTAGATTGACAGTTAGTTTTACAGTTATCTCTATCGAAAGTTCTTTACGTTAAAAAACTCCTTATATAAAGGGTAATGATTCAATAAAATGTCTTAAGGATAAATGTCTAACCTACTTACTAATACCCAAGGCCAATTATTGGGCCAAGGACTTTACTCTTACTTTAATACAACTTTTAAAACGATGCCTCTCCCGTGTGCTATTTGGTGAGTGCGCTAGTCTATGAGTTCGAAGGTTGCAGGTTCGATTCCTGTTGTTTTACTAAAACGGGATAAAGATCTACGTTAGCATTGTGTGGTAAAATATATTTAAATATAATCAGTATTGTGGTTATTTTTGTTGAACTGTTCTATGGTTTTTAATCCAAATAACCACAATACTGATTATTGTTAAAAAGTTAAGGCACGAGCTCTATGTTTACATTTGTCCTTCAAGTTGTGTTGAAAAAGGTCAACAAGAAAAGAAAAGACAAACAAAAATAAAAAAATAAATAAATGTACTTTGGAAGAATTCTTGACAAAAGGTGCGAAAAACGGAAGCAAGGAAGAACATGTAAATCAATTAAAAATATATAATCATTAAAAAAAAGCATATTTAGATCTACCAAGTGTTAAATACAATTTGGTTTAAAGATTGATGTCAGCAGTCGTCGATGGCTGCGAGTGTAAAACGGCAAACCCATCTGAAGAGATTGAGTGGCTGCGATTGAAACATGTAAGGGTAACCTGTCCGTAAAAACGCCTGGGTTCGAGCCTCAGGTCAGTCAAGAATAAAAAATAATCAATAAATTTTAATAAATTTCATGTTGTAAAATAGCTTTCTTCATAAAAATAATTTAATGAAAATTAAATTTTATGAACTTTAGCCTAATTAAATATCCAAATATATTTGAAAATAATTATACGCTCACCATCATAGTGACAAGGGAATTATGCATTTGTGCTAATGTGCTAAACACCAAAAAATATTGGTACAAGACCCATTTTTTGGTAACCAGATCGTCTCAGAATCATTTTTAATCGCACGTCGTAATTTTGGAAATAATTAATTGTAATTTGTGTGTGGGTTTTAGCCGGCATCAGGACAGAGCCTATTAAAGACGGTCTTTGTGTACTCTAACCATCTTATAATGTTGGTATTTTGTTTAAATGTGAATTTAACATCTTTTATTGCTATATTATTCTTTTACCTAATTTTATTGGAATTGGTCCATATTAACCCATGGCTCCCATACAAATAAAATGGAGTAACAAATTATCCCGCTGTGGCCATTGCCATGATACGACCAGCTATGCCCGGCGCCCAGAGAACCGTTAAAATTTGGCCCACCCCTTTGAAATGTATTCTTAAGGGTAGATATGAGTATGTGTTTGTTTGTATGCGTGTGGTTTTGTTTAAACAGTAGCAGTATTTGCATGTTGCGTGTTTCTGCTGTATTAAGCTCTATTGCGGGAAATTAATACTCAAAATGTTGATATTAAAACCAACTATTACAAGTAGTTTAGTTTTCCGTCTTTTCCGTCTTTTCAATCTTTCCTTGTTTTGAATGCTGTTTTTTTTGCTTATTTTTTTCTGTTATTTAAACTGGTTCTTGTTATTTTTGTTGTTAGATAGAAGCGATGAAGGGCAGGCAATGTTGATGATTGGAAATTTCAAATGCCGCTAAACGCTGTTGCTATTAAGCATACGCAAAATAAGCAAACATTCAATGAATTCTTTAAGGGTTGCTTCGATTTCTTCCAGATAATGTTTATTTCATTGTGATGGGTTAGTTAAAGGGGAAAATGGATTTATTCTGAAAGGTCATGTGTATGCACATCTAATTTTGTTGAGAATTATCTTACATTGTGATACTTATTGAATATTGTCAGTCTTGACATTAGAAAATAATAATTTTATGAATAAGCCTGGTATGTTTGTGGATTATATCATAGAGAGAGAGAGAGCAACGTTTTTGGATATTATTATTAAGAAAAACAATTTGGAATTTGTTTCACTTACGTTCAATATTCTTTGTATTGAACCACTAGAACTATAAAATAATCTATAAATACTAGGTTAATTAAAATGTATAGCCCCTTTTCAATAATAGTGTATTAAGTAACAAAAATTTTTTTGCATTTATCATTACCTTTGTCACAAATTTAGCCCCACTAGATCCTCTTGAGTGGTATGCGAGACGTACAGTTGGGTTCTTTAAATAACTCCTTATGACAGAAAAAATTCTAAGTTAAAAAATTTCGCTAAAACCAAAAATTTTTTAAGGTGAAACAATTCTCGAAATTTTGAAACATCGGCAAGGGATAAAAACGCTAAAATACAACAACAAAAGCGATTGAACGTGTGTAAAGCCTTGGTTTTGTCATCTTGGGCCATGGTTACCCTACTAGCTCATATCATTTCCCTAGGGTGCGTTCTCAACCCTTTGGTTGACGCTGGCTCTTAGCCAGAACAAAAATAAACTCAAACAAAAAAAAAACTCCACAACATATTACATGCACTTACTAAACCTGGAATACCAATTCATATTGAGGTAGATGTTGACCTCCAATGGCCCATTTCCTAACCATGGCCGTGATATCTCCATATACTTTTCTCAAAGGACCCTGCCTGCCTGCCTGCCTTACGTCGTCCTTTCTATATCAACAATCCCCAAAAAATAATAACTACTCAGATTTTCTAATTTCTTAAACTTTTAAATAAGGAGCCCTCAACATGTAGCCAGACCGGAGCCGTCTCTCCGGGTGTTACTGATTCCCTTGGTGCCAGATAGGGTCTCTGGTCAACAAAGGGCCTGTAAGAAAAGCTAAACTCACTGTTTATTGTTGTTGTTTTTGTTTAAGCTTTGATATTGTTACATGTAAAATAATTCTTATTCGTTTTATTTGTAAAATATCTTTAGTTTTTCTAAAATCTTTGGCCTAAGCAACCAGTGAAATGCGAATAAGAATAGCTTGTCCCATCAACTATAAATTTCATTTTATCAATAGTAAAAGGTGGACTATTTTTTTAAAGTTTTTCTGCATATTCCTGGGGGTAAGAACATGACCAATTAAAAATTTGGCTGAAGTTCACTTAACGAGGTGTACGAAAAAAAAAATATAAAAATATGCCACCCTATTCAAAATAAAAAAAGAAAAAAGCCGAAATTAAAATTTTAAGGGGGCTGAGGCCAAAAAACTGCCCCGCCAACTTAGTGATATGTGTGGATAATATTCTAATTAAAGCAATTGGAACTTAACACAATTATAAAAATCTATATAATAGCATAATCACTAATATTTAAACTAATATTACAAAAAAAAAAATGCAGCACAAAATGAAAAATATATAATATATATTATAAAAAATTTGAGCACTCCCAATTTTTATAATTTTAGAAAATTAAAAATCATCGTCGAAATACGAAAATCCCTGAAATAGAAACAACTACAAAATAAACATATAAAATAATTTTGTAGCAAAAGACAGAATTACACAATAATATTTTATTAAAGCACTTAAAAATCATCAAAATAGAAAAGTCGATAAAATTAAAAAAAATCACTTAAATGAAAAAATATGCGGCAAAAAACATAATAATATTAATAACAACAAATTTCTTTAGAAAAATAAAAAAAATCGTTAAAATAAGAAAGCCGCTAAAAAGAAAATAACAACAAAATAAAAACGCAAAACAATGGTAGCAAGAATACAAAAAAATATTTCAATTAAATCAATTGGAAATTAACACAATTATAAAAATCGACAAAATAGCAAAATCGCTAAAATTTAGAAAATTACCAAAATAAAAAATGGAGCAAAAAAATTATAAGAATATAAAACGTACTATAAAATATTGCAACACTCTCAATTTTTAAAATATTAGAAAATTAAAAAATCCACGTCAAAATATGAAAAATGCTAAAATGGAATCAACAACGAAAGAAACATATAAAATAATTTTGCAGCAAAAGGCAGAATTACATAAAAATATTTTATTAAGGCTCTTAAAAAACTACAAAATTTAAAAACCTTAAAAATAGCAAAGACGTTTAAATTAAAAAAAATCACCAAAATTAAAAAATATGCTTCAAAAAATACAAAAAACATAATATTATTAATAACAACAAAGCTCCCAATTTCTGTTACTTTAGAAAATTAAAAAAAAAATGTCAAAATAAATTAAAATCACAACAAAATAAATATTTAAATTACAGTATTTGGAAATCGCCAAAAAAAAAAAAATTCATCAAAATAAAAAACACAGAAAAAAATTTTCTAAAATTCAAAAACCATCGTCAATATACAAACAAAATAGCGCCGCAAAAAACAATGATTTAACAACAGAAAATTATCAAAGTTTGAAAAATCTTTCACAAGAACAATAATGTAAAAGATAGAAACTTTACTTTTTATTAAAACCAAATGCCTTAATATAGGCTGCAGTTTTTGTCTGTAATTTTTCTTTCTTATGATTCGAATTTACAATCTACGATCTGTAATAGCAAATATTCAAAGGTTTTAATAGGCACATTTTTTTCCTTCTTACTGGCTGAACTTAATATGAGTGAAAATTCTCAAAATTTTATAATGTTTTATTTCAATTTCACTCAATTACTGTACAGTTTGAGTTTAAATTTAGAACAAATGGTAAAACGTGTCAACAGTTTCTTAACATCCATTATTGATAAACTTGTTAAAAGTTATTTAAATTAAAAAAGCTTTTTTTCATTTCTTCTTATTACTTTGCAGAAATTGTAGATAACTAGGAAAAAGCTTTCTCGTTTTTAAAATTCAAAAAATCAGCTGCTTGTAACCGCCAAACACATACACAAACACATCTAACGAAGAAGCACTTTTTTGCACATCTCGATTGTGCGTTCTGCACACACAGGATACAGGAATTTAAAATTAAAGCTGCACAATACAAAAGCAACTACAAGTTGAACAAAAAAAGGGAAAACTCTAACAACAATTTTCTTACACACCAACACAACATTGGTAATGATGATGGAGAGTGTGTATGTTTGTGAGTTTTATATGTGTAAAAATATGTGTGTGTGAGTCTGTATGTGTCTTTTTTAGGTAGAAAGAATTTGAATGAGCAGCTTTGAATACATACACATAAACTTAAGTTTATGTATTTGCCAGTGTGTTTGTGTGTATACCGAAAGAAAAGTAACTACAACAACAAGACTAACAAAAGGGAAAAATAAATAAAAAAAAACACTCTCCTACACAACAATTGAATATAACAAGCATCCATGGTCCATGGTCGTATGAAAATCATCATAGAGCGCATAACGTCGCAAGGGTACAACGAGCTCGGACGCATTTATTTGAAACGCTAGCGGTTTGTTTTCAAAGATGATAACGTGGTAGTGATTAAAACAACAAAAAAAAAAATTATATAGAAAATATACACAGAAAAAGTTGTTGAATCTTGTATTTCAAACGAAGAAAAAAAAAGAAATAAAATTGTAATATACACATAAATATTAAGGCAAAAAGAAAAATGAAATTAAAAAAGTGAAATTTTTCAAAAAATTTTGTTTCAATTGTAAGAAAAATCTTGTAAATTTTTGTTTTAAATAAATCTGAAAGCCAATTTAAGTTAATTAAATTTCATATCTTGTATTTTAAAAAAGAAATAAGTTTCTGGTTTTAAAAAGTGTGTATTTATTAGTGAGTTTTTTTTAATTAAAATTAAATCTTCGAAAAAAAAAGATCTTAAAAATTTAATTTTAAACTATTTTAATAAAAAGGAAAGGAATAGAATTAAATCTTAGTCAAAATTTAAAAAAAATCCAAAATCTTTTTGCAAATCCAAAAGTATGAAAGTGTATTTCTGCTTCTATGAGTGCCCGTGTTTGCATCAACAGTAATTTCCAAAAAAACAACATCATCACCAACAAGAAAATTTTCTAAAGCAGCTTTTAAGGCGCAAACTATGTATGTGTTATAAAAAAAGCAGCATTTTTGTACATTTCCACACATTTTTTTCTACAAAATTATTTTTTCTCCCAGAATTTTCAATAAATAACGTAGGTGTCGCTTTTCTCTACATTCTTATGAAAGAAAATAAAATTAAAAATAAATACTTATAAATTTCTGTGTGTATTCTGCTAATATTTATTTAACTCAGTCAAACAGACAGACAGAGAAATACATACATAAAATATTTATTTTGTTGTTGCTAAAATATAATTTTTATCTATTTTTCTTTTAGATAAAGAAAAAAATAACAAAAAGATGTGATTTTTTCTTCTATCTTCTTTTAGTAAAATGCAAGCGACAGAAGAAAATTAAAAAAAATAGCAACAGAAATCCTTCAATTTAATATTTGTTGTTGAGAGTTGGCTGTGGTAAAACTATGTATAAATATTTTAGATATTGTGTACCTATTAAGAGGCAACAGTTTTTATTGAGCAAGCAAAAACAACAATATTGATATTAAGTGAAGAAAACAATGAAACAATCTTGTTAAAATTCAAAAATTGGTTTTTGTTTTAAATGTTAAAGGCTATAAACAAATTTATTCGTAATTTTTCCCTATCTAAAATAAGCTAAAATTATAAAAAAATAATATAAAAACAGGCAACAGCTTTTTAAATTTCTGTTGTTATAGGATATAAAAGTGTTATTGTTTTTCGTTAAATGTAACAAAAATTAACAAATTCTCATGAAATTGTATTCAAGACTCATACGAAAAATTTTTAATCTTTTTTCCAAGACTCATACGAACAATTTTAAATCCTTTTTTTCAAGACCCATACGAAAAATTTAAAATCCTTTTTTTGTTATGAAAAATGCGGTAATATTTATATTCTTAAGGTAAAAAGACAAATCTCTAAAATTAGGCAAATGAAAAATAAATGTACATAAAATTATGGAATTTTTTTTAAACCTTTTTGAGAAAATAAAACAAAACAACGAATGATATTATTGTTTTTGCTTAGATACAACAAAAATTAACCAAATTGTATGAAATTTTAAGCCAAGTAGTAAATTGAATTGAAGTGGGCAACATAATTTTAAATATATACAAATCTAAAAAATGTTTAAAAAAAATTTGTTGTATAACAATTGATTTTAAACATTAGAAAAATAGAACAATTTTTGATCTACAGGGGTGTTCTGGAAAAAAACGAACGAATTTTGGAACTCATTTTAATAGAGAAATATTTGTATTATATTTGGCATAAAATTCATTAATACAGAAATGTTATTAAAAAACGGCGTTTAAAATGCTTGCGTTTTCGATTTCCAGACCACCGTATCAGGACTGTAGTATAAAATGTTACCTTAGGGAAGGCAACAGTTTTTTTTAAACTTTCTATGTATTTTGCTTTTATTAGGATCTTTTAAAATAGGTAAAGTGGCTAAAAGTAGGCAACAGTTTTTTTTTTAAATAAATTTTAAATATAAAAAAAGCTACAAATAAAAATTTATATATTTGAATATAAAAAGCCTCTTTTGTTTAAATTGTATACATTCTCTATTTTCCTGTCATGAAAAAAGAGAAATCGTATAAAAATGTTGTCTACTATTAGGCAATAGTTTTTAAAGTTTTTTAAACAAAAAAATGTTTGTGTTCATTAAAAAGCAATCTGTCTTTTACATTAAATTAAAAAATAAAAATGGATGTATATTAAAAAAACACAATTAATTAAATTATGTGTTTCAAGACAGGCAACAAAATGAAAATATTAGAAAAAATGCAAATCTTTTAAAAAATCAAAAGATAATTATGACATTTAAAAATGTCTGATTTAAAGAATGTATTGTTTTCAAAGTGGCAACAGTTTTTAACCAGAATTTATGATAGTTAACATTTGTATAAAAAAACATTACAAAATAAGTCCATGTTTGTACAACAGAATAAAAAACCTGGATGCAGGCAATTATTTTAAGTGATTAAAACATTATAAGCTGTTTGAGTTTCGATTAAATATCAAGCTAGGACATTTTTAATGCAGTAATTTTCAAACTAGTCTTAGGCCCGTTTTCACAACTTACCGATAGCTTAAAGTAGACGTTAACCAGCCTTACAAAAAGTTTTCCATTACTAAAATTTTACTTTAACCTAAAGTAAGCGATTAAGTAAATTAAGGTTCATCTTACCTGGTAGGTAAAAGTAAAGTTGTAATAAAGGAACACTTTTTATACGGCCGATAAAATCCTAGCTATCGGAATTTATAACCTTAAAGTATGCAACAGTTTTTAAATTCTGCAAGTTTCCGAAAATGTTCATTGAGATTATTTAGGATCTTTTATATTATGTATAGTTATAAAATTATTTGGTGAAAAAATACCTTAATTTGATATATATTTCCTAAGAGTATGCTACAGCTTTGAAACTTAATACTTTAAAATAACATATATTTTGCAATTAAAAAAATTCTTAAATACTAAACAAAATTAAACAAATATATGTCAAAACACTATAGTAGCTTTTAAAGGGATTATATAATTCGGATTATCCAGAGTCTTTAACATTATGCAGAATAATAAAAGTAATTGGGCATAAACGACCTGCTTGGAAAACAAATAAAAATCAATTTTTTTTATTTATTACCTAAAAGTATGCAACAGATTTATATTTAAGCAAACTTTCAATAAAAAAAAGTCGTTCGGAATAAGGTAATGGCTGGAAATCTAGAGAAGGGTAACGTTTCCATATTAGGTACAAGCATCTTAGCTTGTCAATACCAAATGTGGGCGGTATTGGAGAAGTGGACGTGTCACCTCGCGTATACACCAATTATAGATTTATGTAAATGTGGAGAACGGCAAGAGCCAACATCCGACAAAATATGGGCGGCGATGGAGAAGTGGGCGTTGTTAAAAATGGATTTATTTATATCTATAGAATGGTATTTGGCACCATGGAGATTTAAGATTCGGCATAGCCGAATATAACACTCTAAATTGTTTTTGGTTCAATCCCTATTGTACACTTTTAACTTTTCACATAAATGTCTTTCTATTATTTATATAATATTCTATATGATAACATTACATCGTAATCTTTTAAGATTTTCAGGCAAAACACAATGTTAAAAACACATTTACATATTCGCATTAAGCGTATATGGATCATACGCCTATAAGTATGCAAAAGATTTGTTAAGCTTTAAAGAAAAAGCAGAGAAACTAAAACCATTCAATGTCTTATCGAATATTTAATTATTTAGGTTATTTATTCTTTCTGTTAATAGCCAAAGGTTTTTGTGAGAATTATAAATAATTGAGGAAAAGAATCTTAACAATTTTCTTTAAGAGTTTTTGTTAACTGTTTGTGGCTTTTACATTTTTTTAACTTGATTGTATAATATATAGTCGTTTCTCTTTACTTTCTTAGTGTTTTCCCTTCTCTAAAATTATCATTTTTTATATTTTAATAATGCATTTTTTTTTGTTTGCTGTTAAACAAACTGTTGTCTACTTTTGTGGTTAACAAAGTGCTTACGTACACTTGTATCTAATCTTTTAACATGTGTTTTTCTTTTGTAAGCAAGGGAAAGATTACGTTGGGGAAAATTTTAGACTTAAAAGAAAAGTTTTTTTAATCTACAAAAAGAAAAAACCAAATCTATAAATTAAAAAGGCTATTCAGTTAAAATGTGAAAAATGTTGCCTATCTTAAGGGTTAATTAAAAATAGAAAAAAGGAAAACTAAAAAGTTTTGTTTTTAACTTAAATAGGTTGATATGAAATCTCAATAACTAAAGCTGTCCAAACAAAAATATTAAATTCGAATACACAAGCTGCCACAATAAGTTTGGTAGCAAAAAGTATTTTCTGAAAAAAAGCAAATGCCCTATTAATGAATGAAAATTCTCTTCCTATTTTTCTTTTAACCTAAGCAACCGTGAAAATTTTAGTGTTTACGACCAAATAAAAGCTCCCAAATTCCAAATTTTCGTTCTAATTTCGAAGCGTTAAATGTTCCAATTACTTAGAATACTAATTTGTGAGCGTCTCCTGTATTGTTTATGTAAAGAAATAACTGTAAATAAACTTGTCTTTTATAATCGCCAATACTGTGCAGTTCTTGTTTACATTATAATACACTACTTCTTTGATTAGAATCTTAAATTAACAATATTTATTTTTGCTTTAACCACACTATTTGACTTATAATTGATTCCCCTTCTAAAAAAAATTTTAATTTTATAAATAACACTTTCTGAAATCTCCACTGGAGTGAGAATTGCCTTAAAAATTATGCTTGGTTGTCTAAAAATATACTTTAGCCGTTATTTAAGTCTTTATTCTTATAAAAATCATAAACAAGTCAAAAAGTAAAGCATAACCCTTAGCATATACTTTATTTAATTAATTACAAAAAACTAATTTTGGATTTTTTTGTAAAATAAAATAATCCTAACAAATAAAACTAGTAAAAAAAAAGGAAGAGCAAATCCATTTTTATGTGATTTTTATTGGCTTCATCGTGCTGAATCCAAATCTATCCACACATTGATTCTGTCACGTCTTGTTTTTTAGATTTTCCTTTTTAAATAACATCTCAAAATAAAAAAATATGTATGAATTCTACATATGGGCACTTCCACAGAAAAGCTCTCTTTTTTCGCATATGCCAAAAACAGCAATGAAGGTTTACATGCAGTTTTCTAAAAATATACCCAATCGAATTATGTTGTATTTTTTGAAAGTTTATGAATTAACTTAAAAGTTAATAGAATTTAAATAAGAGTAAAAATAATTTTTTGTGCCACATGCGCCAGTTTTCTAAATTTTTATTAAAAAAAGTAGATTTTTCTGCTGCTTTCGTATACTAAATGCTGTGCATTTAGTTATTGGCATTTTATTTTGCATTTGCTTTAACCAATTTTTTATACCCACACCACAATAGTGCAGAGGGTATTATGCATGTGTTCCTTAAAATATTGGTCCTAGACCCACCTTTAAGTATACCGATCGACTCAGAATCACCTTCTAAGTCGAACTAACGATGTCCGTCTGGCTGGCTGGCTGGCTGCGCAAAGTACAGGTCGCAATTTTGGAGAAAATTTGGGACATAGGTTCTTATTGGCACAAGGACCAATCCTTTTAAAAATAGGCCGAATCGTAGGATCACGAGGGGGAAATTTCTGCCTCTCAGAAACTATCAAACCGATGTTAATGAAATTTATAATTATAGGTTAATCTATATTAATATGGACACATAAGCATGATATGTTTTTAAATACTGTGCTGTAGGGTATCTTATGGTTAAGCTTGACCGACTATACTTTCTTACTTGTTTCTTATGGCAATGAAGTTAAGCACTGGTAAAATTTATTTTCTACTATTTTTCTTACGGCAATTAAAAAAAGCAAGAGTGAAAGTTAGTTCAAGCATGAGGCAAACAGTGGCGTATAGAGCACAACAATACTTAATAAACTTTAAATAGATAATGCTTAATAAACAGAAACCTAATACAGGTTTTGTATTGAGAAAGGAGGCATTCAAAATATATATGCCCCATGCCTAACTCAATTGTTTTTTAAAAATGGTCGGTAGATCAAACCAATAATAAGCTGACGTAGTTGTGTTTTAAACCGAAATATAATACAAGTACACATATTAAATATAAAAATCTTTAATAAACAATTTAAAATGCATGATAAAATGATAAAAAGAGACTTTTATGTGGAAATGCCCATATATATTGTTTTGCTTATATTTTATTGTTGACCAGTGTAATAAAATTATACATTAGAGGTTTGAGTATTTAGTTTTGTTTATACACTTGGTATATCTTGTTTGTTTACTTAATATAATTATGGTCAATATTTATTTACAATTTTATATTAAATATTAAGGTGATTCCCAATGAGTATCTTAAAGTTTCACGGTCTAATTCATAAAAATTTCTTGTTTCAGCTTTAATGCTTACAATAGTTATCAAACACTTTTTGTTTTATAAACTATTAATAAAAAATCTGATTTATAAACGCTTAATAGCAGTGGATTAACAATTAAACGTTTATAATACTTTTGTATTTTTATGTTGCCAACAATATGTTATTTTTATTGTAATTTTTGTAATAGTGATGCATACAACTAGGGATAAAACGATACAACGAACGAATTTTAAGTGAATTTCTGTTTTGTTTTCAATTTTAAATTAATTTCTGTTTTTTAGAACGTAATATTTTAAATAATTTTATGTTTTTTTTTAAATAAAATATATACTATTGAAATAGAAGCGAAATATGTATGTAAATAATTTAATAGCAATATCAAATTTTTACTGCTTATGTTTAATGAATAATTTAACCAATTTTTATTAAACATTACGCAGATGTTTTGAAAATAAATCCTCCTAGGTTTTAACAAAACATTTTAAGCCCCATAGCTGCCAAAATATTTTAGGTTCAGAGTCGTCAGAGTTTTCAGGTTTTTTCACCCTTGACGTCAAAATATTCAACTTAAGTCTAGAAATTTAAAAGGTTATTACGTAACCCTTGCGTTGAAAATTTATTCATATAAAATTTTTTGAAAATGCGTTGAAATTTTATTCATATTGTTTATAAAAATTTTTCAAGGAAGTAGAATAAAGTCCTTTTCAAAATAACACCATTAATTTTTTACAGGTAAAAAAAAATAGCCACATTTAAGACCCTTTTTTTTAAATTAGTTTTTATAAGGAAGGTACGATTAAGATTATTTTAATATGTAAATAAGAACATAATTCTGTGGCAAGAAGGAAAAAGTGCTTAAGTCTATTTTTTAAGTTTTTAAGGTGATTTTTGAATATTTACTCCTGTTAATATAATCATCACTTATCTGCGGCAATATTTTTGTAAAGTTTTTGTTCCTAAAAATTTCTTATGTCACAGATCGGAAGTAAACTCAAGTTTTTATTCCAAATATTAATACCCATTGAAAAAAGATATGTACTTGAAGAGTAATTTTTCTATAACTTCCTGAAAAGTCTTACAAAACAATTGAAACTTTACCCGTGTGTAATTTTGATTGTGAAGATCTCAAGGGTACCATTGTTTCTAGTTGTTCTTATATGTGTTCTTTTGAATACATATGAAGATCTAAAAAACTCAAATTTAGGTTAAGTCATACTTAAGTTTTACCCAAAAAGCTAAAAAAGTTTATGCACTGCTTTAAACTTGCATCGAATGAGTTGTTAAAAATGTTTCGTTGACTACATCTAATCAACTTTGCATTTACTTTTAAAATTTTTCGATAGTATCGATAGTGATAAAAACTATCGATAGTCCGCCAAAAATTAAACTATCGATACTATCGATTGTTTTGCAGCTCTAGAAATCGTTGCTGTCAAACCCCGAAGCAACGTTTAACAGAGTTTCTAGTGCCTTTCTGTGCAGCATTATACTTGTTCTCTTTTTCATTCTGTAGTTTGGATAGTGGGGTGAATAAATAAGTCTGCCGTTTATATCCTGAGTCTCCCAACAATATACCTTTGAACTCTCCGCTTTCAAGTTTGATAGATGACTTATATAAAATACAGCAGTCATGAGTGGTAAAAAAATATTAATCATGTATTTCTGAAGTATAATTTACCTGAACATTCAGGATGTAGTAACGACGGTATTTTTGATACGTATGTGCGTACCAATAACGTCTGGGAAATTTTTAAATGTCTTAAATTCTATCATTAGGATTGCTTCCTCTATATAAGATGAAGGCATTTAAATTTGTTCTATTGCCAGCTAAGGCACGAGCCACTCTGACTTAAATTCTACACACTGTTGCTTGAGAGAACCCATAAAGATCGGCCGCATTTTAATTAGTTTATAAAATTATAAATTTAATTTCGTCAAGTGGTCTCTGGTAGACACATTTTTACAAAAATTTAGTTTTAAATCAATTCTATATATGTTATAATAATGGTTATAACGAATTTTAGTTTCAACAGAAACCATATCTCGCGACCCACTTTATTTTTAACAAAAAATCTGTGGAGCAGTTTATATCTAAAATTAATTCAAACATTAGTTATCGTTTTTCTAGAAATACAAATTTTATGCGTATTAAACTTTTTTATTAAAATAAATAAGAAGAAAAAATGTTAAATTTTTTGTGCAATTATTAAATTTTTTTTAACAAACATTGAAAAGTAATTTTATTAAACGCTTAAAGTAGGGTAAAGGCTACAATAAATATATTAAATTTATGAAACGTTTATTAAACGTTTAATAGGCTATTAAACATTTATAAATACTCTTTTTTCGACTTTTGCTTATTAATGACTTATAAAGCTGCAATGATGTGTTTATGAATTAGACTGTTAATGTGGCAACATTGTGGCATCTTAAAATTTTTATTGTGTGTAATATAAAACACATTATTAAAATAAAACAAATTTTCAAATCAGATATTAATTATTCAAAATATTTATCAAATTAACCTTTGCTTTACAGAATGCCTAAAGACTGCGGAAACTACAAGTTATTTTTTTTTATACCATCACCATATTGCCATATTGAAAATGACAGGCTTTTCAGACTTTCAAATTTGGTATTAAATTAAATTTACACACAAAAAAAAAAAAACAACAAACTAGCCAGCCCATATTAAGGAATAAAAATTGAATTTTCGTTTAAAAAATTTATATTGATGTTTTTGTTTTCAAGTTCTAGTTTATTTTTTTATCGTTTTTTTAATGTAAATTCCCAAGCAAAAATTTGTATTAACCTCATACGTTCCTTAAAATAACTTGCTGGAAAGTTCTTCGGGTGAGAAATCACCGATACTGCTTAATTAATGAAAATATACAGGGGGTTTTCCTTTATTGAAGGTGTTTTTATTTTTTTTTAGTCAAAATAATATTTAATAGGAAAACAATAAACAATAAACTAAAATCAAATAATATTCAATCGGATGTAGGAAGCTTACATGTTTTTATAAATGGGTGAAATTTCTCCAGAGGGACTTTTTCGTAATTCTTTTAATAATCTTTAAACGTTTAGATATACCAAAATAAAACTTAATCTTAATAATGCAAAATATAAATTTAAGAAATTATTCGCATTGAGATCGGCTGTGAAATTTCACCCGAAAACCGTATAAGGGTTAAAACCAGGGCTGTGGAGTCGGAGTTGAAGAGTCGGAGTTGATGTTTTTGTGCCGGAGTCGGAGTCGTAGTACCCACAAAAACTCGCGACTCCGACTCCAAAGTTTTTCGGCATAAAAAATTAAAAAAAAAACTTCCAAAATAAAAATTATCTTCTTAAAACACATTTAAAATTTAAATAAATGGTTTATGAATACTGCTCTTATGTGCTGTTTCCAAATGACAGGCGATGGACTGAGTGATTTTCATATACAGGGGTGTGCTGGAAATCGTAAACGTAAAACGCAAGAATTTTAAAAGTCGTTTTTAAATAAGATTTTTGTAATAAAAGAATTTTATGACATATTTAACAAATATTTTCCTATTAAACAGGATTTTAAACCAAAAATTATAAGAATTAGGTTTAAAGTTTATTAAAAACAACTTCCAAATTCTTGCGTTTTGCGTTTGCGATTTCCAGCACACCCCTGATAAACTTTGCTACATAATCAATCGCCTGTCATTTGGAAACAGCACATTAATATTTGCGTACGGTAATTGCTTCTCAAAAACTCTAGTTTTTAGAAGGCCGTACGGTAATGAAAAAATAAAAGTTAACATCACTGAGTCTCATACACATTTAGCATCAAGATTATAGTAGGGGTCGGAGTCGGACTTAAAAAATTTCAGCATTTGTAGTCGGAGTTAGTACTTTTTTTGGACGACTCCACAGCCCTGGTTAAAACAAATAGAATCTGGGAATTTATTTCTCATGGTGAATAACATTTATTATATACATTTTTATATTAATTCGAATGTGTATTCTAAGTCGAATTAAAATTTAGAAAGAATTAATACTTTAATAGTCTTACTCCTTCAGTATTTTCCAGGAATTTTTTCTATGCAATATTAGAATTTTTGTTTGTATATTTCTGTTACAAGGCTTACTTTAGCTATCCTCTGTATTTTTATTTAAAAAACAGGCAGTAAGACATATTTTAAAAAGGTATTGTGAACACCCTTAATAATATCTACAATAAAATAATCACCATAATAAAAATTCTAAAGTATACTTCTAAGTTGTTTGTCCTTTGATTGAAGAAAGCAAATAAAACCTTAAAAATAGTCTTAAAAAACTTTAATCTGTACATATTTTTAGTTTTCGGGACAATTGCCTAACATAAGGCGTCTTTATACCCAGATCACAATAGTGTTAAGGTTGTTATTATATTAAAATATTGGATCTGCCCATTTTTTTTGGTATACCGATTGACTGGGAATCATTTTCTGAGTCGATTTTACGATGTCCGTCCATCCGTCCCTCCGGCTGGCTGGTTGTCTGTCTGCCCATAAATACGTTTTAATTATCATATGCAGAAAGCCTTTCAGAAATGGTAAGAATCGATCAATTATTTTACATAGCCCCCATTTAAACTTCTTTCCGGAATATATATTATGTTATAACCATTAATCATTCATTTATCTTGGTATTTGAAGCAAATTTTGCCCCGAAAATATTCAGTAGCAACCAAAATAAACTTACAAAATTTTATTGGAATCGGTTCTTATTTGACCATGGCTTTATCTAATACAAATACCACTCCCAAAAATAGTTTTAAGTGCCATAATTTTATTGTAAATATTTTTATTGATAAAATGATTGGCGATTATAACTTCTATAATAGCTACTATTGTATAAGTTAAGATAATTTTGAACTGGTTGCTCCAGCACTGGCCATACGTCCCATTTAACTCCCTCCCTTTGATCACCTTAATCCAAAATTTCACCAAGTTCAGTTAAAACTAACTACTACTTTAACTTTCAGTTAACAATATGTTTTGACAGCTATAACTTTTAGTTAATTATATTTGAACTTGGTGAAATTAAGGGTAAAACAAGCAAATCTTATAAATATTTAGATATCTAGATATTATTCAGCAGAAAAGATCTACGGATCCCTACACCCTGTGGTGATGGGTATCATATATATTACGCAGTTGAATCAAAAGAGGCGTTACTTTCAGGCTGTTCTTTTTTTAATTTATTATTTGTTCATAAGTTTTTGTAGCTAAGAATGATTTAAAAAAAACTATGATTAATATAAACATTAAGTGTTTGTTTAAAATCACAGCGTTAGATAGAATATAAGAGTTTTAAATAAATTCAACAGTCCGATAACTAAAAGTTATTATTACATATAGTCATTCAATTAATTAAAGCAGTCTTCAGTCATTGTCATATTCTAGCAGCGTTTGGTTGGTAACTATTCTGGAAAGTTCTCAAGAATTTAATAAAAAATTACAACAACAACACAATGTTTCCATAGCAATATGTGTACGTTACAAAATAACTGTATGTTTTTTTTTCATACGTATATGTGTGTAAGCATTTCAGTTTTGTGCTTTGGTATTTGTGGTTATTAAAATATGTATGTACAAAGGCATAAAAGTTTTGCTCTCTTCAGAAAATAATAACAATAACAAATATTTTTTACCTTATATTCTTTACATATCGCACTTGATCATAAGAAGGGTATTTAATCAAAATTAAAGAATTTTTTAGGTGAAGCAAAATAATTTTTAATTTTACATTTAAGGCATATGAAAAATAATTTTTAAATCAACCGCAATACCAAAGAGAAGAAGACATGAATATTACGTGTAGATTTTATTTAAAAATTAAAACAAATGTAAATTTTGAGTTAATACCCGCTCTTATTTTGTATCAGGTAACTTCACAAATGTCAAAGCAGAACTGACATTTACCATCACTTTACACCGTCTTCCGATAGGGTGATGACGTTTGCCCCACCTGGTACATACCGCGAAATGAGTCACGTTTAGTGCAAACACAATATGTTCCAGGCATTTTTGCTGGGGATCTTCTGATACTATAAGCGAAGGTGTATTCGTTCGACCGTAGTTTAAAACCATATACCAAAAACTCAAGACTAACAATAAAACAGAAAACTGTTAGTAAGCGAACTTTAAGTGTTAGTGGGGCGAAGGCCCGTAACATCAGATCCTTCCCTATTTTTATGTAGTTGTAATTTTTAATGCCTTTTTAACTGTTTTTATATGTCACACGCATATTTAACTTTTATAAATACTTTTTTAACATTGATTATGCACTTGTATCGATAAAAAAAACGAAAAGAATTTAATGTGAAAATAACTTAAGCGAGTGCTATTGCAGCAGTTAAAATAAGTTTATAAAAAAAATATCTGGAAAATGTTGGTTGCATGCAACAAACAACTGATTGCGATTAAATGCAGCTTAAGAATTTTTTAACACGATTGCAATAAAGAAAATTGTTTTAAAAATAATTAAAGACGATAAAGACCGCTAAGTTCGGCTCTTCCAGCTCTTTGTCCTATTAGCTTATACTCCGAACTCTTTATTTCGGAAGATAAAAAGGACGTTAACTGTATATCGTTTTATCTGGCTATTGGAACTTTAAAAAGTAAAGGTTTATGATAAAAACTAAAGGCCATTGTAGTTTTTACTGATATGGCAGCCATTTACAGACTGAACTGGTTGAATTTCAATAGCAAACTATTCCAGACCATCGGCCATGTTTTTGAAATCGAAATTACGTGAAATTGAAATCGATGATGATGATTTTTAATTAAATTTTTGTAAAATTTAACGTAGTTTTCCCTGATTTAAAAAGTGTGTAGTTTAGGTAAATAAAAGTGCTCCTCAAAGTATGAGGTATACGAAATGAAATATTTGTATGAACTTTGAACACGAGAGAGTTTTCAAAATTTAATCGATTAAAATTTCACGTAATTACGATTATTAGAACATGCCCTTATGCTCAATATAAGTATCCAGAATATATATACTTCGTGAAGTCTTAGAACAATCTGAGTAAGAAACTTATATTAAAAACGAACTTATCTATATGTACCCTTTCCACTTGTGGTAAAGGATATGTAAACTTGATTTAATTATTTTAATAGTTTTCTAATCAGTTCTATCTGGCTAATATTATTGAACTAAATAACTTTCTAAAACAACTAATCATTATATGTTAACACAGCTACGTACTTATTAGGGTCAAGGTTCGAAGGACCATACCAATTCTCTTGAAAATATATTCTTCATTAAATATCTAAATTTGAAAATCATTTTATTTATTTTATTTAACATTTTTTTTATTTAAATTGCTTAACAATATTTTTCCTAGATAAAGTAAATATTTCTGTTAAGCAATTTATGTTTGATTTTGTTTTCCTATAATTTCTCTAACACATTTACTTTTTTTATGTTTGCTTACATTAGTTTTTGTTTCATATTTTCCGATAACAAGTTCACATAAAAGTTAATTTTATTTTTATGGTTTTAATCTTGTTTGAATTTCATTTTTATAATAAGATTTTTTTCTATCTACTATTCTTGCTTACTTGTACAAAAGTGCGAATAAGTGTATGTGTTTTGATAAAAATATTTTGTTTTTAAAGTATACAAACCGAAAAAAGATGGATTATTGGTAATTGTAAAAAAAACTCATAAGATACAAGACAACATAATGTTATAGACAAGAATTCGTGGAAAAAAAAGTTTCGTTCAATTAAATTTCAGCAAAAGTGCAGTATGATTTCTATACAGTTGTGCTGATGTAAGTAACACCTAAAAATATTGGTCCCTCCTTTAAATGTACCGATCGACTCAAAATCACTTTCTGAGTCGAATTAATTAATTAACAGGTGGCAGTTTTGGAGATAATTTGACGAAATTTGGTACATAGGCTCTTACTGGCACAATGAAAATGGGGCAAATCGGAACATAATTTATCATAGCCCCATACAAGATTCTTCCTGAACTAGCGACTTTGTGCCCATAAACCAACTTATTTTATTGAAATCAAAATCATCTTACCAAATTTTATTGAAATCGGTCTATATTTGACCATACAACTCCCGAAAATGTCTTTTAATTATAAATTCCTTAGAAATCTTGCTATAAACATAATAAGAACTTTTTGGGGAATTAAGTCTGCTTTTGAGTCTTTAACTTTTCTTCAACATTCCCTTGAGAATAAGAAATATAAAAATTTTGATTTTTTGTTTTTTTGCATAGGCTTAAACAAATCGTAATAAAAAGTCCAAGCGCTGAGTTAACCGGGCTGCGTGTCTACCTGATGTGTGCGCAGCCATTTTGAAAATGCTTTGTTTTCGATCTGATTCTTATTTTTTTAGGGCCTATCTAGTTTAGATTTCATGTTACGCTTCACTACAGATTGTGGTTTAGGTTCTAGTTTATAACTTAGTTCAGAGTTATGGCCAAGTTGCAGTTCAAATTACAAATCAGGTTTTTGTACAGATTTGCTCTGTTTAGCTTGGTTTGTTGTCTTGAGTTAAAAATTTGAATTGCTGTAGATTTCTTCACTTCACTTTACTTTCATGTAGTTTTTCTCTAAATTCAATACGAGTTCCTTATTTTTTTCCACAGGGTTATAACAATATTTATTATAAATACATACGTATATATTTACTTAAGACGAACAGGAATAATGTGTGGGTTAAACATTTTTTATTGAGTAGATTTGCTCTTTCATGTAAATTAAGCTAAAGAAGTAGCAGATAGAATAAAATAAAACATGGAGAAAATACAGAAAATAATATAAAAAAAAAATAAAAATATAAAAACAAAACAAAATATCAAAAAAGAATTTTGCCAAATCAGCTCTTAAGAAAAGAAAAAAAAACCGAAGGAAAAAAATCAACTTGTCTGAGGCTGTGTTCCACCACACACAAACACACAGTAAGTTAATAAAAGAGAGTAAAAAGCTGCAAAATAACAATAAAGATCAGAATTATGCTCACATACAGTTAAAAAAGGAGTTTTAACAAGAACTAAGCAGATGCTTTGCTGTTTTAAAAACCTTTAAGTTTATTAAAATAAAAGCACACTTTTGGGGGATAGACGCAACAAAAAAACGCACATATTTTCGGTGATAAGCTTAATACCAGTTCTTAACTCAATATAAAACTAAAGCATTTTTTTTTTGGTTTGTAAGCAGCTCTATATTATACCCTAACAGCACATATTTGTGATAATTAAGTAAAAATAAGAAAAAATTTATTTTTGATGGAAAAAGGTTAAATAAAAACTTGTAGATAGACGCCTCAAAAATTCCTATGTAAATGAACTGATTTAATTTTAAGGTAAAGGGTGGTTAAATGTTAAGGGCCGATGTTGATTTTGAAAAAAACACAAATTATTTTAGAAATTATTGTCATTTCTTTTTATTATGATAATGTTGGTATGGTTCAATTATGCATAAAACAAAATATCGGCAAATGACCGCCGCGACCTCCATCCCATTGTTCAAACTTTCGATGACGCTGATGCATATTTGAGTTTCTATGTCGTTAATGTGCCGAATTATATCATCCTTAAGCTCTTGAATTGATGCTAGCTGATCGACGTACACCTTTTCTTCCAAATAACCCCAAAGAAATAAGTCCAACGATGTCAACTCACATGATCTTCGCGCCCAATTGGCATCACCACCACGTAAGATAACAAGGCCATTGAATTTGACGCACAAAATAGCCATTATTTCGTTAGCTGTGTGTCAAGTAGCACCGTCCTGTTGAAAAAACATATCTTCCACATCCATATCTTTCAATTCGGGCCATAAAAAGTTCGTTGTCATCTCACGATAGCGAGATACGGCCCGATGATGCCGACAGCCCTTAAACATCACCAAGCAGTCACTCTTTGTGGGTGCATTGATTTCTCGACAATCTCTCTTGGATTACCATTCGCCCAAATGCGGCTATTCTGCTTATTGATGAATCCACTGAGGTGAAAATGACTGAATCACGAAGTGCACGATATGCATTTTGATTTGAGCGACCATTTTCATAATAAGCCTGAATAACTTTAACGCGTAGGTAAATTGTTTATCTTTCTATGGTTCAAATTGAGTAAGTCTGAAATTGAGAAATGTTAAATGAAAAGCATAAAAAAAAACTTGACGTTTAGGTGTGGTTCACATTCAACATCGGCCCTTAAACCACCCTTTACAACTTACTGCAAGGGGTAAATTGTTAATTAAAAAATTTTTTTAACCAATGATAAAAACAATACCTTTCGAAAATTCGAAAGTTGTTTTATAATTAAACAAAGAATGTGTTTATTCTTAAGCTTTTAAAAATGTTTGCATATTTTTAGGGGATAATTTGTTTTCTTTTTTGTTTCTTACTTTCTTATTTCCTTTTCACTGTTTTAAAAAATTCTGATCTTAAACGTTTCTCCTGTTAATTATAAACCAGAAATCTTGTACAACAATTTCTTTATGTACAAATTTAAAGAAAAAATTTGTGTTTGAGTTTTTTAATTAATTGGTTTTCTAAAAAAATTTTGTTCAAGACTTTAGCATAAATACTTTGAAACACATCTTCGTTTCATTTATTTTTAATGAAAATAAGGAAGTTAAAAAGTTAGTTTAAATATTAACAATTTTAAAAGAGAATTTATTATAGTATAATTTTGTGGGATAACTTCTTAAAGTATGTTATGAAAATGGAAATGGAATGGGAAAAATGTATCTTCATTAAAAAAAAGAAACACTTTTGTCCGCATAAATGGTTTGTTTTTTATTTACAATTTAAAATAAAACCTTTAGAAAATATTGAATTTTAGTAAAAGAATACATAAACAAAATAATAATAACAACACAGTAAGTCAATGTTAAATCCACAACATTAAGAGTTGCCAAGTTTTTTGAACACTATAAACCATTATGTTGCCATTTCTTGTCAATGTATGCCTTAAACTCAATAATGGATAGTTAGCATTTAGTCGACTTTTAGCGAAATATAACTTTTATATTGCTGAAAATGCTTCATTGGGTCGTAGAAAACAAAAGTTGTTCTAGGACTGTTTTATATTTGGCGTATCCAAAACATACCGCTCAAGAAAATTGCCAATTAGACCCCCAAAATATGATTTTAGAAAAAGTGTAAAATTCCGGCAGAGTGTAATTATTTCGATCATAAATGGCAAAGATAACTTTTTCTTAAATAAAATTTCAAATAAATCGTTTACTATAAATTCTATTGACTACTGAGGGACAGTAAACAAGCCATGTAATTTCCTAAATTAGAACATAAATGAAGTTTAAACCTTAAATTCTAAGATAACATTTCAAAAATTATAAATATTTAAAAATTCTGTTAGTCGTGCTTAATTCCCAATTTTTATTCTTGATAAAACACGGAAAATTATTGTTGAATCCCAATAATTACTTTGATAAAAAACTGGCAAATACACTTAACTGGCAACATGCTTTTGCAATTGTTTTTGTTTTCATTTTATTTTTTCTTAACCTACTTACAACTACAATTAATGTTGGAAGAATTCCTTTTAATTTTAGTGGGGAATGTAAGAAGAGATAAACTCACTGTTTATTGTTGTTGTTTTTGTTGTAGCTTTGTTATTGGTACAAGTAAAGCTGTTGCTTGTAATTCTTATTCGCTCAACAGTTTTGTTTGTTTAATATCTTTAGTTTTTCTAAAATCTTTAGATGAAGTTTCCTGACGATCCGGCCTAAGCAACGAGTGAAATGCGCATAGGAATAGCTTATCCCTTCATGAATAAATTTCAGGAATTAAGCACGACTAACAAAATCTTTTAAATTAAAATTTTGTATTCCCAAAAGTTACTTTGATAATTATAAATATAATTAAATTTTTCCATTTCATTTCGTTCCATTTTATCTACTTTGGAATGGAAACGAATTATATTTGAAGCCACGTGATCCAAAAAAGGTCATCAAGCAATTGTCAGTAGAAGCTGATGTACCACGAGCTTCTTACTCCCTTGGTACCAGATAGGGTCACTATTTAGCAGCGAAAGATCTGTAATTTTTTAAGTGCGCAAATATTAAGTATTGCCTGCAGCTGATTTCACCGGATAAACTAAAAGGTGAAATATCCTTAGCATGTCTCCCTTAATATCCTCGTGGGTCAACTGTGAGACAGTAAAGTTACAATTTAGTTGGCTACAAAATAATTTTTGTTCTGTTAACATTAAATAAACGATGTTAATTGTTACTAAAACAAAAAGTTTTCAGAAAATTATCTTATTTTTTTTTTTTATTATGATAGATGGATCCATGGCAATTATGTATGACATAAAATATGAGGAAAATGCTCGCCTCTGCCTCGGTGGCATACCTCTATCCGATGGTGCATATATTTAATGACTCTGAGCCACAATTGAGGTCCAATGTCGATAATAAGCCGAATTTCATCATCCTTTAGCTCTTGAATTGTTCTTGTCTTAATAACCCCAAAGAAAAAGTCCAACAGTGCAAATGACATGATCTTGGTGGCCAAATAACATCGCCACGACGTGAGATAACACGACCATTGAATTTCTCCCGCAAAAGAGCCATTGTTTCATTGGTAGTGAGGCAAGTGGCACCATCCTGTTGGAACCACATATCGTCCAGGTCCATATCCTCCATATTTTCTGGCCACTTAAAGTTCGTTATCTGCTTGGCCAACCCAATTTTCGAAAAAGTGCAGACCGATGAAGCCGCCAGCTCTAAACCTGCACCAAACAGGTGGTTTCAAATTTCCTCGAGAACCGGTTTGCTGAAATTTGCACATTAAATAAAACAAAAAAAAAAAATAAAAAAAAATCATAAAGTGCACGAAATGCATTTTGATTTTAACGCCCATTTATATAAAAGGATTCAGCAATTTTAACGCGCTGCTCAATTGTGCACTTCACCAAGGTTGAATTTGTCAAACACCGAAATAAAGATATGTCAAATTAACTCTTAAGTAGACACCTAATTTGTGTGCCATAAACTGCCACCTGGGCCTGGCTGGGACCACTTGTATTTTAAATGAAGTTTTATGGCTATAGCAAGAACATTATATCAAATAGAATAATTCTTCCAATAAAAATTAAAGAAAGAATTGTTATGTGTTGCATATGCTTTTGAAAAAGTTTCGTTTTAATTTTATTTACTAGGGTACATATATAATAGAGCAGGGCGTGGCCAGGCCCAGGTGGAAACAATATGCACAAAATTTACATTTGGCCAATTGTTTTTTATTGTAAAAAACATTTTGATTGAGGATACAAAAAGTTTCGTTATAATTTTTTTTAATAATTTTATGAAAAAAAAAACTGAAAAAAGAGTCAAAAAATGCCTGGAAAGGCCCAGGTATACACGTAGGGGATAAGTTGGGCATAAACTTGACGTAGAGGTGTGCCTCAGATTTATTATCGTGGATTATGATTGGGTCGTCCAACTACTAACTACCTGGTTGTCTACTAAGGGACAATAAAAGAAAAAAAACTGTCTTGTTTTTTATGACTTAAAAGTTTTATTGTTATTATTTTTAAAGCTTATTTAACAAACGATGAATAGTTTAGCTTTTTTCATCATACATACCCAAAAAATTATTGATATTTTGTTACCAAGCTCCTTTTTTTTAGCATGTTACAAAAATATCGAAATAAAACTTTAACATGGAATAGTACTCAAAGCGTATCTTGCGGCGAAAATAGGACGACATGTAAATGCAAGGAAAACACATTTGCAAAAAAAAAAAAAAAATCAAAATCAAAAGATGTATGTTTTCCTCAATTCACAGCAATAAATTTTTTCTCACACACATAACCTTTTAATATTTACACTCTGGTCTCACACGTTGTAATACGTAATACAAACGCAGCCTATCACATACATAAATGTTTTACATTTCTTTTGGGTTTATTTCTTTTTATTTACTTCTCTGGTTATTCATTGCTTTAATGCGGTTATTATTAAAAAAGATAAACTAAATTGTATCCTATTAGTTCAAGTAAATACACTTAAAATAATCCATTCAAGATTTGTGACAGGAACTTGGCGTAGCTATTTTTTTTTTGTTTTATATGGAGTGTGTGTGAAACGGTACTAATGGAAGTAACATTTTGACGCTGTTGAGGTGAATTAAACTTCACTAGCCCTGGGGGCGAGTATAAGTTTTGACATTATCGTAGAAATTCTTGACAACTTCAATTCAACATATAAAATTTTTACTTCAGGCTTTTAAATTTTACGAAATTAATTAATTTGTTTGTAGTCCTGTTTTTCGTAAATATTCTTCTCTTTATTCTGAAAAAATATTTCTGATTAATAGAAAGTTTATTAAAAAAGTTTATAGCATTTTTAAAGAAACTTAATCCGCTTATAAACCTGAAATATATTTTATGAATACGAAATCTTTTTATTAAAAAAATATGGTTTTCCTGAAATGCATATTAATATGTTATTTCTTTCAGTGTATGTTGTCTGTACGTGCAATACAAGTTGACCATATCTTTCCCTTTTCTTTATTTCTTAGCTAATTTATATTTCTATCTCTCCTACATTTAACATATTTGAACTTTAAGCACATTTCAATATGCGTTCTAAATCGGTAGTAAGATTTTATTTGTATTACTGTTAAAGGCGAAGAGGAAATAGCACCCCTTTAATGTTTTTAGCATTAAGGCAGATTTTTGTAACATTTTATTTGATTATCTTTGATATTTTCTGACCTTATGAACGGTCGGTTAAGAAGATATTGAAGTAAGTAAGCCGGATAAATGATTATTTTGAGACACAAGAAAAGAGAATTAAAATTTGTTTATTTAATCCTAAATGTTTAACAGAAATAGAAGATAAAATAAGGGACTATGTACCGCAGCAGATTAAAAGCTACAAAATGACTTAGCAAACATACAGGGAATTATTGTTCTATGGAATAATAATTCGTTTTATAATTTTCTGAAGTGCAGCGTTGTAAACACCCGGTGCTAAAAATTGGTGCTTCAAGTTAGTAACAGCATTTAAATGTTTGCTTTACATAAATATTTTGCAGCAAATTTAAAGAGTGTTTTTCTGAATGCTTAATTTAAAAATTTGATTGATAAAAAGCAAAAGCCAAAAAAGATAGAGTAAAAAATTTGAATAACCCCACTATGTGTATGTTCATTGCTTAAGCAGTCAGTTTGAACACCGTCGCAATGTGGGTTGTATTTGCCTGTTTTATCTTTACTACAATGGGACAAAATTTGGGATCTGGTTCCCGAAGCCCGAACGTTTGTTCGTAATACACGTTTTTCATCAAGAGCCCATTCTTTTGTGGTCGATTGGTAGGCGAATCGTACAACGCATTACAAAGAGAATTCGTTTTTTCCCGGAGCTTCCTGCTGAAGTCCTCCCTCTAACTTTCAACAAGAATACGTTCAAGTCGAATGTTCACAAACACTACTTTTTCTAGTTCCAACACAATGCATTGCATTAGTAAGGGCCATCCCCTGAGTGCTGGTCCTAACAGAAAAATAAGCCACTTTAAAGAGAATAATCTTAAAAGACATTGTCAAAAATTTCTTCAAAACATACAATTTTAAATAATTGAAATTTTCTTAAATTTCGGTTATAAATTCGAAAGTATTTATTTAGTTCTAGCTTTGTTTCGATTAAACGCTAATGTGTGTAACACATACAAATATACAATACTACTTCAGAAATTAGCTTTAAATCCCATATTTTTCTTTTAAATGTTGGCATTGTTATAAAATTAAGCGACGATATTTTCTATAATTACTACTAATTAAATAATCGTTTTTGAATAAGGGTGTAAAAGTTTGTCAAAGAAGTCTTAAAGATTTTAAGTATAATTGAGTCCTAAAAGTAGGCAACAGTTTGTGGATGTCTAAATGAAATTTTAAAATTTTTTTATATTACTATAAACACTCTTTTTGAAAATAAAATAATATCAAATACATATATGCACAATAAAGAATTGTTTTGAAAAACCCTAAACGTTTTTTCAACATTCCTTTTCGTATGCAACACTTTCTGAAAAATTAGTCAACAAAAAGTTTTTTGAAATTTTTTAAGCTTAACTGCTGTATTCATAAACATATTTTAAATTGAATAAAGGTTTACAAAATAAATTTTGTATGAAAATTTCCCTTAATAAACGTTTGTTAAATTTAATAATCGTATATGAATACGGGGGATAAAGATTTTTTAAATTTTAAAAATTAAAAAATATAAAATTGTTTTATGAATTTCACCGTCCAATTTAATTTAATTTCTTTCTAAATTTAAATTTGTTTATATTAAGTCATTAAATTTTGAACCAACAATAAAATTTATGCTTCTATTTTAATTGTCTTTCCGTCTGCAAAATAAACTAAATGCTTTTTTTTCCAATAAGTTTTAGTCAGATTCTCTATTACAACAAACCAGGGATTTTATGACATTGTACTATAAAGCTTTAGCAGAGTCTGTGTGTTTGTTTGGTTTCTCGTAATGTTTGTACAAAAATTTAATTAAAAAAATTGTTGCTGGATTTAAAAAAAGTGTACAACGAAAATAAATATATACTCTAGTATCCTAGTATCAAGTATATATTTATAAAAAAAATGTTTTTTTGATTTTGTTATAAAATACTGTTGAGTTTTATGTTTAAATGTCATTGCTCTTGTTTTACAATAATAATAAAAAAATTAAACAGCAACATGAAATACCGAAGAGCAAATAATAATAATGGGTTTTAAGCTGGTATTTCTTTAGTTACAATTTTTGTAACAAGTACTTTAAATATACACACTAACACACATATAAACATGTGAATACGTCTATCACCCCCACATTACCACTTCTTCTACACATATTAGAAAAAAGAAAGCATGTGTATATTTTTGTAATTTTATGCATTTAAAATCTGATTTTTAATGCTTGAAAATTGTATTCAAATACAGATAAAATGAAAAATAAAAATCGCAATAAATTTGTATAAACAATTCTATAAAGCGAAATTTAAGTGTTTGCTTGTTTTACACATTTTTAAACAAAATTGTGTGGGCGTGAATGTGTGTGTATGTAAGTGAGTATATTTCTAAAGTGAAAATAAATTGAAGAGACTTTATTTGTACATACGTGTTAATTATTGAAATGGTTGTATAAAATGAACAAAAAAGTGGAACAAAGAAGTAAAGCATACTTTTGGGATTACTAAAAGTAGTTAAACTATATATATAAGTAGGAAAGGTAAATATTTCGCTTTAGTTCTAAAATGAAAAGTACAAATTTAAAGTTCTTAAATTTGGATAAAAAAAAGACTTACTGGCGTACTACCATAAAATATTTTTTTATATCCCGCAATACTACAAGATGGTATTTTTGCTTGGAAGAAGCTTAAGCTGATATCAATAATTTTAAGCCACGAAACTTACTCTATATCTCAATGCTAAAAATAGATGAGAAAATAATTCTTTTTATATAAGAACTAGGTGAATTCGGCCATATATTATTTAACAAATGATTATAAATCCACAATATACCTCTAGAACCATCTTCTCACTGATATCCAACTCACCCGCAACGCAATAAAATTCAAAAAATTGTTAATGACTCACTTGGCTAATAAGTAGAACATTTAGGACCTCGATATAAGTTTGTTTTAAATTTTATATTTAATTATTTTTATTAAATGTTTAATAATTTAAATGTTTTCCCCCTTTTTATAACCGATTATTAAATTTAACAAACGTTTATTAAGGCAAATTGTCATACAAAATTTGTTTTGTAAACCTTTATTAAATTTAAAAAATTTTTATAAATAATTTTAAATGTTAAGTTTAATAATTGTTTCTGCAAACCATGCCCTATAACGTATCTGATTCTTATGCTGTAATTTAGAGGATATTGTATCTTGTTGTGTTAGAAAAGCCAATCATAAACACAAACACAATTACTTTGATGTGTTGAAGAAGTACAAGGTAACACAATGTGTTGTATTGCAAGACAATTTACCGCAATTACCTAGCGTTAACTATTGGTCTTAAGGAGATGAGAATTTGCAGTACTCATGCGATTAGAAGAGCGCTTAACACCTACTAATGTAAACAGAAACCGTGATAGGGCAAATTTTCGTTCAAAACTGGCTGGACATAAAATAAAGTACATGTAAAAAAACAGATTTGATTAATCATTGTTAGTTCATATTTTATATATTGGTTCATAATTATATGTATTTCAATAAAACATTTTATTTTTATTTAATTAAGTAATATTCTGCTATAATTTTTTAGTTAAATTTTTTCTTAAGCTAATTTATTACCCAAAGTAAAAGAGATTTTTTTAATTTAACCCCTAAGACTAGGCAACACATATTACTCTTTCCATTATTCAATATAATGCCTTTAAAAACAAACTATTACTTTCATAGCCTTTCATATTAATTGGAAAAAAATATATCTATAATCATTAAAACAATTTTTTTTTGCTCTTATTAAACAATTTTTCTTCATTCTCAACCAATATTTATAAAAAAAAATCATAATTTTTATTCAGTGTTCAAAAAAAAAAAAAAAAACAAACAAACAATAAGCAAAACTTTAATTATTGACTAGAAAAATATCCGTCTTAAAACTCGGTATAAATGTTTGTATGTATGAATATAAATCATAAATTTCTAGTTACCATTTGTTTTAGCTTAAATTGCTATTTAAACGTTTTATGGTAACGCAAACACTTTCTCTAACATTTTTTGATTATTTCCACTCTTTTTTTCTATAATTTTAGTCATTTTTGTAGCTTTTCTCCCCACTTTATGTGTGTTTTATTTTCCGGCCATGTGCTGGAAATAAAAAAAGAATTCTAAAGAGTGTAAGTGTGCCTGTGTGTGTAAGTGTATGAAATGTTTAACCCCCAGATATAAAAACATAGTTACTTGGGCTTGATTTTAGAAGTGTGTTTGTGTGTGTGTGTGTGTGTTTGTGTTTGTGAATAAACGGAAATCATGTTTATATATATATAGAGAATATGAAAACTGTGTGTTGGTAGTAGATCAATGTATATGCAGTTGTGTGTTTTTGCCTGAGTATCAAAACGTGTTGGTTTTTTTTTGCTTGTGTGTGCTTAAGAAGAGTATGACTTGTTTTTTTTTCATATAAGGGTAGAATATTGTTGACATGGTCTTTCGTTGTAGTCGTCATTTGAATAATAGGTTGTTTACCAAAAAAAGGATGCAAAAAAACAGACACAGTTAGAATTTATGCCAACAAATCTGTGAAATATATTTTGGACTACTTTCAAGTGTTCATACGCTATATCTCAATTGTATTCACTAGTACATACAGATTCAAAAAAAAAATACATTCTTTTATATTCCTACTAGTTATATGTGTGTAAGGATGCGTGCGCGTGTGTTGAAAGCATAGATTTTGAGTTTGTGTGTACTTTATGTTTCTAAGTATGTAGTAGATAAAGTCTACTTCGAAGATCCACAATAAAATGCTCAACAAACAATATTAAGATTATAATTTAGATTCATGGTCAGATTTCTGACCACGTTTTTGTTTAGATTTTGGAGATATTCTTGTTTAAATTTTACATTACGTTCAAACGTGAAAGGAAAATAAAACATATTTTTCACAAAAAAAAAAAAAAAAAAAAAAAAATCGTACCGTAAAATTCTAAACATATTATGGGCACATTGTTATAGTTAAGGTCATATTATGGTTATTATGGTTAATAATAACATCATTATGTTTAACGCAAGTGATAGTATTGTTGTTTATCAACCTTATAAAAGAGAAAAACATTTTATAGTTATTAAAACAACCATATAATTATTAGTTGTACACATAACAAAATCAAACATAACACGATTAAACATAACAGGATCCAATTCAACCATTGTGACTTACTTATGGACGATGAATTTTTCTTTAATAAGTATTTATAACATGTTTAAAAATTTTTCATTAAAAATAGTTTTGTTAGAGATGCAGATATTAAGAAATATATGTGACCTTCTCCGAGAAAAGGGGCCTAGTGTGTCAAAAAACGGGTTTAGACGTAAGACTATAAAAGTGTAGAATAAGATGAAATGCGTTTTTCTCAATACTTCATTTTTACACACTACGTCCCTTTTTCTCGGAGAAGGTTACATATGCACATACTTATATTCCTTTACGTGTAGTGCAAAACTTTATTAGGATTGTTGTTCACATTTTTGTTATATCTAATTCTTATTTCAATTTCAGTTTAAATTCTAAATCAGATTTAAATTTATTTTGGATCTAAGGGTCTTGTTAAAATTCTAGCTCAGATTCGAGTTACGACATAAAAGCTTATTTTCTAATTCAGTTTATTCAAGCTGTAGCTGTGAGGCCAATTAGGATTCTGGCTCAGGGGGGCTACTCTCTATTGTGACGCGATAGAAAATGGCACCAAATCAAGTGATTGGTACTCTTTTATGCGTTTGCGCAGTTGTCTTCGCAAATCGTTTTTTTTTCGTTTTAGTTTTCAAATATCAAATTCATTTTACATATTTGACATTATCTGTGATCACTAATAATGTTTGATTAAAAATCGATTTGTTGTATAGAAAACTTCAAAAAAATAAATCCCTTTTTAGGTCTAAATAGTTTAAGTTGTGAGTTTAGATTTTAGATTTCATTTAAGTAACAATTCTTGTTAAGTTTGTAGTTTTTCTGAATCATTATCAGAACTACATTGTTCAGATAAATCTATACACCCATCACGATAATGGAGTGGGTTTAATGCATTTGTTTTGATGTTTGATGTTTTAATATGGTTTTTAATGGCCTGACAATCGCTTTTCGAGTCGATTTAAATGTGTAAGCGTAGAATTTTGAAAATAATTTGATCAAATCCGGTACATACATTTTTATTATTTAAAGGTGGAATAGTAAATCAATGGGTCCCGACGACATACCAGCAAAACTCCTGAAATTCAGGGCTTCAACACTGAAAGGGGAACTTAACATGATATGCTCACTTAAATTATTAAACACGTCTCTACTTGCTGTTCGTCGATCGCACGCTGCACTGTGAGATATTCCCTCAGAAAAAGAAATTCCTGAGAGGATTGTGCTTCTTATCCGTGAAGAGAGACTCGACATACCGTGTCCGCTTTAATGGATAAGAAAATTTGCTTTCTCAACAATCTCCGGAGTAAAACAATTTCTACTGATGCTTGACCTCGTAATGCAAAAAACAAATAGTGAAGCCTCAGGCGGCATAAAGTGGAACCTAAATTGCCGCTTAAATATTCTGCCGCATGTATCGAGTGCAACAAACTAATCTGAACAGACTATAAGAAAATGCGACAGGCATTGGATTTACAATAAACACCTAAAAGACAAAACTTATACAAATTGGCACAAACAGCACAACACCTTCGACAATGAACTGCATTAACATTGATAACGTCGAATCTTTCTACAAACTTTTTTTCCGATTAACATAGCATTTAAACATGAAAGTAAATTTTTGAAAGTTGCAATACACTCACACTTCTGCTCTAACACATTTACATTTTTTTTACTTTCAGTCCAATTTGCAGCTTGCTTTCAATGTAAATTTCAAGAAAGTGATTTAATGAATGCAAATGACAATTAACTAAGCAGTGTTGCCAAATCTAATATTTTTTGCGTATATACATATAAAGAATTTTAATATATTTTTCAACTAGATATTAACTACTGTATTCATAAATAATAAAACAATTTTGAAATGTGTTTTAGGGCAAAATTTGCTTACAAAGTTTTCTTAAAATTAATTTCAAATCCTATTTAATTTTTTGTAAACACGGCAGTAAGAACACGATTTTTCTAAATTGAATATATAAATATCATGAAAATATATATTAATTCAAACGAATGCCTGATGTTAGGCGTTAGGTCTGATGAGAGGCGTGGCAACTCTGAAACTTCAAATAAGCAAAATAATTAAAGAGGAAGAAGAAGAGACATTTTTGTTATAAATTTGCTCTTTGACGACATTTTAATAATGAAATTTCACTTTCAATCAAATTTTCATGAAATTCTCTTTTAACTTTTTTTTTGAATTTTGTGTTGATAATACATATGGGCATTTCCATTTTGACGTGTCGTGATATTTGTACAACAAAATGTAAAAAAATTAAATGAAGAAGTTAAATTTGTAAAAAGGGTTTTTATATACGAAGTAATGAAGTAGCACTATATTCAGAAAAAAATTACAGTAATCGACGCTAAGGATTTGCAGACATAATCAAAAATCTGCGCTCGCGTGACGTTAGAAAAACGGAAGTGGATTTTGACTTGCATTGATCAAGTTGTTTTGTATACAACCTTTTTTAGTAAACTTTGGACCAATACAGATTTATTTTTTAAGCTATAAAATTTATAAATCTTTGATCGTTTTAAGGTAAATATGGGCATTTTTAGGGAAAAGTCTCTTTTTTTTAATGTAACGCCAGATTGCAAATAAGGTTGTATTTTCGGACCATGTTGTTTAATCGTTATCACTTTTGTTACTATTTGTACAAACTATAAACTATACATGAGAAACAATTTAAAAAACTTCTGGCGTTACGTTACAAAAAGTAGACTTTTCGCTGGAAATGCCCATATATGTTTATGGTTCTTTCAAGAAGCTACTTTCATGTGTAAAGGCAGTGTAAAGTCTTAGAGCCCATAAGCCATTTTATTATGTTGGTATTTATACTAAATTTGGTTAAAAAATATTTCATTACAACTTGCATCATTTTACATCTATTTTAAAATCGGTTCATATTTATAACATCTATTGTGTCATGGCAAAATTTTGAGCTGGTAGGTCCAGAAATGACCATAGATTTTATATAAGCCCCCTCTCGAAGATCTGTTTAAGATGAAAAATAATCTCAGTTGGATAAATATAGATAATGTTCGGTACAAAGAACTGTTGTAACAAATTTAAACTTATAAAATAATTTGTTTTGGCAGGTCTATGATTGCCCATTGGTCCCAAATGGGGTACACTTTAAAAATTTTGTCGGTATGGCGCAATATATAAAATGTTCGCGCTTGACCGACTATACATTTATACTTGTTTTTATTTAAGAGCTTATAGCCAATTATAGGAAATATTTGTAGCGACTTTTAAGCAACTTTTTCGGCTTGCCTCTTATCTACTACAACATTTCTGGAGTTTCTGTTTTTTTTAGCTTGTTGGTTTTTATTAAAAAATTAAAATATTTTGCTAACATATTAATACAACAGATTTTTAAGTGATTCATAAAAACATTGTTATTTTTTATGTGTATTTGTGTCTGTGTACGTAAATTGTAAACGGCATCAAAAGTTCGAAAAAAAAACTATTTCACTCACACATTAAAAGATAACCGTGAAAGTTTAGAGGATTTAAATTTTAAGTGAGAGAAATAAAAATTTATGAATACTTAATATTAATGATGCAAGATTGAATTACATATCGTTAGCTCAAATGTAAAAAGGCGTATCTAACAAAAAGTTCAAAATCGAGATTTTGATTGACAAAATTTCACACTTCTGTGATCAAAAATGAAGTTCTTATTGAGAAAAAACAAAGCGACGTAAGTGTGTTAATTTTATATATGCAAAACGACGTTATTACACATTTTTTTCTAACAAAATATAATGTAATGGGGTTCCTTGAAAATTCTGTGAAGAATTCCATAGACAACATATTAATGCATGTTTTTCTGACATGTAAAATTATATTTTTGTTAGTTACGCCTTTTTACATTTAAGCTAACGATATATAGTAATATAAGCATATTCTTGGTAATTAAAGAATGACTTAAATCTGGGATATCACTTGAAATATTGTAGTTAAGATACGATTATGAAAACAAATTAAATATACTTCCAAGGCGAATCCATTTTTCAGTTTGCGTTGCTACTTTTTTTTCTAAATTAGAGAGAGGAATGTCAAAAAATGCTTGTGTTTTTGGCAATCAACCAACGAAATGTTTGCTAATTGTGTAAAGTTCTTTCTTAACATATTGACCTTGGCTTTCTTTATATCCCTAGACAATTCAATGTTGTCATAATCTTTGTAGTCGTTTAGACTTAAAATTAATTTATGTTTTAAATTATTTTGTGAAATTAATTTTTAATCAATTTTGTAGATTTTATTGCCAATTTAGTTAAAAAAATTGTAATTTTTTTCTGTTAAATGTATTTTTTTTTATTACCCTTGAGTCTCAGTTATCATTTTCGTTAAATAAACATTTTTTTTCTACATCCACTGGTTTTTCTGGTCATATTGTTTGTTGAAAACTAAAATCAAATAAATAAATAAGTAAATATATAAAGTAATAAAAGAAATTTACTAAAATTGTTGTTTAAATCTAACAAAAAATTTGCTGAGTTCGTTCGATTTGACTCTTCACTCATTCTATTTTGTTGTTATTATACCCTTCACCGAAAGTAAATGGGTATATATAACTTTGTCATTCCGTTTGTAATTTCTACAATATTGATCTTAGACCCTATAAAGTATATACATTCTGGATCCTTCTGAGAAGGGAAGTTTAAATCCGGCTGTCCGTCTGTTCGTCCATCCGTCCGTCTGTCTGTTGAAATGGGGTTTTCATTTTCCCCAGAAATGATGGGGGCTTGGTTGGTGTATATTTCAGTCAGGTATTTTTATTATAAATTTGCTATTAAAATTAAGTCAGATCAGTCCAAAAATGGCTTAGATATGAGCAAAAAACCACGAATACCTCTAATTTTTCCCAAAAATCCCTTGTTGTTGTTGTATTTTTATTATTTTTTTTCTGTATATCAGGAGAACGGTAAAAGCCAAAGTTTCCAAATTAGGTGCACACATTAAGGTTATCTGTACTCAGCATCCCACAAATTGGAGAAGTACCTCCCGCACAAAAAATATCAAAAATAATATAAAAAATTTTATTTTTGGTCTGTCATATGACCAATGGTTATCCGTTATATATCAAAAGATCGGAACTCTTTAGTAGAAAGTATTTTCGGAAAAAACTCTGAGAAATCGGTTCAGATACGAAAAAGTTTTGACCAAAGTAAAATTTATATTTAATTTTAATACGCATTATCGGAAACTATAGATCTTCCCGAGCCAAAGTTTTATTTGTTCATTAACACGTCGGTATATAAATCTGGCAAATCGGTTTAAAAATGGCCAAGTTATGTGTGAAATACTCATAAAATAGGCTAAAAAAGATCAACATTTTTATGAAAACCTACATTAAGGGCTGTCTTATGACCTTTGGATACGACTTATATATCAAAATTTTTAGTAAAGTTAAACAGCTCGGTTTAGATACAAAAAAATTATGACCAAAATTAAAATATTTTTTTTAAATACCCACTTTCTGGACACATAGATCTTACCGAGTCCAACTAACTAGCAAATTTCTTCTTAAATACGTCGTTATATAAATCTGTCAAATCGGTTAAGAAATGGCTGAGTTATAATCAAAATACTGAACTCGCAAAAATGCTCTTTTTTTTTACAATTAAGCAAACATGTGCAAATAATTAAATGCAATTAAGCGATACGTATATGCATATAAACTTCTATTCTTTCCTAACCATGGTGGAGGGTATATAAGATTCGGCATAGCCGAAGATAGCACTCTTACATGTTTTTTATTACATTTGTTTCCGTTTCCTTTTCCATAGTTAATGTGCTTTGTTAATACCCTTGTTTCCTTTACAAGCCAAACAAACTTGTTGTTATTGATTATTATAATTAAATCTGCAAATGGTTTTATCTAATGTCAAGGTCAATACGGTGATTGTATTTAAATATTTTGAAACAGTAAAATATTAGCAACTTAAGAAAATAATAGTTTAGATTTTACTTTGAGTTCAGTTCTTATTTTAGATTTTAGTTTAGGTTTTAATATAAGTTATGTTGAAATGCAGATAGCCCATACCCATTTGGGGATATACTTAGTAACGTCAGAAAATTTCGTATGCTGTGCGCTTTAAAGGGAGAGTTTGCTATATGCATTAGTCCAGCCCAAATTCACAATTAGCTTATACAGATACTTGCCTCTATATAATTTTTTAAATTCTCTTTTAAATTTATCGCTTTTAACCCTTCGTCTTACTCATGAGTCTGGCCAGACCTTTTTCGATTTTAAATGTTATTTTAGTATATTTAAAACACATGTAGAGACTTGAAGTTTCAGGTACCCTTCTAAAATTTAGTTTACTATAAAAAGCTGAAAAATATATATACCTGGAAAGGATATATAAGGAAACTTATTCGAATATTTTACTGCACACATCACATTCGTAACACATGTGGTCTGGCCAGACCCATTTATATTTTGTATAGAAGATGCCGTATTTTTAACTTTCTTTCTTGCTGTTTTTAATTATTTTTTGTTAAATTATCTATTATTTACTTTTTTATTAAACACACAAACTATTACCTCCATCTAGTTCTCAATTTAACCCTCCCTATTACGCATGTTTTTTAATTTCACATTCGTAACGCATGAGTCTAGCCAGACCCAACAAACTTTTGAATAAATAAAACCAATTTTTTTTAACTAAATGTCATATTATACACATTTATAATTTAAATAAAATATGAAAATATGTATTTAAATTATAAATGTGTATAATATAACATTTGGTTAAAAAATATTGGTTTTATTTATTCAAAAGTTTGTTGGGTCTGGCTAGACTCATGCATTACGAATGTGAAAATAAAAACATGTGTAAGACGGAGGGTTAATGCGATCGAATGATGTGCGGTAGAAAAATTTCGTATAATACAAAATTTTAAAAACTTAAACAAAAATGTTTTTTTAATGAAAATCCGTATGATTAACAACTTCCCAGAAAAAAATTTGCTTTAAAAGGAACAGGTTTTATGTATTAATGCGTACCTCAAATCGCTTCAAACCTGCTGATAACGTGCTTTATTTTTGTATGGAGAGTTCCCGGTTTGGAGGACTATTTACTACTGACAATATGCGCTTTGTTTAACATGCAAACAAAGCACTCCGAAAGCTATTTTTTAAGGGCTAACTATATTAACATATTCATTGATGCTTTGCCCTGTCCATAAAAACGCCCGGGTTCGAGCCTCAGGTCAGTCAGGAATGAAAAATTATAAATAAATTTTAATTAATTTCATGTATTTTACATACAAATAATTTAATGAAAATTAAATTTAATGGACTTAAGCCTAATTAAATATCAAAATTTGGATTAAAAACCATGAAACAGTTCATAAAAAAACCACAATTCTAATTAAATAAATATTTTTCAAAATCTCTTCGAATTGTGCTATGAATGTTTGCACTGACTCTTGGCATTTGTTAACTTCTAACACCCACATTAAATTCATTCATTCATTGAAATTCAAGACATACTCAATAAAAATACCCAATCTGTACCTCAGAAAAAAGAAAATTATTAACTCAATTGCCAGTGCTCATTGCGCTGCTTTGCAAATAAAATTAAATTAAATAAAGAAAAAAACAATCCACTCAATTTGCAACAATTGTCAGTTGTGCAGATTTTGTGGCTATATACAAACATACATACATACAAACTATATTTTTTAAATAAAGTTAAGTTCTCCATATACTTACGAAGGGAATAGATAATAATCTAACCACATTTTTATGTGCGAAATCAACAAACGGTTAAGGTACTTTTTTTTTTTTTGCTACACCGAAAACAAATCCATAGATACTGAACATACATACACACGTTTTTGCAAAACTCGTAAAGTTAACTGATGCTACTCTTTTTTGCTCTTTTCGCTCTTATACTCCTTTCTCTGACATTTATTTCCTACTTATGCCAGTAGATAAAATTTCATCTAAAATCTGGTAATAATTCAAAATATGTCTATGAGTGTATAAAATGAAAATAATAAAAACAACAATAATAACAAATAAATAACAACAACTAAAAACTGTATACATTCCTAATCAAAAGGACGACATGAAAAAAATAAAACAAAATGCTTTGATACAGACAGGGAGTCTTATGTTGTCTTGATTATTCTGGCAAAACAAGCAAGATAAATAGTAAAAAAAGATACTTGTAGTAGGTGTACATATCAATTGGGCAGTTGAAGTGAATAAAATAGTCAGCAAATGTTTAAAGAGAGAGCGAGAGAAGAGAGAGAGAAAGAAAGAAAATAAATAGTTTAAATGATAAGTAATAAAATTCTATACTCGTATAAAAACTTGCAAAGAAATAAATAAATTTTATAGTCAATGATTTGAAATTAAATAAAACATTACAGCCACTGCCAATAAAAAGGTTACAGGTGGTTTGGGAGGTGCAGATTGAAAGGACAACAGATTTCAGATTACAGAAAAGTTTGCTTCTAGTTTTCAATGAAGTGTAAGTACTAGTTCAATATTTGCTTTAGCACAGTAAGGTCAGTATTTGTTGAGTTATAGTTTAGTTCTAGGTCAGTTGTATTTTCGTTCTAGCTTAAATCTTATACTATTATCAAGTTTAGTTTAATGCCAGCTCTAATTCAGTTCTAGTTTAATTATAGTCAGTATTCGTAGATTATTAAGCGTTCGGCTCACACACCCAAGGACGATATCTATTTTCTTAGTGATTGTGTGGATTTTCTAGAAAAGGACGAACATTATATGTTACCTTCTCCGAGGAAAGGGACCTAGTGTGTCAAAAAACGGGTTTGGACTTAAGAGTGAATTCTGGTACCTTTAAGGGTGTAGAATAACTTTAAATGCGTTTTTCTCAAAACTGCATTTTCACACACTAGGTAGGTCCCTTTTCTCGGAGAAGGTCACATATAGTTTTCTATTTATCGTTAAAAAAACAGAGCAATTGTAGTGATACTGTAGGCAAACATTATATTTTATTGTTCTGTAATGCTTTTTTTGTTTAAATTGATCAAAAAATGAACAAACAAAAATTTTAGCAACGACCGCAGCACGAACAGCTTGTGTGTGTATGTGTTTTGTTTGTGTACAATTATTTTGTTGGCTTTTTTCGTATGTGTATTTTGTTTTTGTAAAAAATTTTGGTTTTTCTTTACCAGCAAAAACCAACGAACATTAATAAACCGAACCGAAAACAGTGAAGTTTGTGGTTAAAAAAAAACCGAACGGAATTTAATGTTCTCATCTTTGGTGGAGTTAGATAAAAACAGTATTATTTTGTGTTTGAAAGATGACAAACAGGGAAACGTTATTTTTTTTAATGATTTTCTACACAAACACTATATGCGTTTGTGTTTTCCACAAATCTACCGAACCGAACACTAAGGAGCGATGTTTAGTGTTTATTTTCGAGCACTGGTTCTAGTATAGTTCTAGTTTGTTCAAGTTCTGTTTTAGATCAGTTTTAGCTTTTTTCATTGTTAAGTTTTAAGGTTATAATTTGAATACTTGTTAAGTTTGAAGGACAGATTTAAGTTTAGATTATATTTCAGGTTCTAGTTCTGTTTTTGGTGCTTCATCTTTTAGCTCAGGTGCTAGTTCGTATTGTTGCTAGGGCTCTAGTAAATTATAGTTTGGTTGCTCCTCTATAGAATTTTGTAGCCACAAATTTATTTAATTTTTCATATTGGCTACAAACTTTTGCTGATTGAGCCATCAATTGTTGTAACTTGTTTAAAAGATGACAGAAAATCGAACATCTTCGTCAGTTTTTCAAGGAGGTAAAAGTTTTTTTTTTACTGTGTGACTTTTTATGTTGAAGTATTTCTTGTTGATTGGCAGTTTTTTTTTTGTTTTGTATAAAATGTTGTTATTTTTGTATAATTTTTTGTTTTATTTCAATATTGTTGTAACAAAATAATTTTGTGCACGCTTGTTTGAGTTTTTTTCTGGCAGTGAGCTTTTGTTTTATATTAACGAAAAACTTTTTTTTTCATATTAATGAAAAATTCATTTTATTCAATTCAAACAGTCAATTTCCTTTATTTCTTTTCTTAGAATAAGTTATTTTTTGCGTAAAGGTAAAGATTTTGGCAGTTTTGAAGACGTCTTGTCTGGCGAATATTTTCAATGATTGGAGTAATTTTAAAGAACTCTTGCAGTATGACTGCTTTTTTCCGGTGGATGAAAAAAACCTTTTTTTCGATTGTGCAATTTTTAAAAATGTGAATTAAAGTCTAAAGTCTTGATTTTCTTTAAGGTTTAGCTCTACGTTTAAGTTTTTCGTGGAAATTTATTAACGTAAAATTATAAAATATTTTTAGAAGAGATGGTTTACGTGTATAACAGTTACAATTTGAAAAGTTAATAAAAACAAATAAAGGGTTACATCGATAAAATTTTATGCTAAGAATAATTGTTTTAGAAAGCTTTCTTAAAAAGGTGGGATTAAAAGCAGATGGCGTAACACAGGCCGTGTGTTTTTTTTTAAAACTTCTATAACATTTAAGAAGGTAAAGACCTTGAACGAAATAGTGTTAAAAACGAACTTTCTTTTCTTCTATAATGTTGATTTTTGGGTAAATAAAGCATCATATGCTGGAAGTTTGCTTTATTTCTTCAATTTGGAAAAAATGCAGTAGCAGAACATCGATTGCTCACCGAATCTTACCTTGAATTTGCTCCATCGATTTCAATGTGAATTTTATAGAAATCTATACAGAAAACAAAAATCGCCCAGGTCATCCAAATAAATTCGGAGATGATAAATTAGAGACATCAAGACTAATTTGAAATATAATTCGGAGCCAGCCAAACAGCAACTTAAAAACGGTTGCATACAGACATACCTTCAAATATACATCCTTGGCCCTACAGCTTAAGCTCACGTTTGCCTTCCAAACAATGCTTTCCCATTTATTTTTATCTCTCGCAACATTCTTCCAGTCTTGTTCATTTATATTTTTCAAATCAGCATAGACATTGGGCTTTTGGTCGTCCAACTGCTCTCCTGCCTTATGGTTTGCCAAAAGAAATTCTCTTGATGGTGGAGGTTGTATCAATACGTGCTACATGATCAGCCCATATAATTCTTTGTGATTTTATTAGAACTTAGAGGGATTACTCAATAAGTGCTGCCTGAAGTTCATCAATTGTTCTTATCTTGTATACATTTTTTGTAATTTTACCTGGTCCCTGGATCCGTCATAGGAATTTTCTCTCAGCGATATGCAGAGAGAATTCTCTGTATATTATGGAACCAGAATAATTCAATTTGTTAAGAGCTGCTGAAATCTGGCCAGGCCATTACAAGGGGTCTCTACCGAACATAATTGATTTGTTTAATGCGAATATTCTCTAAAAAACGCTCGGAATATGCGACCAACCAACCAATTTAGAAAATACTAGTATTCAAAATAAACGCTCGAAATTTGCAAAAACAAAAACATGCATTGTTATACTGGTGTAGTAAATTTTAAATCTTCCCCCATTTTTTTTACAAGATTTAAGTATCTTAATACGGAAATCAGTTACTTCTGTCAAATATTTGTTGGTTTTATTAATTTACTTAATCGTTATAATAGATTTAAACAATTGTTATTGAGAAGCCAAACTAAAGATATAATTTATTTTTAGAAATTAATATAACAATTACTTTCTTATGAATCATTAAGTGTGTGAAGCAGATAAATTAAAAACACTCAACACATTCATATACAAATTTTATAGTTTTTTTGAAAATGTCAAATGAAAATTTATTAGGGCAAGTGTAACAAGTGCCACTGAGCACAATAATTGTTAAAAGAGTGTTTTGGAGAAAAATAATACTTGACTTTTTGAAATGTCGTTAAAAGAGAACAAAATAATAATGATAAATGGGAAATAGAAATATTTATTAATGTTTAACTCAAAGACAATTTATCCGTTTTTTAATTGAGATCAACGTTATTGTTAATTTAGAAATCGCAATAAACTTTAATCCAAATTTTGATATTTTTTAATTAAAATTTTCATTAAATTATTTTTATGAAGAAAGCAATTTTACAACATGAAATTAATAAAATTAATTAATAATTTTTCATTCTTGACTGACCTGAGGATCGAACCCAGGCGTTTTTGTTTACGTACGAAGAAAAGGGCGTCCCAGTAAGAGCGCACTTTTAAATTAAGTGTAATTTTTTGTGCAAGTGGCAACATTAAAATTAGGCAGCTGTCACATTTGTTAATTTCGATTATTAGAAATGAAACGCTTTATTCACGAAGCTTTATGCTGAAACCACTCGAAGAATTTTTAGTCGAGAAAATGCATCAAATGTGTGAACCATTCGAAGAGTGTTAAAACAATTTAAGCAAATTGACTCCGCTATGGACGGTAAGACTCCTTTGCGGTAACGTACTGGCCGGTCGCTAAAAAACATTGCTGGTGTGAGTGAGAGTGTCGCTAAAAGCTTCAATTCGGCATCGTTGTCAACTTACTCAGGAGCTCAAGCTAGCAGACAATGGAGAGCACGGGTAAAATCCTTAACTAAATATTAACTTCATTTTGTAGTTAATGCCAATTTTACGAAAAAGTCATTCCATCTGTATGGCATCGTGAATACACAAAATTTGGGGTCAAATAACCCGCATGCACCCACAACGGGCAACTGTGTGGTGTGTATTTTAATCAAGCGGCAGAATTGGGCCTTACTTGTTTGAAGTTAAGGCCGAAAGTACAGTGGGTGTTGAATTTGGAGATCAAAAAATCCCCATGCACTCACAACGGGCAACTGTCTGGTGTGGATTTTAATCAAGCGGGGTGATTGGGCCTTACTTTTTTGAAGTTAAGGCCTAAAGTGCAGTAGGTGGGAACTTTAGTCGTTACCGGAACATGCAAATAGAGGTATTGTGGCCTCAGCGAGACGGCATGGACCTGGAAGACGTGTGGATTCAGCAAGATGGTGTCACCTGCCACACTATGCATTAAACAATCGATTAATCGCAGCAAGGATTTCCACATTACCTTAAGAAATTCTGATGTCCACTGGTAACACAGATCTTACAATTTTACGCCGTGCGATGTTTTCTTTGGAGTTTTGTGAAATCTTGAGATTATGCGAATAAGCCAGAAACAATTCCTGAGCTCAAATTCGGGATCCATCGCGTCATCGGTGAAATACAGCTTTATCTCCATAAAAAATTAATGGAAAATAATACTTTGATTGGGAATACAAAATTTTAATTTAAAAGATTTTGTTATTCGTGCTTGGAAAATTTAATGAAAAGTGCAATAGCTTTTAAAAAGAGCCGTGGAGGCCATTTGACGGATATTTTGTTTATAGTTAATCGGAACAATCCAATTAAAAAAAAATCAAAACTATTCCAAAAAAATACTTGGACTTATTTTAAATTTAAAAAGTGCACTCTTTCTGAGTCTGCCTCTATAAATTACACTGGGGAACAGTAATTTTGCGGCCTAGAACTTTATTGAAACTTGAAACCGGTTCACCATATTCAGTTAAAATAAATGCGAAACTCGGCAACAATATTATCTTTAAACCATGATTACATTGTTTTAAAATTTGCTCAATAGTTTCAGAGATATCGTTGATGTTTTGAAGAAAAAATAAAAATTTTATTTAATTCATTGCAATCGGTGCACAACAAGTTTTGATTTTGTTCACATTTACTGAACACACATTTAAAAATGTTTTTTTTTATGGAAATCTCGATTTTTATCAATTCAGTTTTCTTAGTAAATTGTGAACAAAATCAAAAGTTGTGCTCCGATTGCAATGAAATCATGCTAATTTCATTCGAAATATATTTAACTAAATGTTTTTAGACTAAAAATTTTAATTTTGTCGCATTTTAATTTTTTATTAATTTTTAAAAAATAAAAACTTTTTTTTTTCAAAACTTCAACGATATCTCTGAAATTCGTAAGCAAATTAAAAAATGAAAGTTAATTTTTTTCCCTTGTGTTATTTATAGTTAACGTATACTTAATGAAATGATTTAAATATTAAGCATACGCAGCATATGGCAAACATCATCAGTTAATGTCTAAAATTATATTTTAGAATTTAAGAACTTAGAAAGTTTCGTTTTCAAGATTGAGTTCTAGCGGGATTAGAATGTTCCGGACAAGCTAGAAATTTGTGCAAATAAGAGCACATTTCTTCTTCTGGCCCAAAAAAACCAAAACATTTTTTTTGCTATATTGGTTAAATTGTTAACAAAATAAACAATAATAAATGAAAGATACTGATTATATTTTGCACAAAAATATTAAATAAAGTCTCATGTTTTCATTTATAATAACTATTTAATTTTTACCTAATTTTTACCTAATTTTTACCTTTTACAATATTATTTTATTTCCATTTTGTCGAACCCTATCTAAATTGGGAGCTGAACTAAACTTTAAAATAATAGCTATAATGAAAAAGTAAGAAGGCTGTTTTCAGCCGTGCCGAATCCTTGATACCCACCACCATTGGTTCAAATAAAACCACGTTTAAACACAAAGAACATCTTTTACTACCAGAAATAAAAAATAAAAAAAATAAAAATTTACATATTAAAATTTGTATGGAGAATTGATGAAATATTTAACTGAATTCGCCCATTTTTTCTGCCGAGCACTTTGCGTTTTGTGTATCAAACAAGTATTTGTTAGAAATTTAATTGCTTTTGCTTATTCGGTGTGACCGTTATTATGTCAAAGTCTTATATTGGGGGGGACTCTGGAAATTAACCGGGTTTGATTGTACCAAGTTGTCTTCCTTATAAATTTTTTATCGCCACATTTATCCACGTTTCAATAGATGGACAGGCGGCTGGACTTGTATAAAACTTCTTAGAATTTCACAAGAATCTAAAATATTTATATATTTTAAAGGATATTCAATGATTATTTTAATGTCTTTTAAATTAAATGACAAAAACTTTTGGCTAAGGGTACAAAAACCGAATAAAAAGCTGAACTAGTTGGTCACTAAATGAAAACCTTTCTAAACTAGAACCTGATTAAACACCTGAACAAGATTTTAGACTAGAGAACGACTCAGAATCCTAACAAAAAGCTGCTGTAAAACCAAACTGAAATTGAACTACACAAAAAAAAAAAAAAAATAATTAAATGTGCATCAGTAAGCAAATGAACAGTATCAGTTGTAAATTTGCAGTGCATATTGTGATTGATCGTGAGCATAACACTTTTATTTTTTGTGCAAATATGATATTTTTCTAAAAATTTACTCTGGCAACACAAAAAACTTCTGGCAGCATGGTTAAAAATCTGCATAAGTTTACAATTATACACGAGCAAATTAAAATAAATTTTTTCTTTTTAATTAATTTAAATTTAATTCTCTATTTTATGTTAAAACCCACGAAAATGTTCAATGTTCCTTAAAAACAATATGGCGGCTAATATGTCAAATGTTATTGTTTACATTTGTTTGCAACTGAACAAATATGCACTACTAATTTTGGCCATGGTTTTTTTTTAGTGCAAACGAAGTATAATAGAGCAAATTTCAAATACAGTGGACTCCGGATGATTCGTAATCGCAAGGGACCGGCCATTTCTTACGAATTATAGGGTTTTTGCAATCTATTTACTAAAACGATAAAAAAAAACATTAAAAACATCTTAAGATCTTTAGAAAATAAACATACACATACAAGCAAAAACACACGCAAAAAATTGCAGTTAACAAAAAATCATTAATATCATGTTTCTGTTGTTTTTATTACGTATTATAAGTGGTAGTTAGCAAACAATTACGATTTTTAAGAGGTTAAGAAGATTTTATTAAAAAAAAAAAACAACGAATTAGTGAGAGGACCAAAGTGTTTGAAAATTTTACGAATTCACGAGGGACCGACAGTTTATTACGAATTATCGGGAATTTTGATTTATCGGGGTACGAATTATCGGGATCTGACTGTACGTACATTTTGCTATTGTGTTGTGCGAATGTGTGAATTTTTGCACGCATTTGCATTGTTTGCACACTTTGCACTACCCATCGTGAATTCCCTTAGTTAAATATTTTTTATATATACACCATTTTCTGCAGTTATGTCCTTGATATAAGTAAATTTTTATTTCACTTGATTAAATTTTTAATTGAAACTGATTTTTATTTTTGATTAATGGTTTAATTTCTTTTATAAACAAAAATCAAGAATTTTAATTTTATTTACCTAAATTGTTATTGTGATATTCTAAAATATTAAAAAATCTCTCTGTTAACCTCTATCATTTCAGCTCCAATAAATATTATTTGGGTCACAAAAAAACAAACAATTTGGTAAATGTTTAAATTTTTTTATTTATTATTTTATCTATTAGTTATAAAATTTATGGCTTTCAAACTAATTTAAATTTAATCGCAATTTGAAAAAAGTCTGCATAAAAAAGTATTTGATTAATACTTTAAATTAAATTTATTATATTAAAAAATAAAATTATTTAACAATTTATTTACTAATCTATAAAATATTTGCAGTTTTATAAATTTTGTTGTTTATAAATGCCTGAGGGCAAAGATAACAAATCATTGGCTTATTTGTTAAAAAAAAAAACAAAAACAATTAAATAAACTAAAATATCTGGAGGAGATTTTATTTTGATTGTATTTAAATAAAACAAATATGAAAGTATAGTTGGTCAAGCCCGACCATTTTATATCATACACCAGATTACATAAAGAAAGTGTTCCATATTTGGGACCCATGGCCAATCATACCCACCATCATTTGGACCTACCAGAATAACCCTTTGCCATAATAGCCAGCCAATCAGAACTAGAATCTGGGACAAGAATCTAGAATTGATCTAGAAGCTCCAAGAATAAATTTCAGTGTATTTATCAATAGTATAAATTGGAAATTAAGCACGTCAAAAAAAAATCTAATTAACTGAACAAGAACTTTACTAGAACTAAACTAAAATTGAACGAAAACTGAGCCAGAATTAAGCTAGAACTGAACTAGACCTGATCAAAAACTGAACATAAACAATAACCTTAGCTTGTATCTGAACTAGGATCTGACATAAAATCTGAGTAAAATCTCATTTAGAGTCTTAATTCAAATTGGAGAAAAAATTTTTTTAAAAATAATAATTACTAGAATCTGCAACATTGCGAGAATCTGAACTTTTTTCCTTGTGATAAAAAAGTCGTTGGTAATTGTCAAGGCGAATTGACTTTCAGGTGGCGTTGAAAACACAGCTGTGCTACTTTTTTTTCTTAATTAGAGAGAGGAACGTCAAAAGTTACTTGTGTTTTTGACATATCGGTCAACGAAAGCAACAAAAAAATACATTGTTGTGTTTTTGGTGTTGTTACTTGTTGTAGTATCGACACCACCGTTTACATGAATTCGCCTTGGTAATTGTCTTACAAATTTTCTTTAACTTTCTTTTGGAACGTTTATTTTTGTGTTTATTTTCATATCAATTTAATATTTTTAGGAAGAAACGATTCATGTTTTTTTTTTGATCACAATGACAAAAAAAAAACTGACTACGAAAACTTTTTTACAACAAGGAAATAACAGCCTGTTGAAAATAATCCTGTGCAAGCAAAAAAACAATAAAAAAATGCTACAGCTTTGGCAGAGATATTGAAAAAGGTTTGAAGATACAATATATATTGCAAAACTGTAAAGAAGCCTAAAAAACGTCAAGGAGAAATATAAATTAAAGTATCAACTTATAAAAGGGTAATATTGATTTCGAATACACCGGAAGTTGCAATAAAAAATTATTTTATTCTTTGAATTTTTTGTTTTAGTTCTATTTGCTGAACAAACTTAAATCACTTAAATTTCTTTAATGGTTTCTTTTTCTAATTTCTCCTTTTCCTTGAAAAGTGTTCAAATAAAAATTTTATTTCTAAAATGTTTCTCGCTTTTGCTGTCAAAATTTAACCAGATTAGATTGTGTTAAATGAACAGCTGTACGCACCACAATTTCATTACGTATAACAAAAAAAATAACAATTATTTAAATGACAACAACAACCAAAGCAATAGCAATAATAATGATAGAAATAACACAAGAAACAACAGCAACAACATAAATTAAAAAAAAAACGAGTAATTAAAAGAGAAAGTAACATCTGGCTTGTAAATAAATGTTGTTGTTTTTTGTTGTTGTTTGCTAAATGTTTCGCTTGGCAAAAAAGTGGGTTAAACGCATATTAAAGGAAATGAAATCTGATTTTAATAAACAAACTTATTATGTACGAAATTTTCTAAGTGTTGACGTTATAGAGTTAAACATAATTTTTAATTACAAATGTATTTTTTTGGGCTAAGAACAAGGTTTTTTTTTTAAATGTTAAAAAAGATCCAATAATTTTCATACATGTCAACCCAAATAGGGTTCAGACTATGGATTCTGGACACAGGATTCCATAAATAGTCAAATACATTAATTACATAGCCGCTTGATATTTGTAACTGAATTACGCACGTCATCTCTTGTGAAATAAACTTGCAGTCGTAGATCTTAAATGGACCATAGCACCGATAAAAGCACTGCTATCAAAGTTAATAATTTTTCCTGCTAAATATCTTAAAAAATTCCGGAAGCGAGATTCAAGTTAGCACAACTTTTATTAATAACTGACTTACTTATTCCTCTTTCGACCTTGCAGTGTAAAGTTTTTAGCAAAGACTTCTCCATTTCAGCCTTTCTTGTGCCGTTGCTTGGGCTGTTCTAGGCTCGATTCTTTGTTCAGTGAGAATCCTCCTCTGGTTCTTGTAGCAATCTCATATTCTTCTAATACACGTTTCGGCAGTAGTTGCTCTGGCATTGTGGCAACATGCCGAAACCATCATAGCTTTTGTCAGTCGGTCCTATTATTTAACGGTTCTGTTGATAGGCCTGCTCAACTGTGCCGTTTCGTAATCTGCCTTCTCGTGTTCTATCTGCCACACGACATAAATATTTCATTTCCAATGCTTGAACTCCGATTTTCAGACGTAAGCACCCTTAATTTGGGCTTGCGCTAGGCCTTAGGCCGCCTATGCAGAAAAGCTTTAATTAGCGAAGCCCCCAAAAATTAGGGTATTATTTCATTTGGTTGGGAGTTTATTTCATTTTCAAAATTGGGGCTTATTGCATTTGGGGGCTTATATTTTTGGGGGTTATTTCATTCCGCCGTTGTTAACATTTTAGAGAGTTAGGTTCATAAAGGACCATAGCATCAATGCAAGCCCTCCTATCAATAATCACATATTCAGTAAATAAGCTCTCTAAAGAGATTTGATTTAGTTCAGTTAAAATAACATTTTATTTATTTAAAATAAGGAGAACGACGAGCTTTTAAAAGCTTTTAAAAAATGCAATCAATTGGGATTGAAATCCAATGACTTCAACCAAACTATTTTGTGATTACAATTATTTTAAAATTGGTCTTTTTAAAAATAATCAATTTTATTTAATATTAAATTTATATTTAATCCGAATAATAATTCTATGTACTTCAGCTATAGCCCTCGCATACTTTTAAAAAAAATTTAATACCGCTATAATTTTTTTTCCAAATATTTTTTTAATTTACCATCATGTTTAAAAATCATATGTACATGTATGTGCATATACATATGTACATAATAACACTCTAAGACAACTTCAAACAATGTCGACGTTATTTCAAACTTTCTCTTTCTCTTAACCAACAGATTTTTCAATCTGCTTAAAACTGTTACATTTTAGGCAGACATTTTTATACTGTGTCATCTTAGAAACATATTTAAATAAATGAAAAGAAAGTAAGAGGATAATGAAATGCCATTAAAATTAAAAACAGAAAAGAAAAACAAAAAATAAACCTTTATTCTATCAACAAAATTATGAAGTAAGACTTAAAAATGTTGCTAAAGCAGCTTAAAAGTCATGCATGGTACCAAGGAAAATAAAACATGCACAAAAAGTAATTAAAATAGAAATAACAAAATCTTTTCCTTACAATCATAAAACAATTTAAAATGTATTAAAATATGCGTAGAATTTTTAAAGAAAATAATCAGTTTCCCAAATTCGTATACACTTAAAAGTAAAAGCCGGAAAATGAGCAAAATATTGAGTTTAAGAATTCAAGTGAAATTTGGCAACAAGACTATAAAACTAAAAACACTAAACCAAATACAACCCCTAAAAGTATGCCATGCCAAACTCCGCCAAAGCCCATGCCTTAACACTAGGCTACATTTAAACGCTAGCAATTAAATACACAAATACTTGAATTTTATGTATGTGTGGCTGTGTGGAAAAAGTAAAAGTGTACAGCAAAAACAGTAGTAAAATAAAATTCTTAACAAAAACCTGACTAGAATTTTTCTATGGCTCCTATTAATGATGCTGGTTTTACTGAATAAGTGAAAACAATAATTATGAAGCATACTTTTGGGGCTTCTTTCGTTTTTGTGTTCTGTTTACTGTAAAAGCACATTTCAACAATTAAAGGTTATCTAGAGTTTGGGTTTGTAAGAGTATTTGAGTAAATGCTGTAGAGCTAACAATAATAAAATGTTAAAAAAATGCTCATTTAAAGCTCAAATGTTTTTTCCATAAACGAACTTAATTCGATTTAGTTGAAGATTGTTTTTTCCAGCCAAAATGAAAAATAACAATGAAGTTTGTGTTTATAATTAAATTTTTTTAACACAGATGTAAACGTAAACTTTTGGGTAACACAGCTGTAATCTTAAAGTTTTGAATAAAATATAGATACATTTTTAAAGCTTTCATTCATGTTTTTTACTTAAAATGATTAAATTATGTATATTTATTTGGTTTAAAAAAAAATACTTTCGCAAATGCTTCAACTAGGCCTTTTACTAAGAATTGGACAATGTATTTTACTTAGCCATTTTAAAGTCTTATGGAAAGACATTTACAAAGTCTTATGGGAAAACCTTTATAAATTCTTATCAAGTCTTATACTAACGGCCAATTTTACCAATTCTATTTAAATATCTATTCATATTTAAATATAGTTTTTCATATAATTTTATTTTTATTTGACGTGAAAAACAATTTTTAAACATAAATTGATATATAAATAAATTGGTGAAATTGGCCATAGGACATTAGTCAAGTCATATACCAATACTTTTACGAACTCTTATACTAACGTTTTTACAAAGTATTATATCGAGACTTTCACAAATTCTTTTCCCCAGAGGGACGCAAACTAACACCAAAGTCGTTCCTGATAGGTTATTTGGAGGTAGAGACCGGTTTTAATGCTAACATATTATATGAATGGGAGCTGCCACTATTATATGGGGTTATCAAGGGAGGGGGCTAACTGCCACCTTACATCCAAAATTTTGCTAGTGGTACATCTAATCGCAATGGAAGCGTTTGGTGTTAGTATACAATAATTTAATAGATTTTCAACCCTTTGTTCTTAATATAACAGTTAATATGATTAGTTCTCCTTTCACTGGGAATAAGTTATTTAATTTTTTCTTTTTTCACAAATATCCGGACAATTTCTATTGGAATAATTTATACAATTATCCCCAGGGTTACTGAGACTTTGACAAGGCTCCTTCCTATTCATATACTACCCTATCAGTAAGTCATATTATGATTTTATAGACAAAAAGAAAGTCTTATACCAAGTTTTCCACAAATTATTTTACTTAGAGTTTTACAAAGTTTTATACTTTAAAAAAAATTTATGCAAAGATTTTTTCATAGTATTTTTTTTTGAAAAGACTTTAATGGATTTAAAACATATATTAAATTGTTTATACTTCTTGTTATAATTTATTTTGTGTAAAATTTCAAAACAATTGTTTTCTCTTGGTCAATTACGAACATTTTTCGAAGCAGAATATTTAAATTTAGAAGAAATTGTAATGAGAGAACTTAAACTAAAACTTCTAAGGTCTTATAGCTACGAGTATATTTAAAGCCTCTATCTAATTCTTATACATCGTTTTAGACCAATCTTTTACTAAAGAATTATCTAAAAACTGTATAAGCTAAATCTTCCTTAGTGCAAGATTACAACAAACGCTTATAAAAAGTTTTATATTAAGAAATAAATATTTTCCTGAATTCTATATTCAATCTTTGATTTTACTCTTAACTTGCTGATATTTTTGTGTAAAGCTTGTTAAACATCTAAGTAAAAGAGTTTTCTTTTTAAAAGCCTAAAATCATAATAAATATTATTTGTTGATTTTAGCCAACAAAATAAAAATTAATTCTTTGTATTTTCAATAGCCCTACAGATAAGAAGTTGTAAAACTAGTGTTAGACATTATTTTATTTTTTTTTTTTAATACTCATTCTTTTATTCAACTCTGTTTATCAAAAATCGAATTTCATTACAAGCAATTATTTACATTCATTTGCTTCAAATGATTTCCCCTACAAAAGAAACCGGAAAACAAGAAGGGATAACAGAAAGTATTTTTATTTATTTTTTTCCAATTTCTTTTACCAACCAAGTAATTAGTAACATTCTTGGTATTTTGGGAACAAACAAATAAAAACAAGAACAAAAGAATTGTTATAGAAACTGGCTTTTAATCAATGGATTTTTATTGTGCAAAAAGAGAAAGAACAAAATTCAATATCAATTTAGTTTTGCTTTTGTCAAGGGGAGTAAAGTGGTAATAATGGGAATGCTTAGTTAGTTGATCCAGATTTGGTACATACTCGTTAAACAAATTCCTTCTGGGATGTTAATAAAAGTACAAAAAAAAGGAAGAATGCCTTATTCGGTTGTATCAAATATTTAATACCCTTCACAATGTGTTACAATTTTTCAGGAACAAAAACTATACACAAAATCTTATAGGCAGAACTTTACATAATCTTACACTAAGGCTGTCACAGAGTCCCCTGTTTTTATGATATCTGACATAACAATTTCTAGGTTTATTTAAATAGTATGGGTAACATGACAGTTCTATTATTCGTAACGGATTTCGGTAGTGTAATTTTTAGGCTCATAAAACTTAATTGGAACAAAATTAATTTATATATGTTATTACACTGGTCTGCATGATTCGATTCAGGCGATCCACATATTCACAGAAAAAAATTATCAGTACTTTTCTAGCAATTAAAGTAATTGCTTAAAATGTATTTCAATTTGACTAATGTCATAATAGAATCAATTATTTAATTTGTTAAAAGAGAATTAAAAATATAATTTTGACTTAATTTAAATAAATTTTTAATTAATTTATTAGTTAAATAAAAAAAAATCTTTATTTATTTTTTCGCTTAAACTAAAATAATTTAAACTTGCAGAATTGTTGTTGGAAAATGTCAAAACCTGAGCTATATTTAATTAAAGCAATTAACACTTTGTTTAAATTGGCAAAGTTTTTTGATAATTTCTTTAATTACAATTAAAAATATCAAATATTGAAATTAATTTTTACAATTTTTAGTAATCTAAACATATAATCATTTTGGTAATTGGTGCAAAATCAAAAAATTGTTTTGTTAGATTCTATGAATTTGGTGATTTAGACAATTTTTCTGTGTTCAAACAAAAAAAAAAAAAAAAAAAATTTAAAATTGATTTCAATTAAAAAATTTGTAATAATTATTAAAATATTAATTAAATTTGCACCAGGTAACAAATTAAGAGCATAAATTTGCCGTTTACTTACTTCAGTTGCTTAAATGTTTTATTCACTAGATTAAACAATTTTGGAGAATCCAAAGATTTTGGTTGGCCTTTCAGTTTTTCCATAACTCTTTCTTCAGAGCATCTCAGGCGACCATAAAGTCAATATATCGGTGTTATGGGCGGGGATTCTTTCTTTTTATAAGACTGTAAAGTATAACATATTAATTTATATGCAGTTCTTGCACTCACACTCAAAATTTTTCCCTGAAAACGTAGGAGCAGTTTCTAATTAATATGGAGAAAATTTTTTTTTTTATCAAGACATCACTTATTTTGGCATGGTGGTATGTTGGCAGATAACTCTTCGTCTCTAGTACAAGTAACTTCTTACTCAGGCTAACAGAAACAATTAAGAACCAAATCAAGGTTAACATAAAGATCAAGGCATTGGAGCCGAGGTATTTCGAAAAATAAAAAAAAATTTATGGGAAATTTAAAAAAAGTTGTCTTAAATAATTGTTAATAAAATGAAAATATATATCAGAATTTGATAAAAAGAAGGGCTGCACCGAAAATAGTGGGTGATAAGGAAAATCGCATGTAATTTTCGGATTAAGGAGGCCTTTTTACATAAAAATCAGCTGAAATGCTTAAATTTTTCCTGTGATGTACCGCCCTCCTAAGTAGGCGGATAAGTTTTTGTTTTAGAATGAAAATAAACTGTTTTAATACATTAAAAAAAAGTCATTAAAATTGCCTCGCATTAGGAAATGCTGTATGTGCAGGATCCAAGCGGGAGATGTGGGGATCATCACAAGGATGTAACACCTTATGGAAATTTACAGATCTCAAGATATCTTCGAGGCTTACCAGTTATCCTATATGGGAGTTAGTAGCCCTCAGTAATACAGCACCGGACTGACTGTTCTTCAGGGAGATTGTATTCGCTGGAGATTATCTCTGCGGACGTTTCGCCTTTCTGCTTGTAGGCAGCGTGGTGATTTATGGTGTTTTGTGGTTATGGCTTACTACCCTAAGTTATGGGAAGGAGGATTCTGAAAACCCCACTACGTGATTTTTCACTGCTAGTTGGAAAGTTCGTCCTTAGGGAGGATATTCCATAGGTACTGTTGCTGTTTGCCAACAGAAGCTGCTAACATTTTTTCAAAAGCTGCAGGGGGCTAGATATCTCCAGCTCCTAAGCAAGAGGCGAGTGAATAATCTTACCGTGTTATGTACTCTAATTACCACCTGAGTGTGATAGTGCATCTCACAATCTAGGGAAGTTGGTAACCCCATTGTTTGCTACCAATATGGTTGAGATCCTCCATGAGGCTATATGACTTTTCCACAACTGTGCGTACAGCGTACAGCCTTTTTTTTAAAGGCTTGTCTATATTTTGGCCCTTAATTCTTTTCGTACCCATGGTGTTCAAGAAAACTGAAAACAAAAGTTTATCTTCTGTTAAGTCGTTTAGAACTGAGTGTAATTTCAACTTAGATTTAGAATTCATTATTTACATATTTACTTTACGGGGTCTTAGATAAATGCACTGAAAACCTGAATATATTTTTCTTAACTACTCGTTACAGTGAAGACAGTGTTGCCAATTAAGCCAATTAGTGCCTTAGGTGTAGTAATTTTTGATTTTGTTTGGACTTTCAAAAAATTGATATAAAAAAGAATTTTTTTAAATTTATTAACGCGAACATTTTAATTGGTTTATTAAAATTGGGTATTAAAAAAGATTTTTTATTTCTGTACAGCTTTTCTTGTTTTAAACATTTTCATTTTACACAGGAAAAGATTTCTAATCAATAATTTAATTGTAAAAACTAGCTTTATTAAGTTCAAGATCAGTATTTTTGAGTTTTTCTAATAAAATTAATTAAACCAATTTATTTTGCAAGCAGAGTTGGCAGCACTGCGTAGAGGATGTAATTACTCTTAATTTTTCTTTCTTGCTTAAACTTTCATGTACATAAGTATTTAAAAGTATTAAAAATATTTCAAGGAGTTTAATAACCAGTTGAGTTGTTTTACCACAATGTCTTTTTCCCTCCATTTATTTTCATTATAAGAACGTGAACAAAATACTTTAATGACTAAGTTCTCCTATTCATCTATTATCGTTTTAATGTGTTTTTCGTATTTTTTTTATTATGCCCTCTAAATTACTGATAAGTATTCATTTCTCCTCCTTTGGCCGCCAAAATAGTAGGAGAAAATAAAAAGATGGCTTAGTTGCTAAGCAAATGAACGCTAAAAATGTTAATAGCAAAATATGACTTTGTTATAAATTATATACAAAAATAAATTTTGCTAAAGTTTCTTTTTCGTGTGCTCGTAAATTTGCTGAAGTGGCCAAAAATGTACGATAAAGTTTCAGCCAATTCTGTTTTTGCTTTTGTTTTAAGCCTACTATAATCTATTAAATTGTATCGTTGATTTATTAGAGTTTTGTTCTAATTGGTTTCTATTAAAGACTTACGTAGTTCGAGAGAACTGTAATTATGCTAAGTCTTTAAGAGTAGTTAAGTTAAGGTCCTTCTAAAATTTTAAGGGAATTATGTTTTAAAGAATAATAAATTATTTGCAAGAATTAAAATATTTGATGGCTTAAACCTCTTTTTGTGTAAGAGCAAGAAAAACTCTTGTATTAAAACTTTTGCAAAATCTGTACAGTACCAACAGGTAAGAAAGTACCCAGTTGGCTACGTCATTAATGTTAAATCCTGTACGACACGTAAGGGACAACTAATGCAAATCGTCGAGGACATTTTAAAACAAGTGTCGCGTAAATCATGTACGACACAAAGAGAGACACTGTCGCTCAGCCTGTCATTGATGACAACATGCACGACATTGTCGTCCATATAGTCTTTAAAGACCACATGAACGACATTGTCGTTTATATTGTCTTTGCTGACTATATAGACGACAATGGATTCTACTTTGTCGTCAACGACTGCGTGTAAGACAATGTCGATGAAGTTACAGGAGTTACAGCTTACACGACAATGTCGCCTATAATCCTTAACGAATAAATAAAAATATACATTATTACACACATTCTTTTAAAATCATTCCTTAGTCTTTGAGTTCTCAGACTTGACTGATTGTCTTTCTTACCATTGCTTTGGTTGTTTTTTTTTATTATTATCGTTATTTTACAGTTATTTTTATTTTTTATTGGAAACAAATTATGTCGGTCATATTGTCCTGTTTAGTAGTTCATAGAGGATACCTAACAAGACACTGTCGGTCATGTTTTCGTGGATAAGCTTGGACAAAAGACAACTTGAAAGACAGTGTCGTTCATGTCGTCGTTTATAAACTTCTTAAAGAGACAGTGCACTAGACAATGTCGAGTATTTATTCGTTCACGACATTTTCCTCAAACCACATAAATCGTTGACGACAATGTCGTCGACGGCAGTTTGGCCAACAGGGCTCTTATACTGACACCTATACTAAGACTTGTACTTAGTTTAAAACTACATTTAGCACTATATTTTATACTGTTCACATTTTTGCATAAATTTAAAACTTTCAGTTCACACAATAAAATTCCGTTTTCTACAAATATTTCGTCCATTCGATTTAACTTTCAAAGAAACTTTTTTGTATTTAATAACTATTAAATGTTTTGTACAAAATTGAAATTTAATTTAATTTCTGTGCTTGCTCTGTACTACAACACCAGAAAGAAGAAAATAAAACACATTTATCAGCCATGTTTCTATTTAATCCAAAAACTACGAATCAAATACTTGATTGCAACAAAACCGTATTAAATTTAAGTTTCTAACTAAATAAATAATCCCACTGAGAGCGAGTAAAAGTATCAACCTTAATTATTCCATTAGTAGCAGTTGCACTCTTTGCTTTTTTTTTTGCTTCGCGTTAAAGGTTTCAATTAAAAATTTAATTAAACTTTATTGATATGTTGCTGCTGAATGTCGACACTTAAGGGCTACTTTTTATTAGCAACTTTAAAGTTAATTTTTTATTTTTATATTTTATTCTATATTCGTTAACAATTTATGCTAAAACTACGTTGAAAAATAAATTGAAAAAAAACTGCATTTGAAATTGAAAATTCAATTCAGTGTGACGAATAATATTTCAAATTCTGATGGTTGACAGGTGAAGCATAAAAACATAAAAAAGCTAAAAACTAAAAAACAGCTCTACAAACCAGCACCTACAACAACTGAGATTTATATTAAAAATCATACAACGGCAAACATTCAAAACTGTTACAGGAAGCCATTTATGGCAATGAATAACAGTTACTGAGAGTAGAAGAGGCTGGAGGAAAACAAACTGGCCAATATGAAACATAAACGCAACTTTTGGTTGTTGCAAAACTGAAAACAGCTTAATAGTTATCCATCTATTCAAGCATACATTTATGTATGTACTACTTGCACTAGCTATGAACTATTAGTATTTTCTAACGAAGCTAGAACATGTTCTAATTAACCTTTCATAAACATTTATGCGACTTCAATATTTTTTTTTTAACATGCTTATGCACAACGAACAAAAAGTTGTGACCTACTTTTAGCCCTCTACCGCAGCATAAATTTTTTTGAAAATGAGATCAAATCGATCAATTTGTAAAACATCATACAAAGCAACAATACAAATTTTTATAGCTGTTGTCACTCCTTGCAATCAAAATATCCAAATTTTACATTTTGATGGTCGGATTACAGATGAAGATATGAGGCCAATTTTTAATTGCAAAGTTTCTGTCATATCTAAAATAAAAAAGAAGCATGGTGCTCTAAGGACATAAATCAATACAAATACATTTCCCTAAATATAAATAAATCTTTTTTGTATCACGCCTACTTCTCCAATACCGCCTACATTTTCGGATGTAGCGTGTTGATAACCAGAAAGCTTGTGCCTAATTTGAAAACTCTGGCTCATGCCGTTCCCGAGATATTAAAAACCAAAAATTTAATTTTTACTTATCTTAAAAAAACGATGTGCTTGTTCTGTGTAACAGATTCCCATCGTGTGGGGCTATGTTGTCATTGGCTTATGCCGGCAATTCAGTAACTCTTGAAGAAGTGGAAGCCAATTGTTAAGCTTCCATTGACGCTGTACGGTCAGATATATTGGAATAAGTAGTCAAAAATTGGACAGACCAAAATTTTTTACAATAGTATTATTGGTTACGATTTTAGGCGTGATTTTGATTTTCTAGAGTGGGCTTTATATGGGGCCTATGGTGGACCGATCTTCACGAATTCTTGTGGTATGATTTCAAGTCATTAATGACAAACTTGTTCAAAATATTATAGAAATATGCATATTGCGGCACTATTTATGCTAGTTTTTGTTACAAAATTATAAAGTTTTTATGGTCCCAGATAGAAATGTTGGAAAAGTGTGAAAACAAAACACCCGCTGAAATTTCAAGCTATGGCAGGCGGCGTGTATAAATTACAAAGCTTTGAAGGGAGATTAAAAAATTGTGTTCGCTACGGCGTTCTTGATATCTCCAGTGGAAAGGTTGTTCACAACCCTTCAATTATGAAGTTGAAAAAGGTGTGATTGCAGACCCTTGTGTCTCAGTCTTATATAAATGAAGTTAGAAATTGTGAATGGCCGAGTTTGCTAGGTTTCTATGCCAAACTGTTCTTTGTATATTGATCCTTTCATTAAGTCGTTCGAAAGTGAGACGGACAGACAGACGGACATGGCTTAATCGTGTTAGAATAACTGACGGACGCAGAATTTATATACTTTATGGGGTCTGAGATAAATAAAATAAAAGTTTCAAACGGAATGACAAACTAAGTATACCCTTAACCACTAATCGTGGTGGTGGAGGTTATAACACAAGGCCCATCTATCAGGTCTGCTTACTTGTACAAAAACAAAAAAAAACGATTTTTTAAGCTGTCAAAAACTTACTACCACATATACAAAGCAAAAGGAAAAAACGTGTATGTGTGGCAAAATGTAAACAACTTTTGAAAGCTCAAAAGAACAAAAATAATGATCATCAGGCTTCTTGCGCAGACCTGTTCAATGGGCCTTAGTATAAAAAATCAGAAATAACATTCAGATATATTTGTTTTTTCTGATCTAATCTTTATTTGGCAATGTTTTCGTTTAAGTTCATTAAAAATTGTAATAAATCATGTATTTGGTGGTCTAAGATGATTTCAATAAATAAAAAATTAAATAAGAAAAAAACAATTCAGAAAAGAATTTTTTGGAAAAACATCTTAGGACTCCTGAAATAAAAAACTGGGGCTATGAATTTTCCCTAGATCCCTACATCCTCATCAAAAGATTATAGCATTTTTATATTAGTTTCTTATATAAACGATAACTGACTTTTTGCATATCAATATTTCGGTTGACTTTTTTTTATAAAACCTCCATAAGTCACTCTATTTTTCATATCTCAAGACCATATTTTGAATTTGGAAGAAGGTTTATATAAAAGCTGTGGCTTTAAATTCGACATAAATGTGTAGGAGTACAAATATCCCATTTACCAATACCTCCCTTACCCTCTCCCACGCCATGCAATCGCGCTTGTTTAGGTTTGACATTTTTCAAATAAACTTTACTTAAATTTTCATTATTCCGCAAAATTATTGGTTCACCTCAAAAACCAAAATGTATGCGTGTTATTGGAGTTTTAATTAAAATGTTTGCTTTTGACAGCGCTTTCACCTACAAATATTTAGCACAGACTTAATTCACTACACCTTAAACCACTCATCAAATTTTTTTTGTGGTCTCCCCAGGTGAGTTTTCTATAAAAAAGGCAATAGTTTTATTTACAACATATTAAATAGAAAGCATTCTATTAAAATCGATTTTCAAAAAAATAAAAATGTTGGAAAAAAATATTGCCAACAATCAATTTTTTGACGGTGGTTTAATATTTTTTTTAAACTGTTTTATGTAAAACAACCATTTATAGATTATAGTTTTTTGTTGGCGGACGCCATCATTGTTGTATTTCGGATTCTGTTCGATGCTTGCTGCCTGCTGCTTTTAATAAATGTCATTGACTTAAAATTGTTTTTGGTTTATTTTCTCATACATTGTATTTGTGTTTTTATTACTTATTGATTGTGTATTGCTGTCGAGAGGGGTGATTTGTCTTGGTGTGAGCGACAGTAAATTGTATGGATAGGGTTTGTACAGCAACAGGAATTGATTAGGTTGTTATGTATGTTTGTATGTATGTAAATTTGTTGACGAGCGAAATGTAAATGTTAGTAGTTGAGGTTGTTACTAAAGGTATTTGTATAGAACAAAATATAGAAATTGAAAAAAATTGCTTCGTTAAAGAGCAAATAAACAAGGAATTGGAGTAACAAATAAAACAAGAACTTTTTAGGAGCTGAACTAGAACCTGTGCTAACACTTGAATAAGAAAAAAAAAGTTGACGGAGAAGTGGAACATTTGTTGAAGGGACCCGAACTAGAACCCAAACTGGCAGCTAAATTATAGCCTCTATAGAGCACCTCTATTCCGTTTCTTAAAATGACCGACAAATTCCAAATCATAAAGACTGTGGGAGCTGATCTAGAATTAAAATATTGACGATAATTTCGCTGCAGCGTAACAAATAATCGTCGACATTTTGTTGTGTACTGTATTCATTCATGATAAATTTTCAAGAATTAGATTATTACTGAACCTGCAAAAAGAAAGCAACAATTATATGACGAAATAAAAGAGTTGTAGGTATTTAACATTGATAGGCCTTTTTTGGGTCACCATGTAGACTCTAAATTAAAACCTTGGGAAATATTACTGCATTCAATATTGATCGAAATTTCCATTTAAATTGTATTGCAATTTCGATTGGTAGCGCAATTTGCCTCCGAGCTGAAACTAGAACACAGAAAAAAAATGTTTACCAATTAAGGCATTAATCAAAAATAAAATAAGTTTTAATTAAAAATTTTATCAAGTGAATTAAACGTTTAATTTTAATTTGCACCAAATTAAATTAAAAGTTTAATTCACTTGATCAAATTTTTTATTAAAGTGAATTTAACGTTTAATTGATACTCTTAATTTGCACCAGTAATTTACATAATAGTGTCAATTAAACGTTTAATTCACTTAATTTAACGTTTTATTCAATTGTTTAAATTTTTAATTAAAACTGTTTTTATTTTTGATTAATACTTTAATTGGTGAACAAAAGTTTTTTCTGTGAATTCGGAGTAGAACTAGAATGTTAAGTAAAATCTGAAGCTGAACTAGAATATAAACTAGAATTTAAGCTTAAACTTGAACTGGAACTTGAACAAGAACCTAGAGTATAAAGTGAACAAGAATTCTCGTAACTCTCGGAATTTGAACATAAACATAAAAAATAGTAGAACCAAAGCTAGAGCCTCAAGGAGAACCTGAAATGAGCCTGTATAAGAACTAGAAATTAATTAACACTGTAATTGTGTACGGATTTATATTTAAAATTAACAAGTTAATTTTGTAAAATTTAATAAATTTTTTCTATGCTCTTCTTCAACTCCATAAAGTTTGCATCTTTAACCTTTCATATATTCTCCCTTTAATAATGCAATATATAATTTGCTTTTTCCAGCTAGTATTCTTGGCATATTATTTAACCTCTTTTAATTTAAAATTAGTTTCTTTTTGTTTTGAGTCATTTCCCTGGTACATGCCACATGAATAATGGTTTAGACTACAGGATAAGAAATTGGCTTAATTTCCTTCACAACATTGCATAGTTTATCAAAGTTAAAAATTTAAATAAAACATTTATTTTTACATTCTCTAACAAAAAAAAAAACCCTTTTCCAAAAACATGCAACAAGGACTGAATTCTGAGTTGCATAAAGTCAAAGGCCTACAAAAACTTCTCAAACTTTCAACATTAACTATTGTCAGCTTGCAACTAATTTTCTAAAAAAAAAAATAACCAAACATATGAAATTTAAGGTAAATTCTTCCAAGTATTAAAAATTAATATACAACGTTTTTTATTCAATAAAAAATCTTTCTGATATAAGCAGTATAAGACTTAAAGCTTTGGCAATCTGGGATGATGACAGTGAATGTAGGACACTTTTGTAATTTATCAATGTTCTGTGTGCATTTGTATGCATAATGTAACTACTATTCGAACAACAATAAACTTCTCTTGTAGGAAAATAAATATTCTATATTGGTTGGTTAATGCAGACAGAAAACTAAACAAAATCAAGCAACAAAAAGGGTTAGAAAAAGAGTTCATAAAAAGACAACAACAACAATGTTGTAGGAAGGAGGAGTATTCAAGAAAAACCAGCATAAAGTAAAGTAACCGGAGGATAGGAAAACTGAAAACAGTAGTTTAAAAGGTCCTTTTTGATTTGTCTTAGGCTCCAGTAAAGTCTTATATAAAGTTGTGTTAAGTTTAATACTAAGACATCTACAAACTCTTATACTGAAACTTATAGAAAGTATTTTAATGAGACTTATACAAAGTTTTATACTAAAACTTTTACTTAGTCTTATACTTAAACAAAGATTTTTTACAAGACTTATACTGAAATCTGAAAATTACTTTTACAAAGTCTTATACTAAAATTTATACAAAGATTGTAACAAGACTTTTACAAAGTATTATACTAAGGTTTATAAAAAGTCGAATACTTATACAAACTCTTATGCTAAGACTCTTATAAAGACTTTGTTAGGGACAAAGTTCGTAAAACCTTAGTCTTTTAAAAAGATTTTAATATAGTACTAAGAGTTGTACATAGTCTTATACTAATACTTTGACAAAGTTGTATACTAATACTTGCGCAAGGTCGTGTACCATACAAAATGTTATACAAAATATACAAGATTTTGTATATACAAGATTTTGTTAGTCGTGCTTAATTCCCAATTTTTATTATTGATAAAAACACTGAGATTTATTGTTGAAGGGATAAACTATTCCTATGCGCATTTCACTGGTTGCTTAGGCCAGATCGGCCAGATTGATATGGGTACAGGTAAGACTTTTGCTTAAAACTATATAATTCTTATTCGCTTAACAGTTTTACTAGTTAAATATCTTTAGCTTTTCTAAAATCTCTGGATGAAGTTTCCTGACGATCTGGCCTAAGCAACCAGTGAAAAGCGCATAGGAACAGCTTATCCCTTGTAAAATTGGTGTTCGCAAAAATTACTTTGTTTTACAAAATTGAATACCAATTATCATGCAGTCTTTTAATACGATTCGTAAAAAGGCCTTTACTAGTCTTATAGTAACTATTTTGCAAAGCCTTGAGTTTCGAGCTTTTTTCTTTACGCTCTACCAATGCCCTCCACTAGACCCTATACAAATTAAACAACATTTTGTTCGGTCTCGTACCAAGATGGTTTTATAGTACGACTTTTTCAACAATGTTGTATTATAAAACTAACACTAATGCTGATTTGCCAGAGGCTGCTAGAAGCGAAATTAGTTTGTGCTATATCAATGCTAGAAGGTGTCATAGTAAACGCTATTTGGAACAAAACGAGTTTCTTTGTTTATACATATTATTTTTTAGTGTTTGATAAATGCTTTTTTATCAAAGATGGATTATGACGAAAAGTTTTTCATGCCAATTGATATTTTCTATAAATTTTTTGTAAAAAGAACGAATACAGGTATTGATACAAATTACTTCAAAACTTTCTTATGCATTTTATTTTGTTCAATTTAAAACAAAAAATTTAAACAAATGATTATAAAATCACAAAAAACAGCCATTACAGAAAAGCAGTAACAAAAGAGAAGAAACTATAACGAGCTTTAAGCAATTACACAACCTGCTTTATAGCCCAACTGAGCTTTGATTCGAACCTAGCTTTTCACCGACAGGCTGCCCTTACGTTTCGGTTGTAGCCACACAATCTCTTCAGAGTTGTTCGATTCCCAGGTCAGTCAAGAATGAAAAATTATCAATAAATTTTAATTCATTTCATGTTGTAAAATTCCTTTCTTCATAAAAACAATTTAATGAAAATTTAATTCATCAAAGTTTTTCTTGGCACTCAAAAAATTAATTAACAAGGTTTCGTTTACAAGTGCTAAATTCCCATTTCATACTCTTGATAAACTGAAATTTATTGTTGATGGGTTAAGGTATTCCTATGTGCATTTCACTGGTTGCTTAGGCAAGACCGTCAGGAAACTTTATCCAAAGATTTTAGAAAAATTGTAGATATAATACAAATAAAATTGTTAAGCGAATAAGAATTATAAGCCCAAGTTTTACTTGTAACAATATCAAAGCGTAAACAAAAACAACAAATGCTATAAACTTATGCCTGATTAAAGTATTAAAATTTGGATTAAAACCATAAACAGTTCAATAAGTTAACCACAAAACTAATTTTTAAAGAATAATAAAATATTTTAAGAGACAACTCTTGATTAAAAATGTTTATTTGGGATAACGACGCAGTTATAGAACCTCGTCTTTGACAACAGTTTGAAGATAAATTTTCTAAGAAAATATCTTAAAGAAAAGTTTATTTTATAGAAATTATTTTCAGACAAAAACTTTTTATACAATTGGCTTGAAGGAATACTTTTGTAAGACAAATTTTGTGATAAAAATTCCTGTCTATTTCATCCCTAAAAAAATGTTTTTAGTTGGAATTTCTTTAAAAAAAAAATAAATACTTTTAATAGAAATTTGTTTCAGTCTCTTAACCACTGTACGCATTTTGAAACAATGTATTATTTTCTCATGTTATTTGCTTGATAGAAAAACTAACAACAGTTACTTTGCAGCTTGTTACATACATTTACTTTTTGCATATAAAAATCGTATAAATACAATAATATTGGGCAGAAGAAAAAGTTTTTTCTGTTTGAAATTGTTCTTGCATACTGAGTGTGAGTCTAATAATAGCGTTATTTGTACAAACCTGTTGAGTTGTCTCGAAATTGAACACATCTAATCATTATAAAACTACCTTGTCCCCAACCAAAGATTTTTATGAATTCCAACATGCATACATAATAACTTGTATGCATATGTTGAATATAGATAGTACGTAGGTTACATATAATTTAAACTGTAAATAACTACACTTGATACAACACAACTTATTTACATTCTATTTTTTTTAAATTCCCTATAACTTTTACTCAAATGGTAACATTTACTTTACAAGCCAACCCTCAAACCTCCTACAACATCCGTTTAAGCATGAGAACGTGCAATTAAAACGGAAACAGAAAATATGTATGAGAAAAAAGCAGTACACAACAAGGCTGTCATCTTATTTTAATATTCTCTTTATTTTCCCAATAACACTCTAAGCCTTTTTGAAAACCAAACATCTTTTTAAGTCTTCTAAAGAACTCACATGTGTCTAGGTCTGTACCGATTTTATCTTTTCTTTTTATAAACTTAAAACGCCTTCGGCCTGTAGTCTTAGTTTTTTTTTCATTTATTTTATTTATAAATCAAACCTACATTGTATAGTGTGTTCTACTGTAGGGTATAAAATAGAAATACATGGTTTGAACTTTAAGCTTATACAGTGACATTTAATGAAATTAAAATTGTATCTGGATCAGTTAAACGAACATCAAATGTACTAGTGTTTATATAAGAACTATATCGTATATAAAAAGTTTTGCAATAAAAGAAAATGTTGAAATATAAATTAAAAAAAAAGCTAAAGTTAAATGACTTAAATAGAAAAATTTTATTAGAAAAAAGAAATACTGTAAAATTTTTTTTAAGAGACATCTTTTGTAAAGAATATATACAGCAATTAAATATAAGAAATTTTTTATAAAAACAATTAATAGAGTTTCGAATCAAAATAGTGAAAAATTATTTGAATACATATAAATACATGCATATATTACAAGTAAAGAAATTTAGTAAAAATTTTATAGAAATAGAGAGAGATTAGAGAAAAAATATTTCTAAGACGCAATTTTTTTTAAAGAAATTACTAAAAGAGAATTTTTTTATAGATATTTTTATATGCAAGAGGAAGAAACTTTTTTAGTCAATTTTTAGAGAGGGAAAATATTTAAAGAATTTTCAAGCAGAAATTTTTCAATAGACATTTTTATAGAGAATTAAATCACACAGAAAAAAATTAAAATTGATTTAAATTAAAAAATTTGTGATATTAATTAAAAATTTAATTAAATTTGCTCCAGTAAACAAATTAATAGTATCTATTAAATGTTTAATTCACTTGATTAAACGTTTAATTAACTTAATAAAATTTTTAATTAAAACTGATTTTATTTTTGATAAATGTATTAATTGGTGAACAGTTTGGGACAATTTTTTCTGTGCATTTTTAATTGACATTTTTAAAACAGAGAAATTTTCCAGTAGTATTAGAAACTTTTTGAAGAATTTGTTTTTTAATATTGACTTAAGCTTAGTTTGTGTAAATGACCCTTTGAGATCTTTACGCTTAAAAGTACATGGCCAAAGTTTAAATTAAAATATAAGAGTTTTTAGGAAATTAAATTATTGGGAATAGCATTTGATATAAAAACTGAAGTTTAATCTTTCTCTGCGTGTGTGAACTAACAATAATTAATCAAATATCCTTCCAATACCGGAATACAATTTCCCCCATACCGAGTTTTCCAAGTATTAAGCGCTTCACTATTCTGAAAACTCCAGCGGTATCTTATCTGCCTCTTTTTATATGCAAAAAAATTTCACATAATAAACTTTTTTACATTTTCTTTGGAATTTTTCTCTGAGAAAAAAAATTTTAGAGAAAAATATTCCATACTTTTATTTTTATTTGACATGAAAAACGAATTTGAAACATTCATTGATATTTAAATAAATTGGTGAAATTGGTCATAAGTCTTTTAGTTTTACTTATTATGAGACTTTTATGAAGAGATTTACAAAGATTTACTAGGTTGCTCACTTAAACTTATTAGGTCTTATACGCTTTAAATTGGGGCTTTTACTAAAATAAGTCGTAAAGTATAAATAAGTCTTAGTATAATACTTAACTTATTGTTAGTAATAATATTTGAATTCTTATTCCAGTACAATATTTATGCAGAGAAATTGCCAGAAATTTTTACTAGGAACTTTTGTTTATATATAAAATAGTTTTTTTTTTTTAACAAATTGTCGCTAAAACAACACTAAGCTAAAGTATTATACAAAGTCTTATACTAAGCGTTATACAAATACCTATCGGCAGACCAATACTTTTATACAAAACTATTTTTATACTTAATTTTTTTTGTTATGCTGGGTAAAGCTAAAACTTATACCAAGTCTTATAATGGGTCTCATATAAAAATTAAAATTTCACTGGCTCTTATACTTAAACTTATAATTGTGTTGTGGTTCAAGCAAGTCTTAAATTAAGATTCATACGAAGTATTATTCTAAGAATTATTTTACGATTGATACTAAATCTTTTAGTCTTATTTATTTTTAGAATTATATAAAGAGTCTAGAGTTTATAAAATACAAATCTTATACTAGGTTGTTTACTAAGTCTTAGACTCATTAGGACTTATGCTAGAACTTATACCATTATAGGAAGTTAAGTATAAGTATTTGTATAATACTTAACTTAGTGTAAGTAATGGTGCATTTGAAAACTTATTTAAATATAGCACTTATTTAAGTAGATAAGAAAGGATATAAGATTGTCTTAAACTAAGACTTATACGCTTTATACTGTGACTTATACTAAGAGAATTCGTAATGTATATGTATAAGTCTTAGTATAATATTTATCTTAGTGTAAGTTATATTTGGAAACTTATTCAAGGAGATATAATAGAACATACGTTCGTCTTACTAAAACTTTTACTTTGCCTTTGTATATTTAATTCAGACTTAAAAACTGAGACTAAGGCCCGTTTTCACAACTTACCGATAGCTAAAAGTAGACCGGCCTTATAAAAAGTGGTCCATTTTTAAAACTCTACTTCAACCTAAAGTGAGCGTTAAAGTAATTTAAGGTTCATCCTACCTGGTAGGTAAAAGTAAAGTTGTAATAATGGATCACTTTCTATACGGTGGATAAAATCCTACCTTTAGCTAACCTATAGTTGTGAAAACGGGTCGTAGACTAAGAAAAATGGTAAAGTATACATATATGTATATATAAGTTTAAGTATAATACTTATCTTAGTACACGTTTTGGTGTATTTGAGAACTTATTTCAGCATAAGACTTATTCAAGGATATAATACAGGATATTCTTATACTAAAACTTATACCTCTACTAAGTCTTTTACTAAGATTTTGTATTATGACTTATACAATTTCGCATATCATGTATAGAGCCTTAAATATTTTTTACAAGTTATACTATTATACAAACTCATACCATAATGTTTCTCAATTTGTCTAACAAAAAAAAATAATTTTGTTCTCTTTCTTTTCAGTTGACACATTTCTTATACAAAACAACTAGTGTTTAAGTTTCACCAAACCGCAACGACAACTTTAAAGTGCAGTAAAATTATTTATTAAAATCTAAGGTTTCTAAGCAAATAGCAAAAATTTTTAATTAAATAAAAGTAAAATATTTAATATCTCTCAAAAAGAATAATAATTGAAAAAAATGTAAAAATAATATACCAAATATGAATAGAAAATCACTTGTGTTCGTATCAAAAACTTAGTGTTAGAAGTTAAACAAAAAAGCCAAAAAAAATTAAATATACTTGCATTAATTTAAAAGTTTATCAAATTCGAATTGTAATAAGTGCTTCACAAATAGATACTATTTGGTAAAAGAACTTATTAAAACAAATTTTTATATTGTAAAGAAGGAGCATGTTTTGAAGATAATTATTTAAATAAACATCAAAAATGTAGACTTTAAAATTAAAAAAAAAAGTTAAAAGATAATTCGAGAAATTTTAAATGAAAATTATATTTAAAAAAAATTGTGTGAAGAGCAAAACCAATTTAAGACTATTAAGTGGACACATTCGAAATTAAATAAATCGCAACAAAGTTAGACCTGTTAAAATAAAAATATTTAATTTTTAAGCTAAACAAGAAACTACTTCATAAGCTTGTAGAATTCCCTTGGCATTGCATACTTTAAGGCGTGACGAAAAATATATGTTTTCAAATAAATTTCTACAATTTATGCTAATTAAATTAATAATTTTTAAATAACGATATGCATAAATCTTAAACAAAATTTCAAACCATTTTAAAACAAAATTTTTGTTTAAATAATAGATCACTGATTTAATAGCAAACAGCAGCAAATTTATGCAAAAAATATTACAATTTCCTAAACATAAATAACTTGTAAAACAAATATTTAGAAAAAAATACCTACAAAAATTTAAAAGACACAAACAAAATTTCGTACATGATAAATTATAGCAAAAGAAATTGTGTTAAGAGTTGGCAGCAAAAAAACAAAATTTAAATCAATTTTTTCTTTTATTCAAACAAAATTTTCTCCTCTACAATATAAAACATCAACCATAAATAACAAGAACATAGAACATTTTTCTAAAAAAAAGAAATATTACCAGAATAAAATGTTCATTTTATGATGATAATGATGATGAGATAAAATAGAAAATTTGTTTTGGTAACTGGCCAAATCACTTTGGTAAATGAAACTTGGTGTGGCGGTTTAAAAAGACACATCTCCTTGGCTTAAGTTTCCAGAAATTAGAAAGGCAAAACAAAAAAAAAAAACAAAAAGCCGGTTAGTCTATCTTTGCAAAGTTATTAAAAGAATATTTTAGCAACCAATCAAATGTTTCCTCAAAACATTCAGATTAGTTTATATAAAAAAACTTTAACCGGGAAACAGATTTTATAAGCTGCCTGCAATACATGACATTCAAATCAAAGAAAATATTTTTGAATAAATAAAAAACTCTGGAATTTTAAGCAAACATCTTTATTGAAAATCTTAAACTGAACTACAATATAACTTTTTGTAACCTACTAAAACAATTTTCCAGCGTTTCAAACTTCCTGCCCTGATTTCGGTCAACATCTTTCGTTTTATTATTATAATTGGACTTATTCTACATCTTAACAATTGCTGTTGCATTCATCTTGTTTAAATATTTAAAAATCTACAGAGCTAGTGCGCTAAATTTAGCCGCATTAACTTCAAACATTGGTCATGGATTCGTCTCTGCTGTATATTTTGCTTCTGATATTTGTGACAATAAAAGGTTAGTAAGAAAAAAATTAAAATAAGATATTAAATTTTATATTTTATAAAATTTTACGAAAAAAAAAACACTTGAACAAACCCTATGTGAATTTGATTTGTTATAGTTAAATCTGAAAAAGTCTACCATTAAGGTTTAAGATGTTGTTAAATTACACTTTATAATAGTCTTATACAGGAGCTTAACAAAGTTTTTTTGTATATCTTATAAACATTTCTATAAAAAGGGTCTTAAAAAATCCAATATTAAGACATCAGCTATGTCCAAATAATAATAATATTTTTAACAAGTTTTATACTAAATCATAAATAAAAGGTTATACTTTCATAAAACCTTGTAGTTAGCTCTTAACAATACATATTTTATACTTGTACGCTTCAAAAAAATCTTCACTGAAATTCTACATAGTCTTTACTGACTTCTACAAAGTCTTATACTAAAACTTTTAGAAAAATGTGTACTAATTCTTTTAAAAATGTTTATACTAAAACTTCAAAAAGGGCAAATACTAAGATTTCTGCACAGTCTAATAGTACAATTTCTACAAAGTCTCATGCTAACACATATATGAAGGTTTTAAATCAGACATTTACAAATTCTTATACTAGGACTAATACAAATTGCATTAAAACAAAGTTTTGTAATAAGACTTCTATTAAATCTTATACCAAAACCTTCAGTAATTCGTGTACTAAATATTTCATAAAGTCTTATACTAAAGGCTCAGTTAGCCGCGAGTAACACTAACTTAACCTTTTGGTAAAGAAGTAAGACCAATCCATTTCTTACAAATTGAGACTGCTGACTATGATCGTACTAATTGCTTTACATACAACAAAATGAAGTAGCTAATATGCAACGTTACTATTTCTCCCGGCTATCTGAGCCTTAATACATCCAAAAAGTCATACACTTAGATTTCTGCAAGGTCTTATACCAAGTTTTCTACAAAAAAATTTACTTACATTCCTAAAAAGTTGTGTACTAAGACTTCTACAAATGTTTATACTAAGATAAAGTCTTATACTTAGGCTTTTTCCAATTATCAAATACTTTTACTTCTAAAATTACTTAAACAAGTCTTATGTTAAGGCTCTTACAAGGTTTTAAACAAATACTTCTACCAGGTATTATACAAGTTCATTTAGAAAGATTTATACTTTTTTTAACTTCTACAAAGTCTAATACTTAAACTTCTTCAAGGTCTTATACTAAAACTTCTACAAAGTCTTATATTAAGGCTTTTCAAGGATTTAAACAAAAAGTTTTACAAGTTATTGTACAATTACTTTTGAAAAGTTTTATACCAAAACTGCTACAAGGTCTTATACTAAAACTTTAACAAGGTCTTATGCTTAAACTTCTACAAAGACTTTTTTAAATCTGAAATTTTGCCTTGAGATCGTAATCTCACACTAAAATTTTAACAAAGTCTTTTATTAACTCGGTACTATTACATTTAAAAAATTTGTTTAAAATATTTAATAAGTTTATTTCCCCTATTAGATTTCCTTTACCTTGGAATAAAAAAGTAAAAACCAAAAACTTTTTTTAACTTATTATTTTATTCTTTATACTTTTTACCATTGTGTTTTTTATACATATAAACATATTTCATCACCTATACACCACAAGTATAGCCCAAAGGCAAAAGTGTCACATATGTTGTGGTCTACAAAGCAATCAAACAAGTTAAGACAAAGAAAATAACACACCGACTCACAAAAATATGAAAAATATAACTAAAACTAATATAAATCCAACTGAGTAAACCTACAATAGCAAACTATTATACAAAAGTTAACTGGCAAAATATTGTTTAGAACTAGAACCTAAAACCATAAGCAAATATTCTATTTACTTGTGTGGTTTGCAATAAATTTTTCTTCGTCTCTCCCCCGTAAAACTATTAGGTTGCTATGAAGAAAGAGTTGGTTAAGCATTGGCAAAGAATAGAAAATAAACTTAAGAATTATTAAGTTTTACAGTTAAGAGGAATAAAAATTATTGAAATAGAAAATAAGTAGTGGGTTTAAAAAGGTATAAAAGTAAGTGAAAGTAAAAACAATTTTGTTTTTCTTTTTTTTTCATTATAATAAGATTATAATAAATTTTACTAGATTTCAAGGCAATTGGATTTAACATTTTAAATATAAAACCTAATAATTTATTTATTTATTTTTATTTTTTTTTATAACTATATAATAATAAAATTACTATACAGTTTAATTGCTAGAGCACTAGCGTCTAAGGCCATCAGCTAAAACCTAATAAAAAGTATTATAATTTATTAAAACTAGGAATGCTTTCAAGATACTGAGTCTTATACAAAACCTCAAAGACATATTTATATTTTACTGAGTCTTATAAAAAAATAACATTGAGTCTGGATTTCATAACAGTGGTTGTAATAAACTTTACCAAGCCTTATGGTATCTCTAATACTAGGACTTACGCAAAGTCTTATATCAGAACTTATGCCAAGGTTATACTTAATACTAAACCAAAATTTATATTAAATTTTATACCAAGACTTAAAGAAAAATTTAAACCACACGCAGAGAAAAAACAAATTTAAATATGGTTACCTCCAACAAAATTATTTTTGAAGAAAATTTTAAATATACTGTGTTTAATTTAACCATATTATTGTCACCGACAACCATATTATGGTTAAATTAGTGCTCTATCAAGAGGCCACAACCATATTACGATTACCTTAAAACATGTTATAGTTAAATATGACAATAATTTGTTTTTAAATTAACAATAGTATTTTGCTCTTTTCCAAGAGCAATATGCTATGGTTCAAAACCAAGCATGCTTTTATAAATGTTAAACATATTTTAGTAATTATTATTTCAAAAAAACTGCCGGAAAATGTTTGAAATTTTTATTTTTTTCATAAATTTTTTTTGTTTAAGTTATTTAAATGTTTTCTTTTTTGATTTTTAATTTTATTTTTGTCGCTTTTGTTGTGTTGATTTCACAGCCAAAAAGGTAAATTTTAAAAAAGGACGGAAACGGAAGGAAATAAAACTAAAAAAAATATATAAAAAAATTTTGCTTTCTTTTTGTGTGTTAGTTACGGTATACCCAAGCTACTTTTAAATCATAACAAAATGTACTCGAGGGAGACAAAAAAGAAAAAAAAAAAATTAATAGACAATAAAGTAAAGGAAATAAACATAGAAATTGAAAAAATAAATGAAAATTGAAGGTGATCGGTGAAGTATGTAAATCTTTTTGAATAAGTCTTTTGTAAAATCTTCTATAACAAACCAGTATATTAAAGATTTTAAAAATTTGTATACTTACTCTTTTACAAAGCATTTTATTAAGACTTTGATAAAGGCTTATATAAAGGCCTTTACAAAGTCTTCTATTAAGACTTTTACAAAGTCTTCTATTAAGACTTTTACAAAGTCTTCCATTAAGACTTTTACAAAGTCTTCTATTAAGACTTTTATAAAGTCTTCTATTAAGACTTTTACAAAGTCTTCTATTAAGACTTTTACAAAGTCTTCTATTAAGACTTTTACAAAGTCTTCTATTAAGACTTTTACAAAGTCTTCTATTAAGACTTTTACAAAGTCTTCTATTAAGACTTTTACAAAGTCTTCTATTAAGACTTTTACAAAGTCTTCTATTAAGACTTTTACAAAGTCTTCTATTAAGACTTTTACAAAGTCTTCTATTAAGACTTTTATAAAGTCTTCCATTAAGACTTTTACAAAGTCTTCTTTTAAGACTTTTACAAAGTCTTCTATTAAGACTTTTACAAAGTCTTCTTTTAAGACTTTTACAAAGTCTTCTATTAAGACTTTTACAAAACCTTAAATAAAGTCTGTTACAAAGTCTTATATTAGGACTTTTATAAAATCTAATATAAGGACTTTTACAAAGTCCAATATTTACACTTTTACAAAGTCTCACAATAAGAGTTTAACACAGTCTTGTATTAAAACTTTTTCTAAGTCTTATATTAAGACTTTAACAAAGTCTTATACTAAAACTTTTACAAAGTCTTATACTAAAACTTTTACGAAGTCTTATACTAAAACTTTTACAAAGTCTTATACTAAAACGTTTACAAAGTCTTATACTTAAAATTTTACATAGTATTATACTAAAACTTTTACAAAGTCTTATATAACAACTTTTACAAAGTCTTATATTAGGACTTTAACAATCAATCGTTTACACCAAAGTCTAATGTTTAGATTTTTAAAAAGTTTTTATTTATGTATTTATAAAGTTGGAACAAGGACTTTTACAACGTCTAATATTGCACCATTTACAAATTCTAATATTAAGAATTTGTAAGGTTTTAACAAAGTCCTTTACAATGTTTTATATCAATATTATTAAAAGTTTTTACTAATAATAAAGTTTACACAAAGTCTTATACTAAGGCTGTTATTAAAATTTAAACAAAGTTTTATATTAAGGCATATACAAACTATTGCAATGAAACCCATAAAGAGTTGTGCAAAGTCTTATTCAAATATTTCTACAAAGTATCTTACTAAGAGGAAAACTTAGATTGACACTAAGTCTTACACAAAGTCTAATACTTAGCATTACAAAAAGTGTGATATTAATATATTTAATTATTTACACGTAGTGTTTTCAAATCCCATACAAAGTCTTATTATAGGAAATTATACAAAGCCTTTTACTTAATTTTTTACATAGACTGAGACTTTTACAAAATCTTATACTTAATCATATAATCTTCATATTTAAAGTAGGGATATTTAAAAAAAATATTACAAACATATATGAGAAAAGAAAAACCAAATTCAATCGAGCCAGAAGACAGGAAGTAAAAGTGTAAGAATAAAAATGTAATAAAAATAGAAAATGTAAAAAAAAAACTAAAAACAATTTTATATGAAAGAATAATAAAAAACCAAAGAAATATAGAACTTATATGCACCACTACACATGACTGTCACACATATGAATAAATATAAAAAAAATATAAAAACTTATAGACACACTCGGAACCGACACCCGCACACTTCACACATTCACCAACACCCATCTACACCCACTCTGGCAAACGCATACAATTAAAGTGGCGTCAACAACTTGTACCAATATTTATGAAACAAATATGAGAGAATATAAGATTGTGTAAGGGTTTACATGTATGTATGTTGGTATTGGTGTGTGTAAGCGTGTGTAAAAATGCCGCCAGTTGTACTCAGCTTTTATACAATTCTATTTTTATGAAATTGTATAAAAATGTTATTGAAAGTGTGTGCATGTGTATGAAGGGACACTACATATTGCGGAAAGAGATCTGTAGTAAAATTATTAAGAAAAAAAATGGCTGGGGTTTTCTTATTTTATTTTTCTATTTTAACAGAAAGTATCTTGATGGTTAAGTGATTTTTAGTAAAACAAACTTTAACTCCTGCCCTTATATTTCTGCAAGTGTTGAAAAATATATATTTAAGTTTGCATTTTTTTCATTATTATTTTCGTTGAGAGCTTATATTGCAGTCTTATTGTTTGCAAAAATTACGAAAAAAAGCAAAGTTCTACAGGAAAACATAAGACCCTCTAACAACAATAATACAAGTACTGGCAGGAAATTGCTTCATTGCCATTACTGATGCTGTTTCTATGCTAAAACTTGCTTTCCAAAAATCTGCATTCCTAAATCGCAAACTGTTTTGCAATTGCTACATTTTCTTAATATTTTTCTTGGCGCATTACGTTTAAGAAACTCTGTCTTTTTTCTATTGTTTTGTTTAAGTGAATTTGTTATTGTAGGATGCTAAAGAACGCTTAGTTACTCCTGTAGTGTGTTGGAAAATGTTCAAGTGTTGCGTGTTGGTATTTTCGTTTTAGTTTTGGTACTTTATTTTAAAACTAACCAGGTTTGTTTTTATGGAAATGAGCGTATGAATAAAAATTTCCAGGGATTTTTTTTTTGCTTTTTTTATTTCTACTGGGAAACTTTAATAGAAAAAATTGCGAAAGAAAAAAATGTTAGTTGCATTTTTAATATTAGATGGGCCAAATAACAGCAATATATCAAACGATATTGAAACTGGAAAAGTTTTGGCATACTATTGAAAAGCAAAGAAAACGAATTTATGATTTGTCTGCTTAAGGCAGATGTAAAAAATCTTAAAAATATATTTCTTTAATTTACAAATTGCCAATTAAGCTATTTTTTCAGAAATTTTTTATTAGCTTTTGGATTCTTTTGAAAATTTCAGATTTCAGATTTTTTTTAAACAATTACATCAAGACTTCGTGGCTTACCGGTAGTCTAGTTGGTAGTGATCTAGTCTATCATTGCATTGACTGCAGGTTGGATTTCCGCCAAAAATTCTGGGCGCTTGTTAAGTGCAACGGGCTGGAGGTCTACTTTATTATTGCTCCGTAAATTAAGTTCTAAAATAATTTAAAATGTGTTTTATAGCCAAATTTTAATAAATTGTTTTCTTAAAATACAATTAAAACTAATTTTAATTTTTTTGTAATTTTTGTTAAAACCTACAATGTCTTATACACAAAACTTTTATACAAAGACTTTTTAAAAGTCTTCTGCTTAGATATTTTTAGCGACTTTTTTTAAATGTTTATTACAGTTTTGTATGAAATTATTCACTTATAAATGTTTCAGACTATGCCCAATAACCCTGCAACAATTTTCGTATAATCTTTTGGAGTCCCTTCGAAAACGTCTAGACTTTAAGTTTTTTGTTGCAAGCCAGATGCTAAACTTTGATGCATAAAAGCATTACTCTAACGTAAATATATACTTTGCGGATCTGCTCCGTTATTCTTAGGTTAGGTTAAACTAAACTTTCAGCTGCAATGAAGGAGAGGCAGATTTTGTCTCCAAATGCTGGGCAGTGCCTGAGAAGAATTTTCCGTTCACTCCTGCTCTTCCTTGTCGACGCAAGTTTTAAAAAGGTCGTTGTTAGGAAACCCCAGTATTTGGACGTGCTTCTCAATGACCAAGTGGCCAGTTATAATCCCAATTAAGTTTTTGAAGTGAAGTCTGGACGGCCACCGTAGTTATTTGGCAACCTAAGAAGAATGCTCCAGTTTTACTGACGGACACCATGCAGTATTTTGGACCCATCGGCGAATATCCGTATTACATCCGCTGGAATTTGTAGGTTATAACAATGAGCAATCCTAACGGTGAAGCCAAGATCAAAGATTGGCGCAGGTGTGACATTATCAAAGTCCGTTTGGTAATTTATATCATGCAGGCTCCTTACCAAACTTATGTACAAATTGGTACTCTTACGTAAACGTGGCTTTGCGTTTCGGATAAAGTTGATTAAATAAAAATTTTCTCCGTTTTTACGTATCAGCTGCTAGAGAATTTTCTGTCTGTTTAGATTTGTTGGATGAATCGAACATTTCATTGAAGCACACAACGTTTTTTTTTATATTTTATACAAAACGCATAAATAACAAAAGTTTAAATTTATAATTTTTGACAAATTTTCTGTTTACCACATTTCCACACATTAACTTATTCTTTACATATCCGCAACATTAACGTATGAGTAACGAGTAATTATGTTTTAAATTCAAATTTAATCATTCAATTTCGATTTTCATAAGTTTTTAAAAAATGTTGAATAAAATAAAGTAACCTATGAAAGGAAGTAATTCCCAGTTTCTATTTTTTTAATATTTTTAAAGATATTTCTTTATTGGGGCGATTTGTTTGATCGTTTCTTAATTTTGACTAGACTTCAACGTGTGTATATATTTATATATTTTAATTTCCAACAAATTTTTTAAACAATTTTTAGTTCACATTTTACTTTTATATAATTTTTTTTAAGATTTCTTGCTAAAAAAGCATCTATTAGGGCTCCTTCCCATAAAACTTCGTTTCTTTATGTCGTTTTTATTTATTTCTTTTTATTCCTTCGGCGATTCTATCGTTTTTTTTTTCTTTATTATTTATTGCAAGTTTTTGACTTTCGTTGAAGTAAAAATAACAAAATGTTCCCACGAGACCACAACAGTCAGCATGAATGAACGACCGAGCGAATGAACGAATGAAATAAGTACTCTGTTTATTAATAACAGTGCATTGGGAATAAACTGATACAAAATGTTTTGTTTTATAAAGTACCAGCAGCTTTTTTATTTTTTTAAAAACATCTTTTTGTTTCAAAAAAAAAATAGTCGCACTTAAATTTATTTTTTCTTTCGTAAATAAAAATATTGCTCAACGAATTTTGGCAGCGATTAAGTAAATTCTTAATAGACAACAAAAAAAGTTAATATGTCATTGTTGCATAAAAAGTTTTTCCCACAAGATCAAAAACTATTTGCTAACAATAGTTTTGGGGAAAAAATAGTTTGTCAGAAAAGAAAATTTAAGTGCTACTTACAAGTAACAAGAGGGATCGAAGGGAAAAGAAGAGAGAGTTAAAAAATGCTTTGTTTTAGTATTACTTTAGTTATTGTTCAGGTTTCGGTTTATGTTCGATTCCAAATTATGGTTCAAGGTCAAGTTCTGGTTCAGGTTTTAGTTAAAGTTAAGCCCTTGCCCAAAGCTCAACAGTTTTAGATCCGTTCTCGTTTTATTAAAGTTTTGTTCAAATTAGTTTTTAACTTTGTTCTAGTTCTGAATTACTGCTGCTCTTTTCTTGTTCTAAATCTGCTAAAGTTGTTTTTTTTTGTTTAATTTTAGTTCTATTATAGTTCTGTTCTAGGTGGTTTCTAATTTTGTTCTAGATCTGTTCTAATTTATACTCTAGTTCTGTTCTAGTTTAGTTCTAGTTCTGTTCTAGTTTAGTTCTAGTTCTATTCTTGTTCTGTGCAAGTTCTGTTCTAGTTCTGTTCTAGTTCTGTTCTAGTTCTGTTCTAGTTCTGTTCTAGTTCTGTTCTAGTTCTGTTCTAGTTCTGTTCTAGTTCTGTTCTAGTTCTGTTCTTGTTCTGTTTTAGTTCTGTTCTAGTTCTGTTGTAGGTCTATTCATGTTCTATTCTAGTTCTAGTTCTGTTCTAATTCTGTTCTAGTTATGTTATAGTTCTGTTCTAATGCTGTTCTTGTTCTGTTCTAGTTCTGTTCTGTTCTAGTTCTGTTCAAGTTCAAGTCCTGTTCTAGTTCTGTTTTAATTCTGTTCTAGTTCTGTTCTAGTTATGTTCCAGTTCTGGTCTAGTTCTGTTCTAGTTCTGTTCTAGTTCGGTTCTAGATCTGTTCTAGTTCTGTTCTAGTTCTGTTCTAGTTTAGTTCTAGTTCTGTTATAGTTCTCTTCTAATTCTGTTTTAGTTCTGTTCTAGTTCTGTTCCGGTTCTGTTCTAGTTTTGTTCTGGTTTTGTTCTAGTTCTGTTCTAGTTTTGTTCTAGTTCTGTTATAGTACTGTTCTAATTATGTTCTAGTTCTGTTCTTGTTCTGTTTTAGTTCTGTTCTAGTTCTGTTGTAGGTCTATTCATGTTCTATTCTAGTTCTAGTTCTGTTCTAATTCTGTTCTAGTTATGTTATAGTTCTGTTCTAATGCTGTTCTTGTTCTGTTCTAGTTCTGTTCTGTTCTGTTCTAGTTCTGTTCAAGTTCAAGTCCTGTTCTAGTTCTGTTTTAATTCTGTTCTAGTTCTGTTCTAGTTATGTTCCAGTTCTGGTCTAGTTCTGTTCTAGTTCTGTTCTAGTTCGGTTCTAGATCTGTTCTAGTTCTGTTCTAGTTCTGTTCTAGTTTAGTTCTAGTTCTGTTATAGTTCTCTTCTAATTCTGTTTTAGTTCTGTTCTAGTTCTGTTCCGGTTCTGTTCTAGTTTTGTTCTGGTTTTGTTCTAGTTCTGTTCTAGTTTTGTTCTAGTTCTGTTATAGTACTGTTCTAATTATGTTCTAGTTCTGTTCTTGTTATTTTCTAGTTCTATTCTAGTTCTGTTCTAGTTATGTTTAAGTTCTGTTCTGTTGTAGTTCTGTTCAAGTTATGTTTTAGATCTGTTCTGGTTCTGTCTTAGTTCTGCTCTAGTTCTGATTTAGATATAGTTATTCTAGTTATGTTCTAGTTCAAATCTACTTCTTGTCTAGTTGTGGTCTACTCCCTTTTTAGTTCTGATCTGGATCTATAGTATTTATGTTATAATGTTCCTTTAGGTATCCTTCAATTCGTTCTTCCTACTCATATGTTTAAGTCTTTTTTATCTAAAAAAGGACTCAAACAATTTTCATATAAAAAACTTTTCAAATAATTTGAAAAATTTTTAAAGATTGAACACATTTGCTTTTTTAATACATACAACTTAAATCCTTTTACTTAAAATAATAAAAAAAAACACTAAAATAAACATAAAAATGATAAAAAAAATCAACATCATCTGATGCTGTTGCAACATCAGGGTGGCAAAATAAAATTCCAGTTTGGCATGAACTCATAAGATGCCCAGACCTACAACTCATCTATTCGTTTTCTTCATTCTTCATTTATGCAACAAACATTTTATTTTACAGTATTTTTTTTTTGAATTAAATTTGCACAACTAACTGGATGAAATCTAAGTCATGGTGGTGTTAAGTTGTAAAAGGAAAATATATGCAACAGTTATGCCATAATAAATTCTGTTGCATGCAAGTGATCTGTAAAAAGTTTAACAACAGACAAATGTACATTTCATTTTTATACAGATATAAAAAAAGGGATAAAGCAGCACCATAGAGAAGTATTTTCTAAACAGACCTTCCACTTTCTATTTTCCTTTCTCTTTTTGCATTTTGATGGTTTTAAAGTAAAAGGAAATTCAAGGCTCCTTGGTTGCTGTGACCCATTTTTATATAATTTTTACAGAAAGACAAGAAATAAAGTATGCAAAACCTAAAAAAATATGTTAAAACTTAAATTCGTTTTGGATTAAATTTTTGGTGTTTTTCTCATTGGCCAGCCTGTATTCTATTTTGCATACTTTCTAATGGGGTTATAATTTGCAAAAACTTTGTCATAATATTATTTCTTTTACTGCATATTTGTCGTTTGAGTTATTTTGCAGTAAACAATAAATACATTTACTTGTTTACAAGTTAAGAAAAATTTATAAAACAAATCTAATCTAAATTCATTTATGTCAACAAAATATTTATTTTGAAAAAATGTTACAAATATTTTACAATAGTCTTTAATTTTATCAAAAGCACAAAAATAAGTTACACAATTTGTTTTTATAAAGATGAATTTATATTACAGTCAGTATTTTATACGTTAAATTAAAAAAATTAGGGTGCCCTTCCTAAAGTTAATAATCTCGAAATGAGCGAAATACCCTGGGGTGATTCGCAACGTTCGGAAGAGGGTTGATAGCGCCATGTTGGCCATATATACCTGCAGGGGATCTGGTTTTATCGTGTATGGATATTTTCGGACATCAACGCTGGCATTACAGCTTTGGCTTGTGTCTTTACGACACAATGTTAGCTGTTGAATTACGGATTTTCTAAATGAGATTGCGAAACATTCAAAGGTATCGCTAACATGAGTACCAGGGCACAGTGGTGTCTGCAAAACCAAACTGCAGGTGGCCTGACCAAAAAAGGTTGTCTCTTGCTCGACATGTTCGTTGACGGCCTAATTAGCATTTCGATGGCTCGCAGTAGAACTTTGATAAAATGTAAATCGTACAGGAAAGCTAAGGAGAGATGGTAGAGTGGGAACACCTGCTCGTTGGCCTGGCTATGATGCGGGGAAACCCCACATACTGCTTGTGCTTGATAGGGACAAATTGGGACGGCGACATCGATTATTATGGGTTGCTGGTTGATATGGACCCGTGCGATTAGAATGGGCCTAGGTTATTATGGCTACTGCAGAAGTTTTGATGATGAGGAAGAGGAGGAAACGGTGTTTCAATTTCTTTGCCCAATGCCCCGATTTCAGAGAAATTAAAATGAGGCATTTTATGAGACCAGAATTAAAGTTTAAGTTCTATTCAGGTATTTTTTTTGTTTAAATTTGTTTTCATATCTATTTTCGTTCTGTTCTTAAAATTCTCTTTTTTCTGTTAAGGACACTTTCCTGTACAATTCACCCTCTTATTACTTTCACTTTTCAGTACGGAAATTACTAGATTTATTTATTAAAATTAATGAAAACCTCTAATCGTTTATCTTCAGTTTAACCTTGTATTGCCACTCTGCTAAAGTTGTAAGGAAAATCGAATAAATTTTGCTTGAAAGAACCAAACCGTTAACAACACCTCCAAGCTCTTGTATGTGCGTACTTATAAAAACACATTTATACTTATAAATTAAACTTATATGTAAGTGTTATGTATACGTGTGTGTGTGTGTGTGTCTGTTTTTTGAAACATACACCTTTATTTAACTTTCGAAAAAGACAAGAAAAAAGTGTATAATATTCCATATAATAGCAACATTTACATACACATTTTTGCACAAGTGCTGTTAATGACGCGTGATTTTCAAAGCATTTGCAAGAGTGTATGTCTGTACATTAATTCAGGTGAAGATTTGTATGTTTGTGCTTTGTGTGAATGTAGTAAAACTATAAATTCAGCCATTTCTCTTCTTTTTTTTTTTTGTTATGTTCATTCATTTCGTTCATTCAACAAATACTTAACACTAATACCAGATCTTTACAAATTTGTAATGTGTTTTATTTTATAATATCCAATGTGAACTTATACTTGGCTTTCACTGTCAAAGTTAACGAAGAACTATGCGTATGTACATGTGAGATACTTGATGATTTCTCTAGAGAATGAAATAAATTTGAATTTTTTTATTTTATTTTTGAATTTTGTTACTTATTCTTTTGTATTCTTGAGAGGAGATACTCATGCGCGTTTTCTGGGATATTTAAAGTTGTGTAAAATAAGCAAATTCGATTTTTTCACTTGCTATTAAATTGTTAGGCATTCAAGTTTTTTTTTTTAGAAGGTTGATATGGAATTTTAAATAATTTTGTTTTTCATTTTGTTAAAACTTAGGCTCTGTATAGGATTTTTGTCTTTACAATTCTTTTAAGGGGAATTTTTCCTTTATTTTAAAGAATCAATTGGTTTTTATCCAAAATTTCTTACATTAATTTTCATGTCCTTCACCTTTTTCGAAATACTATGAAAGTCAGTTCTAAGCAATTCCGCATTTATTGGTTTAAACATCATCAAACGATTTTGAGACTTTGTAATAAAATCTACATTTAAACTGTTTACAAATTCTGAGGTTCTGTTTTTCTTTTCCCTCCAGTACAAAACGAACATTTTGCACTTAAATCAATCAAAAAAATCAACTTCAGAATACGAATACTTTTTCACATGGCTTGAAAATAGAGGTTTTTTTTTATAGAAAAAAAGAAATGAGTTTCCAAATATTTGTTCTAAAAAAGAGAGAAAAAAAAATTACTAAAACACACGCTCGAAACTAAACAAACCAACAACTCTATGGTTTTTTCCAAAAAGGTTTTCAATATGCAAACAGCGCGCATTTCACATGAGATGTTGGAAAAAGAAAACAAAAACAAGCCGTAGAGGTGTTTTGCCGAAACGAAAATCGTTGGAAAAAAACCCACAACAACTTTTTTTACAAAGTGCATGCAGTATTAACTCCATGTTTTAAAATATGCTTATACAGTTTTGTTAAAATTAGAAAAAAAAAAGTTAAAAGTCTATAAATAAGTTCGAATCACAAACAACACCTCAAGTTGAGCTAACAAAAAGCAGGAGCTCAACTGGATCCTTTCTTCCACATTGGTGCGTATTTATTTTTTTATAGCCGAAAAGCAAAATATTTTTAATAAATTCTATTACAATTTTTTTTCTCATTTAATTTAAAGAAAACACATACATAGAAATTAAAATTTACATAAAAACCAAAAATTTTTTTTAATTTTCTTAAAAAATTTTGGGCATGAATACAGGTATTACCTTGCTGCAAGCCAAGAGGCTGCTGACTGGATAATACAAACAGAAATATTCAATTCAATTTACATTTTCTAATGACAGTTTTCTTAGAATGTTGTCATATTTGTTATTCAGTATTTTATTTTAAAGTTTCTAAACTGTGCTCCGTTTCTTTTGGAAATTCTTACGCCTAGTGTCCTTTGTTTTCTTTTCTTTTTTTGGTGGGTGATTTTTATTCATGGAATTTAAAATGTGTAAAGATATGCTTAGAAAACAGGAAACTGCTCAAATTGAAAAAAAAACAAGTCAAGCAAGAGAACAGAATCGGAATAGAACCACAAGATAACTGGTGAAAGTACAGAAAATATTAGTAAAAGCATGAGCATAGAACTAAAACTAAACAGAACCAAAAATAATAGAACTAAAATAGAACTGCAAGTGAACTAAAACAAAAGAAAAACGGACTCAGAACTATAAAAACACAATAAAAACGGAACAAGGAACAAAAAGAGCAATACTGCCCTGAAAATAATATTGGACTAGCTGATCCATTTTGATCAAATGGACTACTCCCTGGCCTGGTCCATTGTAATGCAAGCATGGGTCATGTCATTGTTAAAAAGTGTTTGTAGTGAGACGACATGTCTTCGTTTTTTAACGACATGTTTTCGTTTTTAAGCGACTTTAAAACTAATCCTTTATTTACACAAAAAACATAAAATTAACTATAAATACAAAACAAATAGTAGAAATATAACTTAGTTATTATACACAGTCCCTTAAAGGGGCTCTCAAGTATTTTCTATATGATAAAACAATTTTTTGGATAATATATATTAATTCCTAATGATACGATTTATTCATTTCTATACAACTTAATGCAAAGAAAAATTTAAAAAAAACCTTACTTATAAATGAGGCCGTCAGCTCTAAAGTGGTGCAAGCCTAAATTTTTTATACCTTGACTTATGTACGCCAAATTGATTAAAACTGCGAAAATAAAATAAGAAATTAGTTCATCTGTTGTTTAAGCAATCACTAACAGAAAGTGTTGCAAAAGTTTGTGTTCAACTTACATATGTATTTTTGCTCTACTTATAATACAAAAGTAGCCATAAGCCACACAAATATGAAATAAATGTAATGTGGCTTACACCACTTTTCAGCTGACGGCCTCATATTTTAGAGAAATAAAAACTAAAGTCAAAAACTAAAACAAAAAACTAATCCTCTTAGGTATACCATGGAGTAGTTTTAAGACTACTCCTTTGTAATCCAAAGCTGGGTTATATGGTCCTGCTCTAGGACATCGTAATGTTAAATGGACCATTTTTTCCATACGTTTGGGTTACTTTTGGACTAGTTACTCCCTTGTGGGCTTCATTTTGCACGCGTGTTTTGACTAGTCCTATTATTTGCAGGGTATTAAAGAACTATAACAGAAAAATAACACAGAATTAGAACAGAAGTAGACAGAACTAGAACAGAATTAAATCAGAGCTAGATGAGAACAAGATTGTTACAGTTCAATAGGAAATAAGAATTTTTTTCTGTTTGGAACTTGGGATTTTTCAAATTATTTCTAGAAAAGAGCAAATAAATATTGCACACATTTTTTGGAAAACGCTTTTTTTGTGAGCAAATATGTCACCTAAATTCAAACCCCCCTTAGCCAGCCTTAACTTAAGCTGAACTAGAATTTAACCTGAACTAGAACCTGAACTTAAGTTTTAATAAAAAAAACTAAACTTGAACTTTGAAAAATCTGAACTATTACCTGAGCTTAACTCTTAACAGCATCCTAAAGTAGAACTGAGTTTAATTATTAGTTAATTAGGAATTTTCTTAAAAAAAAATGTTGGTTACGTTTCCTTTAAATGCCGCACTTTTTTCGTCAGCATAAAATATTTCAATGGATTGAGTTTTTTTTCTCCAGAAAAAAATGAAAAATTTCATTTCGGCTTAAAGCTTTTAAACTCATTTTATGTGTAGCATCTCAGGGTTAAATGAAATTAGCCTTTGGAGTTAAAAAGTCAGTAATTTTTTTTTTGCGAAAAACTACTAGAAAACAAAAAATTACCAGCAGAGTAATTAACACAAACTTGTTAAGGTCTATTTATCATTTTAGGGAGAGAAAGGAATGCTGTCAACAAAATATTGTTAAGGACATAAAAGTTTTTCCAGGGGATTTTTTTTATTCGTAAACAGAAATGTAAAATCTGGTGTATAAACAAGAAATCCCATTATATTCAACAATATTTTTTATAATGACCCCTGTTTAGTGGGATGTCCTGAAAACTGTTTTCGCTTTAAACACCAAGTGGCATTTTGCACTCTTCGCATCCTTTTTGTACGTTTGTTTGGGCCCTTTTGTGTTTACTGAATATGTGTGTGAGCAACACTGGAGCATTTACTCTTATTTTTCTAAATGATGAAATGTTTTATAGCCTCTACTTTTATGAGTTTTAAAGTAACTCAAATTTAATCATGACTTCCGGTTTTAGGTGATGACATTTTGCACCTTTTTTCCATTTAAAGTTTTTCCCTTTTGTTGATGTTGGAACTTTTTTTGTAAGAAGTGACAGTTGTAATGTCAGTCCTTGCATTTTTGTTGAGAGAACACACTTGTGTCTTGCTTTACAAGTAGACAAATTTTTTTTAGAGCTCTCTAAATTTTTCCAACTTCTGTCGTTTTGCTAGCAGATGTTTAATATTTTGTTTTTGCTTGTAGGCTTTTTTTACAATCTGCTGCAAATTTGAAGTTTTGAAGAGTTGTTTCATTAGTTTTTCTTTCATGTGTTTGAGAAAAATTGTTTTCCAAATACAAGTGTACTATAGATAATTGCTCACTTTGAGGTTTCAAATTGTTTAAATATTTCAAGAAGTAAAACTTTTCTACAAAAGCTAAGTTTTTTTCTGTCTTGCCAAAAATTTTTGTTGGTATTTCTTAACAAATCTACAAGAAAAAGTTCAAGATAAAAAAGAACTGCAAAACAACCGCATCAAATAATTTAAAAATTAAGATTCGGTTGAAAAAGGGAAATTATTTTAATGTATTTATTTAAATAATATAAAAAATTTGAAGAAATCTTCACAAAAAAAAGATAAAGAGGTCAAGGGTGAAATAATTTTTAAAACTTTCAAGTAAAAATTAATGATAATAAAGATGAACTAGAGCGGAACAAGAACAGAACTAGATAAAGAACTAGAAGAGAAATAGAACATAACTAGAACAGATATAAAAAAGAACAGAACAGAGCTAGAATAGAAAAAGAACATAACTAGAACATAACTTAAACAGAACTATAAAGAGAACTAGAACAGAACTAGAAGATAAAAATGAAATATAACTAGAACATAGCTAGAATAAAACTAGAACAAAACTAGAAAAGAACTAGAATAGAGCTAGAACAAAACTAGAAATAGAACAATAACAAGAACTAGAACAAGAACTTGAATAGAACTAGAACTAAAACAGAAGTATAAAAAAACTAGAACAAAATAAGATCATAACTAGAACAGAAATAGAACAGACCTAAAAAAGAACTAGAATACAACTAGAACAGAACTAAAACAGGACAAGAACAAGAGCAAGACTAGAACAGAACTAAACCAGAACAGAACGGAGCTAAACTAAACTAGAACAGAACAGAACTAGGTCATAAATAGAACAGAACTGGGAAAGAACAGCAAAAGTAAAACAAGAGAACGGAACTAAAACTGGAACAGAATACAGAATTAAAACAAAGTTAGGACATAACTCTATTAGAATTAATTGTCATTTAAGCCGCAAAGGTTTCGTGTTAACACTAAAACTAAAAACAATTGCAGGAGAATGCAAGAAAAGATAAACTCACTGCTTATTGTTGGTGTTTAGTTTATGTTTTGATATTGTTATGGGTATAACTTTGAGTGTTTATAATTCTTATTCGCTTGACAATTTTATTGATATAATATTTTTAGCTTTTCAAAAATCTTTGGAAAAGGGTTTCCTGATGATCTGGCCTTAGCAACCAGTGAAATTTGCATAGAAACTATCTTTCGCTCAACAATAAATTTCAGTGTATTTATCAAAAATAAAAATTGGGAATTTACAACTTAATAGAAAAATCTTGTTAATACTAAAACTTTTTAATTTGTTAGGAACTTGGGAATGTTTTTTTAAAAATTATGTAATATTCCATAATTAACTTACCCCCCATTTCCACATGCATGTGCAAGTTCGAAAAACTCAATAGACTCACACTTTTTCACTTACTTTCGCACAATTTATGTACTTTCAGCCAATCGTCTGTTTCCTCGATTTTTCTCTGATAAAACGTAGACGCTACTTCCATGTAATTACACAGAAAGAAAAAAAAATAAGATAAATCTAGTTTTTTATGATTACGAGTCGTACTCAAAAATTCAAGTACGAATAACACTAAAACGTACTCAAAACAATCCTAAATAGGATTACTTTTGAAAATCAATCCTGGAATTTCTTGAAATAAGTATACAATTCTTAAATCAAGTAAAAAACAGATTAAACTTTCCGTTGGTAGGGCCAATCTGAGAGTAAAATTACAAAATGAAAAACGATTTGTTTGTTGTGTGTAGAAAAACCAGAACATGTTTTACCCTCCGGCTTACGCATGTTTTGATACACATTGAAAAAAGGTCTGGCCAGACTCATGTGTACCACGAAGGGTTAAAAAGTAAATTTGAGCTCTTGCTTCTCATTTAGTTTATATTTTTGGTTAAATATGTACATAAGATTTCTAAAGTAAAAAACATATCCGGCATGATGTTGGTGTTTTATCATTCTCTAAGGTGTAGTACGGGTAAGTTAATCAACCATAATAATTTTTCCTTTCTAATTTCATTATTTTGTTTTTTTTTAAGTACGAATTCGTATTTTAACAATTTTATAATTCTTGAACAAAGCCCATTTTGAGATTGATTCAATCTTAGTTTTATTTAATTCAATTTCATTTTCGGATTATTTCAAGTACGAAATCGGGATTGAATTTGGATAATTTAAATATTTTGGGATTGAAAATTACTTCAATCAATCTTTCTGCACTTTATTCAAGAAAATCCGTACTCACCATACTGTTAATACCGCTTCGGATTGATTTGAGTACGGATGGATTGATTTTTCTTTTGAGTGTTCTTGCATGTGGAAACGTAGTTTTAGAAAGCCCAATATTCAAAATATTTCAGAGTATTTTTTTGTAGACATTGTTAAAGAATTTCATTTTCCAAATGTGAGTGTATTTGTAGCTATATAACGGAGATGTAAAGAACCATTAACTTTTATGACAATTTCCATTTATTTCTAAACCATTCATTCATTTTGCATAAAAAAAACCAGTCAACAGATCCTGCCTGCCCATCCTTCTGTTGGCTCTTATTATTATTGCTGCTATAGTGGCTGTTGCAACTGTATTATTGTCTTTTTCTTTAAAAGATTTTACGTATAAATAAGAATACTATTGGAAAAAGCTTAAAAGGAGACAGAATGAAAATTCTGCTGTTTTCGCAAACAAACTGGAGCTTAATGGTCTACTTTACATTCGATAGTTGTTTAATATTGAAAGTGTCTATAAATGCATAAATGTATCTCAATGGTATTAACTGAACTGAATAAATTCATTTTTTTATTATTAATTTCATTTTCATTTTTTTTTATAAGCCAGTAACTTTCTTTTGCTACTATTTTAGTGAAAAATATTCAAGTTCAGTAATGGGGAAGGTCTGTCTATCCACTAGTCCACTTGTCTCTTAAACCAGTTTCAAAGTATATTTTCAATAATTTTGTTTTGCGTTTTGTATAAAATATGTTTATAAATTTCAATGGGCATTATGCTGATTATTGCACTGCTATTGATAGGAAAAGATAAAAAGGAAGAAAAGAAAAACTGTAAAAAACACAAAATTAAAAGAACAAAAATAATGGAAAAAAAATTACTGGCAAAAGCGTGTTGAGTGTTATTAAGGAAAATTCTTAAAAAAAGGCAAAAAAAAAAAAAAAATACTGAAGTACGTAAACTTCAGACTAAACTAAAAAGATGCTTAATAATCTTAAATTTGCATAGAAAATGATTTAATAAAATAAAGAAGAAAAAAAAAACGTTTAAACAGAAGGCGGTTTATAGGACATTAAGTTTATTTGATAAACACCGAAAATTGTCTTTATTTCTTCTTTCGTTTTCGTTTCCTAATTTATGGAGTTATTTATTAACGCAAAAGTTTTTCAATTATTGAAATGTATAATAAGAACATTAAGTACATACATAGAATTTATAGGATTAAAGATAAATTTAATAAATTTAAAGAGAAAACATAAAATATAGGCAATTTATGCAAGAAATGTTACAAAATATTTAGTTATAAATGGGCATGTTATTCAAAGTTAGAGAACATATTTTGTTTTAAATGGGAATTTTTTAATAAAAATTCACTAAGAAGAAAAAACAAATTTTTTTTTTCACAAAAACTGGCATGAAGTAATTTCATCGCATAAATTACTTCAAAAAACAAACTAATTCTTTTTCGAAAATCGTGATACGTTTTATTTACGTTATCCGTCACAAAGTGCAATTAAAAAAGTTAGCCAAGCGTACACAATAAGTAAACTGTGAATGTTAAGACTTGATATTTTGGAACTTAGACAAATTCACATTTTTACAAAATATGACTTTTTACATGTACTTTTTTCTGGCTTAAAAAAAGTCACGTTTTCCGTTCAACAATAAATACTTTTTTTTACAAAAATCTATGCGCTTTTTGCCAAAAATTACTTTATCCTAAAATTTATATCTTTTTTTGCCTAAAAAATCGTACAAAAGTAATATTTTCATTCCGACAAATTTGCTACAGTTTTTACAAAAAACTAGTTTTTTACAACAAATCATTTCCTCACAAAAACGCAAAAAAGTCATACTTTTTAACAAAATCCTTCTCAAAAAGTCAAACCTTAGTCACACAACCTCATTGTATAAATGAGTATACAAAAACTCTTTATTTTTTCAAAAAAGTAAAATTATTTTTAAAAATGTAATCTTTTTTAAGCAGTTATGAAATTTTGATATTTTAATTATTTTTTAATTTTTATGAAGAAAGAATTTTACAACATGGAAATTAATTAAAATGTATTGATAATTTTTCATTCTTATCTGCTGATGGGCTCGAACCCAGGCTTTTACGAACAGGTTATCCTTACATTATTCGATTGCAACCACTCAATCTCTTCAGAGGGGTTTCCCGTTTAACACTCGCAGCCATCGAGTTCTTCAAGTTGTTCTGAAAAAGGTCAACAATAAAAAGAAAGACAAAAATATGAATAAACAAAAAATGTACTTTGGACTTCAAGAGGAATTCTGTGACGTTTTGTTAAAAAGTGTGATTTCTTGTACCAAAAGTTCTTCCTTAAATCTGTTTTTAATTATTTTTGAACAAGAAATCATACTTTTTAACAAAACATCAAAGTATCTTTCCAAAAAGTTCATAATATCTAGACATACGCTTTTTATAACAAAAAGTCATGTATACTTTTTCTCGAAAGAAATTTACATATTTTTTTTTCAAAATGCACTTAATTTTTTTACAAAATTTTTTTTTAATTTTTATACTTTTTTTTATCAAAGTGTATACTTTTTGAACAAAAAGTTAAATTTTTTGAACAAAAAGTTAAATTTTTTTAACAAAATGTTACACTTTTTTAACAAAAAGTTATACTTTTTTAAAAAATTCAAAAGGTCAAACGTTTGTTTTAAAATATTACAATTTTTTTAAAAAGAGGTCACACTTCCTTTTTAAAAAGGTCACATTTTTTTGCAAGTAGTTTTCGTTTTTTCAAAAAAATAAATTTCTTTAACAAAATTGTAACAGTTTTTTTTTTCAAAAAGTCAAACGTTTGTTTAAAAATTCACAGTTTTTTTTTACAAAAAGACGCACTTTTTTACGAGTAAACTTTTTTATTCTTGTATACTTTTTTGCTAGAAGACACACCTCACTTTAAAATAGTAACTTATTTTTTAAAAAGGTCACACTTTTTGGTAAAAAAGTAACTCTATTTACAAAAGGTCACCCTTTTTTAAAAAATGTCATATTTATTACAAGAAGTAATAATTGTTTTAAAAAACGGCATACTTTTTTATTAAAGGTAATAATTTTTTTTACAAAACATTGCACTTTTGTTACAAAAAGTTAAACTTCTTAAAAAAGCACACCTTAATATAAAAAGTTTTTTTTACAAAGAATAATTCTTTTGTTTTTTGGGTATAAAAAAAATCTAAAACATCTTTTTTTTTTTAATAAGATGACATTTTTCTATAGATGTGAGTTCTTTAAAAAATGCAACACTTTTTTTTAAAAAATAAAAACGTTTTAAAAAGTCACTCTAAGACTTTTGTTACAAAAATTAATATTTTTTTTTTTAGAAAACGTCATGTCTGCTTCTAAATATGATTCTTTGAAATAAATAAATAAAACTTTTCACAAAATGTAATTATGGCAAATTTTCTTATAAAATCAACGTGCTTTATTTCGATGCTATTTAGTGCTATTTACTTTACCTTATTAAACATTTTTGTGTAAAACTTTTTCTGTAATAAATAAAACGACGAAATTCATAGGTAATTAAGGTATTACAAGCAAATGAAAACAAAGTTTTTCATCTAAATCCCCTCTAATACAAACACCCAAAAATTTAAAGTCCTTAAAATTTTTATATTTTAATAATGTATTTGAAAATCCTTGAATGAAATTTTTATGTACTTAAAAGAAAAATTACGATAAAAATCCAAAAAGATTATTACTAAATTGTCACCAACGTAAAAATACAATGAACTAAAGACACAAAACTGTTAAAAAAATTAAAATAAAATAGAAGTGAAATGAAAAAAAATACTTAAAGGAAACAAAAAAATAAATTATTCAATATGAGCACTTCGTTTCCTTCCTGCCTTCTTTTGCATGTTTTATTTCAGCCAAAAGCCCCCGAAAAGGAGAAGACTTTACAGCATAAGGAAAAGTGTTCGAGGCCTTATTTTAAAAATACCATTGACAATAATTTTATAACAAGAATATTAACAACCTTTGGAGAATTTCGAAATAAATGAATTGTTATGTAATAGTAGGGAAAACAGAGAGGGCAAAAATAAATGCAAACAGAGAATGAATTGGAAGATGAAAATACTGTAGCCCGTTGCATGGACAGAAGAGTATTTAAATAATTGCGCCATAAAATTAAAAATACACAAATGTGTTAAGACATGCCATCTTGCTAAGGAAATAAAAAAAAGTATTGGCTTCTTATATTAATTTTTTTTTTGTTGAATTGTTTACAGTTAACAGTGAGGAGTGAGGATAATAATCACATAATAATGTTGGGGATAGATATTCTTATTAAGAGGGCTGATTGGATTTAAAAAAAAATAAATACAAAAAGTAATTTATTTTACCTTTAATTTTGCAAAAAGTCATTTACTTAAAAAAAGTGATTCTTTTTCACAAAAATTCTTAACTTTTATGCAAAAAGTAATACATTTTTATACAAAAATTCAAATTTTGTTTGCTAGAAGTCATGTTGCTTGTTTGGCATTTTGTAAAGAAAAATTACTTTTGTACATCTTTTTTACCAAAAGTAAAATGTTCACTAAAAAACTTTAATTAGTCCATACAAACTGTCACTAGTTCACTAAGTTTGTCATGCCATATGAAACTTTTTAATATTCATCTAAGACCACACAGAGAATAAATAGCAGTGTTTGAAAACAAACCGAACATTGTTTAGCGTACCGTACATACAATTGTTGTGGTTCTGTACACATACATAATATATATTAATGTTTGTAGTGTTTTTTTTTACACTGATGAAGGAAGGAGCAAACAAAAAATTTTAGCAACGCTTCTCACTAGTATTGTTGTCGTTGCTCGGCAATTTGCACGACTACAGCACGAAAAGCCTGTATGTGTGTTGTGTACATTTTTGGATTTTTTTGTTGGTTTTTCGGTTTATCGTTAAAATAGACACAAATTATTGAAAACAAAATACGTAAAAAACTTATGTATTTTGTTATTTTAAAATTTTTTTGTTTTCTTTACCAGGGCTTTCTTGCCAAACATGGCGATTTGTATAACAATTTGGCGATGACATATTTTGTTTGGCGACAAGACAATTTTTTTTGGCGAGATGAAAAAGATTGAAGATTATTTTGGCGATTTCTAAAACGCATTTTAGCTTCTTTTTTTGTTATTTATATTAAAAATTAATAAGTATGAGTTTTTTCTTTGAATTTTTAATCAACTTTAAAATCACAACACGCGCGTGAATGTTTTATTGATGGTATTACCACACAATTACCTTGAAAGTATTACAAAATTGTTTCAATAGAAATTATAAACAACTTTCAAACGGAATTACTAACTTAGTATACCCACTTTACAACTATAATGGTAGGTCCTTTAAAAAATAAAGTTTATATTTTGATCACATACCTAAGCTTTCTTTACTTTTTTGTATAACATTTAAATTTTCTGAAATTCAAAAATTTAACGTTGAAGACAACACTACAAACCGTATAGCAAAATATAAATACTCTCCCTTGAATTAAAGTCATTTCTTAAATTCAAAAGTTTAGCAACAAGAAATAAAGTCTAATTGAGAAGACTATAAAAATCGCGGTAGTGATGAGCCGTTATTTGAAAGACAAGAATTCTAAAATAGCTCAACTACAACAATGGCAGTAATAAGCACAAAGACATATAAAATAAGAAAAAAAAACGTACTTGTTATAATAAAATGAAGAAACAAAAAGTAAAACAATATTACCTCAGGTGGCTACTATGGTTGAATCCAAGACGAAGTAAAAGCCAACAAAACAAGTAAAAAGGCTCATCGCCAACAACTGACAGCAAAAAATAAAGAGAGTATGCAAATGTTAGTTAAGCATCATAAAGCCTATAAGTAGGCAATGCTTTATGAAGACACACACGAATGCTGTTAAGAGAAAGCAAGTATAACAACATCTAAATAACAACACCTGGATTTTAAACATTAAAGACAATGAATGTGTGTGGACAAAAGTTTGTAAACTTATTTACACTCAAGCTCTAAAAGACTAAAAAAAATAAAGAGTTTTTTTATTAAAACAAAAAGTTATATAAAATTCAAAATTGTAGCATATTTTCTAGCATCTTGTGCTTTATGATGCGAAAACTGAACAAAAACTATTGCATGCTTTTAGTTGCCTTGCCTAACTCGAGGCTTATGTTTGTTTTAGTCATAATATTTTGTTAACTTAACTGTAACATATTCTCAGGAGTAAAATTTAAAATATGTATTCTATGAAATTTTATTATTATTATTATATTTTTTCTTTTGATTTTGTTTTACTAAGAAATTTTCGCTTAACCCATTTTGAACCAGGCTATATAAATAATATCTTAAAATTTTTATGAATTTTGAAAACAAAAAATATTTTAAAATTTTGCGGGAGGCCTTAAAGCAGTTACGTATATGTACATTTAAATCACACTAAGCGCATTGAAAGGATATGTGCTTGTTTTATTCAATGATTCTGTCACTCCCATATTCCTTATCGGACGAAGTTAATTCGGTGTTTGGATAGATAACAACAGAGTTTTTGCTATTGAATTACTTAAAATCAAATTGACTAATAGGATTTCGATTGGTTTTTTCAGCAATCGTGCAATGCCATTTCCATGCTGAGACTGGTGCTGTCCAAGCAGGCAACACAAACCACTACTAAAATGGGTTAAGCCACTTTATTTTGCTTGTTATTTACAACTGTTAAAGCTTTTTTCATTAATATTTTTCAAAGTTCTTAAAATTTCATCTTTCTACCTCTTTAAAAGTTTTTGCTGGTACTGTCGCTACAGTTTGTGTTGTAATTTGTTTGATTCAACAACCAGCACTTCATTAGGCCTGACATTGTCTGCAGTAGTACAATGTCACCATAAAAACCTCAACATATTTTGCTTGTGATCAATTGTATTATTCTTTTTTTATGTGTGTCTGTTTTTTTTTTTTTGTCAAAGTGTCAAAAGTCTTAAAAAACATCAAGGAAACAATGTGGGGTAAACGAGATTGTATGGCTAGTTAATGTAATGAGAAAAGATTTGTTTAAATTAAGTTCTGAAAAAGAAAAAGTGGAAAACATGGTGTGTATACACACCATTTAGTTGTTTAATATGACATGTGCCATTTCAAACACAATAAAAAAGTTAAGGGTTTTTTTTTGGAATTTTGAAAGAATTTTTTTTTAAGTTGTAGCGTTTCAAAACTTAACAGTACACAGAAAAAATAAAAACTCGACTTTAATTAAACAATTTGTTCAGACAATTAAATATTTTATTAATTTTGCCCCTGTAAAGGAATTGATCATATCAATTAACGGATTTGTATTTTCATGGGACCCAAATTTAGTCAATTAAAAAATTAATTGCATAAACAAAAAAATACACCACATATACACAAAAAATTAATTGAATAATTAATGTACACCAATTAATTATTTAATTGCATAATTTTTTGCAAACATTTTTTCTGTGTATGTTTACAAAATGCATACAAAAATTTTGGAATTAATTGGCACAAATGTGTAAAATTTTAATAAGGCCACATTCTTTAGGGAATCGGTTGCACCTTTTGGTTTCTTTTAAATTTAATTTTTCGGTTTTGGAAACCAATGTAACTTATTTTTAATAAAAAAGAATCGTAGACCGATTTTTCCCTAGTTGAATATTTCTTTATTAATATTTATTAATTACAATAACACTATACAATATATAAAATACACACTCCTTCGCGTGTGAAACATCTCGAAGTACTTATCTAAACTAATAAAACCCTATTTATGTTTTGCTATCCAAGAATGAGCTGTGCGCCATAAAAAGCACAAAGTGGTCTTTAAGTCCCTGTCCATATAATGAAACATTTGCTGCAGAAACTTTGTTCAATTGATGTATTTAGTGTGCATTTTCTCTTTTTTCATCTTTATCTCAATAAAAAAACTCACAAAAACTGCTTGGAGACCAAACAAAGTTCATCTTTCCCTTTCACGTACAAACAAAGACGGACATTGGCTTGCGCGATTCAATGAAATATAATCGGTAAATCTATCAGTACGAGGCTTGCAGGTTCGATTCACGCCATATACTCTGATCTATTTTACGCACAGTGTTCGATTTTAAAAAGTTTTTTATTAAGTGTTCAACAACGTGATGTTTTTTTTTTAAATTTTAAGCAAAAAAAAAAAAAATAAAACTTTCTTAGCCGAGATCTTTTGGTCGTCATCCGATGAAACGCATCTGCAGGCGCTGCTGTAATCTTTCAACCTTGTTGGTGCCGCAAGAATATGACTTCTAATAGAATAACTCGGAGTTAATTTTTTTCTACAAATTTCTACAGTAATTCAGCGAAAACCACCCAGTAAAAATTAAAAATTTTCTCTGAATACCAAATTCATAGAATCAAGCAAACAATTTGTTGATTGTGTTAATATTTCCAAAATGGTTATATAGATTATTAAAAATTCTAAAATCTTTATGGATGAAGTTTCCTGATGATCTGGCCTAAGCAACCAGTGAAATGCGCATAGGAATAGCTTATCCTGTCAACAATAAATTTCAGTGTTTTTATCAAATAATAAAAATTGGGAATTAAGCACGAATAACAAAATCAATTGTCCAAATTTTAAATATATTGTTTTCAAAAAATGATATTTTAATTTTAATTAATAAAATGATCAAAAAATTAGTTGTAAAGTAGTTTTTATTTGTTCATTTTTATATTGTGGCTAATCTTTACCACCGCAAAGGTAGAGATTCGTAACAGAATATACTCAGGTTTTGACATTTCCCAACAACAATTCTACAAGGTCAAATTATTTTATTTTAAACGAAAAAATCAATTAAGAATTTTTGTTATTTAATTAATATTTTAATTCAAAATTTATTTTAAAGTAACTTAAGTGTTAATTTAAATAAAAATTATATTTTAATTTTCTTTCCACAAAAAAAAAAAACAATATAATAATAATTGATTCAATTATCACTTTAATTAAATTAAAATACTTTTAAAACAATTATTTTAATTGATAAAAAACTACACGATAATTTTTTCAGTGCATACAATTTCATAACTTAGAGATCTTTTTGTTGTTTTAACTTGGTAAATAATTTTGAATCTTAATAATCAGCTCAATTATGAATAAAAATTGCCCCGGGAGTTTTCTCCCTTCTCCCATTTTTCCTATGTAAATTCTATTGCAAAAATGGGAAAAACTCCTTGAGATGAATATATCAAAATTTTAGATTTTTTTACACTGCAGTACTGAGAGTTGCCACCCTAACATGTAGAAATTGTACACCGTTGAGAGTGGGCCTGGTTTTGAGATGTTTTAAGAAATAATGAGCACTCACATAAATAAATTTATCTATGTATCGTACCTGAAATAAATTTACTAAAGTTTAGTATAATAAATGGCAGTTCATAAGCTTGAGTTATATAAGAGGTATCACGCATACAAAAACAATATCCCCAAAATGTCAAATAATAATCAAAGTAATTTTTTATTTTCTTCCTTTTTTAAGAAACTAACACAACATAGACAGATAACAATTCAAATTAATATCTTAAAGGCATGGATAATTCCCTCTTAGGTTTGAAGCTGCATTTAAAAGGAGAAAAAATAAGTTTTCTTTAGTTTTTGTAAAAATTTTGCCATTTAAATAAATTATAAAAGACAACATTTGGTTAAAAAATTTTAGAGTTATTATAATTTCCCCAGGGCATTAACGTCTCGCATGCCACTTGAAAAAAAAATGTATAAATAAAATTAACATATTTTGAGACATTTTTACCTTAAACATATTCGTTTTTACTTGTTTATGAGTTTTTGTCTTCGTACGATACCCTTCACCTATTAGCAGGTATGACAAAAAAAAAATAGTTTTTAAACGGCAGTTTCAAAACTACAGTTTTAAATTTTTATAAATTTTGTTAAATAAATTTTCGAATTTTTTGACCATCGCATTGGGATTTATTGAGGATATAATAGGGAATAAAAATATGAAGAAACAAGTAAAGAAAGTATATTCGGTCAAGCCCTACCATATGATACCCTACACCACAGTTTTTAAAAACACATCGTGCTTATGTGTCCATAGAAATATGGATTTATCTATGTTTATAAACTCCATCTCCCCTCGTGGTGCTACGATAAGGCCCATTTTCAATAGGCTTGGTCCTAGTGCCAATGAGAACATATGTCCTAAATTTTACCAAATTATGTCAAAAATTGCGACCTGTATTTTGCGCACAATGTTAATTGGACAGTCAGCCAGCCAGCCAGCCAGCCAGCCGGACGGACATCGTTAGACTATTGTGGTGTGGGTATAATTATGTCATATGGTGTTTTCTTTTCTACAAAAAATGTCACATTTTATTTCAAAAAATGCGATTTGGTGTTCGTTTCTTAAAAATGCTTTACTCTCTAAAAGGGCAACGTGTTTTATTCTAAAAAAATCCGCCCTTAAATGTCATAAGGGATTGCACTTTACGCCCTGTATAAATCAAAAGTGTTGATAATGCCCTGTAAAAAGATGGCTTCTTTTTATATATTTAGGGTTACCAGACGAAGTTGCAAAAAAATTGCCTCTAATCAGGACTGTACAAATTTTAAGTTTTGATAGTTATTTTTTCTATTACTTTATAGCAAAAACAAAAGAAAGCATTACATTGTTAATGGTAGGTTGTCAGTGATATAAAATTTAAATGGATTCGGTGCTATAAAATTGTTTTGGAATAAAATCGTCAAATCAAGAAATCGTAAAAACTTGGTGTTAATAATTCGGCAATCTGGCAAAGGTATTTTCTTGTTTACATATTTTATGGAAAATAAACTAAAGAAATTGGAATTTCGTCATTCATTTTGTTCATTTATTTATTTATTTAATATCAATCTATTAACAAATTTGGGTTTACGTACATTTTTTTTATGTTTTGATTTATAGACATATTTTTTTATATATTGAAGAACAAACTTTTTGTCAGCTGTTAAAAACAGGGCGATCCAACTTTGTGTTTTGTTCTCGTCAAATAAACTATTGCAGTATTACATGTTCGGCAAGACATTTTATACATGCACCTTATAAAATGTGGTAATTTTTTTTTTGTAGAAAAGAAAACACCAATAGTTTTTCCATACCTGCGATTTAAATTTTGAGATTTTCGGGGAAAATTAATTTGTTTTCCATATTTGGCTAATGAGCCCAATTTTCTTACATTCATGAATTTTATGTTAAACTTATTTGGGCCGGTTTTAACAACTTACCGATAACTAAAAGTAGACGTTAACCGGCCTTATAAAATGTGTTCCATTATTTGAACTTTATTTAACCTAAAGTGAGCGATTAGGTAAATTAGGGTTCATACTACCTGGTAGGTTAAAGTAAAGTTGTAATAATGGAACACTTTTATATGGCCGATAAAATCCTACCTTTATCTATCGGTAAGTTGTGAAAACGGGCCTTAGTCTTTTATAAATGTAGTCTATGTTTATAATTATATATATTATACCAACCCATCACTATGTCAAGTGTTCATAGATGGATTTGACGCCTAGGGTGCACTGCAGTAATCGGAACATATCTTCCTTCATTAACCTTTTTTCCTTAGAGTACTTCGGGGTACCATTAAAATTTTCAATATCTATTGTAAATTCGCTTTTTAAGACAGTCAGTCGTTTTTGATCTGGCGCGTTTAATTTTACATTGAAATCCTGAATTGTTAAAAAGCCAAAATTAATTTTCTCAAATTCCAAAATTATTTCAGAAATGTGACTTTTGGAATCGTATTTAGGACCCTCTGGACTACCATTTCTATATAGTGGGATATATGGGCAACTCCATATTTGTCCAAAATGGTCATTGATCTTCTCCAGAAATTTCAAATAAATATGACTTTTTTCAAAATTAATTTTCTCAAATTTCAAAATTATTTCAGAAATGTGACTTTTGGGATACATGTGCAACTCCATATTTGTCCAAAATTGCCATTCAAATCATTGATTTGTGTCTCCGTAGTATATTACTATGACTGTTAAGTCGTTAACATTGCTCTGTTAACTGCAAAATGAGCAATGCTAAAAAAAGTGGTTTGCGTCTTTGCTAGTTAAATTCGAATTTATCTTCACACACATATTAATTTGAGTAATTGAATTACGATTTTCCCTTTAATATAAAAATTAAATGAAAATGGGGTGAATAATAAAAACTTTTAGTCAGTGTCATTGTTGCTGACTTTGCGATCACGTGTAAGTAATTCCGTTAAATGTTCCAGTCTTTTGATATCTGTCGTTTGACGGAAATCTGTCAAATTAAGTCGTGCCGTCTTGACAATGATTTTTCATACGAAGTGATGTCTTATAATTAGATTTTTTCATAGGAAAGGGAAAGAAATTATGTAATAAAAATATTTATTTTTTTTGGTTGTGATGCAAACAATTGCAAATAAATTTAACAAAGAGTTAAGAAACTTCCCATACTCTATTGTTTTTGTTTTTGTATTTTATTGTTTTGTTTTTAATTTTCTTGATATTTGAAGCCAGAACAAAAAAAGGTCTGCCAGACTTTTATTATCAATATAATAACTTGTGGGCGTAAGTGGGTGCTTGAGTTTATGTCTAAGAAATAATTTAAAAGCACTTATTACAAACAGAATAAGCAAATTATTAACGCGTACATACACACACCTTGAAAATTGTGCAAATTTTACATGAACAAAAGTTATAATGACCCAATGACAAACATTTTTTTTTTTGTTTTTATCATCAACACCATCCATTTTTATTATTATTATTATTATGAACAGAAATAAGCACATGAGATGATGATGGTGTGATGTACCATAAAACGCGATATGATAATCACCTACAGAAAATATACATACACATAAGCATATGAAATTAGATGTTAAAGAGAGCAGTTTCAAAAGTAACTTTGATCCAAAAACACTTTAATTTCCCAAAAATTAATCACTTATTTTACAAACGATTTTTGTTTTATAAAAAAATCAACTTTTTTCCTGAAAAAAGATCCATTAACTATAAAAATGTTCATTCATCGTAAAACTATTGTTATTCTTTAAAATAACCTTTCAAAAAAAGTCTGTTCCATTTCTTCAAAATGGTGTCTGTCTCTAAAAAAGATATCTTTTTTCCAAAAGTTTCCTTTTTATTTAAAATAGTCGGTGAAAATTGTGATTTTTTTTTCAATAAATGATATTTTCAATTTTAAATAAAACACTAAATTAAACTTTTCCATTGCAAACATTGAGTTAATTGATTTAATTAAATATAGCTCAGATCTTAACAATTCCCAACTACAATTCTACAAATAAAAATTATATTATTTTTAGCGAAAAAATCAATTGAGATTTTTTGTTATTTTATTAATGTTTTAATTAAAAATTTGTTTCAAAACAAATATAATGTTAATTAAATAAAATTAAAAAAAAAATAATTGATTCAATTATGACGTTGATTAAATTGAAATACTTTTAAAACAATTTTTTAATTGATAAAAACTACTGAACATTTTTTCTGTGTATACATTTTTGCTCATTGAAATTTAACTTCCATTGCTTAAACCCATATTTGCAATTGAAATATATGATCGTGTAAGTATCTAGATGTTTTTTATTTTACGTAATAAAAACTTTCGTCATAAAATAGACATGTTTAACTCCTACTTAGTATATGGTTTTCATTAGAATCAACACATTTTGTTCTTCAATAAAGGAAATAATTTTTGTTTCAAACAAAATTACAATCGATGCAAATGTTTATGAAAGGCAAAATTGCTTAAATAACTGCGAATTACAATAGTGTCACAAATTGTTTAATTTTTTTAAAATATACTTTTCTACAAAAAATTCCATATTTCATCTTAAAAAAAAATTTCTTTAAATTTTTCATTGTTCTTATTAATAAGGAATCATTTTTGATACCACCCTCGCTTTTACCTTAATTAAAGTAGTTAAATTATGAATATGTTCCACATAAGTGTGAATGCTGTTTTGCAAGTTGTTGCTATGCTTTTGTTTCTTATCACCAGTTTGTAAGTTACTAGGCCTTAATTTCTACCCCAATTATACCAGTTACCCATTTTGTTTAATAACTTCACTTCATGAAACGTTTTTTAAAGGTGTGTGTTTGTATATGAGTTTTTTTTGTCCATATTTTCACTACTGCTGTTATGTCTGTATAATTATTTAAGTAACTACATGTGTATTTGTGTGTGTGTGTGTGTGTGATATATGTATGTATTTTTGCCATTATGAAAGACATGATATTTTTTTTTTTGTGTAAAACGAAACAAATTGTTTTCGAAAAAATAAAAACAAATACAGAAAAACGCGACCTGTTAGCATGTATGCCTTAATTTATTGTTTATATCGAAAAGAGAAGCAAAAATAAAGAGAAAAAGCTACAAGGAGAGCATTAAGATAAATTTTTGAATCCTGCGCAACAAGGATGTAGATAAATATTTTATAAAAATCCAGAATTTTAACAACCATGTTTACAGGTTTTTCGTTTCATGTAGAGAATTTAATTTTTGGAAAAAAAACCAAGTAAATTTCATCTTATTACTAGGAATAGACAGACAGTCAGATAAGTATTTGAGAGTTTGGCTTCTTGTGCGAGAGTAAGAAAATAATGGTGTGGTTTTGTCTGCAAAGTTTTGTACTCATAAAATTTTTTGTTTTTAAAAATTATCAATGTATTCGAATAAATAGAAGTTAATAATATTATCAAAATGTATGAAATTATTTGAATGAAAAAAAAAAAAAGATATGGATAGAGAGATACTGAAACGAAAAGTTATACACAATTTGAATTACTGTAGGGAAGGTTTTATATTACAAGTATGTAATTAAAATTTTAATTATTTGTTTAGATAATTAGAAAAAAAAAATTGTTTAAAGACAGCCCAGTATGCAAAGTTTTAGATTAATATGCAAAGTTTATATTAATAAACAATATTCGAACTGTTTTCGAAAAAAATCAATTTATTTTCATAATTAAAATCAAATCAATGCATGAACGTGTTTGTTTATTAAAAATCGGGATTTTAAAGTAATTTTAATGTAGACACCATCAATGAAAATTTTTTTTGTTTTTATAAAACTCGGTCTTGATAAAATTAAGAAATTTGTTGAAAAACAAATTTGAGCTTTGGGTTTAATGCAAAACTCAGGATGACTGGATCAAGCATTAAATTTTTTTGTAAGGCCGAATCATCAGAACGAGTAACGTCAAATTCCCCATCTTAAGGATCTTCCCTTATAACTAGGGTTAACTAAACCAGGTATTTAAGTTTTTTTTTAAAAGCCGTAGCAATAGCCACCTCAACTGCACCGACTCCCTAATGACCATGCAAAATCACGTAAAACAAAGTGTGAAAGATCGCCATTAAATTTTTCTAATAAGTTCGGATAATTTTGATTTTTTTTTTTTGGCGATTTTGCGCAATTTTTAAGTAGTAATTCACTCTTACCACTTTTTTACGTTTGACGCAGCTTATCACATCCAATGCCCATACTGCTGAACAGTAGAAGCAGACACAAATGTGGTCCTTATATCAAAAAGTAGGAATAGAATCAAAATCCCAAATATCAAAAGCCCAAAATGTCGATAACACAAATTTTAGAAAATTGAATCTCAAAACCTAAAATGTTGAAATTTTTAATATAAAAATCCCGACATCAAATCCGGAATTTAGAAGCTCAAGTTAGAACAGCCGGTAATTGTTATGCGATAGAGGAGAGAAACCCTTGTGCCCAGTCTAAAGCCTGCTCTGTAAAGACGCTTAATTTAGCGATTCGGGATTTTTAAATTCAGATTTTTCGAATTCAGGATTTAAAGTTTCGGGCATATGACGCCAACCCAAAAAAGAACATTTTTAAAACTTACTTGTTATAATTATTTAATAAACATTTGAGAATATAAATCTAAAGATTCTTTATTAATTTTTGGGCATTTTTTCACGTTTTTTTTTTGATATAATTTCCTTTTTTTTATATTTTGGGCCATTTTTCATTTATGTTGGGCGATTTTTCTTTTGGTTGATATTTCTCACATTGCTTTAGGCGATTTCGCTTAGCGTAATATTGCTGGCAGCCCATTTCTTCACTCTAGCGCCAATAGAAACCGCTAATTTGAATAAAGATTTTTTATGCTGGCTTCTTACAAATTTTGTTAAAAGTTTGCCAAATTGGCTAATTATTTTTAATATTTTGGTACAATAATCTGTTAAGGCTAGTTTACACTATCACACAAGTCTTACGTATTCCATAATACTTTGTGAGATAGAAATCTAATGAGTATTGTTGCGATTGTAAAAAAATCCAATGTAACATTACAGTTTGTAGTCACACTATCACCCAATTAAAAGTATTATTATCAAAGTTATTTTCGGGAATACAAAATTTATTATTAAGATTTCTGTATGACGTGCTAATTTTTTTACATTTGATAAATACACTTAAATTTATTGCTGAGGGAAAGCAAAGTATAATCGTTTTAAAAAATTTTAAAAACAATGAAGTCGTATGGTATGGCAAATTGTTCTTCATACTACTTGTCATTTTCATGACACTTTGCATTCACACTATCACATTTTCTTATATTACTTGAGTTTTTGACATGTATTAATACAAAGTAAAATGGTGGTAACTAGCCTTTGATAGGGAGAAATCTGTCGTTAATATTTTCCATTAATACACAAAATTTTGATAGACTCGGGAAATAGGCCAAGTTGATCCACACTATTTAACCGAAACTAAGGACTGAACAAACAAAAAGTCTCATAGTTTCCTTAACATGTTCTTTAATTCATACAAAATAACTTAAAACTGTATAAGAATTAATGAACATTCAGATATGTTTTCGTTTTTCTTGCGTATTTAATAAAATTCAAAAGATATTGACAGAAATAATTCATAAGATATTTTGTCTTCCATCTTGACATTCCTCGTGTTTCACGTATCAGCTGTTTCCTGTTCCCTTTTGTCTATGCACGTACATTCAAATGCCTCAACATAAAAGTAAAATGGAAATATGTGTTGGTATGTATGTGTGTGCATTTTCAAGCGAGCGTACGCCATAAAATTTCTCTTGTATTTAATGTTTGTAGAATTTTGGTTTTTTTTTTCAAATAAACTGAAAAATAGATGGATGGAAAGATTTGTGTTACCTAGAAACGCTTATACAAATTCTTGCAATAAACTTTTTTTTTTTATTTTGTATACATTTTTGCTTACTTTTTGTACGTCTGTCTGTCTGTCTCTCTGTTTTTCTGTCTGTCTATCTTCAACTTATTATACCCAAAACAATCAATGCACTTGATTTCCTTTGTATTTGTGTTAGTCAGTATATTTACGCATGATAAAATATGATTTTTACAATGATTTTGTGATTGCAGTTTTATTACTTATATTTCTTAAAAGAAAAAAAAAAGTTCACAGAAATCATTTTTGTTTGTTTTTATAATCCTTATCTAGGTGATATACAAGGCTCTTAATATATTTAAGTCTTTGTCTTTTTTTTTAACACTGAACTAAAAATGTGAAATGAAAAGTTTGAAATAGGATGGTGTTTGAAATAAGATATAGTTAGGGCTCTTGTTCAAATTATAGTTGAGTGCCCCGGTAGGCTTGCTAGTATTGTCCTAGTCTATTAGCGCCGGGGTTGCGAGTTCGATTCCCACCAGAGACTCTAGTTTCTTTCCTGCAGACAAGCGTTGAGCTTCGCGAGAGAAGCTTAGGAAATTAAAAAAAAAAGTTCAGGATCGAATTTAAAGTTAGGTAATGTTTTAGTTAAGGGTTTGAGTTCAGGTTAAGGTAATGTTTTAGATTTAAGGTTCTAGTTCGGACAATTTGATTTCTGGGTGTTGTTTAAATTAAGTTCGACAGGGTGGCTCAAATAAGAACAACCAAAGTCGTTGTTAGTTGTCTTCGGTAGCAGTGCCTGCACAAGCTTACTGCCAATTTCACGAAGTCGTAAAAAAAGTTTTTTGATTTTTTTTTTGTTTTTAATGTTGTTGTGCAAAAAAATGAGATCTTGCGTATTAAGTTAAATAGGTTGTTCATTTTGTATTAATACAGCTTTAGGTCCCGATCTACGGAGGTCTTGATCTCTCATATGAAACGGTTGTTCACAACCCTTTAATTGTGAAATTAAAACAAAGTTTATAATTGCAGATAATTTGTGGCTCAATGAAGTTTAAGTGGTGGAATACCCCACAGTGAAGATAATACAGCTTTAGGTCCCGATTTAAAATTTGCCGTAATATTGTTCTGGAAATGCACCATTGGACGAAATGACGAACAGTTAGGACAGATGGGTAATTTTCAACACTCTGTCGCACAGCTTCCTCGTTAACTTTAGTGCAAATGTTTCGATGAGCACTTCTTCCAGGACGGAAGACTTTAGAATTTGGGAGCTGATCTTGAATTTTCGCTGCGTAATAATAATAGATCGTTGACAAAAATTCGATAATTATCATTAATTATAAACTTTTAAAAATTCAGTCATAACCTGCAAATAGAAAAAAACAATTTAATCACTAAGTGCAGAAAGGGTACAACTTACATTAACGTCATGCACCTTATTTAAGTATTGCTAAGATACCAGTGCTAAAAGTTTCATCTCAGAGAACTTCAAATTAAAGTCAGTTCTCCCCATACGAGTTTGGAACATAAAACTAGCATTTTGTATTATTAACTGCACCGTTTTAATTGAGTATCTCAAAATTAATAATTTTAAGAAGTTCCCTTTCTGCACTAAGCGTTTCAATTACAAAACAAGTTAAGATTCCAGTTCAGGTTTAAGTTCATATTGTTACGTTTTTCCTTTAAAAACTCGTTTGAGTTTTTTTTAATTGCAAATCCAAATAAATACACACACTTATTAAACTTAACAAACTTTATTGAAATATATTATTTTGTTCACAATATTTATTCAATATTGTTAGTTACGAACTGAACTGTTTAATGTCTCAAAACAAACTAAGAACAACATTTACAAGCCAGCCTGTATTTCTAGTTTACTACCGGCAGTAGTTGTAGACTAGTAAATTCAAGAACCTTCTGTTCGAATTTGAAATTCTGCAATTAAATAAAAGGTCTACAATACAGTGAAGCAAATTACAATTTAAGCTAATACGACATAAATTTTAATTTACAAGGTAACTTATAAATAATTCTTAGATACATCTAATTTCGCTACAATATTTAAGTTCTAGTTCAGTCTGCAGTCAAGGTTTAAATATTGGTTTTAATTGTAGTTGAGGTACTAGTTTGAGATAAAATTCAGTTTCCATGTCAGAATCTAGTTTAGATTGTAGTCAAGCTTCTGTTTCGAGTTCAGATTCTAATTTGTCTTTTTGTCACGTTGTTGCTCAAATTCTTTAACACCAACATTTAAGTTCAGATTCTTAATTATGTTGAGGTTCAGTTCAGTGAATGTTTTAATGTAGTGTAGGCGGAATATAAAAAAGATACATTTAGAATGTTTTTGGTTTCTTTTGTATGATAAAAAAAGTATTTTTGTTTATTATTTGTGAAAAGGGTCAGAGGTCTAAATCCCTTATTCACCAGTTGCAATTGAGGGCAAGTAAAGAAACTTAACTTTTTAATGGGTTTTTTGGGGGCTTAAACTTAAAGTTTAATGCTTAAAATAAAATAGAGTTCAAATGACGAAAATCAAAAGAAAATCTCTTTTAATCTTATTAACTTTTGTTTGTATTCTCTTTAACATTTAACGATTATCCTTTAATTCTTCTTAGATTTTCAATTTAAACTTAATGTTTAACACAACCTGCACATCCCTTGTCACAACAAAAAATTTTAAACTGCCATTAAGCCGAAAAACTTTAATGAAAAACTTACGAGTACTACGTATTTTCTAACTGTCAATCACAAGTTATATTTAAGATTTATAACACAAGATAAAGACCGCAATTGACACAAACATTAGATATAATGCTTATAGTACGTATCATCAAATGCTGGATACTCACAAACAGATAGAAAACATTTTTTTTTTTCTTTTTAATTTTTCCCCATTTGTGTGTTTTTCGGTAACATTTCACATTAATACTTGCAAATCGAGGATTTTATTTTAGGAAAAACATGACAAAATATAAGAAAAATCTTTGCAAACAACTTAAATTCATCTCTATTTGTGTCCTTTTGCAAAGACAACGAATATAAAGTTTCAAACGTGCAATAAAATACATTAAAGCATTTACTGATATTAGATATTAGTGCTTTAACGTACATTAATATTTAGTTAAAAATAGTATTAAAAGCAGATTGATGTAGTGGGATGATGGATGTGGAATAGGAAGGCAAAGTAAAGTGAACGTGATAAAAAAATAAAAACGGAAATTGCCAACAGTAGTGAAGACAGACAGTAAAAGATTCTTTTTTTTTTGATGACATTAATATAAATGAAAATAAATGAAAAAACAGAGAATTATATAGAGAAAATCAACAGGTACATATGTACGCATATAGTTGCTCTCATGGAGAAAGGCCGTAACGCGATGTGTTTTTGAAATTGAGCTTTTTCGTGATTCCATCAAATATCACACAAATACACCTTGTGACAAAAATTTAATGCAATTATTTCCAGCAATTGTATATTTTGATGGAGGAGAAGATAAAAGTGTATTATCTTCTCCTCTAAAGTTGCAATTATGTAAGTAAGCGCCTTTCTACATGAGATCAACGATATGCATAACATTTAAATTTGTTTTCAACTATATTTATTAGAATTTTTGTAATATTACGAAGGCAATTACCCAAATATAAGGTCTGTTCCTGTCCTCACAATCGGACTACCGCGGGATTTCAATGTTACGTACGTCATATCTGGAAAACTAACAATATACCAACCGAATTGAAAATGAACGTGTTGTAACGATACCCAAGAAAGGCGATGTAAGCCTGTGCAAAAACTAGCGTTCTCAACACCATTAATAAAGTTATTGTTCTTATAATCCTGCAATGCAATATACCGTATGTGGAAACAATTTTACGCAAAGGACAAGCCAGATTCAGGCCAAACCGCTCTTTCGCAGACCCTGCAACAACCTTACGAATTCTTATAAAACAATTTGCGAAATTCAATAGCCATCTCTACGTACTGTTTTTAGACTTTGTGCGAGCTTTTGATACTGTATCAAGAGAAGCTGTATGGGCCTTACTTAATTACAGAGGATTTCCATAGAAAATTTTACGCCTGATACGTGAATTCTACACTGATGATCTGTGCATAGTTCGCTACAAGGGCAAGGCATACGATTCTTTCAGGGTCAAGACTGGTGTTAGGCAGAGCTGCATCCTGTCTCCAATGCTCTTTGTGACTCTCCTTTTGGCATTTAAAGGACTTTATTGGAACATCTTAATGACATTGACTTTGCTGATGAGATCTGTGAAATACAAGCTTAGATTTACCATCTGGCTAAGAACGCGGAAAATGTAGGTTTAAGAATAAACGTAAAAAAACGAAGCTCATGCGCCCCGTTTATCTTAACCTTCAATTTTTTTCAATTCATTTTTATTAAATTTATTTATGATGGATCAGAAAAAGACATAAATTACCGGATTAACAAAGCACGATCAGCTTTTCAATCGCTTTACAAAATTTGGCGATCAAAGGAAATCAGCAAGCCAATAAAGTTTCGGATCTTCAACAGCAGTGTAACTAGCGTCTACGGTTGCACTACCAAGAGATTAACCCAATAAAGCCTAAGAAAACTACAAGCTTTTACTAATCGATGTCTGCGCCAAATACTACGAGTCTTCTGGCCTTATTGGGTCACTAATGAACAGCTGCTTAAAAAAGCATACCTCTAAAAAATTTAAATGGAAATAAAAATGCGAAAATTTAAAATGGATTGGTCAGACGCTCAGAAAACCCATTCATGATATATCACGCACAGCAATGGAGTGGCATCCCCAAGGGCAACGAGGACCCAGTCGACCACGTCTTATCTGGATCAGAAATGTAAAATGAGAATACGAAGCCCCTGGAATGACATGGAACCAAGTTAAAGCCTTATCTAATAATCGTCATATATGGAAAGAGTTCGTTGGCGCCCAAGTTACAAATGTAAATTTTTTTTAAAAAAGGAATGAAAAACAGAAGCGTTTCCGTACTCAAAAATTGTGTGAATGCGAGAGGTTATGCTAGAACAATATTGTCCTTCTTCTTGCACAAAAGAGTTACAACTTTTTCTGTGGGTAGAATAAGTAAAGTGTCAACCAATCAGCAGTTGAAGAGAATAAGCGATAATATTTTAAACAAAGATATTGTTTTGATCCTTAACAAAAATATTAAAACAAGTCTAATGGTTTTCTTTTTAATAAAAATACTTGGGTTTATTTCGTTCCCATATTTTTTTTGTAAATTTTTTCGCTATCATTGAGTAAAAATTTATTTTAAGTCGCTTTTAAAGAACTTTACAAGAAAAGTAAAGTAACAAACCTATTATATAAATAAAACTTCTATTAGAAATACTTGTTGTCTTTTTATATCAATTGATTCAGATTTTCTCTAGTATTTATTTTTTTTCTTTACTATCGAACAGTTTTATTTTGTTTTTATAGTAAAACCAATTTTACTCAACTGTTTTGATACACTCCAAATAGCGAGTAGTGAATGTGGGTATGCAATTTGGTAAGCAAGTGTCTTCATATGTGAGCACTTTTTATCTTAATTGAGACTTTGATGCCGTTTGGTATAGAAAGATACGCCTCGTCTATCAGCAAGTAGCTTTTCTTCAATTCGAGTCTTAAAGTTCGTAAAACCAACTATATTTTTTTGGATTTCCTCTCATGTAAAATGCGCTGAAAGAAACAGGACTTAGATCCGTGAAAAGAAGAAAGAAACAATCCAGCTCTTGGATGCGATTATACGACCGAAATACAGCCTGATAAGCTGCGAGTTGTGTGTGAAAGAAAGAATATTAAAACCGGTATTCTCTATTTTATTTCAATTAAAAGTTCTTCGCCTCTCAAAAAAGTAACACATATAAAATATCACTTGTCCATTATTGATGATCAGAAAGACGATCACCATCGTGGTAATGAACACGTAAGAGAAAATGTAGAATTGTCCTGCAGTGACAAGGAAACCGCAAGCTTTATTGTGATAGGCAGTCTTTGGAAAACGATCTGATCTGGAGTGAATCTAGACTTTGGATAGGAGGAAAAAGTCTGTGAATTAGTGCACTCGTAAAATTATTACGGTAACTGATTGTGGGCTAATAAATTCGTTTTCTGTACTGTTAAAATTGAAAAAAAATATGTACAGTTTTTTTACGAATAATTTTATTTCTTAACATTTTTGTTTGTTATTCCAGAAACAAACTTCCGAGAAATAATGTTTTTCGGTACTTATTTTGTTATGTAGTTTGATTGATTCGGTTAAAATATAATTTTTTAAAGTAAAAACTTTCAATTTTAAGGAATATGCTGTTAAATAAATAAAAAATTTGAAAATTAATGTAAAAATCATTTGTTTTAAATGAAATGTAAATGATCCGGTTTTTTTAAATAAATTTTAAGTTGTTTAAAATGAATTTTCGTTTGAATTTAACTACATACACAGAAAAAATGTTTGCAAAAAATTATTCAATTAAATAATTAATTGGTGTACATTAATTATTCAATTAATTTTTTGTTTGCTGCAATTAATTTTTTTAATCAAAACCCATAAAATTAAATATTTGTGTATATGTGGTGTATTTTTTTGTTTATGCAATTAATTTTTTGACTCGAAAATACAAATCCGTTAATTGATATGCTCAATTCCTTTGCAGGGTAAAATTAATAAAATATTTAATTGTCTGAACAAATTGTTTAATTAAAGTCGAGTCTCTTTTTTTTCTGTGTAATATTTTGAGTGTGTGAATTTAAAACTTCTTATACAATCGAGTTGTTTCTACGATTGGGGTTTTCACACGAAAACGATATTTTAAAAATTCCTTCAATGAAAAACATCGAAAGCGGTTAAATTTGAAAAATACTGCAGGTTTAATAAAACCTAAAGTGTCTCAAAACAGCTCCATTGTTTGCCCTGGTGTTTCTGCCACATTTAAAGGCTGTCTCCAGAAAGTTTCTTACAAAATGCGGAAATGATGAGCACAGACAGTTTATATGTCCTTTAAGAAATAAAAGCCAATAATTCTTCCGGATACAATTTCACACCAAATATACCAGGGTGATTAAGTGTCACTAATGAATGTGTTCCTAGCAAAAGGTCTTCTTATTCTTTTTATTAATTTTTTTAACGTATATGTTGCAGATCAGCAGCCGTATTCTGTAACTCGCTAAAGCTTAATGTCTATCGCTAAAAGCTGCAAAGGTAATTAAGCGATTTTTGGCTACGAATGCAATTCTGTAACGTGCATTGCTAAATTTGGCATTGCCACAAACATTTAGTTCGCCATAATTTTAGCTTTTAATGCCATCGCAAAATTTTTTTATATTTTGTATTTTTTAAGGCTTTTTTACTTTTAGATCGAGATTTAGCTTAAGCTCAGCGAATTACAGAATACGGCTGTAGTTTTTCTGTTTTCCTAACCATGCTGATGTATAAACAGGTACTCTTACGAAAACATGACATCGAGTTGTGGATGAACCTGATAAAAAGAAAAGTTTTCTCCATATTGACATATCAGATTTTAAATTTGTTTGTGTTTTTTGATTGATAGACACCTTTACGTATTTCATAATTGAGTAACGAGGCCTTTAGTGTTCAATAGCGTATCTTTCCATTTTTAATTTACCAAATCTGCTTTACAACAATTTGCAAAAAAAAAAAAAAATAAGTTAAATAATGAAGTTATAGAGACCGTTAAAACCTCTTCAACCCTTTTTTCCAATTTTTAATAATATCACCGCAATAACCAGCATCATAAAAATCGTTTTTATTAATTTTGTTTCCATTTTATTATTTCCCGCTATTATTTTTAACAACACTATAAATAAGTGTCCAATTGTTAGTGTTTTCGGTATTAATATTTCTGTTTGTGTTTCAGTTTCCTTTTCCAATTGACCGTCTTTTTTTATTTTTTAAATTTTATTGCTGCTATTTTAGCACGTAAGTAATCTCGACAAATACGTGGCAGTTGTAAAAACAAACTTTATATAAATATGATCACAAACACACAAAAAAAATTAAAATATACAAACATACATATGGGCAAATCCCAGAAACAGTCCACCAACCAAAAATTTTTCAAATTAATTTTTTTTTTTATGAAATATAAGACGAGATGCATAATTTAATTTTTATATTAAAAACCATGTATTGCGATGATCAGTTATACAATAATTCTTGCCAAATCCTACCCGACCCCTGATCCATTAATATTATACATGAATTTAACATTATTTTAGGCAAAATAACACTTACAGCAGACTCATAAAAATATAAATTACGTTAAAAAAAAAATTGATATTCATTAATAATCACAAAATAAGTCTAAGAAATGCAATTCATAAAAATATAATTTGTTTTGTTAAAATAAATAAAATTTGGTTTATATCCCTAGAGGGAAGCGAACTGACACCAAAGAAGTCCCGTGATAGGTCTTTGGTGGTAGAGACCGGTCCTAGTTCTAACACTTTATATGAATAAGACCAATCACTTTTACATGAACGTGCTTAGTGTCAGTTACTAAAATGTAATATTATTTCAATAAAACAAGTCCTATAATTAAATTCAAGAACCAAATGTTAGAAAGTACAAAAACATGTGTCACAGCAACGTTGAAGACTGTACTGTAATTCATTACTTTTTCTACCTTTTTGCTAAGGAATTGGTTCTTCTTTCACTGGTCATGAGTCCTTTCTTTTTGAACTTGTTCTATTTTCACAAAACTCAGGACCAGTCTGTTGAACCAATTGACACAAATTTCCCGCAGGGATACTACTGGAAAAAATTTGTAGCGTGCGTCACAAAGGGTTCACGGCATTTGGCAAAAATTCAAAAAATTTTGCGAATTCTCTAATATTCAGCTTTGTTTAGGAATTAGATGTTGTATACCCTATGATACAAAATTTGCTAAAAATTAGAAAAACACACTACAACTTTTAAAGTTACTTCCACTTTTTGTGGCTTGCGTCACAAAACTTTGTGATCAATTATTTCGCAACAAATACCTGCTAAGAAATTATGATGTATGCCATTCGTAAGTACATATTATTCTCACTAAATAATGTATATAAAATGAAGCTATCGCTTTTAAAAGGCCAAAAAATGTGCATATATCAATCAGAAAATGCGTGCGAATGTAGCGTTTGGTACGCAGGATTTGCCCATATGTATATATACAAACATCCATACATAAATAATTATAAAAAATAATAAAAATAAAATTTAATTTTTTAAAGTGAAATCACTACAAGATGGCAGCACTGGGTGTTGTTGTACATTAAAACAACAACAACACTCGCGAATTTGTGTAATAAGCTCCTCGGTGTCAAACAATATGTGCAACAGCGCTGCCATTGTTAGTCTTGTCTTTCCAGCCAAATATTTTTCAGTCGAATCGAAATTATTTAATCAGTTTTGTAAAGCATTTATTTGAGTTTTCACAATATTGAAAAAATAATTTCGATTCGCTCAATGTCGACTGAAAGAACAAAAAATAAAATTGCTTTCGAATCAAAAAATTTTTCGATCACGACTGCCAGAATTAGCGCCCAAGGCTCGCGAGCTGCCAGGCTTACTTAATGGCAGATAAGCTTATCAAATGAGGCGGTCGTCTGTACAACAGATTTTTTGATCAATTCGTTGCCTTCGTCTTATAGAACTGCACAGTGGAGGTGGGCTCGTGAATCCACTTGATCCGTGTCCGGGGTATCAGTGATGTCAAACAGTAGGGAGTTTTTTTCCGAAAATTTTAAGCGTAGGGAAAAAGGCACAGATATTTTATTTTAAGGCAAATGAAGGGGATTTGCAAAATGTTATCTTATTTTCAATACGAACTATTTGCATATTGTTGCTTTTTGCAAAAGACAATCAACCTCTAAACAAAGAGAAATACAAACATTCAATTTCGAATTTTTAAAAAATTTTTAATGAAAACTTTCAAGGATATGAAAGGATATATTTTGAAAAGGATTTTTTTTTAAATTTTTGTTCAGGGGAACTAAAGTAATTTTTTTTTAATTCTATAGAGCCTTCGCTTTTATTTGGTACATAGTTTTCTAAAAAATATACGATACCTACTTATAATAAAAAAATTATCTTAAATAAGTATTCTAAAAAATGATGTGTTTTTAAAAGGACACAAGATGAGGAAATGAAAAATCAAGCACGCAGCTTGATGTAGTTTTGTCTCTAGATTAAATGATATACAGTTGCGTTTTTACCGAAAAGAAAAAAAAAATAAATTTTTCACAATGTCTTTTTTTTAAACATCATGTTTATATGTGTGTGCATAATTATTGCTTCAATAATAAATGTTAATAAATGCTTTATATATTGCTAAAACAATAAATTTTCAACGTAGAGAAAGGTGTAGGGATTTTTTTTGGTTGTTGGTTTTGGTTTTGCTTTAGATACGTAGGGATTTTTTTTAAATTTCTACTGGCATCACTGGTGATAACTGGTCTTTGGCCGGAAAGGACTTACGCGAAGAGAATGGGTCTAGAATTCAATGACTGCTTTGTAGGTTAGTTATTGGTACTGTGCATCTCAAAGGACCACTGAAGGACCCATGTGATCTGTATTCTTGACGACTGCCTAAGGCACCGAACCTTATAAATGTTTAATTTATGTTAAATTCACGTTAAATTTTTCTATTTTGTCTAAATTTGTGATATATTTTTTTAGATCTTAACAGCTTTATTGTTTCTAGAGATGCTTTAACGTGCCGCAAGCTATTTATTTAATTTAAAAATTAGTGCTTGTTATTATAAAGAATAATTTTTGTATTGCATATTAATTTTTAATTTTGCTTTTTTGCGTTTATTGCTGAAAAATCCATTGCTTTTTGGTACAAGTGTTAATTTCAATTTGACCAAATCTTTAAATGACTCTCCAGCGGCATCTTTATATTTTTCTATCCAAATGAGTTTAAATTGATAAATTTTGAACATTCAATAAGTAGTGCATAGTTATGTAAATTTCTCTTAACACTTTGATAACTACAACTGCTTTAAGTAAATATTTCCATAATAAATCTGAAATTGGTTTGCCCTAATGCGTAACAAAATATATATATAGTTATGTATATAAAGCCAAATGCTTCCAAGTCTTAAAAAAATCAAGATGTATGTGGAAACGCTTTAACATCTGTTGCAGTCCAATTTTTAGATACCAAAACAATTTTCTTTTTTGTCAAGGCGATCTGATTAAATAGCCTTTAATACCATAGTTTATGAAAAGATTAATCGAACAACAAGTTGTATTTCATACATTGTTTTTGTTGCCATATACAAAATAAGATTTTTATCAGAAGAAAAGTCTTCAAAATAAAAAATATTGTCCTTTTAATCCAAAATCAAATTTCTTTTCTCTCGCATTCAGAATGAAATCCCCAATTTGTAGATAAATTCTCTAATCTGACAACTCTGCTTGTAGATGATGATGATTGTTGCCTTTGATGGGTTTTTGTTGCCACGTTACTCAATAAGTTGTTGTTGTTGATTTTTTTTTATAACTGTGTATTTGTATGAGTGCATAGTTATCCTGGCAACTATTAAAAGCCACTTGTTTGATGAGGTACAGCGGTTGGTGTATGAATTATTTAGTTCTGTATTTAAGAGAAAATTGTTTGGTTTTTATGTGGGTATTAGGAAAATATGATTTTGTTGATAATTGATTAATTTTTGTATCTTTTTCTTTACAGGTAAGCAAAGTTGGTTTAATTAAAATTGTTTGGAAAAAATATTGGTAAGAAAAAACGAGAATAAATAGAAATAAAGAAATAAATAGAAATTAAGAGTTGTATAGAAATTAAGATAAATCAGTTCATCTCTTATTTTACTAGTTAATCTAACGAACATCTATCATCTTTAACGTGACTTATCTTAACAGTTTAGGAATTTTAATTCCTAGTCTACTTTGTTTTAACTCTACATACGCTAATTTTGATATGGACATAAGCTATTATTAATATCACTTGAATTTAACAAACAATTAGCAAAGAACAGAAACCTTTCTGAAAAATTCAGATAAATATTGAATATATCGCAAACTAAATCATAAAAAGGCTGAATTGAAAATTCAAAAATGTTAAGGAGAGGAAGAAAACAGGCTCTGAAAAATGGCTGCAATTTGTTAATCAAATTGAGTTTAACGAATGCTAAAGGAGAGAAGTTAAAGAAGACATTGACGCAAACGAAATTTTCGTTATCGCTATAGATTATATTTGTGCACTGGTTAACAAAAAAAAAAAAACGAATTTAATAAATTTTGGGTTGTGCCTGATCATAATTTAGTCTCCGATATGTAATTTTTTAAAATTTTTATAAACAATAGTTTACAATTAGCAGGTGGCTACATTTAACAATTTTTTCATTCACCAATAAAAAAATTTAACTTTGTTGTCTGTGAGTTGGAAGCTGCCAAAATTTATTCCTACAACAAAGACTGGTATATCGATAAAGATTTTGCCATTATTATCAAAAGTACTTAAATATGTAATGAGAGCTCAAATAATGGAACACTAAATCAATTATTCATGACTTAAAGGTTACCAAACAGTGTTCAGACGTAACTGTAGAGTCTGCCGTGTAGGAAAAAAACCAGGTCGATAGGAAACAAGAGAAATAGAGGAAAGAAGAGTATTTTCGTAGACCAACCAAAGGCTTTCAGTCGTATTAATCATGTATAAGTAAACTAAAAAATTAGTTCAGATTCTTTAAATTATTCTGTATGTTGATATCTTAATATTTTATTTATTTTGTGGCCAAAGGTCAAATCAAAGGTGGATAAAGTTAAGAGTATTCACATTGGCATTTGAAAACGATTTCGGGCATATGGCCACCGTGGCTGTTCTTGACGAAGCTCAATCTAGGCGTTCAATTTAGGTTCACTTTACGAGCACGTCACAATTTACAAGAAAACTGTTGGCCTCCAAGAACTGACTTTTAGCGATTTTACGTTGGCCCACAGGAAATAATCATTAGATGCCAAATCGTACAACTTATGATTTGCAATAATTGAATGTCACGTAGCGCCATTCTGTTAAAAGTACATCTCGCCCAGATCGATATCATTTATATTTTCAGACAAAAACAAATTTATCATGGTGCGGTAACGATCCCTATGGTAAGTAACGTGAGCTACGGCTTTATTTTTAAAGAAATAAAGTCCGATAATGCCACCAAACAAACGTTATTTTTCCAGATGTAACGTAGTCAATATGGTGTATTATGAACTCACTCCGTATGCAGCAACTTTATTTATTAACAAAAGATGTCAAAACTTAAGTAACAAATCTTCTTCGCTTTGTCTTTGGACTTTAATAAAAAAACGGTTTAAAATTTGAAGCATTTTGTTTAAAAAATAATTTGTTGTATTTGGAAAATATGCGTAGCTTTATCAGAAGGTGCGTATGAGTATTATTAAATTAAGAAACACTCATACGTACTGTTTCTATATCTTAACGAAAATCTTAGCGCAAAAAATAATTATTCGGTACATTTAATAGACCTTTTGCTTTAATTGGTTAATCACTCGATTAATTAACGGAAATTTTGGTTTAATCGGTTAGTTTAGTTTTTGATCGGTTAACCGATTAATAAAGTTTTTTTTTTATAAATTGAGTATATTCAGTATATAAAGATGCATTAAATATTTATTATTTGGAGTTTATTAGTAAAAAATAACAATAACATACCAAGCATAACAATTCGTGAGCTAAAACGAGCAATGAAAAAAAAAACAATTCATAAATATGAAATATGCATTTTTCAATTAATACATTATTGGGAGATTCACAAGGTATGCTATCAAGTATATAGTCTTAATGGCCTAAATAATATTTTACAATTGTTGTGTTTCAAACAAAATAAAAATTTTAATGCTGTGTTCATTGATTAGTCATACCTGTACAGTAGAAATCTTAATTATAAGCGGTAGCCTACAACAGTCATATCGTCGGCTTAATATGCAAACCTGCTAACTACCTTTCAGCACATTTTACAGGACACACAAAAAACTTTTTATTTTTCCTATTTGCAGCTTGATAGAAAATTAAACATACAGTAAGTTTTACACACATCAAGACTTAAATAAAAGAAAAACTACATGCTGGTCTACCAGGCGTATCTTTCTCTACCACACGGCATCAAAATCTCAATTTAGTTAAAAAGTGAATTTAGCAGGTTTGCATATTAAGCCTACGATATATATTTCTTGTGATTATTTTAAAACATAAGCGTTTATAACTTTATGACTACCTTGTGAATCCCCCAAACATGTATTTATTAAAAATAGACTGGAATTATTTTATTAGTTATTTCAACAGTTAAAGGAGATCTTATAAAATAATCTTTTAGAAAAGTAATTTGGTTTAAATGTTTAGGATTAAAGCGATACTTTTCTTACGTTTTGACAAAACTTGACTTGGAAAAAATGTTTTATCGTAGATGAATATCTAATTTCTCAGTCCTTTTCCAGGATTTCTCTAAACATATAAAGTACTCCATTATGCCATTAGAGAACTGTTTTAATTTTTTAAAATTTTTAACACTTCTAATTGTTTCGGTTAATTCTGTAAATAGGCTAATATGAGAAGATATGAGAAGAAAGAAATAACTAAACACATACATATAAAAAGTACGTGAAACAAAAAAAGGTGTTGGCAAACAAACATTTAAGCCATTTTTCGCCACATTCCTGCTAACCGATGATAAAGATGAAAAACATTGAAAAAAAGAGTAAGAATCGTTTGATTTAACCCTTTGGGATTATGTAAAGTCACTTGTCTACGTCAGCCGTGGCGCCGTGCCAGCCGTGGCGGCCACATGGTTTAAAGTTGTGTCACTCTATAAAAAACACCCTTTTTTAATTTGGTGTCGCTTTACTAACTTTATTTAAGAAAAATCAATAAAAAGACTTCCACATAAAAAAAAAACATTCATAAAATCCTTCTAAGTATCTTCCAATCAACATCTGTCTAAATATCCTCGAATAACCACTTTTTCATAACACAGTTATGACTGTTTTTAAAAAGTTTTGTGTTAACAAATCTAATAATATTTTTTCAAGTTTTTATTAAGCCTTTACTTACATTGGTTTTCGGTCAAATTAATTGCCAACATTTTTTTTTATATTTTTGTTTAATGCCATTATAAAGGGAATTCCGTTTAAAACACCCTCAGAAAAGCATAAAAAGCTGCTCAAAGTAATTATAGTAACGACATGAAAATATGTAAATATAATTTCTGAAACAATTTTGAAAAGCAGGCAGTTAATTTTATTTTTGTTTGTTTACGACTTAACATTTTGTTTAAAACACACAACAATAAGTGTGACTTTATAATTGAAAATTGCTTCATATTGCCAATGCGAGTTCTATTTGTAATTGTTTCAAATGCCTGTGTAATTGTATTTGTGTGCGTGTAGCTCTTTATGCTACCACACAGTGGTGTGAAATTAAAAAAAAAAAAAAATAATAATTTATGAAAGCTGCAAACAACAGCTTGTTTCATGCAAATCGTCGGCTGTAATTGAAAAGCTAAAAATTTCACCCACAGTGCAGAGTTTTTCCTACCGCTTTAGTGTACCGTTATTTAGTAAAACACTCATTCAGCATTGTAGATATTCATTTGCTGTTGTTTACATTTCCATTGCATTTGCTTACATTCCCATTTCCATTGCATAGTTTTAGGATGGGGAAAAAAGTAAAACATTACTGCATCTGAAAAATAAGTACATATTAAATTCGATACATTACAAATACATACCTATTAAAATGAAATTTATATCAATTTTTATAGCAAAGTGTTTTTCTCTGTTTTCTGGTAGTATTTTAATTATTTTCTTTTTTTTTTTTAATTTCTATTTAAAAATAATTTCAATTTTGCCCAAAGGATTTTTATTTGTGTATCTATCTGAGTATATGTATGTTGCCTGTTGATAAACTGCAAATTTGAAATGTATAATTGGTTTTGCCGTATATATATAGAGAGATGTTTTATATTTTTGACGAGAAATAGAACTATAAGCAATTTTAATTATAATAAATTTATAGAGAGATGCAAATGCACATTTATAGCAACAATTTAATGATTTGTCCTATTTTTTCCCAAAGTATTTCATAAACTTTCTTTTTATTTTTGGAACAAAGAAGTTACGAAAGTTTTTAAGAATTTGTGTCTAATTCTACTTTTTTGTATGAAATTGGAAATAACGTTTATGATAATTTTTATAAGTTTTGAATAAAAATTAGAACAACATGCTTTAAAAATAATAATGTTTTCTACACGATGATGTTTGGAGAAAAATTTGCAAATGTTTCTTCTACTTAAAATGTGTGTGTTTTAAAAAAAATTTTGTTGCTTTAATGGTAAATACCCAATGAAAATGTTGCTTCTATTATGTTTTTGGCTTAAATGTTGAATATTCTTAAAACAAATTTAAATACAAATTAGTTTTCAATTGAAGAAAAGAATAAAATTTTGGAAAAATTGATTTTTAAATTTATGTCCTTTAGCAAACCTAGTGGTGAATAAAGTATAGTTTTTAGGCCCAGTAAAATATGTTTTATATTCTTGGTCCTAAATCGGTTCTTGTCTATTGCAAATACACGCACTATGGAAATTTTACGCAGTATTAACCGATTATGTTACTTTTACAGAAAAGTCAAAATTGTACCAAACCCAGAAATTTTAACGCTACATCGCAATAACGATTTTTTTTTATAAGGCCTGTCCATAAGCTAAATTTAAAATTTAAGTTTTAATAAAATTTTTGATGTTTTCTGTTCGGGAGGTACCATGCCCACTTCTCCAATCCTGCCTCTTAGAGAGCTTGTGTATTGATAATCAATATGATTGGATCTTATGTGGAAACTTTGCCTCTAGCTGTCCTTAAGAGACTTTTGGGTCAAATTTGAGGCAGTCGTGCCGTTTTAATCATATCTCCATCGCCTATGGACCGATCTGGCTTAATTTGAATAGCAAAGTTTAAGGGAGTATAAGTGACATAAGTGTATGACAAAGTAGTATCCATAATTTTTGTGGTCTTCGGAAAACCCATTTCAACATACATACGGACGGACAACCGGATTTAAACTTTTTTTCGCATAAGGAATCAGAATACATATACTTTTTAGGCTCTAGGATCAATATTATGGACCTTACAAACGTAATGAAAAAGATATAATAAGATTAAATAATATTATTAAGGTAAAAAATATTTTAAAGTAAAAATTTTTTATTATGCTTTATTTATCCTGCAACACTTTTCAAAATCCATCGCCTTTTAATGTTTATAAAATTTCGTCCGCCTTTTTTGAAAAAGCTAAACTAGTAACCCTACTCCTACTCCCTGGTCCTGAAGCTCTTTTTGCGTTGGTCAAGGATCCTTGTTATGAAATAATGACTCTGATTCTAAATCCTCAAGCTTGTAGGAAGAAACAAACTGTTATGACTTTTTGTGAAACCTTTCGAGAGGTTGAATAAATTGATAAAAAAGGGATTTGCACACCAGTTTGCGCACAAGTTTCTCTATTTCTATAAAGAAAAATTGAAAAAAAATTGTCATAAGAATTGTAATCAGCTATTTTCTTGAATACAAATTAAAACGGAATTCTAGAAGCATGGGCATATCACGTCTTTAATGTTAAATATATTAGTAAAAAAGTGTCAAAGCATTCAAATTCGAAAGGCAAAAATTTGAACGAAACCCCCATGTAACTTATTGCCTGTTTTTATAAAACGAAAACAAGTGAGTGAACGAAAAATTATATCGAAAACAAAAACTAATTTTCGTTTTTTATTGTTTTTAAAAAATAATTTCTCAATCACTCACTTGTTTTCATTCTCTAAAAACAGGCAGTTAATGATGTCCAAAAAAATTTTTCGATATTTTTCACATGTAAATGTTTATAAAATTTTTTTCCCTATTTTCCTCTTTGACCAAAATTTCAATGTAAGATCATTTATCAAAACTTATGACTTTTTCTCCTGAAATTTACCTTTTGGTTTAAGTGGTTACACAAAATTTTGCAAAGTTAAATTTTATATAACATTCTCATTTGTTTAATTATAACTTTGCTTTAAACTTCTAATTTTAATGCCTATAAATTAGATATATAATTAGATTATTCCAAATATTTCTTCTCATAAATTACCCGTTTAAATTTATAAATTTTTAATTGAATTTTAAAAACACAAGTTACCTCAAATTAAACAAACAATATAAGAAAACGAACATTTATTTTTGGTGGTATCTTTTGTAACTTAGAGCTGAAAAGTAGTTAGAAGATGCATGAATGCATAGATCTAACCGGAAAAACAAACAGATGTTTACTAACAAACGCCCATATATTTTATTCGGCTCTTATTTTTGTTGTTAGCAAACATAATGGTAAAAAAAAATTTACACAAACATAAAGATGTGCTTAAAAAGTATATTTTGGTTGTAGAAAGCAAGCAGAAAACGAAAAGGAAATGTAAGGAAAATAATAACACACACATACAATAAAAAACAAAAACATTTTAAATTTAATGCAACAAAGTATTTTTTATAAAATTTTATAAACTCACAACTCAACGTTAACACGTACATACATATTTCTACACACATTTATACAATTAAGCAAACAGTTGCACACATACTCTCTCAAGTAAAAACAAATAAATACACGTAGAGCTAGAGAGACAAACTGCAATAAGATTTTCAAAATGTATGTAAATCCCTCAAGCAACAATGATAAAAATATATTTCTAAGCACATGCTTTTTTTTACTCACACAAACACAAGCTCACACTTGTAAAGGTTAATGTAATTTAGCTTTAAGCACACACATGTAAGTGCATATTTACTAACACACCCATATTTAAATAACAGTTTTAAAAGGAAGTGTGTTTGAAATGCTGGAGAGTATTTGTGTGTGTGTGTGTGTGAGTTTATTGCTTTTCCTTTTCTCTTTGTTAAACTTGGTCAATGAGGCAAATAAACTTGTTTTCTATATTTGAACTTTAAAGACAAATTCTAGTTGGTTGTTTTTTTTTTTTTGCTTTTATTCGGTAAAACTAAAACACTAAAATTATTAAAAGAAATTGTTTGATTTTTTCTGCTGATTCTTGTTGCAGTTCGTTCTAACTTTGTATGCTAACATTGTTTTATGCTCTAAAAGTAAATTAAATATTGGTTAAAGGATAACGTTGATATCTTTAATCTTGGATTTCTGTTTCCGTTGAATCTTAATATTCGAGAGTCTGTTAAGCATCTGTTAGGTCGTTCAAAATTTGGGAAAACATAAATTAAATTGCTTTTGCAATACCAATCACACCAATTAATGTCGAAATAATACAAAATATTTATTCAGTTAAACTAGGTCTAGTTTTTTCTATTATTGCCACCGTCACTTGTGATTACTTTCTGTCAGAAAATAGCTGCTACATAAAAAATACATAATGCGCAGATTGCAGGAAGTCTCAAGGATTAGTTTTTATCCTAAGTTGAACTCAATGTAACAAAAATACTGAGTTTTGTAGCTTTGAAAATTGAATTCTCATAAAGAAAATAAGCAATCGACATTTTTCTTTATCTTCTGTTCATCGAGTAAATATCTGTGAACCGGATCCCTTATTACTTCTAAATTAACAGCTGCGTTGTCCTCTTTTAAGGTTATACTACTCAACTTAAACTCCTCCCTAACTGAACTCTAACTGTGCTACAACTGTAATCTCAATCTTCTTTAACTTACTCCAACTCTACTCCAACTCTACTCTTACTCTTCTCTAACTCTACTCTAGCTCTACTCTAACTCTACTCTAACTCTTCTTTAACTCTGCTCTAACTCCACAATGTTTTTTTTAGTAAAATGAAAAATACATACAATTATTAATTGTGATCCTTTCGGTTGTACTGCATATCCTAGAAATCTGAAATTTATTATTCTCCAACCCAATATAAATATAATAAAATATTTTTGTATCGAAATAAAAATATAAATTCATTTCCTATCCAACAAATGCCCAATAAAATAAATCTTCTTTAAAAATTTATTTCCAAGTATTAAGGTTTTTGAATCAATATATTTTCAAAACCTCAACAATACGGGTTGTGGCCACTGTTTTTTAAATTCTGTTAGACAGATAGACAAAAGCATAAGTATGGCAATACCTTGATGAACGGAACAGACATTCTGTTTTTATTTCTTATATAAATTCAAATCCATGTTTTATTAGTTTTATGGATTTTTGTTTTTATATTCTATAGAATAGATTCTAAAATATTATAAATTATTTGTGAGTGTATGTTGTGGATTTGCCAAAGAAATCCTGTATTCTGGTCTACTCTTACTTTAACACACATACGTTAATATTTACTTGTATGTGTCAGTAGCAGTATTTAGTCAGTTGTAGTTTTATATCTTTCAGATTCTAATACCATTTCGATGATGGGGTTTATTTGAGTAAACCAGTATGTGTACTTTAAACATCAGTTTTATCAACATTTTATCTGTTCGAAAGAAAAGCAAGTTTTATTTGTTACAATTTTTTATGGTTAAATGCAACAAAATATTTGTTGCATGTTCACAAAGGGGCATTCTTTACACTCTTTGTTTTACTTTGACAATAATATTGTATGACTTTGTAATTTAAATGGTACTTTGTGGCAGAGAAAACTACAAAAATGAACTAAAAATATATTGGAAAACATTTGAGGTGCTTTTTTTTAGTTTGAAGAGCATGCTAAATTTATGGTCCATTGAATTTCATGCACAATTGTGGAAACACTAAATTTGAATAAATGTCAAATGAGAATTGAATTAAAACAAAGCCACAATGAAAGTTTTTTTTTGTATTAAAACTAAATTTGAAGCAGAACTAAAAATTAAATTAGAACCTAAAATAGATAAAAAATCCAAGCTAATAATTAATTAACTTTAATTTTGATTTAAACCTACAAACATGTACAAACATGAACCTTTATTACAATGTAAACTTTAATTTTAAGTATAACCTTATATTTAAAGAGAACACGAATCAGAACTCGAATTTTTATAAGAGCAGAGGAAAAAATTTAATTATATAATAATAACAGCCTTAATTAAAATTTGCTTTAATGCTTAAACAAGGATTTGAAAACATTTTGAACTAAGACCTTATCTAAAAGCTGATGTCAAATCTTCACTTGAAGTGAGACAAGATATTGGGCTAAAATTCTAACTACATTCAGAGAAAAAAAATTTCAATATGGGCACTTCCAACAAAACTGATTTAAATGAAAATTTTTTAAATATTTTATGGTTAACTCAACTACATTATTGTCACCGGCAAACACAATACGGTTGCTTCCAAAAATGTAATGATAAATAATAACAAACATCTGTTTAACACTTAAAATACACTGAAACAAAAAAAAATAATCCATTCGTACTTCAATCAAGCCAAAGCAGTGTCATTGTACGATAAGTATGGATTTCCTTAAACCAAAAACCGAATGATTAATTCAAGTTCGGAATAATCAAGTGCCCCATACTTAGAATAATCCGAAAACGAAATTGATTTAAGTAAAAGTGAGATAAAAACAAGTATCAAACTGCTAAATGTGAGATAAGTAAAAGTCAGATAAAAGTAAATCTCATACAGTACTTGATTACAGAATTTTTAAGTTGGCTCAATCACGAATTTGCAATTAGTGGGTTAATTCTAACGTGGATTTAATTCTTACCTTAAAACCGAACAGTATCAGAGAGAAAGAGAGAGAGAGAGAGAGAGAGAGAGAGAATTCTATTATTTATTTATTTATTTTACTTACTCTCTCGTCCGTTACACTTGTTTGTTCCGATTTTATTGTAGACTGCCCTTGCTAACAGAAGAACTCTCAATTTTAAGTTACTAGCAGCATGTCCAATATGCTTTTCGTTTTTAACTTAAAAATTTTAACAAATAGAATTCGGGAATTTTCACTTCTTATTTAACTTTTTAAACCCGAAAAAAATGTATGTTTTCTTTTTGTGGTGTTGTTGTTGTTCCTACACAAAACAAGCAAACTGTTTTTTACTTACGTTTGTAGTGTTGTTTTAGTTTCTACAGCAAACTTTTACAAGCACACGCGTATGTACGCGTACTGAATGTAGGGTGTCTCGACGAACGATGCGATTTGTTTTTCTTAATTTAGGAATTTTTTACTAATTTGAAGAAATTTTGGGATTCACTGTCGAAAGTAATGTTGCAATGTTTTAAGTTCTTTCCTACTTAAATTTTTAAGAACGACCAGTACCAAAAGGTAGTGGAAAAAACTTTAATTAAATACGAGTTTTTTCCTGTGTACAGTAGGGGTATAACCAATTTTTTGGCATAGTACTACCATGAAGTCAACCATGTCCTAGTAACCACGAAAATCATAATCTTTTGTAATTTTTCTCAAGAAAGTTCACGCACCAATTGGTTTGTCTAAACAGGTGTATAAAAAAGTATTTAAAATTTTATTATTTTTTAAATTAAAGCACGGACTTGAACTAACAAAAATATTATTTAATAGTGTTTTCACACTTAAGGTTTTACCACAAATTTTGGTTTTAACGATAAAACCAATCATTAAACCAGGTTTTACCATACAAAATAATTTTGTTAAAACCATCTTAAAACCTCTTTTGATTTGGTTTTAAGTAGATTTTATGAAATACAACCATGTTTTAGTTGTACTAAATTCAGTGCTACCAAGTTAAAAAGATTGAAAACAGCTGATAATGTTTAATCCCAGCTAGCATTTTATATCACAATCGAATCTTTTAGGAATGAGCTCATATTTCGATCATAAATGATACTCTTGTTGGGAGAAAAAGCTACACTACCGATCAATCACATCAAAGAATTATTCGTGATGCAATTATCTGATTCTTTTTTGATCAATTTAATGGTAGGTTTTATAATCATTAGTTAGTATTTTTCGTCGCAGTTTTTAATCGTAAATTATAAAGCTTTTAATATATTTTACAAAATTTTTAATTTTTCATGTTTTGAATGTTTTTTTGGATTTCTTTGTTAAATGTAACCCCTGATTATTTGAACAAATTTTATTATGAGCCAAACAAATTTTATTGGGTTCTCGAAAAGGAAATAAGAAACTATATTTTTCTCTTTTAATTTGACAAGACGAATGAACAAAAATACAAAATATAAAGAAATAATTATTATAACATATTTACGATTTTATCGGTACCCAAAACGCAAAAGACCCTATCTAACATCTGGAAAGTTTTACATGAGAAGCAAAAAAACTATTTAAAATAATAAATTGAGAAATCTACTTAAAATGTTTATAATTAATTTTTCATCTATTTTACTAGTAAAATCCCTTTTCAGCCATTTAGCGTTAATCATTTACGGCCTAATTTATAAAAAATAAAACAGGTTAATAAAGAGTTTTTGGATTTTCATACAAAATCTGTTTCATAAACCCTTTATTAACATGTTTTGTTTTTTATAAATAAGGCAGTAAATCTTTTGCATATTGGGTCGTTGGTTTTTTGTTTATAAAATCGCAACTTTTTGTCGAAAGATTCCAAAATTCCCAAATTATGAGTACATTTGTGTTAATGCAATACATCAGAATCAATGATTTTTAATTTTTTGTCAATAAGGCCTTTTGCGTTTTAGGTAACGGTATATGAACTAGCAATCGTTCAAGTGATAAATCAGGATTTAATCATCAAATAGGATCTAAGAAGACTCATTTAGGTAATTTTACAAAATATTATCACCCAAATGCTAGCTGGGATGGCGCTCAATAAAAATAAATAAATTTAAAAAAATAAAAAACTTCAAACCGATGAAATATTCTAAAATTAATTATTTATACAAAAATGTTTGATTTCCAAGCATTCAATTCATTCACTTCTTTTAGAAAAAAAGTTATATCCCTAGTGTACAGGCACATTTTTGTCTCACTTTTCGAGAAACGATGGAATATTTTGTTTTACTGGTTTTTGTCGCTAATATTGAAAAAAATCAAAGGTGTCAAAATAAAATTCTGCGGTACTTCCTGGTATGTTACAAACTTAAATATCTACAAGGATCTCAATGTGCCAACAGCAAAAACTGTGATTATGAAATATACAGTACAATATTTAAAAAGGCTTGAACTGAAGCCAAATCCATTAGCTCGAATTATTTTAAAATATGGCGGCACTTATACACTATAAACCCATACATACGTGGACATACGATGACAACAGTTTTTGTGTTGCACTGAGAGGATATAAAACAAAATATTAGGATAAGATTTGATTTGTTCATATTTAATATATGAAGATTTAAAAATTAAATAATGAAAAAAAACACCTTTCGATGCGAGAAGTTTTCGCCAAATCCATTTACCGATCTTCGAGGCAGAAGCAAAACTTTATTACCCTGTCGTAAAGAAAAATAAGTTTAAGCACTGATTACATTTCTAGCGTTTAAAAACCTACAGTCAAAGTAAAAGAAAACTGCCATTTCTTCCACTTCTTAATTTGTCATTGGCCAAAAAACAACAGTTGCCTTAACTTCTGGTTCATTAAATGTTAACAGTCACTGCCAAACCAACTCAAAAAGCAAAAAATTGCACATACATTTTCGTTTTCTGGTTGACAGTTTTTGGTTTCGACTGCAGTTTTTTTTACCCTTTTTTGCTTAACCAAAATAAAATTCACTTTTGTTGGAAATGAACTGCTTTAAAATTAATCCTTTTGCCAACACACTTTTGATGCTATCAAGAAAATCTAAAAAGTTTAAATACTTCACAAAGAAAATTTAGATAATAAAATCTTACCTTCACTAGCATTGTGTGTGGCAAAACTTTCGCACACACTTACAAGCAAATAAATTTCGATAGAGCATTAAAGCTCCTGAAATATGGTTGCAATTAAAAATTTTAGATATCGGTCATTTGTTGCAAAAACGTCAGATGCCAAAAATCGCATATTAAATAGTAAATCATTCGCTTTATGAAGTTTTATTTATTTCAGATGAATACATTGTAAACTAAACTCTAGAGAGAAGAATACAAATTTCTTTTCCCATTATGTCGAGTGAAAATTTTTCACTTTGAAGATGATTTCTATTAAACCTAATTTTTTTGACTTATGACGCTGTTGCTGCAAGTCAGCAATATGTGAATATGTAAGTGTTTTATGTCAGTTATTATTTAATACATATCAACAAGCTTTTGTTAAATTTAACATTTTCACTGTGAAGATGGGCATGTACAAAAGTGTGTGTGTGTGTGTGTTTGTGTGTATTGCTCTGAGTATGTGTTTGCGAGTGTCTGTACTGTGTTAACAATGCACATAAAAATACAATGTAAATGAATAAATACATATGTGAGCAATGTTTACAGCCGGGTTTTATGGTTTCTATATATTTTTGGCTGTTGTTGTGTTTTTAATACAAACTCATATACATACATACATACGAGGGTATTCATTTAATCGACCTTTTGCTTTAATCGGTTGATCGTTCGATTAATTAACCGAGGTTTTGGTTTAATCGGTTAATTTTGTTTTTGGTCGGTTAACCGATTAATAAAGTTTTTTTTTTATAAATTAAGTATTTTCAATATATAAAAATGCATTCATTATTTATTATTAGGAGTTTATTAGTAAAAAAATAACAATAACATACCAAACATAACAATTCGTGAACTAAAACGAGCAATGAAAAAAACAATTCATAAATATGTACTATGCATTTTTCAATTAATACATTATTGGGAGATTCACAAGGTATGCTATCAAGTATATAGTCTTAATGGCCTAAATAATATTTTACAATTGTTGTATTTCAAACAAAATTAAAATTTCGATGCTGTGTTCATTGATTCGTTAGAACTGTTACAATAGAAATCTAAATTATAAGCGGTAGCCAACAACAGTCATATCGTCGGCTAAATATGCAAACCTGCTAACTCCCTTCCGGCACATTTTACAGGGCAGACAAACAACCTTTTATTTTTCCCATTTGTAGCTTGATAGAAAATTAAACATACAGTAAGTTTTACACACTTCAAGACTTAAATAGAAGAAAAACAACATGCTGGTCGACGAGGCGTATCTTTCTCTACCACACGGCATCAAAATCTTAATTTAGTTAAAAAGTGAATTTAGCAAGTTTGCATATTAAGCCTACGATATATATTTCTTGTGATTATTTTAAAACATAAGCGTTTATAACTTTATGACTACCTTGTGAATCCCCCAAACATGTATTTATTAAAAATAGACTGGAATTATTTAATTTGTAATTTCAAAAGTTAAAGGAGATCTTATAAAATAATCTTTTAGAAAAGTAATTTGGTTTAAATGTTTAGGATTAAAGCGATGCTTTTCTTACGTTTTGACAATGAATATCGTAGATGAATATCTAATTTCTCAGTCCTTTTCCAGGATTTCTCTAAACATATAAAATACTCGATTAGGCCATTAGAGACTGTTTTAATTTTTTAAAATTTTTAACACTTCTAATTGTTTCGGTTAATTCAGTTAATAGAGAAGATATCAGAAGAAACAAATAACTAAACACATACATATAAAAATTAAGTGATACAAAAAAAAAGGTGTTGGCAATCAAACATTTAAGCAATTTTTCGCCACATTCTTGTTAATCGATGATGAAGGTAAAAAAACATTGAAAAAAAGAGTTAGGGTGCTTGTAATTTTAATCACCGGTCGGCGGAAAATGTGTTAAAATGAAGATCACTGAACAACTTCATTGTTTGCATGAAAAATATTTTTTAAACACATACCTTCTGTATATGAGACGAAACAAAAATTAAAAGTTTAATTACATCTAAATTCAACTGAAATTAACTGGTTTAATCGTTAATCAAAGAAAGCCAAATTGAAATTAACCGATCAGTTAATCGGGTGGTAATTAATCCGTTAACCGATTGATGGTTATCCGAATGAATACCCTAATACATTGACTCATATTTGAAAAACAAAAAAAAAAAAAAACAAATACTACGAAACTCTATTAACGTTACTCTGTTGCACTGTTCTTTATATTTTTAGGTGTTAAAAACTTTTTATATATTTGTGTTATCTAAGTTTTTTTGATTTGGGTTGGATTTGAGTGTAAGGCTTGAGGTGTAGGTAATAGTCTGAGATTTGTTTTGGTGTTTTCTAAAGTTTTTCTTTTTTTTTTTTATCAAAAATGTTCTCTTATTCTTGCAGTTTTCTTTATGGTTTAAAACAAAAGTTTTTGAGGTTTAATTACATTTTAAGAAATAAAATGAAAAATCTTTGTTTTTTCATTGCAACAAAACAGCAAAGAAAGAGGATTTGATTTTATAGCTTAATAAGATTTTGGGTATTCATATGAATAGGTCTGTTGGTAAATAAGGGTTTCAATAAGTTTATGCAAAGACGCAGTTTCATTAAGAGTTAACAAATTAGAGTTTCAGTAAAGGGTGTTTTTTTATAGAGTGTCACAACTTTGAGTTGGCATCACTGTATGATTTGAGCACCCATTTAACAGCTGATAGTTAGATGGACCAGAGCAACGCGTGCAAGTTGTTGAAATTGGTTGATTTCCTCAAAGAAACTTTTGATAAAAAAATAATTTCACGTAATGGCCCAATGAATTGGCCACCAGAAACGTATGACTTAACGCCACTGGATTATTATTTTTGGGGTTATGTTGAGTCATTGGTCTACGTCGATAAAACACAAACAATTGATTTCCTGGAAATCAACATTTGAAGAGTTATCGGCGAAATACGAACGCCGCTGCAGCCACATCGCAGAAATCATATTTAAGCAATCATTTTATAATATTTTCTCTCCAATAAAGCCCATTTCATTGATACTAAAAATATATTTCCTTGTTTTATTATGATTTAAACTTGTGTTGCTCTATAAAAAAACACCCTTTATAATTGATAGTTGAAAAAATTATGAAAGTTTTCACTTACATAGTGCAATATATAAAATGTGCACTCCATTTTGACTTCAACTTTTGAAAGTACTAATTGAAATTAGCAAAAATTGTATTTAAAAAAATCTGAAAATTTGTACAAAAGGAAAATAAAAATTCAAATCAGTTTACGCGATATAGTGGGGTTTTTTTTTTGATAAAATGCTCAAAATCTAGTTTCAGTCAAAATATTAATGCCATGAAATCTAAATCCGAGCTAAGCCAGAAATCCTAAAACGTTCTATCGTCAGTTTCAATAAGTACTATCTGAAACCCAAATCAAAATGTAGGTACATATTTCACGACCTTGAAAATTAAGCAGTGCTCTACATGACCTTCATGTTTCAAATACAATTACAAAAAAATATATTCTAACTTATCCAGCTATCATTTTGGTGAGCATTTTATATAAAAATCATCTTAATGAGTCTGTTCAGATCCCTTCCGATGATTAAAAACTGATTTATCACTTCAGCGATTTAAGAGGATTCATATATGATTTATTCATGAGTTCAAAAATTAGTTTCTAAATTTTTTGAATCTTAATTTGATTGAATAAGATTTACATATGATCCATACATATGCTCAAAAAGGAATCACAATTATTCTTTGAAGTGATCCATCGGTAGGGTACCATTTTCTTACAACTAGAGTATCATTTATTATCGAAAAATTGCTCATATACGGTTATTTGTTCTTAAAGTGGATTTCTAAGAGATAAGATTCCTATTCAAAATGCTTGCTGGGTAATTTTGTGAGCAATGGTAAGGAAGGTCATTATCCCTTTACTGTAAAATATTTCAAAGACTCAAGTGAAAATCAAAAACGCAACCCTCCCTAGCTGAGGTTCTGGTTCAGCCTCTAGTTACGGCCAAGTTTAACTAAATCTAATGTAACATTACAGTCAGATATTATTCAGGCTTAAATTTTACAATTGACATATCCCTGCGGGAAAATTTGTGTAAATTTTTCTTAAAGCACTTCACTTATCCCTTCACACGTTAACACAAAGTTAGAACAAAATCAAATAAGAGTGCTGCATTCGGCTGTGCCGAATCTTTGATACCCTCCACCGACAGCAACGATATTGCGGGAGGGGGCTTTTTATCGGACCTACGGTAAATTTTAAACCGATCTTCACGAAATTTGACAGTGTGATTTTTAGTCATAAACAACTGTGACAGACCAAACTCTGTTAAAAAAGCATTATGCGTTACGGTTTTACGCGTACTTAACGGTTTTCCGAGAGTGGGCTTCATGTGGGGCCTATGGTTAATACTGGACCGATCGTTACAAAATTTTACAGTGTAATTTCTATGTATATTAAACTGTTTCAGACCAAAATCTATTACAAAAGCATGTTATGATTTAAGGCGTACTGAATGAAGTGCTTTTCAAGAGTGGGCTTTATATGGGGTCCATAGTAAATTATTGTACACACAGAAAAAAATCAAGTTAAAAACGAAGAATACAAGGTTGATTTAACATTTTTCGGTGTTGATTTTACTTCATAGGTTTTTCATGTTAATTCAACCTGATCTTACAATTACTTGCGAACAACATTTTTTTCTTTTAAAATAACTATAATTCATGTTAATTTAACATTGCAGTAAAGTTAGAGCAAAATGTCATTTATATTGAAATAACAATCCGAATCACGTTGAATGAAAGTTAAAACAACGTGAATTTCATGTAGACTCAAATTGGTTTAAGTGTGTTATAACAGTGTGAAGAAAGCTTCAGAGGCAACATATGCATTTATTTAAGAATAATTCAATACATTTACCCCTGTAACACATGCTTCACTTATTTTGTATTCTCCTTTGTCAACAGAAGCATCAGCAGAATCGGCCGATATGGTTTTCGTCATCATTCTACTTTGAAAACTTGATGTACTATTTAACTAAATAATTTTAATTAAAAGAATACGGGAATTGTCTTCCTTTTATAACATATTTTTAGAATGAAAATAAAAAAATTAACATACTTAACTATATATGCATGTTAATTTAACAAGATAAACTTTTGATTTTAATATAAAACAGGTTTTTTAATGGATTGAATATTGAATCCATATTTATTTATATTTTAATATTTTTTTTTTTTATTTATTTTAACAGTGAATAATATTTGATAAGAGTGATTTAAGATTATTTCAATATTTTTTATATAAAATTAATATGAATTAATGATAAATTAAAATAATGGGCATACTGTTGCAGAAATTTACTATGATTCTCAATCAACATTTTTCCATGTTAATTTTACATTGGTATTTTTTTTTGTGTGTACCGATCTTCACGAAAATTTGGCGGTATGATTCCGAATTATATAAAACAATTTCATGCAAAATCTCATATCAATTTGAGCATTCCGCTATTATTTATGTTATTTTTGTAAGGAAATTATAAATTTTAAAGAGTGGTTGGTCTACATTTTAATTCATAACTCTTATTGGACTACACCGATATTGCTGGAATTTAATTCCAAGCTGCTTGGGAGAACTAGAAACAATTTGACTCTAATATTGTTCTTTTCTGTTGACTCGTTCGAAAGTGAGCGTGATTTCAACAGACGGACAAGGCTAAATCGACTAAGAATTACTCAAGGACCCAGAATATATACACTTAATGGGGTCTTAGATAAATATTAAAAATGTTTCACATGGAATGACACACCCTCTTCACAACTAGTTATGGTGGAGGTTATAATGAACAAATTGTGGTAGGGGAAAACAGACATATCACTTAAGTGATAAAGTGTAGGGGAAATGTAATTCAAATAAAACTAGTCATGTGACTGGATCTTGTGCGGGCTATATTTTTCTTAGTATTAAATTAGTTCACTTGGGACAATATCTGCGTCAGACATCATTTTAACCGAAATGAAATGTTACCATTTAGATTATTACTGTCCCATGTTACAAAGTGTCAAACAGGTGCCAATTAACCCCTTCCTAGAACATAGCCATGTTTAGGTCGCAAGTCCCTTCCACTTTAGAATTTTCACGTAACAAGTTTAATGTTGGATCCCTTGCCCGTATAATAACTGCCTGTTTCACTAAATGTGAAAGAACTCTTTCTTTCGTACAACTACATGTAAAACAAAAATTCTCAAAACTTTGTTTTTGTTTCAAATGGTTTTGTGTGAGAGAAAGCGTTCTTTCGACGTCGTGAAATTGCCAGTTAATGTTATTATCTGACATTTTTAATGCTTGTTTTTTGTATTGTTACATAAAAACTACTAGTTTTTTTTTTATTAATCCTTGCTCTCTGTAATATTCCTTGCAAAGTAATAACATATGCATGACATTGGAATTGTATTTCGCTTTCGGTTTGTTTTTGTGTTTCGCTGCTTAAGAAACAGCGAGAACTTTAAACTGCATATTAAGCAACAAAAAAAAAGTTGTATTTACTACGTTTTATTGCACAGTTACATATTAAATGAATAAGTTTATTGTTGTTGCCAGTGCATTTTCTGCCAAAAAGCTGTTGCTATTGCGAATACGCCGATGATGAAAATGATGATGATGCTGGCGATAATGATTGTGATAATACTCATGCATAAACATGAGATGTATAAATGCATTTAGGCAGAAAGTTTGTTTGCCATTGAGTCAGTCAGTCTCTCTATGTCTGTCAGTCTGTGAGTAAAGTGTAGGTTAATGTAATTGACAATGATGTTCAAAACAAAAAAAAAAAAACAAAAAAAAAACAAAACAAAATTGCAACAGTAACAATAATATTTAGTATAGAGTATATAACTAGGGGTACATGTATATCAGTATGTGTGTGTGTGTGATGTGTTTTATGCCATATCCTTTACAAGGTGATATTTACTGCAGCTAAACTCGTTTTTCTGTCTCTGTCTTTAATTCAAATATGTAAAATACACGCATATATTTAGTTGAACCTTTCGGACTTGTTTAACGTGTATGTGTGGGTGGGTCTAGGTGAATATGTTGGTGTAAATGTTCTTGTTAAATTTACAACAATGATTAAAACACTGCTCATGAATTTCTTTTAGAAATAGTGTAGCAGTGTTGTTTTGTGTATACATTTAACTTTAATTTTTTTGCTTTTCAAGAATTTCAGGTTTTGTCTCGTTTTATTAATTTTTTTTTTGGGTTAAATGTTATTTGGTATGGCATTATTCTGTTTCCTTGACATGTTTTCTGGTAGTTTTTATTTTTTTTTGTATAGTGTTTTTTTTGGTTTTAAAAGTTTGATTGTCACAGGTTGTAGAGTGAACCATAAGTCATTTCCACTTGACACCGACAGTAGTTGGCAAAGGTAAGCATATCGATTTTTTTTGTTTGTTTACAGGGAAAGAAAAAAAACTTAATAAAATCCGTATAATTTTAGACAAGATAGTTTTGTACAAAAGCCCATAAAAATTTTAAATCAAGATACATGTGGTATTAGCTACCAGAATAAACACCAAAGATATTTTTAAAAAACGTCCAGTTGCACCTTTTTTATATTAAACCATCGATATGTAACGGATCCGCTATCTAACGTTTTTTTCAACTAGTTCTTATTTCGTGAATGGTAACACTTAGCTCATGTCTGATTTGACAAATAATTAGTTTTATCCTTCCGCTGAACGAATATGGTTGTGTATACGCTTGAACAACGCTGGGAAATATTGCGGCATTACTTTGAAAATCATGGTAATGTTGCAGAATATGTGCGTCAGCTCCGTATGTTCGTTTTTTTTGTGAAAAAAGTGAAAGAACTGGCATCCTCATCGATAAACCAAAGCGTGAAAAGCCAAAAACAGTGCGTACACCCGAGAATATTGCTGCTGACTGTGTGCGTGAAGCGCCATCAAGAGCAATTCACCGTCGTTCTCAACAATTGGACATATCGGAGACATCATTGAGACGAATTTTGAATAAAGATTCAGATTGATTCAGGAGTTGAAGCGAACTGACCATCCAATGCGTTGTCGCTTCTCTAAGTGGGCCTGCGATCGACTTAAAGAAGATGCCGATTTTGCCACAGAAATCATTTTCAACTGAAGCTCATTTTGATATTGGCGGGCATGTTAACAAGCAAAATTGTCGCATTTGGGGCACAGAATACCTGCACGCATACATTGAAAAGCCGATGCACCCAAAACGTGGTGCGGATTTTGGTCCAGAGGCATAATTGAGCCATTTTTCCGCGAAAATGAGCAAGGAGTGGCCGTTATAGTCAATGGCGATCGTTATCGGGCCATGTTGAATGAATTTTTGTTCACAAAAATTGAAGAGGAGGTTATTGGCAACATTTGGTTTCAACAGGACGGCGCTACGTGCCACACAGCCGAAGCTGCACTCGATGTTTTGCGCCCTGTTTTTGAAGATCGCATTTTCAGCCGCAGAGCTGATGTCGTTTGGCCACCTCGGAGCTGCGATTTGACACCGTTGGACTATTATTTGTGGGGTGCCGCCAAAGATAAGTGTTACGCCGACAAGCCAGAGACAGTTGGCGCTTTAATGGACAACATTCGTAAAGCCATTGGTGAAATACAGCTGCACACAATAGGCAATGTGCTTAAAAATTGGCTACTGCATGCCCAGCCGAGGCAGCCATTTGAATGAAATTATTTTCCATTGTTACCCGGAAGGATTGTACTTTCAAATAAAAAAAGAAATTTGAGAAAATATTCAGTAGTTTTTTTTTATAGCATTTTCAAAAAAAAAAGTTATTTAGCGGACCTTTTATTTGTTCAGTTTTTATTTTATAATAAACTTGCCTACAGATCATTTAAACCTTCACTTAAGTTAACAAGGATAATATTGAATAAGTTTCTTTTAAAAACAAGGATTTCAATAATTTTTTTTTTTTATATATTTAATCGATTTTGTACCAATTTTGTTAATTTACTTTTTCCACTTACTGTTAAAATCCAAAGAAAACTTAACAAAAATACCGTTTGTCAAAAGGTGAATTAAAAGCAGCTGAATATGACAATGAAATGGACTAGAAGCAAATAAGAGAGCTGAGATTATTCAAACAATAAATTTAACAAAAAAAGAACTATTAATGAATCAAAGTTTGATTTCAAACACACAAAGACACACTGCATCCTTAAATATTTTTTGTGGCTTAAAATGTGATTTTTTTTTGGTTAATAAATCCCCTCTATTTTTGCCGACAAATAAACTGCTAGAATCAAATTGAATTTTTTATCATTCAAAAGAAGAGACACAATACTTTTAATAACTGATGGAAAGTTAACAATTTTGGAAAATTAAAAAAAAACAAACTATCAAAACTAAATAAAAAATTTATGTTGATTGCGAAATTTGACTTATTTAATAAGCCAAATTTCCTTTTATTGGAAAACTTTTAAGTAGGGGGAGATGGGCCATTTTCAATACGAAGCAAACGTTGTTGAAGAAGGTACTTTAACCTTTTTTGCGAGTGAGCGAAACCCGTACTTAAACCATTATCATTATTATATTTGTATATAGACTAGATGTTGGGTGTATAACTTAAAAATTCGCGATTTCTGAAAAATTTCGCGCGTTAATGTTTTTTTTTTATCTGCTAGCCGCCTTACGCTAAGGTCGAACCCTAGGATTCGTTGTGATACTTGGCGTTCTGGTCGTTAATTAGGAAACATAAATTTACCATACATTTATAATGCTACATTGTTACAATATAAATTTTTCAAAATATTTAACACTGTAAGCAATTGCTTTCCTATGGCTTGTTCGTTTAAGGAACGTTTTCGATCACTAATTTCTTAAACCCTGTTTAAAATTAAATAATCCAATAAAAGCGCTTTTCATGAATAGAAGCAAGTAGTAGACGGAGAGAGAATTTTCTGGACTAAATGGTAGATTAGGCATAACTCATATTTTCCAAATAGTTGTTAACTGATCTTGCAACACGTGACCGATCGCCGTGAGTATTAAACACTCTTTGCCCCTTGTAGCTAATGTTTGTTTTAAACGAACCCCTGTGATAGTCGAAAGCAACTAAAATTATATGGAACTGTTTCGGCCATACCAAATACAGTCATTACCTTGACGGCTTTGGAATTTGTTCGTGAGCTTTCCAGGCGTCCCATGTTGTTTTTTGTATTAGTGGTGAAGTGAAACTTCCCGTGTCTTTAAATAAAAAAGTGTCCGTCATTCCTTTGCCAAAGTTTAAATCTAGAAGAAAGAAAAATTATGTAAGCACTCAAATATGTATCAAGTCCAGAAGGCGCAACCAATCGCTAGTTGCATATTAGATCTCTGCGACCTGGAAATTTTTAATTACCGATACCATTGAGACGTGGTAAGCTAGTTATCTCAATAAAACCACACTTGCCTACTAGTTTTTTGTTTAATTTGTAAATTATGACATAAAAAATTCAGTTCATAGCCAAAGTTTAAATTTATCAGAAAGAAAATTTATAATTTACCGACTTGCTTGTTCTCGTTGAGGTCCCTGCAGCCTGGAATCCAAATAATCCCCAAGTAAAACAAGTTAATGATTTCTTAAAGTTTTTTGCAGTTGTCGAAACAAGAGCTGATCTAAGCTGGGGACAAATTATGGCAGTCGTGATCGAATACTTTTTCGATTCGAAAGTGATTTTGTTTCTAATTCTTTCTGTCCATACTGAACGGAGCGAAATTATTTTTTTAGTGTTGTAAAGCATTTATTTGGGTTTTCTTAACACTGAAAAAATAATTACGATTCGTTCAGTTTCGACTGAAATAAAATTGCTTTCGAATCGAAAAAGTATTCCATCACGGCTACCATAATTTGAACCCTGGTCGGAAGGAAGTAAATATATTTAGGTTAAGCTTCATACAGAAAATTTTTTGTAATTTATATTTATAGAAACTTAAGCCCAGACTTTAGCTTGGGTATAATTTCACCATGCATCCGGTAAAACTTTTAGTTAAACTAAAAAGTTTGGTCAATTATCCAGTTTAAAATTGTCGTATTAACAACCCTGGAATATTTTTTTATTAATTTAAAGCCACATAATGAATTTGTCGCCTTAGTTACCAGATTGCTTTAGAATTTTACAATGCCTAAGAATAAGATTTTTAGGTAATTAAAAATTTTCACAACTTTTGAGCCAAAATGTATCCTAATAAATAATTTTTTTCTATTAACACGATAAAATTATGTGAAAAATTTTAAAGAAAACTTCCAAAAGTTATTAAATCCAAGGGATCATGTAGTTCTTTTTAAAGCCACCAAATAAAAAATAAACAAAAACTAAAGAAAAACTACTAACAAAATCTCTATTAAATTTTAACCTGATATTTAAAAATCAGATTTTTCGCTAAATTCTTGTTTTTTTTTGCCATTTTTTAATTTTTTTTTGTTGTAAATTTGTCTTAATTTTTGTATATTTTTTAAGATTTTTTTTTTAAATTTTTCTAATATATTTCTTTATTTTTTTTTAATTGAAAAATAAATAAACAAAATCTTAAAATATACAAAAAATTAAGTCAAAATTATAAAAAAAAAATCCCTTAAAAAGGGGAAAAATACCATGAATAAAGCGAAAATCAAATTTGTTAAACTTAAGGTAAATAAATCTTTGAGAAGGGACAATAAATCGCAAGGGTTAAACATTTATTTTGCAGGTAATATGTAGAAATTTCAGACTATATATCAGGTTTTATAAGTAAGTATTAATTTGCGCAGTTATCACGTGCTGAAATGTGCGAAAAACACGGGTTTTTCATATCTTAAACGAAAATATCGCAAAACCAGGGGCCTAATTTTGGCAGTCGTTATCGAGTACTTTCTCGATTCGAAAGCAGTTTTTTTTCAGTCGATACTTAACGAGTCGAAATTATGTTTTCAGTATTGTGAAACTCAAATCAATGCTTTATAACACTGAAAAAATAATTCCGATTCGTTCAGTGTTGACTGAAATAATTAGGTAATAAAATGCTTTCGAATCGAGAAATTACTCGATCACGACTGCCAGAATTAGGCCCCAGATGTTGTTGAGAAATTACGGTTACAAATTCGTAGTCAGCGCAACTCAAACCTTGAAAAAAGTATACTCTGGTCCTTGGATTAAAATGAATTGTTGTCCTGTGTAATTCTAAATATATATTAATTTGTCCCTCATATAAAGTTTCTAAGCCATTGTGCACTTGTGCGTATGATTAATATGTAACTATTATAATATGTACAGTTTACTACTGCTCATATGTCATTTTCTTAACTAAGATTAAGCGATATCATTAAAATAGTTTTCTTGCTAAGCCAATTAAAATAATATTGCAATTAATAATGCATAATTCTCTAATCAAACTGTTGTAAATTAAGTAAGATAAAGGATATATTTTTGAATTAATTTCTTAAGATATATAAAATCTTACATACATGACCGACACATCGTATTTAAAGAAATAATGAAAATTGTTTTTATGAATAAAGCATTTTTTAAAATTATTTTATTCTTTGCAGATACATAAAGTTCATTCGTTTCAATAGTGTCATAACTCACGGCTCTATCTCGCAAACAAATAAGAATTTTGTTTTCCCGTTTTCGGCTCAATTGTAGCTTACACTAGGAGAAAATAATTTTAAGCAAGCTAATCCGAAAAAAACTGTAAAAAGTGCTTCAATAATTGCAAAAATTTCGAAAATTTTTAATTTTTCTCAGAAGCGGCTAAAAAAAACGTTGAAAAATATTGTAATGAAAACAATACCGTACAACAGCTTAACTAAGTCGCAATGAAATGCTTAGACAATCTGTTTGAGTTGGCATAACATTTCATAACAGCTTGTTTGCGTTTACATGACAAAGTTATGCATTAAATTTTTTAGAAAGACATTTTTAGTTAAAGTGTTGATTTGTTCAAGTGTCAAACTATGGCAGCTGTGATCGAATACTTTTTGGATCCGAAAGCAATTTTATTTCAGTCGATACTGAACGAATCGTAATTATTTTTCAGTATTGTGAAAATTAAAAAAAATGCTCTACAACACAAAACACAAAAACAAATAATTTTAATCCGTATTCGATCACGACTGCCATAATTTGCCCCCAAGTCTCTTATATAAGATACATTTTTGCGGTCTTTAAAAACTGACCCTCTTTTTAATCAAGCACACTCTTTTGGTATATAATATTCTTTAAACAAATATAACAACAAAAAAGAGTACAAAGTTTGGATTTTATAGAAGCTTTAAGAGAACAAAAAGTTTAAAAAATACAGCTCTCACGGGATGAACAATTGATTAACTTAAAATTTTAAATTTTAGTTTCGTTTCGTTTTTTTTTAGACTAAGTACAATTAAATTGATACATCAGAATGATGTATTTATTTATTTCATAAATATTTTACAAAGTAAATTTATTAAATATATTTCAGAATGATGTATTTTTTACAGGGACCGAAAATAACTGTTAATTTTGAATTTTTTATTGAAAAAAGCAACCTCAAGGAAATGTCGGAGAATGAAACCAAGTATACCATTTTGAAAGTCTTGGACCAAATTGTCAGAAAATGCGATGCTTTTTAAAAATCTGATTTTTATTTTTTCAGGCAAAAATAACAGTTATTTTTTGATATTAATTTTTTTGAGCAAAAATAAGAGTTATTTTTTAACTTTTATTTTTTCTAGCAAAAATAACAGTTATTTTTGACTTTTATTTTTTCGAGCAGAAATAAAATTTATTTTTGTGTTTTCAACCCCTTTTTTTTAATAAATATAATGAATTTATCACAAAATAACTTTTATTTCTGCTCAAAAAAATTAAAGTCAAAAAATAACTTTTATTCATGCTCGAAATAATAAAAGTCAAAAATAACTGTTATTTTTGCTAGAAAAAATAAAAGTTAAAAAATAACTTTTATTTCTGCTCTAAAAAATAAAAGTCAAAAATAACTGTTATTTTTGCTCAAAAAAATAAAAGTCAAAAATAACTTTTTTTTTTATCGAAAAAATAAAAGTCAAAAAATAACTTTTATTTTCTGACTTTAACGATAAAAGTTAGATAACAGTTACGGTCCCTGATTTTTTTTATTTAAGTTAACGCATCTTACAATTGTAAGAACGTCACTCCAAATGGAGCTACAAGCAACTTCTTGTCCCTGTTCGTCAGCCAATTGGTTGTGCCATTAAATCCGTTATTTCAAATTATTTGTTTTGTTTTGTAAAGTGGTGCTTAGAATTGGCGACATGTTAGGCCTTAGCATTTGATCCTATTATTGGGGCTGCCAATAACCTCTAAGCAGTTAAGCCATGAATGTATGTCCTCGGATGTCACCGAATTACCTGATATGCTTCAATGTTCAAATGTCATTCAGGCTACTCAATACTGATCGCCTTCTCACTTTAGCTGCTGTTCAAGCTGTTGCCTGAATACTTGGTATAAAATCTGGTGTCGTGAGCTGCATGGGAAATTCTAACAGTGGAATCGTTTCGTGGTAGCCCCAAGTGGAACGCAAAGAGTTAGCTTTAAACCTCCGAGAAAGACCCCATTCCTCGTGTATGTATTATTACAATGGCAAGTCTGAACCGACTATGCTCCCCTTCTTGTTGATTCAAATCTTTCCTCTTCATAATTAAATTTTACAATTTATTTATCCATCGATTTCTAATGAGCTTTTATATCACATTTTTAATGACCTGTTTTTTTTCAATACCAGGTCATTTAATATAACCATATACAAATTTAGTCACTAAACTTTAATAAAATTTTATTTTAACTCATCATATTATTTTAAAAATAATAATTTCATATTTATTTGCTACCAACTTACACTTTATAACGATAATCAATGATTTTAAATGATTTTTAGTTTCCATAACGATTTATGACTAATCTTAACCCAAACCCAGGTAAATATGCCATAAAAATTCAACGTTATAGATTTATAAACATCATACTAAACACATGCTCTCAAAAATACATACGGAACACATGTACTGCAATAACTAACAAACACATAAAACAACTCTTCTACATACTCACTTATATTGTGAACGAGCTCTTGAATACATTCACTCCTACTTCCCGCTTCACTCAACTCATAAACATATTTCACTAAATAACTAACGAATGCAGTTGCATGTATAAATAGTTTAGGAAATATCCAGTAGTTGCATTCATTAAATATTCATTGGATATTTCATTCAAATGGACATACATATCACAAACATGAATCCTGCATGTTGTATTATGATGTTGTTCTATAGTTTTCTCAGTAGTTGTATGCGAAATTTGGAGGGAGGATGTTGTTCGTTTTAACTGTGGAAGGGCAACCTCTCTTACACGCATGTAACGTGAAGCAAATACACTGAATCTGGCTTGTACGCATAGCAACTCAAATGAGAAAGTTCTAGTACATGTTAATGTATGTTCATCTATGTGTTCACTCTCAAATACACTTTTTCGCATCTTAAGTATTTTGAATGGTTCTGAAAGTCATGGCAGCACAGTGGGGAGAGGCATTAAAAAGTTATTGGTCATATAAGTAAAGTTTTGCTTGTTTTTTTTTATTAGATTGTCTTTATTTAAATTAAGTTTTAAATTAAAAGTTCTTAATTATAATATTATTCAATAAATTGACCACCTTCCTACCCTACGAATTGATGGTACACGAACTTAATTTTCAAGGAACAGATCATTCCTTAAGGACTGTATTTCGCCGGTGTTATTTGAAATAGATTAAAAGTCATTAGTCAGACAGAGCAATGGTGTGGGCTATAAAGTACATGAAGTAAAACTGTATAAACGCCGATCTTGAAAGTCTTTTACTAGTAGAGCAAGGAAATTAAATTTAAAACAAATACAAATTTCGAAATTTTGTTTTTGTTTTAAATGTAAGTTGAACGGACAAGTAAAGCGCTCGTGTTCTATAAACCACACATTAATCTTTCGGAAAATGACAGATACATTTATTTTGTATAAAATAAGCAAGGGAAAAAATTCAAAATAATAATTTCATTCTTGAGTGGTAAGTTTTAATATTATTAATTGCGGCCTCATTTTTTTGTTAGGACTATAGTCCTTTATATGAAACTAATTCCGCAAAAAATATACAAACGCATCAATCTTAATGTTCTGTGTAGTTTCATAGCACATTTCCTTGAATTGTACCGAATTATGCTTTTGTGTGTTGTTGTTCTTTTTAAAGAAGGAAATGTACTAAAAGAAGTACTTTACAGTATAACAAACAAATTCCTGACACTTTCTAGCATTACTTTTTATTTATGGATTCGAAACGATATTCTGAAGAAATAACTCTTTCAAATCATGGTTGTGTTAAACATTTTCTAATCGAGTCTACTGTCTTAAGGAAAATGCATGAGACTTTAAATTAAAAAAAAATCTAAAGACTTGAACTCTTTAAACAAAATTCTTAACGGGCTCAAAAGGCTTGGCACAAATCATTTAAGAAATGTTTGTATCAACGAGTTAAAAATGCTGAGAAAGCATAATTTTGCTTCCGTGTCACTTTTAGCACATATAACAGCATTATTTGAGAAGGTGTTTGCCCATTCAGTAAATAAAAAATCCGAAATTCGACAACAAAATTCTCTTTTAGTTGTTTAAACATTAATTGTAAATTTGGTCAGTAGTTTCAGAGATATTTGACCCCAAAAAATAAAAAAATTTACTAAAATAGCATGTTTAAATATGGTCACCTCCAACAAAACTACTCTTAAAGAAAATTTTAAATATATAGAGAGGTGTTCTGGAAACCGAAAAGGCAAGAATTTAGAACACCTTTAATGTTATTTTTATAATTTTTGGTATAAAATTGGTCATAGAATTCTTTTATTACAGAAATCTTATTAAAAAATTACCCTTAAAATTCTTGGGCTTTTCAATTTCGATTTCCAGAACACCCCTGCTATTATGTTTAATTTAACCATATTATTGTTACGGACAACCATATCATGGTTTAATTATTATTAAATATTATGGATGCCTCCGAACATGTTATGGTTAAAAATAACTGAAATATTTTTAACACTTACAATAGCCATGGTTGGTTTTCAACCAAAGCTTGTTGTTGTTGGAAAAGAGGAAAATACTTTTGTAACTTTTAAAATAAATTATTCTCATATTTAGCCACATCATGTTTAGAGAAACCATAATATGGTTGTCGGTCACAGTAATATGGGTTATTTTTTACAATTTTCTTTAAAACTAGTTTTGTTGGAGGTGACCATATTTAAACATGTTTTTTCTATGCGTGTAATTAAGCCCTTCTTCACTGAAATTGGTATAACTAGACAAATTTTGATTTTATTAAACTCCAGCAAAATTGCTTTTGTTGTTGAGTTTTACAAAAGTAAGCACGATTTCAACAGAGGGATGGACAAACATGTCTCCTTGAGTAACCAAACATCGTTTGGGAGTTACTCAAGGATCTGGAATTTACGTTCTTTACGGGTTCTTGGGTGAAAACTAAACAAACGTTTTACACGGAATGCCAAACTTACCACTGGTGGTATACAAGACAAGATCTAAAATTTTTTTTTAATTATTGATGTAATTCAAATTTTAGTATTTAGAGCCACTTTATAAAAACTCGTTTGCATATAAAACACATACATGCATTTGGACTGCATATTTATAGTATAAGCCATATGCATATGCATATGGAATTTTTTTTATGAATTTGATGATGCATATAAGCACCTTATGCCGTTGTTGTTTAAAGTATTGTGCTCATGCAATTACATTGATGGCGCTCCTACACACTCCTACTCGTGCAAGTGTTGTTTGAGCAATTTGTAGTTTGTTTCTCATAGCATTTTTATGACGTTACGGGAGTTACGAGACAACATTGCATTAAATTGATACATACGTTGGAAAAAATTGCACCATGTGCAACATTTTTTTTATAGTTATAGCATTCTTCATTTTTTCTATCAAACCCCATTTGATGTGCTTTTAATAAATACTAAAAAAAAATATAAGAAAAAAAGAGCAACATAATAGACGTCTGTAAAAATTTAACGATTCATCATAAAAACAAATGTTTATGATAAATTACGAACTCTCAAAAGACAAATGATTGTGGTGAAAAAATGTTAGATGCTTAAAAATTTTATTTTAAAGTAAAAATTTGCTTTTAAATTGAGGAAAAATTTACTTATTATCTTTGCAATTAATAACCAGTGAAAAGGTTATTTGCAGCCTGGCTGAATCTGACCTTTCACCACCATTTGTTTAAAAAAAATATGAAAAATTACCAAAACAAAAAAAAAAAGGATTACCAAATATTTTTTAGAAAAGTTACGTGGAATCTCTTATGATTGGAGACTGGAGGGACCATTTACATGTGTCCTTAGAAGTAGAAGTTGAGAGTTCCTTCAATAGAACTTAATGCTTTCGCTATGAAACGCTGCCGGGATTAGGCAACAGTGTCCGTCAAAGAGGGTATCCGCTTTAAAAGTTACCAGCAAAAAATTGTTAAGATTTGGAAACAATAAATACGTATACTCCATCCCAATCGCTTTATTTTTTGCTCTTAAAAGAGCAAAGATAAGGAAAACAATCCTACAATTATTATCTGCGGTGCTTAATACTAGAAGAAAATCGCTGTTTATTCGTTTTTTATGATTAAATTTTCTACTGCTTCGTTGGGACATCTTTTGATATAAAAAAAAAATTTGGATTAATTTTCAAAGAATAAAATTAATTTTTTTATAAAACTGTTACCCTCTTTTTCCAGAAAAAACATTTGAAAAAAATAATTTTTCCAATGCTCACGTTTGTCACTTACTTTTTTCTCGTCACTCACGTCAGTTTTGAAAGCGTGAAATAAACATATTTCAGATCCTTAAAGCAGAGCTTCTATTCAAGGATTTCTAAACAAAAATCACGCAATATTTTATAGAAGTGTAAGCGCTACACTAAGAATTCTGCTTTACATTATTTTTGCTTCCGAGGAAGCATCAGTTTTTGCTGCGATGAGGGAAGATTACACTGTGTTTATTATTATTTTAAACAGATTATAAATGGCCATTATGAGTCCAATTGAAATAAGCAATACTCTTATTTCTTTATTACTTTGCATCGGTTTGCTTTTGCATACTTTTGGCGGATAATGTCGATCCAAAAATGCTTATTTAGGGAATAATTCAAAAAATAACTGGAATTGCTTGTTTATTCCTATTACATGCTTGACTTTAGCTTTCCTCCGGTTAGCAGTAAAGTAAATTTTATGGATAAAAAAAGTAAAACTTCTCTATTGTGAACTGTTTTGCAATGAAGCTCTTCTTGTAATGAATTGGTTGCAAAAAACACTGCCTTTTTCTTCCAACTTCATTTGGCTCAAACGAATTTTTGTCTCCCCACAAAAAATAATTAAAAAAAATTATGTCTTTCTAATAGACACAATAACGCTGTGTACAGAGAAAAAAGTGAAATATATTAAGAAGAAACCCATAAAAAGAAAATTAGTGACATTAGAATTAGTCGTCCATATTCTATAAACGAAAATGTCGAAGCATTTCTTTTGAAAAATGCTCTTTATTTAAGTTAACTAAGAAGTAGTCAAAGAAAACTTAGTTAATGTAAATTAGAAGTTTATTTCAAAGTAGTTTATCAAATATTTATAAAACCAAGGCAGTTTTCTTGAAGACAAAAATAAAATTAGAACAAATATATAATTTCTGTATTCAAAATCTTCTATATAATGAAATGTGTTTCTAGTTCAATGCTGATTTATTATATGGAAGCTCGACTGTATTAGATACCACCAGAATGCATTTTCAGGTCCACTATGGGTCTTACTTTACTTCGTTAATTTCAAGTAATAAGTAAAAAGTGTAAGTAAGTGTAAACTGATTCTTATTCTGTTTACCTGTACGTATGAGTAATATTTTCAAATTTAAATATTGCTCATACGCAGCCTTAATGCTAAATATTTATCTATTCGAGCGCAATTTCACTATGGTGTTCACTACTTTCCACGTTATGTAGATGGTTTCTTATTTTTATCAGGAAATTTATTTTTGTTTAATGAAAATATTTTGTAAATTTAGGCCAAATCGTATTATAAAAAAAAAAAATTTTAATATCACGACAACAGTGCCACCGTTCGAGATTAACCTTAAGAGAAACTTTGTTTCAGACTTAATTAATTTATGGACCAACTTTCGTGCCAATCAGTCCAGCGGTTCTTGAGTTTTAGTAACACGTACCCGAAACAATTTTTTTTATATCGCACTTGTTCAACAAGAGGGTGTTAACTAAAAATTTTTCTATTTTTTACACGCTGGTAAGATATCGTGCTTGTCTTCTTTTTGGTAATGAAACGGTTGTTTTAAAAATTATTTTTCATCAAATTTTTGTTGTTGATCAAATTGTTTTTTAAATAAATTCTGGAATTACTGAATAATTTTGAAGTTTATTTTAAAAGGGTCATTAAGAGTTATCATTGTTTCAATTTGAAAACGAAGTATCTGTGAGATTTCATGGAAATGTTTTTATTAGTGTTCGAAAATAAGCATTAAATATCGGCCCTTAGTGTTCAGTTCGGTAGATTTTTGGAAAGCACAAACGCTAATTGTGTTTGTGTAGAAAATCATTTAAAAGAAAAATGTTTCCCTGTTTGTCATCTTTCGAACACAAAAATAATACTGTTCTTATCTAACACAACAATTGCTAGGTTAGGTTAGGTTCCATTGGCAGCCGTGATCAAGCACAACTCACGTGGTTCCATTAATTAGTTCCCGTTGTGCTACCCTGTCACACCATCTCCCATTAGTCCTATTTATCTGGCTGCTAGTATTCCGATGCATCCATCCGGTCGATTCAATAAAGGAGTGGATCCTGTTAACATCAACATCGGAGAGACAAGTTTTGTCCCCAAGGGCTCTTCGACCAAACATTTTCAGTCTTAAATCTCCGAATGCCGGCCAATTACAGAGAAGATGTTCCGTTGACTCCTCCTTATCCTCGTCGCCGCAACTTCTACACAAGTCATTAGTTTTGCAACATCCTTAATAAAAATAACAATTTCAATAATCACAAAATTTTCACGAAAATCTTTTACAAAATAATTTTAAAATTTCTAATTTAAATGCCAATCACCCTTATCTGGCAACACTGCACATGGTTTTGTAAAGGGTGTCCAAAAATTAACGTATCATTTTAATCAAAATAAAAATTAGAATTAAAAATAGTTTTATTTCATTTTGTTACAAATATGTTCCGGTTAAACATGAAAAATTATGTCAGTCAAGTGACACGCCCCTACTGGCTCGGCAGGCTTCCAAATTTTTACCAAAATTTTCGTTAACGTTTTTCAATAAACTGCTGTCAATGTTTGATATCTGCTCCAAAATGTTGTTTTTAAGCTCTTGAACTTATGTGGGACTATTGGTGTACACTTTTAAATTTAAAAACCCCACAAAAAAATGCGATTTTAAAACTTTCCTTTCCTCTACGTCTAAATCATCAATTTTCCGTCACAAAAAGTTTCGGATTTCCATTGACCGATGATACCTCAAACACCTTAAACACCCTTTAAATGTCTTTACTCAAAAACATGTTTAGTTTTATAAGAACTAATTTCAACACAATTTGTTGATATGGTAGATCAATAATTATGCCCGTAATTTCTACGAAAAGAAATCTTGCTGTGTATAGAAATCTATGGTGTAAAAGCCGTCGTCATATTTAAAAAGAAAAAATGAAGGTAAAAACACGTAGGCAAAACAAACGTTGAAAAAGGTAAAGATAACTGTTAGGTACAAACACGACCAGCTTTATTTTTGTAGAAATTACGGGTATTAGACGGATATAATTCACCAGTAGTGTAGCTTGATTTATAATCAGACCTACCCCGACTTTACATTCTTATGTGCTTTACTTTAAATAATTCTTTTACCACAAGAAAACATAAATAACATTTTTAATCCTTTTACAAAATTATAAAATTAATTGTTCTTCACCACAATCAAACGTCTAGTGTTACCCAGTTTCATAGATAAATCTCATGAAATTAATGTTTGAAAATTTTTTTCAAATCTTCAATAAAAAGCTTAAGAAATCGACAGCAAAAAGAATATTTCCCAAAATCTTATACTTAAACTAAAAACTCTAATGAAATTGATGTATGAGTAAAAAGTTTTTTCTAGAAAGTATAAAAGTGCAACAAAAGATTTTTATCTAGTACGTGTATCCTAAATGCAATACACATGTTTCAAAACAGTGTTTCCTAAATGAAGAGATCACTATTAAAAGTTTTTTTTTTAGTGTTTTCTAAAATATTAAATTTTTACTTAAAGAAAACTGAATTGTTAACACTGCATTCTAACAAAATTTAATGCTTTAAAATCTTTACGAATAGTCGTTCAACTAGATAAGCCCGTTGATTTGAGTGGAGACCACTGTTTTAGAATGAACACAATACATGTCTATAAATCATTTGTTGTTTTGCCAACAATTCTAGTAACATTTACAATAAGATGAATGTGTTTGCTTTATGAAAAGAACAACAGCAAAATTCCAAAATATAAAAGTAATAAAAATATATTGAGAGGAAAGATATATTGATATAAATTGGTGAATTTTTTTTTCTAAAGATTTATGTTTATTAAAATTTAAAGTTTTAGAACAATACTACCTTAAATCAGTGGATGTTCATTAAAACAAACCGCTTCTGCAACAAATGGGGAATATTATTACAATAATCTGAAATAAGATTCCTCAAAAAATCGTTTTAATACAAAAATATCAAAAAATCTAATTTTAGTGGTACAACAAAAAATAAAAAAAGAAACGCGGAAACTGTATTAAAATGTAGTTATAGCTTTTTGATCATTATATAAAACTGGAAATCAAAAAAACCTCTAAAATAGATTACAAACTTGACGTTGAAATAATAAAAAAAAAAAATAAATTGCCGCAAACAGTTTTAAAATAACTAAAGAAATAATCGCTTAAATAATAAAAAAAAAAAACTAAATTTGCTCCTTACCCTAATCTTTGATAAACTCCACTGAGAATATTTCAGGAGGGGAGTACAAATAAATAAATATATCTTTAAACTAGTAACCAGTCTTTACAAAAACTGAGCTCACAGTAGAAATTTTGATAGTTTTAAGCATGGTGGGAAAAAATTTTACTCGCAAGCATAACTCCCTTCAATTCTCTCGTTTTGAAATTTGTTCTGACAAGTTTCAAACAAAAAAAATAAAAGAATCCCGCGAGCACAAATTTAAAAACGAGATAATTGACTCGAATTATGCTCGTGAATAAACTTTTTTCCTACCCTGCTCAAAACTACTAAAATGAAGATGTGACTTTCTTTCATATGAGAGCAGTATAGTTCATTGTGATTTTATTGCATATTAAAGTCTTTTCCAAAAAGTTATGTCAAAGATATTTTTAGGAGTATTGAAGTGAATTTGATCCGGGGTCTAAGGGAAATTAAAGATAGATCATCACAAAATTTGTTATTTTATACTAGATTTCCATAGAGTGATAACATTTTTCTAGCATTTTATATCAAACTGCAGTCGAACAAAACTCGAAAATATGTTTACATTTTTCGATTTTTGAGTTGGTTTGACAGCGACTGTTTACATTCAATGAACTAGAAGTAAAAGAAACTGTTTTTTTTGTCCAATGACAAAAGAAGGCCTGAAAGAAAAAGCAGTTTTTCGACTTTGACTGCAGCTTGTTATACGCTGCTTATGGCATTATAAGCTTTTGAGCATTATTTGCATGGGAGTTTTGGTCATGTATGCACCGATTCCAATAAAATTTTGTAGGATAATTTAGAAGGATTTAAAATTAGTTTGGACCAAACACTAACAAAATACGATGGTTTATGGATACAAAGACTCCATTCCGGAAAGAAGCTTGTACGGGGGCTACGTGAAATTATTTACCGATTCTTATCATTTATAAAAGGCGTATGTGCTGTTTTCACAACACAAGTGACAAGTGAACGTGAAGTAAAATTTATATGGTCTATGTGGCAATGAAAATATATGTACCAAATTTCAGCAAACACAGCCAGCCATCCAGCCGGATGGACTGACATCATTAGCTGAACTCAAAATCTGAATTCTAAGTCGATCGGTACACTTGAAGGTGGGTCTAGCACCAATATTTAAAGGTGTTACAATCATCAAGCACCCACTTTTGTGGTTTGGGTACAAAATTTATTTAAAATCAGAATTTTTTTATTTTTTTTTTTTTTTTCAAAACATTTTGTTATTCGTGCTAAATTCCCAGTTTTTATTATTGATAAAAACACCTGAAATTTATTGTTGATGGGATAAGCTATTCCCATGCGCATTTCTCTGGTTGCTTAGGCCAGATCATCAGGAAACTTCATCCATAAAGATTTTAGAAAAACTAAAGATATTAAACCAAATAAAAATGTTAAACGTATACGACTTACAGCAACAGTTCTACTTGTAATAATATCAAAGCTCAAACAAAACAACATCAACAATAAACAGTGCGTTCATCTCGTCTTACATTCCCCGCTACAATTAGTTGAAATTCTCTCAACATTAATTGTAGTTGTAAGTAGGTTAAGAAAAACAAAATAAAAAACAACAACAACTTACAAAAGATGTTGTCAATTAAGTGTTTTTTAGGCCGTGCACCCGCCTGTTTATTATCAAAAAGTAATTTCAATTTTTGGGAATACAAAATTTAAATTTCAAAAGATTTTGTTATTCGTGCTAAATTCCCAGAATTTTTATTGTTTAGGCTAAATATCACTCAATTAAAACAAATCTCTTAAATAAGAAAACGCAATTTTCGGAAATTTATTAATATGCAAAATAAGAAAAGTTGCTTGGCTTAAAAAAGAGATGGCATAAATCAAACCTTCGTCTCCCAATATGATTTGAAAAAAACCTTTAGTGGTCTACTTCTGCTAGCAGTAATCAGATATACATAAGCAGATTAAATTGAAATTGAAAGTATCTCGAATTCCTTAAGTCTTTTAACGAAAAGGTTTTATCTAAAAGGATTTTCTTTCTTTTTCATTTGGAATTTCAAAGCTTTTGAAACTTTCTCGTTAAAAAAATTTTTTATTGCTATTTTTTCTTGATAAGCATTTATTTTTCTATCAACTTATGAATTTGTTTATAACTATTTAAGTGTTAATGATTAATTTTAGTCCTTTTCTCATGAAAACCTGCAAAAATAACTTCTCTTATACCGTCAATGTTTATTTTTTCTCTCCTTTTCATTTTAGGTAAGTGTTGCTTTCCATCAAAATTTTTGAAATGGGTTCAAAGACTTCATAAAATGCCAGAAGACAGCAAATGATAAAAAAGTACAAATGAAGAAAACAATCTGAAACATTTAACCCCATCATAATAATTTGAGCAATAAAAGAAATATGGTTTAAAAAGCTTAAATAAACTAAATGCGACAGTGAAGCGCAAAAACAAACTCAACTGTCCTAAAAGCGACACAAATGAGTAGACAATACAGCAAGAAAAATGGAGGAAAATGAAAGAAAAGAAAAAAAAAAGAAAAACCCACATGAACAACTCAACACAATAAACAACGTAAAATAAAATAATTTTCGTGCCAAGAAAAAAATGATATACAATCATTTTCACTAAACACGAACAACAAAAGAAAAACAAGTGTTGACAGAAGGAAAAATATTTTTTTTTTATAAAAAAAATGTCAACAACGCTTTACAAGTCATACAACAAACAGACAAACACTCACATACACTCGCCTTTTTACAGTCTCATATCCAAGGTACAAAGAAGGACATAAGAACTCGTGTTGTTCTAATAAACACTGAAATAAAAATGTTAGTAAAAAAGCAATAAAGATCATAAAGAATCGTAGGTATGTTAATAAATTGCAAAGGAAAATTTTACATCAACTTATTATAAAAAGAAGAAATGTGTTTGTAGAAAAATTTGCGAAATTTTAAAACACAGAGTTATTTAATGAATTGATCTAATTGAACACCGAACTTACAGCGTAAAAATTGCACTAAAGTAAATATGGTTATTAACAGAGCAAGTTTTCCATGCTTTTTGCGGTTTGTCTGCGGCATCTAATTAGAAACGATAGAACATTTTTGAAATAACAAATTCTATGCAGTTTCTTTTCTTATTTTTTTTAAAAATTTTGTTGCAAAACCCTTTTTTTTTATTACTTTTTCGCATCGGCTGGCCATGGATGATATAAGACGACGACATCGCTCGGCAGGTTATCTTCCCAAGCCTTTTTTACCTTCTCAAAACGATTTTCCATACTTAAGGGCTTAAAGCATATTTTAATTGAGCCCACAGGTGCACGATGGGCTTCAAGTTTGGGCTTGATGACGGCCACTACAAAGAATTCACAAAATTATCCGTGAAAATTTTTCTTAAGCTTTGCCTTGTTATTCGGATCATAATTCTGTTGAATTTTTAATTTCTTAGTGAAAGCATAATTTTGGAGGTATGGTTCTATTGTCTAGGATCCTGAAATTAATATGCACACAGAGCGAAGAAGAATCTGTTCAAAAGTAGTTTCTCTTATTCTGGCTGAGAATTTCATTTGGTCGTTATGCTTGGAATCTTCCTTTGTGTGCAGCGAGATTATAATTAATTAAACTACTTACCTTACAAAGCCGTGGGACTATGCTAAATACGAAATTTCTAATTAATTTGATTAGTGGTGATGTCCTCACCGAATTACTTATTCGTAACCAAAAATTTTACCCGACACCTAATAGCTTCGCAACATCATTTGTTCAAACAAATTATGCTGATGATGATCCTTTGAGGAAAATATGCAAAAATTTCAATGAAAAATTAATTAAGGTAACGTATGCGGAATTAAATATGGAGTGAGACACTAGCAGTAATAAAAATTTTATATCAGGTATTAAAAAATCATAGTTATTGTGCAATTGTTAAAACACACTCCTTAAACTTATTTTACAAGAAGATATTGAGGGGGGTTTTTCTTCAACTTTGTGTGCATTTTCTATAACATCCATTTAATTTGAGTGATAAAACAGTCTAGGTTTATTGGTTCCCTGGTTTCTTTTCAAATTCGTCCATTCATGAGCGTCCAATGTAAAGAATCTCCCATTATCCATGATACGATTCATGGCCAGCCTGCAGCAAAAAATTTTTAACAAATCCCGTATTTGATGTTTGATGATAACTGACTCTTTTTTGAGACTGTTGGAACAGTATGTCCGGAAATTTCTACCTTCAACATAGCTTGAGGTTGTTTGCATTGCTTTTGAAAGCATCTACTGTTTTAAAAAACAAAAGCTTTTCAGATTGGGCGAAGAAATTAAAAATTTTTTTAATAAGGACTATTTTTACACAATTTACAAATCAGCTTAACACCTTCTAATTCGCTTTATGATATTTTTTCTACTTATTATCAATTCATTAAATGGATCTCTACCGAAATAGTTACAGGCAAAGTGCCGTTACTTAATCCATATTTTGTTTTTATTGTTTGATGGTTGAAAACCAGTACATATTTCATTCCGCATACTTATACGATCATCAATTTTTCTATTAATGTAAATGTGATTAAAGGCAATATTGTCGTGTTTTTAAATACGAATATATCTAATCAAAATGTATGTGTTAATAATGTGTTTATACCCTAGGAAATGTCACTAGTGAATCTGTACTGATTCACTATTGACACAGTCACCAGTACCAGTGACTTATTATACCCCAGACAATGTTATTTACTATAGATATTTAACATGTGCGTGTCATTGGAAATCTACTACTGACGTTGGTACTACTGACTAGTTAGTTCCTTTGGGAACATATGTAGACATTGTAACCAGCGAATCACTAGTACATTTTAGTAAATATAGTCTACACTTTTGGCACGAATACGAAATCATAACAATATTTTTTTATTATTTCTTCAACTTTTATAGGAATTGTACTTCTCAGTTGTTATTGATAAAAATTTTTGCGTATTAAAGCCAAATAAAGTGGCAAATGTAGTGAAGTGTAGACACTTTGTAGACAATGTCACCAAAATAGTCGACAAAACTGGTGACTTGGAGACACTTGTACCCAGGTTTCCTTCAGGGTATAAATTCTTGTTATATGTAGTAGTGTGTAAGGATTCATTTCCGTAGATTAATTAAATAAGTAAAAAAGAAAAAATAAGACAACACCAAAATGTTCCTCCCCCACAGCAGCATAACATTGTTTAAAGTCTATTTTTTTACTCAAAGTGCCATAATTTCTATGGATTGGGCGAACTCCGTATCAGGAGAGACATCCACACACATTATTGAACCCCCACCATTACGCTAGGTATCAGAAAATTATCATTAAAGTACCCAAGTGAGCTGTCTCTCGATGGCTGCCCAATAAAACTAACGTTTGTTTTGCAATGCTTGAAACATAAAGAGGATTAAATTCCTGATAAATCGGACAACTAACAAACCGTCATTCGTCAGGGCCAAGACGATTAATTTTTGTTTCATTGCTCTAATATTTTAAGCAAACCTCATCAATCTGTATTATTTGAAATACCGTTGCTATTTAGTTGCACAACAGCTGTGTATATCAGTCAAGCGGAATATAAAGGCCAGTTCAGGGGGTTAAACTGTAATCCACGAGGACTAGCCAATGGGTATTGTATTTGGGCCGACTTAATGCATTTGGTAAATTGGGTCCCATATTATTATCAATCCATTTTCAAGAAAAGCAACAACTAGTGCTACGAATAATGTTTTACTAATAAACGGATCATTAAACTATGAAGTCCAAAGTTTTATATAACCCAGTCTACCTTTTGCTCTATTTACTGTAGTTATTAAATGTAAAGTTAAACTTAATTATGAGTTAATTCCTGCTTATTCCACCTTATAATTACCCTAAAAATAATCAGCAGTAGTCTGGATTTTTCTTGAAAAGCACATGAATTTACATTTCTTTAATTTCAACGCCATAAAGTCCATAAAATGAGTCTAAGTTCTTTTGAAGTCGTTAATTGTCTAAAAGTTGTTTAAAACTTAGATAAAAATCTGACATCATCAGCATACATTAAGGCAAGCTTAAATTACCTGGAGTACCCCAAATTAGCTTCCTGAGGATACTCCAAAAAGAGCATTCATATTTTTGGACTGACTGTTGTTAAAGCAAGTATTTTGTACCCTGAGTGTGTCCATTTTATGATATGTTTTGTTATATCAATTCATATTATTTACTTTACAAGAAACAAATGATTAACTTTATCAAATATTTTGCTTAAATCAATGTTCATGTCATCAACTTGATTCGTTTGAAAAAAAATCAGTTGGTAACAACGATAGTTAATTGTATGAGATTTGAAGTGGTGGAAATTCCTTTTCGATATCCGTGTTGATAAGGAGATATTGTATTTGCAATATAAAAATTTTCTTCACGTGTATGCTTATAATTTTGGTGTATTGCAAAAATATGCCCACCATTCTTTTAAAGGGGGGGTATAAAAATGAAACAAAGCAATTTAAAAGACAGAAGTTATAATGGTTTTTGCTCAAGCCATTTTATTAAGAATTTTAAAATAGTTTATAAGTTGTTAAAAAGTTACACTAAAAAACGTTCATGTTGGTGAGCGAGAAATGCCAGACTTTCTAAAGGATTATAGATTTTGTGGCATAGTAGATATTATAAAAGTTTACACATCCTTTTTCCTTTAGTTTTTTTTTTTATCTAACGCATGTTATTTTAGGGCTTTTTTTTTGGGTGGTTTAATCAGAGTATGTTTTGCCTTGTAAAGGATGTTGATATTTTTTTGATATTTGCAGAGATAAAAATGATTTACTTTAGTTTGGGTTTTTAAACATTTATAAAATATCTAATATTTTAAAAGAGGCTGGAGACTGAAAACAAAAAAAAAAAATGCAATCTGGGTTGAATTTTGTTTGTAATACAAATATTTTAAATTGGCAAAAACTTTTGGCTTTGAAAAAATATTAAAAGTCAATAGTGTTTTACAAAAGATCCTAAAATTAATTTTAATTTTCCATATTTTAATATACAGAATTTAGTTATACCTATTCTTTGTAAAGCATTCCCCCTTTCTCTTTTTTTTTTTTTTTTTTTTTTTTGTTTCTATAAACCCAAAAACCTTTTTTTTTTTGTCAAAACAAATTGTTGAAAACGAATGTTCATTTTCCTTTTGCCAAAGGACTTTCTTATCTACTTAAAAAAACTTATAAAAATCTTTTAAAGCGTAAAAGAAAATTATACAAAAGAATATTTTAACTCTAACAAAATACACATGTAAAGCAGTTACTTTTCAAGCAGGGGAAGTTCCGGTTTCCGTTTATTTATATTGTAACACAAAATAAATTTACAAAAAAAAAAAACGAACAGAAAACAAACTTAAGACACAATCTTTTAACAAAGAATCTTTAAAAAAGGCATTTATATTAATTTCTTACAACAAGAAATGCTATTTCATACACTCGACTTGTTTGGAAAATTTTACATGAAATTGTGCAGGAAAATTATTTGCTTTCTTTGCTTATAGTCTTGTTAGAATAATTTTGAAAAGAAAAGAAAATTTTTGTACCTAATAAACTTAATTTGTGTAAATACCTAAATTAAAATTGGGGGATTCACAAGGTAGTCATAAAGTTGTAAAGTCATATGTCTTAAAATAATTACAAGAAATATATATGACTGCTGCGGCCTACCGCTTTTAATTAAGATTTTTTTCAGTTATGACGAATCAATAAACACAGCATTAAAATTTTTATTTTGTTTGAAATACAACAACATTTATTTTTAGCAATTGTTAAATAATATTAAGAACATTATGACGATATGACTTGATAGCACAACTTGTGAATCCCCAAAATGAAAACTCAGTTATTCTATAAACGAAAATTATGAGAGTAAAATTTTGTTAAGAAACCCAGTACAGTGATTTGTAGAAAAGTATTAGAGAATAGTTTTTTAAGGACGCAAACATTATAATTTACTGGTATTTGGTAATATTTCACTTTAAATTTTTCTAAGCCCAAAAGAACTAACGAAAGCTTTGGCTATCAACGTTCATCTTTATAAATTTATAATCAGTTTACTCTTTTAAATCATCATGGATAGTTTAATGCTTGAACAGCACTATCAAAAAATTATCAAGTTTTATTCCAAAAATTTGTTTAGCGATAAGGCTTATGATCCGAATTTTGATATTTTAATTAGGCTAAATTTCATCAAATTTAATTTTTCATTAATTTTTTTTTATGAAGAAAGGAATTTTACAACATGAAAATTAATTAAAATTTACGTTTGGTTTAACGGATTTGTTTATAGACGAAATTTCCGTATATGGAGTGAAATTCACCGTTTAATGCGGTTTACACGCTGGCGGCTTCATTGGATTTAAGTTTTACATAAATTAAGCATGATCTTACATTACAGTGAACAGAGATCGTTAACGCACCATGATTTATTATTCTTTTTTGTGAAAATATGGATGACTCATTGGTCTGGGCGAGGTGTGGTTTCAACATGATGGCGCTCTGTGCCATATAGCCACCACAACCACAGACTTATTGAAATAAATATTTGGCAATAAGTTAATTAACTTGAACAAATGCAACCCTCAATTGGCTCCATTGGCTTAAGCGATTTGAGACCTCTTGATTAGTTCCAGTTGGGCTGCGTGAAGTTCCCGGCTTATGCTGCAACATTGATGCCTTGGAGGCTAACAGTGTTTGTATTCTCCGTGATATACGGCCAGCAATGCTCGAAAAAGTGACAAACTGGATGTCCAAAACGCACTTCGTACCCTTATCGAGCCTTTATTGCAAAAATAGCTTAAGTGACATCATTTTTAATTTTCGTTTTTTTTTTGTTTAATTTCTTTATTGGCAAAACTTGCATCAACTCCTAAGATGTCATGGTTACCTAAGTTCCGTTACGATTTTATACCAAAAACAATTTTAGTTTAAGCGACAACTTTCATACAAAATTTTAATGAAATGAAATAAAAATCTTTCTCCTGTAAAAATGTGATTTTGTCGCTTAAGATTTTTTTTCGGAAAGGGATCGTTATGTCGAAAATCATTTAAAAATTTTAATGACATGTATTCTGACATATTCCTTCAAACTAAAATTGTTCTCTTTGTTATTGTTACTAATTTAATTTAAACAACATTTAATTTCAACTTATAGTTTTAATTATACAACAAGTTTAAGTTTTGTTGCACTTCACTCTTGTTTAAGTTCTTAATCAGTTCTTGTTCAGGTGTTATTTTAGATTCCCGTTGAGTTTCTAGTTTATCACCAAGTTAAGATTCTTATGCTTAGATATATTTAGTTCATATTCTACTGTGGTTCACGAACAGATCTTGTTCAATGTTAATTCATTCACCTTTAAATGTTTACGGGGACAGTTTTTTCCTTAAATGTATTTGTATAGAATATATTTCTATGGTTTGATATTCAAGCAACTCTAACTACTTGTAAATAAATTCAATTGTAAAAATTATGAAATTTCTCGTTTTTTTCTTTTTTATAGTTTAAAGTTATGAAATAAGAATATTTTAAAGGGTTAAAGTTTTTAAAGTACAGACAAAAACTTATTTTATTATGAACATTTTCAAGGTTCCCAATTAACTGCTTTAACAGTTTGTATACGTATGAGTGATTTTCTTTTAATATTGTGGAAATAAATATAAAATATATTAATATAAACATAAAACAGTAAAAAGAAAAGTTATTGCAATTAAGAAAAAAACAACGAATTTAATTTAACTTATTTCTCTAAATTAAAAAAATTCAACAGCAAATACATTCTTATACATACTACATATAAGAAATAGCTGCAATTATTTTTTGACTATTGTCTTCTAAAAACAAATTTATTTTAAAACAAAAATTAGCTACTTTAAAGTGCTTACCATCTTTAAGTCTTTAATAGAATAAAGTTTTATGTGTGAGATATCATCGCCAGGCTAACAATGGCACTATGTTGGTTTCCGCGGCTTCGTTGACTTGTAACTTAAGAAAGTCCCACCAGAAAAAGTCGTACTACCATCTCGATAGCGAGTTCACATCTCCTCAACGTGAGACGAACTTGCCCTCAAGTATGTGTAGCTCCGGCTCATTAAACTACATATCGTTGGTGTCCTCCTTATCATCAAATTTAAGACAAAATATGGTGGTCGTTATGGAGCTATAGCGCTTGCTGTTGACGATGATAGCCAAAAATCCATACCAAATAGGGGGATGTATTGAACACTCTTGGATCTCATTTCGATTCGGTTAGTCCCAAATTCGACAATTAAATTTGTTGTCATTTTCATTCCTCGCCAGTCAGTTCAGTTCAGTGTCAGTTCAAATGTTGTGTTGCTAAAGGCTTTTTCCATCAATAGTAGATTACAAAAACAACCAGAAAACTGAGAGTCAATTAAACAGATGTAGTTTTAACAATATGGTCCCTATTAGAAGACCCTTTACACAAGTTCTGGGTAGTACCTTATAGTCTGAGCAAAGTTAATATTAAGACACATAATTAATTTTAGTTTATTTAAATTATTTTTACTCATAAAACAATATAAATGCCATCCAGACATCTATTGCGAACTTGAATCCTCTTAAGAAATTTTAGAGTAATTAATAATAAATGCAAATTTAGCTGAAATTATCTACAAGTTCTTTTGTGTGGTTGAATATGGAAATTCAAGTTGTTGGTGAACATTTTCGAAATGTTTTCAAATACAGTAGTACCTCGATTCTTGCGACACGAAAATGTTTCTCATTTCGTACTCAGTACTTGCAACCAGAGTTCAAAAAAAAATATGTACACTTACTAGGATTTATTTTATAAATTCAAATTTTTCTTAAAACACTAATACACTCTTACATGTATCTTATATTTTTTCATACCCCTTTACAAAACTCACCTTCAAATCATATTTTGACTCTTGTTTTTAATATAAAAACATTAAAAATTATATGTTTTTTTACTTTCCCATACATGCAAAGAATTTATTATTTTTAATCATTCCTTTTTAAAAAACAAGTACATTAAAAGTTCACTACACATACACTAAAAAATCAGAACACGTTAGCTAAAAGCTGACAACGCGTTCACATTAAAATTTAAAGCAAGTTCTCCTTTAAAACGCTACACGTACGCTCAACTAAGACCGTTAAATTATCGTAGTGGTTGTGTTTGCCAGCTCACAACCGTTGTGTACCATTTTTTGTTTATGTACGAATTCGCAAACAAACACAAACAAATTTTTTATTTATTTTCTATGCTTTTATAGAATGTGTATGTGTATTGGCCATAGCAAAACACGGTATGTTCCACTAACTTGCTCTACTTAATTTTTTTTTCGAACTCTGGACCTCTTTACTTGCAACATTTGTTTAAATGCATTTCTCAGTGTCAAGTTTTTTGTTCGTTGGCCACTTACAAAATGCATTTATGTATTTGGAGTTTTTAATTCGGTTAAGTCAGTCTGTAGTAAGAAACCCCCGACGAGTTGTATTTTATATGCGTCAGTCGAGTGTTATGAAAAATGGAGGAAACAATTGATATTTTAAAGAAATTAAATGCGGGGTTTTCTATTGTAATATTTTTTTACCTGCATAAAACAACATTACACATACCCAAAAACACACAAATGTTAAGTAAATGTGCGGTAGTGGCAACAATCTTCAAGTTTGAAACAATCGAGTTGCTACGGTCGTTAAATAATGTTTATATTCCTAATTTTTCAAAACAGTTCGCCACACTTAATCAATAATTTCCAAACAAAATTTTTAAAATTCCAAAAATTTTATATGTAAAATTTCCCAAGTAGAAATAGCAGAAAGAAAATGGGGCAGATTTATTAAGTTTTTTAATTAGAGCCCCGTTTCTTAGTAATTTTTTTTTTAAATTAAAAAAAAAGTGTAAATAAGTTTTTATTGTCATTTCCCGAGATAAAGAACACTCTTAATTTTGAGTTGGTGCCTTATGTTGTTCTTGACGATGATCGAAAGCATTAAGGAAAAAAGGCAACCTGTAGTGCAATTCACTAACTTTTAACACTTTAAAAAGTATTTTCATTAACCACACATTTTGATGTTTGCACTAACCACTATGTGATTCACTAAATTATTTATAACCACGGTAAACAGTTTTATATTTCTCTCTATTCAAATTGATATATGGTGGCAACTCTGCCAAGATAAACATCAAAATAGGATAAAATAACAAAGAAGAATAAAAAAAAACAAAACAAAAACCTTTTAAATAGAGATTTTAAATGATATTGTGCAAAGTGCGTAAATAATTACTAATTTTTATTATTATATAATTTATTTTATTTTATTAATTTAATTTTAATTAAATTAATTTTTTTAATCTACGGAAAATTGGTGTGTGATATGAAGTGGATAAATTGTAGGCTAAATACCTTAAAGCCATATCATTTATCGACTATACAGGTACAAAGAAAAATAAACACTTTTCTAAGCGGATTTAACCACACCAAAAATGTTGGTGTTAATAAACCACAATTTGTTTTGTTTAAAATAACAGCTGACAGAAACAGCTGGCTTTTAACACCAGCAGATGTCGTTAAAAGTGTTAGTGAATAGCAAAATGGTTAATTTTGTGGTTAACATTTTTAAACGAAACAATTGTGGTTTAAAAAGCATAGTGAATCGCACTACTGGGCGACTTTTCTAGGACAATAATGTGTAAAACGTACTCCTTTTCAATATTCTTTTTTTTCTTAAGGTCCGTTTTCTTTATAAATTGACCAATTATCAATAATAAATTATATCCTTTTCGCGCATAAAAAACATTTATGCGATTCCTTATATAAAAGTAAATCTAAAAAATTCATAACCCTTGTTTAGCTGCACTGTAACAGTGGGGTCGTCCATTTGTATATATTTTCTTCACTTAGATAACAGACAACTCCTACAACTTTAAAAACTACTACTTCAACTTAATTTTTTTGTTTTAATCTTCGATTATTATATTTTATTATTTCTGCACTTATTGTGTTAGGAGTTTAAGCTACGAGTATTGTACCACCATTGCGAAGCAGATTCTGTTAAACGGCAACAGCCAACTGGGGCACCCGCCAGCAGACCAAACTTGACTTCAGATTAGGGGCACAAATCCACCTCTAACCCGGCATTTACAAAATCTCTCTAAACACTTTTTGCAATTACGCCACAGCCATAACAAATTATTATTCACATTTAACCCTTTTCTTAAAACGAGGGTTAATATTTCCCTAATAACAAAGTTTTATGTACAATTTTTTTTGTATCCAACTTTTGTTTAAAACATTTGTTATAACAATTTAGCGTGTTGTAGTTGTTGATGTAGTTTAAAAAGTATTTTCTACATATACAAACACAAGTGTTAATGAATTGTGAAGTAGTAGTGGTTGTTGTTGTTGTTGTGTTGGAATTGTAGTTGTTCGTTGCATGTTGTACTTGCTCTTAAACTTGCCAGAAGTAAGAATATGTTGTTGCTGTACTTGTAGTTGTGTTGTTGTAGTATTATGTTGCCATTGTAGTAGTTGTTGTTGAAAAAAAATTGTTAAAAATAAATAAAAGTTCAAGGACTTGTTAACATTTATAAAGCAATTAAAATTTAAATTAGCATTTGAAGTATTTACTACATCAGCATGTATTTCTTTTTCATTTTAATTTTCGCCTCTTTTTCAATTTCAAGCTCAGCATTTTATTAAAAATCGGCAGGGGCAAGGAGATTCGTTTAACAATAAGTCGAGGTAAGTAGCAACAACAGTTGACTACGAGTGGAAATATTTAAAAAAGCACAGCAAAAAAAAAAGTTAAACTTACATTGTCCTTTTAGTGTTAATGAGTTGTTCGAAAAACACCATTTTAACTCCCTGATCATTTTTTTATTTTTATTTTTATATATGGCACATTTTCCTTGCAATCATTTTAACCAACCTTGTGCTATTTTTTGATGTTTTTGTTAAAATTGCCTTGATTTAGTCATTGAGTTTCAACTCCTGCCTGAGAAGGCTGGCATTAGCGTAAACGAATTGTTAACTAAATGATTTCAATTTTTGTTTAAAGTTTTGCAAGTTTATTGTAACGTGTTTCCTAGTTAGAAAAAAATTCTTGTGCATACTTTTGCCTAAACAATCTTAATTATTTATGTTGAACAATTTATAATATTTTTTCAGTTTAAAGAAAAATGTTTGTAATAGTACGTCATTTTGTAGGTCATGTTTATACCTACACCACAATAGTGTAGAGCGTATTATAAATTTGTGCTGATGTGTGTAATACCTTAAAATACGGGTCCTAGACCAACTTTTAATTATACCGATCGACTCAGAATCACTTTCTGAGTCCGCCCGGCTGGCTGGCAGGTTGGCTGGCTGTCCATGTAACCTCGCGCGAAAAGAACAGGTCGCAATTTTGGATATAATTTAAGAAAATGTGGCACATAGGTTCTTTTTGGTACTAGGACCAAGCCTTTCGAATCGTAGGACCACGAGGGGAGATAAGGTGCAATTTCTGCCTTTAAGGAACTATCACGCCGATTTTAATGAAATGTAAAACATAGATAGATCCACATTTATATGACATATCAACATGGGTCCCGAATAGGGTGCACTATCGTAAATGTGATTTTTAATACTGTGGTGTAGGGTATCAAATGGTCGGGCTTGACCAACTATACTTTCTTTCTTGTTTAAGTATTAAATTGTTTTCGATAGGCTATAGGAACGTTTTCCATTTAGGAAAAGGTTGTTGTAAAACAGCTACAAATTTGGGGAAAAAATTGCCTGCAGAAACGAAGCATGTTTTTTTTACTAATCGTGATGCGCTGAATTCGAATCTGGCATCAAAATCACGCCTTGATCATTTTTTATCGCATGCTGTCAATACTGTAAAACAGTCAATAATGCTACTACAATTTCACAATTATTTATTTAACAGAAGCCCACATTCTTTCTAAATCTTCATAATAGTAGCGTTTAAGCATGTCAGGTAGATCGTGTGCTACTGATTCAAGTTATTTTGCTTTGTATGTGGTGAGTATTTGGTGGGAATAAAAGGATATGCAATAGCAGAATCATTAAAATATGCACATTTACATTTTTTTGGTTGTCCAGTCAGAAACTTGGACAAACCTTGGACACCGACAAAGTTTTGCATATTCTTCATTCGCATTTAGATTTTTTAAAAAAAAAAAAAAAAAATTTGGTGCAGCGAACACAAACAATGGCAGCTTGCTTACCAAGAATTAATGAAAATTGAGAGAAATTATCATGGATTTTGGACAAAAGCATGCTGGGTAACTATTGCTGTATTCAAGTAACGCCATTCCCTTTTGAAAATTCATTGATTTTTAAATAAACTAGTGATTTTTTATTAAAAGACGCGAATAAAAACATTTTTTTGTATCTCGAAAACCTGCCGTGATAGAGAAAAACCAATTACAGATTTGAATTCAGCCCACCAAATTACCCTAGGAAAGGTATTTATTTGCTTCAGTCCAAAACCTTGTTGTTTTAGAAAAAGTCAAAAAATTTTACTTAAAGTTTCATTTATAACAAAAGAAGTAAAAGTTCTTCATTTAGCTGACACCGAAACTTCAATTCCCTGCACCGAGTGTACAAATATTTCAGAAGTCTGCTTAAAACAGGATTTAAATTTTTATAAAAATTGATCTCACAGTATTATTTTTCGTTGCGATAATTACCTTTATGTGAGACAAAGGTAATTCTGGACCGAACTTCAAGAAATTGGGTACTTTCTAGTCTTATGAAACTATGACGAACTTAAGTGTTTGCCGAACATGTGCTTTAGATGAGGCCCAAGGTAAGTAATAAATAGATCGTCTTAAAGTTAGTACCGTGAATTAGAGTCATATAAAATTAAACCGAACTAAATTTTACTACAATAGCGCGATTCTTAACGGTTTTGGGCGTACAAGAATGGTGACGTGGGCTCAATATGGGACATAATTATAAAATTATAGACCAGCCTTGACTTTATTAAGAAGTATGATTTCTGGCCATATGAAACAAAATTATGCAAAATTTTTGAGGTTATCGAGTTCAAACACCTTCTCGTGTGGAATTTCTCAAAAAACTTATCGAAACTAACAAAACCCAAGATTTAGCTGCTGTTCAAAATTTAAGGCCTCATCTCTATTTTAGCTAAAACTAGATTTTTTTTAAAGAACATGCAATTCCCTCACGCCTATGTCTCGGAAACCAATTGCGATTATGCTTTCCTGTGCCACATTATTGCTCAAACGTCGAATATGTTCAATATCTTTTATAGTTTTTTGCATTTTTGGCCCATAACAGCTACAGTATAAGAAATTCAGTAAAGTGATCTTCAGATTCCTCATATCAGGTATTTTTTTAGGTGCAAAAGAACCATCGATATCGGTAACTATAATTTGGTAGCTGACAATGACAAACTGGCCAGTAAGCTTTGGCAAGTCATGATGAATCATTTAAAGCTACAACAGCGTGGAAATTTACTTTGAAAATATAAATCTATTCGCGAAGTTCATAGAGCTCTTTGTCCATTAAACGGTCAATATAGTCGGCCTATAGAGCAATCAGCTCGTGCAGTTATTGATCGTTTTCGCACTTATTTGACTCTTCTGGATTCAAAAAGATCAACAAGATACAAAAATGTGCGTATAGAAGAGAAAATGGCTGCTGTAGCGCCAAATATTGAAGAAGACGCCGAAATGACGATCCGTCATCGTTCTCAATTTTTCGACTTTTTTCCTTCGTAAATTTTTTCTTTGAAGGTAATTATTTGCTTTTTTTGCACAAATTATTTCTATCGCTTAAAGTTGGTTTCATTAAGAGCTACATATGTGCGTGAGCAGTATTTGACTTATAATCACGCACCCTCAAGAATATGTAATTCGCAAAAACATTTTTAATATTCTCGCGATCACGCAAACTTACTAATAAACTATTTGTTATCAAGCACCCTTAATCACGAAACATTTTCAATTGTTCGCTAACACGAAAACTCGGTAAATATTTTATTAAATAAAAAAATTTTCCAATGAAACACAAAGTACAAATTTATTGTATTTGATGATTTTACAACCATTTGGAGTTTGAAAATTTAAAAAAAAAACACAAACAAAAAATTGGCAAAAGTGAATAAAATATTTATTTGAGGCGATAAATTAAGCAAAGCCGCGAATAACGTTTTTAGATACAAAATAAGTATTTATCAGGAGAGCACAAAAACTTTTTTAACAGGCAGATTTATTTATTTCTTAATTTTTTTTTTTGATTATTTAAAACAATGATGATAAAAACTTTTATGCAAAAGGCCTTTAAAACGTTATTTCACGTTGCAAAACATTTTCTTTTGTATCATATTGTTAGTAACTAGAAGAACGTTGTGCATAATTTTTGGGTGATTTGATGTTAAAACAGTGGAAGAGAGTAATGTTAACGGTTATCTGCAAAAAAACAGTTTTTGCAAAAAGTGGCTTTTACAACGTTATTCACGGCTGTGATTCAAATGAATAACTGGAATTAACTTTTTAAAGTTTATTTTATAAAAATGTTGCCTACGGCTACGCTGTAGGTGATACATCTGTGTTGCAAAAATGTATCTATAATTTTGGCGGGAGTCTCAAACATGGCAGCTGTAATGTTGTCTCCCAGGGCTGGAATTCTGGTTGCCTTGTACCTGTACAAGAGATACTTCACGTACCAACAGAAAAAAAAATAGTCAAGTTGTGTCAAATCGCATGATTTTAGCTTATGTCAACCATAAAATAACCGTAATATTAGAAATCATTTTTCTAACAGCACGAAGTTTGATAATAGATTTTAATGATTTCCAAGCGTTGTTTGTTTGGTAGTCCATTCATGGTAAAATGGTAAACCTTGCTGAGCACTTTTGGCATTGCCACATATCACGAATGCTTTTTTTACACAGAAAAACAAAATAGCAAAAAATCACCATTTGTTCAAACTAAATTCCTTTTATTGCAAGACATTTTTCAACTTTAATAATATTTAATAATTTTCTAAAAAGTATTTATATATATTTTAGAATTTTCAGAACCTATTTTAAAAATTTTTACTGCATATTTAATAAAACGCGTTTTAGAGCATATTTCTGGTTTCCCTGATCAAAATTTGTTTTTAAATATTGCGGTGCAGGGTATCATATTTATCGACTTTACTGGCTTACTTTTTATTATTCTTTCTATTATATATTCTTTCTATTTCTTACTACGTATAAGTAATTTATTAGTTTATTATATAACTCATACGCCTTGTATATTCATTTGGACTACAAAATCGTTTTAAATTAAGAAAGCTTAATAAATTTGAACAAATTATTTTGAATTAGCATTTAAAATTTGTTATTTCTTAAAAAAAAAAATCATTCAACTTCCTGAATCGAAATAAACTTTAACAGCCGTATTCATAAAAAATAAAATAAGTTTGAAATCTATTTTAAGGCAAAATTTTCATACAAATTTTTCTTAAAATGCATTTCAAATCCATTTTAATTATTTATGAATACGGCAGTAAAAGTATTTCAACTATCAAACAAAGAATATTTTATTTAAAATGAAACAATACGATTTTGACAGAAATAACAAACAATTTTTTTTTTTTTTAATTTAACTACAACAAGCATACAAACGATAACATAAATACAAAAGTTATATGCACATAAAAATAATAATAAATAATTTCATCCTTAATGGTATGCTACAAATTTTGCACAACAACAATTAAAGTAAATTAATTAGTATGTGTTAAGTAGTGTATGTGTAACAATGTTTGATATACGATGTAAGTATGCATGTGTGTATGCATGTATAATGTATGTATATAGTTTTTTTTATAATTTTTCTTTCTTCGTTTTATACATTTAAAAATTATTAATTTAAAAAGTTTTTCTCATAACTACTTAAACTCATACATGCATACATCTATATACCCCTGTCGGACTTTGAGTTAACTTAAAACTAACTTATTGTCAACCAGAAATGAGTCACAGGTGACTAAAAAGCTGGCTCATTTCCCTTGTTAAACTCTATTCAGTTTTTACACGTAGTGTCATCAGAGCGAGTCAGTACTCACTCACTCTGCATAAGTTTCAGCTAACCACAAGCTAGCTCATTATGAGTTAGCTTGTAGTGCATAAAGTAAGAGTGCACTATGAGTTAAGTATAAATTGACTAACTTATAGTTGGGTTTAACTAGGCAGCTTGTAGTTCATCAGAACAAGTCAACACTCACTCCACCCTTCATATTTATATTATTATTAACTAATTATGTATGTATATATTTTTATAAATATTTATAATAAATTTTATGTATTTAACATAATAGAATCTGGGAATTTATTTCTCATGGTGAGTACATTTATTATACATATAAATTTTCATATTATTCGAATGTGTATTCTAAGTCAAATTACAATTCAATTTAAATTTTTTTCATTTTATGAAATAACTTGACAAATTTTTCTCTGTTTAATGAAAACAAAAAATATTTCAATAAAATAAAGTTTCACCTGTATGTTTTTTAATTTTTGTTTATTTCTGTATCAGATTTGAGTTATTTCGAAAGTTAGTTAAAAATGAGTTAGTTAAAAGTCAGCCTTATTTTGAGTTAGCTCATAAAAGTCCGACAGGGACATTTAAACTTGTGAATGTATGTCTGTTTATATAAATGTTTTATAAAATACATTTTATGTATTTTGTTGATAAAAATGTTTTTTTGTTTGCTCACATACATTAATAATACAAACTTGTATATGTACTAGAGTATCCGTTCGGTTAGCCGTTGTTCGATTAATCGAGTAATTTGTCTAACGAATAACTCGAACAAATAATATCAATATATCGATTAAAATAAAATTTCTTAGGAAATTCTACTTTTTAATTCTAAAAATATATTAAGATTGCTAACTGATTAAATACCTTAAAACTAAATAACACGTTGTTACCTTTTTCAAAAATTCAAAAAATTTTACATGAAAATTTTCTCAACGCAAGGTGAAGTGTAATTTCTTTACATAAACCTTTGAGCATATTTAAGGCCCTTTTTAGATTAAGCTGCATGTGGGACAAACTATGTAAATCATTATAAACGTCAAGTTTCACCCGCATTAGGGTAGGCAGGCGGACACAGGTACAAATTAAAGTTATATGTCCCGCCTGCCACAAAATATAATGCTTAACACTCGTTGAGCTCAGCTGTACCTTTATCATTTTAGATAGGCTATAACTTATATTACTTAATTATCAAATAACTAACATTCTGTGATATCTCCAACTTCAAAAAGTCGATAGATTTTTTTAAAATTTTTAAAAAATATCTTAGGACTTTTCCCTAATAATAGGGACTGGTTATTTTATAACCTTTAATAGGCTATATTTGTACAATTGTACTTTACATATTTTATGTGAAAAGAAAACATATTAAACGATTTTTTATTTTAAAAGTAGTAAACTATGCGGAAATATTAACATAAGTAATTAAAAATATGTTTACTGATACTGATGAAACAAATGTCGTTTCATTTAGTGAGTCTTCATCAGTGTTGCCAAAACTTGGTGACCAAAAATGGATAAATTTACGGGGAAAATGGATAAAAAATGGCTAAAAGCCTTTTTTAAATTGAAACACATTGAAATTCAAAAACAAAACAGAAACGTAAATTAATATTTTGATAGATATTAAAAAAATTAAATCATCGATGTCGTAATTGTACATCTCAAAGGAATTACTCGTGCCTATTTGTTTTAAATAATTTGAAGGATAACAACTTTTCGAGTCCATATCTTCAATACAAACAAGGAAGAAAGTATATTCAGTCAACCCCGACTATATGATACCCTACACCACACTAGAACCTTTGTATCAAATTTTATTAAATAATCTTTGAAATGGCGACCTACACTTTGCGCACAATATTTATCAAATTTTTATCTAATTGACAACATCGAATTAACGGTTGCTAAATGTAACCTGTTTCTTCAATTATTTTAAACGATGTTTACTTGGCTAAAAACCCACTATACTTCAGCATTAGACCATAGAAGTGAGAGCAAATTTACAGTCAATTCCGAAATTAAAAAAAAAAATTTGATGCAAAGTACTTGCAACCAGAAAAAAACTCTGATGTTTGTGTTGATCCATTCTATAATTTAATACTGGAATATTATTCCTTTAATTTGAAAGATGTTTCTTTCATCATCATAGTTTATAGCGATTTTTAACATTTGTAATAGTTGTGATTAAAATTAAAGGAGTTTTAATTGTTAAAAATGTTTATTTAACTTTACAAATTTTTATAATGAAATGAAAATTATTGTTTTAAAAGAAAAAATTCTATGGCTAAACAAGCTTAAAAATGTCTAAAAAAATTAAATGAAAAAAATTTAATTAATGGCAAAAAAGGGTGAAAAATTGCTAAATCTAGCCACTAAATGGCTAAATTGGCAACACTGAGTGTTCATCACAGACGCTATTAGTGCATACTATATAAGACTTTCTGGTTAAATATTCTACTCGTTACTTACATTGGCAAACAAAACAGCTACCAGCGATGGCTAAGGTTCCACGACTACCATTTGATGGTTTCGGTCCATCTTCTGATTCTGCTGCTATAACAATGCGTTTTCCCAAAACCATTTCTACTGCACTTCGATGGAAATATTTTCTCAAAACTAATTTATTTATGCTTCTTTCTTAAGCTATGTCTTTTCCGGAATTCCTCGTTTTGTATATCTAAGTTTAGAACAATAACAGGTACTGTATTGCTTTTAATTTTGTCTTCCTTAATCTTGTTATTGCATGAAAAACTGCACATTTGGAGTCGGGGTTTTGACTTTGTTAAAAATTTCATTGGAAGCCAAAATAAAGTAAAAAATATTTTATTATTTTTTTTTTGGTTTTTTTCAGGAATTCATATTGAATTTTTGAATTTCAAACATTTTGTGGCATGGAAAATTTAAAAAAAAACAATATGAACTTCTGTAGAAAGCAACAACAAAATTATAAAAAAAATTTGACTTTACTTTTACTTTCAATGACATTTTTGGCGTGGCGTTGCGTTTAACACAATTAGGGTCTGAAAGGTTTTCCCCTTTTTTTTGTAAAGCACTTTACCTCACTTAAGAATTATTTTCATAAAAATTTAAAAAAATTTCATATGAAAAATTTCTCAACGCAAGGTGAAGTGATTTAAAAAATAAGCAACTTACGGCCGATTTCACCAATTTATTTAAATATCAATAATTTATATTTGAAATTAATTTTTCACGTCGAATACAAATAAAATTATATGAAAAACTGCAATTAAATATGAATTGATATTTAAATAGAACTGGTGAAATTTGCCATTAGAGCTTTTTCTGTGCGCAATACAACAGAATTTTTTTAATACATTTTTGTTTTGTTTCTTTTTTCTGTGTATTTATATAATATACAATAATATCTATTCATATAGAGATGTATGATTTTTTCCCCATAAAAATAAATGCAAAAATCGATTAATTCCTTACTCAAACAAAACTAACAGTCAAATAATTGGATACTCTAATATGTACAAAAATAAACATCTCTGTATATGTGTTTTAAGAGAAACATTTATGTGAACATAATACAATTGTATATTTGCTCCTCTTTTTAAGCAGATGAAAAATTCCGTAATTATTCTTATTTTATAAGTAGTTAGTCTACTTACACATTTTTATAAATAATATTATAAATGAAAACGACACACATATAAAAAATATTTTAATGTTTATATGAATGTATGTATGTATATGTTGTGAGAATCTATGAAAAATTTAAATTATCTTAGTTAAGATAAAATCCAGAGTCATGGTAATATTTGTAATGTTTATGGCAATTGCTGTCTCTTTTTGTTAGTCATATAAAAAATCATCTTGTTGTTGTTTAAGAATATGAAATTATTTAGATTTGGAAAAACAGACAAAACAAAGATAAAATTAAGTTAATTTTCAAAAAGTATTTAGAAATTTACCGTAAATATGAAATTGGATGATAGATATACATACTTAATTAAAAAAAAAAATATACCTTATCTTGTTTGTTATATCGTCGGATTAGAGTGTAAATCGGTTTTTTTACATTACATGATATTTTGATACCGTTTGAGAGAGATAAAGAGACGCCGCATTGACTTAGAAAAACGTTGACTTCAATTTGCGACTCTTAAGAATATTAAAAAATATACTAAATATATATAAAGGTTTGCTTATTAAGCTAGAAGTTTTTTGTCTGTCCTGTAAAATTAAGTAAATGAGTTTAAATGATAATACAAGACAGAAATATTGTTGGAATGCATTTTTGTTTTTATAATAATCTGGTAGATAATTTTATTTACTAAATATTTTTATTAAAAATTAATTTTTAAATAAATAAAATGTTAACTAAATCCAAACTTTATTTTTAATTTTCTTTCAACAAAAGAATTAATTGGTTCGATCATCACATTAATTAAATTAAAATTTTTTTTAACAACTACAGATAATTTTTTTTTGTGTTAAAAGTATTCCAAAGGCGTTTAGTCGCATGAATGAGGCGGTCAGTGAACAAGACCACGTCTTTAAATAAAGTTGTTAACAAATTGAGATTCCAATAAATCGATTGTTTAGCGCGCTGTATGGCGAGTTGCACCGTTTTGTTGGCACCAAATGTCAAGTTTCCAACCATATCTACTTTTCTGCAAATGACAGCAACCTTTGCCCTTCGAATTTATTTAGTTATACAACAAGCTATCAGATGTTTTTGCTTTGAGAAAAAATATGAATGATACGCTTAGTCGAGAATTTGCTTAAATATCGGAATGAGGTCGAATTTAATACCAGAAAGACCCAATGTTACGGAACAAGCTGCCTCATCTGTTTATATGGGTGTTACATGTGATTACACCTGCCAATTAAGTTTTGGACTGGAGCAACCAAATATCTTTCCTATTGTAATTTGGAAAGCTGAATTCGAATCTGTAATTGTTTTTTCTCTATCAATAGGTTTTCAAGACATAAAAAAATGTTTTTATTTATTTCTATTCATATAAAAAATCACTAGTTTATTTAAAAATCAATGAATTTTCAAAAGTAAATGGCGTTATTTGGACATCGTTTGTATTTTGTTGTTTTTGTTTTACGTATTAGAGTCCAGCAATAGTCTCCCAGCATGCTTTTGTCTAAACCCCCTTTATAAATTCTTTCAATTAATTAAATCTTGGTGAGCACGCTCCCCTTGTTCGCGCTCACTGCACCTAGTTCTTTTTTTTTAAATCTAAATACGAATGAAGAATATGGAAAACATTGTTGGTGTCCAAAGTATGTCCAAGTTTCTGACTGCACAACCAAAATAATGTAAATGTGCATATTTTAATGATTCTGATATTGCAAATCCTTTTTTCCAACCAAATACTCACCACAAACAAAGCAAAAATAGGTTGAATCAGTAACACACGATCTCTCTGACATGCTTAAACGCTACTTTTATAAAGATTTAGAATGAATGTGGGCTTCTGTCAAATAAATAATTGTGAAATTGTAGTGTCTGTATTGACTATTTTACAGTATTGCCAGCATGCGATAAAAAAATTTTTATTTTGATCAGATTCGAATTCAGCTCAGTCAGATTAGTTAAAAAAAACATGCTTCGTTTCTGCAGTAAATTTTTTTCCAAATTTATAGACCAGTGTTTCTTCATTGGAATCTGTTGAAGTTTTGGTCAGAAGAATACAATGTGATGCCCGATGAACAAAACTTAAATTCAATGTGCCGAAAGAAGCATTTAAGAGGCTCGGGTTTTTTGGTTTACCTTTTACTATTAATACCGCCGTTATCCGACTGAGAATACAATACAACTCTTATGCAGTGTATTTTGGAGCTTCTCGAACGCGTGTAGGTTTTCATTGGTGACAGTAGAGTGCCAAATTTAATTGACGCATTTGAGCAAAGTCATAATTTGGGTTTTATTTCTCTTTTTTATAGTTACTTAGTTTCATCGTTAGTGTGTTTTACCTCAATAGCGCATCCTTTTGTTGTCGATTAGCCTGTACATCATACTGCACATTACAGCGAGAATTCGTTCTTTGACCGGGCTGTTCGTATATGGAATGACGTACCTGCGGAAGCCTTTCTTCTCTAGAAGTCTGCCTTTAAAAAAAAATTAAAATTTTCTAAATTCCAAAAAAAAACGTCTTCCTTACCCCAACAAGCACTCAAAAATAAAATTTCAAGTATGTTCTTAAAATTTAACTCGGAGTACAAACGCTATTCCAGTTTCAAAATATTTTACTAGTTTTCACTTGATTTCAAATTCCCATTTTACTGGAGAATAATATTTAAATAAAGTGTAGCAAAAGTAGGTATATGTCAACCCTTAAAACTTGATATTCGAACTTGAATAGCAATTGTTTTGCTCTTGATTTCCAGCTAAAATGCTTATTGGGACTTTACTTTTTTAACTTCACAAAGAGGCACAATTTTTTTTATTAAACAAACACAGAAGCTTGCTTTCCCTCCAAAAATAAGTTTCAGTGTATTTATCGAATGCGGAAAATTAGGAATTTAACACGTCATACGAAAATCTTATTAATGATAAAAATTTTTTACTTAACACTTTTTTATTTAACTCAAGCTCAGTTTACTCACTTCCAAAATTCTCGACTTAATAAAAAGTGGAACTTGCTTCACTTTATAAGAAGTCACACTTTTTCCATTCATAAAAAATCAGAATTTTTTTTTTAAAAAAGTAGAAATTTTTTCAAACAAGTAAATTTTTATTTATTTTTTTTCCAAAAAAGTCAATTTTTTTTTCAAAAACGTAAAATATTTTTGTTTTTTAATCATTGTTTTTTTTAAAGTAAAATTTTTTAAGAGTTTTTTTTTATTCACAAAAATGTTGCATTTTTACGAAAACTTTGAACCATTCGCTCAACCAAAAGTAGAACTTATTCACAAGAAATCACATTTTCCAAAAATTTACACTTTATGACTGTTAGTTATTCTTAAGCCCGTTTTCACAACTTACCGATGGCTAAAGGTAGGATTTTATCGGCCATATAAAAGTGTTCCATTATAACATCTTTACTTTAACCTACCAGGTAATTTACCTTAATTTACTTTATCGCTCACTTTAGGTAAAGTTTTAATAATGGAACACATTTTTTAAGGCCGTTTGAAGTCTACTTTTAATAAAAAACGTTTTTGTTTCCTTCATTTAAAATTATTTTGAAAACTAGTTCAAGATAAGTAGTGCAGTAGTTCAAGATAAGTAGTCACCTACTGGCTGACTAACATTCAAAAAATTTTCTTTTCGTAAAAGGTTTTTTTTAAAGTACATTTTCAAACATGATGTTTTTTTTAAACTCCTTTGTATTTGCAAATAAAAGTTTGCTTTTATGTTTCCCACTCTCAGCTTAATACACATAAAATTACTTTGTCATATTTAAGTAACATGTAAAAAGTTTGGAAACTTTTTCATTTAGCACAGTACACAACTAAATAGAAGTACAAAAAAGTAAAGGAAACATCATATTTTAAGCATCACTGCAGGACACGAAAAGTAATTAAATGCGTGTGTTTAATCTGAACGTAAATAAATAAGAGATGTAAATACACACAAACGAGCTAGTAGACTTATGCACAAGAATATGTTTACAAAGATCTACTAAAAACTTCTATACAAATAAATGTAAAACGCTTGTTTGCCACTTTTATGCCAAAAATTTTAAATGGAAGACATCATTGATATTGTACATATCTTCACAAAAATACATTTTTGTCAAAATTGTTCCCGTATTTATATAATAAATATAAAATTAAAAAGAACAGATTTTTAAAGCGATTCCTTTTTCTTGTCTTGTTACAATTTATTGGCACCGAACTCCTTTAAACAACAGGGTATAAGCTTAAAATATAAACACCACAATATTGCAAAAGTATGTTTTTTTTTGTTATGTATTTTAGTGTTAACAGTACAAATAAATTTCCAAGTCTCGAGTTAAATTGATAGACAAGAAAATTGTATGTAACAAAAGTACAAAAAGGTTGATTGTTCCCTTAAGGAGTGAAACATTTCGAATTACCAGAAAACAATTGACAACTTAAAGCACTTTAATTATCTGAAATTTCACTCCCCAGGGCAAAATTTCCTTAAAACAACTAAATCATACTAGAACGGCAAGTCCCAAAGTTTCCAATTAGGGACATGCATCTTGGTTAACCATACACAACATCTGGCAAAATGTGGACGGGATTGTAGAAGTTGTAGTTGCACCTACCAAATTTATACAAAATAGATTTCTGTATATTTGAAGAATCGATGTGAGTGCAAGACACCTGTAAAAAAGTGGAATTGGGAAAGTGGGTGTATCATAACACATATTTCTTTTTTTTTAAAAAAAGGTAGGAAAAAAATTGTTCTAATTTTGTACACATAACTGGGATGTTAATGCAAATATCTGTCTAAACTTGGGTGTTATTGGATAAATGGGCGTGGTACCTCCCATACAGAACGGTAAGTGTAAAATGGTACAAAATTTAACCAATTGCAATACACAATATTTGTTAAAAACTGGACTGAATTTTAAGAACTGGGCGTGGTACCTCCCATATGAAGACAACAAAGATGTATATATCTTTTATATTAAAAGTTGGAAATTTGTGTACAAGTAACTTCGATGTCAAACAAGATCTGTTTTTAAAAGCATTTCTATAATTTTATTTCAATGGGACTAGGGAAGCGCACTGGGTTAAGATAGGAACTTATGTACATATAAAACAAACTTATATATACCCTTTTCACGTTTTTTGAAGGGTATACAAATACACAGTTTAATCTATGGTGACGCACTTCTTACATATAACTGACTCAGTGCGCCATCCTTGGCCTGTATTTATACCTAAATCGTAAATAAACTGAGTATTAAGTCATTTTTAACCCTTGATAGTTACTGTTCGTCGAATCGACGAAGCTTTTTACTCCTTATTATATAACCTTATCTGTATAAAAATTACGTTCTTGTCCTCAACAACATTAGCTGATGACAAAAGCTTTAAAAAGTTAGATCATTTGAAAGCACAAAGTAGTAATCAAATTCGTTTCGAATTTCGAGAGTGAAAAATCGTTCCACTAGAATTTTTTTTTAAAAGTTCGCCGATTCGACGAAGGACAACCTTAATGTACAGTCTTACTGGAACATTCTGAATAGTGATTTGAACACAACAACTATGCATTACATGTTTTTAATAGATACAAATTAGAATTTAAAATTTAATGGATAACACTAAAACTACAAAATATTTTGAACTAATTCATTACAATAAAAGTAAATTTTTTACAAATTGAAAAAAATTTGTTTTTTTCGCAAACAATATTTTACGTTAAAATTAAAGAGATCTGAGAACTGATGAAATGGTGCCTCCAATACCTTAAATTTACTCTAAACTCCATCTACATTTTTATCTTTTGATAACTGCTACTTTTTACAGAAATAATAAAAAAAAAACACACAGATACATAAATTTCCATTAAATTGTCTAAAACTGGCGGTCGGGTAGGAAATTAAATTATGTAGGTTATTTTTACAGGTGACAGTTATTGATTGATTGTTGGAAACTGTCAAATCAAAAAAGAAAACCAAGTACATAAAAAATGTTGTGGTATACATTTGATGCTACTAATTCATTATTGTTAAAATTTATATTTTTAACGCAACAGTTTATATTGTACACAAGCTGCTGAAAATATTTTACATAAATATTAAAAAAAGGGTTTCGTATACCCTTTTTCACAAACGGAAGTGGCATATGCACATATGTATGTGTGTACATACGTTTGTGATTTCTAAAATATTGATTTGCATCCTTATTAGTAGCGGAATTGAAAGTGCTGGTTAAAATGGGCATCACAGCCAGTGATGCCAGAATAAATTTAAAAAAATTCCAACGTATTTAACCCTAGAGTACTAACATGATTTTTTTCTACATTAATACTAATTGTTAGTCAAATCGGCTAACATGAATATAACTCCGATTTTTTTTGTTAGCTTCACATGAAATAATTTTAATATTTTTTTAATTTGATAACTTATTTTGTCCAGTGTCTAAAAAAAACAATAATATGAAAGTTTTCCAAAATAATTTAATTTTTGCATTTATTTCATTAAAGGTGCTCTTCTAGGAACACTTTCGCAAACACAAATTTTTTAATGAAAAATAAGTAAAAAAATAAAAATTAAAAATTTTAAATTCATTGGTAATTTAAGAAAACATGTCAAATAATACTGAAAAGGCAAAAAAAATAGTTTTCAGAGTTTTATTTACATTTGTGAAATGCTCCATTCATTCATTTTGACTAACATGACTTCAAAAACTCAAAAATAGCATTACTTACTTAGCGTACCATCAACTGAGATTACAAAAAAAATGAGATCTTCGCATAGCAGCAAAACAATGGTTACACGCAAAAATAAAAACAGTGTTAGGCAAAATGACTAACATTAGTACTGCAGGGTTAAAAAATTCCCTTTTTTCTACAACCAAAAAATTTTTCCCTACACTTTTCTTTGCGTTAAAAATTTGTTGTTTTTAGCAACAGGCAAACAAATACATATTTTGTTAACAAATTTGAAAATATTCTAATAAATGCTAGAAACACAACTGGGACGAACGACGAATAATTCGCAATGAATATTCTTCGTCAGAAATAGAACATATTGGTATGTGTGAAAATACGCACAATATACCGAAATTAGAAGTGCGTTACGAACTCTGCGATAAGTTTATCCACGGCGAATAAATTAGGACAGGGACAGATAACCGCTGCATGATAGCAAAATCTAATATTTATAAAAAATCGTTAAAGCTGTAAATCGCTTTAATTTCGAACTAAAATTCGCTAAAATTCGCGAAAAATTAAAAAATTTTAAAGAAACACTAAAATTTATTTGAAAACGCTAAATGGATAAAAAACAACAAAATGTCGGAAAATTACAAAAAAAAATTTTGCAAAAATGGCGAAAATTCGCGAAAAAATTTTAAAATTTCAAACAAGCCATAAAATTGATTAAAAATCCTTAAAACTACAAGGAATGGAAAATCAGTAAAAATTGCTAAATAAGCGGATATTTGCAAACATTTGCTAACAGCGACATGATGGCAAAGTCTACTATTCATTATGAATCGTCAAAGCTGGACAGAATTACAGGAATAAATCGCTTTTATCGCAAACATGGCTGAAATTCGCGAAAAATTGCCAAACTTTGAAACAAATTTGAGATCGGTAAATATAAATGGAGAACACCTATAATGCTAAGATTCTAGAACACACCCGATACTAGTTTTGTATTTTTTTTTTTGTTGAAATCTATCTATAATATGATAAATGTTAACAAACAACTAAATAACAAAGAAATTTTAATAAAATTTATTTCTAGTTTAAAAAAAGATGAAAATGGATGCAGTCCATCTAGCGAGATTTCCCCTGGCCCTTACGCAAGTATTCTCCTCACTAACGGAGCTTTGTGTGCGTGAAATGCAATTAGTTCAGATATTCACTATACTGCTCAATCGACAAATATGCTTTATAGAAGGCGATGTTTTGTCTTATTCAAAATCTCTTTTCCCACAAATAAGTGAAGCAAAAAAAAAAAAGAAAGTACTTAGATCTAATTGTTGTGTTCTTGGCATTTTTATTGAAACACAAATTCGAAAAATTATGATTGATGAAAATTTTTCTAAAAGATTTAATGAAATAGAAAACAGAGCATGGAGTAGTTTCAATTTTATGTCAAAACTTTTTTGTGACACAAAAAAAAAGTACTAACTACGTTGAAGTGGTTAATGAATTTCGTGAATCTTGTGTTGTCCATAAAAATTTATATTCTGCATGCAGTTATATTTTTTCTCTCTCTCAAAAAAACCTTGATGCATTCAGCAACAAACAGGAGCAACGATTTCACCAAAAAATTTTACAAATGGAAAAGCGTTTTGATGGAAGGAGCCACATAAGAATGCTTGCAAACTATTGCTAATCTCTCTTACAAGGAACAAATAGTTTGTTAAACCAATTTTAACTTTAACAGTGTGAATTTGTACAGTTTTTAATTTACTAATTAAATTGTTTCGAAATAATTTGATAGCTTCGTACAAATATAGAACAGGGCCTTGTTTCTCGAAACTACAAGTTACAAATCTACAAGTAAATAAATTAAAAAAAGCAACAATTTCACAATTGTTGTTTTAGTTTCAAATATATTTTACTTGTTGATTTGTAACTTGTAGTTTTAAGAAACAGGGCTTAGCAATGAACACCTTTTGAGCCCTCCCGTCTTGAACAAAATCTAATTTGTAAAGAAAAGAAACAATTGCATTTGCTTAAAAAAAGCTTATGTTAGTAAGCAGTTATATCTTAAGTTCGAAAACTTTTTTTTGCAAATTTTAACCGATGTTAACAAGAAAAAAAAATTAATTTTCATAGAAAAAAATTAAATAGCAATTTTTTTAATTTGAAAAATTATATAAAACACAAATTCGTAACTTTGGATAAAAACTTACCTAATTTTTTTGGAATATACATTTTATAAAAGCTTAATTCTTTGCATTTTCGAGGCCTACAAGCCTCCCACGTAGTTGCTGATAAAAAGTGTTTTTTTTTTGCAGTGTGTCATTTTTGTCGCTTTAAAAGTGCTTATAAAAATTGTATTTTTGTAGCAGTGTGTCATTTATGTAGTTCTTAGAGAATATATTGTGAGGTGAAGGGTATATTAGATTCAACAAAGCCAAATTTAACACTCTTTCTTGATCAATTTAAGTTTTTTATCTTTAACTTATTTGTTAAAAAAATTTAATTTCGTAAATGTAACGTATACTTTTTTTTTGTTTTATTTGTTTTTGAAGTAAAAATTAAAAAAAAAACATTTAGCAATTTATGGACAATTTTCTAAATGTAGCTTTTGGCAAATTTACAAAAGTAAAATGACTGGTCAAACTGAAAATAAAGAAATGTGTCTAAAAGTCTCTGAAAAAGGTTAATGGGTTTGTGCTAAATTGCCCGAAAAAATGACAAAGATAAGTAGAAAATTAAAAAAAACAAACATTTAATTCAGACAAAAAGAATCGACATGACCAAAATAATACCCTTTCTAAAATACTAAAACAATTCAATATTTCAATGCTTTATTTCACTTACAATATTTCATTATTTATGAAATATTGTGCTATTTAATTTTTTGATATATAAAAACACTATAAATCTTTCGTTAAGCTATTTAAATTTATTATTCTGGCATTTAATACCTTTAAATTCTGTAATTAGTTTACATTACCGGTACTATATTTTCTTTCATTTCATATTTCTGTTGTTCGTTGCTTTTATTTTTGTTAATTGTTGCCTGTCAACTCAAAATATGCCTACAACAATACCTAGACAAGAGTGTCATAGAATTTAAGTCACCTTGCCTAGAGCTAAAATAAGAAAAAAGAAATAATATATAAGTGTTACAAGTTGCTTACAAGTTATAAACCTGGTAGCTACAATGTAAAAAATGGACTGATTTGTTGTGAAATTGTTTTGCATTTTTTTAACATCTCCTTGCAATTTGGTTAAAATTTAATTTGTTTTCTTTAATCTTTCTACTATTTGCGAAAAAAAGTTATTTTTTTCTCACAAAACTATCATGCCTTTTTAATAAGAGAATAAACCAACTTTTTGTCAAAAGGCAAAACTATTTTAACTAAAATAATTTTATTCACTATTTCCAATACAACTTTATACCGTTTTATTGGGTTTTACTAAAGTCATACCTCTTTGCAAAAGTGTTACCTACTTAAGGGCACAAAAAGTTCTAAAGTGATAGTATTACAAATTGTCTCACTTTTAACAGAATTAAATTTTTTTTAAATAAAAAAGGTTACGAAGTCACAAAAAAGTTTTTACAAAAGTCACATATTTTTAACCAGAAACAGTAGGTTACAATACTTTCACAAAAAAATTTCACACTTAATACACATTAAAATCTCACTCCTTGTTTTGACAAGAAAAAATTCAACATATAAAAATAAAAACCACGTTTAAACAAAATGTCACGCATTTTTAGAAAACTGTCGTTATTTTTTCTTAATAATTGTTTCGTTTTTCTTATCAAAATTGTCAAACTTATTTTTTTTTTTTTTGTAAAAAAATACATGAATTTAGCACAAAAAAATCACACATAAAAAAATATATAAAGTTTTTCCATAAAAAGTCACACTTTATTTACAAAAAAGATCGATCTTTTTCTACAAAAAAGCGAATAATTTTACAAACAATTTAATTTTTTAAAACAAATTTTAAACTTTTTACAAATATGTTACATTTTTTCTTAAGTGCCAGTAAAGCGTAACTTTTCTTTTGTAAACAAAAATTACAAACTGTCCACCAAAAAAGTCGCACTTTTTCACAAGAAAATTAAAATGTTTTAAAAATAATTTCACACTTTTTACAAAATATGTAACACTTTTTTTATCATTAAATTGTAAATTTTTTTTGCAAGAAAAATTTTGAACAAAAAGTCACAAGTTATGTGTAAGTCTTTTAAAACAAAAACGCTACTTTTTCTAAAAAAGGTAACACAATTAATTAACAAAAAGAAGTTAACATTTTTGCACAACAAAGTGACATTAAAAAAACTTTTTCCACAATATTAAAAAAAATGGTAAAAAATATTATATTTTTTCTCTGTTTTTATATTAATACTTATCTTCACATCTGTCATTCCAAAACGTCTACTAAAATTCCGCATATTTCGGGGCCATTTCTTTCACAAACTGTCTTTTTAATTTCAATCACATCACCTCGATGTTATAACAGTAATAAGTAATGAATACCAAGGGTATTCACAATTCATTATGGTCGTATTCTTGCTTTAATATTTTAACAACACTTTGGTGTCTATCATTGCGAATAAGCAACAAAAGAATAAATCACAAAAATAATAACACAGCACAGAGCTGTAAATGAATCATTCATTTTTGATTTTAATTCTATACGAATTATTATTTTGATTTGACTCATATCACAGCAAAACATAATTGAATTAAATATGAATCAATTCAAACGAATTAGGCAGAAATGAATTTCAATTCGATTCCAATTCAAATGAATCTGAAAAATAAATTACAATTCATTTTGACAAATTTATTTGAATTGAATTGATTTAAACTTCATTCAAATAAGTTGGAAAAAAGAATTAGAAATTCAAATGAATGAAATCTAAAATAAGCTGCAATCAATCAAATTCAAGAGCAGATTTGGAAGGAATTGCTAAAATTTACTATTTTTGTTGCAGTTAGAAGTTTTCAATACAAAAATTAAACAAATTTTTAAATTGCAGTAAAAGTAGCAAGAATTTTGAGAAAACGAACACAGCTTTGACAGCAAAAAATGTTATGTGGAGATTCAAAGTTGCTAAAATCTTTAAAATTCGATTGACAATTTTCTCCAATATACAAATAAGAGATTATTTAACGCGTTGACGACCACACGACGCATATATGCGTCATGCGGGTTTTCCCATAAACCGAGGACGCTTATATGCGTCGCAATTTGTTTTGTACTTCATGTATTATAGTTTCTATATTGGTGTACAGATTCTATTGATTTTTTTTTTTGGTTTAGGGGAAGTACCAAGTTGTTATTTTCTGTGTTTGGGTATCCCACACCAAATTATTTAATTTTTCAGTGTTTTTTTATATAGTTTTGAATTTTTTTTTTTTAGTTTATATTGAAAAGTAATATGTATGAAAATAAATAAATTGCAAAAACAACATTTCTTTTCGTTTAGTTTTATTTAGTTTACACTATTTTAGTGACGCATATGTGCGATCTGCGGTTTATACAACGAATTTCGTTCCATAAACCGGCGACGCGAATAAGCGTCATGCTATCTCTGACGTCACAAACTCCACAAAACACATAAAAAAACATAAACTCTAATATTGAGTTAGAGTTAATTCATTTCGTGGAAATTTATCATCTGGTTTGTGCCCACCCCCCAGCCTGATCGCTTCGGTCGTGAACGCGTTAAACAAAAAAATTATTGGTTAACACACCTTTAATAATATTTTCACACTATTTGATAAAAATAAAAATGTAGGTTTTTTTTAGCAAATGAACACAATGTTCCCACTTTAATAGGATTTTCACCGCAACCTAATAAATCAATTCAGCTACAGGCAATTCCAGTATATCATTGGAATTTCAAATCTAAGAATTTTTTGTCCTTGGAATTTACTAGGTGATATACAAAACCAGCTTGCTGTATTTTACAAAAAAAAAAAAAAATTAGTTGAATAACAAAACGACAGTGATGCTTACTGTAGATTTACTTACAAAGTCAATTAAAATTTCAATAAATTTAATTCAAATGAATTGCAATTCACTTTAACAAATTCATTTGAATTGGAAACGAAATGCAATTCCATTTACAGATTCATTTGAATTTGTCAAAATGAATTGCAATTTATTTTTCAGATTCATTTGAATTGAAAACGAATTGAAATTCATCTCTGCCTAATTCGTTTGAATTGATTCAAATTTCATTCAATTAATTTTTTGTGTAAAAAGAATCAATTCTAAATTTTTTAATTCACTTTATGAATGATTCACGACTTAATTCAAAAATGAATGATTTATTTACAGCTCTGACACAGTAGCAAAAACCAAAAAAAAAACAGCGAGTTTTTTTTTTTGTTGTTAAGAAAGACAAGTAAAACAATGAACAGGACAGAGATGGGGTTCTTCTTTTTTCTGTATACTTTGACAATGATTTTAATTGCTTCCAGCATTCAATGGAAAATTAAACGAAGCATATTGTTGACATTTTAACATGTGTACCCCCGTAAGAGAAAATCTCGAATTAGACATTTTCCTTTACCTTTCTTTAAGTAAAATTTAATATCATTAATTAAATTTTTGTTTGCGATACAGTATCCGACCCTTGATGTTAAGTTTTGCTACCTTTTTATTAAATTCTAAAACGTTTTTAAGGTAGTAAAAAGATATAAAAAAAATAGATACAATTAAATTGGTCTGCTCTTCTTTTATTGGCCAAACGTTGCGACTTTAAATTAGCTTTAGTAAAAATGAATGTTTGAACAAGTGGCATTTGTATTCAATGGAAATACATTTTTATGTCTCGACTGCCACTTGTAGACTGAAGTGCATATTTTAAGAGATGTATTTCATTTCAAAAATATCAATCGAAAATTTATTTGTCTTATGTAAGGAATTACTTTTTAAAGACTAGCACGTAGAATTTACTAAATTACTTTTAATTTTGTTTAAGCGTATGTAGGTCTTGACCACACTTTACTCATTAAGCAAAAAACAAAAAAGGTGAAAAAAGCAGTTCTAATCGAAACGAAATCTCAATCATAAACTAGAACTTCAACTAGAACATGAGCGCTTACTGAACTAAAAAATTGTTTATCACAACCATATTTTTTCTCTGCGTGTAGCATTTAAACAAAACACAAAGTAGAACTCAAACTCAAATATTAATTAGGTACTGACCGAACTTAGCAATAACACGAGAAAGAACCCTAACAACAACCACAAGTATAATATTAACAGGGGCCTAAACTAGAGCTGAAAATTTAACATTAAACTAAACTAGAAATTGGTATAAAATAGATAACTGGAACGTAAACATGAACTTAACTCGAACCTGAACTATTTCCTAAACTAGAAACTGACATGGAAACCTAGCCTTAATTAACACTGAAACTTAACCTGAATTATCATCCAACTTGAACTGTAACTAAACCATAAACAAAAACTTTAACTAGGATCTTAACTAAATAGAATCTCTAACAGTTTCTGAGCCAAAAGTTGCACTATAACCTGAAGAACAGCCGTTAATGGAATCCTAGGAAGAGTATACATAAGAACATGAACTAGAACTGAACTAGAACTGAACTAGAAATAGAACTTAACTAGAACTGAACTAGAACTGAACTAGAACTGAACTAGATCTGATCTAGAACTAAACTAGAACTGAACTAAGACTCAACTAGAACTGAACTGGAACTAAACTAGAACTGGACTAAAGTTGAAGTAGAACCAACTTAGAACTCAAGACTTTCCTAGATAAGTTCACTCTTAAAAAACGATTATCTTCTATACTGTATATAAAAGTCTATATTACAATTTGGTACATAATATTCGTATATAAATCTTAGAAAGAATTATTATCTTAAAAAGTACAAATAATAATCAAGTTAAAAAGTTAAATATCTTAATGACAAGGTAAAACCCCAGTGGCAATGATCTTTATTATATAAATTTTTTTAGGATGTAAAATTCTTTTTTTTTTTTTTTGTTAAAGTAGTTTGTCTCTTTTTACTTTCAATTGTATAAATACGAGTACTTGTTGTTTGCCTCCTCTCAAATTTATAATTATAAGTTTGAGTGTGTTTGTATGTGTGTTCGTTGTAACTGTGTGCTTTGTGTTTTTTACTTTTTATTTCGTTTCTATGACCAGACTGCCTGTAGGGGCCAATACAAGTACCATGGCACCTTGTTACTTACAACTGCTGCACAATACTAGAAGCCACTGTTGTATATGCTTTGTTAGATATTTGTGTTTAATTTTTTTTCCTGTGTTTTTGTGCCATTTGCTGTATGTTTTTTGTTTTTGCTGTTTTTTAATTGGGTTAAGGTCATTTATGTTATATTGTTGTAGTGATTATACTATGACGACGCAAGTGTGTTGGCTTGTAATTTTTTAAGCATTTTTATAGTTTTACCTTTTATTCATTTTTTTCTTGTCCTTTTGGCTAAAGTGCCATTTTAATGTTGCTTTTAAATTTGTAAACATATTTTCTTACTAACAAATGCTGTAGTTAGCGAATGAAATTTAATTAAGCTTAAAAGATTGGTAAAAAATGGTATGGTATTTTTTTTATTTTTTTTATAAATTACACCGATATTTAAGAATGTTAAACAGAGTTCAGCCAGAGGTCAAGAGGTTATCTTAATATTTAAAAGTTCATATATATTCCATTTTTTCTTAAAAACCTTTTTGTTTTATCTGTAAAATTATCAAAAAAAATTCAACCAGTTTTTTTGTTTTCTTTTTAGGTATGTGTGTAACTTTTTTAATGTGTAACGTAAATATATGAATGTAAGGGGTAAGTTCAGTTCTTATTGCACCAAGATGCGCTATATTTTGCATTGGCCGAAAAATATTTTTCTTATAGTTTACTTAACACGAATAAACTGCCGATTAGTACCACTTACGGCCATTTTCACCAAGTTCAGGCTTAATTAACTACCAGTTATAACTGTCAAAACGTACTGTTAACTGGAAGTTAAAGTAATAGTTAGTTTTAACTGAACTTGGTAAAATTGGCCGTAAATGTTACAATTAAATTAAATTTAAGTAAAAAACTTTGGGAAAAGTAAACTAAAATTTCTTTTTTAAAACTTCATAAGTATTTTTTCCCGAATTTCACCTTGACTGTCATAAAGCAAACAAAAAAAATTGGTATCTCGAAATTGAGGCAGGCATAGTTCATTTAAAAAAAATTAACGGAAAATTATAATCAATATTTCTGAGGCGATAAGGACAAAATGTTTAATGCTATTTTCTTTTGTTTTGTAGAAATTTACTTCTAGTCTAAAGTAGATATCACCAGGGAAACCATAAATATTCAATTGCATGTGTTTCCTTGTGCGACAAATGAAGGCAGAAACAATATATTTATCCGTTTTAAAACTGTTTTTAAATATTGGCATCGATTTGTTAGTGCATATTTTAGCATATTTTACCGCATGCAGCGTTTTTTTGCATATTTTAGTAAAGCAGCATTTTTTAAGCATATTTTGCCCTTTTGAGGCATATTTCGATACATGTTTAATTTTTTTAGATGTCTACAAGAGTTTTTGCAGATGGTTTTTCTGTTTTTAATATCTATCTGTTAGCCCATTGTTTTGCTTCAATTTCGTCATCAGCATTTAATTATACCCTCCACCACAATTAGTTGTGAAGAGGGTATACTGAGTTTGTCATTCCATGTGAAACTTTTTTGTTATACATCTCAGACCCCATAAAGTATACTCTGGCTCCTTGAATAATTCTACGTCGATTTAGCCATGTCCGTCTGTCTGTCCATCTATTGAAAACACGCTCACTTTCGAACAGCTAAAAAGAAATGAACTATCTAATCTATCCTAAGCAGTTTGCGATTTAAATCCAGCAAAATCGGTTCAGTAGGCCCAGAGCTATGAATCAAAATGTGGAACCACCACCTTTAAAAATTGATATTTTTGTTACAAAAAATAACATAAATGGTGGAACAAGGCACGGAATGAGATAAGATTTTGCAAAAATTCGTTTTATTCGACTGGAAATCAAACTGTAAAATTTCGTGAAGATCCGTCTATAATTTTCCCTAGGCCCATATAAACACTTCTCCCGGAAAACAGTTTAGTATGCCTAAAACCGTAAAAAATAATGCTTTCATAACAAAATTTGGTACGTCACAGTTTTTTAGGACTAGAAATAACACTGAGAAATTTCGTGAAAATCGGTCCATAATTTACCTTAGGCCCCATAAAACCCTACTACCGGAAAACAGTTTAGTACGCCTAAAACCGTAAAAAATAATGAAATTGTTTTTTTTTTCTCTAATTTACTTATTTAGGACTATCTAATATTCTTTTTTTATTTGGGCCTATTTTTTTCCTTAGGCTGCATTTTGTAGTAGCCGTTGTATTGTAAAAATTTTCGTAATTGATAATTAAAAATAAATAAAATAACTTTGTTTCTTGATGGAGAGTATTAAAGATTCGGCACAGCCGATTATAGTACTCTAACTTGTTTAACTCTAAAATTGTAAGACAAAGCAGGTTGTCATTAAAGATCAATGTTGTTTTTAACTTTCAAATATAACAAAATTAAGGAAAAAACAATGTGCGTAATACATGAAACATTTGGACCAATCTTTTAGTAAACCGATCGACTCAGAATCACTTTTTAAAATGATCTACTATGTCCATCCGTTTGACTGGCTGCCTAATCAAATTTGGTTGTTTAATTTTACTAACGATGAAGTCTATGTAAATGGTGAGAATCTGTCTATAATTTAACATATTCCCCATATAAACTTCTTTCCAAATAAGTCTCTTTGTGTCCTAAAAATATTTTACTGCAAAATAAATTTAATTTCGAATCGGTTCACATCTGCCCAAAGCTCCCATCCTGAATTAGTTTCCACTTCCTTTTAAATATTTAAGATTGTTTTTTTTAATTGCAAATGTTATTAAATTGTTGAATATTTTGTTTTTAAATGAAAAATGTTTGATTTTTTTTTGGGGCATATTGTTAACAATTTTCAGGGCATATTTTCAAGTTTTTACTGCATGTTTACTGCTCATAAAACGGGTTTTAAGCATACTTCTGGCTTACCTGTGGCCGTATTCTGTAATTCGCTAAAGCTAAATCTCTATCGCTAAAGATCTAAAAAGTTGATTTGGCGATTTTTGGCTACGAATGCAATACTGTAACGTGCATTGCTAAATTTGGCATTGCCATTCAAATTTAATTTGCCGCAATTTTAGCTTTTAATTTCATCGCTTAAAATTTTTAAGTTTTGTATTCTCTAAGGCATTTTAGCGATCGAGATTTAGCTTTAGCTAAGCGAATTACAGAATACGGCTGCTGGTCATAACTTATCTACTGTAAGAGGGTGTATTAAGTTGTAATTCCATAATTTTCAATGTCACAGACCGGATGTTAACTTACGTTATTTTTCCATGTGTACCTTTGAACGTGAAGAATATTAACTAGAATTTAGCTTAAGTCAACTTAAGCACTTTTTCCTTATTGTCACATAATTCCGATATACACTCCACTCTTTGAAATCACAATCCTGCCATTAATCTAATCAAAATGTTGGTATCTACATAAATAAAATGCAGCTTTAAGCCAAATTTTAATAACAGCCTAACTGCAAAATTTTATTGTAGTATCTCCATAACGAATCATATGAAATTAATTCGCCCTGCTATAAATCCTCTAAATCTTTTGTTATGAAGATAAAATTCAGCACATTCAAAGTGCAAGTCCTCCATATAGGCTATTTTATTTTGTAAGGAATTCGTATGATGAATCTGATACACTATTTTATTTTGTATGGTATTATTTTATTAAAATATTTGATCTCAAAAATATCAATTTGTAACATTACAAAAAAGTGGTTAATTCATAGTTTTGTTAATTCAGTGGCATATATTCATTATTTTCAATTTGGGTTATTAAAAACAAAATATTATGACAAATTAAGGTATACAGTACGTAAATCAAAAATAACTAGAAGTTCATTCGGCTTCTTTCTCTTCCTCTGCTTCATCTGGCTCATCTAAGAAATTTCGCTTCTTTCCACCTTGTAAGTTATAAAAAAATGCCAAGCGAGCCACGACGAATTACATTCTTCTAGCACAAATTTTGGAGATCATGCAGCTTTCGATGGTCGGAATGAAACTATTTCTCAAACAATAGTGTATATTATTATAAGATATTTTATGAGTTAAAGTTTTCATAAATTGAATTTTTTTTCTACAGATTAAAATGGAGTATAATGCGTATACAGTTTTATGCTTTTAACAATTTTGGAGTGGCAATTTCAAGTAAAATAGCGCATATGAGCTTACACACTTATTGAAGGAAAATTTTGAACAAGAAATTATACACTATTTTTTCCAACGACATTTTGACCCACTTTTTGGAAGTATAATTTGACGAAATTTTGACCAGACATTAAATCAATGATGGAGATTCTAAATATGCAATAAAAAAATAATAGCGTATGAGCACATACGCTATTATTATATTAAGGGGACGTGATATAAAATTTTTTTACAAATGTGGCTAACAAAATATCATCGGAGTAAAGATATTTTGTTTGCATCTTAAGCATACTATCACTACACGCATAGAAAGTAATCATGTTATGGCTATTAAATATCATTAAATGGTTGTAAGTAATTTAATTTGTTTTTAAAAGTTATCGTTATTTAGTTGTTACAAAAATGATTATTTTTCAGTCAACAATACACAAATTAATATTTGCGATAAACATTTAAATGTTTACAGAAACTATAATATTGCTAATATTTAATAAAAATAACAACAATATATTGTAACAATCAACAAAGTGTAGTTGCCGTAACAATGCCAACCATATTTTTTTCTCTGCGTGTGCCCATAGTAGTCGCTATGCGTAAGGCTCCAAAGTTCATGCTTACGTCCCACATTGACAACGGGTCATCTGTACTGTTTTTTAATTAATAAGCCTGATGCAAAAGACTTTACACTTAAAAAAATATTTACAGAGTTAAGTGTTAGATGCAAAAGCTCAAAACATCGTAGCTCTTTTATAAAATCTAGCATTAATTATGTTTATGTTGTTGTTGAACTCAACAAAAGAGCTGCGCCATTTTGCTTTTGCTCTTTCGCAACACCTTTTGCACTTACCACTGAACACGACTTAACTCTTCTATTATTTCTAAGAATATGCCAATGTGTAATTTTTTCTAAGATTTTTTCAACTTCTTTTGCTGTATCAATGTAAAGGATCACGTCTTTTATGCATTACCTGACATGCGTTATAAAATGTGGTCTATCTCAGATTTGTTCTTTATATTTAGTTTTAGTTTCTAAATATTTTCCATTTTCATTTGTTGTTTTCTTTTTCTGCTCTCTAACCAACTTTAACCGAAAAAAAGTGAAAATGAAAAATAAATGCGAAAATCTAAGTGTTTGTAATTGACACGTAAAAGATTAAATTAAGTTTTGACAGTTATTTTAAATAAATAGTTTGAGTTAAAAACGAAGCAAAAAAAAAAGGACATTGAAGTAATTGTTAAGACTAAGGGAATAAAAGGAAACTCGAAAAAAACACCGAGTAGAAAAACAATATAAATCGTTGAAACTTAAGACTTGTCAAATATGAAAACTTTTCCAATAGAAAAGGTCATTCTTGAAAAGAGGCAAGAACTTATAAAAGTGGAAAATTTCGAAGGTTTTAGAAAATAACACAAACATAACAAGTATGGAAATAATATTTAAGCGAACAGCAGTTTCTTTTTTAATAATCTTTTAAGAATACAAGTAAAAGTGGTTTGCGGAAACTTATATGCCCTTTAAAAGGTCAATGGATCCCTAGTTAATATGGGCATTTCCAGCGAGAAGATTCTTATAAAGTTTTACATGTATTATTTCCTTTTTCTATTTTAGCATAAAACGCATCTAGTTCAACATCTAGTAACAATAATGGGAAACATTTGACGACATGGGCCTAAAAGAAGAGCTTCTTTGCTTGCTAGCGTTAAGTTACAAAAAGTAGACTTTTCGCTGGACATGCCCATATGTCAAAATCCTTATATCGGAAGCATTTTTGTTTAAGCGCTTTGTGATGTAATATGCCGAGTTTGCTAGTTTTAAAGCCAAAAAATCGCATACACAGAGAATACTTGAGCTTAATTTAATTAATCTTAATTGTTTTATATGGATCCTAACGCATAAGGTCCTTTATTCGAGAGTAAACTAGTAAGGAACGAAGTAATGTAATAAATCGATTTTAACATATTTTATTTTTCGAATTTATTCTATGAGCTAAATTTCAGTTATGTATTTTATAAAGCTTTTTTGTAATAGTCATATTCCTTCAATTTTTCAGAAATTACTTTATACACTATCAGACTATTATATTGTATTTTCTTGTTACATTTTACCTTAGCTTTCCGTTGAAAAGCAATGAGGTATATTGTATGTACAGAAAAATATTTTACAATTATTAGACACCAGCAGAATGTAATGCATTTTCTGGCCCGCTACGGCCAGCTACGGTCAGCATTCTTTGTGTCACACCGGATAGTGATACTTTATAAATTGAATGTATTTAACTCAACAATTTTAACAAATAGAAACTGGGAATTATTTCCTTCCGAAGGTTACTTTATATAACATTTAACATATTTTATTTTTCGAATTTATTCTATGAGCTAAACAATTTTTACCAAAGACAAGATATAATAGCAAGATATTTTAACAGGATCTTTATGAATATTAGATGTAAATTTTTTCCAAAATGTGAAAAAACAAAAATTTTGATTTAATACGCTCTTTATGGTCGAATGCGATATGGTTTCAACTAGGGTGATCGATTATTCGACTTTTTTCAATATCCGGTTTTCGAATATTCCGAATAGTTGCTATTTTAAAAAAACCGGTTTTCGGTTAGACATTTTAAAAATACCCGGTTAAACGGTTTTAATTCGAATACATAAAAATACAAAAATCAAATTTGTTTTTGTAATAAAAAGAAAATAAGAATGAAAACAAAACAATTCACGAAGGTATGGAACCAAAAAACTCCATAGATATGACTTAAGGTATGTTCAGACCACAAATATTTGACGATAAAATCAAAAAAAACCTGACCAGTCAATGAGTTTTAATCTGTTGCTGGTTAAGCATGTCTATATGAAGCAGTAAACTTCAGCCATATTTTTGAAAAGTGGCAAACAAAACCTCTTATCCAGGATTATATATTTCATTTTTTTTTTGTTTCAGGATTAAAGACAAGAAAACATGCTTTTTGTATGAAATATCTTTCAATTCGTCGATCACACAATTTAAACCCTTCCAAGACATTTTTGATTCCTTCAATTTTGTTTTAAGTTCTTGGTGTTTTAATAAATAAAACTGATAAATTTTCCCATAACGTTGATTCCGCCGGTATGTTTTTGTTTTAAGCATGAAGATATGCTAGAACTACTTAAGAGTTTTTCAGTCATTATTTTTATTAAAGTATTTTTTGTAATGTATTATTTGCAGTCTCTTAAAAACTACTTGCAACAGAGTCAAGTTTTACTTGGCGTATATTTATGTCAAGCTTGTAGACTAATTTAAAGTTATTAACAAATCGTGACGTTAAAGAACCTTTGCAACTTATCATTTTAGGGCCGTTTAAGCACAATTTTCTTTTAAGTCAGTTTAAGCTGAACTTTTTTTGTAGTACTTTAAATTGTTTTTGGTTTTTGTTACAAGAACACACACTTATACAGGCGATTTGTATTTACATTGCTCGTAATGTTTTTTTGACTTTTGTTTCATTTTGTTTTGACATTTTTTATAAAAACTTTAAGTTTGCCAAATATTCAATTAGAAAAATACTTAAATTACGGGTTCATTTATAACAAAAGTAAGGAAAACGTATATAAATTACACACTACTTAAATAACCGGTTTATTCGATATTCAAAAAATGGACATTTTGAAATATTCGACTTGGGCAAAACTAAAATAACCGGTTAAAACCGGTCGAATACTATTCGATCGATCACCCTAGTTTCAACCTCTAAAGAAATATTTTTTTCCATTTGCTCTCCCCTTAATAAATAAAAAAAAAAAATCAAACAGAACTCCACAAATATCTACCTATTTGGCTTTCTTTATTATATTTATCCTTCCTTGTAAGATTTTCTCCTAGAAAAAGAAAAATCACATTTCATTTATAAACTGTATTAAAATTAATTTAACGCTTACTTAATTTTTATTGATTACACTTAAATATTCATACACTTATGTTGGTGAACGCACTTTCATCTACACATCAACACTTTTTACATTTATGTATACATACGCATTGATATTTACAGTAAAATGCTTGCTACAACAACGATAATAAAAGTTGTAACTCACACATAAATATCACAACAGGATGTCCACCTACATAAACATCAATAAAAAAAAAAACAATCACAACAACTTTTACAAGGACATTTACTGTTAGACATTAAGTCGCCTTTAGTGTAGTAAATTTAAGGAAAAATATACAATTTTATTTGCCTTAAAAGGTTCTTAAGTTAACTATTTAATTAAATATTTCAGTCGTACGCAAGAAAAGTGGAAAGTTTTTTGAATAAATAAGTGACTGGAACCTTGAAAAACTATAGAAGGAGTTTTGTCTTTTAGAGCTTGTGTGAAATTTACTTTTATTCTCGAAACTCGTTATTTTTATATGAATTGTGTTTTGTCCTTTAGGGACTGGTAGTAAACAAAATTTCAATACTTGTGCAAACTCGAAGACTCGTGCTCCGTGCTTGCTTTCACAGCTGGAAGTGAAGTTATATGAGTTTTTACCCACCTTTAATTGTTTAAATCGGGTAGCCAGATATTTCTTATTATCGTAAATAAAAATTTATTGTATTAAATAGTTTTCAAGGCGAACTCATAACAGGTGACCTTATAGACGCTCAGTTAGGCGAACGTTGCTGTACCGCACCGTACTGTAAGCACGTTGGTGCACTTATGGAACATTTAAAAACGTGTTATATGCTTTCCCATACATAAACAAAAAGCAATAGTATACATAAAACAATACACACAGTGATGGGAATCAAAGATGTTTAAATTGTGAGCGCTGTGCAGAAAAAGTACCAAGAAATATAATATAATTGAAAATAGTATTTTGTGTATGTAAAAATTTAATAATTTTCCTGAAGGAAACCTGGGTGACTCTTGGAATGTGTAACAGCCGTGCCTTAACAAGAGTGGAAGGCGGAACGTTTTCTTTCGCTTAGCTTTTACGCTGATATGCCGTTCTTGTTGTACTGTCTTACCTTTTAAAGAATCAATTCAATTCAATTCAATTCAATAACTTTCTTGTTTAATTAAACCCACAAGTTATAAATAAAAACGCTAGATTGCTAAATTGCCATTATTAGTTAACAATAGCGGCCAACTTCACTATAAAACGAGCTGTCAAAATCGGTTTTTCCAATTGCAAAGCGTTGACGCCGCTCTATTTAGGTATGCTTCATACAAATTTTTTTTGAATGACACATTTTGAAAACTAGAAAACGCGTACGGCTTTTGTTAAGGTACGTCTGAAATATGCAAAGAAAAATTATTATTTTCAGACTACAAGAACAACAATGTTACACTTTGTTTATCGTCGAATGAATCTTTTACGTATACAGTCGTATTTCAACAATTATACGGCGAACATTTACCGAATTGTAAAATAATAGATACATGAGTCTCATACGATTATTGACATGAAGGACTCGTTAGATAATCTTTAGCCATATCTTAAACGATTCACACAACGATTGAATAAACGACTTTCGCTGTGCTATGGAAGAATCGCAATCATGTTATAGTTTTTCCCGTGTGAGGAATCTTCTACGATAAAAAAAATGCGGTCATCGACGATCAAAGACGCTCTTCATGAGACTCCCAGTAGCTCTTACACGATTGAAAATGCTAGCTAGATTGAAATTAATTATGTTTTTGTATGATTGTTTTTTTTTTTTATAAAAATTGAACAATAATTAAAAAAAAAAAAAATTTTAAGTTATCCGATTTTTTTTGACGATTTTTCGAAACATAAAAGACGATTTTTTTATTTTTTCTCTGGATATTGACGATTTTCTCAAAAATGTATCTGGCAGCCCTGTTGCAAACACACATGTATAAACGACGGTTGTGCTCTATCCCAGCGGGAAAAAGAAGGGGTACGAATGCCTTCTAGAAGGCCTCTGTACTCCTTCTTTTGGATATACAAGGCCTGCTCGCTCCATTCCATACTCATATCTTTTTTACACACGTTGCCATTGCGCAGAAGGCTTCTTTAGCAGGTACATAAGAATGGCAATGGGATCAAAAAAATAATTGCTTTGCTTTTGCTTGTGCAAAAAAAAAACAATGCAAAAAATGTTACTCCTTCTCTACTTCCTTCTCATAGAAGCGAGTGTGGAAGGCGTATCTTATATTTTACACCAAAGAGCCGAGGCCTTCTATGAGGCATACTTTAGCAGTTAGATAAGAATAGAAATTGAATCAAAACAATTTTTAAGCAGGCCTTTTAAATGGCCTGAAGTAAGAAGGTCTTCTGAGTTTTACCGCTGGGATGTTGCTCTCCCAATGTGTTTGTTTTCAGTTTGCACTTGCAAGCACACATGCACGCAAAGAAAAAACATGGTTGTGGTAAACTTATTCTAAGAGCAACATATTATGATAAGATTCATGATTGTAGTCACCATATTACGATTGTTATTAAATCATATTATGACCAAATATGTTCGTTATATTACATCATAATATTTTTCCCTTAATCATATTGTTATCCTGTTAATCATAAAACGTTAAGAAGTTATAATATTACTGTCATGGTAATCATAATAAGATAAGAAGTAATCATATTATTGTCATGGCAATCATAATAAGTTTAAAAGTAATCATATTATTGTCATGACAATCATAATAAGCTTAGAAGTAATCATATTATTGTCATGGCAATCATAATAAGTTTAGAAGTAATCATATTATTGTCATGGCAATCATAATAAGTTTAGAAGTAATCATATTATGATGCAAAGTGATATGAACTGTTATACATAAATTTTTTACATCATAATATGATACAACTTTAAACATAATATTTTTATTGGAAAAAAATACTTATGATAAAATAAAAAACATAATATAGTAACTGTAATCTTTTTGTCGTAGGTCGCAATTATTTATAAATTATTTTATGGAGTTTTCATTATTTTTCTCTGAAAATAACACAAAACTTACCAGTAATGGTTAATATTTTGCACCAATATTTCACAAATTTTTCCACCACTTTAAGATTATTAAAATTTTTTAGCAAAGATATTTTATTTTGTGACACTACAACCCTTTTTTAATGTTTTTTCTTTATTTTGTTTTTAATTTCTTGTTTCTTTCAATGGTTATTTTGTTATTTCTTTTTTAATATTTTTCTTTATTTTTTTTTAATTTCTTGTTTGTTTTAATGGTTATTTTTTTATTATTTAGCCACTCACTAACAAATAATTCGATATGTTTATGTAAAACACGACACAACTGATACAAAATTATTTTACAAATGGCGATACCAAAATATTATTAGAGTAACGATATTTTGATTGCATCTTAAACTTATTATTATAAATGTATATAAAGTTATCATGTTATGGCTAATAAATATCATGTTATGGCTGTGAGTAATATAATATGTTTTGAAAGTTATCATAATTTAGTTGTTAGAAAAATAATTATTTTTCGGTCAACAATACTCAAATTTATAATTGCGATAAACATTAATATGTTTACAGTAACTATAATATTGCTGATATTTAATAAAAATAACAATTATTTGTGTACAACAACAATATATTGTTACAATAAACACAGTGTGGTTGCCGTAACCATGCCCAACAATATTTTTTCTCTGTGTGTGTATAAACGTATTAGGACAAGGTTACCGTTAGACATTTTGAAAAATAAAGTCGCGCAAAATGTCGTTTAAGAAAATAAAAGTCGGAAATCTTTTTTAATGACTTTTAACGAAGATCTGTGTTTTTTATTTTTTACTTTGATAACATATCATGAAAATCTTAAAAATTAAATACGGGGATATGTACAATATATTTTTTTTCAAAATTTTTGGAATTAAAATGTTTGAAAAGCGTTTTAAATTATCTTGCCTCTTGCATTTTGCCGTTATCTTAATCGATTAGGCCCAATTTTTATTTTATGGATTGTTAGCTATTTTCGGAAACTAAAATTTAATTCATTCCCTTTTTTTCAATTATAATTTATTTATTTATTTGTGTATGTTCCCAAATGTACATTTTTATTGTATAACGCACAGGTTCTATCGAAAGTAAGAAGGCCAGTTGGTAGTAAGCTAGTGTATCACCTCTGGGGTTGCGGGTTCGATTCCCGCCAGGGATTTTGGTTTCTTTCCTGCAGACAGCGTAGAGCTTCGCGGGATTAGCTTATGGAATAGAAAAAAAAATACAAATTCGGCGACCGGCCGATCCTAGCAGAGTTGAATGAGTTACACAATTTAATAAAAGTTACATATTACGTTAAGTAAATTCGCCTTTAAAAAATCTTAACTTCATATAAAAAAAAATTTGAATTTATGTTCCACATGTTTTAAAATCCACATTTGAGAATAACGTTTGAAAGCAAGTTGAAAATAAATGCATTTCTTAATTTGAAAATAATGTCCCCTTTTTGTTGAGAGTGCTATGATTTCCCAATTGTTATCAAACGTTTGTCGTTTGAGAAAAGATTTGATTTTGAATTGAAACTAAAAATGTTTGTTGGGATATAACGATCACACATATCCCAAACTCACATTAAAGATATAAAGAATGTGTATATATTATTGTAGCTTAATGGAAAAAATATGTTTCTAATTAACCAATTTCAAAAAAGAAACTAGTGTAGCAAAATCTACAATAAACATTGATTATAAAACACATGATATCAATGTAATTTAGCATGTTGAACATAAAACATAAAATAACAAATACGAATAAATATAACACAAACAAACATATGGTACACAAATATAAAAACATACATACATAAGTTTAAAAAGTATAATAAATACAACAACAACAATAATAAAAAAACATGTTTTTATAAACATTTAAACAGTGACAAAGCACATTGTTTGGTAACATCCTTTTTTCAAAGTTATTTTTCCGTTTTTTCTATATATTTTTTTTTTTTAACATATAAATTTAAAAAAATGAACAAAACACAAGTGTATGAGAATGTTTTATCTGTAGAGAAGCAAACAATATGTCATTTCTGACATTTAGATTTTTCAGTTTGCCACCATTGCGTTAGTTTTTGTTATTTTCTATATTTCTAAACACATGTACTTATTTGCTGCTACCACTACTACTACTTTTGTCATAATGACAATAAAAACAAACTACAACATATTAAATTCCTTACAAGTACAAACATTTAATCCTTTCAGTCTTTTTGTTATTATTTGATGAATGTATATCAATTAACCCTTTAGGAAGGGCTAATAAAAATATTGAATATTCTACCGGAAGTTTTTTTTAAAGGAAAAAATACAATAGAAACGAAATACTACTACAGCATGTTTAATTCCTGTCAAGAGTTAATATTTAATCCTTTCAGTCTTTTTGTTATTATTTGATATATGTATTTCAATTAACCCTTAGGGAGGATAACAAAAATATTGTATTAATAACAAAAATTATTTCTAAAGAGAAATGTTTATAGGTCACAAGCGATTTCACCCGAAGTTTTTTCTAAAAGTCATATCTAAAATGCCAGGAAATGATAAATGTCAAAATATTAAACGCACAACACCCCCCCCCCCCCTCTTCCTCTGCCATTACAATACGAACTAACTACTATTACAGCATGTTTAATTCCTTGCAAGAGCTAACATTAAAATCTTTTAGTCTTTTGTTAATATTTGATTTATGTATTTCAATTAACCCTTAAGGAAGTGATAATAACAATATTGTATTAGTGAAAAAAAAGTTAAAGTTAAATAAAATCAATTTCATGAGTAGTTGTTTCAGGAAATGGTATAATCTGTCCTTCTCCCTAAAATAGACATCAGCCGACCCTTAAAAGATTAAACAATTTAAACTTTGTTTTTTATTTTCTCAACTCTTCACATTCCAAATGCATTTGTATTTGTGAGTGAGTGCGTGAGAGTGAATCAAAAAAAACTGTCGGTGAAATTCATGTCTGTGTGCTCACGAGTTTTTGTTTATTTTTTTTTTTTTATTGTACCGTTATTATTGCAATAGATTTGTTGTCATTGTTGCTGTTTGTTATTGTATTTTTGTTTTGACTGCTGTCAATTACATATCATTTTCTGCTTTGTCTTTATTTTCCCTTTTTTTTTGGCGTTTTCCGGTTTTTGTTTTGTATTATTGAACTGTCACTTCTGTGCTGCTTTATTAGTTTTTCTGCTTTCTTTTTCCTGCTGTAAGAGTTTTTCCTAGAACAACATTAAAGTTTGTGAGGGAACTTGTACATATTTGTTGTGTCTTAATTTCATGCTTGAATACGAAATAATATGGTTCATAAATTATTGGAAAATAAATAAAACGAAAACTAACAGCCTGCAAAGGTTTATTTTATGGTTTGAATTTTTTGAGGGGAAAATAATAAAACATTAAGCATAGAAAAATATGTATTTGCCTTATTTGGCAAAGTTTTGAACAAAAATTTAAGAAAAATTGAATAAATAAAACTTTTTAAAAGAACTATCCTTTAAAACAGAAATAGAGAACAAATCAATATTCAGTACTAAATAAGAACTAATCAAGAACTGAACTAAGACCTGAAACTGAACAGAACATAAATAATCCAAAGATGTGCCAGATCTAAATTATTAACTGGTTTAGAACATTTACTTCAACGTCCCACAGTGTCGTCCTTTTTATAACGAGCACAGATGCGACGACTGCTTCCCATTTTTTCTGAAACCAAAATATTGTATAAAGGACAGAAAACTTGAAATTTTTTCATTCAATAAAGTGTTTTATTAAGCTGCATGAGAACTTAAAATAATAACACAAGACAGAAAAATTCTGAGAATGAAATTTTTTTGGATAATCTGGCAGATAAAATTCAGGGCATTTATATTTAAGGTATGAATTCCGGCAACAAGTTACGTGGGCCATGATCAGTCTAATTTTTTAATACTTTTTTAAAACAATTTGGCCTCTAATTCTTCAAAAGATGCTGGCTTATCCGCATACATATCCAGGGGCGTTAAGTCCCACGCATGTGGGTGCCAGTGAACAGGGCCACTTCCGAAAATAAAGTTCTCTCCAAATTGATTTTGTAATAAATTGATTGTTAAGCGTGCTGTATGGCAAGTTGCGCCCTCTTGTTTGAACAAAATGTGCTTGATGTTTAGCTGATTTATTTATGGAAACAAAAATTTTGTCAGCAGGGCATGATAGCGCTCGCTATTCACGGCAGATCCTTGCTCATTTCGAAAGGGCGTGTAAACCGCGTCCAAGCAGTAAATTTTAATGGATGTAATTGAACCAGAAATGAGCATCGTAAAATAGTCGAAGTGTTTAATAAACATCGCCAACAGACTTATTTTATTAAATATTAATTTCCACAATTCAAAAGCGCTGTTCTAACGTTTAGTTTTTTATAATGACTTGCCAAAACCTGCACTTGAAGTTAAATACGAGCCTGGAACTGAACTTAAACCTGATTAGATTATGCACAAGTTTTGGTTTTATAGATAAAACCAATCATTAAAACCAGGGTTTAAAAAACTGCAGTCGAACCCAAAAACTGTCCAACAAAAATTTTAAATTAAAATTTGTGTACAACTTTTCTTTTTTCGGGTTGGTTTGCCAGCAACTGTTTCCATTTAATGCATCAGAATTAAAAACAATAGTTTTTCTTTGGCCAATTACAAATGAAGAAGTGGAAGTAATGGCAGCTTTTCTACTTTGACTGCCGTTTTTTAAACGCTAATTAAAGCCTGGTTTAACCATACAAATAAATTTTATTGAAATCATCTTAAACCCTTTTTTGATTTGGATTTAAGTAGATTTAATGGAATTTACCCATGCGTTCGTTGTACTAAGTAAAGTGCTACCAAGTGATAAGGATTAAAAACAGCTGATTATGTTTAATCCCAGATGGCATTTTATATCATAATCGAATCTTTAAAGAAACAGCCGCATATGAGCTCATTGTTCGATTATAAATTATACTCTTGTTGGAAGAATATAATACACTACCGAGGCATCAACTCATATATTTCAAATAATTTTTTTTCTCCGATAAAAGCAAAACCTTTATGCCTTTTGATTATTTGAACCAACTTTATTTTGAACCAAGCAAAACTTATCGGGTTATTAGACAAACTGTGCCTAAAAAATCCTTTGTTAATAAAACTTGTAATGTGAACGCAAAATCAGCTGTTAATTGCTTTAATGTTAACCCCAGGTTTTAACTTTAAACGAGAACTAGAACCCAAACCAAAATCTTAACTTAACCCTTAATTAGAACCCAAACTAGAATCGGAACTGTAACTTGAACAAGAGTCTGAAGTAAAACCTGATAAAACCCTATGCTATAGTTTATCCTAAGATTAAGCTTGAAATGGAAGCTGAATCACAACCTGTAGAAGCATATAAACAACAACCTGAACTAGGATCTAAAGAAATGCCTGGACTAAAATTTTACCTCAACTATTAACATACCAAGCTTATACTTATCAGTGCACCTGATCTAAACGGCTAACTAAATCTTAACTAGAAATAAACTACAACAATACGAAAAGCAGCTACACCCTTAAATAAAGGCTAAGCTTACCAAACCAATTTTATAAACTGAACTACAACTAAAATAAAACTGAACTTATCTGGCAAATACTCTATTATTTATTTTTCAAAACATTAATAATATCCACTAGCACAATTAAATAATAAGTCATGTTCACATATGTTTTATTCTTTGTACTGTTCATTCTTAAGCATTTTTCCAACAGAGAAAAACGTAGATTTACATTTTTCTCAATTTCCATTATTTTCTCGTTCAAAAGCAAATTATAAAAAGTGCAACATTGTTGCTTGTGTAAAGTCTTTATGGTACATTCTTTAAACGACTGTAGTTTCTGTTTCTGGCTTGTGTTTCGTTTTCTTTTGTTATCGCAACAAGTAACAGCATTAAAAATTTTGCACACAGAACAATGAAATTTGCTGGTGGTGAAAAGGAATGTATAACACAACATACTCAAGCAATAACAAACAAAGTGAAATTGCAACAGAAGAAGGCTCACCATATAATTTACTATATATATTATTATGTAACAATAACCCTGGCATTCAAATATTTCAACACTTTTACTTATGTGTTTGTATGTGTTTTAAAAATTTACAAAATTTTTAAATATTTTATGTGCACCAGCAGCAACAATTACCAGGAATACTTTACAACTACTACTTGAATACTACCACACATTCATGAGAGGAGTATTAATGCAATTTTTTTTTTCTGCGAGCAATTGCTACAAGTTTATTTACTTATATACATACATACATATGTATATAAAGATCTATACAGCCTTGGTTGAGAATTTTTGGCTTTTGGGCTAAAAGTGTGGTGAAAAATACCGAAAGGGAACACTTGGCTGACTTAATTGTATTCATATGTTTTATGATAAAGTAAAACCAGAGTAAAAAAGGACATAAATTTTGAATTTTAATATTAGTTTGTTACATTGTTTGCAAGGAGGTTTCGTGTTTATATCACAGTTTAAGTTCAGTTATAGTTCCGTTCCGTTCAGTTTTTCAGTGGATTAAACAAAATTTAATATCTCCTTTAATAGCAGTATCAATAGATTTATTTAAATTAATATGGATTAAGAACAATTTTGATTTTAGTTGAACTGTTAATTTGTTTTTTTTAATTTCTTGATATTCTTTAATGAGGCTTGAGTTCATCAAATTTAATTTAATTATTTTCACTGAAGAGGGAATTTTTTTTTACAACTTGGAATTTCTATTAAAATTTATTGATAATTAGAATTGTGGTTATTTTGTTGAACTATTTATGGTTTTTAATTCAAATTTTTAATATTTTAGTCAGGGTTAAGTTCATAAAATTTAATTTTCATTAAATTATTTTTATGAAGAAAGGAATTTTACAACATGAAAATTAATTAAAATTGTTATTGATAATCATTCATTCTTGACTGACCTGAGATTCGAACCCAGGCGGCTGGTTACCATAACATGTTTCGATCGCAACCACTCGATCTCCTCAGATGGATTTGCCGTCTTACTAAGCTAAGGCACGCGCTCTATGTGTACATTTGTCCTTCAAATTGTGCTGAAAAAGGTCAACAAGAAAAAGAAAGACAAAATTAAAAAAGCAAAAAAATGTACTTTGGACTTCAAGAAGAATTCTTGACATAAGTACGGAAAAACAGAAGTTAGGAAAAACATGTAAAAATCAATTTAAATGGATAATCGTTCAAAAAAGCACAGTTCGATCTTCCAAAAGGTTAAAATACAATTTGGTTTAAGGATTGATGTGTGACTATTGACGTCAGCAGTCGTCGATGGCACTCGCAGCCACGGCAAATCCATCTGAGGAGATCGAGTGGTTGCGATCGAAACATGTCATGGTAACCAGCCGCCTGGGTTCGAATCTCAGGTCAGTCAAGAATGAATGAATATCAATAACAATTTTAATTAATTTTAATGGTGTATAATTCCTTCTTCATAAAAATAATTTGATGAAAATTAAATTTGATGAACTTTAGCCTGATTAAAATATTAAAAATTTATTGATAATTTTTCTTGGCTGAGCTGGGATTTGAACCCGGGTTGATTTTTACATGTTTCAAGAATCAGAAAATCTTTGAGTTCTACCCACTGCACCACTGCGGTGTCCGCCAGCCAACAGTCAAATATTAATCTTTTAAACAGTAGTACTGGTGGTTCGAAATTTGCTGTTATTATCATTTAAATTTCAAATTACAATATGGACTTTTAATTTATACATTCAAATATTTTTAAATTAATGAAAAAATTTAAATTTTGTTACTTCATATTTTCAATGAAATATATCATAAAATCAACGAAAACAAAATAAAGTTCTCTAACTACAAAATAGTTAAAACTCGAACTGGAGCTTCCTAGAACTGTTGCAAAAACGAATTTTTAACTAAATTTTTGGCAATAGACATACAAATTTGTGGAATAATAGTTAATTTTAAGGTTTTAATATATCAATGAAAAAAAAAATTCATTTCGATAACGAAATAGTGATTTTAACTAAATGCTAGAGCAATAGGCTTAATATTTTTCCTTGAATTGTAAATTTAAATACACAAAATTTTTCATAGAAGAACATACCAGTAAAATGGAAAAAAATACTAATGAAGGCCGTCGCAGTCTGGAAAACCAAGTAAATGCAATTTACTTAAATGTTAACATATTAAAGTAGAATAACTCTTGATGTAACTGTAATACAAAACTGAAATAAAATTTATATAACGAGTCATTACCGCAAAAATTTTTAATTAATTACTTTATTGGCAACATTTGCATCATATCCTATAAACTTTTTGGACGGAAATGATTCGATAACTTGCTGTTTTGTTACAGGGATGGAAAAAAACCAAATAAAATTCACAACAATTCAAAACACACATTGAAAAATGGCTGATATAAATAACCATAAAATCATTAAACTAACAAAAGAATAAAAGTCATATAAATTACGAAATAAAATAAATTAATTAAATGAATTTATGTCATTGAACAAATTTAAAATTTCATTGAAATAGGAACAACCTTTTCATTAAAATAATATAAACATTTCTTTAAACGTTTGGCTCTTGTGATGAAAAGTAGTATTAGTCTTTAAATAATTTCTTGCATTAGGTTAATGCAAAAATTTCATCGATTTTATGAAACACTTCCTTAACTTAAGCGTTACATGGGTTAACTTTTGCAATTTGTAATTTTGTATTTTTTTATTGGATTTATGTCAAAGTTCATTGGATCTCTGAAGAAATTTCTTTCAGTGTAGTTTTGTTCCAGCTGTAGTTCAGATTTTTTCCATATCTAATAAAAGTTCAAAATCTTTTTATTCAATTTTTAGTTTAAGTTCAGTTTTCTATTCTAACTGAAGTAAAGCTTATGGCTTAGATTCTTACTTAAGTTCTAGCTCAAGTTCTACATAAAAAGGTCAGCTCTCGCACATCAAAAAAATCATACAAAAACTTTAACAAAATAAAAACTCTAAGTAATTTTTGTTTTTTTCCTAAATTAAAATTAACAACAGCTGTTGCACCCATATAGTCCTAACGAAATAACATGACATTTATAATTAAAATAATCATATTTTTGCTACAATAAAATGGGGTCATACATTTAGTGAAACTCATAGTAAAACTTTATTAAGAATTTAAATTAACAACTGCATCTTTGAATTATATCAAAAAAAAATAGGGGCAAACAAAAAGCAAAAGAAATATGAAATGAATTAAGCGAAAGGGTTAATATGACAGGAAATATACAAAAAAAAAATAAAATTAAAAATACACCTACAAAATCATACCCATATACCAGCATGTGTCGCACCAGCAGTTTATTGTTGTTCGTAATAAATTAAACTTGTAAACAAAAGTAAGAAAATAAAAAATATAAGAAAATAAAAGAAAATAAAAGGTTTCAACAACGATAATGATGAATATTAAATGCTACAAAAAGAATAAAAACACATGCATACATTTGCAATTAAACACTTTTCTTTTGTAAATGTCAGTGCTCTAAAGAAATATTCTCTCACACATACTCTTGCAGAGAGTTGTACTCATTATTTCGTTTTATTAATTTTAATGTATTTCATTGTACATACTGCCTTTATCCACACGAATGTTTAAGGTCGTATAAGTAATTTATGTACTCGTATATTTTAATACGTATACACTACAGGTTGAATACAACAGAATGGTGTTCAGCCAAAAGAAAAGTATTTTCTTAAGATAAATTTTAAGTGAAAGTTTAGCTTATAAATGACTGAACTTCTTTAGAAAAAAATCAATTGTTCAACTAAGACTTTAATTAAGTTAAGCTTTTTTGGAAAATGAGTGAATTTTGTTATAACTTAAAAGTATATATAAGAAGCCTCGGTTTTTGATAACCGTATCCGACCAAATTTGGTGCACTTATATTTATAAAGCAAAAATAAAAATAATTACCAGGTAGAATGTTAAGAAATTTATATATACTAATTTAACAGTTTTCTTCTATTCGAATAAAAAATCTGCCAAAATCGGACATTAAAGGGGAAAAATTAACGTCCATATTTTTATAACTCATATGGCTTGATCAGCGTTTAAAAAACTGCAGTCAAAGTAGAAATACTGAAATTTCTTTCACTTCTTCATTTGTCGTTGGCGAAAAAAATGGTTGCTTTTACTTCTTTATTTATTTATTTATTTAATTTAAGTCTATGGACAAATTCCTTACAGACTATCTTAATGTATTAACATAATAATTTATTTTTTTCAAGCAAAGAAAGAACAATTAGTATAAACATTATTGATTTAAATATAATATGATATTGCTTTTTATGATATTTATGTTCAGAGAATAGTCGATAAAGTTATACATTTCATTGAAACAGCTGCATAATTTTCTTATTGGATCTGACATCGCAAAGTTTGTTCGGCATGTCCTGACATATAGAGGGTTGAAAAAACGAAGTGAACGTTGAGGAATATTAAAAGTAACGTTACTCAATAAAAATTCGGAATGTGTACTACCATTTATAAGATTCATTAAATGTAAACAGTCGCTGTCAAACCAAATGAGAAAAGTTGTACACACTTATAAAATTATTACAGTTACTGATTGTGGGTTATTAAATTCGTTTTCCGTACTGCTAAAATTGAATAAAAATGTAGTTATTTTACGAATATTTTTATTTTTCAACATTTGTGTTTGTTATTCAAACAACTAACTACCAAAAAATAATGTTTTTCCGTATTTATTTTGCTATGTAGTTTGATTTTTTTCGGTTAAAATATATTTTTTAAAAGTAAAAACTATTCAATTTTACGAAATATGCTGTTTAATAAATAAAACAATAAAAAATGAATGTAAAAATCATTTGTTTTAAATGAAATGTAAATGATCCGTTTTTTAAATGAATTTTAAGTTGTTTTAAATTAATTTTCGTTTGAATTTAACTACATAATTTTTTGAGTGCATACATTTTCCTTTGTTGTTCGACAGTTTTTGGTTTCGACTGCAGTTTTTTAAGCCCTGGGCTTGATAATTATACCTACACCACAATAGCGGAGAGGATATTATGCGTTTGTGGTAATGTTTGTAACACCTTAAAATATTGGTCCTATACCCAACATAAAGTATTACGATCGGTTCAGAATCAGTTTCTGAGACAAATATTACTCCTGAAAATAGCTTTTTATGCCATAACTTCCTTATAAATATTGATATTGACATAAAAATTGGCGACAATAATTTTTACGATAGCTTCTTTGTCATGACAAAATGCTGTCCGTTTACGTCCTACATAAACCCCCATTTGAAAATCTCATATAGATGAAGATATATAAATAATATGTTTTTTCCTATGCTAATACCGCGAAGCTCTACGCTTGTCTGCAGGATACCATAGTCTCTGGCGGAAAAAGAACCCGCAACCCCAGCACTGGTAGACTGGCTCACTACCAGCTAGCCTACATCTTGAAGACAAGTTTTAAAGCTTTGCTGGCCTTCTATTAGAAAATTTAATCTTAACTGAACTGATTAAAAAAAAACAAATTTTTAGGAAATCAAAATACTATCTAGACAATTTAAAATCAGTTCAAATAAATTTCAAATATCGACCATGAAAATGATATTTGGAAAAAGTTTTAAAAAAAGAGAACCGAAATTTGTAAAAATTACAAACTTCCTCAGCTGCATTTGTTGTAATATTTTTTTCTTTTTTAAGGATTTTTTATGTGTTTAAGGCAATTGAAAGATGTTTAAAACCATAACGACTAATATAATATAATATAATCAAAAAGCCAATATTGTGTGGGCACAAAGACTCTATTCCGGAAAGTAGTTTGTGTAGGCGGGGGACGATGTGAAATTATAAACCGATTCTCTCCATTTTCAATAGGCACCGACCTAATGACAATTGAAGTGTATTTACCAAACTTGATTAAATTATTTTTTAAATTTGTTTAGATAATACACTTTCTTTTCATTTTTCATAGTAATACGAATATTCCCAAAGAACTGTTTTCTCAGGAAAAATTCTTTTCGCAAGAAAAAATCCTCCAATTTAAATTCCGGAGGAACAGTGGCATTACCGAAGTTAGTTTGCTTATTTTCATTGAATTTATTTTGTGGTTGTGCTTGTTAAAAGAAAAATAATTTAATTAAAAATAAATAAATTAAAAAGAATATCAGAGTCTTGCTAGTTCTTTGTTAAAAATGTATTTTCTGACAGTCTTATCGGTAATACCAACTGGCTTTACCGGCCCGAATTCGACATTAGATTTTATTACTCCTGTGTACTTTTTTTGGTTTTGTGCTGCAGTTTTTTGCCGTACTTCCTTTTTTTTTGGTTTGATCAATTTCATTTTAGCAAACATTTTTCCACTCCGTAACACAATTATTTGGTGGCCACATCTACTTAAGCTCGTTTTCACTATCCTTACTAAAGGATAATTTACAGTCTATTTGGATAAAATAATAATAATTTTTTCAAAATTTTCTAAAACAATAACAACTTATAATGACAGGGTTGTATTTTCCTCAAACTACGTAAGACTTGCGTGACAGTGTAAATTAGCCTTTATTGTTGTTTATAAACTACCTACTGTTTTGCAAGGGAATTTTTTTTCGCGAAAAAGTAAGAAATTTCTTGCGGAAATATTATTTGTAATAGGAAGTAAGAATGGGGAAAGAGAAAAATTTAACGCGAAATTTTAGGCTGATAATTTTTCGAGTTGTCGATTACTTTGAATATTTTAAATTTTACTTGGAAGATTTAAAAAAAATTTATTCAAAATGGGAAACCTGTCTACTTTAATGATTAAATATAGTTTCATTAAATTATTTTAAGTGTTTTGAAATAGTTTTTTATATATTAAACTTAATGTTCTATTTGGGAGGAAAAAAGGATATATGGGTGACTCTTATGTTTTAAAGCAGAATGTAATCAAATTTTGTTTACATAATAAACTGCCTTTTTTTCGTTCATTTTCAAAGTTTCATCCATTTGCGATCATTATTATTAGTTTTATTTGAAAACAGTTTCTAAAGCTCTATTTTTTGTCTAAAAAAATAAAAAAAAAATGACGCAATATTTAGCACTAGACAAATATACTAAGTAATTCCTTAAGTGGAGTCTGTGGTCAAATATGAATTAATGGTCATTAAAATGCATTGTCACAGTCTTAATTTATCTTCACTTTGTACAAATACATCTTTTGGTCGTAAATGTATTCAATGTTTTTCTCAGAAAATAATTTAAAAAAGCCCGCCCTGCTTTTAATAAAACGTTTTAGGGAAATTTAAAGTTAATCATTTGCTGACAAATTTTGCAAGAAACCCCCAGAAATCTTAACAGAATTTCAAAGCAAATCCCTGTGAAAAATAGAGAAAAGATATTGAAATTCGTTTATTTTAATTCAACAGTTTTAAGAGAGTCTAAAGTAAATATTTAAAGCATAAAAGAAATAAAAATTAGCAAAACATTTAAGAGACAAAGTTAGCAACTAAATTTTAGAAAATAATTACATTTTGAAAATGTTATGAAATGATTATGGCGTAGGTGATATGAATACGTAGAAGTATATAAATACATGTAATATATATATGTATATATTTATTCCTTCAAATAAAAACTGGCTTCAAAGTTGTAGCAAATGTGTCAAGGTTATCTTTGGTAGATAATATAAAGTAGAAAAATATACATACACAAAGCGCAATACAGCGAATAAAACGTATCAAAATTTAAACAAACATACCTTTACATGCATGTATACGTAAGTATATGTATGTGTTTTTGTGTGTGTGTTAGCATAAAACACTAACTCGTAACAATAATAATAACAAAACTCAACCCGGAATGAAAAACCCGAATGAATAACAAGCAACAATATCAAAAATTTAATATAGACTAGAAGATAAAACTCATTCTCTCTTCCTTCCCAATCAGCAGCATTTTTCTCTTATTTACAAAAAAAAAAAACCTTTTGGTGTACACATAAACATTGTATGTACGTGTATGTACCTGCAGTATATAAAGAAATAAATGTTGTTTGTAAAAATGTAAAAGTAAATATCTTTAACGGATTGTTTGTGTATCTGTTCGAGTACACTAAACAAAAAAAAAATGGAATGGGTAAACAATGAAAATTGGACAAAAATACAATTAAAGAAAGTTTTATTTTTTCTAATTAAAATCCTTAATTAAAAATTTTATTTGAAATTAAATTATTATAGTGATGAAAATTCGTTAATTTGATTAATGAATAAGAATTTGACAAAATTAAAAAGAAACAAAATTTGAATTGTAATTCCTTTTTAAAGAAATTTAAAAAAAGTTCTAAATTTTTGACTTATTTTTTATTTCACAACAAGCACTAACAACATAAGCAAATTTTCCTACGCTTCTTTGAGTCAAATCTCAATTTATAAAGCTGTATATTCCTATGCCCTCAATATGTCACATGCTTTTTACTTAAGTCAACATCTGGTTCACATTAAAGCTTCAGATATGTTCATAAAAATACATAGAAAAACCCACATTATAATATTTAACATTTTTGGAAATTCCCAGTATTAGTAAGGAAAACTTTTCCGAGCCTTTTTTTTATTTCCTTTAAATTTCTTTCTTAAGTCCGTTTTTAAAACCCAGTAAAAAAAATTTGGGTTTTTTGAAGCACTTAAGAGAAAAAGCGCATAATCGAGCGCTTCAATTAGAGATCTTTTATATAGCAGCAGTAAATTATAAAGAATAAAATATAGGAAAAAGCGACTATTTTAGTGCTGGCAACAAAGAAGGTTTAAAAGCGCAAAAATATAAACTGGTTTACAAAAATTATTGAAAGAATGCATTTAAGCAATTAAAAGCAAAACATCAATGAATATGGAAATATACACTCACAATATTCTGTACGTAAAATTAACTGAAATTGTAATATAAAATAAATGAAAGTTCAATTAAAAACCGGTCTACCTATTTTTCATTTATTTTTAGCAAAAAGTTCATTTAATTTTTACTGTCAAAAATTCAACACCATATTCCGTAAAATCAAATAAATATTCAGTTATTTTGTAAAATTTTACTGTCAAAAATTCAACTCCATATTCAGTAAAAACGATTAAATATTCAGTTATTTATTAAAATTTTACTGTAAATTTTTTACTGTCAAATTGACCCCATATTCAGTAAAAACAATAAAATATTCAGTTATTTTATTAAATTTTCGTTTACTTCACAAAAGAGCCGAATTTCTAAAAAATTCCAGACAGACACCTGTCCGCTTGTTTTTTTTATAAGCGAGAGAGGGAGAATATTTTTATTAACTTACCCAGTTACACACGTTTGTTTTACTTTTGTTGTACTGACCACGTTGTTTGCAGAATAACTCTCAATTATAAGACACCAGCAGCATGACCGATATGGCTTCGCAATTATTTTACTTTTAAAATTTGATGTACCTATTTAACTAAATTATTTTAACAAATAGAAAATGGGTATTGCTTACACAAAACAAGCAATTCATTTTTTATAGATAAGTAAAAATTAATTTTTGGTAGTAAAATTATATAAAATAATTGAATATTTAATTGTTTTTTCTGAATATGGTGTTGAATTTTTGACAGTAAAATTTTATAAAATAACTGCATATTTATTTGTTTTTACGGAATATGTAGTTAATTTTTTGACAATTAATTTATAAACGATAACTGAATATTGATTTGTTTTTACGGAATTCGCGGTTGAATTTTTGACAGTAAAAATTAAATGAACTTTTCGTTGCTTTAAATTACATTTTCATTTAATTTTACATAAAGAAGAATTTAACTTAATCAACGGACAAAATTAACTGCAACTGAAAATCAGTATTAATATGCACTTAGTTTTTTGAATAACTGTTAGAATCAGTTAAAAATAAATTTGCTTGGAATTTTAAATGTTTATTTATTTAAAAATGACTGAACGGAATATTTCTTAAATAAACTACAGTCCGTTACTGTAATAATATTGTGAGTGTAGTTATCCCTTAAAAAACGCTTTAGGAGTGCTTTGTTTGCATGTTAAAAAAAGCGCTGATTGTCAGCAGTTAATAGTCCTCCAAACCGGGAACACTCCATACAAAAATCAGGCATCTTATCAGCAGGTCTGAAGCGATTTGAGGTATGCATTCATACATAAAACCTGCTCCTTTTGGAGCACAATTTTTACTGGGAATTTATAATTTTTACTTTTTTCTTTTTATTTGAAAACTTTTGTTTTTCTATCTCGAGCGAATTATTAAACAAAATTTTAATTAGTTTATTAAAAATATTTTTAAATTTTGGCCGTTACTTGTTAAATTCAATAAAATTTATTGATATGAAAAAAACTGCCGTAAAATCTAATACAAAATCTCTTGAATTGATTTTTTTCGCAATAAATCTTTAAAGTATTTCTTTCATTCTTTTCAATACCAAAAATTTTTGCTTCAGTGTATTTATATTATCAGTGTGTTGTGGATATTATTTCTAGGATTTAAACGAAATATAGACTAAGAAGAAAAATATATTTACAAAAAAAAATATATAAATAAAAAGCGTTTTCTTTGGTTGACTGTGTTTTTGTGGTTAAGGGTAAGTGGTATACTTGACGGAAAAATATACTTACAAAATTACACATGCATTGTATATACAGGGTGTTTATTTTTAAGGCTGATAGAACTTACGGGTTAGCTCTCAAGCAAACTGTCATAATGCACTAACTTTTTTGCATTTATGATCAGTGTACTCTGTTAAATCATTGTAAATAGATTAACGATTGGGCAACGCTACCAAATTTTCTTTAAAATCCAGTCATCGATTCACGCAATTTATAGACGACAAAATTGCGTTCAACGCGGCGGTTTACTTTTGGCATAACGGGTTTGTTTATAAACAAAATTCACAAACAGCCCCATCAGACAGACTCAGTAACATCCCGAAAATTCAGCGTGTGGTGCGACTTATACGCTGGTGGTATCTTTGAAAATTAAGCCGAAGTTCGCGTTACAATCAAGGATAATCCTTACCGCATCATAAATGCAAATTTTTTTGATTGACAATATGGATGACTTTGATCCGGGCGAGATGTGATTTGGACAGGATAATGCCAAGTGCCATAATGCGATCGCAACCATCGACTTTTTGAAATCAAATTTGTCGATTTCGAGACCTTCCAATTGGAATCCAAAGTCGTGCGATTTGACACTAATCGTCAATAGCCAGTGGGGTTACGTGGAGTTACTGACGCCTTGGAAACCAACATTGTTCGTGTTATTCATGACATTCGGCTAGCAATGTTCGAAAAGGAGGCCGAAGTTTGAACATCCAGAATGCTCTTTGTCAAGAACTGCCGCGGTGCACTTATGCCTAAGGCTCTGTTCAAGGATTAATTTCATATTTTCGCCTTTTGAAAATTTTTTAAAGTTCAGGATCTAACGGCCTTAAAAAAACACCCTTTACTAATAAAATAAAACGAAAAATTATAAAAATATAGATATAAAAAAATAACAAGCTTTTTTTGTTTTTATGTCACTGTAAACAAGCTGTTGTCAAAGACTTTGAATTGAATATTCTTTTTTTTTACTTGTTTATCGTTTCAAGTGTTTTAGTGATAAATAAAAAAACACCGAATCCTTTCTTTGATAAGACTTTTCATGCATAAATTTGCATGGACGGCTAAAAATATTACAAGTACTAAAGCAAACCACAATAATGGGAAGGATAAAAAGGATAAAGGATTTTAATTAAATTATAAATACAGCCTTTAAGTCACCATGAAACATTTATGTAGACCAAGCTTATTTTTCCAGATACATATATGTTTCTTTTTCATACATTAAACTGACTGTTAGCTATCATTCCCTTATCAAGTACTTTTTATTGAAAAAGAACACTTAAACCTGCAAAAAATGTTTCCCTTATCTATTTCTTTTTGTTGCATATTATACTAAGGATTTTTTTTAAGAGCAGCATAACTTAAACAGCAAGTGGTATGAAAAAAGTTATCTTCTTCTTCTTATTCATTATTTTTCATTTCCGATAAGTAACCAAACTACCACAGAGCAATTCATAAAAATTTCAATGTTGGAAAGTTTTAAGTTTATACTACTTTTACTTACGATTTCGCAGAGAGGTTGAATGAATTAAGCCGTAATGGAAAATATGCCGCAGCAATGAGGCTGCAACAGGCAATTAAAACTTTATAAAAAGTACTGCAAATTAAAATCAATATAAAATTCAATTTCAATTATAGTTCACATATAGTTTAGTCAGATCAGTAGCTCGTTTCTGTATTTCTCGCATCGTAAAATTTTTCACATGGTGTGTGAAACAAAAAATTCCATCGTTTCTCGATTTGTGAGAAAAAAGTGTTTCTGTATTTGAATGCGAAAACAGACACAACAGATTCTCTGTTAACTGGAATATTTCCAGTAATTAAGTATCAAATGAAAGCGAAAGGTCAACAAAAGAAATAAATATAATAAAAACAGGGCTGCCAGATTTGACAATTTATCTTCATTTTAACCATTTTTGCTTCGAAATTTGCAAAGTGCCGTTTTGCTGATTTTTTCAAAAAAAGTGCCGAAAACAAAAACAAAATATAACAATGGTGTTTTAATTATTTTCATCATTTGAATTATGCATTCATCATTTAAATTCTTTTTATATTTTATTTATATTAAAAAAAGTTTTTTCTTGGGATTCAAAAATTAATGAACAAGGTTTCTTTTAAATGTGCTAATTTCCCATTTCATACTTTTGAGAAACTGAAATTTATTGTTGAAGGGATAAGCTATTCCTATGCGTATTTCACTGGTTGCTTAGGCCAGATCGTCAGGAAACTTCATCCAAAGATTTTAGAAAATATCTATATTTTGTTTTTCTCGCACCAATTTCAAATGTGACTTATTTTGACAGTTCTTGTAAGAAACATTTCGTAAAATATTGTTACAGAAACACTTTTTCTCACATCCTTCCAATAATTGCTGGAAAATTATTTACATGACAGGTTCTAGTTTTGGGTCTGAAAATCCCATTTTCCTTAAAAAAATTTAATGAACTTTAGCCTAATTAAAATATCAAACTTTGGATTAAAACCCATAAACAGTTCAACAAAATAACCACAATACTAATTATAAATATTTAAATTCAAAATTTATTTCAAAACAACTTCAATTTTAATTAAATCAAAATTATATTTTTAATTTTCTTTCAGCAAAAAAAGTATTTGATTTAATTATGACATTTATTTTATTAAAATACTTTTCTGTGTACTTAATTCGCTGAAATTGTATACAGTTCAGGTTTTAGTTAAGATTTAAGCTTTAGCTCAGGCGTAAAATCTATTCTTATAACGGATACTTGTTAAGGTCCAAATACAGATTCTTGTTAAGTTTCCAGTTCGGCTTATAGCCCAGGTTTTAGTTTAGACTTTTAATTAGGCCCTAATTTAATTTCTAGTTCATGTTCCAGTTCACAATTTAACTCGATTTTAGGATCATGCACTAGGTCAAGTTATTGGTCCGATTTTAGTGGAGGCTCTCATTTCGTCTCTAGTTAAATCAATGGTTAAGGTTCTAATTAAAGGCCCAACTTTAATATGCACAAGCTGGCTTAAGCTACTGTCAAAAATTAAAAAAAAGCCTTTCAAACGCATTCAAAGAAACAAAAATAAAATCAAAAAATTTTTTATTCCGTACGGAAAGTGGGATCTGTTTTGCAATTTGCTTAAGCAAATGCCAATTTCAAAATATTAACCCAAAAGGTTTCTAAAGTTCAATATGCTTCGATGCATATGAATCACATGTATTCGCACAACAATTTCTTAAGCAAATTTAGGCACATTAAATTTGGGTTTAGGTGCAGGTTCGGGTTGTGGCTCAAGACTAGCTTATATTCTAGTTTTAGATAAAGTTAATGATACAGCATAGGCTCTGTATAAATTTAAGACAGTTATCAAGGTTTACGTTCAGGTTCGAGATTTATTTTTAGTTTTTATTTAAACTTAAGTTCTAGTTCAGGTTTTATTTAAGGTTGTAGTTTAAATTCGGCTTCTAATTAGATTTCAATATATCTTTTATTTAATTTTCGAGTTAAGATTTTTAGCAGTTTCTGGTTTTTAAGGCTTCCAATTTTTTTAAGAATTAAAAATGTTATTAAAAAACATTGAATTTAAATCTTGAAATTGCCAATGTTTTATTAACTTTATATAAATATTTATTTAATATTATTAATAATTTTTTTAAATTTATAAAATTTCTTATCCTTAAATATGGTTGAACTTTCATTTCCTTTTTTTTCTGCTCTTACGTTGTTAACCTTGTTATAAAAACATTTGCATTGAAATTATGTGTAGTGCCACAGAACAAGTAAAGGAAACTGGGGAAATAGTATGGTAAGATTAAGAGCAACGAAAAAGAAAGAAAGAATTTCTTGATATGAACGTGAGAGTGTTTTATTTAAGCTACGTGTCTTAGTTGCCACAAAGCCCTTCCCTCCAGCGTTGTTACTAAATGCTGCACGAATTGCACTATAACCGTAACAGCCAAAAATAAATAAACACACACACATACAACTTGAGGCTGTACGTTTCTTGCTCTTCAACAGCAAGTCCTTAAACGTCTCCTTATCTCTTTTAATGTGTGCTTTTGTAGCTACAACAAGTGATATGATTATCCACGTTGCATATTATGTGCAACATTAGATTACGTGCATCGTGTTATTTGCGCTTTATGAAAGACACATTATGCATCCTTGTTGTCAAGCTGTTTTGTAACATAAATGTTGCATGCAACATGTGTTAACGTTCAAGGTACTTTTCTTAAGTTTTTATATTTTTAATCTCTTTTTTTTTAGTTGCTTTAACTTTATATTTTTTCTTTTTGAGCCATTTATGGGAAGTTGATGGAACAAGTAACAATGGGATGTACCGTATCTTTAATATTTATCGCTAACAAATCAGAACTTAATCGAACCCCACATTTTACAATTTTTCAGCCATATAGAGCACTCGTTATGATCTTGCTAAAGCACATATTGCTAATAATGAATCGCTTGTTGCAAAATTGTGCGCTGTAACTTTTAGTCATATAGAACTTATTTGGACCAAATTTAATCACATAATAAACTTATTTGAAAATTTAAAAAAAAAATTATTTCGATATTTTTTCTTGAGTTTATGCCAATATTTCGATAGACATTGTTTCCACTTTTTAAGAACTGTGGTTAAAACCTTGAATATTATTTGAACATTATAGAAATGTAAATTTCTAAGATGTGTGTTTATATTTGGGTCTACTGAACCGATGTTAGAATTCTATCCAGAATTTCTTATAAGAAAGACGGACGGACAGACAAAAATGGCTAAATCGACAGAGAAATACCATAGAACTGTAAGATTTTCTACTTTTTGAACTTTTAGATAAGAAGATTAGTGTGTTACATATGAAATATCGAATCTTATAAGACCGCATTCAAGAAAATCAATAAAACATAGAGTTGTTTAAGAATAAGCGGCACAGTTTTCGTTAAATAGATATGATAAGTAAATTTCTTAAAAAGATCAGGGGGCTGCATAAGTTTAAACATATTTTAGAATTAAACCTATGAAACCTAAAAGTATGGTTACTAGAGCGGGCCGATTTGTACGCCGAAAAATTTTCCGATCTTTTGACATGAGGAAAATAACTCCATTCAACATATCAAAAAAAAATTTTCGAGGCGCCCAAATTTCCATTTTTTTTTGCTATTTCTCAAGTTTTAATTTTAAAAAAATTGGCTGATTTTGTGAAATTAAACGCTAAAAACGATAGCGCTAATTTTTTTGAAAATAAGGTTTTTTTTTATTTTTTGTTGTAAAACGTTTTGTTAGATTTTTAATTCTTTTTTGTTAATAAACGTAAAAATGTTGTTTTGATATGTCGTAGTGGAATTTTTTTCCTCATGCCAAAAACTATCAAAAAATCAATGGCGCAATATCGATAAATTTGTGTCCTTACAAATTTGCTCGCTCTAATGGTTACACTTAAAAAAACCTTCGACTTCCCACACGTTACCACTAATTTTATTAAATATTTGTTTGATTTTGCAAAACGTTTTAAGGTCAAACAGGATTAAGCCGTTTTTTCAATTTTTATCTTAAATAAAGTAAATCAACCAAAATTGTTTTAACAAACTTTAAACAATATCAAGTTAGCGTTTCAGTTATTTTTTAATTATTTTGTCAAATATTTGTAAACTTTTCACATACCTTTTACTTCTGAAACATTTAAACTGCCAGTTTTGAAAAAAGGAAAACACAATTTCGTGTGAAAAGGTATATTAAAAATAAAAGCAAATTTTCGTATTTTATTGTTGTTTTCAATATACAGCCATGTTCTGGACTGGAAATTGTTTTTAATTGCCATAGTTTTTACTGATTTTAAAGAGCAGTGATGAAAACAAGAAAGAATATTTTATAAAATTGAAGCATTCGATCGTTTTTAAAGTTTGTTCGATTTTATTTTAGCTCGAATTCATTTTCCAGAACATGACTGAAATTAAGTTTGGATGCATTTTAAGATCCAACTTTTAAATTCTCTGAAATGTTGTTCTGGAAATGCACAATGGGCTGGCATGACGACGAGTTAAGAAAGATGAATCATGTTTAGCCCTCTGTGGCGCATCTTCCACGTTGTCTTGAGTGCGAACATTTTGATGAGTCCCTCTTCCCAGACGGTCGATCTCTGAACCCCGTTCATCAAAATGTCCGACTTATCATGCAGGCTATAGAAGCTGGTTTTTAATCAAAATAATAAGGATTTTTTGCTTCATACGCAGAAAAAATAGAAAATCGACTTTAATTAAACAATTCGTTCAGACAATTAAATATTTTACTAATTTTGCCCCTGCAAAGGAATTGATCATATCAATTAACGGATTTGTATTTTCTAGTCATGGGACACAAATTTAGTCAATTAAAAAATTAATTGCATAAACTAAAAAATACACCACACATACACAAACATTTAATTTTATGGGTTTTGATTAACAAAATTAATTGCAGCAAACAAAAAATTATGTGAATAATTAATGTACACCAATTAATTATTTAATTGAATAATTTTTTGCAAAAAATTTTTCTGTGTAACAATTGATCGCTGACAAGACTAAAATATCGATAATTTTAGGGCGTTGTTATGTACTGCAATCATTATAAATTTCCAGGAATTCAGCTATAGCCACACCCAGAGAAAAAACATGTTTAAATATGGTCACTTCCAACAAAACTATTTTTAAAGACAATTTTAAACATATTCGGTCATGTTCTGTAAATCGAAATGAAGTGGATTAAAGATGGCACAGATTTTGAAAGTGAGTCTGTTAAGAATATTCATGAAAATATTGCTTTGTATATACTTCATACTTTGAGTACTAAAATAGTATCGACAAGAACCACTGTAACAAAACCGGATAAACTACAGCCATTTTTAAAATAATTGAGATCAATATCCCGTTCGATTTCAATTCCACTTCATTTCGGTTTGTAGAACATGCCCGATTAGTTTAAATTTAATCATATTTTTGTCACTGACAACCATATTATGGTTAAATTAGTCGTTCATCAAGAACCCAAGACCATATTATGTTTGCCTACGATTATGTTATGGTTAATAATTACTTATAGATATATAAGACCTATAATAGCATGGTTGTTTTTCAACCATAGCATGTTGCCTTAGAAATGAGGAACAAATATTGTTCATTTTAAAACAAACTTTAATCATATTTAACCATAACATGTTTAGAGGCAGCCATAATATGGTTGTCGCCGCTTGATGGATGACTAATTTAACCATAATTTGGTTGTCAGTGACATTAATATGGTTAAATTAAACATAATATTTTTAAAAATTTCTTCAAAATGTTTTGTTGGAGGTGACCATATTTAAACATGTTTTTTCTCTACGTGCAGAAAAAAACCATAATATTTAAAAATAAGCAATTAGGAAAGTATAGTCGGTCAAGCCCGGCCATTTTATATCCAACACCACAGTATATAAAGACATATTTTCGAAGTTTTACCATATAAGGGACACATGGCTTATCGTGGACCCGGCAATCAAGAATTTTGTTATGAAGTAAGGATTCATATGAGGGTTCTTTGTGGCGAATATTATCTAAATATAAATACCTATAAAAGATTGCTTTGTCTTAAAACAATTTTGGAGAGGGGGCCAATGGTCACTTTTGGACTTAACAGTATAACATTTTGTGATTAAAGAGTAGCTATTATGAAATTAATCGTTGCTAAATTGTATAATAATACCAAAATTTTTAAGGAAAAAAATAGCACTTAAAGCCATTTTCGGGAGTGGTATTTGTATGGGAGCTTTGGTCAATAATGAACCAGAAAGCTAGCCGGCCAGCCAGCTGGACGGGCGGATATCGTCAGATCAACTCAGAGAATAATTCTAAGTCGTGTACTTAAAATCGGTATATCTAAAAGCAACGCATAATACACTATTGTGATATAAAAAATTATATGTGTTTAACATTGTTTGGTCTTATTTAGGTCACCCTGTGGAACAAACAAGGATATTTAAACATGTTGTTGCTTACGTGACTACTTAGAAATCACATCAATACTTCCATTGATATTTAATATTTTTGTAATTCAAAGCATGTGCTTTCCAAAGTTTAGTTCATATCATTAGGGCTATAAGAAAACAATGTCACATAAGGAATTTTAAACTTAATTCGTGTGTAACACATGTGCACAAATCTTAGATTTCACACATTTTAGTAATGCCAACTTATTTATTTGCAATTGAAAATCTTAAATCAAGACAAGAAAAAAAGCTTAAAGAGTACAAAATTATTATTTATCACACTTTTTTACTACAGTTTCTAAAACATGCATGCATCGCTTTAAATAATTTTGTTTTTGAATAATTTCAACAACCATCTGGGTAAAAAAGAATTATTGTTTCAATTTGTTCATGTGAAATTGCAAATGTTTGCCTGTCTGCTTAAAAACTAGAGCAGACAAATTGATATGTTTGTAAATTTTATGTTGTAGGCTGTTTCACAATTGTTGTTTCTTGTGAATTAATGTTGTTATATTGTAAATGATGAAAACATATACTAATATGATCATGTTGCTGTCATGTTCGTGCAGTTGTAATTTACAGTTTGGGTTAAAAATTTAAAGTACAGTGGTTTATTAAAGAGAAGAACTGAAAAAAACAAACTTAGAATGAACTGATAAAGAATTTTAACACTTTTTTTTTAACCTTATCTATGCATCATTTAGTGCACCAATCGACTCAGAATTACTTTGTGAATTGATCTAACGATGTCCGTCCGTCCGTTCAGCTGACCAGCCTGCTATACATGTTGTTAGTTTTGCCGAAAAATATAATCAGCCTGTTCAACGATTTCGAACGTTAACGTTCGTACAGAGAATTACATTCAAAGCTAAAAAAAAAAAAAACATTTTAGAATTTACGTCAAGAATTAAAAAATTATCAATAAATTTTAATTAATTTCATGTTGTAAAATTTCCCTTCTTCATAAAAATAATTTAATGAAAATTAAATTTGATGAACTTAAGCCTAATTAAAATAACAAAATTTGGATTAAAACCCATAGAACAGTTCAACAAAATAACCACAATACTAATAATTTAAAATCAATTTTAAATTTTTTCTGTAGGTCGATCTTGTCTTATCCAGTTCATAAATTGAGACAAAAATTTGAAGATTTTTTAATAAATTATTTTAAAAACTTGGGGACAATAAATAATGACTTTATTAAGATTGCAAATAACTGATTGAAGAGAATTTACGATTACCTTTTTTATTTATGATTTTGCAAGATGTTTTTGTGTTTGGCAAAAACTCTTCAAATTGCTGTCTCAATTTATCAACTGGATAACACAAGACCGACCTACAGAAAAATTAAAATTGATTTAAATTGAAAAATTTTTGATATTAATTTAAAAAATTAATGTAATTTTCACCTGTAAACAATTCAATATTTTTTTAAATCTAACCATACGTTGCCACAAGCAAGTACAGTGTGTATACGTATAAATTACGAAAATCAGGAGAAATACAAACAAAAAAAAAAACAATATTTTTTTGAGTGGCTAAACAGGACAGTTCATCTTTAAAATATCCACATCAACTAAAATTCAAGCTTTTATTTTCAAATCGTTGCATCTATAGACTCTCCTCATGGCTACGATATAAATTATTTCACTTTAAAATTTCTTCTTTATTTAACTTTTGTGAAATCTTTATAAAAAATTATGTTAATTTCTAAAAATATGTGAATACCGTACTGCCGTGTTTCCGATATCATAAAATTACTAAAAAGAATATTTTGATTTAATTTTTTTTTCTAAATGCCTGAAATTTATGTTTAAAAATATCATAACCCTACGTTCCCACATGCAAGTAATTACGAAAAATCGAGGAAACAGCCGATTGGCTGAAAGTACAAAAATCGTGGGAATGTTCTTGAAATAGTACTAGTGTATTGATTTTTTCGAACTTGTTCTTGCATGTGGAAATGGGGGGTTAAGATGCGTTCTTTTTTATTTTAAATTTTTTAAGTACACAGAAGTCAGCTATAAACATAACTTTTAATTGATACAAAACTCATCTTAGGTAACACTGTTTTTTCATTTGTCATTTTACTTACGACAAGTTTTAAAAATTTACTTGCAAGGAAATTCTTTTGAGTTGAAAAATGGGAAGGTGTTAGTAAAAAAGTGTGGATGTATTGAGTTTTCCGAACTTGCACTTGCATGTGGCAACGGGGGTAACAAAATGGAGATAATTTTTTCTGTGTTGGTTAAGGACAGAGAAAATACAATACATGAAAATCCTCGACACAAGATTGATTTCTGTACAATTGTTTTAATAACGAAGATTCAATTGAAATCTCAGAACAAAGCCCTTCCGACTTTTTTTTTGTGTTTCGCCGACCTGTGTTATTAACGATAGCAAATTTAGTTTATTGTACTTGGCATTAAGTTAGTTTTTCTAGCAGAATTAAACGTTGGCTGTTTTTAAAAAAACGTAATGTTCAAGTATCTTTAAATGCATTTTATTTAATAATTTTCTTCACAGTATTTAAAAAACTTTTGTTTATTTAATATCTACACTCCAGCATAAAATATTCCTTGGTTTTTAAATAGGAAAAGTAAATAAAAATGCTAAAGTATGAATTTATTTAAACATCTTTAAGTAATTTAATCAAAATTTGTTGTTGCTCTCCAAAACAAATGAATTATTAAGAGACTTTTCACTTATAACTTCTGCACTTAGCAAATTTTATGTTTCATATGATTTAGTAGTTTTATTTAATCCTTAAATCAAGAAACATCTTCACTCAAAGAATTTTCCACAATATTCACATGAGCATCCTCAATTTCATATTTTGGTAATATATTATTAATTTTAACATGTGTAGTTTATATTTGGTATAATTTATTTGAATAATAAAATATCTAATTAAATATTAACACATGTTTAAAGGATACACAAATACACAGACTCGTACAACAAATAGAATTACAGATGAAAATTTATGTTCTAAATAAACAAAACAGTAACAAATTTAAATATGTACAACTCTAAGCAAGATGTTTAAAGGTATATAATTTAAAATCACATAATTTAAATAACAAACTGAACGTGAATGCCAGCATAATTTGGCTAGAAAATGGTAAAATGTTAAAACTGAGAAAGCACGTCTTGCTGAAGGCTGCATAAATATATTTGCAACAATTACCAGGAGTATTTTCCAGAATGTAATTTATTTTAAAGTTTTTATTGACATAATTTTTAATTTAAATTGTAGTTAATATTTAAATGATTATTTATAATATTTATCGAGTTTTATCCCTTGAAATAATTGGAATTTTGCAGAGCGAACTAAACTATAATTAACATGTTAAAGTGCTATATAAGGCGATGCCGCATCTCCATGGCGCAATAATAATAGAAAGTTAAATAAATAACGTTCTTAAGATATAAATAAATAAACTTTGTGTCACATTGGGTTGTAAGTGATTATAATTACCACCACTCATTGTTTATAACTGACAAATAAATCGTAGGGAACTTTTTGGTGATGCTGTGCTGGCTACTACGTCACTGCAACTTGGAAAGTTATGCGAGGAAAAATTGGTTAGTTTTGAAATTTAAGCTTTCATTTTATTTGTTTGGGTGGGAAGTGCCACGGCGACATGTCCAATCACGCCCACATTTTGTCGGATGTTGGAAATTGTTAACCAAGATGCTTTTATCTAATTTGGAAACTTTGGCTCTTGTCATTCTTCAGATATACAGAAATCTTTTATGTCTTTGCATGGGAAGTTCTACGCCCACTAGTCCAATTTAGCCCAAATATCGCAGGATGTTGTGTATTGATAAAAAAAGTACTTGTACCTCATTTCGAAAATTTGTCTTTGAAAGTGAAGTGCCACGCCCACTTATCCAATCCCGCCCATATTTGTCGGATGTTGGGAATTGATAACTAAGATTATTGTGCCTTATTTGGAAGCTTTGGCTCCTACAGTTCTCCAGATATGGGCATTTCCGTCAAAAGGTCCACCGCGACCGAAAATTTAAAAGTTATCAAAAGCTGATTATTTTACGATATTGTTATAGGTAAATATTTAAATTTTACTAATTTTATAAATTTACCCATAAATTTGTTCACTTAGATGAACAATCAGACTGCAAAGTTGTGCAAACTTAATTTCTTATATGTGAGAATATTTTATTGTATGTTTTCATTAATATTGTCTTCCTTAAAAGAGTTGATATTTGATAAAAATTATTTCAAAAAAATTTTCTTACATGGTCTGTAATCTAAGAAAGAGTTCGAAGAGAAATATTTTATTCGGATTAACGGTAAATTTTTATTTTGTTTTAATCATTATTCCGTTAAATTATTATAGAAAAAATTTCACGTCGAAATGTCACGTATCGACCCAGATTTTGGCTTAAAAAAAAAATTTTGAAGATTTTGGAATCAAACCAAAGACATTTTAATGTGACATTGATACGTAAAATTCTGAAAGTAGTTTGACTAAAAAATTGTGACAGGTTTCGCTGAATTACGCCTTTTTATACATGGCCACAAAACTACTTCTATTTTTTTCACGTTCGAACCGCTACTTCTTTTGCCATTATCTTTGACCTAGAATAGCGCCCTCCATAAACTTTAGCGTAGATAACAATGCTTTCTAAGTGCTATAATTTAATGGTTAAAAGGACTTAAAAATATTTGTTGTGTAAAATGTTCAACACATTGGAATTACCCATACACAGAATAATAAAATAAAAAACAACAACAAGGGTTTTTTGAGTTGATTATAAGGTTATCGTTGTTTTTTGCTCATATCTCAGCCATTTGTGGGCAAATCAGGCAGAATTTCAAATTTATAGGGTCTAAAATCAATATTGCAGAAATTTCGAACGAAATAACAAACTTATATATTCCCTTTTCCTTACGATACAGGGTAATAAAATAAAAACCCACGAATTATAAAAACTTTTTGCAACCCATTAAAGTAGGCACCTGCATTCACAATTTATCTCTTTAATCCTTTAACTCTTATGTCCTCATTTTTTAACCCCAACTTATACGAAAATGTTTAGTTAAATTATGCAAATTTCTATGCACCATGTTGTTTTTTAATTTATTTTTATTAAATTATATCTTTTAAACTATATTTTATTTTAATTAACCCCCTCCCGCCCGTTGCATTAAATGTGGTTGGCTTAGCGTTGTAAAAAATTAATACAAATTTTTCTTTTTACTTAAAAACTACAAAAGGGAGGAATTTATTTTTTGTGGCACTTATAACTTACATTGAAGCATATAATTTTGTATTTTTTTCTAATTTCCTTTCATATGTCTGTCGTGTTTATGTTTATGACTATTTCGAATATAAATTTCATCACATGTTTGTTTAAACTGGTATTTTTGTAGGGGGGGGGGAAGTATAGATTTATACAAACGGTAAATAAAACTGCGGTTAAATACAATTTATGAGTCTGTAAAAATGGGACGGACAACTTATTTTGTAAATAATTTTAAATAAAATGAAACTAGAAATAAAGAATAGTAAAATAGAAATGGCGTGCGTTCTTATACATAAATACAATATTTCGTCATAGAAATTACAAATAATATGGCCACTAGGGATGCCAATCCCGAAATCCCGAATACCGAAATCCCGGGATTATTCTAAAAATTTAAGTTTCGAATCCCGGGATTTTTTATTTAAAAATCCCGAGATTTTGGATTTAGTTAATATGTGGTATTTTTTTTATTAAATACAACTTTATTTAAATAAACGTGAGTCACCCTGTTAAAAATAACTTAAAAATTTTAATATTAAATCATACTGGCAATGAATCTAATTTTTAACTGGTTACAAAAAGAAGTCGCAAGTGAATAAATGTTACATGCAATGCAGTTTGTACCACAGAAAATAAAATCAGAAGTAAAAGTTCGGCGTGGTCTTTTTTCTAAACTTTAGGGGATTCTACCAAAGGTCTTTCGACAAATATTTGTTAAAGTTTATTTTATTAAATTTGTACTTGCATATGGGCTACTTCAAATTTTTTGAGCACCTGCTGAAACCGACATACTATGGCTCTTATTTCGTTAAGTTTTATGAATTGAAAAAAACGTTGTACATGGTTTGGATGACTATACTTGAAGGATATGACGTGCAAAGTTTTACGTTGAAAAGTCCTCACCTTAAGAATTGGTGGTCATCTAAAATTCGAAAAATTAAAAAAACGACTTGAAACTTGCAAGAGTTTTTTCATTCATTCCGTTTTCTTTGTAATAGTTTTAAGCTTTCAGATCCAAACCCATACAAAATATAGTCACTAGACTTGGAAGATATATCCACTAAAAAAAAATTTTGATAACGCTGCTGGGTGAAAAGTTGCATGGTGTTCTAAAGTGAAACCAAAATTTTCTGAATTTTGAAATTTTTGAAGATTTTACATAGAGTTTTTGCGCCGTTTAATAAAAATGAGTTTTAAGCGCAGAATTAAAAAAACTGCGTAATTTTATAAAGTTTGAGGTGTATCAAGTTGATGGCAGCGCACCAATAACGTATCACGGATATCACAAACTTAAAAGAAATTAGCGTAAATTTTTTAAAAATTTATCTTTTTTGCGTCTGACAATCTGAATTGCCTTTTAAGTTGGCTAGTGTATTGCGTGATGTGAGTAACTTCGTAAAGGGCACCTCCGAGGCGAAAACGCACTTTAAAATTTTTAAACGCAAAAATTTTATGAACTTTTGAAAATTTTTGCAAAAAAACAATTTATTTTTAAGCTTTTTTTATATCAAAACATGTCATGGGAACATGTTTAGGTATCTAAACTAAACTAAGACTAAACTGATAAAGTGCAAAAAAAAATAATTTTTTTCAACCCTGGCGCGTGCAGCGGCAGTTTTTTCCAAACACATTTCGCTTTGTGACAACTGAAGCGCTGTATCAATTCCGCTCAAACGTACATCGAATAGAAGACTTAACTGAGCTTGATACTAAAATTGAAAACGCACCAAAAAATTTTAAGGATTTAAAATTTTATGGATGAAACAAAATGTTTCTTACCTCAAAAAGCATCCTTGTATGAAATATTTGATTTGGTTTCAGATGATACATTTTAAAAGTATTTTTCCCAAAATATTGCAAATTATATCTTATACTAGCCGTAATTTTGTAAAATGTTTAACAATTTTAAATAAATTTTTATATGCATACACGATCAAAAAAAATTTTTTTATATATTGTTTTCCAGTGTATTTTAAAAAGTATTGAAGCTTTTACAAATATTTTAGTGTGCTAAGAAAGCCCTTAAGGGGTACTATCCACACAATTTTTATATTTTTTTTTAATTTTTAACCTTAAACCGCAGTAAAATTTGCGCCGTGTAATAAAAATGATTAACGCGAACGGATTTTACATGCTCAAATATCGGTTTATACACACGCAAATCAACATTGATGTCAGACAAAAAAAAAATTCAAAAAAAAAGGTCTAGGTGTCGTAAATTTTTTAAGTTGCTCATATATATTTGAGATAAAATAAATTAATTATTGTTAAATAGCATATATTTACATATGTAGTTATTTATTTACGATACCACCCAGAAGTGTTTAATTCGAACATTGTTTTCGTCGGCAGTATATGTTGCAATAAAATAAGGTATAGATTATCAGACGCCATTAATTTGTCTTAGAAGCTTTTAAAAAATATAAGTTTTAATACAAAATTTTTCCATATTACTTAAAAAAAATACATTAAACTGTTTTATTTTGTAATGAGTTTAATATTCTTCATGAATTAATTTTTTTTTAATACTTATATATAAACTTTTAATTATAATTATGTATATGAATTTTAAAAATTGGCCTTTATATATGAAATCCCGAAAAATCCCGATCCGTCCCGGGATCCCGTTTTTTTTGAATAAAAAATCCCGAATCCCGGGTTTTAAAAAACCTGGTCCTATTTGGCATCCCTAATGGCCACAGAAGCAGTGCTGAGTGAAACAACTAGAATGGCATATTTATTTTTAAATTTTTTCTAAGACTTATCCAATCCATTTAACAAAGTATAAAAATAATTTAACCAAAAATGAAAAAAAAAAACTTTTAATACACTGAGGTGAAAATGTGCCTCATCAATGAAGATGATTTTCTTCGAAAATATATCATCCAGTGTTGACATTTCTTTCCACCATCCTGACCATTGACGACGTTTGGAATGGTCCAGACGCTTTAGTTCTTGTGTCAATTGCACCTTGTAAGCGTATAAATGTAAGTCTTTATGCATAAGGTTCAACAACGACGAGCGTAAGAGGTGCAATTGTTGGGCACGACGACGAGTTGAGGTGGACGGCTCTTCAGCCACACTATCGTTTATATGTCAAATGGGCATGGGATGAAATAGTAGAATTTTGTTGCTATAAAGCATCATTTGCTAAAAGTTTAACTTTTAATCACATCAATCGCTCAACAAATATAACGCTCTTTATCAGGCAAGGTGATCGCAAGAACTTGACCAACAATCTGATCTAGAGACTGAATTGGAACCTAATCTAGATCTAAATTATATCTGGAAAATATTTTCCTGCCTTTTGAATTTTTATTAAAGTTTTTTTCGTCCCATTTACTTTGATTGCTTTTTATAATTACTATTCTTATCTCTGAAATAAGTCTTTTATATTATTTCCATGTTCTTAAGACATTAAAAGAAATATTAAAAAAAACAAATACTTAAACACTAATTAAGTTAATTTCATAAAAAAGCGAAAAACATACAGGGTGGCCCAAATAAGACGTACCGATGCTCTTGTTGTATTTTTTAGTCTTGCCGTAGCAGTGCATGCAAAATTTGTATTTGTATGGTTACATTTTAAGATCTTTTGTTTAAGTTCTCTGCAATGTTGTTCTAAAAATTCCTTATTGACCCAAACGTCGACGTTAAAGCTTAAACTAATTTAAATTTAACATTCAATATAATAAGACAAAATGAAGCTTGTAAAGGCGCTATGTGAAATTATTGATAGATTCTCACCATTTTGATCCTTGCGACTAACTATTTAAAATTATAAACCTCCAATCTGTACTTTGAGCACAAAGTTAACATGGACAACAAGCCAGCCAGACGTCAATCATTGGATCGATTTAAATAGTGATTCTGAATCGATCGGTATACCGATCTACAAATATTTCAAGTTGTTGCACAAACCACTATTATGTAGTGTGTATAATAAAAAAGTAACATGTGTTTAACATTGTTTGGTATTATTTTGCCCACCCTATAACATTTAAACAGACGTTTGCCAGACTCCTCAAAAAAAGTAATTCTTTAGATAATTTCTGTATGCCCATAAAACAAAAAGCACATATTTAGAAAAAATATGGGTTTTAAGTGGTCTCATTAAAGCAAATCTAACTGACATCTTAACAACATAATTGATGTATGAAAGCCAAATACAAAAAAAAGTAAACTTGGCTTTAACAAACACCATCAAAAGTGAATGAACAGATAAACAAACATAAAGCCATCAACTGTCTGTGCTGGTTTTAGAATTGGAGAGAAAAAATTTTTTTTACAAAAGCCATAAACATATTTAGAGAACAAATTAGAATACACTCTAAGAAGATTCGTCTATAAAAAGAAACCAAAGAAAAAATGTTGTGGTAAAAAATATCAACCTCTTAATGGCTGGCAAAATGGTACGAAATGGAAAAAAAATTGTACAACATTTTGAAATACATGTGGAAAAATTTTCAAACAGCACTTTTTCAAACACACACAGAGACAGATGCACACATACATGTATTTTCTTATACAAAATGAATAGAAAGTTGCCAGTTGTTTGGAAAAAAGCATTTTTTTTTTTTTTTTTTTTTTGTTTATTCATATTCGTACATTACACTTGACACATGTGATATTACCCTTGGGCCACGACTAGAAATTTTTGATATTTAGTTAAGTTTTTGCATTTTTCTTCAAGTATCTTTTTCCTTTTGCATACGAGTGTGCAAACACACATACTACCTCAGTGCATTTAAGTCTGGCGACATACAAGACTCTTAAGATGTGTTTTTGTGTCTGTGTTATTGTTATGAATGAATTTGTTTTTTTTTTTTTTTGGAAAATTTATTTTAATATCTTTTACGATTATAGAAACCAAATACACTAACTAACCAGACACAAGTTGTTTTGTGAAGTGTAAAGCAAAAGTATTTCAAATACAAAAGAAAAAGGAAAAAAAATTCTTGTAAGCATTTGAAGAATAAAAATAATCAAATGCCCCAAAGAAACCTAAAGAGATCAAATCGTAAGTGGCGACTAGGTATATTAAAACTAATGAAAATAAAAAAAATTTACGAATACTAAAAACTTAAGGATAAAATTAGTCTCAAATACAAAGAATAGATATTTTCGTGCCTTGTGAAGGCTCTTTAACAGTTGTGGTGCAATTCTAGTCCAATTTTTGTTCAGATGCATTTCGGACCTTTTTCGATGTTCTACACTCAAAAAAAAAATTAATTTATGCGTACTCAAATCAATCTGAAGCAGTATTAATCGTACGTTCGCAAAATACTTAAAAGTGTGTAATGTTTGTGTTTATTAAAAATTCCAAAGAATTCAGTTATACAGGTACAACCTTCAAAAAGAAAAAAACTATTATATTCCAAAATAATGAAGCTACAAGTATTTAAAATTGGCAGAACTTATTTGGGCCACCTTGCACAACTACTTAAGTAACAACCAGCCATACATATAGCTTATGTTATAGAAATACCTTTTAACAAGTTTCCAAATTACAAAACTCTTATGTAAAAAGAAACCTACTAGAACCATTCCTGAAAAAAAAATATTAACATAAGCTGTAGTTTCAGGTTTCTAATACAAAAAACGTGACGTATACGTGATGCAAGCAATACTCATACGTATAATATTATGAAAGATTACTCTCTTTTTGTGTGTGAATTACTACGTTTATACGCACCACTTATTCACAAATTAATATATTGCAAGTAGAGAATATTGCCGCATAAACAGTGAATTTAATTTTTTATTTTTTTGAATAGCTCACTCCTGAAAACAATTCCCGATTAACGACACTATTTGCAAATATGATTTTAAGCGTTGCCACACTTTTAACCGTTTTACGTTTTTATTTCGATGTGGCACATTCATATGACAAAAGAAATAAAATTAAATCAAAAATGTGCAAATAAATTTATAAATACACAGTAATTTTTGATATATTTTATTATAAAAATAAAAAGTTTATATGCCTAAAGTGCTACTAAATGTATAAATTTTCCATCTGGCATCACCTAAAAACAAGAATTGTCACTAAAAAATTTACATGAAAACAGTTAGTTAAGCGCAAATGATTTTTATTCACGAATAGGCTACGTATAAACGTAGTATAAGTGTATGTGTGTGTCAGAGATCAGCTTTGAATCGTTTTTTCGCTAGTCATACTGGCTCTCGAAATTGTAACTATAAGAGAGTATACATAATTTAAACTAAACAACTCTGATTCACTCATACTCACGAGAGCAATAAATATGTCTGAATCTACACGATTCATCTTTTGCTGCTCAACTTCTTTTCAATACCCTTTTAAATAATGAAACAGAATTGAGTCTTCAACTTCAGGCAAAAATGCTAAAGCCCATTATTAAAACGTCGGCAGTAACTTCAAATTCTCTCTCATTTCCTTTGTTTTCTTTTGTTCTTATTTTTCTTTGTTTATAAAATGTATGAAATTGAATGAAAGTATGGTAGCATTGTTAAGAGAATAAGTGTCTATATGTGAGAGCATTAGAAAAAACGTCCTCAAAATAAAATAGATTTTATTTCTCGACCGCATTCTCTGGCTTAATTTTATGTCAAATTGTATTAAAAACATCGTTCAGCCCCAGTTCTGTTTCATCATTAAAGATGCCAATATATTCATACGCTGCAATCGGTTTCAACTTATTTCGGTACAAAACAACAACAATTTTATTATTAGCGAATCAAAGAGAAAAAGAAGAGAAAAAAATTACATGCAGCCATCGTTGTGCATATACCAACGAATAAAAACATAAAGCGTACTGACCGAGTACATGCATCTCCGTACTAACCCCCTTTCTTCTTTCTTCTTGAGCATAAAAAGATGAAACGTGTGAAAGCAGACAATGAGTGTGACGTCGACATCATACGCAGGAAAATACTTACAACACTCACATTGATTCAACTCATTCAGCTCATTTACACAACAGATCAAACACACAACTTCATAATCAGCGCTGCCAGATAAATTTGCCGAAAAATAGTCCACTTCATATATGTATGTACTTTAGTAAACTGTAATTGTCAAATCGTCACTTTGCTATTTCGGGGACACATCTGGCAGCTTCGCATTTTGCGTCCCTATACACATTGAGTTAAGTTGAATCTAAATCAACCACTACAATGGTTGCTAAGTATGAGAACGATGAATAAAATCAAACTTCTGAGTGAATATGAGCTTGAATAACATTGCAATAAGTATGAGTGCGTATAAGTACTAGAAATTATGAGTTTATATGTGTGTGTGTGTGTTGAATGTATTGTATACAATAGAATTTACAATCCCTACCATGAATCACTTTAATTATGTAAATAAGAATTTGATTAATAAAATGTATTTTACATAGGAAAATATACAATCTAAATTTAAACATGCAAGAAGAATATGAATGCATACATTCATATTTGGGCTTTATTCTCCCCTGAGTTAATTGTAATTTTTTTATTATTGTTTTAAATTTATAAAATAATAATAAATCCATTCAAAACGCATTTAGATAAAACGAGCAAAATTTCTAAATTAATTTTTCATGATTTTTCGACTAAAATAAATTAGCGCAACATTTGTGTTTAGAAAGATTTATTGATATTCATAAGCATCGTAATGTGACCTTTGAGAGTAATTTATTTGCATAAAAGAGTAAAACAAAAATAATTACTAAGCGAAACAAAAGCGATTTAATATCAAAACTTTTAAATAAATTTCCATAGATATTAATCAAAAAATAAAGCAAATTTAATTATAAATTGCTAAAAAAAAAGAAATCAATTGTCACTGCAGTCCTTGACAAATGGTGTCAAATATTTGAATAATGAATTAAATTACTTGCAACAGATGTTTCTATTGAAAGTAAAAATGCCAAAAAAAAAAAAAACAAAAAAGCATATAATGACAAATTATACACCGAAGAAAGTTCTAATTAAATTTTTTTAAATTTGAAAAAAAATATACGAAATTGTAAATAACAAAAAAAACTTATTCACTTTCCTTTTCTTTTTTTTCAGGTACGTTTGGCCCACATTAAAAAGAATGATTTTGTGGTAAGAAAATTTTGTTCATGGAAATTATTTTACTTTGCAAATTAAACCGCATTCCATTTTATTTATTAACAACCGCTACCACACTTCAATATCATTTACAAACTATTTGCTGAAAGCTTCAAGTTTTTTCTCAATATTTCTATTTCATCATTAAAAAATAACTCAAAATTTGTATTATTTCAAGAAATGTTAAACTTATTCATTTTGCAAAGTTATTATTTCAAAAGAAGCTAATTTGCTAAATTTGCTTTGGTCCACGTAAAAGCTATAAAAATATATAAAAAAAAATCAAATCAATTTAAGACCCATAAACAAAAAATTTTGTTATGAGTTTCAGTTATATGAGGTGAGGTGGATGGCTCTTCAGCCACACTATCGGAAACAACAGCAATATTTTCCGCAGGTAGAGTTGTCTTAGCATGCACTGGAGTTTTCACATCTCCTACAGACCCGGTTTGCTCAAATTTCTCAAATTTCGATATTCAGTTTTCTAAGTAAATCAAATCAAAACTTGTGCACTGATTACAATAAAATAAATCAAAGTCCAGACCGCACAAAAAAAGTTCAAATTTGTATCCTTTTGTTATTTGTGAATGACCTTTAACAAGGACTCTCTGAGGTATCGCGTGTGAAGCTAGGCAATTTAGTGAAATATCGCAACGCAACAGACTATCTCTAGTCGTCTCAGTTTTGCCCTACTCTCATGCTTGATCCATGCGTGATTTCTACTCTTGACGAGTTGCGTGGTGTCAAAACGAAGTCAGTGTCGACTCTACTTGCAGCATGCCTAGTTTTTGGACGTGCTACCACGTTAACAAACCCACCAGCCAGTTGACGGTTTTACTTTTGTCAATGATATTTATTTTTCAGTTCAGTTCTTGTTAAGTTAAGGCTTAGTTATAGTTCAGTTCTAGTTTAGTTATACTTTGGGCTCTTTTTCGGATACTAGTCTTGATTCAAGTTCTTATTAAGGATCTACTGTATTATAATTATTCATTCAGTGATCATGTTTAAAAATTATTAGTGAAATTAAATTAACTGAATTTTTTGTGGTTGCAATTGAATATTCCAAAGCTCTCTTATCCATTTCTTGGGTTTATTTAAGTACTTTTCCTTTCATTTTTTTTCCTCCATTTTTTTACTACTAAATTGTATGTGATTTTCGTTTGAATGTGAAAATTCCATTTAAAGCTTAAAAATTAACGAAAAAAAAATAAAATAAAAAGGAGGCAAAATTTTTTCCTACCATTTTTTAATGGCGCAATTTTATTTGAATTTAATACTGCTGATGCTGTCAGATTTAATTGTTAAATGGGTTTTGAAAATTTTTTTTTAGCAAAGTAGAGAAAAGTTTTTCCTTTTCGTGGAAAAAAAGAATGTCATCTGAAATTAAGCAATTTAAATCCAATGAATGCATGGATTAAAACTTGGGCTTTTTTTTGGAAGGACTTTTGTTTATTTAAATTATGGTGTTAAATTTCGCTTCTATTAGAGGACATTTTAGTTAACATTTAATTATTTCAGTTGGAAAAAAACTTCATTTAATATTTTGCGCTCTTGATTGGATTTAATTGCTTTTAATTGCGGTCAGTCCAAAAGTTCTGTTGTTATTTTAAATTTTTTTTTAAATATTTTCTTAATTATAATTTAATTATTGTTAATAGTTCAATGCTTTTAATTTATTGCAAATGTTTAAGGTTAAGCATCCTCTTTGGCTTGCGAAAATTATTCAATATGACTTCGGTAAAAAGAATTTTTAAACGCGTGTTATATCACCGAAGATTATAAAACGGTTCTTGGTGCTTTTTTTGATTAATTACAACACTGGGCGGTCCTTCTTAAATCTAGAGTTATTTAATTCTTCAAGATTGTAAATTTCAGTGCATATATTGCACACTAAATCCTAAGCAGGCACAACTGAATTCAAAAATATTTTGGAGAGGCAGAAAACAGGCTTCAAAAATTATTGCAAATTTTTAATAAAGTTGAGTTTCACAATTGAAGCCCAGTCGCGAATAACGTTGTAAAAGCCACTTTTTGCAAAAACTGTTAACAGTACTCTCCTACAATGTTGAAACCTCAAATCACCCAAAATTATGCACCTTAACACCTTCAAAACGACATACAAAGAGTCAACTAGCCTGCAAATATTAGGACCAGTCCAAACACGCGTGTAAAGAGTAGCCCACAAGGGACTAGTCCAAAAGTAACCCAAACGTATGGAAAAAACATGGTCTATATAACATTACGATGTCCTAGGGCAGGACCATATAACCCATCTTTGGACTACAAATGAGTAGTTTTAAAACTACTCCATTGTGTACACAAGAGGATTAGTTTTAACTTCGTTTAAAAACGAAAACATGTCGTTTAAAAACGAACACAAGTCGTCTCACTACAAACACTTTTTAACAATGACATGGTCCATGCTTGCATTACATCGGACCAGTCCATGGAGTAGTCCATTTCATGAAATTGGATCAGGTGGTCCAATAATATTTGCAGGGTAGTGGAAGAACGTTGTTACTTACAAAATGAATAACGTTTTAAACGCCACTAGCGTAGTGGAATAACGTTTTAAATGACATCGCGATTGTGGATATGAAAGGCTTTTCATAAAAAAACTTATAAACTGTAAACTTTCATGCAGTTTAAAATTTAAATTTCTTGATATTTTGCATAAAAATTATTTATCATTATTTTCAATACTCTTAATAAAAAAAATTATTTATCTTTCCTGTTTAAAACGTTTTTTTAATCTCCTGAAAAATAATTATAACTTAAAACGTTATTCGCGGCTGTGCTTCAATTGTTAAAAAAAAAAATAAAGAAGACAGTGACACAAAAAACGGGTTTGATGAATTTTGAGTTGTGCCTGTTTATGATTTGGTGTGCGATATAAATTACAAAAATCCATTATTTTGTACAAACCAAACATTTTCGTCCAAAACAAAATTTTACCACTTTTCTTAAATGTCATATAATTTTAACACTCTTAACCCCGCATTCATAAACAATTGTTAAATTCAACAAAATTTTTTTTGTAAGCCTTTATTAAATAAAAATAAATTATGAATACGGCAGTTATAAGTGCCTTAAGAAACTTTAAATATAAAATCAATGGTGGTTTTGTTTTCCCAACTCTCAACTCGAACAGTAACCAGACACTTTTTCAACAATAAACGCCGACGAAAAAAATAATTTTTAAACACAGTATTTGCAACAACAAACAAAGGAGTTGAAGTAGTCATAACTAATTGAAACGATGCTCTTGGTTAATGCAACACTTTAAAATAAAACAAACAAACAAAAAAGTTCAATGTTCACATAAAACATGTTTAAGTACTAAAAGTACCTTGCAAAAAGGAACAAGAAAAATGCCATGGAACAACAAAAACTGAGTGTAGTTTATCAAATGCAAGCAAAATGATATCAGGCACGTTTTAAGTTAAACACGTAAAATTGCACAGACTAGAACTGAATATCTGAGTTGCAAGTGCAATGAATAAAGTAACAAAAAACCGACAATTGCTACTGTAAAAGTAACAGCATAAACTGTGGATAATTTAATTAAACCGGGTGGAAGAAATTGAAGTGAGGCAATAGAAAAAGAGACTAGAAGAAGGCAAAACAAAAACCAAGTCTTACCACAGTACCACACACTTAAGTTTCTGTAGATTTAGTAAAACGTATCTTTTTTTTCTACCCTAGTGGAGTACCCAATGCTTATGATTAATAAACGTGATTCTAAAAAAAAATATATATATTTTTTTTTAAGGAATGTAGATTTTTGACCAGTTTACAAAATTTCTTAAAAATTTTCTTTTCTTACATCCTTAACGTCCATTTCTCGGATTAAAAAATATAGTTTAATAAAACAGACATAAAGCTTTGATTTTGATGAAACTTTTATAACGTTATAATGCTTGGACCTTGCAATTATTATTAATATTGGGCTGTACGCATCTATCCATAGACCTGAAAATATATTAAATAAAATTAAATAAATAAGTTAAATTATAGATACATTTGGGGGATAAAGTCATACGCCTTAAAATAATAACATGAAAAAATACGACTGTTGTGAACAACCCCTCATAATTCAGTGTGCTATTTTCAATTTAAATCACCTGATTTAAAACAAATATAAAAAATAAATTTGTACCAAAAATTAAAATATTTTTTAATTCTAATCCATGAATTAATAAATTAAGTTAGATCTTATAGGGCCCATATACAACACCGTTATGATTGTGCAATCAAGTGATTGTGCCAGCTGATTGGCCGTGTATGAGCTTGTGGTGTGATTGTACCAGCTGATGGTGCTTTATCAAAAATAGTTTGATATTTTTTTGATTGTACCAGCATGATTGTATCGTGTGCTGTAAAGTTAGCTCATAAATGTTAAATCGTCAAGGCATAAACATCAAAAAATACGAAATTTAAAACATGAATGCCAAAGAAAAAATATTTTCGGGAGAACACGTTTTTTTTACTCCTTATTCGTTTTCGGATAATAGCAATAATAACAGCATCGTTATTCATTACAACCTTTTCCACACAATTTTTGGTAAAAAATGAATTTGGTACCAGCATGCTGGTGTGTTGTGTGCTTCAAGCTTAATTGCACAATCACTTGATTGTACAACCATGATGGTATTGTGTATGGGCCCTATTACCTGACTATTTTTTATTTTTCAGACGCAAATCAGAAATAAATTTTATTTTGTTTATTTACCAAACAGCAGAGTCCTAAGTCGATCTAATAGACGCCGCAAGTAATTTGGTGCAAAAATTGGTAGCCGAAGGTTAAATTCGGATGTAAGCCGGATCAAATTTTACCAGCAACGGCGACAGGTAACAAAAACTAAGGCTCAGCCGTTCCGCGCAGGTCTCTTCGGATTAATTTCGACAGCACAATAAACAAAGCAAGCAAAGTTTTATTTATATAAGACACTGTTTGTTTGCAAAGCAACAACAATATTTTTAAACCATTGTAAAATGTTAGAACATTATGACAATATAATATGATAGCACACCTTGTGAATACCCTAAATGTCATTTAAATGACCACCTTTAAATTGGTTGCAGCAGTCGATCGCTTTGAGATAGTATTCGACCACTTGTTCGCTTATTTCAGGTTGTATCTCAGCAATTACTTGACAAATATTGGTTTTTAAATGCTTTAAGTTAGGGCATCATCTGTATAGACACGGTCTTGGTAGGTAATTTACGTCACCAAAACGTAAAATTACGCGTACCTTCCAATGCAATATAGCTTAACTCGATCGTGTTGTGAGGCTTGTGACACAGTCCTGTTGAAACTATATATCATCCAGTTCATATTCTTCAATTGCGGGCCAAAAAAAATCGGTTATAATACGGCCTGGCAATCTGAGCCATAAAATCGACAGTCTCGAATTATCCGCCACATTTTCACTAACAGAAGCGTTATTTCCGGCAGTGCGCTAATTGATGCACAACATCTGAAATGCTTCCAGTCTCTTTAAATTTCCCTAAAATCTACCATTTCCCTGCAGATTAAGTCGATTCTGACGACCATCATCATCTCGCTATGCTCGAAAATTTACCGCGGTTGTTGAACCGAATTGTTTTTCCCCCGAAACTAATCCTGAGGAGCTCTACGCTTATCTGCAGGAGATCGAGCCCGCAAACCCGGCACAGATAGACTAGCTTACTACCAGCTAGCCTACTGGGGCAAACCTTTCACTAAATAAATGGCACTTCAGGTAACAGATGTTTAACAGCTGACAGCATTGGCAGACCGGTGGTTTTGAAACCACTAAATTAATAACCCGTTGTTTATGTGTCTTTTTGGTAAGTTATTTGCTTCATATAAGCGCTTTCGTAAACAAGTTACCCTTTAAGTGATTTATAGTTTAATTGGAAGAAATGTGTAACCGCTTAGTTTTGAAGATAGTTTGAAGTTGTTGGTCATACATTTGACCCGGCAGGAAGCATCCTACGTGTTGCAGGGTCGAAATTTTATTTAATTAGTTTTTCGTCCATAAGATTTTTTCAAAACATACTTGCCCTTTGTATCCACCTCTAAGGGAGCTTCCATACAAATATGGTGTTTTATAAAGCTCTTTTTTTTTAAGTAAGTCCATTTTTTCCTACTCAAATACAAATATTCAGTTGATAGTAATATCGATAGTGAAATCTGAACTATCGATAAATATGGATAGTAAAATCAGAACTATCGATAAATATCGATAGTGAAATCTGAACTATAGATGAATAGCGATCAGTGTTACCGTTCAAAATTTTCAAAAAGGGGCACAAAAAGGGGATTTTCAAAAAAAAAGTGTCACAAAAAGGGAAATTCTGAGAAAAAAAGGGGCAACTTTAAAAACAGGAAAATTTAAAAAAAAAACGTATGTATTTATTAAATTATTTTCATCGAAAACTAAACATAACAAAAAATACACTTCATATTTATAAAAAAATACGTTATAGGTATATAATACAAATTGTTTGGGAAAAACACACATACATATATATATATCGAGCCCTAACCGCGAAAATAACATAATTTTCAATGTTCGTTTTTTTCAATAAATGACTTTATTGCCAAAACTTGCATCATCTCCTAAAATGTCATGGTCACATAAGGTACCGTTACGATTTTATAGCAAAAACAATTTGATCTTAAGCGACAAATTTCATACAAAATTTATATGAAATAAAATAAAATAAACTGTCTCCTGTAAAATTTGATTTTTGGCGCTTACGTTATATTCGTGGTTAGGGGTCGATATATATATATATACATATATTAGGGATGCCAAATGGGACCAGGTTTTTACAAACCCGGGATTCGGGATTATTTATTCAAAACAACGGGATCCCGGGACGGATCGGGATTTTTCGGGATTTCATATAAAAAAGCCAATTTTTAAAATTCATATACATAGTTATAATTTAATTTTTATGTATAAATATTAAACCAAATTAATTCATGAAGAATATTAAACTCATTACAAAATAAAACAGTTTAATGTATTCTTTTAAAGTAATATGGACGAATTATGTATTAAAACTTATATTTTAAAAAGCTTTAAAAAAAATAAATGGCGTCTGATAATCGTTACCTTATTTTATTGCAAATATGCTGCCGACGAAAACAGTGTTCGTATTAAACACTTCTGAGTGGTATCGTAAATAAATAGCTACAAATACATATGCTATATAGTAATGATTAATTTATTTTATCTCAAATATTTATGCAAGTATTAATCTAATTAAATAAACTTAAACAAATATGTGCCGAAAGACCTTTGGTAGAATCCCCTAGAGTTTTAACAACTTTATGTACAATTTGCATTGTGCGTGCGCAGTTCTATTATCATTCACTTAGAGAAAAGACCACACCGAACTTTATCTTCTGATTTTATTTTCTGTGTTACAAAATGAATTGCATGTAACATTAAGTCACTTGCGACTTCTTTTTGTAACCAGTTAAAAATTACATTCATTGCCAGTACGATTTAATATTAAATTTTTGGAGTTACTTTTATCAGGGTGACTTAAGTTTATTTAAATATAGTTGTATTTAATAAAAAAATACTGCATATTTACTAAATCCAAAATCTCGGGATTTGTACATAAAAAAAATCCCGGGATTCGAGACTTAAATAGTTAGAATAATCCCGGGATTTCGGTATTCGGGATTTCGGGATTGGCATCCATATATACATATATCGTGAAAATACATGTCTTGTTTGCAGGTAAACGATAATGAACTGTTGCATAAAATTTTTATTTCAATTATTTATACAAAAACAGTTACTAATTACTTGTAAAAAAAAAGAACTTAAAATAGTGTAATAACAATACTTACAAAAACAAAAAATAGTTCATATGATTTGATACAAAAAAAATTTACATTTAAATAGATATAGATATGTATATATGTAAGTATATGTACATAAATATTTGGCACTTGGATTATTTTACTTTTTTACCAAAAAAATTAAGTTACGAAAAAACAAAGTAAAATGTTGTTTTTAATTTCTGCAATGTCACTACTTAAGATGTTGTTAGTACATATTTCTAGCTCGGCTTCATGGCCGATATATTTAGTAAGAGTTTCTTTTATATGCAGAACATCAACAAAATCAATTTGTTCTATATTTGTTTGCATAACATACTTTTTTTTTTTAAACATTTTTAAAAATTTCTAATATGTACAATATCTTTCGTGGATGAAACTAAATATAAAATTTGTGATGATTCGTTTTGAAAATTAAGGTTTAATTTATTCATAATATTTAATACATATACTAGAAATTTGAGGTAAATTTTATTGTTAATAGATAGCCCTTCCTGAATTATATTAATTTTTTCCAAATTAGATGCTATTTTCTCTTCAAATTGAGCTCGGATTCATTGATTGACAGTATAAAAAAAATTTGGTTCAAAAAGGGGCAAAAGGCGCACAAAAAACTACAAAATGATACAAAAGGGGATTTAAAACAAAGGGGTCAAAAAAGTGGCACGGCAGTCAAAAAGGGGCAAAAATGCGACTTTAGTCGCATAACGGTAACACTGATAGCGATAATAGATAATATCAATAGTATTCAAGAACTAGAACATATACGTTATATCAATACATTAGTTAATTGTTAATCATACGCCTGTATACAAACATATACATAAAAAATAAATAAGTAAAGCATATCTTAAGGAGCGAACTTTTTTTACTCTGATTTGTTTGCGTTTTTAACAAGATACATCCCGGTATTTATGAACATATTTTTTTGTTGTCAGCCTTTTATGTTTTTTTCCCGAGGTTTTAACTTTTTTATTTAATTGTGTAGATATGATTTTATTTGTAATTCGCTTTTTTTCCTTTTGCCTGTATTGAAGTGCACTTTGCGCTTTAGCATTCTTAAGAGCAGCACTTGATTTCCTTCTTGAGCAGTCTTATCTGCTTCCTTTTACAAGTTTAAATAAAAATAACAGCAACATTAAAGACAAAAATATATGCGGAAAACATTTTAATTGAAAAGACTTTGTGACCAAAAAACCGTTTTAACTTTGTCGTTCTTTTTGCTATAAGAAAATATGTTTATAATTTTGCCCCAGAGCATTTTTTAAGTTATTAAAGCAGTAATAAATAATTGATTTAAACGTGTTCTACCATTTAATTCTTAAAAAAAATTAAAATATTTCTTTGTTTTAAGGCAAATTCCGCAATTGTAGAGAAATGTTTATTTCATTGTTATTATTTTAATGACTATAACGGTAATTTTAGATGATTTCTGAAACCTCCAAAAGTTTTCCAATATTTTTAAGCCTTACTAAAATTAGTTGTACTAATCTCGAAATTGTGCGCAATTTGAATAAATATATATATATTGGATGTAAAAAAGTCACAAGAATAAGCTTCTAAACTATAAATCGAACTTTTTTTTCATTATTTAAAAGCAGGCTCATGATCATTTAATTAATTTTTATTAAATTATTTTAATAAAGGAAATAATTTTAGATCTTAAAATGGAATGATTAAAAGTAGATAATTAAAATTGGTTAAAGCGCAGAGAACTTTGATCATGATATAAATTCGACCCAAGTTCAATCCACCGTTCAGTCAAGAAAAAAATTTTTTAATAAATTTTAAATCATTTTATATTGTAAAATTCCATGCTTCATTAAAATAATTTAATTTAAATTAAATTTGTTAAACTTGAGCCTGATTTAAAATAAAAAAGTCACAAGTTTATTAAACATTGTTGATTTGCATAGTTTTTAATTTTTTTTATTAATCAAAATGATTTAGTATTGTATTTCCAAATACATTATTAATGATTTAAATAATCAGGTTTTTATTGATTTTAAAACTATCACATTTTTCTTACCCAGCCAGCATTTGGGTGATTATTTTTTATAAAAACCACCAAAATATCTAAGTCTTTTCAGACCAGTTTTGATGATTAAAACTGATTTATCACTTGAGAGATAGAAAAAGGATTCATATATGACTCATTGATATGTTAAAATGATGATTTTTAAATATTTTGAGTTTTTGTAATTATTTCATGTCAGCCAAACAAATAAAAAGCTTGTCTAAAAAAGGAGCCCAAAAATTATTGACATTTTTTGAGCATAAATGTAAGTGCAAATGGGTTCTATAACTCTTGTCTGGTTTAAAATAAAGCTGGTTCTAATAACCAAAAGCCAAAGTGGTGCTGATTGTAAGGAGAAAAATTAAAAAAACATGGCAATTAAAAAATTATATGAAGTATCAAAATGAGACAAAAAAGACTTAATAATGACTATAAAAACTAACATTAAAATGGGCAAAAAGGAATCAGAAAATTGTATCACAAATGATTATTTCAGGTGATTCATCGGTAGGACACCATTTTCTGCTAATGTTTTTTTAAGTGATTCATATATGATTCATTGATATGTTGAAATAATGATTGTATAATATTTTGAATTTTTGTTTTTGCCAAATCAAAAAAAAAATTAAACAGAAACTTTAGTGTCAGCCAAACAAATGAAAAGCTTGTCTAAAAAAAATACATAAATATTGATGCAAATTGTTTTTTCTCTTCTTTGCAAAAAAAAAAACGATAACTTTTGTTTGGTTCAAAATAAAGCTGGTTCGAATAATCAAACGCCATAATGGTGCTGATTTTATCGGAGAAAAATTAAAAAACATGGAAATTAAAAAATTATATAAAATAACAAAAACTATATACTTTACGATTTAAAAATTAAACGAAAACGTTTCAATAATGATTATAAAAACAAACATTAAAATGGTCAAAAAGGAACGAGAAAATTGTATCACAAATGATTATTTTGGGCGACGCAGGTTACCATTTTCTCACAATGAGAGTATAATTTATAATTGAAAAATGAGCTCATATAGGATATTTTTATCTTGCCACAAAATGCTAGCTGGGAATTCTTTTTTATTTGTATTTTGTAAAATGTTCATATAATTTATCTTTGCTCTTTATGTTCAAAAGTTAAATGTTCTAATCATACATTACAAATTATTGCCATATGCCAACCCCTGCTTGGTTGTCAAAAATTTTATTTTATTTTTTTTGTATTTAAAATATACACAGAAAAAATTGAAAATTATCCCTAATCACCAAATTCATGCCAAATTCATAAAATCAAACAACGCATTTGTTGATTTTGCACTTAATAACCAAATAATTACGGTAATTTTGATGTACCTGCACAATCTCCTTTGCACGATTTTTTGTGCAGATAAATCAAAATGCATCTTAAATGTATTTAGCTGCCTTAATGTGCAGGTACGCAATTGTGGGTACCTGCATAAAAGTGCAGCTAAAGTAAAGTGTTTGAAAGACGAGTAAAAACATTTTTATAAATAAATTGATAATAACAACGAGATTCAAAGAACCTGTAGCGAAGTTGGTAACAATAATGTGGGATAGAGAAAAGTCACTGTAGTACAATGTTAAGAAAAGCGTTGCAAGCTGTCAAAAGTTAAAAACGGCAGTTTTAAAGTTTTGTCAATAGAAAACGTAGTTGTAATAGTCGTTGAAGTTGAAGCCAAACTTCGAACAATTGAACTTTGTTGCACTACAGACCATTCGTCAGCTTCAAATACTACTACAACTACTTTGTTCTGTTCCAGGCCTAAGATATTGCTTTCATATAATCGTGGTAAAGTTGATGTAACCACAAAGCTTATGCATAAATGTGGGTACATGCAAACAAAATAAATGAATTATAATGATGCCAACTTGACTTGTTTGCGATTTTTATTTTTATAAACAGCTTCAACTGGATATTTATGTGACCACCATATTTTTTATGTGTGCAGCTAACTTTAATGTTTTATATGAAAATATTCTAAAGCTTCTCAAAAATATGATAAATATGCAGGTATACAAAAGGCACGTAAGCAAGGATTTTGAAGTATTATTACAGAAAATATGTATTTTCGGCAGTTAAGTCAAAGTGAAGCTAACTTTGATTTTTTGTATGAAAACAATTTTAAATTATCAAAAATTTTCTGCATTTATCTCAAATGTGCAGGTATAGAAAGTGTTAAACAATAATAACAAAAAATATTAATTTTGTGCAGTTAAGTCAAAAGTGCACTTAAACAAAAGTTAAGTTAAGTTTGTAAAAATTTAATATTTTGAATATTTTTTTTCCTTGAATGATCTTTAATTTTAATAAAAAACATTATTAAGAAACATGGCTGTTTCAAACAATGTGTTGATTGATTTTGACAATTTCCAACAACAATTTCACTAGTTTGAATTATTTGATTTTTTGTTATTCAATTGATATTTTAATTCTAATTTTATTTTAAAATTAATTAATTAATAAATTAAATCAAAATTGTATTTTTATATTCGTTCAACAAAATAAATAATAGATTCAATTATCACATTAGTTAAAACTTTTTAAATAATTTTTTTTTTAGTTGATAAAAAAAACTACTAATACTTTTTTCTGTGTAGAAATTAAATAAAATATCTGCTTTAAATTTAATTCCGAAAAAATCTTATTTTTTTAAAAGTATTTTTCTCAAAAAGGTTTCTCATAAAGTTTTTGTTAAAAGTATCTTCTCATATGTCATATGATTTTCCTAAACAGTGATTGTGTTCACAAATTCTTAGAAATTCCTCTCTGTTCCAAAAAGGAGCTCTTTATAAACAAAAAAAAACACAAATTTTACAACCCCACAAAAATACCTTTACCGAACAATATTCCCTTTGTACAGAATCAAGCAATTTCTAAGACAGGAAGTCACGTTTTGCACAAAACGGAATTTTTTAACGATTAAACCAATTTTTAGAGCAAAATAAAGTTGTATACAACACTTTACACAAAAAGGGATTTTAAACACAAAAGGTCACTTTCTAAACGAAAAATCTCTTTTTGCATAAAAAATATAATATTTCTAAAAGAAAAATTCCAATTTATTAACACGTCACGCTTTTGTGATATAAAGTATCAACTTCTTTTCAAGTGATATCAGTTTTTTTTGAACACTTTTGGCACAAAAACTCATACTTTTGCACTTAACGGTCACTCTTTTTCTTAATAAAAAATACTTATTCTACACAAAATAAGTATTTTTTTTTACAAAAAGCCAAAGTTTTGCACTCAAAGATAAACTGTCTTACAAAAAAACCAAACTTTAAGCAAAATAATAACACTTTCAGTCTTTCATACAACAAAAACTCTCATTTATCATCAGTTTATTTTTATTGATTTTTACTCTTCCCTTGTGTTGCTAAATTTATTAATGGAATTTTAATTTGGTGACATTCCATAAAAAAAACACAATTGTTTCAAATTAAGTCTAAAATTGTTTTAAATGTTAGTCATTGTCCCAGTCGCTACAAAATTGCAATTTCGATTCAAATAATAAAAAAAAGTACTTTATAGGCAATTAAAAAATCCTTTGTGATAACAAAATCGCAACATTGTTGTATCTACTCAAATGCCCACAGTTTAAAGATAATATTAAATAAAACCTAAAACCACACATTTGACCCAGAGAATACAGTGCGCTATGAAATTAGGCAGAGTTTTTGGAAACTAAAGATATCCTATAGAACTCCAAAGAATTTCCATAAGTTTTTTGGAATTCTTAAGAAAAAGCTCTTTAACTACAAAAAACACATAAAATCTGATTTAAATAGTTTGCTTGATATGTCAATGCCTTCAATTTTCCTACCCACTGTATGTAATTAAAAACTTGGCACTCGATTCATTCGCAATAAAACTCAACTGGCGGCTGCATTCCAAAGACTACAATCCACAAAAACCAAATACATAATAATAAAAAAAAACCAAATTGTAGTTAAGTAGTGAAATTGCGGAGAACTGTAAAAGAACAGCATGCAACAATTGTGTATAGGAAAGTAGGCCTCTTTTGTTTTTTCATTATATTTGCTGCATTGACAGGCAGAAGCACTATTCAAAACACGATACTACTGCTGGCAGTTACATCATTATTATCACTAACATTTTTGGAGCAATGCAAAATATGCAGAAAACAACAATAACAACAACTGCAGCAATAGCAGCAGCAGCAGCAATAATAACGACAGAAACATGAAAACCAAAAACCAGCCTTATAAAGCCACAGAGATCAACAATATATTTCAACAAGCACAAACAGCATGTGGCAACACATTCAAATACAATTATATATCGTCGGCCTAATATGCAAACCTGCTAACTCCCTTTTAGTAAATTTTACAAGAGAGACAAAACACTTTTTATATTTTCTTTGTGCAGCTTGAGAGAAAAACCAAAATCATAGTTAGTTTTACACACTTCAAGACTTCAACGAGGCGTAAATTTCTCTACCACACGGCATCAAAATCTCAATTTACTAAAAAAGTGGATTTAGCTGGTTTGCATAGTCAGCCGACGATATGTATGTATATATGTTTATAAATAAACAAACTCACACACATATACAAACAAATAAACATATTTTTACACATACAAATATCTATAGATAATAAAACACATACATTTCCATATAGAAGTTGTTACAATTATAACATTGTTGACGTGCCTTTAACAGAGCTAAAAGCCACAAACTTGTAATTTCACTGCCACTTTTATACTCAATATACCAACAACAAAGCGTTTTCACATTTATACTGACACATGCACTTAAACACTTACGTACACACAAACATAATTGTAATAGGAATATATACTTTTCTTTTGTTTTCTTCTTTAATCCACAGTTGGCCAACATCATTATCTATTCAGTTACGTGTTTACCAAAACTGTCTTAAAGGCAAAGTTCTTGGAACTCCTAAAATAGTCTGAAATTAATTCTAGAGCTGTAGCTCTAAAATTCCCCGAACACTTGACAGCATCTCAAACCAGTTTTACAAACTTAGCAACTTGTATTGATAGCTAGAATATTTCAATTTACTTCTTGTGTGGATTGGATTTGATTTGTGTTTGCAAAAACTCAGCACTGCTGAAATACGAGGGTTGTCATATATTATAAAAAACGGCCTAACATTACGTTTGTCACTTTGCTTGTAATTTTATGAAAAACTTCGTCTTATAAAAGTCTTACACTTTTACTAAAAATCAAAATAAATTTTTAACAAAAACGTATATTTTTCTTAAAAAAATGTTTTTTTGTTCACAAAAATTTTCTTAATTGCAAAACTCAAATTTTTAGAAATGGATACATTTTTCAAAAATAGACGATTTTTACAAAAAAAAAAATTTGAATTGGTGAGTAAAATTTATTATATACATTTTCATATTATTGAAGGAATAAGAGACTATTAAAGTGTAGAAAATGAAAATTTATTTAAAATTTTACACAAAAACATAATTTAAAAATAAAACTAAATTTGTTCAAAAGTAAGTTTTTTTTACAAGAAGTTATAAATTTCACTTAAAGAATGAACTTTTAAAAAAAAATTCACACTGTTTTACGAAAAAGTCACTTATCTTACAAAAAAAATTCAACTCATCTTACAAATCATGTTTTTTTTTCTTCAAATATTACACATCTTTTCACAAAATGAAAATTTTTTTCACACAGTGTGTACAGACAATCATGCATTTGGTTTGGCGCATAAACCAAAGAAAAGCGACAATTAAGGTTTACAAGAAGTTTCTGAAAATATACACGATAGAATATTTGCACGACTACTTCTTGCATATGTTTTGTAGAAAATTTTAAATTCTTGCAAACGTTAATACTATTTTTTTGAAAGTTTTATTAATTTATTTAGTTCTTAGATGTTACTTTTTGTGCTGCATACGTACACTTACCGCTGTGTATTGAGATGTTGACATTTTGTTTTGCTTTAGCTTTTACTAGTTTTTTTTACGGCAATGTAGAGAAGCAAAGTAAAATTTATTTTCATGCTGTTATTTTATTTTGATTTCGCTTTACTTACTTGTTTTTTACTACAATGAGTCAAAGCAACAGTGAAATTTATGTTGTACATTTTTGTAAAAGCAATTTGCAGCATTCGCCAAACAGTAGCGTGTATAGCAAAACAATACTTAAAAAGCTTTAAAATAGTTGATATGGAGCAGAAATAATGCTTAATATCGTTGAAACGATAAAAATTTCGTAAAATATTTTTTGGATTCAGAAAGGGGGCATTTAAAATATATGTACGCAATACCTAACTTTTTTGAAAAAAAATGGTCGGTAGGTCAAACCAATTAATAATGAGCTGACGATATTTAATTAAAACACCACAAGTTTTCTAACCAATACATCACACTTGTTTTCGTTAAAATGTCATGCAAATTTCTTTGACAAAAATTGCGCACTTTTTTGTAAAAATGTTACACATTCTTTATTATTTTTATAATATTACAAATTTTTCCAAAGGACATTCGCTTATATATTTTTCTCAAAAAGTAAAACACTTTTTCCTTAAAATACACAATATATTTTAATAGAAGAAACTCTCTTTTCTTCCACGAAATTTTTAAAAAGTCATATGTTTAAAAAAAAAATACACACTTGTTTCACAAAAATTAACACACTTTTTCACAAACAACTAACACTTTTTTACAGAAAGGCACTCACTTTTGTTACAAGAACGCACATAAAGTTTTCACTAAAAGTCACACACATTTTATACAAAGAGTTTTCGCAGAACGACATACGTTTGTACAAAAAGTCACATACATTTTTTTAAAAATGGACACAAAATTTCTTTTTCACAAAAATCCAAACACATTTTTTTCAAAGCATCGCAAAATATTTAACAAAAATTAATTTAATTATTTACAAAAATCCAAACACAGTTTTACCAAAAAGACACACATATTTACAAAAAGTCACACATTTTTTTTTTTTTAACACATACTTTTTTCGTCAAAATTCGCAACATATTTTTACAAGACAGCACACAACTTTGCATCAAAAGTCACATGTTTAATTTTTACAAAAAGTCACAAACGTTTCCCACAATGCCTTACGTTTTTTTTACAAAAAGTCATGCTTATTTTTACTAAGGGTATTTTTCATAACTGAAATAAACTTGTTTACTCAAAAGCCCTTAGAGTATTATTTTTTTTCAATGTCACATACTTTTCCACAAAGAGTAACCACTTTTTTTTTGTACAAAAAGTCATGCTTTTTCCACAATGGTTTTTTCGCACGTAAAGTCAGTTACACACAACATCCCTTAGAGTCAAATTTTGTTCACCCCTCCTATTTCGTAATCATTTAGTATCTCCGAAACGATAAACTTATTCTCTGCTGAATTTCATTCCATTAAGACTTAGCAAATTGACTTGTTGTTGGCTTTAATTTCCTTTGACACAAACATTTTAAACTATCTCAATTTTACAGCACAAAATGCAATGCCAAATAAGTCCATAAAAGCAAAGTACACACGATAAAGCTTTAACCGAATAAAGGCAGCAGTAACTAAAATTAAATTAGCATTGCCATTTGTGTGTTTATTTCGAAAATGGTCCATTGCAAAAGGTAATGAAGGCACTAAAATAAAGTGATTTTGAGGAAAAAGTAAATTGAAAGCCGCAAATATTTATTATATCCAATAGCTTCATTATTCCCTCTAGCCACAATCAGCCACCACCTTAAGCCTTAATTTACCATGCCACATGTTGCATTTACTTTAAATGCAATGCACTTTAATAAAGCGATTAAAAAGAGCAAATAGTTTTTGGAAAACATGCTGCCTAACCGAACTACAGCAATACAAAAATGGCTTAAAATAAACATTTAAATATTTAAACAACCACAAATATATTTATGTCGCTACTGCCTTGGCTCACTCTGTTGTTGCATACAAAACAGCCTTTAAATAACATGTCGTGTTTTGTTTTTCTTTGCCACACAATTGTAGGCTTAAAATGAATGTGTGGCATAAAACTCTTTAAAGAAATTTATTTATATTTTTCTGTCGGTTTTCAATACTGTTATTAAAAGAAAATAGCAGATTTTTTTTATTTTTGTTAAGAAAATTTAACGAGAAAATAACAAATTTAAGCTGGTATTAAAACTTTTTTGAGGATTTGGAGAATTGTGTTGTGAAATTTTTGTTTAAATGTTTTTCTACAAAATTTAAGCCAAGAAGAAATTTTCAGAGTTGTTTCAAACAGCAATGAACAATAATATAGCATGCTCTTAACATGTCAAGCAATGACGAAAACTTTGGTTTTTTAATTAACTAACAAAATTTTAATTTATTTCTATAAATATAAAATGTTTTAATCGTAAGGATTGAAAATTTAAAAGTGGAAAAAATATAATAATATTTTTATTATATCGAGCCCTAACCGCGAAAATAGTGTAAGCGACATAAATTTCAGTTTTCGTTTTTTTTAATAAATTACTTTATTGGCAACACTTGCATAATCTCATAAAATGTCATGGTCTCAAAAGGTACCGTTACGATTTTATAGCAAGAACAATTTTATTGTAAGCGACAAATTTCATACAAAATTTATATGAAATAAAATAAAAAAGCTCTCTCCTGTAAAATTTGATTTTTGGCGCTTACACTATTTTCGCGGTAAGCGCTCGATATGTTATAACTAAAAATTATTTAGAATGTGGAAATTATTATTTTCATAAATTATTTTTATTTATATTAACTATTTTTTGAATGTGCTTTAAGGTCTTTTTCCCTCAATTTTAAAATTTAGCTCATTGAGGCACAATGGTTGATATAATTAAAAATTATATATTTTTTTTTTACCCTCCACCGCAACTAGTGGTGAATGAGAGTATACTAAGTTTGTCATTCCATGTAAAACTTTTTTTTGTACATCAAAAACCCCATAAAGTATATATATTCTGGCTCCTTGAGTAGTTCTAAGTCGATTTAGCCAAGTCCTTCTGTCTATCCGTCTATTGAAAACACGCTCACTTTCGAAAATCTCAAAAGAAACAAACAAACTTGGTGTCAAATTGCTTGAAGATACCGTAAGAAGTTTGGGATTAAAATCTAGCAAAATCGGCTCAATAGGGTCAGAGCTATAAATCAAAATGTGGAACCACCACCTTAAAAAATTTTGTTACAGAAACTAACATAAATGGTTGAATAGTGGAATAGTGATCCATTGGAGTCTATAGAGCATACTGAAGAGTAAGCCCACATGTACGAAGTTGATCTGCACCAAATATTTTTTAAAAATGATATTAAAATTTATTTAGTAAAATGTCTTACAAATTTAAGTTTTACTTTTGACAGAAGATTCTTTTTATAATTAATTAAGTACCCACAATAAACCATTGGGACACATAGCTTTTTTTTGGTTGTGAATACCAAATAATTATATTTTTATTTGTTGTACTCGAAATAAATCTATACTAACAATCGATAATTAGCTGCAACAAATAAATAAATAAACATTTATATTTTAAAATTTATTGACAAAAGCAAATTATTGATTGTAATGGCCAATATTCAGTATTGCACCGCATTTAATTTGGTTGTGATAGACAATATTCGTACTAATTTTTAGTACTAAATGAAATTAATTATCAGAACAAATAAAAGAATTGAAAGAATCATATATCAGTTTGAATTACGTTTTAATATTCATTAGTATTAAAAATCAGTTGGAATAATTTTAATTTTTAATAGCAATATTTTATATAACTTGATCAATATTTTATTACTACAACCGTTTTCTAACCAATTTTTTTTTTGTGTGTCCTTCTTCCGGAAAACAGTTTAGTACGCCTAAAACCATAATTAATAATTTCATCATAATAACATTTGGTTCGTCACAGTTTTATAGGACAAGAAATCACACTGTGAAATATCGTACAGATCGGTCCATATTTTACTATAAGGCCCATATGAACGATACTCCCTCAAAATAGTTTACTACGCCAAAAACCGTAACAAATAATGCTATCAGAATAAAATTTTGCTGTCAGAATAAAATTTAATACTTCACATTTGTATAAGACTAAAAATCACACTTATAAATTTCGTAATGATCGGTCTATAATTTTCTAATAATAATTTAATGCGCCAAAAACCGTAGCATAGATATTGCGATAAAATTGTTTACAACTTAGCTTTATATGGCTAAAAAAAATGCCATGCAGTTTTCTGATCTACTCTCCATAATTTACCTTAGATCCAATATTTAGCAGCCTTCTGATTTTCACTGTAAACGCTAAAACTAATTTCACCGCTGTATTGAAATTTGTTGAAATTTATGTTTTTAACACCAGAAATCACTCTGCACAAGTTGTGGGTGATAGGTCCATAACTTACCATGGCTCTAATATAATAACGAATCATATTATTTTAAGCGGTCCATATACGTTTCAATTCAATTGTCAACTGAGTCTTTCTACTGAATTGATGCTTGGCCACAAACTTCATCAACTGAATGGAAAGATTTTAAATTTATTTTAAAATTTAATGAAATAAAATACAATTTTTAAAATACTTAACTTTTTTACAAAAGAAAACTACAAATATTTATTGTGACAGCGCAACAATAGACTCGACCACACACAGTACAATTGAATTGAAAAACTTATGGCTAATAAATCACTGATGGTTTAAACGCTGGTTTAGTTAAACAAAACTTGAATTTGTATGTAGTTCAAACTCAACAACTATAAATCAGTGTCCCACGTATTATATGTTGTTAAAAAAATAACATGTGGCAGCACTACGATAAATCTTATCAAATTCATATGGTCTGTATTGAAAGTTTAAACGCCCAATTTTATGCGTTTAAAGATGGTTTATATGTTTAGCGATTTATAGATTTGTTGGTTTTAACACCTTTTAAACCAAAAAGAGAGTTTAACTTGCTCTGATTTTTTATTCCTTAGTAGTCAACTCGAAAACATCAAAATCTTTTGATTTTTCTTCAACCAACTCTACAACCATCAAGCTAATCAATTGGCAAAGCCATACATGCTTTGATTTGGACAACAACCGACTCAGTTGACAATTGAATTGTATCGTGTATCGACTGCTTTCCTCAAGCTAGTTAAAATTGCCTAAAAAAAAAAAAAAGGTTAAAACTTTCTCTCAACTTTCCGTCACCATGTTTGTGCCGGTCGTCCTTCTTGTCTGCTACCTTCCGAATTCCATTCGATTGCAGTTTTAATAATATCTTCGTCAGACTTTTAGCATGTGCCGAATCCACATCCATTTTCTACTCAGAATCTCGTCCTTGATCGGAGGATTTGATTAGTTTTTTGCCATAAGCTGGAGGTTCAAATAGTTGATATATACTGCGTTTTGTATTTACCTGCTACACAGAAAAAATTTTTGCAAAAAATTATTCAATTAAATAATTAATTGGTGTACAGTAATTATTCAATTAATTTTTTGTTTGCTGCAATTCATTTTTTTAATCAAATCCCATATGCAATTAATTTTTTAATTGACTAAATTTGTGTCCCATGACTCGAAAATATAAATCCGTTAATTGATATGATCAATTTCTTTGCAGGGGCAAAATTAGTTAAATATTTAATTGCCCGAACAAATTGTTTAATTAAAGTCGATTTTCTATTTTTTCTGTGTACGTTTAACAGGGTGGATTTCAGGAATGAGTTGAATATTCTCACTTTGTCGTTCACAGATATGTTGAAAGGTTTTCATATTGAGTTAAGCAGAAATTTCTACAACAAATTTTACTTAAATAAGCTAAATGTGCTTCAATTTACAAAAAATTGTGTACATTACAATATTTAGTTATATAAGGAAAATTTGCTCGAATTTAATCAAGTTGGCAAAATTATTTAAAACAACAAAATCTACTGAAATTTAAATTTTTCCAATTAACAAAATTTAGCAAATCAAACAACTTGCGTCATCAAACCAAAATTTGGTCGAATTTAGTCATATTAGATAAAATTAGTCAAAATAACAAAATTAACTTTAATAAGCATAATTTACATATATTTACAAAATGTAAACATATAAAAAAAATTTAATCAAATATCAAAAATTACTAATTATAACAAAATTTAGTCATATTGACAAAATTTTGATACCATAAGAAAATATTGCCAGGTGATAAAATGTGTTAATTTATTAGAAGTAAAAGTTAAAAAATGAAGACCATAAATAATAACAAGTCTTCAAAATGTTAAGGTTTATGAGATAATATTAAAGATTTATGGTTAAAACTTAGAGGAAACCGTTGTTTTATTGCTGAAAAAGTAGTCGTTGGTGGACCGAAATGGTTGGAATTTAATAGCAACCTATTCCGGACTACATGTAAACACATAGTTCCAATCTTATCTGGGGTATTTTTAAAACCCATATAAACAACAGACAAAAATGGCTTCTCAGCTTCGCTTCACATTTCGATCCCAAATATGTACATACTCTATAGGGTCTACGATCAATATTGTAAGCATCTTACGAGTAGTAAATCCGTTTTACTTGTCAATACTTTTCTACTTCATTCTATAAGTGTTTTGATTATATTCCAAATATCACCACTGTTACCAAACTTATAGTTTAGTTTTTACATTGCTTTTCGTATACCCACTACTGTATTTGTTTAACTGTATATTTTTTACCATGTATCCAGAGTGCCGAAGTTAAAGTAGGCATAAAACTGACAGTAAAGCTTTTCAGCTTTATTTGTTGCTTTGCATTTTATCATTTTCTTTTATCACTCATTTTTTCTCATTCCTTCAAGTATAAACCGTAATGAACGCTAAACTAAAATAATAATAACAGTAAAAAAGTAATTTAAAAGATGTTAACAAGAAGTAAAAAAAAAACAAAATCAACAAAAGAATAAAATATAGAGAGAAATCAAATACTTACACACATACACTTAAGTTGCATTCACATACAGAGCATTAGCAGTCAAACCAATAGACAAAGACTTTCTGTAGCTTAAGCTTTTTTTCGACTATTTTCTCTTTCTCTAAGTAATTCTTTGCCCTGCTGTATGCACTGGGCATTTTAAATGAATGTATAAATGCCAGTGTAAATGTCTGCCTAGCGTAAATTATAAACACTAGACATGGCAAACAAATTGTTCATATAATACGAAGACATTTTAATTTCTATATACAAATTTGAATGAGTTTTTATAAACATGCGCTTGTATACTATACATATGGATTAATGTATCTCTATATGTTTGTGTAATTGTATCTGTATGTGTGTTTATAAGCAGTATATATTTGTTTGCATGTGGTATACAAATTATATGCATGTTTTAACTCATTCATTGAGCCATTTCTGTTTTTTTTTTATATTTTATATGCCATTCATTCATGTTTGTTGGTGTTTTTCTGTTTATTTAATGACTTGATGTTTAACGTATTTTTTATAATGAATGCAACAAGTTAAGCAAACAATTTTGCATTTTTCCGTTTTTTTTTTTTTTGTTTTTTCGTTCATTTTTGTTTGCAATTATGCATTTAATTTCTTTATATTGCGTTTATGATATTAATGTGTCAAAGGAAATTAGGTAGCTAAATGTCAGATAATACGATCTAGTAAAAAATATATGTATATGCTTTAAATATTTATAATTTACTTAAGATACTAAGCAATAAAATATTGATTTATTATGCACGGCTAAGGAATTTTACTATTTTCACGAAACCAATCTTTAACACAGCAGGATGTGTGTTTTGGGTGTTTTATCTTGCTAAAAACACATCTAATTGACATGTTTCTTTGGCGGATGTTTTTATAATCAAACCGTGTCATAGTGGCACTTGTTTGATTTCTCGGCACCCTTCCTGTGTAGAGTTTTTCCCGGAACGCCCTCCGCAACTTTTTTATAAAATATTGATAATATTTTTGATGGAGATTGACGTTTTTTGAAAACGGCTATTATATAGAAGCTGTTGTATAGTGTTACACAACTACAGCGAAATTTGATGAAGTCGTTTACTTCTACCCATAGCTTTTGGCGTCGAATCTATTGCTAAATGGTTCTGAATTTAGATTTAAATTGTTGCTATTTTTTTTTTTTTGGATACTAGTCAATTAAAGATTCAAGAAATAACAATACTGTAACTTATATTTTTGATAGCATAAGATTGGTTTCTTCAGATTTCTGACAATGGGAGAGATTTTAGATAGCGGAGTTTATATGGGACCCATGCACAGTGGTCCAAGATGCCAATCTAGCTGGAAAAAAGTCATAACTTCTCTTCGGAAGCAGCTAGAAGGATGAAACTTTGGTATTTTGTACTTCTTATTGAAAGCATTCCTTGCGCAAAAAGTGGGCGTTGTAGATAAAATGGGCGTGGCAATTTTTAATGGCGTTTTAAGAATATCAAAATGTAACGATTTAGAATGTTATTGTATTAATTAAGAAGAGGAGAAAACTCATTTTGGAAATTTTAAAATTCGACTGCATATGCGCAATCGAACGAGGCTTTCGGGCACAGCTTTTTAATATTAATAATAAATATGAAAAATTACACATTATATAGTTCTCTCCGTGTTATTGGTATGTTATCTATTTATGTATATAAAAAGTTTACCGGTCAATAATTGCAGCTAATTTTTTTATCATCTAAAGTGGACATTACACAGATAAAAACGGCACAATTCATTTCACGGGAATCCAGCTAGATTGGCATCTTGGACCACTGTGCCATGGTCCAAAGTTGAGTTTTTACCATAGATTTTTGCGGAATTGAGATGAAAAGGTGAAAATATCTGTTCTTTGGACAGACCTCTATGCCCTGGTTATGCCGCGGAAAAATCATGCGGGCTATTTGGGATCAGTGATATCGGTCATTACGAATTCCTGGTTGATATATTGTAATGAATACTGCAGAAATTTTCAGGATGAGCAGAAGGGGTCGGTATATTATTTTCTCTGGCAATGGAGGCATTTTGGGAGAACAGAATTATCCTGTTTGGATGTTATGTTCAAGGTAGGACTAATGCCGACCTTTCTTTTCGGCAGGGAATTAAAATGGTTAAAGGCTGAATTTATGTCTGGGAAATAATCTGGGGAACATTGGCTTTAGTTTGGTCACTAAGAGATTGCTATAATGACCCAAGTAAGCTGTCCTCATATCGGCTACCTATTGAACCTAACCTAATGTATACATTTATTTCACTTATTTTGAGCCAATTTTAATGCAATTATTTGCATAATAAACGATTTATGACCAACAAATTCCTATTTCATTGAGCCGAATGTATTGCGTCTACCTAAATTATAGATCGATTTTAATATTTTAAAAAATTCACCATTAAGCAGAAAATAAATCGTGTGCATCAAATTTAATTATATTGGCGAATGGACCATATTCCTAGTCACTTAGAAAAGGGATCTTAACCAACTGTTCCCAGAACTAAGCTGAATTGTTCATTAGTTTTCCAGTCTTTTATATAAATTTTGGTAATCTCTATTTTGATTTCATCTTTAAATAAAATGCCTCTTCTGGATTTTATATTTAACTGAAAGGTCATTAACTACTTCAGTCAATTTTTAAATATTTTTTGGCCTCTCTTTGTAGTCTATTAAAAAGAATACACCACCCAATAATCAAAATTAATTAAAACATTTCGGCAACAACAGCAGTTGATACTAGAGTATCCACCTGATTAATCGTTGTTCGATTAACCGAGGAACTTTTCCGCCATCATTTGATCAAGTAATCAAAATAGCAAATTTCGAATAACTAATTACTCGAACAATGTATGTCAATTAATCGATTAAGATAAATATCTTTAAAAAATCTACTTTTTTAAATAAAAATATTGGTTTTGAGATTTCTCACTGTTTAATATTATTGAAAACTAAATTTCGTGTTCTTAACTTCTACATTTATTTTTATCACGCAAACTTTTGAGCATATTTCAGGCCCTTTTAAGATGTATATCATTATCAACGTCAAATTCCATACGTTAGAAATTTGGAGTATAAAAAAAAATTATAAAAAAATTAACTGATTTTTAAAAAATTTTAACCTAAGAATGTCCATCGACTTCAATTTCACTCGATTTGTAGGAATAAAAAATTGGTTTGTAAAGTTTTTCATAACAAACTGGCACCTCTCACAAAATATGCCGGAACTAAAAAGACAAATATATAAGAAGTAAATAAAAAATTGTCTTAAAAGATATGAGCTCAAGCCTATATTAAATACCCGCATTAAGTTAGGCAGGCGGGACACAATTTCAAATTATTAAATTATTAATTATTAGAAAAAAATATTGTTGGTTCCAGCCTGCTAATAAAAAAAACTGTACTAAACTTTGGCTTTCAGATCGTTTTATAGTCTGTTAAGGGCCAAATTCACATTTCAAATATTCGTTCAGCAGGCAAATTCACTCGTGTATGTACGTGTGCTGGACGTAATATTCGCTGTCATTTCTAAATTTTTTGATTTTCTATCCAGCATCAACGGTGTGACACATTCAAACACATGGTCACTGATAGCTACCATAGCGCTTGATAAGAAATACCTGACGTGGACTGACCCCTACAAGCCGAATTAGTGTAAATCTAATTTTGTTTTCCTTAATCTTGTTTCGGTCTTTTTAATGTATAAAAACTGTATTTTTTGCAGCCGATTTTTTTTTTGATTTTTTGAATTATTTATTTAATTTAAAAGTTTTAAAACTATCTACATAGCACATATCGCTCCTTTATTACAACAAACTCATAACTCAAAACAAAAAACAAACTTGGCAAAATGCGATTAAAGTTTTCAAAATGAACCTTTTGGCACAGGTGTAATGAAATATATTTTGCTTTAACTTCGGTTTAGTTTGATGATGAATGAATATTTTTTGAGATATAACTATGTTGCAATAATCGAGCGATATAAGTTGTTATTTTAATGTTTATTGTTAAACTGCATGTTTTTTATTGTTTTTTCCCATTGGATAAAATTATTTGAATTATTCGAATTATTCGAGTAATTCGAACAATTTAAAAACCTTACTCGATTAATCAAGCAAATTAAAAATTTAAAAATCGATTAATTTCTTACTCCAACAAAAGCAAAAGTCATATAATTGGATACTCTAGTTGATACCGAAGTTAGAATATCTAAAGTTGGAATAAAAAAAAAATTACACAAAAAAACCTTTTACGTACCAAATCCAATACAATGCTAACAAAAGAAAATAGTGGGCTCATAAAACAATTTTGTATATTTTAAATTTCTAAGGGATCTTTTTTTGTTGCAAAAAATAAAAATGTTTCACAAAAAAGTACTCGTTAATAATAAAACAACACACAGAAATAACTTCAAAACAATAAAAAGGTTTTTGACAAAACTCTGGACAAAATAAACCAACACAACTAAAATGAAAATAAAACAAAGTACGTGTACAAACGTGAGAAAAATATAAAAAACAGCAAATCTAATGTAAACGAGCAGAAAAGCATAGTCTGTCAAACCCGACTATATGATAAAATACACCAAAGTTTCTAGAGACGAATTTTCGAGATTGTACCCTTTTTGGAACTCATGTGCAATTATTGACCTACCAGAATAAAATTATGTTATGAGGTCAAAATTCCGTAGTCTTTGTGCCGAATTCTACCTAGAAATCAAAATTTTTATGAGATTTGTTCGTCTTAAAGTTATTTTAGAAAAGGAGTTTATATAAGACCTACAGTCATACAATTTTATCATAAACTAAAAGCTTTTAAAAAAGTTATCGTTGCCAAATTTTATAGCAATACAAACATGTTAATATAAGGAAGTTATGGCATTAAAAGCTTTAGCGATTTGTATTTATATGGGGCTGTGGTCAAATATAGATCAAGTTCAATAAAATTTTATAAGATGATTTAATTGGAAAAAACCCAGTTTAAACAAATTTAATCTAAGAACCAAGATAATAAGATGATCTTTTCTGGAAAGAAGCTTTTATGGACATATTCTTATCATTATCAAGAGTCTTGGTCCCTTTTACTATACGAACCTAAGTACTTAATTTCATCAAATTGTCTCCAAATTTACCACGTGTACTTTGCACACAAGTTTAAAACGTACAGCCAGCCAGTCGAATGGGCAGACGGACATCTTAAGATCGATCCAAAAAGTAATTTTGAGTCAATAGGTACACTAAAAGGTTGGTCTAGGACCGATATTTTAAGCTGTTACACACATCAGTGCAAAAGCTAAATATCGCCTTTACTATTGTGATGTAGTTATAAGAAGCAAAAAAAAACACATTTGAATAAACAATAAAAAAACAGAACTGTTCTAGAACCACTTATAATATTTTCAAAAGGAAACAACCAAAAACAACTAAAAATTTTGTAATTGGTTTGTTTCGAATGCAGAGCAGGAAAACAACTAAGACGAGGAGTTTTGTATCAATAAAAGCATAATATTAATGACCAATCTGCAAGGGTTTGGTGCAGAAGCTTATTGTGCGTGGAAGGGTGATTAAATAGGAAAGATTAAGAAACAATTTCTTAAAGAATTGTCAAAGTTTTAAAAAAATGTTAGCTGTGTTTATTTACTTTTCTTTCAAATTTTATAAACGCTTAGTTTATTAATAATTAATAGTGCAAGTGATTCAGTGCTTATCGTTAGTTAAAATAAAATTAAAGAATTTTTTCAACCACAATTGTATCTGTGGCATTTTGAAAAAACATCTTAAGTCGAGATAAGATACCAAAAAAGTTTGAAAAAAAACTCAGTGAAAAATCATTTTTATTAAATAATAAAATAAATCAAAATGGTTTTTGCCTTATGATTTTTAACTCTGAAAGGTTAGTCTTCATTTATGTAAGAACATTAGGGTCACTCCTTGTCGAAACGACGAACTATTTGAAAATTTCTAGTGGAACGATTTTTAAAGAAAAAAAATTAACAAAAAACTTTTTAGTTAAGCATTTTATTAAAAAATAAAATAAAAAAAAGCATAAAAATAAAAATTCTTCCTCTCTCTCTCAAAATGTAATACGAATTTGAGCACGTTTTTTGTGTCTTCAAATTAATTATTATTTTAAAGCTTTCGTCATCAGCTAACGTTGTTGAAAAAAGAGCGTAATTTGAATACACATAAAAAAGTTATATGATAAAGTGTAAATGAGCTTCGTCGATTCGACGAACAGTAACCATCCAGGGTTTAACAAGGAAATGTTTTACGGCTTTACAATTTTCTCCGAAACGTCAGATGGGTATATCCCTCGATTTTCGCAAAATGTTGAACTCTTGGAACGACGTCTGCTGCTAGTCTATCATCTTGTTTCATCCAAATTTGGAATCTCGTAGGCGTACCCTTGACCGAGCAGTGGATAATGTTCCTATGGATGTAGTGCGTACTGCCATAAACGAATTATTTTAGTTTTCGAAATCATGAATGTTTACTGAATGTTTTTACAATTTTTGTTTTTGTTTCAAATGTATTTTGCTTGTTGATTTTTAACTTGCAGTTTTGAGAAACAGGTCCCAGCTCTACAATTAGCAAAATCTTTTTTTGTTTTTGTTTTATATTTTATTTTAAAAAACTGCTTATAGCATCATTCCATTGCTTTGTTTTAATTCAAATACATAAACATATAGAAGAAGAAAAATTATATTTAGCAAAAAAAATCTTAAATTACGAAAAATTATGCTTATTTTAGATCTATCTGAAATTACACTCTTCCACACGCCATTGGCATGCAGAATTGGTTGAAGATGCACGTATTCCCTTAACAGTATGTCTCATCTTGTCAAATTTTTTTTCAGAGCACATTTTAAATTTATTTTGCGAAAAAACAACAACATTGTTGTCTAAAAATCTAACATTCCACATGTTGTTCGGGCTTGTCTTCAAGCCTTCAATCAGCTTCGTTTGTGGATTCATAGTGTAATATACTTGGAAATCAGTGTTCTTTAGAAGTACTTTAACTTTTATCCCATCAGTCGAATTAACTTCTTGAAATTCGGCTCTAATGTGAGATGTGCTGCCTATCGTTCGATTGTCCCACCACAGCCAAATGTTGCGAGTAGGAGAACGCGCTTGTTCTGAAGGTGATGTAAAAATGAATTTCGAATGCAGAGCATTTGCAAGACAAAATTGTAAACTAAAAAGCATTATTTTTAGATTTTTAGGGAGACCGTTTATAATATTTTCCATATTTGATTTTAATATCTGATCCATCATAGCGTACATTTGATGTTTTTTTATTTTATACAATCTGTATGCAAATTCTTCTATAAAATCATTTTTATCTTCATGATTCATCTTGCTAATAATGGCATAGGCTTGCAATTGGGCCAACAACATAATCTTAAATAATTCCGAATCCTCTGGCTGATAAATTTTCCATAACAAGTCAGGTAATAAATGTATATAGTTATCCAATACAATTATTTTTATGGCTTCAGCAAAACTCGTTTCAGCCATTTGCTTATTAAAGTTTTTAAAAATATTTGTATATATCTCTTTTAGAGGGGATGCGGATGTCGAAGCAATAGTCAAATTTATGGCATTGGCCAATAATTCAGCATTTTCAGCTATTAGATCACTTTCATGTTTGATGCAAAATCTGACTAAATCGGGTTGTTCCGCCAATTCTTCACTGCCATAAACTGGCAACGATTGTAGAAAACAAATGAGTAGAAAAATAAAAATTATTTTTGTTGTTTTCATTTTGAAAACTTGTACTTAACTGAAATCTATTCTTTCTGCGGCTGATATTTATACGTTGTCACTTGGATCTTATTTATGTATATTTATTTGTTTATGTAGTAGTAAAGTGGTTAATGATCGTACAAATTTCAGTAACAGACTTAAGAAGTAATAATTTTTAGGATTTAAAAAATATTTTAAGAGGAAATTAGAAAAAACTACAGCTAATAATTGCAACTCTTCGCAATGATCAAGTTACTGATTATGTTAAAAGTAAAATAATTGCTTTGCTTAATTACACACTGCTACAAAAAAACACTTTTTGTCAGAACTTGAAACCCGACCTAGTGGGGGCTGTAGGCCTAGGTGAGGACATACAAAAACCGTTTTCAAACATTTTGAAACACCCTCAAAATTTTGAGTTATTTTCAAAAAACTGTTTTATGGTAGGTCGTAGCACTTTAGTACCTCTAACTCACAAATTTTTTGATCGATTTTAAAATTTTAAACTGTTTTGGAAAGGCAAAGAATTAAGCTTTTAGGAAATGTATTCATAAAAAATATATTCCAAAAAATTAGGTGAGTTTTTCTCAAAATTATCTAATTTTTTTTATTTTTTTCCCTAATTTTTAAAATTCAACAAGAGTTATTTTAATTTTTTTTCTATGAAAACCTATCTTTATTTGTACTGCATTTTAAAGACAATTTTGTGTAGAAAAAAACGAGATATCATTTGTTAAAATCGGCTTATATTTGCAAAAGTTACTAAAGTTTTAAATCTCGCACAAGATCGCAAAAATATGCATTTGTCACAAAATGTGGCTCAGCCGATTTCGGTAAATATTCCATATCACATTCCTCGTTTTCAGATTCATCATCACTTTGTTAATTGCACTTAATACTGGCTTAGTAACAGTTAACACATTAGCATACTGAATGCTATCACGATTTTTATATTGATAACCAGTGATGTATGTTTGGCAAAAATAACAGTCTTGTGGTTTATGGAATATTTTATGATGCTAAATCATTGGGAAAGATAATGGTAATGGCTGGCTTATAAACTTTTCGGACTTAGTTTTCTTAAGCATACTGGAACAGCTTGTACAAATACTTTCGGGTTCATAACATTTGCTAGAACTGTATGAGCAGTTAAAAACTGTATTGAAGGCATTTACCAATGCTTTATTTTTCTTCAGATCAAAGCGATGTTTTTTGTCAGCGAATAAACCGCAAACATAACAAAAATAATTTTGTAGAAAAAAATTACACACAATTTAAAATTTGTTAAAGGATTACAAAAATTACAAACTTACATGTTTTAAAAAATTTAAATATTAATATCACTTCACTTGTCAGTAACACTTTTGTTACTCTTATCTAAAAACAATATCCTTCACCAAAAGGTAGTATTTAAACTTTGCCATTGTGTTGGTAATAAATTCGATTAGTTTATGTATTTATCCAAATATATATAACTAAAAATTGCATATAAAAACATTCTAAACTAGTTTAATGATTTTAAAAACTAGGGCATAATAAACCCTATTCATCTGTATTATCTTCCAGTTCTTTTTTTTAATAAAGACAGATTAACAATAACTTATTAATATGTGGTTTACAGAACACGAGCGCCTTACTCGTCCGTTCAACTTACATTTAAAACAAAAACAAAATTTTCAATTCGTGTTCTTTAAACCACACATAATTTAATACCAAAAACGTAACTGTAAACTTACAACAAACAAATTATTAAGTTGACAAATTTGCTTGTATAGTTAATTGTTTTTTTTATTCATATGTTTTGCGCGGGGGGAGAAAATACTAAAACCAGGTGTTAATGAAAAGTTGAATAACTTATACAATTTTTATCCGATTTGAAAAATGAAAACCATGTTTTGTTAAGAACTAAATTTTCTTCATACGTTAATATAAATTTTTATGAGCTTTCATATTGAAATAAGCAATGAAAAGCACCTAAAATCAAAAAAGTTTATAATTTTCGTTTGTTTTTGTAGAGATTCTTAACAAAAACAATTGTTATAACTTACAAATGTATAACAAATGCACGTCATTTTAATTAATTAGTTTTCTTTCCAAATCCGTTAAAAAAATTAAAATCGAACAAGAACTGACTGAGTTACAGGTCGATAAGTTGACGAACATCACTGAAAACGGTTTTTTTAAAATAACTTCTGAATTTGAGGGTGTTTCTGAATTTTTTTGACACAATTTTTTATGTACTCAACAAGACCAATAACCCACGCTAGGTCGTTTTCCAAGTTTTTTTACACTGTAGCACCGTGTTATTAACTGATTAAGGTAAAAACGTGAAAACAAAATCAAGAATTATCCTTAATAAGCCAAAAATAATGTTGCAAATTTTCAAAACTAATTTAATTTAATACAAATTGTTGCTAAAGTTTAAATGGGGCTTAAATTGGATTTTTGGCGATTTTTTAAATTTCGCCTGTAATGCATGATCCCCATGGATCTTTCTAAAATAGCAAAATTTTGCAATTACAACAGTGTAGATACAGTGACCAATTGCAGCTCTTGCAGAAACCTGTAATATTTTTCAAACTTTACAAATATTTTTTAAGTGGCGTTAAGGTAGTTTAAGTTAAAATTGATTCTTGTATACATAATACTGTACTTAATTAAATCCCCGGGGTTGTAGGGATCATCCTAAGAATATTTTAGCTTTTGGTAATGCATCCTACTAAGCAAAGCAGGTTAAGTCAGGCTGAAATTCGGTTAAGATTTAAAAGGATAGGCCTCCTGAAGTCTTGATATCTTGATATTGAAGACTGAACAAAGATATCTTATGCCACGGAAGTCAGTAGGCCCCGGTGAACAGACACAGGATGCTTCTTGTCTTTCGTAGAGATTGTCTTTGCGAAAGTTTTACTTTTGTTTTAGGAGGTTCTTTTCAGCAGGTTATTCTTCTTCCAATGGCGGAGGGCTTTTTTCAAAGAAAATTTTGTTTTTTTGACGAAGAAATACTTTCGGTTTTTTTTTATTGTGGAAGAGGTTGGCCTAAGATTGCTAGGTGCTTTTGCTATTCAAACGATGCTTCTGGGTATTCAGGGCCTACAGTTCATACATTTTGTAACAAATGTTGAATAAATACATTACTTGCCTAATATTTTTAAATATCTGGAAACAAAACTGAAAACTAACTTACACACCTTGCCTCTATATCATTAGCAAGCCCTATAAATAAAGTATTTTTGGACATACATCTGCAACAATTACGCATTTTTACTTTATTATTTCATATGAAACTGAAGTAATTTACACGGTTTACGGAAAATTTACGCACAGTAATTTCAAAGACATTTATTGTATTCTCTGTTGTAGTTGTTGCTTTAGAAAGAACTAAAACAGCTGTGTTTTGTTTGCAAACAATAACTTACAGTTTCTAAGTACAATTTATCTGAAAAATATTAACAAAAAAACCCACAAATAAAAAACAAACATTATAAAAAATAATAATTGTTCGTTACCTAAAACTAAAAATCAAAAATTTACTTTTTTATTATTGATTTGTTTAGAAAATTTCAAATCGGGCTTTATTATATATATGATTATTTCATAATTTATTTTTCCGACATTTCGTTGGAGATTCCCAACATCATCAGGGATATTTTATTAGATATATAATCTTTCGTCATTAGTTCTGCATTTTGAATATTTAATACACATTCTGTGTATACATAAAACATTAATTTAATTAAACAAAACAAATGCAAAAATATAATTAAAAATAAAAAATATCACAGAATAATTAAATTCTATTAAACTAAGTATCACAGGAGCAGAATCAAACTCTCTTACTTTTTTATTGATTCTGATGTATTGCATCAACACAAATTTCCACAAAACTTCTCGACCAAAATTAGTGAATTTATTTACAAAAAAAAAACGGCCCTACCTACAAAAGATGATATGATAAACGCTAAAAGACCTTACTAACAGTTTACATAATTTTCAATTGTCAACATTACCAAGCAAAAACTAACAATACACACGTAGAGAAAAAACATGGTTGAAGAATGGTTAAAAAAAACATATTATGGTCCCTGCAATGGCAACAAACAAACTTTTGTTGTTTTTAAAAAAACTTTTTTCACGATTGATAATATTTTGTTTCTATTTAACAATAAAGTGTTTACCTCCCTTAAAACTTCAAATATGGTTGATTTTAACAATATAATGTTTAAATAAAATAAAACTACAACCATACACTTAAACATAATATGGTTACCTTAACCATATTATTATCACGGTAACCATATTATGGTTAAATTCATCCATCAAAAATCTTTAACCATATTATGGTTGCCTCCAAACATGTTATGGTTAATATTTAATAACAATAATATGTTTGAAATTATAATATTTTAAAACATTGTATGATTAATTTTAAATTTAAAATAATATGCTTAAAAAGTAACAACATTCTGGTCGTTTGCATTTTACTTGGTTTGCTTAAAATTCTCATTCATTTTATTTTAATTATTGATTAAAACACATAAATCTACGTAGAAAAAACTAGTAGAACAGAAAACATGGTAATATATATGAAGGTCGTTACAGTCTGGAAAATGATCCAAATGGAATTTTTTATAAAAGTTGAACGTAGTACCTATCAAGAATATAAAATTAAATAAAATTATTATTTGACACTTAACAAACAAATTGAAAAAATGGATTTACCATAATATGATTAGCATTCACCATATTATTGTTAATACTTACCATAATATGGTTACTTTTCTCAAAATTCATATTTTTGAACAAAATATGTTTAGTTTTGACCATTATTGTGGTTAATATTGACTAAAATATGGTTAATTTTGACCATATTATGGTTGATTTAGGGAAAATTTTGTTGATTTTAAACATACTATGGTCATATTTAAACATTATATGGTAACCTACAAACATAAGCATTGTTAAAAACCAACCATAGTATGTTGGTCTTAGAATATGGTTACCTCTTACCATATTATTTTTCTACGTGCACTTACTAGAAGTCAAAAAATATCTTGTTATTATTTAAATACGTGTTAGTTGAATTCAGTATGTGAGTTGCAAAACTCGTTCGTTACAAAATTAAAAATACGAGATGACAATTGATTCTAACAGTTCTTCAGGCGCTTTATAAGAAGAATTATACAAATTGTTTCAATGCATTTCCTTTTCCATATTTTTTCAAAGGACATGCATTGATGCAATCAGAATATTTCTTCTCATAAAGCGCCAAAACAACCGTGAGAATCATTTGCCATCTCATATTTTTAACGAGTTTTGCAACTCACCTACTCAATTGTTAGTAAACACAATATACTTAATAGAAGCCAAAAAATCACTAGTTAATAGACCTAATAAGTAGTTATTGAGTACGTAAGTATTAAGTTCATGTTCATTACTGAAAACAACAGAAGTAATAAAGCAAAAAGACATAGCAAAAAACAGTTTTCTGTAAGATGTGGAATTATAATCAAAATAAATATTGAAATAATTATTAAGTTTGCTTGTTGGTTCCGTTTTTTTCGTCAAATATTTGACAAGTGTGACCGTAGCTTAAGTAGCTATTGAGCTGATTATAATAATTATTAGTAAGCAAACGTTCAGTAGTGAAAATAATAGCTGAAATAGGTAGTTGCTGATATCATTACTAGAAAGTACTTATTAAAGTTTGCAGAATAATAACAATTGTAATGACATCTACTTACCAGGTAACGTATTAAATAACTTCCACCTACTACTAAAAATCTAGAATTATTTTCTGGGAACTGGTAGATTTTACAAGAAAAATAAATTATAAACAGCTTAAGGCAATTTATCAATTAACTCTTTTAAATAGTTTTTGCTTCTCCTGTAAGATTTTCAAAATGTTAGAAGGGGCCTTTTTCGTTCTAGGTGACGATTTGTAGTTTTCTTATATTAAATGCGCATTAAATATTTTTTTTAATTATTTAAAGTTCATTGTTGACAATATTATTTAAATAAAAAAAAGGTAAATTAAAAACATAGAAACGCAGATTTCTAAACAAATATGTAAAAAGTGACGTGTGAAAAAGACCCGAATCAGTTGCGCTGACAGCTTTCGAAGAAAAAGACAGAAAGCTTTTTTGGCAGTGAAGTGGCCATGTGTTAAAACAGGCCGCAACAGTTAACACAAATGGCATTACCAGAACAATAATAACAAAACACAAACAAATGCGTTTTGTGCAAAAAAAGATGTATTTAGTAATATTGTTTTGTTTTAAAATGTTATTTACTTAATTAAATATTATTTACTCGTATTTTGGTAAGCTTAACATTGAATTTGTACAACAATTTTGCAAATAAATCTCAGCTTCATAAATTTTGATTGTATAAAAGATGATGCAAAGAGAAATGCATAAAGGGCAGCCTTCGAAGAAAAAACGCAAAATCTTCCGTCTCGTTGCATATCAGTTTAGTGATCTGTAATAGAAATTTGTCTGTTTATATATGTACCCAAAAGAAAATCGAGCAGGTTTGTAAACTTGTAAATGTAAAAGTTCCACTAACGACCTCGTTTAAGGAATGAATGCATTAAACATGAAGCAAAACATGTTTGATACAAAAAGCGCTTTATTTGACGTATATAAAAATGGGGGAGTGTAGCGATCAGCTTTACACACTGACTTGTTTGCTGTTACAGTTATTCTTTTTTACAAGCTCGCTTCAAAGTTGGAGAATTCCTTTAAGTGGTTTTTATTTATTTAAAAAGAGTTACAAATACAATAACAAATTATATTCTAACTAAATTAACCGATCAATAGTAATTAAGATTTGCAGCCCCTTGTAGTGGAACATAAAAGAGTCTCTGGCAGGAAAAGAACACACAACTCTCGCACTGATAAGATAGATCAGTGCCAACTTAATAAATGTTATATTTCTTATAAAATTTGCAATCCATTCGTTCATATCGAGCTCTAACCGCGAAATAACTTACCTGCCATTTTTAACGAAATCGCCTCTTTGATGCAGAATTATTTTCCAGTCTCCAAAACGTAGTCTAGTAAAATATTGCATCGAAAATAAAAAAAATTCTAGAAATACAAGCCAATCAATTTTATCGTAAACGTCACCCACCACAAAAATAACGTAACTGACATTAAGAATGGTAAGAGTCGGCAAACAACGAGCGAAATAAACATAGAAATTATTAACAAGAGCAAGCAATATTTAAATATGTACTGTTGTCTTTTTGTTGTTTTAATCTAGAGATGGAATCGCTAATAACTTTTCACTGATGATCATGCAGCTCACAATAGAAATATTTCTAATACGTGCCCTTGGTTTTTTATGCTTACGTGAATATAATGGAAAATAAACCGCGATCAAAAAAACTAATGGTCTTTTCATCTTTTTACCATTAAAACGTATCCAAATATTTGTTCAAACTTTCTAATAATAATACACAATAGTGCAGAGAGTATTATGCGTTTGTGCTGCTGTTTGTAACCCCCAAAAATATTGGTTTTAGAATCAAAATTTCAATTTCTGAGTCGATCTACCGATGACCGTCCGGTTGATTGGAAACAGGCAGGCTGGCAGTCCATGTAAAACTTGTGCGCAAAGCACTGGTCGGAATTTTGGAAATAATTTGTTGAAACTTGGTCCATAGGTTCAATTTGTGAGAATCGTTCCATAAATTCACAAAGTCCCTCTACAAGCTAATTTCCTGAATAGTGTCTTTGTGCCCATAACCCATCTTATTTTATTGGCATTTGCATTATATTTAGTTCACCACCAAGTTTTATTGGAATTATTGTCATATTTATCCACAAAATGCTCTGAGGCAACTATAATATGGTTGTGGGTTTTTGATAGAGGACTAATTTAAAAATAATGTGGTTGCCGGTAGCAAAAATAGTGTTTAATTAGCCATAACATCTTTAAAAAAAAAGTTTTTAATAGAGGGTATAATATCGAAAATACATGTTCTCTGTGTCTTCGATACAATTAAATTTTCGGAATTTAAAAAATGTTTCCTCTAAATTTTTTTTCTGTTAGAAATGTAGGCGATAAAATTAACTAAGTCTGAATTCACAAGTTTCATCTTTTGATGCTAAACTTCTTTTCAATTCCCTTTTCAATATGATCGAACTTCTTTGTTGTTCATATAACTACTAGTAAAAACACAAAACAATCTCAGTACCAATTGCTTTTTAATTTTCTTCTCCCTCCTAAAAACCCAAGAGTTGAGCAACAAAACATTCAGCTTTAATTGACAAAAAAAATTTGGGTTTTGAGCCGTTATATGCGGTTAGGGGGCTTAATGTTATTATTGTTAAATGAGGGTTGCGTTAAAGTTAAGGAACAACTCCTGAAATTTAACTTCATGCTCTTTTGATTATGTTAAAGGCCGTGATACACGATCCCCCAAAGTCTTATATATTTTACGAAAAACTTATCATGACAGGTTTGTATTTATTTCAAAATACGTAAGACTTGTGTGATATCGGAAGGCCATTTTCGGTTTTAACAATATTTTCGAAGAATCAAATGCTTTTTAATTTTGGTATTTATTTTTTTGGCATAAATAACTTTTTTTTTTTTGGCAGATATAATTTTTGAACAAAAAGCTATCAACTAATCACTAATCTTAAAACCTGGCGGCGATGTTTATTTTATTCTGAGAATCAACATACAGGAAAAACGTAATTATTTCTTTAATACGATTTTAGAGATCCACACAGGAAATTGTATCGTTATTATGAGCACATCAATCATATTTAATAATATGCGCTAACATATTATGATTGATTTCTCTTTTGCCAGAAGTGCTAGCCAATTGGGCATACAGCTGCATATGAATTATTGAAGCCTGACTAGCATAAAGTGATCATATGTCATCACAGTGTGATTGTAGTTCGTAGTAGTTTTTTAATAATTTTACATATAATACAAATATTTTTCTATTAAACAAAATTTTATTACAAAAACTAAAAAAATTAGATAAAAAGTGTACTAAAAACAACTTCGAAATTCTTGCGTTTTGCGTTTTCGATTTCCAGAACACCACTGTATATTCTTGTAAACACCTTCCTAATTGTCATTAAAACTCTCTTGACAAGAAAAAAAAATCATCATCAACTCTTATATGATAAAGATTAACTTATTTACCAAATTAAAGCCTATTAAACGTCAATGAAAATTAATAACCAAGAAACTTGATTCTTAACCACGCTCGTAACTTAAATTCCATTTTTTTAAATAAATTTTTACTACTCTAAATATTCTGGCCTCTTGTTTTTATGTTCAATTAAAATTCTCCACAAGAAAACCGCAAATACAGTTAAGAAAAAAAGTTTACATACGTACTTTTTTTTTTTTTTTTGTTTAAAAAAATTGTAATGGAGATAACAGAAGTTTTTATGACATTACATAAAAGTTCTCTTAGAGTTAGAGTTCGTGGAAATGAGAGTAAGAATTTATTTCTCTCATAAAAATACAAAAGAACGGGAACAAGGCGAATTGACTAGAAGGGGAGGTCAACTCTACAACAACACTGCTTCTGTGGTCGGGTTGTCTAAAATATTGCTAGTAGTAAAAAACTAGTTGGTATACAAACTTTGACAAGTCGGCCACCGAAAAAAAACACCATATGTTGTCTAGATCCCACCTTCTAGTCAAGTCGCCTTGAACGGGAGCGCAAACAACCAAACTGCTAACACTTTGTAAATCTTTAAATTGTTTGAATATCTTTTCAATACAAAAGATGTTCTTTTATTAAATTTACTATGTTTTTACAACACTTTTTTTTAAATTCTCTTTTTTGTTTGGCTTCTGATTTTGTTTATGCTTTAACAGCTGTTTGATAATTTACACAATTTGCACGAAGAAAAAGTAAAGGCTGTGTCGTGAAAAAGAAGAATTCAATGCTTTTAAAATAGATAAGTCATCTAACAAGTTCACTTAGAGTCAACAAATAAGTTAAAAAATATAAAAAACATTTTAAAAGTATAAAATAAACAAAAATAACAAAACAATAAAAAGTTCACAGAAGAAAAGTCAACATACATCCGCAATAAATAAATATTAATCTCTCACCCATATTACAAAACCTTTTCTGTAGATACTTTCTCTAATTCTCTCTTGAAACTGCATTCGTGTCAATACAATGAAACTTCTGCTTCGCAAACATTTTAGGTATTAATGTATTTTTCTTATTTCTTCAAAAAAAAAAAAAAGAAATCCCAAATACTGAATTTACATACAACAAAGTACACTTCGTATTCCTATGCGTCATTCCCCTTTAATCATCAAACTTAAATGTTTTGCAGAAAACCTTTTATAATGTGAACGGGGAATAAAAAACATTGTTTTATTATTAGGTCGGTGCACCTGAAGTCGCGGCATCATTGACATCTCCAGATTTTCGGTAATATAGGGCGTTATGTTAGCCAATGCGCGAATCAGGCAAGTTTTAATGCTTTCTTCTCATATTTTTGCAATAACCTCTCCAAAACAATACAAACGTGTTCAAATTGAGGTTGGCCTTGTTATTGGGGTGGTGAATTCAGCTGCCTTGGAAAAAGGAAAAAGGAGTATGTCCCGCAGCAAAGTGCGCTGTATGCTTAGGGGCATTGCCTTGCTGGAAAACCCATCGATTTTCTAAAATACTACTCCCGCAAAAACCCACAGGCCCACCCCAGATAACGCCAATACACAACACTGCAGATAAAGATCCCTTGCCGCAATAAATGTTTCTACTTATAGGTTTTTACCCTTTTTACCCCTTAAATATTCGAATTGCCGAAAATCTCATTTTTAAGGATCGATTTGGCGAGAGACCAACCTCCGCACAGTGGTAAATTTGGCTTCGCTAGCGGCATTTAATTCAAATTTTCAAATTTGAAAAACCGTTAATTTTTTTTTAACAATCGACAGCAAATACATTTACTAGATTTGTATCGATTTTTAAAAGCTCAGCTTACAGATGATGAAATATTTCCACCTTTTTGATCATCTTTTTGCTATTCGTGTTAAAATTGCAAATTTTACTATTTTCATTAAAAGTTTTGTTATATACTAACGCCAAGGTATGTATTATATAAAAAAACTGTGGTTGTGAGCTGTGTATACTTATGTTATTTATAAAACGTAATCGTGTTTAAGTGTATTAGCAACTCGCCCATTGTAACGTACACCTGTCTTTCGTGGAGTAGAACTTACAAAATTCACCTGCATTCAGTGTAATTGTAAATTTTCCTATATGTGTAAGCCATTGTGTGTCCAAAATGTCCAAAATTTACTGCGAGTTCCTGCGAGCCTTCAATTTATTGTACTTTTTAGGCAAAATGTCCTCTGAATCTGATACTGAAGAATCTGATTAATATTTCTTTTATAATATGGTTTCACTTTGAGTTGACATTTTTTTTTTATTTTATATATGAATATATGGTGGAAAATGTTTATTGAATTAAAAACAAAATAAAAAAATTAAAAAAAAATTAAAAATAAAAAATTTAAAATTAAAAAAAAAATTAAAAATAAAAAAAAAAAAATAAATATAATTTTTTTCCAAAAATTGTTTCATTTTTTTCTGAATTGAGAAAAAAAAATTTTTTGAAGATATCTTCTTTACGACGCTATGAATAAAATGCCGCTAGCGAAGCCAAACTGGCCACTGTGCTCCGGTCCAAATTTTTAGCTTCAGGCGATTAGACTTTGCCATGATGATTCAGGCAGTCGGTCAGTCAGGCAAAACTCGATGTAACAAATACTCACTTTAACGAAAATCCGATATAACTAATGAGCAAGGATTTTTCATAAGCTACCTTATATAACGAACGATCAACTTTTTTTGCTCCCGGTTTAACGAATGGCAAAGAAAATCAAAGCAAAACCAAAATGTCGGTACAATACCGATTGTTTGGATATGTTTTTTTTTTTTTGTTTGTTACAAAGTAAGAGAACATGTAGATTAGTTTTAAGCATAATAAATGAGTTTTGTTTGAAGGAAGATGGTGAATAGAAAGAAAAGAATATCATTCAGTGAAAAAATAAAAATTTTAGAAGAATGTAGAAATGGTGTGAGTCTTTTCTTACATCGCATATTGAATATGAATAGGCTGATAGAGGCACTTGTTATTATTTTTAAGCATATTAGTGTAAGCATACACAGAAAAAATGTTTGCAAAAAACTATTCAATTAAATAATTAATTGGTGTACATTAATTATTTAATTAATTTTTTGTTTGCTGCAATTAATTTTTTTAATCAAAACCCATAAAATTAAATGTTTGTGTATATGTGGTGTATTTTTTGTTTATACAATTAATTTTTTTACTGACAAAATTAGTTAAATATTTAATTGTCTGAACGAATTGTTTAATTGAAGTCGATTTTCTATTTTTTCCGTGTACATTTGCTGTTTCAACATATTGTCTAGACTAATCTATATATTACAGATTTTTTAGACAAATAATTTGTCCCAATATGTAAATACGTATGTACTTACGTATGTAAGTTCAATAAACATGAATATAATAATATAAAAAGCTTGATTTAACGGTAAATGTAGCTAATTTTTTATTTAGAAATAAGTTCGGCATCACGAATCTCTCAGTTTAACGAAAAATTAATTTTAATTCTCGTAGTTGATCGCTTATTATGTGTGAAAAGAAAATTAAATGTGGAAACCCCGTGTTTTTCCAGTCCTTGGCTCTTTTTTTCTTGTTTCATTTTGGTAGTTGTCAGGTGATTGCTACGGTCACACTTATTAAATATTTGGCCAAATAAGCGTAACCCCTTCTTTTGGTAATACCCTGCGGGAAATTTGTGTCAATTGATTTTGAGGCACTTATCCCGTGACAAGTGAAGACAGGTTTAAAAAAAAGGAACGAATTGTGATAGGTTAAAACAGAACATGTAACTAAACTGGTGAAAATGTGTTGAAATAGTAGTTAGTCCAGAAGGTAATTGAAAAACAATTTTTGATGTAACTGGATTTTGTGTGGGTAATGACTGATGGATTCTACCTGGTTCTATTACTTTAAATGAAGGGTATCCGTCCTAATAACATGGTTCATTTGGGACAATATCTGCGACAGGCATTATTCAAACTGAAATTGAATGTGTCCATTGAGGTTGTTGCTGTGACCTGTTACAAAGCGTCAAAAAGGTGCCAATTAACCCCCTCGTAGAACATCGCCATGTTAAAGTGACAAGTCCCCTTCATATAAAGTGTTAGAACTCGAACCGGTCCCTATCACTATTGAACAGTCACGTGACAAGTTTAGTGTTAGTTCCCTTTCCTCTAGAGTAGTTATTGAGATTTAAAATGGTCTTAATATCACAAATCAAGCTAATTTTACTACTAGACATAGCAAAAAATTGATTTTTGTAAGATGTGGTATTATATAATCTAAATAAATATTACTACTTTTAATTATTTAGGCTTGAGGTCGTTTTTTATAAAAAATTATATTTATTTTTTTCAATATTTCGCTAACCTTTGGTTAGCATCGTCAGGAAATTAAATAAATATTTGAATTGAAGGAAATAATTGTTAAGTTTGCTTGTATGTCACGTTTTTTTCGTCAAATATTTTATAAGTGTGACCGTAGCTTTAGCTTTTACACACAGAAAAAATTCCAATGTTAAGTTAACATGGCGCAATGTTAATAGAAAAATATTGTACATTTTTGCAAAAGTATTGACTTTATTTAACATTATCACGAACTTTACAAAAAATTTCAAAACAACGTTCAATATTGTATTCATAAAATACATACATAAAAAAAGAACAATTCCCGTATTCTTTTTGTTAAAATTAATTAGTTGAAAATTTCTTAAGTGTAAATGTAACAGGAAAATAAAATATAATAGTAGTCTTTCTCACTCTCTGGTACCGGGGGCGGGGGGCAAATGTACAAAATTATTCCAAAATAAAAACATATTTATTTTGTCTCTGGAGCTTCTTCTCATTGTTACTTCACAGTGAAATGAAATTGATTCTACATTAAATTCACATTGTTTCAACTCGAAATTACTTTCATTCAACGAGATTCATCTTCTGGTATCTAATAGTTTTATAAATATTCTTTACAATTAACTTCATTGCTAGCCAAAGGATAGCTAAAGTAAGCCTCGTAACAGAAATATACAAACGAAAATTCTGATAGGGCATAGAAAATATTCCTGGAAAATATTGAAGGAATAAGACTATCAAAGTATAAAAGCTTTTAAGAATTGTAATTTGGCTTAGAATACACATTCGAATAATATGAAAATGTATATAATAAATGTACTCACCATGAGAAATAAATTCCCAGATTCTATATTTTCTATGTTTACTGTCCTTATCTAGTTCTCGAAAACTTTGAGATTTTGGAGTGTATGTAGAGTTTTTTCTTCAACTGTATATTCTTTTGGCTTTTGTGTCTCTATAAATTTAATACTCTTGTTTTAATTTGAGTGCAATTGATGTTAAAATTGCATTAAAGTGCTGAAAATATGAGATAGAGACGGGATACGAAAAAATCAAAAATTGAGTTTCAATAATATGTGAGGTAAAAATTTTAAAATTGCATTTTAGAACAAAATAGAAAAGATATAAATGAATGAATGCACTGAATTGGCTTTGAAGCACGTTAAATGTTGGTAGTAAATTTTATTGCATTTCAATAAAATGTTTTTTCTTCTATTTGCTTTTTTGAATAGTTTTCATGATGAATGTGTGTTGGAAATAAGAATTTCAAAAAATCAATAAAATCGGAATTGGTCTAAACGTGTACAAGTGATTTGGTGAGTTTTTTTGTTGGTGTAAAAAATATTTGCAAGTCAAGAATCCCAAAAGTAAAATGCTGTTTAATAATTTACATCTCTTTTCCAGTTGTGCACAGTTTAAGACGATTTTTTTAATTACACTCAAACTTAGAGCAATAAATATTAAAAAAAAACTTTCAGAAAATGTATCACGGATATGCCAGAATGTATGTAAAATATATAAGTCGATCGGCGTTCTAAGTACCATTTTAGTCTTGCACACATCAGCACAAACGCTTAACACTTCTCATCTATTTTGGTGTGGATATAAAAAGCGTTAATATTCTATACATTTAATACAAAACTATATGGAATCATTCTCATTGGTTTTGTTTTTGTTCTAATAACTTATTAAAAAAAAACGATTGTAAACGTGTTGCTTATTCTCGCATTTTCACAAATACTCCCACTTTTTTGAATTTTCGAACGCATTATATTTCAACTTATTTTCAAATTAAACACATCCACAATGAATTTTACAAAATAACTACACAATTAAGTATTGACTTTATAAGGCTAATAGAAAAAATGAATTCTTAAAAAAATTTATAAATTTTCCTATGCTAATTCAACAACCAACAATTTTCCACGTAAATAATTTTAAAAGTGAATATTTTGTGTTTATTTTGGAAGGAAAAACAAGCATGCAGTTTCAAAGTAAAGCCAAAGTTTTTCATTCAACTGCATTCATGCAAATAAAAAGAATGATTTTATTTATGACTAAATTAAATATTTTTATATTTATTGAGTTAACAACTTAAAAATGCCTATATTCACAAAAGATGGCGTAAAATTTTTTCACAAGGTTTGGTTGTATCTTTAATAACCAGGGAAACCATAAATATGCAATTGCATGTTTTTCTTTGTGCGACCAGCGATTTGTTAGGGCAATATTTTTGCATATTTCACCCTTTGCAGCATTTTTTAAGTTTATAGCGCATATTTTGCCTTTTTAAAGCATATTTTGATACATGTTGAATTTTTTTTAGATGCCTACAAGAGATTTCGCAGCAAATCAAAAACAAAAAATGTTCTTAAATTTGGCTTTTCTGTTTTAAATATTTATTTTGCTTCAAAGATAAATGTGATTTAAAACTTTAAAATTGTATACATTAAACAAAAATTAAGGGAAAATCAATTACATTTACATTTTTGGCGATGTGTGTAATGCATACAAATCTGGACCAATCTTTCGGTATCACTTTTGAAGTGATCTTACGATGTCCGTCCGTCCGTCTGCCTGTTTATGTTAACCTTGTGTGCAAAGTACAAGCTGCAATCTTTTAGAAAATTTTATCAAATTTGGTAAATACATTTTAAATGTACTAAGGACGAAGTCTACACCCAAAAAATTATGTAGTTAAATTCAAACGAAAATTCATTTGAAACAACTTAAAATTCATTTAAAAAACGGATCATTTACAATTCATTTAAAACCAATGATTTTTACATTCATTTTTAATTTTTTTTATTTATTAAACAGCATATTCCGTAAAATTGAATAGTTTTTACTTTTAAAAAATATATTTTAACCGAAAAAAATCAAACTAGATAACAAAATAAATACGGAAAACCCTTATTTTTTGGTAGTTTGTTTTTTGAAAAACAAACACAAATGTTGAAAAATAAAATTATTCGAAAAAATAACTATATTTTTATTCAATTTTAACAGTACGGAAAACGAATTTAATAACCCACAATCAGTTACTGTGATAATTTTAAAAGTGTATGTATACAATGAGAATCGTACGAAATTATATTGCAATCAATTAATAATTAAATTAATCATAGTTCCCACCTAAACGCCCATCATAAAATCATTTCAATCTAAATAATATTTAGAATAATGAACTTTTATACGAATATTAACCTCATAACAAAATAGTGTCCTGGCGGGACCATGAAATGTGTCTTAAAATACTGTGGTGTGGCGTATCATATGGTCGGGCTTGACCGACTTTACTTTCTAACTGGTTTTCAATTACTATTGCAAGCACTAGCAGGCAAAGTTTTTGCGAAAAAACTGTTTATTTTTTTAGTTTTCCAAAATTTATTGTTTTAATATTGTTTACATTCAAAAGAAAATATGTATTGAGTTTTGAAAGTGTTTTTATAAAAATGTGCTGTTAATTAAAATACAATATTGTTTATGAGCACAAGAGTAGGTCGATATTCGTTTAAAAGTAAATGTATGCTCTTTTAACAGTTTTCAATTAAAACTAAAATACAGTTGACAGATTTACTAAAACTTTTGTTGGAAAAAATTATAATAACTTTTCTTGCTTTTTCTACTTTTTCATTGCAGGTATGTGTCAGAGAAAAATTAATGGAAAACTGTTTCAGAATGCTGCTAAAAGGTTTGAATTAGAAATATTTAGTTTTAAGAAGCCTGCATATCATATTTTAATAAATTTTAAATTGCACTATTTGTTTCACTAGTACAAAAGAAGCTAAAAACCTGTTTGCTATTTTTACTTCACTTGTTCTCTGCTTTATATTTTAATAAAATCATAAAGATTTTTTTATGTCTCAAACACGATTTGACACAACTCAAATAGTCGTCACATTTAACTCTGGTGTCTTATCATTTACCTACGATGAACATGATGAAGTACCTTATTAAGTATGAAGTAAGATTGCTTAAGTCAGCTGTGACGAATATTTAATACCCTTCACAAGGAATAATTTTTAAGGGGTGGATTGTATGCGGGATTTGTTGGTAATTATGAATCTATATACATGTTGACACCACAATTTTCAATCTTATAAATCTAAAGAGTGCCGAAGTATATGACTGATTTATAATTCGCCACAGTTTAAGGATTATAAACGTTTATTCCGGGATTGAGATTGTTACAAAATTTAAAATTTTAGTACAGACAATTTCATAATGTGTTATAGTTTTAGGTGTAGTAAAGTTATTTAAGGCAGGGTGTTATTTATGCGTGCCATGGTTAATTCTGGACTGATCATCATCAAAGCATTTTGTGATGTACAAATAGATAGACAGACATAGGGGGCAATAAGTGCTGCAACCCATTGGATCTTTTTGCTGCCTAGATGTCCACCATAACAAATTTTGGTTACATACGAAGCCAATTACTCTGCTAGATAAGAGCGGATAAATTTCATTAAGCTCCATAATGAAAAGCTTCTGACTGTTGGTCCTTAAGGTAGAACTACATAACACGCGTTTATGTGCGATTGCTCTGTAGACTTCTGTCAGAAAAAGTTAAACTAATGTTTTTTCATAGAATATGTTACACAAAAAAACATTTTGACGCGTACGTGGCTGAAAGTTGGTTAACTTTGAACTTTTTAACGCGTTAAGTATTTTTGGCAAGTAATCAGTGGAATTCTATAAAAACAAGTGTTAAACAAATACAATACAGCTGAAATAAAAGGCTATTATAACGCGTGTTGTGTAGCTTGCCATTTTTCATGCGCTAAAGTTTTTAAGCGCACGATACTGGTCCACGATGTAACGCGTGTTATGAACTTCTACCTTTAAGGCGAGACAGTGAAAGAATAAATATTCAAATGTTTTTGCGGAATCTGGTTATGATGTTACCCTTTATAAGCTAATGGTGTATGAGACTGAGTGAATAGCTCTCTTTAAGTCAAGCAAAAGTAGTCAACATCATTAATTATGTATTAAGTGAAAATTTTTAAGATTGTCTTAAGGATAAGGCCTTGGCAGCCAGTCCTTTTCTCTTTTTACTTTTCTGTAAATTAAATTTGCATTAAATAAATGTTAAAAATAATAATAATAATTAAGTTTGTCGAATCCCATTAATGTTCATCACAAGATAATATTTTTATTCAAACCATGATTTTATCGTCTACTTTCACAGAAAATATGTTCACAAAATTTTTTTTAATTAAATCAAGTAGTGCTGTTTCAAACTATTTTGTTTATTGTTTCAATTAATGTTTTTAATTGAAAATAAAACCTATAGTGTTTGTATATATGGTTGCAAATATTAAAACCTACACTCAAACTTTGAAATATTTTATGTTGCATTAAAGTTAAAATTTTTTAATTGTTTCAATTAACTGTGTTTAAAGAAAAAATATTTTGATTTGTATTTACTTTTTCCTTTATAAATAGACTCTTTGGCTGGTGTTCTAAACTTTATACAGTAGTGAACGTTTTTAATTTCAATTAAACTTATAAATTTAAACTCAACAGCAATAAAACCTTAAACTTAGAAATACGTCAATTGATATGATCACTTTCTTTGCAGGCTGAAAATCAGAACGCAATTGAATTCATAGTACAAAGTTCTTGATTATATATTTATTGAAGTTATCTATGGTTACATTATACAGCAGACATACCAAAATAAAGGATTTAAAATTAGGTGGCGAGTGACCCTATTTTTGTTGTCTACTGGGTGGATCGAAGGATGGTCAACATTTGCGTGTGTAACTCTTTTGCTATTGAACTCATAGAATTTAATGGAACAACATACAGATAATGATTCTTTATTTCGACTTATTATATCACTTTGTGCTACACACGGAATAGCAAACTAAGTTTACCTTCAATTTAATCTCGTGATGATAAACTTACACCGAAGGACAAAAAGTGCAAAAAAATCATAACTTCATACCCTTTTTTTTTTGCCTCATTGTGTACAATGCCTTTTCTGACACTATAAATGCTAGTGAAATAAAAAAAATCTAAAAAATGGCAAACAGTTCTATCAGAAAAAATTATGTGATAAAATTTCTATATTTTGCTGCCATTTTACTCTAGAGACAATAAACGTTGGCCATAAAAAATCCAGAACTAAAAAAACGTGTCATTCAAATGAAGAGGAAGAAATGTTATATATTTTTTTATATGTACTTAAAGAAAACATTTCGCCTATAAAAATCGTAAAAATATATTTCTTTGAACTTAAGCAAAAAAAAAAAAAGTACAGAAAACAACAACAAACATTAACAAGATAAATGATAAAACCCAATAGGCAAACAAGGCTGATTTGAGTAAAATTTTTACGACAGAAAAATCTTTTTCTTTGGGACAACTAAAGCAGGTATTGTGAATTTATATAAAAACAAACAAAAGTGCTATATTCAGCTTTGCAGAATCTTAGACACCCTTCAAAATGGCGCGAAAGAAACAGAAAGGTTTATAAATACCGTTCTTTTATGCCGTTCTTTAAAAAAAACTATTATGTGCAACGCCCACTTCTCCATTCCCGCCCACATTTTGTGGGATGTTTTGTATTGACAATCGCGTTGCTTGAAACTAAGCCGGAAGCTTTGGATATTTCCGTTCTCTAGATATGCAACAACTTATAATGTCTTTGTATAGGAGGTGCCACACCCGCTTCTCCTATCTCGCCCACTTTTCTTTAGAGTGAAATAAAAAAAACAAGGGATTTATTAGTAAAAAGCGGTCGTGGTTTTTTGCTCATATATCAGTCATATATGGACCGATATGGTTGAATTTCAATAGCAATCTTAAACGGAGTATATATGAAATTAATATAAAACAAGCTAGACTCCAGCATTTCTGGGGTCTTCGCAAAACCCATTTCCACATACACACAAATTCAATATTGAAGAAATAATAAACGGAATGACAAACTTACATGTGACCTTGCCACCTGTGGTGAAGGGTATAAATAATATTGTTATGCAAAACCATAAAAAAGAATATATAAACAGCTTCATAGTGAGAGTATGTAGCAAGTTATAATTAAAAACAAACTAAACTTTTACCTTTAGCATATCCTTTTAGTAACATCCTAAATTTTAAAAATTCCATTTTCTTAAGAAAATTTTATTATATAAAAAAAATAATTTTTAATACTTCAACTTTAATTTGATTTTATTAAAAACTTTATTTTTATTAACAAAACATATTTAAAATTCAATAAATTTTAAATTTAAAGAAAAATTACAAATTGTCTCTAATCACCAAATTCATAGAATCAAGCAAACTATTTGTTGATTTTGCACCTATTACCAAAATGATTATATAAGTACAGTGCAATCTCCCTTAACGGACACTTCCCATAATCGGACACTCCCATTAAACGGACATTGTTGCTAGGTCCCGGCAGCGCTCCATAAGAAAAGCATTGCAGTCGCTTTCCCTTGAACGGACGCTTCTCATGAGCGGACGCGGACGGACACTTAGCTTATTTTTTTCCGAATTTTTAATGTCATAATTTACTAATAAGCCTGCCAAGACTCTTTTAATTTGTTCGCTTTAACAACAGGGCACGGTTTATCATACTAACTACATCAAATAACATAGTTAAATGTGGATATGTTAAATATGTATAGTACTCATAAAACATTTTAAACTTGTATTACATATAGAACTACATTTAATGATTTTTTGTTATTAAACCCAATTGAATTGTTTATTTTTTATATTTTTTTTAATAAAAGTATTTATCTTTAAATAAAAACAAACAATATAAGGCAAAGTTTTGTTGATTTAAATTTCTAGTTTTCTCTTGGCCGGACAGCCCCCTTGTGCGGACACATTTCAACGGTCACTTCGGTGTCCGCTCATGGGAGATTCCACTAAAAATTTTAAAAATTTAATATTATATACCGTATTCACAAAACCCCTTGTATCGTTGTATCAATTGTATGTTGTATTAAAATACATCGTTCACTATTGGTTTTTTATACAACATACAATAGATACAACGATACAAGGGGTTTTGTGAATACGGCAATTAATATCAAACCATTTGTTAATTGTTTTAATTAAATAAAGCTCAGGTTTTGGCAATTCTACAACAATTCTACAAGTTTAAATTATTTAATTTTTAACGAAAAACCAACTTAAATGTAAATTAAATCAAAATTATTTTTTTAACTTTCTTCCAACAAAAAAAAATAATTGATTTAATTATCACATTAATTAAAAAGAAATACTTTTAAAACAATTTTTTTTAATTAATAAAAAATTACTTATAATTTGTTTGTGTATGTATCCTTTTTTTAAAATTAAACTTTTCAAAAACACAACTATTATGGCTAATAAATTAGTGAATATTTAAACGATGGTTTAGCTGAACTTAACTTAAATTTTAATGTAGTTTAACTCAACAACAATAAACAGTATCCCAAGTATTATATGCAGTTAAAAAAATAACATGTGGCAGCCTTTCGATAAATCTTATCGAATTCATATGGTCTGTATTGATAGTTTGAACGCCCAATTATATGCGTTTAAGGATGGATTATATATTTATTGACATATAGATTTGTTGGTTTAAACATATTTTAAACTAAAAAGAGACTTTTACTTGGTCTGATTAATTAGCCCTAAGAAAAACTTTAAACATCATTTCCAAACATTATTCAAAGCACTTTCCGTAAGCCAGAAAAAACTTAACTATTTTAGGATTTTAAAGCAAAATTTTTAAAAGGAATTTTTTTTCGAAAAACTCTTTTTAAGTTTTTAACAAAAGGTTTGGTTACGTTGAAAGGCAGGCTGGCGTGAAGTCAATTTTCACACCATCACCCAGAGACTAGTAGGAATATTTGGAAGCCTTAGATAATAAAAGGAGTTAAAGAATAAGAGAAATAGTGAAAGCATGAGAAATGGTGAAAGCTAATAGTAGGAAGAAAAAGAACAGCAACCCTACAAAACACAATACTCCTTCATAAACCCAATTCTTAGCTGCCTGTTATATAGCCAGGTCATTCCCACTACGAATCCCAGATTCAGATTCTCAAGCCCACAGCCTGGGCATCCCTAAATTCGCCTATATACCTACTCCCGAGCAAAAAATGCAAGCCAGCGATAATGTCATAGTATTCATAAATATGTGTGCTCCACTTTATTTTGTCATTTGTGTTGTCGTTGCCAACAAAGACATGCTATTGCAATATTATACGAAATTTGTTCATAAATATTTTTCAAAAATATTCTATTATTTATTTACTGCTTTATTGTCATTTGTAGCAAAATAAGTAAGATAGAGCCGTATTTGTATGGCTTAATTTACATGTTTTGCCGATTTTGACAATGAATAAATGATTTACGTTAGAAATGTAAAATTTGACAATAGTTAGTGGGACGTTTATGAGAACGTAAATGACTGACTAGTTGTCGCTCGCTTAAGCTGTCTATAGATATCGTGGGCCAGGCTGTAAATAAAGTACAATATATTGAAAAAGAATTTGTGATCACAACACAGGAAAAAATTACGACAAATCAATTGTCATATTGAATACCAATTCGTCAATACAATTAACTTTTTAATAGAAAAGGCACCAACAACCGAATTTGTAAATATAAAAAATAATTTTGTTAATTAGAATTGTTAAAACTCAACAAATATTTTTAACAATGAGTTTGTTTTAATGTATAAAATATTTGTTAACAATTAAATATCAATTTTTATTTCCAGCTTGTCATTTTAACAAATAATATTATTGCTTATTGATTTGAATAAGAAATTGTATTTAAGAGTTGTTTTTATTAATTTTTCAGTAAATGATATAAATAGTCACATCACAAATAACATTATAAGCTATTTCAGCAACAGACTTATCCCTGGATGCACAGGAAGTTCTGATATCACCACAAAACGAATTTTTGACCCCATTGTTGGTAATATTTGAAATACTAGAATGTATACATAAAAGACCCGTTCAAATTTCTTAAAGAATGAATAAATAATAACTTTTCTTATCCTGTAGATTGTTTCACCCTCTCACTAATCGAATATCCTTTATTCCTTTAAAGATTTTTAGACAGAGATATTTTTTTTATTTTATATTTTAATCTTTTTGACACAAAAAGAAATTTCTACAAAAAAAAAATACAAATTGTTAATATGACAATATGCAAACAAATTAATAAAGAAAATTGTTAAAAATATTGGAAAAGTTTTAAAAATGTTCTTTAATAGCTTAATAACTTCTGTTATTTTTTTTTTTGTGTAACCCTTTGCTTAAAAATTCAAATATTATTACAAATGTGGTAGATCTAAAATGGATCATATCTCTAATATCCCAATAAACCATAGAACGAGATGATAGCGAAAACGATATTTTACGGCGTTTATAATATTATGTGCTATTATTTAAAACGTTATCGTTACGACATCACTTTTCGAAATATTTTTTCCAATTTAAAAACAAACATTTGAAAAAAACATCAGACATTTTTTAATCATAGAAAATTATTTACACAAAATACATATAAAAATTTTAAGAATATTATTTTGTTACTCTAGCTTGAATTTAATATTATTAATTTTTTATTGACCTTTTATAAATAATAACTAATATCACATATATATATATAAATTTGCAACTTTTTATTACTTAGATATCATTTTCAGTATAACAAAACGATAGTTTTTCAAGAAATTTAAAAATGCGATTCCACTATCGTTATTTTTGGAAATTATGATATCGAAAACGATATTATAATTTAATGGAAAAATGATATTATAAGGAAAGGTACAATTTAGTCCGTAAAAACTATCGTTTTCGATTCGTAAACGATTATCACTTGTGATACTTTATATCACCTATATGATGTTGTTTCAATATCGTTATAATATCGCTTGGTTTACTGGGATGCCCCTTTATAAGAGAAATAATTTAAACTGCCTTCAAACATGTTATGCTTAATAAAAGCTATAATATGCTTAGCTCTTATAATAGTATAGTTGTCTTGAAAGTGAAAGATAAGTGTTAATTGAAACCCACACGCAAAGAAAAAACATGGTTGTGATAAACATATTTTAAAGGAATATATTATGATAAGATTCATGATTGTTGTCAATACATTACGATTATTATTGGATAATTTGAATACCAAATATATTCGTAATATAACATCATTATATTTTCCCTTTATCATATTCTTATCATGTTAATCATAATAAATTAAGAAGTTATCATCACCACTTTCACAACAATAAAAAAAAAGTTTGGCATCGTTATATTATTTTGTGGCACTTTACAATTTTTTTCACGTAAATAAAATTTCTTTATTTTTTTAATTTCCAAAAATTTGTTTTTTTAATTTGTTTAATCACTCACTAACAAATAATTCGATAGGCATTTTTAAAACAAGCGACACAACTGATGCAAAATTATTTTTCAACAACGTAAGCAAAATATTATTAGAGTAAAGATATTTTGCTTGCATCCTGAACATATTATGGTAACGTATAGAAAAGTATCATGTGATAACTATTTAAAATCATGAAATGGTTGTGAGTTATTAGTTGTTAGACAAATTGTTTTTGTTCTGTCAACAAAACTCAAATTTATTATTGCAATAAACATTGAAATGTTTACAGTTACTATAATATTGCTGGTATTAAATAAAAATAAGTATTGTTTGTGTACGACAACAATATTTTGTTACAATAAACATAGTGTAGTTGCCGAAACCATGACCAACCATATTATTTTTCTGCGTGTTGTTAATTGAAAAACTTACAATTATTCTTGGTAATTAAATTATTGTTATAATTATTGTTAACATGTTCGGAGACAGCTAAAATTTGGTAGTGGCTTCTTAGTGGAGAAATAATTTGACCCAAATCTGACAATAATATGGTTAAAGCAGGGTTGATAAAGTTGGTACAATTGTACTTTTTTTGGTACAATTCGAAACTAAAAAGTACGCTGGTACCCCCGTGACTGATTTTGGTACTATTTCCGAATTTTTCAAACCTACACGGAGAAAACTGTTGTGCATTATTTATGCACAAGCTGTTCATAACTATAAAATGTTTGGGTACATTTTTGAATATGCAACTTTGCGCATACATTATGCCTAATAATCATATATTCTGCACAATCTATTAAAATTGTGAATAAGTTGTACACAAGAAATGTGCACAGTTTGTGAACATTGTTCATAGCTTAATTGATCATAATATATAAACATTGTGCATAAGTGATGCCTACTTGTGCATAGATTTTGTCCAATATTTTGATATGTGTGTATCTTGTTCATAAGTTGTGCCCATTTGTGCATAGATTATGAACAATGCGTACACATATGAATAATGAGTATGCATTAAGTGCAAGTTAGATTCACTTATGTTCTTTTTTTTAAGAGTGCCGGTTGTGTTAACAAGTGACAGAAGTTAAAGAAGTGGTTATTATTTAACAACATATATAAGTATTGAATTATTATCATGTATTTTTCAGAGAAGAAAGAGAACTGATATAGCCAATTGTTTTTCTGACTGGATAGTTGCTTGACGAACTATTTCTGGCCTTCTGCTTTAGCTGATTTTGTTTACTTTTTGTTTGTGTTTTGCAGAAAAACATCCATTGAAGTGCTTAATATGGAAAACATCGCAGGTCAACAAAGTAGTGATTTTATGTTTTCTACAAATTTAGAAGGTATTTATTTATATTTTAATTTAATTTGCTGTTATTTTTGTATACTTGTTGTATATATATTATGTACGGGTTGGTTTTTTTAATACATTTCTGTTTACTTTTTTCCTTTTAATTCAGATTTGTCAGCCTGACATTATCAGTGTAGATGTAGACTCTGAATTTTTCAGTCTATTAAATAAATATGGATTAGAAGAGTATTATTTGTCCTTAATAAATGCCAAAATAAATATCGACTGCTTCAAGGCCATGACAGAAGCTGACATTAAAGAGATTTTTAATGATGAAATTGGCACTCGCATAAAGTTTCGTGGCCTAGTCAATGACTGGCGACTTGCAAATGTAAGAATGCTTATTTTATATGAATTATATTATTAGATTTAAATTATTTAAATTTATATTATTGGGGAAAGAACGGAAAATTATGTATTACAATCCATTACAGAACTTGAATTTCCTAAACCCTTTGAACTTCATCCAATATTAAGCACTAGGCTATGTTTTATGATATGAATTTTATAGAAATGTAAAAAAATTAATAACTATAAGTTATATAAAATAAACATGTTAATACTGAAGTAAATTATTTATTTTATTTAAATATGTGTATATATAATATTAGTTGTACTTTGAAATAAAGACATTTGAAAATAAAATGAAATTTTGTTTCTTTAATATTAGCAGGAGGTGTAAAATTGTTTCCTATTTGTTCACAATCTATGAAAATGATGTTCATAACCTATGCACAGTTGTTCATAGTCTTTTCCCAGTTGTTCACAATCTATGAAAATGATGTTCATAATCTATGCACAGTTGGTCATAGTCTTTTTCCAGTTGTTCACAATCTATGAAATTGATGTTCATAACCTATGCACAGTTGTTCATAAGACATGCTCATAGTGCTGAACTTAAGTTATGAACAAGTGTGCATAGTTTATGAACAACTGTTCTTGGTCGTTTTTCGTGAACAATTTGTGCATAAGTTGTGCCCATACCGCATAACTTCTGCACACAATTCTCTCCGTGTACATATTTATAACTGATATAAAATGGCAACTCGTATTTACTGTCCAATGACTTTAAGCGGAGTTTAGTGTTTGGTGCAAATAATCTTGCGAAAATGCAAAATGTCGTGGCTATCTTATGAAATCTTAGGGAAGCTCTACTTTTTGTTGTTGGATTTACCAAAACAGCTGTGATATTTTGCATTTGTACTTTTGCAAGACCATTTGCACGAAACACTGAACTCCGCTATTGTAAATAGATTTTTTTTCATTTGTTCATTGAACGATTGCTTATGCCACATTCTAAATTTAGTATCAGCGGCAGCATATAAGCGTGCATTTTCTGATGGTATTGACAAATTTTTAAAATATATAGAAAACCACTTCTGCAAAAGTTCTACATTGTAGAAGAGACGAATTCCTCTCAATTCAAGATTATTTTGGAACGAACTCATAATATTTCCAAGTATTTGTCAACAAGATGGTAGTTACGTCAAGAAGTAATCAACAGAATTTTGGAACAGTGCGAGACCACTCCATTATTATTTTACTTCGAATAATTTTGAAAGAGATATTACAAGCGCTAAATTAAATTTTCTTTTTGTTGTATTAAATTTTTGTTTTTAAAAATATAATAAAAATTAATTTATAAAATGCTGACTAAGTACAATTGGGGCCGAAAAAGTACGATTTTAAAAGGTCGTTGGTACGATTTTGGTTTTCTCAATTATCATCCCTGGGTTAAAGTAATCAAAATATGATTGAAAATCTTTTGTTCAAAGTAACTTTGTTGGAGATGACCAAGTAGAAAATATTCTTTTTGCGTGTGAATTTTTTAACCATTTTAAATTGTTTATTGTTGTAGGATACGTAAAGCTCATTATAGGTTTCACTGTCAAACATTACTTTTTTTTTAAATTCGTTAATGACACCAATATTTCTTACTGGCTAGTACGCTTATATAATAATGAAATCTAAAGTATCTAATGTATTACAAAAAAAAAAAAATCCAAAAAAATTTCAGATTAAAGTTATTTTAAGACAATTAAGATGTCAATTTTGATGCCAATAGAATCAGTGAAATCATTATACGCATAAACAATAACGTTTGGATACTTAAATTGAAAGTATAGAAGTCTAAGGCGAATATAATTTTTGGAAGGGCGAATAGGAACTGAAACTTCACATTACGAAGTAGGAATTCTGTGTTTTTCACCGCTTAACAAATTCAGCGAGATATTCATATATATCGTCCGATTTTTTTTGGGTTAGAAGATTAATAAATTTTAAACGGTCCTCATACGGAGGTAAGTTGACATTTGGCTTCGAAGATAGATTAAAAGAAATTGCTTCTGAACGGATTCCAGTTTTGTGGAATGTGCCGCATACTGGGACACTCATACTACGTTTATACGCACCACTTATTCGCAAATAAAAATATTGCAAGTAAAGAAAATTGCCGCATAAACAGTGAATTAAATTTTTATTTGTGAATAGCTAACTCACGAAAACAATTCCTGATTAACGACACTATTTGCAAATAAGATTTAAAGCATTGCCACACTTTTAACCGATTAACGTTTTTATTTCGATGTGACACATTCATACGACAAAAAAGTAAAATTAATTCAAAATTGTGTAAATAAAATTCACAAATACACAAAAAATTTTAATTTTTTCATTATTGATAAAAAAAATAAAAAGTTTTTATACATACAGTGCTACCAAATGCATAAATTTTCCATCCGGCATCACATAAAAATAAGAATTTTCAGTAACAAAAAAGGACATATAAACAGTAAGTTAGTTAATCGCAAATAATTTTTATTTGCGAATAGTCTACGTATAAACGTAGTATCAGTCTGCCGAGGTGTATTCCAATATTGGTATGTACCACTAATGATTCAACAACGTTTGACAAGCCTTAGAACACCTTTAGCCTTGTCCAAAGTCTACGATAAGTTGACAGTTAATGATCAAGTAATACACCTAGATCAAGGAAAGTCTCCACTCTGATGCTTTTAAGTGCATAGCAACAGAGTACTAAAATTTTTCTGTAGATTAACATGTATTTACATTTTCTCGATTTCAAATCCAACAAATTTATATCACACCATAAATTAAAACTGTCTAGATCACCTTAGAGTAAGGAATATTGACGTTAATGTTCTCAAATATTCGATGGTAAATCATTAACGATTAATAGAAATTATACTGGACCCAAATGACTACCTTGAGGGACTCCGGATGGAATAGGTACAGCTTTAGAACTACAGTTGCGAAATAATTTGCCCTGTTATCTGCCCTTTAGATATGTGGACATCCATTTTACTTGTAAATATTTCGCAAAAATGCTAGTAGCGAGAAAAAGTTCAGTACAACTAAGGTTTATTAAGTGAAAGCCTCACAAAAGTAAAAACATTTAATAGGGCAGAACAATATTTTCGGTATAACTCACATTATCAAAAATTTAATTTTTTTTAACAAGTTTTCATTTATAAGATTCTGTTTGTCTGGAAAAATTGTTAAGAGAAATATTCTATAAAGGTATTTAAAAAAAATTAATAAACAAGTGTGCTGTATGTAAGATGTCAATTAAATTTTTTTCAATTTCCTGTTTGTATAAATCTACCTTTTTGTTTTTTCTTTTTTTTTTTTAATAAATGTATAAAAATATTTATGCCCATTTGTCCTGTTGCTGGGGGATGCTGTATATTTTACTCGTCTTCTCTTTTTTACGCATTTTATTATTTGTTTATATAAACCACAATTTAAATGCCTTCATAAAGAATTTTTTTATGATCATTGTCACGTGTTTTTATTGACTCAATGTTTACTTAACTTAAGTCTCTGCGAGCATGAATGAACACGGGCTGTTTATTATAGTGGTTTTAGTATGATTCATTCACATAAAGTTACCTTTATATTTATGCATACAAACACACTCGCTCGCCACACATGTGTATAGCCTTACACTCGGTTTTACTTACAAACATAACTTCAAAGTTATTGTTTTTGGTATCCTTTTTGTGGTAGTAGTAGTAGATACAGGAGCATGTTTATATGTTATATACTTCTTTTTACTTTTATTTTGTTCTTTAAATTAATATGAGATAAAGACATAAAAGGATAAACTGGAATTGAGTAAATATTTAATTTGATCAGCCTATAAATATGCAATAGTATAAAAGCTTCATATTTCTGCTCCTAAAGTCCAACAATTAAAATTTAATTAATTTTAAAATGGGGATTTTATAACGAGAAAAATATTAAATATTTTAACACCTCGTTGTTAAAATATTTCTTTTCTTATTTGAATAAAAATAGGGAATTGAAGATTTAAAAGCTTTTTAATGTACCAGATTTTACGGTGGCGTTTTAAGGTGTGAATATTTTATAAAAATTTCGTAATAAACATATTAAAATTTGTGGAGTTTTTATTTTAGTATACGTAAATAATCTAGCGTACTTTGGATCCCTAAAAAATTCGCGCAGAACATTAAGCCTGAAAGCAGGCCATTGAATTTCAATTGATTCCCAAACACTTGTTTATTATTGAAAATTTTTTTAAACATTTTCTTGTTAAAAGCCTTATTTTGTTGGTCTATTTATAATGCAGCCTCTAAATATGCCAGAGTTTAAAGTGGTGTTGTCAAGTATGCATAAATTAGGGGGTTTGATTAAAAATTGTTAACATTTTAAAGATTGCATTGCAAGCATTGGGTTTTTTAAGAATGGCAGAAACTGGAGTCTTTAAATGTAAACTTGATATTGAGGGAAAATATAGGTGTATTTTAAAAAAAATATTATATTAACTTTTAAAACGCATGTATGTGGCAGCTTATATCTAGCAGAAACTTTAAAAAGCAGTCTTTAATATCTCAATTTTACTTATTCCATATGTTTTACAAATCCGAAATTTATACATTTGATAAAATTAAATATTTCAAAAATTTTGTTTAACAAAACTTTTTTCAGAGCGTTGCAGAAACTCTACAAGTATGCAATGCTTTTGGCGTATTATTAAAACAAGTAATTTTTCAAAAGTTCGTCAAGTTTTCCTTAAAACTTAGACATTTTAGTTAAATAAATAAATGAAAATCCCTTAATTTATATCATAAACAAAATTTTGTTTTAAATAACATTTTCCAGATAACAGAAGAATATCTAATATTTAGTGGCCTACAAATATACATCGCTTTTTGGGTATCATTAAAACTGGAAATAAATTTTTTTTAAATTCGTTTAGTCTTTCTTTAAAACTTAGACATTTTATTTAAATAAATAAATGAAACCCCCTAATTTATATCAAAAACAAAGTTTTGTTTTAAATAACTTCTTCCATTGAAATAAAGAAAATTTAATCTTTAGAAGCCTACAAATATGCAACGCTTTTGATAAATCATTTAAACCTGTAATTTTTAAAAACCTTAGTTTCGTTTCCTGCACATTTAAATTTTTTATAATTTTTTTTTTTAATATAACGAATTATGAAATTTGTTATCTTTTTAACGAAATAATAAAATTAGCACCCTTTAAAATACAAAAGCATTTCCTTAAGTGGCAAAATATTTCATCACTTTTAAGTTGACAAATTACTGACATTTAGAAGCTGGTTTTTTCTTCTTTTTCTAAACAATCATTTATTGCTTTATTGTGTTACATTCTCAAACAAGTTTTTCTTTCATCGATTTCTTTAGAAACTATTTTCCAAAAAAAAATTTTTTTATATATTTTGTGGATACATTTTGATCATTTTTGCACTCCAATATTTATTTTCACTTTAGACATCATTAGTTATTTGACTTTTCGTGCAGCAAGAAATTGCAATAAAAAAAAAGAAATCAATAGAATTTAATATTGTTTTTGTTGCTGCAGTTGTTGTACTCGTACAAGAATAGATTGTTTTATTCAATTATTTTTTAATTTTCGTACTTGTTCTTTAAATTGGTTATTTTTTTTAAGAATAATTCAATTTCAGAGGCGAGGAATGTATTCAGTTAAAGCGGTAAAGGAACAAACAAATTAAATAGTGTATATTGTAGTTTCTAGGCTTCTGTTTTAATTCAAACTAATTCAAGTGCAGACTCCATTTCAGGTTCTAAGGCTCTTGTAAAGATTTTGGTTTAAAATTCAGTTCATGTTACGGATAATGTTTAAGTTCGGCTATAGTTCAGGCTCTATTTCAGGTTTAAGTTCTAGTTCAGGCTCTATGTCAGGTTCTGATTTGAGTTCCAATTCAGGTTTTTGTTCAAGTTCTAGTTCAGGCTCTATTTAAGGTTTTTGTTCGAGAAGGAATTTGTTCAGGTTGTATGTCAGAATCTAGTTCAGGTTCTACCATAGGCTCTAATTAAGCCTCCACTTCAGCTTCTTGTAAAGGTTTAAGTGCAGACTCCATTTTAGGTTCAAGTTCAGACTGTAGTTTAGATTTTTGTTCAAAATCCAATTCAGGTTATAGATCACATTTATGTTTGGGCTTAAGTTAAGGTACTTACTAGCTAAAGTTCAGCTCAAAGCTCTATTCTAGTTTCAATTTCAAGCTGTGGTTGAGGTTGCAACTCAGGTTTCTGTTCAGATTCTAGTTCCGAGATAAGTTTCGTTCAATATCCATTTTCTTAAGGATCTAGATCACGATCTAGTTTAGGTTTTAATTTAGCCTTTACATAAAGTCACATTTCATGTTCAAGTGCAGGGATCAGTTCAGGTTTTATATCAGACTAAAGTTTCAATTTTTCTTAAAAATTCATTTAAGGTTAAATGTAGATCAGGGGCCTGATTCTGGCAGTCGTGATCGAGTAATTTCTCGATTGAAAGGCAATTTATTATCTAATTATTTCAGTCAATACTGAACGAATCGGAATTAATTTTTCAGTGTGATTAAGCATTAATTTGAGTTTCACAATACTGAAAAAATAATTTCGATTCGTTAAGTTTCGACTGAGAAAATACTCGATCACGAATGCCAGAATTCGGCCCCAGGTTTAAGTTGGAGTTCTAGTTTGCGTTCTACTTCAAGCTCTGGTTGTTGTTCAAATTTAAGTTTTTGTTTACGTTCTAGTTCAGTATTTTGTTAAAGATCCAATTTTTTTAGGTTATTGGTCAGGATTTAGCGCAGCTTCTAATTTACCTTTTACATTAGGTTTAAGCTCAGCCCCCAGTTCTTGTTTAAGTTTATGTTGTAGTTTAGACTATATTTTGATTCTGCTTCTATCTCGGGGTCTAATTAAGCTTCTGATTCGGCTTCTAGTTAAGGTTTAGGTGCCAACTTCATTTAGACTCTAGTTTAGATTTTTGCTCAAAGCCCGATTTAGTTTATAGTTCAGATTCTTGTTTGGGTTTTAGCTAAGGCATCAACTAGCTATAATTCAGGTTTAAGTTGCAGTTTAGATTCAACTCTAGGCTCTGGTTGAGGCTGCAATTCAGATTTCTGCTTAAGATCTAATTTCGACACTAATTCAGGTTTTTGTTTAAGTTCTGTGTTTGTTTCTAGGTCAGAAAATGTAAGTAGTTGAGGTTCCTATTGAAGTTCTTAGTTTGCTTTTACATCAAGGTCTATTTAAGGTTCAGGTGCTAGTCTATGTTCTAGTTTAGGTTCTTGTTTCGACTATATTTCAGGTATTACATCGGGTTTTCCTTCAAGATCAGATTTTAGTTTAACTCCTGTTCAAGTTCTAAATCAGGTTCAAGTCCTAGTGAAAGATTTTAATTCAGCTCTAAATTCTAGCTGAGTTCAAGTTCTAGTTAAGGTTCTGGCTCAGGTTTTTGTTAAGGTTCGAGTTCAAGTACTATCAATAGTTCTAGCTTTGATCCAAGCTTAGACCTGTTTTAAGGTTTTAGTTCAGGCTGCAGTTCTGGATCTATTTTAGATTGATGTTCAGTTTCTAGTTTAGATTCAAGTTTATGTTTAAGTTTAAATTATACCATAGCCTCTAGTTTCTATTTAATTTTACACGTTTTTTGTTTAAGTTCAGGTTATAGTTTAGGGTTTGTTTCTGCTTGAAGTTCGGGTTCCAATTAAGATTCTAGTTATTGCTCTAGCTTAGGTTCTAGTGCAGGCTCTTGTTCAGTAATTGTACAATTCTCGTAGAGTTTTTATATCTTATGGTTAAATAAAAAAAAAAGTTTACTCCTGCTTAATTTATCTCGTACTCGTTCTAGCATATACAACAACTTTCCTCTAAGTATTTACAAATATATTTTCCTGTGTGTAGCCATTTCCTTTTGTTTTATTTTCTAAAATTTTTTTTGCCAGATAACTTTTTAATTTCGTTTAATTAACGTAAATGTTGAAAAACAAAATTAAATAAACTCCCTTTGAAAGCGAAATATCTATTAAAATATACACACACATAAACGAACGAATACTGGGATTAAGATACAAATAATAAGACGTAGTTGAGGATACCGCCCCCATTATAGAAAAGGAGAGAAACACAAAATGAATCTATATAGAAGTTACAGCATCAGCATTTTTCCTTTTTAGCATTTAAGCAAAAAGAGTTTAAATTTGTATTAAAAACACATGGTGACTAGTTTAAAGGTGTTATATTTTTGAAAAGGAATGAAACCTTAAAACACAGCCTGTAAGCTGTTCATGAAAGTATCCGTTTAAACTACTTAAAAATTTTATTTTAAACTGGAATGGAGCGAATCAAAATTTATAGTAACTGTTTACTTAAGAATTCGTGTAATAAACTTATATTATTGCTCAGTATGATTTTTGCTTATTTTTTGTGGAATGTTTCTTTAAAACTTTATTTCAAAACTCTTTTTGTCATTCCCTTTAAATACGTTTATTTTTTCAACTTGCCGCTAAAAACATTTACGCGCATCGGTTTTAATAACAAAAGATGTTTTCTGTGCAAAATAATGCTTCCGAGAACGAGACCATTAATTGGATTTGATCATTTTTATTTCTTTGTGTTTATCGTCCTTTTTGTGGATAGTTCTTTTGCCAACAATTGGTTTTCTTTGGCAAAAACTGCAAAAGCATTAGAAAACTATTTTTTATTCTTTGTAATAAAACCAGTACAAATAAATTTAATTTTAAAATTACTAACACTCTTATTTTCGTTAGACATTTTTCTTAATCTATCAAGTTTTTTATAAAATTTGTATTTATATTAACAATTTTTCAACTACCCCAATTTCTTTTCTTTAATAAATTTTCAACTTAAATGTTATTAAATGTTTAAAAGCAATTCCACGCAAGTGTTTCTAATCATAACACTTACCCCTAAAAACACACAAAGTTTATTTATATTAAAGCATTCATTACGGCTAAAAGTTTTAAATTGGTCTACCAAAAACATGCATGCATGCTGAGAATGTGTGTGACAAATTGCAAAAATAATATAAAGGAACTTGAAATCGAAAAAAAAACTCGCATACACAAGAAACTTAAAATACAGAAATTTTAACATACTTTTTCTACACATACTCGTTGCAAAACAATTCAAAAGTGAACACATTTAAAATTCCGAGTTAAATACATATTAGGGATGATCAGGTTGGAAAAATAATAAAATAATAAAGAACTTGTTCAGTTCTTATTCAGGCTCTAGTTATTGTGCTAGTTAAGGCTCTAATACTTTTTCATATAATGATCTCTTTCAAGTTATAGTGAAGATTCTACAACAGGTTATTCACATAAGAAGTCTAACTAATTTTTTTGGTCAAGCTCGAGTTTGGGTTTAAGTTTAGTCTTTAGTCTAGTTTCTGGTATAGAACTTAGCTAGTGATCTCGGTCTGGTCCCAGTTTAGGCTTAAGCGCAAGTTGAAGTTTAGTTCAAAAATTTAAAATATTGATCCAATAAAGTAAAATGTAGGGTGGTTAAATTTTAACGGCCGATGTTAAATGTGAACCACAGCTAAACGTCAAGTTCTTTTTCTGCATTCCATTTGACATTTCTCAATTTCGGACTAACCCAATTTAAACCATGGATACACAGTCGATCAACGCGTTATAGTTATTATGAAAATGGGCGTTCAATTCAAAATGCAAATCGTGCACTTCGTCATTCAGTGATGATGCACATTTTCACCTCAGTGAATTCGTAAATAAGCAGAATTGCCGCATATGGGCGAATGATTATCGAAGAGCGATTGTCGAAAAACCCATGCACCCACAAAGAGTGACTGTTGGGTGCGGTTTATGGGCTGGCGGCATCACCGGGCCGTATTTTTTCCAAAATGAGGCTGGTCAGGCAGTTACTGTAAATGGTGTTCGCTATCGTGAGATGACAACGAGCTTCTTATGGCCCGAATTGGTAGATATGGGTATGGACGATATGTGGTTTCAACAGGACGGTGCCACTTGTCACACAGCTAACGAAACAATAACTTTTTTGCGCGACAAATTCAATGGCCGTGTTATCTCACGTGGTGGCGATGTCAATTGGCCGCCAAGAACATGTGATTTGACACCGTTGGACTTTTTCTTTGGGGTCATTTGAAAGAAAGGATGAGATAATTCGGCACAATTATGCCTCAGCGTCATCGAAAATTTGGACCATCAAATGGAGGTGTGCCACCGAGGTCACGGCGGCCATTTGGCCAATATTTTGTTCCATACATAGTTGAACCATACCAATATAATCATAATAAAAAGAAATGACAGTAATTTCCTATATAATTTCAGTTTTATTCAATACAATATCGGCCTTTAAAATTTAACCACCGTTTATATTTTGGGTCCTTATGAAAAGGGGAATTGTTAAACGATGTCCGTCTGCCTATTGGGTTTTTTTGGGTTTTCAGAAGAACCCAGAAATTTGTTATACAGTTATGTCACACACAGCACGCTAAATTTTTGCTACTGAAACTCAGCTATCTCGGTTCATATGGTAGGTATATGGACTCTTATTTTTACACATAACAAAAACATACATAATTTGCTGCTTAAATAGAGAAATGTTTTATAATCGAAAAAATGTACTCCACATATTTTATTTTTTATTTTATTTGATAATGCATGTTAGTGGGTGAGTAGTCTAAGACGCAGCATTCAGTATAAGAGAGCCCTACTAATATTTTTAAACATTTTAAGTCTTAACCAAAATTTGGTAAAAAAAAAAAAAAAAATTAAAATAATATAAAAACACACCCACCCACAAAATAGGCAATAAATCTAAGGACAAGAGCCAGATAATGTAAATTATATAATTAATTGAAAAAAAGAAACAAAAAAAAATGTAATAAATCTATTAACAAAAACAATATTTATACCGACACCACACTAGCAGAGAGGGTATTATGCGTTTGTACTGATGTTTGCAACGTCTTAAAATATGGGACTTAGTATCACTTTTTTTACTTTTTGCAAGTACTTTTTTATTTGGCAAAACACAGCTGTTGCTGTTGTTAAATCAGTTAAAACAACTTCAGCTGGTTTTAAAATTAACATCGGTTTTAACGTGTAAAGTATGCTGTTGCTTGTCTATAGTAGATCAAAAGCATATTTTTAATAAAACTTCACTTTAGAACTCTTAGGCCCGTTTTCACAACTTACCAATAGCTAAAGGTAAGATTTTATCGGCCGTATATAGAGTGTCCCATGATTAACACTTTACTTTTACCTACCAGGTAAGATGAACCTTAATTTACTTTAGCGCTCACTTAAGGTGAAAGTAAAGTTTAAATAATAGAACACTTTTTATAAGGCCAGTTAAAGTCTACTTTTAGCCATCGGTAAGTTGTGAAAACGGGCCTTAAAGTATGCTTTGTTTATGAATATAGTTATGGGCCATTGTATTTACAAAATAAAAAATCGATGCAATTAAATTTTAATTTTTTTTTATTGTTGTGAAAGTGGTGCTTTTTCATTATATGTATGATTAATTCTAAGATTATTATGATTAACATGACAATAGTATGATAACTTCTTAACATATTATGATTAACATGATTAGAATATGATTAAATTAAATAATAATTATAGGATGTTAGAAAAACAAATTATGATAAATGGAAAAATATTATGATGTAATATTACGAATATATTCATAATATGATTCAATAATAATCGTAATATGGTGACTACAATCTTGAATCTTAGAATATGTTTGCCACAACCATGTTTTTTATCTGCATGTATTGACATACGATTTGCCAAAAAAAAAAAAAACTTTACGATAGCTAGTAGCGAGTCGTGTTTAATGTTATGTGAGTTATTTCACGCTACTTCCAGTCATCGTAATTCAGTGTTAAATCAAATAATAAAACAAAAAACAGAACATGACTCTAATTAAAATAAATCAAGCAGCATTCGTAAAGGTTTTCTGTACAGCTTTGTTAGTGCTTGTATTTTCAAAACAAGTAGGATGTCAATAGAAACCTTCACAATGAAATAAAGAAACGGCCAATCATAGCAAAAGCTTCGAGTAAAATAGAACACATACAAAAATAACCAAAATATTAAACAGCAGAGTAATTATACATGTAATTGCATTTAGTGCAGTTTGGAGAGAAAATAAGTTTTAATAATTAAGCATAAATTTTTGGCAATAATTATCCATTCATATGACAATATTCATAAAAAAACCCCATATGTGCGGTGATCATATTTTTTAAACGAAAAAAAAGACATCTCGCAACGTAATAAAAATGATAAATAGTATCAAGGTTATTGGATAGATAATAAGTTAATTCAAGGAATATGATATTAGCAAGTAGAACTATTATTAATCCATATACTTATTTTATTGCCTGTAAAAAAAATCAATAAAATTGCCTAGAAGTTCATATAAAGAAAAAAATTATGTAAAAGTCTTTAAAAGAAAAAAATTTGATAATTAAAAATAATTGATATATTTCTGTAGAAGTATTTTTTTTTTTAAATGACTGTTTTAACATAAAACTAATTTAAATTCCGCACAGTCAATTTGAAATTTGCACTTTGTTATTAAAAGTGATTCTAAAGTAACCACTTTTAATTGGGACTTTTCGATAATCCAAAAATTATTAGCAATAGAAAGTAATCGAATAAAATGCTACAAGCTTTATTCTATTTTTACCTCCAATATTTTTTTCATTGAAATAACCAAAATATTTCATTGATGTATCATATTTTCTCCACTTCTCAGCCGATCAAAATGTTAAATTTGTGTAAACACTGCAGCCCATTGATTTAAATCATCAATACAGAATACTAAAAGCCAACTTAGTATGCCAAAATGGTTCTAATAATCAATGGTAAAAAACACATTTTCTTTGCGTGCAATTCATTTTTATTTTAATTCCTTTAAAGTAAGAGCAGCCTCAGGCATTGAAATATGTTGTGACTCTAGACGACTAATATATTTATGGAATATAAAGGCTTGGCTATGTTCCAAAAGTAACCACAATCCAGCACAAGGATCATCTAAATTATTTTTGCCATGTCATCGCGCTCCTTAGTTGAGAGAGAAAATATTCTTTCAAGGGAACAAATAATTTTAGAAATCGATCTAACGCTGGTTAAAGTTGGAATATATTGTTTTTTAAGTTTTTTGGAAGGAAATGCATTTATTGACTCGTTGGCTAAAAATTATTTTGTAAAATGAGCACTGCAAACACCACAATTTTTTATTTTTAAATACTTTTTGCTAAAACTATTTTTTGAAACTTTGCGAAATATTTCTTAAATACATTGTATATATTTCAAAATTGCAAAAAAGTAATAAAATTTTTGCCAAAGGAACAATAATCTGTGAGTTTACGACGTTTTATGATAAAAATAAAACGAATAAATTTACTGCAAATTAAATGTTTTTTGTGAAAAAATTTGCAAAAAAAAACTGACATAAATTTTAAAAGTGATAAATAAAAGTCTCACAAAAAAAAAGCAGGCCGCTAAAAAAAAGGGTCAAATTGCGATTTTAGTCGGGCGAGCGAACAGTAACCCTGACCCCAACACCAAGTAAGACAAGTCAAAAAAATAAAAAGGGCAAAAAACATTGTCGCATTTCAGTCTGATTACCGGTTGTCAAAAACGTTTTTTGATGTGGGCGTTTTGCCTTTTTTTAATTTCTTCGCATAAGAATCAAACTTTTGTCGCAGTGTTAGTCAAAAAAAAAACTGTTTTGTCTTTTGTGGATGTGGGTTCAGTCTATTGTTTCCCATGAGTTCCAAATACGGTACACTATCGAGAATTTGTTTTAAAATTTTGTGGTGTGGGGTTACATATGGTCGGGCTTGACCGACTACACTTTCATACTTGTTTTTATCCGAACTGTATGTACGTCTGTATGTATGTACAAACATATTTATCTTCTTCACTACACATATGACAAATATTTGAGGATATAAATCCAAGCAGGCTAAAAAATATAATATTATAAATTATTGCCCAAAATGTACGTATACTTAAAAAAAAAATTTAATTAATAAATTTTAAAGTAGAAACTAAACAAACAGAATAGATAGAGTTGACAATGCAAACATATGTTCTGTGTGGTACACAAAATATGTATGCCTTAAAGTAGGCTCTTACATTTTAAGTAATAATAAATAATAAATTAGGGGTAAGAAGTGTTTCATTAAAAAAAGGTTTGGTAATTTTATATGATTAGGGAAAGTATAGAGACTGTTTTTCTAAAACCAGAAACATTTAAGATTATTAAATTTAACAAACCTTACTAAAATTAGATTTAAAGAGTAACTTTGTTTTTTTACATTTATTTAAATTAAAAGATTTTTTCTAAGCATTGACATTGTTCTTTGTTCAGAATTTTACTTCTTTGATGAAAACATTATCGTTTTTCAAAAAGTTTTAAGCTTTCGAATGTTTTAAATTTTTTTTTTTTTATTTAAACAAATTAAATCTTGAACTTAACGTTTAACTTTTGCGACAGCAAGCTCTGAAATAGCAAGCGCTCTTTTTTCAAATATGTATACAAAGTACTTTTTGTCTTAAAATTATTTGAAAACATACAAACATCAGCTTTAATTAATTTACATAAATTTGTATTCTTACTCTCTTCAAACACTGCTTGTTAAATATTCTTTAAATGTTCTTTTGCAATGCAAATTTTTTTAGTTTGTTATTTTTTTCTATATTTTTTGAGCCATTTCTCGTCCTTTTAACTTGTATCAGGGAGTTTTTATTAAGTCAACTTTTTTTCTAAATCAATTGAATTTCCAATGAGTTGGAAAGATAAAAAATTTTAGTAAATTTTCTTGGGAAAAAATATGGTCACAAAAAAAACAGTTTCCTATCTGTTTTTTTTTTGTGACCAGCTACCGGACCAAAAATTTAGCTAAATTAGAGCTAAGCCAGTATTTAACTAGAACTAATCTAAACTCTAACTTGCTTTAAGCCAAGTCTTGTTTACAGAAAAAATTATTAGTAGTTTTTATCAATTAAAAAAATTGTTCAAAAAGTATCAAAATTTAATTAATGTGATAATTGAATCAATTATTTTTTTTTTTTAACAAATAGAATCTGAGAATTTATTTCTCATTCTGATAGTGAATAGAAAATATTCCTGGAAAATATTGAAGGATTAAGACTATAAAAATACAAAAGCTTTTGAGGATTGTAATTTGAATTAAAATAAACCTTCGAATAATATGAAAATTAATTTTTTTTTTGTTGAAAGAAAATAAAAAATATAATTTTTATTTAATGAATTTTTTTAGTTGTTTTGAAATAAATTTTAAATTAAAATATTTATTTAAATTGACTCTTATTCGACCTTTAAAAATTTGTATTATTATTATTATTTAATTTAGCTTGAGGTCTCTTTTTTTATAAAAATGATTTTAGATTTTAAGATCTCATTTAAAGCCCGTTCCTGAAATTTTTAAACTCTCCTTGGAGGGTGACAAAGATGTGGAACAGTCAAACAAATCACTCTTAATTGTTAACTTTCGTTGAAGGGTGACAAAGTTTTTTTGGAACAGTAAAATAACCAAAAACAAAAAAATTCTTATATTGCTTCAGCCGTTTAAGTAACCTCAATATTACTGTCATACTCTTAAACGGTACTTTATTTACCTTCAGTTTGTTTTTATTAAAATTAAAATACTCACGAATATTTTAAATAATAACAATATTATTTATATCAAAACAAAAACAAAACAATTTCTGTTATTTTGATTTTAAGAGTAAAATAAATAGTGATAAACTTGAATATAAAATTTTTTTTTAAAAGAAAAAATAAAAATCAAATAATAAAATTAATGAAAACTTAACAAATAAATAATTTAAATACAACAACAACAACAACTGCTATTAAAATGCCAATTTTCCTCTTCTATTGCGTTTTATTAAGGTAACTTCTGTTGTTCAAGTCTTTAAGGACTCTAGAATATGTTTATTTAGAATCTGCCAAAGATTTCCTTGGAAAGGGGCATGAGAAAACAAGAACACAAAACGTGACTAAATTGCTCTGGTTCTTCCATTTACTGTCTAAGAAAAAAAAAATTATTTTTTTTATTTTACCACCACTTTAACATTGTTTTCTTTTTTCCTTCGACCTTATTTTCATCTTCAATTCCTCCCGGTTTTATTTACATGTTTTCAAGACAACACAAGATATTATTTTGCTTTTTCGGTAACCTTTTTTCTAACCCTCTTGTTAAGGGAGTTTGTATAAATACATATACTTATTTATTTTATAGAGCATAGAAAACGGTACTAATAAAATTTACATTTTATATTCTAATTATAATAAAAATTGACTTTTACATACATAAATTATTCTTTGGTCTCAAGGAACAAATACGAAAAATGCTTTTTGAAATTAGCAAACATATGCCAGATAAAAAAAGACATGTTAATAAGGTTTCGTTTAATTTACGTAAAAAACTTGAATAAAGTTTTCTTTAAACAGTATTTTTCGAAAAAAAAACATTTGAGTAAAATCGATAAGAAACCTAAAATATCTGTTGGGAACTTAAAATTATATTTGTATTGCAAACTGTTAGAAATTGAAATCTACTTAATTTATTTAAGTAATATACAAATAAATGTTTCTAGCTATTCTTATTCAAATAAAACTTCTTCAAACAAAAACAGAAATGCACTAGCAAATCTTCGAAGATTCCAAAGAACAAATACACATAAACATTTATACTTTAATACATACATACCTACAATTAGAAGAGCATTGGCGGATGTGGGGTAGAAAAATAAGTTTGTTTTGCTTTTATTAAGCTTGAATGGATACTTGAAAAGCACATTAAAGCAACACTTTGTGGTAACAAGCTTTTAGCACTTCAAAGTGTGCAGAAAACGGTGAGAGACATACCAATAGAAAGAGACATGCTTACATACATACACACAAGTAAGCAGAAGTTCCCATTATTATTATTAGATTCATATTTAAATGTACAAATACAAAAGTTCTTAGATGTCTAGCATACAGTCAGGCTCATGTTATGTATGAAACTAGTTATACGAGGGAAATGAGCTCAAATGGAAATTTCAATCAGAATTAAATAAAAATTTCGAAAAACCGAAAAAATTATCAGTAGTTTTTTATCAATTAAAAATTTTTTTAAAAGTAACGGGTCCGCCATCTAAAACTTTTTTTTCAACTAATGCTTATTTCGTTAATGGTAACACTCAGCTCATGTCTGATTTGACAGATAATTAGTTGTATCCTTGAACAACGCTGGGATCGACTTACAGAAGATGCCGATTTTTCCAAAAAAAGCATCTTTTCAGATGAAGCTCATTTTGTCCTGGCTGATTTGTAAATAAGCAAAATTGTCGCATTAGGGGCACAGAAAACCCGCACGCATACATTGAAAAGCCGTTGCACCCAAAACGAGTCACTGTTTGGTGCGGATTTTGGTCCAGAGGCATAATTGGGCCATTTTTTGTCGGAAATGGACAAGGAGTGGCCGTTACAGTCAATGGCGATCGTTATCGGGCCATGTTGAACGAATTTTTGTTCACAAAAGTATAAAGCTACAAAAGTATAAAATAAGATTTTGTTAGAAAAAAAGCTAAAGTAAAGTCTGAGATATCGAATATTGTATGACTTAAATAAAAATTAGGGTATGAGTGTCCACCTATTGAATCAAAACTTAAACACCAGAAAATTTAAAGAATGAATTTTAATAATAAAATAAATATTGGCCTATGTTATGCACTTTAAAATAAAAATAAGCAATTTTTGAAAACTTTATGATAAATGTATCCCCTAATAATTTTATTGTTTATAAAACCAAAGCCTACTTTAAGGAATATTTTAACTTCATTAAAACTGTCTTTTGTTTTAACATTTCCGTTAACAGTTTCTCATAAATATAGTAAATATTTTCTAAAGAAAAATATTTATCTACTAAAAGTTTAAACAAACTTCAAATTTTATTTTTTTTTCATCCCAATTATCTTTGTTTAAGAAAACACTTAATTTAAAGGAACAACCTCGGAGGACTTCATTATCGTTTCTTTATTGTACTTAAGACAAATATTTGCATTTGCTTTTCTTTTGGCCATCAAACTCGAGCAAACCATAAAATTTTATTAAAAAAAATAAAAAAAAAAATCTAAAGTAAATTTATTTTATCTGCAACTAAAAATGAATAATATTCTTACATATTAAAATAAGGCAGGAAACAAAACAATGAAAAAGAAAATTGGTATTATTTTAAACACAGATCTATCAACGTGGTCAAAAGGCCACACAATATATGAATGTATGTGTGTTGGAGTGTTTGTATTAAGCAGGAGGTGCAGATTTTGTCTAAAATATTCATATTTTGTGGACAATTGTCACGTTGCTTAATATGGATGCATAATAAATGTTGTATAAGATCATAGTGCTTGATGATGATAATAATGACGTTGGTTTTGACAATGATGATAATGCTTCTGATGTTGATGAGTTCACATGATAATGCATGTTGCTGTTACAACTTGCCACAGATAGTGATATAAATAACTCTCAGTATTGTGTGGTAGATTTTCCATTGTTTTTCATGTGTGCTGTGTGTGTGATTGTGTGATTATACGAATAAATATTATGCATAAAAATATCACTATTATGATTCATCATTTCTAGATGGAATATTATGATGACACATACAATCATACAGACACATATGAACAGATGAACGAACATACTACGTATGTACATGCATGCGTCCAAACATTAATTATGCATTTTCATTTTGTATTTAAAACACACATAATGTATATTTGATATAAAATGCAAAATCTCATATAATACCGCATACGGTACACAATTACCCAGTTAACAAAATATCTACACTTAACTACATATCTATTCCACACACATTACTTCCGCCGGAAATGAAAACTTTTATATTGACCACAATGTTTGTTGGGTGCCCTTTTAAATACACAATTCATATTTACCATTATGGCCTTAAAAAACCAGTTAAAGAAAATAAAAAAACACTCTCACAATCACACACTACTGACCATTATTACTGGCCTAACAACATGGCTTAGTTAGATACAACTCCCACTTGGGTTCATGAGTGTGTGAATAAATTTGTGTGTGTGTGTGTGTGTGTACATTTTATCATGTATTGAAGTACTGCCCATGATTTTATTAATTTATTCATACAAAATGATTGCACTGCTTCACTGAGTGTATGTGTCAGTAAAGCAGTGTGCTTAAGAGTCAAGTTTAAATTACTTCTAAAGCATATATTTAAGTAAAAAAGATTTATTTAAAAAAAGCAACAAAAAAAATAACATTTTTATCATACTCAAAACTGTGGGGATAGAAAAAAGCACATGAAATTTGAGGTTAATAACTTGGATTAAAAATATTTAACTATTAAGCAGTGCTCGAAGATAAACTTAATATACTGTTCTTTAGTGTTCGGTACGGTAGAAATATGGAAAACACATGCGCTAATAGTGTTTGTGTAGTACTTAAATACCTAAAAAAAAACGTTTTTCTGTTTGTGATATGCGTATACAATTAAATATTGTACTAATCCAGCTTAACATAAAGATGAGAACATTTCATTTCGTTCGGTTTTTCGTTAAAAACCACAAGCTTCGTTTTGTTCGGTTTAGCTCAATAATGTTTTTTGGCTAGTAAACACAACATAATTTTTTACAAAAACAAAACACAAATGCGTTTTTAACGAAATAAAACAAACACCCAACAAAATTTTTTTATAAAACAGAACAAGAATACAGTACACACTTTGTCGGTCGTGGAAATTACTAAGCAACAACAATAATACTAGTAAGAAGCGTTGGAAAAATTGTTTGTAATCTTAATCCTCAACTCTAAAAAATACTAAAAAATATTAAAATAAAATGTGTGTCTTAAGAATCCCTATAATTTTTATATTTTATAACGCAAAACAGAACACTACACAATGTTTGTTACTTTCGGTACGGTACTCAAGGTTATGTTCTAATAAGAGTTTTTCTTTTCCCGGACTTTTTCATTTCCCGGGAAAGCGGGATTTATTTTTCAATTTCCGGGATTCCGGGAAATCCCGCTCAATACGAATCGATGCAATTGATTATTTAATTTACTTTATTTGCATTAAACTTTCCCAAATTTCTGTGGCAAAATGGAAACAGTGCTTAATGATCTTAAGGTGATGGGAAAAATTTCAATTTTTTTATATGATTTTTGGAAAATTAATAGCAAAATTAATTTTTGGTTATCTTTTTTCAATGTGCAATAACGTTTGGAATAATAATAAATTCCGATCTGTGATATTAATAGTGTTTAGGAATAAAAACCTAAACTTCCAAAAGCCACCGTTAAAGTTTTAAATTGTTCTCCTATAAAACTAAACAAATAGACTTAAAACACTTATTGCCACATAATTAATTCAAAGCCAACAGCGTTTATATAAAACCAAACAAGTTAAATTATTTTAACAAATAATTTCTTTTAAAATAGGATGTAAGTTCACAATAAGCATTTACAGAATCGTTTGAAAGCCCATTTCTAATTTTTATCAAGAAGATTTCAATGAGATAACACGTTTCCTTTCTACGGATGTTTGCCTTTATAGTCGAAGGGACATTATATAATCTAAAGACACTTTCAGTTTTCTAAGCACTTCCTTCAAAACTTGCAATTTCTTTTTCGAAAAGGCGTTTTCTTTATTAATAACTTTTGTCATCATCTCTTACAGAATCTAATCCGAAAATATTTTATGCAGCTGCTCATTAAATTAAAAGTGGAAACAACTTTTTTCGGTTTTATAATTTAAATCTCGGTCTTCTGTACATTTTTACTCTTTTCCAAAGAGATTTAAAAAGATTGAATAAAAGGTAATCAAAAACTCAAAATAAGTTTTTTGACCTAAGACCTTTTTGCCTAACGGCTAAAAGTTGCCATAATTAAAAAAAATCCCGGGAATTCCCGCACAAATTTCCCGGGATTTATTTCCCGAAAAATGTGCGGGATCCCGGGATTTTTGTCCCGGGAATTCCCGTATGAAAAACACTTGTTCTAATACACAAATAATTATTAAAAAAAATACATACATAGATATCGCTTCTGGTTGTGGTTTATTCTCGAATACTGCGAATAAAGCTACGGTCACACTTGTCAAATATTTGCCGCAAAAAACGGGACCAACATACACACTAAATAATAATTTCCTTTAATTCCAATATTTATTTTGATTATAGTACCACATCTTACAAAAAACTGTTTTTTGCTTTGCCTAGTAGTATAACTAGTTTTATTTTGTGATATTAAGACCATGTTAAATCTCACTAACTATTTACAAAAGAAGTGGTTACGCTTATTTGGTCAAATATTTAATAAGTGTGACCGTAGCTTAAGGTTTATTGGAAATTCAATTTTTTTTTTAATTTGTGTCTATATTAAAACAAATGTTAACTTGTTTATAAATACATTATTTCTGTTAGTAAAAAAATGCATCTGATTTTAACAAAAGCATCTTTTTACGAAAGTGATATTATTTAACAAGCACAAAGATTTTTTTTTTTAAATTACCCCTTTTTACAAAAAGTGTAAAATTTTTAAAAAATAGTGCAACCTTTTTGAAAAAAATGCAAAAATTTTTACACAAGTTGAAAATTTTTTTTATATAAAAATACTTCCTGTTTACCAAACAAATTGACGTTTATTTAAAAAAAAAAAAGTTTTACTATTTTAAGGTGACCATACGTTCTCTTTTTTAGAGGACAATCATCATTTTAAACTGGGTTTCATCAATAAAATTTGTGTCCTCTTTTTGTCATAAATTTTCATAATCTGTCATTTTTGCAATCTATATTTTTTAAAATATGATCACCGGTTTTTTCCGTCAAATCGCATGGAAAATGTTATGGCATGCTTGTTCTGTTCATACTCCTACTCTCATAAACTTGCAGTATGAAATTTTGAATAAGTTAGTGCAATGAATTTTTAAGTTTCGCTATTTTTTTTTAGCTAATTTTACTTATTTATAAGTAAATGTAAATTTTATATATGTTTTTTTTTAATTTAATTTACATATATAAATTTGTGAATGTAAATTTGTCAGTAAAATATTTAAAAAGTCTTGAAGGCAAATAAATTTTCTTTTATTTTTCTTTATGTCCTCTATTTTTATTTTCAAAATTTTATCGCCTTTCTTATTTACAAAAAGTTTAATTTTTTTACAACCAAAGTGCTTTTTACACAAAAATGTTGCATTACTTTTAAAACACTCGAACTTTTCCATAAAAAACATTGCACTTTTTTACAAAAATTGTATTTTTTTAAAAAAGTTGTACATTTGCTTTAAAAAAAATGTTGCCCTTTTTTAACAAAAAATAAAAATGGAAACAATTTTTATTTTTTGAAATTCTGTTTATTTAAATTATGAAGTCAAAAATTAAATCTTTAAACACATCACATTTTGAATTCTTTTATGACAAAAAATTGTTAATTCATTTATGAATAATTGGCTCTATATTGCTTATGGATTTCCTTGTAAATTGTTTAATATACGGATTTTTGTTTACTTACATTTTACACATTCCGTTTTAAATGTTTGAAGGTTATTTCTGAATTGGTCTTTATAAATTATTGAAGCATGAATTCATTTCAACCAATCACACTTTCATACACATCCCTTTCTACAATGAGATGGATGCAAACCATTTTATTTAGAAAATCCACGCAAAAGTACAAACATTTGCTTTTACAACACAAACACACACACACAATAATGACTGACCTGTTAAACAATGAACAAATATGTAACGCGGGTCTTAAATACAATCCAAGGCGAAACATTCAAATCGGTGGACTTGAAAAAAAAAACAAATCTAGATTATAATGAAATGTTTTACAACAGAGAAATGTTAGTTAGTATACTTGCCACACATGGCTACATTTAAAATTTTGCACAAGGTATTGACAGGCCACTTACAATGAAAAATGGACTAATATGAACATAAATTCATAATTAAGGGTAGAAATCAGTTGAATTAGAGAAATTAAAATAGTAGTTTTAATTTAAAAAAATTATTTAAATATATGAATTTTTATATGCAGGCGAAAGTTTAGAGTCTATAAACATGATAAAGATGAAAATGGATGCATAGGCCTACTCCACGGAGGGTATGGGCAACATACAATACGTTTCCCAACCGCCCCTGACTGTGGTAGAAATTTGAGTGGCTAATCCGACAAGATTATGCACCATTCACCCCTTTCTTAGGAGCTGGTGCTATCTAACCTCCTCTGCATTTCAAAATATGCTAGCAGCAACTGTTCGGTAGCAGCAGCAGCTAGGGGTAGTCATCCCTCAGGCCTCAGGGTTAAAAGTCCACTTTTTAGTGTGATTTTCTAAATATCCCTTTCCGCGAATTTGAGTTTAAACTTCGTCAAAAAGCACCTTTCCGCTTAACCCCAATAGTGAGAGCAAGCAGAAGTGCAACCTAGAAAAGTAAAACTTTAAAAAAAAACCGTCTACCTAAAAGACAGGAAGCCATTTAAAGTCACTCCGGTTCCATGCCACTAGGGGCTACGGAATCCTCTGGTTCAGCTATGATTTCTGACCGGCTGCAATCAGAAGAGATCTTTTAAGATCTGCTTATTAAGATTTTTATCTAGCCCGAGGTATTGGCTGCAACTGATTGGTCTTCTTAAGCTATTCTGCTCCAAAAAAAAAGAAATACTTACGAGTTCAAGAAATAATCTAGCCAATTTTGGATACAATTTATGCCATTGAAGCGTGTTCCAGTGCATCGAACGAAACAAATAGTGGCCTGCCGAAGCACATCTTTCTAAATAGTTTTTAAATTATCGTATAATCTTTAGCCGAGAGCTGCCATCCAGCAAAATAACACAAGGTTATATAATTTTTTTGTCAACTACCGCTTCAAACGAATCAATTATATTCAATTCTTGTCCCCTGTGATCATATGACCCAATTAAGGCCGTTTAAAACAAATCGAATCCTTTTAATTCCACTAATTATCAGGCACTACCTTGGCGCCATATATGTATATTCAGCTGTAGCGTTGATTCGGCTAATAAATGGAGATTTTACTGTGTTTCGGGATGTCGCAGTGAAATCATTTTTCAGCGCTCATAATTAAATCAATGGTTTTTATAGCATTCAGATAGCAATTCGAACACGTAAAATAAAAAAGCTATAAGAATTTGTAAAAGCTTTAAGATATTCAAATTAACTCGAACCTTCAGTTTTGTAATAACAGCGCTTAAATACAAATCCTGCTAGCTGGCAAAAGCAGCCACTAAAATCTATAAATTGCCGCTCTTATGTTAATTTACTCGCAGACTTAGCACTCTTTTGCCTTAACTCATTCCTTATTCACGCTTAAACACACACCGTAACTACACTTGTTTATGTGCATAAGTGTGTGGGAAAGTTATACAAAATGCTAGCAGGTATTTTGTTTATATTGTTTTGACCTAGTTTTCGTCTCTGTTAAATAACATGCAACACAAGCAACAATCTAAACTAACTGATACATACACAGAGCTTTACAAAACAGTATTAGATTGACGTTTAATTTCACTACTTCCACACACTCACACACACCTCTTTTTCTTTATACACAATATACTTACACAAACAAGCATTAACATAGAAGGTGTTTAAGGGTTTGTGTGTGTGTTAATACTCTGCCACTGCAACTTTCCATTAACATTGGCAATAAAACAACAATTCAAAGTCAAATTCACTTTTCATAAATTTTCGACTCTGTTTTTTTATTGATGTTGATATATTTATGTACATATATTGCTGTTCCTTGTACGTGTGAGCGTGTTGGTGTATAATGTTTGTTTGCATTGTGTGTGTTTAGTGTTGTACGTGTGTGAATTGGCTTAAAATTTATTTTTTTTTAATCCAACTTTGCATTATTTTCAATATTTTACATTGCATTTCAGGTTAATTTAAAAAAAAAATATTAAACACATAAAAAGAAGGTACGAGATAAATAAAACTATTAAATAAAAACAATATTTTATAAATTTTGTTTAAAAATTTCAACAAAGAGCTGGATTAATATAAAAGCAAGGAAACCAGCTACTTCACGCAGTGGTGCCCTTGTACTCCAAGCGAAATAGGTATTTTAATAACAACTGCTAGAATTGGCATTCAAATCTCGCTTCCGGATGAGAATCCCTCTTATGCTCTGATTTTCACCTACAAATTTCATATGTAATCTTAAATTATAAACAAGGCACTTTGACCGCCCGCTTGTCCTTTAAGCCCCTAAATTTATTTTTATTAAAGCAAAAAACCAGTAAGGAAGCATAGCCGGTGAAGTCCAACCATATGATACCCTACACTACATTACATAAGAACTATTTTTGCTAGTGTACCCTATTTGGGAGCCATGTGAGGTTAATATTCATTCAAAAGTTCTTTGCGCCGAATATTATTTTGTTATCTTCATCTTTATGAGATTTTAGGATGGGGGTTTATGTAGGACATTTGGTTAATTTGGAACCTACATTACAGGACAGCATTTTTTCATGACATAGTGGCGTTCGTAAAAGTTATTATCGCCAACTTTTATGTTACCAACATTTACAAGGAATTTATGGCTAATTTCGGGAGTAGGAGCTGATCTCTGAAATTGAGATTGTACTTTGCTTTGGACGTCGTTAGATCGGTTTAAAAAGGGACTCTGAGTCGATCGGTTTGCATAAAGATGGGTCTAGGACCAATACAATCATCAGCATAAATGCATAATACCATTTCCACTATTTTGTTATGGGTTTAAGCTCAGTGATTTAAAAAAAACAGTTTTTTGAATTAAGAATCTGGAAGACAGTTTTGCACATTAACAGATTAATCTGGCAACGCTGATCACTTGATCTGAAGCCGAGAGACGTTGAAAAATGGCTTCTTTAGTACCAGTAATCAAATATAGATCCATAACGATTACCCTGTCAACCAGCTAAGCAAGAGCCAAAGCAAACTTCCATGACAAACTTTCTATATTTGGCACGGCAAGAAAAGTACCATCTACTTAGAACTGCTGAAAAGGCTAGCCGAAAAATAATCAGAATAAGCGACTAAATAAATAATAATAAATTGGAAGATTAGAAGGTATTTCTTCAATTGCTTTGTAGTTCAGATTAATGTTTCGAGTAATGCAGTACGCTATTACAGACATACGCTTTACTTTAGAACAGAGCATCCGAAAATCTTACTTGGTAACTAAAACTGGGTCATCCCTTCAATGAATTCATATTAAACCAATGTTTCAAAAATTGTTTAGCCAAAAAAAGAGAGATTTTTTTAGTTCAATTTTATAAACACCATTTTAAATAACAAACTCTCATCGGTAATCAATTGCCGTTGAAGAATTTTTTTAATATTATACAGAAAAAATTTAAAACCAACTTTAATTATCATATTAGTAAGAAATTTGTACTATTCAATAATTTCGAACTGATTTTCCGACTGCAAACAAATTGATCGTATCAATTAACGTATTTCTAAGTTTAAGATTTTATTGCTGTTGAGATTCAATCAAAAGGTTTAATTGAAATGTGACCACCAGCAAAAGAAGCTACACAAAAGGTAACTACAAGTCAATATATTTTTTTTCGATCAACACAGTTAATTGAAACAATTAAAAAATTGTCTGAAACTTTAAAATATTTTAAAGTTTGTGTTTATGTTTTCATATTTGCAAATATACACACAAGCATTATAATTTTTATTTTCAATTAAGGCAAATTAATTGGAACAATTAAAAAAAAAAATTTGAGTGAACATTTTTTCTGTGTACCAGGAAAGCAAATTTTAAACTTTAAGTTTTAGTTCATATTTTATAAATGCCATATTTAATTTCGGCTGATCTCCTCCCTTGTCATACTGTATACATACTAACGTATATATTTTCATATGCATACTTTTGTGTATATGTTTCTTTGTGTTTGTGTATATATTCCCTTTTGTTTCACTCGAATTAATCATTCAATCGTAATAAATATAACCTTGTCGCAAACTTATCCACAAATTCTGTTATTTATATATTATTTCCAATTTTTTTGTTGAAATATTTATTTTTTTGAAATTTTAATACAATTTAAATCACTGCACATGACAAGTTGTTTGGTACAATCGACATTAATGCTTTTTTTGTTTATTAAATTATACATAAAAGGAAAAAGGACAACGAAATCAAAGTAAAATTGTTATTATTAAAGTTTTAAGTGATTGCAATTGAAATATCAATTATTCAAATGTGTTAAAACGAGGGTAGAAGAAGGTTTTAAATTAAAACAACTGAAAAAAACACTTTATAGCCTAAAGCTTACCATTGTACTTTCCAGACCAAGCCTTTTATGTTTATTTTTTGTTTAAACAAATAAATAAATAAAACAAAACGACTTCGTTTAAACTTTTGCGAGAGATGCTTTTAAACTTTGAACGTTGAAGTATTCTTTCATAAAAGCTTTCATGATCTCTCTCCTGGGGTTTACACGTGAAAGTACTTTCGTGAAAAATTAAAGAGTTAGCCGATTGGTTTTGGCCATACTTAATTGCTACCTAACATATCCATAGACAATGGCAGGCTGTGCACTAGCTGTTCGCAGAGGTTCCATCAATTTTTAATTTCATAGGACCCTACAAAAGTGAACACTGTAAGAATGCTTTATTGACCGTTTATATAACTATTGTAAGCTGTAGGATTTCTGTTACACCGTTGCACTACTGATGTGGGGAAATGGGTGGGCCCTTCGATGTTAAAGCTAGCCGATGCCGCGCTATATTAGCTTTTTTAGTTTAAAAGTGATTCTTGTGCTGGCTAGTGATAAGCCCGCTGGTTTATTCTTGATGGTGAAGCAGATCCCGATAGTTTTCCTAATGCTTTGCAGTTTCGCTGAATATGATCCATGTTACCGCTATTATAATATTTAACTTTATATTTTTTTGATTTACAACTGAGAGAACTCAAAGGTTTATAATAAAGGAAATAACCCGAAATTGCGGCTTATAAATGAAAAACGTTTAAAATGCTTAAAACTCTTTGGTTTATTCCATAATTATAATTAGAAGAAATTGTAAATGCTTTTTGTGATAATGTACAAATCAGTTTTTTACTTTTCTTTAGCCCACTGTATTCATTAAAAAAAATCCTCATTTAGATTTTTGAAATGTTTTATCATTTATCACAACAATTTGGGCTGGACAGTTTAAAAACTCATTAAAATTCAACTCTCTTGCCACCCGTACATTCAAACATACACACACACTCTTTTTAAAACAAATAAGCAACAACAATTAAAAATCATAAAAATTTTTGTTATAATTACTGTTTTACAACTACTTCAAAATCATAAGGATTTTTCTCCAAAAAAAAAAAGAAAAAATTAAAAAAAAATTAGAAACAGAAACTTGTTTGGATCTCATTTGCACTTTTCTCCCTCTCCAACTAAATGACTCATTAACATAATGTAAAGCTAACAAACCATTTATAACAACAACAAGAACAACAATACTAATAATAATGGCAAAACAAGTTCTTATTTAAAACAACAACAATATAATTTTTACAATAAAAACATGGCAAATAACTGTATTTGCAATTGTTTAGCAAATATCTTTTTCTCTTTGTGTATGCTTTGTCGTTGTTGTTATTGCCACTTGTTGTTGCTTGCCATTGTTTATATTCCGTTTGCAAGTGTAGCAGTGTAGGCATGTATGTTTTTGTTTCATTTAGTGTGCATGCGTTAAACAATAAACAAACAATTGACAGTTAAAATAATGATTTCACAATTTTTACGGTAATTGCACACAAAAACAAATGAAAGCTGCTTCTACAAGCACACACAATAATACTATTTGTTTTCCAGCTTCATGAGTACAGTGCATAAGCGAGTATGTACATATAAACAATATTTAATTGTTAAATTTTCTTGTAGCATTATGATTGTTTGGTTGCTTTTGCATGGTGTAAAAAATTATCAAAACTTATTCATTTTACAATAAGAAACAAATATTTTAAAATGAAAGTCAAACATATGATTTATTGTTAAATATTTGACACTTCAACTAAGAGCAAAGTGTTATATATTTTGTATTAGAAATGAAAGGTCTGTTCTATGGGTATTTTTAAAGGAACCCGAAACACTTGATAAAGTAAATAATCTTTTCAATTTTAAGTGTTTTTCTTTTCTTTGCTGCACAAGAGTTTTGTAGATTTCTCATTATTTTTGAGAATGTATAATGCCCTTGAGCGTATAAGTGTTGTTGATAAAAGCTGTGTATTTAAATTAAATATTAAGTATACGACACCTTGCTGTTCAACATCTTAATAGCTAAAGGGCAATTATAATTATTTTTTTATACAAATAATGAAAACAACCAATTCGAATGCTATATAAGCCTGTGGCGAATCTATAAAACCCTCCGTTAAGAATAAGAATAATGTACATTTGGAATATGGTTGAGAATTGGTTATTTTATAGTCTTTAAAGAGATCCAAAGGACTTAAATTCAATATGTAGTCTATTTAGTTGTTAACAAAAGTCTTTGTTGCACTAAAGTCTTGCGGAATTTATATTAGGTTTTTTATTGTAGAGTGCCATGAATCCTATGCGTACTTAATTAAAAAAAATAATTTTGTCTATGAATTAAATATTCAGTATACGTACGGTGCCCATAATTATAAAAACAAAATAGGCCTAATAAACTGATCAACATCTAATATCAACCATCAAAGATGTACAAAATGTAAAAGACTCGTTTACGTTGTTCACATCTAACATCTACCATCAAACCAAAATGTCACCTGTTTGAATAAAAATGTTTAAACATTTTTTTCCAAAAAAAAACTCACAAAAATTTGAAAAGAAACCACATAATGTATTTGAAATTACATTTTTTTAAAAATATAAAAAATTAGAAACTGGGAATTATTTCCTTTCATAGGTTACTTTTTATTATATTCAAAATTTTTTATTTTTTCGAATTTATTCTATGAGCTAAATTTCAGTTATGTATTTTATAAAGCTTTATTGTAATAGTCCTATTCCTTTAATTTTTGGGAATGACTTTGTACACTACCAGACTATTATATTGTATCTTCTTGTTACATTTTACCTTAGCTGTCCTTTGGATAGCAATGAATGAATGCTGACGAAGGCTGTAGCGGGCCAGAAAATGCATTACATTCTGCTAGTGTCTAATAATTGTAAATTTTTCTGTGCATACAATATACTTCAAATAGTAACGCTGCTTTCAAAAGGAACGACTTTTTGTCAGTAATACAACAACAATAAAAGAACTTATATGCTCTTTTCTAGTGGTGACATTTAAAAAATCGAATGATGTACAATTGAAAAAATGTGATGACTACCAGTGCTTAAAAACTTAAATAATGTTCATTTCTTTTGACTTGACTTCTTCTTGTTTTTCTGAAATCAACAAGGGTTTTAGTCAAAACAAGACTTTTGCCAGCAGTTGTTTTGAACATTTTGCTTTTGATTTTCTTTTCTTTTGAACAGTTTCGCAAGCAAAAGATCAATCAGTCTCTTTGCTTTTGTAAGTCACAAACAAACGCAGGAAAAAAGTTTCTGTATTTGCAATTTATAACTTATAAGCAACTGCAATCAGTTGATTTTGCTTCTCGTGTTCTACACGAATGCCCCCAGAGGCCGAGCACATTTCGTGATTTACATACACACACATGAATGTTAACGAAACTAACTTCGAATATTGTAAAAAACAACAATAATAATGAACACAGATTATGTATAAATGTAAAAAAAGTACAGAATAGAAAAAGAATATTTTTCTGCTAAATATGTACAAAATTAAATTAACGCCTGGTTTTACGACTGTGACTTCTAACAACGTTCAAAAGCAAGGACACGCTTGTAATTTTGATTTTTTTAACTTATCCAAAGCAGAAGAAAACTAAACACACGACTGCCGATTATTTTCATAAGTTTTAACAGAATCAAGTTTGATTTTAAAAAGCAAAGAAGAGTAAAGCATTGAAAAGTTAATAATTTGCGACTTTTTTACTTTTGACTTAAGTTTTTTTTAACACTGATAGGAATATCTTGTTAAGATGACGAATTTGAGTCCTATGTATGGCAAGATGCTAACATCTGCGCAAATTTATGGTAGACACACAAAAATGTGAAGTGGTGAAAATGGAGTAAATCTATTTTACTCAATACAACACGCATATTTCAACTTCTTTATAGCCTTCAAAATATTTTATTTTGAACTCTACTTAAACTAATCGGAATAGGAAGTTGCAATTTGGAGCCAGAATACCATTGATGGAATAATTAGCCGTATTATTGGAAATTAATTTCTTTTAGCTACTGAGCATTAAATAAAACACGACACTATTTTAGTTTAATTACTTAACAGCAGTGTTCGAAATAAAGCACTTAATATGGCTACTTAGTGTTCAGTTCGGTTGAATTGTGGAAAACACAAACACTAATAGTGTTTGTGACGAAAATCACAAATCCCTGTCCCTGTTTGTCATCTTTCGAACACAAAAATAATACTGTACTTATCCATTTCAAGAAAATGATAAGAACATTTAATTCCGTTCGGGTTTTTTAAAAACCACAAATTTCATTGCGTTCATTTCAGCTCATTAATATTCGTTCGTTTCTGTTGTACGTAATGCCCTTTTGGCTGGTAATAAAAACCAAAAATTTTAACACAAAAACAAAATACACATACGAAATAAAACAAAAAGCGAGCAAAATAATTAAACACAAACCAAACATATTCACAATACACACACAAACTGTTCGTATTTTTGTTTTTTTATTTCTTAATTAATGTAAAAAAGAAACATTATAGAACATTAAAATGATTTGTTTTTAACGAAGAACAGAACACTATCATCGGCTCTTTCTCGAAAATATTAACGAACGGCATTAAAGGTTGTGTTCGTCTACACAAACACTTAAAAAAAGATATCGTTCCTGAGTGTGTGAGCCGTACGCTTAATAATGTTCTGTTTATATTCGAGCACTGGTTAAAAGTAATTCAAATGTAGTATAGTACAATACAGAAGGAATATGTTTTTACATACGATGATTATCCCTTTTATTGTTTTTGTATGGCATTTGAAACGACTACTTCTCCAATCCCGCATACTTTTTTGGAAAATATTGCACATTGGTAACCCAGCTATTTGAACCAAATTCTAAACCTTTAGCAGTTAACGTTTTCACGTCATATAGAAATTTCAATAGTACCTCGCCTGGGAGTTATCACCTTCATCTAAAATGCTGTTTAATTTTATAAATATTGAACAAAACTTGCAAGAATCACTAACTTTGTTACATTTTATTATTTTTTAATTACAGAAAGCTGCCAAGGACCACACGAAAAACGTTTACTTAACCACCTTTTATCCACCTACAATACCTTAGAGCGACCAGTGGCAAACGAATCAGATCCATTAGAAGTTAAGTTCGGACTGACGTTACAACAAATTATAGATGTGGTAAGTTAATTTATTTTCAATTTTCTATTAATAAAAAGTATATATATTTCTTTTCTAATTAGTAAGTTTAAGTATATTTTTAAAAAAGAAAAATCGTGTATTAAAAATTAATCGTTTTATAGAATATTTAACTTTGTTTAATAGAAAAAAAAATAATTTATAATAATAATTCATCTAAAAATATTTCATTGTAGGATGAAAAGAATCAGATTCTGACCACAAATGCGTGGTTAAATTTGGTAAGTGACATGTACCCGTAAAGATTTTTTCATTAACATTTCAAATAATGCAAAAATCTCATGTTTATTTCAATAAAAATAAAAAACAGATACACTTCAGTTAAAAAAAAAAACTAACAAAAAAAAAAACAAAATGGAAAAGCGACTTAAATGTTTTCAGTTTTCTCTTTTTCTAACGTATTATGTTTTATTTGTGTTTTTTTTTAGTTTTAATGTTACAATATATTTAATAAATTTTGTTTTAAGTGTGTGTTTTTTGTTTTAATTTATTGTGAAAACCAATTTAATGTTTTTCTCTAGAAATTTTTTTTAAATAAAATAAAAAAATATAAATGTTTAAAGCAATTAATAGTTAAATATAACAGGATTAACAAAAAAAATTATATATTTTTTATTATTATTTAATGATAATGTGTGTTTATATTGTGCTTTATTTATAACAAACCTAATCAAAAACTAAATTGTTTTTCTGTTCGCAGGCTTCTAAAAGAGAAGTCTGCAAATCACCGCGCATGTGCGAATGCTCTCACATTTATAAAGAGAGCATGAGAAAATAATTTGTATTTTTACTAGACAACACTAAACAAACAAAAACAATACCGCTAAGAGAAATGTATGTGTTTAGCGGACACTGCTCTAAAAGCAGGCAACCTTGAATATTTTTTGAAAATATCCCATTACTTCGAAGGTAAAAGTTTATATAGGATTTTAGAAAACCACGCCCACAATCACTTTCGCTTAAAGCCGCTGTTAGTTTCAATCAAAGCTTAGATGATATGACAAATTGTAATGAATTATAAATTCTAAGCAAAACTTATTTTAATTTTTTTCATAAGAACAATTGTAGCTTAAAAGGGTGATTGATTATTTCTATCAAAGGGCCTGAAAGTATGCAACGAAAATTCTTCGAAGCATTAAACAGTATCATTAAAAAAGTTTATCAGGAAATTCGCTTTTTGTTAGATACTACATACAGTAGACAATTATTTTTTTAAAAAACAAGTAAACAGACAAGCCCGACCATTTAATACCCAACACCACGTATATAAAGACGTATATAATTTTCGATAGTGTACTCTATTTGGAACCCATGGCAATCATTGACCCGCCTACACAAATTTAGTATGAGGTTAAGATTTATAATAAATGTATTTGTGCCAATTATTATTGAGATATCTTCATCGGTATAAGATTTGTCTGCCTTTGAGTCATTTTAGAAAGGGAGTTTATATTAAACCTATGGTTAATATTTCGTACTTGAATGTTTGAGCACGACACGTACTTAAAGATATCATAAAAAACTTGATTTATCCCGAGTGTTTTTCTTACTGTGTATTAAAAGGTACATTTTGAAAACTTTAATCGCATTTTGCCTAGTTTGATTTTTTTTAGAGTTGACTATGTTGCAATAAGGGAGCGATATGTGAATGGCTTTAAATTTAGCCGTAAAGAAGTCAATGACTTAAATGATACAATGTTTTACAAATTGAGAAAGAAACTTAAAAAAGGCGCAACTATAATGTGATTAAGTTGGCTAAAGCAATTGTGCTAATACATGTTATTCATATCTGTCAAACCATATTGAACTTCAGAAAAGTTTTTGGTTAATTTTATGAAACTGGCATTTGCTTAAGTAAGATACGAAACAGATCGCACTTTCCGTGCGGAATAAAATATTTTTTGATTTTATTTTTGTTTTTTTTTTTAAATACTTTTTAGTCACTTTTTGTTAATTTTTGACAGTTGCTTAAGCCAGCTTATACATATTATAGTTGGGCTTTTAACCAAACTATTCATCTAAAGCTATTTATGACAATAAAAATTACTTTATTTGAAAACTAATCAAATAACTAAAAATGTTTTAAAATATATCTACTTACACCTGCATCCAGTTTACTAAAACCCTGCCATGTTGGGCCACTTTTTCTAAATCCCCAAAAATATGTGTAACGAACCAAATTTTCTACCCTTGTTTCATCAATTTGTGTCAGATTTTTTTTTATTTATTTTGTTTAGCATTTGGCCGTTTATCCTTTTTTCCCCGTTGTTTTTCTCCTTTCACTTGAATGAGTAAATATCGTAAATCTTATTTTTGGCACACCACCTTTTTTACGGTTACATGAATTTTACCGTTTGGCAAAACAAAGTGGCTTAGACCTAGAAAATATTACAAATAAAAAAACAAACAATTTAAAATATGGAAAATATAACAACAAAAATAAAATTTTTGGTCCGTTATGTAAATTTTTCTAATTCAAATGGCGTTAAAAACTGACAGTTTTTAAAAATCTTGAAAAATACTTGTTTATGCAAACTATATTTCTATAAATTATTAGAATTTCATAAACTGAAAGATTTATTGCCAAAATTGGAGGAACAATTATTTTATTTTGATTTATGTTGCGCATCTTTTTTACAAAAAGGCACACAGCTTCAAAAAAGAGGAAACTTCGGTGATTATTTTTTTTTATTATTTTCTTTTAGAACTGTTAATTTATTTTCAATTTGTTAAAATTAAGATAAGAATTTAAAAATATATTGACGTGTTTTAATGGAAATAGTGCCCATTGTTTGCTAAGACCTGACTTGCTTTTTTTGGGCATTTCTCATTAGCGTACTTAGAATTTTAAGGTGTCCCAAAGTAAAATTCACGAGCTGTTATTTCAAATTCAAAAAATGCAAGAACGTTAGATAAACTGTATGCGCTGCAGCTTCATCTTGTCTTTTTTAGAATTCTGGATTGTTTTCTACCTCTGGCATTGAAGTCATATTCTATGCTGCGGGTTCAGGCTTTTTAGCAAGCCTGAACCTGACATGTCGTGGTGCTTATGGCCTTCTACATATCTATTAATCTATCTTCCCCAGGGTTTTAATTTTGTTGAATATTTACGTATTGTCTTAAATTCTAAGCCCATTTTTAAAATCCTCATAAAAAATTATCCTCAATTACAACAAGAAGAATATCCAGGCTAATAAAGTCTGCCATAATAGTAAGCAGATGAAAAAAATTCTTTACTTTTAGTAGGAATTCAATAAGATTTCTGACTGAAAAACCTGTCAAACTTTTAGGGTTCTTCAAGAAATAATTACAAGGGAAAGATTTTTGTTGAAAATTAAATGTCTGCACATTTTGCGATTAAGAAATCTACTTCTTTCCTATATATGGTGTCCTATATACTATTTAGTGTTCTGTTCTTCGTTATAAAACAGAATAAACTAAAACAAACGAACATTAATGTGCTGAACCGAACCCAACGAAGTTTGTGGTTTTTTGAAAAAAACAGGCCGCAATTAAATGCTCTTAGCTTTTTGTTTAGTAACATAAGTACAGTTTTATTTTTATGTTCAAATATCACAAACGGAGAAACTTTATTTTTTTAACGATTTACAACCCAGCAAAAATTTTTCAAGATTTGGAAGCAATAAACACGTATACTGCATCCCAACCGCTTCCTTTTTTGCTTCTAAAAATTACTGTCTTACTCTACTGCTGTAAGATAAGGCATACAATCCTACAATTTTAAATGCGGTGTTAAATACTAGAAGTGAAGCGCTATTTATTCCTTTTTTTAAAGATTACATTTTCTACTGCTTTATTGAAGCAGTGATATCATTTATTCTTTTGATTAAAAATAAAAAATTTTAACTTAATTTTACAAAAATCATACATAATTATTATAAAACTTAAATCCTTGGATTTCAAATAAATATTTAATATTTATAAAAAAAAATTTAAGCACTGAAATGACAATTTTTTCAATGCTTAGTTTTTTTTACTTACTTTATTCGCGTAAATCATGTCAGTTTTCAAAGCATGAAATAAGCCTTCTTCAGATCTCTACAGCAGAGCTTCTACGCGAGGAATTTCAAGCAAAAATCATGTAATATTTCATAGAAGTGTAAGCGCTTCACTCCGAATTCTCCCTTACATTATTGCTTCCGAGGAAGCATTAGTTTTTGCTGGGAAACAAACACCATAAGTGTTTGTGTTTTCGACAAACCTACCGAACCGAACACAAGTGAACGATATTAACAGCCTGTTCAACGATTTTGAACATTAACGTTTGCATAAAAAAATACATTTAAAGCAAAAACAAAATTCTAAAATTTCGAAAGCGAAATCGTTGAACAGGCTGTAAATGTTAACGTTCGATATCGTTGAACAGACTGTTAATGTTTATTTTCGAACACTGTTTTAAACATATTCAAATAACAATGAACTGTTTTGTTTAATAAAGCGCAATATAACAATTTATTAAGAATTATATTTTGTAATTTTTTTAATAATAATATTTTTTACAAAAATCTAAGTCATGTAAAATAAAATCATTTAAATAAAATTTAAATTCATTTTTTTGGTATCACCGCATTTGCAATTTCATTCTTTCTTTACACACATTTTATCCAAACCAAAAACAACAACATTAAATAAAAAACAGGAATAAAAAAAGAAAAATTGTTGCTTTTCAAACAACACCAACAACAAGTAAATAATTATTAAATGCCAATTTTAACGATTTTTTTTTTAAGTAAAAAACTATTTAAAATAATAAAACATTTCCAACATGTTCTATGTTTATTTACATGTTCTATGTAATTTATAGCAATTTTTGTTTTTTGTTAAGTAAAAAAAGTGTTTTCAAAAAATATAAATATATTTTCACTGTAACAGCTACTACTAATATTGGCCTTGCAATAAATACAATAAGCTGCTTTAAAACAATTTAAAAAAAAATTTATAAAAAATTTTTGTTATATAAAAAACAAAATTTTGTGCAAAAACAACAAAATTCAGAGGTGTAAAATTGCATATTTATTTATTATTTTTTTCTTCAAAACGCAAACTCTCTAAAATAAAAAAAAATGTATGTGTGTATGTGTGTGAGTGTATAGAAATTTTATGGATAAATGTTGTAAAATTTTTTTTAATTTATTTAATAAAATTTTTTGTTTAAAATGCTTTACATTAACTATTTGTTAATAAAAAGAAAACAAAAACTTTGCAATTTTATTGTTTTAAAAAAAAGTGTATTTTGTATGCCCTTCACCTCACTAGTAGTGAATAGAATAAACAATTTACTACTCCATTTTCCCTATGAATACAACACTATGAAAGAAAATGTATGGTACGAACCAAGTTCCGAATAACCCAAAGTTTGAAAAGAAAAAATTAACTTATTCTTGCATTGATTAAAACAACGGCTTTAAGGGAGTTAATTTTGTACGCAATAGTTTTAAATTTTGTGATGGGAAATTGTTTTATAATTACTTGCTTACCCCGGTGCGATTCGCGGACCTCCTTAAAATAATATAAATATAATTTTGATAATGTTTTTAAAGAGACCTTGTATGTTAGTAAAGACTTTTTACCACTATTCTACAAGTCTTGAGAATCTTGTTCTCACAAAATTCAATGACTTTTGGTCTGATTGTCAGAAAATCTAAAAGAAAATCTGATTTATTACATTCTGCGTCTACACTATCACACTTCAAATACTTATTATGAAATTCTTTTGTAGAATATAAACAGCTGTTCATTATAAAATACACATTAATATTTCTGATTTAGGAGCGCTTTAACCTTTAGCCTGGGTTAAACAGATATTAAAAAAAAATTTTATTGAGAAGCAAATAACAAATAAATGCAATATTATTTAAAAGTTTAAATCAGTGTTAGAAAATAAACAGAACATTGTTTAGCGTACAGCTCACACTTCCAGAAACGATATCTGTTTTTTAGTATGTATACGAACACAACCCTTAATGCCGTTCGTAATTATTTTCAAGAATGTAACGAACATTCTATAGTGTTCTGTCCTTCCTTATACAACAGGACAATTGTAGTGGTTCTGTTGGCATACATTATATTTTAATGTTTTATAGCGTTTTTTTTTTACATTGACGAAGAAATGAGCAAACAAAAAAATTAAGCAACGACCACAGCACGAATGGCCTGTGTGTGTATTGTATACAATGTTTTTGCTGGCTTTTTGTTTTTTCCGTATATGTACTTTGCTTTTGTAAAAATTTTTTGGTTTTTGCTACCAACCAAAAGGTTGGTAAGCACAACTGAAACGAAAAAAACATTAATGTGCTAAATAGAACAGAACGATGTTTGTAGTGTAAAAAACCGGAACGCAGTTAAATATTCTTATCTTTTTGTTGAGTTGGATAAGTACAAAATTATGTTTGTGTTCAAAAATCACAAACAGAAAAAATTTATAGAAAAACATTATTTTTTAATGATTAACTACAAAAACACTTTCCACAAATCTTCCGAACCGAACACTAATGCTCAATTCACCCATGCGTTCCGAATAATATTTTTGTCCGTACAAAATTTTTTTATATTGAGTTTGACTTCTTACTTGTGAGAGAGAGAGACACTATTTTTTGTTCAGAACAAAATGAACTGAGTTGCCAATTTTTTCAAAGGTGGAAAAGTTCATAAGAATGAACTTTCTTTACATATTTTTTCGTTTGTGTACCGTAGTCAGTTTTGACAACAAAATTGTAATTTTACATTTAATTTTATTATTTTGCAAATTTTTTCTTAAGAAAAAAAAAACAAAATTGTGAAAACTTGAAAACAAGATATGGTAATTTAGGTGGAGGGTATACAAAATTAATTAAAACTAAACAAATTTAAAATTTTTATTATTTTAATAAAGTTATTTGTTGTTTCTTATCATAATATTTATAATTACACAGAACACTAACTGTTTTATAATTTAAACTTTTAATTTTGCTCCCCAACTAAATGTCGCAAAAAGTGTTTTCTTTATGTACACAAAATACTATTTAATTATATTGTTATAAATAAATTAAATGTCTATATTGTTTTTTTATGATTTAACTCTATTAATTGCTGGGTACATGTCATAATGTGATTAAATATAATTTAAAAAAAAAATACATTTATAAAAATGTTTAAACAAAAAAAAAAATTAAAATAAAAACACGTATAAAAAAGAATTAAACGAAAAATAAATTGCATGTTAAATTTTATAAACAATATATATTTAAAATTAAGTATTTTAACAAATAATAGAAAAGGAAAAAATTACAAAATATCTTCAAGGAAAAAAGTGTTCATTTTAAGCAAAACAATAATGAGATACAATTGATGTAAGTTTTAATTGGCATATGTGGGCAAGTGCAGTAAATATCGTTTAATCGACTGTCAACTTAAAATTTAGCAATCAATTAACAAAAAATTTATATTATTTAGGTTAAAAATTTAATTTTTGGGAAGAAAAACTTTCTTCGTTTTTAAATCACTTCTTTATATAAAACTTTAAAAGTTTTATACAATTTTGATAAATTCACAAAATGTTGTCAAATAAATATAAATAAATATTATGTTGTAAAATTTGCCAAAAATAAAGTAATTGAAAACAAAATTTAGTTAAATTAACAAATTAACAATATTTTGCAGAATTTACAAAGTCAAATTATTTCAAAAAGTTTAATTTAACCAAATTTAATCAATTTCACAAATTTGTTTTACACTTAAATTAACAATATTAAGTCAACTAAATCAAATTCAGTCAAATTACCAAAATTAAGTTTATTAAAAGAAAATCTACCCAAATTAACAAAAAACAATTTAAATAACCAAAATTATGTCAAATTTCCAAAATTGCAAAAATTTACAAAATCTTGTCATTTACAACTAGAAGAATATCCAGACCACTTAACTCTGCCAAAATAGTAAGCAGGAGAAAAAATTTCTTTACATTTAGTACGAATTCAATAAGATTTCTGACTGAAAAAAATGCCAAACTTTTTTAGTTCTTTAAGTTATAATTAAAAGGGAAAGATTTTTGTTTAAAAAAAAATGTGTTCGCATTTTGCGATTAAGCAATATACTTCTTTCCTATAGGACAACATATATCGTGTCAACATGTTATGTGCTGGAAGGTCTAGAGCTGACCATAAGTCTTATAATTAGCACTCTTTCTAAACACACTTTAAGACGAAAAAAATCCGGAAGGAAGTGTATATGTATCTCGACCATATTCGCCCCCAAACACTCCAAAACGAATTCTAAACCTACAATATAATTTTGTTTTGGGCGATCCTTAATTGCCTGTGGTTCCCAAATTGGGGAAACTCTATCTATTGTCTATACTTTTTTAAATGTTGAATTATTTGATAACAAAGCACTATATGCGGGAAGTTTTTAATCCGAAGCACATCAATTACTGATCAAGATTATTCATATTTACAAAATCTTGTCAAGTTAACCAAATCTAGTCAAATAAACAAAATGTAACTTAATCAAAAAAAATTTGCTCAAATTAGTAAAAAGAAATTTAAATTAACAAAATTATGTCAATTTAACAAAACTTAATCAAATCAACAATATTTTGTAAAATTAGAAACTTAGTCAATTCAACAAAATTTTGTAAAATTAACAAAATTTTATTTAATTAAATTAACACAATACTGTTTATTTAACCATCCGATGATTTAACCATCTGAACTTCACGGCCGTGTGAAAAGGTCCCGACGGACCTTTTTTGTAAATCATGTTTTTTCATATAAAAAATTTTTTTAGATTTTTTTTGTTTTTATTGTTTATAACTAAATTCTAAATTCTCATCGGAGGGTTAATAAATAAATCAAATTAACAAAATATAGTATATTTAACAACGTTTAGTAAAATTGACATATTTGATACGTACTAAAACAATTTTGCTATAATAGCAAAATTAAAGCAAGTTAACAATATTTAACCAAATCAACAAAATGTTCCTGACGTAACAAAAATAGACAAATTAACAAATATTTAATCGAATCAACAAAATTTGGTTAAATTGACAATATATAAAATAAATCAGCTTAATTAAATTATTTAAATATTAAAATTGAGTTAAATAAACAAATTTTATATAATTCAGTTAAATAAACAAGATATTGACAAATTGGCAAACCTTTGTCAATCTAATACAGTTTCATAAGATTTGCAAAATCAACGGCCAATTCCCACAAGTTCAGTTGAAATTAACTATGTACCAGTTATAACTGTCAAAACGTCCTATTAACTAAAAGTTAAAGTAATAGTTAGTTTTAACTGAACTTAGTGAAAATGGCCGTAAATCATGTTAACAAAATTTTGAAAAAAAAATATAAATCAATGAACAAACTTTTGACGAATTTACAATGTTTAGTCATATTTAGCTAAATAAACAATATTTAGTTAAGTTAAGAAAACTTAGCCAAATTAAAGAAACAGACTGAACTAAAAAGGTACATGGGTACTTTTTTCATAATACAAGGAAAATAATTGTTGATGTTTTCCTTATTTTTCCTTTTAAAAACAGGCTCGTTTAATTTAACGTATGCCGATCATAGGTTTACCTTGTTGAGTTTAATGCACCAGTTCATTAAGCCAATAATTCATACGTTGAAACTGTACGTCAATTCATTGAACATTTTTGTTGAACCAATGAACTTGTTATTTGATTTATTTTTAATACAACAAACTTATTTTTTAATTTTTATGAATGTATTCGGTAGCTCAATGAACTTATTCGTTTATTTATTCTTTCATCCAACCAACATATTCCTTGACTTTTACACATGTATTCGCTGACCCAATAAAGCTATTCATTGTTCTATTCCTTGATCACATGAACCTTTAAATTGATTTTTATAAATGAATTCGTTGACTTGATTTTCAGTCACCTTAATTTATATAGTTAAACCACCACAACTTAGTCAAAACTATAAAAGAAATTTAAAAAACTTTGTTAAATTAACAAAATTAAATAAAATTTTCAAAATATGGCAGACAGATAGGCACACTAATTTTACATTTTAACTAATTTTTTATGAATGTTACGAATTTTCTTCCTTTATGAGCCTCAAATTTCAGTCAATCAATAAAACGATTTACTGAAATTTTTTATTGATTTAATAAAACTTCAGTAAATTTTTCAAAAAAAACTTTTAATATATACTAAAGTGAATAATAAAAATAATTTGACATTAAGAAAGCTGCTGGAAAGTTCTGTAAACCTAAATCAAAAGAATTTGTTGATTTGATTATTTCTATATTTAAGGAGCTAATTAGTGATTTCGTTACTATTTCTATCCAGATTTTTGTTCGGTTTGATTTAAGATTTTTTAATAAATATTTTATTCAAATGAAATGTTTAAAAGATTATTTTAAAATTCTTGCCGATCAAACATTTCATTATAATCAAATGCCATAAAACCTTAATGCCTTAGAATTTCTGTTATACAAGTGTTCATAGCATTCTGCATAACAATTTTCTTGGCTCATACAACAAACTTTACAAATAGCTTATGTCAAAATTCCGTTTTAACAAAAAGACCTTCGACCGGTCACCCAGCAATTCTTAATGAGCTTATTGGCCTCAAAGTTCATGCATTAATTTTATAGAAGTTCGTTTTTTTTATTGTTTCTATACACCATACACCAACTCAAATTACATCTTTGGCAGGATTTTACTAATTAATTGCTGTATAAACATGAATTGTATTGTGGCATCATTATCACTATAAAATGTTCTGTTATATTCATATACAATTTGATTCCATTTTATATGTACAACTTAATATAATTATGTATGCACGATAAATCAAAGTAATTTAATTAATTTTTGGCATTTGATTTGTTTTATGTATGAAAATACATATTTTTAATTTGATGGTATGCCTTTGTATTGTGTACAACATGTATACAACTACTTAAACTATAAGTGGAACACCTAATAAAAATACTTAGTTTAAATACCTTATGTTAATTGTATTATGCAGTTCTAAATAAAATTGCGATTATTTAATTCGCTTATTCTCAATTTATTTATTTTGAACTCCAAGTATAGCAAATTCTGACTTTTTCTATATGTCCCACTTAAAGTGTTGGTAGCTGTATATATATTTGAAACCTTTATATAACATTAATTCTATGAGTTGCACACATTTCTGTTTCATCATCATTAATATTTCTAATAATCTGTGTTGCAGTTGTTATTGGGTGTATTACTTAAAAATGTGCAACTCTTGACAGATGTTGAGCGTATTAATTCTGATAAGCAACGGATGTGCTTATGCTGCACCTTTTTTCAAACTTAAAAAGTTTAGCAAAAGATTCCGCATGTAGTTAATGATTTGATGGCACAAAACTCGACTTTATTGTTCCAACGATTTTGTTTAAGGCCTTAGTAAAACGATATGACAGATTCTTACTCTCTTAAATGCTATTCAAGTCATTAAAGACAAAAACCATTTGAGAAATATACGCCATATTTAATGAATTCAGTATATTTAAGTTATACGCCCATCGTTAAGAGAATCCATCTAGTAAAAGGACTAAATTGTATGCCATTTATATAATTATTACAGTTTTCAAATAATTTTCTATAGAATTCTTAACACACAAGCAAACACACCCAAAAACAAACTATAGAAATAAATCATCTAAATAAAACAAAAATTTTGTAGCATACTTAACAGCGGTGTAATTATGAAAATCCCGCTATTGATAGATGGTTTTATGCTGTTTGCATGTGTTTTTCACTTTCAACTGTTATTTATTTGATAGTGTCAAGGTAAATTTTATCTCCAAAAAAAAAATCAATATAATCAATCATTTACAAAGCCAGTGCTACTGCAGCACACACAAACGCACACAGCCAATATGGTTGCAAGTGCTACAAATTTGTGTGACAAATTGCAGTTTTAGAAATGAGAGTACAGCAAAAAATTTGTAAATTTGTTGAAAACTGCAAATTAATGTGGAAGTGTCATGTGTTTTGTATTTGATGAAGTGGCAGATTTGTTTGGTGAATCGATTTAGTATGAATTATTTCAAGGTGTTCTCTTAATTTTTAGTGTCAATTTAAAAAATGTTTGATAATAAATTGAATTGAATCTGGGATGAATTTTATAATGAAAAAAAAAACTAACGAAGAGTTACTGCTCTAACGACCTTAATTTATTTATTTCTGGTTTCATATCCAGGTTGTCCATGGAACCTGGAAATTTCTTTAAAATTTACGTTTCTCTCTGGATGAAGTTTTATTTCTTTTGAAAAATTTGTTTGTTCTTGCACTTGACAGGAATTAAGTAAAATGAGTAGAGTTAAAAAAATTTTTAAATATGAAAATTGATTCAGTTTCAAAAGGGAATCATTCAAAAATAATTAAAATTCATTTTAAAAATGGTAAACCTAAGAAATTCAAATTTACCAAAATTTTGGTCGGTTTAGTTGCCAAACAAAGACTGAAACATTTTAATCAATTCGTCAGAAGACGTCAAATAACCATTTATTTTCTAAAAAAAATTTGTTGCATTATAAAATATAACCGTGTGATTGCACGTACAAAAACTTTATTTAATATTTTAAGCGCTTTAAGATGTCCTTAAACTGATAATCAAGTTATATTTTAAAGTAGCTACTAGAACATCTGGAATTTGCTCAGACTTAGCATAAAAATGGGTTGTCTTCAGTTTTTATTATTTTAAAACAAAACAAAAATTAGTTTTTCAAATAAAAAAACTTTCTTAAGTCAAGGATGTTTTTTGCATTAAGTTAAATTTTTAAAAATTTACATATTAATTCGAATGCGTATTCTAAGTCAAATGACAATTTTAAAAGCCTTTATACTTTAAGGCCCACTTTCACAACACAGATACTACCATAATGAGTTCATTTTGAAAAAACATCTTAAGTCGAGATAAGATAGCAGAAAAGTTTTAAAAAAAAACTCGGTTAAAAAAATCATTTTTATCAAATAATAAAATAAACCGAAATTTGTAATACAAAATTTTAAAAACGTAAACAACAATATTTTTTGAATTAAAATTCGTATGATTAACATAATTTTTTTATTTTGTGGAAATGCCACAGAGTTACATTTTCATACTAATTAATTGTACAATTATTATTTGCTAGTTTTTTAATTTTATTATTTTTTTTTTTTTGTTATTTTGTGATTTAAAAAATATCTCCTTTATTTAAAAAAATTTCAAATTCGTTCGTTCTTGCTTAAATACTTCAATAAAATGTCACATGATGACATTGATTAATTGTACCAAACATAATTTGTATGGTCTGAGAAAAACAGATTGAACATGAGAAAAAAGAAAAAAAAGCTAAAAAAAATTGCTTAATAAAAATATGAACTTACGTAAATAAATAAAAGTGCATTTTAAACAGACTCATATGCAAGTGTTAAATAAAAACTCTTAGGACGAAGGAACAAAGAAAGAGAGGAAAAAAGAGTAAAATATAGAGTGTGTTTATAATATTAATGACACCAGGACGTTAATAAATTTCACAATATTTTTTTTTGTAAATATTTCTGAAATTATACATCTGTGTGCGTGTCATTATTTGGTTTGCAACACATGGTTTGCTGTTGGTTTTAATACAATACAACAGCTGCTGGAAGACCGTTTGTGTCTCACACATTTTAAAATATCGTCTTTATTTGTTTTTATAAATGACATCGTAGTATTTCTGCAGGAAAACTACATTAATTTAAATTAATTAAAATTCAATTTCAGTTGATCAATTTCTTTGATTTTTCGTTGCTTTTACGTATACTCTACTTGCAAAAAAGTACTTATGTACCGAAGCCCGAGGTAAAATTTGCACTGAATGCTTCAAAAGAATACAGGCATACTATGTGTTCTTAACATCAAAGTGTTACAATTATTTGGCCCACTGTTAAATGATTGCTTGGTATTGTACAAATAAAAGCGCTGTATAAAAAACTAATGGCTAATAAATCAGTAAATATTTAAACGCTGGTTTAGTTGAACTAAACTTTAATTTGTATGTAGCTTAAACTCAACAGTTGTAAATCAGTGCCCCATATGTATCTTATAATACTGAGGCAACACTACAACAATTGTTTTCAAATTCATATGGTCTGGTCTGGTCTAGTTAAAACCCCCAATTTAACGCGTTTAGAAGTGGTTTATATGTTTTCTGATTTATAGATTTGCTGCTTTAAACACATTTAAACCAACAAAAAAAAAGAGTTTAACTTGCACTGTTTTATTAGCCCTAAAAGCCGAATACATTCACATCTTGATAAAAATGTGGCAAATTGATTAAAAAAAAATTATTTTTTTCCAGTCATTTAAGCGATTAATTGAAATTAATTAATTTAATGATTGTGAGTTATATTTTTTAATTTTGTCATATGTGATTTCAGCTACTTATGTACATTAAAATTAATGGCAGCAATTAATTTTTAAATGAAAATTTTAAAAACTCAATATGGATGACAAAAAAGAAGTTGCAGCGCTAAATCGTTATAGAAAAAATTAACTAAAAACGTAATAAGTTTGTTAACACCCGCCTTAGAAACTTTCACAAACTTCTTCTTTACTCACCAAAGAAAACTTATTAATATTTTAGATTAATAAATTCTTGTAAAAATAAATCAAAATGCATACACTTTTCAAATTATTGACAACTTCCTAAAAAACAAATTTTTTTTAAGCAACCCAAATTTCCTTGGTTAAAGTACAACTTTTAGTATTTGCAACCATAATTGAGGCTATCAGCGCAGAAGTGGTGTAACCCACAATTTAATTTGATTACGGTTCTGGTGTAAGATATGTTCTTTGCACTGTTCTTTACAGTGCAATATTCGAGTAAACCAACTGTTTGTATTCAAAACAGATGGCGCTAGAAACATAGTTTTTGCACGGGCCGTTACAAACAAGTGCTATAGTGCAAGAGTAGTGTTAACTCCTCATTATCTCATAATAAGTAGTCTGGGGTTACACCACTTCTGCGCTGATAGCCTCAATTCTTGTTGTAGTTTGTTATTTGTACTAAATTCCAAAAGAATACATCCCATGTATATGAATATGAATTGTAGCTAAAGATTAATAAAATAAATACTTGAAAACATCTGTTTGGCTTTGCCGGAACAGTTTAAAAAAATGTAATACACAACACCATGAGAAACTGTATTAGGGAGGCTTTCTCTTTCTGGAAAAAAACCAAGAAGAAAAGTAGAAAGTTAAATTCACTTGATAAAATTTGTTAATTAACACTGATTTATGTTGTTTTTTCTTAGAATTATCTATGTCAGGCTTTCAAGGTCACAGTAAATGAAAAATAAAAGACTATTTATTCATAATTTTACTCCACCGACGTTTCGTTGAGATTTTTTCAACTTCCTCAGGGATTTAAATTTTATTGAATATATAATCTTTACATTATAATTTTAAATAAATTTTTTTTTAAACAATACAACAAGTACCACATAAAACACAAAATAAATTAAATAAATAATAAAATAAAATATATCACTGATGAACTTTCTTTTGGTATCACAGTTTAAAATTTTTGATTAATATTTTAATTGGCGAGATGGTGTATGAAGCAGAAAAAGTCATTCAATAGGTTCAGAATTCGTCCAAAATGTTACATCTACCTAAATATGCATGGAAACTGTATTAAAAAAACTTAGGAATTCAAAAATTGGCCTCATAATTTCATCTGAAATCTGACCTTTACCATGACCATGTATATTTTTTTCATTATTTTTCCCATGTATTACAAAAAGTTTTAGTGATATTTGAAATTTAAATTCGCAAAAAAATTCTAATGCTCCACCCTAATTTACAAGTCGCCATCCAGATGGACGGACATCGTCAAATCGATTCAAAAGGTGGTTTTGAGTCATACCAAACGACATTAAGAACAAACATTTCTATATGTTAAACACCACAACAAAAACCGATATAATATGCCCCCCTTTATCATCTCATGGTGTGGTAGTGTATAATTATCGCAACCATTTAGCTACTGTACATTTCAACTATTATGAGTGTGCATATGTGTTACTTTAATTATCACATTGACAAAACTTTTAACATCATAACGGTAACTACTTCATCAGCTTTAGCCAGACACATCTGCTACATGTAAAATCATGTTAAACAAGTGTTCTTACTAAATATACCTTTTAAACATTTTTGTACCTTAACAGCCAAACCTAATACTACCACAAGTGTTATTAACCAAAAAAAAAAGAAAAAAACTCGTCACTTCCTATCCGGCTGCAAATATTTATATCGTACTGCTTTTACTAAATTGTTATCTCACCAAATTACAAACTTTCGTTTGATAGCAAAAAACAAATCAAACATCAAACATCTACTTTCTTTCAAACCCATGCATTAAAATGCAAGTTAAAGCTTTAGCTTTTAGGTGTCATTAAAACATATTTTTAAGCTTTTTTTTAAACATGACTTAAGCGCACTGGCATACCATAACATTGACATACACTCACTCACACTCTCAACTAACCCACAATTTTAAAGGCTTTTTTAGTTTGACTAAAAAAAATTACCAAAAAAAGGTCGTGTTCGACTTTTTTTTTTTTTTTTGTTAAAGTTACAAGTTTCTTTATTATAAAGTTCAGGAAAAATTTGCAGGAAAAACAGCATATTAAGCCCATGAAGTAGGATAAGTAATGAAAAGTTGAGTGAAAGTGTTAAAAAAATAATGGTGAGAAAAAAATCATAGTCATAAAAGTAAAAGTTAATGTTGAAAGGATTTTTGCCTAATACATTTGAAAAGGGCAAGTTAGATTATTTTTTTTTTCTACTTTCCTTCCCACACAGAAGTAAAAATAGCAGGCCATAGACAGAGAATATGAAAACTTTAATTAAATAGTTTGCTAGAGGTTTTTTTCAAGAAACAAAGTTTACGGTGTTAAAGCAAAATAAAAAGTAAAAATAGTTTAAGCTGTATCAAAAATTATTAAGCAAATGTTGAGACTTACCTGTACACAGAAAAAATTATTTTTCCAATTCAAAGAAAAAATTTGTAAAATCAAAACATTTTTTGTCTGAAATCGGTAAATAACAAATTTGCATATTCAAACAATTTATTTTGCATTTCGTTTATTGAAAAAAACTCTGATTTTTTCAAACAAATAATTTAACTGAATCAAACAAAAAGTTCACTGAAAATTCATATAAATTTCCAATAAATAAACAAAAAAGTATACTCTTTTTGCACAAGCAATGACGTACAAAAGAAAAAGAAGGCAAAGCAGAGCGGTGGCTGTCTTTGAGACAATTTTTTTGTTGGAATAACTTCTGAACCAAGTCTTGTTTTTATACACACAAATGTTTTTATTCGCCACTTTCTGTTGCTGTATCCTTTGCTTGACTAAAGAAGAAAAAATGCCAACCAAAAACGACAGCAGACCGGCTCGATAAGTTTTTCGTCACCATTCTATTTTTAAATTTTATGTATTAAACTAAACAATTTTAAAAAATAGAATACGGGATTTATTTTTTACCAACTTTGAAACCAACCAAAAATTTATTTTGTTTCGTATAATGTTGTTGTTGTTTCCGTTGTTTAAAAGTGAAACGTTTTTTTAAATTTTTTTTAGACTGCATGTGTTTTTTGTTGTTGTTCATCTATTTCGCATAAAGAAGAATTGTTTACGATCAAATAAAATAAATGCAAAAAAACGACAACATTAGAGAACGATAAATTTTTCAAACAAAATTATTAAAACTTTAAAGCAATAACGCGTATATTATATGAGGTCTTGAGGTCTTTCTCTGCTTTACATTATATTTACATTCCAACAGCTATACAAGAATTTATTGCGGACCAATTCTCCTCCTGCACCCTTAATTTCAAATGCCTGTGTTTATAAAAAAAATTTCAATTTTATAAAAAATAGTTGTCAACATTTTTGTTGATTAAATAAAAATCAAACAAAAATATTAATTGAAACAGTAAAACAATTTGTAAAAATTAAAATAATTTTAAACAAGCGTTTGTTAGAAAATAATTTAGCAATAATTTTTTCTGTGTAGTAATATATGAATGTTGAATTGATACCTAAAAAAAATTCTTTAAAAATTTAACGCAGTTATCGATAACTTACCCTGAGAGTTGTCCTACACCCCTTTCCCATTGAACAATGGAAAAAACCTTACCATATCATTCGAGTTGTTAACTTTACACAACACTTAGCACAACAAACAAATGTCGGACAAAATCAAATGTAAACTTGTAGCAACACAACGACATTTACAGCAACAACAACGTATTTATACGATACATCAAAAAAAAACAGCAAGCAACACTCATGCTGATCTACAACCGAATATGTGCAACATAAAATATTTAGACAGCTGCAATACACTAAAATACACATACTTTCAGCATAACAAAACGAACAACAACTATAAACATATTACAATATTTTACCAGGATTTTTATTTTTTTATCCTTTTTTTTGTTGTTTTTGTTTTGTTGCTTTAGTGATGCATGAAAGTAACGAGAAATTCAAGAGTACTAAAGAGAGTTGATACCTTTTTTAAAGAACTTGTTTTTTTCTTTTGATCTAAAAAGAAAAAATCCTTAAATTGGTTGAGTGTAAAAATGTCAACACAATTATTGTAACAATATAAAAACTATCACTAGTTTTGACACTGCAACATTGTCACTACAACTCCTCTAACTACTTGCTAAAAGATAATATGGCTTAAAGCCAAAATCGTAATCATTACACGAGGGAACAAATTTAAACTTTTTTTGTGCGGTCTGAAATTTGATTGCAATGTTTTACTAATATGAGGTCGCTGATGAAAGTTGTACACCGCTTACAATGAAACAAACCTCATTTCACTCGAAATTATTTTTCTTCAAAATGTTCCTTTTTTTCTTCAAAATTTCAACCATATCTCTCAAACTAAAGGGCAATTTAAAAACAATGTAAGCCCTGCTTAAAGATCATATTGTTGCCGAGTTTCAAATTTTTATGTTAACTGGTCAACCGTTTTCAATTTATTCCAATATGTGTAGTGAAAGTGCCTTAATTTTGGACAAAACGGTACTTCTCGAAAAGTAGAGCTTATAGAGAAATATGGAGATTAGATTTGAAATCAGCGACCTCAAATAAGTAAAAATTTGCAATTAAATTCCAGACCGCAAAATGTCTGTTCCGCAGTGTTATCATTTAAAGTTAGTGGTTTTTAACACTTATTTCAAACAACATCTATTTTTCATACACTCATACATTTTTTGATAACCAAAAAGTGTGGAAAATTGGCAGGAGAGAAAAACTGAAATTTAATATTGTAATGGAAAAAATGCATATCAGTCGTAAAGGTTTTATACTGTTAAAAAAGCAAAAAAAATAGAAGAATGGTAGAGCAGCGTATAGAGAAGATACCCAAAACTGTGGAGAATCTTCAAAAGATGTATTCAGTCCGTACTGAAAAAAACAAGAATTGTTTTGCCTTTACCCAGACATACTGAACTACACACCGCTACTTTGCGCCCCGGGGAAATGATATACAGTTCTGCTCCATAGAAGAGCTTAGCTTCTACTGTTTATCGAATACTTGTAGTTCATCTAAATGGCTTTCCTCTTCCATGCGGTCTTTCTCCGCTTTACATTATATTTGCATTCCAACAGCTATACAAGAATTTATTGCGGACCAATTCTCCTCCTGCACCCTTAATTTAAAATGCCTGTGTTTATACAAAAATTTTCAATTTTATAAAAGTTTACAGAACAAATTTTCTATGAAAATTTTCCTTAATAAACGTTTGTTAAATTTAATTATCGTTTATGAATTCAGGGGTTAGACTTCAAATACAATTTCAAAAAAAAAATATACAGTTGTCTTATTTGTTCCCCAAAAGGTGGAAAAAAATTTATTATAAATGTAAAAATTGAATGGGTTTATGTTCGGGTCTCAAGATGCTAAAAATAATGAAGTGTTAATATTCCGACTGATTTCAATGAACATATTGAGGCCCTATTCTCCTCCGATTTTAGCATTAAGTGCCAAAGTCGTTTCAAGTCAAAAATATAGACTAGAACTCTAATGGCCATTTTCTCAATGTACCGTCAAACTGTCTGTTACTTAACGTCAACATAAATTTATTAGACCGATAAAATGTCTGTTAACAATTTTGGGTTTCTCAATATGCCGACAAAAACCATGGTTTTAAGCTGGCAACACCTCTCAAAATACATGTAAAAGTTGGGAGTCAGCTGATTGAACTTATCTGTACGGCAAATAAAAGGAAAATAAATAATCGGCAGATGAGTGCTGGTTAGCTTTGCGACAGAATAGAAGCAAATGAAACATTGAGAAAACCAAATTTCTTTAATGTGCAGTTTTTCGTTGGGAAAAAAGTTAATCGTGTAATGAGAAAACGGCCATAGATCATTAAAGGCTACGCACATTGCGCAAAATAAGAAGCTTCCCTACAAGAAATGAATGAGCAAATCATTATACTTTCCACGTTAGAACTAAGCAAATGATGGGAGAAATTATAGAAAATCAAGTTTCTGATGGATCCATGTCCAGTATGGTATTGCATCATATTAAAATTAAATTCCCCGTGACATCGATTTTACGCATAGGCAATAAGTGCATAGCACAATAATGCTGAGACGACTCATAGATATTCTTGTGCTCTTTCATTCAGCGTTTAAAACACTGCAATCAAAGAGAAAAACCGCCATTTCCTTCACTTCTTTATTTATCATTGGCCTGATATATTAAATGTAAACAGTCCCTGTTAAATCAACTCAAAAAGCGAAAAGTGGTATAACTACACATATTCGAGTTATGTTCGACAGTTTTTGGTTTCGATTGCAGTTTATTAAAACTTGCTTTCATTAAGTCGTCATTTAGACAAGGACGAGACCATAAACTGTTGATGGTTTAGGGGTTTTTTTTGGCAGTACTTATTGTTTTAGCTCCTTTGCATTTTTGCTATATTTTAATTCCATAAAGTACACACCTAGAGAAAAAACATGTTTGAATATGGTCACCTCCACCAAAACTATGTTAAAAGAAAACTTTAAACATATTATGTTTAATGTAACCATATTATTGTCACCGACAACCATATTATGGTTAAATTAGTCCTACATCAAAAAAACACAACCATATTTTTTTTAGCGGGAATGTTTTTCTTTTTTAAAAATAAATAATTTCTTCAAGCTCGAGGTCAGTTTTTTTTTAATTCTTTTAATCTTTTAATTCTTTATTTTTCAATATTTCGACATCCTTTGGATGTCAACTTCAGGAATAACGAGTCACAAAAATACACAACAATTAGCTTGTAGATCAATTATTGGAATGTTCTTTATGTCTTTTCCTTTAAGGTAGTTTTGGTCACTTTTAAGGCCGTGAGTGGCATATGTATAAAAACAATAATTTCTATCTCAAGACGAGGGTTTTTAAATTTTTAGCATATTGAGGGCCTATATTCAAAATCCTCTATCTTAAAAAACATAACTTTTTAGGAGAGCCAAAGAACTGTATTTTTTGCGTATTACTGGAGTTATTAAAATTCTGTATTCTACAATATTTTTTAAATCAACTACTGAATCTCACAAATAATTGGTTCATAAAATTTTGCATTATTGGGAACTTTATGCGAGATAGAGGGTTTTGCTTCTCAAAAATATTCAATATGTATGTTTGAAAATGAAAAGATAGAGGGTTTTGCATTTTAATAAAAATAAATTATTTTGATTTTATTTATGCCATGTGTCAGTGTTTAACGTGGTTTATTTAAGATGAAAGCTAATAATACAACATAAGATAAAAAAAAAATTAACAATTAACAATATTAAACAAAAAGTTATAGCAACAAATTTATTTTTGTTTTTTGCTTTTTTAAGTTTGTTTGGTTTTTTATTGGTGTAAATGATCGTAAAAATAATGGTATTCCGGTTGTATAACGCTCTTCAAATCTTGAATATTCTTCTACTTGTTTGGTTTAATTGAAAGTGGAGCAGAATATAGAGGTTTTTGTTCAATATGTTCTGTATAAGGTTTATAACGAACTGGTAGATCATTGTAATCTGTATAAAAATTTAATTTATATTTTACGTTGCCTTCTGGAAGATATAAAGGAGATTTAGACACTGTAGGATCGTTTTATACTCGTCCTGGTCTAATTGAAAAAAAAACGAAAAAGGTTGTCATCACTTTAATTATTAAAGAAATCATAATTTAAAGATTCTGCATCAAACAGCTTTTTCACGGTCGAATTGTTAATTTCAACAGTCTTTCTGGCTAATCTAGTAATTCTAACGTAATCGACTGGCAAGTGTTTAGATTGATTTTTTAACGTAATCGCTATCTTAGCATGCGCACTATCGCACTCTATTTGCATGTGGCCATTCTCTAAGAACTTATTTTCAATAACTTTACTATTTTCAGCAGCAAAATTGGATTGAGCATTAGATATGTAAATAATGGTTACGGTTTTGGTAGACACAACCATGCGAGAAAATTGTAATTGACAATGAATCTGATAAGCAATTCGTTTTTAAATGATGAATAATATAGGAAACAAATACCGACCTCTATTATAAATAGTAAAATTGTTTTCCTAAAGGCGTTGCTTAAAGTAAATTGCTGATGCATTAATATTGGGATACAGTCTTACTGCTTGAGCGTCCATTGTAAAAACGTGACGTGCTACATTCTCATCTGCAATTTTATCAATACTTTTTTCCTACTGTGCACGATTATATTATCCAAAAACAAGCATGTAAACTATTTTCATGGTAATTCAGTTCAGAATCGGCTTTGCTATTTTGGTAAACCATTAAAAATGTCAAATTCATGTTCAGCTTGCAAAAAATTAGAAAAAAAACATGTATTGCAAGAACAAGTTATTCCAAAAAATATTCGAAAATTAATTATTAGAAAAGATAGAGGGTTTTGCATTCAGAAAAATTAATTGTTTAAGATAGAGAAAATACAAAAATGCAAATAAAACAGTAAAAAAAATATGTTTGTTATGAAAATCACACCATGAGGGTTGATTTACTGAACATTTTGCCATTAAAAAGTAATTTTCGTGAATTTTTGAATTTCTTCTTAAAAGACCTGTACCCATGTTCTGCAACTATAGTGAGAACTTCTCGCATCGAAAAGATGTGAAACAAAATATTCCATCGTTTCTCGAAAAGAGAGAAAAAAGTGTGTCTGTAACTCATGTCGAAAACTATCAAAAGAGATTACGTCGTTGCGTTATATATGTCATAACATTGCACTCGAAGCCGATGTGACATTGCAGACGTTGAGAACGCCAGTAATACATTTAGTTGACGGCGACCAAAATGTACTAATATTGAACATTTTTTTCAACGACGGCGGCGAAAAAAACCCGTCGGCGATACCAAATAATGTAAAGAGCGACTTCAATGTTTGTTGTTTGCAGACGAGCTTGGAAAACATTCGTATATTTTATAAAAGTATTGAAAGCAAAATAATTAAACAACAAATGAATGTGCAAAATTGTGTTAAAATTTGTTCTCGCCCCATTTGTATTAGTGAGTTTATTTGACAGTCAAAGCGAGAACATTACACTTTTTCTGTAAATTGACGAGTAATTTCCTTGCGTGACAGCTAGTACTCGCCAAAAAAAAGTTACAGACACAGTTTAGTGAGAAAACCCCCTGTTTGCTTCAATATATGGCATTTTTGTTTCTATTCACACATTTCAATCGAAAAGTTTCTCGACGCGTGAGTTACAGAACATGGGCACAGAACTTCATTAAACGAAAAGACATAAGCTTTCTTTTGAGCAAAAAAAAACATTCCCGCTAAAAAAAAATAAAAAAAAGTTTTTAATTTAAAAAAAAAAAAATTTTTAAAATAACAAAATCTTTTGAAAATTTAAATTTTGTATTCCCAAAAATTGAAATTACTTTTTGATAATTTACAGGCAGGTGCACCGCCAAAAAACGCTTAATTGACAACATCTTTTGTAAGTTGTTGTTGTTTTTATTTTGTTTTTCTTAACCTACTTACAACTACAATTAATGTTGAGAGAATTTCAAATAATTGTAGGGGGAATGTAAGATGAGATAAACCCACTGGTTATTGTTGATGTGTTTTTGTTTAAACTTTGATATTATTACAAGTAGAACTGTTGCTATAATTCTTATACGTTTTACAGTTTTATTTGGTTTAATATCTTTAGTTTTTCTAAAATCTTTATGGATGAAGTTTCCTGATGATCTGGCCTAAGCAACCAGTGAAATGCGCATAGGAATAGCTTATCCCATCAACAATAAATTTCAAGTGTTTTTATCAATAATAAAAACTGGGAATTAAGCACGAATAACAAAATCTTTTGAAAATTTAAATTTTGTATTCCCAAAAATTGAAATTACTTTTTGATAATTTTAAAAATTATTTTAAAAAACAAAAAAAAAATTTTTTAATTGATCAAATAGCTATCTAAGCTACTTGGAACAAATCTTGCTAACACCGATAGGTAATAAGTTACATGGATGAGAAAGAACGCCTGTATGGCTTAAATGTCAAACTTTGATCCCCTCTAAAAACTTTTTGACCGATCTTGTTGAAAATTTGTGTCTAAACTATCCCTGCTGCAAATTTCTTCCAAATCGGAAGACATCGGTTTCAAAATTGTGTCACTTGACATGAAGTCCCCCATATGTTTTCGTTTTTCAATGCATAACTTTCTTGTTGTAAAGTGAAATTTGATACCATTTTACACAGTTGCAAACTTCACCTCAAGTAAATTCTTCTAATATATCAACATGTAAATTTTAGCACTCGCATATTCATCTTAAACAAATTCACCTACATTAATGACACAAAACATTTTGTGCAAAATTTGTAAAATAATATATCAAGTGTAATAGAGTTATTCAGAAATGTGTGCAGTAGAGTGTCACTGCTATTAAACACATGCACTTGAAATTGCTTTTTCGCTTGATTACACACAATTTTTTTTTTTTTTTTTTTTTCAAAGGAAGAACTTGTTTCTTTTGTCGGTTTGTTAGGAACATGTTTAAAAATACATTAAAAAAATATTAACTTTTCTTAAAGGGGAATTAAAATCCCTACAAAACTTTTAAACTGCTGCAAAAGGATAATTATAAAAGTTTATGAGAAAATAAATGCTTGTTTAAGTCATGAGAGTGTAGAAAAATTTAACTTGAAGAGAGACTGTTTAAAAGAAAACTTACTGCTACTTTAAATGATCAAGCAGCACTGCTTTTTCCAAACAACTAGACATAAAAATTTGCCGTAAAAAGCAATAGTTATTTTGCTGTCACATATTGAAACGCATTCTCACAACAAAACTACCCAAGTTGGGTTGTCGTTATAAAATGTTCTATTTAACAAAAATTGTCTATAAAACCTACTTAAATCCTTTGAAACTGACTTGTTTTTTAAATCTTTGAAAACAAATCTGTGACATTTTTACAAAACATCTTAAGTCGAGATAAGATAGCAAAAAAGTTAAAAAATAAAAACTCGGTGAAAATATAATACAAAATTTTAAAATCGTAAACAAAATGTTTTTTGAATGGAAATTCGTATGATTAACAACATTTTTGTACAACTTTTTAAACTTCACTTTATTTTCGACTTTTTATTTATTGAACATACGCAAAAATATAAACAACTAATTCGACATGTCGTTCAAAAATATTTCATGAAACAGCAGATTGTAAGAGACCCCCTACGGGGTAAACAATGTCGCACAAAATGTAAAATCAAGCTACAATTTAATATACCTCTTTAATATTATTCGTAAAAAATTTTAAAATCAAATAGTTAAATTTTAATTATGGACTTAAACGTCAAATTGTAGCTTGCAATATTAAACGTAACGTCTGAACGTGTACATGTTTTCAAAGGGACACAAAAGAAAATTCGAATATTGCTGCAGGGACATGTAACATTGTCTGAAACAAGTAAAAGTTTCTGTTGATAAACATATACATTAGTGTGTCCCAAAAAAGTTTTTTTTATTTTAATAAAAAATTTAAAAGTTACATAACGTTATTTACAAAATTTATGGAAAAATTACGAAAAATTTTAATGAAGAGTACCTAAATGAGCAAATTTATTGCAAAAACTTGTAGTGTTTGCCCACAAAAACAAAACTTGGACATTTATCTTTCAAATTATTTCCTTAAAAGTGAAGAAAATCGTGGTTTTTAACATTGTTTTAACATTTGGCAAAAGTAAGACTTGAGCGACCTCTAAAACTATTTCGAAAAATCGGGAAAAAAAATCTAATAAATACTTTACCCAATAAGCTTTAAATTATGATTGAGCCCCAAAAAATATTATTTTGGAACACACTAATGTCCATATCGCACTTGTTTAACAAGAGTGTATTAACTCAAAATTTTTGTTCTTTAATTTTTTGGGAAAAATCGGCATGTAATATTCATATCCAACCGCTGTTAAAAGGGGTCTATGGATGAAAAAATCGATTTTTACTTTTTTGGTGATTCTAAAAATAGACACTGAAACAGTTTTGTTTGCTTTTGCTTTTACTGAAAATTTCTAAATTTTTAGTTAATACAGTATTGTTGAATGAGGTGCAATATATCTTGCATCATTAGTTATTTTTTTTTCTTTAACATTTTGACAGTACATTACACTAGTAGTTGTACTAATTTTGATGTTTTAAAAAAAAAGGTTTGAAAGCATGGCGTTCAGCAGTTGCGGCACTATATGGCAGCGAAGGTTAATTAAACACAACGTATGCAAGACCGCCAGATTTTTTTTATTAAATCCGCTTTTACTGCAGCAAATTTTATTGCAAAATAAATTTATTAGTATCTTAGTCTACTGAAACGTTTATATCTGTTAACCGTACCAAGTCCCACTGTGAAATAATGATATAGTGCCATAGTCTACAAGATTGATAAATTTAAAATTAGGGGCATTATAGGAAAATATTCTTTACACAACACTAAAGAAGGAGTAAGTATTTGTAACATTGTAACATCTTCCTGCTTCAAGTCAAATCTAGATTTTTTTTTATTAAGAAGCTGAATATAAAATTTCTATTTATCTAGTTTTACTACTCAGCATTTGTGCCTAATCGGCTTCAGTGTTATTGGGAATTAATTCGTATTTAACCCTTTCGACCCCGAGTTTTTGTCTGTGTTGCGAAAATTTTTTTTATTATTTTAATCATTATATATGTACTTATAAAAGAAGAGTATGTACGAAATTGTAGGTCGCCACGCCTCTCCGTTTGCGTTCTAGATAAAGTTGCTTGTGAGTAACTTTAGGATATAGTGGTATACAAAAAAATGTAAACATGATGCTTTTTTAATAAATAAATATGTATATTTTATTTCAGTATTACAAATTTTTAAATAAATTTGAATTTTTAAAAATTAGACTATAAACTTGTGTACAAATAATGCAAACTAGACGTTTCTGATTGGAATGATAAAAAATAAAAAATAGTATTTAAATTTTTACGACAATGGCTGAGTTCCAAAACATCCTAATACTTTGCAGAAAATGTAAAAAATTTACCAAAGAGTTGTAGGATACATAGTTTGCTTATTGTTTACGCGTTTATTACTTTTTTGGAGGACTTTGGGACAGAAAAAAATGTTTAATTATACACAGTTGCTTTGAAGAATGCTTAAAAAAGCGAGTTACTTTGATACTGACGTTTTGGAACTCACCCATAATTTCTGCAAGTTTTGGGGTTTTTAAGCCATTGAATCCGTTAACACATGATACACAATACCGTATCAAAATATCCCACTGTGATAAATTTCCTACATTGACTCCCTACAAAGAAGACCATCTTGTAATTTTTGCTGCCTTCCTATTTCCCATTCTGCAATTCTTTTAATTAAGTTATTTTTTTTTGTAATATGCAAAAAACCATTTTAATACAACCACAAACATAATCAATATTATTTGAATTGACGCTAGCGCCGTTTGTTGCTAATCCGATGAAATTGTTTAAAGAAATATTGTTTGTTGATATAAAGTTTTGTAAAAGAAAAAAATGTATACGGCATCTGACTCTTTAAGCTCAAATAAGGTAACAAAACTATCCTTTATAAGTAAAACCAACACCGTGAAAGTAACGTGCTACTAATGTAATCCAATTTTTAATTGACACATCCAAAGTTTCATCAACAACCAAAAAAAAGTTTTGTGCACTTGCCTGCTTTGCAATCAGCGTTTTTAATTCTTTTTAAAAAATATAGTACATTTTCACAAACCGACCAAAATTAGGTTTGGCCAACCATTCGGCTAAATGAAGAAAACCCGATCAAATTTGGTCCTTAAAGACCAAGAATGGCAACACTGTACCCAACCTTCATTAAATTTGATACATTTTGTAAGCCGAAAATTAAGAAGAAAGAAAACATCAAAAATTGTATAAACAATAAAATGAGAGAACATTCGAAGTTCCTGACGTCGATTTAATTATGAATTTTATTAATTTCTCAACGTTTGTGCCTGAAGTTGAAGGCTTGTTCTGCTTAATCACCGAAAAAAAAGAACAAAAAATTCTTGGTTAATAACATTTCATACATATTTTTCCTTGATTTTGTTGATCTTTCTGAAAACCCCTTTTTGCTTAATGTGTTCTAATTAATATATATTTTATGTTTCATCTCCATTTATTGTTTTTTTGCTATTAAAATGTTCAAATTTTCATATTTTGGAAATACAAACGTATTTAATTAATTTTAAATCAAACGATATGTTTTACTAATTACATTTAAACAGCAGGAAACTTTTAAATTATTGACATTTTAATTTCCTTTTGCATTCAAAAAAAATGTATGTATGTATATCTTCCTACATAAATATGAATGTGTGTTTATTGTATTTTTGCATATAATTAACAAGCAAACATTAGTTCACGTTCTTTTTCATCTATAACAATTCGCGCCTATGCGTATGCAACACAATTATAGATACCCAACACTCAACTCTGATGGGGAAAATAAAGCGAAACAAGTAATTTTTTTTATGAGATATAAATTTTTTATTCTCTTTTAAAATCGTGAACATTATAGCAGGAAGAATTATGCAGGAAGTTGTGGCTGGTTTTCAGAATTACATCAAAATTTATAAAAGATTCTTTAACAAAATTAAAGCAAAAATTGTTTTAAACTTTTATTTTGTTAGTGAAATTTTATAAATTTGTTTATACAAGCTTAAGCTAAAAATATAAACAACGCGTTCAATGTGTTGTTGAGTTTGATCAACTTTTTCATGACGCATGTGACGCATGCAAAAGTAAAAAGTTATTCTTTTTCATGGGTTCAATACGTATATGAATTCTAGGCAGTTTTTGTGTAATTTATTAGGCAACTTTGAAGTATCCTTTTAAGACTTTTCTACAGTTTTTCTGTTTAGAAAAATATTTTTTTGAAAACCTAAAAACTTGGGATATTCTCCACAAATTTTTCTGACTATTTTCCTGGGAAATTATGTACAAAGCTTTTGGCTTTATTCAAAGTTTTAAAATAATTATTGGTATTTAGCGAAACATTTTTTAAAAAATTTTTTTTATTTTTAATTAGACTATGCTAACAAGTCTTAAAAAAAAAGTGTGGTTATTTTTTAAATATACCACTCATCAAGAGAAACAATGTATATTTTAAAAGAAAAGTTTGAAAATCGCACTATTTCCCGAAGAGGAGGAGTGAATTTGCCACCAAGGTTGAGCCATTTGACACCTTTAGACTATTTTTATAGGGTGTTTTTTTAAATCGAAAGCGTAGCAATAATTTGACAACAGTTCAAGAGCTTCAAAACAACATTATCGGGCATTTATCAGCCATTGGCAACAGTTTATTGGAAAACGTGACTGAAAATGTTGCTAAATGATTAGGAGCCTGCTAAGCCCGTAGGAGAGTCACTTAACAGACATAGTTTCTCATTTTTAACCGGAACCTATTTGTTATTAACTGAATAATATTTTAATATTCTAAATATCTCAAAAAATGCTATTTTTTATTAAAATTAAAATGATACCTCAATTTTTGGACACTCTTTATTTTCATTAATTTTTGACGGCACACAACACAAAAAATTTTCTTAAAAGAAATCAAAAAACCAACTGAAAGGTTTCAATGACGCAACTTTAGTACATTACGTTGACAAAAACGTACGATATGGGACAAAGCTCATAAAAAACCTTTAATCAGCTTAGTTGTCAGCGACGTATAAAGTACAAAGTATTCTAAGTGACTCGGGGCTTAGAAATACAAATGTTTATCTATAAAATGTAACTTATTGCTTAACAAACAAATGTAATAATCAAACATACTTTTTAATCTTTCACTTTGTTACATAAATATTTTTCTTTAATAAATCTGTAAAGCTGGCAATTGCACTTTAAAAATTTAAAGTGGTTTCATTCCGAATAAATTTTTCTTTTTCGAAAGATTCAACTTTCGATCAGACTTGCATTCGGTGACAATTCCCACTCTGTATGACAAACCGCTAAAAACAGAAAAATAATCATAATTTTCTTTGACAATTTAAATTTTTCACCGCCAAAATAAAAAAGCAAAAATCCAGCAACATTTTCACACATCTTTGCTGCCACTTTAGCACAATAAACGGAATATAAATTGAGTCTCGTGTCACCTTTATGAATTTTTTTCTTTTTTTACATACGATGCCCAAAAGTTATATGTATGTACAAAAAATGTGAGCTTAAACCTAAAAAAGTTGTTCAAACAATTTTTCACATAAAAATGTAAGCAAAAAATAAACATACAACAAGCTGTACAGCTGTTGCAATACATTAAATATGCCACAGCATACTTTCATCACATTGTTGTTTTAGTAGTATGAGTTACACAGATATATGAATACCAAAAAATAAATTGAACAAATATTTATGGGTCTTATTTGTTGGGTCTTCCTTCTGCTATAAAAAAAATGTTTCTTTATAATGTGATATTGCTTTAATAGTATGTGTGTGTAAGTGAGAGGGGAGGCGTTTATTTTCTGTTTCCTTCAACAAAAAACGCAAACACATTTATACGTATAAGAGGTGTCAACAACAAAGACTAACAAATAAAAAAGACGTTAAAACACATTTACACATTTATTTCTGCTGTGTGTGTGTGTGTGTGTGTATGTTTTGTGCAAACATGACTCGTAAAAAAGCAGCACGTTAATGTTGATGATTTGTTTCTTACTCTGGGTTGTCACTGTCATCGCTCTGTGTGGCGTGTATGTAAGTGACACTTGTTAAACGACTTCAGAAGCTGTAATTTTTATTTCTGCAAATTTTTTTTTCTTTTTTTAAATCAGCAGAAAAAAAGCATTGAAAATTGGTCGATGTGAATTTGTTGCTACTGCTGCTTATAATTCCTTTTTCTGTGTGTTTGTGTGTGTGTGTGTGTGTGTATGTTCTTCACCAATCCAATAAATTTGTCAGTTTTATTGAGAAAAATCGAAGAAATTTTCGTATTTTAGTTTTTTGTGCACTCTAGTTGCTTTGGTTACCCGTTGTACTGAAATTGTCATTAACAGTTTTGCTCTTGCCAAATGATGGTAAAATGACTGGGTTTTTACCCCTAATACTCCATAATTTTTTAATGGTTGTCATTGGAAGTTTGTTTTTTTTTCGTTTAATTTTATGGCATCCTCGTTAACAATAATTTGAAATTGCACACATAAGGCAGGTTCTTTTTTTTGCTGATGTGTGAAAAACGTGACCAATCAAATTTTGTAATTTACAGGATTTAATGTGGTTATTTTGGAAAGAAATCATAGAAATAAAAAAAAAGCTTTTTATGCTTCAATGAATGAGATTTTTAAAGCGACGTATTTACACTGATTTTATTTGTCTTGTAACAGGACTTTGTATTCTATTATATAAAAAAGTTAGCTTCAAAATACTTGTAAAGCTCCATATGCCTCATACTTCCATACATTCGGTGTGAGATCAGATCTTGCTCTTTCAGTAGTAAATCAAGAGTCCTTTATCGAAATTGAAATAATTGAATTATAGAGAAGCAAAGATTGATTGAAAATTTATGGTCAATCGTGTATTTTTTATATTTCAAGTTTGCAAACAAGTCAATTTAGCAGTAGCTCCAGTTTGAATTGTTAACACTGAAGTGTAGACCAATTCTTTGGCTCTAATTGGAAAAAAACTAGAAGTTTTTTCAATTGTAATCGCAATTAGATATTTTTATATGTAAAGTTTGTGCGTTTAAATATCTCTAACTTAAGATCAATAAAAGGTCATTGTATATCACAAGATTTTATCATCATGTGTAGAATATTTCCATGAGATTAACATCCAACGGACGAATTCGAACGGATGTATCTTCAGCTTGCGGCTCTTTTTTGAGCCCAAGGTTTGAATTATATTCTTCTGAGGACAAACAAATTTCACAGGAGAAGGTTTTTTATTTTATTTCATAAGAATTTGTCTCTTAATCATTGGTGTTCAAAAATGTTTTGCATATGTTATTGTGAGAGAATTTTATAGTACACAGACACGCAAAACTAAGCACACAGTTTTCATTGAAATTTAATTACAATAAATTAAATTATAATAATCATAGTTGGGGTGGTGCACTAAATATTGATTTAAAGCAGCAGTACACTTTCACTAAATAAGAGTGCAAAAAAATTAGTTTGCACTCTTTTTACCAGCCTTACTTGGTGGCCACACGATCAAGTTTTGCCTTTAAATTCCTTTCAATTTGCAATACATTCTCACTTTTTTACTAACACACTCACACTTTTTAAATTGACCACGAGATTGCTTTCAATTTCACCTTTCCATTTGTTTGGAAATTTTGCTTTCAATTTAACAGCTGATTACATGTTTGTCTTTATAAATAATTTTTTTTATGACATCATGAAAGTAAATTGCTTACAAATTGAGTGCAGCCTACGTTACAGCTTTCAATTTTTGTAAATTTTGACAAGCAGTTTATGTAAAAGACTATCAAGAACAACTTTATCGTGTGGCCTCAGGGTTACACAGAAAAAATAGAAAATCGACTTTAATTAAACAATTCGTTCAGACAATTAAATATTTAACTAATTTTGCCCCTGCAAAGGAATTGATCATATCAATTAACGGATTTGTATTTCCGAGTCATGGGACACAAATTTAGTCAATTAAAAAATTAATTGCATAAACTAAACAATACACTACATATGCACAAACATTTAATTTTATGGGTTTTGATTAAAAAAATTAATTGCTGCAAACATAAAATTAATTGAATAATTAATGTACACCAATTAATTATATAATTGAATAATTTTTTGCAAACATTTTTTCTGTGTAGTGATGATTATTACTTTTTTAACTACCACTAAAAAAATTAAGTGATATTGCAAATTTTTTCACTATCACTAAACGCAGTTTGAAAGCAAAAATCTCCACTCAATTCAAAAAGTGCAAAATTTGGACTTGCAATCAAAAAAAACTGCAACCAAATATTGTTTCACTAAATTTAAAAAAAATTTAACTTAAGCAATTTGTATTATGCATAAGCAATGAACATTCAACAAATTGAAATGTTGTAAATAACGGAATAAATATTGGCTTTAATCGTGAAAAAACAAGTTTTTGATTTGAAATTAAGTGCAACAATTTTAGTTGCAAAGTGGCAATAAACTGATGATTGATTTTTTTAAATTAAACAAATTTTTTTTAGAGTGCAACATTTTTTAACATCATCAATTCATAACTCATCGTTAACAAAATCATAGCAACATTTTTGTACTATCACTTACTGTGAGTTGAAACTGCAAAATGAGTGCACTACCCCCATCTATGATAATAATCCAAATTAAATTTTCGATTTTTTAAATAGACTTTTAAAATTTTGACTTTCAAAAATTTTTAAAAAAAATATTAGTATTGGAAAATTTCCAATTTTACCATTAAATAAATGCAGTGTACAATGCGAGCATGTTTGGAAATGAAAAGTAAGAATTACATGCATCTTAACAACTGTTTGCTTAAACGAGCATCACTGCTCTTAATATTGTTTTTGCTATAAAATCGTAACAGTACCTTTTGTGCCTATGGCATTTGAGGAGATGATGCAAGTGTTGCTAGTAAAGTAATTTATTAAAAAACAACAAGAATTGAAAATTATGTCGCTTGAGCTTTTTTGCGATAATGGCTCGATATAATGACGAAAAGTTCCATAACTGCCAAGAAGTCACTTCTAAGAGGATAAAATGTAACGGGTTAAATTTTAAGAGCCGATGTTGAATGTGAACCACACCTAAACGTCAAGTTTTGTTCTGCATTTCATTTGACATTTCTCAATTTTAGAATAACTCAATTTGAACCATGGAAAGATACACAATCGAGCAACGCGTTAAAGTTATTCAGGATTATTATGAAAATGGGCGTTCAAATCAAAATGTTAATCGTGCACTTCGTGATTTTTTCGGTCAATTTAAACGTCCAAATGTGCGTACAATCGGAAAAATTTTTATATTTTAGCAAACCGGGTCTGTATGAGATGTGAAAACACGCGTGCATGCTCGTACAGCTCGTACCGCAGAAAATATTGGTTCTGTTCGCGAAAGTGTGGCTGAAGAGCCGATCAACTTAACTCGTCGTCGTGCCCAACAATTGCACAACTCACGCTTGTCGTTGATGAACATATACATAAAGACTTGCAATTACTCGCTTACAAGGTGCAATTGATTCAAGAACTTAAGCCTCTTGACCATTCCAAACTTCGTCAATGGTCAGAATGGTGGCAATAAATGGCAACAGTGGATGATCAGTTTTCAAAAAAAATCATCTTCAGTGATGAGGCACATTTTCACCTCAGTGGATTCGTCAATAAACAGAATTGCCGCATTTGGGCGAATGATAATTCAAGAGTGATCGTCGCAAAACCAATGCACCTACAAAGAGTGACTGTTTGGTGCGGTTTATGGGCTGGCGGCATCATCAGACCATATTTTTCCCAAAACGAGGCCGGTCAGGCAGTTACTTTTAATCATGTTCGCTATCGTGAGATGATAACGAACTTTTTATGGCCCGAATTGGAAGATATGGATGTGGACGCTATGTGGTTTCAACAGGATGGTGCCACTTGCCACACACCTAACAAAATTCAATGGCCGTGGCGTCGATGTCAATTGGCCGCCAATATCATGTGATTTGAAACCGTTGGACTTCTTTCTTTGGGGTTATTTGTAAGAAAAGATGTACGTCGATAAGCCACGAACAATTCAAGAGCTAAAGGATGAGATAATTCGGCACATTAACGGCATAGAACCTCAATTGGGGATCAGTGTGACGCCGCAGTCGCGGCGGCAATTTGGCCGATATTTTGTCATACATAATTGAATTATACTAATATTATCATAATAAAAAGAAATGACAATAATATCCTAAATCATTTATGAAGAATGAATGATTATCAATAACAATTTTAATTAATTTTCATGTTGTAAAATTCCTTTCTTCATAAAAATAATTTAATGAAAATTAAATTTGATGAACTTAAGCCTGATTGAAAATATTAAAAATTTGGATTAAAAACCATAAATAGTTCAACAAAATAACCACAATTCTAATTAATTTGTGTTTTATTCATAATCAACATCGACGCTTAAAATTTAAAAAACCTCCATTAGTCTTCCGTTCTAAGTATTTTCCTTAAACATACTCGCCCTTTATCTCCACCTCTTAAGCGGCCTTTCATTTAATTTAACATTTTTCATCTTTTTTTTATTTATTGCTTTCAAAATTTTGCTAATAAATTATTTGTTTTTGTGGAAAAAAAACGACTGCGCAGATAAGAAAAATGTTTGCCTTTCTTAAAGGTAATTTTATAGCGGAGTTGCGGGTTTATTTTTAGTTTATTCAATAAACTTAACCGTTTTTGTGCAACCCTACTCCATTTGAGAAGTAACGGTATGTCTCGAAAACAAAAGCTCACCTAAAAAACAATTAGCACTACTGAATTCAGCGTTCTCAGCGTGCCCCCTAATCTTGGATACTTCTCTAATAACATTTAGGCTTTAATACTGGGCCCGTTTCTTCATTAGTCGGTAACGTTTTTCACTTAAGAATTGTATCCTCTTTACAATTCTTATCAAAAATGTGTGGTTATTGTCTTTAGTAGTTTTTTTATTGTATTGGAAACAAAATTAAATACGACTTTCTTGCCTACATTTTCTTTTTTTTTTAAGCAAAACATACAAATTTTATCTTCTTCATATAAAGGAAGTAGGGGAAAATGAAGCAAGAAGAGAAAATGTGTTTTTTTGAAACTTTATGCACACGTTTTTATATGCATTATGTTTATGACATTTTAATGACTCACGTCGTTACAACGTTTAGATACGTTTCAAACATTAAGAAAGTTGTTGATGCCAGAAACCTCTACCTCATGGCACTTGATGCGACATTGAATTATGCTACAAAAATTTGTTATAATTTTCTTTTTATTTTTATAATACACCACGTGTCATGACATAGTTCTTGTTGAAACTAAGGTATTTTCTATTATAATATTTTTAAGTCAAAAGTTATTAAATACCTGTGTTATTTTTTTAAGTATTCAGTTGTTGTATTAAATTTTTTTAAACTTTTATAAATGTGTATGAGCTGGTATTGCAACACATGTATACTTTGACAAATGATGATAAGTTTCCTCATGTTTCTGTAAATTTGTATGAGTTTTTGTGAAAAAAAAACGAAATAATGTTTCAGTTTTCCAATCACCATGATGATGACAATAATAATTTTTTTATTTTGTAATGTTGCATAAAATTAAAAAAAGCACAGATACGGACTACTTGATGATGGTATATTATTAAAAATTACTGCTTCAGTGCATTTGCCAACACACAAAAAAATTCATTGGCCAAATTAAGGCATGGAGTATCGATCAATATTCCCATTTACGACTAGAAATCGACATCGAGTAAGATTGAAATTGATGGATAGTAAAATTTTTTTTTAAATTTATATAAGAGGTATTCCAAGAACGTAAAAAAGAAAGTATTAATTAAAAACTTTAAAAAAAAACGCTTTAAAAATTTGTTTGATTTCAATTCACACGAATTAGGATTCTAGAACATAATTTTTTTTTTTTGAGTGGATTGAAATTTTGATTGAATTAAGCCCAAGAATTAAATAACATTTAGAAATAAAATAATTTCTTTATATATGAAATCAGAATTCTTAAAAAAAAACAATATTAACTCAAATACATAAGTACATTTACATTAAAAAAAATTCCCCAAGGTATGCAACAGTTATTATAAATTAAAATTTGTATAGAACTAGTAATTTTTTCTTAACTTTTCTTAGATTTTAAGTACAAAACTATACAAATGGATTTTAATCGTATCTTATTGTAAACTTTTCTTACACGAAAAATATTGGTTCTAATAGCAATTAACATCTTCTCAAAACGATGCCTTTAAATATGCAACACTTTTTTAAAAAAAAAACTTTTATTAAACAAAAACATTTATTTCAATATCGTTTCTCTTAGATTTTCAAAAAACGGCAAAAATATTAAACTGACGAAATATTTAGTTTTTTTGGAACACACAAAACTAAATCTGAAATAAGTCCAATCAGTACGAAAGTACACAACTTTCTGGAAAAACTGGGAAAATTTAGATTTAAAAAAAAAACACTTTAATAGTGTTAAACAATTACATGTTGCACTATTCAAAATTTCGCAAGTTATAAAAATATTATTCCTGCTTGATTGCAATCGGTACTCCTTCAAAAAAACATTCAGAGTATGCAACACAATTTTTTAAATAAAATTTTTTTTTAAGATATTCAATATTTTTACACTCTGTAAAATTGATTTGGATTTCTAGAGCATTTATGCTAAATTTTCAGGATAATATTTAAATCTATATTAAGTTAAGTTTCATATAAACTTAAATCGTACTGAAATACAGATTGATTTTTTGAGTTTTGTTTTAAAAGTCTTATTTAATTAAGATAAAAGTATGCTAGCACCACTAAATACAAAAAAATATCATAAAAAAAGTGTATTTATTTACTAGGTAGTCTGCAGTTGTTGTTGTTGTATTGGTTTCATACTGAGACCACCCTGCTAAGTTTTTCCAATGAAAACTTAAAATGAAATTAAATGTTTGTTATTTCGATACACTAATTTTACTGCTTAAGAGCATAAAATTATGTTTCCATAACTATATTTCTGAACGGATAATAGTAAAACAGTTTAAAAAAGTCATCGTCTAATCAGCGGCTTGATTTAAGTACAGATGGATTGAGTTTTCTATTCAGTTTATTTAACTTTTCATTCAAATTCAAAAGAAAAGAATTAATAAAATTGGGAAAATTAAATAAATAAAATATTTAAATATATAATTTTTTTTAATTACAAATATTACAAAATATTATATAACTTAACTTAGAGGACAGTCTTTTTCTATAAAAATAACTGCCCCAAGGTATGCATCACTTTTAAAATATTGAATTTTTTTCATGAAAACAGGTATGCAGCACTTATACAATATTAAATTTTTTCATGAAAGCAAACTATTTTTTATATTTTCCCCTTTATATTTAAAGACATCTATAATAAAACAAGCTTTCATGGTCCATTTACCGAAGAGCTTTCGTCGCTTCTTAAATTGTTTCGATGTATGTATTTTAATCCATAACTTACACTCGTATACTCTGTAATTAAAGTGCACTTCCATATTTACATGTGAATCTATGTATTTATGAGTGCCTGCGCGTGCATTTATATTTAACACACACACTCGCGTAACGTTTTTTCACGCGCCTACACTCAGGCTCTCGTACACAGCCATATATAAAGTTTTCAAAGTGTAAATATCCAATGATTTCCGTTGGACAATGATAAATTATTTAAATGCATACTCGTTAAATTTCCCTACTTATTTATTTATGCACTTTTATTTATTTTTTTGTGTTATTAATAAATTGTATCATCCGCTGACATTGAGTATTTTTTAAACTGATTGATTTTAATATAAATATTTATTTGAACAACAGCCATTACGAAGATTTAAGGGAGAATGTCAAGTTGAAGTTACTGCACAATGTACATATTAAAAGGAGCGGTAATTGAGGAGATTAAATGGAAAATATAAGGACAGGAAATTGTCTGCTTAAATCAAGGTGAAACAATTATTTTTGAAAGATAGCAAATTATTGTAGACTTTTGTGTACTCAAAAGTTATGATTGTCTTTTGCTTTAAAACTTAATTAAATTTGTATGGCTTTATGCAATAAGTCATTTGTAAGCTAAGAGCTCAATTATATTCTGCCATAGGCCCCATAAAATGTCAATTCTCGGAAAACATTTTAGTAGACCTAAGACGGTAACGAAAAATTTAAATGTTTGGTCATCTTTTAAAAATATTGGTATTGAGTTACTAGCATCAACCCTTACACATTTAACTCTTTTAGTATGAAGCTTAGACTGCCCCGGGGAGCAGTAGGAACTCCAGTACAAAGACGTTGTTCGTGGTCGTTTTTGCCTTGTGATTTACGTCAATGTTCATGAAACCAAGTTTCTAATTCAAATTCCAAGAAAAAAAATTGAGCTCATCCCAGCATGCTTTTCCGTAAACACGTATTGAGCGTTTCATAGCCCGTTGTAAAACACTTTAAAGTTCGGCGAAGGAAAAAGAGGCGGAAACAGTCCAATAATCTGAGTTACGGAGAGGTGTAAGAGCATTAATTTCATACTTAGAAAAAGGTCAAAGGTTTTTCGATGATGACCCATCCTTGCATGGAATATGTATTGGTTCATTCACCAGTTGCGCGATGTTGTTATGCGCTGCAAATTGCTTAACATATTCGCCTTCAAAATTCCTATGGTTGACCTTCATAAGTCTTATAACTTATGCCAAGAAAAAACGTTTAGACCTTAAAATCTCCAGTAACAACGATATCACGAACTCTAAAGAATCTTCGAAATTGAGTCAAAACCCGATAAATTTATAAACCCTAGACTTTTGTAAAGAAATCAAAAATTCAAATACAGCCAATTTTTGAATACAAATTCCTGGGGAGTTTTTTCTTTTTCACTTTTCTACAGCTTTTACTCATGTTGGTTCTCTATCAACTTGAATTCCTGCATTAGATATGGGTATGTCATTCATTGAAATTTTACTTCAATCAAACTAAACTTGTTTTCTCCCATCATGGCTGTTTCTATATTAAAACTTTTAATTTAAATAAAATTTTCACTACAAACTTTGTTTATTCATTTAACAAAAAGTTTCTTTAAATATTTTTCCTAACTTGCATGTTAAAATTAATAGAATTTTAAACGTTTTCATTTCAGCAAAAAAAAAAAGGAAAAACGATACAAATTTTTTTTTTGTTTTTTCAAAATTATAACTTTTGTTACATTTTTTCCCCCAAATTCCGTTTAAATTATTTTATTCCTATATCTATCTATATCTACAACATTTTTACTACTTGCAAATGAACAAATTTCTTTATTTTGATCCAAATGTTTGTATAAGTGTAGTAGCCTCATCATCGTGTACATGATAAATGCAAATGTGTCATTCACACAAATTTTTTTTTTTTTTTTTTTGTGAAAAAAATGAAAAATAACAAATACAAAGTTTAATTTCTGCTTCCAAAAAATAAAAATTTCTTTAAAAAAAAAAAAAAATTTCATTAATAGAAATGGTTCGCCTATAGAAATCATTACAAATACGCAAAATGCTAACAGGGGAAAAAGAAACATTTCAAACATGTCAAAAACATTTTTTTGTTTTTCTGTTCTTTCATCACATCACATGTTACAAACAAAAAAATTTCCAAAGCTAAAAGTAAGGGAAAAGAAGAAAATATTTAACAAAAAAAAATTCAACTAGAAACCAAGAGAAATAGAGTCATTAAGCCAGATTAACGGCTTAATTACACTTTGCTATGTGTGTATGTGTTCTTGTTTAAATGTTTGTTGATTTCCTTTTCCTGTTATTGCCGGTATGCATTTAAAAGTATTTGCCACACTTGTAAACTTATGCTTTAATGTTTTTGTTTTATTAAAGAATACAACAACTTTTTTTTATATTTACGACATTTTCTTTATGTTTCTCATTGCCACATTTTTTATAGGCATTTAGAACTGAGACAAAGCAGCACAACAGTTATGGTACTTTTGCAAATATCTTCAGGAACTTTTTGCATGACAAAAATTACATGAATAAGGAAGTAATAATTAACATCTATGTATATGCTTATTATTTAGTAACTTTGCAAACCCTTTGCATAAATAATTAATCCTTATTAAATAATGCTGTTAAAAAATGAAGTTATTAAGGGTTAAATTCTCACTAACACCTTTTTTCTGTGGTGGGGGTTTCTCATTGTTTTAAGTTTTTCCTTACATTCACATGTGCTTATTATTAATAACACATGAATAACTAACATCTTTTTTCTGGGGTTAGGCTTGTTTCAGGGATTTGAGCTTTTCCCTAGGACAGGAGAGTCAAAAAACTTTTTATATTTCATATTTGCAGCTTAAAAAGAAAACCAAAAATATAGTTGGTGTAACACACTTCAATACTAAAATTAAAGAAAAACTACATGCTGCGTATTTTTCTCTACCATACGGCATCAAAGTCTCAATTTCCTTAAAAAGTGGATTAAGCAGGTTTGCACATTAGGCCGACGATATGTTACATTTTAAAAATTATTTACAAATAGTATTTTTCTATACTAAAGTTTTGACTACAATTATGGATACACCTCGAACCAGATTTAAAACACTACAAAACTTAGTCCTAAAAAATTTGGGTACTAATTCAATATGAATTAAAACCCAACGATTACTAAATTTAACAAACGTTTATTAAGGATAATTTTCAAAGTAAATTTGTTCTTTAAAACTTTATTTAATTTAAAAATTTTTTATAAATACAGGCACAAATGTTTAAAATGAAACAAATCACCAAAAATTTGTGATAAACCCCAAAAACATAAAATTAACCAAACCACCGTAAACGTAAACGAATTTTACAATGATAAAATTGCCCGTTTTATGCCCATTTTCAATGAAAAAGCCTCACATTAAAGGAACTTGTAAGCAAAATTACAACTCTTCATATTTATTAAAAGTAAAGTAAAAAAAAGTAATAAATCATAAAAAGTTTTGCAGATTTAGGGGCAAATCATGCATTCGATATCGACAAAAATTACAATAAAATCTGAAAGGAAATTTCGATCCTACTCAATCATTGTACTTTGCCCCCTGGCTCAAATTCTCGTGTCAGTCCGTCTTTAATAAAATTTTTTGTGTGGCTTGGTTTATACAAACTGTTTTTCTTTATTTAAGAAAATTTTACTTAATAAAAACAAAATAAGTTAAAATTAAGAAATTTTTGGCTTGGACGAGAATCAAGAAAAATTAAGTAAATAATTCTTTCCGTGTAGCCCAACTTTAGTTGAAACAAAACTGATATGAATTCAGCTTACATTTGGGCACAACTCAAAATATGTTTCTTTAGAAGAACACTGAACCAAAAATGTACCTAAATACTGCAAAATGGGGTGTAAAACTGAAGAAATAGAGGTTGTTCTACAACTTGAAAATTTTTTATTCAAGTCTACTGACGTTTTTCGTAAATACAGAACAATTTCGTTAATAGTTATAAAGAAGAAATTTCTTCAATTTATCTTTAACCTTTTTAGATGAATTGATTACAAAACAAGTCAAATTTACTTATTATGGTAGTTAAATATTATTAAGTTGGAAGAGTTTTTATTAATTTTAACTAATAAATGTAGTTATTTTGAATATCTTTTTTAGTTAAATTGACGAATCATTATTCAAATTAACCAATAAAATAATATTTTTCGGATTTACTGACCGCATTGGAAATCGAATGAAACCCTTTAGAATCAGTCACATTGCTGCCCTATTGAAACTGAAATACGACGTCCATCAACTGATATTTAGGGTTTTTCTCGGGATTTCTCGTCCCGGGAATTTCAATTATTATATTACCCACTTCCCGGGATTTTTTATTTTTTTGCTATTTCTACTCTGAAATTAAGTTTTCTTTTCTCTAAAAATTAGCATCAGTGGATTGGTTGTGGATTATATCAATTAGAAGAAGTGAGTACATACGTAAATCAATGTCTCCGGCTGCAATAACTCTATTAAAAGCAGTATAGTCAGTGCAAGAGTTCATAATTAATAAATTTTGTGAAGTGAAGAGTTGATAAAGAACATTAATTCAAAATAAGATGCGGGCAGTAAATTCTCATTGTCCATGGACAAGTCTTAAAAATAGGAAATACTGAAACATATCGCTCCTTTATTGCAACATAGTCATATCTTCACAAAAAAAAATCAAGCACGGCAATATACCCGGGAAGGGCGGGGAAACCGAAAAAAATAAGGAAACTCGTGTAAGATACTGGAAAATACAATTTGGAAAACACATTGTCCTAAAGATTACAGATGGACCTAATAAAAAGAAAAGGTTTGTAGGTTTTTAGTTGGGTCCTTCTTTGTCAATGTTTTAAAAACAAGCGATGAGTTGTTTTCCTTAAACTTTAGTACAAATATTTGCCTTTTTACTTTCTATGGTACATTGTGTGTTCTACAAATGGTCGAATATTATTTATCGCAAACGTGGGTTTTACTTTTCTTAATTTTAAATACAAATACACACATACCTGTTTTACAGGTATGTGGTGTTCAGTACAAACGTTTGTACTTTTTCTATCACATGATTTCTTTGGCTTAACTATAAAACTTTTTACTGTTTCCTCTCAAATTTGCTAGCTGTCTTTTATTAATTTCACAAAATATTTTCACCAACATTTGATTGATAAAGTTTCCAAATTACCAACTCATCTATTATAACAAAATTTAGTTTGCGTATTTTTTGTTTCATACACTTGCTTTATATCCCGTATCCCTTATTTAATATAACCCTCCTTATCCAAAACATACACACTCAAAAACATCTACTCATTACAAACTCATTATGAAGCGAATTTCTTTGAAATAAAAAGTTACTTTCCTTGGGTTTTGAAACAAACTTCATTAGACTTCCATGTTAACGGTAGAGGAAATTACACAGAAACCTCTGAAACTGTTAACCTCCCTTTCACTGTTGTTTTTTTTTTTTCTTTTTTGGAAAGAAAATGCATCTCTTTTATTTATGCGTTAAACTATTTAAGCATGTGATAAATTAATGATTTTCAGAAAACAAAAAAAAATGAATAGAAATATTTCAGGAAAAAGGAGGGAGGAAAACAAACTTGAAAGTCATATTAACGAAAAAATTATTAATTAAGAGACAATGATAAAGACTTTAAACTAAAATAAATTATATAACGAAAATTGTAAAGTTTTTTGGTTTGGGTTCTTTGGGAAACTTCGATTAAAAAGAAAAATATATACGCCTCCAAATTAGGTTTTAAGAGAGGAAAAGGGTTATTTTCAAACTTGTGGTAAAGAGAAAGTCACATCTGCACTGAACTTTAAATACTAATTGCCCAAAATGTATACTAAAAATTTGAGATTAATTTTAGGATGAGTTAAGAGAGACTAATTTTTGCTTGCAATTTGAATACAATTATATTAAAGTCTGTACCAAAATAATAATAATAATAATAACAGAAATTAATATAAAAAGTATTCATTCACCCAAATTTTTTTTACAACGAGAGACACAAATGGGAACGGCTCCCTTGGGTACTTGTGATACCCTGAGCTAGTTTTATCATATGGTCGAACCTGACCGACTATACTTTCTTACTTGTTTTTTTTAATAATTGGGAACTATTTCCAAGTAGTCAAAATGATATGGCGACCTTTAAGATGTGCTTAATTTAAAATTTAAATTAAAAAGTGCTGCATACATTTAAAACCGCACGTTTAAACATAAAATTGGGATGCTGAAAAAGTATGAAGTATGAGTATGGAAAGTGTTAAAATTATTTTTAAGAATTTTCGTATACAAGTTTTAAATATGTGTCTAAAATTGGAATCTGCATTCTTATTAAATAAAAGTTTTGGACTAAAAATCTAATTAGTACATTTTTGTTTTATAAGAAAAGTACTATTGAAGATTGATTTTCATATTTGCACTAAAAATTTTGTTTAAAACAAAAACACTATTGAACTATACATTTTTTTCAATCATTTTCAAGTAAACAATATAATGTCTATCAGTTAAAAAGTAACATTGAAAAGTGTTGCATATATTTAGGAACAATATAAAGAAGAATGAAGCAGTTTGTTTTTTAATTTTGTTTTTTCTTTTTACTCACTTACAACTATAATTCGAGTCGGAAAGAACCCAACCAATTGTAGGGGAATGTAAGAAAAGATAAACTCACTGTTTATTGTTGGTGTTTTGTTTTGGCTTTGATATTGTTACAAGTAAGACTTTGAGTGTTTATATTTCTTATTCGCTTTAGGGTTTTATTTGTATAATATTTTTGGCCTTCTAAAATCTTTGGAAAAGGTTTCCTGATGAGCAACCAGTGAAATGCGCATAGAAGCTAGCTTTCCCTCAACAATAAATTTCAGTGTATTTATCAAATATGAAAAACTGGGAATTTAGCACGTCATACGTAAATCGTATTAATAAAAAAGTTATGCTCAATTTGAACATAAAGTACAACAAATTTGCATACGCTTAGGCTAACTGAAAAAATAAGTTAAAAAGTGTTGCATACACTGAGGCTTAATAATACATATTAAACTACCTATAACCACAAATTTTGTAAAATTATATTTCTTAATTGCTTGTTAAACTTTACTGAAAACTACCCAACTGCTATCAAAGAAATTTAAATTCTTTTTTTTTTTTTTTTTTGTCATATTCACACTAAAACTTTTGGTGAAACAAACTTCAATGGAACTCAATTAGAAACTTAAACATTTTTAAAAACTCTAAAATGCAAAAATAAAATAAATAAAAAAAGAAATATATGTGAAACAAAACTCAAACTAAAATAGCCTACAATAGAATAAAATAATTAAAGATAGAAATCCTAAAACTATGACTGTATAGAAAAAGGTGACCGTATGATATGAAAACAGAAAATTAATAAGACAGCTGTTTAGAATATAACCTCTACATGTTGAAAGTAAAAAAACGTTATTCCTAAGTCCTAATTTTGTTCCTTGCAAACGCCTATTTTTCTCAATAACGTCCAAATTATCTTAGCTATACTTTATTTCTTCTTAAGTTTATTTTTCTTTTAAACTGGCTACCTCTTTTCAATACAACCATTAAAATTGTATGACAACTTCAACAGCAAAACCATCTGTGTTTTGGGTTAGACAAACGAGTTGATGGTTGAATGAATATTCAAAATGCTTGTCAAATCTAAGAATTATTTGAAAACTCGTTATGAAAAGATTATAAATGAATGATAAAGAGGCAATAATAAAATTTAATAAATTTATAACTCTAAGAAGAAGAAAAAACTTAACAAAACATAAAAACCCGGAGACAATACGTGCAAGCAATTGCACCAGCAGACACAATGAATTGAAACAGATTTAAATGGTAGTTTTTAGCTTGAAATGACGTAAAAATTAAACAATTATATGACTTTTATTTGCATCACAATGAAAATCGTAAAATTTTATGAGTTTCTCGTTTGTTTTTTTTTTGGAAACTCAAAGATAAGTCGTAAAAATTATCATCTTGTAAAATTTGATTTAAATGTTGTTAATTTGTATGGGAAAATGTGGGAGAATTTGTAAAGACTTTTAGAAATCCCTACTAAGTAAAAAAAATAAAATATTAAAAAAAATTTAAATACTTTAGCTTTAGATAAACCTTATCTCTAATTTGGATAAACGATAATTTTTTCCAGATTTATTTTTACTGTAGCCAATGTAACCTAAGACTGAATCGACCCATTATAGCTCTTTAACAACTTCCTTAATGTCCTTGTTTAACTAATACTTTGCACTTACTTTGTATTTGATATTTCTGGCAAGGTGCCCGATGTGGCTGACTTCTTTTCTACGATTTTTTTTTAATTTAAAAAGCAGGCAAAAGCACAAAACAAAAATTCCCTCAAAAATAAAATAATTTTTCAAAAAATTTTTGATGTTCTGTGAAAAAAAAATTAAATATTCCTCAAATTAAATTATTTTTAAAAATGGATTTTTGTGACAAATTGCATTTTTTATTGTCTTTTATTTTAAATGTGTTGGCTAAATTTAATTTTCTAAATTTAATTTTTGGCTAAATTAAATTTCTCCAAAGGAAAATTTGTGACAAATAAATTTTTTTTAAGAAAGTTTTGTGACAAATTAATTTATCTATAGAAAATGTTTGGACATATTTATTGTCAGTAAAATTTTCTTTAATAAAATGTTGTCACAAATTTGATTTGTGATAGAATTTGTATCACATTTTCTATAAAAAATTTTAACTTTCTATGGAAACTATTGTGAGACCTTAAAAATAAAAAAAAAATTTTATAATTTAAAAAATTTCCAATAAAACACCTAATGAAAACTAAAATTTTCTATAAAAAAATTTGTGACAATGTAAACTTTCTATGAAATTTTTTTTACATATTTAATTTTCTTTAAAAAATTTTGAGCCAAATTAAATTTTATATAGAAAATTTTTTGCGAAATTTAATTTTCTAAAAAAATTATGTATTTGCTATAGAAAATTGCACAAATTAAATTATCTGTAGAAAATGATGTCAAATTTTATTTTTTTTTAAAAACTTTGTCACAAGTTTTAGTTTCTTTAGAAAATTGTGTCACAAATTTTATTTTATTTAGAAAATTTTGTCATAAGTTTTATTTTCTTTAGAAAATTGTGTCACAAATTTGGTTTTTTGTTGAAACTTATATCACAAGTCAAATTTTCTATAGAAAATAGAGTAAGTTACACAATTTTCTATAGATAATTTATATTATGGCACAATTTTATTTAGAAATTTTATCATAAACTTTATTTTCTTAAGAAAACTTTGTTACAATTAAAATTTTCTAGAGAAAATTGTGATACAAATTCTATTTTCTATAGAAAACTGTGTCACAAATTTTATATTTTTTTTTTAAAAATTTTTCACAAATGAGAAATAAAATATTTTTGTGACAAACTAAATTTCTTATAGATTTAATTTCCTGTAGAAGTTTTAGTGTCAAGTGGAATTATCTTTAAAACATTTCTTGATAAAATAATTTAGGTATAGAAATTTCTTAAGCAAATGTTGTCTCAATTTTGATTTGCTAAAAAATATTGTTTCACAAATAAATTATCAAATTTTTTTTACTCCCTAGAAAATTTTGTCACAAATTCAATCTTCTAAAGAACAATGTTATTTTCGTAAAAAAAACGCAAATTAAATTCTCTATATAAAATAAAGTTTCTATAAAAATTTAATTTTTTCTAGAAAACCACAAATCAAAAAAATTTTCGTGGGAGTACAAAATTTAATTTTAAATGATTTTGTTATTCGTGCTTAATTTCCCAATTTTTATTTTTGATAAAAACACTGAAATTTATTGTTGATAGGATAAGCTTTATAAATTATAAATTTTATTTTTTAGAAGTTTTTGTTCAAAATTTAATTCTTTGTATACACAACTTTAAAAACTCTAAACTTTACAGAAAACTTGTGTCAACTTGTAATTACTTTCAAAACTATTTCTCAAAGGCTAATTTTTATTTAAAATGTTAACCCGAATTCATAAAGAAGAATTTAAAAGCAGAGGATAAATTATGGTATTCGATATCGATCGATCGAATGAAAATTACGATCGATATCGAATGCTGTAATTTGCCCCCAGGTGTATTGGTGTTGTTTTAAGACCCAGTAAAATTTTTGGGTTGCTAAGCTTTCGTCCTCTGTTGTCTTTACAAGCCATTTACTGCTCCTAAGTTAACCAACTTTACTTACTTAAAACTGAAGCAATGCACACGAACTAAAAATGCACAACAAATTTGCCAACTTCTCTCTTTCTTTTCTTAAATTAAATGGAAAAATGTATTTATGACAAAAATAGCTATATACAATAACTTATAAGAAAACAAAAAGTTAAGCCTTCGTTGTTACCAGCAAGTCCCAAAAAAGTAAAAAAAAAAAAACTAAAATAGAACAGACAAAAGAAAACAAACAAAAAACTAAAAAGTAACTTAAGATTTGTTATTCTTTTATAACTTATAAATATGACAACTTTTTGTTATGAAGCATTTTGGTTGAGTTTAAGATTCTTCTTGGCTGTGTCGCTTTACGGTTCTTAAATTGTCAAAGTCATAATTTTTTGAGGCATATTAATTTTGTAACAAATTGTTTTGAGATTTCTAGAAACGGATGCTTAAGAGTTAACAAAAATAACACTTGAACTTAAGATATTTTGAAATATTTTCCTTAATATAAATTATATGTATTTAAAAATAATAAAAGCTATAAGTAGATGGCGCTGAGGTTATTTAATATCAATTTGTTAAAAAGCTTATATTAATTTGTGGTTTTATTATATTTTTTATTGCTTTATTTGTTTAATTTTTTTATTTTCAAAATTTGATATTAATCCTAAGAGTATGCTTTTAGTTTTGAGCTTTTAAATAATTAAGAGCGTATAGTTTTTTCCCAATTTAATATATAAATATAAAGAAAGCTTTTTATATTTAAAAAGTTAATGAAAAAAAATTATTAATACTTCGGGTTAAGAGCTTTTTTCATACCTGTTATTAGATGACATGTGTATAGGTAAGGAGGTATTTTTTATTTAAATATGTAGCATACTTTCTGAGGTTTCATTTTTAATACACAACACTTATTTTATAATACAAAATTATATACACAAAGTGTTCCTTTGTGTCATAATGGCTATGTATGCTTTGTTTTTTTTAAATGTAACTTTCATAAAATAAAAGCATATACAACCAAGAGGAAACAAAAGAACACTTTGTGAATTGCCTAACTAAATTGCTTTATATTTGTTTTGATATTTCAAGTAAAAAGATTAAGAAAAATCCTTAAAAACATTTTTATTAAAACTAGAAATGAAATGACGCTTAAAATTTTGCTTTTGTATCAAGCATTATTTTCTAATAATCCATTAATTTTGGAAAAAGCGAATAAATTATTGCAATGTAAAGCATACTTCTAGGAGAGCAAATCTTAATTTCAGTGTTTTGCTTAAATTTAAATTTTTATTTACGTTATTTTCATATAATATTAATTTTTACTTCTAAAAAATGCTTCTGATAAAACAGCCAAAAATGTTTTTAGTTTAAAGCTTCTACTACTTTTTTTTTAGCCAGATCTACATAAGTCTGGGTTCACACTATTAAATTTTTTTTTTTAGAAAGTCTGAGTTTATTGATGAGAAGGGAGAGAAAAATAGCATGTTCTTTTCCACACTCGCCAACAAACTCAGACTTTCTGAAAGAACACTTTCATAGTGAGAACTAGGAACATTTTTAATCGCCCCAGAATTTGGTTGTGAAAATAAAAATATATTCTTAAAATTTGTAGCATACTTTTTGTAGTTGAATATTAAATTGGTCAACCCTCTAAGTATGCTAACAAGTATAAAACTTTAAGAAAAAGCTCAGATCGTTTTTTTTTATTGAATATGTGGAAATAAAATATACAAAATTTATAAAGCATACTATAAAAAGATTCAAATCTAAAGATTATTGCTTTAAATTATAAACAAAATATATTTTATTAATACATAAATATATTTCATTTTTAAGTTAAAATATAAATATATATTTATTTTTTTTTTTTTTTTTTTTAGTTTTCAACTCAGTCAACCATCTACTTCTAAATAAGTGTTGTTATGTATTCTTAAATAATGAAAAAAATTTAAATCAAACTATTTAAATATTTAAACAATAACTAATAAAATAAACTAAAATGTGTTTATAAAAAGTTTGCTAAATAAAAATATTTGTTGTTATGCTCTCTGTTTCATTTTTTTACCAAAAAAAAAATCTCTTTAATTTCGTTATGGATTAATTTTTTTTTAATTTGTTTTTGTTTAAATGTTATTTGATTTAATTATACAACTATATTGTTTTCATTATTTTGTTTCTCTTTAACACCCACTTTAAAAAAAAAACAAATATTTTAATTTATTTATTATATTTTTAATTAATGTTTTTGTTATTTATGATTTTGTTTTAATTTTTTTTTTTAACAAAACTAAAAAAACGTTACAAACTGTAGGACGAGAAAAATCAACTACTCATAACAAATATTTGGCTTTCGTTGGTAAGTTTTCCCACCACTTTAACAAAGTAAAAAAAAAAATAAAAAACACTTAAATAAAAAAAAGAATTTAAATTTGTTATTCCTATTAAATTAGCCTCTTTTTTAATACAAATTATTGAAATTTAGCTAAAAATAAATTAACTAATGCAAATATATTATTTTGTTTTTTTTTTTTTTTGTAAACTAATCTTACTATTGTTATGCACACGACTGTTTTTTTAAAATAATTTTTCTAATAATTCTGCTTTCTTAAAATGCTTTTTTAACACTCGTTTCATCTTCTGTTTTGTAGAGTCCCCTTCTTTTACTATACATCATACTTGCTTAACTTTTACCTAAATATTTATCTCTTAATCCAAGAATTGTATCTTTTGTGCTCCTTTTGTTATTACTCTTATTATAAAATGCGCATTCTTTACTCTGAATGTTTCCAACCTCTTTATTGTATTTATTGAATCTAACATTTTCTATGTTGTAATTTATTATACTATATTTTACAAATTTTAAAATTATTAGCATACTTTGAGGTACTTTGTTAAACCCTTCACTACTGGTGGACCGCGTTAATAGAAGTTTGTCATTTCTGCTTTATTAAGGGTCTTAACCTATAAAGTATATGTGTATATTCTAAATCCTTATGAGTATAAAAGTTGATTTAAGTATGTCCGGCTGTGTATGTACCCTGAAATGTGATCTCCGAAGACTCCAGTTTTGAGTAGTAACTAGGTTGTCATATATTTAATTCACATATAGTACGGAATAGCTTGCAATTTAAATTCAGACAGATCGCTTCACAACCACCTGATATATGAGCAAAAAAATACTACTGCCTCTAATTTGTACCCATCCAACTCTAGTGTTTACCTATATCTTTGTAAGAACTCGAAGCAATATGAATTCAGTAATCCACGGCAGATAAGACAAAGGATAATTTTTTCGGTAGTACAAGTGTTAGATACTGTCAAACAACCTAGAATAAAAAGTAATCACCAGGGAAATATATGTTTTCTGTCGTCACTGGTCGCACGAGGTAAAACATAAAATTGCATATTTTTGGTTTCCCTGGTAATCACATATGATCAGCAGAATTTTATTTGTCATATTCTACCGGCTGGACTGTTACCAAAACGATATTTTTAAAAAAGGTGATATATGTGTATCTATTTACTTGTTGATTACAATTTATTTTTGGTGCCGCGCCCATTTCTCTTAGGCCGCCCAATTTTTTCTAGTGTCTTGTAGCGGTAACTTAACTACTGATCTATTTTGCGCTTGTACGGGAGTTGTCACGCTCACTCACTTTTTGACGAATTTTGCATACTGACTTCCGGCTATGGGAACAAAAATTTTAACTTTTTTCTCTATTTGTGCCAAATTCGGTACTGCTACGATTCTCCAGAAATACAGAAATTAATATTTTATTTGTATGGAAGAAGCCACTCCCACTTCTCTAATCTCGCCCATTTTTTAGAGAGATTAGAGAGACTATATGTAATTAAAATATATAACTACTAAGTCCCCGTCGTGTCTGAGGGCTTCAGAAAATTCAACGGGCCCGGACAGACGGACAACGTTAAATCAACTTCGATAGTCATAAAAATGCACCTTTAGTTCTTTTATATTTCTAGTTTTACCCTCTACAACTAGTTGTGAAGAGGGTATACTAGGTTTGTCATTCCGTGTATAATATTTTTAAATTTTATCTAAGACCCAGCAAAGTATACATACATATTCTGGGCACTTTAGTAATTCTAAGCCGATTTAGACATGTCCGTCTGTTGAAATCACGCTCGCTTCCAAACGAATCAACAGAAAATACCAGTATAGAAGGCAATTTCATTCCAGTTCTCCTAAGCAATATCGGATTTAAACCCAGCATAATTAAGTAGGAAATCTAAACGTGGCCCAGCCACCCTAAAAAATTTATATTTCTGTTAAAACAAAACGAATATAAAATAGTAGTGGAATGAACCGATTCTTATTATATTTTGCACAAACTCTTTCTATATAAAACAAAATCATATTATTTACTTAATTGCATGGCGATCGGTTCATAATTTGACATAGACTCCATATAAAGCTAACTTGCGAAAAACAATTTAGTGCGCCTAGGAATGTACAGAGTATTGTAAAAATATTTGGTCTGTGCTTTATAAGTCTAGAAATCACACAACTAAATTGTGAGAAGATTAGATCAATAATTACCATAGGCCTTAACTATAAGCCCAACTCCATAAATATTCCAACCCTCAATGGAAGGTATGAATGATTCTCTTCAGCCGAAAAGAGCACTTTTAAGGCTTACATACACGACATGTTTTTTACATCTGAATAACAAATTTTCCACTGACCAGTTCTAAGTAGATCAACCTTAATTTAATTAAAGTGAAACAGACTAGAGTATCGGGCGGGAATTGAACCCGCTACCCTTACAATGATAGACTTGCTCACTACCAAATTGCCTACCTGGCACTTAAATTCCCTGCCGAAAATTTGTGTCAATTGATTTTAAAGCAATTATCCGGGACCAGTGAACACAACTTAAAAATAAAAAGGAGCGAACTGTGATGGGTGAAAAGCAGTGTTCGAAAATAAACAAAACATTATTTAGCGTTCGGCTCACACAACCAAGAACGATATCTATTTTTTAGTGATTGTGTAGACGAACACAACCCTTAATACGGTTCGTAACTATTTTCGAGAAAGAGCCGAACATTATATAATGTTCTGTTCTTCGTTAAAAAGAAAACCAAACAATTGCAGTGATACTGTAGACAAACATTATATTTTATTGTTCTATAATGTTTCTTTTTTCACATTGATTGTGTATATGTTTGGTTTGTCTAAAATTATTTTGCTGTATTTTTGTTTTTTCGTATGTGCATTTTTAATTTTGTAAAAAATGTTTGGTGTTTTTTACCAGCCAAAAGAGTGAAACAAACAAACATTAATGAGCTGAACCGAACACAATGAAGTTTGTTGTTTAAAAAAAAACCTGAACGGAATTAAATGTTCTCATCTTTTGTTGAGTTGAATAAAAACAGTATTATTTTTGTGTTCGAAACTTATTTTTTTAATGATTTACTACACCAACACTATTAGCGGTTGCGTTTTCCACAAATCTACCCAACCGAACACTAGTGTATTTTGTGTTTATTTTAGAACACCGGTTTAAAGATTATCTGGATTTTGTGTGGGTAGTGGGTTATTTTACTTTATATGAAAGTCTCAAGTGTAATTACATGGTTCATTCGGGACAATATATGCGGCAGGCATTATTTTAATCCAAAATTTAATGTGTCCATTTCTGCCATTTTGGTGACCTGTTCCAAAGTGTTAAAACCTAAGACATCGACATGTTAAAGTGACAAGTCCCCTTCATATAAATGTTAGAACTAGAACCGGTCCATACAACTTTAGAACTGTCACGTAACAAGTTTTGTGTTAGTTCGCTTTCCCCTAGGGTAACTTTGGTATGATATTGAAAGCTAAATTCAGTATTCATAAATTTTACAAACGTTTATTTACTCAAATTTTTAAACAAAAATTTTTTTTAATCCTTAATTAAATTCAAAATATTTTTATGAATACTGGCAATTTAGTCCAGTAATTTAATATAAAGAAAATTAATTAAAAATTTGATAACAGCCAAGTTTCTTACCTTTGTTCTTCTAAAACGCTCTTTAAAGCTTCCTAGCTTTTTAAAACGTATTTAAAAAGTTAGACTTAATGCTCTACGGTATTTAAATTAAGTCGTGTGCTGACAAAATAATTACAAAAAATAGGGAAAAACAAAAAAAATGATTTGCTTAATACATAAAAGTAGCATTAGACTCCCAAAACACACAGTGTTCACACTAAAGTATTTCAAAACAAAAGCTTTTTTAATAACATTTAGAATAATTGATTTTTATTTATTTCATTTTTATTTCTGTAAGGTAACGCAATTAATTTTTCTTTATTAGTACTAAACTTAATTTTTAAAAAAAATTTAATTTAGCTTTTGTTTATTGATAATTTTACTTTTGTTCTGTACTCTGTTTCTCTAAAAAAAATTAAAAAAAAAACAATTAAATAAAAGAAAAATTAAATGCATAAAAATATTAAATATTTTGTTTTATTAACAAAATAAAAACCTTGAAATTGTGCATGAATTTTTTTATGTATTTGTTACCAACAATGACATGGTTATGGTACGTACTATACAACTATTGTTTTGATTATTGCTGTTGTATTTTGTATGTTTGATTTCGTATTTTTATTGTAAATATTAATAACAAATAAAATCCATACAAACTTACACGCACACACACACACACAGATGCGCATACATATGAAATTATTTAACAATTGTATGACGATGGTATGTAAAAATAACAAAAACAATATTAAAAAAAATTAAGGAAAATATAAAACGAAATGAAGTGAATTGTTCAATGTATTGTTGCATAGATTAAGGAGTAAATATTTTTATTAACGCAAAATTTATTGCATGTAAATATGACTACAAATATCCACACAAACCTCCATTGTGAGTGAATGAATATGCATGTTATACGCATAAATATATTTTATTTATTCCCTCTTTTTTATATTTTTACCTTTTAATAAATAAAAACATAATAAAAATATTTGTTATTTGTTAGTGTTCCGTTGGGCAGATGTGTTTATTTGATTTTTGTTTTTATTTAACTCTATTATAGTGGATGTTTATTTTCCAAAGCCTACTTTAAGGTGTAAAATTTTCGATTTTTAGCTGTATATTTTAGGGGATGTAAATAACAGTGTATTGGCATGAAAAATAGATGGCTTGGAAAATAATTAAATTTGTCAAATTAAATACGTAAAAATTTGTTTTTTGTTTAATAAACCTTTTTGATTTACTTTCTTATTCTATTTGCGTGCAATGTTTTAAAAAAGGAAATCTTTATAAGATAGTTTCTAGTGATGTATGTATATAATTTAAATGCATCAATGCGATGTTTTTATACCAAAATAAAAATAACCTCTATGCAATTTTTTGTTTAAACGATTCCGGAGTCCATGCAATAGATAAATGAGCCATTTCTTCTTCTATTTCCATTCTATGTTTTTTAAGAAAAACAGGGGTCTAATCACCGCATTCGATACTTTCGTATCGAATAAACTATCGAATATTTTTGCATACGATAGACACTGACGTATTGAATGAAAACTCGAGAAATGTAATGTCAAGTTACTCGATATCGAATGCTTTTATTTCAAATTCAATAAATTTCATTCTATATCGAGCTTCATGATACCAAAATAAATAATTTCGATCAATTTTGCTCGATATCGTATGCGGTGATTAGACCCCAGGAAATCTCTATGTAACATTTTCTTAACAAATTATTTAAAAGGAAGGTTTTTTTATGAATAATTCAACTTGCGATGTTTTTACACGAACAATCTTCGTGAGATATTTTTTTTTGGGTAGAAAAGTCCTAATAGAAATCTTTATATAGAAAAGTATCTATTCTATATTTTTTAAGGTGATTTTTTTTACATTAATTTCGTGTAATGCTGTGTTTTACTGTTTACAAAAACTGTTCTTTCTGAACAAAATTCAAGTCATATTCTTTTCGAATCTTTGTTAAAAAATTTTGCATAAAAAACAATTTTTAATCATTAGTAACATTGGGTTTTTTCAGTGCGTTACTTTCTGCATTATATTACACATCATAAAATACCCATAGCCTGTTTTTATAGAAAATTGTCTTTAGATATCTTTATTTTTGTTTTCTTGAATAAGACAATTCTAATTGAACAGCTGTGTTCATAACGCTATGTGTTTTATAAATAAGACTTCTTGCTTCCAAACTAAATTTTCTGTTGAAATCAAAGATTTTAAATGCGATGTTTTCAAAACAAAAATCTTTTATAAAAAGTCTCCTTTCATGATATATTGTGACAGAAAAAATGAAGCGATTTATTCTACAAAATATATCTAAACAACGATTGTTAAAAACTATTTGATGCAAAAATATCTGTGTCCAGCTTTTTTTAAATTTGTTTATGCGTACAAGTTTTTGCTTTAACGAAATGCATATGTGATGTTTTTATATAAAATATCTGAAAGAAATTTTTCTATAGAAAATATACAGGAGATGTTTTTTATGAAGTAAAAACAAGGTATATGTATATTCGATATTTCCCTAGAATATATTTCGCAAAAGTTTACAAAATCGATATTTTCAATGTTTTTTTCGTTAGAAAATATCTAGTAATTTTTTATTAAATTCAGATAATATAATTTACAGAAAATATCTGGGTAATGTTTTCTATAAGAAATTTCTAAGCGATATTATATAAAGTAAAACATTAAGTCGATGTTTTATAAAAAAATTATCTTAGCATGGCTTTCTGCAGCAAATAACTAGTCGAAAGCTTCCCTGCGACACTTTTAATATAAAAAAATCTTTGCGATGTTTTCCTTAGTAATTATATGGGTACTAATTTCATATTCTCACCATATTTTCTTTTAAAATTACTCTAGCAATGTTTTCTATGAAATTGTTAAACGGAAAATATCTGTTCGATATACATAAAATCAATATACATAAACAAATAACTATCTGTGCAAGACAAATCCTCTGTGTTTAATTTTTTTTAAAAATACCATTTTCCCAGAAGTTGCATACGATGTTTTTTATATTCTTTGATTATCATTTTCCTCATTTTATTATCAATAAAAACTAATTTAAATATCTTATTGTTAATTTTGTGAAGCTTAACCCACATCCCAAAAAAAGCTACTCAATATTAAACATAAGCGCGGCAACAAAATAGCCAATTATTATCACATGCTGTGGTTTTAAAACGTATACAAGTTGTTTCGCAGTTTAAGCAGGTTTAATAAATATTAAAACCAGATACTAAATGTGGCTTCTGTTATATTTTTTAATTGACAGCCTAGAGAGGCTTAACAGGCATCTGTCATCAAAGTAGTTGTCATATGACACTTAATTTAATGGATTGTTTATGGTTGAATTATTGATGTTTGTTTAATGACAACCAAAAATTATTGACATTAAAAAAGCATCAATGGTTTTTTTTAAACAAAATAGAATAGATAAAACAGGATATCATAAAATCGACAATAAACCAAATAAAAGTATGTTACATTTTTAATAAACATTTTATTTATTACCAATTGGTTTTTATTTTTTTATAATGTTAAATGAACAGGTCAAATTTAAAAAAAAAAATTGTATAAAAATATCAGCTTATGCGGTTGGTCTTTATAAATTTTTTTTTTTCAAAATACTTTTAACTTGTTTTAAAAATTTAGTACACTAAATTTTGCTTTGTATGTATATGTATATTTAAGTTTTTTGTCGAGTATTTTTAATTGCCAAAATCAAATCCTATGAGTATGCTACACTATTTTGGGAAACTTATCATAAGTTAAATAATTATAATAACTATAAGTTGAATAATTATAAGTGTTTACAAAATTAGGCTTAAAATTAAAATTGTTATACAATAAAAAACGTAGCTTTAGCAAAAATATAATCAAAACAAATCCATTAGAATTAACAACAAATTCGTTGAGCTAACGACTTTAATTTTTATAACGCTCTAGTAAACGAAAGTTTAGTTTTTTTACAGTATCCACTCAAAAATTTAAAAATATTGAATATCATAACTTAAAACGAAGTTAGGTTAGGTCGAAATGCCAGGTAGTATCTATCTGACACACTTAGCCCCAATCATCCATTGTGATACCACGGAGTTCCACTTAACAGAACCCCCACTACAGAACCAACCTGAAATTCTAGCGAAGTTTTCCTCAAAAACAAGATCTCCAGCTGCAGTTTTGAAGAAATAAGGTACGCTGATGCCAAGAGTATGTTAACCTCAACAAAATGTGGATTTATCTTGGTGTAGAGGCGCCTGTTCGGCCTGTTGTGCGGTTAGTACAATATGACAGTTCGTATGACAGCAAACCTTTTCGTAGCTTTAAACGGGTGTAAAAAAATAAATAAAGTAAATAAAACGTTAACTCTAAAAATTGGTACACTTGATGACTTTGATTGGTATTAAGAAACACAAGACAACTGTTTCGAATCTTTTTTTACAACTTCAATTTCAAAATGAAATTTCTGAATTTTCCAGCTATCAGCTCATAAACTCCCATTAATATTCAATTCACTTTTTATAGTCAAATAAAAGAAACAAATATTATAATAATATTTTGCTTTTCTCCCCACGACTGTGTACCGCTCGTTTTCAACATTTCTTTATGGCGTTTTGAATTCTCTATTATTTACGACTTATTGCCAAGGACTTGTGAAAATGAAAACATCAGATGTTAAAAAATTTATTCAAATAAGCAAATATTTCATTCATTTTTTTCAATTTTAAAACGCATAAAATATTTAATGGCGATTGATAACAAAAAAACATATGAATTCTATATGACAACATAGACTACACATTCATACACTGAAATTGAAATCAATCAAATCAAACTTAAATCAAGCTGAAGGGGTGTCAGTGGTACGGTGAGTATGGATTTCATTAAATCAAGTACAGAATGCTGCTTTCAAGTACGGACTATTCAAGTTCACTGTTCTTTAAAATAGTCCGAAAAGTAAAAGTGAGATAAAAATGTAAGAATTTCTAAGTTGGTTAAATCCCGTATGACAACATGATTTTTACCTAAGCGATTACCCCATAATACCTCATATTAGAATTTACTTACCTATTTACACATTTTTGTTTCACTTTTGTTGTATTTCCCCCTTTGTTAACTGAAGAAGTCTCAATTCTAAAACACCAGTAGCATACCCGAATGATTTTTATAATCATTCTACTTTGAAAATTTAATGTATTTAACTTTAATTTGAACAAAAAGAATTTGGGACTTTTTGCTTCTTATAACTATTACTTTTTATAAGTGACCATATAGTGTATATACAGTAGTGTTGTTGTTGATGTTTTTACACAAAACTAGAAATTTGTTTTTTAGTAACTTATGTATTGTCGTTATCGCTACAACAAATTTTTACCAACACAAGCATATGCACGTATATAGAATGCAATGCTAACTTTTAAAGAAGGACTCGTACTTTAAGTTCGTGGAAAAACCTTAAATTTACTACGAATTTTTCTTTCTGTGTAAACATAAAATTGCAAATGAACACACATACATACACTTAAGTGTAAACACTAAAACATAAAAAAACTTTTTATATTTAAATCTTAACAAATTTTACAAGACTAAATCCTTCATAAAAATGTTTGCTAAAAAAAATGCATGATCCAAAAAATATTAAAATCTAAATGATTTAAAAATCATTGCTGTTAAAAAATATGGAAGTTATTCTTCTAAATAGATTTTCCATTGTTTTTTTTTTTTAATTAGTTTAAAGTTTATTTAATAAAAAAAAAGGAAAGAGATGTGCAAAAAAGAAAGAGATGTGCACAAAAGAAAGAGACAGGCAACAAAGAAAAGCGAATTCTGAAGGCCTAGCAAAGAGGGACCCAGCTAACAAAACCGTTTAGTGTTAATAGACGCCAAATATAATTTCTGGCAACAATTTTGGTGCTTAAGTTGTCGAGTTAACTTACCAGTGTGTTTATAATCAAGTCCTGCAGTAGTGGGGGCAGTATCCCATCCTGTGGAGTACTTCGATTTACGCATTATTGAATGCCCCCTTAATATCGACAAAAACAACGAATGAGTACTCTTAACTCAAGAAATGTCTAAATATATCTCAATAATGAATTCAGATTTAATCTTTAAATTTCTGTGGTCAGAAAAGAAGCTCTCCAATCACAAATTAAGATAGATCACCTTCCTGTCTATTTATTACTAAAAAAAATAGATATACTTACTATACTTGAATTATTGTTGCAAATAAAAGAAAATAAAGAAACTCTCCTCATGTTTTGGTACCAGGACTGACCCACGCAATATGGTGCGCTCTTGCAACAGCACAGATGATCACCGGAGTTCTTATAGACTTAAACTAAAACGAGAACTAAACGAGAAGTAAACTATAACTAGACTACGACTTAACTATAACTTAACTAGAACTGAACAAGAACTGAGTAGATTGTTATTTAATAAGAGCGGAACAAGAACAAACTAAGAACTGAACTTAGACTTGACTAGAATCTGAACAAAAATCTAATCTAGATTCTTTTATGGAATTTGATTTGTTTGACTTTTATCTCAGCATTATTTCGATATGCCCCTTTGACAAAATTTATCTTACCAATTTATCATATTTTGTATCAAAATTTTTCTACTTTGAAAAAAATCGTCTCTTCAAATTTAACTTTAAATCCAAACAATCTTTATATTGCTTTTACCGCTACATTATTTTATCATAAATAATACAAACTGAAAATTTTTTTCTACAGTATTGACCGTAATTATTGAACGTAAATGTCAGGATTACAACAAAGTATTACTACTCTATTTCATTTACTAGTTGATATTTTTAATTCTTCTTCTACAAAAATCCTTAATAAAAGTACTTTTAGCAGGTTATTTCTGCTATTAAATAATTAATGTATAGTTTAATACAAACTGAGAAAAAAACACTAAAAACAAAGTACAAATGACTGAAATACTTGTAAATAATGAAAAAAAAACGCATACTATTGTGGAAGAAAGCTGAATAATTAATAAATCAATATAACTGCAACACTAAAAGAAGGATATGAATAAAAAATCTTGTAAAAAAAGAAGGAACAAGGGCGCAGTAATTAAATTAAAATTCAATGAGCCAGTTTAACAGAACCTTTAAATAGATGGATGTAATAAAGGATTAAACTCTAATGAACTCTAAATGTAAGCAATAAAATTTGCGGCAAACATTAAAGTTACTATAAAGAGTTTTTTCAATTATTTTAAGTGAATGAAAGTAAATAAAATGTGGAGCGAAATAAGAACTTAGAAAGTGAAATAAAAGAAATCAGAGTAATTTATTTCACTGTGCCGAAACTTTGATACCCTCCAATGGGAATTGTAATATTTCAAGTGTTGGCTTTAAATAGCTTTTGAGAAGGCTGCTTTTACTGAAGCCTATGCTTAATTATTCAGCAATCATCACGGCATTTAGAAATATGATATGTTGTCATATAAAACGACTTTGTGTTAAACTAAATAACAATCGGTGCATTGCACGATCAATTCGTGTTATTTTTTCTAAGAGAAATACAAATTTTGAGTAGAGCTTCATTTGGATTCATAACAATTTTTTTACTTAACCGATTGTGCTAAATTTTAATTCCAAACTGTTTAGGAAAACAATAAACAATTTTACGCCAATATTGTTCATTTCTATTTAGTCGTTCGAAAGAGAGTGTAATTCCAACAGACGGATAGACAGATAGACATGAATTACTCTAGAACGAAAAATGTATGTACTTTATGAGGTCTTAGAAGAATATTACAAACGTTTTACACGTAAAGATAGACTTAGTTAATCGTTATTCACCACCAGTTGTGGTAGGTATAACAAGCTTTGAATCTAAGTGAACAAAACCTTAACTGTAATCTGAACTATAACATGAATTAGAAAGGGTTACAGAACTAAACAAGTACTGAAGCAGAAATAAGCTTAAACGTGTTCTGAAACATAACAATAACCTGAGCTAAAATAAACTGAACTAGAATTGATCTTGAACTTAACTTGAACTGAATAAGAACTGAACAAGAACTGAACTAAAACTGAACTGAAGCTGAACTAGAACTAGAACCGAACTAGAACTGAACTAAAACTGAACTGGAACTGAACTAGAACTGAACTAAATCTGAACTAGAACTGAACTAGAACAGAATTAGAACTGAGCTAGAACTGAATAAGATCTGAACTAGAACTGAACTAAAGTTGAACTAGAACTGAACTGAACTAGAACTAAATTATAACTGAACTAGAACATAAATAGAATTAAACAAGAACTACACTGAGCTAGAAATAAACCAAGTTGTGGTACAAATTTTATTTTAATTACACCAGCATACACAGCTTATTATTATTTTTACATTTAAAAAAGAACCCTTAAAACATAGTATTTCAAATACTAATGAGCCCCAAAAGAAGGCAATCACTTTTAGTTTATATATTAGTAATGCCAAAACAATACTCATTTTATTTGCCCACTTTTTTGTACACTTCTATAAACATGTTATTTACTTAACCGCAAAAGTTTAAACATAAAAGTTTTCGTTTACCAGTTAACTTTTCTAACATTTTAAATATAAAAAAAATAAATAAACAAAATAAACAAAAACAAACAAAACACTGTTTCAAACTAAAACCACTATGACCACAAATGACAACAAAACGTTTAGCAATAATAAAACGAACAAAAATTCCAACGAGTTTTTGGGTAAAATAAACTTTAATGCTCTCACACATCGTAGGAAGCATTTTAACGCAACCGCTCGAAAAAATAACTAAAATAAATACTAAAGAAAAACGATTTTATTTAAAAGAGTTCCTAAAAGTAGACAAGTAATTTTTGTTTATCAACTCCACAAAGTAGACAATAGTTTTTTTAGTTTAATTTATTTTATTTTATTCCTTTTTTTCAAAAACGTACACAAGCAACTGAAAAGAATCTCAGAAAACTAATACATTTTATAACTAGGAGTGTTTCTTTGAAAAAGGATTTAAGCGTTTTTTATTTTGGTTTTATGGAAAATAAAATAAAACAAACACATTTGCACAGAAGAAGCTTTTTTTTTAATAAAGTATTTTCTTGAAATTTTTTCTAATATTGTTACCTAAAAGTATGCCAAGAGTTTCTTCTCATACATTTATGTGCACCATAAATTTTTGTTAAATATATTTTATTTACTTTTACATTTTTCTCTTTTCTCAATGTTACTTTTTTAAAGTTTTTGATACAGAAATTTATTAAATTCTTAGGTGAACGTTTTTTAAAGGCATGTTAAAGCAGTACTAGGGTCCGTCCCTACAATCCACAAATTAAAAGTTTAATCTATAAAGAATCTAAGATCTTATTCTGATTTAATGACATTTTGCATGTTTCCAATATTTTTAATCTTATTTGTTGTACGTCATTAAAACTTTATTTTAAATATTATCAGTGGTACTTTTTGTATTAAATAGAATTTTATTTAATTTTTTAATTACAAAAAAATAATAAATGTTTCAATTTGTGGTTAAATATTATTAGTTAAAAGTCCCAGCTATTTTTTTTTAAATTTACCGCTTTATTAGATGATGCGGTTTTGTATTTCATTTTTTTAATTTGTCTAATTAAACTAGTTAATATTTTAATTTAATTTTAAAATGTGATAATTATCGTTTTTTCTAGTGTCGCCATTTCATTAAACACTTAAACAGAATTAAAAACATACAAAAATAAAATTTAAAAATCAAATTTATACAACAGAAAAAGGAAAACGTTATGAAATAACACATGATTCTAGATCACTTCCAGTTCTGGGACCTAATTCTCGATTCGAAAGCCATTTTATTCCAGTCGATACTTAACGAATCGAAATTATTTTTTCAGTATTGTGAAACTGAAATTAATGCTTTATAACACTGAAAAAATAATGCCGATTCATTCAGTATTGACTGAAATAATTAGATAATAAATTGCTTTCGAATCGAGAAATTACTCGTTCACGACTGCCAAAATCAGGCCCCTGGTCTAGTTTTAATTGAATTTCTAGTTCTAGTCCTGCCTCTAGTTTTAATTGAATTTCAAATTCAGGTTTTATTTAAGGTTTTAGATTTTATTGCAGTTCTGTGTTTAGTTTTGAACAGTTGTAGGTAATTTCTAGTTCTGCTTCAGTGCAGTTCAGTTTTTGTTCAGTTATAGTTTAGTTTTAGTTCAAGTTCAGCTTAAGCTCTGTTTTAGTTAGGTTCTAGATCAGTTCTAGTTCTGTTTTTGTTCAGTTCTAGTTGAGTTCTTGAGTTCGGCTTCGCGGAAATAGTTTTTAGGAAACCATGTGAATAATATTAAAATAATAAAGTATAAAGTATGAATTTTTTCAGTTCAAGTTCAAGTTCAGTTTTGGCTTAGTTTTACTTTAGTACTAGTTTAGCTGTAGTTCGGTTGTAGTGCAGTTCAGCTCTAGTTGATTGAAAAAAAAAGAATTTCTAATTCAATTCAAGTTCAGTTTTGATTTAGTACTAGTTTGGTTCTAGCTCCCCTTATGTTCAGTTTTGGCGCAGTTATTGCTATGTACTGGTTAAGTTCTAGCTCATGTTTTAGCTTATAATTTTTCGTGGGCTCTAGTTTAGATTTTAGTTGAACTTATACTCGTATTTATATTCGGGTTTCTAGTTGAGGTTCTAGTTTTGGTTCATTCCTGATAAGTTTGTTGGTCGATTAACGTGGAGTCTAAACATCCCGTATTAAAAAGACAACACCAATCGATAATAAATAAGTACCAAGATCAAAGGTTAGACATTAGCCGCATAAAGGTCTACTAGATCCAATCATCCAGTCATGCTCCAGAGTCTGATACGATTGTCTCAGCTGGCCGTTGATTCTTTCGATAGGTTGCCCAGTATATGTTTCTCTAGAATTCTCTGTCGAGTCAAGTAAAATCACAGAAAAATCTAACAATTGTCTTTTTTTCCTTTGGTATAAGGCAGCTGCCACAGTTTATATTAAACTGGACACCTAGTCCGCTATCATGTAATGCCATGGCCAAAGTTCTGTGGCCGTATTCTGTAATTCACTAAAGCTAAATCTCTATCGCTAAAAATTTAAAAAGTTGATTAAGCAATTTTTGGCTACGAATGCAATACTGTAACGTGCATTGCTAAATTTGGCATTACCATAAAAATTTAATTCGTCGCAATTTTAGCTTTTAATTTCCTTTTAAATTTTAAACTTTGTATTTTCTAAGGCATTTTAGCGATCGAGATTTAGCTTTAGCTAAGCGAATTACAGAATACGGCTGCTGGTCTATAAATAATCTTTTCGGTTTAAGTTTATTAATTTTAACGAACATTTCTCTTTAAACATTGGCCACAATTTTCTAGCAATTCATTCGTTTCATTTTGAAAGATTCAAAATCAAGGGTTGTAAGCAACCTAATCACCGGAGATGTATTTTTTATGGTCTCGGGAGGTGACATTGAATTTGGGATGTTGCAAGCAGTTTCTTATCCAGCCATAATCCACCAGTTCGTTGCCAAATATTTCAATTCACATGCTTAAATGCCATGTTATAAATTTTGGGTTTTAGTTGATGTTCTATTTCAGCTTAAGTTAACCAATTTTAGTTTTGTCATCAAATCTTTTTGTCAATCTGCTGAACATTTTTTAATAATCTAGATGTAAAATGATGATATTTTAAGGTTGTTTTGAATTCCATGTTGTGTATTTAAATTTGATTTTTAAAGATTTCTTTAAGCTCGGCAATCAAATCTTAATTTATTTTCTATTTTTTAAAATATTTTCAAAATACTTTCCGAAATGCTGCAATTTTTTTCTAAACCAGGAATGGAATGACTACAATTTAAGATGGAATGATTCGGAATATGGCGGTGTCAAGGACTTACGAATAACACCCAATAAACTGTGGAAACCAGATGTGCTCATGTACAACAGGTAAGTTGGAGGACAAAAGTGAGGTTATTAAAATTATTCTTTTTTTTAAGATCTAAAGGGGATATTTAATTAACATTATTTTTTAAAGATCACATTAAGTTTCTTAAAATAGTTTTAGGTATTTTTTTACTAAATCTTAAAAATAAGTATTTTTTTATAAACAAAATTTCCATGAAGATCTTTTTGTATACAGTGGAAAATATTTAAAAAATGTTGAAAACTCTCAAGGTAAGCAAACGCCCAAAAACCAAAAAAAATATCCATTTTCAAAAATGTTGTACTTTAAATGGCTTTTTTACATATTATTATAAGTTTTTTTTTATTAATTTTATTTTGAATTAAGCTTTTAGTCAGCACCTTGTATTATAATTAAACAAAAAGATTTAAAACATTTTAAAGAAATTAGTTTTTGCTAATTAACAAATCAAATTCATTTAAGTACTGGAAATCATTTTAATAAATCTTTTAGTTAAATTTTTTAGTTTTTTAAACATAAAAGCCTAAAGAAATTTTAAATTATTCAATGTTTTTATCATTTCAATTTTTTGATTACAACTGTAAAACATAAACTAACATTTTTATTTTAATTATTACAAAAATATCAAAAATTTTGTAATATCAACATTTCAATAAGAGTAGTTTACACACGCAGTGGTCACCAAATGAACAAAAACCGCAAAAAAGAAAGAGTGGGAGTGTACATTGTCAGCTTGCCGTTTATGTGGGCCTTACATTGTAAAATCTATTAATCCAATTACCAAAAACAAAAAAAAAACTTAAAATTAAAATAAAAGTTATTAACAGTATCACATTAAACGTTTATTTAACTATCCCTTCCTTCAACCTAAAACCGATCTTCCAACTCCTTTAAAACTCTATATACCTCAATAGTTTAACCAGAATTTTATAAAAGTTATTGTTTCCAAAGTTTTATTTTTGAAAAAAATTCAAAAAAAAAAAATATTTAAATATAAAAATTGGATTTTATCACAACATTTTTCCTAAGCAACTCAATGTGAAACCCCCCCTCTAATTTCAATTAATAACTCTTAAAAACACATGAAATTTCTCTTAAACATTTAATTAACAATAAGCTGGTGTAATATATTTGGGTAAACCAAACAATACTTGAGTTTATTTAGCTTTTCTTTAAAACAACACCAATCGATTTAAAATTTATTTTTAATTTTCTTAATGGAAAAAATTTCAAAATTTTTTCTTTATCATTTTTTGCCAAATAAATTTCAAGTATTGTTACATTTGAAATGAAAAAAAAAATGCAAAAAGAGTTTAGAAAAAATGTGAAAAACAAATCCAATCCCTCAATCAAACATAATATTAGGTTATACTTTAAAAAATAATTATTTAAATATGTATCATTATAAGTTATAAATTATTATTTAAAAAAAATATTTAACCCTTTAAGTGCTGGTTACTGTTGTTAAGCTCGTTAATTTAGATCAGAATAGAAAACTTTGCCTGTAAATGATCAGAAATTGTCATACCCTGTTCAAATACAATTTCTTCCATATCGTGTCCTTACCGCAAAAATAGCTTAAACGACATCATTTTCAATTTTCGTTTTTTTTTTTTAAATAATTTATATTATTGGCAACACTTGTATCATCTTCTAAAGTATCACGGTCACATTAGGTACCGTAACGATTTTATAACAAAAACAATTTAAGCTTAAGCGCCAACTTTCAGACAAAATTTTTATGAAATTTAATAAAAAAAAAAAAACTTCTCATAAAAAACTGTGTTTTTGTAAGAAAAATAATCTCTGAAGGGACCTGATTCAGTAGTCAGACCAGATTCATATCACCGTTGGCTACTGAGTCCTGTGGCGCCAGATTGGATATCAAAAGCGTTCTCAAGAGATCTTTAAATTTTGAGTTTCACGTATTGCTTGCACCTGATTTCTCCAGAGGGTGTTACACCAAAAGGAGGCATATCTTTAAAATGTTTCCTTTGGGGGAGAGGGTTATGTTAAAAGTATGTATAAAGTTTTCGTTCCGTTCGAAATATTAAAAGCCTTTTCCGCAGAATTTAGGTATTTGGTACATATGTGAAAATAGATTGACTTGAATCCCTGCCATTTCACTTAATCTCTAGGTGGTGATAGTGGTTAATATGATGATAAACCATATGCTTACCAAACGCCCCATGTATGTGAGAGGCTCCATCATACACAGATAATAGCAAAATTGTTTAGGGAAATGCAAGCAGCATCTTTTGAGTATCACAGTACCGTCAAAAACCAAACTCTCTTACAATATTGAAAAATAAGACTTCTTAAGTGGGACGTTTCTCTCTTACAAGCCTGATTCGTTGGAAGCTCAATTTTTTATTGGGTATCAAGATAATATTTGGCACAAAAAACTTTTTTATTAATCTTAACTTTATAACATAATTTTCTTTTGCTGGCCATGGAAAATATAAGCGCTCGTCCGACTCTACTTTCTCAATTGTTTTGTGTTAACATAGAAAACTTTTTATTAATATTGCTGACAAGTATATTTGTTTTATGAAATCCACGCGAAAAAATAAATCTAAAAAAAACGTACTTAAAGGGTTAACTAATTGCTTATTAAATAAATAGCTTATGCGTAATAATATAAACTAAATAACAGGTATTAAATAAAAATTCTAAACTGATATTAATGTTTTAATGATTATGATTTCATTTATTGGTTTATTTCATTAAAAGGCAGTTATTTAAACTATTTTCTTATCTGAATTTAGTTAAAAATCTAAACTCAAATTAAAATAGAAACAAAGGTTATCAATAATTTATAATTTCTTTATAATTAGAATTGTGGTTATTTTGTTGAACTATTTATGGTTTTTAATCCAAATTTTTAATATTTTAATTCGGCTCAAGTTCATCAAATTTAATTTTCATTAAATTATTTTTATGAAGAAAGGAATTTTACAACATGAAAATTAATTAAAGCTGTTATTGATAATCTTTCATTCTTGACCGTGGCCGGGGCTCGAACCTTGGCCAGCAGGTTACCATGACATATTTCGATCGCAACCACTCGATCTCCTCAGATGGATTGGCCGTCTTACACTCGCAGCCATCGACGACTGCTGACGTCAATAGTCATACATCAATCCTTAAACCAAATTGTATGTTTTTTTTAAACATATTTTTTAAATTTCCATAGATGAGATAATTGCTTTTTATGCAAAAATCCCAGCCTCTTAAATTATATGTTGAGCGAAAAGGCTCTGTCGTAACTTAAATTTAAACTATATTGATTAATGAACTAATTTATTTATTAATCCTTAAATTGATATTCACGACAACCCAAGTTGCTTTGAATGTATCCTTGTTGACATGCGTTAGAAATCCCTGCACCCTCTTACACACGTCAGACAGTGTCTTCTTTCCTATTCAAGAAAGGTCACAGAAGTTAGACAATTTATCTTTGCCACTGGCAGTTCAGTTTTTGTATTTTAAACGTCCTGCGTTGGAAAAATTAACTGTAAGTTTTAGAAAAAAATTCAATTGTTCATTTCAATTTGTTTGTTTATAGTGTTTTTTACAGCTATCGACAATAAATGAAATTAAAATAATAAAGTTGTTGTATCTTTTGGGTCACCTTGTAAAAAAAGTTTAAGTCGTATGAGTAATATTTTTAAAACTCGATTAATTATTAGTTATACGCACCGTATTCCCTTTTTTCATTGAAAACGTGGCGTATGATTGATAATTAACTATCAGGGGTGTCGAAAACGTAAATCCCAAGAATTTTAAAAGTCGTTTTTAAAAATATTTCTGTAATATAAGAATTTTTTGACAAATAGTACACAAATATATCTCAACTAAACTGCAGTCGAAACCAAAAACTGCCGAACAAAAAAACGAAATATTTCGGTTTTCGAGTTGGTTTGACATCGACCGTTTGCATTTAATGAATCAATAGTAAATTACAAATGAAAAAGTGGAAGAAATTGCAGTTTTTCTACTGTGACTGCAGTGACCTAAAGATATCCAATTGAGTGACACGTCGACAAGTAGACTCAGATGGAACGGAGTGTACACTTTATAGTATAGCTTCCCCAGCTTCTCCATTGCGAACAGGTCGAGCAAAAGTTATTTATGGTTCAACACCTACTAAACCCTGGTTGTCAAAACGGATAAAGCTTCTTGTTAAATGAAAATGAAAACAGTGTTTGTTTTATGTTGTTCACGCAGAGAAAAAATATGGTTAAGCATGATTACGGCAACTACACTCTGTTTATTGAAACAATATATTTTTTTGTACACAAAAAATTGTTATTTGTACACCATGTAATGTAATCATATTATAATAACATTAAAACCATAATATGGTAAATCGTAACAACGATATTATGATATCCTACGATTGTTATATGATCACTGTTATCATATTTTGAATCATAATATGATTTCTTCAGACTTTAATATGAATCTTATAATAATCATAATATGTTTTGACTACAATCACGAATCTTATCATAATATGCTGCTCTTCGAATATGTTGATGTTGAAGTTTTTTCTCTGCTTGTAGCAATTGATCGTCCAGTCACATAATAAAATTGAGCACGTTCTTACATAAAATTTAAACAAAAACCATAAAATTAAAAAAGACAAAAATTAAAAAAAAAACAGAGGATTTTAAATCACTCAGCTGAAGTAAGCCCACCCTGGTAATGTGTAGTTATATCTTTATACATTACAATTCTCCTAAAAACTATTAAGGATTTTTCATTTTTCTAATAATAAAATAACTGCTTTTTAATAATTGCTTCAAATAAAACATTAATATTATTAAATAAAATCTAAAATTAAAATATAATCTATAAAATCTTAAATTGAAACTTAAAATAATAAATCATAAACATCTATTTTTCCAATTATTTTCAATGTTATTAACATTAAGTAGAACTTAATCATTATTATCATCATTATGAAAACATATACATAAAAATTATGCAAAATAACAACAAATTAATTCTTATTTTAATCGTCATATTGATTTTTTTTTTAATTAAAAATCAATAGTTTATCATTAAAAAAATTTAATTAATATGCATATTTACAATAAATTTAAATGCAATACATAAACTTTATTTATACTTTATTATTTGTATGTATTTAAATGCTTATTTATGTATGAATAAATGTTAAATAAGTAAAAACAACCCATAAGAAAAAGCTACAATTTGTTATCATTGTATTAATTAAATAAAGCATAATTGCATTTCATTGTATTTGTGTTTCTGTGTAAAGCTTCCAGCCAAAATGCCAACACAATAAAATATTAAATGCAACTGAAAAAATCAGCTAAATTATTATTACAAGTTATCAATAGATAGATGTTTTAAGTTAAAGTTTAATATAGAGGAAATACGAGGAAACTTTATTAAAAACATCAATTATTTCACAAATGAAGAATTCAGTTCGAGTTTAGTTCTATTTCTCCTGAAGCTAAATTCGGAAATAGTAAGGTTTAGCACCAGTTTATTTCTAGTACAACAATGAGAACAATTGTGACATTTTAACTGCATAGCTTTATACGTGACAAACGCGTAGAAACAAAAAGTGAAATAATGGAAACACATTTTTATTTCCATGCTAAAAGAAAAAAAATTTATTTATAAAAACCCAGTTAGCATATGGGTGATTTTGTAAAAATCCCCTTAATGAGTCACCTCAGGTCAGATTTGATGATTAAAACTTATCACTTGAGCGATTGAAAAGGGATTCATATATAATTTAAATAATGATTTTTAAATGTTCCGAATTTAAAACAGAGTCATTACTAGAGCAATTGATACATAAGATTCATGCATATGCTTTAAAAGGAATAAGGAAATTGTGTCACAAATTATTCTTTGAGGCGATTCATCGCCAGGGTATCATTTTCCCAGAACGAGAGTATAATTTATCAGGGTTTAAGAAACTGCAGTCAAAACCAAAAACTGTCGAACAAAATACGAAAATTAACTACTTTGACGTTAGGTTTTTAAACGCTGTAATTTATGATCTTAAATTAGCTGATTCCTAAAAGATTCAATTATGATAAAAAAAAATGCTACCTTTGTTTAAATTATACAAATTTTCATATTATTCGAATGTGTATTCTAATTCAAATTACAATCCTCAAAATAGTATAAAAGCTTTTGAGGATTGTAATTTGAATTAGAATACACATTCGAATAATATGAAAATTTGTATAATAAAAATGTTACTCAAGAGGAGAAATAAATTCCCGGATTCTATTTATTTAAATTATCTTCTATATATTAATCGGCAAAGGCAAAACAGTTAAGAACACTTTCCTACTCTGATGTTTACCGATTTGAACAAAATATGCACCATTTGAAAGGTATTTATTCACAGAAGTGCACAATATATATTTTTTTTAATCTGTTACTCACAAAATGCAGAACACATAAATAATTTATTTTTTTTATATTATCAAATAATAAAAAAATACGGTGGAATATTTCGACTATATAAATCTTATGTATAAATCGGCAGAGGTAAAACAGTTAAGAACATTAATACGGAAATTAAATCTAACGTATAACAAACTTTTCCGTGCTTCATGTGATAAATTTTAAATTTTCTATAATAGTGAACTTAGAAACATAATATTATAGGTGCAGGTAGCTGAGTGAATAAGAACCTATAAGATAAAAAATGTTGGTACTTTTTGTTTTCATCTGGTACTCAGTGGGACTTATGCAAAAATTAATTTTAAAAATTTTTATTTTTAACAGTTTTCCTCCATTTCCTCTATATTTGAAACCACCCACTTAAAAACTATCAAAAGCTTCTAAATCAGCAACTTCATCATCCAGCATAAAATTAAATTAAACTTTAAAAAAAAACATTAAATAATTATTCTTTTTACTAATTGTAGTTGCAATTAAACGCTAAAAAATAATAATATTAAAAAATTTAATTATTAATGCAAATTAATTTTTATGAAATTTTACAGTAAATAAAATTCACAATTAAATAAATCATTTTCTTACTAACGTTTTAACATAAACATGACATTTAAGCGCACCTCAACAACATTTTTAATCACAAAAAAAACACAGAAACTCATATATAAATCAGCCACTCAACAACACTGCTATCAACTCTTAAATGGCCCTTAATAAAAAAATATAAAAATTTTTTAATTTAAAAAAAAAATGTTTAAGAAATCCCAAAATAAAATTTTTATCTAATTATCAAGTTTTTTTACAAGCTTTAATTTTGTTTCAGTTTTTTATTACTACTTTGTTTATTAGATGTTTCTGAAAAAGGAAGAGCTTTATGAGGAAAATGAAGAAAAATTGTGCAAAAGAAAAAAATGTATACAAAAACATATCGGAAAAAAAATTTTTGAAATAAGAGAACAAATCGCTATAAAAAAAGGAGAAACAGAATTAATTTATTTCGATAACCCGATGTGCAAGAAATCTTATATTAAGCCTGGCCAACTGTTTATTTGGTGAAACCTTCGAATTATTGCAAGATGCTTTAATTAAGCCAGAAAATTACAGGCGACCAGTACCGCACGTAGTTGTTTTCAAGCGAGAATTGGACGTAAAAATCGGCTGGTCATACATCCGTAATATTCTATTACTACAACGTTCGGCAAGATGTTTAAAGACCAATTAAAAACTATTAAGAAAATAGTTTTATCTCCGCCGTATTATAGTTCAAGCTTTGCCTTGGCCCAAAGACCTTTTGCTTAGACCGATGCAGAACGCTTTCACGGTCATATACATATAATTAACTTCAGGGCAGGCAATCCCAAAGTGGCTTATTTTCTTGATTTAACTCGTTTGTTGCAAAAAAAAATAGTCCACATTTGAAAAATTTAAAATTTACCAATGTTTTCTACAAAAAAAAAAAAATTTTAAATGCTTAGAAATTATTTGATCTGAAAGAAAAACTAAAAAACGTTTTAACAGTTTTATATTATTTTTATAGTGTTATAAATATGGAAATTATAAACCGATCTAAAATAAAGTCCAGTATAAGCCTCCTCTTTTTAGGAATCATCTTTTAAAATATTTTTTTCCTAACACAAAAATTTTATTTCTTACTACTAATACCACCACCTAACTCATTTACTACAACAACTCTTTCTTTTCTACCACTACAACTACTCTTTTTACTACTACCACTACTGCCAAATCACTTTAAACTACAACAACAATATATCTTTCCAATAAACCTGGGTAAGCTTAAATGTGTTTTTTTGTAATTGAATTATTGCCAAGTGTATTATTATTGTATTGTGTTAAATGTGTATTTAAATTTAACCGAAATATAAAACTACCTAAATATTAAATATATTTAATGTTTATAAAATCATTATGTAAATATGTGTGTGTGTATGTGTGTTGGCTTTAATGTTTCACTTGACGCACACAATAAAACTCGAACAAAATTTTGGAACATTTTACAATATTTTTAGGGTAAAAAAAACAAAAACACAAACTTAAAATCATGAAATTTATTTTAATTGTTAAATGATAAAAAAAACAATAAACATTCACATGTTTAACATGTCTACACTAACAACCTCTCTTCTAATATCGTATCAGTGATTTCCCAGCAAAGTTTACTCTAAAGATTTAAAAAGTGTTGATAACACGAAAAAAAATAACCATATGCGGACAAAAAATAGCCATAAAGGACCACAAAAAAAAGACCCGTGTTTCCCAGTTTTGCCCGAAGTCATGCAACTTTTTTTATGGGCCCCCAAAGATTTGGGGCCTCGGTGTCATTTTTGCAAAAAAGTGACCATTTTCTCAGGCTCATATCTTGCAAACCGTTTGGAATTTTGATTAACAGTCTGAATCAAAGTTGTAACTCTTGCCATAAAGAACATAGAACATATAAAATCAATAAAACTAAATCTTTAAGATCAAAATCGCAAAAAACTTAAAAAAATCGATTTTTTTGTTTACCTTATTCCCCTGTTCGGGTCCATAGGTACCAAACCCTTAAAAATTCAAGGAAACTATCAACTACAAAAATTTACTTAACACCTCAATAAGCAACTTTTTAGAACATATGAACTTCCTATGAATGATTCCTTAAACCGTTTAGTTAACGCTTACGTAGCCATAAAAGTGAAAAATTTCCCGAAAATTTTACTGTGTGTAATTTTTGTAGTCATGGATAAAACCATATAAGGACAAAAAACTAACCATAAAGGACCAAAAGGACTACCAAAATGTACCTAAGATCATTTGAAAATTTTAGCATTCATGAGAATTTCTCAATAGTATTCGACGAAATATTTGACATGAATTTTAAGAGCTCTTAGCAAGCACAGAATAATAATAGTTAAAAATAATTTGGAAATGTTTGAAAATCAAAAAAAAAACTGTTCCATTTGCACGTTAATAAAACACAGTTTCGATATGGTAACCTGAAAAAAAAACTACATATTTTTCTATATTTCTAAGCACCCTAAAAATCACAAAACCTTGATATTTATCTAACAACGATTAAAAATTAAGCCTGTTCTCAAACGTTAGAAATTTTTTTAAAAATCACTTAAGATTAATGGAAAAAGACTAGTTTTTCTTAATTCTTTAATAATATTTAAATAAAGGTTTAATATAATTTTACAGTAAAAAAAAAATAAAAGTATTTTCAACAAAAAATTAAAAGCATTCAAAAGAATAGTTCCAAATCATATTAGAAAAATACAATTTTCAAGAATCTTTTAATTTATTTCCTAAAAAAATGTATTTCAATAACATTTGCTGGGTTTTTAATATACACTTGTACTAACTATCAAATATACAACTAATTGAGGATACTGCCATCACCAAACGTTGGAAAAGGGATTTGAGATTTATTTTGGCCTTAAAAAGGAAATCTATCTTTTAAGTTCTTTTTAATATTCAAAGAAAACAGGCAAAAATCAACGTAAATTTTCAAACCTTTTATTTGTGTTTCCTGGGTTTGTGTTTTCTTTTTTCAACATAAAAATGTATTAAAAAGTGCGTTCGTGTGTGTTATGTGTGGTTATATGTTGCTGTTAATTTGGTACGTGATTAACATTTTTATTACATAGTTACACATATACAACGCAAGTGTATGTGTTTGGAATTTTTGAACATGAGTAAATTCATGTCATTGCTATAAAAATTATTTAAATTAGAAATATTTAACATTCAAAATTGTAAAATTGTGAGGAATAATCTGATATACAAAAACACTTCGTCATAAGCAACACGAAATTTTGCTACTAAAATTAAAAATGATTTAAAATCAAGTGTGTTTTTTTCATATATGTGTTTGCTGGGTTACCAAATACTTCTACTACTACAAGCATACGTACATACACACACATGTATAAATACATACATAAATGTTAAAAGCCACAATATTAATATGAAATTTTGCTGATTTGAATTTTAGTTGTTTTAAAACTCATGTAACAGTCGGTAGCTTTTTTGCAAATCCTCCCGCCCCCATCCACAGAAAAAAAAAGATAATGGTAAGAGTAAATTTATTTTTTATAGTTTTAATCAAATTTATATAAGCTTTTATTACATTTACGTTTAAGTATAAGGAAATTTTAATAATGCTTAATGGTTTTAAATAAATGTTAGATATATTCAATTTCTTCGTATTAGAAAAAACTTTTACCATATATTATGTAAAATAATATTAGGAGCTCAGAAATCAACGTGATTTTGAGTTAATAAAATAATTTTTCTTAATTGAATTTTTGTTTCAGGATAATAAGCAATTTGGATTCAATAAAGAATTGCATTACACAGAAAAAAATATTTTTCGAATTCAAACAAAAAATTTGTAGTATCAAAACATTTTTTTCTGAAATCGGTCCTACAAACAAATTCGCATATTCAAACAATGTATTTGCATTTTGTTTACTAAAAAAAAACACTGATTTTTTCAAACAAATAATTTACAGAATCAAACAAAAAGTTTGCTGAAATTCATATAAATTTCAAACAAATAATTTTGCTGAATCAAACAAAAATTTTTTGCACAAGCAATGACGCGCACCCAAGCTATCACTGAAGGAGATGATGAAGGCAGAAGCAGAGCGGCGGCTGGCTTTAAGACACATGTTTTGTTGTAATAATTTTTGAACGAAGTCTTGTTTATACACACAATGTTTTTCTTCATCACTCACTGTTGCTGTATCCTTTCCTTAGCTAAAGAAGAAGAAATGTAACAAACAACGGCAGCAGACCGACTCGATATGTTTTCCGTCATCATTTTATTTTTGTATTTGATGTAGGTATTTAAGAAAACAGTTTTCAAAAATTGAATACGGGATTTTGTTTTTCATTCTTTTTTTCCAACTTTGAAACCAACCAAAAATTTATTTTGTTTCTTATAATGTTGTTGTTGTTTCTGTTGCTTAAAAAAGAATGAAACCTTTTTTTTACCTGCTATTTTTTTTTGTTTTTTTACTAATAACCTCGTCGCCCTATTTTATCATCTTTCTTCTTGTTGTACTTTTTTAAAGCGTCCAAAAATAAACTGTATGTGTTTTTTGTTGTTGGTCTTATATTTCACATAAAGAAGTGTTGCTTACGATCAAATAAAAAATGCAAAAAACGACAACATTAAGGAGCGTTAAATATTTCATACAAAATTATGAAAAATTGAAACCAATAGCGCTTATATACTATTGAAAAGTTGTCAACATTTTTATTGGTTAAATAAAAATCAAACAAAAATATTAATTGAATCAGTAAAAAAATTTGTAGAAATTAAAAAAAATTTCAAACAATCGTTTGTTTGAAAATAATTCGGCAATAATTTTTTCTGTGTAGTTGTTCAACTCTATTGAGAACAACAACACATTTAGAACATCATTTTAAGATTTAATACAATTATGTATTTGCAAACGGATTAACTATAAATTATAACCAAAGTAATTTTTGGGAATAAAAAACATTTTTTTAATTAATAAGATTTTGTTCGTCGTTCTTAATTCCCAAAAATTACTTTGATAATAAACTGCAAGTGCACGGCTTAAAAAAACTTAACTGGCAACTTGCTTTATTTTTTTAATTTTTTAACCAGTGTTGCCAAAACTTGGAGACCAAAAATGGCTAATTTACGAGAAAAAATGGCTAAAAAATGGCTAAAAATGGGCTAAAAAATGGCTAAAAGTTTTTTTTAAATAAAAACACTTTCACATTCAATAACAAAACAGAAAAATTCATTTAAAGTTGTTTACGATGAAATTGTAAGTTAAGATCAATTTCTTAAATAAGAATAAACGTTATTTAATATTTTGAAAGATATTTAAAAAATTAAATCATCGATACATTTTATGTCGTTATCGTTCATCTCATAAAAATCACTCGTGCGTATTAGTTTTAATTAATTTGAAGATAAATCACGACAACATTTACCCGGCCTTTTGATTCCAGATCTACAATAAAAAACAAGTAAGAAAATATAGTTGGTCAACCCCGACTGATGATACCCTACACCTCATTAGTACCTGTGTACCAAATTTTATTAAAATATCTGCAAATTTGCGATCTGTACTTTACGCACCAGGTTTACATGGACAGCCAGCCAGCCGGACAAACATCGTTTATTCGACTCAGAAAGTGGTTCTGAGTCAATCGGTATACGAAAAGGTGGGCTTAGGACCAATATTTTAAGGTGTTTCAAACATCAACACAAACGCATAACTAGTACCCTCTCCACTATTGTGGTGTTGGTATAAATATTTCATTGATAAAATCGAATTAACGGTTGCTAAATGTAACTTTTTTTTCAAATTACTTTCAACGATGTTTACTTGGTGAAATACCCTCTCTACTTCAGCATTAGACCATGGAAGAGAGAGCAACTTTATAGTAAATTCTGATATTAAAAAAAAAATTGTTGCCGCCTACATCTCTTTATTGAAATATTTGCAACCAGAAAGAAACACCGATGTTTGTGTTGATCCATTTTTTAAATTTAATATTGGACTACTGCTCCTTTATTTTGAAAGATGTTCCATCATCATCGTTTATAGCAATTTTCAACATTTGTAAAAGTTGTGATTTAAATTAAAGGCATTTTAATTGTTAAAAATGTTTATTTTGCTTTTATAAATTTTTATAATAAAATAAAAATTATTCTTTTAAAAGCAAAACGGCAAGAAAAATTTTATGGCTAAACAAGTTGAAAAATGGCTAAAAAAAAATGGCTAATGGCTAAACGCATTTTTTAATGGCTAAAGAGGGTGAAAAATGGCAAAATCTAGCCACTCAATGGCTAAATTGGCAACACTGCTCTTAACCTACTTGCAACTACAATTAATGTTGGGAGAATTCCAACCAATTGTAGTGGGGAATGAAGGAAAAGATGAACTCACTGTTTATTGTTTGTATTTTATATAAGCTTAAATATTTAATTTTTAATACCGCTGCAAATAAGACTTTTTAAGTGTTTGCAATTCTCATTTACTCTGCAGTTTTATGGGCTTTTCAAAAAATTTTTGGAAGAATGTTTCCTGATGATCTTGCCTGAGCAACCCGAAAAATACGCATAGAAACTAGATTATCCTCCAACAATAAATTTTAGTGTGTTTATCCAAAATAAAAATTGGGAATTAAGCACGTCAAACAATATCTTTTTAATTAAAAAAATAAATTATTAAGTTATATTTTGAAAACATTTAAATTATTAACGAAATGGTTAGTCGAAGATGTCATGCCGTTTAAGTTTTCTTTCTAACTTCTTCAGTATCATCGAACCAGAATATTTTAGTCCTTCAAAAACTAAAACTTTACAGCAAGATTTTTACAGCAACTTGTAAATTTTCAGATAAAAAAAAATTTAATTGAAACTTTTTTTTATTCTCTAATCATTTATTTTAATTAGTTTTTGCTATAATCAGACAAAGATGTTTTTATATTCTGTCACATTTGGAAAAGTGGGCGTCACATCTGCCATATAAAGACAAAAAAAATTATTGTATACCTGAAGAACGGTACAAGTAAAAGTATCAAAATTTGGAAAAAAAATCATATTGGTTATATCTGACTAAAAGTTGGCTGGGTTAGAGAAGTGAGCGTAACATCTCCCATATAAATAGAATACAAATTACTGTATAGCTAAAGAGCGGTTACACTAAAAGTATTCAAATTTAGAAAAAATCATATTGGTTATCTCTGGTAAAATGTTGGCTGGATTAGAGAAGTGGGCGTGACATCTCCCATACAAAGTAAAAAATGAAAATTGCTGTACATCTGGAGAACGCAAACAATACAAGTATCCAAATTTTTTGCAAAATTATGCTTACTAAGACAATATATATTTTTATATATCTGAAGAACAGTAGATAACAAAAAAAGTAAATAAAGTTAATACAAATAGTTTAATTGTCAACAGGGCTGTGGGGTTGGAATTGAAGAGTCAGAGTAGGGGTTTTTGTAACGGAGTTTGAGTCGTGAGTTCCTGTAGGGACTTCGAATTGTTTTTACTTTAAAACTTTTCGGCGCAGGCAATTTTCGAATATTTTTTTCAAAATAAAAAAATAATTAGAATTGTGGTTATTTTGTTGAACTATTTATGGTTTTTAATCCAAAAATTTTTTTTAATATTTTAATCAGGCTTAAGTTCATCAAATTTAATTTTCATTAAATTAGTTTTATGAAGAAAGGAATTTTACAACATGAAATTTAATTAAAATTGTTATTGATAATCATTCATTCTTGACTGACCTGAGATTCGAACCCAGGCGGCTGGTTGACATGACATGTTTCGACCGCAACCACTCGATCTCCTCAGATGGATTTGCCGTCTTACACTCGCAGCCATCGACGACTGCTGACGTCAATAGTCAAACATCAATCCTTAAACCAAATTGTAATTTAACCTTTGGTAGATCGAAATTTGCTTTTTTGAATGACTATCAATTTTAATTGATTTTACATGTTTTTCCTAACTTCTGTTTTTTCCGTACTTATGTCAAGAATTCTTCATGAAGTCCAAAGTACATTTTTTGTTTTTTCATTTTGTCTTTCTTTTTCTTGTTGACCTTTTTCAGCACAACTTGAAGGACAAATGTACACATTGAGCTCGTGCCTTAGCTTAAACAATAATTAGAATTGTGGTTATTTTGGTGAACTATTTATGGTTTTTAATCCAAAATTTTTTTTAATATTTTAGTCAGGCTTAAGTTCATCAAATTTAATTTTCATTTAATTATTTTTATGAAGAAAGGAATTTTACAACATGAAATAAAATATTTTAAGAGGGTCTGGTTTAAAAATTGTTAAGTCACAAAATAAAGACCAGTCTACTTTACATATCGATGGCTTAATATAAAAAGGCGTAACTCGATTTCTTGTTAGTTTAGAAGGGGAGAAAAGAGCTTAATCAAACCCAAACAATTTTAGATATCAAAAAAGTTTTAATGCAATTATTTATAAAAAGGTGCATTTGGCATTTATCTACCAGAATAAACAAAAAAATATTTTTTGGAAAAAATCTTTTTTATAATAAGCCATCGATATGTAGATAACAATATTAAAGCTTAATGCGGCACTTAGTATAATTTAAATATTGATTTAAAATTTTTAAGGAATCATTTTCTTGCTATATTTAACCATTTGAATGGTCTTAAATAAAAAAAAGAGTTTAAAGTCAAATTAGGACCAGTCTAATATACATTTAGTATAAAGGTTAAAGTAGGAGTCGGAGTTTTAGTTGGAGTCGGAGTCGGAGTCGAAGTCGAGGTCATACTTAAAAATGATGATGGAGTTGGAGTCAAAGTAAAAACTTTTTCTTGAAGACTCCAAAGCTCTGATTGTCAACGCACAACATCTCTTACAAAGTCAGCTGCATTATAAAAGTGGGCGTAACGCATCCCACAAAAAGACAATAAAAATTTAATGCAAATTAAAATTTCTAATTAAAAAAAGTAGCTCGGTTCGGAATACAAAACACCTGTTAAAAATTATGCTATCTTAGAGAAGTAGCCTGGCATATTCCATACTTAGACATGATTGATTTCTATATATCCTACACCCAGAGAAAAAACATGTTTAAATGTGGTCACCTCTAACAAAACTAGTTTTAAAGAAAATTTTAAATATATAAGATATATTTTAACTATTTTACTGTCACTGACAACTATATTATGGTTAAATTAGTCCCCCATCAAAAAATAACAACCATATTATGGTTGCCTTCGATCATGTTGAGTTTAATAATAACGAAAATGTGTTTAACAATAATTGTTAATTTTAACAACAAATTACTCTCCTATTTAACAATAATATGTTTAGAGGCAACCATAATATGGTTGTGGCTTCTTGATGGATGACTGATAATATGGTTGTCGATGGCAATAATATGGTTAAATAAAATATATTATGTTTAATATTTTCTTTAAAATAGTTTTGTTGGAGATGACCATATTTAAACATTTTGTTTCTCTGCGTGTAGGAACAGTAACTGTAAAAGTATCGATATTTTTAACAAATATCTTGATTATCAATAGAAAACATTAAAAGATAAGTAGGCGTGGCACCTTCCATACAAAGAAAATAAATTATTTCTGTATACCTGAAGAATTTGAAACAAATAGCTTCGTTGGATATTGATACACCATCAAAAACTATGCGTGATTTGAATTTTGGCTCTGGCACCTTCAATACAAAATCAATGTACACATACTTCCGCATAACTGGAGAACGATTACAGTAAAACTTACCGAATTTTTTTCAAAGCTTCGTTATCTTTATATGAGATCTGCATTAAAAAAAATGTTCTTATTTTATTTTAAAGGGGATAGCAAAGCGCACAAAGTTGAGCTTGTTGGTCAATACAAATTAATTGTTAACCAAAAATAAGCAATTTCTATCTTTACTTATTTACTTTTTTTAAAAAAAATTATTATTTTTAAGCCATTATGATGAAAATTATCCATATCTTTAATTTTAATATAATTCTAACAAATTCTTGAAAAGAAACTCTCAACATTTAAGCCATTGCAAAACTTATTTTAAAAGTTTTCTTTCACAAGAAACTTATGAAGTTTGCTGCAGTTTTTGCTGGAATTGAGAAAAAAAAAAGGAAATTTCGTTTTAAAAAGTTAAAAATTATTTAGCTTCTTTTTCCTATAAGCCACCAAATAAAAAGGAAATGTAGCTGAAATCTGTATAATTGTACTAAAATATCCTCAACAACCGCAAATGGTAAATGAGGGTATACTTGGTTTTCCATTACGTATGTTACATTAAAAAATTTTTATTTAAGACCACATTTAGTATGTTAAGGGTCTATTATTAAGCAAATCTTCATATTATTCGAATGTGTATTGTAAGTCAAACTATAATCCTCAAAAGCTTTTATACTTTAATAGTCTTATTCCTTTAATATTTTCCAGGAATATTTTGTATGCGTTACATTCTGCTGGTATATAATAGTTGTATACATTTTCTTTACAATTAACTTCATTGCTAGCCAAAGCATAGCTAAAGTTAGCCTCGTAACAGAAATATACAAACAAAAATTCTGATTGTGGCACATTGAGATCCTTGTGAATATTTGAGTTTTTAACATACCAAGGGGCAGGTGTGATTACCAGAGCACCAGATTGGCTTCAATATGAAGTTGTAAAGTAGAAGTTTGCAGTCGAGACTAAGGACAGAGTTTCTTCCAATAATCCAACACAAAAAAAATTAAAAATTGTCTCAAATAACCAAATTCATATAATCCAGCAACCCATTTGTTGATTTTGCACCTGTTACCAATATGATTATATATTATTAAAAATATAATATTTAGAATATTTTTTTTCAATAAATGATATTTTTAATTTTAATTAAAAAAATGATCAAAAAAATTTGGCGTTTCAAACAATGTCGCAACACATTTGATTTTGACAATTTCCAACAAAAGTTGCACAATTTTAAATTATTTTATTTTAAACGAAATAATTTTTTGTTATTAATTATTTTTTTATAATTCAAAATTTATTTTAAAACAACTAAAATGTCAATTAAATGAAAATTATATTTTTAATGTTTTTTCAGCAAAAAAAAATAATTGATTAAATTATTACATTAATTAAATTTAAATACTTTTTAAATAATTTTTTTTTGCCTCTTTATGGCTTCTCCACGTCAAACGGCGATCTAGATGTATAACGAGATATTTTACATGCAAATTTTGAGGTATTATTTGATTATTGATTGACTTAATGCGGGGCATGATTCCAGAGGAAATTCGAATGTTGATTTTCAGCAAAAATGTGTCAGATCATCAACAATTTGAAGTCAGTCTGTATCCAAAATATCCAATTTTTCGACTCTGGCATATAAATAAGGCTCAATTTGACTGGTAAATACGGGTTTTGTTTGTGGCTTATTCGCATGGACCTGCGGATTAAGAAAAACTGTGAGAAAATAGATTGTTTTTCCTGGTGAAGGGTATCTAAAAGGTCGTATATAATAATCCATTTTATTTTTTTTTTAGACATTTTAAATGAAACGCAAAGTGAAGCTTATTTTAGCGGGTTCACCTTCTTCCTTGCAAAACAAATAAGCTTAAACAATTTAAGCATATGTAACATAAATTTAATTCCAAAATTATTTTTGCTCTTTTTCCACACGCATTTTTTTTAATGTTATGAAAGAAAATTAAGTACCACGAAAAAAAAGCTGAACAAAAAAGCAACAAGCATTAAACACCCCAACTAACTGTGAGTACTTTAGCCAAATGGTATTTGTAAAAGTTTATAAGGACTAACAAAAAAACTACCATCTGCCAGCTTAATATTCAGCATATGAAGAACTATAACTAAAAAAAAAAAAAAAAAAAAAAAAAAAGAGTTTATCTCTAAATGGGTTGAAACTAAAACAGCCACTTTTTTGTTAAATCCTTTTTAACTCTGGCTGTTAGTTTTAGTTGTAATTTTTTTGTTTTATTTTCGGCTACTTTTTTTGTTTCTTTCAGTACTCAAAGGTACACTTTGTTTTTGAAACTGCCACTTGAAAGTAAAACCTCTGTGTTGGATTTGACTCTTTTTTTTAGTGTTTTACTATACTTCGTAAGTGCGGGGCTTTTTTTAATATATGGAATTAAAGAAATTATGGATATGTTTTTTATAAATGCTGGTTTTAGTATAAAGGATTATTACAGATTTGTTGTACATATTTCTATTAAAAAATAAGCTGGCAAATGTCTAACAGCTTTGCTTATTTTATCTTCATAGAATCCTTTTTTTTACCGAAAATCTTAAGAAAACATAACATTTTTTCTATGGTAAAAAGGATATATAGCGAACTTTTTTCTGGCTCCATGCAAATTAGTAATTTTAAGTGAAGATCAAAAGTACAGCATACCTCGTTCGATTCTAAAATTTCAAGTCGTTTGAGTGTCAAAATAAGCTTTTCTATCAAATTTAAGACGATTATTTAAATTTTTCGTTGAATTTTAAATATTTTTTGAAAAATTATGAAATTATGTATTAGAAACATATTTTGTTTTAGTAATTAACCAATCATAGATGAAGATGGTTGTAGGCATTTGTGCAAATGATGACCTTCTCGTATACTTATGGACTTAGAATCACTTTCAAAGTCGAATAAATCTTGTCCGTCTGTCTGTCTGTGTATTAAAATAAAGCTGAAAATAAAGATACTGGTCCAAATATTAACAATAGTTTGATAAAATTGCTTTATAAAATATGCTTATTTTGCTAAAAAGGTAAATGCTAGCAAAATGTTTGCAAATTGATCAATGTTTTTATCCAGCCCCTATACAAGTGAGCTCCTGGAATAGATGGCTTTTAAAGGGATCTTTTTAAAACATAATTTTTTGAAATAACGTAGTAAGAATCAAAGCTCCTACGTAAGACCAAATGCCGGAAATTTTTTTATCCCTTAATGTGTTTGGATTAACGTGAATACCTTTCTTGTCCAACTTAACTTAACAGGTTGCAATTTAGAGTATAGAATCTGACAGAACCATACACTCTTCCCTTGCTTTTGAGCTAGAGCTATCAAACCTCCACGGATGATAGTAAGCAGCAGTACCTAAGGAGATCCGCCAGTAGGCCAAAGTTCTCAACAGACGGTGGAAACTCAGTAATTAAAACAAAATTTTAAGGAAGTATCCTTCAACGACCTTGGCTGTAAGCTACAACCATGGTCTACTGACTCTCGTGGTACCTTTTGGGATCTCAAGAGTTCTGTCAATTTTGAACTATACCGAATTCCACCTGATTCCCCCATAGGATATAATACCAACAGATGAAATATCCTTTAAATGTTTGCCTACATACTCTCGTTTGCGGGGGAGGTTTTTGTAAAATATGGAGGACCCATACGAAACAAGCAAGGCTGTTAAAATTGAGTTCAAAGAATCTCTTTATAAAAGTTGGTAAATAAAACAAAATTATGTGTAAAACAAAATATCGGCCAAATACTGGCCATGGCTTCGGTGGCAATCCTCTAATCAACGGTCCATATTTGCAATGACTTTGTGACATAATTGAGGTTCATGTGGTTCGTTTATGTGTCGAATTATCTCATCCGTTAGCTATTGAATTGTTCTTGGCTTATTGGCGTACACTTTTTCTTTTAAATATCTCCAAAGAAATAAGTCCAACGGTGTCAAATTACATGATCGTGACGGCCAATTAACATCGCCAAGATGTGAGATAACACGGCCATTAAATTTTTCGTGCAAAAGAGCCATTGTTTCGTTGGCCTTGGAAGTGACACCATCCTGTTAGAACCACATATCGTCCAGGTGCATATCCTCAATTTCTGGCTACAAGAAGTCCGTTATCATGCACGAAATGCATTTTATTTTTAAGCCCATTTCACCTAAGATGAATTTGACAAACAGTGCAACAAAGAAATATCAAATTAGGTTGGGCAAAGTACTTGACGGTATAGTGTGACTTACATTGGGCATTATAGTTGGACCAAACTTTATATGAGATTTGTTTGGTTTTACAAATTTGCGAAATCGCCTTTTAATTTCACCTAGTGGCTATAGAAATATTTTCCGGAAAAAGGATTTCGAAAGGATATCGCCCATGCCAGATAAGCTAGGAAACAATTACTTTTTCAATGCTTTGGTAAAGGGTATTTAATATTCGGCACATTAAAAAAAGGCAGTTTAACATTCTTTGTCAAAAATGTCCATTGCTTATCCTTTTTAATACAAATATAAAGAATTACAGTTCCGCAATATAAAAGAAATTTGTCTACCAAACAAAACTTTTATCTGCAGTTTAAATTTCTATTATCTTTCTTTCTCTCTCTCTCTCACTCTCTCTTTAGTTTGGCCAGTTTTACCTGTTGTTTGTATTTAGTAAACACTTATTTTCCAAACCAAGGATATGGTTTTTTTTCTTTCATAACCTCAACTACACCTGTGTGAATTTTACTTTAAACAGCATTTGTGGCTAGTTATAATATAGTTTTTGCAAGGAAATATTTTTTATGTATACAAGTTTGTCATTTCGTTTGTAATTTCTACAATATTCATCTTGGACATATCGATACCTCAATGCGCTAAAGTCACATTGCAGAAAAGGTGAAAATGAAAAAATGCAAATAAAATGTTCAATTGCCAAACCTTAATAAACATTCATTACGGTACAGTAAGACATTCTTAGCTGTTAAACTACAGTTATCGATATGAAAAGTTCGCATGCAGATAAAAAAAAATTCCTATTACAAACTTTTGTGTATAACTTTTACTCACTTACATTCGACAATTTATGTATTATGACTGCATTGGGGTATCAATATTTACTCTGGATTATTAGGAGTAGGAAAGATTATTTACCGATGTCTGTCGATTGCTGAAACTCGTTTTTCGAAGGCCCTAGATAGGTAGGGGAAAAGATGCTATAAATTTCTATCAGAAATATTTTCAAGAATGGACAAACTATTAAAATTCAGCAAGATGATTTTGAAAATGGGATGACTTATGAGAAAAATCTACTATGCCCTCAAATTATGCCCACAATATAAAATTGTTTAAGTCCTTTAAAATGTTAAGACTTTGTTTTCACACTTTAGCACTAAATGGGCTTAATATAAATTTTGGTGGTAAAAACTGCCGATAAAATTTGATAAATGGCCTAGCTAAAAAGGGTCTATATAATAAAGGATTTGAATCTGAAGCGTGCCGCTACTTAAGTGTCATGTAAAATAGGAGAACAAAAATATTTTTGGGTGTAAAGGATATTTACAAGACAGAAAATTAATTACTTAACATGGCCCCAATTCTACTTCAAATTTTAATCAGAAACAACCTGACGAAAATCAAATAAATAAAAATTAACCTAATCGACCCATTATTTCACCTATTTAACATAATGCACGAAGTTAATTGCGAGTCACACCATAACGTCCAGTTTTTTGCCCAACTTAAGATTACATTTCTTTGCTGCAGTCTTTGACAAATTCTTCTACGGTGAGGTACCCAATTTTACGAAAATGGGTTTACAAATCAAAATGCATTTCGTCCACTTCATGATTTTTTTGGTCAGCATAATCGACCAAATCTGTCCACAATCGAGAGAATTGTGCGAAAATTTCCCTAAGCCGGGTCTGTTGGAAATGTGAAAACAGCTGTGCATGCTCGCCCAGTTATTTCTTCGTACTTCGGTCGCACTTTTTCGAATATGAGGTCGGCTAAGCAGCTAACGGGAATGGTGTTGCTATCGCGCGACGATAACGAACTTCTTGTGGCTAGAACTTGGAAGATATATGGTGCCACTTGCCGTACAGCACACATCGAACGAAAGAATGGCTCTCGCACGAGAAATTCAATGGCCGTGTTTTCTCATGTAGTGGTGATGTTAATTGGCCGACACTATCATGGCATTTGTCACCGATTGACTTCTGTCTTTGGGAATATTTAAGAGAAAAAGTGTTCTTCAATAAGCCAAGAACAATTTAAGAGCTGAAGGATGAGATAATTCGGCATAAAAATTACATTGAACCACAATTATGTTTCAGAGTCATTGAAAATATGTACCATCGCGGAACAAGACTTTTTGCCGAATATAATCTGAAAATTAGAACTAGAATATAAAAATTTTGTTCATATATTCTCTCAATACACGGCTTTTTTAGTTTTTGAGCATAATGGATCCAATTTTACATTATTTTACCCAGCCGCCATAGAAATGTCCCTCGAAATACCAAATTTTCAGAGTTTCAATATAACTCACTAACAAATTTGTATAGATACTATTAGGTGTTTCTTTAATTTAAAAAAAGCAGTTCAAAACTTTCTGAGTTATATCGAAAAGGCATTTTGGTATTTCGAAATTTGAGTAAAAAACCTAAAATTTTTAATAAAAGTTCAGTTTTAGTGGCCTTAATATGATTTACAAAACATTTTTGTTTGATTTTTGAAGAAATATTTCGAAAAGTATTTTAAAAACCTTGTTATTTTCGGAACAAGAAATCAAAAGTTTTAGAAATCAAAAGAATTCTCTTAAGGGTATTTTAGATTCGCCATAGCCGAGTATAGCACTCTAACTTGCTTTTTATTCAAAAAGAAACTAAACAAACAAAAACAACGAAACTTTGGTTTGTATCTACAAGTATTTTTATCTAACCATCTGTTTATGTTTGCTTGTGTGTGCAAGTACAATTGCACTTAAATCTGTTGTGTAAAAGATACTTTTTCATTTAATCTTTAAATCTAGATTTACAAGAGTACTAATCTTCCTTTGAGTATAACAAATACAGACAAAAACAAAAAAGAAACTTTTTATAAAAATTAGTTACATTTTTATTAAATAAAATCCGGCAATTGTACAAATTTAATTTACACTAACTTTTTGGTTAAATAATACTAAAACTTAAAAAAAAAATTTGTTTCAAATAATTGAAAAGTATTTTAAAAAGTTTTAATTATTTAATGTATTGAAGATAAGAATAGATACAATAAGAAAATACTTTCGGTATTTTCAATAGATGACGAATAATGTACACATGGTGTGTGTCTTTAATAAATATTATAGCAATTTGGAAGGCAAGTATTTGACAGTTATTCCCCCATAAAGGAAATATAAATCACACAAATTGCTTAGAAAGCAAAGTGAAGATATTAAAGAACAAGCATTGACATAATATTCAGTCGTTAATTCTAATTTTATAAGCAGCAATGTTTGGCACCAAACAGCCCGTTGTTTAAACCACTCTTAATTTAAAATTATTTTCTTTATTTTATATTTCTCATCTATTTTTAACAAATGGAAAAATTGCCACAGCACTATCCTCGTCTGCATTCATTAAAAACAATACAAAAACCAAAAATTAATATTTGTACCAAAAATTTTTGTGTGGTGTTTGCCAAGCCATTTGTGCAGTGTATTTTGCCCTTTAAGTCATTAAACGAATAGTGTAAAAACCCGATTAAAAAGGTTGAATTTTGTACCAACAAAGCACAATTTGATGAAAATTTTGCTTTACTTCTTAAATTAAAAACAAAGATTGCCGCTGAAGTACGTCGACTATGCACCGAAGCTTATCGGATGTGTTCAATAGAATTCTACATGTGACCGAAGGTTGGTGATGTCTACAAATGGTTATTTTGACACGAAAGGCAAAGACCGCCCAAGTCAGACAAAAACAAGTTTGTAGATGACGAATTGGACCCATTTCTCTATGAAAACTGTAGTCAAACTCAACAAAAACTTGTAAAATTAATGTGAGCTCAAGCTGTAATTCTAAAATGTTTATTATCAGCAGGAATCCTGCAAGAGCAAGGTATGACACGAGTTATTTTTTTAATGATTTACTTCACAAATACTATTAACGTTTGTGTTTTCCACAAATCTACCGAACCGAACACTAAGAAGCGATATTTAGTGTTTATTTTTGAACACTGCTTGGAATAGAAATTTTTCCCTAAAGTAACTTGCTTAGTAACATTTGTTCCATATAATGGTTACAGTGCTTCTTTCATATTTTTTCAAATGCTTGCCCGTTAAAAATGTTGTGTGTATTAGCTTTTTTCCAGACTGATGGGAGGTGGGTTTCAATTGCTGCTGGACATGCTGCAGCATAGCAACAGAACTTCAAACAGCATGCCATTGACCCAGTAGCGTTGATCACGTCCAGCAATAAATTTGGCTTTAAAATTAAGGCGGCTGCATAGTCCTTTTTTTTTGACCTTTAAATTTTCTTTACTTAATTAATCCTCTTCAAGTATTTTCTTTAAATAATGACAAAAAAACCCCTACTTTTAGGCGCATATCTTTTAATAAGCAGAATTTTTTTAATTACTTAATTCTTTTGAAAACTTTGCTTTCTTCTTATTAATTCCTATAAAAATTAATAATCCATTAAACTAATTACCCTTAAATATATAAGAAGAACAAAAAAACTGTGGTAAATTTAAGAAATATGTGCATTCAAAAAAACAGCTGGCGAAAACAAAAAACCAACGAATAAACCCTTTTTAAATCCTTATTTTAATTTGCATTTTTTTTTTTTACAGTTGCCCTTTTAAAGCAAGAACAAAAAAATATCTCAAGGATTAACAAAATAAAGTCATTGCCAGGCTGTATTAGAATTAATGGTTTTATAGGTTAAGACTTGATCATTAAAATCATAAAAACCAGAGCACATTTTTATTTTCTTATGAAAAGAATTTTAAATGCAGAAATTTAAAAAAAAACTTCAACCATTAAAATATTTTGCTTTTAAAATTAAAGCATACTTTATGAGATAAAAATTCAATTACAAATAAAGTATATTTTAGAGCTTGTGGTAGTAACTCAAAAAATTTGCTGCATATTTTTAGGCGTAAAGATAATAAAGTTTTGGTTTCTTTTCAATTTTTTTTTTTTTTTTATTTTCTTACTTATTTCAAAGTGAAAGTTTTTTTCATACTGTCTTTTTAACTTTTGTCTCTATTGGTGGCTTGTAAGCAATTAATCTAAAAGCTTTCTTTATTCGGGTTTTATTTTGCCTGTGCTTTGTTTCAGCAAATGTTTCATTTGTTTCCCCATCATTAAGGTTTTCCTTTCTTATTGTTTTATTATTTTCCAAAGAGAAAAGATACTGGTGGTTTGATTTTTGATATTGTGAACAATAGTCATCTGTTTTTTCTTGTAGAGTATTCATGAATAAAAGAAGACCTTTAATTTCTAAAGATATTAATCCGAAGATAGTAAAATATTAAACTGTTATTAAGCACTTTAAATTGGAGTACCGGTATTAAAGGATAAGAAATGAGGTCTAGGTCAGGTTAGAAAGTGAAAAGGCAAAAAAAATTTAAATTAAATAGGGAACGGGAAAATTTAAAAGTTTAAGGCCTGTATTAAAAAATATATTTTAAATTTTAAACACATTTTGTATAAAATTTTGACTTACTTAACTTTTGTTTAATTTAATAATAGTTATGAATACAGGAATAATTGTTTGAAACTTTAAAAATTTTATTATGATTTTTATTTGTGATAATTTTTATTTAAAAACCCTTAAGTTGAGTTTAAGCCAGCATTCGAAAATAAACACTAAATATTGCTCCTTAGTTTTCGGTTCGGTAGATTTATGAAAAACAAAAACGTAAATCATTAAAAAAAATAAAATTTCCCTGTTTGTCATCTTTCGAACACAAAAATAATACTGTTCATATCTTACTCAACAAAAAGTTGAGAACATTTAATTCAGTTCAATTAAAAAAAAACAACAAACTTCATAGTGTTCGGTTCAGCTTTTTAATTTTCGTTCGTTTCTGTTGTACTTAGCGCCCTTTTGGCTGGTAAAAAAACCAAATATTTTTTGCTGAAATTTTTTGTTTGTTTAATTCTTTATCAATGTAAAAAAAAAACCTTTATAGCACATTAAAATATAATATTTGTCTACAGTTTCACTACAATTGTTCTGTTTTTAAACGAAGAACAGAACACTATATAATGTTCGGCTCTTTCTTGAAAATAGTAACGAACGGTATTAAAGGTTGTGTTCGTCTACACAATCACAAAAAAAAAAGATATCGTTTTTGGGTGTGTGAGCCGAACGCTAAATGATGTTCTGTTTAATTTCGAACACTGCACAAAACACACACAGGCTATTTGTGCTCCGGTCGGTGCTAAAATGTTTTGTTTGTTTATTTCTTTATAAATGTAAAAAAGAAACTTTATAGAACATTATAATATAATGTTTGTCTACAGTATCACTGCAATTGTTCTGTTTTTTAACGAAGAACAGAACACTGTAAAATGTTCGGTTCTTTCTTGAAAATAGTTACGAACGGTATTAAGGGTTGTGTTCGTCTACACAATCGCTAAAAAAATAAATATCGTTCTTGGGTGTGTGAGCCGAACGCTAAATAATGTTCTGTTTATTTTCGAACACTGTACCCATATTCTGCAACTTTAGTGAGAACTTCTCGCATCGAAAATATGTGAAACCAAATATTCCATCGTTTCTGTAAAAGCGAGAAAAAAGTGTGTTGAAAACTATCAAAAGAGATTACGTCGTTACGTCATAAATGTCTTAACATTGCACTCGAAGCCGTTGTGACATTGCAAGCGTTGAGAACGCCAGTCACACATATCGCTGACGGCTAATAAATTTTACTTAAATTTAAACATTTTTAACGACGGCGGCGAAAATACAACCATCGGCAACACCCAATAATGTAAAGTGTGACTTTAATATTTGTTGCTTGCAAACGAGCTTTGAAAAAATTCGTATTATTTTATAAGAATGTTAAAAGCAAAATAATTTTACAATGAATTTTTAATTGTTTTTCAGTGTTAAAATGTGTGCACGTCCCATTTCTATTCGTTAGATTATTAGACAGCTCAAAGCGGAAACTTTCTCACAGAAATTTTGCAGACACACTTTTGCCGAGAATTGGCGAGTAATTTCCTTACGTGACAGCCAGAACTCGCCAAAAAGAAGTTACAGACACAGTTTTGTGAGGAGAACAGATGTTTGTTTCATTTTACACATTTCAATCGAAAAATTTCTCGACGCGAGAGTTACAGAACATGGGCACTAATTTTAACAAAGAAAACAACTCAAATTAAAAAAAAAATTTGCAATAAATTCTTACTGGGTTTTTGAAAATGTTGTAGCTTTCTTAATGAATTTTGAAGTTATTCAAATGAGTATCAACTTAAGTTGCAAATTTAGTAAATAATTTTTATTCAGTTTTAAATTCAAAGGATTTTGTTTTATGTACTATTTTATATTCCAATCTTAATGATATTTCTATTATTTCTTCAATTAAATAAAACACTTCCTAATTGAAAAGCAAAATTTCCAAAAGATTGATTAGTAAAAAGTTAACAGTTTCCTTAGAAGTTTAAATTAGGCAAATGTATGCCAATTGCCCTCATGTTTAACAAAATTTCTACAAAATCAAAGTCGAATATATTTTATATAGAAAGGGAATACAAAGAAAAACAATTATCATGAAAGAGATACACACACACTCTAGAGCGCTTGAGTAATTACAAATACAGAAATAAACTAAATAAATATCTTCATATATTTTGGCAAATAAACATCTAAATACATAAAAATTTTGTGAATAAGTTCACAGTAAATATGAGGGCAGGAACAATAACAATACACCAAACATATACACCTGCATACATACACATCTAGAGACAAAGATACTGTGTGTATTTGGTAGCCAGGATAACAGTTTTATGTTTAATCTATAGAGGGCAAATGTAGTAGTGTGTGTTTCACATTGAGGGATTACATAAGCCATATCTGTTTCATATGAGTGTTCTGTGTAGTAAAGCTAAGTTTAACTAAAGATTTACTAATGCTTTTCGGCTAATGGTGAATAAATTTGCTAATGAACTTTGGGGAATTAGTAAAAGGTACATGGTTTTTATTGTATTTTTCTACTTCAAACAATTTTTACACAAAATACAAACGCATTAGTATGCCATCCATGTTATTAGAACTAAGAGAAAATGTTTTTGAATTTCTTTTGGGTTAAGCTATGTTTTCTTTTGAAGCATTTCAGTCATATCCTAAAACAAACAAAAAATACATCTACGCTGCATTCCACACATGTTTTGAAATTTAAACAGAAATCAGTAGAGCGTAAAACGCAATAATGCCTGTCTTTTCTTTATTTAAATATGAGATGATTGAGGGAAATTTATTCGTTTTGTGAAAGTTAATGATTGACACATTAATACAAACATTAAAGTATTATTTAGATATTTTAAGAATTAATTTATACACAGAAAAAAATGTTTGCAAAAAATTATTCAAATAAATAATTAATTGGTGTTCATTAATTATTTAATTACTATTTTGTTTGCTGCAATTAATTTTTTTAATCAAAACCGATGTATTTTTTAGATTATGCAATTAATTGTTTAATTGACTAAATTTATGTCCCACGACTCGAAAATACAAATCCGTTAATTGATATGATCAATTCTTTTGCAGGGGCAAAATTAGTAAAATATTTAATTGTCTGAACGAATTGTTAAATTAAAGTCGATTTTCTATTTTTTCTGTGTATATTTAGGGATTTTTGTAAGGTAAAAAAGAGTAAATGATGGTTAAAAGATTTAAGAATGAAATAGAAGAGCCAATTTTGCCATTTTTGCTACCGAGCATTTCTTGTTGAAATAAGTATTTGTTCTAAGCTATACCGGCGAAACTTTTTCATGGGGATTAGGTTAAATTATGGGCCTATATGCCGGTTTTTCAATGCCAAACTAATTTATCGTCCTATCGTTTGTACCAAATCTCATCTTCCGTAGTCTTTTATTGCCTATCGTGCCTTTAACAGACGGATAAACAAATCGTCTTTAAATTTTAAATAGTCCTAGAATTTTACAAGGACCCAGAATATAAATACGTTAGAGAACCTAAAATTATTACACTGGTCAACAAATAAAAATTTATGTGTAACAAGGAATATTTTAACTAATTTTGTAAGGACAATTGGCAAGAAGAGCAAAGGTCCTTAATAAAATGCCCTTTTGTTTGTGTTAACGCCTACACTGCACCCCAACTCTTACCATTCCTGTTTATTTTGGCTTCAATCTATCTTCTCCTTACGGGTTTTAATATATGGCAATTCTAGTGATGTCGTTAGTGTGCCTTTTAAAGGCACGAGAAGTTTTGTTGGTCCGTTTTTTGCCAGAACGAATGGTTAGATATGGGGTGTGGCCAGAACACATTGCGAAGACAGCGATTCACGTATACTTGCATTTTTCTCATGTCACTATTGCCAGTTTTCCAAGTTTCGCAGCCGTACAGAAGGGGTAGATTTTATATTCGCAATTTTCGTACGCAAATATAGATGGGTAATTTCCGAATACATTCTTGTCGGCTTAAAATTTAACGAGCTTTCTTCAAGCGATTATTGTTATCCTTACCCTAGACATAATGCTTTCAGGATAGCAAAATCCCTATAGATTTAATCAAAATGGTGACAGGACACAGCCCTGTCTGACACCTATCCCAACCCCTACTGTTCCATTCAACAATTTATCCTGCAAAAGGCGTTGCGGATCTTTTGGGGGCGTTTGGGTTTGAGATGGATTATAATCAATATTATAGTATTAATATAAATATTGTTGCATGATTTTCTTCTGTGTTTGCTTAAGAACGTGTCGTTATGATCCTCAACAACAGATTTGGGGAACCTGCTCTTCATTTTTTGTTGCCCGATAGGAAAGCGAAAATATCTTTCATACTTGTTCACAAATGGGGTTAAATTCCTCTGTTGAGTAATTTAATTAATTTCACCACAAATTTAACAGAACTTATCAGGATCTTTTTGTCGTTTCTTGATTTTGGTTAAAAATCCCTTAACAAAACAAAAACAACTAACAGTAAATTTTTTTTATCAAACTAAATTTTATGTATATGATTAGAAATTAGTATGAACATACTTCTCATGTTTCAAAATTTTGTCAGCCAGTGTTATTTCGATGTGTAACAAACGGAATGATAAAATCCATCCCCATCTTTTTGGTATAATAAACTTCATAATAACTTAAGCCTACTTTTAGACATATAAATAAAACATTTATAATCTTCAAAGTAGCAAGACTTAAAGACTCATTACGGTTTACGTTTAAAATATTAAAGAATAATTATAATTCAATATAATATTGAAGGAATTCTGTAAAATGTTTAAGGAAAAAAGCAATTATAAAATTATTAAAGCATACTTTAAGCTAAAATTAATATAGAGCATGGTGTTAGGAGTCCTATTCGTTAGCATAATTGCTTCTTTTTTTCACCAAAAATAATTGAGATTATTAATTATTTATTAATATTGTAGCTGAATTTTGTTCAAAAATCATTTATGTTATTATAAAGGAATTAATGTTTCTTAATTGGAAAATTTAAAGGAAAATTAATTGAATAATTTTTATTCGTTTGGATTATTGCTTAGTTCTTAAAAGAGTTATTTATATTTTTTTAAAACGTTATTCTTAAGGATTTTTTTTGTCCTATTTGCAAAATTTTAAGAAAAATTTAACGAATAATATTTATTCGGTTTTTTATTCAATAACATTTATTTTGTTAAACATAAACGATTATTTTTGAAATGCAACTTTTGTCCTTTTAATTGCAAAATTTAAGAAAACTATAAAATATTATTTTGATTCGGTTTTTTATTCGTTGGGTTTCTTGTTACCTTTCTGCCAAAAACAAATCACCCCTTTTACGAAAGTCGACGGCATCTGAACAGTAATGGTATTTTCTGAGTCGTTATTGACAATAATCGTTAACGATTGACAGTCAGTTGATATTTTCTAAGGCGCTTTTAAGTCGATGTCGAGTAGTATTATCCTTGTTTTAGTAGACATGAAATTTTCGACGACTCAAATGAAAGTTAAAGAAATTTTAAATGAAATGTAAACATTTTTACTGAATACGATTTAAATACAAAATGCAAATTTAATAGAAGTTATGGGCACAAATTTTATTAGTAAATTTAACGAGAAAATTCGGAAAAGTTTGCTAAAATAACGAAAATTCGCGAAAATTTTTAATCCATCAATAAAGCCATAAAATTCACTAAAAGTTCCCAAAACTTTAAGGAATGGCAAAACTTTGGTTAAAATTGCAAAATTAGCGGAAAGTTGCAAAAAAATTCCTAACAGCGACATGATAGCAAAGTCTAATATTTATTAAAAATCGTTAAAGCTGTAAAGAATCAGAAAACTTATAGGAAAAATCGCTTTTATCGCGAACATGGATAAAATTTGCGAAAATTGAAAACTTGGAAACAAACCCTTAACATGATTTGAAATCGCTAAATCGGCTAAAAAAAAAACAAAATGCAGCGAAATAACAAAAAATATTTTTATGCAAAAATATCAAACAAGCAATAAAATTGATTAAAAGCCCCTTAATCTATAAGGAATGGCAAAAATTTGCTAACAGCGGCATCATAGAAAAGTCTTTTATTTATTAATAAACGTTAAAGCAATAAAGAATCAGAAAACTTATGGTAAAAATATCTCTTATCAAAAATAAAAATTCGCGAAAATATATAAAATTGGAATAAATAACGCTTACAAGTGAGTAAAGAACAAAAATAATCGGAGATGGGATTTTTTTTTAATTTTCAATAACTAGTCGACGTCGACACAACATTCTTATAAAATACCAAACGTCGAAGTGATGTAGTCGTCGACTTAATGTGACAACAACTTAAAATTAATGTCGACAACGTCGACACGACTTATATAATAGGGGTGAATGACTTGTCTGAATTAAAAAAAAATAATATAAATTGACTGACTCTTAGTCTTTATTGTAGATTTTGTGTTATTGGTGAAAATTAAAATTTTCTTAAAAAATTTTTTAACTAATTTTTAAAAATATCCTGTAAAAACATATACCTGTAATTTTTTTATTAGTTGTACCTCGATGATTCGTAATGGTCAGAATCGGGAGAATTTTCCTAGTTAAATGAATACCAACTTTGTTTTCATTTGTTAGGACTTTTCTTTGTCTTTTTAGCGTTGCTACGGATTCCGTTGTAGAAATAAACACAACAATTCACACTTCTCAAATATCTTAACTATATGTATGTACAAATGCTTTCGAATCGTGGTATTATTGGTTTTATTCACATTGTGCTTGATTGTTAATAAATAATAAAAAAAATACGCCTTTAATCCCGGATAATAAAGTAAATCATGGTTAATCGATGCAAAAACTGTTCTTTTTCTCTGATGTTGTGTTTCTACTCTTTTATAAAATTCATTATGTTAAAGAAAAAACCATGTAATTTCTAAAATTTTCTTTTACTAAAATTTGAAATTAAATGTAAATGTAAATTGCTTTTACTGAAAACTTTCTAAATTCTTTGAATTCTTTTTGTTGCGTTCCTTTAGCCCCAAACCCCCAAAACAATTTTTGAAAACAACTATTTTCGATTACAAATTTCCATGAAAGTGACTGCTAAATACCACTTGACATATAAAACTTTTTTTTCAAATTCATCCTTTTTCACAAGACTAACAAATATTTAACTATTTTTTCCATTAACAATTTTACGAAACTCCTTAAGGTATGCAACGTCATTACCATCAATTACAAAATATATTGTTTGGTATTTGTGTATGGAATGGGTGTATCGTGTGTTTTGGAGTATTAATATTTACACCACCATAGTCGAGTGAGTAATATGCGTTTAAGATGATGTGTGTTACACATAAAAATTTTGGTTATAAATCCACCTTTTTAGTTTCGTATCAACATTTCACGCGCTTGTAGGTTAAGATCTTACCAAACCTCCATTAAATCACTTTACGACGAAAAAATCTTATAAAGATGTGGATATCTTGATAATAAAAAGAACTCATTTATGAATCTAAATATCGTAACATTATTTTGATTTCGTGACCCCATGATTGATCATGGGTCCCCGTATGTTCAGACCTGATCGCCTACAAATTCTTGCTAGTTTTGCTAAGTTTTTTTTCACTCAAGCACATGTGTAAAAATGTTTTACATACATGTGGGAGTTGTTGTACAAATGCTGTTGGTAAACAAGGTTTTCTTCAACTTCAAAAACAAGTAGTCATTTTTAAAACACTATTTCAGAATCTTCCAAAAGAAAACCAAGAAATTTGTCTAAATTGATGTTTGCTTAAATGTAAATGTGTGTGTGTTTAAGAGAATGTTTTTATGTAGATTTTTAGGGAGAAAATTTTTTTAGCCATTTTTGTACTTTTTTTGGAAAAAAGAAACTCACACAAACAATACAACAACTTTAGTAAAATTATGTTTCACTGTTTATTGAAAAGAGAGAGTTATATGGTGAAAAAGATAGAGATAGATATTTAACCAGAAAACGTTCTGTATTAAAAGGAATAAAAAGAAATATTTTTAATAAGGGGACTTAAGAATTTAATCATATATGTAAATGTTTAACAACATTCAAAATTAATTTAAATTTCAAAACAGCTGAGAGTATTATAAGGAAATTCTAAACAACAAAAGTTGGTTAAGTTTCCAAACCATTCCCTGGACTACGTGATCCATTTTGATGAAATGGACTACTCCCTGGAGTGGTCCAATGTTATGCAAGCAAGGACCATGTCATTGTTAAAAACAATTTTTAGTGAAACGACATGTCTTCGTTTATAAACGAATTGTTTTCGTTTTTAAACGAAGTTAAAACTAATCCTCTGAAGTATACCATGGAGTAGTTTCAAAACTGGTCCACTAGAGTATGTATGAACATGGAGTAGTTTTAAGACTACTCCGTTGTAATGCAAAACTGGGTTATATGATCCACTCCTAGGACATCGTAATGTTAAATAGACCACCTTTTAACCAAATATTTGGAGTATTTTTAGAGTACTCCTACTCCTTTATGGACTACTCTTTACTTTTTACATGCATGTATGGACTAGTCTCGTTATCTGCAGGGTTATCAAAGAACCTTTTTTTAAAAATACATTTTGTTACCAATAACAAAAGTCTAGCTTAAGAAGAATCAAAAAATATGTTCTATACACAAATCTCCATGACTCATAAACCAAATCGAAATAAATCAAAATGCAATTAAAAAAAACGTAAGTTTTCAGTGTAAAGTTTATTAAACACTGAATAAAATTTCCAACAAATATCCAAATCAATAATTAACTGCTACAGCAACTACGTCAAGCCAATTTACAATAAAAAAAAGCCCCAAATATCTGCCACCAAAATTTCAGGGCTTGTTATTTAAATAAACAAAAATTAAAAAAATTTACAAACATTTTGCTTCTACAAAAAATGAGGCGAAATCTCAAAACAAGCAAGGAAGAAATTGGGGGTAATTTGTTCGTATGCAAATATGTTATCAATAATATTTTTTTTAATAATTTTGGCAAAACACAGTGGGTTTGAGGTGAAAAATAATATAAAACAATTAATTGTATTTTTGATTTTGAAGGCCTGTATTGTAAAAACCGAAAAAAACGAATGCAATTTAACTAGTATTTGTGTTTGATTGTAAAAAAATAATCAAAAAAATTTATGCTTATAATCCCGGATAATAAAGTAAATCACGGTTAATCGATGCACATAAATTTTAATCGATGTAATAAATTTTTTTTTTTTTTCTTTCTCGGATAATTGAACTTTTTTGCCCGTTAATTGAATCACGAATAATCGAGGTTAATCTGTATTTACATAGCTTACTTTTCTTTTATGCAATTCATTACTTTAAGGAAAAAACCAAGTAATTTCCAAAAATTTCTTTTACTAAATTTAAATTTTTTTATATTTAAATCGTTATATTTTATCAATAATTTTTCACTTAATGTATTTTGGCAAGACACAGTGGGATTAAGGTTAAAAATAATATAAAATAACCCAGCAAACACAGAAATACACTTAATGTATTGCCAAACGTATTGCCGGGATGATTTTGTATTGTGGAAGATACTTCCTTCGGGAAGAAACGTGTCTCGATGGCAATACACCTAGGCAATGCAAAAGCGATTCTGCTAGATGATAAACTAGCAATATTACCATATAACCACTTATAAGAAAATATGAAGATATCGCCAAAATATCATTAGGATGATAAAAATAAGATTTTGCATTTGGGAAACTATTAATTTACATATAGCAACAGATTTATTTTAAATTAAATTGTTTATTTTAGAATTCACAGTTACATATAATATAATTTATAAAAAAAAATTCAGAAGCAATAGAGAACAAGAAATTATTACATTGTTACAGAAACGAACAAACATTATTCTTATTTACTACATGTACGGCACTTGAGTGCAATCTTTCTTCGTTCTTCTTAAAATTTTCGTTCATTAATTTTGCAGGTATTCTTTTACGCCCTTCTTTATATATTTTTAGATGCATGTATATTAATAAATAGTTAAAAATTTTTTCTTTCTAAATTTAGAAATTTTTTTAAAAAACTATAAAAGAAAGAAAACAAGAAATTACTTTGATTATTTTCTTCGAGGTGACAATTTAGGGATATTGCTAAACTATTGCCTTACAGGATATCTTCCATTTGTTTGCAGGGAAATAATTGTATTTCTAATTTTTGGGAAATTTCAAAATTATGAATAATTGGAATTGCCAGCTTAGACACTTTGTGCTTAAACAGGATGCCACGATGCTTTTTATGTCTTTGTTGTTTCTGTGAACAGACATGACTTTCCTTGTTTCTAATAACTAGTATTATTTTCTGTTTATTCTCACCCACTGTACTAAAGCATGATAAGCATAGGTATGTGTAAACACTTGCACATACATTTTAAGCAATATGGCCACAAAAAAATAAACTGAGAGGAAACAATAGGGCGTACTTAACATGGTCAATGTAATAAAAATGATTTATAGAGAATTCTACAAATAAATTGTAATAATTGTAAATAAAAGGAACAAAAAATGTTCTACAGAGAAATATTAATCGAAACTAAAAGAAAATTTGAAACAAATTCAATTTTGTTTTATTTTATAATATTTTTGTTTTTAAAAGCAAATTTTTAAAGGCAAAGTACTTTTACCTCAACAAATACGGAAATAGACAAAATTGAAAAAATCCCAGAAATTCCCAAAAAAAAATTTAAATAAATAATTAGTATGGTGGTTATTTTTGTCGTACTGTTTATGCTTTTCAATCCAAATTTTTATATTTTTAATTAGGCGAAAGTTCATCATATTATATTTTCATTGAATTATTCTTATAAAGAAAGGAATTTTACAACATGAAATTAATATATATTTATTGATAATTTTTCATTCTCAACTGCCGCAGGGCTCGAATCCAGGCTTTCAAGGACAGGTTACCCTTACATGTTTCAATTGTAACCACTCAATATCTTCAGAGGGTTTTGTCGTTTAGCACTTATAGCCATTGACGACTGCTGGCAGTCAATAGTCAAACATAAATCTTTAAACCAAATTGTATTTACCCTTTGCTAGATCGAAATATGCTTCGAACGATTATCTATTTTAATTGATTTGCATGTTCTTCCCTACTTCTGTTTTTTCGTACTTTTTGTCAAGAATTATTCTCGAAGCCCAAAGTACATTGTTTTTATAATTTATATAATTTAATGAAAATTACATTTTATGAATTTATATAATTTATTTATTTTTTGCGTTTCTTTTGTAGGAAGTTTTGAAATTTGCACAAAAAGTTACCCAGAAATTGCTAAAAGGGAACACTGTTTTAAAAGTTGCAAATGGAAGTCTCGGAATTTCTTAAAACAAACATGCAAAACATGGAACATATTAAAAGGAGTTGTATATTTTGCGTTATAGTTATATATTAGAATAATGAAAGAATGGTTTGAATTATAATTCCCTTCTATAAGAAGCAAAAGGAAATATAAAATGAAGTCTATTCCGGTTTGTCTAATACGAATGTTCAATTTCGGTTTGGCCGATCTTAACGAAATTTGGTGGTGCGATTTCTAGTCATACAAAACGAATTTGTGAACATTTTAATCATAATTAATGCTTTAAGCTACCAATATACATATGTAAGTTTTTGTTACAGAAATATTTAAATATTTAATTTTTCTTCAAGACGGTAGTTTAAAATTAGCGTCCATAACTCCTTTTTCAGCTTAAGAGAACTAAAAACAATTGTTCGTTTTTCCTTTAAATCTTTCAAAAGTGAGCATTATTTCAAAATAAGGAACAGATAAATATGGCTGAATCTACTTATAATTACTTAACATAATTAATGGGGTCTAGGATATATATTTAAAAGTCTTTGCACGAAATAACATACTTAATATACCCTCTTCACAACTAAATAGTGGAGAAGGATATAAAATTAACTAAACGTGTTGAAAATTTTTCTGCAAAAACAAAGGAATTATTTACCCAATTTTAAAAATAAAAACAACATTACAAAATTCTTAAATGCAGGCCCGGAAATTTCTTAAAGAACTTTTTTGCAATTTTCAACAACAATAATTTTTTTAGTTTAAAACATTTAAAAAAATATCAAATAACTTTTAAACTACAAGCATTATTTAGTTTCCTTTATAAAAAAATTAAAATAAAATTACAACTTAACTTTATTAAATTTAAACAATTAAGTCTTCTTTTAAGTATCTTCTTACAAAAATAAGTATTTTCTTTTTATTTTATAAGCATATTTATCTTAATCGTAATAAGATTAAGCAAAGAAACCCTTTAAGTTAATTTAAGTAAATTCGCTTTTATATTAAAAAAAAACAAATAAGAATTAAATTAAATATATTAATATCCCCCCTTCTTTATAACTATTAAAATCAAATAAATTACATTTATAAAACTGTATTTTAAAAAAAAATTATTAAAAAACAAAAAACAAATACCAAAAACTATAAACTTTAGTGCGGATGAGGGATTCGATGGCACGTATCACACCAACATTGTGGTCAAACATAACGGCAGTTGTCTGTACGTGCCCCCTGGTATCTTCAAGAGCACATGCAAGATAGACATCACGTGGTTCCCATTCGATGACCAACACTGCGAAATGAAATTCGGTAGTTGGACTTATGATGGAAATCAGGTAAAGTGTGTGTGTGTGTGGTGTTGTGGGTGTGTAAAATTGTATAAATTTTATTTATACTGAATTTTACTACAGCAACAATAAATCTAACGAAAGAACAAAAGAAGAAGAAAAAAGAAAATAATTAAAAGCACTTACTAACCACTTACACCAACAAAAAAAACACATTAACAAAAAAAAAACAATTACATTAACATTTTTCATACTCGGAGTATAAAGAGAATTTGAAAAAGGGATCAAATAAAAGAGAAATGAAATAGAAATTGTTTCCCAAAATGTTTATATAAAATGTATTAAATTTAATTTAAAATTAAAAGGAAGTAATCCATCCAGCATAACGTTATAATCTAACAGAACAAGTTTTTATTAGAAAATAAAGCATAAAATTAGGCGCGAAATTTTTAAACAAAAATAAAACGAATTCTGTGAAACATAAGTAATTCTCTTCCACATTTATTTATCTTATGGGAAACTAAAGGCGGACCTATTACATCCCTAGAGGGAAGCAAACTGATACCAAAGTAGTCTCATGATAGGTCTTTGGTGGTAGAGACCGGTTCTAGTTCTCACACTTAATATGAATAAGACCTGTCATTTTTACATGGGCTTGTCATTGGAGGGGGTCAATTGAAACCATTTGACCAGTCACAGATCTATTTTCAATGAACGTGCTTAGTGTCAGTTACTAAAATGTAGTATTATTTCAATATCAAAATGTGTGCTACAGAACCGTTAAAGACTGTACTGTTATTAATTACTTTTTCTACCTTTTGGTTCTTCATAAACCTGTTAAGGGATTGGTTGTTCTTTCACTGGTCATGAGTCCTTTCTTTTTGTACTTTTTCTATTTTCACAAATCCCAGGACCAGTCTGTTGGATATCCCTTCAAACTTTTTTTAGTGGAATAAACTTAAAAACTTGTTTGCATCTAAACAACTCGCAGAATAAGTTAAATCTTACGATATGACAATACTGGCTAAACGTTCAATATACATTGGCCGCGATCCTGTATCGCGATATTTATTGAATGTGTGTAGTATTTATGGATGCATATTGCAGAATAGCCTTATTTTATGTGATCCATAAATCCATTAAAATGGATCCTGCTCCAAATATCACAATATAACAATGTCCTTGATTTTATTTCTCTATTGTTCTCACACCAACGTTCACCATAACTTAAATAAAACCATTTAGTCTCGCTTAATCTTTTACACAAGATTGCTGTTTATCGCTTGTTGCTTGAATTCAATGTTACCATTTTAGTATATTTTCATGATTTTTTTAAAACAATGTTAAAGAAAAGTGAAGGTGTGTTCCAATTATAAAAAAAATTAGTTCAAAATAAATATTTTTTTTTCATTTAGCAGATTTTGGTTTAATATATAAATAAATTTTTAGAATCATTAAAGACTTGTGGCAACACAATTTGAATAATTAAATTGTTTATCAAATTATGAGCCACTACAAAGCGTGTAGTATGCTTTTAGGCAATTTTCCCTTTATTTGATCTCCTTTACAAAAATGATTGAAAAACAGTTCATTTATCTGTCATTTTCACCTTTAAAATCCTTGACTTTTTAACAAAACGTCAACCTTTTTTAATCACACTTTTTATTAAATTTTCATTTTGATTTTATATTTCCACAACACTTTTGTTAATACTCTTATTTAAAAATTTCTTTTATTTTGCCTCAAACTATAGTTAAAAAAATTCTATATAAAACAAATTAATAACAATTCACTGCGTTTTTGTGAATTGCAAAACCAGATTTATTTTTCAATTAAAATTTTAAACGAATTGCAAAAAAATAAAAGAGTAAAATCAAACACAACTAGATACAAAACTTGAACACAAATGAAAACAAAATTTAGTGTGTTGTTTAGTGTAAAAGGCAAGAAAAAAATATATTTCTAATTAATATTTTTTTCTTTTTCTAACAAAACAACAATATACTAAACAATACTAAATAAACAGCACTAAACAAACAACAATAAAAAACACACAACGAAAGAGATCCTACAAATAAAATTTTTGAAAAAAATAACCAAAACAAAAAACTAGAAATCATCTGCAAAAAAAACCGAAAATCACAAAAAACAAATACAAGGTCCTGATTGGAATCATGTGAGAAATGATTTTTTTCCTAAAGCAAATAATTAAGTCCAAAAACGAAACAGAAAAAATTTGATTTCAACTATTTTGCATGATAGCAACCGAAAATTTAATAATAAAAAAACAATATGGTAAAAAAATCCACTATTAAAAATTTTGTTAACTTTGAAAGTTTTTTTAAAAAACAAAACAAATTTGCTATATTAATAAAAGTTTACAAAATTTTTAACGTTTGTAAAGACTCTTAATGAAAATTTTCCACAAAAACAAACACTTTTTACACTTTTTTTTTACACAGCAAAAGCTTATTTAAAGCTTAAATCAAAAAATCGCCTTTCCAAAAGTGCTTAATTTAAAAATGATTTTAACTTACAACGGCTTATTAAAAGCTTAAGGCATTTTGCTTAAAAATATTAATAATTCAAAAGTCTTTTAAAGAAAAACTATTAAAATGTTAAACTCCAATAATTTTAGTTCCAGCTTTTAAACTATATTTTCTGCTTCAATAAACCTTTTTTAAAAATTGTTGGCTTAAAGTTTTAAGTTTCATACTTAAAGCTTAAATAGCTTTTAAAGCTGAATAAAGTTTATTTTGAGAAAACTTATTTAACGTGATCGAACAATCCTAAGAGCTTCAAAATTTTAAATTTTTTTTTAGGGCTATAGTTATAAAAGCTTAAATAAAATAGTTTAGGACTTAAGCCTTAAATAAGCTAAAAACTAAAAAAGGTAACACAAAACTTCTGGCTAAACGAGCTTATGAAACAGGTCTAAAGCTTAAATTATTAAATTATAACAATTTTGAATGAATTTTACATCTCATTAGTCAGAGTTTAAAATTTAAAAAAAGACTAATTATAAGCTTTAGGCCAAAAAATTTTGTTAAAGCCATGAACTTATTTCGGCTTGCATTTAGCCTAAGTTAACATAGCTTATAAAACACGCTTAAGGCTTAAGCAAGCTTTAATATTAGTACCATATTAAAGTTTTAAGCTTTAAGTTTATATTAGTGATAAAGCCAAAAACAACTTTTTTAAGGCTTACGGCTAAAAAATAATATCCCTAATCTTTAAAGAAATCTTATCTAACAAGCTTAATTAAAGCTTCGAACTAAAATAGTTTATGGAAAAGACTTCTAAATTTAATAATTTTATTAAAAGAAATAATTTGTTTAACTTTAAGACGTTAACCTTTAAATTATAAGCTTAAAGATTTTAAGGATTAAAGAGGCTTAAGTCTTAAATAAGCTTAACACTTTTGTTTGTGTAACGCTTTAACATAAATAAAATATTTTAAAGCATTTTTTAAAGCTTTAAGTAAGCTTTTTTGTTAAAAACACTAAATATATTATTTTTCTTTTTTATATACACATTTTTTTTAATTTTATTTTGATTTTATTCCAATTTTTTAATTTACGAAAAAATTATAACTTAAAAAACATACTAAAAATACTTTTTTTAATCTTAAAACTAACAAAAACATATTTTCTTCAATTTCTTTGGTTTTCAAAACAACAACAAAAAAAATACAACAATTTAAAAAAAAATATCCTTAAAAATCCTGGAAAATATGTTTTTGCCTGTGTTGATATAATTTTCATAATTAAATCACTATGAAAATATCAACAACAGTTGGATTTGGTTTTGAATTCCGAAGATGGAGGGGATCTTTCCGATTTTATAACAAATGGCGAATGGTATTTAATCGGTTAGTAATTTATTACTTTCTTTTCTCTTAATTTCTAAAAAAAATAATGTTCAACTGTCTTTAACTGTTCTGTTAACCACAACTATTTTAACTCTGTTCTAACTATTACTAACTGTCTGTCTATGTTGCTTTATCAATTAAGTTTTCTATATGTTTTATATGTTAATTTAAAATAACTTTTTAGAAATATAACAAGCAATCTTTTTAATTTCTACTTAAATAAAAAAAAATAATAAAAGGATTAAAACCAAAAATATTAACATTCGGTTAATCGAAAAAAATATACCCTCCACAAAGGTAACAAAAAAGAGCCAAAAGTGCAAACTTTAATGGTCCGTTTGTTTGAAAATATTCGCAAATTTCATGTCTTAGTTTCTGCGCTTTTTTAAATGTTACATAAAAAGAAAAACATCGTAATAGAGTTTAAGAAATTTCATAGTAGCGAACATTAAAACGCGAAAAATATTTTAAAAAATACCCAACTAATCAGCATATACATACATAAATAATTTAAAACTGTTTTCAGCAGACCTTTTTTTAAAAAAAATTCCAGAAACGGACCAAATAAATAACTGGAACATGACCTGAAAGCGCAAAATAGCGCCAAATCTAATTACATTGAATTTGCAAAGAATTTAAAAGCTTTTCTCTAGTTATGACCTAAAAAAGACATCACTCAAAAGCTTTGAAGAATGACAAAAGCTTAATAAAGTAATTCATTTATAAAATAATTTGCTTAAAGCCCATTTATAGAGTATATTTTTTAATATGATACTTTATGACTTAAGAAGACGCTTTAAAAGTTTTCGCGGGTATAAAAATGCAAATAGTCTTTTTTAGAACAAAATATTATTCAATTTTATTTTCAGCTTTTAAAAAGGATTTTTATATAATTTTTCATTTTTTAAAAGGACTTTTTCAAATATACTTTTCGTAAAAAATGGACTGCCTTAAAAACGCGTTTTTTAAAAAAAACATTTCTTAAATTAATTATCAAAAAATCTTTTTTTTTAATGTTTTTTACAAAAAGGTACATTATAGTTTAAAAGTGACTTTTTTAAAGGAAATTTTTTGAAATGTTATTTTTAAAAAACTATTATTATAAAAATATTTTCTTAAAAATTGCTTTTTAAAAAAAGTAGTTTTTAATGGTACAGTTTTTAAAGGTAATTTCTTAAAACTTGACTTCTTAAAAGGAACTTTTTAAAAAACAGTACTTTTTCAAGGGTACTTTTTGAAAGGTACCTTTAAAAATGTTGTTTTTAACAGGTACTTTTTAAAAGGTACATCTTTAAAGGTATATTTTTAAATGGTAACTTTTAAAAATCTAATTTTTAAATGCAACTTTTTAATGGTAATTTTTTATAGGGTCTTTTTTGAAAAGTAATTAAGAATTAAAATATTAAAGGCGTTTTTAATGTCGTCCACAACACGCCAAAATAATAAAATGGGTAACTCTCCTCTCAATCCAAAAGCCTTTAAAATACAAGTATTTCACCTAAGTGAAGGGTATAAAAATAAACACTGAAATTAACTAATTAAATCCCTAAACTAAAAACAAATACCAGGCTAGTAACTAAATCTTTTTTTTCCCCCCAACTATTTTCTATTAACTTAGCTACTGGCCTGTTTGATGAAAAAATTTATTATTTCAATTAAATAATTATAAACTGACTTATTGGTCAATAAGTTTACTTATAATATATTATGTCATTACTCTCATTCAATTGTTTAAGAAATTTGAATAAAATTTTATTGATTATTATAATTTTTATTATATTTTGTTTTTGAATGAAGTCTTTTGAGAATTCATAAGTCAGGAAAATAAAGAATTTCATTGTATATAAATCATTCTTTTTTTATTTGATAATTATGATTTCTAAAATTAAGTAAATTTGTTGTAAAGGCCTCATTACTTTTATGCAAACAATGCGGATCAGCTATTCCGTTTTTCGTACCAGCTTATGTACATATAAATAGGTACTTTTACACAAACGTGACGTTGCGGTGTAAGACTTGATACAATAAAAATTGTACGCTATTTTTATGTATGAGCTGTATAAAAAATGTAACGTTTTTTCTGTTTGTTGATAAAGCGTAAATTCGATATCCCGACTTTTTTTATATCTGTGGTATTTTGACAAAACATCTTAAGTCAATTTTAAAAAGTTAAAAAAATGTTGTTAATCATACGAATTTTCAATAAAAAAACCTGTTTTTAAGATTTTGTATTATAAACGAAATGTTTCTGTAATTTTGGTTCATTTTATTTTTTTTATAAAAATGTTTTTTTTTAATCGATTTTCTTTAAAAAACTTTTTCGCTATCTTATCTCGACTTAAGGAGCTTCGTCAAAATGCTACAGATTTATTTTGTTACATAATGAACAAATAGTAAAAGCTAAAATTTATAAATTAAATAAATGTTGACAAATTTTCTGTTTTGTTTTTAACGCATTTCACCACGTTTACGTACTTTAAGTATCAACCAACTATTTACGTCGACCGCAACGTTTACGTTTCTGCGACATTCACGTATGAGTAACTAGGCCTTTACATTTTATTGCATGTTTTTTAAGCATAATATCAAAGTTATTATAAATGTAGCAATTGGTGAATTTGAAGTCAGTCCTCTGTTTGCACTCTTGAGTAATATTTGCACATCTTAGTTTATTTGTAATATATGATGAAAATTTTTAGATTTTTTCAAACGTTTTTAAACAGTTTTATGTGAACATTCTTATGGAGGAATGTGATTGAATGGACCAATAAAATTCATTATCATTTCCTTGTTGCATAAAGTGTTCCTGCAAAGCATTTGTTCTAGGACTAAATTACAATTTAATTTATGTAAACTTTTTCCTAATACATAATTTTATTGGATACTGCAAATAATCCAACAAAAATCATGCCTCGGAAATATTTGATTGTAATATAAGTTCGTAAGCCGAGATCCTTAAACAAAAAATTCCATTACGAAGATGGCGAAGCAAATCATTTAATTGGCTTAAGATAACGCAATTGGTGTTATTAGGAAAAGTGAAATTAATCTTATATTAAATATATTTCAGATATCAAAATCGAATTATTTTCGAGTTTAGCCCTTAAACAACATATTATAACACTGTTCCGTGTAATGTGGATGGATCTTAGAAGCTCCAAAGAATGAAACCTCCGATATTTTCTTATATTTTATTGCTTAAAGTAATAGGATATATCGCACTAGTTCCTCTATAGTTAAAACTGGAGAAGCTACATTTATATCAAGAAGAGGGATACCACAACCGGATTTTTTTTTTTTAAGAAATAATGGAGAAAATGAAGTAAGATTTCTTGCAAAAAGTGAAAATAAAACCATTTTGTGTTAACTCTTTTTAGAGGAACCAGTGAGATATAAAGGGTGGTTAAGTTCTAATGGCCGATGTTAATTTTGAATAAAACACAAATTATTTAGGAAATTATTGGTATGGTTCAATTATGTATGGAACAAAATATCGGGCACACCTCCATCCGATGGTCCAAATTTTCGATGACGGTGAGGCATAATTGAGGTTATATGCCGTTAATGTGCCGAATTGTCTCATCCTTTAGCTCTTGAATTGTTGCTGGCATATCGACGTACACCTTTTCTTTCAAATAGCCCCAAATAAAGAAGTTCAATGGTGTCACATTACATGATCTTGGCGGCCAATTGGCATCGCCACCACGTGAGATAACACGGCCATTGGATTTAATGCGCCAAACAGTCATTGTTTCGTTATCTGCGTGGCAAGTGGCACCGTCCTGTTTAAACCACATATGATCCACATCCATATCTTCGGGCCATAAAAAGTTCGCTATCATATCACGATAGCGAACTCCATTCACAGTAACTGCCTGACCGCACCAAACAGTCACTCTTTGTAGATGCATTGGTTTTCGACAATCACTCTTGGGTTATCATTTGCCCAAATGACAAGTCTGCTTATTGACGAATCTACTGATTTGAAAATGTGCCTCATCACTGAAGATGATTTTCTTCGATATGCATTTTGATTTGAGCGCCCATTTTCATTATAAGCTTGAATAACTTTAACGCGTTGCTCGATTGTGTATCTTTCCAATGGCTGAAATTGAGAAATGTCAAATGAAATGCAGAAAAAACTTGACGTTTGGTTGTGGTTCACATTCAACATCCGCCCTTAAAATTTAGCCATCCGTTATAACAAGTTGTTTAAGAGAAATTTACTTTGCAATTTATAATTAAATTTTTAGACCAACCTTGCTCCGATTTATTGCTTAATACGAAAACGAATCATTTTCGATCCACAAAAGCAAGTAGACAAGTGTAGCATTAATATATAAATTCAAGTTTTTCCCTACGCAACTACTAAAAAGAAGAAAAAATCTCTCTCCATTTACGGATATTCTTATATGTTCTGGCAACTTTGACTTAAAGAAAAAAATTTCCCAGCTCTTGCAGTATACTCTACACTTAGATTTATTGTTACCGCAACCATATTTTAATTATGGATTAAAATATGAAGTTGGATCATGACATTTCCACCGATAACATATTATGGTTGCCAAGCCAAGTACCATATTTAAAGAGGAACGTGCTTTGTGGTAAACATATCAATGATTACGCCATCCATTAAATGACAAAATAGCAACCATAATAAAGTTGTGGTGTCCATACAGAAATCCTAGTTTTAATCTTAATATGGTTGGCTCCAACAAAGTGAAATTTCTCTTCAAAAATTGTTTTAGTTTTCTTGACCATTAAGGCTGGGTTTTTGAGATCTACGTTAAACTAGGTTTAGTTAATCTGAAAAGAGACTTTTACCAGCAGCTAAGTTTTGCTTAAAATAATGTTCTGTAATGAAATGATGAAAAGAAATATCACATTTCGCCACAAAAATTTGATTTTCAGAATATGTTAAACTAAGTTTAAACTTAATCAACATCTCAAAAACCCGGCTTAAAAGACATATATTGTCTCAAGTTGTGCCATTCAAAGCGACGTTTCTTAAATAGAAGCTATGTTTAATGTTTTAACTTATTTGGGTCTAATACGCGGTGATGTCGATTCCGATTTCTTGTTGAGTAAAATTAGCTTAAATGTTCCAGCTAGACCTACACGAAACTTTCAGCTGTTAAATTTATGGTATTATCGTTCTGTTTATGCTAACAACGACTCCTTTCGTCAAATTTGCGTGAAATTGAATAGTCAAGGAAATCTTTGATCGTATCGGCTGCCCAATGAATCCAACCTAAAGAGTTTGTTTAGCAAAAGTTCTATATTCCAATATACATTTTCAGAAGTTCTCTACTCTATTGATTTACTTCAAAAAATAATTAAATTTTTAGAAAAAGTAACAATTACATAATCTTCAATAAAAAAACATTCTTATTTAATGCATGTTAAAAATTATTTTAAAAAAAATCTCCAGTTTTTATTTCACTTATTTTTGCAAATCTAATTTTCTTTACATAAATTTTATAACTTTTTGTTATAATCGTGGTTTTCATTGTAAAAGAAATATTTTATATTGTTATAAAATAAGATGCATCCGTGTTTATCTGGAATATTTATAAAAAATTATACTTAAAAAAAATATTTCATATTTTGATGTAATAAATCGTTGTTAATCAAAAATTGCTCATACGCATCCGTATTCCAACTACAAATAATTAAATTTTTGATACTACGGCGTATGAGTCATATACTTTATATTTATATATGTTACACATACGCAAAGCAAATTAAACGAAATTAAAATTCGAATCTGTATGTGTGTATGTATCACATATATGTAAGTTTTGTTATTTAATATCAAATTTGATTAAAAAAAACAATTAAACTGCAATATTAAAAAATAACGTCCCGGAATTACAACATAAAAAAGTAAAAATTTTGTATATCTAAAGTATTTTTCATTGTTCGTCTTTGCCTTTATTAAAAGGATAGGAACAATCGCAGGATTTCTTCTTAACTAAAAATAAAGATCTAGCTTAGCTATAACATGTTTTTTATACTTATAAGAAAAATACACGATTTTTATGCTAAACAAATTTTAATAAAAACATGATCGGAGGCAATAATTAAATAAAAGTCCGATTTAACCGTAATATGTCATATCAACCATAATAAATTTGATAATTACCCGTCAAAAATAGTTTTCTTAGATGTGCCCATATGAAAAAATATGTTTTCTTTGTGTGCCTATATAAGCTTAATAAAGAAAAGTATTTTCTCCGCTGAATCAAATCTTTCTAAGCTGTTTTACACAGGGCGACAAATTTCTTACCCATAAACCGGGGGCGAAATTACCATGCAACTTAAATGGGAATTTCGATCGATATAGAAAACCCAGAGTATACTTTTCTTGAGGCTTAAGGTACGCTGAATCCGAATCTAAACTCAGATTTTCGCCGTACTCAGAATTTTTCTTTTTCGAGATATCTAAGCATAAAGTTACAAAAACTTCTTTTTCACCATACTCCAGACGTTATAACTTTATTTTTTAAACTTGATATTTCGTCTGAAAGTCCTGCTAACTACCTTGAAAATAATTGCTTTGCCTTTGTAATATTCTATTACTTCTCTGCGATTTCTTGAAAAAATCCGGGTTTTTGCTATATTCATGGTTTTTTTGCTATTTTTTTTTTTGTGATATTTTTACAATTTTTACTTGATTTTTGTAATGTTTTTATAGCACAAAAAAAAACTTTAAAAGTTTTATATGAATCTTAACTTCACAGCATCCTTTTTTTTGCTTAAACCGTTAACAGTACAATTATTATCGTTACAATTTTTATTAACAAGAACTACCGCCAAAAATTGTTCAAATGTACTAAAAAATAGACCCTACCCACAATTATCGGTAACTAACGAACTTTGACTACTTCACGACAAATTTTTGTCTGGAATTTTTTCATTACCTAATTAAATTACATTTTTCGCCTTAATTAAATTCCATTAATATGAATTTTAAACGTTTAAGCCTTAAACAATATAGAGCCTGCACTTAATCCAATCAGGCTTTTAGCAATCATGATAACAATGCGATTGCTAAAAATAAATATAACCAAGATTAAGTATTAAAAGTATTAAATTGGTGGCCATTGGAAGACCAAAAAATATTTTATTGAAATGAAAAAAAGTTGTTTTTTGCTACACAAATTGTTAATCACAAAATTAAAATAAAATTAATTGCAGCACTATAATTTTTTACAATAAGACAACAAAAAATTCCTTTTACAATGACCATGTTTGTGCATATTTTTTATAAGCTTATTTTAAGCGTTTTTTAATAGCTTGAGCTTTTTTTTACTGTTTTTATGTGTGTATGGATGGATGTTGGTAAAATTCAATATTTTTTCTTTATAGCAAACTTGATGTGTATGTGTGTGTCAGTCTGTTTTTTTTTTTTTTTTTTTTTTTGTTTTTATAAGTGTGTTTACCCAAAAAAATGTTTTTTTGTAAAAGTATGTATAATTATAAAAATTTTAAACCAAAAAAATAAATATAACATATTTTTCAACTTAATTTTACTAATTAATTTTATTGTGAACAAAAACTCCTTTTCCGCTCTAAACGAAAAATAAAACCAACCTGAAACCATAAACGAACATGCATTTTATACGCCTTTAACCTCAAAACATGTGGTGTAATTGCGTTTTGGATACAGCTATGCCGGGCAAAAAGAACACCATCGTCTATGCCTGTTGTCCGGAACCATATGTGGATGTTACATTTACAATACAAATACGTAGACGAACGTTATATTATTTTTTTAACTTAATTGTACCATGTGTGCTGATATCATCGATGGCTTTATTAGGATTTACTTTGCCACCCGATTCGGGTGAAAAACTAACATTAGGTATGTATGGAATTAAATTTAGTTTTAAAAATTTTCTTTAAGTAAAATTTAAAATGAAATTTTTTTGTTTTTTTTTTATAAAAAGTTTTATTATTTTTTATTTAAGTATAAGTAAGTTAATTTAATTATAATATCTTATTGCAGCTTTAAAAAAAGACTACAGTTTTAAATACAAAAAAAAAAAAACAAAAAAATAGAAATTTCCAAGTTTTTATTAACTAACTTTTTCGCTTTATTTAGCGGTAGCGAAATGAGGAAATGCTGGATTGCGTATTTAAAATAAAATGAAATTAAAAAAAATTAAAAAAATTAAATGAAAATAAAAATTATAACCCCAAACTAAAATATAAAAAACTGCATGTTTTATGCTTTGATTTTTCTTTAATAACAAAAAACTAATTTAAATATATTTTAAAAGTCAAAAGTTAAACAAAAGAAATTGAAAACAAACTTATATCATAAAGCTGAATTGCCTTAAAAGTCTAGTTAAAAAACAATTAACTGTTACTACAAAATAATTTTTTTTTACAAAAACCCAAAAATCTTTATAAAAAAAAAAAAAAAAATTTCAGAACTTTAAAAACTGTTAAACTATTTCAAAGTTCCTTAGCTGAAATAATTAAGCTTATTTGCTTTGTAAGAAATATAGCGATTTTATTCAAAACATGAAAAATTATTTGAAATAACCGCAGAATTCCCTTAAAAGTCTTATTATTTCAACTAAGAGCATACAACATTATTATCAAATTGTTGAATAGTTTTTCAATTGTTTTACTTGCACCTAATAAAAATTTTTACAACTTAAAAAAACACAAAGTTTAATATTTCCACCCACTTGTAAATTAATTAAAAGTAAATTTCAGCTGATTTTTATAAAAACTTAAGCCACTTTTAAAACACTAAAAATTTTGTTTGAAACTTTAAAACATTGTTAAATAATACAGCTAAATATGCATAAAAGAGCTTTATTTATATTTATAAGCGTTATTTCTGTTAATACAAACGCAATTGGTTTAGCTGAATATATTTTGGAGCAGCTGAATTTAATTTTTGGCGGCCGGTTTTGTTAAAAACTATAAAAAAAATAATTTTAGTTCATTTCTGAATTAGTTTTTTAGCAGCTGAATTGTAGGAAATCAATATTCAAAAGGTGTATTGTTTTTCATTAGGAAACAGTTAATAAAAAAAGTTTTTGCTGAATTAACTATTTAGCATTAAAATATTAGTTTGAAAATCAAGAGATACATAGCTTTGAAAGAAAGTTATTTACAAGAACTTTTTTTAGTTGCAAAATGTTATAAGCTGAATAATTATTCTTTTTAACAGTAAGAAAATAAGAAATTTTTATTTTGAAACTTACACCATCTTACTAGGCTTATTTTAAGGTTGCTTAATATAAAATTTTAATTAGCTGAATGTTATTTACTATAAAATGTAAAAAACTTTCAATGCTAAATTAGATATTTGATAGCTGAATCGTTAGAGAAATTATTATTTTCAATAAAATGTTTAAAAATCTTCTATTGATAAAATTTTTTTTAGTTGAATTGTAAAATTTCAACTTTTAGTTTAATTTAAAAAGGTTTCCTTGTTAGCGCAATTCAAAATTCAGACAGAAAATTGCCTTTAAAACAGGAAATTTAAAAAATTTGTATCTAGTTATAGCCCCTAAATTACATTTTAAAAAGCTAAATAAGAGTTCAAGCAACTGAAGAGTTATCAACAAATACATAAAGGACTTTAAGAAAATTTTCATAATTTAAGAAGAATCTAAAGAATGACTTGGCTCTATCTAAGTGAATGAAAAATACCTCACAATTTTTATACAGAAAGTTTTTTTGCACACAAATTTATTTTATAGCAGAAAGTGAAAAGAGTGTGAAACGCTACTACTCTCCTTTCTTTGTCTCTCGATATTTAAAATACATTTTAAGCAAGAAAACTTGCTGAGTGTAAATTTCGCTTATAAAACTCTTTAGAATGATAATTTTTTTCAATATCTTTATGTTACAAAATGGTTTGTTTCAAACATACTTTAACTTTTAATATATATTTTAATAATAATACAAAAAAAAAACACTAATAAAAATTTTACTTCAAAATCATTAAAAAAAAAGTGCTTTTACTGAAAACTCAAACTTAAAATTTAAAACTGATTTTTAAATAAACTTGTTTTTAAAAATTAACCAAAATGAATGGATAATTTACAAGAAAAATTAATAATTTACTTTATGTTTTCTATTTTCTTTGTGTTAATTTCAAGGTTGTTGTGTTTTTTTTTATTAAAATCTTTTTTTTATAAATATTTCAGGCGTTACTATACTACTCTCACTAACAGTTTTTCTAAATCTTGTTGCTGAATCCATGCCGACAACGTCGGATGCTGTTCCTCTTATAGGTACACACAAGATCACAAATAATGAATTTAAATACATAAAAAATTTTTAATTTTCAACTTAGTTTATGATTTTTTTTTTTAACAAAATCGAAACATATTTAAAACAAATCTTTCAAAAATAAAGTAACAGAACTCAAAAAAAAAAGGAAAAACAATTTAAAAAAACTTTCAATCAAGATCTATATTATATCTTTTATCTATTATATAAATTATCTCAAATGAAAAATATACAATTTTAAAAGAACAAAAAATTATTTTAACTTGTTTTTGTATATTCCAAATCATGTTTTTTAACATAATTTTCCGAAAATTTTTTATAAATTGTTTTTCCTGTTTACTAAACAGCATTTAAATAAAATAAAACAAACATATTTTTGGTTTGTAGACTCTACATTTGTAATAAAAAAATAAATTTCAGATTTGAACACAAAATCTTGATTAGGTTTTTTTTACCAAAATAATTCAAATACCAATTATTTGGAGCTTTTATTTAATTTTCAAAAATATGGAATGACTAAAACTGTATAATTTACACAATAATGATTTTTTTTTTTTAAAAAAATGTCAGAGTTATTTTATTAAAATTTAAGAAAAAAAAATTTTAAAAATTTCCTTGTACTGTTTGTTTAAAAAACTGCGGTCGAGTCTAAAAACTGTTGAACCAAAAACCAAAATTTGTGTACAACTTTTTGCAGCGACTTTTTATATTTAATGAATCAGAAGTAAAACTAGCATTTTTTTTTGCCAATGACAAATAAAGAAGTGAAAGAATTGGCAGTTTTGACTTTGAAGCAGTTTTTTAATAAAAAAAAGACTGTAGATTTCCCCCTCTCTCTGTCTCTCTCCCTCTCTCACTCTCTCTGTCATCTTGGAGCATTGTTATGGCACAAATATCGTCTTTATCATCGCTTTCTTTGTAGTGTTCACCTGCCTAATACATTATTGGTCACGTTCAAAAGACGTGCCTGCTGCGAAACCGTTGAGTATTTGTCTATGAAACGCATAGTTAAGCAATTTCGCTCAACCCAACAGTTTCCATCTTTTTTATCAAAAAATTGTTTAGCTTCCTAAAGTCAACATATTGTGCTCCACCTCAACAGCTGATCAATTTAAAATTTTCTTTTGTCAGACTTTTATTTTTTAATTCTATACGTTTATTTGCGTCTATTTTGGCATTATATTTAGCATGCTGCTTCTAAGACGTCAGACATGGTCGGTGTAAGTTCCCTTTCACTAGGGATAGGTTAGAAGAGTTTTTCAACCACCTATCTCGTCTACTCTGAGACCGAAAAATAATAAAAGAGAGAGAAAGAGAGGAAAAATATTAGCTAAACAAATAGGAAATCAAAATTAAAATCATTGGAAAATTAAGGTTTCCATTACCCCTATCCCCTTGACGTATGAAAGCTTTCAGGCCTTAGACTAACGTAGAAATAGCTCTCTAGACATCTTTTAAGGTTTCTGTGTACCATTGAGGTACGGAACTGGCAGAAAATCTGATCAATGGTCTCGAGTCTATTCACTTCCTCGCTTATTCTGTAGAATTCCTTGATGCCCCTATGCATTTTAATAAAGTTAAATATATAACTCTTTTTTCAACAAACATCGATAGCTCTGTAATATGTTATAGGAAGTTTACATTTTAAACAAAAACAAATCATGATCCGTTTACGGTTAAACTTTTGAAACCTTTTAACTTAAAGAAATGTCACGTAGTAAATAGAAGTTTTTCACAGTTTAAAAGAAATATAATTTTTTTCACATACCAGTGTCTCTTTAATAAACTTTTAACTTATTTCTAAAAAGTTCAGAAATCTTTATTTATTTTTTGTAATTGGTATTTTAAAATTTTAATAAAGAAACTAAAAACCCAGCAAACCAAAAAATGTTTATGCTGTTGTATGTGTTTGTTTACCTCACACACTAATTACACTTACAGAAATATCAATATACGAAATGTTATTAATTTTTAAATACATATTTTTATACACTTAAAGAAAAACTATTACATGTTTCTAGATGTTTTGTTTTTTTTTATCTATTCTTCAATGTTTTCGGTTTGGTTTTGTTAAATTTTATAATTTTTATAATTTAGTTGCATATGATTTAGAAAAAAAATCAATATGTATAATGCTTTACAACAAAAAAAAAACAAAAATTAGATATTTTTTTTAATTATACTGGAAATTGATATTGAAAAACAAAATCAGTGATTGTTTGTACTCTAAATGTTCTGTTTCAAAATTATAAAATTCAAAATATAATTAATACTTTCATTTTATTTTAATTTTTACACAAAATTCATAAAACTTTTTAGTATTCTTTCATTTTAATCATAATTTTTTAAAAAATTGTTTACCAAATTCACAAATTTAGGTTTTAGAAACAATTTTAGGCATTTTTAGGATTCTTTTATAAAACCTTAAGCTTGTTTTTTAAGTTCTTTGTTTTAATTTTTATTTCTAGTTTGTACATATACATATAATTTAATTTTATTTTTAATAAACTTAGTTGTTATAAAATGCATTTTTCATAAAAAAAAAAAAATTGAAAATAATAAAAAAAATGTTTAACAAAAACTAAATAATGTAGATCTGCTTTTATATATTCAGTTTAATTAGTAGTTATAAAAGCTCAACTAAAACTTAGTAAAACTGTATGCATACTTAACTAATTAACCGAAAAAAAATCCATCCAAAAACCTTTATTTCGCTACCAAATATCATTTAAGATCAAAACGAAAATATCAAAATTTCAAATCAAAACAAATTAAAAACGAATTATACGGCAAAATAAGGAAATCATTTAAAACGTATCAAGTCAAAATCTGATCAAAACAAGAACGTATGACTTCAAATCAAAGACGTTTCAAATTCGAAAACTTCACATTTATTTAAAACAAGAAATCAAAATTTACCCTTTAATGCTAAAAAAATTCAAGTATCCATTTAATAGATAACGTCATTTGATACTTGGCTTTTTAAATCTTATTCGAAAAAAAATCAAAATTAAATTACAAGACATTTTGTTTTCAAAAACTTTACAAATTTTACCAAGGTCATTTTTGATTCAAACCAAAATTATTTTTTATTGAAATACTAAAAATTCTATATATTTCTCTAAGTGTTGTAAGCTGCGTCGGTAGGTATATTAAAAAACATATATTGTTCATTAATATTTTATAATGACATTATCATTAAATTTAAATTATTTTAATTGTTTACATTTTTCTTTCATTCAATTTTTTTCTAAACCAAAATTATTTTTAATAATGCATAATTATGTTAAGATCATAATTGGGGTAACAAGCAAAGTTTTTTCTCTCAGTGTCTATGCAGACTTGTTAACAAAAAACCAATGTGCTGCCAGATAAAAAACAAAACTATTTTTTGTCATAGTAAACGTCAAACTTCATATAAAAAAAAATGCTGACAAAAATATTAGAGTTTTTTTATAAAGCCTTTGACTTTTGGTATGATAAAAAATCGTTTGGTGGAGACCCTGTGTTAATTCATGGGCAACACTGTTTGGTGTACGCAGAATTATATTCAGCCCAATTATGAATAAAAATTCCCCGGGAGTATTCTCCCTTTTCCCATTTTCACAATAGAATTTACGTAGGAAAAATGGGAGAATGTAAAAACTCCCGGGGAATCTGTATTCATTATCGGGCAGAATATAATTCTGTGTTGTCAAAAGAAATTAAAAACATTCAAAATTTGTTTCATATATTTTGTTTAAAATAAATATATGTATTAAAATAAATATATTTTTTTAACATTTATTATTTTTTCGAATTAATTCTATGAGCTAAATTTCAGTTATGTATTTTATAAAGCTTTTTTGTAATAGTCCTATTCCTTTAATTCTTAGGAATGAAAAAAAACAATAAACCTAAAATTATGATCTCAACATTTTAACAAAACAAAAAATAGAAAACAAATAACTTTTAAATCTAAATAAACTGTAACAAATGCAACTCTGTTTTAAATAAACAAAATAAACAGAGTTGTATTTTGTGTACAAAAATTCATCAACCCTTAAACAAATACAAAAATACACTGTAAATATATGAGACACTTTAAAAAAAGTCATTAATATATATCAAATAAAAACATAAAAAATAATCATGTTAGTGCATCAACATTAAAAAATCAGACAAATTATAACAATAAAAATATAACAAATTAAAAAAACCAAAAACGAAACCAAATTTTTATTAAAAATCCAATTAAATAACCCAGCAAACATAAAGCATGAACAAAGGAAAACATCAACTAATAGAAAAAAGCACATAAAGATTAAAATCCAACAAATACATTTTCTGTTTGAAAAATCAATTAATTGAAACCAAAAACAAAATCCTATACAAATTTTAAGCACAAACACCACGGAAACTTTAATCGAAACCTTTTTTAAACTTAAAACTAAAAACTTTAAATCAAAAAACTAAAAAAAAACTTAAACAAAATTAATAAAAATTATTAAATAAAACTCAAAATCTACAAATTTAATTAAAAAAAAATCTTAAAGTCGAACCATAAAAGCACTCTTAAACATTTACTCACTTTAAAGTCTAAACGAAAAGTCGTTTTTCTTCAAACGAAAAAGCTTTTTATTTCTTAAACTTTTAACTTTTTAAACTAAATTAGAGCTATTTTAAACAAAAATTTAATCATTTTAAAATTTAAAAAAAAAATATTTATCATGAAAATTGAATATCCAATTTCAAATTTCATTTCAAAATTAAAAAAACTTCGCGCAGTAGATGGTAGAGTTGCAACTCCACATAATAGGATGCTTCATTGTCATCTATTATGTCATGATTATACATCTCAGATTCTTTGAATCATTAAGCAAAAATTTAATCACTTTTTTCCAAAAATAAAGAACATTCAAAAACAATTTAATTTTATAAAGAAACAGAACAGAAAACACTCTTTTCTCATACACGCAATTTAACACGGTTTTCTAAAACTTGCACCAAATCAACAAATTAGTTACGAATGTAATAAAAGAGAATAATTGCACTAAATAACAATTTAGGGGGGGGTGAGGGGAACTGTCAGTTTTTAAAGAAATGCTTACGCTTTTGTTCGCAATTGGACGGAATGTCCTAAACAATCAAATACTTACTTTACTATATGAAATTTTTTCCTGAATGGGGCAAAATGTTGAAACTAGTCACTTTATTAAAAAACACATATAAGAGTGCTATATTCGGCTATGCCAAATCTTATAGAAACTTCACCATTGTGCGATAAGAACAGAAAGTTATATAGATACTGTTCTTTAGATTTAAATTAATCTATGTTGTGCCAGGCTCACTTCTCATATCGCTTTCATTTTGTCGGATATTTTGTATTGATACCCAAGGAGCTTGTTCTTAGTTTGGAAACTTTGGTTCTTGCCATTCTCCATATATACAGTAATCTATAATGTCTTTGTCCATTTGAAAAAATATACGACGGTATAAGGGAGTTGACTGCACTGCGCGCAGTCTAACCCGAACCCAACCATGTTTCCTACGACAAAATTAGTTAAAGTTGGTCTCGTCTATCCAGACCACTTGTTTTTCAGCTTAATAAAGTTCAATGATCATTGATATGGTTTGCATATAAACAGCTTTTATGGAATACATTTTTCCGGAGTATTTCCACCAGTTGTGGTCGAAACTTGGTTATTTGTTCGACAATTTTTCACGAAAGCAAGGCTTCTAAGGCATGTGTAACTACTGGAGATTGCAGTAGAGCCATACAACGTTTTAACAGTCTGTTCTGGATCTGGAAGACATGCCTCTTGGTCAATAATACTGCGATTTGTAATTATTTACATTTTTTCGAACCTTATGTGTATTATGTACGTTTGTTGTATGAATATTAAAAAATATATAATATTATTAAATTTTATAAATAAAAATTTCTCAATTTCATATGGAATTTTATCAATTTCAAATTAAAATTCCTCAAATTAAATGTTGAATTTTCTCAATCTCATTTGGAATTTTCTCAATTTCAAATTAAAATTTCCCAATTTCATTTGGAATTTCTCAATTGTCTAATTGAAATTCTCAATTTCAACCAAAAAATTAAATAAGAGTTAATAACAGCTGCTATATAAAAAGAGAATTTGAACACAGAATGTTTTTGATTCCATGTTGTAAAATAACTTAACTTTATTTGGTTTTAATATCAACAAGCAGTGCATCGTTTACCAACACCGAAATGGTCGCCCGAGTGGGTATTGGTGAAGGCGAAGCTTAAGACTACTCGTTTGCATTTGGATCGAGCCTAATGGTAGTAGAGCAGTGGTGCTCAAAACACACAATCACAATTATGAGGATGTGGTAGAAGCAGCAAAACACGAAGTTAAAATTTTGTGTAATTTAAAAGAGCGCAATTTTACTCAACGATAACTGAATGGTAACTATTTTGATTCTCTTTGTTGAAATGTAAACTAAATAATAGCCGAATATTCGACATCGGCATTAAAGCGAATAATTTTATAGTAATGTGTCGCTGCTGCAAAATTGTCTGTCCTATATTTGCGAGTATGGGAATACGAGAATTGGGCGTCACTGTTTTACTAGCGCTCAATGCGAGCAAATTACCCTCTGTAACTTTCGTTTAAGTGCCTCTAAGTATTTCACAGTTATTTTTTAAAATTAAATTATAGAAAATATTTTTCTGCTAATTTTAAACCAAATTATTAGGAAACAAATTTTATATGAATTTGGTTGCATACTGTAAAGTTTCTTAAACTGTATTTACCGCTTTTAAAATATTTCACATCTAAAGAGAAAAATAAATACTTATTTCCACGGTCATTTGGGATTTATTCGTCCTTAGTCATTAACATTGTACACAGTCCTGCTTAAATTTAAACAATCAATTTCAATTTTTTATTCCCAATTTATATTATATTTTTTTTTTATTCGAAAAATCAGTCACTTCAATTTAAGACCACATTTATTGGCATACCAGTCGTATGGAATTTCGTACTTGTTTTCTTATTTCTTTTGCTGGTGTTGCTGTTACAAACATTTACCACGACATTAACTTCAGCTGCACAAATAAAAAACGTGCAAAATAACACGTCCGTATTTGGTCAAACCCTGACATTTCGTGCACATACAAGATATTTATGTACTTTGAAATATTTTCCAACCATACAACCACCCAGATGTATAAGTTTTGACCATTAAATATCGAACTGAATAAATGACAGAAATGTTGCATACGGCTTGCAACATAATGCAACGATGACTACAGCAAAAAGCTATTGTTGCAGCACTCAAAAAAGTGTTGATGGTGGTGTTGTTTGGTGAAAGTACATACAAATTGCAAAATGCAGATGACTAAATGTTTGTTCGCTCTCCCACCCACTTTGGACTGCAGAAACTATCAAACATCATCACGCACTGTTCAAAATGTACACATTTTAATAATCTGCTACTCGTACGAGTAACTAACTGCTAACGGAGTAAATTTGTATACATTTATACCATCTGATAGAGGGAGTGGAAGGAGGAGTGGTGGTATTAATGTACTCCAATAAGTACCTCATCTGTATGTGCAAGCGGATTTTTGTTAATGGTACTTCGTGGCAAACAACTTCTTATGTGTTGGAATAGTGAATGCAGAAATAGTTAGCGAATGGCTGGCTGATGAAGAAATAAGCAAATAAATTCCAATTCAGAATCATGAAAATTCATTATGTTTTTAACCGTTCAAGACCATCACAAATGAATCAGTTTTTTTAACCAAAGATTTGTAGGAGATTTTTAAATATCTTCATAAGAACTGGGATTTTTTAACGCTGAAGCCGAGGCGCAGAAAAAATGTGGAATGGTAAATTAAATACATACATTATGAAAACTTATAGTGGCAGATTTTGATTAAAGATAACGAGCAAATAGAAGCAATTTTTTCGAAAGATAGTGGCTCAATGGAAATAAACCTCAAGGAAATTAAAATATTCAAATCAAAATATATGGAAAGTTCCATGTCAAATCGACTAAGAGTGGGAGACGACCCCTCTCGATTTGAATGAAATTTGGTGCAAAGGTCCCTTTAATCCTATGTAAAGTAGTTTTCGAGATATTGAATAAATAAACTCATCATATTCGGCTAATTCGGCGTAATTGTGACATTTTGAACATGACATAACTTTTGAAAAATAGGATAAAAGGAACTTTCTCACCAAATTTCATTTAAATCGAAATGGGTCGGCTCCCACTCTTGGTGGCATTACCCATTTTTAACTAAGAAAACAAAATTTCTTAACATAAACTTTATTTAGCTCGAGTCACTTATCCCAGCGATATTCAATAGTTGTGATACTCTAGGGAATAAGGAGCATGAGGAAGCAATTCGAACTTTAACAAATTTTGATCGCAATAGATGATGTGTTAACTTGCGTATTGTCTTAATAAAACAACCGTTTCTTTTTCGCAAAATATTGCGTTTTTCTTAATTTTATCGCTTTAATGCTGCAATAAGTTTTAAAGATACGCAATAAAAGTTATCTTACACGCATCCAAAAAACAGTTGCTATCTGTGTCTTGCATGCAGTTGGAACAGCCTTCGGTCACGATTCTTTAATTCCCGTCTACTACTTTGATAGTGCCTCTGTCTACTTTCGAGGCCTTATAGGGATCTTCCTAAAGATTTTCCAACTTCTGGCTTTACATTCTTCGGGATGTAAACTGAGGTTCTGCAAAAAAATATAAAATTTACAGATGTCAAAAGATCTCTGTGATGGGGAGAAAATCCTTGATATGTAGAGATGATTAAGTTAGCGAAGCCGGTATTTCCTGACCGGTCAAAGGCCGTCTATTCATGGAAAATTAAGCTGGCGAAGCACCCGGTCTAAGACCAGCTGTAAAGGAAGGCTTTTGTTAGCGAAGCCAGTATTCGTTATACCACTAAGGAAAAAATCCTTGCGCACAGCCGAAGGGCCAATCATGCTATCTATCGTGAGATTTTTAAAATCAGAGCTGTATAATTATTCGGGAAATTAAAATTTGGATTTTTAAACTTGGGATTTGGAAATACGGGATTTTAAATTTGGGATTTTAAGTTTCGGACTTATGAACCCAACCCAAATTTTTAATATAAATTTGTTGGGTTTTTTTTTTAATTTTAACTTTTTTGGGGTTAAAACTCATTTAAAAAGGTTGAGGAGATTTTTCATCATAAATTAAGAGTCAAATATCCCTAAATTTTGTGATTATTTTAATATTTTTTTTGTGGTCATATTTCGCAGCGCCTTTTCATTATCTTTTTTATTGTTGTAGCTACTAGTAATAAACTGTACCAAAGCCTTTCTACATAGGAATTTAGCTGCAGGGCTGGATCACGTTAGTTTCGTGTGACCATTTGCCTGCGACTGCTTAACTTCACACAGTCTTACAGATTCTGAGAAAAGCCTACAAAGACGACCTGTTTACTTTCATTGCCAGATATCTAAGAACTGTTTTGGTAACGAAAAGTTTTTAATAAGCTTTCTTCTTTAATTTTTTAAAAGCTTTAGAGCAAAAAAAAACCCCGTTTGCATTCTCAAATAAAATACCAGTTTCATTTTCGAAAAAAGTCGGTTTTTATTTTAACCATAGAGGGTTATAACCTGCTATGGGCAAATGCAAAATGAAAATACAAAAAGAGCGAACGATGTGTATCTATACACAAAAAACAAAGAGCAAAAGAGCACAAAACCAACAAATGCAAACGTAAATTAACCAATACAATGCCACACATGCAAAGCCTTCAATGTAGTGGTGCCCATACCTGGTTATAACAATGGTTGCCAGACAGTTTTATTTGGCTTGATTGCCAAGCTTTTTCAATGCGTGTTAAGAATTTCATTTGTGCAGATGAACCGAAATTTAAAAAATGTTTCCATTAAATTGTTAAGGAAACGTAATAATAAATTGTTTAACTAGAGCGTGTTCTACTTTGAACTGACAAACCGGATCAGCTGGTTTGCAAGTCATTTGTTTGTGGCGGCAAATTTAATTTTGACAGAAATTCATAATTACATATTGATTTTAAATCTGACAAAGCCACTGCAAAATACAAGTCGTGTAAAAGTAGCTTAAAGCTGTATTTTAATTTTTTTTTAATATTAGTTTAGTAATGAATATACAGTCTAACCTCGGTGAACGCAACCAATAGAAAATTTGGGCTGGTACGATAACTGAGTTGTTGCTCAAACCAAGTCACAAATTTCTAGTCGTTTTTTTTTCTATTTAAAAGCTTATTTTAAACCAATCAAGAATTTTATAAAAAAAAAACTAAGGTTAGCTTTTAATAATCGTATTTATTTAATTGAAATAAAGAATAAAAATAGAAAAACAAAATATACTTATGTATATCTAATAAAAAATTAATAAAAAAAAACGTCCACATGTATGTTAATTTATACTGATGGTTGTTATCGAGTTATAATGCTCAGTGGCAGTTCGTCTTCTTCAGTCCATCAATGATTTGGTCGCAGTACTGCCTTCCAGCATTACGCAATAGTACTGGACGTTATTTTATTCGAAGCGTTTGCCAAAATACAAACAGCATTACGCAAATTTGGGCCAAAAGACTTTTCTTATACAGAAGTTTTGTAATTTTTATCACGTTTTGGTCCATAGGCTGTAGAATTGCATTGCAGTTTGCTGGAAAACACATAGCACAGCTCATTCCATCATTACTTCTCAACTCTCCCTCTTTGGGATGACAGGGTGCATTGTGCCAAAGTAACAAAGCCTTTAACGGAAGTTGTTTGGATGATCGAAAGGAGTTTACCTGAAACAACATTTTTGAACTACAGAATTAAAAAAAAACGAAAGCAATAATTTTGCCTTTGGTAAGCCATCGCTCGAAAAATTCTGAAGTCATCCAAGATTTTTTGTTGGCTTTGTAAACAATTGGCATATTGACAAATCCTTTAAATGCTCTAGGGTTTTGGGCTTTATGTGTTCCTGTTGCATTGATGCAAGCGAGAAATGTAATTCATTTTTGCTTTTCATTCTTAGAATAACGGTATATCAAAAAGACTATTGCACTAAAGCATAAGATTTTACATACACACGTTTTAGTTTTCAATTTATTTATCTAAAGCCAAACTAAAAAAAAAAAACAAAAAAAAACTGACTTGTTTTGCTTTTGCAAAGTTGCGTTGACAGAGTCACCAATGTTACGAAATTAGGTGTTGCGTTAATCGATGTGTTGCGCATATCAAGGGTTGCGTTTAGCGAGGCTACACTGCATTTTAATAAAAAAAAATGTACGTATTAACGTTTGTATTTTGAATTTTTTACTTAAAATACCCTTTACAAGTTATCCTTAACTACTGTAAAAGATTCAGAAATTTTTAAAATTTGTTTAAATTAAAACAAGTTAAAGTTGCCGATTTTTATATTCCCTGGGTGATAATATTGAAAACCCAATTGCTTTCTAGCTAATATGGTCCTATTTGGCTAATTTTCTACATAAATTCCATTTAAAAAACGTATACAAAATATCTGAGAAAAATTTAGTCTTCCAATTTCATATAGTATGGGCATTACTGTGTCCTTTGTGTACTTTGCTCCAATTGACACGGCTTTGTTAAAGAAGGTTCAAAGCGTTCACTCTTTTTATAAATAGGCTATTTGTGGAACGATTTCATTATTTTCACTGCCAGTATGTTCAAGTTTATTTCATGTTAAAGTTTAAAAATAAAGTTCCTAAATTATAACTAGTCTTTAAAAAAGTTAAGATTAATGGGTAAACATGAGCGATTGATGGGAAAAAATTAGAGGCAGTAATAATTTTTTGCTGATATCTCTGCCAATTTGGCTAAACTTCACAATAAAACTATTCCGGACTACACGCGATATAAATATGTAACAACCTGGCCCCATCATATCTGAGGTCTTTAGAAAAGCCGTTTCAACATTCAAAAAAAAAGGCATTTTTTATTTAAAAAAACTCAAGCTTTTTCTTTTGAATGTCAAACTTTTTGCCGATTTCGATCTGGCAGGTCAAGTTATAACCCGCTTAACAGATGTTACAAAAGTAAGAATACAAATTTCAAAATATTACCTGAAAGAGTTTACAATATTTTTCTCTCGCAATATCAAACCATTTTCCCCCTATAAAATATGAGTTCCCATTATTAAATTATCCTTACGACAACTCAACACTATTCTGTTTTCGTTCATCCTTTCAACAAACTTTAATTGATTTTGTTGTTAAAATCTATTAACTTTTTTTTTTGTTTGGTTTTATTATGTTTTTTGTTTAATATTTCCAACACAGTTTTCTCAGCAATTTATTTCAGAATTATTTGCGAAAAGCCCTTTTGAAAAGTTGCCAACGAGTTTTTTCTTTTTCTTTTTTTTTTTTGCTAGTGAAAATCTCTTGTGACTGTCATTACAGTTGTTAACACAATGTTGACATTGTTGCTGGTACGCAATATGTAGATTTTTTTTTAGAATTCAATTTTTTCATTTCTTTGAGTTTGTAAGTTTTTTTTGTTAGTTTTTTGTTGCAAAGGAGAATGACCAACATTTTTGTGCAGCATTACCACTACATTTTAGTTTGATCCCTTTACAATCAAAATTCATACAACCAAACAAACAAGAAATTACTTGTTAGTTTCAATTACAAAACCAAAAAAGTTTTTCTTAGTTTTTTGGTCAAAAAAAATCTCTGCTATTTTATTGGGTTTCTTTACTGGTGAGAGACAGTGACTACATTGTTGACTATATGCAGTGTTGCCAATTTGTTTTAGGCCACAGATTGGCAAACACTTACAGAGAAATATTATAGCAGTATTAGTGAGAAATTAATACATGCCAGAAGACTTATGAATATAATTTAATTTAATTATTTGATTAAAACATTCTCCCAAAGTCTGTCCCCAAAGAAATCTTAAAATCCCGAAATTGGGGACAAATATGGCAGCTCCAATTGTTTTTAGTCAATAATTGAGATTTGTAAATATTTATGAGCTTACTGGTTGTACTATTAGGAGTTGTGTGTGTTTGTGTATTTTGCCTCAATTTATAACGTTTTCACTATTGGCAGTACTTATTTAGATATAAGCTGAACACATTTAATGGAAAATATATTAAACAGTTTTAGAAACGAAGAATCAGAATAAACGGAATCTAAAACAAGTTCATACCTGGTAGAAGCCCAAACAGAAGTAGCATACTCTAGGGTTTTTGTCACGTTTCTCTACAACGAAGAATCTCGTATTAATTTTTCCCTTTCAAATACTGCAATTTACCAATCTACATGACTATTAAGCAAAAAAGAGTCCCCTTCAGTGCACAGTGGGATGGTTTCATGCATTTTTGTGCAAAAACTATAAGGAGTGGTCGTAGATCATTGAAATTTGGCACCAATCATTATAAAGCCCATTTTGCTTGCACCTTAAATTTTCAGCATTTTTGAAACCATTTTTTTAACAACGCACCTTCCATTTGCCAATATTCAAAGATGCATGCACTTCTGATTATTTTAAAATACTTTTTTTAATAAAATTCAATCGTAAGTTTCTTTAAAATTACACAAAATTAAATAATTTTATTAATTTACAAGTCGAATTAACAACTTATCTACCTAAAAAAATTTTTCAGATAAGTATACTATACTTTTTAAGCATTTTTTCAATTTGGCAATGCCATAAAAAGTTGCAAAAATGTTATGCTTTTACTCTAATAATCTTGCACTTACTTAGCCCCTGACAATTTTGCATCGTTTGTGCGAAATATTTGTCTATGTGGTTGTTGTTATTTTTTTGCACTTTTGCGTGAATACCTTTTCAAATTAAAAAACAAATTAAATTTCATCAAAATCGTCCACGCCCACCCTACCGCCCTTGCATTCCAAATAAACAATTGAAACTTGGTAACTATATTTTCTAAGACAAAAAGAGGACGCATGTCAAGTTTCATTAAAATCGGCCATGCCCACCGTCTACCGCCCATGCAATCCAAATTAATTTCTACGCATTAAAGTTTTTCTACCCAAGCAAAATTCTTTAAATTTGTTACATACAATTTCTGCAATTAAAAAACGCATACCGAGTTTTTTAGAAAATTAGGCACGAACACCGTTCGATTTATTTTTAAGCATAACATTTTTCCATTCAATGCAAAAATCTTGAAGTTAGGTAAACAAATTCTGTAAAGCAAAAAAAAATGATGCATGCCAAGTTTCATTAAAATCGGCCATGCCCAACGCCTTCCCCATGCAATCCAAATTAATTTCTACGCATTAAAGTGTGTCAACCCAAGCAAAATTCTTTAAATTTGTTACATACAATTTCTGCAATTAAAAAACGCATACCGAGTTTTTCAGAAAATTAGTCACGCCCACCGTTCGATTTATCCTGTGACTAAAAACTTTTTTATAATTCTTCTACCATTTCTTTGACGATATCGTGACATTCCAAATCCGGCTTTGATGAGTATGATGAAACCAGTAAGCGTGTCAGTGTTTGTCTAGAATCTATTGAATTTCCTAGAAAACATTAACCAATACTTTCTTGCTTCTCCGCTTCTTTACTTAGCATATCGCATGGAAGCTAATAAAAGCTCCTTTTTTTGATATTTGTGTACAATCTGTATAGAAAATCTTGCATATTCACTTATTTAATTGATTAAGGAACCGCTTTTAAATGGCTTTTTTAACACCTTGAACTTAAGTAAGATCTAAAGTAAGTTTTAAATTTTTGGCTTTTTTAAAAGTGTAATTTAATTTCTGCATCGTAGTTGACAATTTCTTTACACAGCTCTTTACATAAAAACGAAAACGAGCACTTTTTAAAAATTACATATAAATAAAAATTTTTAAAACTTTGAGAATTTAAATCGCAAATGTTGTTATGTACTCATCCTTTTGTTTAAAAAACAATTATAAAATAATCATATGGTTTTATTTTTAACCAACTCTATGCACATTTTTTGCCCCGGTAGGCTAGGCTGGTAGCGAGCTAGTCTATCAGCGCCGGGGTTGCGGGTTCGATTCCCGCCAAAGACTCTGGTTTCTTTCCTGCAGACAAGCATAAAGCTTCGAGGGATTTGCTTAGGAAAATTAAAAAAAAAAAAAAAAAAAAAATAGATTGTTTTTAAATTCAATATTCAATAAATACCTAACCTTAAAGTATGCAATACTTTTTTTGCAAAAATTTTATGACAAGTTTCAAGACTTATATCAGAAATTTAAAGTGTTCACCTGTTCCGAAAATTTCCGAGAAGATTTTTTTCTTTGATAGAATGAAGACACTCCCACCTTTAAATTTTTTTAAAAAGAACAGTTTGGGGGAAAGTGAGGCTGCATTATTTTTTTCCATTGACAATCAAAAACAAGTTAAATTTAGGGGCTTAAATATTTGGGAAAATCTTCGGCTTATGATATCCCCATAATTTTTTTTGCACCCTTGCAAGGACTTTTTTTAAATTTTTTAAAAATAAAATACAAGTTTTCTTAAAAATTATATAAGCTCATTTCATCTTTAAACATTTCTCTACATTTAATTTCTGAAATTAAATGGTCGAAAAAAGGGTTTATGACACCAAAAACCATCTTTCTAGTGTACAGAATATTGTGAAAAAAACGATTTGCACATAGAAATTATTTATCAACATCGCAAAAACAGCAAACTTTGGTGACAATAATTTGAAAATCAGACCTAAAACATCTAAAATGTGCTTGGTAATTGGATGATTGCCAGTTACGTGCATTGATAATAAAACGGGTTTTTTCCACACGAGTTGAATTCGAGAAACGTTGCTGCATGTCCAAATTCAATCTTAAACGCCATTAACGTGTTTCAACATTAACTCGTTTTAACTTTACTTTTTACTTGACGCAGGCCATCCTATAATAAGTAAAGAACTATTTTAAACTTAATTGGTGGAGGACCATTAAAAACTGAGATTGATTACTGGTGGAGTACCATTTAAAACTCAAATTATGATTATCGGTAGAGTGGACTTTAGGATTTCCATGTTTGTAAGGTCAATTTTTGCGCATTTCTCGGAGCACCTTCCTCTTTTTGTGTAATACCCTTGCATTATAACTAGGGGAAAAAACAACTTTACATGAAGAAGGAATATACATACCATTTACATTTAGACAAAACTATTTGTATGAATAAATATTGCACCCTTATCTCAAAATTTAAATAGATCGATGGACATACAATGTATTTTCCGGGAACTTTTTTATATAATAAAATTACATTTTGAAATACCTTTAAGAACTGGCAGTTTTACCTATTTTTGCAAAATAATTTAATAATAATTTGAAACAACGAAACCTTAAAAACAACATCAAAACCCATAATTCAATTAAGAAACCTAATTTGTTTAACATTATTAGCAAACAAACAAACAAAAAACATTATCAAACATTACTCGTAATCGAATCGAACATAACAGGCAACATTTCAGCCATTAACAATTAAAAATTTAACTTAATCAAGCACACACATAAAGCGTATTAATTGAAATTTCAAAGTATAACATATCAAACACTAAATTAATACATTAAAACAAAAAAAAATTCTGTAAAAAAACAATATAGGATTAAAGTCTTTACTTCCCTTTTTAAAAACTCTTTCGTAATTTTATTTTATATTTTAAATTATTTTAAACTATTTTCTCATTTTTATTAAACTTTTGTTTAGAAACCAAAATACTATATTTAATTTCAAAAAAAAAAAAATGTTAAAAATATATTTTTTTTTCTTTTTCTTAAACGACAAACAACAAAACAAACCAAAAAAATATCTTGTGTTATTTATTGTTTTTTGCAGGAGTTACAATTCTTCTATCGCTAACAGTGTTTCTCAACCTTGTAGCTGAGACATTGCCCCAAGTATCTGATGCAATCCCCTTGTTAGGTAGCGATTGCATTTAAAAATTTTCTTTAAATAAATGCATATATATATATTAAACAAAAATAAATTATATACTTACTACTATTACTCTACCACTCTTATATACTACTACTTCTACTACTACTACTACTACTACTGCTACTACTTACTACTACTTACAAATTATATATAAATATATACTTACTAAACTAAAACAACATAATGTTTATATACTATATATGTTTTATAATTTTCTTTTAATTGATTAAATTAAACTTTTTGTTCAAATCTCGATTGCCTTAATTTTTCTTGCGTTTTACGTTATTTTCTTTGTGTATTTGTATTAATTGTTGTTGTTTTTGTTAATTTACAAATACAAATAAATAAATAAATAAATTAATACAATAAACTAAAATAGAATATATACAATATTATATAAATTGTTTTTTTTCTTGTCTGTCTAATATATTTTACATATTTATATAAATATATATTTGAAAAACGTAATTTAATGAACTATTTAAATGGAAATATTTTTCCATTATATTTTCCATAACAAATAATATAATACATATACAAACAAAGTAATTGAATTATTTTAAAACTAAATGTGTTTTCTCTGTGTGTATCACTATTGTAACTTCTACTATATATTAATTTTTTTTTTAACCGTGTTACTAACTAAACTTTAAAATATTCCAAAAAAAAAAGTAACTTAAACTTTAAATAAAATCAACTTCTAAGCTAAAACTCTACTTCTGCTAATACTAAATACTGCTACTACTCTAACTCTAACTAAATACTAAATACTAAAAACTTAAACATTTTATTTTTTTTAAATTTTTTAAAAATTTTTGTTTTTAATGTTTTTAATTTTCCGCTTTAGTTTCCTTAATTCCTGCTGTTGCTTAAACATTTTTAGTTGATCTCTTCCCTTCTTTTAAAAAAGTTTGGGAAATTTAGTTAATAAAATAAATAAATATTCTTAAAACTTTTTTAAATGCTATCGTTATCAAAATTTTCTTCTATAAAATTAAGCGATTTCATTAGAGAATTGGAAACACAAATAAAGAATTTTTACCAAAGGTAATAAACCAACGATCCATGATCAGATAAGGACAAGAAAACTAATTGAATTCTTAAGCTAAGCATAAAAGTCGGAATATGAACTTAACAAAAAACTCAAACATTAACTAAAAACCTAACTAGAGCTCAAATGGAAGCAAACTGGTATTTATCTAAAATTGATCTTGGATTAAACTAGAATGGATCTAGAAATATACTAGAACTTAACAAGAACAGAACTAGTACTGAACTAGAACAGGACTAGAACTGATCTAGAACTGGACTAGAACTGAACTACAACTGAACTAGAACTGAACTACAACTGAACTAGAACTGAACTACAACTGAACTAGAACTGAACTACAACTGAACTAGAACTGATCTTAAGCTGAACTTAAACTAAACAAAATCTGAACTAGAAACTGAATTAAAAGTTTAACAAAAAACTGAAATAAAAACAAAACTGAAATGAAAACCTGACTAGAAACTGGTCTAGTACTAATTTAGAATCTGAGCTGGACCTTTTCATATACCATAATCTTCCACCGGGCAAGGTAATGGGCTTTATACGCGGCCTAAACTTGAACTGGTGAGACATATAGGCTGCACAAAAGATCCTTTGGGTCGGGGTGCACATGGCCTTCACGTGTATACTACTACTTCATATACCATATGTTGTTTGTATTTAATGCTTATGTATTGGTATTGTAATAAATTTTTAATCTAAACATAAATTTAGTTTGGAAACTAAGCTAGAAAATGACTAAGATTTAAAACTTAGAACTGCTCAAAGGGTATAAACCATTTGTAGAAGACCAATAAGATCAAAATGGGGCATAAGTCTGAAGATGACACATTGGTAATCAGGTATATCTCCTTAACAGAACTGCAAAAGATTGCAATCGATTTAATTGCAATAACATCATGTTATCAGGTATATCTCCTTAACAGAGCTGTAAAAGATTGCAATCGATTTAATTCTTGTTAAATATTGCACTCAAACATAGTAATTGCAATCAAAATTAAATCAGAATCAAAATCAAAATCTTAGTTCTCTTCAAATGAAACTTGTTTTTTTTTTAAATTATTCACAGGTGAAGTTTTTCAGCCCCAACCCTTGCACTCTGTAGCGTCGTTTTGCACCCATCTCGAGTTAAACACTCAAAAATCGCATTTTTGGGAACTTGAAGAAGTTCCACAAGCGACACCTATGTCTGAAGACGATGAATATTGTGAGGAACTTTATTGGACAACCACTTATAGAAATCCTGATGGCCGTTACGTGGTCTCTCTTCCATTTCGCCGAGAATTTCTAATGAATTGGTATCAGGAAATTCTCGTAAAAGCGCTTTTTTCCCAGTTTGTGCGAAAAAAAGCTCTATATCCGGTTCGAAGAACCGAAATGTTTTCCTTGAAATATTTTCTCGAAAATGATAAAATGAGGAAAAATACGTGGTTAATTTTTGGGTTTTAATTTATTGTAGTTTGTTTGGGTTTTTTCTTAATACGTACCGTACACTTTTGGGTTTACAGAGTAAGTTATACATAAATAATAATAACAACAACTTTAACTCAACGAAACAACAAGTAATCCACTGAACAGTAATCAGGGGCCGTTTACATTATGCGCGTAAACAGAAATAAAGCCACAATGTTCACAACAGTTGTTATTTCAAAGGAATTGATTTAAATCACATGATTTCAACAAAATTGTAATTAAAAGCATTCAATGATTTCTAAAACGAATGTTTTAAAAATGATACAATCACAAAATATTGCACTTTTGACAAGATTTAATTTTAAGATCGAAGAATGAAATCAGTTTGGTTGAAAACAATTTAATATCAATGCCGGCTCTGCTACTTTGTATGACGGACATCACTTAATAGAGAGTGAACATAAAGCCTCTTCAGAAGATACAATGTCAGTGCTGCATAAGCAACTGTAAAGTAATTAGAATCATATCAAAACACAAATATCAGACAGCGCTAGGCAACCTAGTGATGGCTTACGTTATATGCCAATGAGAAAATGGCTTGTTAAGACCATACAACCAAGCATTAGAGGATGTTATATATGTATCTTGCCAGAGGGCAATATATATTAACATCGAACTCATGAAATTTATTACCAGAAAGAGAAGAATATGATTAAGTAAATATATAACGAAACAAGCCAAAAACTGATCTATATACGGATGGGTAAAATATTGCTGACCGAACGAGAATAAGCTACTATCGTAAAAGATGAAACACGGGCAATTAAAGCCAGCTCTCAGTTGACAATAATGTTATCCAGGCTGAGATCACGGCTACCACGGAATGTGTTAAATGAATGAAGCAAATTGAAAGCAAAGTTCTGACACATATTTTTACACAAAGTCATAAAAACTCGTCAAATTTCGAACCGTAATGAGATGCAAGGAAGAGCAAAATTTTTATCGTGATTGCGTAATTTTGGAGATTGTTGACCAAAAAAACTCTAAACCTTTAAAAGTTAAAATATGAACTTTAAGAATGATCAATAGACAAACATGTTAAAAGTATGCAGTACCCTACTACCGGCAGGATAACAAAAGCCCTATAAAGAAAGCGAATTCTTAATAGAACAAAGGAGATTATAGGATTGAGTATTTCGAAGACAAGTTAATGTACTAACGGATCAGTCGGAATCAGAACATAGAGTGAAGTCCTCTCAACACTCCTCTCTGGAACACTCCTTGTACAAATGTCCTGCATTTGATCGCATAAGGATGAATAATTTTCAAGGGACAATATAACAAATCTAGAAACTCTTAAAAAACTTAATAGAGGCTACTTTGTTCTTAAGCTAGTATTGAATCTAGTTATGGGCTTATGGATAGGGGAAGCTCCCCCTTTAGAGTGCTAAATAAGCCAAATTGGCGTATAGGTATGGCTTACACATCAATCCTCTCTTTTAAGCCTAACCTTAAACTATTTAAGAACTTAAAAAAGTGAACTCGAGAATAAGCAAAACTTTGTTGTAGAAACTGAAATAGACACTGGACACAACTATTACTTTCCTACTTATTTTTTAGCTTTCTTCTTTACCAAAAGATCTCAAACTCTTTATCGATGTTTATCGTTCTTAGTCGAATTGGAATTATATCTTAATTGAATTTTAAATTTTCTAACGCAGTTTGATCGAATGAAATCGCTTAAAAATACCTTCCTTATCTCAAAACAAAACTATACAAACATTTATTTTTATTACAAAAGATACTTATGAGACAGATTTCAATACAAGTGAATTTGGGAAATAACTTGTGGCATAATATAAAAACTTACTTTACTTACTTTTTATTTTGAATTTAATTTATTGTTTACTACACATACTTTGGCTTTAATTTCAGCAAACAAAAAAAAATTATCGAAAAACTCATACCAAATTCACTTCAAAAATCGAACGCTTCATACAAATCACTCGCTTTAGAATTATAACGAAAACTAGAGCATTTTCTAAAATAAACTTTTTATATAATTTTTTTACACTTTTTTAAATACAGCCTTTCTTAACTTTCTTATTATGTAGCTTCAAACTATTTCTCCTAACTTTTTTCTGTTCCTAAAATTTAATTATAAAATTAAAACTTTTTATTTTTAGATATTATTTAAATTGTTTTTTATCTTTATGTGTATCTTTTAAAATACAGAGTACCCATTTTTTGGAATGATATTTTTTGAGAAATAATTGTGTATTTTATTTAATGAACCTGTTATTTGAAACGAATTGTATTAATTAATTGGAGAAAAGATTTTTGGATCTTGTTTTAGAATATTTTTAATTTTAAATATAATTTTAATTCGCGCGTAATCGGTTCACAAATATTACAAAATTAAAAAAAAAAAAAAATTTAAATATCATTAATTTTAATACATTTTTTATCATTACATTTTCTACAAAAAAAAATGGGTCTTTGTCATGTGTATTTGTGAATCGTTTTTTTATTTTTTTTTTTAGATAACATTTAATTTTTTTAGCTTAAATTTTATTATTAAATATAACTAAGCTTTTAATAAAAAAAAAACGTAATTTGACGGCTACTAAATAATGCAACCTTATGCTTTTACACTCGTACACTGTTGCATTTTCACGCAGTTGCATTTTTCACACAGAAACGCTTTGTTGCTTAAGGTTGCCATATTTGGTAGTTGTATATTAAATTATTGCTATTTTTTTGTAACTTTTATGTCTACCTAAATTAATATGCACTTTTAAGCTTATTATTGCAAAACACTTTGTTTTATTACAAAAGTATTCTAAATGTTTGTAGAACTAATTTATTAAACAATAAAACTTTGTTATGTTTAAAAGATTTTGTGCTTCTCTTTAGACGAATATGGTTCATTAAAGCTTTAATAACAAATAAATATATATTCCAAAGAAGGGTTCTCTAAACACAAAAACAAATTGTCATAAATTTTGTAAAGTAATTCTAGAGAACACCAAGGAAATAACTAAATAAAACCCAGAATCTGAGCAAAAACTGAACTCAGAACTAAACATGAAACTGAGCTTGAAACTTCACTAGAAATCCAATAAAAATCTCAAGAGGTTTTAAGCTGTTTGGGTCTTGAAAATTAAAAAAAAACAGAAAATTTGCAAAAGTGAAACAAATATTTGTTTGGGGCGATAAAAAAATGCCTGCCATTTTCGTTTTAAAAATTAGTTCATGTTTACCGCTGCTACGTCGTAGGTGTTTCATGCGATTGTTGTCCAATAAATTGAAACTGGTGCAAAGTCTGCTCACAACAGCTTGAACATCCTGTTCGATGGGTGGATATGATTACAATGAAATGGACGTCAGTTACAAAACACATTCCTCACACAGCACTCGTTCGTTTTTTAGTCAATTAATGGTGAAATGGTCAATACAAGGCGAATTAAGCTACAGGTGTTGTCGAAACGCCATCTGCTGCTGCCGTATTCTGTAATTCGCTTAGCTAAAGCTAAATCTAGATCGCTTAAATGCCTTAGAGAATACTAAAATTGCGGCGAATTAAATTTTTATGGCAATGCCAAATTTAGCAATGCACGTTACAGTATTGCATTCGTAGCCAAAAATCGCTAAATCAACTTTTTAGATTTTTAGCGATAGAGATTTAGCTTTAGCGAATTAGGTACAGAATACGGCCACTGATTTTGACAGTTCGAACCAATTTGTTTTTAATTGTTAGTGATAGTTGACATTTCAACAACTTATGCCTGTATTCATAAAATTTTCTTAAATTTAATAAAGTTTAAACCTTTTTTTATCCTTAATAAACGTTTGTTAAATTTAATAATCGTTTATGTAAAATTTAAGTTAATTCTGTTGTTGTTGGATTGTTTTAGTACCGACACCACCTGTAGTTAAATTCGCCTCGGGCAAACCTTACTGATCATTTTTGCCAAAAAAAAAAAAAACCAATAAATGCAAAAAATTCTAATATCTGCACACATTTATACATTTTAATACCTGCTGCGATTGTTACGACAAAAATTGTTTGCTTAATTGTAAAGGGCCAATTACACTGGTCAAATGCTTGTCCGAATTCACTCGTGCACGTGTGCTGAACGTAATATTCGCCGTCATATATAAATTTTTTTGATTTTGCATCCAGCATCGTCTGTGTGACACATACAAACACATTATTGATGAGTATTTTAATTAGAGTGCTTGGGCCTTTAATCTTGTGTGTTCAGGACAAATGATTTTATTTCATCTTCTCGTTTGATCTTAAGTATAATCTAGAATTTTATTAGGGATAATAATTATTCAAAGTCCTTTATTATTTACTTCAATAGTACAAAATTTATGACAACTTTGTTTATTCTACACAAAATCAATTAGTAATAACCTAAGAATCTTAAAGTTGATGTATGATTATTTGTATAGGAGGTTTACATTACAACGAAATCTAGTAGATTTGATTTGAAGTCATCCTCAAAATCTTGTACGTTTACATTGTAATTTTTTTACATTCGTGAAATTTTGTTTGCATAACAACAGCAGCTGACTGAAAAGTATTTGTGTTACACATACTTAACAGCCGCAACTAAACAAGAGCGGAAAGCGTTTTCTAGCTGTCAAAAATTCTCATGCCCATACAATTTGCTTAAAGCATCCCTAAATAGTGCGGCGTCATTGCTTTGCAATTGGAAAATCCGATTTTAATAGCGCATTTAATTGTGAAGTTAACCGCTATTGTTAATAAATAATCCATTTTTTTATTTCTGTTATTTGTGTTTAATTAAACAAGAAAGTTAATACTACTGTTTGTAACACAACGTTGACGCTCTTGTTTAGGTATGGCATATCAGCGTAAAAGCTTTGCGGAAGAAAACGTTCCGCCTTCCGCTCTTGTTTAGGTACGGCTGTAACTATAAAGAAAAAGGCAAAGTGCCATTATTGTTTTTGTATTTTTTTTTTATAAAAATGTAATTTTTTTTCTTGTGCAGAGAAGGATTTGCATCACTAAGTAGTACTAGATTTAGAGAAGGTTTCGTCAAAATCTAGTTGCGAAGTAGATTTAGTTTTTAAGGGAAATCTAGTCATAAACACTAGAATCTCGAAAATACTAGATATGGTTGTAGTGTAAATTCGCTATAAAGCTTTTGCTTTTGAATAACACTAGATTCTAAACCCTCTCCAACAACGTACAGCAATGTCTCCAGCAACAAATATCGACCTTTTAAAAAAGAATCTAAACAAGAAAGTTTTTATTTTATATTTGAATTATTAATTTTCTTACAGGTGTTACCATCTTATTATCTCAAACTGTATTCTCATTATTGGTTGGTAACGTTATCACCAAAACTAGTGAGGCCGTGCCACTGTTAGGTACCTACAAATTGAAACTATATGTTCAAAATTTTTAACGTTAAAACTAGAATTAAGCATAAGATTTCACTTTTAACCTTTTTTCAACAAAACTGCTCTTATGCTCCTAGACTCTTAAACTTTTTCTCTCAGTTAAAACAGAAACTATATGTACTACCTTCTCAAATAAAATTTAATAATCATTTTCTATTTTCTTTCATAAGCCCTAGATAAATCGTTTGAAAATAAATCATATGTAGTTGCTTGATTTTAACGAATAAAAACTCACCATACAACAAACTAATTTTAGTTTCAAGACTAAACTATTAAAAAAGTGCATTTTGAATCATGAAACTCAAATCAAATAAACTGAAATAAACAAGAAAAGAAATTTAAACAAAATACTCAAACAAATCTAAAATTTTCAACTTTAAATTAAAAATAAGTTAAAGCATGTGTAAAATCCCTGTAAAATAAAACTAAAATCGTAAAGTGTTGAAATTCATAAAGCTTTAATGAACCGTTTCTCTAAGTGTATTTAAGAATTTAAGTAAGTTTTTGTAAGGATTTTTAAAAATGTTTATGTTCAAATTATTATTTAAATAAAAATTTATTTTTATCTGGCTTATGCTACTTATGTTCACACGGATATCAAATATCGAGGTTCGCTCATTCACGATTAAACTAACATGTTTCGCCATAAAAATTTTTGAGAGTGAACAACCTCAAACTCTCTCTCCGAAGCACGAAAAAAATAATTTAAAAACTTTTTTAGAAAAAAACAAAAAGTATATAAAAATTTGTATATAAAAATGGAGAAAAAAAAATTGTGAAACATATTTTAATGTGTAGAAAGATGTCTTTACGCCAAATATAAGTATGCACAAAAAAAAGATGTCAAAACGAATCAAGAATGAAACGTGTAAACGGAATTGTTGGCTATATTTTTTTTTTTTAATTTCTAAACCAAGCTCCCTGAAGCTCTACGCTTGCCTGCAGGAAAGAAACCAGAGTCTCTGGCTAGCCTACCGGGGCTCAGAGTGCGAACCAAGTGTTTTCATAATCGTGTGAACATAGCATTATAACTAGTTTAGTTCTACATAGTTAAGTTTTAGTTCAAGTTAAAAATGTTCCTTTTTATATATTTTCTAATTTCTCGCTTTCATTCTCCCCGTGTTAATATTAAACTGCAGCTTTGCAACACACAATAATTTAAAAACTAAAAAATTTAATAAAAATGATTAAAACAAATTTAAATACAAATTCAAAACTAAATGAATACATGTCACTTAAATCATAACAAAAAAAACTTAAAATTTACTTGACATTTATTAAATAAATCATTGCCATTTAAATGAAAATCTAAATAAAATAAACGAAAACCCAGCAGCTTTTTATACCTCTCTTTTGTAGAGTTCATATTTATTTTTTTCTACCCACCTGATAACTGAAACCAGTAGTTTTTTTTTAAATTAAATAAATCTTCCAAGTATCAAAAATGACTTAAAGGAATTGAGATTTTTTCTCTTCTCTTAAACCTGTTCAACAAGTTTTTTAATTAATTTTATAAATATGTAACAATAATTCAATTTGAAATAAAGTTTAATTAAAACGTTAGTAATTAAAATAGTTCCAAAATTTATTGTTATAATTATTTTTCTTTATTTTTTTCATAAACATTTTATTCATTCATAAATATTAAATATAAATAAATTTAACGCATCTTGTAGATACTTGTGCAAGTAATAAAAATTAATTTTAATTTTGTATGTTATTTATTAATTTAAGTAATTTTAGTTTAATTGGGAACTTTTTTTTCTGGAATTTATAACATCTGTCTGATTGAAACTTTCTTGAGTTCACCCTGTAGTAACTGTAAGATTTTTTAAACCAATACGATTTGGTTTATTTGGTTTATCAGACCACAAATGATACTACCAAATTCTGTGGAGATCGGTCTAAAATCGACCTGGTTAATGGTATCTGTATGTGTTAAAGAAAAACAGGGCGTACTTTTGGGACGAAGCATAAAAGTTAGTGCTATGATCGGACAACAAACAGCGACACAGTGTATAAAAAACTAAAAGGGCGGTATCAAGAGGATTGGCAAAAAGATTTAAAACATTCTGGTTTTCAATTTATCATATTTTCTTGCTAAATATTTCTTATCTTTAATTTTTAAGAAATGATAATCTTGGGAACTCATCGATATGCTCATTTTACCACAAATCTTATTTTGTCTTGTAAGATTTTGAGCATTCTGATGATCTTAAAACCGAATAATTTACTCACTGGCTCAAGATCAAAGAAAATAAACTTGTTTTTTATTTTGTTGTGTCTCTGCATACATAAAGAATTGACCAATATTTACTCAAGCAAAACGATATTTCTTTTCATCTCGCTTTTACCATTTTCTAAGTAAATTTTCTCAACTGTTTCGATATTGACAACTTCTCACATTTTGAAAACGAGAAAGACAATCATTAAAAAACTGAGTGAGATTACCCAGACAGTTTTTTCTATGCCTATGAAGGCAATTTTCTTCGCCTAAACCTGGAAGAGGGAATGTAAAACAGTTCTATCTAATTTAAAAGTGGATAATTTTGTACGCAGTTCTTCCAAGCTTCATAGCAATATTTTGCCTTTAATAGAAGCTGAATGACAAAACAATTCTATAGGGGATATGGACTATGTTGCTTAAGTTCGATCGGTCTACTGAAAGTTGGGTATAGGACCAATATTTTAAGGTGTTGAAAACATCAGCACAAATGCATAATACCTTCTCCACTATTATGACGTGAGGGAGAGGGAGAAAGAAAATAAAAATTTGTAATTAAGTTGTATTTATTTGCAAGATGGACTTAAACGAACAACTGTTTATAATTTTTTGCTGAAATATTTTTATTATAAGCAATCTAATGGAGTTTTGTATATAATTATTTTCGTCTATGCTTAACTGCATATCGCTCCTTTATGGCACCAAAGTCATTTCTCATAAAATCTTTATATGTAAAAATAAATCAGAATTATCAGCCATGACACAAAGTACAATTCCGTTCGGAATGATTCCGTTCGGAACCGAAGAAAACATATTTGTATATTGATTCCGGTAATGAAAAGAAAAATGCTGTTATTCCGAAAAATGTTTTCGTCATTTTCTAAAGAACCAAAATACGGAATGAATTCCGTTTCCGAGCGGAATTGTACTTTGTGATATGGCTGAATGTCTGAAACTAAACTGACGTTACAGTAATATGTGACCTTCTCCGATAAAAGGGACCTAGTGTGTGAAAATGAATATTTGAGAAAAGCTCATTTCATTTTATTCAACACCCTTTTAGGAACCAGAATCCACTTTTAAGTCCAAACCCGTTTTTTGACACACTAGGTCCCTATTGTCGAACGCTGTAGAATAAAACGATGTTACAGCATTACCAAATGTAAACGAAACGTAAATAGCGCGAAGTTACCAAACAAGGACGACCTGATTGCCCTTGAATAAATAATTGCATTGACACAAAGCAGTTTTACGAATGGACACAGGTTTCCAAAAATAGATGAGAGATGGGGAAAATAGATGTGGAAATAAAAACCATAGATATTTAATTAAATTTTTTTTAGTCGGTTTAATCAAAACTAAATTTGGTTTCCCAATTAGTCTTTGAAAAAGAATAAGAGAAAGGGATCGAGGATAAGAAAAAACCTTTCCGGAAAATATACAATTGTCATTCACTGTTCTAACAAATTTGTATATTTAAAGGCTGGGCCATAAAACTTTTCGGAAAAGTTCCCAATATTTTGTAATGTGTAAACCAATTTGTATATGATTTATGACAATTAAGTTAAATTTTAAACTGTATTTGTATCCACATATAGTTTTATGTATTAAACTTTTTTTAACATTATTTTGCATACTTAAACCCGCATGAGCATGCTTTAATTTGCATGAGTTTTTATTTTTGTTACAAATTATCATACAAAAAATACACTTAAAAAAATAGTAATTACAGCATTAAGTGCTTTGTTGCACAAAAAGCGCCATAACATTTTTTTTTAAGAAACAATTTAAAAAAAAAGTTTAAATCACGAACAAAAAACACACCACACCATTATCAACTCTATTAGTAGTTACAACTCTTTAGTAGTTAAAATTTTAACAAAAAAAATTTAAATATATTTATGTTTTAATTTCTTTAAAAAAACAACATTATTATTGAAAAAAATTCGTTTTTATTTAAACAAAAAACAAGTTCTGTGTGTGTGTATATTTGTTGTGTGTTAATTACCAAAAACCATTTACAAAAGTTTTTAATGAGCCTGTATTCTTTTCCATTTTTTATTTTTTCAAAACCCACCCAAAAAAAATCGCCCATTCTATAATAAAACAAACATGCACTTTAGGTACCTATTTCAATTGTATCATGTTTATGGTGGCGTCATCGGTGGTCTTAACGGTGGTGGTATTAAATTATCATCATCGTACAGCGGATATTCACGAAATGCCGCCTTGGGTAAGTGCAATTCGAAATCTATTTAAAAAATGGGATAAAACTTTTTGTCCGAACATTTTAGATTCGCTCGGTTTTTTTACAATGGCTGCCATGGATTTTACGTATGAGTCGTCCTGGACGTAAAATCACTAGAAAACATATATTATTAACAAATCGCATGAAAGAGCTAGAATTAAAAGAACGATCTTCCAAATCTTTATTAGCCAATGTCCTAGACATTGACGATGATTTTCGGCATACAGTATCGGGGTCTCAAACGGCTATTGGCTCATCAGCGTATGTTTTAAAAAAACAATACTTAATATTATTAAATTATATTTAATACATAATTTTGTTTTTTTTCTACAGGAGTTTTGGACGGCCCACGACGGTTGAGGAACATCATAATGCCATAGGCTGCAATCACAAGGATTTACATTTAATTCTTAAAGAATTACAATTTATAACGGCGCGAATGCGTAAAGCAGATGATGAGGCTGAGTTGATAAGCGATTGGAAATTCGCTGCTATGGTTGTGGATCGGTAAGTAAATGAATGGTACTTAAAGAAATGGACTGTTTAAAAATGTACTTTTTTTGGAAGTGCTGTTTGTGTTTTTATTATTATTTTTATTAGGATTTTTAGAGGCAACTTTAAAATATAATTCAAACGTCTCAAAAACTATCGTGTGAATTACATGCATACATTTCGTCACCTTAGAGTTTAAACCTGCTAACTGACTTTTAGAACATTTTACAGGGCAGACAAAAAACTTCTTATGTTTTCTATTTCTACCTCAAAAAATATTGGTCGAGTCCTAAATTGAAGTAAATGTTTTTCTAACTCGATGCGGCGTCTCTTAATTTTTCGAAAGCTATCAAACTGTCATGTACTGTTAAAAATGGATTTAGGAGGTTTATACTCTAAGCCAACGATATGCATATGGGGGGATTTCATGTCAAGTGACCCAGTTTTTAAATCGATGTCTTCCGATTTGGATGAAATTTGCACCAAATAGCTATCTAAGCTACTTTGGACAAATTTTTCTAACACCATAAGGTAAGAAGTGACATGGATGAGAAAGAACACCTGTATGGCCAAAATATCAAATTTTGACCCCCTCTATCTCAGAAACATTTTTACCGATCTTGTTGAAATTTGTGTCTAGGCTACTATCTAATAGGACTAACCTTGGTGAAGACATCGATTTAAAAATTGGGTCACTTGACATTAAATCCCCCATATACATATACATACATACATACATACATGCATACATATGTATGTATTTATAATTAAAAATTGTTTAATATTAATATTTCTCTTTTTTACAGATTTTGTTTAATTGTTTTTACACTATTTACAATAATTGCAACAGTGACGGTTCTACTGTCAGCACCCCACATAATCGTGCAATAGAAACTACACAAATTCAAAACTGAATAAAAATACTGCAAATTATTTATAAGTTCTAAATACTTTTTATTGAAATTTAGTATAATTTTGTTGAAATAAAAAACAAAACAACTACAACCACAAAAAAGCAAGCAAACAAAATTAAAACCTACTTTAAACTTAAAGAAAAGAAATTACTATACATTATAGTGAAGCGATAGAAAAAAAAACCAAAAAGATATAAAACTCACAAAAAAAAGAAAAAACCAATTAGTCCTTAATTAAATTTAAACTGTTAAATAGTTTTTAAGTAAAAAAACAAAAGTAACCAACAGGGTGTATAAAAATAAAAAAAACTGTATTTGTTTCTTACACCCTGTTTTATATACAAGAAACAAAATTAAAAAAAGGTTTATTATTATTAAAAAAAAAATAATTCTTAAAACTGCCGTTTAAAAATTCAAAATAAGTACAGTTAGAAAAAAAGAAGAGGAAGAAAAACTGTTAAACAATTTATTGAGAAAAAGAAAACCAAAAAACATTAGGTGAATATGAATAATTATTAAAATAAAACCATAATATCAATTAAGTTAAAAATTAAAAAAATAATATAACTAAATTAATTTTTTAACAATTAATTTAGAAAATACAAAAAAATAGACAGTGATTGTTCCTACACTTAAAGAAAAACAAAATACATCTTTATTGACAAAAAATTAAGTCTTAAAAATTCACTTAGTAACAGGAGAAAATTAAAAAACACAACAACAAAAACAAGGCAAACTACTTAAATTCTTATTCTTAGTTAAAAACATAAAAGACAAAAGCCAGCAGGTAGAAAGAGACAAATATAGGATCTATTATTTATTTTTATTATCATTATGAAGAAAACACTTACTCGCACGACATACTCACACACACATATGATCTTATACATCAACACACAAACAAACAAAACAAAAAAAGAAGGTGGAAGGAGGCGAAGTCCCAACAGAGAGTTACAAAGCAAAAAAAGAAGAAGAACATATTTTTTATGAGCATATATTTATAATGATTTTTTTTAAATTAAAATAACCAAAAACAAACAAAATAAAAAAAAATATTGTTAAAATTTTAAAACACAAAGGAAAAAAATTATTGAAAATAACATTCTCTTATGGTGCAATATAAATTTAAATTAATGTAAAAACTCATAAAAAGTTAGAGAGCTAATGGAACATTGGAACCCTAAGAAAGAAACTACAATAAATGGAAAAAAAATACAAAAATAATACATATGGATGTATTTATTAATTAATTAAATAAAAACAAAAACAAAAATACTTAAACAAACAGAAAATAAACTTCAACAATAAATAATAATTTAAAACTATTGTTGAAATAAACTCCAACACAGACACGAAAAACCAACCATAATTAGTTGAACTAAAAAACAAAACAATTAAATAATTAGTTATTTAAATTAAATTATTTTTCTATAAAAAAAAACAAAAAAGTAAATAAAAAAACATAAATAGGAACCTTGTAAATTTTATCAAGTAAAACAACAAAATTAAAACAAACCAAAATTACAATTCTTTATAAATCCATGCTGAGGTTGAATGATTTTACTTAAAATTGTCATTATAATTTTTTTTTAGTTCTGTTAACAAATCTTTTAATATAATAATCCTAAATATTAAAATTAATTTACTGTAAATTTTAAATGGTATAAAATTTCTAAACAAAAAAAATTAAAGTTAATGCTACTTTTTTGAAGCTTATATCTTTTTTGTACTGAGCTTTCTTGCTCTTGATCTACCAGGATGCTAAATTCTTTTGCGCGGCAACGTTTTAGGAGCCTTATCCAAAGTCATCGAACGATCTTAGCCTTCGCATAGGAAGGAATTATGATCTCAGTAAGTAAGTAAGTAATTACTCTGACTTTGAATAGTACTCCACCAGTAATTCGTTTAAGTTATACAGTCATATATAAAACTTCACTATGTCAAAGTTGAAAAGTAGGGTTAAAAACACCAATTGGTTGTTACTAAAAGCCGCAAAAACTGTAAATTACTACGCCACCAAGATATTAGTCGTTGTTGAATGAAACAAAAACTCAAAAAAATATTGAAAAATTAAAGCTAATAAAATAAAAAAGGAGGGAAACTCATGGTGTTTTCTTTTCTGGCAATAATGATCCATGTATGCTACCATTCGCGCGGGTTTTTGTTCTATTCTAAAAATATATGCACAATTGTGAGAAGTTGTCGTTTTCCTTTCTAAATATGTTGCAAAAATAAATGGCAAATTTGTTCCATTTCTTATTCCCGGTTATAATTGAGTTAAATTAAGTACTTCTTTATGCAAGCAAGTATTTTTTTATTAACTATTTTCTTGTGTTTGCGTACAATTTGTGGTGTATTGTGATTTTTGGTTACATTGTGATGGATATAAAAAATGTTTGTTCTTCGTTTGTTTTACCTTTTTTAATAATAATTTTTATTTTTTGGGCACAAAATTTTTTAAAACAGCTGACTTTAATTATTGAAAATCAGTGTTGTTAACGCTTATTGGAATTCAAAGAAAATTTAATGTTGAAAATTGCTACAACATTGGTGAATATCGCTAATTAGTACAAACTTTTTATTCAATATTTAACACGCTAAATACACATTCGTGTTGAGAGTAAAATGTAGATATTATTTTGTTACATTGTAATTTAGAAAAATGTATCACTTTGTAAAGGTTCGTGTAACCTGATAAATATATTACACACTTTTTCTGCAATTTTGGTTGTAGGTGTATTTGTATTTATACATATGTTTATTAAAAATAATAATGAGAAGAGGAAAGACAAGATAAAAATACAAAAATTGCGAAACTAGAATTTCATAATCTAGACACTGCAGTTTTAAAGCAGAATCTTAAAAAATTGCTGCAACAAGTCTAAACGGTGACAAAGCATATGATTTAAAAAAATATTAAAGCCTTCCTTAAGGTATGCTATACATTTTTTTGTGCTACAGAATTAAAAAATAATAGTCATACTCCATGTAGCATTACAAACGAGATTATGACCTGTGTGTATTAATATTAATCATACGTCAGTATAAGCGCAAAATTTTCGTTTTGAAACGAAAGCACTTAAAGTTTGTAGTTTTTAAGCCGCTTGTATATACTGAAACGATTTGGTATACATATTTCATTGAAATTGGACTTTAAAGGGAAAATAAAATGATGCAGAGTAAGAATTTAATATTTCTTTTTCTTGGAACAAAACATTTTTCACGATATTGATTAAAAAAATAAGCAATTTAAAAACTTGTTTTCTTATGAACTTCTTTTGATTATATCTCTTTAAAGCTTATTTAGAAAGCAAAAGTACACATGAAATATGTGCATATGTTTTAATTTCTCAAATACAACTTCGTAAATAGCAAAACGCAAAAAGATCCAGAACATAGGCTAATAAAAACATGCGGAACTAATCCATATATGCATATATTAAAGCTTAATAACAAAAATAAGAACTAAAAATATTTATACATACTTTTGTTAAATTCAATTAAAAGAACATGAGATTTATTATAAATTAATATTTACAGTTTTTTTATATTAACGGCCTTATTTATAAAAACTAAAACAGGTTAATTAAAGGTTTATGAAACGGGCTTTGTACGAAAATGTGCTTAGTAAACTTTTTATAAACCTGTTTTATTTTTTATGAAAACCAAAAGATTGGTTTAATTGATTGACAATACCACAGGAAAATAAAAACCAAAGAAAATTTTTGAAAAGATGCTTGCTCAATTTTATGTTTTGGTTTGGTTGTATCCCGATTTTTGTTTGGATTCTAGTTAAGAACCTACACCAGTTTCTAGATAAAGCCCTAGTTCAGTTGTAGTTAAAATTATATAGCTGTTTTAGTTATATTCAGATGAAAGTTCAGATTCGAGTTACGATTTGATTTCAGATTTGAATCTTGGTTCTAATCGTGGCTCCATATCTGGTTCTAGTCTAGATTATAGTTCATGTTCTGTTAGGATTCTTTTTCACTTTTTAGTCTACATACTTTCGAGCTTCATTCCCATTTCAGGTTGCTGTTCATTTCAGTAGACTTAATTTACAGTTAATTAATTTTAATTATTAAAAATGTGATATTTCATAAAGTTGTAGTCCTTTTTTAGAAATAAAAAGTCCCTTTTATAATTTTTATACCAAAATTTTCACTACTAAAAACAGTTTACTAAATAAAAAAAAGCTTCCCAACTATTAAATCCCACCTAATGTGTATAATTGTATAAAAAAAAACCATACATTAATTATTATATATTTTAAGATAAATAATCCCTTGTAAAAAATATATTATATATTTTTTAAAAAAACAAAAAAAAAATATATAAAAATATAAAAAAAAACCTACCTCTTACATAAAAAAGGAAAAAAATATTAATAAAATAAAACACTGCCGTCTTAAGTTCTGTTTAATTAATAAAAAAAAAGAGCCAATGCATGGATTTTTAATAAAAAAAAGTAATTTTGGAGAAAATAAAAAATAGCTACTAAAAAAATTCAGTAAAATTAATATTAAAAATTATATATTTCTTCCATACTTGTAATTTAATGAAATTAAATAAGAAAATTAAAAAAAATACTTCTTTGCATAAATAAGATCGAATTTTAGCAACACAAACAGTAAAATAAAACAAAAAATTACCAATAAACAACAGTAAACTAATTAATAACAATTATTAATTAAGTAGTTATTTTAACAAAAAAATGCAAAAAAAAACATAAACCACAAATTACTTTAACGAAAAAACTTAAAACTATTCTATGGCTTAAAATAGCAACAAAAAAAATATGACAACAAAAAACAAAATTAAACACTTTTTCACTTTCAATAAAATATTTTTCACGGTGTAGTTAGTTAGTCTAGATGTTAAACGAGATATTGTTATATGATTTAAAATTTTTTACTTAATTGTGAATTTAAGAATAAAAAATCTAAACAGAAAATAAAAAATTATAAACATTTAAAAAAAATACTTATCATCTATATGTAGATGGTCATTAGAATTGTGTTTGTTTTCTTTTTTCAATTTGTCTTTATTATTTAATCAGTTTGTTTAAAAATAATTAACTGACGTATATGTTTAAGATATACATTTATATAAATATAAATTTAATTTTATACTACGAAATTATATTTTAATTTCAATGTGTTCCGTTTTCAACCAAAACAAAAAAAAACCACCAGACCAATACTTTTGATATGTACATTATGAAACAAAAAGGTTGTTTATTATTACCGACATTTGCGTTAATTTTTATTATTTTATTTACAAAAAACTGCCAAATTGTGTTTAATTTATTTAACAGATTTAAACACCTGCTTCAATTTTCCAATGTGGGGTCTTCTAATAAGAGGCTAAATTTGTATATTTAAAAAAAAACGAAATTGTCGTTTAAATAAAAATTAATTTATTGTTAATTTAAAATAACAGTTATTTTTTAAGCTAATTTTTTTATTGTTTTCTGTGCTTTAAAATTGTATGGCTGAGCTTTTTTGATCTTTACAAACCAGCAGGGCGGTAATTCCTTTTGCACGGCGACGTTTAAGAATCCACATCCAAAGTAATCAGTCGACCTAAACCTTCGAATAGAAAGGCGAAAACTTCCAGAATCCGCTTCTGATTATGGTGACACTAATTATGGAGTTACTAATCTTAATTTAATCGAACAAAGAATTTAGTTTAGTTTAAGCCTCGCACTTTAGTTTCGGAGTGGCAATTTTATATTATTGTCATACGTCTTTGGTACATAATACCCAGAAGTATTAAAGATATATGCAACGCTCTACAGTTAAAAGAAAACAATTAATTGAGTTATTTTCTTAATTTTTCTTAAATAAATTTGACTTTTTTTTTCTTCATTATTAATAATAAATTTATTATTTCAACATTTTATAAATTATTATTTAATTATTTAAGTTGTTTAATGTCGTAATCTTTTGGTTTTGAATCAATGCTTAAATTTTTATTGTCAAAATAATTTACAAATTTAATAGGGAACAATATGTAACTCTGTGTTATTGTAAGACTTTTGTCTTGTTACACAGAAACTATAAATAAATAAAAAAAATCTGAGTTTGAACGGTAATAAGTCATTAGACATTGTAAAATGAAACGCAAACATGACAATTATGCGTAAGCTAGGGGGGTTCTATTTTGTAATTCGTTTTGAATCGGAAGAAACACGATTTTGTAAATTTTGCATTACAACGTATGATTTTCGGAAAATTATTTCCGAATGTTCGTAAACAGTTTAATTTGTTGGATTTGTTTACCCTCTTCCGACAGCCAAAAGTTAAAGAATTGGGGCAAAGATAATCGCAAGATTAAAATACAAATAAATTAAAACTTTTTAAACGTTTTACGTTTAAAGGTGTGGGCAGACTATAAGCAGCTGATTTAGGTACACTGATAAAAAAAGGCGTCATAACGCTTATGTATTTTGACATTAGTCTTCGTTTTTGACCACATGACACTTTTCATCACTTTGATATCAGCCTTAACATGACTTGGCCAAATCAGGTGAAATTATGTCATCAATTGGATGACAAATTGGCATCACAAAAATTGCGAATCGGAATCAGTTTAATAAAAAGTGCCATGACTCAGTAACATCAAACAAATGACTCCTGAATTGTCGTTAAATTGAATCGTTGATTGATTGACTTAAGACAAAGTGAGAGAATATTATTATTTGCTTACCCGTTACACAAGTTTGTTTCAATTTTGTTGTATTCCGCTCTTGGTTTACAGAAATACTCTAAATTATAAGACACCAGCAGCATGCCCGACATGGTTTTAGTAATCATTCTACTTTGAAAATGTGATGAATTCTAATAAATAATTTAAACAAATAGAAAATGGGATATTTTGTTTCATATTTTACTTTTTAAACATAAAATAATGTAAATAATAATCAAAAAATGTGTCATCGAATTGATGTCACTGTAGTCATAGAACAGATGACGCATAAAATATGACATTTTTTAATGACGATTGTCATTGCATTGATGCCATTTGTAATAACATTGATGTCTATTTTTCTAAATTTTTCGATTCTAAGTATATATTTTGTTAAAATATGTGGTAAACGTCGTCCACATAAAAAAAATTCAATTCCCGCCAAACAGCTGCGAAAATTTCAATAAAACCATATCGTTTTTCAAGCGTGGCCGTGGTGGGCATTTGACAAATATTCTTTGACATTCATTAAGCGCCCTTTGATTTCTCTTCAAAGTTCATATCAAAATAAAGCCTCGTATTGGAAGACCCAATATTTTAAAATTAAAAATTGGATGTAAACTATATTCTGTCGCTTGTAAAAAAAACAATATTTATCTTAATTTGAGTGGTGTAAGATTAAAAAAAAAATATTAATAAACAAGGCAAATTGTTCTATGCACAAATGTGCAAGCAAAAACTCAAAAAAAAACAGGAAATATAACAAAAAAACACATTATTAAACAACGTTTAATTGTTGCTTTTTTTAGTTGATTGTTGACTAAAAATATTGATAGTAAATTTTTTAAATTTCTAAAATCAAAATTTCACTGGTCTGCTTGAAAATTGGTCCTGAGACCGAATTAGCTTACCCTATTGCAAAATGACTTTCTGAATCTAAATATGAACTTCGTTTCTCTTGATAACACACCATTTTTACAGGATTCTTCATTCTTATATTCTCTAAATTGAGTAAAATGGTTGAAATCTTTTTGTTCCGACTATGAATTTTGATTAAATCTGAACATTGCTTTCCCATCTAAAGAATATCCTGATGGCTTTTGCTATATTTGCAGAGAGTTGACTTTTAAAGTACAATAAATATCCCTTTTTCCCAAATTAGACAACTTATTCAGACACAACGGTTATTGAACTGCTGAATCGAAATGATAAACGAGCTTGGCTTGTTGGTTAGCAAAAAAAAAGAACAAGGCTATGGGGTTTAAAATGTCTCTTTAACCCTTGTGTTAATACCCGGGAGCCTTGGTACCCACCTAGGTATATTTACATCAAAAAAATGTATTAAGAATTAAAATTTTTGGACAAGCTTCTAGATCGTCGTTAATTTACTTAAAAGAAAGCGAATTCAGATTCTAGATTTATTTTTTTGCTCCTTTAATACTCAAAAAAAATTGCTTAAACTTTAACAATCACAACATGCGCACCCGGGCACCCCAGTGACCAATACAAACACTTTTGAACAGCTCAAAAAATTCCATAAGCTAAATTTTGTATCATACAATTACTTAAGTTTAGTTCCCAAAGCTTTGGTATTATAGTATGGCCAAAAATGTTCAACTGTTATACTAAAAAATACTGTCCTGTATAAAAAATTAAAAATTTTAGCCGTTATGCAATATTAAGCTAAAAAATCATATTTTAACATAAATTAAAATTAATACGGTTTTAAAGTTTAAAAATTAAATTTTAGTTCATAAAAATATTGATTACACTGCTAAACGGGTGCTAAACAATGTGGATAAAGTTGGGTGTTAACACAAGGGTTAAATGAACTTTCTGCACTCACACCTTAATTTTTCGCTGGAAATTTAGGAAAACTTTCTAATAAACATGGAAAACAATTTCATCAAGTCATAACTCAGTTTATGAGAAGATTCTTCGGAATGGGCAAGCTGGCAGAATGCTGCTTGTCTATTATACGAGAAACTTCAACTTTAGGGTACAAGAGGAAAGAAAGCACCAAATTAAGGTGACTGTCAAGACTTTGAATACGAAATATTTTAAAAATTAAAAATTAATTGGGAAAAATTTAAAAATAGTTGTAAATAAATTTTAAAAAAAATGTAAAATTCGCTCTGCGAAAATTTGGAATTAGAAGGTCATTTTACAGTAGAATCAGCTGCAATGGTATTAGGCCTTAAATATTTTTTCTTTTTGCAGACCCGTATCATTCATTATTACACAGAATAGTAGATTTTATCAATAATATAAACTTAGTTTTTGCAAGTTATCGGAGACTCCTTCCAAGATTGCAACATAGTTGTCAATGGCAATAAATTATATAAATATTTGAAAAAAAAAAAAATCTAATTGCTTAATTTGCAAAATATGTCCTATGCCAAAAACCTTTTCTTAAAAAAACTCTTTTCTTTTTATTTGTTGCCTTAAAAAAGCAAAAAAAAACCGCTATAAATTTAAAAAATTCTTCAAAAAGGCTCTTTTAACTAAATTATGCAAAAAAAAATGCTGCAAACGGTAATATATGCAAAAATATGCACTTACAAATCGATGCCAAAATTCATAAAAAGCTCTTAAAGGGATAAATATATTTTTTCTGCCTTCATTGGTCGCACACGAAAAAACATGAATTGCATATATATGGTTTCCCTGATCATAAGTTTCGAAAAACTTACGACAAAAAAACTTGTATACGAAAACCTCATAGCAAAATATTGGAGTGAAGGTCAATTGTTCTCATGTAGGTTCAACTAACAAAATTCCCTTAAACTGCCAAAATTCTCACGAAAAATGTTAATCGGCCTAATTATAAGTGTTGTCTTGTAGTGGTCAAAAACCAGTCCTTTTTGAAAAATTGATATTATGATCGTCGTAAAAGACACAAATACGAGTGACGTTCTATGTTTTTTACATTGTCATTATATACATATGAACAAATATTTGAAACGACTACGACAACGACTTTCATAATTAGGGCGAATATCAAGATTAAAAAAGATACAAGTAACATTTATGTAAGCAACAATTTTTAATCAGATTTGGCCGCTAAAAAATCGTATAAAAAGTTTCCATATTAGTAAATTTTGGTTAGATCCAATATGGACCTACCTAAAAAATTACCGTCAAGTCTTTATTTAGCAATTTTTTATATTAATTTCTTTTTTTTGTAGATTTTTTCAACTTTTATAAATTTAATTTAATTTTTGGCATCACTTATATTAAACAAAGTACGAAAGTAGCATTGTTAACAGTTTTATTTTTCAAAACAACTTTAATTTAGTCGACACATCTAGTTAAACCTAAGCCTTAGGCAAAATAATTATTCGAATTTTGGTGGAGGGCAACATTTTGTGCAGCCAAATAGAAATTGTAAGTGTAGTGATCACAAAACCTTGTTTATCTAAAAATTAACGGTTTTACTGCAAATCTTGTTTAACTATCTTGCGACACGAGACAAAAGATATTATGTTTTGTCTGTTCCTTTCTTCGAAAGCTACCCTTTTTGCATGACATCAAATTGATTAAACATTTGATATCTAATGTTTTCTTTAAGTCATTATCAATTTGAATTTAAATGTTGAAATCAAACAATTGAAAAACGTTTGAGAATTGAGTTGGCAGTCAAATGATTAAGTCATTTTATATCAAAGGTTTGACTTCATGTTTGATTACGTTCGAGGTGCTTAAACGCGTTTAAAAACCCAAGTGTGAACATAGTATAAAAGATTTATTTGCACAACTGTTGTAAAAATGAACTTCTAAGATTATCACAACACAAGTAAATAATATTTAGGAATGTAAATAACATAAAACAAAGCAATATTACTAAAAAAATTCTTTTGCACAAAACAAAACGTCTATTGAACCAAGCTTTTCTTTAACGTGCTTTAAGTTTAGTTATTTCGGTTTTGATCACAAAATTTGTGTTGATTGTCGAGGCCTGTTTTAACACATTACCACACTTCACTATCAAGAACACAGACTGTGTGTTACTTTAATCTAAATATTTCGCCTGAAATAAGGCGGTTATGCTAAAAGATTTCGCCATAACTTAAGAACTATTCATCCAATAACCAGCAAATAATTTGAAATAAAATTCACTTTAAGTCATTTTAACAATAGTTTTTCCTATTTTCTACAGTTTCGGCGATATTCAGAAGTGATGCTAAAATATTGTTTTTATTCAAAACGAATGTTATTTTTTGTTTTCAAAAATTCAAAAAAAAGAAATATAAGGGAACAAAAGTGTTTTAATTTGATATATGCAAAACGACGTAATTACACATTTTTTTCTAACAAAATATAATGAAATGGGGTTCCTTGAAAATTGTGTTTAGAATTCCATGGACAACTTATCAATTCATGTTTTTCTGCCATGTTTATTGTTTTCACTTTTCAAAGTTGTTTGCCTCTCCTGTAAAATTATATTTTTGTTAGTTACGCCTTTTTGCATTTTAGCTAACGATATATACTTACATACTTGGCTTTCTGATAATTTATAATACAAAATTTAAGATTTGTATTTTTTCTAATTATCTATAACTAGACATTATAGAATCAATCTATGAATAGATTCAGCACGCTAAAGTTAATTCAAATCATATAACAATTTTTTTGCTCCCGACTTTTGTTGCTTTTTGCTGACCAATGTTATAATTACTTGAAGCAACCGATATTTATTGTGCATTTATTTACACAAAAAGTTTCGTTCAGAGATTTCTTTTCTATAATCTCAATACATGCGCAGAATAAACTTTTTATTTGAAATTTGGGTACGATAACTTCTCTCCTTTTTGAAACCGTTTGAAAATTGTCCTTTAAAGAAAAAGAACAAAGCATCCGCATGTACTCATTTTAGTTCTTCCTAAATAAAGTATAATTTTAATAAACGATTATTAAAATAAGAAAATTTTCTTAGAAAATTTGTTTTGTAAACCATTATTAAATAAAAAATATTTTTAGGAATACTGATATTAAAATAAAGTTAAATATTTTAACGCAAATGCCAACTCTCTTCTTCAAATTCCCTCACTGAGTTAATATAATTTAATTATGATGGAACAAATTTTAGATTAAAAAGTTAATTTTAAACGTGTATAAAAAAAACAGACCGCAATTTAAACCATTTATTATGAATTCCGCAAACTAATGTTTTCTTTTTTTTTTTACTTTACACTATTAAAAAATATACGAATTTAAAAGGAAACCTTAAATACAAAAAAAAAACAAATTAAAAACCACTTTTTGCTTTAATATAAGAAACTTTTGTAAGAAAGAAAAAACTAAATTTTGCTATAAATCTCTTTTTTGATATATAATTTATATTTAATTTTAGAGCTACTAATTTTAAGCTTTCTACTACAATTATTAAATAATTAGGATACATTTTGAATAATAAAATACACTAAATTACAAATTAAACATGTAAAAAATCAAACAAAATTAGAAATATCTATTAAATAAAAATGAAAAAAATCGTTTAAAAACAATTGTTACTACAAAAAAAAGAAACAAAAAAATTATGTATAATAAATTTAATATACATATATAAAAGTAAGAGTTATTTAATTAAAAAAAGGAATTGTTTTATTGTTTTTTTGCATGACAAATTATTAATTAAAAATAAGGAAAAACAATAAGAAATAGTAGTTAAAAACAAATTAATAGTAAAAAACACGTAAATATGGATAATTATTAAAGTTAAAACATTTAAAATAAAATTAAAATCCCTACTATACAATTCCCTTTTAAAATCATGTTACTTTAACAAAATTCGCTCTCTCCCCCCTTCTCATTATTAACAGTGTTGCCAGACGAGGAAATTTATTAACAGTTATTAGACGACGGAATTTGTTAACAGTTATTTAATTTTTTTCAAAATATGGGTTTTAATGAATTCTAAAACGTCCAAACTGTGTGGAATTTTATAATGTTATCTGCCCAAAAAAGCACCAAAAGAGTTGTCGATGCGTACTCAATAAGCAACAAAAGCTAAACTTGATGAAGTGTTACAACATATCCAAGATTTGATTGTTTTTTTTTTTTGCATGCAAATTTTGTAATCAGGTTTGTGGCAGACTTCAAGACAGGATTGTCATTGATCAGAATTGAAAATTCTTTCTGATATGAATTGGTTTTGCCTTAACTCGGTTATAAGCCAAACCCATGTTTTAATCAAAAAATTTTTTATTCGTTTTTGCAGTAACATGTTGGCATAAATTATGTTTTTAAAACAATTAGTTAAAAGTGATTAGTTTTAAAATGAATAATAACTAGGACGAACATTCGCATTGTACGACGAATTCGTCGGAAAGAATTCAAATGAGAAACAAGAAGTGCGTGAATTAATGTGTTAACATTTTTTTTGATTTATAAAAGTTAATACCTTGGACGCTAGATTTATAAGTTTTCGATTTCCATGACACCCCTGATAAGAGGCATTTCGCTATTTTGGCAGAAGGGTCCTATTAAAATGCAGTTGGATATGTATTAAATGTTAGTTTAGAACAGTTACAAAATTCTGACATTTTAAATCTGATCTGAGAAAAATTATCTTTAAAAGGATTCGTTGATTTTCAGTGTTATTTCTATGGCCTTTTAAGTTTTTGTTTGATAGTTCCCAGTAAAAAAAAATTGGGTTTTTGAAGCACTTAAGAGAAAAAAAGCGCATAATCAAGCGCTTCAATAATAGAGCTCTTATACAGCAGTATATAATAAAGAATAAAATAAAAAAAAGCTGCTATTTTAGTGCTGACAACAAAGAAGGTTTTAAAGCGCAAAAAATAAAAATATTTTATGGGTTACGAAAATGATTAAAAAAATGCATTTAAACAAGAAAAAGCAAAAAATAAATGAATATTTTTATATAGTTAGTTCTTAAAAAAGCACTTTTTGAGTGCTTTGCTTGCATGTTGAAAAAAAGCGCTTATTGTCAGCAGAAAATAGCCGGCAACACTCCATACAAAAATCAGGCATCCTATCAGCAGGCTTGAAGCGATTTGAGGTATGAATTCATACATAAAACCTGCTTTTGGAGCACATTTTTACTGGGTTGCTTCCGAGTTTAAAGAAGTCAAATAAATTAAATTTTTACTTTGTGTTTAGTTTTGTTAGGTAGTTTATATCGTTATTTCCTTTAAAAAATTTTGATGGTGTTTTTTTTTATTTTGCAAGTTATTTTGCTCTTCGATTAGTTGCTTAGTACTGTGTGTTTTCTCTATAAAAGCATTAAATCGTATTTATTTTGTCAGCTAATTTAAAAGTTGTAATTTGTTATCATTTTTTATTACCACTATAACCCAATAAGCACTCAAAAATAAAATTTCAAGTGCTTAAAATTAAACTGGAAATAAACTTGAGTTCAAACGTATTTTTAAATGCTATTTAAGTTTTTAAATAATTTACTAAAATTCACTTAATTGCAAATTCCCATTTTACTGGAGAATGCTATTTAAATAAAGTGTAACAAAAGTATATCTCAAACCTTGAAACTTGAATTTCGAACTTGAATACCAATTGTTTTGCACTTGATTTCTAGCAAAATTGCTTTTTCGGGAAGGAAAGAAAATTGTGTACTTAGAACGAACAGGACAACTTGTGACCATTTTTATCACATAGATCGACATGTTTAATATCTTATAATAAAACTATTTAATAAAAAAAAACTGATCCATTTAATTTGAAATTCATGTTTGAGATGGGGCAGTTTAAGGGACTTTAAAACTTAAATAAAGTATGTTAATTAAAAGTTTCCTGACAACACTGCTTTTTTAATATTTTACATTCTCTTTTATGCCATCACTCCCATACATATTAGGATTTGTATGTATTCGTCTGTCTTCAAAATTTCAAGCAAAATTGTTAAATAATAAACAAAAATTTAAACAAAGACACACTTAATAAAAAAAACAACCAAAAAATATTATAATAATGAAAAAAAAAAATAAATAAGTCTGTTGTCGATATATACAAAATGTTATTAACAGACATTTAAAACTGTTTCGTCACATTGACGAATTTAATTATTATATTAAATTAATAAAAACAAAAGAAAAAACATTTAAATGATAAACAAATGCTAATAAAATAAATTTTAAATTTAAGAATAAATAATTTCATAGAATAATTAAAAATTTAAAAAAAAAACCAAACTAATTTATGAATGATTTGAATGAAAAAATAAAAAAAGGAATATTTTGAAAAATATAAAAAAAACATTTCGTTTTATTTTCAACAGCACAAAACATGCTTAGGAAGTTTTAATGCAGCTTTAGATTAATCCTAATTCAACTTTAATTTAGTTCTCGTTTAATTTTAACTCAATTCTAGTTTGGTTTAAGTTCAATTTTAGCAAAATTATAGTTCAGTTTTGTTCTAGGTGACTTCGAGTTCAGCTCTAGTTTTACTCTAATACAGTTTTATTTTCAATTTTCCACCAGAAATCCATGCAGAAACACAAACATACATCTCTGATTTTTAAAAGACTTTTTTAAGAAAGATTTTATTTTGTATAAAAAACTTTACTTAATTAAAATTTACTTTAATTGTTTTTATAACAATATATAAAAATAAACAAATATAAAAAACAGCACAAATACAATTATATCAAGTAATTAAATATTAGTTGGAAGATCCTAATTTTGGAACTTTGGAAAATAATGCTTTACGCTCTTCGGCATATGCTAAAAAATCTAAACCATAATGTAAAATTATTTTTGATAAAATCTCTACGTCGCTTTCTGCGCGGTGTAAATTTTTCGGTTCTTGATTAAAACAACGTTTATAAATATTCCCCAATTTGTAGAGACCTCTAGGAGGATATTTTGACTTCGGTTTAAAATTATCGGCAAATAAAGAACGACGAACAGTCAAGGAAACTATACGCTTTTTAGCAGGTGTATCACAGTCTGTTAAAGATATGCATTTTTCAATATCTCTTTTCCGTTTGGGAGTACTTTCATTATCTTGCTGCCAATTTATTTGGGAACTTTGCTCCAAAGGATCACTAACGATTGTAGGTAAAACATCACTTTTTTCTTCATTTTTGCATTGTTGATAATTATTAAATTCCTTTTCATCTGCTTCAAGTATTTTTAACACTTTTTTAGCTTCTTTCAATCTTTCCTTCTTTTCATCGATTTCACGAAATGCAATAAATGAGTCCACACAATAAACAGATGAAGGCAGCGACTGCAATTGTAATAAGATATAATGTAACTTTCGCATGGCATTGAATTTAAGAAAAATGAAAAATTAAATAATGTTAAATGGTTTTTTAAGCTGCATGAGAACTTTCAATATCGATAAACGTAGATTAACACATACATAGATATGAAAATCTCAATTTATTAAAAAAAAAATTTTTAATTTTCATTAGGACGAATACACAGTAAGAATCGGTCCATTACTTCACATAGCCCCATACAGGTTTCTTTCCGGAATAGTCTTTTTGCATATGTGCTTATATGCATATATGCTCTTAATATGCTGGTATTTCTATTGAACTAATCAAATTTTATTTGAATCGGTCCATATTTGACCACAACTTCCATAAAAATTGCATCCCCTAATATAGTTTTTAATGCCATAACAACTATGAATATTGTTATTGACATGAAATTTGTTGACGATAATTTCTGTCATGTAGGTCCAGAATTGAACATAGGTCCCATTATAAGTACATGAATCTTAGCCTCATAACATAATTTTGTTTTGTCATTAAATCGTGGTTAAAATTGGATGTAACAATATGATAAATATACAAAATACTAGCTGGGTTTTTTGTTTACAGTTTTTTTGGACAGCAGACTTAGGTTAATTTTGAAATGTTGTTTTTGCATTCAATGTAATTCTTTGGCGTTACGTTGCGTTTTACATAATTAGAGAGTTAATTTATTTAAAACTCGTATTCGTACTCTCAGTAAGTCTTTTCATTGTAATGCATTTAAAATAAGTAGCCCGCATTTTTAGTGCTCCGCAATGTTGGATTTACTGGCTGTTTTTAGAACGCGAACACAAAAGTGACTCGTTTAACTTACATTTAAAGCAAAAACAACATTGCAAAATTCATGTACCGTTTTAAATTTTTTGACGCCACAAGTTATGAGGCGTTTAGAAACCAACAACAATATTACAAAATATTTATGACTTTGTTTTTGCTATCAATGTAATTATTTGGCGTTGCGTTTTACATAATTAGGGTGTTTATTTATTTAAAACTCGCATTCGTACTCTAAGTAAGTCTTTTCATTTGATACCCATGTTGTAGGTAAGCATTAAAAACTTAGTCCGCTATATTGGATTTAGAGTAACGTCACTTTATTATTTGAAGTATCCTCGGCAATCACTTTAATTCGATAACATTATTGTAGGAATGCATTAAAAAAATTTGTCCGCCATGTTGAAGTTACTGCTGCGATCGGCAATTTATACTATTACATTTTGCGATTTTATGCGTTGTATGAATTTTACATATGTTGTTTTTAATATTGTTAAATTGTAGTGTTGAAAATGTTTTACTCTTTTGACTACTTAACTCGTTTTTTAGTCGTATTTAGTATTTTAGTTTGTATTTAGCCATGTAAATGATTCTCAAACAAATTTATTTAATTAATATTAATTCACTTTTTGTTTTGGTTTTTTTTTTATTTCAACTTTTCTTTTATTAAACAATATTTTCACAATTTATTAAAATGCAGTAAAGTTCAATACACAAAATAGTGAAATCTTTTGTTCTCGTCGCACCTATACATTGCAAGTTAAATAAATGTTTTTTAAAATAGTAGGTAGGTATTAGAGGTCTGCAAGAATAAATAAAAAGTAATTTGAACACACTCATTTGTTTTTTAACTACAATGTGTCGAGTACCCAATAATAACGAAACAAATGACAGAATAACCAAAGACAAAACAAACAAAAACTCATTCAATTCAGTCAACTCAAGTCAAATGAGTTGAATATTCAAATATAATTTGAATGTGAAATATCTGTACCTACACATTATGTATGTATATGTAAGCTTAACTCTTTTAAATAAAAGAAGCCACAAGCTTACACACATTTTATGTCAAGGTATCAAGGGGTCAAGGATTTTATTCAAATAAATGTATGTATGTATGCACATTCAATAATTCAAAATTATTTGAATATATTTTGAACTCTCTCTAACGGGTCATTCCAATGCTTTGTTATTTATGAATGACTCTCAAATTCATTTGCAGTAAACAAGCTTTTTATTCAATTCCTTCATTCTTATTTTTGTATATGGTTTACTCTCTTCTTATCTTTTTGAATGTTTTATAATTGAATAAATGTAAAATGTAAATAAATGTAATAAATGTACTTTGAGTAAAGGCAAACAAGTGAGTTATTCAAAGCAGACCTCTATTAGGTATTAAAATGTTTGTGTTCTCGACACACCTATACATTGTAAGTTAAATATGTTTTTAAAAAAGTATTTTGTATATCCACAAGAATCAATTTTGGGAGCTCTTCTTTTTATTATATATGTGACAGCGCATAGAGAAAGGGACCAGTAAGGTAAAAAGAACAGTAAAAACCAACTACACAAAACAAGAGGTTGGGACGACCTACGCGTGTTTTCAAGGTTGACCAACACTTCCTGACGTCATGAGATATTTCGCTTTCAAATGAGACCAATACCAACACGCTCAGTGATGGTACACCAATTATACACGTATTTAAATCTTTAAAATGGCTCTCCTGAACAAAACCCTACGGTTACTTTCTTTTTTGCGCGTCACATATGTATATAAATGATATGGAAAAAGTTTTAGAAAAATGCGAAATAGTGTTATATGCGGATGATACACTGTTATTCGCACAGAAGCATCAACGGATGACATGCATATGTAACGAAAACTTAAAAGTAGATATGGTTCACATAAAATAATGGTTAAATATGAATATGTACATTAAAATTAAATGAAAATAAAACAAAACTAATGGAAATTAATATGAACAGTAACATAATATTTGAATCAATAAAGTAATATGTAATAGAAAAAGTTAATAATGTCAAATATTTAGGTTTTTTAATAGACAAAGACTTTAATTTCAAAAAACATATTGAATATGGGCATTTCCATTTTGATGTGTCATGATATTTGTACCACAAAATGTAAAAAAATTAATTGAAGAAGTCAAATTTGTAAAAAGGGTTTTTATATATACATACAAAGTAATGAAATAGCACTCTATTCAGAAAAAACATTACAGTTATCGACGCTAAGGATTTGCAGATACATATAAGCAAAAACCTGCGCTGCCGTGACGTTAAAAAAAACGGAAGTGGATTTTGACTTGCATTATAAAACTAAATAAGACTGCGAATTGAGCAAGATGTTTTGTATAATACAGATTTATTTTTCAAGCTATAAAATTTATAAATCTTTGCTCGTTTTAAGTTAATATGGGCATTTTCAGCGAAAACTTCCATGTTGTTCAATCATTATCCCTTTTGTTACTATTTGTAGAGCTAGTTGCGCTTTACACCAAAATATAAAAAAGTAAACTTTACATATAAAATTTTTTGAGGAACAATTTAAAATACTTCTGGCGTTAAGTAAGTAAAAGTAGACTTTTCGCTGGAAATGCCCATATATACATACATACATATATACAAACAAAATTGAACAAAAATCGGGTTTTTTAAACGTTTAAGATATAAATTATCAATAATCACAGCAATAAATATATATAATACGATAATAAAACTACATTTTGAATTCGGATCAACGGTGCTGTTCACATGTTGCTCGAAAACACTAGACTACAATAATTACAAAATAAAGCGATGCGATAAATATTCAAATGCAATCGCTATACCTCAATAAAACTTATGCTGGATACCCTAAAATGGAATATACAACAAAGACTAGAGTATAACACAATAAATTTTATAAAAAAATTAATGTGGGAGATGCGCCAGATTACCTGATAAAACAAATAAGATATGTTGGGGATGTTCAACCTTATATCCTACGAAATAGACAAGACTTTAGACTACAACGTTCTGATACGAATACTAGGCAAAAATCGTTATTCTACAAAGGATTAAAGATGTATAACATGATGCCAAGTGATATAAAGAATGAAATGAACAATAATAAATCCAAAAGAAAAATTGTAGATTTTATAAAAAATAAAACTGTTAATTGAAGCTAATGTAATTTTGTTAAATGTTTAAAAGAAAATGTAATGAAAAAGTATTATAAATACTACTAATAATTCTAAACAAAAAAAAAATAAAAAATATACCTGCTGCATTTGTAAGATCGTTTTTACAAAACTCATCGGTATGAGTCTTTTTTGAGTATTTTTGGTGATTAAAAACTTACTAATCACTTGCGCGCTTAAAAATCGACACAAAAATGACTCGCGCTTATGATTTAAAAGTGTTTAGTTTAAAATGTCTCTAAACTAAACCATTTTTTCCAAAAAAAAGTATCATTTATGATCAGAAAAGGAGCGCATATTCTGGTATTTTAATCGTGCCCAAGAGTAAGAGACTCGAATGTGATTAAAAATTTCAAAATATGCTAGCTGGGATTGAAGGCACAAAAATAAAGCATTTTGTATTTTAAATACATCAAGGCATGTATTTTAGCCAACCCTGATTGTACCATTATGATTTGCTCTAGGGACCAAATAAACCACGCAAACGGTTACACAAGCATGTGAAAAGTATTTATTTATTATTCGCAAAAAGATCTTATCCTTAATTTCCATCCATCATTTAAAACTTAAATATATAAATGTATATGTAGTATGCACTTACCATTTTAATTTTTTCATAAACATGACGAATTATCGGATAATCAAATGTCCAGCCATTATGGGCTACTAAACATACGGGCTGCTCTAAACGTTCCAGAAACGAATTTAAGCAGTTTGCAGCATTTTTATCAAATGATGATTCATTTTCTAACATATCATTACTTAAACCTATAAGCGGAAGTTGAATGGATTATTAAAAGAAGAAAACAAATGTATGTGGGTAAATCCCACAAAATATTGCAATTTGTTCTCACCTGTTACTTGTTCTGCAGATGGAAAAATTAGACGTTGTGGATTAATCATTAGAGTCAACTTATGTAGAACGCGTGGCAATTGAGGTATTATCGTATCCAAACCCTTGATTCCATCCTCCGCAATCATCTTTGGAATATGCGTACTCTCAAGTTCCCTATCGACAAGACATTTGGCGGAAAAGGCATAAAGAGACATCTCTGTTATGCTACATTTATTAAATTGTTCCGTGGGAAATCCATTTGTCTCCAAATCAATAACTACAAATGTATTTAATTCTTCACCTGACATTTTACGTCTATTCTTTAATGCATAACTTGTTTACCTAAAACATTTAAATATACATATTAACAATTTACAAAATTAATACAAAGAAATAAAACTGTCACAAATCACAATTTCACAAGAAAATTTTGTGACAACTATTCACATGAAAATAATAACACAACACATGCAACAATAGGTGCGATTGAGTACTTTTGCAGTAAATGAGTAAACTGAAAAATTTGCTCTCACAAAAAACTGTTGTGCAAAAAAGTACGCGAACGCAAAATTTGTAAAAATTCGTAAAATAAAGGCAACAGCTGATGGCAAATAATTGAAGTGTTGAAAAATGTTTACACTTTTGACTACTTAACTCGTTTTCTTATCGGTACTCGATTAAAAACTTTTTATAACACGAAAATTTTTGGAAAATACAAACAAAATATTTTATTTAATCTTTCATCTTTGTTTGTTTTTAATTTTATTTGATTTTACTAATTTGTAGCTGATTAAATTATTTAAACGAACATCAATAATTGTTTTGCTATTGATTACTTAAGTCCCCAAGTACTTCACAGTTTTACAACTCTAAAAAATTAACTTAACAAAAAAAATGTCAAAAGTTTGTATTTAGCCAAATAAATTCTTCACAAACAAGAATAATGTATTAATAGTTATTCACTTTTTCTTTTGGTTTAATTTTTATTTCAACTTTTCTTTTATATAACAATTTTTTCACAATTTATATGCATTTTATTTGTTACTTTTGTTTGTTTACCTTTTGGAACATATGTTTTTTTGATTTACTAAATTTTACTGCAAAAATTTCTGCAGTAAAAATTTGTAAATACTCAGACAAGAACTGTCACTTTACGCTCTCAATTTGTGTTCTCATTTACTGTATTTTGTGTACTCGAACGCAATTTCGTAAAATGCAGTAAAGTTCAGTAAAAAATAGTAAAAACTTTTGTGCTCTCGAACGCAGCTAATGTAGCCAACTGAAGCAATGGAATGAATAAATGAAATTAAATACATACAAAAAATCTAAACAATTTAAAAACTACCCTACAAGAAATGAATGAGCGAGTAGTCAATCAAGTGTTCGGTCACAATCGGTCATTTTTTTCGGCTGAAGTGCACTTTACGGGGCGTATGAAAAAAAAATAAAAAAAATATGCCATTCGATTCAGAATAAAAAAAAAAAAAAAACCATAATTAATATTTAAGGGGGCTGAAGCCCGTGGGGCGCCCAGGACCCGACAAACTGGCCCGCCCACTGAGTGGTATGTGTGGGTACTCAAATTAAAGGTAATTTTGCAAGGATAACAAAAATCATAAAATTTTGGGGGGGGGCGGTACTTCTAGGGCCCTCTGGGGCTAAAACAAAATTCCCCTCCCACCTTATATCTATGTGTGGGTACTCAAATTAAAGGTAATGTGCTTACGATTGCAAATATGTATTTTGTTTTTGAATTTATGTATCTTTTATATGCAGAAAAGCTTTATTTAGCGAAGCCGGTCTATGTTATACCATAGAGGAGAAAATCGTTGCGCCCGGCCGTAGGCCGGCTATGCAGAAAAGCTTTAGTTAGCGAAGCCGGTCTTTGTTATACCATAGAGGATAAAATCCTTGCGCCCGGCCGCAGGCCGGCTATGCAGAAAAGCTTTAGTTAGCGAAGCCGGTCTTTGCTATACCATAGAGGATAAAATCCTTGCGCCCGGCCGCAGGCCGGCTATGCATAAAAGCTTTTGTTAGCGAAGCCGGTCTTTGTTATACCAAAGAGGATAAAATCCTTGCGCTCGGCCGCAGGCCGGCTATGCAGAAAAGCTTTAGTTAGCGAAGCAGGTCTTTGTTATAGAGGATAAAATCCTTGCACCAGGCCGAAAGCCGGCTATGCAGAAAAGCTTTAGCGCATAGGTATAACATTAAAAAAACAAAATATTTACAATCGTAAGCAAAATACCTTTAATTTGAGCACCCACACATAGATAAAAGGTGGGAGGGGAATTTTGTTTTAGCCCCAGAGGGCCCTAGAAGTGTCGCCCCCCCCAAAATTTTATGATTTCCGTTATCCTTGCACAATTACCTTTAATTTGAGTACCCACACATACCACTCAGTGGGCGGGCCAGTTTTTTGGGTCCTGGGGGTCCCACGGGCCTCAGCCCCCTTAAATATTAATTTTGGTTTTTTTTTCGTTATTCCGGAGGGGGTCCAATATTTTTTTTTTTTTTTCATACGCCCCGTAAAGTGCACTTTTGCCTTTTTTCTATCATTTTCTTAACACCAAAATGAAAAATGTGACTACTCGCTCATTCATTTCTTGTAGGGCCCCTACAAGAATGATAGGCAAAAATGACAGAATGTGACCGATAACTTGATTTCGGTAATTTTTTCCTATCATTTTCTTAACACCAAAATGAAAAATGTGACTACTCGCTCATTCGTTTCTTGTAGGGGGAGTTCCTTTTATTTACTTGACTCACCCTATTAAAATGATTGTTCTTCTTTTAATTCATCATTCACTTGTCATGATTAACAGATATAAAAAAACCAAAACAAAAACTTGAACTGAAGCGAATTAAATTAAAACAAACCGCAAAAAAACAATTCGCACACAAGAACACTACAACAGCAAATACATTGCATTAATTAGAAAACATTTGTCGTTTGTTTTTAAAATTTATTTATTTTAAATAAGCAAAAATTAGGTAATTGTCAATAAGACAATAAGTAAATTTGCAAATCATTAAAGGAAACATAAAAACTGGAGGATGCCTAGTGAAATTATAACTTTACAACTAGGACAATGCGGTAATCAGAGTAAGTATTGTTTATATGTACATATATACATAAATTAAAACGAAAAACCTGCGTAAATGGAAGGGCTATGTTTTTATACGTTTAGATAAATTTCATTTTAGTTGGTTTCGAATTTTGGAAACGTTTGTGTCTGGAGCATGGCATTTCTCCAAGTGGTGTACTGGAGGATTTTGCAACAGATGGTGTGGATCGCAAGGATGTGTTTTTCTATCAGGCCGATGATGATCATTATATACCACGTGCAGTTCTTTTGGATTTAGAGCCTAGGGTAATTCATACCATAATGAGTTCGCCTTATGCCAAGGTTGTTGTGTTTTGTTGTAATTTTTAGGTTATGTTCTTAATCCTTATTACATTTTTGTAGTTATATAATCCGGAAAATGTATACTTATCCAAACATGGTGGTGGTGCCGGCAACAATTGGGCTTCTGGCTATAGTCAAGGTGAAAAGTTGCAAGAAGAAATTTTCGATATAATTGATCGTGAAGCCGATGGCAGTGATTCCTTAGAAGGTTTTGTTTTATGTCATTCCATTGCTGGTGGCACTGGTTCTGGTATGGGGTCATATATTATGGAACGTTTATCGGATCGTTTTCCAAAAAAACTTATACAAACATACAGTGTTTTTCCTAATCAAGACGAAATAAGTGATGTTGTGGTTCAGCCCTATAATTCTATGTTAACTTTACGCCGTCTTACCAGTTGTGCTGATTGTGTTGTAGTCTTGGATAATACGGCTTTAAATCGTATTGCTACGGACCGTTTGCATTTACAAAATCCAAGTTTTTCACAAATTAATACTTTAGTATCCACTATAATGTCGGTTAGCACTACAACTTTGCGTTATCCTTCGTATATGAATAATAATTTAATAGGATTAACGGCTCCATTAATACCCACCCCACAATTACATTTTTTAATGACTGGCTATACACCGCTTACAACAGACAATGATGTAAGTATGACTATTTTCTCCCTATTACTCTTTTTGGTCTATTCATTGTTTATTTATGTATGCTCTTATTTCTAATTTTTTTAACGGCCTTTTTACGACAGTCGGTGTCGTGACCGAAAACGAAATTTACGACAATGACAATCACCCTTATCGTGGTTGGCAAATTTAAGATACGCCTGCGACTCTTTGGTAATAGATTAAAGGATATATGTAAGTTCACGTTGTCTCTAATCTATTGTCAAACGCCTGCGACTGTTTGGTAATAGATTAAAGGATATAAGTTCACGTTGTCTTTAATCTATTACCAAACAGTCGCAGGCGTATTTTAAAATTGCCAATCACGATAAAGTGAATGTAAAGCACATACATATAAACATAAATTTTTAAAACGACTGGTTTTCGACGTATTGCCGAAATCGAGATTTAATTTTACAGAGACAAATCTACGAAATTATCCAAATTTGTTTAAAAAACACAAAATAAAATTTGTTTTTCATAATAAGTAAAGATTTTTATTTACGAATATATATAACACAAATGTATGTACGTTTATAATTTAATTATCTACCAAATTATCGTAAACTTTATGTACATTTTAATTTAAAAATGCATTTGAAAATTATTTAATCATCGATTTTTTGGTCATCAAGTTCTACGAACAGAAATTAATCATTCTTTTTTGATTTTAATTCGTAACGAATTAGCTAAATTTTGAATTTAAGAAAAAAAAGAATGAATAAAATTTTAAACAATTCAAACGAATTAGGCAGAAATTAATTTCATTTCGTTTCCCCATTCAAATGAATTTGTAGAATGAGTTGCAATTATAATTGCAGGAATCTTCTATGCAAATTCAGACCATTCTGTTCGAATCCGAAATTCTACAACTAGTAGATTCAAGAACCTTCTAGTGGATTCCAGAACATTCTGTTCGAACGCGAGATTCTATAATTAAATATAAGTTCTAAAATACAGTGAAGCAAATAACAATTCAAACTAATACGACATAAATTATAATTTCCAAGACAACTTAAAACTAAAACTACATATAATTCTTGGATAATTTAACTTTCGTAACAATATCTAAAAAATCATCGTATAAATGTACAATAATATGCCAGCAAGTTTAAAAACGTTTAAACGTTATCAATCTTTAAGGAAAATGTAAAGGAATGTCTTTTAGAATGAATAGAAATGCTTCTCGAATAATTTTTTTTTTTTTTTTGTTCTTTTTATAAAAGATGAAAAAATGTAAAAATTATTTATAAAACTTATTGTTACATAATTATAAGATACACTAATTTTGTCAACTCGTCTCACTAAGCCATCTTTGGCGCGAGACAATTGTTATTTGAATTACATGTATTGTAACTTACAAACTTAAAAAAAAAATTCCGCCAAAGAAAAATAAAATTTCTTAAAAGTTACAAACAAAACATAAATTCGTTCGATAAATTATGTTTGATATGTATTTAATTTTTTTTTTCGAACGTTTGACGACCCATTTATGAGTGTAACGCAGTTCAGCGGGATGAAATTAAGAGAAAAATTTGTACACAAATTAAATGGAACAAGGAAAATGTTTCATTTTAGAATCTTACTTAAGCGTGTTGCACTTCACCGTGAAGAACTGTATATCGATTGTCGAAATATGTTCCCACTTTTTATAAAATTATTTAAAAGTCATTCCTGTTATTCATACTTTTCAGCAAACCGTCAATGTTCGTAAAACCACAGTATTGGATGTTATGCGCCGTTTGTTGCAACCGAAAAACATGATGGTCTCCACCGGACCAGATAAGACCAATCATCATTGCTATATTTCAATATTAAATATAATACAGGGCGAAGTAGATCCCACACAAGTTCATAAATCTTTGCAGCGTATACGCGAACGTAAATTAGCTCAATTTATACCCTGGGGACCGACCAGCATACAAGTGGCTCTCTCACGTTCATCCCCTTATGTGCAAAGTAGTCATCGTGTTTCCGGTCTAATGTTGGCCAATCATACCAGTATTTGTTCTCTATTTGAACGGGCTCTCAGTCAATATGATAAACTCAAAAAACGTGGTGCCTTTTTGGATCAATTTCGTCGTGAGGATATTTTTAAAGATGATCTATCGGAATTGGATGATTCACGTGATGTGGTAGATTGTTTGGTGCAGGAATATGAAGCAGCAACACAACCCAACTATTTGCAATGGTCAGCCAAAAAGGGACAAGAGGAATAATTTTATATATGTAGATACATTTTTAGATTTGTCTTTAACCAGTGACTAAATTAAATTAACTTTTTTTTTGAATTGCCATATTTTTATCATATCGAATTTGTTTGTTTGTTTATTTGTTCATTTTATAAAAATGTATTCAATAATTTTGTAACTTTGTCTTTATTTTATGGTTTAATTACAAAACGTGTCAGCCACTGATAATATACATAAATAAAATTGTTGAAAATGTTTAAATTGCATTTATTTATTTAACATCTAAAAGTGTGCAAAAGGTAAGTTTGAAAATACACTTTGCTATTATGCTATGATAAGCAAATTAGAGATCTTTAGTTCATCTAAAGTTTTTTCGAACACAACTTCGAATACACAAAATATGCGGATTTCAGAACACCAATTTATGCGGATTCAAAAAATTTTTGGTTTTCAATTCGAGTCGAACCCTATAAAAAACGGTACCAAAAGGTCAACTAATCAGGTATGTTCTAGGTTTAGACTCGAATTGAAAACGAAAAATTTTTTGAATCAGCATAATTCATAAATTGGTGTTCTCAAATCAGCATGTTTTTGTGTATTCGAAGTTTTTGTTCGAAAAAACTTTTGTTGAACTAATGATCGCTAATTTGCTAACCGAAGTATGATAGCAATGTCTAATATTTTTTAAAAATCGTGAAAGCTGTAAAGAATCACAAAAAAAATCGCTAACATGGCTAAAATTCTCGAAAAATTGCAAACTTTTAAACAAACACTAAAATTTATTTGAAATCTCTAAATGGGTTAAAAAAAACAAAATGTCGGAAAATAACAAAAAAAAAAATTGCAAAAATAGCGAAAATTCGCGAAAAATTTTAATATTTCAAACCAGCCATAATATTGATTTAAAGTCCCTAAAACTATAAGGAATGGCAAAAAATCGTTAAAAATTGCTAAATTCAAGGAAATTCGCAAAAATTTGCTAACAGCTGCATGATAGCAAAGTCAACTATTTATTATAAATCGTTAAAGCTGTAAAGAATCAGAAAACTTACACGACCAAATCGCTTATATCGCGAACATGGCTAAAATTCGCGAAAAATTGCAAAATTTTAAACAAACCCAAAAACTAAGAGATCGCAAAATCGATTAAAGAAACAAATTGTCTGAAAATAACATAAAAATCGTTAAAAAAAAAAATTTTTGGTATAATTACATCAAAATCAATGAAAAAGTCGACTTTTAATTTAGGGTTAGTAAGGGCCTTTTGCGTTTTAGATACCGATATATTTTTGATTAAATTGGATTAAGAAGATTTTAAGCTAAAAGCAATCAGGTATGTGATGAAAATCGATCGATTTCAAAACGAACGTTTTTAAAAGGTGTGATGAATTTCGAGGAATTTTAAAATCCATTTCTGAATTAAAGAATAAAATTTTTGTTCAGAATACACTTCAGTTAACGTATAAAATATAAAATTTTAAAGGAAAAATACTGAAAATAGAAGGAATATGTATTTAAAATACATTTTAAAAGATACTGAAAACGATATTTTCAGTTTCAAATCGTTTCGTTTTTAAAATCGATTTCCATCACATACCTGAATATTAATTTTTTTGTTAAAAATGTTATCACATATTACAATAAAAGTCGATTCGGTTTACTTTCACCAACCCATATATACTCTAATTGAAAACGAATAAAAACATGTGGATGTGAAATGCAGAACACCAATAATGCTAAAGTAATCCACTTTCGAGTGGATTCGGATTCTAGAACACGCCCGAATATATAATTTCTAGTGTTTCCGTATGAGGTATCGAAAAACTGATTACGCCAAATGAAAGATCAGGTCGGAAAACCTAAGGAATCGGTCTTAACTCAAAACCGCAAAAAATCCACATACGACATTTAAATTATTAACCGACGATTTGTCCTTCAAGTTGTACAAAGGTCAACAGAAAAAATGACAGTAGTACTAGGTATTCACGAAAATTGTTTGAAAAAAGTACGAAAAAACAGAAGAATATAAAATGTAAAAACTAAAAATAGATACAGGGGTGTTCTGGAAGTCGAAAACGCAAGAATTTTAAACGTCGTTTTTTAATATGATGTTTGTAATAAAAAAATTTTATGACAAATATTATACAAATATGTCTCTGTTAAACAGAATTTAATAACAAAAATTATAAAAAGTTGATTGAAAGTGTATTAAAAACCACTTCCAAATTCTTTTCGATTTCCAGAACACCACTGATAATTAAGGGGGTAATTATCATATAAAAATTTTCTCAACGCAAGGTGAAGTGAACAACAAAATTGCCCGCTAAATTTAGATCCACCCAAATACCATTGGTTTAAAGATTGATGTTTGATAATAGACTGACAGCCTTCGCGTTGGCGGTAGCGTGAAACTGCAAAGAACTATAATGATATGATTGTGGTTTTTCTAGTTACAGCATTGTAAGTTCAACCCGGGTTTCAGTCAAAAATTAAAATTATTTATAAATTTTAATTTATTGCAAGTTTTAAATTCCTTTAAAATAATTTAATGAAAATTATGTTTTAACTATTAAATAGCTTTCCAATTTAATGCGAAATTTATCTTTTCATTTTGCATCTTTACGAAAGTGGGAATGTTAATTTGTTTAAAAAAACAAATAAAATTGAACCTGTAATAAAATATATATGAAAAATATTTTATTCCAAAAATCTGGAAAATCACTAATTTAAAACAATTGTTAATAAAAAGATCGTATCCCACTTGCCCAAAAAGAGGGTATTAACTCAAAAAATTTTCTTTTACTTTTTTGAAGAAATCGACACGTTATATTTATATCTACCCGCTGTAAACTATCATGCGATTTTGTCTACTTATTGGTAATGAAACGGTCGGTTTAAAAATTCTTTTTCATATGCCTTTAATGTAGAAATTCAAAATTGATTTACTTCTACTGAAAATTTTTTAAATTTTGAGTTAATGAAACGGTTGGTTTAAAATGCTTTTTCATATGCCTTTAATGTAGAAACTAAAAATTGTTTTACTTCTACTGAAATTTTCTACTGAATTTTGAGTTAATACCTTCTTGCTGATTAAGTGCGATATGTATGTAATAAAAACATAAAACAGATCATATTGTTTTTCCAAAAATTGTTTAATATTTACCTATCTTTAGAAAATAAGCAAAACAAAGTTTTTTTTATTTTATATTTCGCGAAAAATTTATTTCTTTTTATTTCTTGTTTTATTCATATTTTTATTTTAAATTAGAAATGTAGTTTATCATTTTTATATACTTATGTATATATTTTTTAAATTACTTTTAACTCTAAATTATAAAACACTTATTTCCGCTTAAAACTTATGACTGTACAAATTAGACACTAGGATAAATGGTTTATAATTACAAAAAGGAAACTTTGTAATTTTGATTGACTTAATGCTAGGTATTGAAGGATAGCTGTATATATTATTTAATGGCTAAGTTAAATTTAATTGAAACTTTGATCAAGAAGATATGAAAAATAAGGGATTTTTTAAAAATCTATATGTACATATATATGTAAATGGTTTTTAGTAATATTTTATTTGATCAAAGTATTGTATAGAATGTAGTATTTGAAAAATTTTTGTAAATGAGGGTTATTATTTTAACCCCGTTTTCACAACTTACCGATAGCTTAAAGTAAAATGTTATCTTCCGTATTAAGTGTTTCATAATTACAACTTTTTAATCATATCGGTAAGATGTGAAAACGGGCCTTAGTTATTAAATTTGATGATTATTTAATTATTGAAGATAAAATTTTTTTTAGTTTTACCCGAATTAAACTAATATTTCTATTGAAATTTTTTTTTTTTAGGGACTTATGCGTATGTATTTCGGTTTGAAAGAAATTCTACCTTTGGGAAAAAGTTGCGTTTTTAAAATTTGATGAGAAAAACTTTTGAATTTATTTAAAAAAGGAAAACATTTCCTTTTAAATGCACAAACCGTATTGAAAGTAAAAAAGGGAAAAATAAAGTCTTTGTTCTAATTTTTCTCTTCTGCTGAGATGCCTTTTCCTTTCTTGGTTATTTGTATTTTTGTTTCAATTCACTTATTTCACTTTATATAATTTTTACACAGAATATATATTTATTTTCATCATTTTTAACAAAGTCCAAATTTTTTGTTTTTTTTTATAAAATTTTCTCTTTTTATTAAGCGTTTAATTTTCCAATTTGGAATTTAATAATTTTTAAATATAAATAAATGTTTTTTTTTTGTGTTATTGTTTATAGAAATGTCCTTAGCTTAACTTAAAATGTACTTTATACAGTATTTTGTAGAAATTAGTATCTAAATTTCTAATAATTATGTTTATGTTTAATTTATATATAAAATAATAAACATAAGAGTTAAAACTCATGTGAAAACTTCTTACAACTAGACTTAAAAGTTTAAACAAAAACTTAAATAAAATGGGTGTTCAGTTTGAAACAGAGTAGATGCAAAAAAATGAAATAAAAACTTTTTCACAAATTTCATTTTCTAACGATTGGCTAGCAATAGGATTTGTTTGTTTGTTTGCAGTATAATATACTAAATACAAGATACATACGTGCTATTTTTATATTTTGGGTTTAAATATATAATAGTAAACTTAGTAACTATGTATGTATAATGGTTTACACAATGAAGTTTAATGTTATAGTATTTAAAACTACTATATGCACATATTTCCGAGATAAATGTTTTAATGGTGGGGAAGTGAGGAAATGAAATAAAAATGATAAATAAGAAATAATAAACATAAAATATTACAAGTTTAGTTGTAGCGCATGTTGTTGCTTTTAAAATCTAGTCTTGTTTTATTAAGTATTATGTTTGAGGTGGTGGAGGTCGGCGCTCATATTCAACATTTGAGGCGCTAGAATTATTAACACCTGGTGGAGCTGAACTACCACCGCCACCTCGTCTATAGTTTTCGGGTGGATATTCACGAGACCAATCACCATGATAACGCGGATCCCCTGGATTACTACCCCTATTACCACTACCATAACCACCATGTGAGCCACCGCCAATGCCAGGTGGCATCGTACCATTTGGTGGCATATTATAATACGGAGGCATATAATGATTTGAATATCCATGTTGAGGAGGATATCTAAAATAAAAAAATTAAATACAAGCTGTTTAAAAGAGTAAAAATAATTCTTAAAATGTTTATCAGACCCTAAATACAGGCGTTTGTTGTATTAAAAACTGCCATAAACACTAAAAATTCCATTTTCGGAATTTTCAGAATCTTTTTATGAATTCTGGGGTTGCTTTACAAATATTTGTTAATTTGTTCAGACGACCTCTACATAAATGTAAAGTTCTATTGAAAAACAGGAACAAGCTAGTTTAATTAGGAAGCAAAACAAAGTTCATTTGCATAAAATCACAAATATGTAAATGCTTGCATTTTTAATTTGTTAAACCTACACATTTCTAAAGCGCCCTGGATACTATCAAATCCCTGCAAATATTATTGGACCACCTGATCCAATTTCATGAAATGGACTACTCCATGGACTGGACCGATGTAATGCAAGCATGGACCATGTCATTGTTAAAAAGTGTTTGTAGTGAGACGACATGTCTTCGTTTTTTAAAGACATGTTTCCGTTTTTAAACGAAGTTAAAACTAATCCTCTTGTGTACACAATGGAGAAGTTTTAAAACTACTCCTTTGTAGTCCAAAGATGGGTTATATGGTCCTGCCCTAGGACATCGTAACGTTCAATAGACCATGTTTTTTCCATACGTTTGGGTTACTTTTGGACTAGTCCTAGTCCCTTGTGGGCTACTCTTTACACGCGTGTTTGGACTGGTCCTATTATTTGCAGGGATTAACACATCAATCACATAGTTGTGTGCGTGAGGACGTTCCTCTGCAAATAATAGGACCTGGATTAATGTAATATGTTTGTCAAAAACAAAAAAGGAGCTCAATTTTGAGGCGTGGCATAAAAGTGAGTATAATAAAAGCTAGACATACTTAGTTTTACAAGAACTTTCTTGGCACGTTTAAAAAAATTAATATTTGGGGGAAGTATCCGAGATGGCATAAGTGGCGCCCAGAGTTTGATGTCGGATTGAAAGCTCACCAAAGGCAAAAATGAAGCCACTTTCAACCCATGAACAACGATATGTGATATTATAAGATCGGACTTTAAATGGCAGCGCTACATAAAAAAAACTAAAAGTGCTGTATTTTAGGGCGTGGCAAAAAAAAATTTTTCCTGTTTTAGAAACTTCATTGGCATATCTTTCATTCTAGGGGGTGACTGGCACAACTTTTTTTTTTGTATGGAGGTCGACCCTGTCTAATGGGCATGGTTAAATACATTTAACTAAATTTTTTTTTACTTTAAACAACCAATTTAAAGTTATATGGTTAATTATTTAAAACATTTTTATATGATTTAAAAGAATATGTTCAGGGGAAAATGCAGATATTATCATTAATAACTTATTAAATTACTGAAACTAGTTGTTTTTTTGTTCAAACTAACGAATTATTGTTCAAAAATACTAAAAAATATAGAATAAACAAATCATAATAATAGTGATGTTAATAAAAAGTAAACAAACTTTTTATTCGAATACTTTCTTATCGTATATTTAAAAAAGGTTCAAACAAAAGTGTTTATGATACCTTTCGGCAAGATTTTGTTCAGAATAAAAATCCCCCAGGAGTTTTCTCCCTTTTCCCATTTTTCCTATGTAGATTCAATTGTAAACATGGGAAAAGGGAAAAAACTCCCGGGGAATTTTTTATTCATAATTGGGCTGATAAATGTATGTTTTTGGAAAGTGGCACGCCCACTTGTCTAATCCCGTCCAAATTTTGTCGGATGTTCTGAATTATTAACCAAGATGCTTGTATCTAATTTGGAAACTTCGGCTCTTGCCATTCACCAGATATACAGAAATCTTTAATGTCTTTAAATGCCACACCCACTTGTCCAATCCTGCTTACATTTTGTCGGATGTTGTGAATAGCCAAGATACTTGTATCTAATTTTGAAACTTTGGCTTTTGCCGTTCTCCAGATATACGTAAATATACATATAATGTCCTGGAATGGAAAGTGCCACGGCCATTTGTCCAGCCCAAGCCCCCACATTTTTTCGGAGGTTGTGAATTGATAACCAATATGCTTGTACCTAATTTGGAATCTTTGGCTCCTGCCGCTTTCCAGATATACATAAAAATAAAAATTTATCAATTTTAATATTAACATATTTTTTTTTTTACTTTACTACATATTTTTTTTTGGTATATCTTTTCTTAAACATAGTTATTAATTGTACAATAAATATTTATTGGCCTGAAGTCTTTCATTGTATAGAAATTTGGTAAATAAATAAAAAACAACAAAACATTTTTGGGTAAAATAGAGGCAGCTGGTTTTTGCTCAAAATCAACTTTGCTCCTTATAAGGACCCAGAATATATACAAAAAAATAGTTCTTTAATTATTTCCTATTTTAAACCTACTTTTCTTAAGATAAAAAAAAAGAAGTGTAATAAAACAAGTTTAGCAGCTCTGGTTAAAAGTTGTAAAGTTTTACATATTTGACGCGTAAAAAAATAAAGAAAAAACAACGAATGTTTAAAAAGTAATTAAATTAATTCTTTTATTTATACGTCGTTAATGGAAATATGTAGATGGACATACATATCGTTACTTTAATATAGAAAAGCCCTAACTAATATTTTCCTTACTTTACAGGAGAAGGAAAAAACTTAATAAAAATATAGTCTTGTAGTCGCGATTTTTTTTAAACGCAGTTTTTTATTAAATTGCTTAGAGAATTGAACAAAAAAATTGCGTTTAAAAAAAATCGTGACTACAAGACTATAATTTTTATTAAGTTGTTTTCTTCTCCTGTAAAGTAAGGAAAACATTAGTTAGGGCTTTTCTATATTAAAGTAACGATATGTAACTGAAAATAATGGTAAATGGTAAAATGTTTTAAAAATAACAATGTTGCAACTTTTGAACCTGATTTTAAGTGTAAAACTTTTTTCTTGTGTTGGTTGTAATACTTTTAACATTTTTGCAATCAAAACAATCTATACTAAATACCGTTAGAATTTCATTTTTATTTAATAAATCATTCAAAATAACAAATCCAATTTGAACATTTGAACTGGTTTCATTTCAAAGATATTTTTGTTTTATAAAGACTCAACTTTCGGTATTTACATACTTTCGATCGAAAATACGTTCTGTGAAATGGCTGATAATTTTTATGTCTTATACCGCATTTAGACTATGCAATTAACCCCGTTTATTACTATTTTCTTTTAAAGTATTTGCTACGAAACTCTTTTTACATTTACATTTACATTTAAATTTTTTCAATCCCGTTTTCTTCCCTACACCTCTTGCTAACAACAAAAAGTTGCATAAGAAATTTGCGGCGTTAATTGCTTAATGTAAATATGGTCTAACAATAATTAATGACAAAGTTGCAACTTATAGAAAAATTGGCCTTTTTGAAAATTTTATTAATATTTAGATTTATTTAGAAACTGCTGGTTTATTTCCCCATAATTTTTTTTAATTCCTTTACTGTATGTTGTCTGCATTCATTAAAATACAAGTGTCTCTATCAATGTCGTTTCTGCTTCATACGAGTTCTATCTAAAAGATCCTATCCCGCACACACCCTCTTTATGTTCTTCTCGAAGGAAAACATTTAAACAGTTTTAATTACAATCTCAAAAGAATTTCCTTTCCCCTTTGCTTTACTAATTTTTTTTTTTTCAATAAGGACAATACCTTTGAAGTAAAAATGTCTACTTCCATACAGATAAAGAAGTTTATCCTATTTACGTTGCAGTTTGATAAACTTTTAAATCCTTCTCAGTACTGTTTATGAAATAAGCAATAATTTACGCTATCAAGTATCTAACAGGACAAGAACGGAAAAACTACTAACTGATTGGTGACAACGAGGTCGTTAAGAAATGTCTATTACTTACAAATCATCTTAAATTTCTGTTAACAAAAATACATACAATATCCTACCACATTTAATTTTTTCTTTACGTAATGTAAAAAAAACCTTGTTGGACCAATAAATCAATGCGCCATTTTTTAGCTAAAATCTTATCTAAGAAAAAAAATTGCCAGCCTATAAGTTATCTTGTAAGCGTTATTTGGTTAAAACTCCATACAGCACAAAACAATGTTCTATGTTTTGTTTATACTTACTTAATCCACTTACCTTCTTTTATCGACTCGTCTATCTCTATCACGATCTCTATGGTCACGATGGTAGCCACCGCCAGGTGTACGATTGTTATAGCTATCGTAACGATCGCGTTTGTAATCAGAATTACTATATCTAAAAATAACGCAAAGAAAATTTTATTAGACAATAGACATATATTTAAGTTAACGTTTTTAAATTATATCCCACCGATCACGATTATGATTCCAACGGTCACTGCCGCCAGAACCGCCTCCCTCAACATAAGATGATGATGTAGTACCCGAAGATAGACGTGGATTACTAGGATGCAAACGGTTATTTGGAGTAGACGGGGAATTAATTGAGTTGCGACGATCGCTGTTATTACTTCCTCTGCTGGTATTTAAACCATCATGGCTATTGCCGCTACCATAATAATCATCACGTTGGCGTTGTTTGTTCCGTTCGTCACGGTTTCTAAAAGTAATAAATTAAAAAGAGCCAAACAATTGTTGTAATTTTATAAATATTTGAGCTTTAAAGTTTTTCTTACCTTCCCTGCCCCCCTTCCATATTCAGTCTTTTATATGACATTGATTTTATATCACCACCCTGCATAGATGTGCTAGCACCGGCTGTTTCGTGTTCATCACGTTTACGTTTCATAGGGGAATTATTACTATTCGAAACTATTCCTGCCGCTAAACCTGTAGGTGGCTTATGTTTATTATTTCCCTGATCTATTTTCATAAATCTTTCTGATTTAGGTTTATCACGTTCTTTATCCTTTTCTTTGTCTTTTTTCTTCTTTTTTGCCGATTTATTCTTTTCATCATTTCCGTTTTGTGTTAAGGATGTATCTTTGGATTTTTTTACTTGTGATTGTGGGGTTTTATTGTTTTTATCCGGACTGGCAGTTTTTTTAATGTTAGATTTAAATTCCTTTGATGTTGCCTTATACATTTTGAAGAGTTTTTTTGCATCAAATTCTAAGAAATTACAGAATTTCAATTTTGGCAACAAAAAAATTTATAGTGCTATATTCGGCTTTGCCGAAGCATTTGCACTCTCCACCATAGTATTATAAATGCAAAATAATTCTGTATGTCATATTTAAAGTTTACATATTAAAGATATTGAGCTTTTTTTTATACGCCCAATATTTTGAATACCCTATGGAAAAATATATATTTAAGCCGAATTCTGTGCTCCTATCTTACATGATTTACCCGATTTTTTATTTTGGAAATTTAAGTGTAAAGAATATATATACATCCTAGTTAACAGCGTATCTGGAGACTTTGGAAAACCCCTGCACACGGACAGACGAAAATCGTTAAATCAAATTTTCCGTTTAAAATGATTAAAATTGTAGAAATTAGAAACAGAATACAAAATGACAAACGTACATATCATTCGGCCATGTTCTAGAAATCGAAATCACGTGAAATTTAAATCGAACAAATTTTGAAAACTTTTCCGTGTTCAAGGTTCGTAAAAATATTTCCTTTTAAATACGTCATTCTTTTAGGAATACTCTCCTCTACCTAAAGTACTTTTGAAATCAGGAAAAGCTACGTTCATTTTTACAAAAATTCAATTAAAAATCTTCATCGATTTCACTTTCACGTGGTTTCGATTTCCCGAACATGGCCGATAGTTTAGGTTTGAGATATAAAACTTGATAAAAAAAAAATATTATAAAATAAGCCTTTGGATATTTTTAGCAATATAAAAATGTTTTGTATATCGAGGGTTTATATTCAAATAGTGCTATCTGCAAAATTACAATTTTACAGAATAGAGAAGAAACTGCTTTTTTCGATAACCCTAATGGCTAATAACTTAACTTAAATTGATATGTTGTTTAAACTCTGCAACAATAAATCAGTGTCCTATGTATTATATGTAGTTAAAAAATAACGATAAATGTTGTAAAATTCAAATGGTCTGTATATTGGTAGTTTAAACGCCAAATTGTATGCGTTTAAAGATGGTTGTCACGGATGGAAATCATGGTAATTGTACTTTTTTAGTGCATTTTGATCCATGTTAGTTCCGTTGCAGTACCGCGGCTTACTTGGTACAATTAAAAAATCTTAACGTTTTTCTAGATGTAAATTTAGTTTGATTCTCTTTTTTGGCCCATCTTCTTTTTAATGGTCAGCATTTGTTCCAACATAGTTTAAATAGGTATTTTTTAACAACATGTGCTGTAATATTCATTAACACTTGTTGACAACTTTTCATTTTTTATAATTGTATGTGGTGTAAAGGCTAAGGCCCGTTTTTAAAACTTACCGCTAGCGATAGTTTGAAAGAATTTTCCAAATTTCAAGTTTTTAGCTTCAGGCATTTAGGCTGTACGATGATGAATCAGTCAGTCAGTAACGTTACAATTTTATATTTATATATACATACATATGTATAAAGATTGTTAATAAAGAAAAAAAATGTCATATGTATATTACTATTTGTACGATATTATCCCATACAAAAAAATTTTTAATATATTTTTTTTATTTATATTGCAATATTTTCTTTAACATCCATTTTTGTTTAATTTTTTTTTATTAAATTATTCAGCACAAAACGAAAAATGTAATAACACTACATACTTATGAGGCAGCTTAATTCAACTTTTATGTGCAAATTAAAAAAAGTGGCATCTCAGTTCATTTTGTTCGGAACAAGAATTAAAATTAAACCAATTCAAGAAAAAACGTACCGAACAAAATAATTACGCATGGGTGAATCGAGCCTAATCGTGACACTAATTGCTAAAAATATTTATATTTATGTATGAATAGTAAAATTCAAAGATTCATGATAAATAATCTCTCTTATTATCTCGTTTCTCGTAGAAACAAAAAACAATACAAATAAGAGAACAAATACAGCAAGAGATTTTTTGAGTTTTTAAACACGAATAATGATTATGAAGTTAAAAAACAATTCTCTCATGTACAAATATAAGAAAATAAAATCTCTCTAATGATCTCATGTGTTTAGTAAAAACAAAAAACAATGAAAATACTTTTATACAAGAATAAGTTTTTTTGTGTTCTGAAGCACGAATAAAACAGAACACAACAGTGTATAAAATTTTATATTCCTGACCTTGAGTGAATAGTGAGTGAATATTTGGAACTCTCCCATTTTTCCTATGTAGATTTAATTGTAAAAATGGGAAATTGAAAAGACTCCCGAGGAATTTTTATTCATAATTGGGCTGTATATTGCATAAATTAAAATTTATATTATTGACAAAAACTCATAAACACATCCTTTGCACTTTTTTTGACAAATTTTTCAACGAATGAATAATATGTCTTTTTTGGAATAACAATTTTTATCATTTTATTATATGCACTAACATTTTCAAAAAATTGCAGATAGCACTATTTTAATATAAACACAAGATATTTGTTTTTTTTTATCAAGTATTATGTCTCAAACTTTAAAAATTTTATATGTTAGATACTTTCAACCTGTAGTGAGTGCATATTTAACTTTTATGTTACCTGTAAATTTGGAGACAAAATACCAAAGATTTGAACGCCACTCTCTTTTTTCCGTCTCTTTGGAGTAGGTTTCTAAACAAACATCAATTTGCCTTCCAATTGATATTAAACAATCTCTGGTATGTTTCACCTGATCTTGTGTAGAAAGACTGGAATCTGGGCGATCCAAAGCTTTAAGTGCCTTTTTAACTGGTCGCATTTTCTCTTTGCATTCATTAAATATATTGGGATCTAAGTCACCCAATACCTCCAAAGCTCGTGGTTCATTGTTCGCTGTAAAATGCATGGGTTTATTTGTGGAATCCGCACCTGTTGATTTCTTAGATTTGGCTGAGGCTTTTGCTGTAACATCTTTATCTTTTGTAACTTTTTGCTTTTTCTTAGACGTAACATTTGAATTTTCAACATCATTTATATTTGCATCTTCAACAATTTCTGGTTTCGATTGACTTTCCTTACGTTCCTTGCGGGTTTTTTTCTCGGTTAAAGAATTGCCATCTCCGGTTTGAGAAGTTTCTTCTGCCTCGGAAGCAAGTCGAGGTTTGCGTTCGGGTGTGGCATTGTTTGTTACAGCTGATCCTGCTGCTTTTGTTTCCCTTGGCTTTCTAGGTTTGCGTTGTTTGCGCTCTCCGCCTTTTTTGGTTTCCACATTCTTTTTTATAATCTTAAGCAAGTATTCTGCTCTTGATTGCAAATGTTTGGCTTGTGGTTTTCGGTCATCGTTGTGAAGAATTTTCTCAGTTAACTTTAGGCTAGGATCCATTTTCATTTGCTCCCAAGAGCCAATACCATACTGGTATATACCACATAGTAGTTTGGAGTCCTCTTCGTCTCCCCATTCAACATCAAAATTTGCGGGTCGAGTTTTAATATTAAGAGACCAATTAAGTCTTTCAGCTGATTTTCGTGGTATTACATCATTTAGGGGTTTGAGTTCTTCTTCACATGAGAGGAGAGTTTTAGCGTTGAAAGATACGCCACCCAATTTTACCGAAAATGTAGCTCTACTACGTTTTTGTTTACTAGCTGCAGCTTCTTCATTTGCTGCTGCTGCATTTGTATCGGCAGCCTTCTTGATTGCTGCGTTATTGCCAACCAATTCGTCCTTATGTTCTTCCAAAAATTGTACACATCTATCGTGTAACATTTCCCCGATACGTTTAAGCTCAGCCAAAGGCTTTTCTTGTAATTCAGCATCACAAGCTATAGCTTCTAGCCGTTCTAGAGGAGCCGGGAATTTTTTATACGATTTTATAAAACGTCTTATTTCGGTATCAGTAAAGCCAATAATTTTTTCTTTCATTGCCGGTCTACCACGTTTGGATTTAGATTTTCCATCTGCATCATTACTGACATCCGAGCCCATATCATAATCAGAGTCATTGGAATCATCAGGCTGTCCCTTTTTACCGCCTCTTTTAGTGGTCGTGTCATTTTGATTGTTCGCCGCTGTTTTTCTTCTGGGTGGCAGGTATAAATCTTCAATTTCCTTAGCTTTTTCTTCATTTTCTACAACTCTACGAAAATCTTCGGGTATAATATCATCCCAATCTTTTGTGTCTTCTTCTATAGCCTGATTTTCATTATCCTTGGTAGAAGTGTCAGGTTCTTCTTCAAATGCCGCTATACTTGCAACCTTAAATGCGGACAGTAAATCATCCGCCGGCATTTCAGGATCTTCATTGCGTGTCTCTGCTCTTCTTAAAATCTCATCTATATCACATACTAATTCTTCGTCATTTTCTTGCTCATCCTTAAACAATTCTTCAGCACCAAATTTCAATATAGCCGAGAGATCATCTTTATTAAAAGGAGTGTTATTGGATGAACCTGAACTACCTCTATCTAAAACTGTCCGCCCCGTTGTGTCCATACGCTGTATAACCAAATGATCTAACACCATCTTTTGTTTGGCCCTTTCCACTATCTGTTCTTCCACTGAACGGGCTGTTACCAAACGATAAATATTCACTTGATTTTTCTGACCAATACGATGTGCACGAGCCTGCGCCTGTAAATCGTTTTGAGGATTCCAATCCGAATCGAAAATAATCACAGTATCGGCTGTAGCCAAGTTTATACCCAAACCTCCTGCTCTTGTTGAGAGCAGAAAACAGAAATCTTGTGAACCTTCAGCATTGAAATGATCTAACGCTTGTCTTCGTATTTCTCCCTTTATACTGCCATCCAAACGTTGGAATGAAAAGTGGCGCTTTTGCAAATAGTCCGCTAAAATATCCAACATTCGCACCATTTGAGAGAAAATTAGTACTCTGTGGCCAGTTTCCTTAAGACGACACAGTAACTTATCCAACAGAACAAGTTTGCCCGAGCCTCTCAGTAGTGTTTGTAGAGCTTCATCCTGTTGCATACCCATCAGTTCAAACTCCGAAGGTCTTATAAGGGCGGCATGATTACAGCATTTTTTTAATTCTATTACAATATTCAAAAAAGTGGAGGTAGAACCTTTTTTGCCTTTGCGCAAGGCATCAAAGTTCTTTGTGAGTATCCATTTATAATATTGTTTTTGCAACGAAGTCATTTCGACACGCAAAATTTGTTCAACTTTGGCCGGTAGAGATTTTTCTACATCTTTTTTAACACGCCTCAAGATGTACGGTTCCAACTGTTGATGTAGTTTGGTATAGCCTTTGTCGGCGGCATTGCCGTGTTCTATTTCAAAATTCTCCCACGTTACGAACTTTTCAGGCATAATAAAATGTAGTAGGGCCCAAAGTTCTTTGAGAGAATTTTGTAATGGTGTACCAGTAATTAGTAGTCTATGATTTGTTTCAAACTCTTTGAGAGATTTGTAAAGAAGAGAGTCATCATTTTTTAAACGATGAGCCTCATCGACAAGCAATGCTGCCCATTGCAATGTACCCAGAAATAATTTATCCTAAAAGAAAAGTATTAAAATAAACAAATTGGCCTTCTAAAAGCGATGCATTTTTTCTTAATTAATTAAGGAAGTAAGCACTTTTTAACCATACATGGATCGATCTGAACGAACCCAAGCTAGACGGTCTGCTAGGATTTGCTGTGAGTAAATGTAATATAAAATTATTTATTCACTTACCTTCAATACAATCTCATATGTGGTCAGAATGCAATTAAATTTCAGTCTTTTCGAACCATCAAAAGTCCATTCATATTGACGTATCATTTCACGTGATTTAACATCACCCAAATACGTCACCACATTCATATCAGGTGCCCACAACTCAAATTCACGCTGCCAAGCAGTCATTGTTGAAAGTGGTACAACACACAGATATGGACCATATAAATGATGTACTTTAAATAGGGCAAATAAAAAGCAAATAGTTTGTATTGTTTTACCCAAACCCATTTCATCGGCTAAAATTACAGAGTTTTCTCTACACCATGAATGTAGCAGCCAATTTAAACCATCCATTTGATAATCTCGAAGTAATAAACCTTCTTGAAGGAAAACAGGTTGAACTTTTATTTTATAAAATTTTGGACGATATTTGAGAACTTTACAGTGACGTGAGGGAGTACATTTGGAATTCTCGCGCTCATTAAAATGTTCGATACAATGTTTCCATTTGCGTAAAACCAAATTTGCGTCCTCCCAAGTTGCTTCAGAATAAGGTAGTGATTGCCATTTACATAAATACTCGCTGTCACCTTCAGGTTTTTCATTGCGTGATATGATGCGATCAACATTATTGTAAGACTTAACTAAATCATTTTGTAACTCTAGTTTACACTCGTAGTAGTCAATGTCTTCGGGACCAGCATAACGCCTCCAATATTCCTGTTCCTTTTCCTTTTTTACGAAATTATCCAACTTTTTCATCCCTTTAACTTTTTGTTCCTTGAGTGTAGTTTCAGATTCCCAAGTGTTGTGTATGTAAGACCAGCCCTTCCATTTGATTAGAAATTGCAATTCGGTATTTTCTAAATCATTTTCATTAACACCTTCATTGGGATCACAGCCGCTTTCTTCAATAGCATAAACAGTAGTTTGATTCCCAGTGCAACCTTTTTTACCTTGACGCTTCGCCAAAATGCGTTCAATCGTTTCGCACTTTTCGTCCTCTTCCGCAGCTAATGCTGCTGCCTCGGCCTGACTTTCGTCATATTCCACATCTAATAAATCTTCGGAATCCGTTTTATCATCTTCCGAAGCTTCTTTGTAACTAACAGCAGCCGCTGCTCGACGAGTTCCGAACCTAATAAAAACATATTAATCGAGTTTTTAAGCAAATTAAAGAATCAGCTCATCTAAAAATTGGAATAAAATAAACATTCATTTTTAATTTACCTTTTCTCATCATTACTATCATCGGAGGTGGTTGATTTTTTGCTACGCTTTCTTTTGGAGGCAGGTGGTTTACGTCTTGGAGGCGTTGAACTTTCGCTATCGCTATCGCCATCGCTTTCATCACTTCCATCTGAATCCCAACTGAAAGATTGTTTGGAATTTTATTTCAATTAATTTTTTATTTTATCAATCAATTACTTTTGTTTTTTCTTCTTCTTCACAGGTTTCTTAACTTTTTCGGCAGGTGCGGGCTTTCGAGCTTGACGGGCAGATCTTTTAGGTTGATAATCTTCTTCAGTATCTTCCTGAAAATTTTTATTATATATTCATGTTATTAAAATACTTCCGAACATTGTTTATTTTAAGGCTTACAATACTACTGCTACTCGGTTCCGATGCTGATTGAGCAGAAGAATTCGATGATTTTGAGGAACCTCCCGAATCAGATGCATCATCATTATAATCGCTTTGATTTTTAATAGATTCAGACAGCACCGTCGTCTCTTTAGCCACTGAGTTTGAATGACTTTTCTCTTGGTCACTAATGGAATCATTGCCGTCATTTGAATCGTTGGAATCATCATCATCATCATTGGTAGTATGTGAGGTATTATTATCCGTGGTGGCACATATTGTGTTATTGGTAGTGTTGTGTTGCTGCTGTTGATGAACAGCACCCTCTCCTTCATTTTCCTCGCAATCACTACCACCTTCAGTCTGGTGATGTTTTGTTTTTTCTTCTTCTTCACCTTCGTCGTTTGACGAATTAGAATCTGAGTTGCTACCACTGTCGCTGCCACTTTCATTGCCATCGGAGTAACCATTAGTCTGTGTATCTTCTTGTGCATCGATTGCTGATGGTGGAAGTCCAGCTTCTTCATTGTGTTTTTGTATAACAGAGTTGTTTTCTTGTTCAATTTGGTTATGAGTATGTTTTTGTTGGCGTTTGTTTGGATTAAGATGAGCATTTTTATCGTCATCCTCTTCTCGATCAGGTGGCTCTGGTGACGTATGACCGTCACTGGAATTTGTAGATGATGATGAACTGTCGGTGTCGGAATCTGATTCCGAAGAACTACCGCTGCCACTTCCGGATCCATTACGTTCTTCTCGCCCATCATCGTTATCCTCCGATCCTATACTGTTAAAGGATTCATTGTGTTCCTTATATAAGCAAAAATAATTCAAAAAACTTATTGAAGATAAATTTGGTACGAAGTCATTATGTTAAAATTATAATAAAGGCCCCTATTACGTTTTACAACTCAACTCTATTGTCAGCTATTATCAATTTCTAAAACCTTACATAAAATATTTTTTGATCTAATTAGGAAGCTCACATTAAAAGTGTCTAACAAATAATTTTTGTTTCAAAAATTTTAATATCATTTCCAAATCTTGATGTATTGCTTGTGTCACCCAACAATCCAGAAAAAATTGTAATATCTCTGGCTTTAAGGACTTCCTAGGTTGTGATTTTGATAATTATGTGCGACTTCGTAGTTTGTGTATATACATATGTACATTTGATAAGGTAAAGTGGGAGACCTGTTGTACTTTGCAACTCCTTTTATTTCTCGTCCATCTTAATCTTTAAAAAAAATATTTAGGTGAGATTTATTCAGGGGGCTAATTCTGGCAGTGATCGAATAGTTTGTCGATTCGAAAGCAATTTTATTTCTAATTCTCAGCAGAATGTTTGTTGCTATTCTAGGAAAATGGAAAATTCTAAAAATTTGGAGAAAATGGTGAGAGAAAATTCGGCTGAAACATCTAGAAAAATGGAAGAAAACTCAAGAATCAAAAAAAATGGTAATGAAAAATTCAAGCACCGTCTTAGCCGAAATTCTCGAAAAATTCTAGAGTGACAAACTAGAAACTTCAGGCTACTAATGAAAAACTTGAGAAGCTTCAAGAGATTTCTACTGTTATAAACGAAAGAGTAGACGATATGGAAATCCAATTGTCTGATTTAAAGATACAAGTCACGGTGTTCGATGAAAAACTACACCATCTGGAAGTTAAAGTTAATAGTCTTCAGTACCAAGAGGAAGCGGTTCGAGTTTTACCATAAGTCTCTAGTAGAATTAAAGATCCGAGTTTTGACGGCAGTTTACCATTTATTGTTTTTAAGTTCCAGTTTGACAAAAATGCATGGAACAATGAAGAAAAGCCATATAGCTGATTCTGGCTTTAAAAGGAACTGCAGCTGAAATTCTAGAAAGTGTACCAGTAAGTTGCAGAAACAATTATGATGACATAATGGTAGTACTGCAACGCAAGTATGGTGGTGAACACAGAAATGAAATATACACAATGGAATTACGGGGAAGAGTACAAAAGGCAAACGAGACGCTGCAGGATTTCGCACTAGAGAATTCAGTATTTTGGTTATAACTCAGCCATTTTTTAATCGATTTGACCGATTTATATACCGACGTGTTTAAGAAGAAATTTACCATTTACTTGAGTTATAAAGCTTGGACTCGGGGAGATCTATGGTTCTTGAAAGTGGGTGTTTAAAAAAAAAACTTAATTTTGGTCATAACTTTTTTTGTATCTGAACCGATTTTTCCGTGTTTTTTATAAAATATGTTGTACTAAAAACGATATTTTGGTATATAAGTCATATCCATAGGACATATGGCAGCCCTAAAATTTAGATTTTTATACAATTTTTAATTTTTTTTTGTACGGGAGGTACCACGCCCACTTCTCCTATCCCGCCCACATTTTGTAGGATGGTGCGTATTGACAACCTAAATGTGTGCACCTAATTTGGAAACTTTGGCTTTTGCCGTTCTCCAGATATACAGCAAAAAGTAATAAAAATACAACAACCACAAGGGATTTTTGGAAAAAATTAGAGGTAGTCGTGGTTTTTTGCTCATATCTCCGTCATTTGAGGACCGATCTTACTGAATTTCAATAGCAAGCGATGGAAGACTATATCGTCATCTAAAAGACCTAATAACCTATCTGCAAAAAATTCAAAATTGAGTTTTTTATGGATTTGTATTCCCTATATCATAACGAATATGTGTGCAAAATTTTGAACATATAATATTACAAATGACAAAGTTTTTCTACTTAGAGGACCGTTACGCACTAAAAAAGAGAAAAATAAATCATCAAAAACCACGATACAAGTTGTATTTTGTTGCATAGTGTAATTTAAACAAACATTAAGTACTTCTTTTTGCTTAAACCAGTAAAAGAAACTACTACTTTAATTATTTAATGTATATAATATTCATGTGTAAAGAAATTTTTATTTATTCATACTAATTAGTACTGCAGATAGGTTATTTGGTTTCAGATTTTTACAATTCCAAAAAACCTAAATGTCATAACATCAGCTGTGATTAGAAAACCAAAAATTTCTCACCCGATATATATCACTGGTTTCATTTAAATCAAAATGTGTAATTTTCGTTTCAATATCGTTAATAGTTCCAATTTTATAACGTTTTTTCCCTCTCCTGTAAAATTTTGAAAACTGCAGATAGGTTATTTTGTCTTTTAGGTGACGATATGTGACATAAATGTACAACAACCTAGCCGCTATCATATCTGGAGTCTCCGGAAAACACATTTCAAGCGTAAGACGGACAGACGGACATCGTTAAATCAACTTCTTCCCTCATAAGCACCCAGAATATATGCACATTATAGGGTCTAATATCATTATTGTAGAAATTACAAACGGAATGACAAACTTATATATACCCTTTTCCAACTGTGAAGGGTATAAAACCAAGGCAAAAACAAAGCAAAATGCTATAATTGCGGTAAGATCTGCTTCGCCGCAAAGGGACAAACGAAGAGCAAGTCAACAATCATTTCGGGAGCCACCGCCAATGCTGAGAAAAGCTAGCAGTACATAGGAAACCGAAGGTCCCACGATCAAGTTAGTAGTGAAAACGAGTAACAGAAATATTACGAAATATTTTGACAATTGACACTGGTGAAGGACATTCGAGTATAAGAGCTGATTTGATAAAGGAAGTTGTCAAGCCACTAAGCGGTGTAAACTTGCGAACGGCTACGGGAGAGCCTGTCATTGTCTATGGCAAAGCAAGACTGGAAATGAAAATGACCGATATGATCGTTGTTGAAGAATTTATTGTGGCTGAAATTCTGGACGAGGTCATAATTGGAGCAGATTTTATGATTTGTCAAAGCAAGTCTAAATATGGGTCGAAAAAGTATGAATTTGTATGGTCTAGAAATACCCCTTAACGTCGGGAATGGAAGTGAAGCTCTTGTAAGACAACTAGTCACTGGTGATCATGAGAAATTGTCATCCCAAAGAGGCGACAAAAAACGTGGGAAAGCGAACATATATTCAAGACATCCCAGTAAATATAAAAGCAAGCACTGTACTGAAAACAAGAAACGCATCAATGAACTTTGCTTGTTACATGTGGAACCCAGCAAACACTGGTCAACGGTGCAGGAAAATGACTCCATATTGGCGCAAATTACGAGTTTAAACGAAGGCGTGTTAATTCATCAATTGACCGGATGAAAGCCAGAAACAATCGAGCGCCAAATTCGGAAGGCTTCAAAGAAGGCCAGTTGGTTTACTTTTTAATCCGCAACGGAAGAAAGGACTATCTCCAAAGCTGCAGACTCATTGGGATGAATTAATTAAAATGTTTCGTATTTTGTTAATAAAATCTAAAGTTCTTACGTGATTTTAATTATGTATTTCTTGTTTTATTCGTTTTTTTAAGTATAGAAGAAATTAAAAGCTTATCCATTTTTTATAAATTTTTAAAAAACAAAAATTTCGAAATGTTGCTAAAAAATTATTATTTTTTTTATTCCCAAATTTCGTTTTTTTAGTAATTTCAATAAACTAAACTGTTTTTGAGTTACCCGAATTTTAATTTTTGTGCATATCTCGGAAACTAGAGCTAACCTAAAAAAAAAAAATGTTAGCAACATTGGTGTCAACGTTCACGAATTATGTTAAAACGCCAGGTGCCCGCCTTGTTTAAAAAAAGTGTCAAATTCTTGCACAGTATTATATTTTTAAAAGAAACAAGTTGAAAAATGGCTAAACTCATTTAATGACTTAATTTTAAAATGGCTTAATCTATAGAAACGTTGAAAATTAAATTTTTTTTATCTATGTATAAAATTGTTACGTTACTGACTGATTCATCTTCACACAGCCTGAACGCCTGAATCCAAAAACTTGAAATTTGGGCAAGAGATTGGTCACTGTAAAACTTATCGTTGTTCTAAGCGGACAGGTGTCTGGTATTTTTTTGAAATTCGGCCCTATTAGGGAGTAAACGGGTAAAAGCTGAATTTTGGTACTTTTTTGACACACCATCTATATTTTGAACCGGCTGTGTGGCACGTAGCGCCGTCCTGTTAAAACCAAATGTTGCCAATATCCTCCTCTTCAATTTTTGTGAACAAAAATTCGTTCAACATGGCCCGATAACGATCGCCATTGACTGTAACGGCCACTCCTTGCTCATTTTCGAAGAAAAATGGCCCAATTATGCCTCTGGACTAAAATCCGCACCAAACAGTGACTTTGGGTGCATCGGCTTTTCAATGTATGCGTTCGGGTTTTCTGTGCCCCAAATGGGACAATTTTGATTGTTTACATACCCTCCGAGATCAAAATGAGCTTCATCTGAAAAGATGATTTTTTTTGGCAAAATCGGCATCTTCTGTAAGTCGATTGCAGGCCCACTTAGCGAAGCGAAAACGCATATTTCCCAGCATTGTTCAAGCGTATACACCTCCATATTCGTTCAGCGGAAGGATAAAACTAATTATCTGTCAAATCAGACATGAACTAAATGTTACCATTCACTAAAAAAGCACTATTTTAAAAAAAAAACGTTAGATGACGGACCCGTTAGTTGTTGGCCATCGCAAATAAAGATATTTTAGAAAAAAAAATTTTTTAATTTATGCATTTCACACCTACGATGTCGCACGCTACAAATTTACAATAAGTACCAAGTGAAAAGCACTGATTATTTTCCAGCAAATTTTTTTTTTTTATTAAATTTGCAACACAAATGTCTGTTTGTTACTAATATTTGATGCGCATTGTACAAATACCCTCGACGCACTGATAACAAATATTTTTTTCAATGTCGCACGCTACATCAAAATATACGGTAAAGCAATCGCATAGTTCCCTTCACATTTTTCTTATATTATTTCAATATAAACGGAGATTTAAAAAACAATTGTCAATGCACAATTTTTCTCATTTAGCAAAACAAAACGTGCAATAGAAATGTTCAAAAAAAAAACAGAACTTTTGAACTTGTTCGACTTTGCATTTGAATATGTCAAAGTGTGTTATGAATAAATGTTAAATTTGTTTACATTATCGAAAGTTTATAGATTCCCTATAAAAATATGTTAAAACAACATAATTTTATAGAATTTGACTGACTACTTTTTTACTGGTTTATTTGTATTTAAATATAATAAAAAATGTTTTATTGAAAAAATATTTCAACAAATAGAAACTGGGAATTATTTCCTTCCGAAGGTTACATTATTTTATATTCAACATTTTTAAATTTTCGAATTTATTCTATGAGCTAAATTTCAGTTATGTATTTTATAAAGCTTTTTTGTAATAGTCATATTCCTTCAATTTTTCAGAAATTACTTTACAAATAATAGTCTCGTAGTGTATAGTCATTTCTGAAAAATTGAAGGAATATTACAAAAAAGCTTTATAAAATACATAACTGAAATTTAGTTCATAGAATAAATTCGAAAAATAAAAAATTTTGAATATGAAAAAATATTTCAACAAATAGAAACTGGGAATTATTTCCTTCCGAAGGTTACTTTATATTATATTCAACATTTTTTATTATTCGAATAAAAATGTTGAAAAAATATTTCGTAATAATGTCAAATACATTTTGTAGTGAAATTATTTTTTATTGCGTGTTCGTTTTCAAAAAATTTTGCGGAAGCGATAGAGAGTACCAAATTGGTACGCAATTAGCTTTCGTATTCGGCAAATACTGGCGCAGATTTTCGTAAATATAAAAAATTATTATTCGTAACATCACTAGTATATACAATCCTTGTAGTTGATGAAAAATCGACACGACTTTTCTTTACTAAAATATAATAAAATAACTTTATAATTCAAAACTTCCGTAGTAATTCAATTCGAAAATTTTTAAATGAACTTGCTAATAAATTAAATTTAATTAAATTAGATATAATTATTGACTAAATTTAAAAGAATATATGTAGTTACCGACCTTTTTTTATAAGATACATTAAAAAAATAATATAAACACGAAAAGTTTCTTAAACTTCTAAAGCTATGTTTACACCTATTAAATATTTGACGTCCTACACGTAACCACTATTTTTATAAAAAAATTATTTGCTTTTTGAAAACGTTTGGCTAGATCAATCATTTAACAGTTTGTTAAATTTCATTATACAATTATTTTCTTACAAACAAGGTATTGTAAATTAATACAAATTGTTAAAAAAATATAGCTTTTTTCGTCAAATATTTGTTATATCGGAACATACCTTAACCAAAAGAACATAAAAATTCATTAAAAATTATCTGTTTGTTTATTGTTAATAATAAAATCCTTTCATATATTCTATTCTGAGTCTACAACTTTTATTATTTAATATTTCGATTAAAATTTCTGGAACAGTTTAAAAGCAAAAAAAAAAATAAATAGATAGGGTTATTGAAAATTGAAAAAAGAAAATATTGTATGGAAAGGCTCGGAAACGCAAAGTGTTTGCCCAATTTTCAAGCAACACATAATAATTAATAACTAATTAATAAGCATCTGGGAAATGCGTCATTAGTTTCAATCTGATGGCGTTACTAGAATGCGTGAAGGCACGCAATTCCAATGGTATGTGGTTCCATGACCAATAACTCTGACGAGGAAAGATTTAGAAAATGCTTAACTGCCAATTCTAGGAACGATAAGGTATGGGTTTATAATACCAGGCAAGAAAAGGCAAGTATTACAAAGTGTTAAGGGCTTTCCACTTTTTATCTTATCTTATAAAAGACTTAAGTTACGAAACGATACTAACTTATTAAAAGCGCAGCATAGACAACTGCCACAAAACGAGAGATATCGAACATTATACACAAATCTAACAACTGCATTTATCAAGCGCCACAATCGAGTAAAAAGGAAACCTGATTAGTCGGCGTTTAGAGGTACATAACCCGAAAACTATGCTTTTCCGTGCCTTTTTCAATATAAAATTTTATTATGGTTTTCAAATTTTTATTGCGATATGAAATTTTGGACCTGCTATGGAAAACTAGATTTAAACCTTAAAATTACTAAAAAAAAATTAAATATCTATAGTAAAATTTGAATTTCGTCAAAAAAAAGGCATTTTAATTTAAGCAGTTTTACAAGTAATAATCATGTTTGAACACGATTACAGGATCGCAGAATTTATATTGACATATCGGTAATGTTGCACATTAAAAAAAAAGAAAGTTATTGAATTAAAACATAAAACAAAAGGTTTAGAACTAATATAAAATTTGTTTATCCTGTCCATCTATGGGCATGCCCTTCTCTAAAATAAAGTTTATGTATTATAATTCGTCAATATAAATTATTTATGATTGTATTAAACTGATAGGGATTCATTGGGCATATCCTGTAAAAAATTGGAAGGAATTGAACAAAAAAAGGAATTTAAATGATAAACTAATGTTTAATAAAGGAGAAAACCATTACTTTAAATGAACAACTGTTAAAACCAGGAAAAACAACGGTCATTTTATAAATAATTAAACTTGAGATCTCGTTCTATTTTAATTTCATTTCATTTGGATTTCCAGAACATTCCCGATTAATTTAAAAATAAAATATTTTGAATTAACAAAAATAAATTAAAATAACAAACACTTCCCAAATTGAAACTAATCCGTTCCAGAAACTTTAAATGGAAATTTTTAAAAAATTATGTTTAAAAAACTTTTTTACTTATAGGTTCAAAAGCATCCAAGATGTGAGGATTTTTAATTCTTAAGTATAATGCGATAGATTGAGTAGAACCATGCAGGGGTGTGCTGGAAATCGCAAACGCAAAACGCAAGAATTTGGAAGTTGTTTTTAATAAACTTTAAACCTAATTCATATAATTTTTAATTTAAAATCCTGTTAAATAAGGAAATATTTGTTTAATATTCGTCATAAAATTCTTTTATTACAGAAATCTTATTAAATAACGACGTTTAAAATTCTTGCGTTTTACGTTTGCGATTTCCAGCACACCCCTGATGATTAGTAAAGTAGATCTTTTCTAGAAATTGAAGGAATTTTTAAACATATTCAAGAAGTAGTTCCAATTATTTGAGCTAAAAGTTATAAATCCAAATTAAAATTAAACAACTCTCAACATTAGAAGACACACGGTCCCAGTACATACATGATATGATTGATTTACCATTTTAAGTTAAAATGGTTTAAAATAACGATTCTGGAAAGGATTTTAAGATGTTTTAACGATATGGTTGAGGATAATGTTATATTTATAAACAAAACGGGAGAAATTTAAATATTATTTTTTAAAACCTAAAATTTTTTGAAAAAATTACATTGTGTTCTGTAAAAATTTTATAATTTGTCTTAAAATTTGATAAAATCTCAAAAAAATTCTATTCAGACCATATTTGAAAAATTTTCCATACTAAAATTGATTACGTAATCAATGAAATTTTTTGGAATTTGGACAATTTTAACAAAAAGGACATACTTTTTTAGACATTTTTGCAAAGAATACGCTAAGAATAAACCAAAATATTGAAATTTAAGTTAAAATTACTAAAATGGGTCCCTCATGAATTTTAAAAATTTTTACAGTTTTGGAAACTTCAATTTCTCTTAAATCTAAATCCGTCGAAAAAATAGTGAAACAATCAGTTTAAAGTTAAAAAATTTACAAATATTTATCAACGCCTCTTACAAAATATAGTAACAAGCATTTTACCCTGAGAAGTCTCAGATGAGACTCCACATTTCTAAGTCCATTTGCAGCCACACCCATTGCAGGGAACACAATTTTTTATAAAAATGTCGTAAAATAATGAATAGTTTAGTGGAAAATATTGAAAATAACAAAATATTTACATTTTTAAGCGCCAAAATTACAAAAATTAATCACAATTTCACATTTTTCATATAACACTTACCTGGCTCATGATATATTTTAATATTCATAGGCGTTTTTCTTATAGCAGACATTAATTATTCACTTATTTTGCAATAAATTTTATTATTTTTAAATATTTTTTCACAAATTTGTAGTTTTAAAAGTTTTGAAAAAAATTTTCTCCAACTCAGCACATAAAAAAATTTTCACGTCGTCTTCGTCCTCCATTCACAATTCATTTGTCGAAAATCGCCATTTTGTTTTTTCTAGAATAAAAAAAATACCGAGCACTAGTGTTGCCATACTAAAGCGGCACAAGATTAAGGGTCACCAGCATTTTTTAAGGTTTTTCGAACATTATGCTCATATATTTTCTGTAATTTTTTTTTTACTTCCACCACATTTCACTTAGCCAAATAACTGCATGGAGTTTTAAAACTTTTATTAACTTTTTTAGAATTTCTGCATTAAATGCTTACTTTTGTTTACTTTTTTTTGCAATATTTTACTGTTGCTAATTCTTCTTTGAGATTTTTTGCGAATTTTTTCTGGATCGATTTTCACTTATTCGGCCATTTTTTGCAAATAATAATGAACGTCACTCGGAGGTGCCAGAGTATTTATAAAAAATTTTAATGTTTCGATATTGCCATATAATTAAAGCGTCTCGTGAATAAATAATCACGTTAAATATTTTTAATTGTTTTATTTATTGATAATACTTTTGTTTTTAATATAAGCTGCGTTCGTTTACCCCAAAATGTGTACTGGATTTAACTGAAATGCGTTCGCGTACACATAAATTTGTAAAATTTTCATATTAATCACCTACTGGATTTTACTGGAAAAGTAAACGAACGCACATATAATTTTGGTTTTTTTCTTTTTTTATTCTGAATCGGGTAGCATATTTTTTTTATTCTTTTTTCGTACGCCCCGTAAAGTGCACTTCAGCCGTTATTTTTTAAGGGTAACAAATATAATTAAAAATTATATTCCCGCTAACCAAAAGAGCAATAATAGCTTACCCTATGTTTCCACATGCAAGTTATTATGTGCAAGTAGTGTAAATTAACACTATGGACACCGGACAGAAAATGTTTGTTGGTAAGGAAGCGACGCTGTATGCTTGAAACACTTTACTTCTTGCCTCTCTCGCCAACAAGAAATGCCCATAGTGTAAATTGCGACTTATCAATGAAAAATCGAGGAAACAGCCGATTTGTTGAGAGTACAAAAATTGTGTGAATGTTAGTGAAAAACTGTGAGTGAATTGAGTTTTTCGAACTTGCACTTGCATGTGGAAATGGACGGTTAGACCTTCAGCCCGTTATTACGATGTGGGAATCGAACCCGCATCTCTAGCATTGCCGGACACAAAGCATACAGAGATGAAAAAAGTGACACATGAAAAATGCCTAAATCATTTGCGAGGGCAGCTTTCAAAAAAAGAGAAAAAACATTTTTTTGTAGTGAAGTGGCAATGTGTAAAACAGTCCAGTTCTGTGTTGCTGGACTAGCTCACCACTTGGCTCAGGATATTGCATGTTTTATTTCCAATATTAACAAATGTTAAAAAAAATACCACTTAAAGAATGAAAAAGTACCAAAAAAATCCCTCTTAGAGATTCTCCTTCACTCAGAACCTTGCATCATGAAACGAAGAAAACAAGATAGCGCATTGCGCATATCCGTTAACTTTATACTCTTATTTTGACGTAATTTTTACGTCACCGTAGAAAAGAGATTTTAATGTAAACAAACATTTATAATACCACATCACGTGTTTGTGTGTGATGTACTATTGTGACGTAGATGCGCAGAAATATAATGTTTAAATAATTTTAAGCAGAAAGAAATTTAGGCCCCTATTACGGTTTCTTAATTTTTGTATTAGTTTTCCAACTGAATTAGTTTTTATGCAAATGCATATTTTTTTCTCGTCAGTCGGAGAATACCATATACAACATATCTTTGCAAATCAAAAAATTTGCAGTAAAATGGTATCGATTTGTTAGTGCATATTTTTGCATATTTTGCTTTGAAAGCATATTTTTGCATATATTGCTGATATTGCATATTTTTTTGCATATTTAAAAAAAACTTTTTTATTGCTTTATTTTGCCATGCACCCTTCCACAGAAGAGATAAAAGACAACTTCGATGATATTTATTTATTGATTTCTTATAGGAAAAATATTTTGTAAAGCACCTTCGCGTGTTGCCGCATATAAAAAGAATTATCCGGATTAATGTCTTCCTCTACAACCTACAACAAACAGATGGGGGCGTGGTTGAAAGAAATTATGTATTATGCTGAAAACTTTTGCTAATTCAAAGATGTGCTAAAAGATTTTAACAATGGTGAATTTAAGTTAATTGATATGCTTGCGTATTTAATTTAAATTGTTTTCGAAACCATGCTCCTATCACTTCCGTTTTTTGTTTGTTTTGAAAACAGGCAGTAAACTTAAATTTTGAACAAATGTAGGGTCAAATATACCTTTAAAGACATTTTAAAAAACAAAATTAATAAACATTTGATTCGTATGTAATTGCGATCAGATTCGCACTTTGCTTAAGCAAATGACAGTTTCAAACAATTTAACAAAAAGTTTTCTTTAGTTCAATATGGTTTGACACTTGTGATTAACATGCATTCGCACAGTTGATCAAGCCAGCTTATGCATATTATATTCGGGCCTTTACAAGTGACTTACTGCCTGTTTTTAGAACGCTAGCGCAAAAGTGACTAGTTTAATTAACATTGAAACAAAAATTCAAAATTTGTCAATTTTGCGCACGCGTTCTAAAAACAGGCAGTTAATTTACATGATTGTCTTACTGTTTCTTTATATATTAGTGTTTTGCTTTATTTTAACTTCTACTTTTGTAGTTATAGTGCCTTACTTGCGTTTTTAAGACTGAGTTTTAACGTTCTTCGTGCTCTTTTGGTTTTTTCTTGTTGTTTTTATATTTTTTTTATCACTAATAAAAGAATATAAGATTAATTTAACTGCATATTTTTTAAAATTTTTAACGCATATATTTCTATTTTAAGTGCATAAGTAAAGGCTCAGTTAGCCGGGAGTAACAGTAACGTTAGAAATCAGCTGCTTCATTTTGTTGTATCTGCAGCAATTAGGACTATTATAGTTAGCAGTAAGATGTTACGTCTCAATCTGTAAGAAATAGATTGGTCTTACTTTTTTACCGTAAGGTTACTGTTACTGTCACTCGCGGATAACTGAACCATAAGCTTTAAAATACACCTTTGATTAGAAAAAAAATTAAGTTGTTAACTTCAAAATCGTTTTTCTCCAAAACTCATTTTTGCCCATAGGTCCCTTGAACCTGAAACTACCACATATACATTTTTATATTAAACTATTTAAATTCAATACAGTTATAGGGTTAAATTTCCTTCGCTAAGTATTTTCTGTTGTCATTATTATTAAAAAATTCAGTTCCCACTATTTTAAAGCAGAGCATCTTATAATCTGGCAACAACAGAATAAACAGCTGCCTGTAAAAAATTGTAAATAAAAATAACTTTTTTTCTTAAAACTATTTATTTTTAATCTAATTAAATTTAAGAATGTTTAAAAACCTAAAATATATTTTAAGTTCTTTTTAAAAAAAAATATTTTAAGTAAGTCGAATCTAAACAATTATATTGAGATTGACAACAAATACAACGACTTTTGCAATGATGTGTAACAGGAATCGATAATTACAAAAGAAAATCTTATAAATCTGGTGCTTACAATGTTATTAAACATGTGCTAGCGTTAAAAACACGAAGTTAAAAAGAAGTTACGATAAAATAAATATTTATTTTAGACATGTCTTTGAACAAGGAAATCGCAATGGTCAAGTTGCCCCAATCCCGTAGTGTGTGGGCAATATGTATGGCCTCATTTATTTTATGCTTTATATTTTATTATTTTTATGGTGGTTATTTAACCATGGCCTTAATTGGTACTGTTTTTTTAGGTAAGTTTAACTATTTTGGGTTGTTTAAATGTGTTGGGATTGCGTTTTTGTTTCTTCCGAAACAGGTATTTTTTATTATGCCCAAGACGTTTTACTCTATCATCCGGATTTGCCCGCTAATTCTCGTATTTATATACCCATACCCACTATGCACAATCTACCTCATGAAACCGTAAGTATACATACTCCCGACAACGTTACCCTACATGCATTCTGGGTAAGTCAGCGAGAGGAACGTTCGAAAAATGTTCCCACATTTGTTTATTTTCATGGCAATGCTGGAAATATGGGCCATCGAATGCAAAATGTTTGGGGTATATTTTATAATCTTAATTGCAACATTTTAATGGTAGAATACAGGGGCTATGGTCTTTCCACTGGAGCTCCCAGTGAAAAGGGCCTTGTAACAGATGCCAGAGCAGCCATAGATTATCTGTACACTCGTCATGATTTAGATCATACACAAATTGTGGTCTTTGGTCGTTCATTGGGAGGTGCTGTAGCTATTGATGTAGCTGCCGATACAGTTTATGGTCAGAAAATTATGTGTGCCATCGTGGAAAATACATTTACAAGTATACCGGAAATGGCTGTGGAATTGGTCCATCCATCGGTTAAATTTATACCTCATATATTGTATAAAAATAAGGTTTGTTTGGTTTAATTAAGAAAAAAATCAATATATGGACATATGTACATATATTTTACTTAAATTTTTAGTTCCATTCATTGACAAAAATATCGAAATGTTCTGTGCCATTTTTATTTATATCCGGTTTGGCGGATAATCTTGTACCGCCACGTATGATGCGAAACTTGCATACAGCTTGTGGTAGTGATCAAAAACGCATATTGGAGTTTGTAGGTGGTTCTCACAATGATACCTGGATAGTAGATGGGTATGTTTAGCTGTAAAAAATTTTTTGAGATATATTAGAAATTCCAACAAGTTTCCCTCATTTTGAGTTCAAATTTTTCTGAAAAAAGTAGAATCTTTTGTAACAAAATAAAAGTGGTTTGTATAAATTTTTTCTTTTTGTAAAAAGTGTCAATTGCAACTTTTTGTAAAATAGTGCAGTTAAAACAAATGCAATTTAAAAAACGATTTTTAAAGCAAAAACTTTTATAGTAAAATTTAAAATTTTTGGTGCAAAAAGTGCAAAATTTTTCTAAGCAATCTATTAAAAAAGTAAGGCCCTAATACTGTAAAACCCAACGCCAAAGAATTACATTAAAAGCAAAAACAAAGTCATAAATGTTTTGTAATTTTGTTATTGCTTGCTACAGAAATTCAAATTGCCTTTTTAAATTTAAAACGTCTCATAACTTGTGTCGTTGAAAATTTTAAAACGGTACATGACTTTCTGAATAAAGCAACAACAAAATATTTATGAATTTGTGTTTTCTTTCAATTTAATTCTTTGGCGTTGCGTTTTACAGAATTAGGGCCTAAGTTTTTGATAAAAAAAAAACGCAGCTAAATCGGCTAATAGAATTAAACTAGTCATTTAAAAAAATTGTTGATGAGAAAGTATAAATTTTTGTTCCTTCTTTAAAACCTTCAATATCTGCCGATTTCAACTTTTTTATTTTTACTGTTAGTCCAATTTTTTACTCCTTTTAATGCTGATATTTTTTTTTTAAACTGTGCTTATATCTTACATTTTCTTTTTAGTTATTACCAGAGTATAAAAACATTTCTTAATGAATGTCAAAATATCGTGCCACCTTTGGAAAAGCCTCCAGAAAAAAGCAATGTATGGAATGAAATCCAAGATGTTTAATATGTTCTTTAATACATGTTAAGTTTTTTTATTTCTATTCTCAAATTTTGTTGAGAATTTAAATGCATTTTTTATTGAATTTTAATTATTTATACAATTTTTTGTTTTAATAGAATAATTCTTTTAACTTTATAAAAAAAATAGAAATAACTCAACATTAAAGCCTCTTTAAACTCAGTTAACTATGTTCTCTAACTTTAACCTTTCTAATACCTTCTACAACTACCAAAGTATGCTTAAAAATTTTAACTGCCAAATGATTAGTTTGTTAAATGTTTGTTTAATGCCCGTAATTTCTACAAACAGATATCTAGTCGTGTTCGTACCTAGCAGATAAATTTACCTATCCGGTAACACTATGTTGGTAATATGAACGCTAATTTTACCTACGTGAATTAACTATCGAAAATCGATAGTGTAAAATACACTACACTTTAACCCGTAGATAAGAAAAACGTTTTAAAATTATGAAAACGATAGATATCTATCTATACACAGCAAGATATCTATTTGTAGAAATTACGGGCATTATAACTAACTAATATAAAATATTATTTCAATGTAAAAAAGTATGCTAAAAACAAAAAAGAGAGGCTGTGGGAAATTATTAAACCAATTCTATTACTAAAAGAAGCTTTAAATTGTAAATATTGTACTGCCGTATTCATAAAATATTTTTAATTTATTAAAGGTTTGCAAATCAAATTTTATATGAAAAATTTGAAAATTTTTATTAATAAGCGTTTGTTAAATATAATAATAGTTTATGAATACGGGGTTTAGTTTTTAAAAATTAAATTGTTAAACATTTTTTAAACAAAGTATTAAATTCAATTAAAATCTAAAACAAAAAACTAAAGCAATTAGGCAAGATTCACAATGACAACGCGTTCTCCCTTGGTGTTTACAATAAATCAACCCTTTTTCACGACCACACATTTTTAAACAAAAAAAAAAAGTTTGCAAAATTTTACCAGTATTTATTATAATTTTTTTACACACATTCAAAATAAATAAAAATTATTATAAAAGTAATTTACAGTTTCATACATATTATAGCTAAAGTAGAAGTACCTTTAATTTTTTTTTAAAAATGTTTACATTTTTGTTTAAAAAATTTAAGGAAAAATATATAAAATACTTTGGGAAACATAAGATAGAAGAAAAACGAACTTGTTGCTTTCATTGTGAACGAAGCATTATTCACACATACATATGTATATATAATATATAAACTAAACCAAACTATATAAAACTTAAACAAATGTGTTTTAATTGCATAAAGTGACTTTCTCTGGAAATAGAAACCAAGTGAAATTGAAATCGATGGAGATTTTTAATTAATTTTTTTTAAAAAATGCACTGTAACAATGAAATAAATAAAAATTATCATAGATAGCATTTCCCGATTTAAAGGTTAGTTCTGAAAAAAGATACATTGCACTCATAGTATGAAATACAAGAATAAAAGATAACATTTTTACGAACTTTCAATACAGAATTGTTTTTAATATTTGTTTGATTTCAATTCGATTATCAGAACATGACTTAATTAACTAACTCTTTTCAAATAACGATTTTTGTGAAATAGTTTAATTTTCCTTTCTGTTCAAAACCAGGTATGAAATGGAAATGGATTTTAAAAGCGAAAAAATTTTAAACCGATATCGTTTTTAGAATTTTTTAAATTTATTTTATTTACACATTCCTGTATAAGTATATATTCCAAACTTGATCGTGTGGCCCCCAAGTAAGGTACGGCTGTTAAACAATCAAGACTAAAAAACGAAATTGGCAGAAAATGTAATGTATTATTCAGACTCTTGATTCAGACTTTGAAGACTGAAAAAATTGTTAATTTTTATAAAAAAATCTGCAAATCGGCACTTTGCTAACTTCGGAACAAAAAATCGTCAAATCTGGCATCCCTGATTACATCTTTAAAAAACGACCCTACAAGAAATGAATGAACGAGTAGTCACATTTTTCATTTTGGTGTTAAGAAAATGAAAAATGTGACTACTCGCTCATTCATTTCTTGTAGGGGATCGATTCTCATTACATATATTATGTCCTGTGGTTCCTAGTAGGAACAATGGGCCGCATTCTCATTACATAGCGGAATATTTTTAATCGAAAAACGAAATTATATTTAAAAATATGTAATTTTTCTGCCAACGAAGGAAATAAAATTATGTATTAAAAACAAGTGAAATACAATTAAATTTTTTTTAAAGAAAAACGAAATGGTATGTAGTGTTACCTGCAAAAGCTGCAACGAAACCACAGAACGAACCTTAAATTTTTTAAAAGAACTTTCAGTTTAAATCAAGTTTAAATTTTTTTTAATTTGATAAAATTAGATGTATGTGATTTATTTTAAGTTAGCCAAGGCGATTTCATACAGGTGACCGCATCAGAGAGAATTTTGCTAGCTGTCCCTTTTTTTTGTGTGTATTCTAAGTGTTAAACTCCTTACAACAAAAAATTGACTGCCAGCATAACTCTCTCTCTCTCCCTGCGGTTACCTCCATGAATTCCGCTTGCATTTAACTCAACTCTTAAAATGCGTTAGATCTATTCAAAATCACTATCTTTACTATCATTTATATTTTCGTCATCGGTTTCTTCATCGACCGTTGACAATTTTTTTGAACTTGTGTGCAATTTATCACTATCTTTAATTAAGGCATCCGAGTCTGATTTTTCACCCTGAGAACGATGATGAAATACAAACGATATACATTTACTAGTTTGCCAAGCCTGTGATAAGGTGCTATCCGGCAGACCCTTATTATTAGAACAATGATACCACTGTGACAAATGCGACGTGCAATCAGAATCATCGGGTGGTGGTTGAGTTTGTATGTTGTTGACACAACGTTTGCATTTTAGTCTGTAAGAAGGAATAGGAGCTGTATTTTAAGTTGTATAAATTTGTTTTTTTAGTACTTCTTGTGAGTATCGGATAGAATTTCAGCTTCATAACTAAAAAGATCCTTTAGATCATCTCTTGTAAAGTGTTTTTCCTCACTTTCATTGTTGTCAATAATAGTGCTTGATAGAGATTTTTTATGGGTTTGACGTTGTAAAATTTTTTCTTCGATGGAACCAGTCTGGAAATTTAAACGACCGTAAAAATATTTTGTTTTGGTTAAACTAAGATTAGTTTTATTATGGAAGATATATTTCACAATTACCGCTACTAAACGATATATAAAGCAGGCTTTTTTTTGACCATCCCTCCATATACGGGCCATAGCTTGTTCATCATTGGCCGGATTCCAGTCAGGATCAAACATAAACAATCGGTTGGCTCCAATTAAATTCAAACCACAACCGCCAGCCTTTGAGCTCAACATAAATAGAAAACAATCCACAGTGGGATCGTTAAATTGATCTACAACTTTGCTGCGTTTTTTAATGGTCATCGAACCATCTAAACGGACAAAAGGATATTTTCTAAGAAAAAAAAAAATATTTAATTTTTAGTATTAAAAGTTATCTAAATTTTTTTAACCTTTTTCTAGCCAATTGTTCAAATAAATCCAACGTTTGTGTATAATTCGATATTAGAACAATTTTATCATCGGTATTGGCTCTAATGGTAGCCAACATAAAATCCAATAACATAAATTTACCACTAAATTCTGGATTAAATTCTCTGTTTTCATCAAAATTTGTATAAAATTAATTTCAAACAATTTTTTAAATTACTTTATATGTTTTTAAACTTACTTAGTCTTATAATTGGCCGGCAATATGTTTTGAGAATTTTCAAAGCCATTTTCTCGAGCAAGAATTTTATCATATATTAAATCAGGATGACTGCATATTTTCTTTAAAGTTGTTATATCAGCCAAAGCCGAAAAGGAAGTGCATTTTTCATTGCAATCTGAAACAAGAACAAAAAACAAAAATTCGTTTTTAAAGTTTTAAATACACATTCACTCAAAAAAATCTATGCCTTGTATCTACAAAAGTTCTCGGACATTGTACGAAATCGTTCGTGTTTAATTTCGCAGTTTGTATTAAAAAATACATTTACAAAATTACTAAATGCCTTTAATTTGAGTAAAAAACTGCATTTAAATTTGCTACAAATTATTTTGTAAAAAAAAAATTTTTTGTAATACATACATATTAACGAAATAAAGGACTTTGTTATTTTCGTAAAGTTAAAAAAATGATTGCTCAAACTTTTTTTGTATTATATTCGAAATTTTTGTAAATATGTATGTAACTAGTACCAAAAAAGGTAGCTCCAAAGTTTCTTTAGTAAAATGTAACAAGGATTTTTTTGAGTGAAGTAATAATTGTTTTTACCTTGTAAACTTTTCCTTACATTATCGGATTTCAAATAGTTTCTATACAAGTCCAACTGTATGGTGGTCATTTTAGCACAAATAACCATTTCAAATTTAACTGGCAAATATTTGGTTAAAATTTGATTTGTTCTTCTAATGATACATTGATTTACTATTGCAATCAGTTCCTGAGTCTTTTCTACTGCTCTTTGACGTTCTTTATCACTAGAATCGGCATTTTGTCCCCTTAAAATAGCAGATTCATAGTGTCTTTTGAATTCAGCGGCAGAACCTAACATTTTGGGATTGACAAAATTTACCAAACTGAAATACTCAGTTAAATCATTTTGTATAGGGGTGCCAGACAATAAAACTCGTCTCTTGGTTTTCAAACCCATCAGAGCTTGATAAGTAAGATTGTCACTATTCTTAAGACGATGTCCTTCATCACAGATAACCATGCCGATTTCATTACGACACAAAATCTCCGAATAAATGCGAAAACTTTCATAGGAAATAATCAATACTGGAGTACCACAACGTTGACTAGTATTGTATGAAAATTGTTCTAAGGAACGTGTTGTATCTTCTTTTGAACCGCCTTCCATCGCTAAGCAATGCATACGACCATGCAACCATTTGTGAAATTCTTTTTCCCAATTTTTGACTAATGATGAGGGACAAACTATAATAACCTTGGAAATAGTTGGTTTGCAATCCGGGCCTTGTCTAAGCAATGTCCAAACCAAAGTAACACACTGTAAAGTTTTGCCCAAGCCCATTTCATCGGCCATTATACAACCATTAAAGACACCTCTTTTACCTTCTACGCATTCAAACATAAAGCGAACACCTTCTCTCTGATGGGGTCGTAAAATATTGCTCAATATAGGATCAACTACTATGTGCACTAATATTTTGTTAGGATCCATAGATAAACGTTCATGTTCGGTGTAAATGGGCGGTGTATACAACACTAAAGCATTGCAAGCAAAAGGATCGTGTAAAGATTTTCTTACCGAAGATCTTCTCAAACCCAAACATCTATTTCCACTGTTATAGTCAGGTATATAATTCGCTATGGGTACTTTAAATGGTTTTGATAATATTCTTGAAATAGTCGATTCATAATCACTTTGAGGCATAGATATTAATGAAGTTATTTGTGATAACGGCGGAAATCTTTGTATCTGGGTGTTCTCCTGGAGACATGTTCGTTTGCGTTTATTTAGAAAAGGAGTGGCAAAATTAAGGCTAGGTTTTAGTTTATTATTTGTTTGATTTTGACTTGGGGCCAAACTTCGACGCTATAATAATAAAAAACATTAGTTTGGTCACGAAGTACTACTTTGTACATTTGAATAGACATTATTAATTTTTCTGCTTGTACGTATTTACCATTTTCACAACTTTTATTATTGTTTTAAAAAATCCGCTTCTAAAAATGTAAACAATTGCATTTCGGTTGAAAGAGTTATTCCCTTCGAGTTGCCAGACTGTAAATGTAATTAGAAACACAATAAATTGATAACGGCGTTTGACGAACCATTGGATTTTTGTTTTATGTTTAGCGGCCCATACACTTGCAATATTATTAAATATGATATTCATCATATTTCCATTTTGTCCTATATTATGTAACAAGTCGCACAATGGTTTCATTCATTCAATAAAAAGGTGAACATAACCTATAGGAATAACATAAACAGCATTGTACAATGTTGGCAACACACATCTCTTTCTTTTCGTTGTGCAATATAAATCAAAAGTCTTTTGATTGTCGGCAATATATTGTGCCACCTTCGAATATCACATACACATTGACGATATAGTTGTACAATACGAAAAATTTGACAATTGGACAGAAATAATTATTGCGACATATATTGCAGTAAATGACAAAATTATGTTATTTTTAATGTAGACAGCAATTTTGTGTACATATTTATTGCCGGCAATTTATGTTGCAATAATTGTTAGTCCATTTTCGTTGATAATTATTGCTAACATAAAACGTCAAATTTGGTTGTCAATTGAAAAAAAGAAGCAAAAATTATTTTTATTAATATTGTTTTTTTCTTATTCGATCTTTATTATTTACATTTATATTAATTTGTTTATGTATAAGTTCTTTTTTATACAAAAATATTAATTTTACTTTAGTAAAAAAAAATTTATGTGCTGTTTTCACAACACAAGTGCCTGAACGTGAGGTAAAATTTTCATGGAAAACATAAGAAAACATTCACAAAACTGAGTGCTTTTCATATAAATTTTACTACACGTTCAGTCACTTGTGTTGTGATAACAGCACATTAATGAAATTAATATGTTTATATAAAAAGAAGACCTCAAGCTTAAACAACTTAATATATGTACATTTAAATAATAAAGTCGAATAAGAAAGAATTTATATTAATAAAAATAATTTTTGCAAGATAGCGCCATTTTTTCACTGCACCTTCTTCCTTGATTTTTTTTTTTAACTATATACGTTTGCCCATGCTTCTAACATAAGCTGTGCAATAAGAAATGTTGATCTGTTATTCTGCCGACATTATTGCTGAGATATTTATCTTTAGTGTAGGATTGGGGTAACTTCCCGTCAACAACATACATGATTTGCTGTTACATGGGTCTTCACCTGACAATTTTTTGACATACCAAACGTCAAAGTCAATATAAAAAAAAACTATAAAATTTTTGTCAGCGTTTTTTTTTTAAATGAAGTTTGACGTTAATTAAGACAAAAAATTAGCAGGTGAAGACCCCATGTTATGACATGATGTTATAAAAGCGTAGTTAAAACATATACAATAACAACCATGTTATAGCATGCGAAAAACTCTATCATAACCCTGCAAATTATAGGACTAGTCCAAAGACTAGGACTAGGACTAGTCCAAAAATAACCCAAACGTATGGAAAAACATGACCTATTTAACATTACGATGTCCTAGAGCATAAATAAAAAAAAACTCCAAATATTTGCTTTTTATATTACCCAACTTATTGAATAATGTGAAGCAAATCGATAATAACAACAACAATAATATTACAAATGTATACGTACCAACAGAAATACGTTCAACATGACAACCCATATAAAAAGCAACAATAAAATCAAGAGGGGTTTATTCAATACTGTCATTGAAGTTAGATATGGTTTGCGAACAAATATTTGAACAAGGTAAAAGCATCGCAAACAGCTGCCTATGCCCACCAAAAAAAGTTGTCTCAGAATTGGTTTGGCCTAATAAAGCAGTTCAGTAATTTGCCCCCTGGTTATAATGTATGAATTCATGTTGATACAGATAACACATTTTTATTTTATTCATAATTTTGCTTCAATAAGCAAATATTTTACTTTACATAAAAGAAAGAGTACATATTAAATTTAATATGTGGATGTGGAGCAAAAAAATTAATTTCAAAAACAAAATTTGGTATGGAGCAATAATTATTTATTATCAGAGCAGTTTTTGGGAATACAAAATTTATTATTAATAAGATAATTTTTATCTTCGTAAAAGCTATGTATATTTTGATATATCACATTCTTACGATTCTTATTTGCAGAAAATATGTGCAGAAATTCATTGGTAATTTAAAAAAGGACTTATCGTGTATATTTTGAGATTATACACTGCTTACATTATATTAGTGATACATTTAATCATTTTATGTCTGTTGTAGACTCTGTGTTTGGATTTTTCGCAAAAGTAGTCCCAATGTAATTGATTTGTTTATCTCTCATCACTAACTCTTCTCATTAGCAATACAACTCTGTTAATTGCAATACAAAAACTGACGTCTATCTACCAATTTCAGTTAAAGCAGAACTAGTCGAGTTGTCATTAAAAACGTAAAAATAATAATTTTTCTTTGCCAAAATATTAAAAATGCTGAAAATATAACCAATATTTTTTCATAAAGTATTATTTAAGTTGTTATTAAATAAAATATTAAAACTATTTATAAACTAACAAACGAATAAAGCACTTAAAAAGCAAAGAAATTTGCAGTCACTATAAATAGTGACACATTTGTGAAAAAACACGACTTCGATACAAAAAAAATCAAAAATGACGGCAAAGATTGTAAAAATAAAACTTTTTGCGTGACAAAGAAAAGAATTTGTGTTTTGATAAACCACATAAAGATAAGAGATACAAATTTATGTGCGGAAAAGCATACAAAAATTAATATGTATTATTAATAAGTTTTTTGTTTTAAGTTTTATAACTATATAACTGTATACAGTAACATTTCCATTTTTGCTGCTTTGCGTTGAAAATTAAATTGCTAAAAACAATTAATAGATATAAATTCTTATTTTATTTTAAATTTAAAAAAAGTGAAACGAGTTTCGAAATGCTATTTTAATAATTTAATACATTACATATGTATAATAAAAAAATTAATAAATTTAAAAGAAACATTGTAATAAATAAAAACAAATATTAGGTAGTGAATAATAAAAAAGTGAAAAAACACGTTCAAAGTGAAGGTTACTGCCAATAATTAATACGTACAATTAAAAAGAAACAATATTATAAACATTATAAAAGAGTTATAAAAGTTAATAATCTTTAAACATATCTAAAGTTGCATTGACTACTTCAGCTTCCACGATGTTGCCCTTAAAATTTCTTATTTCCATAATTATGGCGTTAGGCCTTTTAACTGCTATGGTGATTTGTGAAAGCATTCCAACACAAAACATGTCAAATAAAGAACGAGAAGCTTTAAGGTATATTTTTATTTAAATATATTATTAGGTAAAAAATTTAAATTCAGCAATTATTAATTTTCTTTGCAGGGAAGAGGCTCGTGACATGTTTTATCATGCTTATCATGCATATATGGATAATGCTTATCCAGCTGATGAATTAATGCCTTTATCTTGCAAAGGTAGATATAGGGGTGTTACACCCTCTCGTGGCGATATGGATGATATTTTGGGAAAGTAAGTTGAAAAAATATAAATTTTTTAAAATATGTTGAGCTCTTAAAAAATATTTGAGCGACTATTAATTCTAAAAAAAATATTTCTGAGCTACCTAAAAAGTTGCGTCAAGCATTTTTTAAACATGAAAATTGTATTGCCAATACATGTAGTAAGGCCATCGGAGACATAGAACGATAAGTAAACGTATTTAATCTAATACTTTACTTGTTAAATCGAAAAGTTTAAATTAGCAACCATTACGATTAGTAACTATTCTAAGGCCCATTTTTAAAACTTACCGATACCTAAAGGTAGAATTTTATCGGCCGTATAAAAAGTGTTCCATTATTAGAACTTTTCTTTAACCTACCAGGTTAACTTTCATTATCGCTCACGTTTGGTTAAAGTAATGTTTTAATAATCGAACATTTTTTATAAGGCCGGTTAAAGTCCAATTTTAGCTATTGGTAAGTAGTGCAAACCAGACCTCAGTCTACTTATATAGAAAGCAGTAAACTAATTTTTATCGAAAGGGAATAACGTTTTCGAAAAAATGATCAAAATCGAATTTTATATAATATCGAAATTAAGCTTATAATGTGCAAGAGACAGAATAAATTATAATTAATTTCATTTTATTTCGATATATTTTGCAAATATTTTCAAACTATTAACCAAATACTTACTGTCTCTTTTTCTGGTTATATTTATAAAAAAAATTATGGGAATCCTTATTAAAAACCTTGGAATAAAAAATATTTTAATATCCCATGAAATCTCATAAATTAATTTCCCGATGAAATTGTCAGCATGTGTAACTTTTTATGTTCTAATACCAAAAAATATATGTCACAGATCAAGATATTTTGAGACTGGCCTTTTGTGAGGAATCTGCGTTTATTTATATAGTCAGAAGCAGTATAGATAGGGGTTGTTTACTTCAAGAATTCTTTTTAGAATAGTATTGTTGTTAAACCTACTAATAGTTTCTCAGAATAGCGCATAAAATGTAATTTTATATAAACAATAAATGCAAAATACTGTAGTAAATTTTTATATTTCATCAAATTTTCTCTTGAATAGTTTTAACTCAATATTTCAAAAATTGGCATTAATTTAAAATGGGAAATATTCAATACAGAATACGGCTGCGTTAAAACATTAAAGAACTCAAGGTTCGAAAAACAGTTTTTTACCATTACAATTGTATTTTTTTATTTCTTTATTTAGTATCAACGTTTTTAAAAAATATTACTTACTTGCTTAACCCAGTTCGCTTTGCAACACTCATTCAAATAAAATAAGTAAATTAGGGCCAAACTACGGCATTCGATATCGCTCGAAATAACAATACAGTTTGAATGGAAATTTCGGTCGATATCGAAATGCATTGTTTACGAATCTGCATATTTGTATAAAGTTTGAGTACTATTACATAATATTACAATTCTCCATTTATGCAGAAATCTAAATGGTCTACAACAAGGTCTACTTTTTGACAGATGTTGTGCATTTCTTACGAAGCTATTTGTACCAAATTTGTTAACTCTTAAGTAGACAACTAATATTAGTGTGGCCACCTGGGCCTGGCTGGGACCACTTGTATTTTAAATGGAATTTTTTGTGGCTATAGAAATACTCACATTAACAAACCCCTTGGCCTGGCTGGGACTACTTTTATATGTATGGAGTTTTATGGCTATAGCAAGAATATTTTGATGTCAAATATAATAATTCTTCAAAAAAAGTAAAGAAATATTATGTGTTGCGAATGATTTTTAATACGTTTCGTTTTGATTTTATTTACTAGAGTACTTATATAATAGGACAGGGCGTGGCCAGGCCCAGGTGGATACAGTATGCACAAAATTTTAATTTGGCAAATTGCCACGCCCACGGTGTTTAAATTTACACTTTTTCTCATTTTATTGTAAAAAACACTTTAATTGAGGATGCAAAAACTATCGTTCTAATATATTTAATAATTATATGAGCAATACTAGAAAAAGTCAAAAAAGGCCTGGTCAGGTCCAGGTAAACTAAACTTAAGGGTTAATTATAGCTATTGCCGTTCTCTAAATATACAGAATTTTAGTTTGAGCAACGCCCACTTCTCTATTTGCGCTCTCTTTTTGACAAATGATGTATCATTTATAACTTTCCAGCGAATATAAGGTGCACACAAACGAACAAATTAATATGTATATATACATATGTATATATGTATGTATATATGTAGATAACCCATGAATTACGAAAATACGAAAAAATTGGTACATTCAGGGCTGTGCTGGAAATCGAAAACACAAAACGCAAGAATTTTACATGTCGCTTTTTAACAAGATTTCTGTAATAAAAGAATTTTATGGCAAATATTATACAAATATTTCTCTATTAAATAGAATTTAATAACTAAAATAATAAAAATTAGATTAAAAGTGTATTAAAAAAAACTTCCAAATTATTGCGTTTTACGTTTTCGTTTTCCAGCACACCCCTCTATATTTCAGATTTTTATAAATTTCTAAAATAACTAACTACACAAAAATCCAATACAAACAGAATTATTTAATATTTATTTTGTTGTGACAAGTATATGTATGGCATGTTGTTTGTGTTACTGTTCTGAGCAGCTTATACTTAATATCTATATGGTTCTAGTCAAGGCAAGGCGAATTTTTTACAGGTGGTCTTAAAAGCCCTGCTGATATTAGCTAAAATCACTGTTGGATGTCAAAATTTTGTTTATTCTCTTTTATTATCTTTGTTTCGGATTTGTTTTATTTCTGTTTTTGACATTGTACAATGATTTTACAAAAACAAATTGCTTGTGGTTTTTGTACGAGTTGTACTTGTTGTAGTACCGAGATTACCTGGGATAAATTTGCCTTGAGTCAAGGTGAATTCATAAAGGTGACCGTCTCATGAGATAGAGTAATGCTAGCTATCCCTTTTTTTTGAAAAATATTTTGCTTTTAGAAAAAGTAAGAGTGAATGTCAAAATTATTTGTTGAAAATAAAAGAAGAAAATTTTTTTGTTTATAAAATATACACAATTTCTTTAGAAAGTAAATCTTTTTCCTCTATTGCAAATTAATTGTGGCTCCACTTATTCCTTACGCATTTTTAATATCTTGTGTTTATCTATTACGTGATACTGTGAAATTTCGTTAAGATCGGTCCATGATTTACCCTAGGCCCCATAAAAACCCTAATACCGGAAAACAGTTTAGTACGCCTAAAACCGAAATAAGTAATTCTATAAGAATCAAATTTAATACTTCACAGTCTTATAGGACTAGAAACCACACTAATAAATTTCGTGATGATCGGTCTGGTAAATTAATTAAGTATATATTTATTGTGGGAACATTTCTTCCAACTTAGTTCATATGACCAGAAAAAATGTCATGCAATTTTGTGATTTACGGTCCATAACTTACCTTTGATTCCATATTAAGCAGCCTTCTGAAATTCACTGTAAACGCTAAAATTTATTTCGCCGCTGTATTGAAATTTTTGTTTATTAATACCAGATATTACTCTGCAGAATTTGGGTTTATAACTTACCATAGCTTCAATATAAATTCCCCTCCTGAAAATCATTTGAGTTCGACTCAAGCTAATTAAAATTGCTATAAATACCATAACACTTTCTGATGATCGGTCAATAATTTAATGTAGGTCCAAACCGCAACCATTCTGACGTCTGTTTTTATAAAGAACTAGCGGACCCGGCGAACTTCGCCTCGCCCCAATTTTAAATGCCAAAATGGCACTATCTATCGGATTTTGGCTGAGAACTTTCTATATTTTATTTGGAAAGCCATTAAGAATAATTTAACACAAAATTTCGTACAAATAAAATCAATTTTCGATTTTTCCAATTTTCTGACTTTTGCGGAGAGATTTTCCAATTTTCCGCATTTCGCATTTTCTGCAATTTTCCATGATTTACACTTAGAACTTTCTATTGTTTGATTTGGAAAGCCATTAAGGTATAAATTCACATAAAATTTCATACAAAAACTCGATTTTCGCTTTTTCCAATTTTCCGACTTTTCCGAAGGGATTTTCTCCCGTAAAAACCTTCTCCTCGAAAATACGAACAACTGACAAAAAATTTTACAGCAATCGGCCCAGCCGTTCTCATTTTATGAATTACTATACATTTTTTACACCATTTTTTATATACATATTAGATTTTGCCATTTTTGGAGTTCATACGTAACATACATACATACACACATCCTGTTTTATATACTTATATAGATAACTAATAATAAATAGATATCATATGGATATCACTCCTGAAATATTCGAACTGTCGGTGGAGGGTATCTAAGATTCGGCACAGCCGAATAAAGCACTCTAACTTTTTTTACACAACTCAGTTCAACTTTCGTATATTAATGGATTAGGGGTTTCGGTTAAGAAAAACTTCCCGCGAATATCTAAACAAATATTTTTGAAATTGGATTATTTTGTCAAGTTCAAAAATATGATAGTATTCAACAATAAACTACTCGTATTATAAAGATTTTGTGTTTTTTCTATATTCTCTAGAAATCCCAAAATATACATTCTAGGAATGAGATAAGTATTTTTATGGTTCGAACTGTTCGAGCGTGGAATGTGTTACCATATTCGTTGCTTATTTTTCCCCTAGAAATAATTTTTTTCATTTAAAACTTTTTTGAATATTTTTCTATTACTAGCTGTTTATCCCAGCGTTGCACGGGGTCAATAAAATCAGTTTTCTTACTTTTAGCGCTTTGTAAAAAAATTATACCAAAAAATTCAAAATGTGAGTAATAAGTGGATATTAATGCTGTTAATGTTTTGATTCTCCCCTATAATGCTTCTATTTTTCTTTTTGTAAAAAAAATTCCCTTCTCAGTGTTTTAAGCACTTTATCTTCTTTATTGAAAATGTTGCGCTAAAGAATTTTTATAAAATGTTGTTTTGAGTTCAGGTTGTATTTCGTTATTATTTAAAATTTTCGCCAAATTATTTTAATGAAAAACACATTTACAAAAAAGTACAAAGAGTTTATATATATATATATATATATATATATATATATATATATATATATATATATGTATAGTATTTAGTATGTGGTTTACATAAATAGTTTTATGTTCTTAATAATTATTCATGTTAAAAGTAAACCCATTTTCATATGTGAAGCTCTTAGAACGCTTTTTACAAAAAAATTATTATATTTTATATCTTACCCTTTTTAGCTCTTTTCTTGAACTTAAACTTTTTGAGTTTCCGTACAATAATTTGTGAAAATAATTTACTTTCACAAAAAGTACCCAAATTTATCCCTTCCAGTTGTTTGTACTACTTTTATCCCTTTTTGCTTGTAGATAAATATAGCAATATTTGGCCTGCGAGACCGACGTTTTTAAGAGAAATGTATTTTTTATGTTTTTTCTATCCTTTGAGAATTAAAGCCAATTCGTAAATAGTAATTATAAATAATAGTTATATTGTACATATAAATTTATTTTTTATTTTGTTAATTGTACTTTAATTTAGAATTTAAATTTACAATTGTAATGTATAGTTTTTGACCTTATAGGCTTTTTATATTACTTGGATTGAAATATGTAATGTATTTATTACTAGATGCCAATCCGTTTTATGTTTGAATATTCTTAGTACTTATCCAATTCTTAATAACAGTTATATTTTATGTACCTTTTGTTAAATGCAAGGTCTATCCAATAGGTCTGCGCAAGAAGCCAGATGTTTGTTTTGTTATTCCTCAACGATGTCAAAATTGTTTACATTTGCCTTATACATGTATATTTTTGTTTACGTTTTTGGTTTTTTGCCACACATACATGCACACAAAACACATTTTTTCAAGGTACATTGCATTTTTCCTTCTGTTTCCTCCATGTGGTAGTAAGATTTTGACAACGGCGAGGAATTTTACATAAACAAAATGCCTGTTGTTTTTTGTGTTGTTTTATTGTTGTAGAGGTAAGCAGACCTATTGGATAGGCCTTGGTTAAATGCATATAGAATATACTAATTTATTCCTCTTTAACGTTTTACTTGTTGAACAAGCATTCATATTGAAATTTAAATAAATAGTAATTAATTTGTATATTGAAATATTAAATAAACGCGTATTTTATTTGTACGTAAATATACAACAAAATAAATAAATAAAATAAAAAATATATGTACCATATTTTACAAAGAATGAAATGATAAACTATTAGTCATTAATTAAAAAGTTATTTTCTCTAAAACTTTTGATTGTATTACAAAAAACATAAAAGTAAATAGGGGTTATTATTTGTTTTTCAAACTGATACAAGTTTTGTAGGCTCTGGATATATCGTGTTTAATTTTTTGACGTGAGTAAAAGAAGGTTAAAGAACATAGGAATTTTAACCCTGTTTTGTCATTCAAATTTTCTTTACTTGTTTGCTACCATTCGTTAAAAAAATGTGTTTACAGATTCACTTTATTTGTTTGCTGCCTTTGTGCTAAAGAACATAGGTTTGAAGTTCAAGAAATATTATGTATTTTGAATAAAAAATGTTTACAAATACATACCAAAGGTACGAATTTCTACGCAGTTTTTTCTATTAACTATGTATATTTTATTTGTTTGCTGCCTCTATGTTAAGAACATGGCTTTCAAGTTTGCACAAAATTATTTAAAAAAAGTGTGTTTATAAAAAGTACCAAAAGTACGAATTTTTTTCCCAGTTTTGCTCCAGAAATGTAGTTTATTTGCTTGCTGCCTTTATCGAAAGAACATACGTTTCAATTTAAGCAAAATTATTTTGAAAACAAAACGTCTTTACAAAAAGTATTAATTTTTTCCTTCTTTTGTCGACTTTTCTTTTTTCTTAATCATTCGCAATTACGAACAAACTTGCAGAAGAAAGCATCCTATTTGGTGAAGATGTTTTCAAGTTTTAAGCAGTCAAACGAACCACGATTCATTTTTATATACCGCACTTGATCATAAAGAGGGTGTTAAACGATATTTTTACAGAGGTTAGGTATGCACATTTTATGGAGATTTTTTCCAAAAGGTGGGAAAAATAAAATTTTTGAGTTAATACCCTCTTTATGATCAAGTACGATATATAGATTACACAGTAACATACAACTTGTGACTTAAAAGTAACTATGTAGTTACCACTGGATGGGACCATCTACTTTAATTAAAAATACTATATGTGACAGCGCATAGAGAAAGGGGCCAGTAAGGTAAAGGGAACAGTAAAAACCAATTACACAAAACAAGAGGTAGGGACGACCTACGCGCGTTTTCAGGGTTGACCAACACGTTTCTGACGTCATGAGATGTGTCGCTTTCAAATGAGACCAATACCAACACGCTCAGTGATGGTACACCAAAGAAACACGTATTTAAATCTTTAAAATGGCTCTCCTAAACAAAACCCTTAGGTCCCTTTCTATTTTGCGCGTCACATATACATAATCATAAAAACAAATAAAATGCATAAAATTTACTTAAATTTAAGGATTTGCACGGAATGAAGCTTATTTTCTAAAGTAATAAATTTCGTTTTTTAAAACAAGTAAATCCAAAATCTAAAAATAATTTCTCGATTTAAACTTTTTTTGTTCGTATTTAGCAATATTTTCTTAAATAAATAAATATTTTGCTTAATCCAAGCCACACATATATTTATGATAAGTATTTTTGACTTGGACAAGAATAATGCAAAATTTTCTTGGTTCTAGCCATATTTAGTAAATAATTCATTCCGTGTGTGACACTTAAGGTATTTATTATTCTATTTAGTCGTACGATGTGGCACTTCCCATACAAAGACATTGCAAATTTCTGTATATCTCGGGAACGAAAAGAGCTAAAGTTTCCAATTTAGATACAAACATCTCGGTTATCAGTACACAGCATCCCATACAAATGTGGGTTATTAATACTCAAACTCTCTAAAAAATATGGGCGGGTTTGGGGAAGTGGTCGTAGCACCTCCCGTACAAATACATTACAAATTTCTGTATATCTAGAGAACGGCAAGAGCCAAAATTTTTAAATTATATAGAAGCATCTTGGTGATCAATACACAAAATCTGTTAAAATGTGGGCAGAATTAGAGAAATGGGCGCGCCACAAAATATATTTATTTATATCTAAAGAACAGTTTTTATATAACTTTCTGTTCTTATCGCACTATGGTGAATGTTATTTAAGATTCGGCATATCCGAATATAATTTTCCTCAGTGTTTAATAAAATGGATTGTTAATCTTCTCACCCTTAATTATTATATAATAACACTGTGCAACATTTTTGAAGTCTTCAAGGAAAAACTCCTTCTTGTCTAGAATTTCTCGATGTATTTATCGAAACTTATGGTGTTTTTGCAGAAATAGCGAACATTCTCGAAAATTTTTAATAAATAATAACACAAGGGAACAAATATGATTTCAAATCTAGCCTCCATTTTTTTCTATCATATTGAAATAACTTGAAGACGGTTGACCATATTCAGTTAACAAACAAATCCGAAACTCGGATGATGATAAAGAACAAACTTTTCGTTAGGTGTTAAAAACATGCCATTTCGCTTTTTCATAACTTGTGTTTTATTCTCGTCAAAAAGCATATAGCATTTTTAAAGGGTTGACAAGACATTTAATGCATGCTTTTTTTTAGAAGGTGATATTTTTGTGTAGAAAAGAAAAGACTATAACAAAACGACACACTACTGATAAATTACACTAGCCAACAAGGTTTTGGACTAGAACAACTAAATATCTTTCCTACACAGAGAAAACAGATTCGTGATCACAACCGAATTTGGCGCCAATCGAATTTTGTCGGTTGCATGTACTATCACACAATTCGGTTACAATAATTGAAAATTTCGTTGCTAAGCATAATATTTTTGATAGCAACATTTGAATTTTAGTACACTATCAGTTATAGCAACAGATATTGTTAGTTGTAAGTATGATTATTAGAAATCAAAAATATGCTTGCAACCGAATACACACATAATTGGTGTTCATAACAAAAGATTTGATTGTCTTTATCAATATTTTTTTTTAACCGGTTACATAAACCATTTTCCCGATTTATTAGATAGGAAATCTAAATAATTCCAATAAACTCAATTTTTTGTTAGTATATTTATTTATTAATATTTTTGTGTATAGTTTACAAATTATTTAATTCTATACAAGCACATACATGCAGCTTTCCACATCATCCAACGGATTTCCAAAGGTGTACAGCTTATCCCCTAAAGTACCAACAAAAACAATCCTTGGCTTCAATTCAACGCAATCTAGTGTCTGAAGTAAAACAGAATAATTAACATGTGGATTTTACAAATCGAACAGTGATTGAGCTGTAAATTAATATGAAAATCACTAAAAAACTGAGCGATTTTCATTTAATGTATTTATAACATATTTGTTTGACCAATGTACACGCGGAGGAAAATATAAACAATATGTACATGTATATGTATTGTACATATGTATGTATGTCTAAGATATTGCCCAGATAGCATCTTCTGATGAGTAGCAATAATAACACATCTAAATTTTTTATTTATTAGTTTTGTATACATTTTCTGACACGCTTGCATTTTAATCTTGGAATGGATCTTTTGCGGCTCCCCTTATGAGTCATAAAACAATTACTGAGTTACCTAAATAAGAGCGTTTTTAAAACATGAAAATTCACTAGTTCATACAATTTTATTTAAACCAGCCGACGTAAGGATCTGTCAAATAAGATTTTCCAACAGGATTGTTGTTGAATTCCTGATCTAGAGGTTTGTTTCGTATAAATTGTATGAAAAAGAAGATTGATGCTCTTGTTTCGGTGGCTCAGTTATATGTGTAAGCATTCCACAAGTTGTAAGTGAATTCCTACAAGAGTCTCATAAGATTCTTGATGTGCTTTCTGAAAGCCTCATTAGAAAATTTTTACAGAAATCTCAAACGAATTCGTCTACGATCAATACACTGTGCAACAAAAAAAACACCCTCAATACTTGCAACGCGAAATGAAACTAGAATATTGGTAGAGCAAATCTGCCATAGGGTTTTGAAAAGTCAGCTTGGGTTCCCGAAATGTGGGCCCCTAAAGTTTTTGGAAAAAAATACACTAAATGTACTTCTGAGCTAAAATGCTATTTCAGATGTCTTCAGTAAAATTGTATGGTGATTCTCTGCTTAGAATATATTAACTTTCTAACACTAATTTAAAGGGGTAATTTTTGTCCTTTTTTTAACTTCCCAACAAATGTATACTTAAACGGCACTTTAGAGGGTTAATGTCTTTAGTAAAATCGTATAGCGATTCTTTTCTTAGGATATATTAACCCTCTAACACTAATTTGAGGTGTAATTTTTGACCAGTTTTTAACTTCCCAACAAAAGTATACTAAAACGGCACTTTAGAAGGTTAAAAAGCTCCACGAATATTCCACGAACCCAAGCTGACTTTTCAAAACCCTTTGGTAGATTTTCTCTACCGGTGTTTTTGTTTTATTTCGCGTTGCAAGTGTTGAGGCTGGCGGCAATGACCCGAATTTTTTTGCACTGTGATATAAGCGTATTTCGATGTGTTGTAGAAGTATCTCGCAGAGGAATCAGCTTGCGTAACAGTTTCTCCCCTGAGAGGAATCTTTTACGATTAAAAATTGCGCTCGTGGACGATTAATGCTCTTCATGAGATTCACAGTAGATTCTTTCGATTGAAAATGCTAGCTGGATACATATATGTACATATGTATGTATTTTTAAGAAATATAATACATACATACATACATACATATGTACGTGTATACCATAATTATAAAAATACGTAAATAACTTACCCCTATTTATTAAGTTTTTGCACTTTTTTGAGTTTTTGAACGCAAAATTATTTATTTTAATATAAATTTAAAATTATTTTTTTATATTTAATGTTTTGACAGAAAATTTAGTAAACAATTGGGACATATAGATTTTTTTTGGTTGTGAATACCAAATAATTATATTTTCATTTGTTGTACTCGAATTGAAACTATACTAGCAATCGATAATTGGCTGCAATAAATGAATTAACATTTATATTACAAAATTTGTTGACGAAAGCAAATTATTAATTGCAAAAACCAATATTCAGTATTGCCCCGTATTAAATTCGGTTGTGATTCTAACCATTTGTACTAATTTTTAGAACTAAATTAAATAAGTTATCATAACTAATAAAAGAATTGAAGGAATCATATTTCAGTTACAAATACGTTTTAATAATCAAGAGAATTAAAAATCAGTTAGAACTATACATTTTTAATAGTTGCAATAATAAATTGTGTTACTTGATCAATATTTTATTACTGCAACCGTTTCCCAACCAATTTGTTTTCTGTGTGTAGGGTAATTGGGTGGGCTGAAACCGAATCTACATTTGGTTTTTCTCTATCACTCTCTATCAGGTTTTTGAGATACAAATTAATGTTTTGATTCGTTTTTGACATAAAGAATCACAGAATGGCGTTATTTGAGCATCGTTTGTGGTCTCCCAGCATGCTTTTGCCCCAAAAACCTTGATAACTTCTTTAAATTTTCCTTAAATCTTGGTGAGGGGAGAGTGCCTTTGTTCGTCGCTCACTGCACATAGGCACTGTTGAAAAAAATCTAAATGCGAATGAAGAAAATGCAAAACAATGTCAGTGTCCACGGTTTGTCCAAGTTTCTGACTGCAAAACCAAAATATGCATATTTTTATGATTCTGATATTGCATATCCTTTTTTTCAACCAAGTATTCACCACACACAAAATAAAAACAACTTGAATCAGTAGCGCACAATCTCCTTGACATGTTTAAACACTTCTTTAATAAAGATTTAGAATGAATGAGGGCTTTTGTTAAATTAATAATTGTGAAATTGTAGTGTCAGTATTGACTGTTTTATAGTATGGCCAGCATGCGATAAAAAATGAACAAGACGTGGTAGCTCAATTTTTCGAATTCAGCGCATCCAGATTGCTTAAAAAACATGCTTCGTTTCTGCAGTCATTTTTTTTTCCTAATTTGCAGACCAGTATTATTGTTTGTCTTCTGATACATTTTTCAAACATTTCTCGAATTTTCGATGTAAAATACAGCTAGGAAATTTAAAAAAGCATTTTCCAGTATTATATTGTTCTGAAGTACTATAAAATTTATTTAAAGAAATATTTTTTCTGAAGATTGGGCCAAAATTGTTTAAAAAAGGTATGAAAATTCGACATTTTCACTATTTTGAGGAAGCTTTCGGGTCAGTATGTTTTATGCCTCATGCATTTCAGTTATATTTTCCAATTTATTGCCGATAGATAATATACATACTTTGTTTAATCCACCGAAGCGACAGCATTTACACAAATTGGAAATGGAATGGATCGGAATTATCTTGATATTTAATTGACCCTTTCTCGTTGTGGATAATTAGACAATTGCTTCAAATGATAGTAAAGGGTGGTTAAATTTTAAGGGCCGATGTTAAATTTGAATAAAACACAAATTATTTAGGAAATTATTGTCTTTTGTTTTTATTATGATAATATTGGTATGGTTTAATTATGTATGGAATTAATTATCGGCCAAATGGCCGCCGCGACCACGGCGGCACACCTCCATCTGATGGTTGAAATTTTCGATGACGCTGAGGCATAATTGAGGTTCTATGCCGTTAATGTGCCGTATTATCTCATCCTTTAGCTATTGAATTAATGCTGGCTTATCGACGTACACCTTTTCTTTCAAATAACCCCAAAGAAAGAAGTCCAAATCACATGATCTTGGCGGCCAATTGACATCACCACCACGGCCAATTGACATCACCACCACCTGTTAAAACCACATATCGTCCACATCCATATCTTCCAATTCGTTGCATAAAAAGTTCGTTATCATCTCACGATAGCGAATACCATTAACAGTAACTGCCTGACCGGCCTCATTCACAGTCACTCTTTGTGGATACATTGGTTTTCGCCAATCACTCTTGGATTATAATTCGCCCAAATACGGCAATTCTTATTATTGACGAATGCACTGAGGTGAAAATGTGCCTCATCAGTGAAGATGATTTTCTTCGATATGCATTTTGATTTGAACACCCATTTTCATAAAAAGCCTGAACAACTTTAACGCGTTGCTCGATTGTGTACCTTTCCCTGATTTAAATTGCGTTAATCTGAAATTATGAAATGTCAAATGAAATGCAGAAAAAAGCTTTACGTTTAGGTGAGGTTCACATTCAACATCGGCCCTTTAAACAACCCTTTGTATATTAAAATGCCTAACAGCAACTTGATTAATGTTTATAAATTATTTTTGTAGCGACAAAATACTTCTAATGTTTGTTTGTTTTATACTTTACTAAAAGAAGGTTTTATTTTGTGTTAAAGACAAACAGACGTATTTATAATGAAAAATTGGCATGAAGTTAGTTCGGAATGCAATCACTCCAAAGTTGACCCTACTGTCAACTATATGGGCTGTAGAGTCTTCTTGCACTAAAAAGAACCCGAGCAAATCCAAAAATATGTGCACACCCAATATCATCCACCTTATGCGTCCAGCCTTCCCGCGGGCTCTTATGCTAACTCTATACAAACCAACAAACAAAACCACTCTTATGCACAAGTCCTAAAATAAAACTCCCACGGACATAATCCTGCGAAATACAGGAAATGATACAAACCCTAAACATGCTCCTGCAGGTTCTACTAAACAAATATGAACCAGTTAAAAATAAGTTTTTGGGACGCAAAGGGGCTCTCCCAACATAAACACGAAGTAGCACATTTTCTTCAAAGGCACAAAATCGACGTGCTTCTTGTTTCTGAAACCCACTTTACTTAAAAATCTGCTTTAGATTAAATGGGTACCTATGACACAAAAAATCCAAGCGGACGGGCTTGCGATGGCACAGCAATAATTGTGCACAAACACGTCAGACTCTTTCCAATGCCGGAGTTCAAGGAAGATTGTATTCAGGCTACTTTTAAAGTGTCAAAAAGCCTAGCAGGCTTTGAATACATATTGTAATTTACGACAAGAAAGATTCGGCGCTGCGAAATATGGCCCCAAAAAATAAATGAAAATTGACCCCAACTTTGGGGCTATTTTACATAATGCAATACGACCCCATATTTTTTAATGATAAATTACCCCAAAAAAAATGAAAAATAACCCTTAAAATAAAATGAAATATGACCCTAAATTTGGGTTAATTCTTCATTATGAAAAATCATCTCGAAATTTATAATGAACTTTAACCCCAAAAAAGAACACAAAGAAAGTTATATTAAAAATTTTTGGTGGTGTTTATATACCCGAAAATAAAAATCCCAAATTTAGAATCCCGATAAATCCGAATAATTATACAGTTTTGGTTTTAAAAATCGTACGATTGATAGCATAATTGGGCTTTCGGCCATTAACAAGGATTTTTTTCTATGGTATAACGAACACTTGCTTTGCTTACTAAAGCTTCACGTTATAGCTGGCCTTCGGCCGGGCGCAGGGATTTTCTTCTCTATTATATAACGAACGCTAACTAAAGCTTCACTACATAGCCGACCTTCGGCCGGGCGCAAGGATTTTTTCCTCTATGGTTTAACAAACACCGTGAAAGTGAAACTTTAATGGCCCATCAACAGATGCTAATTTTTAGAGAATAGAAAACTAAATTTCAAAGTATAAATAGCTTTTTTCTGAAACTATGAGGAACTTTTATTTCCCGGGATCCCGCCACAAAAATCCCGGGAAAACGGGAAATAAAATAAGCGAAATTCCGGGACGGGAAATCTCGGGAAAAAACCCTAGTTGCCTTTAAGGGTGAGGACAGACTTATCAACTGATCTTCTTGGTTCCCGAGAGGGCAACTATAATATAATTCGCATTTTAACAAATCAAAATCGTGGTTAAAAAGTTTGTCACATTAATGCCCAGAGCCTTCGTTGCAAAATTTATGAGATTCGTTACCTGTTTGAAGATTCTGGTGTAGTACAAACTATACAGATAGGATCGTAAAGGTAATGCTGGGGGAGTAGCGATCTATATAAAAAACCATGTCTCATGTAAGCTTGTATGCACTTTTATCGCTGAAAATTATGTTGATTTCATATTAGTTGAACTAAACTCCTGCCATTACAAATTGTTGCTGGAATGCGTATATAAACCAAACAAGTATATTAAATTAAATTCGCTTGCTGCTGGCGACTTCAATTCAAACCTGTTCACAAGCTTAGGATCGAGCATTCGTTCTGCTATGATGGCTCTCAATTTCTTCTCAGTAAATAACTTCAGACCGACACATTCCACTTAAACTAGCGCCAACTTGCTAGATATTTTCTTTGTAGCTAAAACCGTCAAATAATTCACTATGATTTTAAAAATATTAATTTTATATCGCTGGAAGTATACCTTAGCAATGTAAATATTGATGGAATATATATTTTATACCTTCAACAAGTGAGAAAGTAAATTTTCTAAATCGTGAAATTCTTTATGCGTTTAACAAACATGTGGCGTTGAAAACCAAAAGAGTTAAAGGCAGGAGAACTTCATGGTTTACTTCAGAAACAAAATTATTTATTGAACGTCGGCATAAACTATAGGAAACGCTACAAAACTTACGATTTAAAAAATTATTTTCGATTGGCTAGAAGAGCTGTTGTATCAAAAATAAGACAAGATAAATTTACCTCCTATGGGAAAAAATTTCGCACTGCAGTGAACACTAAAAAAAACGTGGAAAAAAAATTCGCGATATAGGCAAAGTTAGTTCTCAAACAAGTACAGCTGCAAATGTTATAGATGTTGATAAACTAAATTTCACTTTTTCAAACATTCCTAAACCACCGGTTCAACTTGACTTCTATAACCAAAACTCTATTCGTATTTCCGCAAACAAATTTGGATTTCAATGCTTCACTATTTGCGATGCTGTAAAATCCAATGCAGTTGGTCTGGGCAATATTCATCCACGCTTTGTAAAACTAATATTACCATATAGTTATTAACCATATATTCAACTCTATTGTTACTACCAGCTCTTATCCAACTGATCGGAAACTTGCCAAAGTTATACCAGTGCCCAAAAATCATAATAAATATCGCCCAATATCCATCCTTAAATACCTGTCAAAAGTGTTTCAGCGTCTCATATATAACTCGATTTATAAGTACAGTGCACTCTGGAAAACGTCAACTAATTAAAACCGCGGGTGTTGACGTTTAACAAATTGTTGACGTTTACGAATGTAAAATTTTTAAATAAAAAACATATCGATAATGTGCTTTTAAACGTTTTTATTAATTATAAACTAAATCCAAACATAAACAAATTCAAAAAGGAAATAAAAAAGGCATTCAACCTGACTAAAACCATAGAAGAGAACTGGAACTAAAAGAATACATTTTAAATGAGATCATATTTTTAATTTTACATGCACACATATGCATTTAAAAAAAATCTGTTATTTTTTTCTGCTGTTTTTTTTTTTCTATCCAACACTTGGAAGAGAACCTTCTCTCTTAAACGTCTTAATACATTTAAGTCATTTTGCTCAACATTCTCGCATTGAGCCCAATCCAAAGCCCTGTTAAATATTTCGACGGCTTCGCTTGGTTTTATTGTCTGCACATTTGTATCTAAATCGTTCTCCTCATCATCGATCACTTCCAACTACTCAATTTCACACGAATTAGAAACATTATCCAGGTGGATCCCCAATTTCTGAATTGATTTCATAAAATAAATGTGTGTGTGTACAAATGTGTATATTTTAACTGCTGCTAAATTCGAAATTTTATTTTATTCAGAGTTGACGTTTTAGAGCTTTATGGTTGGGTTGACGTTTTAGAGTAGGCAATGTAAAAAAAAGGGTTGACGTTTTGGGATGTTGACGTAAATGAGTGTTGACGTTTTCCCGAGTGCACTGTATACTCATGATCACAATCTCCTTACCGATCGCCAATCTGGTTTCAGACGATGCCACAGCTACACTACAGCCTTATCTGAAGTAAGCGAAAATATTCAAAAGAGCATGGATGAAAGTAAAATTATTTAAAAGTAATGATACGGTAGATCACCAAATGCTGATCATAAAACTATTGAAAATTTTCAATTTTTCTGACACCGCATCGAAACTTGTTGCGTCATATCTTTCAGACAGATGCCAAGTTGTAGCAAACAATGGAACCGTATCCAGCCCTTTGCTCATACCGAGAGGCGCTCCTCAGGGGTCGATACTTAGTCCGCTTCTATACTCGATGAATGCCAACGACCTTCTTTCTCAGATCAAGCACTCAAACGTGCATATACATGCCGATGATGTCCTGCTATACATTGACTGCTCCAAAACATCGTTGAGTCATTAAGTTGGAAATCTTAACTACGATCTTAACAAGATTTATAACTGGTCCACGGTAAATGGTCTATGCCTAAATCCAAAAAAATACCTCATAATTTCCAAGAAGAGCATGAAAATCGTTGATGACTTAGGTATATATACATATATCTTGGTGGAAAGAAAATTGAGTTGGTCAACTCGGCTAGAAATATGGGTGTCGTTTTTAATAGTACACTTGCATGGTCGGACCACATTAACCAAACGTGCGGTAGAGTATATGGTATGCTCAAAAGTCTATGGTATAGTCAACCGTTCACACCAACGAAAATAAGAATGATAATAGCTAGGACATACCTAATACCAAATATTTTTTATTCTTTTGAAGTTTTCGCCGGGTGCAATGCTAATGACAAACGAAAACTAACACATACTCCAACCAAATCCTTGGAATAACTTTTGATAACTTCTGAAGTTTAAGAATTTACTTTTTCTATACAAAATTATTATTACTAAGGAGCTAAGCTACCTATACAAAAAGCTAACATTTACAGCATCTGCAAGAAATAATAGCATTATCACCTTTACATATAGAAACAGCGCATCTTTTAACCAATTTTTCGTTTACACAATGGAACCATCTTCCTACAAATATTCAACTCACCAGCAACGCAATTAAATACAAAAAATTGTTAAAGACGTACTATGCATACAGTTTTTTATTATAAATGTATAATCTGTTTGTTATTTCATTACATATTTTTTTACTACTCCAAGTTTAAAATGTTATTAATGTTAAATTTCACTAGATTAGTATAGCTTCAACAAATGTTATTTTACAAATATTATATCTGATAACTCATCTGATTCTAGAGCTGTTATTCATAAGATTTTTTATATTGTTATCGATAATAAAATACAAATACAAACACATCTTTCTTATGAACAGGAAACGCAGCTAACTGAAGGAGCTAACTTCACACACATATATAACTAATAATTCTTCAGAACATTATAATGCTAGAAAATGCTTCTTTGATATTTTTCATCTGCTATTTACATCAAAATCTCGAGAAATGTATAAAAATTTAGCTAAATGCAAAAAAGCATGATATTGATTAATTTAATTTAAGGAGCATATGCACAGCATGTTTTTTACATCTGACTTGTCATCTTTCCAAGCCACATGTAATTGTGCATGTCTGTCAAAATTGCCGTTTTACATAAGGTTTATAACATTCGGTCACAAACATACATGCTTCTGACATTGTTTCTGTTTTTTTTTCGCATAGTTATTGCATAAACCAAAGTAGTTCTTGGCTGCGGAACAAAAAAATTTTTATTTGCGCCGTAAAAAACTTCAGCCGCCTTAAAATTTTTTCTTTAAATTTGAAGACACCAATTTAGGATATTATAAAGAAAACATTTGTAAAAATAAATGTACATAATTTCCATTCAATAGTGAAATGATCATGCATATATCGGTATTGTAAAATATTAACTTCAGCCGGCTAATGATTCCGTCAATGGTTTACCGCCGCAGCCGATTTCTTCCCGGCATAGATTTCTGGCATAGCTGATGTCAGATGCTTTGTCAGAATAAAATAGAGCATTCTTTAATTGAAATTTCGTTTTGTATCTAACTTTTACGACATGTATGTATTTTGCAGTTAAAAATTTGACAAGACAGAAGTAAAAAACATGTTGTGTACATTCAGCTTTATTGTTGCCTCTTTTTAAACTTTAAAATCGAATATCTAAGAATATCTAAGCCCTTCGAAAAATAAAGTAACAAAAATATAATCACCCTTATCGTGGTTGGCGTATTTGAAATACGCCTACGACTGTTTGGTAAACAATTAAAGAAAATAAGTTCACCTTTTCTTTAATCTATTACGAAACAGTCGCAGGCGTATTTTAAATACGCCAACCACGCGATAAGGGTGATTATAGTTTTTTAAGAAGCGTTTTTTTTATTTACTTTTCTGAAGTTAAAATCAGTTGCGAAATGGCAACATTGTGATCGTTTAAGTAAAAACCCAGTAATTTTCCAACAAATATTCGTACTTGTTTAACTCTAATTTAATCTTTGGCCAATAAAATATCTTTTTCTTATTTATGTACATATGTACATATATGAAAAAGTAATACCTACACAAACACAACATTTGAAAACAACTATGTAAGTACATACGTGGACAAAATGTATTTTAATAAGTTTTGCTATCTACGTAAACGTTGTTTGCGATTCTGTTTTAAAAGTGCTTTTGTATTTTTTGCTTTTTCTAGACAACAATTTAGTACAATGTTTACGTTTCTAATTAAAAAAACTTCTCTAGAAAAATATTTTTGAAATTCCTGGGAATTTTAAAATTTAAAATAACTTCTCTTAGTAGTCATAACCACATCTCGTAATTTTGGATAGAAATTCAAAGTTAAAACAAGGTTTAACAGAAGAAAAAAGGATTACCATTAACGAAAATGATTTTAAAAATTATCATGATATGTAAAAAAAATAAAAAAAACACCGTTTTCATACAGAATCTTCGTTGATTGAATAGAGACCAATTTGCATTGGTGTAGCAATACAATAACGAAAAAGTGGTTGGAAATTTTAATCCCTCTCGACTCCGTGCGTTACTTTTATGATCAACAACAACATTTAGAGTTGAAAAAAAATCAACCAATTGTAGTCGGGACTGTAAGAAAAGATAAACTCACTGTTGTTATTTTTGTTTAAGCTTTGATATTATTACAAGTAAAACTGAGGCTTATAATTCTTATTCGCTTAACAGTTTTATTTGTATAATATCTTTAGTTTTTCTAAAATCTTTGGATGAAGTTTCCTGACGATCTGGCCTAAGCAACCAGTGAAATGCGCATATAAATATCTTATCCCTTCAACAATACATTTCAGTTTCCCAATAGTATAAAATGGGACTTTAGCACATTTGAAAGAAACCTTGTAAATTAATTTTTGAATCCGAAGAAAAACTTTGATATTTTTTTTAATGATTTTAATATATCCAGAGTTTTTAAAAGGTTTTTTTTTGCAGCTTACTGTAAATATAAAAAATTAGGGAATACAAAACTAAATATTAACTAAAAAGAAAATTCATTTTTTAACCTAAACGGCTATAACACAGCCTCTTTTAATCTAATTTTAATTGAATTTTCGTTTTTTACAAAATCAAGGTGATCGACAGAAATTGTGAGTAGCTTCGTAATCTGTGAAGTGGAAAAAAGTGGAGTTGCAATATGTGAACCACATCATAATTTGTTCCATCACTTTTATATCACCGTATAGCACCACAATTAGTTGTGAAGAGGGTATACTAAGTTTGTCATTCAGTGTGAAACTTTTTTTATTATTCATCTCAGGCCCCATAAAGTATATATATTCTGGCTCCTTGAGTATTTCTTAGTCGATTTAGCCATGTCCGTCTGTTGAAAACACGCTCACTTTCGAAAAACTCAAAAGAAATGAAAGAGCTTGGTGTCAAATTACTTGTAGTTATCCTAGTTTGGCATTCAAATCCCTCAAAATCTGGTCAGTAGGATCGAAGCTATGAATCAAAATGTGGAACCACCACCTTAAAAATTTGATAATTTTGTTACAAAAACTAACATAAATGGTGAAACAACGCACAGAATGATATAAGATTTTTCAAAAGTTCGTTGTATTCGACTGGAAATCACGCTGTAAAATTTAGTGAAGATCGGTCCATAATTTACCCTAGGCCCCATATAAACCTTACTTCCGGAAACTAGTTTAGAACGCCTAAAAACGTAATAAATAATGCTATCATAATATAATTTCGTACGTCACAGTTTTTTAGGACTAGAAATGACAGTGTAAAATTTCATTAAGATCGGTTTATAATTAACCCTAGGGCCCATATAAACCCTACTTCCGTAAAGCAGTTTAGTACGCCCAGAACCGTAATTAATAATGCTATCATAACCAAATTTGGCACGTCACAGTTTTATAGGACTAGAAATGACACCAATAAATTTCTTGATAATCGGTCCATAATTTACTATATGCTCCATAAAAAGCCCACTCTTTTAAATTAATTAAATAAGCCTAAAACCGTAGCAGATATATTTATTGTTTTAAAACTTATTCTAACTTAATTTCATATGGCGAGAAAAAATTATATGAATTTGTGATATACGGTCCATAATTATAATTTACCTTAGATCCCATATTTAGCAGCCTTCTGAAATTATCTGTAAACGCTAAAGCTAAGTTCACCGCTGTTTTGAAATATGTATATTAGCGGTTTTCACCCTTTGTATTAAGTGTACAACTCTGCTTTTCTTAATACGATTTTATACTACAAAGCATGAGTGTCTTTTTCGTTAGTATTGTAAATTAATGAAGTTGCAGAGTGAGGGAAAGAGACTGATATTGTTTCTTCACTTGTTTTAATCTGGGTTATTTAACAAACGTGTTTACTCCAGTTTTTTGTTGGATTTTTCAACCACAGCGTAGTAAATTTTAGTCTTATACATTTTGTTGTTGCAGTGTTGTAAATCTTAATACTTTGACAAAATTCATAAGATTCACAAGGACTACAAGGGACTTCACTATCAAGGGTGAAAGCCGCTATTGAAATTTATGTTTTTAATGTTATACATCACTCTGCAGAATTTTAGGATGATTTGTTCATAACTTACCATGGCTCCAATATGAATTCCCTTCCATTTAAGTTCGGCTTAAACTGTTACGCATCATGATATTTTACTAAATTTTTTTGCTAAAAAAAGCAAAACTTTCCGATTGTCATTCGATAATTTAATGTATGTCTAACCCGCAACCAATTTTAATGCTGATGTCTGTTTTTATAAAGACAAATTAATAATAAATATATCATGTAGATATCACTACTGAAATAATTGAACTGTGGAGAGTATTAAAGATTCTGCACAGCCGAATGTAGCACTTGACCTTGTTTTTACGATAACTTTTTGTTTGTTGTGGACAGTTGATTCTTTCCAATTCAAATAAAATACTTAATTGCATGCTAAAACTTTATTATGGATATTTTTTTAGTTGTTTGCTGTAGATAAGAAAAATTCTAAACTTATAATATTTTATCTTTTTTTTTAGCTTTTCAATGACTTTAGTTGATACCCTCGACACTTTAGTTATATTAGGCGATTTTGCTGAATTTGAACATGGCGTTAAGCTCGTTATACGTGATGTACAATTTGATAATGATATAATTGTATCGGTTTTTGAAACTAATATTCGCATGATAGGTGGCCTATTATCGGCTCATATATTGGCTGAATACATACAAAAGAAGGCGCAAGTAATGATTTGGTATAAAGGTGAACTTTTAGAAATGGCTCGTGATTTGGGTTATCGTTTATTACCAGCATTTAATACTTCAACGGGTATACCACATGCACGTGTAAACTTACGTTATGGCATGAAAGATGAACAATTGAAAAAGTCGCGGGAAACGTGTACCGCATGTGCAGGTACCATATTATTGGAGTTTGCTGCATTATCTAGGCTAACGGGTAAGATATGACATTTTTGAATTTATAAGTTTTTATAAAAGTTATTAAATATCTACTCAGGTGATCCCATTTTTGAGGTTAGAGCACATGCCGCCATGGATGCTTTATGGAAATTACGCCACCGGGGGTCAGATTTAATGGGTACTGTGTTAAATGTTCATTCTGGAGATTGGGTGCGTCGCGATTCAGGTGTTGGTGCTGGCATTGATTCCTACTATGAATATCTTTTCAAATCCTATGTTCTTTTGGGTGATGATAAATACTTGGCACGTTTTAATCGCCACTATAATGCTGTCATGAAGTATGTTAGTGATGGGCCTATGCTTTTAGATGTTCTTATGCATAGACCTCACGCAAAATCGCGTAACTTTATGGATGCTTTATTGGCTTTTTGGCCCGGCTTACAAGTATTATCAGGTGATCTTAAGCCAGCTGTTCAAACACACGAGATGTTATATCAAGTAATGCAGATGCACACTTTTATACCTGAAGCATTTACCGTTGATTTTCAAATACACTGGGGTCAACATCATTTGAGACCAGAATTTATAGAGTCGACATATTTTCTTTATCGAGCCACTGGAGACCATCATTATCTTCAAGTGGGTAAGAAAGCTTTAAAAGCTTTACAACAATATGCTAAAGTACCCTGTGGATATGCTGCCGTAAATGATATACGTACTGGAAAACATGAGGATCGCATGGATTCGTTTGTACTTTCGGAAACCTTCAAATATCTATATCTGCTGTTTACTGATCCTCAAGATTTAATATTAAATGTAGACGAATTTGTATTTACCACAGAAGCTCATTTACTGCCACTTTCTCTCGCTCAATTGGGCAATTCTACATATAGTGAGTGTTAAAAATTTAAAAAAGACTTAAGGGATGATAATTTTTTTCTGACTTACTCTTAAGATTTCCGCCAATCTGAGGAACACAATGTTTTAGATTTTATGCGTACTTGCCCTTCATCAAATAAGCTTTTTCCTGAGAAAGTACGCAAGCCTTTACGAAACTTCATTACCGGTTCATGTCCGCGTACGCCGTCGACAAAACGTTTACGGGCATTGGACTTTCAAGCAAGTAATTCTGATCATTTACGAGCAGTTTATGACATGGGCATTACAATGGTTTCATTAGGTGATGGAAAGGTGCGACTGTTTCATAGTTTTTATAATGTGAGTTATTATTTTATTTTTTTTTAGTTTTTTTTAGTAGTTTTATGTAAATATTTATGTACATACATACATATCGCACTTAATCAACAACTCGAAATTTAATAATTTTCAGGAGAAGCATACAATTTTTAATTTAAAATAGAATTTTTAAACCAACCGTTTCATTACCAAAAAGTGTACAAAATAGCACGATATTTAACAGTGGGTAGATATGAATTTAAAGTGTCGTTTTCATTCAAAAAGTGAAAAATACAATTTTGTAGTTAATACCCTATTGTTGATCAAGTGCGATATGTATATCTTTTGTAAATTTTTCTTTATTTATTTACGACTAGCTTAACCCGGTGCGCTTCGCTACACTGCTTTAACCACTTTATCGGTTGAGAGATATTTAATATATGCATCCTATGGAAGGTAGTTCCCCCCTGCGCCTACCCGCTTTATTTTTATTTTCAAAGTGAAGTATACTATAAGAGTGACTTCTACAAAGTTTGAACTTTCTCACTATAACAGTTTTTAAGATATCCGATATTAAACATTGGCGTCCTATGGTGGGTAACACTTCCCCCGCTGCTATTTTATTTCAATTTTGGGGCTCAGATAATCCTACTACCAAAAGTTCAACAAATTGCTTGCAGCGGCTCTTATTAATATTTCTATCTATGAGGGGTACTGCTCCTCCTCTGGCTACCCCGCCCATTTCTATATTGAAATTTATAGTTTACCAAAATAGTAGCTTTAACTACGTTTGAAGACTCTCCCTTTAATAGTTCTTAAGTTGAGCGATATTTAATGTATGCATCCTATGGGAGGTATTTCCCCCCCTGCGCCTATCCGCTTTATTTTTATTTTCAAAAGAGTAGTATACCATAAGAGTGACTTCTAGAAAGTTTGAACATTCTTACTATTACAGTTCTTAAGATATGCGATGGTAAACATTGGCGTCCTATGGGGAAAACCACTTCCCCCGCTGCTACTTTATTTCAATTTCGGGGCTCAGAAGATCCTACTACCAAAAGTTCAACAAAATGCGTGCAGTGGCTCTTATTAATATTTCAATCTATGAGGGGTACTGCTCCTCCCCTGTTTACCCCGCCCATTTTTATACTGAAATTTATAGTTTGCCATAGTTGTAGCTTTAACCACGTTTGAAGACTCCCCCTTTAATAGTTCTTCAGTTATGCGATATTTAATATATGCATCCTATGGGAGGTTTCCCCCCCCCTCCCCTACCCGCTTTATTTTTATTTTCAAAAGTGTAGTTTACCATAAGAGTGACTTCTACAAAGTTTTAACTTTCTCACTATAACAGTTTTTAAGATATCCGATATTAAACATTGGCGTCCTATGGGGGGTAACACTTCCCCCGCTATTTTATTTCAATTTTGAGGCTCAGAAGATCCTACTACCAAAAGTTCAACCAAATGCGTGCAGTGGCTCTTATTTATATTTCTATCTATGAGGGGTACTGCTCCTCCCCTGTTTACCCCGCCCATTTATATATTGAAATTTATAGTTTGCCATAGTAGTAGCTTTAACCACGTTTGAAGACTCCCCCTTTAATAGTTCTTCAGTTAAGCGATATTTAATATATGCATCCTATGGGAGGTTCCCCCCCCCCTCCCCTACCCGCTTTATTTTTATTTTCAAAAGTGTAGTATACCATAAGAGTGACTTCCACAAAGTTTGAACATTCTCACTATAACAGTTCATAAGATATGCGATATTAAGCATTGGCGTCCTATGGGGGGAACCACTTCCCCCGCTGCTATTTTATTTCAATTTTGGGGCTCAGAAGATCCTACTACAAAAAGTTCAGCAAAATGCCGCCAGCGGCTCTTAAGATATGCGATAATAAATATTGGCATCCTATGGGGGGTACCAATTCCCCTGCCCCTATCGAAAAAATATGTAGCCTATTTTATTTTTAGGGCTCACGTGATGTTACTGTAAAAATTTCAAGAAAATCGGTTCAGTAGTTTCGGAGTCTATAAGCCAACAAACACACAAACACACAAACATTTTTCATTTTTATATATATAGAAGATAGAAGATAGAAGATATTATTTTTGTATTTTTTTTTTTTGAAAATTTAAATTTAAGTTTAATTTTTAAATCTTTGTTGTGATAGATTTTTTTTTTTAATTCAGGCGAAATCTCCCGAAGATGGTGAAATGGGCTTGTTATTTATGCAAGAAATGCTTGAATTAACTAAACTGCAATCAATGAATCAATTGGCGCAATTACAAGTAAGTACTTTTTATTGAAGTAAAATCATAAACGCTGTTGGAAAAAGGGGTTTAACTTTTCTAAGTATTAATTTTAAAACACTTTCGATAATAAGTATCACCAAAAAGCGATAATTTAAACATCTGTGTTTTACTTAATTCACCTGATGTAAATTTATTTGATCTTTAGCTTCAAGAAAAAAAAATTAATTCCAATCAACTTATTGTATACCTCAATTGTTATGGTCCTTTATTGTAAAACGCTATCACAATTAAAATAGTCTCCAGCCGAAATAGAATATGAAAGTGCAAAAACATAAAAAATTTCAAAATGTATTTTTGTTTTAAATGTAAGTTAAACGATTGAGTTTCGCGCTCGTTATCAAAAAACAGGCACTAGACATACAAACAATTTTAGTAATGTTTTATAGAGAAAATGTGCTCAAATTGACAATTAATATTAATATGTATGTATAATAAATGTTTGCGATCAGTTACATTGACGCCTAAACACTCACTAGGAAACTGATGCTATGTTCATACGTTTATTTAAAATAGAAAAAAAGTAATTAAGGCCCAGGCCCACGATGGCAACAAGAAATCTTCTTGTCGACATCGTGGGCCTGCAGTAAAAGTTAATAATATATTATTTAACACTTTTATTATTATAATTATTTTATAATTATCACTTTATTTTATTTAACATCAATTTTTATTTTGTTTTGATTTTTTTTTGGGGAGCTAGTTTAGATAAACTAACGATAATATATTATCTACAATAGTTATTAAATTTGGAGATGATGTACATTTTTCCTGTTTCGCAGCATGTTGCGCTCTCAATTTTTTTTTATTTGAAAAATGTTGTAATAATAAAAGCCTTCATGGCCAAATCATAATATTACAATATATATTTTTTTTAAAGTTTAATATGGAACCCTATATCTATAATCTAAAAATATTTTTTAATTAATATAATATGGCATCAACTTACAGCAATTTTTAAAACAAATCAAATTAGATCACATTGTTAACAATTTATTTAAATTGTATTGAAATACTCAATTAAAGTTTTGTGATAGCTATTAGGAGACAAACGATAATTTCTTAGTATATGAGGCAAATGATTCCAAAACATGTCGTTTCACTCATGTTTGGGGCACGAAACTGAAATGGGAGAGTGAAACACGAATATTGCTGTACGTGTGAACATGGTATAACAAACTTATCATTCTGGCCTGTCACAGAAATCAATTCCGATCGAAAGTGATTTCGTTTTCTGTACAGCAAGATACGAAATAACTTCCACTTTCGATCGGAACTAGTCGCGTTTGTCAACTACTTGTTGTCATTTTTTATAAGAACAATTTTGTTTTCACAAGTCACGTATGTGGTGGGTATTGCTGCAATCATTTGTTACAATGGTCAGCAAAAAACAAAATATGTTCGAGATTTTACATAGAATTTACACATTAAAGTATTTTCTTGAAAGTCGTTATACACTCACACTTCTCCACTAACACATTTACATTTTTTTTACTTACAGTCCAACTTTCAGCTAGCTTTCAGTGAAAATGTCAAAAAAGCGATTTTTTACAGTTTAATGAAAGCAAATGAGAATGAACTCAGCAGTATTGCCAATTTTAAATTTTTACTTGAAATTTCAGGATTGTGGTAAATAGCAAGTACAAAAGCAACTTCTTTTGGGAATATATATAAAAAAAATATTTTAATATATTTTTTCAACTAAATATTAAGAACACAATTATTCTAATTAAAATGTATAAATATCATGAAAATAAATAAAAATAAATATTAATTTGAACGAATGCCTGAAGTTCGGCATGAGTAATTCTCTTGGCAACTCTGAAACTTCAAATAAGCAAAACAATAAAAAAAAGAATAACAGAAATTTTTGATAGAAGTTTTCCGTTTCACGACATGTTCAAAATGAAATTCCACTTTCATGTAAATTTTCATGAAATTCTATTATTTTTTACATTTATTAATGTTTATTTCCTTGTGTGTATACTGAATGTCAAGCGTTTTTTACATTTTATGAAAAAAATTTGTTAAAATATAAAACTTAATAAAAAAATAAATTCTTGAAAAAAACATATTTAAATGTTATAAAACAAAAGTGAACATAAAATTAAGACACAAGGATTTTAAAAGGCGTAAGGAATAAGTGGAGCCACAATAAATTTGCAATACAGGAAAAAAAATTTACCTTCTAAAGCAATTGTGTATATTTTATAAACAAATAATTTTGACATTCACTCTTACTTTTTACAAAAATAAAATACATAGTATGATGCGGTCACCTTTATGAATTCGCCTTGATACCTACTTATATGGAAATTTCAAGAAAATACTTTCATGTGTAAAGGCAGCGTAACATAAAAATAAATTAAAAAAAATTGAGTTAGTTATAGGCTTTGCTTCATTGCCGTAAAATGACAAGAAAATAAATTTTACTTTTGTTCGCTCCTTTGCCGTAGGAAAAAAAGTAAAATGTGAACAACTCAATACACAGCAGTAAGTATATTTACATATGCAGCCCAAAAGTCTACATTTTAAAAATAATTTTAGAAAGTGGCGTATGCGGCACAAAAAATAATTTTTACTGTAAATAAAATACTATTAAATTCTAAGTTCGTTACCTTTTTACACCTATGACCGTCTACAGACGGTCATCAGAAAAAAAGAGCATTGAGCAAGACCTATTTACTTCACGCTGTTACGATGTAAAAATTTTATATTAGTATAAAATTTCAGTATAACGGTACACAATATGTATATACATATTTGTTCCTTTTACTGCTCTGGTAGCATACGCCCGCAACGGTACCAATTGATTTGAATGATTTAAATAGTGTGGAAGAAAAAATCATTCTAGTCAGAACTTTCGAAAAAACAAACAAATTGCAAAATACCTATTTAAATTTCAGGTAATGATCGCTAAAAAATATTTACATTTTTCTTCAAAACACAGTTCAGAAGGAGTGTTGAAAATACAAAAAAAAATATATCGGATATATTTTCAAAAAACTTTATTGTCATTTTTCTCCACTACGATTTTTTGGTACAACAAAAATTTTTAATTTAAAAATATTGTGTATCGTGCTTGATTCCCAACTTCTATACTTGACAAAAACACTGAAATTTATTGTTTAAGGGTTAAATTAAAAATGTTTGTATTCCCACGAAATTACTTTGATAATAACCTATACATAATTTTAAACAATATTCATATTTATACACATACATGTTTATGACCAGCATTCACATCAGTGATGAGATTTATGGCACAATTGAGCGATTTTTAGCACTATTGAATGTTGCTTGGCCATATGGCACTTTCGCTCTTTTTTGCCCCGTTTTAGATTTACATACAAACATATTTGCGGTATTTTGACAAAACTTCTTAATGCTATGTTCATACGACGATATAAACCACTCGTTTCGCTCTCTGAAACTAGATTGCCAAACATGCTGTTCATACGATTCGTTCTTGTTTCATTTTGACATTTTTTTTGTGTTGTTAGTGTAATTCTTTTTAAAATAGATTAAAAAAAAGAAAATAAAACTTAAAAATATATTATTTAATACTTTTATTAATATTAAGTATTATGTTATTATCACTTTATTTTATTAAACATACATTTTTTATTTTGTTTTTCTTTGTTTTGATTTTGTTTTGAGAGCTAGTTCAGATAAACTACCGATAACTGTTATCAAAATTGGAGATGATAGTAAATTTATCCTGTTTCGCAGCCTGTTTCAAAATGAAACGATCTGTTTCGCTCTCAAAATTTTGTATGGGAAACAGTGTTGAAAAATTCAGTACCTTGATACTTTTTTCAGTACTTTTTCATATTAAAAATACAGTACCCCCGCGTTGTTTTCAGTACTTTTTTATCCTTTGAGCTTTTTAACTGTGATTTGATCATATCGAGAGCAGGCTTTGGGCATCATGTGTTTGTTGCACAATTCATGTTGTTGTTTTTTTATTTTAATAATTAACGACGTTAATATCAAATTGCAAAGCGTGGACGCCAGGATTTAAATTTTGCTTTCCAGAATGGGATATTTCTTAATACATGTTGCAAGAAAATTTATAAAAAGGGATGCATTGGATAATATGTTAGAGAAAACTTTAAACTTAAATGAAAACCATATTTATAGAAGCATGTTATGTTAAGGAAATGGTTTATAAAGTAAAAGAAACTGTGAACTCATTTTATTCGACAATTTGCGAAACATTAAGAACTAAATATAAAATATTGTTTCCGGAAAAACCAAAAACATAATACTGTTGTTAATAATGTTATTTACAAAGGTTAAAGAAAACTATAATAATATCAATTCTCAATTCCGTGTTCTAGATAGGGATGCAAACGATACATCGATGTTTTGATGGACGATATATCGGCGATACATCGGCGTCAAAACCAAAAAAACATCGACATCGTCCAGTTAATATTTTCATTTATTTAATTTTTTTTATAATAATTTAACAATTTTTAGTTTTTCAATTAAAGCCGTTATTTAAAAATTTAAAGTGTATTTCAAAGCATATACAATGTATATTATACATACATATGTTTTTGAATATGTACATGCGTACTATGCATTGCATTATTATATGTAATTAGGGGAAACCCCTTTTATAAACTAAAGAAATACTAAAACAATTTTGGAGACTGTGTGAACAAGTGTGAAAGCCCAACTACAATATGCTTATGTTAGCTTAAGCAACTTCGCACATATAAATCGTATGTGTCAAACCGTATTGTACTAAAGAAAACTTTTGTAAAGTTTTATGAATCTGTCATTTGCTTAAGCAAAGCGCGAAACTGATCGTACTTTCCGTACGGAATCTAATGTTTTTTGATTTTGTGTTTTTAAATTCATTTGACAGGCTTTGTGAATTTTTGACAGAAGCTTATGCATATTATAGATGGTCCTTAAGATTTTTAGTAGCAAGGAAGAATTTGAGCAGTCCGTAAGTATTAATGCAAAGAAGTCTATAACATCGATGTATCGTGTTTTTACCGATGTTTTTTAACATCTATGGTTATCGTGGAAAAATCGATATTTTTAAACATCGATGTTTTTCACAACGATGTTGCATCCCTGGTTCTAGAGGATCTTTCAGAAATAAAGCATTACAGAACTGAATATATTTAAATTTCTTGGAAACATATAACCAATGTTAAGAACGAAACTAAAGTTTTTGCTGGAAAAATACTCTTTTAGTTGGAGTTCAGTACCATTTCAAAATTTCAAATTTGCAACACTGGTGGGGAAACATGTCGTTTCAATCATGTTTGGGGCCTGAAACAGGAATAAGAGTGCGAAACACGAATATTGCTGTCCGTGTGAACATTGTATAAGTTTAATTTAAAAAGTTGAAAAAAATTTTGTTAATCATACGAATTTTCATTCAAAAAACATTTTTGTCTACGTTTTTAAAATTTTGTATGATTTTGGTTTGTTTTGATTTTATCGCCGATTTTTTTAATCTTTTTTGCCATATCTCGACTTAAGATGTTTTGTCAAAATACCACAGGTTAGAATGTGCAATTCCGTGATTCTCAAGGAATATCGTAATTAGAGAACGTGGTTTAAAAATAACTGTTTCTTAAAACTATGATTGTGATATTTAAACTATACCTGGATATACATATACTATTATTTAAAGCAATTGCCTAAATATCTTTACAAAATCATCGACAGGAAGAATAAGTCCATTATATAAAAGTATATGAAGTATCGGCAATAAATTAGAAAATATAACTGAAATGCATGAGGCATATAAATAAACTTGGAGAGATCTTTTTGTTCTGCTTACACTGTGCAAACTCCTTCTCGTGCGGAATATCTCGAAGTACTTATCGAAACTAACAAAACGCCATTTGGCTTTTGCTAGTTTAGCTCTTTTTCGGATTTTATGGTCCCTTGTATAGTTTGGCTAAAACTTGATTTTTCCGAAGAACATGCAATTCGTCAAAGACAGGAAAACTATTCGAATTGGTTACCGTAATATACAGCCATGTTCTGAAAATCACAAAATTTCAAATCACTTGTGATTTTAAAATCACAATTATTATTTAAGGATGTTTTGAAAACCACAAAAGTTTGAACTTAGTTTAAATTGGTAGAAAAAAATAAGCATGTAAAATCACAATTATGAAAAAAGTTTTTGTCCAAAACACCTTTCTTGTGATATTAAATCACTTGCACAAAAAATGATTTTCAGAACATGCCTCATAATCGTGATATAACGTTAACCAATTGGAATTTTGTTCTCCGAAATGTTGGCTAAAAATGGTGTATATAAAGCAAGATTTGCGTGAGCAATAAACGGTTCTGACGGAACATCTGGCGAAAATTATGTATCTGGTTGGGATAGTACAACATCGGAAAAATTACGAGCCAGGAGTAATTAAAAAGAGCTAAATCTAGCGCCATAATAGCTAAGTTGGCATCACTGGTTTTTTGCTATATGTAATATTAATATGTAAGGGTGTTAACACAGAAACTGACCCCTAATAGCTCAAAAATGAAATTATTATTTTAAATTTTTTTCCCGCTAATATTATGCAAAATAAATGTATATGTAATTTTCCGAAAAATCAACTTTAATTTTCTTTATACTAACAAAAATATGCTAACTTTGAGTTACCCATAATAAATGAATTCAAACACAAAAAAACTGTTAACTTTTTAAAATGTAACGACCGTTACTTTAAAAAATATTTTTTTTGGTATCTAATTTCTTTGGTTTGAAAATAAATCCATTCCTTAAGCAAAACATTTCAAAGAATTAAGTCAGATATTTTACTTGACATATCCTGCGCAAAATTTTACAACACATGATGTTTGTTTCCGACATTTGAAAACAGCACATCTATAAAGTAACGACCGTTACTTTTTTAATGGTCAAAAAAGTATTGAAATTATATTTTTTATGAACTCTTTCGGTTGCTGCCGTTGCTTGAACTTTCGTAAGTCCAAAATGGAGCAATCCTCGTGGCAATTTTATTTTTCGACGATCAAAAATGCATATTTGCTCAGTTGCAAACAAATGTAAACAATAACATTTGACATATTAAGCGCCATATTGTTTTTAAGGAAACTTATAAATTGTTAATTTTCGTGGGTTTTAATATAAAATAGAGAATTAAATTTAAATTAATTTAAAAGAAAAAAAATCATTTTAATTTTCATATGTATAATTGTAAACAAATGTAGATTTTTTACAGTATTGCCAGAATAAATTTTTAAAAAAATACGCATTTGCATAGTCCCAATACACATTATACGATTTTTGTCGTTGCGATTATTGTCGTTTCCTCTTTGAAGTCGGTCTGATGTTTACATCAGGGGTTTCCATTTCTTTGCACAATTGTGCAAACCACTACAAACACATATTTTTATGCTCTTCAATTCAGTCGTCGGTGTGACTTCGACAAGTGTACATGTTTAGCGGATGCTATATTATTTTGTTTCAGCTTACACTCAAAAATAATGTGCGGTCAAAAATGCTTTTGGTAACATCCAATGCCTTGCGTGCAATATTTAGAGTCTAAATTTTAAGACTTAAATGCAGAGTAATATAACATTTCTATTTAATTTTAACATAATTTAAATTGTTGAAAATATTTAACAGCAAAGCTAACGTAAATTTTATTAAGTAACTTTTTTTAACAATAACATTTACTTCAACGTTTAAGCTAACGTGTTTTGTTTGTGGAAAAAAATTCTTTGATACCTGTAAAAGGGTCCCTTTTGCTTTCTTTAAAAAGACGTACCTAAATGCAGAAATTATTAAGAAAAAAAATAGCCAAAAGAATTTGTTGGTATTTTGCTTGTAAAAATATTTTGGTTTCTGTACCAATTGCGTCGTTGGGTTTTTTCTTTCTTTGAAAACCCTTTTCTTAAGTAAGTAGAAATATTTAAAAAACAAGTAAAAAAGTCTTGTTTTTCTACTTTACATTGTACGATTTTTGTCGTTACGACTTCTTCTTTTGCAACCGAACTTCAATACATTTTTCGTCAAATGAGAGAACAATGTGAGAACGAATGAGCGAACAAAATATATCGACGAGTACACTCGCTTGCAGTGATGCCAACTTAGCTACGATGGGGCTAGATTTAGCTCTTTTTAATTACTCCTGGCCCGTAATTTTTCCCGTTGGCACTTTTTTTAAAAAAGAGCTAACACGGGCTCTTTCAAACGTGATATTGGTACGTTTGACACATTTTACATCTATCAATTTTATATGCGTAAACATTTTTTGCTTCGGTCAATAGTAAGAAAGTCTTGGGAATAAAAAATGGATTAAACAAGAAAAAATCCTTTCAAAAGCTTTATGCAAATATTACAATTCAATAATAAGAGATTAACATTTTCATTTAGTACACCATTCGGAGACTCAAAAACAAAAAAAAGTATGGCGAATACATATAAAAAGTCCAAATTTTATACAAAAACACTTTTTAAAAATGACTGTACATATTTATTTTTATTTCTATTTTTTTAAATGTTACATATTGTAATGTAAATATTTGTAAACAATTTTTAAGTACTACTTTTTTTAAACATTAATACATATGTATGTATATTAATTTTTTTAATATAAATTAGTTTAAAGTACAAAAAAAGGAATTCATTCCGTATTTTGGTGCTTTAGAAAATGGCAAAAAAATTTTCGGTATGAAACGATTTTAGTTTTAATGAACGGAATGCGAGCTTTCTGTCTCTGAAAGGCCAAAAAACTATCAAAATACACATTCTATCAATTAACAAATATGTTTTATTCGATTCCGAACGGAATTGAACTTCGTGACATGGCTGAATAATTGGATTTAAAACTGAAAAGTCTTTGATTTTTAAGTTCAGCACTTTTTAGCTCTCTGCTCGCTTGTGTACCTTTTTTAATTCCTCTCTCCCCTCTCGTCCATAAGGTAAGAATCGCAACGACAAAAATCGTATAATGTGAATGGGCACATACTATCAATCATAATGTGAATTGCAAATTTAAATGACCATCGTGATGACCCTTAATGCATAATAATTGTGTCAGAAAAAATTACCTTCTCGATTCCAATGAATGCATTATTATTATTATTTCGAAAATAATACATTATTTTTTTAGTTATTTATTTAATCAATTCCTCATTTCCCCAATTTAAATTTTTTGGATAATTTCCATTTGTAGCAGCATTTTAGAGAAATTTTTTATTTGTTCATATCTCGATTTAAATTTTTTTTATTTCTTTCATTCTTTCAATACAAAGAAAGCTAGCCAATTATACATGTATTGCTGTTACCATTTTAATAAATGCGAAAACCAAATCAAAATATTCATCGTTGAATTGTTTTAAAATTTAATTAAAATACATAATTTTAAAATTTCATTAAAAATACTTTAAAAAAATTCGACTTTTTTAAAACATACATATTTTTGCTTTATGTTTCTAGGCTGTTGCCTACACAGTTGACGACAAATCAAACGAATGGACTGCTTTAATGGCTGGACCTTCACATTTCAGCCCCGAATTAGTGGATGGTGATTTTGTCGAAGGTGAAATTATAGTGGCTGCACCTTTAAGAGCTTGTGAAGATACTTTAAAAAATGGCGATCAAGTTCGTGGTAAGATATTAGTTGCTGAACGCGGAGAATGCACATTTGTGAGGAAAGCACGTTTGGCACAAAAATCGGGTGCTTTGGCATTAATCGTATGTGATAATGTACCCGGCTCATCGGGCGAAACAAAACCAATGTTCGCCATGTCGGGCGATGGTACCGACGATGTTAAAATACCCGTAGTTTTTATGTACTCACAAGAATTTACAAAACTTTCAGCGGTAATGCTCAGAAAGCCACATTTGCGAGTAAGACTAATGCAAATGGTTGAATTTAAACGTTGGCAATTAGCGAAAGAGACAAGGGCGAATGAAACAAGTGCAGAAACGACAAGAGCGACTTCAAACACGCCAGCCAAGAAAACGAAACCTGATAAAGAATTGTAGTGACTACTTTAAATTTTTGTATTTATAATTATGTATATCATTTTTGTGTTTATGTAGATAATTTGGAAAATTTACTATAAAATCCTAATTCATAACTAAGTACTACTTACTATACATATGTATGTATGTATGTTTAAAATTGTTTTCCTTATAATTGTTTTGAGTTTTTTTTTATAAAACGTGATCTTAAATGAATATAAAAAGAATTTTTTAAGCTAAAATTCACCTTTGTTTTAGTGCAATTGAAAATTTAACACTAAAATAGATAGAATATAGAATTTTTGGTAGTATATGTGATTTTTTTTGGAATAATATAAAAAATTCTTACATCACATGTTTTACTTTTTCATGAAGTGCTTATAACTGTTGCAATCATCATATACATAAGTATATATTTATAAATGCTCCTATAAAATATATACATATACATATATATATATACTATCAGCGTCAAAATAAAGTGAACAACTGGTTTTCCATTATAAAAAGTGTTATTTAAGTAAAAAATAAATAACAGTTTTAAAATTTAATTGTCATTTACAAAACTTTAGACAATGTTATTACAATTTAAAATTAAACATTTTAAATACATACTTTAAAAACAACAAAAACAGTACAATAAAAAAAAATTTACTCCGTTTTTGACGCGTCAAAAACAAGTGAAGCGGCTAATACTTTGTTTGATTTTTTTTTTGCTTTTAAGACGGCTTGTAGTTTCTTTGGCATCGATTCCACCCATTTTAAAGTTAGCGCAGTAGACAATTTTGGCTACGCTTCCTGCAGAATTTTCTTCAGAGAGTGCTTGCTGTTTATGTGTTTTTTAATTTTTCTGTCCAAATGCTCCCAGAAGTTTAGTTGAGTTGATATCGAGCGACTATTGGGCTGATCCATCTGTTTTAGGACGTATTACAAAAGGCACCCCTATCACGCGTCACTACAGATACTGTATTTTTCCCGTTGAATTTCTGTATTTCTGCCTTTTATCACGTTTTTTTTTTGTCCAACTTGCTTTCGTCAATTTTTGGAGCAACGTATTTTTCACTGATGACAGCAAGCTTGAAGTCTGACCAAATTTGGCAAAGTGGAAATTTAACTCTTTATAACTAACATAACACTATTTTGTATATTGGCAAACAAGCTGTACACTTCATTTTAACGCTCACAGTATATACATATAAATAAATTCTCCTATAAAATTTGTTAATCTGATTAATTTTTGTTCCAGTTGCTTAATATACATACCTATTCTATCTTTAGTCTTATTATTTTACTTATTATGTTTCTAGTGGCTTATTGCCTTATGGCTAATAAATCAGTGAATGTTTAAACGCTGGTTTAGTTGAACTAAACTTGAATTTATATGTAGCTTAAACTCAAAAGCTGCAAATCAGTGCATACAATTCTAGTTTAAAAAATAAAAATGTGGCAGCGCATATGGTTTATGGTAGTTTAAGCGCCCAATTTTATGCGTTTAGAGACAGGTGGTTTATATGTTAACTGGCCGATTCATTCGCATTTTAAACCAAAAAGAGAGTTTAACTTGCACTGATTAATAAGGCCTTAGTATTTTTGTTAACCTCTTCTTTTCAATTTCATACTTATCTAAATTATATACATATACTGCGTATTCTTTGCTTAAATTCAAATGAAATTTTTGTAAACGAATTTTAGAAAAAAAAACTAAAAAACCTTGTAAATTTATCATTATATCTATAGTAGTTGTAGTTAAAGCCTTAAGCTTATAAAAATAAAATAATAACAACTTTTTAAACAGTTAAATAACAATAACTAACTGTATTTAGGTTTATATCATTAAAAAGTTCAATTGTAAATGATTTTTTTTTTAATTTGAACGAAAACTATTAGAAAAAGATTTAAATGTAAATTAGAATTATTGTAAAATATGTTTTAAGAAAATTTATAATAAAAAGAAACAAGAATTAAAAAATTAAAACTTGAATGTGTTATTAATACGCAAAATTTTAATTTAATAAAAAAAAAACAAGTAAGTATGCAACAGAGCTTGAATTTTTTCCACAATTTTTTTTTTAATGTCCTCTTGAAAATTTTGGTCATGAACGGGTTAATTTAATAGTAGCTAGATATATTAATAAGTACACAATGCATCAACACGGCATCACTAATGTATCTACACATTGTGAACATACGTTTAGGAAAACAGCTTATAATTGTTATAATTCCTGTTTCAAAGTTTTTTTTTTTTGGAAATATTTTGCAAGCCATTGTATAATAATAGCGAACATGAAAAAACAAAAATCAATCAAAAAATTTATATCGAAATTTTATGTAGTTACGCCATTTCAAATCAAATGTTTGTTTTTATTATCAATAAAAAGGTTGCCAAATAATTAACTAAAAAACATTAAAAAATACACATATGTACATACCTACAAGTTATAATTATAATTAAAAAGGAGTATTTTTATAATATAATATAAAATGTATGTACATATGTATGTACATACAAATACATAAATTTTTAAAAAATCTTTAAAATTCCTTTTTTTCAAAATATTAAATTATGCTACTAAAAATAATCTAAATTTAAAACAATTTATTTATATTCCTTCTTTTTTTTAGCTATGTACAGGTCAGGGTAGTTTTTATACCCAAGGCGGGTAAAACCGGTCACTCTAAACCCAAGGATTTTAGACCAATCGGCTTATCGTCTTTTCTTTTGAAGACGTTGGAAAGAGTGATTGATCTACATCTGAGGACGAAGATTGACGTCGGCAACATCAGCGGCGCTCAGCACGCCTATCTTAAGGGTAGATCTGTTGAGAGTGCGCTACATTATGTGGTTGGTTATGTGGAGCGGGGATTGCGAAACAAGGAATACGCCTCGGCAGCATTCCTGGATAAAGAGGGTACCGTTAACAATTTGAGGATAGAGGCAATTAGGCAGGCACTGGTTTCTCTGGGGGTTCCGTTGTTCTTGGTCGAGTGGATATGATGCTTAGCAGCAGAGTTATTCACTAGGACTGGGAAAACGAACGTCTGAGGAAACTGGTGACTGGGGGGACCCCACAGGGGGGAGTTCTCTCTCCTGTGGCTCTTGGCTATCAATGTCGTTCTCAGTTGTTTCTGCCGACAATAGCGACATCATCCAAGGGGCGCTGGGCGAACTGTCGGCATGGGCGAGTGATAAGGGACTGGGAGTTAATCCGGAAAAGACGGAGTTGGTTCTTTTTACTAGGAGGTACAAGGTGGGGAATTTTAGGCTACTGGAGGAGTGGAGCTTAGACTATCTGATAGTGCTAAGTATGGGTGAGTTCCAAAACGTCAGTTGCAAAGCAACTCGCTTTTTTAAACGCATTCTACAATGCAACCGTGTAAAATTTTAGAATGTTATCTGTCCCAAAGTGCATCAAAACAGTTACCGATGCGTTCACAATGACCAAACTGTGCATCGTTAAACTTGATGGTACATTTTTGACTTCGACTGCAAAGTATTATGATGTTTTGGAACTCAGCCTATCTGAGAGTTTTTCTGGGCAGCAAGCTGTCATGGGAAAGAGATACTCAGGAGAGACTTAAGAGGGGTCTTAATGCCTACTATGCTTGCAGATCATCGATAGGTAGGAGCTGGGGAATCCGACCATCAGTGGTGGGATGGCTGCACACTTCGGTGGTTAGACCCATTCTTACGTATGGATGCTGTCTTTGGTGGGAGTCATTGAGATTTGCTAGTCGTAGGAACCTTCTTTCTAAAGCTCAGAGGTGGGCTTCGATCGGCATGACAGGTGCCATGAGAAGTACTCCTTAAGCGGCCCTTGATGTCATTCTACATCTTCTGCCCATTGAGCAGTATGTGATGGTGAGTGAGATTGAGGCTGATGGCTATTGCCTGAGACCTGCCGGCTCCACTGATTATGTGGGCAGTTGCCGGAGGTAATAGTACCTTCCACGGATAGCTGGTCAGGTAGGAGCAGATTATTTGGTGGATTTGCTATTTTCACTGATGGCTCGAAGTAGAGGGGCACGGATGCGGGGCTTTATATTGAGGATCTGAACATGAGAATGTCATAAAAATCACATTTGGCGATGTTTTTTCTTAACAAAAATATTAAGAAAATTAAGTTTGGCTATTTTCAGAGTATGTATAATTATTGTTTGTAACAAACGTAGTGGAAACAGGTAAATAAAAATGTTTAAAATTAAAAAAACGCGATTTAAGTTACAAAAAATATGTTATATGAGAGCAAACTTATATTCCCATCCCAAAAAAATCAGTATCGCAAATATTTTGGGAGCAAAAATTTCTATTGTGCGTTATTTGTCAGTGCTTGTATTGTGAAAGAAATGTATACAAAATAAAATACTAATAAAAGAAATTATGAATGGTGTTTATCTTCAATTTCTTTATTAAAATTCCTTCAATAAAAGGAAAAGTAATTTAATTGAGTCCTACCTCCGAATACAAATTAAAATTTACATGTTCCCTTCTCATGTTAACACTTGTTGGGAATTTATTTAGTAAAAAATTCGCGGGTCAAATCAAATTATTTAAGTTTGGGAATTCATATCCAAAAGATTTGTTATGGGAATCATTCACAGTACGAAATAAAAATTATGGGAATATTTTCATGGGAGTAGTTGTCTGCGATAGGGGTCATTATTTTAAGAAAAAAGTAACCAAAATGAAAAAACATATTCGCATCACCACATTGAAAAAAATTACCAAATTTGGTTAGGAATAACCAAAAATAACATATCTGCTTGTAATGTTTTTCCAACGTTTCGAACAGCTTAAGGAAATGATTTCCAACGTTGGACCGATTGTTAATTTCTGCCTGGGTATAAATCGAATTTTAAATATCGTCGGTTGATAATTTAAATGTCGTATGTGGATTTTTTGCGGTTTTGAGTTAAGATCGATTCCTTAGGTTTTCCAACCTGATCTTTCATTTGGCGTAATCAGTTTTTCGATGCCTCATCCGGTTTTCGAGATATGGAGTGTTGAGTTTGTCGTATGTGGTAAATGCTGAAGCAATTTTCAAATTCAATGTCATATGTAACTGCCAAACCCCACATACGACAACATTCCATATAAAACGACCAAAAAATTGATTTATTATTTAAATGTCGTATGTGGAATTTATAAGCTTTCAAACTTTCAAAAATTAAATTATCAGCCGACGATATGTATACATTTTGATATATCTTACTTTATTTAATCATTTTAATGTGTACAAAACAATAGTTCAATTTTGACTAAATTTCTTTACGTTTTTTTTAATATCAATTTTCAATTTCGAATAAAAAAAATTCAAGTTTAATTATAAATTAAAGTTCTTTCAATTTTAACTCTTGGTAAATTTTTTCCCGTATTACGGTTCACAACTCAACTCAGTTGAGTTGTAATTAAGACAACTGGTTGTGAACAGTGGTAATTTTTGTTATGTTTTTGTTCACCGCAATATAGCAATGTTGTAAACCATAATACAAAGATTCAGAAATTAAACCTCAACTGAGTTCAGTTGTGAACCGTAATAGGGGCCTTATTCTCTGACACTAGGCTTCTATTATGTTTCTCACATTTGAAACTTCAAAATTAGAAAAATATATTTAGTACACAGTTAATACATATTCAATTTTATTGACTTCATGAATTTTGCTTTATAAATTTATTTTATTTATTAGTTTTAATGTTACTAAATATTAAATAAGATTTTTTAAAAGTTTTGTTTAAAGTTAATAAATAGGATGAATTGCAAAAAAGAAAAAAATTATAATGACTATGGCATAGAAAAAAAGATAAATGACTAAAAACACATATTTCAGCGAAAAACTTTAACAAATAAAAAAAATAATAATTTTAAATTTTCATTTTTTGAATTTTAACACAAAATATAATTAAAATTAAATTAAAAGGAAAGGAAAGCAGACTAAATTTCTTAATTAAGACTAAGTACACTTTAAAGATGTTAAAGAAAAAATAAAACAGTGTAATTAAAATTCCAACACAAGAGGCGGGAAAAGTCCAAAAGCAATTAGAATAATGAGAAGTTTAAGTTTAAAATTTTGTTATACAATTAAATAATTGTTATAAAAATGTAAGACATGTAGTTTGTTTTTTAATTTGTTTAAGTAAATATTTTTTTTTTATTAAAATTTCAAAGTATGAATGTATTCCCGATTTAATCCAATTTACACACGAGTTTTAACGCACAAATCATGATTTTATTAAACAAGGAGAGATTGAAAATACTAGTAACAGTGTCTAATATTTGTTTTAAAATTTTACAACAATTTTGAATCCTTTAGCCGGATATATAAAGTACGCAAAAATAATTGCGCCATAACGCTCCTACACCAAAATTGCTGGTCCTTCGAACCGGTTAGTAGCAGTTCTCAAGGAACCGTTGTAAATTTTTACTATCCTACTACAAAAAATTGGTCCTTCGAGCCGGAGTAACAATTCTATAACACTGTTATGAATAACAGCACTACTGCTAAGAAGATATATACAGCTTGTTACTGCATATTTCGTTAGTTACTGAACATAAAATCAAAATGTGTTATCAAATTTGTGTGCCTTTTAAAGCCGGGTAGTATTAAAAAACTGTTGTTTACTACTGAGGATGTGTGTGAAACGGTAGCAAAGTTCTATGGTGAATTAAAATTTTCAAGAATTTCTACGCTAATGTCAAAATTTATACTAGCCCCCAGGGCAAGAGAAATTTTATTCACCTCAACAGTATCAACATTTTACGTCCATGAGTTCTCTGCTACCGTTTCACACACACCCAGAATATCAAAATAATACTTAAACTTTTTATGGCCCTATACAAAATGTTTGGTATTTCTCCTATTCGGCTTGCAACCGTAATGTGAATGTCATTGCCTAATTAAAGTGCGAAACAAATCGTTTTTTAAAGCATTTGACAGGCTTCTCGCTAATTTTTGACAGTGGCTTAATATAGCTCATGCATAAAATAGTTGGACCTTAACATTTTGATTAAAAAATTTGTCAAGTTTTTCAATAATTATTTTATTCTTAATATTTTGAACGTTTTCTTTAACGTCTTCTATTACGGATAAACTTACATGTAAAGCACATTTAAGGGTTTTGGGTTATCTCTCACCGTACGAGCATTAAAGTCGTTTTAGTTTTTTTTTTTGCATTTTTAAATAAATAACTATGAAAAACAAAATATTCAAAATTGTCCAGTCTCCGTTTATTTAAAAAAAACTTAGCCCGATGAAATTTCTTTTAGTTTTTGTAAAAAGTTTCGATATAAGAAAATGCATATTAAAGAATAAACCGATATATTTGTCTGTTCTATTCAGTTCTGTTGTTAAAAACGGCTGCTTACACGCGTAATATGAAAATTTATGCAAAGCATATGCTTTTGGATAAAATTTGAAAAATATGCAAATCATATTTTCTTTCAAAAAGCATAATAGACTTGCCCTGTTTATGAAAAAAAAACTTCTCCAAAATTCTTATTGTTAAAATGATACTATTCATACGATTGTTTATGTGGAAAATTAGATAAACTACATACATAGGTATTTTGATTAATACTTAAAATAATTAATATTAGAGTAAAAAATATGAAAATAGTGTCTCAGACACTGTATTTTGTTTTATGAAGAAAATAATAATATTAATAATGAAGGATTTTAAAAATATTTATAAACTATTTAAGGTTTATACATTTTTATATATAGGAGTGATATATGGTTTTAAGAAAAAAAAATTTTAAAAATATTTAGATTTGTATAGATTTAAATATTCATTTTGTTTATACATTAGTTTTTTTACATATTTTTTTGCAAAAAAAATTTTAAATATTGTATACTATAAGCCAAAGTTACATTGTACACAACAAAAACCAATTTTTAACAATATTTTTTTAAATTGTTTTTATAACAAAGCAACATTTATAAATAATTATTTTGTTCCTCAATAAAGAGCAAATTGTATACTAACTGCCATATTCATAAAAAGTAAAATAAGTTTGAAATGTGTTTTAAGGCAAAATTTTCATACAAATTTTTCTTAAAACACAATTCAAATCCATTTTAATTTTATATGAAGCGCCAGTTACATTAAAATATGCATGTATTTTTGCATTTTAAAATTGTTAGTTAAAGACTAAACCAGCAGCTAATTGTAGAATATGATTGGCCAATGAATTAACATTAAGCGTTGTGTCTGTAAGCTCTATCAATTGCGTTTTTTCGCGATTATAAAATCGTCTGCTGTTTTGTGTGTTGGGTATTACAGTCATTAATCTGGGATTAGTTAAGCTAATCCATAATTCATCGTTATTTTGTCCGATTACCACTAAATGATCACCGGTTTTGACTGCACTTTTTATTACTTTAAAAGCAGGCATAGGTAAGCTTGTTTCCTGTAGTACACGGTACGATGGTTGCGTATGTGTTACTGTACATGCTATGGTCATTAATTTTGGCGGGTTATTATTTTGTAAAATACGATATTGATGTAAAATTAACATATTACTTTGTTCGATATCTTGGCTGGAAAAATAAACAAACCCAAGATTTTTACCCATAGGTATTTCGAGATCAAAATTCATCAAAACATCACCACTACGATAATCCCAAATGGTGACCTGGGTTTCACCAAAACCAATTAGCTTGTCATCTACAGAAAAAAAATTTAGGTTATATTAATAAAGTTCTTTGTTCAAGAAAAATGTTTATAAATCAAAAGAAATATTTGTATCTAAACTGCATGTTTGCGTTGATCCGGCGCAGTGGCTCAGAAATTAATTTTATTGGCAAAAATTCCAAATTTTTTATCAACAATTTCCAAAATTTTAATGTCATTCAATAGTAAACATAGTAAAACTAACGCATTAAAAAACAAGTACGAAAGTATAGTCGGTTAAGCTAGATCATTGGAAACCCTACAACACAGTATATAAAGACAAATATTCGAACTGGTATCCTATTTGCGGCTAATTATGGACCATGAGAAAAAAAATTGTGTTATGACGTTAGGTTTCATATAAAAGTTCTTCGTGCCAAATATTTTTAAAATGTCAACTCCCATATATATGAGATTTCTTGGTCCTAAGGCGGGTATTGGAGAGGGGGTTTATTTTTCTTTATTGAACTGAAGACTTTATTCATGAATCGAGCATTGTTTAAAAATATAAAAAAATGTTAAATTTTTAAATATACGTTTTCATGCGCTTAACTATTTTTTTTTAATGAATTTGTTTGTTTGTTGTCTATTTATTATTATGAAGACCAATCTTACCCATAAAATCTTTAAACGGCGGAAGCTCAAATATTTTACTCTAATAGTGTGAAAATACAGTAGACGGCATAAGTATTTTTAGGAAATACAAATCGTGCATTTTTACGTTTTACATCTTTTTAAGTTTCTATGAAATAATATTTGTTTGCTTATTTTTAAGTTTGTATAAGTTATAAATAAAAAGGAAAAAATAAGCAAGAATTTTTAACAAAGCCGTTAAAAAATCAAACGTAAAAATACACTAGTGTAATGTATGTATGAACTATAGAGATTCATGTACGCTATAGGCAAAGATTTTCAACGCAGTAGGTGCTATATATTGTTATAAGTTGTAAGTAAGAAATCGTTTTTATATTTCACTTTTATTTCTTTAATTATCTTTTTATTGTTATTGTAAAATATGTGAAAACTTTGAAAATCAAGCTTATTGCCGATATATTTTTCTGGTTTGAAACTCCTTATAACTTCTGAAGTCTTTATTTATTGACTCTATCGCTCTATTTTTAAACATTCTAATGGGCAAATATACAGATTTTACTACAAAGTTTTCTGAATGCTTTCAGAATTACCACAAGCCATAGTTCTTAGAATGATTCCTAACTCCAGTTGTTGATGCGATAATATTAGGATATGAAAAAATGTCAAGTAGTATTGCAATCATAAGTCGTTCCAAGCCCTGGTTAAGGTATATCAACAAGTATATGCATCTGTCTCGTTAATTTATCAATTCGTTGGTTGGCTAAAATATTACCGAATGCCGAGCATTGCATTTTGCCGAACTGCGACATCGAGCACGAGTGTTCGTTTAGAATCTAAACAATTTATAAAAACTTACCACTCATACACTCCAAATAACGTATTGTATGACGCATACTTTTGAATTCTCTTATACTCGCCAAAGTATCTAACTGAGGCGTTAGAGAATATTTACATAAGCCGGAACGGGTTTTGCCTAAAAGATTTTCCTGCGGCCAAGTCATAATAAAATATCGAGAATCTATTAGGGTTGTATAGTTCACAGAATTTATATCGCTGAAATGAAAAATATTAAAAGTATTTAATGAAAATCATATTAAGCCCATATATGTACATATGTATATACATACACTCAAAAAAATAAATGCTACATTTTACAAAAGTTTGGTATATAATACAAAAAATTCTATTATGCAATTTTTTAGTTTTACGAATGTCACGAATACTTTCGTAGTGCTATGTTTCGTAAATATGTATTACAAAAAATTTTTATTTTTTACAAAATAGCACTCGTAAAATACCACATATGTGCTGTTTTATTTAACGATAATATTTTGTAGCAAATTTATTTTGAATAATATAAGGAAATTTGTTGTATTTTACAAAATAATATTTACGTAAAATAACGTAAATATTTGGTTTAATATCTTTAGTTTTTCTAAAATCTTTATGGATGAAGTTTCCTGATGATCTGGCCTAAGCAACCAGTGAAATGCGCATAGGAATAGCTTATCCCATCAACAATAAATTTCAAGTGTTTTTATCAATAATAAAAACTGGGAATTAAGCACGAATAACAAAATCTTTTGAAAATTTAAATTTTGTATTCCCAAAAATTGAAATTACTTTTTGATAATAACGCATGATTTTTAAATAATTTTTTATTTGTTATTAAATAAAAAATTATAAAATAAATTACTTCGAAAGTAACTTCTTTCCAACATTTTGTTTATATTATAAAATAAATATTAAGAATTTGTAAAAATTATGTATAATAATTCAAGTTTATTGTTAATAAGATTTATCTATAACGTTCTAAATTCCCAATTTTTATTTTTTATAAATACACTGAAATTTATTGCTAAGGGAAATCAAGTTTCTATGCGCATTTTACTGGTTGCTTAGGCCAGATCATCAGGAACCCTTTTTCCAAAGAATTTACAAAAGCTAAATTAAACAAATAAAACTGTAAAACAAATAAGAATTGCAAACGTTCAAGCCTTACTTGCAAACTATCAAAGCTTAGTCAAAACACCAACAAACATATTTAGTTTATCTTTTCAAACATTCCCCTACAATTGATTGGCTTTTTTCGACTCGAATTGTAGTTGCTAGTGGGTAGTAAGAAAAAACAAATTGCTTCATTAAATTGTTTTCGTAAGAAATCCAAAAAGTGTATTTCAAATTAAGATTAAAGGTATTATGTTATTTTGTTAATGTCGTACTAAATACAAACTACAAAATTGGGGAAAATGTTCTTTAGGTATTTCGTCATATAAAAGACATAATAACCTATCTGCAAAAATTTCAAAATTTAATTTTTTTTATGGATTTTTATATTCCCTATAACGCATATGTGTGCAAAATTTTGAACATGTTATTACAAATGACAAAGTTTTTGTACCTAGAGGACCGTTACGCACAAAAAAAAAGAAAAAAATAAATCATCAAAAATCACGATAAAAGTTTAATTTTGTTGCATAGTGTAATTTAAACAAACATTAAGTATGTACTTGTTTTTGCTTAAATCAGTAAAAGAAACCACTACTGTAATTATTTAATGTATATAATATTCATTTGTATAAAGACATTTTTATTTATTCATGCTCATTAGTACTGCAGATACGTTATTTGGTTTCAGATTTTTACAATTCCAAAAAACCTAAGTGTCATAACATAAGCTGTGATTAGAAAAACAAAATTTTCTCAACCGATATATATAACTGGTTTCATTTTAATCAAAATGTGTAATTTCCGTTTCAATATCGTTAAAAGTTCCAATTTTATAACGTTTTATCCCTCTCCTGTAAACTTTTGAAAACTGCAGATAGGTTATTTCGTCTTTTAGTTGACGATTTGTTGTTAAAATCGTTGCAATGCAAAATCTATTTGTTAACATTCTTTAAAGTTATGAAATTAATATTTTAAAAAGATTTTGTTAATCGTGCTTACTTCCCAATTTTTATTCTTGATAAAAACAATGAAATTTATTGCTGAAGGGATAAGCTATTCCTAAGCGCATTTCACTGATTGCTTAGGCCAGATCGTCAGGAAACTTCATCCAAAGATTTTAGAAAAACTAAAGATATTTAACAAATAAAAATGTTAAGCGAATAAGAATCATAAGCAATAGTTTACTTGTAACAATATCAAAGTTGAAACAAAAACATCAACAATAAATGGTGAATTTATCTCCTTTTACATTCGCCACTACAATTGGCTGGAATTTTTCCAGCATTAATTGTAGTTGTAAGTAGGTTAAGAAAACACAAAATGCAAACAAAAATTATGAAATTATTTAATTTATTATTTTCCCCAGAATAATCAATTTAATTTTCTAAGAATACTATTTAAATAAATTCACGAAAATATTTTTGCCTGTGTAGAAATTTGTTTTCATTAAACAAAAATATTTTGTAAAATACACGAATTTTTATTGGTAAATTACTAAATCTTATTGTGTGTTTTACTAAAGCATTTCGTACATTGTACGCAAAAATTTCGTGGTGCGAAATTAGGAGTGTATGTTTTAAATTGATTTAAACAAAAACTTACCTTTGTATTGAGTCCAGTGATATTGAATTACATTTAGCAATCATATCTTCATCGTGATAGTAATATATGTTTATATACATTGATAGCAAGCTACAATCACGTTGATTTTTAGGCAATTGTTGAGCACGCATTTCTAAATAGATTGGTGTAGAATTATGTAGGCAAATGCGATTTGCATAAGGTACTGAGATTTCAAAATCTGTAAAAAAACAAATACAAAAATTTATGAAAAACAAAAACAAAGTTGCGAAAAAAGTAATACATATGTATTTTTAAAACTTTAAAAAAACTTTGTTTTCAGTTGGCAACTCCTCTCAAAATACATGTAAAAGTTGGGAGTCAGCTGATTGAATTTATCTGTTCGGCAATTAAAAGAAAAATAAATAATTGGCAGATGAGTGCTGGTTAGCTTTGCGACAGAATAGAAGCAAATGAGACATTGAGAAACCAAATTTCATTACTGTGCAGTTCTTCGTTGGGAAAAAAGATAATCGTGTAATGAGAAAACAGCCACAACTGTGCAAAATTTGTTAATTTCTGAAAAATTATAATGTCGGCCGTATTCTTAGAATTGCACGATTTAAAATCGCAAAACGCCAGGTTTATTTTATGGTGTTCAGACACTCGTGCTATAGGTTCTTATAAATACTCTAGTGCCCTTGAGCATACTTTTGCGATTTGAAGTCGCCAAAATTCTTGCGATTGCGACTTACAGAACTGCACGCAAATGTAAGCCTTTGCGATTGTTAAAACATGGAGTATTATTTTAACGTTAGTCAAATTTTAATTCTTTTGTAGTTTAGTTCTAGTTAGTAAGTTTGAGTTCAGTTCTAGTTAAATTTTAGCTTTAGTTTAGATCTAGTTCAGTTCAAGATCAGCTCTAGTTCATTTAATTAATCTTTAGTTAAGGTATGGTTTGTGTTACAAATGTTCTTTAAATAATTTATTTACCAATATTTAAGCGACGTAATTCTCCCAATTGAATCCATTCTCCACATTCATGTGATTCGCTCAGTGTCGATGATAAGGCAGGTTGTTTGAATTGATTATTACAACAATTATCCGTAATATGTTGTTTGTTAATATGAATATCACACTGTTGTATTGTGTGATGTGCGCAAGCTGCCACTTTAGTTTGCGGTATCAACATACCAATCAATTTTGAGTATTTCCAAAAACTAACCAAATGTTCCTGTATCACAATCAATATATCCAACTCGTGATAGATATAATGAACAGCACCATGTTCCGGTTTCAAAGGATTACGAAGGTATTGTGTGGGTAAGGGCGGAGTGTTAAGATAATGTACACCAGTATTAACATTGCACTGTGTAAACTGGTCTTTGGTTTCTATAGGTGAGGGGGCAATGGCATATGAGGCTGTATTACGTAGGGACCTTAGAGTAATAGGTGATTGTGTAGTCAAAGGTTCATGGGTAAGCCTTTCATCGTAGGTATTTGTTGTTGAGGAAACAACAACATTTTCACTTTCTAATAAATTTGATGGTAATGTTGCATTATTTATTTGTTCTACTGTTTTCATTGTTCTTTTTATTTTTTCTGTTACAGGCATTTGTAATAAATTTTCTGATGACATTTTAAAACTTCGTCCTTCTCTTGCAGTTGCTGCGACTTTGGATTTTAATGTTTGTGTTCTTGTGCCATGAAAATTGAGTTTTGATTTTTGAATATCAATTGTATGTTTAGTTTTTTTATTAACTAAATTACAACTACCACGTAAAGTCATGCGCCTGGATCTTTCCAATAAAGCTGAAGCTTTGGCCATTAAACGTTTCTTGGTTTGGTTGTTATTTTTATTCAGGTAATTTTCCAAATCTTTGGTTTCTGTGTGTACAGTACGATAACTTTTTGTCTCATTAAAACCAGGAATTTCAGTTTTCTGTTTTTCGATTTCGGTTTTTTTTACAACAGTTTCTTGTATTTGCTTTTCGTGAATTCGAGGCGATGAACGTAATTCTCTTTTAATTTCATTCAATCTACTGTAAGACTTCTGTTTTGGTAACAAGTTTTTTATAACAATAATTTTACGTTTACGTTTGCGTAGCTGCCTTTTAGAGGTGGGATATTTTTTGCCTTTGCGAGTTTTGAAAACCCTCTTTTTAACATTTGTTTTGTATTTAGAACGAGATCCTTTAAGAGATTTTGTAAGGGTGTCATTTTTTATTTCAAGTTTTTCATTTATTTCATATGGTGATGTTGTATTTAATATGTCTAAAGATTGCACTATAAAAATACTGGGCTTGGATTTACGTGATTCCTCTAAAGCCATTTGCATTGTTTGTTGTATGATACTGGGTGTTGAGGATATTAAATGTATATCAGGGTTCATTGAACTTAACTCTTCAGTATTTATATTTTGCATATCATCTTTATCAACGTTTTCAACTTTTAAAAAAGGACTATCACATGTGGTATCTAAGCTTTTTGTCACCGAATTTGTATCAACCACAGATTTAAGTTTGCAAACGAAAGATGTATCCTGTTTATGTATATTTTCTTTTGTTTTATTTAGTGTTTGAGATCTACTTCCAGTATTTTTAGTTGGGCAATTGCCAGTAGACATTCTTGGTGATCTTAAAATTCTTTTAATATTTTCTTTCTCTATTGAAGGCATATCCAGGACACTATTAGTTTTTTCTTCTTTATTAATTTGACCATTTTGAATGTCGCTAACCTTGATATTTTGTTCAAGGTTTTCTTCCTCATTAATATGTTTGCCATTATCAGTTGCTTTAACAAATTTACTTTGTTTTACTTGACGCATTAATTTTTCTCTAACGGGTTGTGTATTTTTTTTGATATATTCTGTAGAAAGATCATCATCTATTTTATTTTTAGAAGTTATTTGACAAAGAGTTTTTATTTCTGGATCTTTTTTTATAATGGTAATTGAGTTTTGAGATTGTGTCGATGATTTGGTGTTAGAATTGTTACTAGTTTTATATATAGGCTCTTTTATAGATGTTGGTTCTGAAGCTTGCGAGTGGGAACTAAAAAGAAAAATTTTTTTATTATTAAGATGTAAAAAATTTAAAAATTTTATTTTTTTAAACATGATTTTTTTTATACATATGTATATAAAAATGTAAACTTACCTCTCATAATTTTTTATAACAGTTGATTGCTCTGTTTCCAACACAGGTATACTATCACAGCCGACTTTTTCACGCTTACGTATCTCTTTAAGTTGTTGTTGTTGTTGTTTAAGAGCTTGTAATTGTCTCTCCTCTTTTGCAGATTTGTCTCGACGTTCTTGTTGTTGTTGACGCAAAACACGCATAGATCGTCTAGCTAAATTACACTGCGCCAATTCTGCTACAGCGTTAGCCATTGCTGTGGCCGTTGACATACCCGTTAAGCCTAAATAACTACAAAATTCGTGTTGCTGATGATAGACACCATCTTGATCATCGTTTGAAGATATTATTTCAAATTTCTCTGAACTATTTTCATTTTTAACTTTTGCTGCTAGTGGTGATGGAGAAGAACAATTTGCTGTGTAAGCTTCTTTTTTAATCTCTTCATTTGTTGCTAGATTTTTTGACGGCGATAAACTAGTTTGTCTTTGATACTCAGTAGTCATTAATGAATTTGCTAAATACTTTTGGGGTATAATAGGTGTTTTAAAAAGTGCCTGGCCCTTTTCCATTAATAGTTCGCTTTTGTTTTCATTTCTTAAGCCCATGCATACTTTTATAATACTAGTGGACTGCTGTTCATTTGTTTCATTAATCACTGGTGAGCGGTTATATTTATCTCTTTCTCGGTTAAGCCGGTGTAGCCGAAAAACCGAATCATTTTCTGCATCGGTTAAAACTCGGGAGTTTTTTGTTTGTGTTGGGATTTCATTGGATTTTGATTGTGGGGCTAGTAGTTGCGGTCGGGCTGGTGACTTTTTGCGAGCATTTTTGAATGCAACCTGAGCACATTTACTGTTCGTTTTCAAAAACACATGTGTAGGAACGTCTTGGCTAATGGCTTCCTCAGAACTGCTAGGACATAATAATTTTTCATGTGTTTGTATTAAGCGTTGTCCTGTGTTGCTTTTTGAATTTCGAAAACAATCTCTATCGTTGTCAGAAGATGAGGTTTGTGGTGGAGTTGTTGAATTTTGATTTCTTTTAGGTATCTCTTTCACCATACGTTTCTTAGGTTCTCCGGTTTCTAAGCATAATTGAGGCTTGGAACGTCTTTGTTGTAATTGTTGTTGAGCCACTGCAGAAGTTGAGGGTCTTTCATCAACATGTGACACACTTTTACTAGATTCACTTCCCGAGGTGTCCACACCTTTTCCACCACATACTCCCATTCCACCAACTCCTCCCGGGCCGTTTGAATTGTATTTTTGATTTTTTTGTTCTTTCATGTTAATGAGTATCATTTGACGAAATGTAAAGTAATCGTAGTTTTTGTTTTCAGTGTTTTTAATGCGTCCACTTTTTTCTCTTTGTTCCATTTTCTGTTTCTCCTGACGCCTGAATTTTTCATCGAACTTATTTACATCTTCAACATCACTTAGATCTTCATCACAGTCCCACGTTTGAATTTTTTCTGCCAAAGTCATTTGTGGATTACAAGCAGTTATCATTGCAAGTTGTCGTTCAAATGAATCAGCTGGCAGGGTATTTTTTAAAAGAGGTGGACGCGGAGGATATTTCCCACCTCTGGGTTGTTGTGGGTTTGACGGCGAACTTACTGGAAATTCACTAGTTGATTCTGTTGAACATTTATTGGGATTATTGTTGTGTTTGTGATTTTGCTGTTGATTTAGATTTAATTGAAACTTGGTATTAATTTGTTGTCGTTTCTGTTTCAGGGAATTAGTAGTTGAATCTGAATTAACCTCAACTATTTGATCGGGTGGAGTTTTTAATTGAGTAAGTAAATTTGCTAAAAAAAATTAAAGAATACATTTTAAATTTTTGGTTGTGTTATTTTTTTTTACTACCTATTAGAAAAAAATTTTTTATGAAAATTTTCTCAACGCAAGGTGAAGTGAACAACAAAATTACCCCCTTAGTTTTTTAATAAAAAGTTTGCTACTTACCATTTAATTGTGTATCAATTTCATGTTTTTTCCGTTTATTTGGTGTATGTGGCTCACATCGGTACATTTGTGACTTTTTTGGTGTGATCTCCTCTTTAGGCTTGTAGATAATTTTACCATCGTCGCAAATTGCAATTTCTTCATCCTCGTCGTCTTCCTCTACGTCAATGGCTTCTACATAACCTTCGGAATATTCGTAATACTCATTGGAATCCAATTGCGAAAGACGTTTTAAGTAATTCCTAGGCATATTTAGATCTTCTTGACTAGCGTCATTAATAAGACCACTACTATTACGAGTAGTATAATCATCGAATCCCTCAAAATCTCCACTTTCGTTAGAAGAAATATTTGTGATTTGTTCTTCGATAGTATTTTGTTCAATAACAAACTCTTCCTCATCACCAGAGGATATTGTATGTATTTGATGTTCTGAATGAGGTTTGTAAGCAGTTGGTTGTTCTTTTTGTGCATTATCATTTATATTAGCTGGGAGGCTAAGGGACGAAGGTGTTATGGAGTTAGGTAAATCATTTGTTGCCATATCTGTAGCTAGATGATGTTGCTGAGAAGATATATGTTGTTGTGAAGTGGTGGTATTAACACAATCATCCATTGCGCCAGAATACAAATACTCTGCGGGCAGCAAATGAGGCATTTCTAAAATTTGAATTTTTGCTTTAATTCATATTTTGTTTTGAATTTGACAATAAAACATACCTTTTGTAAGAAAACGTTTTACTTTTTTTCCTTAATTATATTTTTGTCGTTCTTGGTGGCGCCTTTTTCTTTGCTGTACTACACTTGCATGGAACCAAACAAATAAAGTTATTTTCTCACTACCCATGCAATTTTGATTTAAAATTTTTGCAAATTATTTCTTTAGTGTTTTATCACTTCTTAAATTTATTTCTTTTAATTTTTTACACGAATTTTTGAGTTTTTTACAGAAAATTGCAAGTGTATAAAAAAATTTTCTTGTTGTTCGTGTCTATTTACATAGTTGTTCTTATTGTAATGTTTTAGTAATGGGAAAATTACAGGGTAATTAATATAAATAGTTTTGAGACTTTTAGGATGCCACACCTAGAAAAAAGAAAGACTAGATTTGCGATTTTGCCATGAAACGTATGGTAACGGAACACAAAAAAGCAATTTGTAACCCATGGTGAAATAAACTTATGGTGAAATAAGCTTATTCCACCATGTTTGTAACCATTTTAATAAAAAAATAAGTTTAGTGTAAAAAACAGTAATAAATAAATTAAATAAACAAAATAAAAATTAAATATTTATAGTGAAAAAAATTAATTGAATAAATTTTCTAGCATTTCGTATTGTTCAGGTGTTTTTGGTTTTGATTTATAATAAACATTTTTAAATGTAAGTACCTACATACATAAGTAGCTAGTACAAAAAAAATAATCAGGCGTGTCACAGAATTTGTACAAAAATTATCCTAACTGTATGGAGGCGATTAGGTCTCCAATAGGCTTATATTTTGGAAGAATCGGAGTGGATTCTGGGCGCGACCAACCGGGCCTGGGGGAACCGAACGGACTACCGGGTATCACGGACGCTGTGGCCGGTGCTTAGTAAGTCTGATTCGGGGAGTAGGGTCTGCGTAAGGACCATGATAGGAAAGATCACGGGCCACTGTATGATAGGCAGGATGGCGGAGAGGATGGGATCCGACTTGTAGGATATGTGCAGGTTGTGTGAAGACCCTGAGGAGTTGGAGACAGTTGAGCACTTTTTGTGGCTCTGTCCCAGGTTGCAGGGCAGCAGGCTGAGGTGGCTGGGAATAGATTCCTGGGCGAATTAGGGTTGCGGACTCGATAATCTGATAAGATTCGTAATGGGGATGGCCTGGTTGCGCGATAGGAGACTGGGTGCTGACCGCACGTAGGGCGAATTTGGTTGAGTAGGATTTCTCTCGGGTTGGTCCGAAACCTTCTTTTCTATGTATCTTTTATTTCTGACTTCCCTACTTTTTATCTTTATATAGCTATCTCTAAATGAGGCGTCACAATTGACCAGCCTTTCTACCTACCTGTACCTGCACCTAAGGTAAAAGGGTATATAACTTTGACATTCCGCTTATAAAGATCCTATAAAGGCTGGATTGAAGAAGTAGGCGTGACACCTCACATACAAAGACATCATAGATTTCTGTGTATCTGCAGAAATGCAAGACCCAAGGGCATCCGACAAAATGTGGACAGGATTTTGCAAACACATTATAAATTTATGTATAGCTAAGTATCTGGAGAACGGCAAGAGCCAAAGCTTAAAAATTTTAATAAAGAACTTTTATAACTTTCTGCTCCTATCGCACCATGGTGAAGGGTATATAAGATACGGCTTAGCCGAATATAGCATTTTTACATGTTTTTTTTTAAATTAAATATGGCATCTTTATTAAAGCTGTTAACATTAAAAAATATAAATAATTGTGGGCAATTCAAAAATGAATTAAAAAATTTTTTTGAAACTATATCGTTTTTCTTTCCTCTAAGTAACCGCCGTACTGATAGACTAGCTCCACTACCAGGTAGCCTACCGGGGCACCCAACATTTTACAAATATATAAAATTTGCTAGCTAAACTGTTTGAAGCAAAAGAATTCTCTATCATTTGAACGTTTCTTTTATGTAAGTGCGTTTAAATTATTCATTTCACCTCATTATTTTTAAATAAATTAAAAATGAAAAATTTTTGTGTTCTAGGTTTTCTCGAGAAGGTAAAAAGGTTTTGAGTTTAACTTCCGTACGAATTTGTTTTTTGTGACACACCTCAATAATAAGATTTTTTTAATTAATAAATGAATAAATAAATAATTGCAGTTGTTTAAACTGGATAAACATGGTGTAGTTGTAACATGGAAATAAACAAAAAATCGAAGAACTTTCCGTCAGTAAATTAATAACTTGATAACACGTTTTTACGATCGTAATACTTTTATTAAAAAAAATCAATTTTGCTGGTATGTTACTTTACTATCATTAAAAAATTATATGTAATTTTATTAAATTAATAATGGAAATTATACACAAATTTGTTAATAAAAATAAACGCAGTAGGTATATTGAGTACAACGTGTTATTAGGTTTACAAATTCGAAAGAATTTCCTTTACAAAAAAATACTTATAACCCATATGTTTATTTAACATACTAAGCAGGTGCTATTAACCCTTGATAACTGCAATAGGTCTTAGTTTAATACATTTTTTACTAATACCAGCAGCATGGCAAGTGTTTACCACATCGGTGACATCTTTGTAGGATTCAGGAGCTTCTTCCATAACCAGTTTTGGTGAAGCCACCCGAATGGCAATACCGATTTCATCTAATTTCTCCAACACTTCTAAATAGTCTAAATTACGACGAGATTTTGCACGAGATAAAGCACGACCCTGAAATTTTTTTTAAGAAATTAAATAAACATTTTTATTTTACTCTTAATTACTTAAACTTACTGCTCCATGACAAGTTGAACCAAAAGTCTCTTGCATACCCTTTTCGGTACCAGTTAAAACATAAGAACAAGTTCCCATGGTACCACCTACTAAAACAGGTTGGCCAGTCAATTGATAATCTACTGGAATCAAAGGATGATGGGGAGGAAAAGCTCTAGTTGAGCCTTTACGATGAACCAAAAGTTTTTTCTCTTTACCATTCACAATGTGATTTTCAACTTTGGCTATATTGTGCGATACATCATAAATCACATGCATATCAAGATCATCTGGTGTGGTATGAAACATTTTTGCGAATGCTTGACGAGTTAGGAAAGTCATGGAACTGCGATTAACCCAAGCAAAATTAGCAGCAGCTGCCATAGCCTTAAGATAATCTTGGCCTTCGGTAGAGTTTATGCGAGCACATGCCAGTTGACGATCATTTGTTTCAATGTTATCTCTTTTCATGGCCTTTTCCATTTGCACTAAAGCATCTGTTGCTACCTGATGGCCAAAACCTCTGGAACCGGAGTGGATCATTACACATACTTGGCCCTTTTCTTCAATGCCCATTTTTGAGGCACTCCATTTATCAAAAATTTCATCCACAACTTGGATTTCAGCATAATGGTTACCAGCACCTAACGTGCCCAACTGCGGTAAACCCCTCTTTTTGGCTCTTAAACTAACTTTAGATGGATCAGCATTTAACATACGTCCATATTCTTCACAATGTTCTTTATCCTCAGCCCAAACGTAACCTTCTCTTAAACTCCAGTCCATGCCCATTTCCAAAGCCTCTTCCAAATCATGAGCGTTCATGGGAATAATACCTTTCGAACCTACACCCACCGGTATATGATCGAATAAACTTTGAGCCAGTTGTTCCTTAACAGGTTGCACATCTTTTTCGTATAAATTAGTTCTCAACAAACGTACACCGCAATTTATATCGAAACCTACGCCACCAGGACTTACAATAGATAAAGGGTCATCCATATCGAAAGCCGCCATATTGCCAATGGCAAAGCCGTAACCGGAATGAATATCGGGCAAGCCAATGGAACGACCCACAATTCCGGGTAAGGCAGCTACATTGGCAATCTGTTTAACTCCCGGCAAAAAGCCACCAACAGCACCTGGTCTGCAGGAATTTTTTAACTCATCCAACATTAGTCTCTCTAATTTTTCATTTACGTAAAAACAACCCTCCACTTTCATGTTGGGTTGGAAGCCCTTCTTAATGCGCCAGCAACAATCGCTGATTTTTTCTAAATATTTTAACTCCTCGTTGTAGGGTCTAACAACCATTTTGTTTGATTTTGGTCCGGTTTCTTGTTTATGATTTATATATTTACAAATTTCACAATGTGTTAAAAACTCAAGAGATTATTAACAATATCTATAATTTTACAACTTCTTAAAATATTTTTACAGAGTACCCTGTGGTATTTCAAAGCGAATAATGGAAAATGTTATTTCAATTCAGTGATGGTAAATTTAAAAATTTAGTTGTTACTGATCACATAGCAAAAGAGTACTTTGTTCGACATTTGGTACTTTTTATGAAACATATTTTAACAAATAGAGCGTGGAATTCATTTTTTTTCGTAGTTTATTAAGAAAAAGCTATTACAATTAATTTCAAAGTATTTTCCCGAATTTAAAATTAAACAACAAATTTAAATTTACAAGAGATCAAATATTGCAACTTTAAAAGACATTTCTACACAAGTGCAAATGAATATATGAGTAAATACGTACATATGCATATTATTTCGTGTAAAATCAGATGAAAACTCCGGCGATGTTAATGTGTCAAGACAATGCGAATTTTTAGTTCTTAAGTAATCTTTTATGAATAAAATTTCTTCTAATGAATCTATTTCCACACGGTTCTTCCATGAATGGTTGATATACTATATTTATTTATCAATGCAAGAAGTGGAAATAGTGCAATTATGACAATGTAAAGAAGTTTCCACCAAGCTAAAAATCTGCAATGTCAAACCAAAAAGCTTCGAATCTGTATTTTGAAAATTTTGGGGATAAAATCTTCAAAATGCAGATAAATCTGCACTTCTGGCATCGCTGGTCACAAAGGTGCATGTTATTTGCTTCTGACATACACTTTTCGAAAAAGTGTCATAAAAAGGGTATTTAAGAAAATAAAGGGTCAAAAAGGGTTATTTTAAAGTAAAATAGGGTCAAATTTATTAGTATGTATTAAATAAACACATTAGACTTAAATAAAAGTAATTATACATCCTTCAATTATAAATCAATCTTAAAACTAAGAAACAATTCACTGGTACATTCCTTTGATAATACGCAAGAATTTGGAAGTTGTTTTTAATGCACTTTAAATTTAATTTTTATAATTTGTTATAAAATTCCGTTTAATAGAGAAACAATTGTATAATATTTGTCATAAAATTATTGTACTACAGAAATCTTATTAATAAACGACGTTTAAAATTCTTGCGTTTTACGTTTTCGATTTTCAGAACACCCCTGAATGTTTATAATATTTTAGAAATACTTTTTCTTTATTTTGTAATTTGTTCTTCACTTGGAGTCCATTCTTCCAGCTCCGATTCGAGCAAATTGAGAGAGGAAAGCATGGACTCACAAGTTTCTATATTTTAAGTTTCTTGTAAATAGTGTACGTGGACACTATGACGCTGGACGTTATGACATGCTACCAATTTGTATACCTATGTATTTTCACAAAACTCGTGGCAACTTTCGTAAGGAATGTGGAAAGTTGTACTTAATTTCAAAAAGGTTCAAAAAGTGTCATAAATTTTGTTAAAATGATGCAAAGGGATAAATTAAAAAAAGGGTCACAAAAAGTGTCATTGGCATAAAAAAGTCTAATTCATAAACGTATCATTGCAGCTTATATAAGTCATTAATAAGCAAAAGCCGAAAAAATAGTATTTATAAATGTTTAATAGCCTATTAAACATTTAATAAACATTTCATATTATTTAATTCAGGGAAGCAACAAGTAAGACCACCTAACCGCGTCAATTTGAAATAATGATAGAATTTATGAATAAGCACAGCCAATTGGCAAGAGGTCATTTGAAAACACCAAATCACGTCAGTCGGCAAATACTTTGTTGCAAACCACCACCACAAACCACAGTGCCACAGAATCCATTTTTATTATTTTTTTTTCTTGCAGAATGTCCTAAATAAATTTTATAAACAATTTTCACAGCCCACACAAACAATTTATTTATTTTTAATTTGACGTTTGTTGACACGTTTATTTGAGCAGCGTTGCCAAGATTTGAAAAAAATTGCAAATGCGATTGCGAAAGTCTAACAGAATACCAATTTTCTTTCGCATCGGATGTCATTTGCGCATCGCATTGATTTTCGCATCGCAATTCAGAATAAGCCTCCTGTAGTTGAATTCGCCTTGCTTCAGAAGGACTTCAATCTTTGACTTCCTCATGACATTAAACTAGACCAGTGCAAGGAACACATTGCCCCTAATACCCTTTGTACACTTGCGTACGAGTTCACACTTGAAACATCTAACATCTACTACTATCAATAAAAAATGTCACCATTTTTGAAAAAAAAACTTATTTAGAATTCATTTTGTTTAATAATACATATAAAAAATATCAAGTAGCATAAGGCTTGCAAAAAAAACTTGAAAAATGGTAACGCTGCTTTCAAACCATATACCCGTTTGTCAGTGATGCCACAATAATAATAGCATTTATTGCCACTTTTCTAGTAATTACACTAAAATAATCGGAAGATGAAGAATGAAATACAATGAGATAGGAACATTTTGTAAAGATGTTGAAACATTTTGATTTTTAGCCAATAAAGTCGTGCAAAAACGTTGTTTAAGAAAATAAAAGTCGGAAACCTATTTTAATGACTTTACGAAGAGCTGTGTTTCTATTTTTTGCTTTGATAACATTTCATGAAAATCTTATAAATTAAATACTGGGATATGCACAGTATATATTTTTTGTTACATTTTTGGAAATAGTGTTTGAAAAGAGTTTTAATTTATGTATCTTGCAGACACACGTACAAAGATGGGTGAGTAGTGCTTTTTGCCGTTCTCTTAACCCATTATAATTTAAAAAAATTTTAAATATCATAATTTTAAGCGAAAATGATAAAATTTAGTAAATATTCCGGCTGAAGTGTACTTTACGGGGCGTACGAAAAAAAAAATTAAAAAATCAAGCTACCCGATTCAGATAAAAAAAGAAAAAAAACATAATTAAAATTTAAGGGGGCTGAGTGAGGCCCGTGGGGCCCCCTGGACCCAAAAAACTGCCCGCCAACTTAGTGATATGTGTGGGTACTCAAATTAAAGGTAATTTGCTCAGGATTGCAAACATGTATTTTTTTTGTGTTCGCATATTATTTTCCTCTCTAGGTTAATTTAAGTATCTTTTAGGTGCAGAGAAGCTTTAGTTAGCGAAGCCGGTCTATGTTATACCATAGAGCAGAAAATCCATGCGCCCGGCCGAAGGCCGGCTATGCAGAGAAGCTTTAGTTAGCGAAGCCGGTTTTTGTTATTCCATAGAGGAGAACATCATTGCGCCCGGCCAATGGCCGGCTACGCAGAAAATAATTCTTTAGCACATCGAAAATAGGCTATTAGTTACAAAAAAATTAAAATTTTTGTTTGTTTTAAATCGAACATAAAACATTTAAAAATACAAAATATTTACAATCGTGAGCAAACTTCCTTTAATTTGAGTACCTACACTTAGATGTGAGTGGATGGGGGCAATTTTTTTTGACCCAGAAGGCCCCAAAATTCCCGCCCACCCTAAATTTTATTATTTTTGTTTTTCTTGTACAATTACCTTTAATTTGAGTACCCACACATTCCACTAAGTGGGCGGTGCGGTTTTTTGGATCCAGGGGGGCCTACGGGCCTCAGCCCCCTTAAATTTTAATTTTTTCTTTTTTTATTCTGAATCGGGTAGCACATTTTTTTTAGTTTTTTTTCGTACGCCCCGTAAAGTGCACTTTTGCCAATATTCCCCAGAAACACATGAACGGTGATCATTTTGGCACAAGGTTAGTTAGTAATCAGCTGTTGCTTACGTTGCAAGATAAGGTCACCTGGTGTAAATTCGCCTTGGTAAATACTAAAGTGTTTGGGCTTTACCGATTATAATTTTAATATTGTTTTTTATACCCTCCACCAGAATTAGTTGTGAAGAGGGTACATATATTAAGTTTGTCATTCCGTGAGAAAATTTTTTATTATTCATCTCAGACCCCATAAAGTATATATATTCTAGGTTCTTGAGTGATTCAAAGTCGATTTAGCCATGTCCGCCTGTCTGTCCGTCTGTTGAACAACTCAAAAGAAATGAACAAACTACAATTGCTTGTAGTTATCCTAAGCAGTTTGGGATTGAAATTTAGCAAAATCGGTGCAGTAGGACCAGAGCTATGAATTAAAATGTAGAACCACCACCTAAGAAAAATGATAATTTTGTTACAAAAAATGACATAAATGGTGGAACAAGGCACGGAATGAGATAAGAGTTTGCAAAAATTTGTTTTATTCGACTGGAAATCACGCTGTAAAACTTTGTGAAGATCCGTCCATAGTTTTCCCTAGGCCCCATATAAACACTACTCCCGGAAAACAGTTTAGTACGCCTAAAACCGATAAAAATTATGCTATCATAACAAAATTTGGTACGTCACAGATTTTCAGGACTAGAAATAACACTGTGAAATTTCGTGACGATCGGTCCATAATTTACCTTAGGTCCCATATAAACCCTACTACCGGAAAACAGTTTAGTACGCCTAAAACCGTAAAAAATAATGCTATCATAACAAAATTTGAATTGAAACTGTTATTCAAGCTAGTTTAAATTGCTAAATAATTTAATATACATAGATCTAAACCTCAAACCAACCAATTTTAATGCTGATGTCTGTTTTTATAAAGATAAATTAATTATAAATATGCATCATATATATGTATATCCCTCCTGAAATGTTCGAACAGTCGGTGGAGGGTATTAAAGATTCCGCACAGCCGAATATAGCACTCTAACTTGTTTTTTAAATGCAAATGTTGAATATTTTGTTTTTAAATGAGCAATTTTTGATTTTTTTGCTAGTTCGAAAAGGTGAACAATTCACAATCATGAACACCGGCAGTTTAAATTAGTTCACGGTACCGCCACTGCACTGTATATATTTAAGTTGTTCACTCCAACTAAACATATTTTGCCACTGTTCACAATAATGAAAACTTACCATTATTTTTTTGTTAACTACTATTATCAAATAAAAAAAAAATGCTTTCAAAATATTATTGTTAGCATTCAAATTCGAAATTTCATTTATTTATAGGTATTTTATTGATTTTTATTTTATCATCTTTCTTTGTTTTGATATAGGTATTTATTAAAGTTATTTTATTGGTTTTCATTAATATTACGAAATGAGTTTTACACATTTATAAATACGCATTATTTTTTGTTTTTTATTGTTTATAGTTAATTAATAAGTTTTGCTTAATAATAAAATCACCCTTGAATTTTTTAGGGACAATGAAACATTGCAGAGTTGGTTGTATTGTTTTGTGTTGCATGTAGAAAGATAATGAGAAATATACGAATTACCAGCGATTAAAAACTAGGTACATACATACATATTTAAATGAGAAAACTATAATTTTAAGAAATAACATGAAGGATGTTGGTAGTGTTTAAAAAATAAATGAGGAAGGGAGTTAAAGTTTAACTTGGATTTCAAATAATATATTTTTTTAAGATTATTGTGTTTTTATATTAAGGCTTATAGTTTTTATATAGAAAGTATATGGGTATATAAGTGATAAATATTTGGTTTATGCAAAAGCGTTTCTAAAGACATGTTTTTGGTTATGTGGTTCTTAGATGTATGTATGTATGTATATACATACATACATACTTTTTTTAACAATTAAATTGTTTTGTGTTTTTTTTGTTTCTTATGGGTTTTTAAATAAAATCTTTGTTTTAAGCATTTTTAGTTGTGATAAGAAATTAGCCATAACAAAGATCAGGCATTTTTCCTAATGCAAATTAATTTCAATAAATAACTAAGCTATATTTTTGGTTTTGGTAAGACTTTTTTTTTTTTTTACCAAATTATACTTAACTTTAAAAAAAGTTACCACTGTGCTAAAAAATTAACAAAAATACACTTAACAAGTAACTTATTAGTTATAGAAATGATTGAGTTATAACAGTACAAATTTAAAATTTCAACAGAAAACTTTTAAAATCGGAATCTTGTATTAAAACATTCAACAACAGTTATTTTTCACCGCATTTCCATAATTTTTCATTCAATATGAAATTTTGATTTAAATAAATTTATTTTAAGATGATATAAATACCTTTGAAAATCTTAAAAAGATTTAAGTAACATTTACCCTGGTTTTCGGTTTTATATTACTATTTTTAAAATATATTATACATAAATGGTTATTTAAAAGCTATAATATACTTAAATTGCTGAAACAAAATAGTCCATCTATAAAACTTTGTAATAACCTCAAATCTGGAATTTATTTATTCTGAATTTTAACAGGTTTCAATTATAAAATGTTTTTAAATAAAATCATAATCTTAACAAATATTCTGAAATCCTTTCTTTTCAATATTTGGGAGGTAACTGCATATTTTAAAATTCGAATTTTGAAAATTTTCTACCTTAACACATTTCGTAGTACGGAACAAGTCAACGACCAATTCACATCTAAATATGGGATAGATCACAAGCTTCGGAGGCCTCTAGATAATGTATAAAAAAATCTTCCGTTCATTCAAAACGATAATCCTTATCAGAAATGTCACATATTCTGCAACCTATATATTTATATATGCATATATGTTTTCAGTTGAGGCTCACAAAATTACAACTCTAACGGCCTTATTCATAAAAATAAAACAGGATAATAAAAGGTTTATTAAACGAATTTTGTATGAAAATCTGTTAAATAAACCTTCTACAAACCTGTTTTATTTATTATGAATAAGGGGGTAAGTATGTAATTAGCATCTTTAATTTTAAACCCTTAAATTTGCGAGCTTTTTTAAAATGTTATCTTTGTAAAAAATTAAAAGATGGTATGGATATGCTTTTGGGGATGCTGTAGTCCTTCTTAAGACATTAGTGAATGAAACGATGTAGAAATTCTGCTAGACGTTTATCAACAGCTACTAAAATTATTCAAAAATTTAATAAATCTGTGAATTATTTACTAGTAAGCACATAACAAGTCTGTAGAAATATAAAAAACACAAACGCTAATAGTGTTTGTGTAGTAAATACGTTAAAAATAACGTTTCTTTATTTGTGATCCTTGTATACAATAAGAATCCTGTACATACTAAACAAACTCAACATAAAGATGAGAACATTTTATTGCGTTTTGTTTTTCATAAAAAAAACTACAAACTTCGTTGTGTTCGGTTCAACTCATTAATAGGTGTGATCCGGTAGTCAACGTTGGGAGCACGCGTGATCCCAATCTTGCCGAAAACTGTTCCCGTACTCAAAGTTTAGTAAATTGAGAGCTTTTAAGAGAAACATATTCTTCCGTACATTTTCTTTGGGCTGATTGGGAAAACTGTCTAACAATCAGCTGTCAGAAAATAAACAATAAAAAACTACAAACAACAATTACCAAAAGAATTAAAATAAAAAATATTAACAAAATAAACAATAGAAAATGTAAGTACATGCTTGAATTTTACTTTTATAAATGCTAATGTGTCGTTTATGTATGTATGAACTTTTTCATAGTAACGTTTTATTTTGGGGTAGAAATTTGGTTTTTTTTCTACCCGTACTTTCGAACATTTTTGTCTATTAGTGAAAGTAAGTTTTGTTTACTCTCATTTTACCGAACTTTAGCCAAAAAGTACGGGATCGCACCAAATGTTTGCCTTTTATGTCGCACTTGATCATAAAGAGGGTATTAACTCAAAATTTAAAAATTTTCAATAGAAGCAAAACAATTGGTAATTTAAAATTAAAGTTTTACGAAAAGGAATTTCGAAACCAACTGTTCGTGTCCAAAAAGATATGTATGCATTTTACGTGTCGATTTCTTCCAATAAGTGGAAAAAATGGTGCGATGTGTTTTCAACAAAAACAAAACATGTCTCTACAAATAATACGACTAGTCCATACACTTAATATATTAAAAAAACATGGTCTATTTAACATTACGATCTGCTAGGGCTGGACCATATAACCTAGGTTTGCATTACAACGGAGTAGGTTTAAAACTACATACTACATGTTCATACATACCCTCTGTGGATTAGTTTTTAAACTACTCCATGGTATACTCCAGAGGATAAGTTTTAACTTCGTTAAAAAACATACAGTTTAAAAACAAACACATGTCGTTTAACTACAAACTCTTTATAACAATGACATGGTCCATGCTTGCATTACATTAGACCATGTTGTAAGTAGTACATTTTATCTAAAATGGATCAAATAGTCCAATATTATTTTTAGGGATACACAGCACAAATACACACACATGCTTTTCGCGTCGTAGCCCTACAAATTGTCAAGCAGCAACAATACTAGTAGGAAACGTTGCTTAACTTTTTTATTGCTCATTCCTTCATTAATGTGAAAAACACTTTGGAACATTAAAGTATAATGTATGTCTACAGAAACACTACAATTGCACTGTTTTGTAACGAAAAAAGAACACTTTTGTGAAAACAGCACATATTATTTAAGTGTTTTCCATATAAATTTTACTACACGTTCAGTCACAGGAAAATAGTTATGAACGGTATTTGGGGATGTCTGCTAACACACAAAAACTAAAAAAAAAAATAGATATGGTTTCTGCCTGTGTGTACGCAAAATAATGTTCGAACACTGATCAGAATTAAGATTATAAAAAATAAAAACAAATTTTACAGATAACATAAAACAAATATTAAGTAACAATTCGTAATAATTTTAATTTGCCATAATTTTTTTATTCATTAATTAATTAAATTAAAACTATGTACATACATATTAAGAAATATGAATTTATTATTTTCTTGAGTTATATGTGAACTGTAAAATTGAAGGGCTCTTTTTATATCCACATTTTATTATGTTTTTAACTTTAAAGGCCATTAGAAGGGCGTATAATTTCATGCATTTATTATTGAAATACATACATATTATATTCGCATAAAACAAACTTTTAAATAATTAAAAAATTCTTTAAAATTAATTAAATATGCATTTATTATTTAAGGAAAATCTAACAGTGTACTTCCTGTATTTGTATTTTTTTAATTCTGACACATTTTAATAGAATTAAAGTTACTTTAACTTTCAAATAGCCAATTTTGAATAGTAAACTTAAATTTTATTGGCTGTTCTAAATATCAGAAACTATATAGGTACAGCGAATTCCTATTTTTCTAACAAGATTCTTTTGACAACAACAAATTGAATTTTTTTAAATTTCTGTTAAGATCTTGTTCTATTTAAAAAATTTTAATTTCAAGGAATTTCATTCCATGTATTTTCTCTTATTGAAACCAATTGTAGGTTGTGTCTTACAAAATTTTTAAAAATACTACAGCAGGTAGATATCGAACTGTAATTTTGCACATCGGAAATGCTACTATGTGCAAACATTAAAATAACAGTAATTTTAAATTTAAATGAAGCCATGCATTGTCCAAAATTTTTTGTTTGAATGCTACAATTGTTGCGGTAATTTTGTAAATAATTGAACTCAAAGTCTCGCTCGATTTCCATTTCACTTCATTTCGATTTGCGGAGCATGCCCGATAATAAGCGAATTTATATGCATTATTAAACACTATATGACAAAACAATTTATTATCGATAAAATATTCACTAATAATTCGATGCAATTTTTCAACAAAAGTAATGAATAAATTCCTTATTAACTTAATATTTAACCCTTCGAGAAAAACATGCATTTGCATTTTTTTTGTTAAAATGTTACAGAATTTCTCTTGCCAATTACGTTGAAAATTTTAAAATAATATTATAATTTAAACTAATATTTTGGGTGTTATTTAAATAAATAAAAAAAAAAATCAAACCTGCAGTGTAACCTACCTGTTCCCATGTTTAATAAACACGAACAAATTATTCTATATTTTCTTGTTTTTTTGCATAGAGTTTTAAGTCACTTGCTTAGCAGTTTTTGTTGTAGCACAGTGTATTTAATTAAATTCTTTGATCAATGTCTGTTATTCTATATTATTTTATATATTTTCTAAAGTAATTTCGGTTTAAATTATTATCATATTTGCTTATATATTATTAAAATCAATATCAACTTTTTTTTTTATTTTTTTTAATATAAGATTAAATAGACAAAATATTTTTTAATTATTAATTTTTTAATTTCTTTTAAGTTTAATATCCTTTTTTTTGTTTCAAAAATGTTTATTTTTTAGTTTTTAAGTATAAAAAATTAAAAACTTTCTTTATTCCTTAAATGCCTAGAAAAAATTAATTTTTATTATTTATTAATTTAGTTTTCATAAAAAATAAAACTCATTAGTTGTTTTTGTTTAAATGTTTTTATTGATTTTTTTGAAGCATTTTATTTGTATTTTTTTATTATAAAGAACTTACACAAAGTTTATATAAAAAAAAAATAATTAAAAGAATATTAAATTAATTCAAAAATTTTCTTAAAATTAGAAAATTAAATTGGATGATAAAATAAGACATAAAATATATTAAAAGCAGCCAGGTCATTTTTGAAAAAGACACGGATGATTGTTTAATTTAAATTAAAAAGGTTATAATACTTAAAAATTCTTGTTTAATTTGTAATTATAGTTTTAGAACTAAACATAAACGAAAAAATGTTAGCATAACGACCCTGTTCGTTCGGTTTAATAAAAAAGCCTTTACATTATGAGTTGCTCTGTTAATTTGTTGAACAATATTTTTGTAAACAAAGCCACTCATTATTGTCAGCCTTTTTTGTTTGTTTTTGTTTTAAAGAAATATTTTAACTAATATTGTATGTGCTGTTTTGTGTGTGTGTTTTTTTCAAAATTACAGTCGTTTTGCTAAATACATTTTTTTCTCAATAAATTAAAAATGAAAGTGTGCTAAAAATTATTTTATGTTTATCAAACACCTTTTCAAAGAAAACAAATTTAGTTTTTTTTTGTTTAACCTTTTGTTGTTGTACAAGGTGATTTCTTCCAGTTGTTAGTGTTAGTTTTTTTTCTTTTTTTTTATTTATTAATAATATCAGCTTTTTTTTGTAGTTAATGAGTTATTTTTTGTTTTATATAATAATTTTTAATGAAAAATATAATAAATATTTTATGTTTTTTGTAATAATTAGTAGTAAGAGAGAGAGAGAGAGACAGAGAGGGATTATATGCTTTTGTTTTTCCATGTTGCTCTTTGCTTTTTAAATTTAAGTAAATAGTTTGTTTTAAAACTTTAATTAAACGGTTTTATTTTGTTTATTAGCATTTAGTTAAATGATTTTTTCTTTGAGTTTGTTGTGTGTGTGTGTTTTTTTTAAGAAAAACTCTCGAGTTTTCAAAAAAAAAAGTTGTCTAATTTTTCATAAATCTATTTTGTTTTCTTGTTTATTTAGAAGCAGTTTCGTAGTGCTGTATTTGTAAATATTCGTAAATCTTTCTTATGCTCTTTCTGGTTGTTGTTGATAGTTTATCATCTTCTAGCCGGAAGAGGCAATGGCTGTTGAAATGTTGTCCTCGCTTAATTGTTGAGGCTGAGCAGCCTTGTTTTGACGTACCAATTCAGCACGACGTTCCTGTATTAAGAAATAGGAACAAATTGAATAAAACTATTTTATTAATTTTTTTTATACATATGTATAATTAAATAGTTTTTTAAATCTGTTATATTTATTTTATAACCCAATTTTTTAAATTTCTCTAAAAGTTCTTAGCATTTTACGTTAATCTTTCATCTATTTTTTTATGTCTCAAAGAACAGTTTAATTTTCAGTACAGAAAGGAAACTACCAGCTTTTTTTTCTTGCATAATTAACCCTAATACATGAACATTGTGTAAAGTTACACCAGAACGATTTTAAAAATCTTTTTTAATTCTAACCATTTTTTTGTCTCCGTCCCTATTTTAAAAATTGGCCGACTTTAACACCCAATTAAACAGAATAGTTACTAGATACAATATTGGTTTTGGAAAGTTTCGTTAATTTTGTTTGTTTTTGTATATGTACTTGTAAATTAATTAATCTATCGTTAATAACAAGCGGAATTTTTGTTCCTATGGAATTTTTATTTCACTTGAAGGAAAAAATGATATCTATCGTAAATCTACAGTGAAAAATGTTTCACGCTAACAGTACTTAGTGAATGTTATAATTCTCTTTTGAACTACCACAACAAATATTTTTGTGGAAGTAAAGCATATTTAAAGTTAAAACCTTGCCCCCAGCCCACACGGGCAATTATTGCAGTGGCAGCTCTCAAATTATATTGCTAACACAAGATATTAACAAGTGCTCTGCAAAAATATGTGCTAGTATGTTCAGCAACAAATGTTTATTATATCGCTAAGCAAATATCTTTCAACACAGGTTGTCAAATGCAATTGCCATTTACATCAGAGTTGTTTTTAATGGTATAAAAAAATTATGTGCGGTTTTTACAATACAAATGATTTTCATATACATTTTTCTACACGTTCAATCACTTTTATTGTGAAAACCGCACATAAATAATGTATTTTTAAAACACTAGAAATAAATAAAACCAAATAACTATATGCTTTAAAATCACATAAATATTTAATATTGTTATCTTTTTCTTCGCTACAAAAATAAAACACAAACTCTCTTCAGCATATTTTTTAATTTATGTTCCAAGATATGTACGTGTTCGCCATGAACTTAAACATTGGCAAATTGACGCAGTTATTCTGCCAGCATTATTGCTTGTGTTAAGACATCACAAATTGCCGTTGTGGTCAGGGGGCTTCGTCCTCTCTTAAGCGAAAGAAGCTTAGAAGTATATAAACATTATTATTGTCTAGATAAGGTTGAGAATGCAGTCCTTTCTTAAATTAAGCATTTTTTTAACCCAACAGTATTAAACAGATTTAAAAAAAATTTCAATATTTACACATCAAAAACAGTAGTTGAAAATGACTGATTTAATGATCAACTAAATATGATGAATAAATTAAATCAATTAAAAAAAGCAATGATTAAACCAAAAGATAGATATGTTTACTTTTAATATTCGGGCATGTTCTAGAATTTGAAATGAAGTGAAATTGAAATCGAACGAGATTTTAACTTCAATTATTTACAAAATGACCGTAGTTTTTTTTGGTTTTAAGAGCTTTTCTTGTAAAGCAAATTGGTATTCACAAAATGAAATTGATAAAATGGAAAATTTTTTGAACTTTCAGTTCAGGGACGGATTTAAAATCGATTCAAATCCAATTCATTTCATTTTCTAGAACATGCCCGATTGTTTCAAGATTTAACAAAACATAAAAGAACAAAATGAACTTTCTATTATTTTGATAAAACTCAAAAATAAAAATGTGTAGTATGTATGTACGTATGTATGTATATGATTTAAACAAAAAACATAAATGAACATACGAGTTTATGAACTTTTTCAATTTTCTTTTGAATCTCCTTTTCACGATTTTGTTCAGCGGTATATAATTTATTTTCAATAATGCGGGCCTTCTCCTCGATTTTTTGTGATTCCAATTGATCAATTTGATTTTTGATTTCAGCAATTTTGACAGTGTTCTAAAATTATATTAAAATTAAATTTGAAAAAAACAAGAAATGAAAAAGTGAATTTGAAATGAAACATTATCAAGAGAAAGAGATATTGCGTTAACTAAAATCCAAAATGCTGTAACCGACAAAAAAAAATTCAAAATCTACCTTTTTTTTAATTATTAAATTAACATCATCTTCAACCAAAATACATCAGTCAAAAAGTCAATCAAAAAGTCGATTTTTCAATTTTTTGTCGCTTACGGCCTTTTGAATTTTAGATGACGATTTGTAGATGGGTTTAGGTGAGTGAAAATATCGGGTGAGTGGGTGTGTGTAAGTAAAGATATAAGTAGTTTTATGAGGTGATAGTATAAAAAAGGCTTATTGTTATTTTTCGTGTGAGTTTTAAGATTATATTCTAATTGCGGTAAATAAAATAATTTGAATCGATGTTTATTTCTTTTAATTTTGATAATGTGGTCTATTTTAGAACAATACTACTATTTTTCTTTTTTTTAACAAAATTTTATTCCAGCTAATTTTATGTTAACAAATAATAAAACAGTGTGAGTGCAAAATTAAAGTGCTTATAAATTAATATGGAAAAATTATGTTATAAATGTTCTGCTTAAAAAAAATTTTAAAAATATGTTTATGAGAATGAGTCTTAAATAATTTACACCGACTTTAAATTTTTTTTATTTATTTATTAAATATTTGTAATGGACGAGTGATTTTTTGGAGTGCCTTTGTTGTTGAATTTTAATACAAAATGTATTAAAAAAAAACTTACATGTTCCTTTAGACGTTCCAACATTTTCTTAATATTTTCATCGCGCAAAGTTTGAGCAGTTTTTAATTTCTCCTCAATAGCAATTTTTTCAATGTTTTTTTGCTGTTCCAATTGTTCTCGAGTCTTTTCAATTTCTTGAGAATGAATCTAGTTAAAAAGAAATTATTTAAATTAATAATTAAAAACAATGCTTAATGTGCTGTTTTCAAAAAACTGAGTGCTTTTCATACAAATTTTACAAAACGTTCAGTCACTTGTGTTGTGAAAACAGCACATAAGTATGTTAGTATAACTAGGACATAATTAACACGAATTTTGAATTTTTTTTCTTTTAAATTTAAATAATTTTTCATTCTTTATATATTTTTTTAATTACCTTCAATTTTTCTTTTAAATCACTAATAATAGCTTCACGTTTCTCAACATGCTGTTCCATTTTCGATTCTAATTGCTCCTTGGTTTGATTAATGAATTCATTGGTGATTTCATCTTTTTTACGTGTGGCTTCTTCGATTTTAGCCAATTTATAGGACAAATCAGCCATTTTCTTTTGTTCCAAAGACTATTTAAGAAAAAATCATAAAATTTTTTGTAATTAAGGACATTTTTTAATAAGCAAAACTTTTTTAAAAACACTTACAACACGTCTTTCTTCGGCTGCCTTTAATTTTTGCTCAATTTCTTCGGCTGATACATTTTTACCAGGAGTAACTGGTTTTTTTGGTACCGCAACATTAGGAGCTGGCTCGGCCAAAATTACTTCATAACTCAAACCACCACGAGATTTTTCCTGGCAGCGAATTTCAGTAGCTGGAAAGATATAAATAAAACCGTACATTTAAATTTATTTAACAATAATATTTTTTAAATTACAGTACAGTTGCGAAAAAATTAACCCGCGTAAAAGTTAATTTCGCGGTTAAGTTAACGAATTTTAGCTGTCATGTACAGCTCTAAATAGTTAACTCTCAGTCATCTGTTCAGAACTTATAAATAAAAAATGTCAGCAAATCGGTTCAAAATATTGCAAATTTGATTAGATTTACAGCAGAAAGTGGAGAGTTAAAAAAAAAGTGATTAAAATATTCAAGGTAAACTATTAGCGTTGTATTACAGTAGAAACTCGATTCTTGCGCGTAATGAAACCCGGGCTCGGTGCAAGTTTCGAGGTTGTCGCAAGTTCCGAGTTTTAATTTCCCATGCAAAATAAAAGGCACTTACATCTGTTTAAAATCTAAGTTTAATATTTCAATTCAAAACACTTATATAAGTTCAACGCATTCGTATAACAGTAGACACATATTTTATGTGGAATTAAAGATATTTAAAAAGTTTGTTTGTTTTGTACAAAGTCGCTTGTTCAGTACTACACTGGTGGTTATAAAACACTAAAATGGTTATAGAACACCAAAATTATTATTATTAAAAACTAAATAAAGCACAAAGGTTTAATGCCAATATATCCTTTTCTGCACAACGCTTTTAATGCTGCTATTGAAGGTCCGTATTATGCCTTCCATGCTACTTGGGTTAATCCAGTCTCAAATCACGAGTTTCGAGTAGTTCAAGAAGATTTCCCAAAAAATAGTCAATTTCATAATCGGCAAAAAGTGTTTTGAGGGTAATTGATTATTTTTAACCGTATCAAAGATACAATTGTATTTTTATTTATTTTTTTTTTTTCAAAATATGTAGTACTAGAGAAATTGACCTAAAATTTTTGCAGTGGGTTTTTGGTTATAAACACCAAAAGTATTATTAAAAACGTTCGATAATATCGAGCCCTTATAGCAAAAATGATGTAACCAACAAAAATAAAATTTTACAGAAGGTTTTTTTTAAATATTTTTGTTTTCGTTTGAAATGGCTTGGCTCTTATTTCGTAACGGTACTTCCCAGAGATACGAGATTTTTAGAGATGATGCAAATGATCAATTTTCATCAAAAACCAAAAATTTAAAATGTTGTTGGTTACATCATTTTTGCTATTAGGGTTCGATATCATTGCTTATTTTAATAATACTGCCTGTTTTATTACAGCAAACTTTAAAGAGAGATTTGTCGGAAAAAAATATTACGGATTTTCGAACGTTCTCAATATTTGAAAATTAATACCACCCAGAAATAAATTTACAAAATTTTTAAAGGGTGATATTTCACAATTCTAGCGCTTACTCAGTACAACATTTTTCAGGTGATTGATTCATAGGTTATGCGACTTTACGTGAAAGTAATAGGACTTGACAGTTTTTTTACCGTTTTGGATTTTTTATGAATTAAAAATAAAAAATTTAAATTTTTTGGGCAAAAATTATTTTTTTTCTTCATACATTTATTTATTACTGCGAAACTGTTGCTTATGTAGCGAAACGTTGTATGAACATATTAAAGGAATTGTAATTCTTAAATTTGTTTCAGCTTATTCGGACTAGTGGTTCTCGAGTTATGACAAACAAAAGAGCCTCAAACGTGGCAAATTCCCCTATACGATACTTACTAACTTCAAATTAATTTTTAAATTATTTATTGAGGTACCATGACCAAACTAATGATGCAGAAGTTTTTCTTTTTGGGTCGTCTTTCATAAGCAATTATCAGAATTGAGTCCCGAAATCATGTGTTGTACTGTGTTATACATTGAACCAAAATCTTGTAGATTTAATTTGAAATCTTCCTCAAACCTTACGCCATTGTTTTCTGACACAACAAGATTTTATTGCAGAGAAGAGTAATACAAAAGATCAGCACTTCACAGTTTTTCATTTTGTAGGTGCGTTTTCTGTGAATAAATCCTTTTTTTTTATTAAATTATTAATTTTTTTATTTATGTTTGCATTCACTCTTTAAAATATTTTTTTCGTCACGCAGTTTTAGTTCTTTCTGCGAAAGCCCTAAAAATAATATTGGACTACCTGTTCCATTTTGATCAAATGGACTACTCCATGGACTGGTCTAATGTAATGCAAGCATGGGCCATGTCATTGTTAAAAAGTGTTTGCAGTGAGACGACATGTCTTCGTTTTTTAACGACATGTTTTCGTTTTTAAACGATTTGAAAACTAATCCTCTTGAGTATACCATGGAGTAGTTTAAAGACTACTCCTTTGTAATCCAAAGCTGGGTTATATGGTCCAGCCCTAGCACATCGTAATGTTAAATAGACCATATTTTTTCCATACGTTTGGGTTACTTTTGGACTAGTCCTAGTCCCTTGTGGGCTACATTTTACACGCATGTTTGGACTAGTCCTAGTGTCAAATTTAACGTACGCAGTGCAGTATTTTTTAGTTTAATATTAAGAAATTCACAGTTGCATATCTTGGTACCGAGTACATTTTGACAAAGTCTAGTCATGAAGTAGATTTCATTTTGTATTGGAAATCTTGTCAAAACCAAGCAGATTGTGCTTTATTGTAAATGTACTATTAGAACTTTTTAAAAATCGAAAATCTCAGCAAAACGGTGCTCTCGAGCCTAAAGCGCTTCTTAAAATAAATTAGGCATACAGTAAGAACTTTTACACTTTTTCAAGTTATTATAATTAATACAGTACAAATGCAGTACTTTAACTAAATGCAAGAAATTTAAAGGTTTTAGTTATAAAAAAAAAAAAAAAAAAATATTAACAGAGATCAAAGCTCTAAAATACAGTACTGTTGTTCCATATAATAAATAACTGATGGTCACCGTAGTTATCAATAACAATTTAATTATACATACAATCTTAATTAAGCACTTTTATAAGTGTTACCAAGTTAGAATTTTATAAACAAATTGCTTACAATTCCTGGCTATTAGTTTTGCTCATCAATAAATATTTTTGTATTTGAAACTGCATTTACAAAAAATTTTCAAACATTTGCTGTTTTTGTGATTTATTAAGGCAAAAATTTCTTTATTTGTTGATTGACGTTGATTTGTGCTTTTATTTTCATTTCAATTCCCCTTTATTTTCCAAAACATTTATTTTTCATAATTGCTTATAAAAATGTTTGTATGTGAATGTTTGAGTAAAATATGTTAACGTATTATATGCATTTATTTTGTATACATCATGTATGTACATAAATGTAAAGCTTTTTTTTTTATTAAGCGCAAGTTGAAAAGGTCTGTTTCTGAATGGTCATTAATCACTGGCTGCCCAAATGTGTTAAAACCTAAAATGAAAAATTTCCTGCAATAAATAAAAACAAAAAAGTTCTTATGCCTAATAATATTATATACTCACATTTATATAAATCTGTAACAGAAATTTAAAGGAAATAGGCTTATGTAAATCTAGGAGAAATGGCCATTTAGACATTTGAAAACATTATTATGGTCGTTGGGTTTCAAAAACCAAAGGAAAACTGGGTTTCGAAAGTAGCAGAACCTTCTATTGCGCTTCAAAAAAGTCCAAGTTCCAACAGTACTAAAAATTAACTAAACTGCAACTAATGAACAGTGCTGCCACAACCAATACAATTTTTACAACCAATATTTTTGAAAAAGTTACCAAATTATCAAAATAATATTCGTGGGAATACAAAACTTAATTTAAATGATTTTGTTATTTTTGTGGGGAATGTAAGGAGAGATAAACTCACTGTTTATTGTTGATGATTTTGTTTAAACTTTGATATTGTTACAAGTAGAACTGTTGCTGTAATTCTTATACGCTTAACAGTTTTATTTGGTTTAATATCTTTAGTTTTTCTAAAATCTTTATGGATGAAGTTTCTTGAAATGCGCATTGGAATAGCTTATCCCATCAACAATAAATTTCAGTGTTTTTATCAAAAAATAAAAATTAAGAATTAAACACGAATAATAAAATCATTTAAAGTTACCAAATGTGAAAAAATAAAACCAAATTAAAAATGCCTTTTATTAATTAAGAAAATCATTAAAATTTATTTTAAGCTGCAATGTAATAGAAAGATTAGATATTAGCACATTAAAGTAAAATAATAATAATATGTCAAGAAAACAAAACAAGAAGAAGACCCACAGACGGGCCGTGGGGCCAACTATGCCATTGATATTGAGGAATCGGATACTCTTGATGTTCTGGGCATGAGAATACAGTGCGATGTCCGCTGGAATAAACACGTTTTTAAAGTGTCGAAAGAAGCATTCAAGTGTTTAGGTTTTTTAAAACGGTGCAAAACTTACTTCACTTCATCCGATCTCCTTACTATCTATACCACCTATATCCGACCGAAGATGGAATACAACTCCCATATATGGGCAGGGGCTTCAAAATCTATTTTGAACCTTCTGGACCGTGTACAAAGGAGGGCGGTGAAGCTCATCAATGACAGTAGGGTATCCAACTCTATTGACTCATTGGAGCATCGTCGGAATGTGGGTTGTGTGACACTTTTCTATCGATATTACCATGGGAGGTGTTCCACTGAGATAAGTAAACTTATTCCACCCGCCCGAGTATTTCTTCGTAATACTCGCTCATCCAGTGGATCACATCCGTTTGTAGTCGATTGTCCTGTGTTTCACACAACGCATTATAGAGAAAATTCGTTTTTCAGTCGAACTATCCGTATGTGGAATAAACTTCCCGCAGAGGTCTTCCCCGGTACTTATAATTTATTAAGATTCAAGTCAAATGTCCACAAACACTATTCCCTCTTTCCTCCTTCCCAAACCTTATTTTCCTGTTCAACACAATGCACTGCATATATAGGGGGCATCCCCTGAGTGTTGGTTTATCGCGAAAAAAAAAAGAACTGAAAGTCTTTTACACGAGAAACTTAATTAACGCCCAATTTCGCTAAGTTCAGTTCAAATTATATATTACTTTAACTTCCAGTTAACAATGTGTTTATTATAACTGAACTTGGTGAAATTATGGGTAAAAGTTTTTATTTATTTGAGACTTTTTCGTGAAAAATATTTTTATTTTATAAGAGTTAAGCCTGTCAAACTTCCATACAAAATTCAGTATGTACTTATATTGAAAGTAAGTACTTGAATATTTTTAATATGTCGTTTATAATAAACGAAATTTGTACTTCAAAGTTATGAATAACAAAAAAGGAAAATTGTTTTCCGCTTTTTAGCTGTCATTGACAGGACCGTAAAATATGGCGATTTTTTAATTCTTTTATCGATAGAAAATTACGTTTGGTGATGTGGTGATTGTTTTGGCGAAATCGAAAACGATTGGCAATATGCGAATTGCATTTTATGTAAATATTTTCTAATTAACATGTATCTAAAACATTATAAAAACTTTTTTCTCTTATTTGTAAATTTCATTTCAAATTTATAATTCTATTTGATATATTTTGTGAATCATTGTAAAATATTATGGCGAGGATAAAAAAATTCGATGGGGAAAATTAATATGACTGACAGTCAAAACCTTTTTTATAATTTAAAAATATTGCCAAATAATTAAATAAAAATGGGGGATTTCGTGTCAAGTGACCCAACTTTTAAATGTATATATACATAACCACAAGTTATAAACAGTTAAATTTCTTAAACTTACAGCCATTTCTTTCAGAGATTTCCATAAATTGTAAAATAAAATAATATAAATCAACGTATTTTTGAAACAATCTTTAAAATTCCTATGTATGTATGTGTATTTTCAAATATGTATTTAAATATATCTACTTCTGGAAGTAACCTAAAGCTTCGTTCACAATCCCAGAAACATTTTCACTTGTTGTTCATAATGGAGTTACATTTTTTTTTTCGCAACCACACACATTTTGCATTAATAAACCGTTTGCAAATTTTACACACAACAATGTTATGCATTTATTATTTTTTACAACATTATGTTAAAATTTTCATTCAAAACTAAATAAAATTATTTTAAACGTCAGAAACAATCGATTCCGCATGATTTCTACTTTAAAAAGTACTTATCTTTAGTACTCTTAAAATCAAGAAAAGCTACGCTCATTTAAAAAAAAAATTATTGAAAATCTCCAGCGATTAATATTTCATATTTTTCGAACATGGCCGTTTTTAATATAAAAATCACAAATGGCAATACATATTATTCTTTAAAAAAATCAAAAAAAAAATTATTTGGTAGCAGTTTTGAAAGGGATTTTTTGTTTTACGTATTATTATTTTAGAAAAAAAGTAACCAAAATGAAAAAAATATTCACATCTTCACATTGAAAAAAAAACGGTAGCTCTTCTAATGAAGCACATTATCAAGACTAAACTAAAAACAAGTCCCTAAGGTGTTTCCATTTTATTTGTATGGGCATATTTTGAATCAATTACAAAAAACTTTATTTAAGCAGTTATAAATTAAATAAACTTAATATTTCAAAATAAACCAAATACTTATTTACATTGAAGTTATTGTTTTAAAAGCGGTTTATAAAAATTCGAATGCCCATTAAATTCTACGCAAATTTAATTTCAATAGCGTTTTTTCATTTCGCATCCTTTGTGTAAATTCTAGGTGACACAATTTTTTTTTTTTTTTGTAAAACACAACTTTCTGTTACACAAATATACAATAGATTTTTTTTGTGTTAGAAGTTTTCTATGAAACATGTTTCAGTTACGTAAAAAAAAAAAACGTTGAGAGCAAAAATTAATTATTTTTTTTTCAACAAATGTACTTGTTTTTAATCGGGCTTTAGAAATACAAACACAACGAAAGAAAACGTAAAAATAATCGAGATGCATTATCACTAAAAAAAACAGCAGGGGTTTTTAAATATGCAGCCATGTTCTGCAAATCGACTTAGAGAGAAACTTTAAACGAACAAATTTTAAACTGATCCAGTTTCCAAAGTTCATAAAATAATCCATTATATGCAGGGTTGCCGTTGAAAATTTCGAAAAAGTGTCAAGAAAAGGGTATTTAAGAAAAAAAGGAGTATTTTAAAATAAAATAATACATTGAATTATAAATCAATGTTAAAACTAAGAAATAATTCACAGGTACATTCCAATATTAGTCATATTATAAAACAAGAAGTTACTTTTACAAAAACCTTTGATCATGTTTATCACTATTTAGAAATACTTATTCTATATTTTAAAATTAATTCTTCTCTTGGAGTCTATTTTTCCAGCTCCGATTCGAGCAAATTGAGAGAGGAAAGCAAAAAGTTTATTTAATTTTGAAAAATTACTTTTTTATTTATTATATTTTTTAATGTTTAAATTAAAATTTTGTACAGAACAAAATCGTATATTAAGACAAAAATTGTGAAAGACAAAATTTTAATTTGCCGAAAGGCATTCCAATTGACATGATACGGCCCAGTTTTTAAACCCCAATTAGGATTAATTTCTGTAAATGGATTTAAGATATTTTTTATAAGCTTTACTCACAAGAAATTATTCCTTTGAAACCGAATAAAGGCTTCGACTAAATTATGATGCAAGTTTCAAAATGTTTCAAACATTTTCCATATAACTAAAGTAAAAGAGTTACGATTTAACTCTGAAAATAACAATACAAAATATGTTTATGAGGCTAATGGCTTCAACAAAATTCATGTAGGTATATTTTTCTTTTTGTTGTAAAAATTGTCATGTATTTTCATACCAAATAGTCTACTTGCTTTAAGTGTTCTAATAAAATGTTTACAAAATCATAAAACCAAAAAATTCCGTTACCTTTTTACACAGTTATTGAATGTTTTTTTTACAAGAATGGCTAAATAATTTCCATACAAGCAACAACCGATTTTACAAGTTGCATATTAATTCCATGAAAACGAATTAGCAACAAAATTGCCTAAAAAGAAGAGCTTCTAGTTTTTTCACATGAATCAAAAAAACAAGATTGCGCACTCAGTCGTACAAAAAAAAATTTCTACTGCGCATCTACGTCATCATAGACTAAATATGAGTGTTTGTTGTAAAAAATGTAAGACACACACAAATGAACACACACAAAGTCTATTGTTTCGTCACACACAAAAATAACGGACCTGCGCAATGCGCAATCTTGTTTATTTGATTCATGGTTTTTTCATGCCTACTATTGAAAATATTTATTATTCAAATTGGTATATTACTTTCATATTTTGTACGTCATAAATTAAAACTTCATAAATAGAAGAGAAATGTAACATAAAATTATTTATTTTAATAAATTTATGTAGGAATTACTAATACATATAACCAAATATGTACATAACTAAATTTTTGACTAACAACTATTTTATATTAATATTTTACACGATAAACGGCATTTCTGGCAACATTGTTTAAAATGAAAATAAAAACCAACATGGCTTCCAAGGAGTGTGCATGTGTGCGCTTGTATTTTATGCTCATGCGCATATTCGCATGTGTATCAACTAACAATGCTCATGCGCATGAGCATGCGCACTGATATAAGAAAATATTGCACATGCGCATGAGCACAAATTTAAGCGCATGGGCTGCACAATCATGAGCAAATACGAACTCTGGTTTATACCTACTAACGGAATTTTTTTAAAATTTTTCAATTTCTTGATTAAACTTATCATTTACTGCTTAACAATTCTGTTTTATTAACTGGGTTATTTATTTCTTAGCTTGTTTATAAAACTTTACACCATTTGGTATTTTATTGTTGTTTTCCGTGCAATTTTCTTAAGTAGCTTTTAAACCATTTTTCTTTTTTAAGAACCACTTTATTAAAAAACCAGCATACGCATAGAAACACCAGCAATTGCTACTGCTGTTGTCCTCCTGCATTGTATTTAAATAGGAATAACCTTAAAAGATAACTAACTAGTTTATGGCTAAGGCTTGCAAATGGATAGGGGTTTTCAAATAGACGATTTTTTTATCCCTAATTAACTCCTTCTGATCTAAACAAAGCATAACCATGACCATGAGTTATGGTTAAAAGTGTCCTATGTAAAATGTCGTATCATAAGCTTGAACGTCTTCTAAAATCATGGCTGCCAACTCTGATCGGATTTACAAAAATATACGGCCATGTTCTAGAAACTAAGAGGTCTTGTGGTCGATTGGACGGTGAATCGTGAAACTTACTGTAGTTTTTCCCGATTTAAGGAAATTTATGGTAAAGACAAGAGATACTCAAAGCGGTTGAATTATATAAAAAGGAATAGTTTAATGAGTTTCTTCAACAGGAGCGTTTTTAAAATTTGTTAGAGCATGGCCGATAGAGTTGTAAGACGAATCGGATTAGATCAAATTAATTTAATTTTATCTCTAATTTTTTTAAAATTAATTTGTAATTTTAAAATTAAAAATATTACATCTTTTTTTAACACCCTGTTTAATATGGTCCCCATTCAAATGTATTGGCGTAGATAAAGTAATAGAAATTAATGGGATTAAGTAGAGTGAGTCAGTTAATTGAATGAGAAATGAATATGAACTTTGATTTTTTTATGTTTAGAAAATGTATACTTACAAATTTGCAAGAAAAAAAAAATGTTGAGGTGTAAATAAAACTGAACTGGCAAAATAAAAAAAATAAATTGTTATTTTTGTTTTTTCTTTACCCACTTACAACTACATTAAGAGTTGACAAAAAATCAACCAATTGTAGTCGGGACTGTAAGAAAAGATAAACTCACTGTTTATTGTTGTTGTTTTTGTTAAAGCTTTGATATTGTTACAAGTAAAACTTGGGCTTATAATTCTTATTCACTTAACAGTTTTATTTGTATAATATTTTTAGTTTTTCTAAAATATGTTGATGAAGTTTCCTGACGATCTGGCCTAAGCAACCAGTGAAATGCGCATAGGATTAGCTTATCCCATCAACAATAAATTTCAGTTTATCAATAGTATGAAATGGGAATTTAGCACATTTAAACGAAACCTTGTGAAAATGTTTTTAGTTTATTCTAAATTTAATTTAAAGTTGATTGTTGAGGTTGGCCCAAGATTAAGAAAGAGAATTCATAAACTAGCGTCTTCTAAAATCAAATTTTTTTGGCATACTTTCGAAAATTTTATAGAAGTTTTTTGTTTAGCTATTTTATAAGGCAAGCCTCGTTTGGTAAGAAGAAAATATATATGTAGTTGAAAAAAAAAATTGCGTCGGGACTTTAGTTGGTAATTAAGGTTAGACTGTCTATAAAATCAGAGATGTCATTTCTAACAAGTATGCAAGTTTAAATTCATTTACATTAGAATATTTCCTGACGTAGCCCATTGCTCTCTTTCACGTTTAAACAAACTTGTCGACCGATTGGAATTCTACTATAATGGGATTGTATTGAACTCTGTAAATAATGCTATTCTACAGAAATTTCTAAGCTCCATGGATATAAAAAAAATACTCTTGTTGCTTTACACTAAGCCATATTCATATTTATGAACTGACACCAAAATTGTATTTTTTTTACTTTTAAATACAGAAAAAAAATCGATCATCTTTAGAGAATGATTGACCAGAATATGTTTTTACGATACGATGCTATCTAGTAAGGGAAAATTAACCGAAACTCAAGTCTGCATTAGGGATGATAAATAACCTTTTCAAAATTGTACTTAATGAGGTAAAAAATTGTACTTTTTCGATCCTAATTGTACTTAAGCTCAAAATTGTTTCTACCGGTTAGAATAACAAAAAAAAAATAATCTTCGACAGCTGAACAGCATCTTTGGCAATTAACAAAAAGAAAAATGAGTTAAATATGTAATAAGGAGTTTAGGCGAAGACTTTTTAGCTTGTTTTTTTTAGAGTTGATAGTGGAATACGGCTAAAATACGCAAAGTTATATAAGGACGATTTCATTGCTCAGTTTTTATTATATTTTGGTATGAAAAAATCCGTTCCAAATTCGCCGGTAAATGTGGTAGAGAATATACCTTTGTCAAATCCCTGATATCTGGAAACATTATTTTAGTAATTTAATTTTTCTATTATTCAACCCTAGACAAAATTTTAAAATTGTACTAAACATGTCATTGGAATACTTCAGTACTTTTGCAATGAAAATAGTTCTGACAAAATTACAATTGTTTTGAGTGCGAAATTTATTAAATGCATCATAGCCTTGAAAATTTAATATGTATTAAACTATTTATTGACATTTAATTTGGTCATTTGCGTTTACTGTTCTGTTACGTGCTGCGGTTAACAGCTTACAATCAAATATTAAACCAACCAACCAAGTCAGCTTTAAATTTTTAATTAAAATTTTTAGATATTTTAAAAATATATTCTACTAATTAATGGCTGGTATAATGGTAAATGGAAAAAATTAAACAGTCATTTACATAATACCTACGTGAAGAGCATTTCATTTTATTTTTAATTTTGTACGAAACTCAAAAAGGCGTATAAATTGGTACAAGGCAAACACTCTCCCTCTCGATTATATAAGTTTTTTTTTTAACATAAATTAAAAAGTTATGAAGATTAAAAAAAAGGAAAAATAAATACAAGAAACATAAACATTTCAAATGGTTTTCAGAGAGTTTACGCTTACATATGAATTTAAATGACTGCAAAATTGCGGTTCTTGTAACACAAAAAAAGCGGAATTGAATAATTAAAACTGAAAAATTTTCAAGTGTATGTAACTGTCAAGGGGTAATGGAAAAAAATACAAAAAGTACTTGCTTTAACATTTATAAACATTTTACGCATTTTCAGTCATTACTAAGAACTTTTTATGCTTCAGGGTTATTTGAAATGTTAAATAAAAGAAAATTTTTATAAAAATTAAGTAATTATATTTTTTAGAACACAGTTTTATTTGCTTTATTTCTTTAGCCAAAAAATAGACAGACTTTTATTTAAATTTTTTTCTTCTAAGCTTAAAAATAAACTACACTTGTGTTATAAGTTTCCCATAATTTTCTACAAATTTTTTTTTTTTGTATACAGTTTTCTATCTACATAAGTCTAAAATTTTTTTATGTATTCAAAATAAAGCAATTACAATCTTCATAAAAGCATTCTAATTAACATTTAATCAAATTATGTACTCAGTTCTTACACACATTCACAGTCATAGTTAGAAGTCAGCAAAAATATGTTTAACAATTTTACCTTGTTCTTTCTCTTTCAAACTTTAACAATAAATATAATAATGTTGCATACCGGCAAGGGAGGCACGTAAGGGCGTGACAGAGAAAAATTGTCAACAGTGTTTCGTGTTAACTTGTTTTAACCTTTAACAGTGTACATGTAATTTTGTTGCATGTTTTCTGGTAACATTATACATACAACATAAAAAAGGAGATAACAGACAGCCGAAAGTATGCTTGTAAAAATGAGTTGTTATTATTTTTAGCATACGCTCAAGGGTGTTTTCTGGTTTTGATGTTGAGGTAGGAAGACTTAAAAGAATTTAATTTTTTTAAAAAATGTTTATTTTAGCAATTATTATATTTTTACAATAAAAAACAAATGATGATATATTAAGTTAAAATTTCAGTAATAAAAAATGCTGTTTTAAGGTCGAAAGCATTTAAAATTGAAAAAAATAAAACAACAAATTTAATTGTAAACAAAAAATTTATTTATTTGAAACATTTGAAAATAATTTCGGGCTAAACACAATTTTGGTATAAAACATCGATACGGCTTTTATTGATCTATTCATGATGATTTGCCAGAGTATACTGATCATAAACATAATTTAAAAAAAAATTAATCTTAAAACGCCATTTCAAATTTTTAGAAAATTTGTTTAACAAATTTTAGAATTCTTTGATCATCACATTAGGATTTATTGGGGATATAATATGGAATAAAAATTATGTCAATACCTCCCATTAATTTTCCGTAGCTGCGATTTTTATGGCATATTTTGGCCAAATATATTGGAATTGAATGAACTAAAAAATCGTTTTAAATTTTGCGCGTTCTTCCAAATCTGCCCATACATTTCGTTCCGTTTACACAGTTTTCACCGCATGGGTAAAACTGTACGGGTTAACACCAACAACGATAATACCCACACCCTACGCGTTTTGTCAGCAGTTCCAGTTTATTTATTTTATATGGTGGCATCATGGTACAACAATAAAAACAAAGGTGCTCCTGAAATTCCAACATCAGTGCAATTTCAATGCATAAGCTGACGTTATGACTAACAAAATCTTCATTTTTAACCGCGTAACCACATACACGAGCAGATTTGAACGAACACGTTTTTAATGCTTGCATAAAGGGCGGTTCTTGGCAACAAACTGACAGTTAAAACCGCACGGGTAAAACGGTTAAAACCATGTAAAAAGAACGAAGTGTACGGCCAGCTTTATTACGCGTATTTTGTTGTTGTTTAATTATAATAACAACGACACATTTCAGTTTTAAGCGGCCCATACACTAGCAATATTATTGTATATGATATTCGCCATATTATTTCCATTTTGTTCTATATTATGCAATAAGTCGCACTACATTTTCATTCATTCAATAAAAAGGTGAACATAACCTATAGAAATAACATTAGCAGCATTGTACAATGTTGCCAACACATTTCACTATCTTTTCGTTGTGCAATAAAAAATCAAAAGTATTTTGATTGTTGGCAATATATTGCTCCATCATCGTATATCACATACACATTGGCGATATAATTGTACAATACGTAAAACTGAACAATTTTATTGCAAGTGTATGAGCCGCTTTAGAAGGACCGGCATAATGTTAAGTTCTTAGGGTTTTCAGAATAAAGGATACATTTTGTGTTAAACCTATATTTTAGAATATTTTTTTATTTTTGATAACAACTTTAGACGGCTCTACTGAAAAAAGTAAGGGGTTTCTTGTTATCGCTTAAGTCTTGTAATCTGTTGAAACTATGCTCGCAAATTCATCCCTGCGCTGCATCAGAAAAGTAAACTTTTTTTTAATACCGATAAGAATTAATTTTTTTTTTGTTATTGTTCGACTATTACTTTTGTGAAGTATTTGACGAACTGTAAAAATCATGTGAGAATTCATTTACACAAACTTCGTAACAACCTAACAATTTTGGGTCTTAAACTTGCGCTGTTTAATTGAGCATTTATACAAGCCGACTTCTTTTATGCTAACCGTCATTTTCAACGAAAAATTTAACTGTTGACAAATCACAACAACAAATTCTTTAACTAATCTGAGCAAATCCGTCTTTCGGCTTCCTTTAGGCATTTTTTTTAAACAAATTACGCTTTTTGAACAAAAATTTTAACTTTAATTTTTTATTTTTAAATTTATCTTTGTATTGACGTTTCTTATAAACTGACATTAATTGTTTGAAATTACACAAAAGTTAAAAAGGGGCTTTATGAGACAAGTCTCGCAAGTTTTCCCATTTGTACAAATGACAATTTTAAGCGATTTCATGAAAGCCCTAAGCATTTTTTTAATTCTCACACTGTTCAAGTAAATAAGCCATATGCTACGAATAAAATTACAAATTTTATTCTCACATAATTTACAGAGCAAAAGCAACGTATACCTTTAGCCCGTTGTAGAACATCATATCAGAATCTTTGGCTTAAATCGAACCGGCAACCTTTTTACTGATTTACTAGCTCACTTTAAACAAGCCTAACGGTACTGCAGACATAAAAAGTTAATGCTTTTATTCTAATAACTATTTATGCAATTGATGACTACATTTTGTAATCAAACCGCGTTTGATGTCCGCAGACAAAAGCAAAATTTCTAAAGGTATCAATTAAGCTGAAATCGGTGGGAACCCCACCCTAATCTAGATGGCTCAATTTTTTTTAAACCCTTTTTCTTAAACATAAAAGTTTTATATAAAATAGTGAGAACGTTTTCTAGTGTTCTTGCATATTTTGCTGTTTCACTCGAACGACAATTGACTATTTAAACAAAGTTGATTGTAAAATAGTTTAAAAACCTAAATAAAGTCTTCAAAGGAAATTAATTTCGGAATATTTAAGCAGTAATTCACTTCATATGAAAATAACGAAAATTAAAAAACGTAATATTTTTTGAGGCTATGTACCTTAAAAATATTCACCCGTATCGTGAATAAAAATTCCTTGGGAGTTTTTTCCTTTTCCCATTTTTACAATTGAATTAACATAGGAAAAATGGTAAAAGGGAAAAAACTCCCAAGGAATTTTTTCGACGTGGAATCTTGAACATAATGAATCTTAGTTTTTTTTACAAGACTTAAGTGCTTAAAAAAGAATATAGTAACAGTCTTTTTTATTACAACTATCTGTCTTCATATAATCTTTGAGTGCAGTTGAATTTTATATTTTCTGAAATTAATAAAATTTCGAACCTGGGAATTATATCTTTCCGAAGGCTACTTTATATTATATTCAACATTTTTTTTAAAAATACAATAAAATAGTCTGGTAGTGTATAAAGTCATTTCTGAAAAATTGAAGGAATAGGACTATTACAAAAAAAAGCAATATAAAATACATAACTGAAATTTAGCTCATAGAATAAATTCGAAAAATAAAAAAATGTTTAATAAAATTAATTTAAATAAATACTTAATACATAGTTTCATTTTAATTAGGTTTTACTAAATTAGATAAATTGACACGTGTTTTAAATTCTTTGCGTGATTTAAATAAATGTGCATGTTTTTAAAGATAAAACAATACCGTAGCACGCAAATGCTATTAAAAACTAACAATGAAAAGGACAATGAGAAATATTGATTATTTGGATAAAAAAAACCAGCTAAATAAGCTATTCAAAAAAAAAAAAAAATGATTCACCCTGTTAATAAGAAGAATTATTGAATTTTTTTTGCAATACTGTTTGTTATTTCATTTTATCATTCTCAATTAGTAACTATTTGCAATTAATTTTTGTTTTCAATAATTATTATTATTATTTTAATTAATTTTTAATTAAAAAAATATTCATAACTGTGTTGTATGTAAAGGTATGTTGTGTTGATAAATTATTTTAAATAAATAAATAAAATAATATAAAACTCACAATTATTAATAGCAACCATTTTGAGTTTATAATTTTATTTTATTGTAATAAACAGGATTTTTTTTCTTATTTTTTCAAAGGCACTAGGGAATTTTTATTTGTTTAATAGTTTTGAACACTTGGTTTATTATTTTTATTAATTCTTAATATTTATTGAAGAATAAAAGTTTAAAAAAATTTTTCACAAAATTCGTTTACATTAAAATTTCCAAAAAGGAAAAATAATTGCTGCACAAACGGTAACCAGGCGACTGTTGCAATTGAACTGATGGCTTTAAACAGCAAAATACTCTACACAATAACGACGCTCGTTGTACATATGACGATGACGACATAACGTCTACGGTAAAAGGAACAAACAAGGATTTTGAAAAAAAAAAACTCAAAAAAGCAACTACAAAACTAGTAATCTATTAAAATATTGCATATTTTTGGCATGTGTTCAACTTTTTGTTGTTTTTTGAAGCTCTGACCAAAGGCATGTTGTTTTTTCTTCTTTTCTGTTAGCAACTATGGAAATGTGTACACCGAGTTGTTTTTATAACAATTTGTGAGGGTTTTTTTTAGGTAGCTGTTTTTTAACAAACAAATAAATATTGAAGATTTTTTTTAAGTCGAATAAGTATATTTTAAATTACCATTTAGTATACTAAAATAATGAAGTTCTTGTCACTTTTTGTTAATCTTGTTGGCTATAGCTCGTAAAAGTAATGCTATTTGTTAGGCCAGATAATTTGGTGCTTGATAAACAATAAAGAGGATTAGTTAGTGAATTGTTTGTTGTTGTTCATGTTTGGTTAATCATTCAATCACCTTTGTTGCTGGGACAATAAGTAAATTTGTTTAGTGTCATGAAACGATAAAGCATGAAAAGATACATATTAAGAAGAGTTTACCTAAAAAATTGCGATTGTGTTTGCTGCCCTGGCCAGCCAGGGTGAGGTCGGTAAACATTCTTAAGTTAGTGGGCTCATTTAAAATGTATTTGCTGGAATTAACCCATTATGAAATAAACAGGTGGCATTACTACGCCGGATGACGATTGTTTGTCCAATCCTTTGTCAAAGTTTTGTTTATCTTTAATAAAGGTCCACGTTTGTGTTGTGATTAATGCATTTTTTTTTAAAGATTTTATCATTTTAATTAAAATCAAGGTAGAGTGCAATATTTGGCTGTGCCGAATCTTTGATACCCTCCACCGACAGTTCCAATATTTCAGGATTGATATCTATATGATATCTATTTTTTATTAGTTATTCTTTATAAAACCAGACGTCAGCATTAAATTTGGTTGCGGTTTAGACCCATATTAAATTATTGACCGACCATCAGAAAGTGTTGTGGTATTTATAGCAGCCAGCTTGAGCCGAACTTAAATGATTTGCAGGAGAGAAATTTATATTGGAGCCATGGTAAGTTATGAACCCAAATTCTGCAGAGTGATATCTGGTATTAAAAACATAAATTTCAATACAGCGGTGAAATTAGTTTAAGCGTTTCAGAAGGCTGCTAAATATGGGATCTAAGGTAAATTATTGATTGTATATTACAAAATTGCATAACATTTTTTCTGGTCATATGAAACTAAGTTGGAAGACATGTTACCACAATAAGGGCCATTATTACAACCTAATGATAAAGGTGCTAATAGTTAACGTGAACAATAGCTATCTTGAACGATAAAGTGACCAATAAGTTTTTTCCATTATTACAACTGTCCGATAAAATAAAAAATGTAATTTATATACTGTGGCAACATTGCAGTATATACCGACTACTTTTGTTCGTTTAAAATACAATGTGGCAACGCCTTAGTTTTGTTTATTTCCCTAACTGAAAGCAGAAGATAATTTGTTGTGCTTTATTTTTGTTTTTATGGTAAATTGTTTTGTTTTTTGTGTTAAATTATGAATTTTGAAAGAGTGGAATAATTTAAGACTGGCATTGAAGTTACCATATCTTCAGCAGAAAATATGGCATCTTCAAGTTCTTAAAGTTCACTTGTAAAGTTACCATGAGGACAAACCTGATGTTAGCTTATCAGTCACTTTTTATGTTAATGTTAACTTGTAATAACCAAAAACTATTTATCTGTCAGATAGCATCCTAAAAATAACTATTTGTAAGTTGTAATAATGGCCCTAAATATATCTGCTACGGTTTTAGGCGTATTTAATTAATTTACCAGAGTGGGATATGGTATATTATGGACGGATCTTCACAACATTTTACAGCGTTGTTTTCAGTCGAATAAAATGAATTTTTGCAAAATCTGATATCATTTATGTTAGTTTTTGTAACAAAATTATCAATTTTTCAAGGTGATGGTTCCACATTTTGATTCATAGCTCTGACCCTACTTAACCGATTTTGTTGGATTTAAATCCCAAACTGCTTAGGATCACTACAAGCAATTTGACACCAAGTTTGTTTATTTCTTTTGAGTTTTTCAAAAGTGAGCGTGTTTTCAACAGACGGTCAAAGGGGCATGGGTTAGTCGACTTAGAATTATTCAAGGAGCCAGCATATACATATGTACTTTATGGGGTCTGAGATGAATAATAAAAAAGTTTCACACGGAATGACAAACTTAGTATACCCTCTTCACGACTAATTGTGATGGAGGGTATACTAAATAAGATATTGACCATAGGCCCCTATTACGGTTTACAACTCAACCCAGTTGAGTTGTAATTTCTTATTTTTTGTATTATAGTTTACAACTTTGCTATATTGCGGTGTAGAAAAACATAACAAAAATTACAACTGATCATAAGCAGTTGTCTTAATAACAACTCAACTGAGTTGAGTTGTAAACCGTAATAGGGGCCATAATAAAATACAAATTGGCTAAAAATTTGTTTATTTTATCACGTTAAGCTGCACGCTTTGATTTTTGAATTTTTTGACCTAAGATGGGACTAATTTCCATTTTTTGTTGTAAAGTTGTATTTGTTGCCGTAACGCTGCCACCTGCTTCAAACGAAGCAGGTTTGTTAGGTAGAAATGTAAGAGTTTCGTTTACCATACCGCATATGGTGTGGCGAGTTCCCACTTTGAAACAATACATTTTTGACACAAAAAGCGCTTTATTCAATGCATATACAAACTGGTGAACGTAGCTACCAGCATTACAAACTGAATGACATTTTTACAGTTATTTTTAATGTTCTCCCTTACAAACCTGCTTCGTAGAAAGGGAATGCCGTGGCAGTTGAAATATTATTTTTTTTTAATGAAACTTGTTAGGAGTTCCTTCAATTTTTATTGTGCTATATACATACAGCTACGGACTAAATTATTGGCACAGAAAGCACTTTCAACATTACTATTGATTTAAAATAAGAGCATTGTTAAAGTGATTTTTAATAAACAAATATTTTTATTGAATAACGAATTTCCCCATAAATTCTCTTTGTTTCTTTTTAAAATTATGATTAAATAACATATAAAAAAAAACAATATCCAGTTTTGCTGGACACAACTATTCACACTTAATTAAAAACTATAAAATATTAGTTATTTGGGAATATGCATATTAGGTTGCTAATCATTTCTGTTTTATAATTCCAGTCTATTTGGGATAGAACTCAATCAGCCCAATTATGAATAAAAATTTTCCGGGGGTTTTTTTCCCTTTTCCCATTTTTACATTTGAATTAACATAAGGAAAATGGGAGAAGGAAGAAAACTGCCGGGGAGTTTTTATTCATAATTGGGCTGAATAACTTTTTCGTGACATCTGTCCCAATATTTTGCCATTCTTTGACCATTGCCTGCTTCATCTCGTTCTTTTACTTTATAGCCCTCTTTTTCTTTTCCGTTTTTCAACTCTTCCATAAATGTCTGGGGATTGTGGCGGATGTGGTATAACTTACACAACATTATATGCAAGCCACATACGCACAACATTAGCCGAATGCTTCGGGTTATTATTGGGATCGAAAGTGAACATTGATGGTAAATTCAACTTTTCCCCACTTTTTTCAGGGTTTCTTTTAAAATATTCATATATTTTATTTTGTCCATAATGCTGTCAATGAACACAGGCCCGCCCAATCCTGCAGCGGATATACAGCCCCACACAATCACCCCTCCACCACCACGTTTTACATTTTCAACTAGGTTTCGTTTTTCTAATTTTGTGTTGGGCTTTCTTCACACCGTTTGGCGGCCATCAACTAAATTTTGTGGGAAATTAATCATTTCATCTAGAAAAATCATATCTTTGTTAAAAAATCACTTTAAAAATGCTCTTAGATAAATCGTGAAGATACAAGTGCTTTCGGTGCCAATAATTAAATCCGTCGCTGTATATATTTTTTGGTTTGCAAGTTTACTTAGATATTTCCTAATGAAGTTTTTATTTTTAAATTGAACAAATGAAGTCAGAAGTGCTTGTTTAAAGTTGGCAACTAAATTTGTTAAGTATTGTTTTTGCATGTTGCCATTGACTACCAAAAACCAAGAGACGCTAATGGAGAAAAAAAGTTGAAATAAGTGGCAATAGAAAAATGCAAAAAATAAAATAAAAACAAATAAAACAAAGTACAAATATCTTATATAAAAAACAAAAATGAGAGAGAGATAGAGAGAGAGAGAAAGACAATGAAACAGCTGTAAAGTTGTTGCTATTGCAGCCGATGAATCATCGAAGACTTACGAAAAATCAGCTGTGTATAACGGCACAATGCAGACATTTTTTATAAATCAAATAAACTACACCGTTATTTGGGATAATGCTTAAAACAAATACATACTTATGTACTTACATTACATCTACGAGAGAAATTTGTAAAGAAAAACTTACCTAAAAAGAGAGAGAAAAAAGAGAATATTGTAAGTCATTAAAAAATATGTTGATAAACTATTTTTTATAACTTAAACAAGCTTAAGGGTAATACTTTTTATAACAAACTAAGAGTTGAATAAAAGTTTTATGGCGCCGTAAAATATACCTACATACATATGTAGGTATGTATGTACAATATATTTTATAATTTACATTTTTATTTTTTAAGATAACTAGACAGAGCTGGCAAAATCGTTAATTAAAAAAAAAACATTTATTGTAGGTATACATTTGTACATCTCCTTGAATTAACGTTTTCGTTTGATTTAAAACTAAATTAGGTTGTATATGTTTCTTTATCAATTAACTTAAAAACTACCCATTTATTAGAAAATCAATAGTGAGTGCATTAGCCTTTTCAGGAGTGCAAAGTTGGCCCACGATGTATGCTATAAAAAATATACATATATAATTACCAAGGTGATAAATTGCACACAAATGAAACCATAACCAAACAATCAAGCAACACAATATATAAATTTTATGTAAATATATATCAACGCAACTAAAAAACGCAAGAAGACACCTATAAGTATGCTTCATTGCTTGCACGATTTGAAAAAAAAAACTAAAGCATAATAAAGTTAAAGGAGCAAAAAGTTAAAAAATATATGCTACAGTACTTATGTACATATGTATGTCTATTATACAAACATATGTATGTGAATATAAGTAACTAAAATTCTTATACAATTTCTATTTATTCAAGTACATGGGTGAGAAAAACTAGTACATAAGGTACCGGCAATTTTCTATATGTATGAGTTGTTTTTGTTAGTTAGTAACCATGCGCCACTATTATGCGGCAAAACTAACAGCAGCTTTGGAAAGAAAACATTAAGTTGTTGTCACGAACATGTGTTTGTCAAAAGTAAAAAAAAACTATTAAAAACTAAAAAAGTTTATACTTTTAAACAAACAGAGCATATAGAAAGACGTTTTTCTTATTTATCCCAGAACTTGAGAAAAATTGTCAGAGTTGAGTTGCAATCTAAGAATTAATGGAGAAATATAATTCTTTGTATGACTTAAAAATTTTTCTAAATAAGTTTTGACAGCAAATGATAGTTTGTTTCACTTCTTATGCTAGACATAGGTACATACTTAAACGAGATCAAAAATAGAAAAATGTAATAGAAGAATTAAAAATACGTATTTTTTAAGGGCATATCAGGTTAATAAAAAGGGGAGTTAAAAAAATTAGTTAAAAAACATAATTTATAAAATTTAAAATTTTAGTGGGATTTCACTCCGAAAGTATAAGAATGAAACAACTTTTCAAGAATTTAATAAAAAAAACTTTGTAAATTTCCATTGATTGGTGTTTTTTAATTATTTTGTTTAAAGCGAAAAACTATTTTTTTGAATCTGCTTCATGAGCCAATTTTTAATTACTCATACGTTATAGGGTCTATAATCAATATTGTAGAAATTACAAACGGAATGACAAACCTATACAGTGTGGCCCAAAATTACAGAAGGTCTTTGATTTTTTTTCAGCATTTTGTAAAAAGGACTTGGGGAATTAAGTATAAATAACTTACAATCGAACAAATATAATTAAACTCGAAATGTTGCAAAAAAAATATGGAAAATATGTTAAAATGTGCGAAGCAAATTATTTTTTCTTGTTTTCAAGCCTGAAGAAATGGCTCAACAGAAAGATATTTGACTATGAAATCATATCACACACATATGCCAATTTCGATAATCTGACATATGCACATACATATGTATATATCAACTTCATTAACTGAGACACATTGGTCTGCAATCACACCTGTTTCAATTTCACAATTTGAGGGCTGTGAACAACCTTTCCACCTGAGAGATCAAGACCGCCGTACAAATTTTTTAAATTTTAGGGAGCGATTAAAAAGTTGGAGAAACGTTAAACAATCTACCTATACACAGCTTAAAGGAGTCAACGTTAAAAAATAAAATGATTTTTTATCCAAACACCTGTGTTTCATTTAAAACGTGACGCCCTTTTTGCAAATATTTTTTTGTTTTTATATACGTTTTGACAGATATATCGATAAAAAAGTTTTTTTTTTTTTAAATTCAAAAGTAAAATTTTTTTATTCTCCTTCGCGGGACCCTTTTGGGTTTGGAAACGTTGTTTCAGATATCGAATAATCTTTATTTGGTATACCAATTCGAATTTTCGCCTTCATTAAAAAATGAAATTCTTTTTGAAAAGTTTACTTTATTTTAGACTCAAGAACATGTTCAACTTTTTAATTATTCTATTTTCGTTCCTTTTTATATACATAAATACTCGTACACATGAGCTGAAGTTCCGTTGTTAGTAGCAGTTGTTGTTACTGTTTGTTGTTTTAACTAAATACCGTTACATCAAACGGAAGTATGCCAACAAAAGCATGCACGACTATTTAAGCCAAGGGAAGAGGAAAATTAAAGGCGAGCGAAGTAAGAACTCTAGCAACACAACTTGTTGTTAGCATGAGCAGCAGGCAAGCTACAATAATTTGCAACCGTTACGTTGTTTACCTTTGTTAAGGAATTTAAATTATCCTTTTGTTCGACAAGACGGCGAGAATCAACAACTACAGCAAAAATAACAACAACAGCTAATACAAAAAAAAAGTTCACAACCCCTTTTGTGTACGCCTAATGTTTGTGTTTGTTCGTATTTCTTGTTTACGTTTGTAAGGTTTACACAAGAATTGTTTTATTTTTTGCTGTTGCACGGTTATGATTAACTAACAAAGTACAATATCATTGTTATTATTCAACCATAAATATTGTTTCACAAAGTTTCGGTTTAATTAAAATGTTGAATTTTCATTGCTTTATTTTGATATTAGTCAATGAAAATTGCATTTAAATCGGAATGAAATTTGTTTGAGAATAAAGTCTAAAAGGAAGGCAAATTGGAAAAGGAATTGAAGAAAATTGTTCATTCAAATAATAGAAGTATAAGCGATTTTTAGCAAATTAAGTTATATCCCCCTTTAAACTGCAACGAAATACAATACTTACGAGATATCGAGCAAAATCTTTATGTTTTGACCAGTGCCCATGTTCTGTAACTCTCGCGTCGAGAAACTTTTCGATTTAAATGTGTGAAATGAAACAAAAATGCCATAAATTGAAACAAACAGCTGTTTTTCTTACTAAACTGTGTCTGTAACTTTTTTGGCGAGTACTAAGAAAATTACTCGCCAATTTACAGAAAAAGTGTGTCTGTAACATTTTTGTGAGAAAAGTTCCCGCTTTGAACTGTCAAAAGACTCACGAATAAAAATGGGGCGAGAAACAATTTTAACACTAAAAAACAATTAAAAATTAAAATGCAAAGAATAATAACAATAACATTTTGTTCTTGGCACATTTTTCCATTGTTTAATTATTTTGCTTTTAACATTTTTACAAAATAAACGAATTTTTTCAAAGCTTGTTTGCAAACAACAAACATTAAAGTCGCACTACATTATTTGGTATAGCCGACGGTTGTATTTTCCCCGCCGTCGTTGAAAAATGTTCAATTTTAGTAAATTTTTGTCGCCGTCAACGATATGGGTTACTGACGTTCTCAACGTCTGCAATGTCACAGCCGCTTCGGGTGCAATGTTATGGCAGTTATAATGTTTTTTTTTCTTTTCAATATTATTTATTGAATCTTCATACATTTTATATAACGTAATGACGTCATCTCTTTTGTTAGTTTTCGACATGAGTTAAAGACACAATTTTTTCTCACTTTTCGAGAAACGATGGAATATTTTGTTTCACATCTTTTCGATGCGAGAAGTTCTCACTAAAGTTACAGAACATGGGTACAGGTTTTCAATACAAAACATAATCTAGTTTGTGACGAAATCAACTCCAAATGTAGTAGTACTTATGTTCGAAATTTCTACAAACAGATATCTTGTCGTGTTCGTACCTAACAGTTCTCTTTACCTAACCGGTACGAACATTTTGGTTATTTCACCGTTAATTTTACCTACGCGAATAAACTAACGAAAATTGGTGGTGTAAAATACATTAAACTTCAACCCATAGGAAAGAAATACGTTTCAAAATTGTAAAAATCATAGATGCCTATAGACAGCTAGATATCTAATTGTTGAAATTACGGGCATTTGTGATGCAGGGCGGCTTAAAAAAATATTCAAAATTTTAAGAAAATAGTAAAAGAATAGAACAGATAAAAAATATTGATAAATTAAATAAAGTTGATTATAAATAAAACGTAATGCAAACTTTTCAAAGCCTATTTATTGATATGTATGTATGTATGTGTTACACAGACAACTTAAAGTCAGCTGTTTTTGTTTTGAAAATAAAATCTCGCTAATGTCAAAAAAGTATGCACAATGTTAACGCACAAGGCTTTGAGGAACATTTCAAATCAAATCTGTTAGGCATCGTTGTTAATGTATTCCATCTAACTCCAACAAAACATAATATGTACTTGAGAACCTTTGAATCTTTTCTTGCGCAGCGCAGTGTAATTGATTGTTTGTTGCCATTATTTATAATTTTATTTAGAGCAGTAATTAAAATCTGTTGCTAATACATTTTTGAAATTAAAAAGAATGGGATACGCTATTTTAAATAATGATTAAAGTTCAAAACTTATCCTAAGAAGCTAAATGTTTTTAGGAATTGAATTGTAGCAAAATTAAACTTTGTTGTAAAAGTTTTTATTAAACAATAAATAAAAACAAAATTTTAACTCCATTCTTTTTAAAAATTTAAGACACATTAAAAAGGATTCTTTTTAATTTTATTTTTTTACTTTTCGTACATTTTGCGTGACTTAAGGACGCTTTAATAAAAATCATTAACTACCAGGACCCTTTTTTGCTTACCTAAAACTCCAAACAATTTTTGTTTATGTCAATGCTTTAACATTGTTTTTTTTCCAAAACCTTATTATATATTTAAAAGTTAGCAAAATACATTTTTGTATAAAATAATTGGTTTTTTTTTCTACAAAAATCAAGTAGAGAAATGTTATGTTCAGTCAAGCGTAAATAATAATTACGGCAAATAAAGGGTGTTTTTTTAAGCCCGATATAAATTGAAATTATAAAAAATAACACAAGCAAAATAATTTTAAGCAAAACTCCATACATTGCATTAAAAGTTTCATACTGTGTGGCATTTACCAGCAATTTAAACTCTATTTTTTTTTTTTTTATAATTTCCTAGCTTATCCCGCGAAGCTTTATGCTTGTCTGCAGGAAAGAAACCAGAGTCTGCAATTAGCTCCTTTTTGAATGAAAGTTGAAAATGATTTCGGGCATCGCAGCTGTTCTTGACGAAGAGCATTTTGGATGTCCAATTTTGCGCAACTTTTTCGAGAATTGCTTGCCGTATGCCACCAAGAACGATGTTGGCCTCCAAATTTTCAATTGTTGTTTATTAGCATAAACCAGTAACTTTAGTGTAGGAAATAATCGCACGACATTAAAGGCTAATGTACAGGTCCATTTCACGAAAGTCATCGCGTTGAAACCATATCCCGCCCAGATCCATGTCACCCATAGTTTCAAACATTTCATTGATCAAAGTGTGGTAACGACCTCTAGCGTCCGACCAAACGTTCGATTTCGGTTACGGAGTTAGGCAAAAAATTATGTTCGACTTAAGTTCGGTGTGCAGCGAAATTTTTACCAAACACCCACCTTATTTATGAAATAACATAGTTATTATCATGTGTGTAAATGAAAAACACGACAGAACTTTAGGAAGAACAGGTAAACAAACCTTTGTTAATTTATAAATCTTAAAGCTGTGATCAAAAAGAACCTTCCAGCACCGCCAACCAGCGTTGCTAGTGAGCAGTTATTTATAATATGTGACCTTCTCTGAGAAAAGGGACCAAGTGTGTGAAAATGATGTTTTGAGAAAAACGCTTTTCATCTTATTCTACACCCTTTTAGGTACCAGAATCCACTCTTAAATCCAAGCCAGTTTTTTGAAACACTAGGCCCCTTTTCTCGAAGAAGGTCACATATTACATTTTGAGTACAAATATGTATTCTATATTGAACTTTTGTACTAAAGTACCAGAGCTTTTTTCGGTCTTAAAGCGTATAAGTCGCACCAACTGGTGAATTTTCCTGTTAATTATGTTTATTAACAAAACAGTTAATCCAAAAATTTTGCGTTAAAACGTTTGGTAGCGTTCATCAAGCGAAAATCTATTTATGCTGTGTGACCAGAGTAAACTAATCATAAATGCCAAGAAGCAGGCGCTGTTTGAGAGATCGATTGACAGTTTACTATTTCGTAAGTTCTGGCGGAACCGAAAAACACCCTTTATTTACTGCTACCAAAACCCAAAATACTTAAAACGTCTAATGAATGTCAACCCCTTTTATTCTCTGCTCCCATCTTTTATTTTGGACGTGTTTTTATACATTAATTAGGTATCTTTTCATTTTGGGGTGTGGTTTTTTTTTTGCAATTTTATTATTTTTTCGAGTAATAGGAATTTTTTCCTAAGTCCATGTAGTGTGTTCTAATGGCTTCAGGCTGAATGGTCATTGTGTATAAACTGTTTCAGTGATAATCACTGGTTGACAATGATATCGACGCTTTGGCCTGATACACAGATACTTATTGACAAAGCCTTCTACTTAGGTTTATTATACATTTTACTTTTTTTCTCTTAATACTTATTAACTACAATAAATACTGTTGACGTTAGCTTTTTGTATTATATTGCTTTTAATTAGTTTTTGTTTTATTTCATGCTTCTTCGTTGGGTTTCCATTAAAGTTAAGGTAAAAAATAATTATTAATAAACACAGGTCTGCAAAACATTACATTAAGTTTTTTGAGAAAGGTTCCGGATAAGGATGTCCTTTACTTTATCATAAGTAGAAAAATGTTTTTATGTTGTAGCACAGTGTAAAATGAAGTAAAATCTATAATGATGGACATAAATAATTCACAATATTAATTAAAATAATGAGTAGTGCATACAAATACAACACATGCTGAAGACGATTTAGCAAAATGTAATTCCGTCCACATACTTACAGAACAAAACTAATTACATACTGTAAATTAATGTGTTAAAAATATTTTTTAAAAAGAGTTTCGAGAAACAAATGTCAGAACCTTTATGAACAATTAAAATAATAAGATTTTAATTAAATTTAAGCTATCAAAATTAAGTTCTTTTTCAACTAAAACTCTTAAAAGATGTCGGTAGCTACCAAAAAACTCTGCAAGCAGTCTTTTGTTCAAGTGTATAAATAATTTAATTTGTTCATCTCTATTTAATATCTGCCGAAATTCCAGTAACTTTTATCCAATTTTTCTGAAACAGTTATCAGTTATTGTTCTTTGTCAACATTAAAGATTTTGTTCAAGGCAACAATTAATGTAATTGAAGGGATAGCTATCAAGCGATCTGTCATACTAAAAGAAGCAAACAACACATCCAAGAAAATTAACTTGTTAACCAAGCTAAAATGGATCCCCTTTAACGAAAAGAGGTACCAACAAAATTTTAGAAGGGTTCAAGAACAAAAAGAATGTTTAGATTTAAATGATCCTAAAAACGTGATTCTAGAATCATATAAGAAGCCTAGAATCACGAAAAAGACTAGCGATTTCAAAAATAAATGGTTTGATAAGAAATGTAACAAAGCTAGAGAGGAGTCAATGGAACGCTCGAATATTTTTAGAGTTACCAAATGTCTTGTGGATAAAGAAACTTATATTGAGAAAAGACATGAGTAGCAAGCGCTCTGTAAAAGTAAAAATAAAGATTATTATGAAAATTTAGAACGCAAATTGGATTTAGTTACATATAGTAAGCAGTGGTGGCAAATAGCAAAGGAAATAAGAGATCAGGAAACCAATATCGGATGTACGATCAGTTCAAACAGTCTAAGAGATTATTTCAAACGTTTGTTGAATCCAACTACCACGGCAGCTGAAATTTTCTATGCGCCAAACTTTGTGACAGACGAATATCTAGACAGAGAATTTACACTACAAGAAATGAAGCAACAACTTATAAAAGCTAAATTAAAAAAGGCTCCTGGAGAAGATCGTATTCCATACGAATTTTTCAAAAACGCAAGCGAAAACTATTTAAAAGCTCTAGCCGATGTATTTACCCAAATTTTAGAAGGCTGCAACGATTACGAAGCTTTTAGAAAAAGTTATACATTTAAAAGCTCTAGCCGATGTATTTACCCAAATTTTAGAAGGCTGCAACGATTACGAAGCTTTTATAGACGAAATCTAAAAGAGTTTTAATGTAAGCAGACGATATAGTTTTGATTGAAGAAGAAGTGAAAGTTTTACAAAAAATGATTGATAAATTAGAAGAATACTGTCGTATGTGGGCAATGGAAGTAAATCGAACGAAATCTGAAATAATGGTTTTCGGAAAAGCTGGTAGACTTGGTTCAAGTGAAATGTGGACGTTTTAAGGAGAAGTTGAAGGAATAGTAAATGAGTATAAATATCTTCGAATGTTGCTCACATGAACAATGTCGTTCACAAAGCACATAAGCCAAAAAACAGATGCTGCAAGATCTTGTCTAAATGTAACCTGGAAAAATTTTACAGACAAAAAAGATGTCTCAATTAAAGCAATATGGAAAATGTTGCTAGCAGTATGTAGGTCAAATCATTCCTACGGGGCTCAATTTTGGGGATACCCAAACTTTGATGGTGTAAATAAGTAGAGCAGATATTTTACGAAAAGAGTACTTAAACTACCAGACAACACACCAAATTACGTAATCGCTTTAGAAACAAATCTGCTACTGCGCTTACTTAACCATGTGCACGCCAGAAAAAAATTATGTTATGCAATTAAGATTCATGTAAAAGTTCTTTGTGCCGAATATTATTTTAGGAGGGTGGAGTGTTTGTTAATGTTAATGTTGAACCGATCAGCATAAAATTTTGTCATGACAAAATAGCCATCGTAAATATCATTGTCGCCAATTTTAATGTCAAACCAAAATTTAAAAAGAAGTTATGGCATTAAAAGCTATTTTCGCTCAAATATAGACGTACATATTTTAATAAAATTTGGTACGAGAGTTTAGATTGCAACAAAATACGAAATTTAATCTAAATACCAACATTATAAGCTGATTAATGGGCACAACGACTTTATTCCGGAAAGAATCTTGTATGGGGGCCATGTGAAGCTATGGATCGATTCTCACTTTTAAACAAATATGTATAACCCTTGTACGAAATTTTATTATATTATCTCCAAAATTGCGACGGACGGACATGGTTAGATCGGTTCGAAAAGTCGATCGGTATATTAAAAGGAAGGACCAATATTTAAATTCTTACAAACATCAGCACAAACGCATAATATCCTCTCCACTATTGTGGTGCGGGTATAAAAACAATCAGCTGGGCTGAGTCGTATACCTGTACAGAGTACCCCGATGTAAATGAAAGCTTGCTTTTCTTAATACGTATATTTTTTTAATCTTTTTTACTCTTTAACTTGAATAGAAAAAATGTTTTTTTGAAAACTTTTCTACTTTTATTACACTGTGCTAGTTGATGAAAATAACTGCCTAGAAGTCACTCCTAGGGAATAAAATGTATGACGGACCTCCATTAGTTTTTCGTGTTTAACATTTTCTCAAATCATACTTTCCCTTTATCACCTCTCCTTAGGGCTCCCATACAAATATTGCGGTTTATGAAATTCTACAATTTAATTAACATTTTTCGTCTTTTGTGAGTAAAATTAAAAGTTGTAAACAGATTTTAATCATTTATGGCTTGTTTTGTTTGCAATTTCGTTTCTTGTGTCTGAAATAAATCAAAAGCCTAGTTTCATTTTCCAATTTTTTAACTAACAAAAATTTCGAAATTTTGATAAAAATAAAATCAAATTTTTTCCAAAAAAAAAAAAATTATGTTTAAAAAATGACTGCGCATATTTATACTTTTCTTAAAGAAAATTTTATTGCGGAATTTCGGTTTTCCTTGTTTTTACGTGAACATATGTTGTGCAAACTCCTCCATTTTCGAAATAACGGTATATCTCGAAAGCCAGAGCTAACCAAAAAAACGGCTAGCACCACCAAAAAAAGAAGAAGCAAATTTCGATCTACCAAAGGTTAAAATACAATTTGGTTTAAGGATTGATGTTTGACTATTGACGTCAGCAGTCGTCGATGGCTGCGAGTGTAAGACGGCAAATCCATCTGAGGAGATCGAGTGGTTGCGATCGAAACATGTCATGGTAACCAGCCGCCTGAGTTCAAATCTCAGGTCAGTCAAGAATGAATGATTATCAATAACAATTTTAATTAATTTTCATGTTGTAAAATTCCTTTCTTCATAAAAATAATGTAATGAAAATTAAATTTGATGAACTTATGATTGAAATATTAAAAATTTGGATTAAAAGTACCCGAATTAGGTTAAAACGCCAAGTGCCCAGCTTGTCTAAAAAAAGTGTTAATTTCTAGCACAGTATTATTGGCTACCACCAAAAATCAATTTTAAATTTCGTTTCCTGTTTTTCCTTGCTTTTTCCCTATACACTTTAAAATATAATTCAAAGTTTTCAACCACAATGTCATAATTGATTCCAATAGCGTATTGTATCCTTCTACTTAGTTACATTTGCGACCCATAACTAAAACCCCGTATGTAAACCTACAGTATCAACCAAGCAATAGAATTGTTTAATTTTACAGCCATTGGGATTTGAAAATGTATTGGTTTTGACTGTTTATTTGTCAACATGAAAATGTTGACATTGTTAAACAAAATACATAAAAACAAGTAAATATTAAAACAAATCCAGCCCGGTATTCAAATTAGAAAATTTAAATTTTTTTTTTTAATATTTTGTGGTTTTTAATATAATTAAAATTTTGCGCAAAAATTTAGTGAAATATGCTTATATTTTGGTTAATATAAAAAATATTATAATTCGATAACACGTTTAAGCGGAGAATTTTTACAGTTAAGCCATGTGGTTTTATAATTAAGAGACATTTAAAATTAAGGTAAAATTATAAGCAATTTTAAAACACAGCATTGCATAAAAATTCAAATAATAGCCGTTTGCGGTTGTGGTGCCGAATGTAATTAGTGTTGTTTACTTTTCTGGCCTTGCCAGATGAATAAAATCTAAAGCGAATATAGAGCTATTAAGATATACATATGTATAATATATAATAGTAAAATAATTATCCCTATTATGAAAGTCGACGGCACCGGCATAATAATTTTATTTTTTTTAGCAGACATTGACAATAATCGATTACGATTGAGTGTCACTTGGTATTTTCTATGGTGCTTAAGTCGACGTGGAGTGGAATTGAGTCTGTTTAAGTCGACAGGATATTTTCAGACGACTCAAATGAAAGTTAAACAAATTTTTGCTAAAAAGTTAATACCTGCATATACAAATCGATGGCTTAATATAAAAAAGGCGTAAGTCAATTTCTTTCAAAAAAAAAAGTTTTGGTTTATTCTGGTAGATAAATACCAAACGCAGCTTGCTTTAAGGTTTCGGGGGCTATAGTATAGTTAGTTAGTATTGCTTTAAAACTTTTTATTAACCAAAAATTGTATCGATTTTAATAAGTTTTTTCCATTCCTTGTAAACATAAAAAAAATCGAGTTACGCCTTTTTTATATTTAGCCATCGAATTGTACCGTAATCTAAATTGCAAATAAAAAAGTTTTGTACACAAACTTTATTCCTTATTTGTTTAAATTTAATTGTAAAATTAGTCACCGAAAGTCACATAAACAACACCTGTGTTTAAAACAGTGTTCGAAAATAAGCAGTACATTATTTAGCGTTCGGCTTACACACCCAAGAACGTATCTATTGTGTGATTATGTAGACGAACACAACCCTTATTACCGTTCGTAACTATTTTTAAGAAATTCCCTAGTTAAAAAAACAAAAAAACGAACGGAATTAAATGTTCTCATCTTTTGTTGAGTTGGATAAAAACAGTATTCGAAAGATGACAAACAGGGAAACGTTATTTTTTTAATGATTTTCTACACAAACACTATTAGCGTTTGTGTTGTCAACTAATCTACCGATCCGCGTACCAAGGAGCGATATTTAGTGTTTATTTTTGAGCACTGGTTTACAATACGTGTATGTCAGAAGTTGAAATTTTAGACTTCGGCCAAATGTTGACTTTGGAGTAACATTTAAGACGCCAGGATAAAAACTTTACTTTTGGCAACAACACACATTTTAATTTAATTTATATTTGATATAAAATTATTATTAATTAATAAGTTGTGGTTAATTCCCAATTTTCTTACATTCCACACTACAATTAGTTTGAATTCTCCCAACATTAATTTTAGTTGTAAGTTAGTAAAGAAAAAACAAATTAAAAACCAAATGTTTTATTGTTTTCACAAGAAAATTAAAATAAAGCAAGTTGCCAGTTCAGTTTTGTTAAGTCGTGCACTTGCATACTTAATATCAAGGCAACTTGGGAATACAAATTTTTTAGTTAATAAGATTTTGTGAGTGGTGCTTAATTCCTAATTGTTGTTCTTAAAAAAAAATACGCCTACGCAAACCACGAAGGGTACTTATTTTCTAGTTGACATCGACACAACATTCTTAGAAAATACCAAGTTGGCGTCGAGGTCATGTAGTCGTCTACTTGATGAGTCAACGACTTATACAAACTTCTCCCTCATATTTTTATTAAAAAAAATATTTTCTTCTAAAGAAATTACACAATAAATTTTTAATCAGCTAACCTTTAAAATAACTTATTTCATTATACTCTGAAAAGTAAGTTTAATTTTTCACATTTAATAAATGAACAATTGAAACATTTCAGTTTTTAACTTCAAAAATTTGTTAAGCCCCTTTTTAAAATCATTTTTTTGTGAAACATCATTTTCAATGCCATTTTAAAAAGGATTTCAAATGAATGTAATTTTATTTTTTAATTAAGTTAACTTTCTTTTCATACACAGCAGCCAACTGAAATCCCAACAGGAGTAGCAAGCAGTATGGGACCAATGCCAGAACAAAAAAGTTAAAAATAGAATTTTCATAGCACTACGGTTAATGCTAAAAAAAAAAAATAAATAAAAAGTAAAGGTAGAAATGAGAAATGAGAAAAATCCTGCAAGGAATTCCTGCCGTAAAGTGTTGTGTAGTAGTCGATTAATATTGCAATAAGCAGGTGTTGTTGCTGGCAACGTTGAAGGAGAAATAATGAAAACAACATGTTGTTTTGCTGGCAATTTTAAGTTAATTTGTTAAAAAAGAGGATAATTTCCGTTAGATAATTGTTACTGCAAAGAATTTATGTACATAAAAAATAAATAAATATGAAAAATACTTAAACTTGTTTTTCTGAAGTAAAACCATTAAAATGAAATATGACATCAATTAAGGAATGAAATGCCAGAAAATTTATAAAGCTTTTAGTACAATAAGATGGTCTAAAGTTTAGCTTTAAAAATGCTTAAGATATGATGTTATTTATTTTTTTTTTTATTAAAAGTTAAGGGTTGTGTAAAGCTTATGAAATAAACACCACTATAAAGTTATTTTTACTTTTTTCTAGATATAAAGACTTTTAATACATTTTTTATGGAGACTGATTTGGAGTGATCTTTGTATGGAAACAAACTTTCTGAAGAGGTTCACAGACAGTTTCTGAGTTACGTAAATATACGGTCAAGCGTCTGTTAAATAAAATTTTTCAACCTGGTGGTGCTGAATTCGAAGTCTACTAATGGCGTTTTCTTTTATTGAGTTAAATTCTGCATTTATTCTGCCTTTTATTTTTTTTATTTTCTTTTCTGAAAAACATGTGTTATTTTAAAAGTGTCAAGCGTTCTTTTCTGATAATGTGCCCTTTAAAATTAAAAAAATGCTACATGTTCATCACTCATTTTAATTAAAGGGGCACCTGATCAACGCGAATTATTTTATGCTGAAGTTTGTGTTCTTTTGTAAACGTAAAATATGCAACACTTCTTAAAAATTATGGGAGCATTAAAAAATGTTGCCAAGTCACATGTAACACTTATGCAACACTTTTTGTTTAGAAAACCAAACGCCATAAAGGTTTGGTTCATTAAAACTTTATACATTAAAAACTTTATTCAATGAGTTGCTTTATGTGGAAAAAAGTTGACAATCTAATTTAGCTAGCTCAGCAAGACAGTAATTGACTCAGAAAATAATTTAAATGGCGTTTTCTTATGACACAAAATGTTGCCAACTTATTTTGTACTACTTACTCACTCCCCCAAAATGTGTTATATTTCAACGATCTTTAACGACGTTTTAAGCAATTCCAATTAATATTTTTAATCAAATACAAAGAACACAAACATAATTCAATATTTTTTTTCTAAACAACAAGAACAACTATTATTAAAACAGCTGTTCTGTTCAGCTGTATTTCTAACCCTTTAATAGTATTCAGGGTGAAACATGTAACATAATCACCCTTATTGTGTTTGGCGTATTTAAATAACGCCTACGACTGTTTGGTAATAGATTAAAGAGAACGTGAACTTATTTCCTTTAATCTATTACCAAACCTTTAATCTATCGACAAACACAATAAGGGGATTGTTAGTTTCGTTGGGCAACATTATTAGAAAAAAACACGTTATGCGCCTTCAAGATTACATTTTTTTTTTTTAGAAAAGAACACAAAAGGCATAATAAAGGTAACATTTATGACAGTTAAGAAAATGTCATAAGTAAATCGGTGTACTATTAGGTCGATCTTTCACCAATTTTTGTAAGATTTAAACAAACTAGGGGTACGGCGAATGTTCGGTTTTGCGAACTATTAGCGAACTGGCAATACAAATCCATATACAGTGTACTTACTGTACATATGTGTTGTTGTTTTTTTTTTAAATTTTGACACAAATTTTAATCAAAATTACTTTTCTTTGGTTTACAAACATAAAATTTTTTAATAGCAACCTTTAATTTTAATGGCAGTACTAAAAATTAAAAACTATTTATGTTTTTTTTTTATTTTTACTTTTCCAGTTATTTTTTGATTTTTATTTTTTTTAGTGCATAGAAAATATTCCTGGAAAATATTGAGGGAATAAGACTATTTAAGCTTTATAAATTGTAATTTGACTAATGGCCAATTTTCATGATTGATATCAAAACACATTTATTTTTAAAATCGTTTTAAAAACAAAATTCTCTTTTTCACTAAAAACTTAAGTGGAACTTAAGTCAACGATGTGGTACACTTAATTTCAACTTAAGTTTCCATTGTAATATTTTAGCAAGGTGGCCTTAATATCACAACAATACAACAACAACAGGCAAAGCATTAACAGTCAGCTGTTTTTTCAGACCACCTTGTAAATAAATGCACTTGTTTATATTTTTTTTGTATTTAATATAGATTTAAATACAATCCTGAAAATTGGGCATTAGAATACACATTCGATCAATATGAAAATTTATGTTTTTTTTTTTTACTTTTCCGAACAAAAAACAAGTTTTTTTTTTATTTTTTTTCGAGCAAAAATAAAAGTGATTTTTAGTATCTTATTTTTTCGAGTAAAAATAGAAGTCTTCTTTGATTTTTATTGTTTCGAACAAAAAGTTGAAAGTGTCCAGAGTTTATAAAATGCTCTTTTGACGGGACTTTACTTAAATAAAATAACAAACTGGCTATCAAACGATGCGATAATAATTATTTTTTGCTATATTTTTCTAAATAATTTAAGTATTTTGTTTTTTACAAAAACGGTGTTTTCTTTGCATTTACATAAAATACTAGCGGGCCCGTTGCCTGCTTCGCACGGCAAAACAAAATAAGAAAAGAAACACACTTGTTTTTAATAAAGTTGGTTTTGTTCCCTATTATTCAACTTTTAATTCTAGTTTTTTACAATCTTAGACTATGTATCACTTAAACTATCTTAGAGCTCTTTCGTAGACAACATTTTTGGTTTTGCCATGAGTTGTTGTGTAGATAAAGAGAACTGAAGGCTTGCCAACACGTGAGCACGAAACATATAACTGGCCGTGTGAAAAGCAAGGATATTCTAAATCAATTCCACACAATTCCAACGATTGCCCTTGCGCTTTATATGCGTTATCGGATTTCAACCAAACTTCATATAAACCATATATGGGCCACTGCCTACGTAGTGTATAAGTTTGGTTAAAATCGCACGACGCGTTTATGATTAGTTCGGCGACGTACATATACGGACTTATTTTTATATCTATAGAAGATATGAATGCATTACTACTATATAACGCTAGAAACACAACGTGGACGAACGACGAATTATTCGCAACGAATATTTGTCGTCAGAAATAGAACACATTGGTGTGTATGTAAATGCACACAATCATTGCGTTGATCGAAATTTGTCGTGCGTAACGAACTCTGCGATAGTTTTTTCAATGTTTTGATAAAACTAGACAAAATGGTTAAACTCAACGAAAGAAAAACACACAACAATGTTTACATAAATTTGACGACAACTTTGTTAAATAAAAAAAAAAATACGCAAAAACTCAAGGTGATTTCAACCCAAAATCAAGGTGTGTTTCATTGTCTATAAAATTTAAGTATCCTTTGGAACTGGAAATATTGCAAAAAGGAAAAAAATAGTAGACAATGGAAACTGTTAATGACTTCATATTCGTGTTGAGCCAACATTTTGTTATGTGTAGAGAGGGGGAAAAAGCTATAAAACGTTTAAAATCGTCTGGATGTCGCCAAAGAGAAAAAAACATTATAAATAGTTGTAAAAAAATAAAAGTAAAAATTTAAATAAATATGAATAATTAATAAGAAATTTTGCCATTCCTTTAAAATACAAAAGAATTTATTGGTAATAATAAATTTACATATCTTAACCATCAAGACAATTAAAAAAAAAAATCGCTTCTATTGTTTACTTTAAATCAAACGTTTATTTGTGGTTAACGAAAATTTGTCTTTTAATTTGTTCAAATTAACCACATGTTTAAAATTTTCGTTAAAAATAGTTTTGTTGGAGCTGACCATTAGAACGACTCAAGTTGTATGGAAGCAAAATTCGTGCAACGTGTACCCCTCTCAAAATGAACCTTGGACTTTTTTAAGATGACATTTAAAATATTTCGGCTCCAACTTTGAACTCTCGTGAGCTGGACCAATTTTGAAAACATGCAAAAATATACCCTTTTTCAAAATGGTCCAGCTCACGAGGGGTCATAGCTGGAGCCGACATATTTTAATAACATCTTAAAAAAGTTCAAGGTTCATTTTTAGGAGTCGCTCTAGGGGCCATATTGAAAAAGGTCTATTTCCTCTGTGTCTCCTAAAGTGATTAAAAAAGAAAGTTTTTGACAAAAAATTTGAGCGTAGAATATCCAAAAAAAGAAGTCTTTAATCACATGAAATTTTCCATCCAAATGAGTTTTGAAAAAAAAACAGCAAATTTTTCTAAAAGTTCTTTAAAAAAGATTTTACGTCACATTAAAAATTATGAAGAATAATCGCTTCACACTGACTAACAGTGTGAATTTAATAAATACTACTTTTACAAATTAGTTAAGTTGCTTAAAAAATATATGAATATATACAAACATTATAGGATTAAGTCCTCTTTATTCACCATCTTCCAAATTAACAAGTAAATGTGTAAAATATAAGTTTCATTTGCTTAGTGCTTAGAAAAAATATTCACATTTGCTGTCATTATTTCAACATAAAATTACATTATAAACCAAATTCGCCGCATAGAAACACATTCAATTATAAAAGTTGAGCGCTGTTGCTTTTAATTTAATTTTAACACGATAATACGTTTAGTAAGAAAAATAAATGGAATGACATAAAATTAGCTTATGATTGTTCGTACTTTTTATATAAGAAAGGACATAAATATTTATATACATACAAACACATATAATTTTGAATAATACCAGTAGTTCTGAAAAGTGTAAAGTTGTTGCAAATGTTTGTTGTGTGCCACATTTTAGTTAACAAGAGATTTTTTTTAATTATATTTATATTAAATTAATATGTAAATATTATTTGGTTGTTAGTACATTTTCTTAAAAAAATTATTGTTTATTATCAAAACTTCTCACTAGAAAAACGCATTTAACATTTAAACCATACCTGTACCCCCTGACTACACGAGCAATAAGTTTGGTATTAATTGCCGTAACAACTGTCAAATTCTATTTGTAAGTCATCATCCAGACTTGCAGTATTTGTTGCAAATTTGATAACATCCGTTTGTAGTCTTAGAAAATATTCATAATAATATTTCCTAGATTTACAGGGCAAAAGGCATCCACTTTTAAAACAAATGAAACAAAATATGTTGTACATCTATGTAATACTAATAAGCAACAGTAGAGTATAAAACAGCAGAGAGATTAAAGACGGAAATTATACACTCATTGTGTCAAATACACATACACTTTATAAAAACAAAAATAAACACTATAAAATGCTAAAAACATCAACAAACAGGATGTACTTTATGCAAAAGTAAACAACAATAAACATTTAGTGCAAAATAATACAGAAAACAGTGATGAAGACAGTCATGCCTACGGCTTACACAGAGTCGGTCGACATGTCCTTCGTGCACATACACACTCCAATGCTTCACTCACACTTAAACAAAACGTACATTTATAACACCGGAAAACTGTTGTTATTTTATATGTAACGTTGAACTGTTTTCAAAATAGTTGGAAGTTGCACAGTTGGATAGAAATAAACATTTATTCAAGAAACAATTTTACAATGGGCAGTACATCTCTTGAAAAATTAGAGTGCTAAGCACGTTGAAGAGATTTGAATTAAGCTATGCAAAATTTTTGGACTTTACTAAAGTCGCAAAGAGACAAAATTCTTGATTGTTAAAACATTTGATTTAAAAAAAAAAAACGTCTCTAGAATTGTTAAATTAAAGGCCAGCTTTTGCCAAATTTCTTCAAGTCTAAAAACTTTTAAGCTCTTTAGGGATTAAAACTGCGATTTGACTAGTCAAGTCTTGAGCTTTTAGAAGAATGGAAAGGAGAATGCCATTTATTTTCCCCTCTGAACCAGCACTTACTCATTACATTGACAATCTGTTCCACTGTTCTCGCTAAATGCATAATCATTTTAATGTTATTGTTTGCATTTTGCTTTTAAAAATAACATTGAAAAAGTGGCAACTTCAATGTGTTCCTCCATTGTTATTTTTGCTCAACAACATATTTTATTGTTGTTATTGTGGTAATGACACATTAGGTTTGTCATTTAACATGATAAGAGGACTGCGACATTAAAAATTATATAAAATTTGTATTAATGATGTCTGTGGTATGTTAGAAACCAAATGAAAAGACTTATTAAGACAAATTAAGGATCCAATTGTGTAAAAAGCAACGCCAAAAATTACATTGAAAGCAAAAACCAAGGCAAAAATATTTTATAAATTTGTTGTTGCTCTCTACAGAAATTCATATGTTATAATGTACTGTCAATCTGCGCCATCTTTAATTTTTCTTGCAAGTGTTTCTTCGTTTTAAAAAAATAGTGAGAGTACCAAATTGGCTTCTTATTGCATTTAGCTTTCGTATCGAACTTACACTCGTATCGAAATAGAAAGTAGCCCTCCAGGTATACATACACCTGATTTGCACGGAAGGATGTAACACCAAAAGATGAGACATCATTTCGATGATCCCTAGACCTCCGGGGAATATAATTTGTTAGAAAATAAATTTTCTTGAATATCTGCTATTTAAATTTTTAGTCAGAAAGGAACTAACCAAAGAAGTTTTCAATTGCAAACATCTGTCTAAAACGTCTCTATTGTGTGAATATTTGTTTTTTATCTTCGTCGTAGTTTATTCGATTTTGTAAAACTGGGGACTAATTATGGCAGTCGTGATCGAATACTTTTCCAATTCGAAAGCAATTTTCTTTCTAATTCTTTTATTCGATACTGAACGAATCGAATTATTTTTTCAATGTTGTAAGGCATTTATTTAAGTTTTCACAACACTGTAAAATGTATTTCGATTCGTTTAGTACATAAAACATATTTTGTTGCTAACTATTGGGTAAGAGGAGAAGTAAAATCTTTATTTTTTCAGAATTTTGCAAAAAAACTTTTTTTTTTAAATTTTTTGCAAAAAGTTGATATGTTATATTTATTTCCACTCGATGTAAAAATATCGTGCTAGTTTGCCTTATTTTTTGATACGAAAGTAGTAGTGAGCTAGTCTATCAGCCCCGGGGTTGCGGGTTCGATTCCCGCCAGAGACTCTGGTTTCTTTCCTGCAGACAAGCGTACAGCTTCGCAGGGATTAGCTTAGGGAATTAAAAAAAAAAATTAAATTGAAAAGAGTTCTGCTTCTACTAAAAAACTGTTTAAATTTTGAGTTTATGATCAAGTGCGATATATAAACATCCCAGTAAAAAAAATTTGGGTTTTTTGAAGCAAGAGAAAAAGCGCATAATCAAGCGCTTCAATAAGAGCTCTTATACAGCAGTAAATGATAAAGAATAAAATATAAAAAAGCTGCTATTTTAGTGCTGACAACAAAGAAGTTTTAAAGCGCAAAAAATAAAAATATTTTATGGGTTACGAAAATGATTAAAAAAATGAATTATACAAGAAAAAGCTAAAAAATAAATGAATATGTTTATATAGTTAGTTTTTAAAAAAGCACTTTTTGAGTGCTGTTTGCATGTTAAAAAAAGCGCTTATTGTCAGCAGAAAATATCCCTCCAAACCGGGAACACTCCATACAAAAATCAGGCATCAAATCAGCAGGTTTGAAGCGATTTGAGGTATGAATTGATACATAAAACCTGCTCCTTTTGGAGCAAATTTTTTACTGGGATGTGTGTAAGTATATAAAACTAATGTGTGCCATATTTCATGACAAATTTGAGGGTATACTTCTTCTGGCATACATACACATGTATGTAGTAAACTGTCATGTCCAACATTTTTAACGATTTGTTAGAATAGAGCCAAAACCTACCATTATAAATGGAGTTAAAGGCTTAATATGTTCTACAAAAATATTTGCAGTAAAATTGTCTACAAAGTTGCTGAACATACCTTATACCTTAGATGCTGCACAAACAGTCTAAAAGGGGGAAACTTTAACGCCCTCCCCCTAAAATAAAAATCTGATGTGATCTTCCATTAAGACGTATATTTTTGTCTTCTCTACAAGAATCCATCGCAGACACCGTTATTTTTTTCTGTGTTATAAAGTGTTATAACAGTTTTAGACAGTTTTAGTTATAGGAGGGGAATTTTTTGATCTATGGTAAATTATGGACCAATCGTCACAAAATGTTATTCTGGACTGATTACCATGAACGTTGTTAAAATATTGTATACTCTTATAAAACGAATTTATGCTTTATTTCATTACAAATTTCATTTGGTAATTTGTCGCGTGAAATTGCCTTTAATTTTAAACATAAACGAAATATTTGGAACCTCCTTTTAGTTTGTACGACAGCAGCAAGAATGAATATACGGCCTTTTATCTGACAATAAGTTCTGTTATAAAGTGTATTTGTATCATTTTTTTTACAGGATATACAATATGCCTTTTCCGTTATACATATCTGTTTTTGCTGTTTTTAAGACATAAAAACACATGCAGATTCATTAAAGCTCATACATACAATAATAAATATGTATGTACATGTACACAAAATTCATTTATGTGCCTTTTTTTTGCTGGCTCTATAGCGAGCACATTCCAAAGACTGGAAACATGGGTATGTATGTGTTTCGTATCATGTATGTTTGCGTTTTCATATCACTGACATTTTGCGTAGAGAATTTTCATTAAATTTATTTTCTTCATCGCATTTGCACTTTAGTTTATAGTTATTAATTGCAGTGATTATTTTAATATACATATGTACATATACACAAATTGTATTGTATTGTTTGCCATGCAATTAATATTTAAATTTAACTCTTGATTTTAAAATTTGGCTGACAGTTGCATTTCTGTAAGGAGGAGGGGGTTTAAGGTCTACTGCTGATGCTCTTGTGCGTTGATGTTTATACTCTTTACCAAAGATTATATTTTAAACTGACAATTGGATTTTATGCCACAATAATTTTGTGATTGTTAATTTTCTCTTCATTCATGTGTAAATGATAAATTTTGTGTAAAGGATTTTGAAAACTATAATGTGCGTAAGAGTGCTTTTTACAGGATTTTGGTAAAAATTAAATTGTTTGAAAATAATTTTTTATTTAGAAAAATATTATTTAAATTTACATTTTAATATACAATAAACTAAACAAAATTTTAAAGTTTTTCTATGGTTTTATAGAAATACATTCTTCTTAAATTTTCTTACTTAAGATAATCTTAAGAAAACAACCGAAGTAATCAAGATTGTAATCATACAACACTAGCGGATACCCGGCGTGTGTAACTACGTTTCCCCCTTCTTGTACTCCCATTTTTGGAAACATTAATAGCTTTTGTGTCTATCAAAATAGAGATTTATTTAAGTTTTAAATTGCATTCGAATCTGTTAGATAGTTTTGGCGAGGCAGATATTCTCCTTATCTCCTCTCGTGATCCTATTTTGTAAAAATGTATAGCTAATGTGTACATATAAGTAGGAATCTATCTATCTTTAAAATTCATTAAATCTATATATATAAAATTGTAACGTTACTGACTGACTCACTGATTCATCATCGCACAGCCTAAACGCCTGAAGCTAATAACTTGAAATTTGGACCAGAGATTGGTCACTCTCCAAATCGATCCACTAAGACGGGATTTTTGGAAATTCAAATGTTTAGGGGGTAAAAAGGGTAAAAACGGGAAAATACGGTAACCTTATATCTCCAAAACTAAAAGAGATACAAAAAAATGTAAAACTTATCGTTGTTCTTTAGAAAAATAAGCGGACAGATGTCTGGTACTTTTTTGAAATTCGGCCCTCTTAGGGAGTAAACGGGTAAAACCTGAATTTTGGTACTTTTTTGACACCCCATCTTTCTTTTGAACCAATAAACATAGAACCAAAGTTTATACCACATTCGAAACTTAACAAAAAAATACAAATACGAGTTTGGTACTTTTTCGAAATTCGAACATTTAAGGGGTGAAAATCGTAACTATTTTTGGTACTTTTTTTACAAAACATTTTCCTCCATTCTTTGACATATTCGTACTAAATTATGGGCTCCCACTACAATACTGAAATTGTTGATACTTAAATGGGGGAAAAAATAGTACCAACACAGGAAATACGGGAAACAACTGGTATTTTTTTTTAATTATCGTTAATATTGGACCTAGAAACACAAAAGTCAACATGTAATGTCCTGAGTGGATAAGAATCTATGAGGGAACTTCTTGGTACTTTTTTGTTCTTTAACTGTTACTTTTTGAATTTCCGTTAGCATTGGACCAAGAAACATAAAATTCAAGATGCATTGTCCTGAGTGGATAAGAATCTAAAAGGGGAAGTTTTTGGTACTTTTTTGTTCATTAACTGGTACTTTTTGAATATCCGTTAGTATTAGACCTAGAAACATAAAATTCAAGATGCAAGGTCCTGAGTGAATGAGAAAATAAACTTTGGCATACAGATATCTCCACGAAGAAAAAGAAGACGCTAACGAAGTTGCGGGTTAAATGCTAGTAAATTTCATAAATGTTGGATAGTTTCGGAGAGTCAGAACTTGCTCCCTAATCGTTGTTCGATTAATCGAGGATTTTTTTCGCCATTATTTGATCGAACAATTTAAATGCCAATTTCGAATAACGAATAACTCGAACAATTTATGTCAATTAATCGATTAAAATTAATTTCTTAGAAAATTCTACTTTTTTTAATGTAAAACTATTTTGTTTAGATTTCTAACCTTAAAACTAATTAAATGTTGTTACCTTTGCATTTATTTTCATTACTCATACTTTTTTTAGATTTAAGATTTAACAGAGTTTAAAAAAATGCAGTCGAAACCAAAAATAGTCGAAAAAAAACCAAAATTTGTGTACAACTTTTCGCTTTTTAAGTTGGTTTGATAGCGACTGTTAACATTTAATGAATCAGAAGTAAAAGAAAATGTTTTTTTGGCCAATGACAAATGAAGAAGTGAAAGGAATACCAGGTTTTTTACTTTGACTGCAGTTATTAAATGCTGACTATAAACGTTAAATTCGTAAAAAAAACATCAGCAGTTATTAATGTGTACTGTCATATTATGGGTTACCTGTTATTACCCGAATGTATCTTCTAATCAGCTAGATGTTTACAATTAAGATATCATTAAATCCGTCTTAAAGCATCCGTACTATACATCATTGTTTGAAAACGAAGTGTTTTGTCGTGAAAAAGCAATACATTAAAAAAATTAACCAAACTAATAGAGAAGAGTTTTAAAATAAAGTGAATTACAAAAAATATATATAAGTTATCAGCCATGTACTGGAAACCGAATACATACGAGTGTAATTAAAATAAAAAGAATTTAAAAAAAGATTGTGTTTTATAAGTTTATAAAAAAAATGCTTTTATATAGTACACATTGAATTCTTATCTTCGCCAGAACTTCTCTTAAAATCAGGAAAAACAGCGATGATTTTAAAATAAAAATTGAACGGAGAATCTCTATCGATTTCAATTTCACTCGATTTTAAGAAAAATAATAAATTGGTTTGAAAGGGTTTTCATAACTGGCTGGCACCTCTCACCTCTCTTTTTCTGTTTATTAATAAAATAAAAGTATGAGTTCAAATTGTTTTCAATACACTTTGATTCTAATTTTTATAATTTTTTTTATAAAATTCTGTTTAATAGAGAAATATTTGTATAATATTGCCATAAAATTCTTTTATTACAGAAATCTTATTAAAAAACGAATTTTAAAATTCTTGCGTTTTACGTTTACGATATCAGCACACCCCTATTAATTTTATTTTATGTGCTCTTCGTAAATTTTCATGTGCATTTCAAAATTAAAAAAAAAAAAAAAAAAAAACATCACTTTTATTTATGTTTTGAGGAATGGGAAAATAAAGTGGGTGAATCTAAATACGACGAGTTATTAAAAACGTTTCACGTTTTTATTTAATTTTTTTTAAATTTTGACCGGTGTATCTGTAAATTGTGACCGAATCAAAGAAGATTATGGAACGGGAGGGGTTGTAAATTAGAGGTAATTAACTCTACTTTCGTAATCTTTAACCAAAATTTATGAAATATAAGTTTTTCTATTTTTAAAACTTTCTTTAAATTTCGGCGGGTGTATCTGGGAGGGATTTTTGTGAATTCTGACCGAACCAGAAGAGATTACGAAAGGGGATTAAAATTAGAGGTATTAAGCTCTACTTTCATAATCTCTCCCAGATACACCAGTCAAAATTAAAATAAAAATGAAAATAAATACGTAGCTGAAATACGCGTAGTTGATATACGTAACGTTTTACGTCATAAAACATATTTAACTCGTCTAATTTATCTTCACCCAGTTGGGCAAATATAGGGAAATATTAGCCGACTGCCTTTCTAAACGCATGTTGCTTTGCAGTGTGACAATGTCACGTCTTCACCATACGCAACCGAGCAAAGTCCTCGGTTTTGCAGCCGGTATGCAAACGAACTCAACCGGCGCATTATTTAAATTGACGATGCTTTTGCAAAGTCTAAAATGAGAATGCATTTGCTTTGCGGCGGTGTAGAGTTTAATTTCTTGATCTGAACATTTCGTCGACAATGCATAATACAGGCGTTTAGAAAGGCCTCCATATTTTTAAGATTTTTTATTTTTAATCTATATGATATATTTTACAAAAATAAAGTGCCTTAATGAAAAGATAAGGTGTTATATGAAAAATGTCCATTTGAATAAAAGTACTTACTTATAAATTTGACTTTCTTGGATAACCTGGGTTGTTTGGAACGTATTTTATTGGCTTTCTTAATTGGTGCCTGTCTCCTTGATACTTTATTTCCAATTAAATTTTATAAATATTTGCCACGAAAGCAATTTTGTTAAAGCAAAATAAGAAAAAATTATAACAATAATTGGAAAAGAAAGGAAGAAATTGCAAGAAGAGATAGAAAAAATTGGAGTTATTAACAATATCATTAAATACAAATTTTACAATTTTTTTTTTGTTTAAAACTATACAAAAATCTTTAAAAATATTTATATGCAATATTAAATACTAAAAGCAAAAACCATTATTTAATTTTTTTTTTTTTTTAATAAAAATTTAAGCACGCGTTATTTTTTTTTTATCTAAAAGTAGACTTTAGAAATTAGTTGTTGCAAGTTTTTTTTTTCTTAGAGTGAGTTCCTTTGTTCGTGCTTGATACAAGAGCCTAAAGATACGCTTGAGTTTACCTTGAATTTCCAACGAAACAAAAGAAATTCAAATGGGAAGGGAAAACCATAAAAAATTTTACTTTTTACAAGAGCTTTTCATTTTTATTTAAATTAATACGTTTTCTAGTTGTTTTTTTTGCTTTTAAAACAGAGAAAAGCCCTTGAATATTTGTTTACCTTCTGCAACATACGGCAAGACAGAGCAGACCACAGCTGTTGGCAAAACCAAATTGGTTAACTTGGTTGTTTGTTAAGTTACCAAAATAAAAATTTGCATATTTACATTAGAATTTAAAAAAAAAAATTACCATTTACATATATTATACAGTAGAGTCCTGATAATTCGTAAACAGTTCAATGGAGAATCTCAATAATTCGTAACGAACTGTTGATTAGTAAAAAAAATCGCGTCAAATGCATTTCAGCCCCTAAGTTCGCGCTCCGTCAACTTTTACTTCATTTTTACAAAACAAAGAATCTCTCTAGTTTTGTTGACAGCAGAATATATCAGTTGATGGCCCATTATTAATAGAAAAAGCAAACCAGCTTTATATGCATGTGAACACCATTGTTTTAAAGCATACTTTAGAAAAATTCGACTTCATTTTTGACTATGATTATGGGTCAATATCTTTTGCCAATAATTCGATTGTTTTAAAAAAAGAAACAACATAACCTTTAAAAAATATGTGGTAAGTGGTTGAAGAAGCTACGCAAAAAGCATATTTTGACATTTTTAAAAACTTGTTTTAAAAAGTATGTGAATTTGTTCATAATCCCAACAAAACACGGAGGTTTGATTTCAAATTGAAAATGATTTGAAATCAACGCTTTTCTTAAGCGACAAGCGTTTAATAGTGATTTGAAAATATGTAGTTTGAAATTCATAGCATTCTCTACCAAATTCTCAAATGTTTTTCAAAGGTAGATTTAAACAGGGTTTAAAAAACTGCAGTCAAAACCAAAAACTATCGCACAAAAAACGAAAATTTGTGTTCAACTTTCAGCTTTTTTGTTTTGTTTTGACAGCGACGGTTTACATTTAATGAATTGGAAGTTAAAACAACAGTTTTTTTTTTGGCCAATGACAAAAAAAGAATGGGGCAGTTTTTCTACTTTGACTCCAGTTTTTTAAACGCTGGATTTAAAAACAATGTGGAACGTAAATGAATAATATTTTTTTTTTTAATTTTAATTCATTATTTAATAAACATTCGGGACCATAGCTAAAAGATGAAATAGTGTTCATTCCGTCCTCAAATTTTTGAAAAGACGTAGCACTGCGATCGTACAACAAATTTATGTTTTCTTCACTTTCCCGATTCTTGCTCTTTCCAATTAATTTTTTACTTACAAATAATTTTTATTTTTTTCACAAAAAAACTAAGGCGATTTCACTTAATTTTTCTGAAATTTTTCTTTATTTGTAAAACACATTTAAATTTAATTGCAATTTTTTTATTTTTCATTTCAATGTTGGCAAGTTTATTTTTGATTTGAGAATAACATTTGCTAACAATTTTATATCAAACTGATAAAACATTGTATGTCAAATGATTCTATTCAAATCATTATCAATTTAAATTCAAATGTTAAAATCAAACAATTGAAAAAGGTTTGAGAATTGTGTTTGACGTCAAAAATAAAATCATTTCATATCAAAGGTTTGACATTGTGTTTGTTATACATACAGGATGGCACATAAAGAACGTTATGATTTAATAAGTGAATACTTTTTTTTTTTGCAGAACTAACATTGAAAAACTTGGGAAATTTTGATGTAAAGACTTAGCACAAGACAAAGAACCATATTCGTTCAATTTTATTTTGAAAGTAAGCATTAATATCAATTATTCCGAGAATTAGATCATATCGAATAATGGTCACCTTATTAAAAATATGGGGCACCCAAAATCCGAGAATAATTGTTGAAAATCAAATGCACTCACTTAGTTGCACATTATGGTGTGGAATAACTTCAGAAAATATTATTGGACCACATGTAATCGAAAACGACGAAAAAATTGCGGCTAATGTGAACGACATTAAATGCCGAGCAATGATTGAACAATTTTTAAGGCCCGAGGTAGAGAAGATATGGAATATTGGTAACAACAAGATAGAGCCACAGCTAGTCCAATTCTTTTTCTGGTGATAATAGCGTTACTTACATACCCCATGTATGTTTTTGTTTTATTTTAATTTTTTCGTTTTTATGAATTTTTTATTTTTTTGTATTTCTTTGTTTGTTCTAATAAATAATTAAATCGTATTTTTCTTCTTTTTACTTCGTTTAACCAAAATCCAAAAAAATGGCTTGTCCCTTGCAGTTACCAATTACCGAGATTTTACTGTACAACATAAAGTTTCCTGCACATCCCTGATTAAAGAAAAGTAAAAAAAAAACACGTTTCGCAGTGGTAATAACAGTTACCACAACATCATCTTTAGACAATGTACTTTTAGCAATTTAACAAATACTATTATATTGTTTTTTTTTGGTTGCTTAAAATTGTGTAATTTGTTTCTGCACAGAAGAAATCTTGTTCATTTAATTCTGTTTAAGTTAAAAAAATTTTCATAAATTGTATGCGTAATGAGTGACTATTGTGTGAAAGATTTTTGTACAATACTATGGTGAAATGTAATAAAAAAATAACAGTTTTAATTTATTTAAGTATAAAATTGAGTTTTAACTAATGAGCAGTTTGTTTTGGCAAATACAAATGTTTGTAGTTAATCTCAAGAACAAAGAGAAGAACTTTTAGTAATTTGTAGGAATTTTTTAAGACATAAAATTTTATTCAACATTATTTATTATTTCGAATTTATAATATACATAACTGAAATTTAGCTCATAGAATAAATTCGAACAAATAAAAATGTTGAATATAATAAAGTAACCTATGAAAGGAAATAATTCCCAGTTTCTATTTACATAAAATTTTATTTAATTTTATTATGTTGGGAATTAGGGATTAACAACATAAGGCATACTTGTATACCCTTCACGACAGGTGGAAAAAGGGTATATACACAAGTATAATTGATTATTTTTAAGATATGTTTTAATTTATAGAATATTGATTTTGTACCTTAAAATGTATTTGTTCTTGATCCTTGTGGGCAAATAAGTTGCTTTAACGATTTTCATATGTCCGTCCGTCGGCTTGTCTGTTCGTGTGTTGGTTGCAAAGGGTTTGCCGAAGATCCAATATATGATGCGGACTTGATTCTTATGTATTTATTTATATCATACATATCCCTGGAAAGTTTGCTATTGAAATTCAGCTAGGTCGGTCCACAAACCGCCGAAATATGAGCAAAAAACGACGACTGCACCTAATTATTACCCATTAAACTTAAATTATCCAAAAACCCTTGCCTACTTTTAGGTATTTTAAGTCCTTAATTATATAACCTTTTTAATTATAACCTGTTTTAAAATAACCAAAACCTTTGTTTACGTTTAGAAGTCACTAAATGACATTTTCTTTTAAAAACCTCTAAAAAGTTTTAAATAAACTACTACTTTACCTTAAATCTAAATAAGAAAACCAATTGAAAACGTATACAAACAGTAATTCCTACAAAAACATTTAACCATTTTGCAAAATAAAAAAAATTTAATTTTTACAAATATTTATCTAGATGATAGCAGCTGCCAAAATTGTCTATGTTTACAGAGGGTGGTTGGTTATAAAAAAAAAACTAATTCGACTATACAAAAACCTCAAAAACCAATTTGATATTCAAGTGTTAAATAGAAAATTTGTCATTTTTCCAATAAAAATTGAGCAGAGAGAAAAAAAGAAAACACCAGCAGCTACAGCAAGACAAGACCAAAATAATAAAGTCATTGTAAAACCGAGGAAGAGGAGAAGAGAAACATGTTTAAAGCCACCATCATTTATGTATGAATGTATGTTTAAAAATATGATTGCAGCTTTAGACAAGATAATTTATGGTTTTGACAGTTACTGAAGCATAAAAACGGTTTAAATGATGATGAGTATGAAAGCAAAAGAAGGGGGAAGAGTATAAAAAAAGTTGAATCTAGAAAATGTTTTAAACACCATTAAAAGATTTAGAAAAAAACACAATATTCTTCACAAAATTAATAGTTTATTTTTTAAAGCATACAACTAGGATGATAATTTTGTTCATTATGACTAGATTTTTTATAAAGGAGTACCAAGAAGGTTGACATGACTGTTTAAAAATCAACAGTTTAGTTTTGATTTAATTACGCAATTTATGTTTAAATAAACAACGAAAATCCAGTTTAATAAATGGTCTTGTTTTTTATCACTCATTTTACTCAATGATGTTACAGTTATTTTGTTCAGTTCAGGATGAAATTATAAATCAGGCAACAATTAGCATACATTTAGGGACATAATTAGATAAAATTTATTACTGTTAAGATTTTCAGGGGGTTTTTTTGGAAAATTAATGATTAAAATGCATTTTTATATTGTTTTCTTTTAAGACTTAATTTTTGTCTTGTTGAAAATTGCGAGAATCGATCCATAATTTTACGAAGCCTCCATACAAACTTCTTTCCGGAATAGAGTCTTTGTGCCCATAAACCATCTTATTTATGATGTTGGTATTTTTTTTTTATAAAATTTTGTCCAAGCTTATATAATTACAATATAAATCACCTTACCAGAGCTTCCATAGAAATACTACTTTAGCTATTTGAACTACACCAATACCCCTGGTTTGCGTCGCTAATTGGGACCGAAAAAACTTGACGCAAACAGAAGCACGATTTTTCATATATTTGTATTGAATTTTAACTGAAAAAATAAATTTTGATTTGATAGACTTTATAAAGGATAATTTTATTTTAGATCCTCAAATAAAGTTAAAGCTTTCTTTTTTATAACTATTTGTTGTAAGGGCATTCATTCATCTCTGATTTTGATCTTCAGTCCAAATATTAAGAAGTGGCTCCATTTTTTTTCATTAAGAGACTTCTCATTTTTGTAACCTGTTTATGTTCTTGTTTCAAAAAATTTATTCATTTTATCAGCGTTACTGGAACACCAAATTGATTTTATTGTAGAAGGGGCTAGTTCAATATCAACAGCCCTTTCCCCTGATTTAGAATTCGACAAAACGCTTTTTTGCTTCGTTTTGACTCGTTGCTGCAAAATATTTAAATTTAACTTTACTTAACCCATTTAAGCCCAAACAAAAACTACCGGACAAAAACTAAAATATTTTTTATTTTATTATTAAATTCATTACATATAACCAAAAAAAACCAAAAAAAAATTTTTTTTTTTGGAAATTAAAGAGGTGTTCCCACAGTCACTTAAAAAAAAAAAAAAAAAAAAAAAATAATAATTTTTGATGTTATAGAAATGTCTGAACTTTTACTTTATCGATTATGCAAACATATATTGAACAATGTCAAAAACCAAATTGGCACAGCGGACGTAAATGGGTTAAACAAATGTAATTTGAATCCAGTTGCAATCAGCAGACATCCTTCACAAACATATTTTCATTTGACATAAACGGGAAATTTCCTTTTTCTTTTGCTTTGTACAAACATGTTTATATTTATTAACGAAGCAAATCGAATCACAAGCGACGCAACTTCGAACCCATGCGACGCAAAGTGAAACAAAACTACGCAACTTCGAAATCACAGACATTTTCAAAAGACGCAACTTCGAAAACGACGCAAACCGGGGTATTCGTGTACAGTCAAACATCGAATTAAGTTCATAATAGCCACCGTCGTAGTTTAATTATCTAATATGTCAAAAACATGCGTGTAAACATATGTTCATATTTTTTTAATTTCCTAGAAATATTGAGGATAGAAAAAGCAATAAATTTATAATACTTATTTAACATTTTAAAGCTTATACAATCACCTCAAACTTAAGGTCTTTATGGTTAAAACATTCATAGAAGATTTACGTCATTGTAAAGAAAAAAAATATATATATAAGACATTTTTTCTCTTACCCCTTTTTAAACCATCTAAATGCACACACCACAATTTTTTTAAAAATGACAATTTATACCTTCTGTACAAGTACGTACTTGTTTTGTATCATTTAATATACCAACAACAAGAAAACAAAAACAATGGCTGTTATTTATTTTTAATTTTTTTCTCTTTTCTAAAGCATACATTTAGGTGTGGCCTTAGTGAAGATTGTATTAAAAAAGATATTGTGTAGAAATTGTATATGGAAATGACCGTACGACAGACAGAGCTATTGAAATTTTATTAGCCAATGTTGTGGTCAATATTTTAGCAAATATATAGAAGGAAAAAACAAAGAAAATATAATATCAACAATGGGTTTAAGGGTTGTTGCCATTATTCACTGGTCAGTGTTTTATGGAGTGGAGTTTTAGGAGTATGAAGTTTAAAAATATATTGTTTAGACATACTACTGTATTAAAAAAAATTGTTAAAAGTTGAGTTACAAATTGCTATTGTTGTTTATTATAGGTTTGTTGGATTTATTATTTATAGAATAAAAAAAACAAAAGGTTGGATTTTAAATGATTAAAAAAAGAAATATTAAACTTGGGTTACAAATTTATTGAAAAAAAAGAAAAGAATTTTTTTTTATACTTATAATTAAATATTATAAGTATCTAGTGGTATTAGTAATTTGAACTAACATTTTCCAAATTTTTTAAGGAAACAATTTAAAGTGAAACTAAACTATTGCATACTTAATGGTGTTTTTTTCAAAGTTCACAATTTTAAATGACTGAGTAGTAACTCTCGTATTCATAAAAACTTAATAGGATTAGAAAACTGTTTTAGGGAAAATTTCTATGGAAATTTAAACGTTTGAATTTGAAATTATTTTTTATAAATACGGCAGCTAAAGTAGTGTTTTTAAATAAAATGTTTGCTTATGTAACAAATTTGAAAAATTTATTGCATACATTAAGGAACGTTTTCACAACTTATCGATTGCTTAAGGTAGGATTTTATCGGCCGTATAAAGTGTTCCATTATTTCAACATTACTTTAACCTACGAGGTGGAATAAACCTTAATTTACTTTATCGCTCGCTTTAGGTTAAAGTAAAGTTTTAATAATGGAACACTTTATAAAAGGCCAGCTAAAGTCTACATTTAGCATTCTGTTACATTTTAAATGAGAATTAAAATCATTGCATATTTAAGGGCAAACAGTTAATTAAAAGTTTAAATTTTAAGGTATCTGTACACGGTTAAAATGCTTGTCATGCAGGCGAATTCAGTCGTGTATTTATGCTGGAATTAATATTCGCCGCCATATCACACATTTTCACTAATTCTACCATAGCACTTGATGAGAAATGCTTGACCTTGTACCCCTTAAAACCCATATAAACTTATCAAGCATTGTGGTAGTATTAGTGAAAATATGTTTGTATTTGTGGCACCGACGATGCTCGAGTGAAAATCCAAAAAATTTGATATGACGGCGAATATTACGTCCAGCACACGTACACGAGTGAAATCGCCGGCATGACAAGTGCAGTTGACCCTTTAAGTTGGTTAAACATAGATTTGGTTTCGAAATATTCATTCAATCCTTTAAAAAGCTTCCAATGAAAACCCCCTTTTCCCTTAAGAATGTAAAATCATTGCACACTTATAGAATCCAGTTTGAAATAACAAATTTTTCACTTTTTTGTTCTCGACTAACTTATGCATATGCATAAAATACAAATAAATTGAACGGCGATTTCACAGCTTGGCTTAAAAACAGATTTTTTTAATCCTCCAGATTTAGTTGCCATTTTTCAATACCATTTGCGTACTACTTCAGCTATTAATATTAAGTTTAAATTTCTCTTCTAAAAAGATTTCTACAGACCTTTTTGCCCCTAAAGTTCAGTATCCAATATAATCATTCTTCCTTTTGGTACAAGCACGTTTTTCCAACCATATAAATTAGATTTTCTGCTTTGTGTAGTCTATTTATTATGAGAGTTTTTCCCTCTTTCTTTTTTGTCATCTGCAGCATTTATTGTCTTTGTGACAATATTGGAGTTGATTTTTTCAGTTGTTCTCCATTAAAAATATACTTTTTTTCATAGTTTTTTTTCGCAAATAAATCTCATCACACTTTTGTTGAAATTCTTATGTTTGGTTGGTTAAACGTCACACAATGGAAGCAACCACGATGAATGCCAGTCAGTGACCCAGAGGGTCAGAAGTGGCCAAACTTTTTAATGTGTCGTGAAGATTAACAAGTAAATGATTTTAGTTTTACTTAATGGTGTTACATAGTGCTAAGAGATTAAAATATAAAAAGTTTTTAAAGTGTAATAACTTTTAATCTGTAACAACTTTCCAGCTTAAAAAGTTTCAAAAACTGCTAAGAGACACAAACTTAAACAGTTTCAAGAACTTTTGAGAAACCTTAATAAAAATGGTTCAAAAAAAAACTACAAAGAGAACCAATTCTAAAAAAAAGTTCTGCACTGACCAAAACCCTTTTCTAGGTATTTAAGATATCCACGATTAAGAAGATTTTTAGTCTTCAAAACAGAGATCGGCTAACACATACATTAAATTATATTAGCAGTATAAGTGAGAATACAGATCATTGAAGACACAGTAGCCAGAAGACTTCTATTGTAACACAAAAATAGTAGAAAATTTTTAAAAACCTGCTAAAAAATAAAATCGTTGAAATTAACGGGTCTCAAATGTTGGTCCGTAGAATTCTTAAGGTTTGTGACAAACTATTATGTATTTTGTCATTTTATAAACTAATAAAAAAAACTTAAAAATGGCAACATTGAGTGCAAGCAACAAGCGATAACAAAACCATCCTGTATGAAAGCTCAAGCGAGACTAACTAGTTTTACTAAATGTTTGGCAGGACGGGGGTGTGAGTTCAGAAGTTTCCTAGGCTTCCAAGAGACCTTCGGTTAGGTAATTTCCAAGAATTTTAAAACACCCACGATTAAAATTTTTTTGGGGACATTTAAGAGACCGAGATTTAAAAAGTTCCAAAGCTGCACTGAAAAGAAAAATCAATCCATCGCTATTTATATCAAGCGGAAGCGGTGCCAAAAGTAATGTAAGTACGGATTTCTTTAAATCAAGTAAAGAATGCTTTACTTAAAAACGGATTGACTTTAGTAAGAGAAAAATTAGTCTCAACTGCGTTTGATTTAGGAATTTATTTCCAAAAGTGAGATCTCGATTCTAACCTAATCACTTAAACCCAGATAACCAGAGAGAGAGAGAGAGAGTGCGAGAGACAGTGAGAGAAAATATTGTTTATTTATTTACCCGTTTACACACATCTATGCTTCACATTTGTTGTTTTCCCCCCCTTGGTTTACAAAATAACTCAAAATTATAAGCCTTTCTACTTTAAAAATTTGATGTATTTTTCTAAATAATTTTAACAAATATAATTCGGGAATTTTTGTTTCTTATTTTAATTTTTAAACATGATAATAACTTATGTTTTTCTTCTTGTAGTGTTTCTACAACAAACTTTTACAAACTCACGTTACACAGTGTGCACGCATATAAAATGCAATGACTTTCGAAAGTTATCGCATTTTGGATTGTTTTAAGTACTTTTTTGGTGTTATTCGTACTTAAATGTTTAAGTACGGCTAGTACTAAAAGTAAGTGGAAAAATAAGCTTAAGACCCACAACTAAAGAGTTTTTCAGAGTATATACAGGGGTGTTCAGGAAATCGAAAACGCAAAACCCAAGAATTACGAAGTTGTTTTTAATACTCTTTAAATCGAATTTTTATTTTTTTTTTATAAAATTCTGTTTAATAGAAACATATTTGTATAATATTTGTCATAAAATTCTTTTTTTTTCAGAAATCTTATTAAAAAACTACGTTTAAAATTCTTGCGTTTTACGTTTTCGATTTCCAGAACACCCCTGATAGTTTTCTTGGATACTAAAATGTCGATGTTTCAGAAGTTTTCAAAATTGTTAAGGGACTTAAATTTCACAGATTTTCTAGAATCTTAGGCCACATATTTGAAGAGATTTAACTAAGAGACCTTGATTTATAAGAGAAATACGGTTGCAGAGTTTGCTAAACTACATTGAAAAGAGTTGCCGAGAGATTTTACGGATCCAAGATAACAGGTTTATTAATAACTACTATTAAAGAAATCTGCGTTAAAAGTTTTTTGACCTCTTAGGAACATAAGTATATCTCTAAAGATTCCAAGACCTTTAAAAGTCTATTGATTAGGCAGTGTTGGATTATTTAAAGACCCACGATCTAAATTTGTTTAATTCCTCTTACAGGCAGGCCTACCCAGATTTTTGCAGTAACAAAATATTTAATTTAATAAAATGACAAAAAAAGGGGCAAAAATATCCAAACACATATAAAAATGTATGCTGTATACAAATGGACGACAAATGTTCGCTACAAGTTGTTGTAGGAAATAATAATGACGAAGAAGATGATGAATAACATGACTTTGTCAAATCGTTGTGGATGTTGTTTTTTCCTGCTCTAGATGAATGTAATGGATGGCTGAGCTAGTTGAATGTACATGAAGTTGGGTTTGGTTAGTCAGATTCTAGCAACAGCACAATGAACAAGATTTAAAAAAAAAAAAAATTATTAAAAAAAGCATACATAAATTATTTACAGCCAAACATAAAAGAAACATACATATGCACATTCCTGAACAGAACTCATATGGCTACAAATATTGTAAAAATAAAGTGTACCATCACCATCATCTATCTTGTCGTCATAAAACATTGAAAATAAACTAAAAACTGCATCCATCCCCAATCATCTCTTTTACTCATGACAGAATGATGCTGACATAGACACTGACATTTGCTGCAATATTTTTCCGTTTTATTTTGGATCGTTGTTTTTATTCGATTTTGCCGTACGAATTTAAATTTTGCAAAAACATGATGACATTCAACCCAAAAGGGAATTGTTTTGAATTTAAATTGCGACAACAATTCGAAGTGTTCGGGCGAAAAAAAACACAATTGTTTAAGTCTAGAGGAGTTAAACATTTTTTTTATACCGTTTTTAACTAAGTGAATGATTTTTTAAGGCTTCTTAAAAACAGTCTTCCGCTGAGAAAAAAATTTTTCTGTACCAAAAAAATAAATAAAACATTTGAACCTCCTGTTCATCTACTACCGAACAAAGACTTCGCTCGCTTAAGTTACATGTAAAACCAAAATAATATTTTATGATGTGTTTTTGTTTTATTTATTTTTTTGGTACGAACAATTTTTTTTCTTTTAATTTTTACTTAAAAATAAAGCATCAGCATTATGAAAAAAAACTTCATATTAATCATGTCACGTATCCGAACAATTTTTTATTCATAATATTTGTGGTGAGCTTTTCTTCCATTATTGTAAATACTAGAACAACATGTTGGCATTCTGAAAACAAACCTCTTCCACTGCCAAAAATGCCTTTTTTGTAATAAATTAGAGAGAGAAAAAACCCAGACTTAAAAGACAAAACAAAAACAAAAATCTAAATACAGCTTGTTTTTGAGGAAAGTACCCAACATTTGAAGATTGATAGCTTTTAATATTACGGTGTTTCCTTAAAAAATTTTTTAATATTCATAATTTTGATCACGTAAATGTTTGCTATAATTTGTTTTATTTCTTACAAGTATTTTAGCAAATTTATTCTTTTTTGGCAGGGAATGTCATTTAAAATGGGATAAATTAAATTTTTCCAAATTCAGAAGGAAACCATTTTAAATAAAATAGTCACTTATTTATTAATGGCACATTTCAAGGGCTAATTACAATGTGCTCGAATTTGACACTTTTTTCTGTCAAGCGCGGCACCCGGTTAACCTAATTAAAGTACACTGAATCCAGTGGTGCTAACAGTGTTTTTTAGGTTAGCTGTTGTTTTCAAGATATACCGTTATTTAAAAAATGGAGGAGGTTGCACAACATAAAAAGTCCGAAATTCTGCAATCAAATTACCTTTAATTAGAAATACAGGGTGGCCCAAAATAACCGAAGGGGTTTGAATTGCTTATTACTTTTTTATTATAATTTATTATAAAGAAGACTTGGGGAATTTAAGATGTAAGTTAAACGAACGATTTTTGTGCTCGTTTTCCAAAAACTGGGGCCTGATTCTGGCAGTCGTGATCGAGTAATTTCTCGGTTCGTCAGCAATTTATTATCTAATTATTACAGTCAATACTGAACGAATCGGAATTAATTTTTCAGTGTGATTAAGCATTAATTTGAGTTTCACAATACTGAAAAAATAATATCGATTTGTTAAGTATCTACTGCAATAAAATTGCTTTCTAATCGAGAAAGTACTTCATCACGACTGCCAGAATTAGGCCCCAGGTATGAGTATGATATCGACGTTGGATTTATAATTAATTGAACATAATCTACGTTGTTGGGAGTATTAGTACATCAACGAAGTTAAATTTTAATGCTGTCTACTCATTCCTTCTTCGAATTTCATTAGTGACTAAGGTTAGCGAAATAACAATTTATTACAGATCTCTAAAAGAATCACACAATCGAAGATTTCTTTGTGTACTATAGTCTAAAATATTCTAGTTAACATTTTTTTTTTTTTTCATCAGTATCTGAAATTTGCTTATTTCAGCATAAAGAAAAAAAACCTTCATCAATTTTTTCCACAAATTACAAAATGCTCATAGGAATAGCTGATCCCATCAACAATAAATTTCAGTTTATCAATAGTATGAAATGGGAATTTAGCACATTTAAACGAAACCTTGATAATTAATTTTTTGAATCCCAAGAAAAACTTTGATGACAATTTGTATTTTTTTTTATTTAATTATTATAATTATTTTTTATCATTTCAAACCCCAGCTAAAAAAAAAGTATCAAGTTAATAACCTTTGTCATTAACTTTATAAATATTATACAGAAGTCAGTCAAGAGAAAATCCATAATGACTGTTAATTTAAGTCAAGCTAAAAGCGACAGCACAAGAATTAAAATTTATAATTTAACAAAGAAAAAAAAAGGAAAGAAAGATAAAAAATTATGAGAAAAGAAATACAAAATTTCAAACAGAATTTATGAATATTTGGAAAAAGGACACATAAAACTTCTTGTATGTTTGTTTAAGGGCTTTAACATTTGGGGTATTCACATGGCATTGTATCAAGTTATATTGTCATAATATTTTACAATAGTTCAAAAAAAATTGTTGTGTTTCAAACAAAGAAGTCCTTAAATATTTATGTTTCTTTTTTTTGCTTGTTTTTGCTAATTTGCCATAAAATATTTAGATTGGTTTTTTTTTATCAGCTGACTCAAATCTGAAAGAGCACACTCAATTATGAGGGAGAGGTTGCTTTTTTTGGGGATCATATGGCTTCTACGAAGCATCATAATCTTACACGATTTGTTGCAATTGTTTTCGCGTCTTCCCATGTAAGATTTCGCTTTTTACTTGGAGTATCGATCCATTCAGTATTGTTATTTTAACTTTTATCAGTTTCGTTAGTCGGTTGTTGTTCCAACTAAGTAGATGATTGGTCTGTTGAAGCAGGTCCTAGGTTAATGAGGCTGTCATCTGTCGTGCTGAAAACGCCCTCCGACTATTTTGGTGTTGTGGTGGGGAAAATCTTGCTAGTTTTTTGATTCCTACCTTTTCCCCCCAGGGGGTGACGGATGCATGACTTTTGCCATAATGGTATTCTCTTTTCCAGGGGAAAGGGAGGTCAGGAGTTTATTGGATGGATTGTTTGGAGGGGGGTTAAAGCAACTGAATTTCTAAAACTCGAAAACCGTGATGATAATGGTTCGTCCTCTATCAAGACCAAACCGGGGGTTCTTGGTTTTGTAAGCAAGCACTTTAACCACTACCCCACGGCGCTACCTAACCTGAGGGGTTGTGTATAGCAGTCATATTTTTGGTGTTAAACTTTTTAAGACATATGACTTTTTAACTACTTTGTAGACGCCCCCATTGGCCTTTTATGCTAAATTTACATTGGTTAAAGCTTTTAATAGTAACGAATTTTCCAAAAACATTTCCTTTCAAGCCAGAGAAAAAAAACTGTAAGAAAACAAATTTTTCTAATGGTCACTAATATCAAACGAAAAACTTTGTTATCGTTAATAGCCCTTGTCTTAATTTTTTAACGAGGCTAAAGTTTGACACCACAGGGTTGGTGTTGACTGTCATAAATATAAACTTTATTTGTTGTACATAACTTTATTTTTCTTTTACGAAATGAAAACAAGTTTAGGTTTAAGTTGTTATAATTTTTTGTGGTCAGACACTAGGTAACAAAAACGTTATTTAAATTTGTTATTGTTGTCTATATTTAACACCATTTTATGATTCTAAGGACACTCTTCGTTACCACAAAACAATCAAAAATTTTGCTTCAAAATATGAAACATGTTGAGCGAAAGTTTGTGCAAATATTACCGTATTTAAAAACTTTATTCAAAACTGTCATTAAATAAAAAAACTTTTGTTTCTGCTTATACAGACTCCCCTCCAATAACATTTATTTGTTTCTACTTCCCCCCACTTTTAAACTTAACTTTATGGTTATTGTTTGGAGCCATGTGCTATGGCCGTTAAAGAGAGCGGAAACAGATTAGGAAACATTATGCATTAGACTCGTTTGTACGATTGTTTTGCGTTCTAAGCAAAAGCCATCATTACGTGCAACACGCAAACACGCAAGTTTTATGTAAGTGTATTTGGATTATTGCCGTCTTCTAATTGTGGAGAAATGATTAAACAGTTTGCATCTTTGAGGCTCAAATGTTAAATTAATAATTATATAACACAAAAAAAAACCAATACATAGTTGGGGAAGTTGATAACAAGGATCTTTTAATATTTCTGGAGGAATATAAGACCTCAAGTCTTTTTAAGATAGCGCTAAGACCGCTCTAAGTACACTATTTAGTCATAGTGTGCTTTGTAGTCAGGGCAGAACATCAAAATTTTGGCTTCTGCAGTCTGGTAAGCAAACCAAACGCATACTCCTTTGTAGTCAAGAACGCACAATAATCATATAACGTTTGTTGTTTTAGAAGTCATATCAACCGTAATTATTTCAATCGTCAAGGAACTACACTGAACAAAAAAATCAATTTAGCCGTGCTTAAATCAAGCCAAAGCGGTGTTAATAGTACGGTAAGTATTGATTTCCTTAAATCAAGTTAAGAATGCTTGACTCAAGTACGGATTATTTTAAGAACTTAAATAATCCGTTAACAGTTTTGACTTTAGTAAAAGTGAGATAAAAAATAAATCTCAAATTGTGCTTGATGCAAGATTTTCTAAGTTTGTTTGATATAAAATTCGTACTTGAAATAATTCGAAAGAAAGATTGATTTTGATTCTAACCTAAACACTTACCTCAGAGAACGAAGCAGAATATTAATATTTACTTATCCGTTACACATGTAATGCCCGTAATTTCAACAAACAGATATCTGGTCGTGTTCGTACCTAACAGTTATCTTTACCTATCCGGTAAAAATAGTTTGGAAATTTCAACGTTAATTTTGCCTTCGTGTTTTTTCCTTTATGTTTTCTTTTAAAATATGGCAACATTTGTATTGTTATTAATATTTTTAATTAACTGTCAAAAAGCGATGGTGTAAAATACACTACAGTACAACCAGAAGGTAAAATGATCAAAAATTCTTTACACCATAGATAACTATACACAGCTAGATATCTGTTTGTAGAAATTACGGGCATAAGTGTCACTTTTGTGTATACTCCTCCCCCCCTAAGGCACATTTAAAAAGGTAGAATCTTAAGGGACAGCAACAATATCAAATTTTCAAACTTCGTTTGTATGAGCCAAGATATGTGCATGTGTGCGTTTAATTGGGTTTTTTATATAGAGGCAATTACGACAACTCGGGGTTTTTTGGAATGTTCTCCGAAATGAGTCTACCTTGTTTTTTGAAATCGCAAAACGCCAGATTAATTATATGGTGTTCTTAAACTCGTGCGTTTAGCTTGCGATCTGACATAGTTTTTTTTTACAAATTTTCTACTTGTCTTTTGCAATTTTAACTCGCCAAACTTCTTGCTATTGTGATTTACAAAACACCTTATTTGCAATTTTAAGTCAGAATCGCCAATGTTAAGCGTTTTGCGATTGTCAAAACATGCCCGGTAATATTTCATATTTGCTTGTTTTTTATTTTATTTGATTTTACTAATTTGTGGCGAGTTAATTTATTAAAAGAAAATTAATAATTTTTTTCCTATTGATTACTTGAGTACCCAAATACGTTTCAACTTTTCTTTTATTTAACATTTTTTCACAATTTGTATGCTTTTTGCTTGTTTACTTTTTTTTACTGCAAACATTTCTGTAGTAAAAATTTGTAAGTACTCAGTCAAGAACTGTCACTTTACGCTCTTAATTTGTGTTCTCATTTACTGTATTTTGTGAACGCGAACGCAATTTAGTAAAATGCAGTAAAGTTAAGTAAAAAATAGTAAAAACTTTTGAGTTTTCGAACGCAGCTAATGTGGACTCTTTTGTTTACTAGTTGAATTTTTTATTGATTTGTTATGTACATATATGCTTTTTTCAATAGTTTTTCAATATTATGTATCACTAGAATTACACTTCCAGGAAAACCAATATGAAAATCCATTGTTTTATGAAGTTTTATTTTTAAATATGTTTAACTTTTTAATAACCATGGAAACAATTTAAAAAAAGGTTTTTGCATCAATATGATGTTGAATAAAATAACAATAAAACAAATTGAGAAATAAAAAATATTAATAAATAATTATTATAATAATGCCGGAAGGTATGCAATACACATTGGAAAGGACTGTAAGGAAATGTTATTCAATGCATTGCAATGGAGAACATAATTGTACAACATTTTTTTTTTAATTTAGAAAGCATAGTATTATTCATTAAATTCCATCAGGAACATGGGCTGTCTACATAGAATCTCCATGTTTGTCTGTGTGTTGCAAAGCGAAAAGCGAAGTTTAATTTTCCGCAGTGATGCCAACTCTAGGAACACTAAGCGCGTGAAGATATTTAAAAAACGGGCTAAAAAGGTTAAATAGAAAAAATTACGGAAAATGTTTCATGGAACTTTTTTTTTTGGAAAAAAGTCTAAAAAATTGTTTAAACAAAAAAATGAGACACAACTACAGCTTTAGAAAGCTTTAACATCATTTCATACTTGGACATTGTTTTATGAGCCTCGTCTTTATTACGTGGCATATGTCAATTTGGATATAGTGCTTTTAGATTATTGTATCGTTGTCTATCATGAATTAAAGAAACAGGTCCGTTATTTTTGTGTGTGACGAAACAATAGACTTTGTTTGTGTGCATTTGTATGTGTCTTACATTTTTTACAACAGACACTCATATTTAGTCTATGATGACGTAGATGCGCAGTTTTTTGATTCATGGTTGTCTATAGTCTTCATTTTCCATTAGGTTTGATTTCCTGAGATCGAAGGTTTTGGACATATTGACCACATCCCTCACGGAACTCATGCATAAGAATTTCAGTCCAAGTCATATTTTTCAAAAACCATAAATTTTAATATAAAAAGACTAATAAAATATCTAATTAGTTTTTAATATCAAAAAAAAAATTTGAGCCAATATTTAATATGAATAACATTTCGTGAGGGACACTTTATTTTTAAATAAATTAATGACACTAAAAGCCCTCTCAAGTCGAGCGTTTTAGTTCGGATATATCGATAAATTTATAGCAAAACTAGAAAATTAATAAATGGGTTGTACGTTACATTTATAAACTATACAATCAAAACGTTACCCTATTTTCAATGGGTTTCCTTCCATTCGCATTTTTTGCGAAATTTTAACCATTCGATATTGCCAGAAAAACAAAAAATATAATCATATGGAACTAAAAGCAAAAACGGGCTAAAAGGGATAAATAAAAATAACCAAAAGGGCCAATATTGTGCGTTTTTTAGTGCAGGGCTAAAACAATTTTTTCGGGTTTCAGATACATACTTAAAAAAAGGGCTGAATCTAGCCGAAAGGGCTTAGTTGGCATCACTGATTGTTCGCTCTCATTAAGGATTGTTCGTAGTTGTTGGTCTTCCGCGTTTCAGGTGATTTGTGGCAGGTTTTGTTGTGTGGCTTTATTAACGTGTGTCCAAGTCATTTGTATTTTCCTTTTTTTGTTTGCGTATTTATATTATCTTCGCTGGCGAGTTAAAGAGAATGGTCATTTGTAACAGCTCTACGACACCAGATTTTTAAAATATTTCGCATGCATCGGCTTGTAAATGTTTGTAGTTTATTTAAATTGTTTCTTCAACCGGTCATGTTTCGGTTTAACCGTACAGTAGAATGCTTTTTACGCCGGAATTGTTTACGTATACATATATACCGAATACACAGAAAAAAATAATTTTCATATTTGCATACGATAATCGCATATTTGATTACAAAAATTGTTGAATTTTCTGCGATGTTGATTTTTGCATTATTGATAAAAAAAATTTTTTTAGGTAAAATTGTTGAATTTTTAGTCAACAGACAAGTTTATTGAGTCAAAAAAAAAAAAAAGTTGTTGCCCAAAATATTTTTCTTCAACAAAATGTTTACGTGATTTGTTAAAATAAATTGTTGGAAATGTTGAATAAATCAAACAAAATGTTTATCGAATCTTTTTTTTTTTTTATTATGATGTTCTAAATTCCTAATTTGTATTCTTTGATAAATACACTTAAATTTATTGTGGGGAAAGTTCCTTTTTTCATTTCGCTGATTGCTTACGCCAGATCATCAGGAAACCTTCTTTCAAACACTTTGGAAAAACTAAAGATATTATTCAACTAAAACTTAAAGTGAATAAGAATTATTAGCTAAAAAAAGGACAAATGTTGTAAAAATACTTTGATTCAGATATTTTTTTAATTGAAAATGAAGAAATATTTAATTGCTAAACATGTTTTATTGAGTGATATTTTGCAAAATGTAATTTTTATAAATTTTTTCATTGAATCAAATAAATAATTTGTTAACCTACAATTTAATTTTTAACAAGCTGTGTTGTTAATCTTTTTTTTTGAGATATTTTTTTCTGTGTACCTGAATCTACATCATCCATAACTCAACCTTCCAGGGTTTTTATGCTACCCAAGTAGTAAAAAATGTCAACGTTATACATTGGCGCGTTGTTGAGTATACAAGTTTGAGTTTGTTTGGATTTAACAGTCATATATTTTGACCTTTTTACGTTAATTTGTAGGCTGTAGTTTAACGCCATTGCAGGTAATACATCTACTTTCTCTAGCATATCGCCCTTGTTCGAAATGAGTAGAACTAACTTATCATCATAATCGAGGTCCCCGAGTTATTCCCCACTGAAACCTTCTATAATTAACAATACAAAATAGTTGCATATATCTGATTGATCATGATTTAATTAAACAAAATACATCATAACCAATCAAAAAGACCTTTTAGTTTTTAGGTGACGATATGTAATATGAAATTGCACTGAATTTTAATTGTTAAAAAAAATTAATTTAAAAAGCAACTCCAAATTAGTTGCCTCTAAAAGGTTCAAGGAAGCTTATTAGTTGTGGGTCTCCCAATAATAATTGTTAATATTTTAAAACAAGCACGCATATTAATCAAGTGTCTACGAATCGATCGACCCAAGATCTTTGAAGGGTCTTTTTTTGTGCTACTTTATTTAGGAAGAGAAAAGAGTAGTAAACTCTATGAATTACTTTTTTTTTTTGAGGATCTCTTGGTTCTTTCGATATATTAATTTTAAATATCTTACTCATTTTATAGGCATGCCTAAAACTATGTTAACACCTAGTAAATATTTGAAGTCCTACACGTAAGCACTAGTTTTATTAAGAATTTTTCTTTTGCAAAACGTTTGGCTCTACCGAACATCATTTAACAGTTTCTAAATTACGTTATACAAGTACAATTATCTTCTTACAAACAAAGTTAAGTAAATCAATAGAAGTTGTTGAAAATAAAGCTAAAAGTTTGATCAATTTACTGATCACGCTTTTTTTGGATATTTGTTAGATCCGAACTTAACTTAACTTTTTTTGAATAGAATAATATTCCACGTTTATATACAAAATCTTGCATACTTTAAGCATGTTTTTTTTGCAATTTTTTTCTATTTTAAATAAATAAAAAAATCCTTGAAGAAATATAAAAATATTTTTCTTAGCATTATTTGCTATTTATATCCTTTAGAGATTTAAGTTTTTTTTTTGCATTAGATCATTTCTATTTTAATAACCCTTTAATGGCTTTTCTTTATATTGTCTCTAAACATTTGAAGCACAAAGAAAGGGCAAATTGCAAAAAAAACCCCTTATTTTTAAGCAAATCTAGGGAGAATATTATAAAAAGAAATATTTTATAAAAGAAATTAAAAAAAGAGAAAAAACATTACCATAAAAAACATAAAAAACCAACGGAAATGTAGGGAAAACTTTTTTTTTATTAAAGAATACAAAATGAAACTATAAAACCCTTTTTAAGCATATGTGACTTAAGAGACAAATAAAATAAAATGAAAAAAGAAAATACGAACCGAAACTGAATTCAATCACTAAAAAAATAAAACGCAATATTCATTATTTTAACCTTGAAGCCATGCTAAAGATAGCTGAAACATAAAACCCAGTAGAAAAATTTCTACAAAGAATTTGCTTGAAGGGATTTACGAATGAACAACATTCACCCCCATACACACATTTACCAGCAATTTTCATATGGTTCGTCTAATGTAGAAAGGCCCTAACTAGAATTTCTTTAAAATTCTGTTTTTTAGGGATTCTAATACATTTAACATATTACAAAATAATACATTTTACATTATGATACATTTCTTTAATATTGTTTACCTTCTCCTGTAAAATTGCAATTATGTGAGTTAGGGCCTTTCTATATGAATCGAACGGTGCATAAATGCTTACGGAGTATGTATTTGAGAAAATGCCAATATTAAAAATTACGAAAAAAAAGAAATTCTTACTCAAAAATAAAATCATTTGCTAAAAAATAATAATATGCAAGATATTTTTTTCATTAGTTTTGTTTTTATTTTGTACTTGTCACTACTAAATGAAAATATTTTTGGGTTCGTTATGCAAACATTGGGCTTGATTTTAATTAAAACAGTAAGAATAAAAAAAAGAAAACAATGATAAAGATAAAAAAAATGTTGAGACAGTCAAATAAATAATTTTGCTCAAATAAATTCAAAGTATGCCTACGAGATATGCTTTAATTTTTAATACATTAATCCCTACAGAAAAAGGGGCTGAGAGAAAGAGAAAGAAAGGGAAAGAAAGAAACTACGTAGTTGCTTTAATATACATAATGTGCTTTAGTTAAAGTTCAAAACTTCTAAAAGATTAAAGGAACTACATACAAGAATATTTTTTTAAGTGCTTAAATAATTTTTCGATTATGTGCTGGTTTATACTAGATAAATCGAAATTATTTTTTCAGTGTTGTAAAGCATTTATTTGAGTTTTCAGAACACTGAATAAATAATTTCGATTAGACTCAAAAAATTAAATTTCTTTTGAATCAAAAATTTTTCGGTCACAACTGCCAGAAATGGATAACAAAGATGGTACTTTAGTCTGTATTTACATGAAACAATTAATAAAATGAAATATTAGATGTAAAAAAATGTTCAATCTTAAGATTTGTTAAAGGTTCTTCGTAGTTTATGCAACTACGTTAATCGGAAGTGTTTTTCTAATTTAAAAGCTTCTCAGCTGTAGCTTCGTTTTTAGTCTAAGAAACTCCTTAAACCAAGTTTTACTAGAAGTCTAAGAAACCTTTTGGATGCATGTCTTTTTCTGGTCTAAAAAAAAAATATTTCGTCTCTCTGTATTCTAAAAAAAAATTGAAGTTGTCTAAGAAGCATCCTTATCCAACAGTCTTTGTAGTGAAGTAGGACTCTTAAACGTTAGTCTCTCAAAGATTAGTAAGTCAGAAACAGTTTAAGTAGCTCGTAAGTAGCGTAACTCGGAGGTCTTTCAGCCAAAGTAAAGTTTTTTAATTTTATTTTTTAGTTATTTGTGGAATCGAAATTATTTTTTCAGCATTGTAATTCGAGTTTTCACAACACTGAATAAATAATTTCGATTCGTTAAGTACAAAATTTCTTTCGAATCAAATAAGTATTCGAGCACGATCACGCCAGAATAAGCCCCAGTTTTGACCATACAACTCGTCAAGATTTAGGAACCAAGTTCGGGTCTGTTGTTAAGTTTATGTTGAGATGGCGTTTATTTAAAATCTCGTAGAGAGATCTTACTTCCCAAATAACTTATTAAATACTGATTGAAAAAAAACTGGGTCGTCACGTAAGATATGATATACTATCTCATTAGTTCCAAGTTCTATTCATTTGCGACAGAACTCATTAATGAGAGGCCGAGTCTGCAGGCTTGTATACCCGTAAACACAGAAATCAATTTCGAGATGTCTAGTTCTAGTGCAGTTCAAAAGTTTAAAACGGTAATTTTAGACGGTTTTTCTTTTTAAACAAAATTAAATAACAGTTTGTTTTGTAATTTACAAAGAATTAAAAAAAAATAATCAAATTGTAAATCCTAACAGTATGCTATAAAAATTCATACATTAATCATCACTGCCTAACTAAAAGGCACACTCAAACAACAACCAGCAATAAAATTTACTTAAGTCAATCAATGACGACGATGACAACTCACTTACTACTTATGAAAAATAATATAAAAATTGCTGTTACGTATGCTAGACATATGATAGGCGCCAACGATATTTAACCTTGAAAACAAATAAAATTATAGCATTTTACCTTTCTTTCTATATGTATAAAGTTTTTTTTTTTTTTTTTTTTTTTTTTTTTTTTTTTTTTTTGTTTCTGCAATTATTTATTTGTTATGCCAATTATTTGTATATGATTAATAATTTGAAACATGAATTATATTTTATTTATTATAAAAAAAAATAAAAAAAAAAAAGCTTGGCATTTACAGCTTGACGCATTTCAACAAAATTGTTTATTCACACTTTCTCTCAACCTCCAAAGGAATAAATTGATGAATCATCATCATTTTACCAAATATTTGATTTAGTTTAAGTTTTTTATTCTTTTTTTGTTTTGTTTTTCCAAAATAGATGTTGTGGTCTGGTGACCAAAATAATTGTTTTCAAAACACTCAATTTAAGTGAAATATGGAAATGACGCACAATTACTGCAGCCATTAACATCACAATCAAAATCAAGACCTTAATTTCTAATTGATTCGTGTTTTAATAAATTATACATATATAAAAAAAAATAAACTGTTTGACTATGTATAATGAAAAACAAGGTTAACATAAAAATGTTTGCAAAAAATTAACAGCCTAAAAGCATGCCAGTCATTTTCTTTTGACCACCAATTATCTCAGCAAACTTTTCAAAAAAAATCGATGGTTATTGAGATGAGTTATAATAAACAAACTGTCAAGATAATACGGCATTTTTGAAACAAAATAAAGGAAACTTGTTCAACACTGATAACTGTCGCAAAAATATGCTAGAAAAACTTAATAACAATAAACATGTAATCATGCGATTGTTATGTAAACATGTAATAGTATTAGTAAGTGGATAACGAAGCATAAATAACAAAAGTTGTCCCTAATATCCAGCTAGCATTTTGTATCATAACACAGTACAACACATGATTTGCCAACTCAATTCTGTGAACTGTATGTGAAATTAGACCCAAAAAGAAGAATTTCTGCATCATTCGTTTTGTCTTCTTACCTGCGAGTTTCAAGTCTAGTTATTTTTTCGCAAAGTCACATAACCTATGAGCAAAATGAGACAAAGATCATAAAAATCGATGCACGCGTTTCGCTTTTATTCGCAATTGAGTAAATGTATGAATTTCAAAAATTTGCTCGAGATATGCACAACATTATTTGGAGAAAACATTGACACCTTTTTCATGATTCTGAGAATTAAAAAAAAAAGGAATAATCAAAAGGTTATTTGATTTTTATGATTGCGGTAATAAATGTACGTGGACAATTAAACGGAAAGTGGACCTTTTTATTATTTGGGTTTTTCCGGTGGCTACCTATATGATTTTTTTACAGAAATTGCACCCACATTTAAGGGTGGTCATTATTTGGAAAGTTTTGCACAGTTTGAAACGTACAAGTGCTGAATCAGGTATATAGCCAGCCGCCCTTAAAATATTTTCATTAAGTTTTTATAAATAAAGTTTTTTTTTGCATGATAATTTTTTAATTTATATTTTTATTTTTATTTTAAGGGTGGTGGCTATAACTGATTTTTGAAATTCATACCTTTACTCAATTGCGAATAAAAGCGAAACGCGTGCATCGATTTTTATGATCTTTGTCTCATTTTGCTCATAGGTTATGTGACTTTGCGAAAAAATAACTAGACTTGAAACTTTTTTCCATTTTGGATTTTTTATGTATTTTTAAAAAAAAAAATTTAAATTTTTAGGCAAAAAATATTTTTTTCCCTTCATACATTCATTTTTAACTTCGAAAGTGTTACTTGTATACTTGTACAATATATGAACAGATTAAGGGAATTGTAATTCTTAATTTTTTAAAATTTATTTCAACTAAATTGGGCTAGTGGTTGTCGAGCTATGTCAAACAACAGGGCCTAAAACGTGATAAATTCCCCTATACGATAGTACTAACTTCAAATCGATACTAACTTCAAATCGCAGGTAAGAAGACAAAACGAATGATGCAGAAATTCTTCTTTTTGGGTCTAATTTCACATACAGTTCACAGAATTGAGTTGGCAATCAATTAACTGAAAAATGTTGTACTGTGTAATCTAATCGCTTAGGAATCAGCTTCAATAACAAGATACCCGTATATGAGCTCATTTTTCAATCATAAATGATACTCTTGCTGAGAGAAAATTGTAACCTACCGATGAATCACATGAAAGAATCATTTGTGATACAATTTCCTGATTCCTTTTTAAACATTTTAATGTTAGTTTTTATAACATTATTGAATCGTTTTCACCTCATTTTTCAATAGTAAATTATCTAGGTATACCCACACCACAATGAGGGTATTATGTCCGTTCGACTGGCTGGCTATCCATGTAACCTTATGCGCAAAGTACAGGCCGCAATTTTGGAGATGAATTGATAAAATTTGACTTATAAGTTCTTATTGGCACAAGGACCAAGTAGAATCATAGGACCACGAGGGGAGATAGGGGCAATTTTTGCCTCTCAGAAACTATCAAACCGATTTTAAAGAAAATTATAAAACATAAATAGATCCATATTTATATGTTTACATGAGCTATGCAGTTTTTCAAAAATAGGACCACAAGGGGAGTTAGGGGGCAATTTCTGCCATTCACAACCATTCCAGCCGATTAATGAAATTTAAAACATAAATAGATCTATATTTATATGGCTACATAAGATATGCAATTTTAAAAAAATAGGATCACAAGGGGAGGTAGGGGGAAATCAAAATATGTATAAGTTGGTTAGATGCTTTCATCGTTGGAGTCAAATCTCTCTCTTTAGTCATTTGGGGCTAAGTAAACAACTTTTTTAAAAGTTGGTCTTTTCATATTCTAGAAAACCTAACAATAGAAAGTTTCTTTGTAAACAAGAAAACTTCGTAATATTATGTACATATATAAGTAGGTCTCTTTATAGTCTATTAAAATTCTATTATCGTAAGGACTATGAATTATTAATTGTTTGGAAAGCTTTTTAAATTTCAGGTGCCTCTCTTTTCTAGGAAAGCTTTCAAGCGCAGGTTTTAAGATACTTTTTTTTTTTAAATAAACAGTGGTCTTTATATAAAACATAAATTATAGGTAATCGTAATCTTAAAAATTACTGATTTGGAAGTCTTTAAATAGTCTAGAAAACATCGTAATTTTAGATCCCTTATAAAATAAAAATTCCTTTTGTCGTAGTGTTTCTAAATCTCTTTGTGAATTAGAATGCTACTAATCTTTGATATTCAATTCTTTGTTAATTGGTCTCTTAGAAAACTTAAAAAGAAATTAAGCTTGGTTTCCTAGTAGTGCCATTAAATAAATAAATAATGGTAAATTTGTGTCAAAAAAGAATTTATATTACTTCTGATACGAGTATAACTTCGCTTTATTTATTTATTCCGCAATATCTAAACTTGCAATAACAGATAACCTTAAAATAATTTTTAATATATAATTTCAAGATAATTTTACTAACATCCTCTTTTTCTAAACTTATATCTTATATATACCTTAACATGTTGTCTAAATTCTTTAAAACTCAATTTTCCCCTTAAAATATGCTTTTAAGAACTTTAACATACAAATACCATTCATGAAAGCTTTGAAACATATTTTTTTATTATTTTTTTATTATTTTTAAAGTAATAAAAAAATCATGTAAAATATTTTTATAAAATTTATTTCGTTTAAAAAACGTGTTGTGCAAATCCTAAAAGTATGCTTTATTTTTCAAGTTTATTTTAAATAAAATTCTGCAAGAATGTTGTTATACTTCCTTTATTTCTATAAAATAATTTTTTTATGATTTTTTTTCAATAAAAATATTTATTGTGTTTTTTAAATTTAGTATGTATATTTAATAAGTCCTTGTTTTAAACATTTTTCACATTTAAATTTAATCGCTGAATCATTTTTGTTCAATCATGATGACAGTTTTTTTTTGGCGCCTATGGTCTTAACGTATGGAGTCATAAAAAACCAATACATTCGTAAAACGACACTTTTTTTATTGACTACTTGCGGGAATTTAAAAATGGCTGCATTAAATAACGTTTGAAATATTCACAAAAGGTTTTAAGAGTACCACTCTAGGGGGCAATTTATATTACATAGTAAAAATATATACATACATATATGGATTGTTTAGGTTTATTATTTATAGTCAATTTTCCGCCCAACCTTAACATAAACTACAAATATGAATTACAAAACAACGAGTTCAAAGAAATTTAATATTCAGTATTAAGTATTGATTAGCAAATAAAAAATTAGTTAAACTATTTTCTTTTTTTTTTAATTTATTAAAATGAATAATGATATCCCTTTAAAATTGTTAATGATATCATAAGAGTATTCTCAGCTTTGTTATACCTTAAAATGAATAGTATTTAGTTTATAATTCGTATACCCTTCAGCACGGGTGAAAAAGCGAAGTTGATTTAACTAACTACAGTCAAATAAGAAAAGTTAGTAAAATTGTTGCTTTCAATGCTTTGGCTTTTTTTTAACCGTTTAAGGCCAAACAATGATTCTTACGCTTATGAATAGAAACTACCAGTCGCAGTCGAAGCAGAAAACAATTTCTAACAAAAGCAAATTCTTTTTATTTACCAAATTTTCAGCAGGTGCAGTCAATGAACCTACTAAACCGATGCTGCTGGATTTTAATCCCAAACTGCTTAAGATAACTAGTTAGAAGCAATTTGACACCAAAATTGTTCTTTTCTTTTGAGTTTTTCGAAAGTGAGCGTGTTTTCAAAAGACGGACGGAAGGACAGACATGGCTTCATCGTCTTGGAATTATTCAAGGAACCACATTATGCTTTATGGGGTCTGAGATGTATAATAAAAAGTTTAACACGGAATGAAAAACTTTGTATAGTTACTCATAAGCCCTCGATTACTGGTGGTGAAGGGTATAAAAAATATAAAAAATATGTACAAGTAATTAAAATGAAATTGTCCTATACTGTTGTTTCCTTTCTACATGATTTTTTCTAAAGTAGACTAAAACCAGTTTTGGAAGACCAAATGTTTGAAGTTACTATTTGCCTAGAACCGATTTTATTAATTTTGTAAAAAGTACATGATATATTCAAATTTTATAGACTTTCGACTAAACTTATTTTTTATTAAGATATTAAAATTACAGGGGTGTGCTGGAAATCGAAAACGTAAAACGCAAGAATTTTGGAAGTCTGTTTTTAATAAGACGAATTTTTTGACAAGTTTTAATATATAAAAAAAATTATAAAAATTAGATTAAAAGTGTATTGAAAACTACTTCCAAATTCTTGCGTTTAACGTTGTTTTCGATTTCCAGCACACCCCCGTTAGTTTTTCTCCAAAGGACCAAGCAGTTCCACAAAAACACAAAGTTAACTAAACATAGTTTTCCGATAGTCAGTTAGTTACTGGCTCGAAGGACCAATAGAAGTGCTTACTATATTAATATGTTAATTATTGAGACAAATTATAATGGTTTTTGCTTTTAAATTTTATTATATACACATCCTAAGCTAAATTCAAGCAATTTAATAAGATTGTTAAATAAAAAAACACTGGAATATAATTCTTACCAGCTGGCAAAATGGGAGCCCGGCATGTATGGCAGAAGCACTGCATAACAGAGTCGCGTACTAATCCAATCAACATGATGACTAAAATTTATTGATTTTAAACGTGTGTTTTGTTTTAAATAAACAATTTTTGGAATTGAAAAGTTAAACAGATAAGATTTTTTTGTGTTTACTTAAATTTGTTGTCGAGTAAATATTTTATTGGAAACGCTTTAAATTTTCTTTTAGAAAGTTGAGGACAAAACTTTGTTTCGTTTAAAACAGTTGATTTCAGCAGTGATTGTTATCTCGGCGATATGTTTTGCTTTGTAATGAATTTGAAATTTATATTGGTTAAATGAAATTTAATTAATATTTATCTTATTTTTTTTTTAATTTTTTGTTTTATAATCTTTAAGGGCGGTGTCTGGTTTCAGAACTTCACTTGCTTTTTACTAAAAGATTATATTTATTTGGTTAATTAAAGAAAATTTTTAGAAAATATTCTTGTATATTTTTATTATTGTAAACTTTTTGGATGGTTTTTTTAAGTAGAAAAAATATTTATGACAAAAAACTGCTTGCTCTTTTTTCTATGAATTTATTTTTTCTTTTACACGTTTTTTTCTGTACTACCGCAAAGACGTTTAAACACGTTAGTTGTCTTTATGCGTTTATGTTGACAGTTCTATATGTTCTAAATGTAACTGAAGTTGGCTGTAGTTGCGTTTCCTTACACACATACACTTACTTAGGTAACAGTTAACGGTTATTTTCAATTCCTTTTTGTTGTATACTTAGTGAGTATATGCCAGTTATTTAAAAAGAGAGAGAGGTTAAGTAGTAAGAGTGTCGAGTGTAGCGATTAGTTTTTTTTTCATATGTTTAACTATGACGATTTTAAACGCGTAATAGAAAACTTTTGACTTTTTTTGCTAAAAAAATTACCAGAACAAAAAAACGTACACGCAAAAATCTTCGTTATAAATGCAACGAAAGACCAAGACAAACTGTTTTTAAGCATTAGGGAATTTTTGGAAAATAGCTCTTTTCTTATTAGAACATTTAAAACAATACGCAAGGACAATTTGTTTTGTTATTTTACAAAGAAAAAACTGAGAGAGTCCGTTAAGAAAAAGAGCGTGTTATAATAAGTTAATAAGTGTTAGAAAACAGGTTGGTGTTGCCAAAAGGGAGGCGGGTAAGGGTAAATATGAAACTCTAAAAGGGGAGCTTATACAAATTGCAATATAAAATGGAGATAAAATAGTTAAATTTTTAGAGAAATTAAAAGATAATATAATATTTTAGAATAATTATTTTTAAATGTTTAATGAGAACAACTTTGTGATATATTGTAACTAGACAATTATCCCAAAAAAAAAAAAATAAAAAAAAAATCTTCAAAGAAAATCGGTTAACGTATGTGAGGCACAAACAGTTGCCTAATACGAATCGAGCGATGTTTCTGGCACCAGAACAATATCAAACACAGTCCCTTATCGTACAATAAACATAAACCCAGTTCATACAGACATCAGAAGAAGGCTATATGGTTGGATAGGGCACACTTTAATCTCGACAAATGCCATAACTAATGCCACTCTGACATTAAACCGGCAGTGCAATCGATACAGACGCCGACTGCAGATAAAATGGCTTTCCACGCTAGCCAAAGACTTTGAAGTAGCTGAATAGAGTTCGTTGGAAATATTTAGATGAGGTCGTTTAGTTCCTAGATGGTGATTATCAGAACATCATTTATAGATAAAATTGCAACACAACAATTCCCAAAAAGCTTTTAAAAATATCTAGAAAAATCCTCCAACAATAAATTTCAGTACATTTATAAAGAATGTAAATTACGAATTAAGTACAACAATCAAAATCTTATTAACGAAAAATTATGTATTCCCCAAAATAACTTTGATAATAAATTTGCACGCGCTAATCCATAAAAAAATTTGAACTGGAAATTCGCTTTATTTTAACTCACTTACAAATTTAATTAATGTTGGGAGAATTCCATCCAATTGTAAGAAAAGATAAACTCACTGTGTTCATTGTTGGTGTTTTATTAGAGCTTTGATATCGTTGCAAATAAAACTTGAGTGTTTGTAATTTCCATTCACTCTACAGTTTTATTTGCATAAGATCTTAAGGTTTTCTAAAGTTTTTGGGAATGCGCATAGGAACTAGCTTATCCTCCAACAATAAATTTCAGTGTATTTATCAAGAATGAAAATCGGAAATTCAGTCCAACAAACAAAATCTTATTAACTAGAAAAAATATTTATCAGTTTTAAATGGATTTGTAAATGATTACTATCAGAGGTATTCTGGAAATCGAAAACGCTCTTTAATTCACTTTTATTCTAATTTTTATAGTTTTTGTAATAAAATAGAAATATTTTTATATTTATCATAAAATCCTTTTATTACAGAAATCTTATTAAAAAACGACATTAAAAATTCTTGCGATTATGCGTTTTCGAATTCCAGAACACCTCTGTATATTTTCGTCGAATTAGAGAGAGAGATTACTAGCTTCATCAGTTTTGCTCTTTCAAATATAACGGGACATAACAGCCGTTCCTAAACAAGAGCGTAAAGCGTTTTCTAGCTGTCAGCATTTCTCATGGCCATACAATTTGTATAAAGCATCCCTAAATAGCGCGGCGTCCACGCTTTGCAATTGGAAAATCCGATTTTGACAGCGCGTTTAATAGTGAATTTGGCAATCTAGCGGGTTTTTCTCTTCTTTTTAGATCTATTATGTGGGCTTTATTAAGCAAAAAAGTTAACACTACTGTTTGTGATACAACGGTGACGCTCTTTAGAATCTCGTTTACATTCAAAGTTCTCTTCTTTGAAAGCCTTGAAGAAGCGCTCTACAGATGTGTTTAAGATCCAAAGCTTTAATTCGCAGGCATAATCACTGCAGGGTATGTGAAATTGTTATTAAATCGGACAATTGATTTTGAAATAAAGTGGCTTACAATAACCTCAACTCCATTGAGATCATATCTAACACCACAGATATCTGTAGCAGCCAGGAAGTAAAAAGTACAGAGTCCTTATTTGTTATCAAACAGAAATGGCTGTGGGTTTTACATTAATCGCGTTAGGAAGATTCTGTGTTTTGACACCGATTATTGACCGTTATCTAGGATTAAGTTTAGCCTGCTGGCGTAAGCTCCCTTCACCAGTTACTATTTAACAGAGGGCTTATGAGGCCCCGACAAGTTGCGACTAGTTGTACAATTTAAGCAAGTTGTACAAATAATTGTTACGTTAGAGGTGTGGTTTGTCTATAAATATATAGCAACCTAGACCCCATCATATCGAGACCTAACCGCAAAATTAACGTAACCGACATCATTTTCAATTTTCGTTTTTTTTAATAAATTTCTTTATTGGCAATACTTGCATCATCACCTAAAATGTCATGTTGACATAAAGTACCGTTACGATTTTATAGAAAGAACAATTTTATCGTAAGCGACAAATTTCATAAAAAAATTTATATGAAATAAAATAAAAAAACTCTCCTGTAAAATTTGATTTTTGGTGCTTACGTTATTTTCGCGGTTAGGGCTCGATATATGGATACAGGCAGACGAACATCGTTAAATCAACCTATGCATACTTTTTAGAGTCAAAGATCAATATTGTAGAAATTACAAACGAAATGACAAACCCTTTCCCCTGTGGAGAAGTGACTAATTGCCCCCTAATACATCTTTATTTACGTACACATTTTTAAAATAAGAATTAACAAAACTCCCTAGTTTGACGTTTTAATGTGCTAACTCTAGCTAATTTTCGAACAAATAAAAAGGCTGATACTACTAACCTCGTAAATATAATTCTTTTAATTATTAAGATTTTGAATTGAGTCTTTAATATTTTTTATTTATTTAGCTCATAGAATAAATTCGAAAAATAAAAAATGTTGAATATAATATAAAGTAACCTTCAGAAGGAAATAATTCCCATTTTCTATTTTTTAATATCTTTAAATAATTTTTAATATCCAAAAAGGTTTTAAAATTTAAAAAATATTGAAATTTTTTTTTGTATACATAAATAATAATTTAGAATGATAATTCTAACAATAATATATTTTACTAATATTTAACCCGCTACTTCGTTGGCGTCTCCTTTTCCTTCATGGACATATTTTTATGCCAAAGTTTAATAAAATAAAATACCAGCTTTAGAGCCAAACCAAAAAGCTAAAAAAAATATCAAATTTCCCGTTTTTCTTTTATTTGGTACTATTTTTCCCCCCCTAAAGTATCAAAAATTGCAGTATTGTAGTGGCAGCCCATAATTTAGTACGAATATGTCAATGAACAGAGAAAACTGTTTTGTTAAAAAAGTATCAAAAAAAGTTTAGATTTTCACCCCTTAAATGTTCGAATTTCGAAAAAGTACCAAATTCGTATTCGTATTTTTTTGATAAGTTTCGAATTTGGTATTAACTTTGTTTCTATGTTTATTGGTTCAAAAGATGAATGGGGTGTCAAAAAATAACCTAAATTCAGGTTTTACCCGTTTACTCCCTAATAGGGCCGAATTTCAAAAAAGTACCAGACACCTGTCCGCTTATTTTTCTGAAAAAAAAACGATAAGTTTTACATTTTTATATTTTTTTAGTTTTGGAGATATAAGGTAATCGAATTTTCCCGTTTTAGTCTTTTTTACCCCCTAAACATTCGAATTTCTTAAAATCCCGTCTTAGTGGATCGATTTGGGGAGTGACCAATCTCTAGTCCAAATTTCAAGTTTTTAACTTCTGCCGTTTAGGCTGTGCGATGATGAATCAGTCAGTATCGTTACAATTTTTTATATGTATATAGATAGATAATAATACTTTCAATACAAGGCTTGAGCTTTTCAATAAATAAAATAAATTTTTTTTTTAAATAAAGTTTGACTAGTAATATGTAGTTCAAAAACATGTTTTTAATATATATTAAATACTTTTCAATATTTTTTATGCTACCAATATGTATTTAGTCAAAATAAAATCATTTTATTCTTCCGTTAAGGGTTGTTCTCTACTCTTATTTTAAGTCTCTCATTTGTTCATACAACAACAATAAAATTAATTTGTGTAATAAAAAATCACTGACATGCGCTTACAAATTCTCTGACAGAGAGTGCTAAAACAAACAGCTCCCCCTAAAATACTAATAAAATTGTCACCCTTCTCTTGGCTAGGACTTTTCATCTTGACTTGTTAGTGCACATTTTTTTTTATAAAAAAAAAAAAAAAAAAAAAAAAAATTATAATAATAACACAGTAACAAAAAGCCGGCTATTTCGTAATTTAACCAAAAAAAATTGTGCAAAATATGAAGAAGAATAAAAAAAATATGAAAGTTATAAAATCCAGTGTCTACACGTGATGACACAACCGGATAAAAATTTTTGAGAAAAAATAAAAACAGCTGATCATGCAAATGAACCACCGGATGAATCACCATCATCGCCGTCGTCGTATTTGTCATCTTTTTAAGCAGCAAAATAAAATTGTTAGTTTTTTTTCTATTTATTTCTCCGTTCTTTCTTATTCAAGAGAGAAGAATTTTTTAATAATAATATACACTTCGAATCACTTAGAAAACAGAATTTAATATATCGTCGGCTTATTATGCAGAACGGAAAAAGTTGTTTTTTAATGTTTGCTTAGTTAGGGCCTTTTGCGTTCCAGGTAACGACATACATCGGTATTGAAATATACCAACTTCAGCCGGCTAATAATATCAGCTGGTTTGTCAGAAAAATATAAAGCACGCTCTAATTAAAATTTTGTCAGACGACTTTGTGTCTAAAAGCCCAACTATAATATGCATAAGCTGACTTAAGCAACTGCGCAAAAACATGGAAATAATATGTGTCAAACCATACTGAACTTAAGAAAACTTTTTGTTAAGTTTTATGAAAACATTCAACATTCATTTTAATACTGCAACAGCTCCCAATAAAAAAATGATAAGAAGCTTTAAATATCAGTTTTGAAAACCAGGGTTTAATAGGTAATGAACCATGAAGAATTGTGGCTCTATTTAGTCTAAAAAATTTTTAACTTTATCAAATTCTATTAAATAAATACAAACATGTGATGAAGCTTAAAAAAAAATTCTTTAAACTTTTAAATTAAATTCAGATAAAAATTTCAAGCAATAGACACAAAATCACAGAAGTGTTTTAAATACATTTTTACCCAACAATATTCCAAAAACCACAAGCCAAAAGAAAATATATTCCCAGAAAATATATACCCCGAATAATAAAAAAAAAGTAAAAAAAATTAGTAGTCAACCCAGACGATATAATAGCCTACAACATAGAATTAAGAGATAAATTATCGACAGTGAATTTAATTCGGGACCCATTAGCAATAATTGATTCGCCAGAACAAAATTATTTAATGAGGTTAAGTTTTAAGTTTTGGCCCTATGCTTCTTGTAGGAGTTTAAAGGAATTAATATATATGTTTTATGTACAAATCCTTTGTGCCGCATATTATTTATATAACTTCATAAAGGGATTTTAAGTCGATCCGAACACTAAAAGGTGGCTCTAGTACCAATATTTAAAGATGTTACAAACATTAGCACAAACGCATAATACCCTCTCCACTATTCTGGGGTAGGTATAAAATATATATTGCCTTAACATCTTTAAAAAATCCTCTTATAATCAGTTTAAATTAAGACCGAAACAATTTTTAGCAACAATAAAATATAATCCTATCAAAATGATAAAAAAAAATACAATACATGCATGCTAACATACAAATTCATATGTACACATGCATTCAAAAATGTATACATGTGAAACAATGGGACATTGTACATGGCCAATATCTTTACAGTTTTTCTGTATGAGAGTGAGTGTTTCTAAATGTGTTAAAAACATGAATATAAATTTATTTATCCTTGTTTTTCTGCTACAAAAATCAAAGTAAAGCATGAGTAATAACGCAAAATACTCTCAAATATGGGAACCCAAAGAGGCAGTCAGTCTGGCTGACTGGTCAGTGATACAGTCAGTTTGCAAGTAGAAGTGATATAAATTAAACAACATAAAAATCAACCACCTGAAAGTATGAGTAATAACGAATTGTTTAGATACGAGACGACCCATCGTCGTCAACGGTCGCCACACATCAGAGCTTACACAAACACAGTGGGTTAGAAAAAGTGCTACTAAATAATGAGATGGAGTAATATGAATGACTTTTTTTTAAGTTAACTAAATTTAATACTTATTTTAAATATTTAATAAAAACATGAAATAAAATAGAACTGGGACCAAAAAAAAATTGTAAAATTTTTGTTTTTTTTAATGTATTTCACTTGTTGATTTGTAACTTGTAGTTTTGAGAAACGGGGCCCTGGACTTTGAAATAAATTTGAATTGAACCAGAACTTAATTAAAAGTGAACTTAAACTAAATTAGAAACGAACATCAACTGAACTGAAAATATATAAGAACTTAACTTGACAAAATCTAACTGAACAAAAGTAAACTTATGGTGTCCTTTAAAAAAAAAAAATGATGCCTTATAAATGTGTAATGTTTTTATCGTTTTACATATACGTTTAGAAAGTGGTACATTTTTCTGTATTTCAATTGAAAAAAATAATTTGTAAATTGACTTTACACTTAACGCTAATTAAATGTTGAAAATTTTAAAACGGTACATGAATTTCTGTAGATGGCAACAACAAAATTACAAAATATTTATGACTTGGTTTTTGCTTTTAATGTAATTCTTTGGCGTTGCGTTGCGTTTTGTATAATTAGGGCCTAAATTATTTATTCATCTCGACCATTTAATCATACCCACAGCACAATAGTAAAGAGATTGTTGTGCTAATCTCCGTAACACCTTAAAATATTGGTCTTACATGCACATCTAAGTAAACCGATCGACTCAGAATCACTTTCTGAGCCGATATAACAATATCCATCCGTCCAGCTGTTCATGTAAACCTTGTACAGGGCGAAATTTTCGAGATAAATTTATTAATTTTGGTACAAAGGATCTAATAGGCACAGGGAAGAAGCCTATCGAGAACGTTGAGCATCAGCCCCTATACAAGCTTATTTCCTAAATAGTGTATTTTGCTTATCAACCATCTTATTATGTTGCTATTTAGATAAAAGTTGGTCCAATCTTACTTGATGGCAATCTAATGGGTTGGTTACGGATGTCGACTGAGCTGAAGTTAAGTTTCCAGCAGCGATTTCTGGGAACGCCGGTCATGTCAAAATATAAAAAAATAAAAAGATTTTCTATATTTTAACATACATATGTATGCGGCATTGCCTGATTTCGCTGCTGGCAACTCAACTTCCCGAAAATCATTTAAAGCGATTTTCGAGAAGCCATAACTTCCTTATTAATTTTGGTGTTGACATTAAAATTGGCGACAAAAGCTTTTACGATAGCGGCTACGTTATGACAAAATGTTGTGCTGGTAGGATCAAAATCAACAATAGATAAGTTCCATAAAAATTCCTAACCTAAAACCACTTAAAGAAGGCAAACAAATCTCACATAGATGAAGATATCCAAATAATATTCAACACAAAGAATTTTTACTTGAATTTTAATCTCATAACATAATTTTGCTCTGGCGGGTCCCATATAGGACACACTCTCGAAAATTTGCTTTTATATTTAGTAGTGTAGGGTATCGTATGGTCGGGCTTGACCAGTATAGTCGGTCAAACTTGTTTTCCAATAATTTATTTATCGGTCCATTTATCTTATCTTGAAAACTATTCCACAGTGATACTTTAAATTCCAAAATAAACAACAGAGTATGAAAGAGTTTTCCGAAAAACTACACGCTCATTCAAATCTACAACAAAAAGAGAGTTGTAGAAGAGTATGAGAGCATGAATAACCTAAAAGCGGAGTAAATGTCTATTATATGTATATATGTATGTATATTCTAAGTCCTTTTAGTGAAATAGATATTAGTGATACATTTCATACAAATAAATAAAATATTAAAAATTAAAAGGAAAACTTGGAAATGGATAGAAAATTGCTTAACAAATCCATGCGGCGCCAACAAAATAACCGCATTCTCAAACTACTATAGTGCACACATACATACATACATACGTATTTGAAAAAGTCTCTCGAAGGATTGCATGCTCTTGCTTGCTTGTTATTATTGTATTTAATATAAAAAGGATGAATCATTTTGTTTCTTTAATCATGGTGAAAATGTGCAAAATGTAGAAACGAATAAAATGGTACGAATTTTATATGTAAAAACTTAAGTTTTTTTTATTATTATTATTTTTAGTAGACGAAAAGACGAAAATTGTAAAAATGAGTTTAGTATACACAAATGAATTTTCCATTTTTTTTTGCATTTAGTTATTTTTGCCTTTATTGTTGTTGCATCAAATAGAACAAACTACACGATAAAAATGACAAAGGGAAGGAATGCTAAGCGTTTTTATAGGAAATTTAGTACATGGTAAATTACATTAACGTAATGAATGATAGTAAGTAACGGAATGAAAATTTTAATTTTAATACATATTTTTTTTTACTGCATCTGGCTATACTTCACATTTACAATGAATTGTATGGAGAACTATGCCGACAACTATCTACCAAAACCAAAGTGAAAACATGGCACCATTGTCGACTTTTGAGTTTGGTTTTTTTGTTTTTGTTCCACATACTTTTTTATATATTCTTTCTATAATTTTAAAACAAAAGGAGTATGAAGTTGGCGTCATTAGGATCTGTTCGTGTTTGTATTTTTTTTTTCTTTTCAACGTTTTGTTGAAAAAGTGGCGTCAAACCGGGCGGTTAATTTTTTTCAAGTTCTTCTTTTAGCTGCCACATACAACAACAACAATAGAAATTGTTGATACATAATACACATGTGTTAGTGTTTGTTACAAAAATTACCGTATGGATATTGCTAGTTTTTATATATTGGTAGTGTAACACCCTTAACGGACACCTTCCATACGAGGACATCCCCTTACGACGGACACTGTTCTCTGTTCCCGACAGTGTGCAAAGGAAAGCATTAAGTCCTTTTGAGAGCTTACTCCTCTTGTACGGGCACATTTTTATAGTTCTTTCGGTGCCCAGTCCTGAGAGATTTCACTGTACACATGTAAAAAAAATCGTAGTATACTTTAGAGCTTTTTTTATTATTTTTGTTATGGCCGTAGTTTTTGTTACTGGCTCATTACTTTTTGTTTGAGAGTGAAGTTGTGCATGTATTTGTTGTTGTCTGTGTAGAACACATTGTGGTCATAGTAGTAAATTTATGTTTAGGTAACAAGATATTTAAGCAAAAGCAAAAAAAAATAATAAAAAAGGAGAAAAAGGTGCACACGAGGTACAACAAGGCCAACCAAACTTGAAGTGAATTAAAATAGAACTGAAGTAGAACTTAATTTGAATTGAATTAAAACTAAAGTAGAATAGATCTAGAACTAAACTTAAAGTTAAACTAAACTAGATTTTAACAAGAACTAAACAAGAGCTGAACAAAAAATAAGCACGAACCGAACCAATAAATAAATGTCAATAAAATCACTGATGTTGTTCAATATATCAGAATCAATGAAAACGTCAATTTTTAATTGTTGGTTTGTTGGGACCGTTCAATATTTAGGTAACGATATACATATGTATAGACTATTTATGTTTTTTTATTGTAATTTTGTTGAAAATTTATTTTTATGTATATTTTCCCCATGTTCTAATTGAGAAGGCCCCATTGATTCATTTATTAAAATATTATAGATATTTACTTATTTGTTTGCTTCTTTGTACATTGAAAACGGATTCAAAAATACAGTCTTACCTTGGTGAACGCAACCAATAGAAATTTTGGGCTGTTGGGCGATAACTGAGTTGTTGCGCAAGCCAAGTCACAAATTTCTAGTCATATTTATTCTATTTAAAAGCTTATTTTAAACCAATCAAAAATTTCGGGATATTCGGATTCTCTTATTAAATAACGCTAACCAGGTCCATATTCAGCACTTGCCACAAACGTCATTAATGCTTGTTCATTTTTTTTATTCTACATACTGTTTATTTGTGAACCTTGTATTCATTACATATCGTTTTGACAGGTTGATAAAAACCACTCATAAACAAAGAAGTTTCTAAACTAAATTGATTTCAAAAACTGAAGTACATAATACGCACAAAATATTTGTCATTCTTAGAATAACAGTAAATCAAAAAGACTATTGCACTTAAGCATACGATTTTACATACACACGTTTTAGTTTTGAATTTATTTATCAAAAACCAAACTTAAAAAAAAGGCTTACTTGTTTTGCTTTTGCAAAGTTGCGTTAATTGAGGCTTCGTTTTTTGAAAAGTTACGTTTATAGAGTCACCAAAGTTACGAAATTGGGTGTTGAGTTAAGCGAGGAGTTGCGTTCAACGAGGCTACACTGTAAATCAAAATTTTTTTTATTTTATTAAATTTGTTGTATTTATATAAATTGTATCTTTTTTAACCTCTTCAATAAGTTTTTCCTTCATGATTCACAATTTTGTTAATTTATTCTTTTTTATTGTCAGCTGATTACTTGTCAAAAATACAGAACGCCTTTAAAAGTTGAAAGTTAACCAACATTCTGGCGCAAACGCGTTAAAATATTTTGTATGTGACTTGTTTTATGAAAAAACACGAGTTTAATTTTTTTTGACAGAAGTCTACAGAGCGCGAGCGAACTAACGCGTGTTATGTACTTGTACCTTAAAGCTGAAGGTCCACACCATGCGTTAATGCGTAGATGCGTATGATACTTTCTATGCATTTTATGTGTTTCTAAATTCAAGTTACATGCCATGCGTTTTATGCGCCAAATTTGTTTTTTTTATCAGCTGTTGTGCTAATATGTTTATCAATTAAAAGCAATTTTGCCAAAAATGGAAAGTGTTATTGATATTTTAATAGAATTTATTTAAAAGAATTCATAGAAAAGTAAGCTTTTATTATAAAAATATTCGTAATTTTTCACGGTATTAAAAAGTTTCCAGTTCATGGCATTTGTTCAAAAAAAAAAAAAAATATAATAAACATAACAAAGATGACACTCAGAACATAAAAGTAATCGATAACTAGAATGGCAAATTTTGTTCGTGGTAAAATTGTGATAAATATTAATTTTAATGTATTTTATTCTTTAAAGTTTATACAATATTAATAACGAAAGCTTTTTCTCTTATTAAAAACCTTTTTAAATGCAAAAAAATAGTAAAAAGTAATCCACCACACAAACATATTTATCGATAACATTGAGAATAAAATATGATTTGTCATCCATGGCCATCAATAACAGCTGACTTTTTTTCACCACATATGCGACGGATACAAAAGTAGAAAGTAAACCTACTTTCATGCGTTGATACAACTATGCATTCTATGCGATTTTCTGTGTAACTTGTCATATACAATTACACTGATTCTACTTTTTTGTCAGATGCATAAAAAGGACAGACGCATAAACGCATGGTGTGGACCTTCAGCTTTAGTCCGAATGTTAATAAAGAATCTAATTTAAACAAAAGGATAGAACGTTTTTAATTTTTTTATTGCCTTATCGACCAGTATTATTAGTTAGGAAATCTTGTGAAAAATTGCTAAAGTGTGGATAAGTCTCTGGTAAGTCTGTACTAAACATTCTCTGGTTCCAATGTACCAATTTGGTTTCATAAGTCAATATTTCCACTGTTAGTAATAAATTCTCAATGACAAGCACATGCTAAATGTCTTTAGAACAAAACCTTGCCTGGTCTATAGTTGCCAGCAGGACTGGTGACATTGTGAATCAGTACATTTTCACTATTGACATTTCCTACAGGGATCTATCAATTGCCTCTTTTTCAGTAACAAAAATAATATGTATGTAAGTACGTATATCGTACATAAAAGATAATATATGATTAAAGTTAGTTGTATATTTTTATGCAAGTATTGTATTACACATTGTACATACATAAGTTCGTCTACAACAATGTACTAGTGCCCCTAATGTACTCATGTTTGCAATTCTATGTAACGTTGTTCCCACAGGGCTCGTCTCTACTGTATTTTTTTTATGTTCGTCAATTAGTTTCGAGTCGCTACTTGTTTCTGAAGTAATAGTTTCAAGCATTTTTCGTTAACTGGAGAACACGAAAACGTACCAAAGTTTACAATTTCTACAAAGATTTAACTTTTATGGGTGATATTTTATAATTTATTATGAAATTATAAACTAACGCACACAGGCGCTTCGACAACATCCTTTCATGTACTTACGGTTCTTTGGCAAAGAAAAACTAATTGTGGTCACCAGATGCTGCTGGTGGTTGGTAGGACCAAGTTATTGCAATAGTAGCTGTAGATGATGTGTTATTAACAACACTTACCTGTAAAGAAGAAAAAAAAAGAACAAAGAAAAATTATTATTGTTATATTCGTTTGAAAAAAAGAGAGTTATTTAACATAAAATGAAGTTACAAAATTTATGGCTACAATTTTACTTAAAAAAGAACTTAAGACTATTAATGTTCACAAAGAACTTTTAATATAAGTGAAAGAGCTTTAGGAAGACTTTTGTATAATAGGTGTGTTTTTAAAAATTTAATTTCAAATTATATTTCTCCCTTAGGTTGGGGTTTCAATGCACAGCGAAGTGGCTTCTAATAGATTAAAAGATATTGCAAGTAAAACTGCAATAGAGCACAAATGGAACTAAGCTTAAACCAAACAAAAACAAAATGAGAGCTAAACTATAAACAAAGAAGAATCGAAATGCAACTTTTTTTTTTTTTTAAATCCTAAGCTAATCTTGCGAAGCTCTACGATTGTCTGCAGGAAAGAAGCCAGAGTCTCTGGCGGGAATCGAACCCGCAACCCCGGCGCTGTTAGACTAGTGCTCTACCAGCTTGCCTACCGGGGCACTGAATTAGAGTTAAACAAAATTGGAACTAGAACTTAACTTAAAATCTTAAGATCAATAGGAGAACTGAACTAAGGCGGAACTAGAACTTAATTTTAATTAAACTTAAATTAAACCGGATCCGCAATGAACTTGAACTTAACTAGAGCTGACTGAGCTAAAACTAAAGATGTACTAAACTCAAAACGAAATAGTTCTTAAATCGAACTGAACTTGAATTAAGCAAAAATTTAATTAGAAATACACATAAACTAAACTTGAATTGAGCAAGAATTTAACTCGAAATAAATATCTTCTTCTTGTGCCCTTAAGCTCCCAGTGAAGCATAGGGACTCAACGTAACTTCGCCATTCTCTATCGCGAACGGTGATATTTTTCCGGTCGAATTTGTATCCACTTTTTCATATCATCTTTAATAGTACGTCTCCATGTATGCCTTGTCTTGTTCCCTGCTACCGTGCATGTTCAATTCTATTATTAGAATTTCAGTTAATTCTTTCGATGGAATTTGCAGCAAAATAGTACCTCCCAAAATTTAGGCAGCATAAAACCTAATCTAAAAAGTGAAACTAAACTAAGCAATGAATTAGAGCTGAACCTGAAACAAAGGAGTTATTAAACAAAACTAAACTAAAATTAAATAAGAAGCAAATTAAAATTAAGCAAAAACTTAACTAGAACTTAACTGAAACTGAACCAAAACTGAACTAAACTAAAACTGAACTAGAAATTAAATATAAATCAACTAGAAGTAATTTACAAATCAAAGAAACTAGAGCTGAACTAGAAAAGATTAAAAATAAGAAGAAAATTAAACCAAACTAAACAAAAATTAAACTGGAATTAAACTCAAGTTTTATTTAAAAATAAAAGCGCGATTTATTATTAAACTGCACACATTATTACCCGACTTTTTATAAAAAATTTCAATAACATTATTAAATAAATAAATTGCAAGAATTATTTCCTCTTTCTCCTTTAAAAAAAAACATTCACAAAACATTTCTGACAACACGACCATCCCTTTCAAATCCCCGCGAGAATACACGTACTGCTATTCAAGTATGTGAATTGTCCTTTACAACTGTTCATCACATTCAGCAAATTATAAAATATTTAAACATCATTATTATTATTAAATCCAACAGTTTATGCACATTCGCTTGTGTTCAAACGATCCCCAACCAATAACAACTGATTACAATCGATAAACATTAAAAAAATACATTTCAATTTCTGAACGCTTAAAATCTATACGTCTATAACGACATTTTACAGCTTAATAATGCGATAGTTTAATGAACCTACAATTATTATACATAAACATATACATACATATGCATGTATATTTGTACATATTATGAGACTGGGTTAAAATGTATAAAAAAAAATTATAAAGGGAGTTTTTTTAAGCCGTTAGATCTTACGAAGCAGAAGTGCTTTTCATTCGGGATTTTCCGGAAAAAAATCCCTCGATTCCGATAATTTTTCAGGCAAAGAAAAACACCGGTAAATTTGTGCGGTAATTCCCGGGATTTTTTTATTTCAGTATGGTGGCGGCATAAAAGATTTTTTGGATTCAATACTGTTACCTAACTAATGACTTTAGGTTTGGGCCCAAGAGTTACAAATACAATTACAAATTATATTCTAATTTTATTAACCGAGCAAAAGTAACGTAGACCTTCAGCCCGTTCTAGTGAAACAGACCAGATTCTCTGGCGGGAATCCAATCCGTAACCCTCGCACTGACAGACTAACTCACTACCACCGAGCCTACCGGGGCAGGCTATAAATAAATTCGCACTTGATGAACCAGTATTAACTCAAAATTTTTATTGTTTCCCTTTTTGGAAAATATCGACACGTTATATTCATATCTACCCGCTGTAAAAATTTCGTGCTATTTTGTTTACTTTTTGGTAATAAAAATTTTAAAATTTTTTCTTGTTGTGACTTTGGATAAGTTAAGTTCTCTTTCGGCTTTGGTTTGGCCGAATTTAGCCAATTTGGCCAAACTTCGGCTGCGGCTTCGACATCGGCCTAAAAAGTGGCTTCGGTCGGACACTAATAAACAGTCATTTATTTTTGTGTTTTTTTAGTTCAAGTTCTATCGGGTTAAAAACACCTTTTTTATATGGGCATTTTGTCATGCCTCTGTAACGCCTGAAGGTTGTATTTTAAGGTAAATGGGAGTGGAGAGGATTTTACATTAAAATGCAACCGTGCAAACTTCTAGAATAATCTTTTTGACAGTTTGCACAGCTGTTCAGGGGGATGTAAGAGTTTTGCGGGGAAGGAGAAAAAAATGCTGAGAGAATTTAGGAAAAAGGCGGGAAATAGGACTGGGAGAAGAGGGAACCTAAGCGTTGCCGTCCTAACCATCCACCGGTGACTTGAATGGCAGCCAAAACTTATAAGCTATTTCTATGCATTCATGTTTTTATAGCATAATATATTATACTCATATAGAAATTTGAATGAAGCAAATAAATAAGAGTTTTGAATTGATTTTTATTATTGATATAAAAATATAAAAATAAAAAATAACTCTTATTTCTTGATTTTTTTGATAAAAGTCATAACAGTTACGGTCCCTGATTAAAACGTTAAATAGTACATTTGTACTGCTAAATGAAAGAAAACAATTCGCTTTAACCAAAACATTGAAGTTGTATTGATGTTGCCATCCCTGGTTTGTAAACAAACATCTTTTTACAAAACAACAATTACAAAAAAAAAAAAAAAAGAACAAGTGCAGTAAGTTTGAATAAAATTGAATAAATTTTTTATTATATATTAATATATTTGGGGGATTCACAAGGTGTGCTATTAAGTCATATCGTCATAATGTCCTAAATAATATTTTACAATTGTTTAAAAAAATATTGTTGTGTTTCAAACAAAATAATAATGTAAATGCTGTGTTCATTGATTTGTCATAACTATACAGTAGAAAGCTAAATTATAAGCGGTTGCCCACAGCAGTCATATATATTTTTTGTAAATATTTTAAGACATATGACTTAACAACTTTATGGCATCCTTGTGAATACCCCAATTATTTAAAATTGTTAGGAAACATAATGGAATATTCAGACGGAGAAATTTGCGAATTTCCAAAGTTAAATTTTGTCTGCCAACAAGCAGATAAACAAAAACATATGATTTAATTTGCCCAAATAGCACGATAGTGTGACCGCATTGTACCGATTATTGTCGCAATTGAGTTTTGGCACATGTGCGACGATAATGGGACCACCTAAGAATAAATTGTGCATTGTTTTTAAATGTGCGCCGATATAGCACGATAAAAATCGTCACAGATTGTGCTATTTGAGCCGATAGTGGGATCTTAGCGTAATAAAAATAAACTTTTCAAATGTAAGGAAGACAAGTGATTTTAGTGGGAATATATAGAAAACTATAGTATTAAATGGCAATTACATTTATTGTTATGCTATTAGCAAATTCATGAAATGTATCGACGTATTTTTGTTTTATTTTAACTATCCAGCATTTCAATGTCTCAGGCTACAAAGCAAAAAAGTATTGATCATATGTTTTATTTCTCATACAGAATATTTCCTTCAATAACTTGTGGCAATAAAGACAACATATCCAACGAAATTTTCAATTTTCAGTACTTTAAAATATGTATATAAAAAAGAATTTTTTTTGCAGAACTGCAGATGAACATGTGGTGCGTAAGCACAGCAAAAAATAACTAATAAAACGATTCTTAATGCAAAATTATTTTTTAACATCTCTCGTCTTTAAATCGTGCGGTACATACCAAATTTATTTTTTTTTTTAAATCTTCATATTATTCGAATGTGTATTCTAAGCAGTGTTGCCAGCGAAATTTCGAGAGAGATACATTTTAGTTTCCAAAAAGATACATTTTTTCCCAAAAAGATACATATTGAAAAAATCAATTTTTAACGGTAACATTTTTTAACATAACATTTTTATTTCATATTATATGAATATTGCAAAGAAAATCATATTAAATAAATTCATTTTTATCAATAAATTAAATAAATAGTCATACATTTTTAAGAATACAGTAAGCAAACTTTAAAAATGATTATATGTAAAACAAATTCATTTACATATATAATATACGAGTTAAGGCGTTTATACTAGGTCGATTATATCAAAAAATTCATATGTATACATTTCCTGAAAATAAAAACAATGTTCATATTTCCTCAGAACAACTTCGCACTACTAGTAATCATCGATTTAGGTGGATCGTATGTTGAAACATCCTTAATGTTCTCGATCACCATAATTAAAGCTGCTATTGTATTAGTATTGAGTCGGTTACGATGATCAGTCTTAATAACTTTTAGTTGCCTTAAAGTTTTCTCTCTACACATGCGTTCGAAAATTGAAGTACAAATGTTAAACCAACTACTTTTTTCAAATTTTTAAAAATCGGTTCATTAACAACATTTTTTAAATTATAATATAATATTTTATTTCTGTACATTTTACGTTTAGATTCAAAATATACGAAAAATGTCAGGATTATACATGGTACATGAAGTCATCAAAAGATACGAAAAATGTACCTTTCGTATCCTAACGGCTGATCCTAACACTGATTCTAAGTCAAATTACAATCCTTAAAAGCTTTTATACTTTAATGAATAATGATGCTTGGGCGGCTCCCAATGATTTTCTAAGTTTTTCTTGAGTTTAACAACGATCTTAATGGAGTTATGCCTTCCCTTGACCATCTTTAAACTTTTTTTACTTCCGTGGAAAAGCATGACTTCAGAACTACGAGGATCATTCATCTATCGCACGTTAAAATAAATGGAACATTTTCAAGAAAAGCTTTGTTGTTAAGCAATCGAAAATCGGGAGTTGTCGTAATGTGTCCGTTTTTTATCGCCAGTAAAATGCGCCCACACGAGCAGTAAATTTACTTACATTAACACTTAAATTGTATAAGTGGTAGTTGTCTTAAAAGCCCTGTTAAACAATCTGTCTTGAAAGCTTTTTTCTATGCAAAAATAGCTTCTGTTTACGAGGCTCGCAAAAAAATCTTTCTATGTCTCTCGGCTTTCATTGCTTCTTAATCAATTCTGCTGCTTTTAAACATTTTAAAATAGTTAATACACACAGAAAAAATTACCAATGTAAAATTAACATGGAAAAATGTTGATTGAGAATCATATTAAATTTCTGCAAAAGTATGCCCTTTATTTAAATGTATCATTATTTCATATTAATTTTAAATGAAAAATATTAAAATTATCTTTAATCACGTTTATTTAATATTATTCACTGTTAAAAAAAATAAAAAAAAAAATATTAAAATATAAATAAATATGGATTCAATATTGAATCCATTAAAACCTGTTTTATATTAAAATCAAAAGTTTATCTTGTTAAATTAACATGCATACATAGTAAAGTATGTTAATTTTTTTATTTTCATTCTAAAAATATGTTATAAAAAGAAGACAATTCCCGCATTCTTTTAATTAAAATTATTTAGTTAAATAGTAAATCAAGTTTTCAAAGTAGAATGATGACTAAAACCATATCGGGCCATTCTGCTGATCGATCTGTTAACAAAGGAGGCAACAAAATAAGTGAAACATGTGTTACAGGTGTAAGTGTTTTGAATTATTCTTAAATAAATGCATATGTTGTCTCTGAAGCTTCTTCACACTGTTATAACACACTCAAACCAATTAGTTTGTACATGAAATTCACGTTGTTTCAACTTGAAATAACTTTCATTCAACGTGATTCGGATTGTTATTTCAATATAAATGACATTTTGGTCTAACTATACTTCAATGTTAAATTAACATGAATTATAGTTATTTTAAAAGAAAAAAATGTTGTTCGCAAGTAATTATAAAATCAGGTTGAATTAACATGAAAAACGTATAAAGCAAAATCACCACCGAAAAATTTTAAATCAACCTTGTTTTCGACGTTTTTAACTTGATTTTTTTCTGTGTGTAGTTAATAATCTGTAAGTTTTTCTTGAATTTGACAACAATCTTTGTGGAGTAATGACTCCAATTTATCATTTTCGAACTGTTTTGGCGGACCTGCATAACAGCACAAAAGGGTTCATAACTAACTAAAAAATGATATTCTCGGTTGAATCTTTCAAAAGTAAGCTTACTGCCTGTTTGTAGAACGCGAGTTCAAAAGTGACTCGTTTAATTAGCATTTAAAACAAAAACAAAAATTCAAAATTTGTTGTTGTTTTGAATGTTAGTTAAACGAGTCACTTTTGCGCTCGCGTTCTACAAACAGGCAGTTAGTCTTAACTGACAAATAAAGCTAAATCGACCTAAAGAGTTTAAATTAAATATTAGATGCTATATTTCCTGGTGTATAAACAGAATGACCAACTGAATACACCGAACGCGGCTCCTTGTAGTGGTTAAGGCCAAATTAATTTAAATTTAGGAAAACGTTATCGTTCTGAAATATTTCCTCCCATATATTTATGCAACTCTACAGTAAAAGATAAAAACAAAATAGAAACTGTATGTATCGAAATGTAAAATTGCTTGTAACGGTTATTTTTTGCTTGAAATATTTGTAAACTGGTGCAATTTGTTTTGGAATCACTAAAAAAGCTCAATTTCGAAGAAAATCGAGTCAGGGCCTTTCTGCATGAGACCAACGATAATGTAAAACATGTATCAGCTGGGCGAATGCCCATACCAGTATTACTGCCTATTTTACGATTTCACTCGAACGCTTTCGTTCACACAAATAACATTCAAGACAAATACAAATTCTCAAAGTTTGTTTTTGTTTTACATGTATTTTGTGCGAACGAAAGCGTTCGAGTGACATCGTGAAATAGCCAGTTAGTGTACCCTGACAAAAATAAAATTCAAAACTGCCTGACAGCTGTCAAATATCAAAAAAAATAATAATTTTTTTAAATAAGACTTAATTTAACTAAAGTGAATTTGGATCAATTGAAAAATGCAGTTGTTATTCGCAATGTTATCTGGACAAATCGTTTTTTAAGTGGTCAAGAACCTCTTATTACAACCCACTTAGTTTGTTTGTTTCTTCTTTACTATAAACAAAACGCCTATCTTTAATTGTGTGTTTATTTATGAAAAATAACTTGAAAAACATTCGTATATTTGCATGTCAGTAGTTAAATATTGGAAACTTTGGTCTTTATTTTAGCTGATTATAAAAAACAAACCACAAATCGTAATTGCATTTGTATAACAACTGAAAAAAAATTTAAATTGCTGCCTTCAACTAAAAACGCCCTTTTTTCATTTCATTTTCTTTAATTTTGTTTTTTCTTCTTTTTCAGAAAAATACAAAAAAAAAAGACCCACGCAATGAATTGAAGTCAAATTGTGTTGCTGCTTTAAGTCATAGTTAAGAACAGTAGGACAAAGAAAGGAAATAAAATTGCAAAATTTTTAAAAGAAACTTGCAATCGATTTTATAAAAAAAAAAAACGATTTATATAAAAATAAAAAAAAATCTTACAAAAATAGCAAATAATTGCTAAACTAAACAAAAAACGACTAAATCAGGAAAAACGCTGATTTACAAAATTAATCACCCATATCGTGAATAAATTATCCCTTGAAATTTATTCCCTTTTCACAAAAAAATTGTTTGGCGAAAAACAAAACTTGGAGGGGAAAACAGCTTACTTGTCATTCCCGATGCGCGTTATTAATTATAGAACATCAAAACATTTTAAATTTCGAACCACCGTACCACTGGTTAAAGATTGATGTTTGATTGTTGGCTGGCAGGCACAGCGGTGGTGCAAAGGCTAGAACTCAAAGAATTCAGATACAAGAATGTGGTGATTCTCGAAACATGTAAATTCAACCCAGGTTCAACCCCAGCTCAGCCAAGAAAATTATCAATAACTTTTAATAAAATTCCAAGTTGTAAAATTCCTTCCTTCAGTAAAAATAATTTAATGAAAATTAAATTTGATGAACTCAAGCCTTTCTAAGATATCAAGAACACTTTGTGAATTGCCTGTTTTTAATTTAATTTAATTTAATTCAAGCAACGGCAGCAACCGAAAGAATTCATAAAAAATGTAATTTCAATACTTTTTTTGACCATTAAAAAAGTAACGGTCGTTACTTTATAAATGTGCTGTTTTCAAATGTTGAAAACAAATATCATGTATTGTAAAATTTTGCTCCGGATATGTATGTCAAGTTTAATATCTGATTAAATTCTTTAAATTGGTTTGTTTAAGGAATGGATTTATTTTCAAACCAAAGAAATTAGATACCAAAAAAAATTTTTTTTTTTAAGTAACGGTCGTTACATTTTAAAAAGTTAACAGTTTTTGGTGTTTGAATTCATTAATTATGGGTAACTCAAAGAAGCATAGTTTTGTTAGTTTAAAGAAAATTAAAGTTACTCTTTCGGAAAATGATAGATACATTTATTGTGTATAATATTAGTGGAAAAAATTAATTTGTATTGTGGTTATTTTATAAGTATTGTGGTTATTTTGTTGAACTGTTCTATGGTTTTTAGTCCAAATTTTGATATTTTAATAAGGCTTATGTTCATCAAATTTTATTTAAATAATTTAATTTTTGAGCTATAAGGAGTAATTTCCTGTGGAAACACCCATATGTAATTTTCAAAATTGTTAATTTCACAAAATATAAAAAATATAAAAAAACTTTTTTTTAAATTTCTAATATACATATATATATATGAGGAGCCGCAGAACAAAACGTACTTTTTCGCATTTTTTGACAAATTGGTTTTTTGATATTTTTATAATATTTGGGTTGAAATCTTTAAGAAAAAATCTAGTTAGCATATTTTTTTTTTTTTTTTTACCAAGAAATTGGGTTCTAAAAAAATTGGTGCATAACAAAACGTACTTTTTTTCTTTTCAAAACGTGCTTTTTTCATTGCTTTTGCCATTTCTTCGTGTATATTCTTCTTAATATTCTTAATTTGTTTGACGTTTATTTATATCATTTCATTTTATTTAAAATTAACTGTTAAAAAAAATTTGCTTTTGTTGTAATGTAAATTTGTATTTCTTCGACGCGTTTTCAAGAATATCCACCAACAATTGCAATAATTTAACTTTTGTTTGGTGAATGAGTGTTATGAAAAAAATAATTAATTCAATAGTATAATTAAAACATGAAAGAATTACAAGAATCTGTAGAAAATTTAAACATGGGAATACGTAAAAAGCAAAAATTTAAAAATGCTAAAAAAAAGTAAAAAAGTATTGAATTATAAAAAAGAATTGTTTAGTTTTCTATTTAATTTGAAATAAAATAATAAAGTTTTCATTTTACTTATTTTTTATTTATTTTTTACTTTAATGGTTCAGGTTTAAAAACATTCAGTCAAAATATTATCGTCTAAAAAAACGCACACCAAAACGTTCCTTTTTCTATATTTTTTAACAAAACGTACTTTTTCATTTTTTTTTTAACAAAACGTACTTTTTCGATATAAAATTGGTTTGATATTAAACATCCTTGACATTTAATGTGTTGACTTACGGCAGTTTGATTCATCTTTTGGTAAGCAAAAAACTTGTTTTCATTTCCAGGTTCATGCAGTTTTTTAAGGGGTCGAAATAAATAATCCTCAATTTCCCAAAAATTTTAAATGTGTGAAAAAGTACGTTTTGTTCTGCGGCTCCTCATATGTACATATATGTATATGAAACTATTGCTTGAAAAAAAGATTTAATTTTTTTTTTCTTAATTACAAAAAAAGTCTGGAAACAAAATCGCCAGAGTGAGATAAACAAAAAATTAAAATACAATAAAATCATAATTTTATTAATGTCTTAAAAAATTATTAAGAGGTTCTAAAACTTTTTTATCCTCAATAAAAAAAAAATCGCCAAAATTTAAAAAAAAAACCTTAAATAGGCAAATAATCTTTAAAAACTGATAACAATCCTCATTTCCCCAAAGTCTTGTAAACCGTAAAAGAAAAAACGAAAATATTCTCCCATTTTTTTATTGCAAAAAATTTTAATACAAAATCGCCAAAAATAAAAAACCGTTAAAAAAAGAAAAAAAAACATTTAAATTATAACCATTAAAATCAGAAATTTAAAAAAAATCATATTAATAAAAAATAAAATGATTATAAAAAATGAATAAAAGAAATTCAGTCTCTGAAAATGAAAAAATTGTTACTTACCTCTAACAAATTTACCAGTTTAACAAAATAATCTTAAGCTTTAATGAAAATAAATATCTGACACAAAAATCGCCAAAATTAATTAATTTTGCAACTTAAATAACAGTGGCAAGCGTTTTTCTTATGCTAAAACTTCTTAATATATTGTCAATTAAGAAACAACGCTTTCCGCTCTTGTTCAGATAGCTCAGTAAGAGATCAATGATATTTGTTTACAATATTAAAAATCCTTTTTTAATAATTTCCGTTCTACTGTGTCTTCGTTTATATATTTCCAAAAACAACTGCAATAACAGACCGACGAACATTTTAACAACAAATAGCAACGCCTGGCAACAAACATGAAAATGTTTTTAAAAGTAACAAACAATTTTTTTTAATATTGCACATTTCAACACACAGCAAAATTCTACGTCATGCAACTGAACACACAGAGAGAGTCAAGTCTGAAGTCAAGACGTTGTTAAAGGAAAATCCTCATCATCATCGTCATCGTCAGATACAAAAAAAGGAGCAAATATACGACAACGTCAATTCAAGGAAAAATATAAAAAACTTATAACAATTTTGGATAAGAAAAATTTGTTGAACTTAACGGGGAGGTAGACCAGGCAGGTAGGACACAATGTGTGTGAGTGTTTTTGTTTATGCTCTTTTATTTTGGATGCATTTGTTTTAACAATTTAAGTGGGTTGTTTTTTTTGTCAGTTTGTCGTTTCTCTGGGGTGTTATAGTCATGTCTTAACATAAAAATAAAAATATTTTGACAAAGAACAAAATAAAAAACACAAGACCCTGTGGATCTTTTGTGCAGTCTAGATCGAGGATACGTACGAAGCCAATTATTTTGATGGTGAGCATAAATTTCGGCTGCGTTAACAATGGGTTCTCCAAACAGTTTCTGTCTATGAGTCCCTTAAGGCAGAATAGTTATAGAAGACATGTTCGGATGTCTCATTATCCCTCTCGCAGAATTTGCATTGTTTGTTAATAAAATTACCAACGTTCATAAGACGTACCTATAACACAACCGTTGAGTGTTTTTCTTAAAAACGTAGTTGAGCAATTCCGCTAAGATTGCTTCAAGTACGGATTTTCAATTGCGAAATACTTATCCATATTCAATTCCGATTTCGTAATCCGAAAATGATATTGATTTAAGTAAAACTAAGATTGAATCAATCTCTAAAGCCTCGAATTTTATTATGATTGATTTACTTATGCGTTTTTAACCTTTCAGAATTTCAATTATAAAACACCAGCATCATCCCGATATGGTATAAATGAAAATATAAACTAAATGAGTAGCAAGAGTTCTCAATTTTTACTTTTTAAACATGAAAATTATGTGTTTTCGTCTTGTTTTTATTTTTTTTTTGTTTTTACACACAACAAGCAAACTACTTGCGTGGTGTTGTTGTAGTGTCTGCAACAAAATTATGAGTAAAATGAGATCAAAACGCTCACTTTGTAATTTTTTTTTTCACAGAGTGGCACTACCAACGAAATGTGTAATCTTTGTTTTTACTTGGTTTAAGCATTTTGTACTTATTTTAAGAAATTCCGGGATTGCTTTTCGAAATTAATCCAGTTTCGGATTGTTTTAAGTACTTTTTAGTGCAATTTGTACTTTAGTTTTTAAGTACGACTCGTACTTAAAGTAAGTGTACGTGTTCTTGTAAGTGCACTTTCTGTTTATAATCTCAAATTAGTTGTAAAGGAATCCACACCTTTTAATATTTTTATTCAACATCTTATTTCGTTTTAAAATATGTGTGGTCAGGTACAATCGATAGTAGTGACAGATCCTCTAAAATATTTGGCAATCCAATAAAATATATACAAAAAAATCGAACTATTTCCTACCATTTCGCTGGTCTTGAAACCAACAAAAGTTTAACCCTATGACCTCTTAATTGTTTTAAAATGCTTAAACATGGCTTTGATTTCCTCAAAAAACCTAAGACTTGTGTGATTAGGTAATGTACCCTTTGGTAAGACCAAGAAGCGAAGGCGATTGCATAAAGATTTAGATTTTAAGGTCAGGGCTCTGTTTCAAAAACGACGTTGAGAACCGAATGAAGGTTTTTGCTTGAAAAATTACGCAAGTTTACGGTAGACATTTAAATGTCAAGATCTTTGCAGATTTTGTTTGCAAACAGTCATTAAATTAATGAAATCCTCATTTCCGTCAAGACCGAATTTAAAGATGTCAATTCCTTTCAAAGAAATACATCACAGGAGAGATGTATTAGTTTAAGATCATATTATTTTCCCAAAGTTCATCCGGGTAATTTGAAAGCAGCGCTTAAAATTATCATGGGAAAATATATGTCGATTGTTAAAGAACAGAGCGTATCAAGAGGAAATATTAATAAAAGTATAAGTATTCAGAACTCCTTAAAGGTATTAATTGGTTTGAAAGGTTTAAGAAAAAATCATAAAATAGTTGCCGTTTTCTTTTTAAGAGTTTACAAAATTATATCATGAACCCTCAAACTCTAAGAGCTTCACGGAAAAAATCACCAATCTAATCTAATCACCAATTTTATACTGAATTCATAGAATCAAGCAACCCATTTGTTGACTTTGCACCTATTACCAAAATTATTATATTGATTACTAAAAATTGTTAAAAATTTTATATTTTGAATATTTTTTTTTTCAATAAATTATATTTAGAATTTTAATTAAAAAAATGATCAAAAAACTATGCCGTTTAAAACAATGTGTTGATTGATTTTGACAATTTCCAACAACAATTTTACAAGTTTAAATTATTTTATTTTAAACGAAATAATTTTTTGTTATTTGATTATTATTTTAATTCAAAATTTATTTCAAAACAACTAAAATTTTAATTAAATCAAAATTATATTTGTAATTTTCGTTCAACAAAAAAAATAATTGATTCAATTATTACATTAATTAAATTTAAATACTTTTTAAATCATTTTTTTAATTGATAAAAAACTACTAATAATTTTTTCTGTGTTCAAGATTTATTTAATATTTGTTAACTTTTAAACAAACGATTCAATATGATGATCAGTCATCATCATTGTAAGCACTTAAAGAAAATTTCTTATTTTTAGTGATAGTTTAATAAAAAAAAGATCGAATATTTCTATTATAGTTGCAAATTTAAGATCCTTTTCTTGCTGTGTATTTACAATTTTTTTTTAACAACCAAATATTATATTTTAAATTATTTGTTTTGCTGCTCAAATATTGCTAAGAACCCGGGTTATTTTTCGTTTTCAACTCTCTGCCCCTTTGAAAATGAAGACACGAAATAGTTGGTGTGTTGGTGTAGTCGGCAAGGGTGTTGTTTGTGATGGGAGGGCTAGAAATGGCAACACTACAAACAATAGTTTTGCTCATTTTTTCTTGTAATAAAATGTTTCCTTTTTGTTTGTATATTTGACAAGGGTAATTTGCTGTTTTTCTTTTTTTTTTTTTTTTTTGGCAACAAAATTAAAAAAAATATGGCAACAAAAAAATGGTTTTCCTACAACGAAAATTTATGAGTGAATCTATATGAGTCATACAAAAAAAATATATATATAGACATACATATATAATGACGAAATCAAAGGAAATTGTTGGGTAAGGATAAATTATATTATTGTATTTCTATCATAAACAAAGAAATTGTGAAGGAGGTGGTGAGGGGAGATCTAAAAAAGGGAGCCAGCACTTTTGGGGGTTAGTATGTGCAAGCAAGAGTTTGTTTACTAAGTGCTTGTGTTGGTAACAATTTTATTTCTTTTTTGTTTCCTTTTTTTTTTTTTCTTTAACAAGTGTTTTACTTTGTAACATGAAATTGCCATAAGGAATGAATTTGAATTGTTTGGTAACAGTTACAGTAACATTATTTTTTTATTAAAGGATTTATTTTTCGTTGCAAGTACTTTGTTTTTTTTTTCTTCTTGTAGTTAAGTTCGATTTAAGAAGACATCCTAAAGGATTTGGGGTTGGGCGTAAAAATTTTAGGAATTGTGTAAAGCATGATAAGAGGAAGCGTAAAATGATTTTGTTAAAAGTTTATGCATCTTTGTGCATATAAACATTTATGACCCCATTTCTGATTGTTCTTAGATAATGGAAATTTTTGTTTTTTTAATTTTCATTCATTCAATTTTTTTTCTTTCTTGATATAAGTATGTTTGAATTCATGTTTTCTCCTGCTTTCATCTTCCTTGGAGCTTAACTTAAAGCAAATATTATTGCACTCCAAAATATGTAATAATATTCATTTAAGGGGGTTAGTGATCATCTTTATACCCTCGCCTTCTATAGAAATCTTAAGAATTTATTGACGTCATCATGTTGTTAACGCCAACCACGATAAGGGCAATTAAATATTTGACCAAATAAGCGTAACCACTACTTTTGTTAATAGTAGTGAGATTTAACATGGTCTTAATATCACAAAGTAAACTAATTGTATTACTAGACATAGCAAAAACCGTTTTTTGTTAGATGTGGTATTGTAATCAAAATAAATATTGGAATCAAAGGAAATGATTAGGCCTTATTACGGTTCTCGATGTCGAAAACGACTCTGTAGTAGATTAATCAGCCTTTTTGTGGTTGTAGATTAAATAACACAGATGTGTATTACTTTAAAAAAAACACACTGTCGTATACGACAACGAAAACCGCAATAAGGCTGAATATATAGTTTGCTTGTTGGCCTCGTTTTTTTCGTCAAATATTTAACAAGTGTGACCGTAGCTTTATAATTTTAGTATCATAGTAAAACAGATACATTTTTAGCTTTATTGACGTTTTTCAAATGAAGTCATCAAATATTATTTTGGTTTATGAACAAAAGAATGTACATATTAAAAATTTAATTATGTATTACAGATGGCCTACCCTAAATCTTAACAAATTTGATTTTAAATCATTATTATTACTGTTTTCAAAACACATTTATCAAGTAAAAGGTATCCCAAAATTAACGCAAGATTTGAATTGGAGCAGTAATGGAGCGTTACACGATAGAACAACTTGTTCTTCTTTATTGAACAATATTTCAAATTATTAAAGAAATTTTTGAGAATACAAAATTAATATTAAGATTTTGTTTGTGGAGCTTTCTTTCCAATTTATTCTTGGTAAATACAGTGAAATTTATTGTTTGAGGATAAGCTAGTTTCTATATGCATTTTACTTTGATAATAAATCTGCAAGTTCACGGCATAAAAACCTGAACTGGCAAACTGCTTTATTTTGATTTTGTTGCGAAAACAATACAGCAATTTGTTTTTATTTTGTTTTTTACTAACCCACTTGTGCTTAATTTTTGGGATTGATATTAAAACATATTAATGTTTTAAATACAAAATTCTTTTCTTCACAAAATACTTAAATGTAACTTAATTCACCGATGTGATACATTTAAATGCATTTTAAGTTTCCATTGGAAAAACCTAGCAAGGTGGTCTCAATATTAAGCCAATGCAACAACAACAGGCAAAGCAATAGTAAAAAACGGTTTTTGAAGGCCACCTTGTAAATAATTGCACTTTTTTATGATATTTTTTTATTTAGTAGTGCTACCATACTTTTATCTTAATTAAATAAGACTTTTTAAACAAAACTCAAAAAATCAATCTGTATTTAAATACGATTTAAATATTATCCTGAAAAATGGCCATTGTAGTTGTACAATTAATGTGGGGAATGTAAGAAAAGATAAACAACACCCAGTTTATTGTTGGTATTTTGTTTAAGCTTTGATATCGTTGAAAACAAGACTAATTTAAGTGTTTCAATTCTCATTCACTCTGCAGTTTTTTTTTAATAACATCTTTTTCTTTTTAAAAATTTTTTAGGAGAATGTTTTCTGATTCCAGTGAAATGTGCACCCAACAATAAATTTAAGTAATCTTATCAAGAATAAAATTTGGGAATTAAGTACGACAGACATAATCTTATTCAACCCTATCGTGAATAAAAATTCCTTGGGAGTTTTTTCCCTTTTCCCATTTTTACAATTGAATTAACATAGGAAAAATGGAAAAAACTCCAATGGAATTTTTATTCACGATTGCACAAATTAATTAAAAATTTTGTATTCCCAAAAATTACTTTGATAATAAATATGCAAGTGCACGGCATAAAAATATGAACTGGCAAACTAAAATAATTAAAGCTTGGCGGCTGTAGTTCGTAAATTTCAAAATACGGTCGGAATAGTGTTTTAACTTCTTCGCCTCTGATCCTTTTGGGGACGCCAAACACACTGGGCGTCCAAAAACAAGCCGTTCAAATGTCAATATCGAAGCAGACCCAGTCTCCCTGAATTTTTCAATTAATCTCTTCACAGTTGATCTAAACTGTCAGCTGTAGAAGTTTTTTAACAGTTGCCAACACTTTACTGCATAAATGGAGACATATTCAAACCTTGCGTAAATGTTGGGAGACCCTTTATGTATTTGTTAGTTAAATATTAACAGCGCTTTGAAATGCTGGGGATGTACCCCAAACTCTTAGTAATCTAAAGCAATGTTTGCTAATTTATTACGAATAGAGTTTATTTAAAAAACGTGTTAGTTTATGGAAATACCCTTAACTCATAAGTCCCAATCCATATTATGAAACATTTGCTGCGAAACATTTGAGTTTGTTGATGTAAAGGAAAAGACGAATGGAAAAGTGTAATTTGTTTCATATACATTGTACAAGCAGTTTTTGTAAGTGTTGTTATTGAAAGAAAGAGAAAAGGCATAAAAATTGACTCAATGTTGTAAAACAAAATTGTTATTCTATGGACACGAATGCAGTTTCAAAAGAGTATCGAATAACGTTTTTGCAGCAAATGTTTCATAATATGGATGAGGACTTAAAGTAAAGATCTTTAATATTAAAAGTATTTTTTTTTTAATTGAAGATTTTTGAAGAAAATAGAATAGAGGGTATTAAAGGAGGTGGTGACGCCCTTAAGTAAAGCTATTTTGGAACTCCTTAAGAAAATGATTGTTTTTGACTTACAAATCACGTTTATTAATTAACTTATAATTTTTTGCATGGGGGTACCCGCCTCCCCACAGTTGGCAGTTTGATCTAAGAGTTACGCACATCAAATTTAGTGGGACTCAAATTTTGTTCTTCTGCAGATATTAGACATTTTTTAAATACTTTGTATTTAACATCCACGATTTTGTTGAAACATGCATTTTGTTCCAAGAGTTACACACATCAAATTGAGTGTACCCTTGTATTGTAGCTGAGGAGATATGAATTGATCCTCGATAAAAGGGCTTTTGCTTCCAATGTGCGTCCGTTAAAATTTCCTATAAAAATAAGAAATTTTAACGTACGTTTTAAAATTTCCAAAAAAATTTAATAGAGGGCAAAGAAAAATTGTCGCCAACCTTAATTTAAATGTATTTTATTCAAACATTAAAAACACCCTGACACTTTAAAATAAAAAAGTTTAAATTAAAAATGACGTAAAGTGAATTCTGCAGCTTTAAAACAAAAAGACACCGAAATACAACTCCTTGAGCCTGCTGGCATATATGTTGTTGCTTAAAATGAAAAAAATTCATAAAAGTAATTTATATGCACAACACAGATTAACACAATTCACACAAACGCAACGTGCAACATTGGTGTAGTAGCACCCTACAAACGCAACCAAGTCCGGAGAATAAATTTGGTTGCGGTTTGTTCGTTGTGCGAAGTGGTGGTGGAGACTTTCAAAAACTTTCAGAGCTTATTGTCAACGTATTTTTTTGTGTTACCTTGTCATTTTGGTTAAATTTTATGTGACTGTTACGGACCACGTGACAAGAGTTAAAGAAAACAAACGAAAAAAAACAAGTTGTGGAGACAAATTTGAAACTTGTCTTTAAAATTTTTTTTCTGCTGCTGTTTTTTCTTCTTTGTTGGGTTTCGTTTTTCGTGTATTTGATGTGCAAATGTCCTGTACGTGTTTTTACGGAATACTCAATACTCAAGTACAAAGTTCAGCTAGTCGAAAATACACTAAGGACATGTATGATGTTGTTAAATGGTATGTGTGTGGAAGGATATTTTTTTGTTGGCAAAAGTGTTGGGGGTAGTTTTTTTCCTTGTATGTATGTAGGTATTTATGTATGTGTAATTTAACAGCTTTTTAGAGCTGAATAACACGACAGTGTGCTAAAATGCTAGACGAGGGCAGCCGTAAACGTTTTTAAAATCTAAATTTAAAATAATAGTTCTATAAACCATCCGAGTTAATCCTTTACAGAAAATCCCTTTTAATGTAGAAAAAAATTACTCTTAACACCACCTTCGTAAAACCCACGATTTGTAACATAAAACTACTATCGCCTCTTCTAAGGAGTATAATATTTAATGTTAAGGTAGATTGATACGAGTTTGTTGTATTTTCTTTGGTTTCTATTTATTCAAGGTTTTCTTTTTGCTGGCATTTTCCCTCTTCTCCTCAATCTCTGGCTTTATTTAAATTGTTTTTTCTTCAACATGTTAAGACATGTCTAATGATTCTATTGTAAAAAAGTACAGGCAAAAACAAAGAACAATAAAACTGGTATTGAATGTTAAATAAAACTATCGATTTTCTTTGTTTTTTCACTTATTCATTTTGCTTCTTTTTCATATTCTCGTTTAAAAACTCAATGGAATTGTATTGTGGGTTTGTTTGTTCTTTATTTAAACATATTCTATTTAACTACACAAGCAAATAAGTTTATTTTAATAACAAGTTCGAGGCCTTGTTTTTAATTAAATGAGGCGTAAGGTACATGTTAGTTCAAAAGGTTGCAAAACAAACCTAAAATTATGCAGCAGAAAGTTAAAATAAAAATGGTTTATTAAAGTGCTTAACTTCACCATAACCTACACCAATGAAATCACATTAAGAAATGTGTCGTGAGTTTTTTTTTGCAATTATTTATTTTTTTTTTCTATTTGCAAAGCTGGCCACAAAATTTTTTTCAACAAAAAATTCTAAAATCTGGCGACGAAATTTCTTACTTCTAACGAAAATGTACAAAGCTGGCCACAAAATTTCTTACTTCTGTAGAAAAGCGCCAAACCCCTCTGAAGACACTGTGTGCTTACAATCGAAACATGTCAGGGCAACCTGTCCGTGAACACATGGGTTCGATTTCCAGTTCAGCCAAGAATGAAAAATTATCAATAAATAGAATTTGGGAATTATTTATTTTCATAAGTTACTTTATTATATTCAACATTTTTTATTTTTCAAATTTATTCTATGAACTAAATTTCAGTTATGTTTTTTATAAAGCTTTTTTGTAATAGACTTTATACACTACCCGACTATTATATTGTATCATCTTGTTACATTTTACCTTAGCTATCCTTTGAATAGCAATGAAGTATATTGTATGTACAGAAAAATTTACAATTATTAGACACCAGCAGAATGTTATGGATTTTCTGGCCCGATACGGCCTTCGTCAGAATTCTTTGTAACACACTGGATAGTGAAACTTTATAAATTGAATATATTTAAATCAACAATTTTAACAAATAGAATCTGGGAATTATTTCATGTTGTAAAATTCCTTTCTTCATAAAAATAATTAAATGAAAATTTAAGTTGATGAACTTAAGCCAGCCTGATTAAAAAATATTAAAATTTGGATTAAAAAGCTTTTTGTAACCGTCGACTATGTTTTGTATTTTTAAAGGAAATTTTTAAGGCCGCTGACAATATTTCATATTTCTACTAAAAACTTTCAAGGCTAGAAACAATTTTTTTATTTCTACAGAAAACTTTCGAAACCGGCGACAAAATTTCTTACTTTTGTGAAAAATTTACAAAGCCAGTAATGATTTTTTTTATTTTTATCTAATATTTTAAAAGATGGTAGTATCTTGGATTGTAGGAAATTTTGAAAAATGGTGATAAAATGTCTTTTTTATTAAAACCAATTTTATAAGCCGGTTTTTAATTGAAGTTTTTGATATTTAATTTAGGCTTAAGTTCATCAAATTTTATTTTTATTAAATTATTTTTAGTGAAGGAAGGAATTTACAACATGAAATTAATAAAATGTTTATCTTGACTACACACGGGATTGAACTGGAGTCGAATTTACATGTTTCGAGAATAACCATATTTTCCTCCTCGGAATTCTTAAGCATTCAACAGTTTGCCGTTTGTTCTACTTGTTTGTTTCTTATTTCTCTAAGTGGCGCCAAAGTTCTTTTCTCTGCAATTTTCACAGCCGGCAAAAAATTTTATACTTCTTTTAAAGATTTTAAAGGCCGGCGACAAGGTTCGTAATTCTTTAATTTTTTAAGCCGGCTACAAAATTTCTTATTTCTCTAGGAAATTTTCGAGGTCCATCGACAATATTCTATTTTCAAGATAAAATTTTGAGTGACATAACAATTTTGTTATTTTTATAAAATTAACAACAAAATTTATTTAAATGTACTATGTTTGTTTGTGTAATCTCTCTTTTTTTATTACAATCAAATCAATTTTATCTAGTTGTTTTATTGAAGTAAAATTGTTTTTGTTATATACGTTTCTTTCTCATTTCACTCGGTTTATCAGACTGATTCATCCATACATTTATTCATTCATCAATTAATAATTAATCTGTCTGTTTATGACATTTTACATTATGTTATTGTTGTTGCCATCTTTTTGTCACGTTGTAGTTGGTGCGATGCTGCTGCTGTCAATGCTGCTGTTGATTGTTGTTGTCATAAAATTTTAAATTTGTATATTCATTTGAATCTTTTTTTGCATTCAAATCAGTGTTGCCAGAAGTAGGGGAAAATCCCTACATGAAGGTTTTCTTAATACTAAAATAGCAGCGTAGGGAAAATCGGACAGATTTTTTATAATCTCCAAAATGGTTATTTTGTGATATTTTTTTGTCCAAAAAGGTTGAAACTTTTTATTTTCCCTAAAATCGCATTAAAATATATTCGTATTGCCAGAGTTGTTTGTGGCTTAAAAAGTTGACGACACTAATATGAATGTATGTTTATGTCTTTTCTAAGATACAATTCAATGTTGAAAGATTTGATTGAATTTAATTAAAAGTACGTATTTATGTTCATAGGGCTATAACTTTTTTACATTTCTTGCGATTATCAAAATGGCCCTAGCATAGTCGAATAGACCATTGAAAATTATTAAAAGAAATTGTATTACTTTTTCGCTGTTGTCAAAAAAAAGTTCACCCACAAAACGCGGTAAAGTTTGTAAATTAAATTTTTTAGTTTTTTATTTATTTATCCAAAAAACGCTAATATTTTTTTCAGTCAATATGTTATATCAAACAACATTTTTCACTTTACTATTTTAGTTATCAACATGTTAAAATTAAACAATACTAGCAGTCCCGGCAAACGTTGTTTTGCCATTCAACTTATGTCTAGTTAAAGAAAGAGGAATAAAGCGCTTTATATCAAGATCGGCGATGAAAAAAAAAACAATAGCCATTTATTTCTTTATTTCTGTTCGTTACATAATCAAAAGTTAAACATAAAAAAGTGATGTATTTTTTATACTGAAGTATGAAAATAAAACAGAGATAATCAATTTGTATAACGAAGTGCAATTGTGTGTAAACGCGTTTGAATTCAATTGGGAGGTCTGTGGCAATCATCAGAGTTCGTGGCAGATAAGCATTTTCGTCTCGGAACTTACAATTCAAAATGGTAGCTTCGATAACGTTTAACGACCAATCGTGTAAAATTACATAGCCAAAGAAGTATAACCGAAGAAAACATTTTGGCAAAAAAAAACTTTTCAAAAGAATCGGTTAGTTAATTAACATGGTAGAGGAGGGGGTGTTTTTACCCTTTTTTCTTTATTTTACGCAGTAAATGTTAAAATTTATAGCCTTTAGTTCCTTTAAGACTTGAAACTATCATCGGATAAATAATTAAGAAGCCATGGGTGGAGGGAGGTTTTACTCCTCTTGCCCTATTTTACTCCCTAATTTTTGGAATTTCCAAAAAATGTATATCTAAAAGTAGCTTTAGTTATTAGTGTATTCATGCCAAGTTTTAAGAAAACCGCTTGATTAGTTAAGAAGATATAGGTAAGGGGATCGTTTACCCCTCTTGCCCTATTTCACGCCATAAATAATAAAAATTATAGGCTATAGTTCCTTGCAGATGTTACACTATTTGCCTGCCAAATTCCAAGAAAATCGGTTGATTAGCTAAAAAGATACTGAAAGGGGGAACTTTTACACGTTTTGCCCCATTTTACTCCCTCTACCGATATCAAATATACATTTAGATCTATTCCAAATGTCATTGTACACATAAGACATTACGATACATAGTTTGTTATCTTTTTAAGCGACAATAAAAAATGATAATATTGAAAATGAAAGGCATTTTGTTGATATTTGTATGGGTTAAAAGATATATATATCTATATATATATATAATACCCTTAAATTTTGGTTAAAATCGATCGACCCGTTTTCACAGTTAGTGGAGATATCAAAGTGTACATTTCATTTTATATATATTTATATAGATTTTTCACTTTAAGGTATTAATACAAATTTTATTTAAAATTAATGTACTTTTTTTTGGTGATATTACAAAGTCGTTTTTGTGGGTGAGATTTTTATTCCGAAAAAGCAATTGTGTGGTTATGTACATCTGTTTTATCTTTTTTTAGTTTTGTATTTTTTGTCAAAGCTTTAATATACATATTCGACTAAAATTAACTTTTTGAAACTATGTTTTTTCTTCCATTTGAATGACAATAATGCGAAGGGATTTTTGTAGGGGAAATTTTTTCAACGTCTAGGGAAAAGTCGGATTTTTCGTAGCATATGTAGGTATTTTTCCGAAAAATCCACTGGCAACACTGATTTAAATATAAAATTATCACATGTGTGACACATGTAGAATTTGATGGTGCAGAAAATAAAAGCGCCAACAACAATAATAAAATTATAATTACAAAAAAAGTAATTAAATTAAATCCATGCAAATGAAAAAATACATTTACATCCGTAGTTAAACTTTCACACTATGGTGGCAAAATGACAAAAATGGTAAACTATTAAAATTCATTCCATTTCTTATAAACATTAGACATTTTGTCGCCGGCTTTTAAAATTTCATATATAAATAAGACATTTTGTCTCCAGCTTTAAAATTTCCTATAAAAATAAGACATTTTGTCGCCGGCTTTTAAATTTTTTTTATGAAAATAAGAAATATTGTCGCCGGCTTAAAAAATTTCCTATAAAAATAAGAAATTTTGTGGCCTGCTTTAAATTTTTTTTTATAGAAATAAGAAATTTTGTCGCCGGCTTACAAATTTTTCTATAGAAATAAGAAATTGCTGCAGGCTTTAAAAATTTCTTATAGAAATAAGAAATTTTGTCGCCGGCTTTTAAATTTTTTTGTTATGGAAATAAGGAATTTTGTCGCGGACTTTAAAAATTTCCTATAGAAATAAGAAATTTTGTCGCCAGCTTTAAAAAATTTTTTTAATTTTTCTAAAGCAATAAGAAATTTTGCTGCTGGCTTTAAAAATTAATTTTTTTTATGGAAATAAGAAATTTTGTTGCTGACTTTAAAAATTTCCTAGAAATAAGAAATTTTGTCGCCAGCTTTAAAAATTTCCTATAAAAATAAGAAATATTGTCGCGGGCTTTTAAATTTTTTTTATGCAAATAAGAAATTTTGTTGCTGATTTTAAAAATTTCCTATAGAAATAAGAAATTTTGTCGCCAGCTTTAAAAATTTCCTATAAAAATAAGAAATTTTGTCGCGGGCTTTTAAATTTTTTTTATGCAAATAAGAAATTATGTCGCCGACTTTAAAAATTTCCTATAGAAATAAGAAATTGTGTCGCCGGCATTAAAAATTTCCTATAAAAATTAGAATTTTGTCGCCGACTTTAAAAATTCCCTATAAAAATAAGAAATTTCATGGCCGGCTTTGAATTTTTTTTATAGAAATAAGAAATTTTGTCGCCGGATTAAAAATTTTTCTATAAAAATAAGAAATTTTGCAGCTGGCTTTAAAAATTTCTTATAGATATAAGAAATTTTGTCGCCGGCTTTTAAATTTTTTTTATGGAAATAAGAAATTTTGTCGCGGACTTTAAAAATTTCCAATAGAAATAAGAAATTTTGTCGCGGGCTTTTAAATTTTTTTTATGGAAATAAGAACTTTTGTCGCCGACTTTAAAAATTTCCTATAGAAATAAGAAATTTTGCCGCTGGCTTAATAAATTTTCTACAGAAATAACAAAATTTGTCGCCGGCTTTAAAAATTTCCTATAGCAATAAAAAATTTTGCGGTCGGTTTTAAAAATTTTTTATAGTTAAAGCAATTTTGTCGCTGGCTTTGAAAATTTCTTAGTGAAATAACATATTTTGTCGCCGGATTTGAAAAGAAATAGGACATTTTGTAAGCGGGTTTAAAATGTCCAATACTTTTTTAATAGAACCACAAAATTTTGCTGCTGGCTTAAAGGAACATTTTTAAAGATACATATAATAAATTTGTCTGCGCCAAGTAGAAGCATTGTTTTAAAATTTGCTTGTCTTCGTCTTACTGGTAAAAAGAATTAACTTTTTTGATTGTTTTTTGTAATAATCGGCCCTGTTCTGTAAACCGAATCGTTTTTAAAAACGAGAAATTTCTAAAACCGAATAAATCGCTTTTTGGTGTTCTGCAAATTACTCGTATTGATATGATTCGAAATTAGGGTCGAATTTTTAGTTAATCGTCAAAGTCAGCTGTTGATTAAAAAATTCATAATTTGTAAATAAAAAGAAAGATATAAAAATGCCCGGAGTGTTTGTGTTAAGCTACAATTCCATAAAAAAACGTAAAATACGCCAATTAAACATTTAATTTTGCCGCGTTCAAAAATTGTTTGTGGTTTATTTTGCCAAAACATATGTTCTACAATTCTAGAGTTGCCAGACAAATTATTGTATTTTATTGCTAAATAATGGTGTGTAATGAAAGAACATTCAAGGTAATTGAACCTTCAGATATATTTGGTCTTTATATTTATCGCAAATATTAAAAATTTAATTTATTATAATATACAAATACTGAGTTTGTACTAGACAAACTTTGACAGCTACATATTCACAAACAGTGGTGACTCTACTTTTTCGAAAAAGAGACAAAATGCTGATCGCCATTTTAAAAATAAATTGTGTTTTTGCAAAATACTTGTGATTTACGCAATTATTTTATTTTAAATAAGTTTTTTTGAATTACAATTTAATTTAGTTATAAATTTGTCATAAAAATTTAATGTATAATGTTTACTATTATTACAAGAGTATTGTTTTTGCAAATGCCTTTTACATTCTCTTTAAAAAAAGTGTTTTGTTCATTAAACTTTTTTTGTCACTTTTAAAGCAAAAATATGCAAAAGTTTTAGGTTGTTTTTAAAATATATTTTTTTCAAATTCAAATATATCAAAATGCATGAAATTTTAATAGAATAAATTAAAAAGACTTCATATTTTATATTGCACTTGTTTTTTTGTTATTTTTGTAGTCATTTATTAAAATAATTACACATTCGATTTCCTTTCGACTAGGTTTGTTTACTCGGTTTCAAAACGAGAAAAATTATGTGAATTCGGTTTACAGAACACCAAAAAATGTGAATTCGTTTTAAAACGAGAAATTTTCTCGAATTCGGTTTACAGAACAGGGCCGAATAATTCTCTAAGAAGATGTAAGATAAAACATATTGTTGAAATTACTTCAACAATAAAGAACAATTAAAAAGCAAATTAAATTATGTTACTTTTACTTATAAGAACATGACACTTTGAATATGATAAAACTCAAGATAATTTGATTCATATTTTTTGCCAAGAGTTCAATGAATGTTAGAAAAAATTTCTTTTTAACACTCAGGCATTTTATTAATGGCCTGTTCAACTATCTCGACAGCAAAACGAAGCGATCGCCATCTATTCGCTCGATTTCGAATCAAATTGGGTTCAACAATTTCGACAGCTTTCGATCGCTTGCTCTTACGCTTGTTAATATTTGTTACTTACGTATTAAAATAATTAAGTATTGCCATATTAGATATTTCTATATTTTGTTGCTTTTTTGTTCAAAAGTATCAAAAATAATACTAAATTGCTTGTTGACAAATACAACCGCGTTTGAAATTTTTTCAGCTGTATAAAAATGTCAAAAAATAAAAAAACCTTTTTTGTTGAAACCAAAACTAAAGAAAAGTGTAAACAGAAATTGAATTTAATCAAAAACAAATTATTCAAGCAAAAAAAATTAATGATACAAAGAAACAAATAAATAAGTTAATGAAACCATACGTAAAAGAAAGTTAAATAAGTAACAAGTAAATATTTTTCTAGCATCAGCTTGCTCCTTAGAAGTATGTAGGTTGCATTTGTTTCATTTGACGACAAATTAACGACAGTTGTTCCTCAACAACCATATTCCTCTTTTTTACCTGAAGAGCAGTTTGTATTTTATTTCTTACTCTATCCTTCTTCGTTTGGATAAAGTTTTAAAATTTTTAATGTTTTCCTTTAGAATTTGTAGTGTTTCACATAATATTAAGGAGCCTGTCTCTTCAATTTTGCTTTCTTGTGCAGCCACCGTCGCAGCTTTAGAAACTCTTGGCGGTGATTCTGATATCTGCTGACTGAGTTTCAGCACTTTTAACTTTACCCGCCAACGCTCTACAACAAGGTGCTGCAGCCGAAGACCAAAGCAGCGTCCGATCATTTATATGATCTAGGGAAGTTAAATAGTTTTGTTTATAGGTACCACCACCGCTTTCTTGCAGGCTTTTGTTGTTTTCTGAAATTTATTTTTGTCCTACATTTCAAATCTTCCCATGTCTGTAAAAATATGTAATACTTTCAAAACCAATTCAAGCCATGGTTGTTTTCTGCCTTTAATTATAATGTGGGATAAAATTTCCCGCCTTGAATAGAATGGATGGACCAATGACGCTTAGTTTTAGGCCTATTATTTTCCATTACTCGCCCATTGAAAATTTATTTGCTCCAAACACTGGTGCACCTTTCGCCATCTTAGGATGTTCCTCTCAAGAAGCGTTTTCGAGATAGTCGCGAAAATTATGTTTTTCTACAGTTGTTTTAGCTCGTTATTTTGAAAATTGAATTGTTCATCTGAATTGTAAAAACTATTGAATAAAAATGTTTTCCTCTTTCAGCACATATTTATACTGTGTTGATCGGATAAAAATTTACTGTGCTACAGGCCATTCGATTTAAAAAAAAAATATTTTTTTAAGTTTTTCAATATTAAACTGAGACTGAACTCTGCATTAAGGCATTTTTTTCAAATTAAAAGGCTTGTAATTCAGTGAATTTTTATCCGATCAACACACTATAAAGAATGGAGGATAAACATATTTATTCGAAATTTTGGAAATATAATATTAATCCAGACAAACACGATTTTCGCGAATAATTCGAATACGATTATGAGAGAAATAAATGAGTGCAATTTTGAGTTTACCCACCCCATTAAGCTTAAAAAAAATCTAATTTTTAAGTCTAATTTGTTGTGGCGTATTGTAATCAAAAAAAAATTACCAATTGTTCTCTATTTTTATTTATAATTTATTTAAAATACCCTTAAATATTTCTTGTTTGTTATAAATACCATGATTCGACAACAAAACAACAAGTGAGTGGTTTTGACATTTGTTTTCGTAATATCGACAATACCTTCGATATTAATAAACCGCTTTTTGTATGAAAGTACTTACGTTTTCTTTCGAGTTGTCGTCTAAACGAATGTTCGTATAGAATAAAGTTAGTTGAACCCAAAATAGTTTTCGATCGCTTAGAATGCGATCGAAGTCGTTCTTTCGAAATCGTTGAACAGGCCATAAGTGTAAGTCTGTTTGCAACAATCAGTGCATACTTTTAGAAAGACATTTTAAAGCGGCATCAACTTAAGTCTTGCATTTTATTTCCTAATAAAACTTAAAGAACAAAAAATAAAAACCAATAGAATTTTACATGTTTTCTTAACTTGGATTTTATCATCTTCTTGCTCTTAAGTTCGTTTGAACATATACTTCTCCTTTGAATATTTATTAAAAATCAATCCTTTTTTTATTTTTAAGTAGAATTTTTTTCTAAAGTTTGTTTTCCCCGACATGATTTTCATCTTTAAAATAAAGTGTGAAAACTTTTATTGTTTACTTTGGTGGCTTGGAGTTAGTAATCAAATTCTTTGTATTTGTTGTTGACAGACTGGGTGTAACACCTACTTTCTTCTTTTATTTTATCTTTATCTCCAACGTCAACACAGACAAATTCAGATGGTTATAAAATGAATAAAAGCAAGTCAACAAATACACAAAAAATTCAAGGATGTACTTAAAAAATGCTTCTTGTTTGAAATAACTCGTTATAGGTTTCTTAAGACGTTTTTCCTAAAAGAAAAAGTTAAAGTTTTTGGCACACCCTACAGCTGTAAAAACCACTTTTTAAACTTACAAAGTTTGTTGCCGGCTTCGATAATTTCAAATATATATAAGAAATATTGTCGCTAGCTTCGAAAATGTCCTTTAAAAAAAATAAATTTTGCCGCCGGTTTTAAAAAAATTTCCTATTAAAATAAGACATTTTGTAGTCGGTCTTCAAAAATTTCCTATTTAAATAAGAAAGTTTGTCGCCGGCTTCGAAAATTTCCTATAAAAATAAGACATTTTGCCGCCGTCTTTAAAAAATTTCTTATAAATATAAGAAATTTTTGCCGCCGGCTTTAAAAAATTCCTGCTAAAATAAGAAAATTAATCGCCGTCTTTAAAAAGTTCCTTTTAAAAAATGAAATTTTGTTGGCGGCTTTGAAACTCTCGTATAGAAATAAGAAATTTTATCACCGGCTTTAAAAAATTTCCTATAAAAATAAGAAATTTTATCGCTGGCTTCGAAAATTTCTTATCATTATAGGAAATTTTGTCGCCGTCTTTAAAAATGTTGAAGGCTTTTAATATTTTTTAATATATAAAAAAAATTTTACCCATTAGTATGTACCTTAGGGCGGGTCGATTTTTTTTTTAAATCGTATAGCAAAAACGTAATCTACATAAAATTCTAAGAAAATTCTCCGAAGAAACCATGGGTCTAAAACAAAATCCTAATCCGCGCCTCTCGACTTGAAAATTTGGCTGCCCGCCTTGGAAAAAAAAATTTTTTTTGAAAAAATAGCTTTTTCCAAAAAGAAATCCAATTTTTTTAATAAAATGGTTTAGTAAGGTTATTCTTTTGCACTTTATATTTTTTTTACAATCAAAATTTTTTTTACATTGAAAAAATTTTCAACCAAGTAAAAAAATGTTCAAGTCGAGAGGCGCGGACTAGGATTTTGTTTTAGACCCATGGTTTCTTCGGAGAATTTTCGTAGAATTTTATGTAGATTACGTTTTTGCTATACGATTTTTAATTTTTTTTCATCCATACAAATCGACCCGCCCTAATGTACATGCTTTTTATATATTGTAGGGCATTTGGTATGCCTTGTCTAGCATTTCTTTTTTTGCTCTTTAATTCTCGTGTTATCCCCCATATATTGATCGATTTTTATTCTCCGGCAAAGAAAAAAGTTGTAAGAAAATTTATGATCATTGTAAACGATGCCTTTTGTGTGAAATGAATGCATTTGAAAGGGTTTGGTCATGGTATGTGATTTTATTTTTATAATATTTAAGTGTGAAGAAGCTTTAAATAGCTAACAGAAAAAGATGATAGAAAATTGTAATGTATGTATATTATATAAAAATATTGCATATTTTTAGGCGTTATAAAAAAAAGAAATATGAATTAATTTTTTTTTAACTTTTTTATGAACCAAAAAAAATTTCAAAATTTTTTTTTTCAAAAGTTATGTTCAAAATGTAGGAGGTTGCACAGCATATATTCGCGTACTCAAAACGGTTTAGTTTTTTGAAATTACTCAAAAAAAAACATCATGTGAGCCAAAAAATAAAAAAGACTATTTATTTGGTCAATAGGGTTAGGGGAGCAGTACCCTCACAGGAAGCAATTTAGATTTCTTTATATCTGGAGAAAGGTTACAGTACACAGAATAAAAATTTGCACAATTAAAAGCATTAATCAAAAATAAAGTCAGTTTTAATTATTCAAGGGAATTAAACGTTCAATCAAGTGAATTAAACGTTTAATCAAGTGTTTTAAACTTTTAATTGACAATATTAATTTCCACCAGTAAAAAAAAAATAATATCAATTAAACGTTTAATTCAGCTAATTAAATTCATTTGATTATTTTTTATTATTTTATTTTATTTTTGATTAATGCCTTTACTGGTGGAAAATTTTTGCTGTGTATGTAAAAGTTGGTATTCTTTACAAAATATCTCCCAAAAAGTTGGCTGAATTAGAGATATGGTATTAACACATTCAATATAAGCACAACATATGTATGTATGTAGGACTCTGTATATCAGTGGAACTACTACTATTTCACCGGGCAAAGCTAGTTTATTACAAAAAGATCAATGGTTCTCAAATAGGAGTCCGCGGATCTCTTGGAATCCGTGATATATTTTTGAGGTCCCGGAAGAAAAATACAAATAAATAATGTTATTTTTGAAATTTTGAATTTTTTTATCATAAAATTTTTCAAGTCGTATAAAAGTTAAGAAAACTTTGAATTAATGTGTACTGTATACGTTTATTTTGATAAGTATTTAATTAGACCTTTTATAAACAAATAATGTACTTTTGTTTCTCAAGGTGTACGCACAAGTGTACAAACAAGTGTTAAGAACCCTTAATTTAAATTATTGATGCCCGTAATTTCAACAAACAGATATCTGGTTCGTACCTAACAGTTATCTTTACCTATGCGGTAAAAATAGTTTGGTAATTTCAACGTTAATATTGCCTACGTGTTTTCCCATTTAAGTTTTTTTTGAAAATATGGCAACATTTGTATTTTTATTAATATTTTTAATTAACTGTAAAAAATCGATAGTGTAAAATACACTACAGTTCAACCAGTAGGTAAGACAAACATGTTCAAATTATCAAAAATTCGTTACGCCATAGATATCTATACACAGCTAGATACATATCTGTTTGTAGAAATTACGGGCATGAGCCAAGTTATTTTTAATACATAAATTTTTATTTCTTTAGCATACCTTTTTATATGTTGGAAGATAAAAGTATCATTCTAAAACGTACTTTTAACTGTTTAAAGGCCTTTTAAACACCAAAGTACATATTTTTAAACCATTTATTTCCTTTTTGTCTTTAAAGTAAATTTTAATTTGTATATTTATGTACTCACTCTTAAAAGTAAATTTATTAAATTGAAAATCTTATTAGTAAAACAACAAAACAGTCATTATCTAGCAACAAAATTAATTTGATGTTAACCACATTTATGGTTCTCCTATCCCTTCCCTCCAAACCACTGATCACAGTAATACAAACACAATTTCTGATACTCATTGTCAAAATTGTCAATTTTCTGGTTCATCAAAAGAGAGGGGGGAGATAAATTTACAAATTACACTCTCATCTTAATGCACAGAAATACACAAGCCTAAGCACAAATTAAAATCAACAAAAGCAGACATGTTTATAGGCCTCTCATCAAAATTTATACTTTCATTTTGAAAGAACAATTCAGGCAATATATTGCCAGCAGACATTTAAACATACACCAACACATACTTATTTATGTAGACACACACAGACATACTTCCATGTTAACAAACACATTCATACACACATAATTTATTTATCAAAAACAATCTATTGAAAATAAAAGAGAATCAAGAAAACCAGCAGTGGCAGTAAATAAATAACACACCAAAATTATGTATATTTTTATGCTGCAATGCATTTTATAATGTTACAAAATTAAACATGTTCGTGGGTACATATTTGCAAATACACACACACACAGTCACACCCATACAGACATAAAAACATACACACATAACCGTACGAACACAAATTTTACTAATACGAGTATAAAACATATGAAAAGTGTCGGGAGTGGGAAGAAATAATGGTAAGTTTGAAGTTTGGTAGTGTTTTTTGGCGTTTAAAAATATCAAAAAAGAAGTTCTGTGAGTGGGCATAAGTGTACACTTGACACCGATCTATTCAGTTTGGACATCGTCCAAGTCGCACATTTAGAGCCGTATTCTTTAGAAACAGGCAAATTTTATCTGGACAAAGAGCAGCGCATCCTTTATACAATATAGATCCTTAAGGAAATGTTTTTCCAAGTACGTTTAAACTCTTCAACTGACTCTTTATCGCCTTTTAAGGTCATATTTTTAATACTCAGAAATCACACTTTTAATGGTGCTGTACTCGTTAACCACTCTACGGCCAAATGTTTATTTGTTCTGTTTTCATTGGTTGAGGGCCACAACCGTAGGAAAAGCCTAGAGTATAAACTTTCTCAAAAAACAAAGAAAAGTTACAACAACAAAGTAAATACAATTCATCTAATTAACTACAAACACAATCATGAGTTAAGTTTATTTGACAGATAAAATCGGTTTTATTCTTTTTCTGTTATAGTAATTTCCTTATGGCCACAACTTTCTAGAAAACCTGCAAGTTCTAAAAAAGGATCAATGATGTTCCTTTAATGCTCTTTATCCCGAACTGTTAACTATACTGGCCTAAGTTCGTTCTAAGTTTAAATGTTTATATTGACCAGTGATGGAAAATTCCGTACCATCGTACTTTTATCAGTACTTTTTCTTTTCAAAAATACAAAGGTACCCACACGTCTGTTTTAGTACCATTTTCTTGTTATGACTTATTGTTAAGAAAGCCAGCGTTGCTAAGTGCCAATAACATAGAGGGTACACATACAATTTATTGTTCATGTTTCTTTGTTGCAAAAATATTGATATTCTTCAAGAACCAATTTCATTTTAAATGCGCTTTAACTACAAGGCTTTCGAACACAGTATACACATAATATGTATTTGCTATTTTCACTCACTACTAGTTAACAAATATATTTTGCACACACGCAGAGAAAAAAATGGTTGGGCATGGTTACCGCAACTACACTATGTTTATTGTAACAATAATAATAATAATATCAGCAATATTATAGTTACTGTAAACATCTCAATGTTTATCGCAATTATAAATTTTGATTATTGTTGACTGAAAATTAATTATTTTTCTAACAACTAAATAATGATAACTTTGAAAACATATCCTATTACCGACAACCATATCATGATATTTAACAGCCATAACATGATTACTTTCTATACATTTATCATAATATGTTTAAGATGCAATCAAAATATTTTTACGCTAATAATATTTTGTTAGCGCCATTTGTAAAATAATTTTCCATCAGTTGTGTCGTTTGTTTTACATATGCCTATCGAATTATTTGTTAGTGAGTGGTTCAATAATTAAAAAAAAAAATATTTAAAAAAACAATTGTTTTAACATTAAAATGAGATTGATTTAAGTAATGGCGTTTTCTTTTCTGAGTAATATTCTGCCTTTTACATTACTATATGTTCTTTTCTGAAAAATGTGTTCTGTTTTAAAAGTGCAATGTGTTCTTTTCTGAAGATGTTCCCCGTAACAAGAAAAAAATGCTACATGTTCAACACTTATTTTAATTAAAGGGGCATGAGTGTAGCACTAGATTAACAGCTGGTTTTGTTACTATATCAACAAAAATAACTAATTTTTTTAGTTCGTCTCTCGTATTTTTTTTTAACTAGAAATTAGCGTTATAAAAGGCTCCAAATTTTTAACGATAATTTTACTTTATTGTTTTATGCCGAAACTTGTGTTCTTTTAAATGCATGTAACACTTATGGTACACTTTATTTTTAGAAAAGAAAACGCCATAAGATTGAATCAAAATGCGCTTGATTCAAGTATTATAAAGTTGTTTCAATCCCAAATTCGTACTTGAAATAAGCCAAAAGTGAAATTAAAAGGAGAATTTTATTATGATTACAGAATTTCAATGATAAAACACCAGCATCATTCCCGACATGGTTTTAAAAACTTAATGTTCGCAATTAATGGTTTCGTTGGAAAAAAAAATTGGCGTACATTTTGTTTGTGAATGTCTATTGTCGAAAAGCCTAATAAAAAAAAATCGGTCAAGCCCAAATTTGTTCGAAAGTGTATCCTACTTGGGTCCAATGGGCAATCATTGAGCCACAAAACAAAAAAATAACATGATGTTACAAGTCTTTGTGCCAAATTTTATCTAGATATTCGCATCTTAATGGTTTTTTTTTTGTATTAAAGGGATTTCAAGGAGGGGTTCTATATGGTCGATATGGACAACTCCGGACCTATTGGCACAAATAGCTATATTAGGTATAAGACATAACATTAATATCGCCATTTATAAAGAAGATATGACATTAAAAGCTGTTATCGGGAGTGGTATTTTTATGGGAGCCATGGTCAGAAAGTGATTCGGGCTTAAAGGCAAGTTTAGGACTAATAGCATAGCTGTTACAAACACTATGGTGGTGTAGGTATAACAAATTTTACTTAAACAGAAGATTATTTTTCCCGATTTAGGCAATCTAAAAGATTTGTGAACCTGGCTCGTGGTAAGACAAGTTGGCTACTTCTGCTTGAAAAGGGAGAGCTTGGGATAATTACTGGACTATTTACTCGATACTGCGGTCTAAGATACTACCAGCCTATACAAGTTAATGTTAATACCAGTGTATGCAGATTGTAAGGTTTACGACGAATCGTCTGAATATCTACTATGCTACTGTCACGTCTTGGGGACTGCCAGGCGAAAATGTTTCGAGGAGCAACTGATGAACCCAACTGAGATGTTGCGCAGCAATTGGCTTAATACGTAGCCTGAACATGACCCTCTGGTCCGCTAGTGCTTATTGCCTTCTACATATCTTTCCATATAGAAGATATTTTGGGGCTCCGGCAATATTAACCCCCTGGATCCAGCTTTGTTATAATCAGAACCTTTAAAGTTAAGCTTCTAATTTTTTTTAATATATTTTAAAATTTTTCTAAGTGTATTTTAAATATAACAAATGAAAAAAAAACATAAAAAATAATGTTTGGAACGTAATATTACTGGAACGTGTCGCTGTAGAATGAATTTGCTACGTGCAATATTTAAGTAGTAGAGAAAAAATAGCAATGTGCGTATTACAATGCCCACTAATACAACATACTGACTAAGCACTACAGGCAAATTCACTCACAGGCACATACATACATATGTACCATAAATGTATGCTAAAATCATTATTAATGCATTTGTTTTATGTTTGTATTAAAGGCTTCCTGTATTAAAATATTTTACGTATTTCCTTTTTGATATCAAATAAAATTTAGGAAAAAGAATTCAACAAATACAAATGATTTAGCATATGAAATTAAATGAAAAACGAGAGTGTGTGTGCGTGTGACAGGACTTTTTCTTTCAGGAATGGAAGTTACATACAAGGAAAAGTCCTTTAGGGGAGTTTTGCTAGCTTTAGCAATGGGCTTACTGACTGACATTTCATACTTAGTTTATCGCTTAATAGAGTTTGCCCAAGATTTTATTTCGTTTTGTTTTATGTCACTGTTAGTATGTGTGTTAGTTATACAATTCCCCTTTGCCACTTGTATGAATACACATGTAGGGCTTCTTCCTTTTTTGCGCTTTTGAAGTTTGCTGTCTTCTTGTCCCTAAGGATTTATTGAAAATAAGTGAATGTGTTTGTTTTAACGAACAGGTATGTATAAATAAAAATGTTTTAGGGCTTCTTCAAAAGGGGAGTTTTGTTAAAGGGTTCCAAAGTTTGTTTAAAGGGGCTTTTGTTTATTTTATTTTAAACACTTATGTTCTTAGTTGCAAAGACTTGCTTCTGAAAGTAGTTTTTTCTCTTCTTCTTTTGTTAAACTAAAGTTTCGTTTTCGCTGAGACTAAAAGGCAAAAGAAAGAAGGGACATCACATAACCTCCCCTAATGCCACTTCTTTTTTATAGCTTTTAATTTATAAAGCCAAACCTTAACAAATACACTTGATTTCTAGTTGAAGTCAAAAATCCAGAATTTAAAAATTTTTTTGTTATAAAAAAAAACAAAGTCTTAAAAGTTATTGCCGCTAATTTTGATGTCAATACCAACAATTATAAGGAAGTTTTGGCCGGACTCAAATTCGTATAGAAATCAAGGAAATTTTATAATGATCCGTATAAGTTGGATAAGACATAAGCCGCTTCATATAAAATTTTATGAATTACCAGCCGTTCCCGCGGCGTTGCCCGACCACAATGAATTTTTACTCACTATAAAAAAAATATAAAGTCGTTTGTTTTATTGTGTGTAGATCGATCTACATAAGTTTTAAATTTCATTACAATCGAAATTGCCCATCTGTCCCTTTATATTCCTAGCTTTGAAAAACATAAAAACCCTGTGTGTTTTAAATCAGCTGATCTATCTATTCAAATTTGGTTAGATATTTTCGGAGTGGCAGTAACTATCTGTATGTCCCTCCCATATTGGTCGCTTTCGCGTTCGGTCAAGGGACGGTCGTGAGGAGAAAAACTGGAGGCAGAAGGGAGGCTAAACAGCGAATTCATGTTAAAATTACTTTCATATTCTTTTGAGTATGGACACTATTGCTTTAATAGATCTCTTCTAAAACGATTAATAATATTTTCTGAATATATGAGGTTTAGCGGCCCTGAACCCTATCCTAAGTTACTACAGTTACACCCAGAAAAAAAAAAAGTTTAAACATGGTCACCTCCAACAAAACTATTTTTAAAGAAAATTTTAAGCATATTATGATTCATTTAACACTATTATTTTGTCACCGGCAACCATATTATGGTTGAATTAGTCCTCCATTAAGAAGCCACAACCATATTATGGTTGCCTCCGAACATGTTATGGTTAATAATAACTAAAATATGTTTAACACTTATAATAGCATGCTTGGTTTTCAACAATAGCATGTTTCTCTTGGAAAAGAGGAAAATACTATTGTTAATTTTAAAACAAATTATTGTCATATTTAACGATAACATGTTTAGAGGCAACCATAATATGGTTGTGGTTTCTTCATGGAGGACTAACTCAACCATAATATAGTTGTGGGTGACAATAATATCTTTGTTAATTAACCATAATGTGTTTAAAATTTTCATTAAAATTAGATTTGTTGGAATCGACCATATTTAAACATGTTTTTTCTCTGCATGTAGAGAAATACAAAGTACCAAAAAAAATCCCTCTTACAGAATCTTATTTACTCACGACTTTGCATGTTTAATTTTATGTTTCTAGGTAAAATACTTATGAAAATTCAAAAAAAAAAAATACCAGTTAAAGAACAAATAACTACCAAAAAGTTCTGTTACAGATTCTTATCCACTCATAACCTTGCATGTTTAATTTTATGTTTATAGGTCCAATATTAACGAAAGTAAAAAAAATTACAAGTTAAAGAACGAATAAGTGCCAAACAGATCCCTTTAAAGATTATCATTGACTCAGGACCTTGCATGTTTAATTTTATGCTTCAAGTCCAATACTAACGGAAATTCAAAAAGTATAAGTTAAAGACCAAAAAAGTACCAAAAAGTTCCCCCATAGAGTTTTATTACTCCGGATATTACATGTTGAATTTTATGATCCATTTGTAGAACCAAAAACCTAAAGAAAAAAATTTAATTTTTCGTATTTCCCCTTTTTGGTACTTTTGCTCCCTATTTAAGTATCAAAAATTTTTAATAATGTAGTTGGAGCCCATTTTAAACGTAAAAATACTTTTTAAAAAAGAACCAGTTACGTATTTCACCCCATAAACGTTTGAATTTTTAAAAACTACTATATTCGTATTTGTATTTTTTAGATAAGTTTGGAATGTGATATAATGTTTATTGGTTTTAAGGATATACCAAAATATAGGTTTTACCCGTTTGCTCCCTTAAAAGGCAAATTTTCTAAAGATCAACGATAAGTATTGCATTTTTTCTAGCTCTTTTAGTTTTGGAGATATGAGTAACGTTATAAAGGAGGTTTAGCGCCTTTGCACCCTATCCTAAGCACTTCATTACAGTTTAACTCGTAAACAGCCATTTGTTTTTATAAATTCATTGTACAATGTCAAAAACAGAAAGAAAACAAAACAGAAACAAAGATAATAAAAAAATATTTTTACCTTCTAATCATTTAATTATGTGTCTAATAATGTGCCTTGGCAAATCTATACGGTATCTCTAACTTTTCTGTAGGCATTTCCTTCTACGCCAAAAGTAAAAAACGAGTAAGAGATTTGTATATAAAACAAAATGAATTATTTGAAGAATATTCCTTTTTTCATGAAAGTCAAACACAGGAATCATCATCCACAGCACAACAACAAGAACAACGTTTAGTGTCAAGTGGGAATACAAATAATGACATGTAGGATTTAAAATAAATGTATCTAAACGATATTTTTTTCGTGCAACTGCTGTAATTTTCTGCAGATACATCTTAAGAATAGATAAGATGTGATTTTTAACGTAAAAATGAGACTTAAGAAGGTAAAAGATGAAAAAGGAAAATAAAATACAATTTATGGCAATACGATAAGAAATACAAAATCACCCATTAGAAAACAATTTATGTAATGCCTACTTTTAGGGGAAGTTTAAAAAATATGTAAACAAACAAACATATGTGCATATATATAATAAATAACTTGTATAAAAAAATTTAATCAATATAAAAAAATATAAAAAATATTAAATTGCCACATTTTATATATGTTCACAATAGTTCCACATAAAAAAAATGCTCACACTTTATTTTAAAAAATGTTGAGTATTTATTCCGATTTTGTCAATGTGACAACTTTTTAATAGCATGTGCTACCCAACAAACATGAATTAAAAACTTTGCTTTAAAATCGATCTATCACTTAATATCAAGCTCAGCTCTCGAGCCCTTTTCAAAAGATTGATTATAACATATAAATTAAAATCGATAATGATTTGAATGTAAACATTAGAAAAAAAAAGATATAAGAAATATGAATTAACAAAACAAAAATTATTTGACATTCATGTTATACATTGTATTACAATACACGTTTGCAAAACATTCGAGCATAATATTTAAAAGCCAGTTAAAAATAAATAAAATAAGTTCTCAATTTTTGTTGAGAATGATATATTTTTGGATAATTTTTAAAACATTTTCAACCGTTTATCGTTTGAGAAAGGGTATATTTTCAAATCATTTTTGAAATCAAACCTTCGTGTTTGTTGGTTAATAACATTTACTCATACAAATACAGACACTTTCATATACATATACACACATACATACATTCGCATGAAACTATCAAATTTTTACCATAAACTACAATGACTAGAACAGCAATTCCCTTTTGGCTGCTTTTATTTTTCATGGTGCATGCATTTTACCTCCCTATTTTTTCTACCCCTTGAACATGCAACATAATTCCAACCACGACAACCGCTATTCCGATTTCAAATGTACGACAACTGTTACTATGGATGTAGCATATTTTTCCTGCTCATGCACTTTTGGGTCATGTTATCGATAATTGTCACAAGACTCTTTGTCAGCCAATTTTCATTTGTAGTTTTTCAGCTCATAAATTTCAGTAGCTTTTTGCCATAAAAATACACATGCACTCTATAACAGGCAGTTAGAGAATAAGAGTTAAAGAAGCATTCCATAAATTAAAAAAAAAATCAAATAAGCAAAGCATGACATTTCAGTAGTTTTGCTGCATAATACGAAATAGTAAAAATATTTAATCGTTTTTTAAACAGGTCCACAGAAATCAATTCCGATCGAAAATTTAAATAAGTCTGTATTTCGTTTATCTAAAAAAAAACAAAAATTAAATTTAAAGAACTAAAACATATTCGAATTTCAACTCAGAATAAAAATCATTCCGATCGGTGTGACAGGTTCACCATAGATTCTAATAAGTTTTCAATAAAGGAAATATTGTAAACAATATTTTGATAAATAAATGAATTAAGATTATCACAAGCACGAATTAAATTTACCATATGTAAAAATTGATAAAACAGAGTTAAAAAAACCGAAAAAAACGTACGCGCTGGTTTCATTAAGATTTTATATTATTTATTTCCAAATTTCTATCGAATACTTTTTCGATTCGAAAGCAATTTTATTTTTAATTTTTTTTGTGACGATAATAAACGAAATTAATTTCTCATTGTTGTAAGGCATTTATTTGAGTTTTCGCAACACTGAAAAATTTATTTCGATTCGTCTGAATTCGAAATAAAAACGTTTTTGAATCGGAAAAGAACTCGATCACGACTGCCAGAATTACTGCCTGTTTTTAGAAAATTAAAACAAGTGAGTGAGTGGGAAATTATATTGAAAACAAAAACAAATTTTCGTTTTTTAATTTGATTTCTCACTCACACACTTATTATCAATTTCTAAAAACTGGCAGTTAGCCCCCGTTTAACGAAGAAGCGGGTTAAATGCTAATTATAAATCAAATCATATAAAATCGGATGAAATAGGAAACAGTTTGTTCAAAAAATAGATTTGTATGGAGTTGTGTGAAATTGCAACAGATTAGAATAAAACTGAATGAAATTGAAACCAATTCGTAACGAGTTTGTTTACATGGCTGCAACACTTGGGGATTTCTCCCCAAAGTTGGGGATTTCATGCAAGCAAAAAGGACAAAGAAAGTCATTTGGGGATTGGGGATTTTTTTTGGGGATTTAATAAAAATAATCGGGGATTTTACACATTTTTAATATAGTTTTCCTTCTTTTATTTTTTACGCTTATTTTTCTTCGTTTCGTATATAAAATAAGAAAAAAAAGTAGCAAAGCTTTTTTCTTACTCTTATCAACACCTTATACGGTGTTAAGGGTCCTAATTATGATTAATATTTTTGTTAAGTGTGTTAAATAAAATAAACTTATGTAATTATTCTTGAGTGAGTGTTTTAAAAAAGGTAAATTAAAAAAAATATATAAAACCGTTGAAAACACATACAATTCTTGATTTTTTGACAATATAATAAAGTTTAGGAAATATGTATGTATTTTTGTTGTTGATTTTAAGGATGGCTAAAACCGATTGAACAAGCTCCAAATACTTATAAATTGGCTCATTCGTCTTTAAAAACAGCATATTGTTCTGCTTGTGATTCCTCACTGGAATCGCATAAAAAGGATTTAAAAAAAAACCAGTCGCTACAAGCAAAATAAAATTATTTTTTTACTAAAAATTTTTATGTGGGGATTTTTTTTAGGGATTTCCTATTAAAATTTGTCTTACTATTTTTAAAAAAAATTTTCAGAAAAACAATCAAAAAAAAAATATTAACTTTTAAAGGGTATTTTGTTGTAATTTGGGGATTTTCGGGGATTTTTTTTAATTTTTTGGGGACAAGAAAAAAAGTTCCTGGCAGCAGGAACCGGTTTGTAAATTTATTATATTCATAAAAATCGTATTAAATAGAAACCGATTCCTATAGAATGAAAAAGTAACCAATTTGTAAATAATCGTATGAAATAGGAACCGAAGAATCGTTTCAATTAGGAACCGGTTCATATAAAATAGAAAGCGTTGCATATGAAGTCTTACAAACCCGTTTATAAAACGATTCGTAAGAAATATAGAATTGTGAACAATAAACTAAGAATCGGTTCATATAGATCCGTGTAAATAAGGACTTGCTTCATACAGAATCTTGGAAATTGAAAAAAAGTTTGTATAAAATCGGGTGAATTAGCAAAAAGTTTATTTGGTCTAGGAACATCCTCCTTTAAAATACATATGAGTATTGTTATTTTTATTAAATATACTAACATTTCTAATCGATCTCTTCCGCCATTTTAAAAACCATGCATATGTGCTTCTTTTTAGTCTCTTGTGAAAAAAATGTGCAAAATGTTAAGTAACACTGAAAAAAAACACTAAATCCCCAAGTCAGTTGGAATATTTAATACTGCAAAAAGTACGAATATTTACTCAAAAAGGTTAAGATGTTACAAATAGGGGGTTTTTTATGATGGTGACATGAATGTTATTAGAACAGGTTCTGTTTTTCTGCTGGAAAATTTATGAGTTATTTATATGAAATAGAATTGGTAATGATAATAAACAGCTTGCTTAAGAGGAAAAGTTTAAAGAAAGTTTAAAAAAAAAAACTATGGAATATCAAAACAGTTACTTAAAAGTTTCTTTACAAAAAAAATAGTTCTAAAAATATTTTCAAAAAGCTTAAATTTTTTCATTTGTTTGCCATTTAAACAAGAGATTTTAGTGATTTAAAACATACCTGCAAAAAAATTATTTATGAAATGAGAATTAGTAAAAGGTTTTAAATAATTTGGATTTTAACAATCATGTTCGTTCGTACACAGTACATACACAGAAAAAATCTCTAAAATTGTGTACCAATTAAAGTACATATTAATTAATAATAATATTAGATTTAGTTAAAAATTTAATCAAGTGAATTTAATTGATACTATTAATTTTTTTACTGGTGCAAATTTAATTATTTTAAATAGAATTGTGGTTATTTTGTTGAACTATTTATGGGTTTTAATCCAAATTTTTAATATTTTAATCAGGCTTAAGTTCATCAAATTTAATTTTCATTAAATTATTTTTTTATGAAGGAATTTTACAACATGAAAATTAATTAAAATTGTTATTGATAATCATTCATTCTTGACTGACCTGAGATTCGAACCCAGGCGGCTGGTTACCATGACATGTTTCGATCGCAACCACTCGATCTCCTCAGATGGATTTGCCGTCTTACACTCGCAGCCATCGACGACTGCTGACGTCAATAGTCAAACATCAATCCTTAAACCAAATTGTATTTTAACCTTTGGTAGATCGAAATTTGCTTTTTTGAATGATTATCAATTTTAATTGATTTTTACATGTTCTTCCTTACTTCTGTTTTTTCCGTACTTATGTCAAGAATTCTTCTTGAAGTCCAAAGTACATTTTTTGTTTTTTTTTTTTCCATTTTGTCTTTCTTTTTTCTTGTTGACCTTTTTCAGCACAACTTGAAGGACAAATGTACACATAGAGCTCGTGCCTTAGCTTTTAACAATAATTAGAATTGTGGTTATTTTGTTGAACTATTTATGGGTTTTAATCCAAATTTTTAATATTTTAATCAGGCTTAAGTTCATCAAATTTAATTTTCATTAAATTATTTTTTTATGAAGAAAGGAAAAAAAATTTAATTATTTTTTTAATTAATATCACAAATTTTTTAATTGAAATCAATTTGGATTTTTTTTACTGTGTACGGATCAATAATTAGAAAGATGATACAATGGCCTAGTTCGCGCATTATCATTTTTATGAAACATAAGAACGAAAATAAAAATAAGTAAAACTAACATTAAAAATATTTAAATAATTTTGATTTTAACAATGACATTTGTGAAAGAATTAGTTTACTCTTTATCGCCTCTATGAGAAGATTGAAAAAATATAAAGATAAAAAAGAATTAAAATTAATATATGACCTTCTCCGAGAAAAGGGACCTAGTGTGTGAAAATGAAGTTTTGAGAAAAATTCATTTCATCTTATTTTACACCCTTTTAGGTACCAGAATCCACTCTTAAGTCCAAAACCGTTTTTTAACACACAAGCTCCCTTCTCTCGGAGAAGGTCACATATGACAATGTTCCATAATTTTAGCAACATAAAAACCCCGAGCCAAAAGAACTGATAAATTTTTTATGACCACTCAAGCCGATTTTGATTACCCGGTTCTAAAGTGGATCTTATTTAAATGAAACCGAAACAAATGGTAGTCGGAGGGAACAAGGTCTGGCAAAACTTCCGAAACCCTATTTTCTACATTGCTTTAAACTGGGGCCATATCGTCGCGGTGTTGATCGAACAAGTTTTCGTATCGAATAAATTTGAGTGACGCATCGAAAAGCGGAATGCGGAATTCGATAGTTTTCAGGTAGCAGCGTCACTGTCAATTTTAGCCGGTGAGAGTTTCAAGAACATCGCGATGCATCGTTGGAAATGATTGTTTTGTGGACATGTGCCACTGTGCTATATGTTACCTAAATTAATAAATTGGAGGCAAACATTTCAAATTACTGTAAGTAAAAAGTGAACAGCCCCACAAATTTTTTAGGGAAAAAGGAAACAAATTTTTATTTATTTAACGATAGATGTGAATAACGAAGAACTGGTTTACTCTTTGTCTGTCGTCTTCTCACAAATTAAAGCAATACAAATTCATTGTTTTTAATTTTCTATTCAATCGTAAAATTTGTTGAACAAATTTTTTAAAATATGTATTTCGCATTCGCATATAAAAAAAAAACAATTTGACTTCTTAGTATTTAAAAAACCTTTAAATATTTACATACACATATTATCTTTTTTCAGATGTTAGAAAAAAAATTTAAAGATTTATGTACGACTATTTGCCAAGAAATATTCCCTCTCATTATAAAATACACGCTAAATGTATTAAAAACAAAAGTCGGCATTACAGGCTTCAATGCGTTTTAACTATAAAAAATGAAGTTATTACGAAAAAAAAAATTGCAAATGGGAAAAATAAAGAAAAAACACAAAGTAAAGTGAAAAATCTTACAACAAAAAAAAAAGAAAGAAAGAAAATAATTTCCGTTAAATGTACCACAAAAACAGTGATAAATTACAAGATGACTGACGGCTGTAGTTTTTTTTTTTATAATTTTACTGTAGATTATACTGAAACAATCTTAAAAGACAGTAAATACTGTGAGTGAAGGAGGGCTGATACGAGGACTAAGTAAAAAAAAACGAAGCTTTTATTGCAATACTGAATGCAAATGAGACCAATTAGAAATGTATTATTTAAAGTCAAAGATAATGCTTACAGAAAAAGAAAAAAAATTTTAAAAAATGTTTTTAAAATGAAGAAAGAATGAAAAGCAATTGCAATGAATAGGAAAGGAGTAAAGTAAAAAGTCATAGAAATATTGCGGAATTTGTATATATTTTTCAGCTGCATGAACACTTTCGATATCGATAACTATGGTTTGACAGCTGAGAATGTCATAATTGTGTTGACCTTTTGTTCAGTAAAGGCCAAGGCGAATTTATCCCAGGTAATCTCGGTACTACAACAAGTAATACTCGTACAAAAACCACAAGCAAATTGTTTTTGTAAAATCATTGTACAATGTCAAAAACAGAAACAAAGATAATGAACAGAATTTTGACATCCAACAATGATAAAGCTAAAAAAAAAAGTTATCAGCAGGGCTTTTAAGACCACCTGTAATAAATTCGCCTTTGTAAAGGCCCAACCCGAATGTGCGTAAACAAACTTTAGCTACTGTCAAAAATAATCTCTCAAATGCATTAAAAAAAAACCAAAATCCAAAAACATTTGATTCCGTACTGAATGAGAGATCAGTTTAGCACTCTGCTTAAGCAAATGATAATTTCATAAAACTTAACAAAATGTTTCTTTAAGATCAATATGGGTTTTCGCTCAGTAACTTAAGCCACGTTATTCACATTCTGGTTGGGCCTTAAGGTGTGGCAAGTCATCATGAATTGTTCAACGCTAGAAAAACGCTTCCAAATTGTGGAAATTTACTTTAATAAAATAAATCTGTTCGCGAAGTTCATTGAGAACTTCATCCATTTTACATGGGGATTTCTGCTTAAATTACTGTACTACCGGGTGGTTAAATTTTAAGGGCCGAAGTTAAATGTGAACCACACCTAAACGTCAAGTTTTTTTTGCATTTCATCTGATATTTCCCAATTTCAGACTAACCCAATTTGAACCATGGAAAGATAACAATCGAGCAACGCGTAAAAGTAATTCAGGCTTATTATCAAAATGGGCATTCAAATCAAAATGCATTTCGTGCATTTCATATTCGGAAGCATAATTGTCGCATTTGGGCGAATGATTATCCAAGAGCGATTGGCGAAAAACCAATGCACCCACAAAGATTGATTGTTTGGTGCGGTTTGTGGGCTGGCGGCGTCATCGAGCCGTGTTTTTCTAAAATGAGGCCGGCCAGGCAGTTACTGTGAATGGTGTTCGCCATTGTGAGATGATAACAAACTCTTTATTGCCCGAATTGGTAGACATGGATGTGGATGATAAGTGGTTTCAACAGGACGGTGCCACTTGTCACATAGCTAACGAAACAATGGCTCGTTTGCGCGACAAATTCAATGGCCGTGTTATCTCGATGTCAATTGGCCGCCAAGATCATGTGAAATGGCACCGATGGACTTCTTTCTTTGGGTTAATTTGAATGAAAAGGTGTACGTCGACAAGCCAGCAACAATTCAAGAGCTAAAGGATTAGATAATTCAGCACATTAACGGCATAGAACCTCAATTATGCCTCAGCGTCATCAAAAATTCGGACCATCGATGGAGGTGTGCCGCCGACGTCTCGGCGGATATTTGGCCGATATTTTGTTCCATACATAATTGAAACATACCAATATTATCATAATAAAAAGAAATGACAATTATTTCCTAAAAAAATTTCTGTTTTATTCAAAATCAACATCGGCCCTTAAAATTTAACCACCCTGTATAAGTGAAAAATCTCGTAAGTACCGAAATGTACACTTAACAAGCACGCATTTTTCTATTTTTCTAGTGGAAGAAGTACAAACATTAGTGGCAAAGTAAAGTTTCCTCACAGCTAAAAAATCTGCATTTTTAAGCCAAAAAAACGTAAAATATGCTTTTTGCCAATTTTGGTGTATAAAATCTGCAAAATGCAGATAAATTCGTACGTCTGGCATCCCTGTTCATAGTGAATTAAAATAAATTCTATCCGGTTAGTTGAAGGTGTGAAAATAGAATACGAAAAAAAACGTTCTGTACTCCCGAGTCTAGAAACTTTTCAATTGAAATGTAAGAAATTAAACAAAAATTCCATCAATTTAAACAAACAACCATTTTTCTCCCTTAAATGCGTCTGTAAAATTTTGGCAAGGAAAAGCTGTCACGTAAGGAAATTACTTGCCAATTTACAGAAAAACTGAATCTGTTAAATAATTGTAAGAAAGTTCCCGCTTTGAATTGTCAAATAAGCTCACGAATAAAAACGGGATTAGAAAAAATTTGAACACTAAAAAATATATTAAAAATGCAATGAATAATAACACGGAAGTATTTTGTTCTTGGCGGATTTTTTCGTTGTGTTCCCGCTTTGAACTGTCAAATAAACTCACGAATAAAAATGATGTTAGGAAAAATTTGAACACTTAAAAATATATAAAAAATTGTAATGAACGGAAATATTTTGTTGTTCTTGGCGGATTTTTTCATTGTGTAATTATTTTTATTTTACCATTTTTAAAAAATATGAGAATGTTTTAAGTCATTTTGTAAACAACGTCATAAAAGTCGCACTTCAGATTACTTTGTATAGACAGCGGTTGTATTTTCGCCGCCGTCGTTGAAAATTTTTCAATTTTAGTAAATTTTGGCCACCGTTTGCGGTATGTGTGACCGGCGTTCTCAACGTCTGCAATGTTATATCGGCTTCGGATGGAATATTAAGACATTTTTAACGTAACGACGTAATCTATTTTGATAGTTTTCGACATGACTTCCAGACACACTTTTTTCTCACTCTTCGAGAAACAATGGAATGTTTTGTTTCACATCTGTTTGATGCGAGAACTACATATCGTCCACATCCATCCATATCTTCCAATTCGGGCCATAAAAAGTTCTTTATCATCTTCACAGTCACTGCCTGACCGGCCTCATTTTGGAAAAAATACGTCCCGATTATGCCGCTAGTGCATAAACCGCACCAAACAGTCACTCTTTGTGGGATCATTGGTTTTTCGACAGTCACTCTTGGACTATCATTCGCCCAACTGCGGCAATTATGCTTATTGACGAATCCACTGAGGTGAAAATGTGCCTCATCAATGAATATGATATTCTTCAAGAATTGATCATCCACTGTTGCCATTTTTAGCCACCATTATTTCCATTGACGACGTTTGGAATGGTCAAGAGGCTTTAGTTCTGGAGTCAATTGCAACTTGTAAACGTGTAGATGCAAGTATTTATGCATAATGTTCATTAAGGACGAGCGTGAGAGTTGCAATTGTTGGGCCCGACGACGAGTTAAGGTGGACGGCTCTTCAGCCACACTTTCGCGGAACAGCAGCAATATTTTCTGTAGTAAGAGCTGTACGATCATGCACTGGTATTTTCACATCTCCTTCAGACCCGGTTTGCTCAAATTTTTGCACGATTTTTTCGATTGTACGCACATTTGGACGATTAAATAAACCAACTTTATTTTTGGTTTTCCTTTCAAGCTGCAAATATGAAATACAAAAAGTTTTTTGTCTCTCCTATAAAATAAGCTGAAGGAAGTTTGCAGGTTTGCATATTAAGCTGACGATATATTACTTTATTTTCATAAAATTAGCTCCTTTTATTACATTTCATTTAAGCACTGTTTTTTATTTAAAACCTTTTTCTTTTAATATAAAGTTTTAACGAAAACAAATAATGTATTTTATAGCCTCATGGTACATCCAGTTAACATGCTGTTCCTTGACATAAAAATGTCTTAGGATAAGATTATTTTACAGTCAGAATATAAAGAAAAATATTAAGGTGGCAGTAGATCTAGTCCCCACCCCCACTAGCCCACCAAATAAGCAATGAAACATGTAAACATGAAAATGTGTTTTACACCTGGTTAATGGTGTAGCTGTGTTGTTATACGCTCTGCTATGGGTGAAAGGTTGGTGTGTTTTGCAGGGCCAATGGTTTATTGCAGAAGTTATAAAGTCGCTATTAAGGTTCTTAATCAGTATTGTACAAGGTTATTGAAACTAAAGTAAATTGTTCTTATAAAGTAGAAGGATTCCGACATTTTTTTTTATTAATTTCTAAAGCAAACTTTTAGAAGTAAATGCCTTTAACATATTGTTATGAAAGTAACTTTAGTTAAGAATTAGTTTTGTTTATAAGTAGGGATTAGATTTTCATGAACTTGAAAATCGAAAATATGCATTAAAAGAATAAAAAATATGCACTAAAGACTGAAACATTTTTAATTAAAAAGCGTTTGTTTTGTTAATTTTATCTAAAACAAAAAATAAAAAATTTTATTGATGTTTTTATTTTATTTAAATAAATACATAATACAAATTTGTTATATTATCAAAACCCAGTAAAAACTTCGCTTACTTTTTCAAAATTAATAGCTTCTCTCACTCATTATTTAGTAGCTTTCTTCTATAACTGCTTCTAAAACAACTTCTACAACTACATACTTATCTCTGCATTTATGTAGGTAAGAAAATAATGACTTACTTTTGAATGCGTTCATTTGTAAAATTCATTGGTTCTTTCAGTAAAATTGTAAGTAGTGCTTTTAAGTTTTTCTGATTACTTAACACATTATTTTGTAGGCGAAGTTTTTACTGGGAAGTAAACCTTTGTCTGTTAAAAAGCTTTTGTACATGAAAAATTATCTCTCAACGTCAACCAAAGTTGAAGAATACTTGAAGGATGTGAATTCATTTGAAGATTATTTATTTTCTAATTCAGATCCCACACTTGATTCAAGATCAAAAATAGTGGAAATTTGTTTTATTTTTTGATATTCTATATTTTTTTCAAAACGTTGTAGATTTTTTTATTTGTGTTGTTCTTCCTTTCATATTGGTAATTTTACTTTCTGCCAATCAAATTACTTGAGTCGACTATTAAGTGCACTAAATCCATAAAATTTAGTTAAAGTTTCATCAATATATCCGAAGTTGGAAAATACAAATGCTTATTGATTTTTGTTGTTATTTAAATCTAATATTTCTTTTACTTATTTAATCGCATAAGCATCGGTAGCCACAAGGTCTTTAATAACATTCTTAAAATGCTCAAAGTTTTTTGAATAGTATTCTAAAGCATCTAGCTAGGTTCCCCTTCTTGTTAATACTGGCTCCGGTTGCAAGGGATACATTTCATTAAAATTTGCAACTCGTGAAGGAGCCTTTAAAAATATTTTTTTTTTTCTGTATGAAACCAATAAATCAATATTATCGAATAGGCTTCTAATTTCCTTTACAACTCGGTGTAACCCATGTGCCAAGGAAGTAACATGTAACAGTTTTGGAGTAATTGCTTTAGGCTAATTGACAGCCGTAACCATGTAAGATGCTGCAACGGGTAAACATTAAAAGAGCTCTTGACGAAATCTTGAAATTCTTGTATTTTAAGCAGCGCTCCAAAAAAAAATGTTTAATTGAAATTTTTTTGGGAAGATTTTTTTTGTATACAATTTGGAAATTTTTTGTGAAGAACTTCTTTTATAATTTGGAAATTTAAAAAAAAATATATCACTCAAAAATGTTACTAAAATATGCATTTAAAACTAAAATATGCAAAAATATGCATTTTCACCAAAATATGCAAAAACAAATCGATGCCATTTTAACGCAAATTTGATGAATTGGAAAGATAATTGGTCGACATCGATCTTAGACTATCGACAAAAAACCTGCATTTGCATGGAAATCGCATCCCTATTTATAAGTTATCTTTTATTTATTAGTTCTTTTGTATTTATTAGCTATTTTATTGGTTTAAATCGTTATTGCATTGCTAACATCACTGTACAGAATTTCCTAGTACGAATGTAATGTTAAAATTGTTACAGGCACAATGTAGATAACCATAGTTGCTTAATAATCTACGTTTGGGTTAGAGTATAAAAAGATACTCATAAGAAGGCATCGATTCAGTAGTAGTACAAACATTAAAGTTTGCTGATCACAATAGAGATCGCAATAGTAAGCTTTTAATTAAAGCTCTAAATAAATTTTGTGAAAGTTTATAAGTTTTAAATAAAACTTGTGAACGGAAGAAGTATTTTTAATTGTGTTCACGTTATTTTTATTTGCAATTAGAAGAACTCAAGAGGTTTATTGTAAAGGAAACGGTTTTGAAAAGAGAGAGTAACGTAAAAATATTTTTAATTTAGTTTTTGTTTCAAGTGTAAGTTAGGCTAACGAAGTTTTCGTTTTAGGGTAATTTTTATAACTTATTTTTTCTAATTTGTAGAGTGTTTCAATATTCGTTTTGACTGAAAATGCTGATAATAAATAACTAACACAATTTCTTCGCCAGTAAAGGCAATAAATTCAATTAAAGCTTTCTTTGTTTTTACGAAAGCCATGAATCAGAGAAAATACAGGAACACAAATTGGGGGTAGTTTAAGGCAAAGTTTTATTACTTTTAAAGCCAAGCAAACAATGAAAATGAAAGCCAGCCAGAAAAAAAAATTAATTAATTGTAATCCGAAGTGTCAGACTGGGGTTTTTTGTTAATATACATACATACATACATATATATTTTTTGGTAATACATTTTTAAGTGCTATTAATTTGATTTTTCGTTTAGTTTACTACATTTAACCATATTTTTTTTTATATTCAACCAATAAAAACACAGAAACAGATAAAAATCAAGGAACAGGAGAGTGAAAATTAAGCGCAAATTTATTAAATACATACTTAAGAGCGCAACATAAAATTAAAATACTTCTACTTCCCACTTTTTTAGACTTTTTGATATGAGTTGGTATTTTGTGTTTCTTTTATATTTCTATTTAAAGGTTGTTTGCGTGTTAAACCATTGTAAATTTTATTGCAATAAACCTTAAATAAAACGGTTTAATTATATTTATAAAGAAATTAATTTTTTTGATGACTTTAATTTCTAAAAATAACCACAAACATAAATATTTTATAGCTACCTAAATGCACTTTATAAAATATTTATGTATGTATGTATATGACAAAAGCAATAATTTTTTTTAAACGCCTTACATTGGGAAATGAGACCAATTCAGCGGCGGAAGAATCATATCATATCCAAGTTAACAGCCTGAAACACAAAAAATATAAAGATGAGTTATAGGGATTAGTGCTGGGATACTATCGATATTCACCCTTATTCCATTTAGCGTCATCAATACGAAACGATAACGTTTTGTATCGATTCTTGCCAATCGGTATGCCCATTGTCAATATCAAGTTTTATTGATAAGCGTCGATGTATTTTTGGTATGCCGTACGCAACGTTAACGATGGCATCGATATAAATTGATGATGATTTTGTCGACAGTCTTATTGGTGTCGAAACAGTTTTATTCCTTTTTAAATTTACAATAATAATAATGTTAAATTAAAAAAATGGAAAATGAGCAACAAAGCTGCCCTAAAATTGCAAAAATTTGCAAAAATAGCGAAAATTCGCGAAAATTTTTAATATTTCAAACAAGCCATAAAATTGATTAAAAGTCCCTAAAACTATAAGAAATAGCAAAAATTCCATAAAAATGTCTAAATGAGCGGAAATTCGCGAATTTAAGCCATGTGTCTGAAAGACGAAACTTTTCGTCTAAGTTTTCTGATTCTTTAGAGCCTTAACGATTTTTAATAGATATCAAACTTTTCTATCATACTGCTATTTTTGCGAATTTCCGCTAATTTTGCCATTTTTATCGAATATTTGTAATTTCTTATAGTCTTAGGAATTTTTATCAATTTTATGGCTTTTTTGAAATATTGAAATTTTTGACGAATTTTTGCAAATTTTAGCCATGTTCGCGAAAGAAGTGATTTTTTCGTGTGATTCTCAACAGCTTAAATGTTTTTTAATAAATATAAAATTTTGCTATTATACCGCAATTAGCAAATTTTTGCGAATTTTCGAATCAGCACAATTATGAATAAGGAGTTTTTTTGTTTTTTTCCCATTTTTACAATTGAATTTACATAGGAAAAATGGGAGAAAACTCTCGGGGAATTATTTATTCATAATTGGGCTGAATATTTGGCCATTTTTATGGAACTTTTGCCATTCCTTATGTTTTTATGGACTTTAAATCAATTTTATGGCTTGTTTGAAATGTTAAAAATTTTCGCGAATTTTCGTTATTTCTGCAAATTTTCCAAGTGTTTGCTAGTTTCGCGTAACTTTTTGTTGCTCTTTTTTGCAACCGTCGCCGTTATAAAGGTAGCCCCATATTTAAATAGAAGTCTGTATTTCACAGGGCACACTCAACACTGTCAATTTATATGAGGCGAAAAGTGTAATGCCTTATGGCATTAGTAATTGTGAATTTTTTAGAATAAATCAAGCTTCCCTTTTTTAGAGCACAACATTTTTAAGAAATGAACATAAAATTGCATTTTTTTTAATAAAAACTGAAAACAAAATAAACCAACTGTGTAAGTTATTAGAGATGTGCTTTAAAAAACGATAAACAATCGACATCGTTACACTGCTGTTATAGAATACAAGTTTTGTATCGAATTGATGACGACGTCGATGAAAATTGAGTTTGATATTTAATTGATGACGATGACGACGACGTTAAATGGAATAAGGGTGATTACTATTGACTGAATGTTTGTACTTGAGTAGGAAAACTTTACCTAATTTTTTATCAGGCTACTGTTCGTTGTATTTAAATAAGACGTATGTATGTTCGCACGTTATTTTAGAAGATTTTTTGAAAAATTGCACTGGTGTCACTTGAAAAACTCATACATATTTTTTTCAAGTATCAAATTTTTTTAACAACTAAAATTGATTTCAATAACTGAATAAAACAACGTATATGAAATGTAAAACATTTCAATAACCTAAAAATAAAAACTCTTCCAAAAAATATGTGTTCATAATATTTTACACGGTAATAGTATTGAGTTTTATATGTGAACAATTATGACCGCAGTTAGAGATTATTGTTGTATTTGGGTCCTAGCGTTTGGTGCGTTGTCCCTAGGCTCATTTAAGCTGCCTTAATCCTTTTTTCTATACTTTTACCAAAGTTTTTAGCATTTTCGGCTTAATTTTTTTCCAAGCTTTAACGGCACGCTACCAAAGCTTATATACGGTGTAAGGTAAGTTTCTCTGAGCAAAAATTTGGCGTTTTGGAATGAACCAAAGGTACTCAAGTGGGTACAACTCTGGCGACTGAGGAGGTCCATTTATTTACGCATTTCTAATTTTCTTCAAACAAACGTTTAGCTATTTCTGAAGAATGCTTGGGATCGTTGTTCTTTTTTTTTATTTCAATAATTTTTGTGTTTATTTTTCAGCTGCTAGATTGGGTTTATTTCCCAGTGTTCGGCAGAAAGTTTACTTTAAAACTCTTTTGTTTAAAAGTTGACTTTTGTTTTTTAATCAAAACTAGAATACATAACTTCTTAAAGTTGTATTTAATATTTTATTATTTTCCATTTAAGCCTTAAAAGTATTCTTAACAATAAAAAATTCAATAAAATTTTATTTTAAATGCCAACATTTATTAGTTTTATGTTTTAGACATAAAAATCTAAACATGTACTTTAATATTTAGGCCAACATGTGTAACACCGTCAGGCTTTTGTTTAAATTTATTTTTATTTATTGCCCATAAATATGCTTTGATGTTTGCATTGTATTTTTGGAAATTATATTTCAGCACTTTAACATATCCCAACAATATAAAATAACTAACAGCCTGAATATATGTATTGTGTAAACAAAAAGAAACTAATTTAAAAAATTTAAGTAAAACAGAAACTTAATTTAACTAATACAAAACTGTTATAGATAGAGGGCAATATGCATACAGAGCAGACGAAAAACTAGGAACGGATTATGAACCGGTTCGTTAAGTATAAATATTATACAATACCGATTCATAAAAGTTGTTAATTTATTTATTTATTTAATAAGAGTTACAAATACAATAACAAATTATATTCTAACTTAATTAACCGAGCAATAGTAACGTAGAATTTCAGCCCGTTGAAACGCGTTGCAGTGAAACAGACCAGAGTCTCTGGCGGGAATCGAACCCGCAACTCCCGCACTGATAGACTAGCTCACTACCAACTAGCCTACCTTCATATCAAAGTTTATACAAACTAATGAGACATGAACAGTTTCGAATAGAATCGAAAAAAATATGTTAAATAAAACGAAATATGATCCAGCTTATATAATATAAGCCGTTTTATATAGAATCGAACGCAATATGAATTGGTTTATTGAGAATCGATTAAAATATAAACCGGTTTCCATAGAACCGATTAAAATATGAACCTGTTTACATAAAATCTATTAATATATGAACGGGTTTATATAGAATCCATTGAAATATAAACCGGTTCATTAAGAATCGATTGAAATATGAACGGTAGGAATGGGCAAATTGAAAAAATATATCGAATCGATATTTTTAAATGCCAGTTATTTTAGATCTTCATATTATGCATGCAGTGATGCCACTTCTTAAAAAAAAAAAAAAACATTTTTTGAAAAACGGCTAAAACTTTGGAGATTTTAATGAAGTCAGACTTAAAAAATATCACAATTAGATAGTCGTTTTCAATTTCGATATACATATTCATATATCGATATTTTAAATATCGGCGATATATATCGATTTTTTTTAAATATCGATATTTTGATATAACGATATTTTTTGCCTATTCCTAATGAACGGAGATCGCGATGCATAACGCAGAATAACCTAATTTTATGTGATCCACGATTTGGATTTCGAATCACGTGATAAAAACGCTTAGCATACTTCGTTACATAAATTCGCGATAGGTTACTTAGTCTGGGATCACACTATGAAAGTTTTCTTTCAGAAAGTCTGAGTTTATTGGTGAGAGGGGAAGAGAACATGCTTTTATTTTCACCTCTCTCACCCATAAACTCAGACTTTCTGAAAGAAAACTTTCATAGTGTGAACCCAGACTAAGAGAGGAAAAAATAAACATATATGATATTATATTAATATCTTTGTAAAGTTTGTGCTTTAAGAAAAAAGACTCGCGACATTTTTTAACTTCGACCGAACTGCACAGCATGAAAATAATGTAAGTACTGACGCGATAAATATTGAACATGTAGCACACGCGCGATCTATCAATTCATTAAAATGTATCGCGATCCATATATGTATTGAACGTGTAGCAGTGCGCCATCGAAATATCAAAATATATATTGAACGTGTAGCAGTGCCTTAAGAATCATCAATGGCATTTTTAAATTTTTAAAAATATAGGGATTCCTGGAAATCTCAGGAACTTTTTTTTAAAGAAAAATGTGAAAATGAATTTAAAATTTGAATTTTATTGGGATGTTCTCTAAAAAGAAGGTTGCTATAATTTTCTGTTATTTGTTCATGGCCGTCTTAGGCGAAGAATTGATTAATAAATTAATTAATCGTTAATTTTTGCAAGCTTATGTATATTAAAGTTGGGCCTTTTCAAGCTTATGACCGGACATAGAAGGTACCATTAAAATGTGTACGTTCAAGAGAGATGGCATCTACAAAAAAACTCGAATGCGTTCCTTTAGAACGCAGCGATAACAAGCCAACCGTGTCCGCCTAAGAAAGGTGTTCGTTAAGGGAGATTACTCTTTATTCGTTTCACGATTTATTGTAGAATACTAGAAAAATTTTTGAGTAACGGTTATCTTACAAAAATCCACATTTTTTTATATTCTTATGGATTAATTCAAAGTTAATTCGTTTTTTTTTCAATTTAATTAAAAATTGGCGATTTAAATTTGGACTCAACAATTTAATTTGGGGACATGAACAACACTGCCTGGCAGCACAGGTATAGAATAATATTCTAACTAATAGTTTCGTTAAATCACTTTCCATTTCATATAATTAATTTTCATATAAATTTTTCTTTCTCCCTCTCTCTCTCTCTATCTCTCTCTCTTTCTTTCCTAATTTTAGACTTTTATAAATTACTCTTTCCTATCAATTAATGTTTGTCAATTAAGGCAAGATGTTGTCTCCCTTTTTTTCTCTCACTTTTTCTAAACACTACAGACAGAACTCATCAATAACGAATGAGGAAAGCATAATTCATCGGCATAATGAAGCCAGCCGATATAAAAAATATTCCATTGAAAAACAATATTTCGAAGAGGTGAAGCAAAAATTAATATTAAAATAAGCACTAAATTATGCGAAAACAAAAAAAACTCTTAAAGTTCATAAGCAGGTTTTTAAAGAATTTTTTAATATTGTATTTTCAGTTTTTTTTTTTTTGTCAGAAAAACAAGGACATTGTATAAAATGAATGGGGGGATGTTGAATCAATGATATCTTATTAAAAATATAAACACATGAGAATATATTTTTATGTAAGAAACTTAAAGGAAATATAATTTTTTTAACGTATGGAATTGTATTTGAATATAAAAGTGACAGACAGACAATACATGGTCTGATAAGGAACATATGTTGTGTGTATTGTAAGGTTATTTGTAGAAACTGGGGGAAAAGTTGGAGACACAAGTATTGGTAGAATTTAATTCAAAGGTCGTGCCATAAACTTTATTTTCATTTCATTTTAAGATAACATTTCTCAAATACTGTTCTCTGTTTAGATTTAAAGTTCTCCTCCTTTTTCACTCTTTATACAGATGAAATAAAAAGCATAATTATAAAAATTGGGCCGGTTATAAAGAATACAGTTATTTCTTTTTTAATAATAAAATTAAACTGTTCAGACAAATGTGAACTATATTCATATAGAACACAAAATTTCATGTTTCACTCGATTAAACGTTTAATTCACTGGATTAAATTTTTAATTACATCTGATTTAATTTTTGATTAATGCTTTAATTGGTGAAAGATTTTGGAGAAAAATATAATTTTGTTTATATAAAATCGTTGAAAACATACATAGTATTAAATTTAAAGAAGAAGAAAAAAATATTTCTCTAAAAAAAAGCTTCCTTGGACTTAAAGTCTTTCTGGTATTCCCTTTTTTATAGAAATTATCTACTCGTTTGATTTTGCCAGCCTACACACATTGCCACATAAACTTGTAGTTGAAACGTGGGCCCACGAACTACAATGAGGTTTATATTCACATTTGTTGTTTGCAACATACTGAGGAACGGGGAAAGAGTATGTGGAACGGTTGTTTGATGGTTAGCTGATGACGATGCCGCTGCTGACGATGGCGATGACTATGAGATGCCCTCTTAATGTTTAAGCCGAGTGGAAGAAATTTAAACAAAAAACAAAATTTTGTAAAGAGATTCATACATATAAATTCCATAAAATGTGGTGAAAATCATAACAAGGACTCGAGGAGGCCAAAGGTATGGGGAGTACGAAAGTATGTATGTGTGTGTGTGTACTGTGAATATGAAAACGACTATGAAACCAAAACCGCATAAACATGAGTGTGGTTTAATGCACTTAAAGGCCAAGTCGACGAGGAGAATATTGCAAGCACTTGGTGGTGGCAGTAGTGCTGCTGATGATAATGTGGGTTGTAATAAAAGCAACATAAAATAAAATTAATGTGAGATACAAAGAAAAAACCAGCCTTACATAAGAAATAAATTAAACTTTAAAATGTATTAAATTAATTTATTTACCTTAAAATTGATTTTAAATTGAACACAACATACCTGCAATGAAAAACATTTAAAGAAAAAAAATTTAAATTATCATTGAAAAAATAAAAATATACAGTAACGTTTAATAAATTGAATTTAAATCTTACAAAAGCAGTTACCAACAAATAGACAAAAAGCATTTATATTGCTTTTTTAGCCTAAAGGACTTAAATTTTTTTATACTTATTTACTACTAAAAAAGAAAAAAGTATATTGAGCCGTATACAGGCTTACACCAGCACTAAGGCTCATTCACACTGAAAATTTTAAAACAGCCATCAGAAGTTTTATGAAAAAAAAAACACAGACAGAAGAACACAAAAAGAAGCGTAAGTAAGAAAAAAAACAGTAGCACAGTAAAGCGATTCGATTAAAGAATTTAGCAAAATATCAATTTAAGATTGCTACAATTTTGAAAAAATCAAATTCGGATATTTTCTAAAATTAACAACAAACCATTGAAACTTAACAGAATTTTAAAAACGAACGTATTAATTTATTAATAACACATGAGCAAAAATTTATTGCCATAGCTTAATTGACATTAAAGCCTGCCATATATCCTTAATTTAAGAAATATAGTGTCCTTACAAAATCAACAAATTCTCCTTAAAGAAAACCATAAATGGTTTTTTCAAGTCATAGTTTACCATTTTGTTACATAAAATTAAATAAAATAAAAAATTAATCAAATGAAATAAAAAAGTCAATGAAATCACAAAAATTCAGGTGATCGTATTAAATTTCTTAAAATGAACGCAGCTAGGTCTTATAAGTATGTACAAAAAGTTTAGTTGAGTTTCGTCTGATAACTTAAGAGACCCCTATATATCCTTTTTTAGTGCCACAACAAAAATTGCTTAAAATCAAAAAATAAGTTTTCGGAATTTTAAAATAAAAATTATGCACGTGTAAAGATTTATTAAAAAAAATTAGATTTTTACAAAAACTCCAGGACTGATGCAAAACTATACAAATTTTAGAAATGAATGCAGTATAGTTCTTTTAATAAGTACAACAAATTTGAATAAGCTTAATTTAAGACTTTAAAGTCTACCATATATCCTTTTTCTGCACTGCATCAAAATATTAATAAAATCTTTAGGTAATTTACTTGAGTTGTTATATAAATCGAGCATAAATAATTAATTAATCAGATAAAAAAAATCTGGTTAATTAATAAAAAAAAATGTATGCCAAACATATTTTACCTTTTTTAAAGAAGACTTTAAGATCTACAGAACTCATGCAAAACTATAAAATTTTTAGAAATGAATGTAGTCTAGTCCTATAAGTTAGTACAATAAATTTCATTGAGTTTCGTCAAATAACTTAAAAGGTCCCCATATATCCTTTTTCTATACTGTTTCAAAAAATTAACAAAATCTTAAGAAAATTTACTGAATAATCTATTAATGAGATTCTGGTTACATAAACATTTCTTATATTGAAAATTAATGCAGTTTAGTACTCAAATTAACTACATAAAATTAAGTTGAATTTAATACCAAAGTAATTTTTGGGAAAACAAAAATTTCAATTGGAACTATTTTTTTTGATAAAAACACGGAAATTTATTGTTGATGGGATAAGCTATACCTATGCGCATTTCACTAGTTGCTTAGGTCAGATAACCAGAAAAGTTTAGTTAATGTTAAAACTTCTAAAAGTCTTCTTTATTTATATCATTTTTTTGTGCTTCAAATCAAATCAAAGAAATGCAATGCAAATTTACAGGAATGGTTATAAAAATCTGGCTTATTAAAAGAACCAAAAAAAAGAAATTGCGATCCCAATTATTTTTCTTTATATAAAGAAAATCTTTTAAATCTACAAAACATGGAAAACAACTATTTAAGCCTTTAAAACAAATGTTGTTTAGTCTAATAAATAAGTCCAAAAATTCTGATTGGATGTAGTTTCTACTAAAATTGTTAAACAAAATACAACTTTAATAAAAATATCGAAAATAATTCAATTTAAAACAAAACAAACTTTAAAAAACTTATCAACATTTAACTGCTTTCCATTGCAGGTTTGACAAGTTAAGGATCGACGACTTATATCCATATATCCTTTATATATCCAAAATTATATAAAATCCTAAGACAATTTCTGTATTTATGTATCCTTATTATGAACTTCCAAGAAAAACTGTTTCTTTTTTTTAATATCGAATCAAAGGTTTTATAAAAGTTTCTAAAAGAACAGACATATCTGTCCTTTAAGCAATTTAATAGCAAAAATTAATTTCATAGATTTAATAAAAGAGCTTCCAAAATATCCTTTTTTACAAAATTTTAAAAACCAAATAAACAGTTTTAAAAATGTCTTATAAAGTAAATAAATTTTAACGAATAGAATCTGGGAATTAATTTCTCGTGTTGAGTTACATTTATTATACAAATTTTCATATTATTCGAATGTGTATTCTAAGTCAAATTACAAAATATTCTTTGAAAATATTGAAGGAATAAGACTATTAAAGTATAAAAGCTTTTGAGCATTCTAAATTGACTTAGAATACACATTCGAATAATATGAAAATTTGTATAGTAAATAAATTTCATTAAAATTAAAAAAAAAATGTTTGGAATAAAAGTTTTCTGTTAATTATCCTTGCAATACCTAAAAAATTATCTAAGTTTAATATATTTGTACTTTAGTGTCCTAATTAAATAAAAAGGTTTAAATCGTATTTAACCAGAGAAATGCTCGGTTTGTACAAATATCCTTTTCTTTTATTTTTAGGAATTTTAAAGAATAAAAAACCAATTCTTGGCATTTACTTCTTAAGACGTTTTGAATACGTAAAATAGTTCAATTTTTAATATAAAAACATTTTATTACACTCAAGGCTAATTATTTGTAAAAAAAATATACATACATATGTATATATAATTTATTAAATTATTTGTTCCAATAGTTCGATATCCATCGGATATCATTATCAAGGAGTGAGTTACAAGTATATTTGTTGAAGAGTTCAATATTGAATGTGGAAGGAACAAAATTTAATTTTACGTTTTATTACACTTTTGTTTTGTAGGTATTTAACAATTTGCTAAAGCATTCTAAATAATATTTTCAATTTTTTTTTTTTTTTGGTGTTACTAAGTTTTTTAAAACTTTATGAAAAAAATTGTTAAAAATTTCAACATTTTTTATTCTTTAATTTTTTACTATATTAATTAAGCTATAAATTATTTGTTTTTTTTTTTTTTTTTTTTTTTTTTGCAAAAACTTATCTCAAATCTAAACAAACATTCAGAACAATCTGAGATTTTCAAAAAGAATGCATATAAATGTCCTTTACATATTTATGTTATGAAAATTAAAATAAAGTGAGTACTTACAAAGATGTTCATATATCCTTTTTTCTGAATTTTGAAAAAAAAAATTTTCGTTTTTACATATGTTTTAAATATTTACCAAAATTCTTATAATAAGCATACCTTGAAAAATTTCTATAATAGAATAAAATTTTCTGGCAGTTTTTAATACATTTGCACTAAAAATAAAAACACTATAATTCCAAATACTTGCCTCAAATTTGAAAGAATGTTAAAAAAGCATTAAAGTATACCAAAAACATTAAAGAAATTTAAACTTAATTTTGATTTAAAACAAAGCAGCTTCTTAAATGTGGTTTTTGCCGAATTTAAACAATAATTTTTTAAAATTTTTAAATACAGTAAAAATTCGATAATCCGGATAATTGATTGCAGACCCCAATCGGGAGTAGCGAATTATCCGGATTACAGCATGTATGTTTTTATTAAAAATTATAATAATTCATTGCAAAATTAAGCATAAAAACATAAATATTAATTTACATACATTTGAACAAAAAAATAAATAAAAACGGGCGTTATTTAATCCGGACTATAGAGTTGCAATCAATCCGGATTCTAGAATACGCAATGACTCTATTTTTCAAAGCATGCTGTGATTTAAATAAAAAAATAAATAAAAACGGGTGTTATACAATCCGGACTATAGAGTTGCAATCAATCCGGAGTATAGAATACGCATTGAGCTGCAAAATTCTGTCCGGATTACCGAATATTCCGGATTCGTGGAGTCCGGATTATCGAATTTACACTGTATTAACAAAAATCAAAATAATTCTGTGGGAATACAAAATTTAATTTAAATGATTTTGTTATTCATGCTTAATTCCCAATTTTTATTATTTGATAAAAACACTGAAATTGGTTGTTGATGGGATAAGCTATGCGCATTTCACTGGTTGCTTAGGCCAGATCATCAGGAAACTTCATCCATAAAGATTTTATGTGTGTTTTTATCAAATAATAAAAATTGGGAATTAAGCACGAAAAACACAAAATCATTATATTAACATAAATTTTTGAAAAAAAAGTATTTTTAATAAAATATGGTTGTATTAAACTATTTTTTGCTTTTTAATTATAAAAAAAAAACACTTATCCTAGGTAAGTATAAACTTTAAAACGGAATGACTAATATTGCCTTCAGTAAGTTTTACCAACTGAAATTATAATTTACTGCTAACAGCAACAACTCTTCCATATATCCTTTTTTATAAATTTAAACAAACTGTCAAAAAAACCATTATAATTTGTAATATAACATCTTAATTTATAAACAGCAGTAAAAAAAACATTGATATATTATATACAAATTTTATTTATAGCACGACTCACTGTCTAAACAGACAGACAACTAGACATTATGCACAAAACTTTTCTTTATCATTTTTCACACGAATGAATGGTAAACTAAAATTTTTCCGAGAAATTCCTTATAGATATTTTTGTAATATGCTCTGGCAAATGTTTTAACACATACATAAACTCACACAAAATATTACTCACTCAAACCCAGAGTCCTTTTAACTCACAGATATACAGTCGTACACCAACAAACAAATACCCGCATTGCAATAGTATTTGTTTATTTGTATTAAAATATAAAATTACAAAAAAATACATACATTTTACATAGTCATATGTATGAGTATGGACTAGGACGATAGTCCTCGTTCGATTTAGTACAAACGGGAAGTAGTAAAGAAGTACTGGAAGTTGTTGTGCCATTTTTGTCAGACAATACGAGTTAAGTTCTTCTTTTTTTACAATTTCTCGGAATGGCATTCCTCTGGGCAGTATACAAATACAATGACATCATTCGTTAAAGTTTATAAGTGCGTGCAATTGTATTTTGGTATTATGAATTTTAATAGAAAAATGTCAATTTAGATTATTAAATAGTTTTAAATACAACTGGCTTGTTGGATGTGAATGTGTATATTTTAATCATAAGGAAGCTGCCATTAATATAAATCGATGGGTGTTCTGCAGTTTATTGCTGATAATTTTAAGCTGATGAAAAAAATATAACAAAACAAAAATTGAACTTTAATTTAGTCTAAACTTCAAATCAATCCGAAACTTACCAACAGCTGATCTAGAACTGAACTAGAAATTCAAATAAAATTTATCAAAGTTGCTGAGCGAGAGCTGATCTAGAACTAAGCTAGATTTGAACTAAAAGTCAACTAGAACTCAAATAGAACTCAACTGGAACTAAATTAAAAGTGAAATATATAAGGCCTGGATCTGAATAAGAACAGAACTAGAACTAAACTTAAATTGAACAACAACTTCGATTTCGATGCGAAAGCAAAATGCGATTAGAGGCAAATTTGTTAATTCGCAAGCCCTTTGCCAATTTTTTTTGAAAACGAAGCTACACTGCTCCAACTAAGCCGCACGATGTTAATTGTAAATAAAACAAAAAGTTTTCAGAGAATTACCTTAATAGTTTTTATTATGATGGAAGGATCTTTGCCAAATGCTTGGCACGGCTTCGGTGGCATTTCTCTATCACATGGTTTAAATTTGCAATGCCTCTGAGATTAATATGCCGAATTATCTTATCCTTTAGCTCTAGAATTGTTCTTGGTTTATTGACATAAACTTTCTCTTTTAAATATCACAAAAGAACGAAGTCACATGATCGTGCCAGCAAACCTTCATCGCCACGATGTTAGATAACACGGCTCGCAAAAACGAGCAAAATTTACGGAAACCGCTGATTTTGTGAAGACGCTGTCAGCTCAAAAAGTTCACCAAACACATTTTTCACATTACAGACTCGATTTGCTGAAATTTGAGCACAATACTTCCGATTGTAAACACATTTGGTCGATTATGCTGATCAAAAAATATCAGTGCAAGAAGTAAAAGGCTTCAACAATCTTAACGCGCTGCTTAACTCTCTTTATGGTTGAATTTGTCAAACACTGAAACAAAAGCTTCGTACAGACGGAGGACAAATCTTACAATATTGTAATTTTTCTGACAATGGTGCCGTTGTCAGATGCATTAATTTTACACATCTGCTTAATGAAAATGAGCTTACAATGTTCACACAGATGCAAGACATGTTAAGGCAATTTTAATGATAACATTGTAAGATCTGACCACCGTCTGTGCGAATCTTAAGAAATGTTAAATTTAGTTGAGCAAATAACTTGACGTTAAGGTGTGACTCACAATTAACATCGAGCATAATGATTGCGAGACTACAACTTGAATGCCTGTAGTCCCAGAAAAGTGCCCCTGCTCTCATGTAAGCATGTTGCAAAACGTTTGGAGTTTGCTATAACTCATTTGGAATGGCCAACTGAAAAGTGCAGCAATGTTCTTTGCACAGATGAATCCAAAGTTGTTTTATTTGGATGCAAAGGATCGCGTTCTTACGTCAGAAGACCCCCTTATGATGAATTCAATCCAAAATTCACAACGAAAACATGGTTTTTTCAAGCATTATGGTTTGTGGGTGCTTTTCCTACTATAGAGTAGGATCCATATATTGGATCAGAACAATCATCAATAAGACACTGTACGTTAATATCCTCCAGGAAGTAATGCTACCATATGTTGCTAAGGAAATACAGCTTGGTTTGGTCTTCCTGCAACACAATGAACCGAAGCTTACCAGCAAACTTGGTTTCAAGACAATAAAATAAACGCGATGGAATGACCAGCTCAGTCCCCAGATCTAAGTGCAATCGAGAACTTATGAACAGATATAAAGAAGGGAGTATCCCAAATAAAACCAACCAGAAACGAACCCCTTTGGGTGGCTGTTCAGCAAATTCTGTAGCTCGTTTCTGTATTTCGCGCATCGTAAAATTTTTCACATGAAGTGTGAAACGAAAAATTCCAACGTTTCTCGATTTGTGAGAAAAAAGTGTTTCTGTATTTGAATGCGAAAACTGACATCACAGATTCTGTTTTAACTGAAATATTTCCAGTCATTAAGATTCAAATGAAAGCGAAACGTCAACAAAAGAAATAAATATAATAAAAACAGGAATGCCAGATTTGACGATTTATCTTCATTTTGACGATTTTTGATCCGAAATTAGCAAAGTGTCGATTTGCCGATTTTTTCTAAAAAGTGACGAACTTTGTTGTAGCTTTCTATAAAAAAAAGTTCAACATTTTATATCAAATAAAAAACCAAATTAATTGCTTGTTATAATAATTTGGTTTGACAGTCCTGTAAGTATCTTATAACAAGTATTCACTGAAATCAGTATAAACTATTTACTGATATCTAACGAAGATTTTTTTATATCCTGGTGCTATTTTTTTGACCGCAGCTGCATAATTGATATAGATAAATATCTGAGTTTTCATATTTTCAAGTCGAAAAGGTTTTTTCTTTCAGTTTAAATCTAAAAAAACATATGTGTTACTTCTAATTGGGAACACTTTTATTAATAACGGCAGCGCGTGTTCTAAATCATTAATTGAAAAATGCTGCCTTAATAATTCTAAATTAAATGATTTCAAACCAAATCCTGCCTGTTCATTAAAAACACACATACATACATAATAATTAAAATTTTATTACATTTAGATTTCATTATTGCAAATAATTTCATACAACAATTATTTGTACAGCTTTTTTTCTTCTTTTAAGTGGCAACTTCAAAATGGACCATACAAAAAGAGTGGGTGACAGCATCACACGCACTTACAATAGAAGATATTTCAACGCTCATTTGCATCACTTAAACAACAATTACAGGCCCTTAAGGGTGTAGACTGCCACTTGCCATTAAACATTTTTATGTTTTTTCTATTGCTGTGCAAGTACACAAGTGTGGGTGTGGGTGTGTGTGTTTCATTACCCTGCAAATATTATTGGACCACCTGATCCAATTTGATTAAAGGGACTACTCCATGGACTGGTCCGATGTAATGCAAGCACGGACCATGTCATTGTTAAAAGTGTTTGTAGTGAGACGACATATCTTCAGTTTTTAACGACAAGTTTTCGTTTTGAAACGAAGTTAAAACTAATCCTCTTGTGTATACAATGGAGTAGTTTTAAAACTGCTCATTTGTAATCCAAAGCTGGGCTATATGATCTTGCCCTAGGACATCGTAATGTTAAATAGACCATGTTTTTTCATACGTTTGGGTTACTTTTTGGACGAGTCCTAGTCCTTGTGGGCTACATTTAACACGCGTATATGGACTAGTCCTATTATTTGCTGGGTATTCACTTTAAATTTGTATGCCAGTTTGAAGAAAAAAAAATATTAAAAAGAGAGAAACAAGAAAATAAATGGAACAAATTTACAACAACAACAAAAATATAACTCTATTTAAAGTTGTAATACATAATAACGGGAATATTAAATAGAACAACAACAAAAATAACTACTACAGCAGCAATGACAGCAACAACTTTGTGTAAATAACAAATGACAGTTGTTCTTTTTTTTTGCATTTCCTTTTGTTCTTCCTAAGGCCCACAATCTCAGACACACAAACAACCACTCTACAAAACAGGAAAGTGCTACTGACATTGTTGTAAATTCTTGTTTACACTCAGAGCTAAATTTGAACAGGGTGTTTTAGTTTGTTTTAAAATTTTAAATTGTCGATGAAAAAATAAAACCTGAAATAATGAATTTCATAAGAAGGATTATTATTGGTTTTAGCAAACCCCAAATTAAAAAAAAAATTTAAGAGCAAAACAATTATGGAATAAAAAAAAGAGGCGAATTAGAAATTTTATTAAAGCGCGTAAAAAGTGAAAAACTCCCAAAAAGTTGAGCAAAGAAAGCAAAATTGAATCAAAATCGAACTAGAAAAAAACTAAAACTGGTCAAAAACTAACCCAAATTTGAGCTAAGTCTAGACTACTTCTAAGCTAGAATAAAAAGACTAGGAGAATAAAAAAAGACTAGAGCTGATGAAAAACTAAACAAGTATTTTTTTATTAGAACTGAACTAGAATTGAGCTAAAACTAAACTAGAACTCAGCTTAAACCAATCTTATTTAGCAAGGTTTAGTTTAAATGTGATATATTCCCATTTTTACTATTGATAAACTGAAATTAATTGTTGATGGGATGAGCTATTCCTATGCACATTTTACAGGTTGCTTAGGCCAGATCGTCAGGAAACTTGATCCAAATATTTAAGAAAACTATAGATATTATACAATTAAAACTGTAAAGCGAATAAGAATTCTAAGCCCTATTTGTACTTGTAACAATATCAAAGGGAAAAAAATCACAACAATAAACAGTGAGTTTATCTTTTCTTACAGTCTCGTCTACGATTGGTTGATTTATTTAGAACTAAACGAGAACTGAACTAGAACGGAAATAGACCTGAGCTGAAACTACGGCCTAATTCTGGCAGTTTATTCTGAATTTCACAATATTATATTTGTTCTTCTTTCCTCCACGCATTCACTTTTCTACGTTTTTATTTTATAAATTTTTATAAACGTCTGATGTTTTAGCATGACATGTTTTAGAAATTAACTAGACCTCAACTAAAACTGAAAAAAATAATAAAACTACAACTTAACTTTTTATTATTATTAAAATTATTTATTGAGAAATTCTCATTTACAACGATTTTTATGATAATCTTGCGAAGCTTTAAGCTTGTCTGAAGGAGATAATTATTATGATCTATTTTAAATTAATAATTTAACCAGTTTAAAGCTTAAACTGATTAAGGACTGAACCCTTTTTTTTTTTTGTTTTTTTTTAAACTAATTTATTGATAGTGTAATCGACGTGTAATATAATTTTACACTTATAAAGAGCAGTTTAGAAAGTGCAATTGCAATTGCAATTGTATGTGGAAACATCCCTATATTGTACCGAAACAATACTTCAAAGTCAATGAAACGCAAGCAGGAGTTTCCTGCACGTCAGTTTTAAATGCAACTGATTTCCAATGCATTTCAAAATTGTGGTTTTTCAAAGGAGTCGTTGGCATAAACTCATATAAAACTCAAAAATAACTGGAAGTTAAAGTTGCGTTTCACCTTCTGTTCTGGGTCTAACTCTGCTTAAAATCGACAGCAAAAAACCTGGAACTTAACGAGAAATAAATTAAAAATTTACGATGTTTATCGAAAATACCCAACACGAAAGCAACCCTTCGACTTATAAACCAACTGCACCCTGTACATTTTGCCAAAGTAATGATTTTAAAAGCAATTTTTTGGTGCCTCCAGCAAAATTAGTTTTCTTCCAAAATGCTTCTGTCTTTTATTTTTTTCATTCTTTATATTTGGTTGTCTGTCTATCATGCGAAAAAAGGAGTTGTCTGTCTATCATGCGAAAAGAGGGGAAAAGTACAAAAAGTTCGCCAAATATTTGCCTCCTTTTATTATATTTTTTTAAAGTTGTTTTTTTATTTACTTTGTATTTGATTCAATTGTGATTGACAGTTGAAATGGTTAAACATGATTTTTTATGGCAATTTAAATTTTGATTTTTTTACCTTTTTTGTTATCAAAAATTTTTGCAATTTTACTTTTTTATTTCATTTTTCAATTTGTTTGCTGATACAAACATACATACTTTAAAAATTTTACAATCCCCTTTTTCGTGTAGTTATGTGTGTGGATGTTCATATGTAGTTGTGTGAATAGTAGTATTTGTGTGTTGTGTTGCATTTCCGGTTCAATAAACCCATTTTTTCTGCAGTATTTACAAGTTTTCTGCCACTTATAGGTTGGTTGGTAGGAAAGTCAGAGACAGGCAGACGTAGTTGTTCGGGTTTGTAGTTGTATGTGCTTCTGTAACATCAGTATTATGCATGTAATACTTGCAGTAGTTCAACAATTTTATTCGCTTTTTTGCTTTTGTTTTTGCAGTAAACCATATTTTACATTTGTTTCCCCAACATTGTTTAAGAACTTAGGCAAACTTTTGAAAAAGTAGAATTTATTTTTGGTTTTAAAAAAGGGCTTAAATGCTTCATTGGCATGAAATAAATTTAATAACAAGTCATGGAAAACAATTATCTTTAAGAAAAAAATCGCTAAAGAAATATTCCGCGTATACTAGAGTTGTGTACGTGACGTGATTTTGTTATGTCACGCGTGATTCATACAAAAATTTTTTACAAAGAATTACATAATTATTTAAAGAGAATACTCCACTTAACCTTTAACATTCTTTTCAACGAATTCTGATTATTTAAGGCAGTTTTACACTATCACACAGGTCTTAAGTATTTTGACGAAAATGCTGTTCTGTTTTTTTTTTTTTTTGAAAATTTTAAAAAACAATAATAACTTATAATGACACGTTTGTATTTTTCTCAAAGAACGTAGCACTTGTGTGATAGTGTAAAGTTTTTCTAAATATTTTTTCCAAAAACACAAAAACCGTAGTAGAATGTTACATATTGGTTAATTCTTAAATAATGTTTGATATACTGCCCTCCTAAGAAAGAAAGACACATCTCCATTTTAGTAGTTTTAAGCAGGATTGAAAAAAATTCTACTCGCGAGCACAATTCCCAATCATTTCTCACGTTCTAAAAGTTGTGCTCGCCAGTGTTATTTTAAACTTGTTTTACTTTTAAATTTTTCAGCGCAAATTTTAAAACAAGAGAATTGACTCGAATTGTGCTCGAGAGTAGAATTTTTTGCTACCCTGCTCAGAACCACTTAAATTGTAGTGTGACTTTTTTTCTTAGGAGGGCAGTATAGCAAATGCTAGGCAAAATCAAACAAGCTTTAAATACAATTAATGCTGATATACATATAAGTCGAAAATAAGGTATCGTGTGCAGGTATTAGCCGATTTGCTGCTCATTGGAACGGAGGGTACAAGCCGCTGCCCTCTATGTTTGTGTGAAAGTTATCCGTTGTTGTTTAAAAAAGTTTTCTTATCCACACCGCAATTACCGCGTTTGCTTTGCATTAATCTTCTTAAAGACTGCCTTGACGTCCAAGAAAGCTACCATAGTTTATTTATCAAAGGAGAGACACTTCTTTGGCAATCCTGTCGATTACAGTTAATTTTTAAGTGGATTTTCCTGTGCTATGGTAGATATGGATCCATTGTTGTCCGAAGAAATATTCCTGCATTTTCTCCAGTTTATTTGTGAAGAACAAAAGATAATAGACTTACCAGTCTACAGTCTTTGGAAGCTTTATGAGAGCTTTTTCCCGCCTTGGGAACAAAGAAGAGTTAAAGATTTATAACAAAAAAGAAATTATAATTAAAAGCAAATCAAACAAGATTCATCCCTTTTTTAATTTCTAAATTATGTTACATTTTGGCAACTACACAAAATCCTTAATCACTATTTAATGTTGTAAACGTGTTATTTTAATATTAAGTTGAAATAATGCGTAAGTTTTCAGCAGTGCATAAGAGTGGAGGTGCGTTTCAGCCATAAGCAATTAAAAACCAATTACAAACAATTGTTTCGACAACGAGCCAACCATTGCCAAACGCAAAATTAGTTTGTACCACAATATTGGCTCCATTACCCAAAATTTAATAGCTCCAACAACAGAAAAAAAAGAAAAAACAAACACAATAAAATATCAAATCCAAAATAAGCAACAAAAGTGAAAAAGAATCACTAATGAAACATAAATTCGTAGAATCACGTTTATTGCATTATAAAAGATTCCTGGTTAAATTATTGGCACAAAAAATTTTTATTTTGCTTCATTTGGATTTTGGATCCCTGTACAAAATGGAACACAAACTGTTACAAGGTTACAGTTTTGTTTAAATAGCAATTTATATTTTTCGGGTCAAGTATTTAAATATCTTTTTTTTTTTTAAACTGTTATTAATGGCTTAAAAAGCTTTAGGTAAATAAATTAAATGGAAAATGTTAAAATGAGTTAGTGGTAGTATTTTCATAAATTAAGGAATTTTTTTCTGCCGACAAATACTTAAATTTAAAAGAAAAATACCTGTTTAAAAAAAACCTTTTAGTTGTCTCGCATTCCATTTTGTAATGGCTTCAGTGTCTACTAAAATTGTATTAAAACCAAATCAAATTGTCTTTTCTTTTTTTTTTTTATTTTGTGGCGTTACACAGAATTTCATTAGAGATATTCACTTTTACAAGAACTATAAATTTACTAAATTGAACCGAACTAAAACAGCCCAAGGCGTGGTAAACATTAATGACTGTATTCATAAAAATTGTTTAAATTGAATAAAGGTTTAAAGAACAAATTTACTATGAAAATTATCCATAATAAACATTTGTTAAATTTAATAATCGTTTATGAATACGGGGGTTAAGTTATAGATATGTATATAAGTATATAATATAAAAAATAACTTGATTAACTAAGAAATAATTCTCAAATTCCATTTATACTAAAACAACCTAAAAATGTCTTTCCCTAATAAATAATCACTTCTCTTCTTTCCTTACAATTAATTAAATTGACAATACAAAAAGGGTTTTTGTGTTCACATATAATTTGATGTAATTTAATCAATACGCTTAACTCCCTTGTAACTCAAAGGCCATATCATTTCGTTCTCTTTATCGTTACAGACAATACTTGTGAACTTGTTGTTGGCCTATCGTAGACATAATGACAAAAGAACAAGGCTGATTGTTTCCATTTATTTAAAATTCTTTGGCTATGACCGTAATTTAAAGAGGTTATTTTACCAAATAGTTTTGTTAATTTAATTAAATAAGCCTTGTGATAGAAGTAGACAAGAGTAAAGAAGGTGTTTTACGGAGGTACATGATTTTAGGGAGAAAAAAAATTTTTCAAATATGAAATTTTAAGATTTTGTAAATTTGATTGCTTTCAAAGGTACTGTAGATAAACTATAAGTGAATTGTTGTTTTTTAAAGTAAAAATGAAAAATATGTTTAGTTATTATATTATATTATATTATTATATATATATATATATATTTTATAAATTTATTTGTAAAGTATATTATATATAAATAAATAAATAAATGTTTAGTTATATACAGAAACAGGAATTCTAAATGTTTTTTTAAATGTCATTCGACCGGAATTGAATCTTTCGTGACCAGACAACGAAATGACCAATGAAATATGTCCGTACAAGGTGAATGTTCCCTCAAAAGAACTGAAATGCTTAACTTTAGAACGCTGCCTAGATCAGGTAGAGTGACCGTCGAAAAGAATTGTCCGCTTAACAGCCGTACCTTAACAAAAGCGGCACGCGTTTTCTAGTTGTCAAAAGTTGTCATGCGCATACAATTTGTATACAGCATCCCTTAACATAGCGAGCCTCAACGCTTTGAAATCCGATTTTTACAGCGCTTTTAGTAGTGAAGTTGACCGCTATTATTAATGGCCATTTATGTTGTGTTCACACTTAGGTTTTTAAACGCGTTTAAGCAAAATGTTGATTAAGTTAATCAAAGCCGTTTACATTATATTTGAGATGATAAAGATGACAGTTGATAAGTAGAACACAACAAACAAATTTATATTTATTTAAAGTATTCAAAACTGATAAAAAAATACTTTAATAAAGTTATCAAAAGATTATTTTAAACATACTAATGATGAAATTGTTGTGTGGTGATGACCTTGGATAAGATATCGTACCGGAATATGCTAACAGGCGAACAGAAACTCGCCGAACTTTGTATCACCTTGGCGTGGTACACCGACCACGGCACTGGATGTAATCCTGGACTTGCAACCGATTCATCTAGTGGCAGAAGGAACTGCAAGGAATTCTGCGATTCGCTTAAAGGCGACGGGACGATTTGTATACAGACCTTATGGTCACGGCAGTATTATAAGGGGAATAGAGCAGTGACTACACCATTCCGAAACTGACATTTGAAAGAAAACCGCGAGTTACCTTGGAGGAGGAAGGCTGGTTAGCAGGACCTTCAGTTTCTACACTGACGGCTCCAAAATGGAGGACGGAGTTGGAGCTGCAGTCTACTGCCGAGAACTGGGTATTCGGGAATCGAATAAGCTTCCCGATTTGTGCAGCATATTTCAGGCGGAGATATTTGCGGCCAAAATAGCTGCATACTCTTCAATCGTCCCGGAGTGTAGGGACTCGATAGAAAGACTCTGCACCAATAGGAGAGTACACATCTACTGGGTTCGCGGCCACCAGGGCATAGAAGGCAACGAGGAGGCGGACGAATTGGCGAAACGTTGGGTTTACCATACGATAGGGTGATTCCAGCTCCAATTCAGAATATTAGGATAGATACGGACTCCGATATACGGAGGAGATCAGAGGCGGTTTGGAAAAACATCAGAACGTGCAGGTTTTCAAAGTAATGTGGGGATCCAATGGCCCAGAGTCGATAAAAATTCTTTTGTCGCTATCGAGAAGGGACTGAAGACTTCTGGTAGGCTTTATAACGGGTCACTGTTGGACTCCGATATACACCCAGAGGGCGGGGCGGCTGAATAGTGACAGTTGTAGATTATGTGGGGTACCAGGGGAAAAGGAGACAGTAGAGCATATACTCTGCTACTGTGCGGCACTCGTGTGCTCCAGGGCGAACTGTCCAAGGTTTCGGGGAAATCTCTGGAATTGGGTTGAGACTCCTGGCATTCGCCAAGAGAGTGTGGAGTACTCTGAATATCATCACATCGGAATGACCTTTTTCTAACTTTCTTCTGCTGGTTATCGTACAACGTGGTGACGCTAGGGGCCTATTTGGTATATGCGGGGTCTTTGTGACCGGCCACTCTAACCTAACCTAACCTATGATGAAATTGCGAAAATGTTTGGATTATTTAAACAGTAAGAAGAAATAGTAGTCGGTTGTACACATGAGAGGTACGTTTATTGTGACCGATGCTACATCATACTCAGTTCGAGGTATCTTAAGGGGATTCCATGTGATTAATGAAATAATTTAGTTTGAATTATGTCAATTTGCGGTGATTAATAAATCACTTTAATGTTTGGATAATAATCTCGATTTTGATTTGATTAGAGCTTTATCACGTTCGAGATGCTTACACGCGTTAAAAACCCAAGCGTTAACATATCATTACCTACTTTTTGGTCAATTTTGCTCTATTGCCTCCATTTTTTTTTTCTTAAAAGCTAAGTTTTGGATAACTTTTCGCCTTCCGCTCTTGTTTAGGTTCGGCTGTAAGAAAGGTTTCCGTTAAGGAAGATGACTCTGTACTTTAACAAAGTAATTTTTAGCAGATAAACCTTCAGTCAGTCTATTTGAAAAATTATGTTGGGTCTTGAAACTGATTTTAAATTTAAGGTGTCCCATTTCAGATTCTTTACAACAAGAGAAGTAGAACGAACAACAACAACGTCAAAAAATAAATGAAATAAGTAAATTCCAATAACATCAAGACATTTTTCAACATTTCCCCATTTTGTACTACATACAATTCATGTTTTTTCTAATAAACTTAAGAGACAATACCTATTTCCTACATACAACACACTCCATAAATTCTTTCTTCACTTCATCTTTAATACTCCAAGGAAACAATATTGGTTAAAAATAAATAGACTAAGAATAACAACAATAAAAGCAAACAACAGAAACTATTTTTTCAAATAAGATCTACACAATCAGAATCTAAAGATAGAAGGAGAGAACATAAGCAGAGACAGAGAAGAATAAAACGTCCCTTTTTATAATTATCTATTCCGGTCATGTCTTTAACATTTTGCAAGATGTCATCATCAGTATAGTATTTACTTTTTCTCCCTATTTGTGTAGTGTGTGTGTTGCTTTGTTTCGAAGTTCTTTAAAGATATAACTCTTAACATTATGAAGCACAATGGGGTTTAAGTCTTTATAAATTAAAAAACTAAATTGGATAAACAAAATTCAATTATAAAATTGAACTGAATTAGAACTAAACTTTTTCAGTTTAAGAGCTTAGCAATAATAAGATAACTAGAAATGAACAAGAACTAAACTTAAACTGAACGTGAACTAAGGTAGAAAAAAACTGGAACTAAGCTAGAACTGAAAAACTTAACTGGAATTTAACATAAAGTTTACAAGAACTGAACTCGAACTGCATTAGAACTAAGATGGAATTGAACTAGAGCTGGAAAACAATCGATAGAACTATCGATAGTTCTCTTTCCATTGGACTATCGATAGTTTATTTTTGATAGCGATACTATCGTTGAAATCTTTTTTAAGAAAATTATCAATAATTTTTTGTTTCTAACTGGCAACAACAACCCAGCCGTCGTTACCGCTCCGCTTAGTAGCCAGCTGCGGCTGCTAACTAGTCGGCTTGAAGACCAACCTTATTTGCATAACCTTGCTTATCCTCATGTCAAAGCAAAAAAAATTTTACAAATGTTTGTATGCACCAGTGCCCATGTCCTGTAACTCTCACGTCGAGAAACTTTTCAGTTGAAATGTGAGAAATTAAACAAAAATGTCATAAATTGAAACAAACAACTGTTTTTCTCACTTGATTTCGACTGTCAAATTTTTGGCGACTATTAGCTGTCACGTGTCTGCAAAATTTCTGTGAGAAAGTTCACGCTTTGAACTGTCAAAAAAACTCGCATAAAAACGGTGCGAGAAAAAATTTCAACACTAAAAAACAATTAAAAATGCCAAATGCAAAGAATAATAATATTTTGTTCTTGTCACATTTTTTCATTGTTTAATTATTTTGCTTTAATATTTTTATAAAATATACGAAGGTTTTCAAAGCTGGTTTGCAAACAACAAATATTAAAGTCGCACTTTACATTATTTGTTATAGGCGACGGTTGGTTGTATTTTCGCCGCCGCACTGTGGCTGAAAATTGAATTTCATCGGCCAAAGTCTTATTTGTTGTTATCGCCGATTTCAAAAATTTTAATGCCATTCCGCAGCAAACTGCATCAAAATATTGGTAGTTGTGGGTGTGACATGCTGCTGGAACAAAGATTTTATGTTGTTTTAGAAAAAATTTAATTTTTGTAAATTTCAACAGAACTAAATAATGATTTCTCGCAAACTGTTCGAAATTTTTATGTTTTATGAACGGGATAGTAGAAATGGTTAGTTACATCTCTGTATCATTTATACCTGATGTGTTATTAAAAGTTTCCCCTGTCCTATATTTTAGCTAAATCTTAATTTCAGAGGAATAGAACTTGTTAGGGTCAAAAGGGACGAAAGAAATTTTAGTAACATCGGCTGAAGGTGTCCTCTTCAATCCCATATAGATTTTTGCAAATATTTGGAACTGTCTGTTGAACACTTTTTTTCATTTTAATAAAATTACTCACATTTTTTTTCTCTTTTTATTTTACTAAAATTTAACACAATGGCTTATGAACGTTTTGTTTCAAAAAATAATTCTGCAACTGATGCAATTCTTGGAGCTGTCAAGGCCGGGCAGCTTTTCAGTTGATTTGAAAGAACACGGGTCCATAGAGGGTCTTAGAGTGACTTGTGTTCCTCTAAAATTGGTAGCCTCGGTTATTCAAATTTTTAAAAAATTTGGCAAGAATATATGTATTTATGGATTGCAAGAAAATTAGACTATAGCTGACCTACAAAAAATAAACTTAAATGGTAAGTTACCTCCTTTGCCTTTCGAGATATTCGGTTAAAACGGATTTTTTGGGCTGATTTTTTTTTTAACGATTTTTCTAGTTTTTTAAGCGGGCGGATTATGTTTAATATCAATCTGTTATCAATAGTGGGCTAAACATTTTTTATATTGGTAGGAAAGCAGGAAAGCAGACTTTAAGCAATGTTATGTTGTATTTTTTAAAGATAATACGGTTATTTCCGCTTAATTGAGTTTCTAAAAATGAACGACTTTTGACGCAATTAAACCGGAACTCAATCAAACAGTACTCGGTTAATTGAATCGCCGACGCAATTAAAACAAAAATCGCTAAACTGAGCAAGATGTGCAATAAAGCGAAACACCCAAGTGTAGATAGAAAATAAAACTCATTTCTTTATTTATTTTTTACAATATTTATTTATATATCAGAAACATGAAACATGACTTTCTTGCCGCAAAATAATTTTTTTTACGTTTGTGGAGCAAAAACACATTAAGTAGACGGAAACAGTTAACCGAAACATTTTCTCTTGTTTTTCGCAATGCGGGCTTATTTTGCGAAATAATTGAGGGGGTGACGCAATTAAATAGAACTCAACTAAACGGGTATTTTTACATAGACAGTTACAATGAACGATTTCGTTCCATGATTTTTGGTGCAATAAAACGGGAAACTCACTTAGGCGGGGCTCAATTAACCGAAAACAACTGAACTTATGAATACTCATTTTTACTATTTTACCAAAAGATGTATTTTCGCTGATAAAACAATATTTTCTCTTGAAAATTCTGATCAATATCGAGTGGAAAATAGTTCTAAATCTTTGTAAAAAAAATTATTTTTTAAAAGCGTTTTTTCGGGTTTGGGAATTTGGGGTATTTCTTAATCAAAAATGAGGATGCTTTTGAGTCCACTGTTTTAAAATCGCTTCGATCTACATAATTTCATTGTGATATTTGTATAGTGTATGAGTGAAAAGATAGTAAATTTAAGGTTTGACATACCATAAATCTGATATGAATAAAGATATAATAATGAAATTTGACAGTTATGTAGATTAAAATGTTCTTAAAACAGCGCAATTAAAAAACATCTAACTTTTGAATAAAAAAAACTCCATAATTCTCAATCTCAATCAAAAGCATTCTCTTACTAAATGCTAAAAAAAAACATCAAAAGTTCAACTTTGACCTTAAATTTCTCAATAACTGCTTAACTGATTTTAATAAAATGAAAACTTCAGTTCAAAGTTACAGATTTTTGGCCGATGAATAACGTTTTTCAGCCACTGTCCGCTATCGTTGAAAAATTTTTAATTTAAGTAAATTTTAGTCGCCGTTCACGATATGTGTAACTGGCATTCTCAACGTCTGCAATGTTACATCGGCTTCGAGTACAACGTTATGACATTTATAACGTAACAACGTAATCTCTTTTGATAGTTTTCGACATGAGTAACAGACACACATTTTTCTCACATTTTGAGAAACAATGGAATATTTTGTTCCACATCTTTTCGATGCGAGAAGTTTTCACTGAAGCTACAGAACTTGGGTACAGGTTTCTCAGATTATTTTTTACCTGAATCGCCAAATAATATATCGAAAATCGCCAACATTTAATATTTTTATATTTTAGGTAAAAAAGATTCGCCAAAAACCGCTTAATACGATTTTATATGCATATACAAAAAGTATACTAAAGTAATTGTACCTTTATAAAATAAAAATTTTCGTTTAGAAATTTATATTGAAAGCAAAAACAAAGTTGAGTTGTTTTATTGTTGCTTCAATATATTTTCCCAAACGAAAATTTTTATTTAATTTTGAAAAAATTTGAAAAAGTGATTTTATCAAAAATAAAAATTGGGAATTAAGCACGACAAACAAAATCTTGTAAATTCAAATTTTTATTCCCAAAAAAATTGCGTAGAAAAATTACTGAAAATCTAAGAAAGATTAAACTTTATTCCAAATTTGGGGAATTGTATTTCTTTTAATTTCTACATGGAAACGTACGGTAATTACTTAAAAATTAAATTAAGAATTAAACTTGAACTGAACTGAACTAGAACTAAATTATGACTAGACTAGAACTGAACTTCGACAGAACTAAAACTGAGTTAGAATTATCCTTTCTTTTTCTAAACTATGACACTGTGCATTATACAACAATCCCCTAGCAACAAACAATTCATATGTTGCTTTCTGCAAAAAAAATTTGAGTTGAGGATGAGGTAAAATGTGTTTTTTTTCAAAAACGTTTTTCTTTACTGTTTGCCACTGGGTGCTGCTTTCATTCTGCTTATGAATTATGTAGAAAAGTTACAGACTAAATCATGTTTTATTTTTAGTTCAATGTTGTTTTTAAAGATGTCGTTTAATTTTAAAAGCGACAATAATACACAATCACAAAAAAAACAAATGTTTATTAAGAAATTCAATTTTTACAAACACATTTAAAAATGTATGACTTTGTTTTTTCTATTTTGTTATTGTTTATTTTATATTAAAGTTTGTTTGAAAGGAAAAAGTTTATATGTATTTGACTCAAAAAAGAACTTTTGCAATTTCTAATTAAATTGTACAGTTTGTTGTGTGAACATGTCTTGACATTTCCGTTTAGGAATGCCAACTGCTGCAAAAGGAATTTTTGTTAATTGAGTTAAAAAAGAATAAAACAGAAACTCTTAAATATTTCAAATTAAACATAAACAAAATAATTGTGCAAGTTCATAAAGTTAATTTTGTCTCGCTGAAGTATTCTACAGTATCTTTTAAAGAATTTGTTTTTTTGAAGAAATTTCTAAAAGTTTGGTAGACTTTGGCTCGGAAAAAAGCGTTTTAACAGTTTTTAAAATTTCAAGCAAAAAGACAAAGTTCTTAGACAATTTGTAACAAAATTGCAGACAGTTTAGTCAGATTTAAAGGATGTTTATCTCTGGTAGATACAATTACTTAAAGTTTATTTAGTGTTCTAGTGAATATAAATACAAAGTTTAATATCAAATTTAAGAAGAGAAGTATTCTGGGACGAAACAAGAACTAATGTGGAAGGTAATTGGAATTGAACTAAAACTTGGAACGTATTTGGAAATGAACTAGAGCTAGAACTGAACTAGAACTGAATTTTAATTGTGGCTAAAGCGGAACTAAAACTGTATTATATTTATTACTATTACTGATCTTGAAGTGACCTAAAACTTACTCTTTTACTCTTACGTAAACGTATACGTTGCGTATCAGCTGTTCCGTTTTTTATATCTAGCTTTTGTATACATAGGTGATTCTACGTGAAGCGGATAAAATAAATATTTTTCCGCGTTTTTACGTTCCAGCTGTTAATGAATTTTATGTTTATTGTTAAAACAAACATTCCAATGACGTACACGACGTTTTTTTGTATTTTTTTACAAAACGCACAAATAACAAAAGGCTTAATTTATGAATTTAACATTTTAACAAATTTTCTTTTAACACATTTCGACACGTTTATTTTTTTTGTTGGTAACTAATAACCAAAGTATAATCCGAGCCTTAAGCCCTCGTTCATAATATGAAACATTTGCTGCGGAAGCTTTCTACAATTATCTTTTAAAACCGCATTTGTATCCATACAATGAAACTTTTGTGTTAGCAACATTTTTTTCCATCTAATAACAAACTTATAAAAACTGTTGCATTTCGTATTTCCCCTTTTACCATCAAATTTTAATGTTTCGCAGCAAAAGTTTCACAATATATACAAGGACTTGTGATAACAATTAAAAATCTCTGATGGTAGTTATCGCTTAAAGTTGAACTTAAATACTCTTTAACCTTTAACTGTTTAGGTGGTGGTAAATTTGACCCTCTCCTTAATCTATAAATTTAATTCTCTTCTTCTCATATCGTGATCGTTGTTAACAACTTTAAACAATACTTCAACTATTAGTCAATTTGAAACGAACCCCGTCCTTATCTCGGTTCCCCTTCACATAGATATTTCGAACTTCTGATCGGATTAGGTCTGCCTTAAGCGAGTGTGGCCACCATCAATAAAAATAATTCGAGCTAGTGGATTTAGTTGTTAAAAATTTTTAATGATGGCACATTTATGTTTTTGTGAATGTGGCGATTTTTCTTACATACCAGGGAACGGATGTAAAGATTCGCAAAACTTTGTTTTGACGCTATTGGACTTTCTCTATATTGGAAAAATATTTAAACTTTATTGTATAAATCGGAAAAGGGAAAAAACTCCCAGGGAATTTGTATTCATAATTGGATGTCCTCCTTTCTTTCGCTAAATAAACGGAGATTTGGCTTAAGAGAATTACGGAATAAGGCTTTTAGGCTAATACTTAGAGTTTTAATCTCCCCCTTTTTAAAAATAAATACATACTACATTTCTAGTCCACCCAAAAAATAACAAACTCACAATCAAATGCAAATTTATTCACGAGTTTCTTGTTTTCCATCAACAAAAAATACAAATTCATAAATTTGACATCACAGTCTAAGAGAAAACATTTTTTTTTTTTTGTTTTTGACAATAAATAATTTATAACTTAAGCAAATCATAAGCCTAGAGATTTTTCACTGTCAAAATGAGGACACTTTTAAAATTTAGGCTACACATCAAAAAATAAACAGAAAAAGTTCATTTTTGCTTTTCCTAACAAAATATCTAAAATCATGTTATTTTATTTCAATGTTTTTTTTTTAATATTTTATTTGTAAGGGAACATCATTAATTTTCATAAACACCAAACAAAAATCTTTAGTTTCTAGTAACGGAAACGGATATAACTTAACAAAACACGCCATCAAAAATACCATGCAATAATATTTTTACACAAACATAGAGTGACTGATAGAGGGGGAAACCGGCAAAGAGAAGCAGCACAAAATCAACTGTCAACAACACAATCAATATTTATCAAAGTTTATTAAAACAACGGCCGATTGAACATACAAGAAATAATAACATGAATTTAAAAAAAAAAGATAACAAAGTTGAAAAACTATTAAATGAGACACATAAAAATTTACTGAAATGAGTTTAAAAACGAAGAGGCGCTTTGTTGGCTAAAAAAATACGTTAAACAAGATGTGAATGGAGTAGGGACTTTTTTAGTTTTTAATTCAGCGCATAAAAATTAGAATTCAGCCTTGAATTTTCCATTCAGCTATACTAATAAGATAATAAGATAAATAATAATAAAGAATTAATTTAATTTATCTACGTGTTTGGCTGAAAACTTTCTTTAAAGCTAAGATAATGAATTTGGTTGCCAAGTCTTACTTATTAACGTGCTAACTATAATCCCTGTAAAAATGTGATATAAAACAGCTTACATAAACCTATTACTCAGAAAGAAAACTATGATATTAAGCAAATAAAATATCAAACTAGGTATGTTCAGCTTTTCGAATTTCTTAAAAAATAATTACAAAATTATTTAATTTTAATATAAATTCAGCTAATAAAATATAAATTTAAGGGGAGGAACCACGACAAACAAATCAAAACCAAATTCAGCTAATAAAAAGTTTAATTTATCTGATGCAAAACATAATCAGCCAGAAAAAATGGCTTAAAAATAGATCAGCAGAAGCTTAATTAAAATGCATTAAATGTAAACTCAACTGAAAAAAATAGCGAAAACGCATTGGATGGTCATACCAAGGTCTTTATGCAAAACCATATTCGTTCAGCGGAAGGATAAAAATAATTATCTGTCAAATCAGACATGAGCTAAGTGTTACCATTCACGAAATAAGCACTTGTTGAAAAAAAAGTTAGATGGCGGACCACATTTCAGTTAAAAGAAAATTCTTCGAATATGGATTACAAAAAAATTTTGCTTATAGAAAGTATAAAACAGTAATGAAAAATATATTCAGCCAAAAATAATTTTTTAAAAATAAATAGATAACACCATATTTAACCCACAAAAATTTTGAAGAAATTCTCTTAAGTTATGTAAATTTCACTGTTAAAAATTTAATTTAGCTTACAAAATGGGTATTTATTTGTTGAAAAAAATTCCTTTCAAACAGATTACTATCAAATTTAGCCAATAGAGTAAAAATTATTTAAAAAGATAAATCTTATAATAAAATTAAACATTAAGGTACCAAAAAGAGAGAGAGATAATAATTTTCATAATCAGGCATTTCTAGAAAATATATTACAATTTAGCTAATTACAATTGTTAATTGAGTAGTATATTTTAATTCAGCTAAAAAAGAATCTTTTTTATCAAATCCAGCTTATAAACTTCTGCCACAAAAGTTTATTGAAAACGTATAAAAACCAAAGCCAAACCAAAATTTTTAATTCAGTTAATAAAATTAAGCCAGAAAGATTACTGCAAAAAAAATATAACCTAATTCAGCTACAAGCTTTTATTTGTTTTAAAATTTAAAGCAATATTTAGTTTAAAATATAATTCAACTTATTAAAAATACAATTCAGCAAACGGAAATTATATTCAATTTGGAAGTATTTTCTTCATAATAGTTAAAATCAAATTCAAGTGATAAAATTGTTAATTAGGTTAAAAATCGAATAAAACAAATGCCAAAATTGAGCTAATAAAATACTAATGCAGCTGAAGGAAATTTAGCTAAGGAAAAGTATAATTCAGCAAAAAAAAAATTCTTTTAAGCTGAAATAAATACCTTAAAAAAGATTTTTTTGAAATTCAGCTAAATAAAATACAGTTCATCTATGAAATATTATATTGAACTGTCAAAAATACTTAAAAAAAATATGCAAATTAAATTCAGCTCGTAAAAAGTTTAATTTAAATTTTCAATTCAGCTGATAAAATTTGAATTTAGCTAAAATTGCTTTTTTCAAAATTGAACCAAAAAACTAATTCAGCCATAAAATTTCAAATTCAGCTAACAAATTTTGTTTTATAATTATTTTAAATAAAAAACATTTACGCATATGTATGTACATCTTTAAAAAACCTTAATGACATACATACAACATTTCAAGAATGCAGCAACGTTTGTTTTCGCTGGCAAACATCATTATAACAGCTGTCCTGTTTTTAACTTCCTGTTCATACTTTAAACGTAAAGAGAAAAATTAATGTAGTTAAAAAAGTAACAGCAATTTCTTTGCTGTAAAGTGTTGTCATATAAGACGATTTATCCCTATATTTGGGATTTGAAAAATGGGGATAACATATTTGAAACACCCCTTTCGATATTTCTTAAAAAGTTTTATAATTTTTAAATGTTTTAATTCTATGCGGTTTTTTCTTTGTAATTACCATTTGTACATTAAAAATGTTTTTAAAAGTAGACACAAATGCGAATAAAAACAAATTATTTTATTTTTGTCGCTTAAATATTTTTATAAATCCCCAAATTTTGGAAATGTTTATTTTTTCATTTTGAATTAACGTGGAATTCAAAATTTAAGAAAAAAACTTTTTCAACGGGACTGTAGCAGTGCAAGGACTGAAACAAATGAAAACGAAGGCCATAAAATGAAACTGTCGGGCACAGCTACAGTTCCGAGGGACAGTAATCTGAAGACATGTCCGACGGTTATAGGACCCATTAATCCAACCACGACTAAGATATGCCTGGCGAATCATCTTTGACCATCTAAACACAGACCTAAAAAACAAAGTTTTTTCCTCAGGATCGTGGAGAGATTGGGACACTCGACTAAACCATACAAACGGAGGCACAGCAATTGTAAAATTACTATGCAGTTGTGGACTCGCGTGGATGAGATGTCTCTGCTATTGGTGATGTTTAAGTTTTTCTTTCTGTTATTACGGGACGTTGTCTTACAGGCTTCTGGAAGCCAAAAACCATGATTTATCCCGCAACTGCAGATGAAAATAAGGAAATTGTGGAACACCTTCTGCGTCACTGTCCTGCATTGGCTAGAAGCCGACTAGTCGAAAAGGGATCCCCCACATTGATGTATTGTACTATATATCAGGCATTGAACTGGAGTGCATTTTGAACTTGGTTAGAAATAAAGGTGGGTTCAAAGGTGGGAGTTCTATTAAGTGGAATTCCATGGAACCACATAAGGGTAAGTGTGTCAACTGTGCCATTTCAATCTTACCTAGCCTATCTTAGAAAAAATAGTTTCTTTTTTGAATTTTTGGCAACACTGAGCCAGAGTGTTTTTTGTGTTTTTTTTAATTTTCTGTTACTTTTTCTCGCATTTAATTTTTAAAACCGCAAATTTGCTTTTTCGCACCAACATGTTTTTTTATTTTTTGTAATTTCATTAAGACCAATTTTTTTCAATAATACAAGGGAGGGCCAGTTGACTCCTATTAAAATTTAATAAGTTGCATCTTTTAATTTGAGTTTGACAGCCATTATTAGCAGACTACCTCTCAGCTGGAGGAGATAGTGGAGAAAATTGAATTTCGTGTGGTCATTAAGCATTACATAACAATTACCAATGAATTAAGCTTCAAATTGCTCCCTTATCCTCCCTATACTTCGGTTTAGCCCCAAGTGACTATCACTTGTTTCCAAACCTGACGAAATGGCTAGGCTAAAAGATATTTGACTCCAACGATGAAATCATCTCATAAACAAATACCAATTATTTTTGGAAGAGACGAAAAAAATGAAGGAACGTTGAAAATCATATTTTCATAGAGCTAAAAGTCTACGTTAAAAAATAAAATTATTTTCATCCGAAAACCTGTGCTTCATTTTAAAAGTCACGGACTTGTTGACCTGCCGTCGTATGAAAAATAATTCGATGCAATTTCTCGGCAAAATGTGTAATTTAGATAAATAACTAAATTACTTATGGGTCGATTACGGATGCCAACTGAACTGAACTTGAGCTGCCAGCAGCAAAATCAGTCAACGCGCTCATGTAAAAATATAAAATAAAATAAAAAATTTGTATATTTTAACATGAGCAGCGTTGCCTGAATTCGCTGCTGGCAACTGAACTGAAGTTGATTTGCCGTCCGTAATCGACCCATTAGTATTAAAACATTCTAGAAAATAGAATTTTTCATATGTATAATTCCTACCCCTAGTAATAACATACTTGATCCATTTTCATGTACCAAAATTATGATTTGGACAACGAAGCGAAATATTTGGAACTTACTGCCTGTTCAACGACTTCTTGCGTTAACGTTCGCATAGAAAATGTATATGGAAAGCCCTCAGATTTAAAAATAATTTCCATATACAATTCTATACGAACGTTAACGTTCGAAATCGTTGAGCAGGCAGTTAAATTTTTAAATTTAAAATTGTAGTGGGAATTTTGTTGGATAATATAATCTGCATTTTGGGATTTAAAATGTTCAAATTGGGGTTAAGATTTGAAAAACATCTGGGAAACCGGTTGCTGCAGCTTGTGTCTCCTTCTTTCGGTATCCCTCTGATTTTTACTGCAAAAAAAAATAACCACAACAACAGTAATGACAATGTCGGGTGCAAAAAAAAGTGCAATAAAAAACCGCAGACTATAGGTATAAATGTTTATTACAGTTTGTGGCTCAGTTATATTCACCCGCAACTATGTGGCGTCATATGAATGTTAGTCAATTTTGTATGTCCCTTTGCTCTTTCTTTTTAGTAATTCTCTTTTGGCTGTGATATACATACATACATAAAAGAGAAGTTGCAATAATGGGATTTTTTTGTAACAACAGTTAATTTTAATGTAACATTAAATTTTAAAAGCGATAAGTTAAAATTACATCTCTTTTGCTCTCTGTTATTTTCTTCTATTTTTTTTCGTGTTCAATAACTCTTAATGGGGAGTTTGAAGTTGCATATTCATTGAAACGTTTGGTATTATCGTGGCAATGGTAATTGTTGTTATTGACCATCATTTTAAAAAGTATGGTGATAAATATTGGTGATCACTTTTATGGTTGGGTTGGTTTAATTTGTGGGTGGGGTAGTGTAGTTGTAGGTTTTTGTTGCTTCGAGTTAATTATAATTTATTATTCGTACCTTAATGTAAATTAACGGAAAGAAGACTTTTTGTTTGCACTTCCTCTTTCTAGTACAACCAACAAGGAGTTAAGACTTAAAATCTTAATTTGCACCCGAAAAAATGGGGTTTTAAAAGGGATAATAATTAACATTTTTAAAATTATATTTAATTTAGTAAAAAATTTAACTTTTCTACCCTAATTGTAATAAAACCCAAAAAAATATTTTTTACAAGTTTTACCATTAGGATAACAAAAAATGTACATTCAAATTCACTTGTGCTTTACATTTGTATTTGAAAAATACCTTTGGCAATTAAAAAATAAAAGGAAAAATTAGGTGAATAATAAGAAATTAAGATATGTAAATACTTTTGCCGTATAACATACATATATGTATGTATGTACATACCCTACAAGAAATGCATATACATATGTATGTATGTATGTTAGAATGGTACAACTAACATTTCCCAAATAATGCCAATATTTTAATATATTTTTGCCATACGCGTGTAAAAATTTGTGAATTTCTTAAATTAAATATTTGCTATTGGTATTAAAGGAATAAATCAATTAAATTAATTATATAACTTGTAACTAAAGTAGTGAGATAAAAAATTTCTATAAATAAGTGGCACCGCCAAAAAGCTGTAATCAGAATGCTTGTGGTAAAAAAGGAGGGCGTACTGATGGCAGCTTCATAGGACGTGGTGGTTGTGGATTCTTAGGAAACAACAGAGGTCATGTGCGAAGCGGTCGTTGCAAAAGGAGTGTTCGTTCAACAGCTAGCGGTCATTCGGGTGGTGGCTATACAAGGATAATCGTTTAAGATTTGGTAATAAAGGAACAAATAATATTATTTGAAATCCTTATGAATTTTCAAGTTTGTATTTGATTTGTTTAATACAAGTTGTTAACTAAATAAAATGTCTTTCTAAGATCTACAATTAATTAATTGGTCACACGTTCGTTTACCTCCATTTCCAGACCCATGCAAGAAGTGGAACGTTATAGAGCTTCCACAGAAATAATGGTACGTGGTATTTACTTTTCTAAAGTATAATTTCCTAACTATGTAATGTATGAATAAAATTCGATTATAATTTTTTTAATAATTAATTAAATTAAAAAAGAAAAAAAATGTATTATTTTATAAAGGTTAGTTCCAACCAATATTTACGTTATGAATAGCTAGTAAGTGCTAACCAATATTTACATTGACTAACTAATTAGCGTTTACCATTATTTAGGTTAGCATTGATTAATTAAAAGCAGCAGAGTAAGCAGTACAGATATACATATGTTCCGTAGTCGAGTGGAATCACTTGTACACAAGAGTTTCGGTTAGTTTTTTTATTTCATTTTGCTCTTAATAAACTAATAGAACCTTAAACCAGCGATGCCAGAAGTGCAGATTTATCTGCATTTTGAAGATTTTATCCCCAAAATGGCCAAAATGCAGATTTGCAGATTTTTGGTTTAACATTGCAGATTTTTTAGCTCGGTGGAAACTTCTTTACATTGTCATGATTGTACTATTTCCACTTGTTGCATTGATAAATAAATATAGTATATCAACCAATCATGGAAGAACCGTGTAGAAATACATTCATTAGTAGACATTTTATGCACAAAAGATTACTTAAAAATTCGCATTGTCTTGACACATTAATATCGCCGGACATATGCCATCTGATTTTACACAAAATATTATGTATACATATGTACGTATATATTTATATGCACTTATGTACAAATATCTTCAAAAGTTGAAATATTTGATCTCTTCTAAATTTTCAATAAGACCCTTGATAATTTAAATAACATGTCAAACAATTAACGTTTAATTTTTTTTTTAAAATAACAAAGATTAATCCTTATTCAGCCTGAGTAATTAAATAGATAGATATTTTTAATGTAAAAATATCCAAAAGTTATTAGTCATGTTCTTAAAATCGAACTAATTTTTAAAACTTTTCTGTGTTGAAAGTTCAAAAAAATATTACCTTTTTTATACCTCATACTCCGAGGACCACTCATATTGACCAGAACGATTTTTAAATCTACCATCGATTTTAACTTCGGGAACATATTTTGAAATTAATTGTAATATCTTTTTCTAAACAAACTACATAAAAAATGTAATAAATTTGTTTTGAAGGTTTATTGAAGATTTTTAAAACTTTGGCGCAGATTTTGCAGATTTTTTGACGAAAAATTATTTGTTTTTGCTGATTTTTCCTCTAAAAGTTCTGGCAACGCTGCCTTAAACCAATATATCGGTTAACATTTCTTTTTTCGTATTTAAAGAGAGGAATGTCAAATGTGTTTTTGACATATCGACCAACGAAAGCAACAAATAAAATACTATGTTGTGTTTTTGGTGTTGTATTTGTTGTAGTATCGCCACCACCGTTAACATATATTTGCATTGCATACATACATACATATGTAGAACCACATTTCTGTTGCAAATTCTTCTATAAAAACTTTTATAGAACCTTTTTTTTAAATTTAGTTATTCTTATACACAAACTTTTTTTATTTGCCCAATTCACAAGCTCTGTCGTATGGCGGCTTATCGTTTAAGAAATATCATTTTTATAGTCTTCTTCTTCAGTTAAATTTGACATTCATATAATTCGATCATTTTAAAAAGATTTTTTCAAATTCACCAACAAATAGTACATTTCCAGGCCTGGTATGAATACAAAATTTTTCAAAACACATAAAAATGATTCGTATGAAAATTACCAAAAATTCAATATTGTACGACTATACAACGAATACATGAATCAAAGAAACAAGATAGCGCATTGCGCAGGTCCGTTATTTTTGTGTGTGACGAAACAGTAGACTCTGTGTATGTGCATTTGTGTGTGTCTTACATTTTTTACAACAAACACTCATATTTAGTCTATGATGACGTAGATGCGCAGTAGAAATTTTTTTGTACGGCTGAGTGCACAATTTTGTTTTTTGATTCATGCAACTAATATATCGTATTACAACGAGCTTGTGAATTCCGTTGTAACCCTTATATACGGGATTAAGTTTAATTTTCTATCCCGTTCTGTTAAATGTTTTAACATACTTATGTATTTTAGAACCATGTGGGATTAAGGTTTTTTTTTACAAAAACTCGTCCAAAACCCCAAGAAAAATTTTTTGGAAAAATTTCTATAGCCATTGTTTAAAGAGTACAATTTCACTTTTTCTTACCTACTTAAAAAAGTTGAGAAAAAGTAGTGGAACTTTTTATCCTCATGCTAGCGAAAAATCAATGGCACAATGTCGATTAATATAATAAAGTCGCCAATATCATATTCAATAATTCCATCACGGTTCTGCGCTGGTCACGATGAGATAAGCAATTATGCGGCCTGGCCTGCTGGTCTTAGCGGAATTCTGCAATGGCCGCTGAAACTTTGAAGGGAACCCTGCTATCATCACAATTGTTAACTTAGTCTAAGATTTGACTACTTACTTGTTAACCGTATCAATTCTAAAACAAAATGTTTATTTAAAAACATATCTGTGGGATTTTGACAAAACATCTCAAGTCAAATTTAAAAAGTTGAAAAATTTTGTTAATCATACGAATTTTCATTAAAAAAAAAATTTGTTTACGTTTTTAAAATTTTGTGTAATTAACGAAATTTTTCTTTAAATTTGGTTTATTTTATTATTTGATAAAATAAATGTTTTCGCCGAGTTTCTTTTTTAAAAATTTTTTTCTATCTAATCTCGACTTAAGATGTTTCGTCAAAATGCCACAGATATCTTCAGCAACATGAGATTGTTGTCCAAAGAACTTTTGTTAAAGATATTTAACAGCTGGAAGATAAAAACCTGTCAATCCTTCAGGTTTCAGTAAAACTTATTAACTCTTAGCAAACCACTCTCAATAGCTTAAAATATTTGTTATTATTCTCTAAAGCCATCAACCACATTTTCTAATTACATTCTTCGCTTAACTGCAGTTGAATTATTAATAAGCGATCTAAAAACTTCTAACTCAGCTAAACCTTACTAATTTCTTGGCAATTTTTTAGCACTTAATTGACCTAGTTTTGTGCTCTGAAAAACCAAACACGTACGAAATAAATGAACATAATAGTATCAAGAAAAAGCAGACAAAAACTTTAATAAAAACATATTGGAGTATATAAAATGATGTGGCCTTATTTTACGAGATGCTCTATGGTTCATGTACTCATTTCCTACCAAGTGTGATATGGCTCATCATTATTTCTAAGCACAACACTTATTAAGAGCTAACAAAACGACAGTAGACAACACCACCTCCAACTCTTATACGGACACCATTACTAACACTAACAGAAAACGTATTTTACAGTAACACAGGAGTTGGGAATGAGAACCTATTCTAATCACAAAAACCTGTGGCATACATATAAAGTATAAAAACATGCAGTAAAATATCTCTACCTACATTTCCATAATTTTGTCCCTTCCTTATTTATGTCAAAGATATGCCATCATTATTTTGTTTACCAGTTTGAAAGTGTGTAACGCATACATGACTTGGAATATTTCGGAAAATCTCATACATTAAATGAGAAACAAAATTAAATTGTAACAAATCAAAAAAAATTGTGGCTAAAGTATAAAATAGTAACAAAAGCATCAAGGAAAGTTATCTACATAAATTTCATAAAATCTAATCAAAGAAGGAATCAACAAGAAATTTAATGCTCAAAGGAAAATTCTTCAGCCACTCTAGATTCAATGTTTATTAAATTTGTGGCAAGTAAAACTTTCTAACACCAACTTTCTTATTTGAGTTTGTTATTTTTTTTCATATTTAGGTTTAACCTTTAGAGATTTTGAAAAGTGACAGAGCAGACACACCAGTGATGATAAATGACATTTTCAAAATTGTACTTAATTCAGTAAACAATTGTACTTTTTTGATCCTAATTGTACTAAAACCCAAAAAATATTTTTTACTTGTTTTATTATTAGAATAACAGCAAGTGTATTAAAATTCAGTTGTACAGTACATTTATATTTTAAATAACTATATATTTTAAAATTAACAAAATGAAAAATTAAGTAAATACCTAATTGGAAATTTAAACGAAGAGCAGTGTTAAAATAAAACTGACACGACAAAAGCCGAAGTTTGAATTTTAATGCTGTTGCTTTGAAGTTTCAGTTTTATGTTCAAAAAGTAAGCTCTTGCTTTCGCTTCTGCAGTGAAGAGTAATATCAACTGTTGAAAAAGTACAATTTTGGTTTGATGCAGTAATGCCAACTCCTCACTACTAAAAATTGTAAAATGTTTAGAAAAAATTGCTTAATAGTGGCTAATAATGGCTTAACAAAATTTAAAAAACTTCAAGAATATTTGGCTAAATAAAAATGGCAAAAAAAAAATTACTAATTGCTAGATTGATTTTTTTCATGGCTAAATCTATTCAATAAATGGCTAAATTGGCAACACTGGTTTGATGTGACTTCAAACATTAGTGGTGTTAAATGGAAGAAGCAGTTTGTAAAAAATTTAATCATATGCAATTTTTAAATTGTACTAAACATGTCATTGGAGTACTTCAGTACTTTTGCAATACTAATAGTACTGAAAAAAGTACAATTGTACTAAATTTATCATCCCTGAGACACACAGAAGGGAACCTACAGTAGAGAGAGAAAGAGAAAACGTTTAATCCCTAAAGAGGTTAAAGTAGCAATTTAAATTTGAAACCAACCAACCCAGCAGCAGATGCCACACGCATGAAAATCGAGTGTGTGTGTGTGTGTGTATTAAAAGATGGACAGTCGGAAAGAGGCTTTAAAAATACGGACTATTCAATCCATCTATGTAGATGCCAATAAAGTTCTTTCTACCTACATGTATGTCAAACGTGAAACAATACCGAGCTTGTAATAAGTTATCGGCAATCTCACATAACGGCATTCCGGACCGTTGCCATGACTGCGGAACACCAAACAGAGATTTTATTAACAGCCTTTATTTCGCCTTTGTCGGAAAAACTTAAGGGATTAAAAAGTCTCCTTGCTATACCTTGCTATACCTTTATTATCTTCCACTGATTATACCCCAAAATTCACGTTTTATTTACGTCAAGGCGCATCCATACAGGTGACCGCATCATGATATGGAATTTATTCTAGATATCTCTTTTTTCAAAAATACCATCTATTTTGTTTTTGTAAAAACTGAGAGTGAATGTCAAAATTATTTATTGAAAATATAAAAAAGGAAATTTTTTTGTTTATATTAATATATATGTTTATATATATTTAGCTGGTGAGGCCTAACTCCATTTTTGAAAATAAAAATGCAAAATTTTTTATTTCATTTTTCCCGACGTTTCGTGAATTTTATGTTCACTTCTTCAGGGGATTCGTCTATTAATATTAAATAAAAAACATCAACATTTAATAATACAATAGCTATTAATGTAACAAACTTACAGTGAAAATATGTAATTAATTTAAATTACATTAATAAATTTTAAAAATATAAAAATCAACGATAGCATCGTCATCTACTGTTTTTTAAAACAACTCTATAACAGGCGCTTAAATTGTCAGTATCTTCTTTTTTATTCATTGTTTTGTTTATTTTCTGTTGAATTCTTAAGCTTTCTGTTGTATATCTTTTCCTCACGTTATTTACTTTGTCTAGTATTCTTATGTTGACAAAATCAGGTTTGTGTTTTGTTTGTAATATGTGTTGTGATAATGCGGTGCTTTCTTTATTTTTGTTTATGTCTGAATTGTGTTCTCCCATTCTTGTCTCCAAATTTCTTTTGGTCGTACCAATGTAAACTAAGTCACAGCTGTTGTTGTTGTCTCCTTTGCATGGTATTTCATACACTACATTATTTTGTTGTAGTTTGTTTATTGGAGTTTTTGTATTTGTAAATATTGCACTTAATGTTTTGTTTGGTTTGTAAGCAAAGCTCATGTCATTTTTATCTATTGCACTTCTTATGTTTTTATTGTCCGTGAGGCCCGGTATGTATTTTACACTGTAAAAATATTTTTCCTCCTTATCAGTGTTACCATTTGTGTTTGTTATTGTAGGTTTATAGACAGTTATTAAATTTTTAATTAAATTTGTAGGAAAAGCATTATCTTTAAGTATTTTCGTGATTACTAGTTTATTTTTGTTGTGGTATTGTTCATCGCTAATATCAAGAACTCTACGTATAAAATTTTTTGCAGTATTTATTACTATTTTTGGTTTACAAAATATACACAATTGATTTAGAAAGTAAATCTCTTTACTGTATTGCAAATTTATTGTGGCTCCCTTTATGTCTTAAGCATTTTTAATTCCTTGTGTTTATATTTAATATTCACTTTTTTGTTTAATAAAATTTATATAAATTTTTTTCAAGTGCATATTTAGAATTTTATTGAGTTTTGCAGTTTTGCATTACTGTTGACAACTGTGTGTTACCACCCGTTTCCACATGCAAGTGCAAGTTCGAAAAACTCAATACACTCAAACTTTCTCACGAACGTTCACAAAATTATTGTACTTTCTGTCAATCGGCTGTTTCCTCGATTTTTCGTCGATACCCTGCAGATTTTATTGCAGGTGGCGGCAGATGTCTAAAATGCTTAAACTGCTTAAAATAATCTAATAATATCTTCGAACCCACAGCGTACGAAGCAAACTGTTCGACATAAAAAATCGGCGTTTGAAATCGTTCGGCCTTTGTTGATGCTTAATGCCTTTGGGCGTCAAAGGAATTTTTGCATAAAAAATATAAACCTATTTAGAAACCTTTAGTCATCCCTCATTTTCTAAATACAGCATATTTGTAGGCGTATGCAAGAGAAATTATAAAAACATACTCCCTCCCAGAGCCACATGCAAATTGCAAAACATTTTTCTTTAGTACATCAACATCTAGTTTGCAGCAAAATTGTTCGAAGGAGACACAGGGTGCTGCAACATTGGTAAAATGAAAACATTCCTAATAACCTTACAAATTACTTTTACGTATAGACAATTTTACTTAAACTGACTCGAACAGCTCTTAAATATTTAAAGTTCTTAGAAATCGACTACCACAAGTAATAATAAGGCATAATCGCTCCATTTCCTTCACTCTCATATTTTTGTGGTTAAAAACGGGCAGCGATACATTTTAGGTACCACAAAATTATAAAAATTCTACTATTATAAATTTCTAGCCATTGGAGACTTGTGAAAATCTGTGAAAATACAAAAAAAGTTTTGTTTGCAACAAGAATATAATATTTTATTTTCAAATACGTTATCCAGATGACGCTTTGATGCTTAAAAATACAAAGTAGGATTTCTCTAAAATACATAAAAAGTAAATTATTTTGGGAGTGTATTGAAAAGTTTTAACAAATGTTTCACATAAGTTATACAGAAGTGAAGGTATAACTAAACAAGTACTGGACTTAGATTGAATAAAACTGTAATTAATTAGTTCTATTTCAGTTGTTATTCGACTTCAGTTCAGTTCTAGTTTAGGTCTAGTTCAGTTCTAGTTTAGGTTCAGTTCAGTTCTAAATCAGTTCTAGTTTCGTTGAAGTCCAGTTCTTATTTAGTACTTAAGAAGTTCTAGATCAGTTATAATTTAATTTTAGTTCAGTGCTAGTTTTGGTCTAGGTCATATCAAGTTCAGATTTAATTTAGTTCTGGTTAAGTTCTAGTTAATTTCTACTTTTTTTCAGTTATAATTCTAGTTCAACTCTTGTTCAGTTTCAGTTTACAAGATCTCCAAAAAGTAATTTTTTCGATGCACAGTTGGAGATTTGGAAAAAATAATTCAGGATTTTCTTACCGATTGCAATAAAATTTGAAGTGGCAATTAAAGAGTTGTAGTAGGGTTTAATTTTTGGTGTTGGGGTTTATAGACTTTTCGGAAGAGGCGGCCTAGGTACCCAAAGTAGGGCTCCATCGGTATTGAAAAAATGAAATATTGTCTAGAACTTTTAATTTTACTCCGACATATTATACACCAATGTATAGGAAATTGTGTCCAGATTTTTAACACTAAAATTATTTTCAAAATTGCGAGTGCGAACAATAATATAAATTTTTATTAATGCAATATAACTATATGAGGAGCTCCATAACAAAATGGAACAGTTTCACTTTTACAATTTTTGGTTAAATGAACAAAAAAAAATCAGTTTAAGCCAGTATGATGTATGTAGGTATGTGAAATGGTTGCGTTTTGATCCGATTCAAAGTAAATAAATTCGTTAAACAAATATTTGTAAAAGTGCAAATGCAAAATATCGTAGCTCTTTTCCTTAATCCCACAACAAAATTCGCAGAGTTTTCGTTAGATTTTATTAAATTGTAACGATATTTTGCATTTGCTCTTTTGCAAGGATAATTCTGAACACCGCTAATGACTATAAGGATTATACATAGTATGTACAATAAAATTCAGTAAAAAAACAATCAACTTAAAAAGTGGATCTTTGTTTCTTGATTTGAGAATGAAGAAAATGGAGCATAATCAGAAGAGCCTTCAGACCGCAGTGATTGAAATTTTCAAACATTTTTTGCATGGCAATATTACACATAAAATGGTCATCAAAAAAAAGTTCTTTTTTTAAAAAATTCCCGCCAAACTTTTCGTTTTGTATAAAAATAAAGTTTGGCAAAAATTAAACTATTAAATGAAAAAAAATATTCACAAACTAAAAGTTTTCAAATCATGTTTTTTTATTGCCATTTGTTATTTTCCTATTGTATATGTTGCTTAATATTTCGTATGTTTTGGAGCTGAACTTTTCCGAAAACTAACAAACATTTATTGGAAACACGTATGACCTTTTAAAAAGGAAAAAAACTTTTCTAATGAAAAAAATAAGGGTGCAGAAAAATTTCAAACACATTCATTAGTAACAAAAAAAATAAGTTTTAAATTTAAAGTGCATAATCCATGTGTAATTTCAAGGGGCGTGGAATTTCATGCGTTTATTATTGGAAAATATGCTCATAAAAATTAGTAAAAATCCAGATTATGCTTTAAAAATTAATAAAAAATGCATTTATTTTAAGAAAACATTACAGTGCAGTAAGTAGCATTAGATTTTTATACCCACACCACAATAGTGGAGAGGGTATTATGCATTAGTGCTGATGAGTGTAACACCTTAAAATATTGGTCCTAGACACACCTTAAAGTATACCACATAGGTGGCAATTTCTGCCTCTTAGAAACTATCAAACCGATTTTAATGAAATTTAAAACATAGATATATCCCTATTCATATAGCCATACATTCTCGAAAATTTGTTTTTAAATACTTTGGTGTTGGGTATCATAAGGTCGGGCTTGACCGACTATACTTTCTTACTTGTTTTAATTTTGTTATAAATTTAAAAATAATTTAAGTTACTTTTACTACTTACACACATCATATTTTTTAATAGAAAACCTAATGTTTATTATCTGTACTAAAAATGTAACGAAATCAAAAAAAAAGTTGAAAGTTTTTTTTATGATGATTCCCAAAATATGTTGGCTCTAGCGATTATCTTCCGAGGGGTCCAAAAATTATATTTCTCATGAATAAAAAATTCGGTAAATCTTTTTTTTGAGCTTGAGAAATTATTGAAAGGAAATAATATTAAGAAGGTCGAAGAAATTAAGCTAAATAACTTTGATATTGTTACAAGTAGAACTGTTGCTTATAATTCTTATACGCTTAACGGTTTTAATTGGTTAAATATCTTTAGTTTTTCTAAAATCTTTATGGATGAAGTTTCCTGATGAGCTGACCTAAGCAACCAGTGAAATGCGCATAGGAATAGCTTATCCCATCAACGATAAATTTCAGTGTTTTTATCAAGAATAAAAATTGGGAATTAAGCACGAATAACAAAATCATTTAAATTAAATTTTGTATTCCAACGAAAATTATTTTAATAATAAATTGGAAAGTGCACGGCCTAAAAAAAAGACTGGCAACCTGCTTTATATTTTTTTTCGAAAACAATAAAGCTAGTTGTTTTTGTTTTTATTTTGGTTTTTCTCAACCTACTAACAACTACAATTAATGTTGGAAGAATTTCATTCGATTTTAGTGGGGAATGTAAAAAGAGATAAACTCACTGTTTATTGCTGATGTTTTTGTTTAAACTTTGAGATTGTTACAAGTAGAACTGTTGCTTATAATTCTTATACGCTTAACGGTTTTATTTAGTTTAATAACTTTAGTTTTTCTAAAATCTTTTTGGATGAAGTTTTCTGATGATCTGGCCTAAGCAACCAATGGGGATGGGCTATTCCTATGCGCATTTCACTGGTTGCTTAGGCCAGATCATCAGAAAACTTGGGAATTAAGCACGAATAACAAAATCATTTAAATTTTTGTATTATGGTTTACAACTTTGCTAAATTTCGGCGAACAAAAACATCAAAAAATTAAAACCCAACACAACCAGTTGTTTTATTGACAACTCCACTAAGTTGAGTTGTGAACCGTAATAGGAGCCTAAAGGCTCAGTAAGGCGGGAGTAACAGTAACGTTGCAAGTCAGCTGCTTCAATCTGTAAGAAATAGATTGGTCTAACTTTTTTACGTTAAGGTTAAGTTACTGTTACTCCAGGCTATCTGAGCGTTAAATATATTATTAAGCTACTTTTAAATTAACCCATTCATGGCCAACATTTTTTAGAGGACATTTAAAGAACCTGTCTGACGCGGTTTAAATGACGGGAGATTATCGCTAGAACCAAAATATTTTGGGAATATTTATAAAATATGTCAAAGTTATGCCAGCAAAAGTGAATGACTTTTATGTGTTGGTTTACTTATGTGAAATTTAACTTTATATGCATAAGGGGTTAGTGCTTTACAAAAAACGTACATTTCTGAAATTCTGCTCCTTAGTAATTACGCAACAGATTTACACAAGTTTCTGTAATAACAATGGAAATTAATAATTTTTCAATTCTCATTAAAACTATTTTAAATTGTATAGCAATTCAATTTGACCTTGCCCTTCTCCCTGAAATTCAACAAAGAAAAATCAATTTCAAAAAAAAACTGGATCTGATTTAACCTTTTTTAGAAAATAATTTATAAGGCATAAAATTCATTTGAAGTTAAATGGGCTTTTCCCACATATTTCTCCATTAACTAATTTCAAACGTGTGTGCAAAAGAAATACTCTTTTTTCAAATTTCAACAAACAATACGACAACCAGCAGCAAATAATTTTATTACGTGCATGGCCTTTAACAGCGTATGAGTATTTTGAGTGTATTTCCCCTACCTTACCCCCGCCATTCACCCCCCACCCAAGAAACAGGAGTCTACAATTTACACGTGATTATCATAAATGTTAAGGATAATATAACTTCATTACCCATTATAACATCAAATACATATAAATGGGAAAATGCATGGCAATGTTTGTTGGTGTGCGTGTGTGGGTTGAGAGGGGTTGGTTAACGAATATTTTTAATCTATTTGTATCTAAATAAAAAAATAAGTTGGTATTGGGTAAGTAAAAGAAGCTGACAATGAAGAAGAGAATATTTGTATTGATGCTTTTTTAGTTGATGGTCCCATCTTCTTTGGAATCTAGAAATCCTAAAAGACAATAATCATTATTCCGCGTGAGTGATGTCAAAAAAATAAACGAACTTATTACACCATTTTCAAGGGAAGTTGTATAAAAAATACATAATTTGGTTTACAGCAGAATATTTTGGAACTTCATAAAGCTATTAAACTAAAGCAGGAGGCAACAGTTTCAGTTATAAAGCAATCGATTATAATACAAATTAAAGTATCAAATGCAACAATTATAATGGACTTCTACATGAAGGTAAGATGAAAGCTTAGATTTTTTTTTATTCTTAACTTATAAAAAAGAAAATGTTGCTTAATAAAACAAAAGGTATTTGAAATTCTGAATAAAAAAATTTTTCGAGGCAACGAAAACTCACGGAAAGTTTGATCCATTGGAGTTTACCTTGTTACAAAACAATAAAAAGGTAATAAAGGAAGAACCAAAACAAAGAGAAACGGAAGTATTATAAAAGAAATATGCTACGTCTTTTAGAATAATAAAAGGGCCAGTCGGGAATAGATTTATTTAAGCTTGAAAGGATTTTGTAATCAATTTCAATAACCAACAAAAGATGGATTATTAATTCTAGATTAAAAAAAAATGGTCAAAGGTATAAGATTATTAAGTACACGCAGAGAAAAAATATGGTTGGGCATGGTTACGGCAACTGCACTATGTTTATTGTAACAATTGCTGTCGTACACAAATACTTGTTATTTTTTTTTTAATATCAGCAATATTACACCGTCCGACACTCAATATTAGACACGAAACGGATGACATAAGTCTGAAACTAGATATTAAATGGAGCAAAACTGCGTTCACAGTTTTATATTTTCTGATCCTGTTTCCTTTTAAAAGGTCTTCAAAATTTCAAAGGACTACATTTTTAAAAAAATGTTTTAAAATACTTCTGCTCATCCTACTATGCCAAATTTGGTGTCAAATGATCAAGAAGAGTTGTAAAATATTTTGCATTATTTTGTTATTATTCTTTTAGGATTAGAAGATGTCAAAAATGTCCTTTCAAATTTTTATCCTTTAATGTCCTTTTAGATTTCCAATAATTTTTTTTAAACAAATAGTGCGTTGAAGGACCAAATATTGAATACCACATGCCAAAATTAAAATTAAAGGATATTAAAGGATAAATATTTTAAAGGACATTTTTGACAACTTTTGATCCTGACAGGATAAAATAAAAATAATACAAAATATTTTACAGCTCTTCTTGTTCTTTTGACATCAAATTTGGCATTGTTGGATCCGCGGAAGTATTTTAAAATATTTTTTGAAAAGTGTTCTTTGAAAGTTTGAAGTCCTTTAAAAAGGACACAGGATCACGAAATGAAAAACTGAAAACGTTGTTTTTCTCCATTTAATGTATAGTTTCACAATTTTATCATCCGGTTCGTGTCTCACAATTTTTTTCTTTTTTTGTCGGACGGTGTTATAGTTACTGTAAACATATCAATGTTTATCGCAATTATAAATTTTGATTATTGTTGACTGAAAATTAATTATTTTTCTAACAACTAAATAATGATAACTTTGAAAACATATCATATAACCCACAACCATATCATGATATTTAACAGCCATAACATGATAACTTTCTATACATTTATCATTATTTGTTTAAGATGCAATCAAAATATTTTTACTCTAATAATATTTTGCTATCGCCATTTGTATTATAATGTTCAATCAGTTGTGTCGTTTGTTTTAAATGTCTATCGAATTATTTGCTAGTAAGTTGTTCAACAATTAAAAAAATATCTATTAAAAAACGAGAAAGCAAGTACAGTCGATCAAGCCCGACTATATGATACCCTACACCACAGATTTTTAAAACACATTTACAAGAGTGCACCCTGTCTGGACCCATGGAGAATCATCTATGTTTTAGATTTCATTAAAATCGGTTTGCAAGTTTGTGATCTATCTGTTTCAAATTTCAATAATATCGGTTTGATAGTTTCTGAGGAAGAAATTGCCCCTATCTCCCCTCGTAGTCCTACGATTCGGCCCATTTACAAAAGGCTTAGTCCTTGTGCCAATAAGAACATATAAGCAACATTTTATCAAATTATCTTTGCGCACAAGTTTACATGGACAGCCAGCCAGATAGCCAGCCGGACGAACATCGTTTGATCGACTCAGAATCACTTACTTTAAGGTGGGTCCAGGACCCATTTTTTAAGGTGCTACACACATGAGCACAAATGCATAATATCCTCTACACTATTGTGGTGGGGGTATAACAGGGTTAAGGAAATTAAAAAAATAAGGAATTGTATGTATTTTATATAAAAAATTGTAAAGTGCCACAAAATAAACAAACGATGGAAAAAAATCTTGATTTTTTTATTGTTGTAATTCCTTCTAAATTAGCTATGATTAACATGATAATAATATGATTATTTCTTTACTTATTATAATAAACACGATAAGAATATGATTAAGGAAAAATATTATGATGTAATATTACGAATATATTTGGTCATAATAGCATTCAATAATAATCGTAATATGGTGACTACAATCATGAATCTTATCATAATACGTTGCTGTTAGAATATGTTTTTCGCAACCATGTTTTATCTTTGAGTCCTTTAACTGCTAATAACCAAATTGAAGAAGAGAAGTAATAGGCAAGATTTTACTAGAAGAGCCCAAACAAACCCCGGATAAAAGAAGTTTACTAGGAGTTCGCGATTTTAACAATAAAATAGTGTTGCCAGTGTTGATTTTGATGTTAAAACGAACTGTTGTGAAAACAGCACATGCGTGTTTGCATATCGAAACAAAACCAACAAGTAAAAATTTTTCGAATTTATTTTACTTGTAGTTATGTTATGGGCGTCAGGTTGAAAATCTTAGGAATTGAATTTAATAAGTTAATCTGGCAAAAATAGTAATTGTTTGGGTTTTGTGCGATTAAACTTTTGTGGAAGATTTAATATTTGCAGTAAAATGCTGGGTGAATTTAAGTGAAGAAATGTATTTAATGACATAAATCAGTTGCCCTTAGGGCCGCTCTCATTTGCAGCGATGTAAGGTATAAGCCACAGTTTTTACATAAAATCCATAAAAGCCTCATCAACATTTTGATCAGAATCAAAGTCTCAGCAGCTTTAAGTTCCCATAGTTCCAGCTAAAATCTTTAATCAGCCGCGAACTACAAAAGACCTGCCGGAGAAAAATTTACTTTAATACCATATTAAAACCTAAAAAAAAATCGCAATACGTTAGCAACTAATTCGAAAATACTACATACGCAATAAATAATTTGTATTTTATTAAGAGTTGCAAATACAATTACAAATTATATTCCTACTTAATTTAGCAAACAGTAGTAACTTAGAGTTTCAGCCCGTTGTAGTGAAACAGTCCAGAGTCTCTTGCGGAAATCAAAACCGTACAAAACAGTCGCATTGATATTCGAGCCAACTACCAACTGACCTATCGGGGCCCTTTCCGTAAATTCTTCTTTTTAACTGGAAACAGTATTTTATTTTATGCAGTCCTTTAGCTTGATTATAATAAAGATGACGTCTGAAGTCTGATAATGTATTCCGAACTCGTACAAACAAAACAAATGTTTCGAACACTCATACACAACCTTTAAGGCTAAATAGTTGTGCTTACATTTGCCTCTATATTCAATTCTGTGGCATTCTTTTCGGTCTTACTCCCCTTATTTTCTTTGATAGGTTTTTATTTGTTTCTTTCTTTTAATGGTTTCATGAGTAGGTGTTTGGTGACAATTGTTATTTGAATAAATTTGTTAGTATGTGAGTGTCTGTAAAATGTATTTTTACCTTAATAGGAATGGTTTTTTTCTAACAACCCTGAGCTGAAAGTGAGGTATATCATACCTGTTAATGCTCTTATAATGGTGAGTGTGTGTTTGAAGTTTGTAGCAACACTAATAAAAAAACTAAGTATGGCCAATTGTATACAAAATAGGACTTTTTTACCAAGAATTTAAAATTTGTTGTTAAGAATTATTTATAAATAAAAAAAACTGTTGAACTATTTTGAAACTTTATAGAACTGCTAATTTTTTTTTAGTTACTTATGGCCATAACTGTAACTTAAGCCTCTATTACAGTTTACAGCTCAACTCAGTTTAGGTGAAACTCAACAACTTTACTTTTCAACTGCTAGTGATGTTAATGTTTGATCTTTGTGTTAACCGCACTAACTCAGAGATTTACACGACAGTAAAAATTGGGTAAGTACCCACGAAGTGATAACACTGCAAGTTAACTTTTTGGCAGAGCTCTCTCCCTTTTTCTGTTGTTGCTCGCCAACAGAGTTAATATTAGTAAAAAGTACTTCTTAATGGCGTAAGAAATTAATTAATTTTTTTTTTTTTTGGGACTTTTTTAGGGGTTTCGTGAGGTTATTTTTGTTTATATGTATTTTAAGTTGTTGTCATTCTTATCCTGACAACGTCATATTATTGCAATCTTGTTCAATTTTTTGTAATTCTTTTATTTTATATAGAGTTAATCAGCCCAATAATGAATAAAATTTCCCCGGGAGCTTTTTCCCCTTTTTCCAATTTTACAATTAAAAAAACTCCCGTGGAATTTTTATTCAGAATTGGGCTGCATGTGTTATTTTATTTATTTTCCTTTTTTTATTGCTAAAGATGCAACTGATTTTTGTTGTCCCTGTATTGTATTCGTTAACAACTGTACCTTTAGCAGCACAGAAAAATCTCAATTTAAGAACTATTGCAGGCATTAAGCTTATAAGTTCGTAAAATCTTTAATTTACTTTAATTAAAGCTTCAACAACATTGGCGGATATAATGAGAAAGGGAAAGTTTTTCAGTAGTAAACTAGCGAAAAAGTTAAAAGGATGATCCCAAAAGAGGCTCTACCAGCTAACAATACAGTATCTAGAAACAAATGTAAGCTATTGGTTTCGTTGCAACATATTGACAAACTTTAAGCCATCAATCACTTTTAAGTTAACAAAAAAACTTGCACTTCTTACAGATCAAAAAAGGCTGATCGGTCCAAAAATGGCTAAGAAATGAGCAAAAAACCACAGCAAACTCTAATTTTTCTAAAAATCCCTTGTGGTTGTTGTTTTTTATTTCATTCGAAGATCATGCACTTTACTTTTCTAGAAATCACATACATATATTTTAGCGCTAGTAGTTTGAGATTACAACCGTAAAATTCACTAAATATCGATTTGCAGTTAAGTGTTGGATACGTCGCGTAAATATAAACTATTGGTTTTAAGTGTAGCATATTAAAAAAAAGCAAGTGAATTGCTGTATATTTTGTTGGTATAGCGTTAAAATATACTATAGCATTTTGCAAATGCCACGATGCAAGACCATTTGCACAAGATTATGAGTCAGGCGGCTATTGTTTTCACAATATTAAATTTTTTAATTTATTTGACTTTTTGACATGTCATTATACTCAGTAATATAGTGTAAAAGAGCTTTTATCTTTTTCGGAACAACTTCTCCTAAAATCAGAAGGACATGGCCGAATATCATTAAATTTGAGCTACTTCATGTCATTAAGTTTTGCCCAAAGATAGATATAGGTTAAACTTTAAAAATCCATAACATATCAAACCAACGCATTTTTTATCGCCCTATAAAAATGTCTTGAACTTTTTCCCCCACAAACTGCTTTATCCAACAATATGACTCTAATACAAAATATTTTGAGTAGTTTATTCCCCTTAAGCCATAAAACAAATTTACGCGGAAATAAAACTACAAATCCTACTCTAAAGAGCACAATTCAAATATTATACAAATAAGTATCTAAAAATTAAAAAATATCCCAGCAAACAAAAATTTTGAGCGTTTGAAATATGGGATCTATTTTGTTTGATATTAAATGTTATATCAAACCTATTTGAGAAAAAGTGCCCGGTTTTGTTGTGTGAGTCCGGCAAATGTTACAAAAATAAATTGTTTTCTTTCGAAACTATTTATTCATTAAGAACAAAGACAAAGTCGCTCAGTATTTAAAAACAAATTTTTGCGAGTGTTCCCTATTTGTACCCGCCAGAACATTATTTAGATATCCTCATCTTCATGAAATTTGTAGGATGGGGACTTTATATGGGAGCTATGGTTACCAGCAGAACATTTTGTCATCGTAAAATTTATTGTCGCCAATTTTTATTTACATTAATTAATTAGGAAGTTATGGCACTTAAAGCTATTTTCGGGAGTAGTATTTGTATGAGAGCTGTGGTGAAATATGAACCGATTCTAATAAATGGGGGCTTTATGATATTATGAAGCTTGATCCTTGCGCCAATTTAAACCTATGTACCAAATTTTTTCAAATTATCTCCAAAAATAAGCATAATACCCTCTTCATTATTGTGGTGTGGGTTTATAAAGCTTATATATTTTAGTTTTAATAAATATTAAACAAATTCTCAAGCCATTATGTTTGTTGGGATCACAACAAAAGTAGGAAAAGGCAACAATTTATATTCGTACTTTATGTCACTTAAAATTTAAATTTCCAATGCAACAAAATTTTGTATAAAATGCAAAAAGCCGGGAAAACTCTCTAAAAACAACAACAACTCATACAATCATGCAGAGTTTTCAAAAACTTTTGTTCATTGTACTTTTTTTAAATACGAAATGGTCTTATAATGGCTAGAATTGAAAAAAGGGAGCGGCAGAATTATGTATGTTGGCTTGAAATTTTTTATTTAAATACTTCAACAACAATGGCTGACTGCACATTTAAGTGGAACATGAGGATAAAAAGAGGATAAATAAAAACTAATATTATAAACTATGAGAAATTCTAAAAAATTTTGCATGGTTTTGAAATTACAGTGATACATCATGTTGCAGTAGAAAATACATTGTTTGTATGTAAGTAGTACATTCATTTGGGAATGTGGCATATTAAATGGCGATATAGACATTTTTAGAAGTGGCGTTATATTCCTAAATTAAATTTTATTTAAATTTGTTTAGAACATTAAATAAAAGATTGCCTGAATCAAAAACTAACTCTTTACTTGGGAGTTAACGCTATCACTTACATATCAAGAATAAAAATTGGGAATTTAGACCAACAAACAAAATCTCAATAATGAAAAATTATGTATTCCCGAAAATAACTTTGATGTTATTACATCTGTTTTAAAAATCCTGCTGTAGTGGAAATCAACCGCATACAGCCTGAACTTTGTCCAAATATTAAATCAACATCTTACTTGATTTTTTGATTTAAATTTAAACCAGTCACGACTATGAGACAGTTGCCAGCTCTGAATAGTTCAACTGCCCAGATCATGTATTAACTGCGTGCTAAATTATGTACTAACCGCTTGTTGACTAGCAACAGCACACCAACCGAACTTTGTTTCTTGAACCAATCCAATAACTTTTATTTGGCATTTGAGCCACAGTCATAACAAATTTATTCAAATAAAAACGCAGTAGATGTCTATACATCAATAGAAAGCAAGAATGCATGGCCCAATTAGTAGGACTGCGCGCAACTACAACTATGCAACAATAGAAAAACAACACGCATTTTGTTTGTGTAAAAACTAATAAAGATGTCAAACACACAAAAGCATTTGTTTGTGTAAAAAAATGGTAGAAATATCAAAGACAATTGCTACAAAAACAATTGCACATAAAAACACAACTCTGCGAAAAATCAGCAGGCGCTGCTAATTGGAATTTTATTCACGATAAAGGGGAAATGTCATTGCGAAATTCCTATCATTTCTACAATTCCAAAATCAACTCTCTTTAAATACTCACTTTTAATACCAGGCCCACGATGTCGACAAGAACATTTCTTTCGCATATTTAGGTATATTAAAAACAATAATAAAAAACTAAAATTTGTTTTTGTTTTCAATACAAATATACGAAAGAAATGTTCTTGTCGACATCGTGGGACTGGGCCTTAATGTCGTCACAAATAAGTCTTGTGTAAAAAATTGCCGCACAAAGAAATTTTGTGATGAAAGTTTGGTTATAAATTGCAAAGTTGTTTCAATATAGAACAAATCCGGAAAATCGCTTTTACCATCATAATAAATCCCGTTTAAGGCGCTATAAAATTCGTTGCAAAGACTTTTTCTTATTCAAACATAAAACTCACGATAAAAATTTATTTCATAAATATTGAGTTTTTTTTTACTTCGGGTTTAAAGTAAATTTTTATTCAAATCTATTTTATATACATACATATATATATATACATATATATATATATATATATATATATATATATATATATATATATATAGGTATAAATCGGCAAAGGCAAAACACTTAAGAACACTTTCCTCCTCTGTTTATCAACCTATTTGAACATAAAATACAACATTTGAAAGTCTTTTTCTTGCAAAAGTGCATAATATATATTATAATAAAATCTGAGGATGTAAAGGTAAAAACAGATGAATTCGGTAACATCACTTAAACTTAAACTTAAAAATTAAATTAAACATTCACGGACTTGAGTTGAAGATAACATACATACATACTTGTGATGCCAAACGGGAAATCCCGAATCCCGAAATCCCGGTATTTTTCGGGACTGGCAAATCCCGGGATTTATTTTTATGATTTTAACAACTTTAATGTTCGAACAACTTTATATGTATTAAAATGTTCGTTTTTATTGAATTTGTATACTTTCTAATTAATCATTGTCTTATGCAGAGTTCAGCGCTTAGATTTAGCGCTTTTTAGCTGTCGAAAAGGCGCATATTTCTTCCTTAGCGCCTTTTTATAAAAGAGCGCTAAATCAGCGCTTTTTTAGATACCCAAAACTGTTGTTCTTTTATTTGCATATGTACATTAAAATCAAGACACATTTAACAAAAATTTGTTTCCATTTTTTTAATACTTTTGATATATTAATAGTACTTTGAAATGCATACTATACACGGAAAGAAGTTTATTTTCTTAAGTAATACAGTTTGTTTCTTAAAACGAGAAAATCCAGAAATAATTTCCTAATTTTAACTTGTTTTGTTCGTATTAAGTAAAACTTTCTTAAATAAAGAAACATTTTCTCATGATCAAAAAATTCACTTTTGTGGTATATGATCAAAAATTTCTTAAAACCAGAAATACAAAAGTAGTTTATTTTTATTAAAAGCAAAAAAGATATTTCGGATATCAAGCAATATTTATTTAATATAAGCTTGATTTTCTTGATTTTTAAATGTGTATAATCAAATTTCTTGCATCAAGAAACAAGTGGTAGGGATTTCTTTAAATTTTTCAGAAAATGCTCAAGAAAACTTGATTTGATTCAATTTATTTTGATTTGAATCGACATGTTAAACACATCAATCCCAAGGTATATTTACACAAGGTAAACTCGTTGGCCCATATGTTTGTCAGCTGTTTACCTAAGTTGGAACACCAATGTCAAATTCCGTGTATATGAGCCAAAATTTGTACATGTGTGCGTTAAATTTATATGAAGACAATTTTGACAATTCCGTTCCACTCGGTTATTTTTATAGAGCAGCATGTCTACACTCCCAAATGAGTCTACCTTGTGTAAATATACCTTGATCAATCCAAAGTTTCTTATTTTTATATATATTAAGTTTTCCTGAACTAACCAGTGCAACAGGTTTTAATGAAAATAATGTCAGGCTTTTCTTCTGATTTTCTAAAATAAAAAGCAACGAAAACTTGATTTATGTAAGTAACTATAGAATTAAAATAATTTTTTTTAGCTGTAAATAAGTAAATTATAATGCTTAAACCAAGCCACATATGTTTACAATAAGAAATTTTTAGCTTGGTCGAGAATGGTGCAAAATTTTCTTGGTTCAGGACATTTTATGGTGATTCTTTCCGTGAATATTTGAAATTTATTTCTTTATTTTTCCTGAAATATAAAAAAAGGCTTTTTAAAAATTTTGATGTTTTATTAACACTGCTCGGCAAAAAAAAAAAAGTTGGGGTAGCGAACTTGATTATGTGATTTTAATTGACTTTAGCGTGCTGAATCCAAATAGTTTATTCAGTCACATCTAGTTAACATATTGTTTACTGATCTTCATGATTTCATGTCTTAATTTATTCATAATATAGGTACCTGGATATTTGATAAATTATAAAAATGTGTACATACCAATTTGCATGTAAAAGATTAAAATCGCAAAAATCGTTCGCAAGTTCTAATTAAATATATGTACCATAAATGCCATATTTCGGTCGAAATATTAATCTAGCCCTTAAAAAAAACTAGACATGGTAGAAAAACTGCATATGGATTTGATTTAAGCGCTGTAAAATCTCTGTATTTCATATATTTTTATTTAAAACGATTTTTTTACGGACAGTGTAATCCACTAAGACGGAAAAAACAAATGCTTGAAACATGTAGATCATGTAGAAAGGCCCTAACTCGATTTTTTTCGAAATTGAGTTTTTAATGTTTCCAATACATTTCCCGCAAATACACCTCGTCACAAGAATTTAATAAAAAAGGCGGATTCATTAAAAGGTGACCGTAAAAGCCCAGCTGGCTATTTTCTTGCAACATATGTATTTTTACTATTGAGTTTGCATTTTGTTTCTGTCAAATGATGTTTGTTTACATACATTTTTTTCTACGAATAAAGGCCCAACAATAATTTGCATAGCTTTGCTTAACCTACTGTCAAAAATTAACAAAAAGTCTCTCAAATGTATTTAAAGAAGCAAAAATAAAATCAACAAACATTTGATTCCGTACGGTGTGCGATCAGTTTCGCACTTTGCTTAAGCCAATGGCAGTTTCATAAAATTTAACAAAAAGTGTCCTTAAGTTCAATATGGTGTGCCTCATATGATTTATATGTATTCGTAAATTTGCTTAAATCAACTTAAGCACATTATGGTTGGGCCTTTAGCCTTGTGTTTTGCTTTGCCTGTTGTCTTTGTTAAGTAGTGATGTTGAGCCCTGCATTCTATGCAAATTAAGGTCTACTTAAGAAACTTATTAAGGTAGTATTCAAAGATACAAATGAAAAAAATTTTTTTTTTTTAAGAATTACCTTCTTTGGATTCAGCATCAATTTGCTCGGGAGCAACAACATTTTCAGCTGGATGAACCATTTTAAAATTGATTGTAGCTAAAAAATAAATAAAAAAAAAAAACTTTATTTAAAATATAAATAATAAAACTTATAGGTAGGTACATAACAAAAGAAAAAGATTATAAGCAATTTATGTATAAAAAAATATATCGACCCTTAATCTAAACGACCACACAAGATGACTGATTCTACCACCCCCTGGGCTTGACGCTATTATTTCTTTTATTTATTTTCAAACCAAGTTAAAAGCCTATTTTAATTACTTGTAGGTATCTTAAAAAAAAATGTTGGTGTAATTTAATTGCCAACAAAATAGCCTGACTTTGGGAGTCATCATAAAAATTAAAGCAAACGGTCCGGTTGTCTGATGATGAATGAAAGACGAAAAGAAGTGAAAGAAAAAGAGACATCTTTTTTTACATCTACATATCATTAATAATTCAATTTAATCTTAAAGAAAAGAGTTTTTGGTCAAGGTTTGCATGCGTATATCAAGTGAATATTTTGTTTGGAAAATGGACATTGGACGGATATCTACGACACCGCCACAAATTAGCTGTATGTATATACATATGTACATATGTACATGTGAATTACTCTTATTACAAAAATTAAAAAAGTTGTTCGAATATTCGCCTAATTCTTGTTCGACAATACTAAACCATATGTTTTTTTTTGTTTGGAGCTGCGTTAAACTAGATTTATTTCAAACTTTTGAAATAACATTCCTTAAGTACCTATGAAAAAACTGTGTTAACTCTACGTGTAAAGTGAATTCTCCTTTTAGGCACTTTTATTAAGAAAATTCCTTAAAACCTTTGCTTTAGGGATTTGAATTACTAAACGGTCTGGTAGCCTCTGCTTATTTTACCTATTTTTAAGTTTCCTTTGGTTTGGCAAGCACCTTACACATCGATACTTCTGTAATCAATTTGATTAGGGGAGAGGGGGGCACCTTTGAACGCGGGGCACCTTTGAACAATGTTAATAAAATCTCTGTTGCAAATTTTTTCCGACCATTAATTGAGTTTTTCACATGGCAACCTTGTTTTCTAGCAACGTCAACAACTTTCGCTAGTTTTATCAGTCGTCGACGAAATGTAGTTGGGTGAACACATTTTTATAGTGCCATTGTAAATTTTTCAATTTTTTTTTGTAAGAGTGTGAGAAGCATTTGGTAATCGCTTTCTTTCGTGAAATAAATTTATTGCAATCTAAAATACGTTTTTCGCCGAATTAATGTAAGTTCTTTAATAATTATGTAAACAAAAAAAAAATATTATAAATTTTCCGTGAAATAGCACGCGGGTTCAGCTTTGAACAAAAAGAAGGGGGCACCTTTGAACATGTTCAAATTCCAATTAGAATTAGCAATTGATGCAATTAGTTTATATTCTCTAATTGATCAAACAATTAGAATTAGTTCAACTAATTCCCATTAGCTAATTGAAATTTTTATTCCAATGGTAAAACTAATTGCAATTAGCTGCCATTAGCAAAAAAAATTGGTTAACCTTTACAATTAGAAATCTAATTGACTTCTGCTAATGCAATTAGATATTCAATTAGCTCGAATTACAATAAATTAAATTTCCTAATTGAATATCTAATTGCATTAGCAGAAGTCAATTAGATTTCTAATTGTAAAGGTAAACCAATTTTTTTTGCTAATGGCAACTAATTGCAATTAGTTTTACCATTGGAATAAAAATTTCAATTAGCTAATGGGAATTAGTTGAACTAATTCTAATTGTTTGATCAATTAGAGAATTTCACAAAAGAATGTTAATTAGCAATCATTAGCATTAGCTAATCATTACTTAACATGTATGTATAAAACTCATTTGTGAACCGAATTTTTTTATTTTTAAATGTTAATGGGTATTATATATTATATATTTTAACTTTATTTCTTAATAAATAAATCTAATTTATTTTATAAAAAAAATAGAACTATTTATGGTATTTTTGTACATAAACGCTATAAGAAAAAATTGCCGTTCAAAGCTGCCCCAGCCTAGTTCAAAGCTGCCCCGTATCGGGGGCACATTTGAACACAATGACTTCATCCATTAAAAAATAAATAAAAATTTAAGCCGAACTAAAAATAAGTTACTTGTATACATAAACTAAAGATTATATCCATACACATTAGTTGAGTTATGTAAAAAGTTAATAATTAAACAAAATTAATTTTTATGAGGCTTGAAAGCAAAAAGTGTTCAAAGGTGCCCCCCTCTCCCCTACATTTTAAATTACCACTTTGAATAGGTGGGTTTTTAGGATCCACGTGGTAAACGGGCCTTATCCCCCTTAAATTTTAATACAAGTTTTTTTTTATTTCAGGGCAGTCCCAATATTGCTTATAAAAACATGACCCTTTTTTACACTGAAATACCCTTTTTTAAATTTCCAACGGCAACGCTGCTCACACACGGTATTAAATTTATATATGGAAGGATGTACAAACATACATATGTATGCAAAACAAAAACGCACAAAGAACTTGAATGCAAAAACAATTGCACGTATGAGAAAAGACGTTGCTTATGTTACAACACAAAGAAAATAAGGAAAACGGTATACATACAGCAAAAATAACCTAAATACATACTTACATACCAATGTATTGATTTAATTATCTCCAAAATATATGTAAGGGCAAGATATTGATAATGTACGTATTGATTTATTCAATAAATAAATACATATTACCTACATAAATAAAATTTATTGAAGCATATCTTACCAGGTTGTAGGTATAAATAACAAAAAATAATCCAATAATGAAGCTTAACGAAGTATAGGTACCTATAAAGGTTTTTTACTGCCTTTTCACAAAACTGTTTTATTAGAAAGAATTGATATGTTCTTTCAACACTTTTTTGTAAGAAGATTTTTTCTTTTAATTTTTCATATACATATCAAAATTATTTTATTTATTAACCAAAAGTAATGGGTTTACTATAACACTTTTAATATGAAGTAGGTATTTTTTTCACTCTGTAAACAAAAAAAATTACTTATTTAATTCTTTTCCAGCGTCCGCACCAATACGTTTATTAACTATGCACAAACTTTAATAAACAAGGTGTACACAACAAAGATCATTTTATACCAGGGATTTCCAAAATTTTTTTGCTTGTGTATTAGTGAGTACCAGAGAGTAAGCAAATTGAGAGAATGCATTTATTTACAGCCGAAATAAAATGTTAGTAATATATTTTATAAGTATAACACAAAATTTAAAATTTTTTGTGTTGATAAAAAATTTGTAGCAATTCTTTCCCAATTCAATGTCGCTGATTTTAAAACTACACTTTTTTTTATTCGGAAGCTTTTTGACTCTAAATCAGTTTCAAATATCTTATCAAACAATTGTAAAAAATTTAAGATTTTTATGTTTTAAAAATTCATAAAAAATAAATATTGCACGCAAATCACAGCTGATAGAAAACAAAGTGCAGTTTTAAAATCAGCGACATTGAATTGGTAAAGAACTGCTACAAATTTTCTAGCAACACAAAAAATTTTTAATTTTTTTCCCTTGTGTTATACAAGTTATAAAATAAAATCTTCTAAATTTATACTTTTATGGCAGTTTCGTAATAGTAGAATGCTTTTCAAATGGGATGAACCTAATTTATTACGTTGCTTGGAACAAATAAATTTTAAATCCGAAAAAATTTGTTCGCATAGGTAAGTAGTGCCGAATAAAGAGAGGCACCTCAATGAATTTTTTTTTAGTTCAGGATAGAACTCGCCATCCAAATCTTTCCAGAACTCTACAATATTATTTTCGTCTGGGGCATTTACTTCGCTTTGTTGTATGATTAGTTCTGATTGAATATCAAATTCGTAGTTGCTTACATCGCAACGAAAAGGGTTTTCGAAAAGATCTAATAGCGGTTGTAAAATTACAAAATCTTGAAACCTGTCTTGAAAATTATTGAAAAGTGTTTCAAATATTTCGGCATATTCATATCTTTTGTCGATTTCGAGATTTCTGTAAACAAGTGAAGTTTTTGGAAAGTTGGAAAAATCACCACTTTTAATTTGGGCAAAAATTAGAAAAAGTTTTGTTTTAAAATTGTGAATGATTTTTGACAAGTCGCATATATTGCGTTCCATTCCTTGCAATTCCAAATTTAGTTCATTTAACATACTTGTCGTATCTGCCAAAAAAGCTAAGTCTAAAATAAAATTATTGTCTTTTAAACACTGGACTAAAACTTTTTCTATTTTCTCAGTTTCTAGAAACTGAAGAACTTCTTCTTCTAAATCATAAAGTCTATTCAGGCAATCACCGCGACTTAGCCACCGAACTTCTGTAAACATTTTCAGGTTACAATTCACAGCATTTTTGATTTTTAAAAAGGTAACAAATTTTCGGTGGATAAGCGCTTGATGTCCGCCTCGAATTTTATTTATTTTATCCTCTGCTGTCTTCATAGCTGGGGTATCATTTATGAATTTCGATGCAAGAGCGGTCTGATGAATTATGCAGTGAAAATTATGAACTGCAAATTCGTGTTTTTTTAATTGGCTTATAAGTCCATTATATTTGCCCAACATTACCTTGGCTCCATCTGTGCAGACTCCAGCAAATTTGTTTATGTTTACAATGGAAAGAAGCTTTTCTCTGACAACATCATACAACAACGTGCCAGTTACATTTCCATAAAATGATTCTAAAGTAAACATTGACTCAAAAATAGTGTATTCGCTGTCTACGCATCGAATACAAATTACAAGTTCACACAGATCATTTATGTCAGTGCTTTCGTCTAAATAAATTGAAAAAAATTCGCAATTAACTACTTTTTCCCTAATTGCAGATTCTACACAAGTTCCTAAAACAGTACGACGGCCTACCGTTTGACTGGACAGGGGAAAAGACTCTATAAATTTAGTATTATAATTAAGCCTTTCCCAAATTTTCTTCAGCAATTGCTTGATAAAAACACCATCCCACAATGGTCTTCCTTTCTTAACACTTTCCAATATTACTAAACTTGAAATCTCCATTTTCAGTTTGGGAACTGATTTTGGTTCATTAATTTCCTCTTCTAATAACCATTTTTTCAATTCAATATGAGAATTATAACGTGAAAAAGTTATTTTAGTAAACAGTTAGGGTATTCATAGTGGTAAGTAATATAGAAATGGTTTTCACGGTGTTGGGTTGCTCATACTTCAAACATCTGTGCATACATTTTTATTCCAGCTAATGGTATATCATAACTTTTTAGAAAATACCAAATGCACACATGAGTTTGCCTGCAAAAATGTATAAAGTCATTATAACAGGTCAAATTTACGTTAAATAGTTAGCATAAATTAGTAAGGTTAAAGGCAGAATTAGTCTTTACTTTCTGTTTCTGTTCTGTTCCGTGCCGTTCTGTTTCAAAATTGTAAAAGTTACTTTTTCTGTAGCAACTTATTAGCCATTTATGACAAATTTATTAGTTTTGCACCATCCATTGTTTTATTTCAATAACTTTTATGCACATAAATTTGAAGAAATAAAATTTAATTAATGTATTTTTTATTATTTATTTTGCGGTCACTTACAATTACTTTACAAGTTTTTGATTTTATCAAACTGAACCGCAACAGAACAGAACAACTAATCAATTTCACAGATTTTTTAATAACAAAAACAAATCAGCTGGTTCGTAACAGAACAGAAAGTAAAGACTTACTGAGGCTTAACTCTTTGGGCTCGGCAAAATAATTGTAGCATAAAAAAGTAAGCAATAAAAATAGTGCGAAACAATAAAGTTTCATTAATACATCAATAAAACACATCTTCTTACCCAAACATTTTACCTACTGTCACATTTGCTTTTATGTGTACAAGACTTTTTTACTTGTTTTTTAAATATTTCTACTTACTTAAGAAAAGTGTTTTCAAAGAAAGAAAAAACCCACCGACGCGATTGGTGCAGAAACCAAAATATTTTTACAAGCAAAATACCAACAAATTATTTTGGCTATTTTTTTTTTTCTTAATAATTTCTGCATATAGGAACGTCTTTTTAAAGAAAGCAAAAGGGACCCTTTTACAGGTATCAAAGAATTTTTTCTACAAACAAAACACATATCGTTAGCTTAAACGTTGCAGTAAATGTTATTGTTAAAAAAAGTTACTTAATAAAATTTACGTTAGCTTTGCTGTTAAATATTTTCAACAATTTAAATTATGTTAAAATTAAATAGAATTGTTATATTACTCTGCATTTAAGTCTTAAAATTTAGACTCTAAATATTGCACGCAAGGCATTGGATGTTACCAAAAGCATTTTTGACCGCACAATATTTTTGAGTGTAAGCTGAAACAAAATAATATAGCATCCGCTAAACATGTACACTTGTCGAAGTCACACCGACGACTGAATTGAAGAGCATAAAAATATGTGTTTGTAGTGGTATGCACAATTGTGCAAAGAAATGGAAACCCCTGTTTTATACTCAAAACGAATTTGCAAAAAAAAATTACACAAACTATGTACACAAACGCTAGCAACAACAATAAGAGAAGCTTTAGTGTGGATGAAAATGAAATAAAGAAAAGCAAACATGATCTGTTCATAGGGTTGTCGGATATCTCGCCGAACGCGGCGATTAAAAGTTTTTCGGCGTCCTTAATTTCGATTTGGTGGCATGGCGATTTTTTTAAGGTTTATACAATAGTGGATGATTTTGTTTGATATATTTGATAAGCCTTGATAATTAATAAACGCAGGCTGAAGTGCACTTTACGGGGCGTACGAAAAAAAATATAAAAATATGCTACCCGATTCAGAATAAATAAAGAAAAAAATCATAATTAAAATTTAAGGAAGCTGAGACCCATGGGCCCCTGGACCCAAAAAAACTGCCCCGCCCACTTAGTGATATGTGTGGGTACTCAAATTAAAGGTAATTTGCTACCGATTGCAAATATGTATGTGTGTTTGTTATACCATGCGCCCGGCCGAAGGCCGTCTGTGCAGAGAAACATTAGTTAGCGAAGCCGGTTTTTGTTATTCCATAGAGGAGAAAATCCTTGCGCCCGGCCAAAGGCCAGCTACGCAGAAAAGAATTCTTTAGCACATCGGAAATAGGTTATTAGTTACAAAAAAAAAATTAAAAATTTTTGTTTTTTTTTTAAATCATAAAACATTCACATAAAACATTAAAAAATACAAAATAAAACAAAATATTTACAATCGTGAGCAAACTACCTCTAATTTGAGTACCAACACATATGTAGATGTGAGTGGATGGGGCACTTTTTTTTACCTAGAGGGCCCTAAAGTCCCGCCCGCCCTAAATTTTATTATTTTCGATTTTCTTGTACAATTACCTTGAATTTGAGTACCCACACATTCCACTAAGTGGGCGGGGCGGTTTTTTGGATCCAGGGGGGCCATGGGCCTCAGCCCCCTTAAATTTCAATTTTGGTTTTTTCTTTTTTTTTCCGAATCGGATGGCATATTTTTTAATACGCAACTACATATTCCTATATGTGTGGGATAAAAATTGTTTTAAATAGCAATACGTACTTTTAACCCCTTCAATTTTGGTTGCAAGTGATTAAAACGGCAACACTGTTTTTTGTTGTTGTTTACATTGAAAACTCAACAACAAAGACTTTAAAACTGGAAAAAAGAACAACAAAAACAGACGCCAAAAACCAAAATGAAAAAACAATGAGCAGGAATTGGAAAAGCAAACAGAGAATAAAGAGATCGTTCATTAAAAGCTTTTAATAGTGGAATTCAACAGTGCTGCAAATATTTTTATTAGAAAAACGCTTATTTTATAATAAAACTATAAAAAATCTAGTAAAATATCATAAAATGATTAAATTTCTTTATTATAAATTAAAAATTTAAAAGAAAAAACAAAATATTTTACATAGGCTGATTTAATTGTGTTTAACATTTTCTAAAATAACTTTAACCGTTAGAAAATTTTGAATTTCATTTTAAACTCCCAACATTCCACATCAGTTAATTAGTTACTTATGGTGTTTTTTTATAGCAACATAGATACCTACCTAGGTAAGTATCTATTTATTTTAGTTATCTAATGTGTTTTGCCCGAAGATAGACCTAGGTAGGTATAACAAGTTTTTGGATTGCAAGTTTTTGATATCTTTTTAAATTCAAACAAAAGTAAAAAAAAATGGAATAACAAAGAGACAATAAAATTATTTTATGTTGAAAAAAATTTTCGTGAAATATGTAGATATAGGTAGGTACCTATTTTATTAGGTATGTAAAGAAATATCGCCGATACCAGTACTAATATTATAGGTACCTAGGTAAGTACCAACCTATGTACATACCTATATGAATTCAAGTTAAACAAAAATTGTACGGTATTAAAGAAGAGGGAGTGGCACAAAATAAATTTCTTTAAATCGGGAGAGTTGAAAGAGCAAGATTATCCTCATTTGTTACATCTTTAAAAAAGCGAGTGCGATTGCATAAGTGGGCATATCTGAAAAAAGTGTTGTAATTTATACACAACAGCTGACAAAAAGTGGACGGAATTGAATAAGGAAAACAATGTGTACAGACTTTGTTGTTCTCGGCAAGTAGCTTGCGCAACAGACTTGCCGAGTCTGAAAGGGGTCTATGTTAAATATCATGAAAAAAAGCTTTAAAATACCTATCAATTTTATAGTTTTATTGTATGCTTTTTCGTTTCATGAATTTATGAATTTGTTAAAATATTACCTACCTACAGTTAACTAAAACGATATTAGTGTCATTGGGAGCAAGCCCTTCCACACTGCCTTTAATGTCTTCTTCGATCTCTGCCCAGAGAAGGGAGTAAAAAAGGTCACTAAAAATAAAAAGTAAAAAAAAACTGAACAACTGCCTTTCTCCCCTTTTAAAGAAGAGAGTAGTGAATGTGTACTGAATATTATAGAAGAGCTTTAAAAAAAAGTTTATACCTTCTAGAAGGCATATTTCTGAAGGCAGGATATCGTGCGAATCGAATCTTTTAGAAAGGAGTATAGAGGCCTTCAAAAAGGCCTGCAACTTGCGGTCCTTTTAATGTTTACCGCTGGGAATATATGTGTACCTATACATACAAACATACCTTTTTAAACCCTGCAAATAATATTGGACCCCCTGATCCATTTTGATTAAATGGACTACTCCATGGACTGGTGCAATGTAATGCAAGCATGTACCATGTCATTGTTATACAGTGTTTGTAGTGAGACAACATGCCATCGTTTTTTAACGACATGTTTCGTTTTTAAACGAAGATAAAACTAATCCTCTTGTGTATACAATGGAGTAGTTTTAAGACTACTCCTTTGTAATCCAAAGCTGGGTTATATGGTCCTGCCCTAGGACATCGTAATGTTAAAAAGACCATGTTTTTTCCATACGCTTGGGTACTTTTGGACTAGTCCTAGTCCCTTTTGGGCTACATTTAGACTAGTCCTATTATTTGCATGGAAGAGACAATATGCGTATGTAGGAATGTTTACACAGGGTGACACAGAATGAGCTATATGGTTTAAATTCTTTATAACTTTTTCATTTATTAGGTATGTACATATGTAGGTATGTATATGTATGTATTTTCTTTGTTTTTTTCAGCATTTTGCTATACAATCGAATAAAAATAATAACACCCGAAATTTTGTAAAATATTATGGAAAATATGTTGCTATCGTTCGAATTTCTTCACGAATATTATTTTTAGTAGAGTTTGCTCTGTGGCTAAATCACGTGCACACATTCATTTAAATACTCCCAAATTAAAAAAATTGGGAACGTTTAAATTTGGAGGTCATTTAAGATAGTTCCTTAAGAGGTCTGATATTTGTCTTGCTTTAAGGCGTTGAAAAGGTAAAACCACATTTATGGTTGTCCATAGCTGGGTAATTGCACCACCGACTTTATACTCAAAGAAAATGCACCAATAATTCTTACAGATGATATTCCACATTAAACTTTATAGTTAAGAGTGAGTTGTTGCTGCTAATGAGTTACCCTAAGATTTATGTTGCCTTTATTTTGCAATTTTGCTTATTGCCAAAGCCATTAAATTGAAAATAAGTTTTGTTATTCGATTGTTCTTAAAATTATGATTTTCTTTAATTTAATTATTTGAATTTGTTTTTCAATTTCAATATTTCACAAATCACTGTGTTTCTGCATACACAATTTAATTTTAGGTAATTTTAATTAAATTCAGTTTTAGTCAAGTTTTCTATCAGTTTTAGCACGGCCCTATATCTGTTCTAGTTCAGTTCAAGTTTAGTTTTAATTCAGTTCTTGTTCAGTTTTAATGAGTTTGTGTTTGAAATTAATTTTAAATCAATTCAAGCTCAGTTCAATTAAACATATTTTAGCAATTATACCTACATTGTCTTTAAAAATATGCTAAAATATTTACATTTCTACTATTGCACCGACTACAACCATTATTTTTCATATAGCGCTGAAACACGAGACGCTGTAGGCTAAATAATTTAAAATGAAGATTATAGAAAATTATCTGGGTAAAATATATGTATGCATAGGTAGGTACATATACATATGTGAAACAAAATGGTTAAAACACATCAGTAAAACATAAAAAACTTATTTGTATCAACAGCTTAGAAGAGTGGCAGTGAGTTTAGTAATAAATAAATTCACATACAACATAAATAGGTATATGTATGTATAAACTATCATACAAGATACATATGTACTACAAACATGTCTCAAAGAATTTGCTGCACGCCACTCTTGTCCTCCAGTAGTACATACGTACTACTGTTGTGTTTGGTGCTGACTTGCTGGCTGGATGGTTGCTGCTGCCTCTGTTTAGTCTAAGTGATGGTTATAAGGTTCAGAGACTTTTTAACCCAGATTTTTGTATTTTAGTGTTGTTTCATATATTTTTCATACAAGTTATTAGTTGAGATGCTTAAAGGTGTGAAAAATGGTTGAACTAAAGAAAACATTTTTTTTTATCAAATTAAAAAATACCTATATGATTAAATTATTTTTTTGTTTAAACACGTTTGTTCAAATTTGTAAGAAATTTATAGTTTAATTTGTTTGTAATTTTATGAATTTTGTTTAAAAAGTGGGTGGATGTGAGAGATGGTGTTAAAGGATTTTATTATTTTGATTTAATATTTATTTCAAATTATTTGTTATGGTACTTTTGAAAAGAAATTGAGTAGGTTTTGTGCATACCTAAGTAGATAATTTTGCCATTTTTTTATACCCACAAAATCGAAAGTTTAAAAAGCATTAAGTTTCTTCACTACTTACATCGCCAGTAACCGACTTTCCAAACGTTTATTCCAGCAGTTCAGATAAGGATAATTCTATCTTGCCTGTGAATTTAAGTACTATATCAGAATTAATACCATTACAACTTAATGCAAATAGAGGAACGAATAACTTATTGAGTAAAAAATTAGCGACAGCATTATTTGCATGCCAATTTAGTATAAGGGACTCCCTAAGCTAATTCCACGAAGATATACGCTTGTCTGCAGGAAAGAAACCAGAGCCTCTGGTGGGAATCGAACCCGCAACCCCGGCTCTGATAGTTAAGCTCACTACCAGATAGCCTACCGAGGCACTACTATCCCATAAAAAATTCATCTTTTTAACGTTTTCGTACAAAAATACGAAATGGAATGTTTTTTTAACAAAAACCCAAAATCGAATTTCATCACTTAATTTAATTTTAATTACACACGGGACTATGTTAAATACCGTTGGGTAAAAAGATTTAAAAATTTCACTTTAATGTCCATTTTCATAAATTTCAGTATTACATATTTCATTAAGCGCATTTAACATTATTTTTAATTTGCTTTTGGAATCGCTCTTTGGTTATTTTGTTTAACTTTTTTTCGCAATTTAAAGTGTGTACCTAATGTCAATATCTTATCTGTATGTTTAGTTTACATTGCACATTTATTTTTATTTCATTTGATAAAAAAAAATATGCGTCAGTCAATTAAAACTGGTTCATTGTTTGACCATTAAACTTGGCAAGAAAGCACCAACGCATTTAATTTGTGTTACCAGTTATGGTCATCTATTATTTTTTATGCATTTTTTCAACTTAAAGCAATTTCTTTTTAAGTTTTATTTTTTAAACTAACAGAAATTTTTGATATTGCTGTGATATAGTTTAAAATTATCTTAAATTTCAAATTATTAAGCATAAATTTAATAAAAATAGCAATTTAGCATATTTTAAAGGATGTCGATATTAAAACAAAATGACATGATTCTTTTCATAAAAAAAAGTTACCAGTTTTCGAGCATAGTAATACTACTAAGCACAATAGTATGTCATTTAATTACAGTTGGTAAGTAAGTATCAGATACATAGCCATCGTCCAGATTTGCAATTTTCGTTGCTGCAATTTTTTAAAATTCTACTTTGAAATTTCATTTGTGTTCAGTTTATGAAATTCTATTTTTCAATTTTTTTATTTTCATCTTGTCTTTTCTTTTACCCTTTTTATATTTTTTATAAATACAAATACACCTAAAGCCAACTTCAAGTTAAAGTACAAAACAAAACATAATTGCAGAGTATTTGAAACTGAGTACCCTCCCCGAACTTTTAACCGCTCTCGCCAAAAATCGCAATAATTGCTGCAACAAAAATTGCAAGTCTGCACGATGACTTTCGAGATATCGACAAAATTTATGTAGTTGTTTTGAAGTAGATTTCCAATTGATTTTAACAAAATTTACTCAAAATCATGTACTTTGTGATGCAAATATGTTGTTTTCCACTGTCCTACTCAAAAGAAAAAAAATTATATTTTAATAAAAAAAACAAAGTAAAAACAATAATGGCCGCATGTTAAAACTGTCAAAAAAAATTTTAAAATTTTGAGAAAAAATAAAATATGTAAAATAAAGTGTATTATAGGGTATTCCTATTTCTTTATGTGTAACTATGTATGTATGTGTTAAACGAAAAACTTTCCGTCAGCTGTTTTTGTAATGCCAAGACAATCTCACGTGCGCCAAGATAGCGTCGATAGCTATCCACGAAAACGCGATTTTGAGCAAGATCAACAACGGGCATGCTCTATAAATTTAAATGAATTGAATTAAAAATCAAACAAATTTTGAAAACGAGCCTGTAAAGAAAGTTCATAAAAATATTTATTTTTATGACCTACATATGTAGGTACATATAGTAATTTTGTAAATAATTGCTATCGAAATTTCGTTCGATTTCAAATCCATTTCATTTCGGTTTCTAGAACATGCCCGCAAATCTAGTAGATTTCATTGTAATGTAAACGGCCTGTTAAGAATATACATATGTATGTACATACGTAAAGAATTTTCAGATGGGATATTTAAGAGACAATTTTAAAGATGTTTGAATTTTGCTGAGGTTAATAAAAAATTGTCTTTAAAAACCCGTTTGTAAGGAAGTTAATTTTTTTGTAAAATGTTATTTTTATTAAAGATTGTTAACCTCGCAATGTCAAAAGCTTCATGAAGAAATCCACAATTGCATTTAAAACATCTAAAACCGCCTTCTCAAATCGATATCATATTTGCAACAACAAAGAAGACTCATGAAAAATTTACTCATCGAATCGCAACAGAAGAATGAAACAACGTTGGCAAGAACAAAAAAAAAAATTACAATGATCAAGCAGCAGCAGGCAGCTCCAGTAGACAAAAAACATGTTTGCTCCAAATATGGAGCAACAAGTCAGTTTATTGTTCTTTCTTGCCGTTGTTTTTTTTTTGGGGATTTCATTCGTTATTCACAATTTATTTATTTTACAGACAGTTTGTTGGTTTTGTTGTTCCATTGTCTCTTGGTGACATCTCAGAAAAGACGAATGAACCAACAGCATGCGGAGTAGGAAATCAAACTTAAGAAATGCAAGAGATTTCAGGGTCAGTCAATACAGCAAATGTAATGCTTTACCTTAAAAAAACTTTAAGGCAAAGTTTGAAGAAACAGAAGTTTACCGCTTATGATTACTTTGTAATGCAAACAGGCGTTAATTTTATCAATCGGAGATTATCTGGAATGTGACTTTTGTTTCCTGATAAAATGTTGAACCGGTAGATAGCGCTGGGGTCAAGTTATTAACCAAATTCTCCAGTATTTAATTTTTATTTGGAAAATGCCGAGCAGCGCCGGGACAAAACAGCCAGTTAATTATAACCTTAAAGTTGGGTCAAAAAAAAACTGCATGTAAATAGACTCTGATATATACAGGGGTCTAATCACCGCATACGATTTCGAGCAAAATTGATCAAAATTATTTATTTTGGTATCATGTCTCTTGATATCAAATGAAATTTATCGAATTTTAAATAATAGCATTCCATATCGATTAACTCTACATTACATTTCTCGATACGTCAGTGTCTATCGTATGCAAGAAAATTTGAAAGTGATTAGACCCCAGGGGTGTTCTGGCAATCGAAAACACAAAAAGCAAGAATTTTAAACGTCGTTTTTAAATAAGATTTCTGTAATAAAAGAATTTTATGACAAATATTATACAAATATTTCTCTATTAAACGGAATTATAGAACAAAAATTATAAAAATTAGATAAAAAGTGCGTTAAATAAAACCAATTTCCAAATTCTTGCGTTTTGCGTTTTCGATTTTCGGGTGTTCTGATAATTGCAATAAATTTTGAAAAAAGCAACATCTAAACGTATGTAGGTACAATTTTCACCCCTAAACGTTCGAATTTCGAAAAAGTACCATATATACATTTGTATTTTTAAGATAAGTTACAAATGTTATATAATTTGTATTTCTATGCGTATTGGTTTACAAGCTAGATGGTGGACAAAAACTTCCAAAATACAGTTTGTATCCGCTTACTACCTCAAAAGGCCGAATGTCAAAAAAGTACCGGCCACATGTTTGCTTTTTTTATTTAATGAATAATAAATTAAAAAAAATACCAATTTAATAATAAAAAAAAACTACCAACAAAATCCCTCTTACAGATACTCATTCACTCAGAAACTTGCATGTATTTTAAATACGCCAAACACAATAATGGTATGTGTTTTTAGGTCCAATAACTAGTTTAAGAATAAAAAAGTACCAAAAAGATCCCTGTAACAAATTCTCATTCACACACGATCTTGAATTTTTAATTTTATGTTTCTACGGAAATTCAAAATGCACCTGTTAAAGTACCAAAAACTTCACTCTTATAGATTCTTACCCACTTAGGACATTGCATCTGGTACTTTATGGTTCTAGGTCAAATACTTACGGAAATTTGAAAAGTATCAACTAGAGAACAAAAAAGTTCCAAAAAGCTCTCTTACAGATTCTCATTCACTCAGGACCTTGCATGTTTAATTTCATGTTTCTAGGTCCAATTCTCACGGAAATTCAAAAAGTACCAGTTAATATACAAAAAAGAACCAAAAACTTTCCTCTTATAGATTCTTATCCACTCAGGACATTGCATCTTGAAATTTATGTTTCTAGGTCCAATACTTACGGATATTTAATAAGTACCAGTTAAAGAACAAAAAAGTTCCCTCATAGATTCGTATCCACTCAGGACATTGCATTTTGAATTTTAAGTTTTAAGGTCCAATATGAACGATAATTGAAAAAAATACAAGTTGTAGAAAAATCTGAAGAAAGATATTAAATTTCCCGTATTTCCCATTTTGGTACTATTTTTCACCCGATTAAAAAAAAACTAAAATTGCCCATAATTTACTACGAATATGTCAATGAACGGAGAAAAAGGTTTTGTAAAAAAGCGTACCAAAAATATGTACGATTTTCACCCCTTAAACGTTCCTCCTTAAAAGAGCCGAATTTCAAAAAATTACCAGACACCTGTCCGCTTATTTTTCTAAAGAAAAATGATAAGTATTACAGTTTTTTGTACCTCTTTTAGTTTTGGAGATGTAAGGTTATCGAATTTTCCCCCTAAACATTCGAAAAATCCCGTCTTGGTGAATCGATTTTAGGAGAGACCTACCTCCGGTCTAAATTTCAAGTTTTTAGCTTCAGGCGTTTAGGCTGTGTGATGATGAATCAGTGAGTCAGTAACAAGGTATATTTACACAAGGTAAACTCGTTGGCCCAAATGTGTGTCAGCTGTTTACCTAAGTTGGAACACCAATGTCAAATTCCGTGTATATGAGCAAAAATTTGTACATGTGTGCGTTACATTTATATGAAGAACATTTTGACAATTCCGTTCCACTCGGTTATTTTTATAGAGCAGCATGTCTACACTCCCAAATGAGTCTACCTTGTGTAAATATACCTTGGTCAGTAACGTTACAATTTTATTTATATGTGACCTTCTCCGAGAAAAGGGACCTAGTGTGTGAAAATGAAGTTTTGAGAAAAACGCATTTAAAATTATTATACACCCTTTTAGGCACCAGAATCCACTCTTAAGTCCAAACCCGTTTTTTGACACACTATGTTCCTTTTCTCGGAAAAGGTCACATATAGATAACAAATTACAATACTGTATTCAAATTTGGCCTTATTTAGTTTTTAAAATTTATTCTTAAGATAAAAGTGGTTTTTTTTATTCGACCCTTTCTTAATAGAATCTCAAAGAAATAAATACTCAAGCTCGAGGTCATAGGTTTTTCTAATATGTAAATGTATTTTATTTATTTAAATAGCTCCAATATTTCGATATTCGTTGAATACCATCATGACGATGTTAGTAAACACTACATAGCTAATAAGAATTTTTGTGTTATTTTTTATTACAAATTTAACTATCTCTGATGATGATATTCAAGGAATATCGAAATATTGGAGTTATTTAAATAAATAAAATAAAAAACATTTATTAGAAAAACCTATGACCTCGAGCTTGAGTATTTATATTTTTCATATTCCAATCACTCTTAAGTTATATATGCATATAACTTAAGCATTAAAGTTCATAGATTCCATATACATAAATCTATCTAACTCTAGAAGTAGGGTATCAAAGATTTGGCACAGCCGAATAGCACTAATAATTGTTTATTATTCGCAGTTGACAGCACCAAACATAACTGCAACAGCTGCTTGTCACTTACGATAACTAAGCTATCAAATGTTATCGAAACCGTATTACCATATAGTATATCAAACATTGCTCCAAGTCAATAAGGCCGTTTTTATGTACAAAAAACAGCGGTTCAACTACAACCGCAATACGTACGTGGAACTTTCTTAACGAAAAAATAGAAAAATGAATAAAATATTTGTTTTTTCTTTAATAAATTAACAAAATAATTCAATAACTATACAAACTAAAATTGAATTAATAATATAAGTTGTCATATTAGTAAATAGTTTATAAAATAGTAAAACATCAAAATTGAGAAACCTTCATAGAAAAAAATATAATTAGCGACAAGTATTCTTACACAAAAAAAGAAAAAACTTGTATTTGGTGGTAACAAACGCAGCTGATAAAACCAATAATTAATTAATTTAAAATAATAGAAGTTTTATAAAGTACTGGGGAAAAATTAAAGAGGGTAAAAGTGAAGTTGATAAGAAAAAAAACAAGACATGGCACCAACAAGAAAACCAAGTGATGGTCTTTTGGCCAGAGTAAACTTTCCTTTGTATGCTGTTGAAATGTTGACTAGTAGACATGTTTTAGTGGCGGGAGGAGGAGGCGCAAGTAAAACTGGAGTAGCAAATGGTTTTGTAAGTCATTAGAATTATCAATTTTGCGATAATATTAATTTATGTACAACTTTTAAGGAAATTTATGAAATTTTCCATAATGGCCAACATTTTTGTGCCCAAGAGGTGGTTAGACATGAAACGGGAGCCAATGTGGTCATGAATTTCGCTGTACGCAACGATGGAAGACGTTCCTATTTGTGTGCGGGTCAAGAGTCTCACTGTCAAATGTACTTTGTTAATCCCAGGGTTTTGAGTGAAGATGGTAAAGAAGAAATCTCTGTAACGCAGGAAGAAAAATCTCACAAATCACCTGTAGATGTTCATGTCAATGAAAATGGAGTTAGACAACGTCGCCCTACTGTTTCAGGCGTAGAAGATTTACCTAATGGTCATGCACCTGGAGGGGCCGAAACGAAATCAACTTCCCAAGATCAAAATGCAAATCTCAAGCGCTTTTTAAAATTCGATATTAAAGCTGCAGATTCGATACAAACGGATTTCCTGACAGCAGATCCCTTACAGAGGGTGGTTAGGATTTCACCCAATGGACATGTTATGTGTACAGGCGGTACAGATGGTCATTTAAGAGTGTGGTCATTTCCTCAAATGATTCAATCGGCCGATATAGAGTGAGATTATGTTATTTTTAAAATATTTGAAATATTACAAACTTTCTATATTATATTTTAAGAGCTCATACTAAGGAAATCGATGATATTGATATAAGTCCTGACTCGAAATTTATTATAACTATAGCCAAAGATAGCCAGGGTATAGTTTGGGATGTTGCAAGCTCGAAGAAAGTATACGACTTAAAATGGGATACACCAGAGGGTGCTAAATATCTATTTAAACGTTGTCGTTATGGTACTATAGAGGCACAGCGTGATAAATATCGTCTATTTACTATAACCAATCCTCTGGGTAAAGTAGGAAAGCAGAAAGGGTTTCTACAGCAATGGGACAGTACGACTGGTAAATTACGTTTAGCTGTGGCCATAAATGAAAGCTTAGCTTCGTTAGCTGTCCGAGATGATGGACGGTTTGTTGCTATTGGTACGATGTTTTCGGGTAGTATTTCAATGTATATTGGCTTTAGTTTACAGGTGAGTTTAAAATTGACTTTAATAAGAAATTATATGACACTGTCGATGTAAAAACAACAAAATATTATCGCTGCAAGTAAGGGGTAGAAAATCTTCTCTATTTAAATATGTACAGCAATATTTTCTTTTTACAATAATGGACCAATGTAGCAGCCAAGATGAATTTATTCTTTTATCATTTATTTGTTTGCTTAAATTTTGCCTTGTGTACATAATTCAATACCAACTTTTTGTTTTTCTAAGAAAATGCCAGCAAAAATAAGTAAATGGTTGCTGTTGTTTACAAACAAAACACAGTTGTTTTTTAAAGCAATACCAATAGATCGTAATATATGTATATAATAATAACTAACGTTTAAATTATTTTACGTAAATTTTACGTGTAAATTAGATATTTTTAAGGAACCTAAAAGTCTGTTTTGCTTGCTTTTTCGTATACTATACAAACATTTTTAACTTTCTTATTTGTTTTCTTTTTTCTTCATACTCTTCACCACACGTGAAAGGGTATATGTTTACAAGTTTGTCATTTCGTTTTGTTTTATATATATCTGCAATATTGATGTTAGACCCTATAAAGTATCGGCCATGTTTTGACAATCGTACGATTTGAAATCTCAAAACGACAGGTTTATTTTATGGTTTTCTGAAACCTTAAAAATATTCACTTGAGCATACTTATCTAATTTGAAGTCACCAAACTTCTTGCGATTGCGATTTACAAAATACGTAATATGTGGTTTTAAGTCAGAATCTCAAATGTGTAGCGTTTTGCGGTTGCTAGAACATGCCCGTATATAAATTCAGGGTAGGATTAGCGAAGTATATTTGCCGATGTCCGTCTGTCCGGCTTTCCGAAGACCGAAGACATGTTGGCGACTAGGTTGTTATACATACATATATTTATATCACATAGTCCGGAATTTGGCTTTTTTGCATTTTTTACGCATAACAAACACATACAGGATTTGTAGCTTAAATAAAGTACATACTTAATATATTTTAATAACATATATGTACATACACATTACTTTCTGTTTTTATCTCATCATGGTGAAGAGTGTATAAGATTCGGCAGAGCCGAATATAGTATCACTCTTACTTGTTACTTCTTACTAACGTATGCTAAACGTTCAATATTTATAACGTAAACCGCGATCCAGATTGTGGATCATATACAATTAGACTATTCGGAGATGTTGATCGCGGTTTCATCATTACATGCTACACGTTTGATAAATATCGCGCAACTGGATTTGTGTAAATTTTAGCTAAAATTTTATAATTTTTTTGGTGTAGAGTTGGCAACATGATTTCTATGCAAATTTATTTGTATGTTCTTTTGTAGCGTGTACTTCACATACCTAATGCTCACTCAATGTTTGTGACTGGTCTGCAATTCTTGCCCGTAACCAATGAGGAAGGACCACCCATATCTAGTGATACCGAAGCCGCGGTTTTATCGATATCCGTAGACAATAAAGTATGCATTCACAGTTTACAACATAGGCGTAAGTTTTTCAAAAAAATGTCATCAAATTTTTAAATACATAAACTTTACAATAATTTTATTTGTACCTCTTACTTTTAGGCACCATGCCCGCATATTTAGCTATAATGCTTATAGTTCTGGTGCTATTTGGCGCGTTTACTCTATGTTCATATTTAGGCCTTTAGATATAAAATAGAAACTTATTACCACAACTAAAAATATAACAAACGAAAAAATACTTATTAAATCATAAACAGGTAAACAATATAAATTAAAAACATACGGAAAAAATTATTTAAATAATAATTAAAATTACTAGGCATTTATTAAAACTTACGAAATCTTATACAAATGTAGAACAACAAATAAAAAAAAATTAAAAAAAAGCATTCAGCCTTATTGGTGTGGTCGAAGTCGTAGTCGTTCGAAAATGTTGTCCTTATCATTTAAATTTCATGACAACGACAATGTCAAGGCGAATTAACTACAGGTTGTGTCGAAACGGTACTGATTTTGACAGTTCGAGCTTATTTGTTTTGATTTGTTAGTGTTTTGCTAATAATGGTTGACATTTCGAGCTAATGGCACTAACAATGCAATACAAAAACCCTATGTTGTTTCTGTTGTTTTTGGATTGTTGTAGTTCCGACACCCTCTGTACTTGAATTCGCATTAGACAATGGAAAACACATAGAAAGCTTGTCGTATTTAAATCGTTTCCGACAATCATAATACCAGTTTATAAAACCGACTGGTTTTTGACGACGAAAACGATTGCAAGACTTAAAACTGAATTATGAATTTTCATTTAAAGTTAAAATAAAAAAAACAAACCATTTGAAACGTAGTTAATTTTGTAATAAAAACGAAAAAATCATTTATGTACTAACAAAACTATGTAAATCATAAAAAATTTTAAATAATGTTTAATGGTTTTAGTTAATAAATAAAAAAAAATTTTAATTATCTACTCCTAATCTTTTAATATTTTTTTATTTAAATATTAAATTTTTAAGTATTTTTTTTAACACTCATTGGTTAAAAACTATTTTCTGATCGACATTAAAAATATATAATTAAATTATATAAAAAGGAATCATTGATTTTCATTAAATTTGTAATTACTTGTGTATTTAGTTTTAAGTTTATTTAAAAAAGTAACTAAAGAGCAAAATGTTAAATGAAATATACAATAAAAAAAAAACGAACAAAAAATGGAAATTTTATTCAAAATTTTAAGGAAAATTTAACATAACCGAGGCGAATTCATTGCAGGGGAACTTAACAGCCCTAATGATAACTTTTAAGCATTAAACAGCCATGTTCACACTTGAAAAATATTTGACGCCCAACACGTAACTGCTATTTTTATTAAACATTTGTTTGATTTTGCATAACGTTTGATATATCAACAGCATTTAGAAATTAAATAATTAGATTCTACTAAAATTTTAGTTTGAAATAAGTAATGAACAAAAATTGTTGACAAGAAAGTTAAAGGTTAATAAATTTAGTGGTCATGCTTTTTTTTGGAACTTTTTTGTTAAGTGGGAACATACATAGTTGGATGCCAAAACTTCAATGAAAAACGAAATATTAACTATAAAACCAGGACCTCGAGCTCAAAGGAAAAATAAGTTCTTTTATTAATAGATTTTAAAAGGCGAATTAAACACAATATAAGATCCTTTTATTTTATTTTCAAAATCTAGTCAATTTTTATTTAAATTAAATTTATTTCTACATAAAACACAAATATTTTTTTTTTTAAATAAAGAATTTTTAAAGTAACTAAAACCTGCATAACTAAAATCTATAATTAGTAAATATATCATTTAGCTATAACAGTTTCCTGTATATGCTGCTCAACATTTTGATTTTCCCCATTTTCAATATTAATAACACTCTGGACGGGCATTAGCTGAATACGACGCAATTCCATTTCTTTTTGTTCCGTCCATGTGCGTATGAAGGCTTCAAAGCATCTGAAATTTTCTTCTTCCATATGTAAACTTTTTAAATCCTCATCTCTTTGTTCGGCTAAACGATTATTATCCTGGCGCAGTTGTTCGATTTTCTCAATAGTTATATTACGGAAAGGTAGTATTGAGGGTTTCTCGAAACGTCCTTGTGATGTTGAAAGTCTATTGAAAGGAGATGAATCATCTGAATTTGCTGTTGATGTCAGGGTCGCAGCGTGAAGAGACGTTTGATAAAAATTACACGGTTGATAAGAAGAGACTTGGGAATGTGTTGAGGTTATGTGTTGGGCATGAGGAATATTATGATTACTAGTATGATGACTGTTGTTGACAATAGGCGGCGGAACTTCAACCGGTTTTGGTATTTTTTCTAGTAACTTTTTAATGATCTGTATGAAATAAGGAAGTTACTGTTCAAAATTGTTTTAGACAATATTTTAAACAGCATGCTTACCATATTTTCCTGCCAAGGGTCATATTCTTTTATTTTTGGTTGTAAAACACAGTGTACTAAAGGAAACAGACGCCATTCTGACTTACAACCAGTAGACTCTACGCGTGCTAATTCTTGTCTAATTATTTAAAAAAATAAAATGAATTTTACTATTTTTTTTAAATTTTTTTTCCGTGTTTACCTATATCTTGTATTAATATTATTAATTTTACGCCTGCAATCCTGAGCGGTTACCACCATATTACGATTACGCATGGAAACCATAATTTTACGATACACTGGTAAGGGCACATTTACTACTGCCACCTCATCTTTGTAACGACGCCATAACTCTACCAAATAAAGTTCCTCCCATGAGTTCCAGTAGCGCTGTTTCTTCTGATTACTCAAAGTCTCTTCGCAATTCTTGTCCACAGGTGGGTTATGACGTCTAGGCGGTATGCGTACTTGATCTCCTGAGCAACTCCTTAAAGATCTCCACTGACGGGATGATGTAGTTGGTTCATATGTTAATGCTGGATAATCAGAGGGTTTGGTGAGAAATATCTTTTTAGGTTCACCATTTGTTTGCAAATTATTCATTTAAAATAATATGTTATCGTAAACGGAACTGCAAGCACAATTTAATAAAATTGCAAATAAAATATTTTGTCGCAATTTTTATGAAAATAATATAAACAAAACTTCAATAGCAACAACAACTAAAACTTAACGATGCAGGGTTGCATTTATAGAATTAGTGATACCAAACTAAAAATATGTAATATCAAACTAATTTAATTAATTTTAACCATGTTATTTAACCATAAAATTTTAAAATACGGTGTTGTGGTATTTACAACGTTGAAATTGAAAGGCGTGATGTGAGAAAAATGATATGAAGCAACAAGAAGAAAACTGCAAAAAGTGGAAAAGAGAAACAAAAAATGTCCAGTACAGATAGTCATGTACTACACACTCTACCTCTACAACCCCTCACCAACAAACTTCGTCTGTCTGCCTTTTACTTGCCACATTGTTTACAAAGTTGTGTGAAAAAGAAATTAAGTTTGTGATATATTAGCAAATTATAATTGAAGTAAAAAAAAGAATAAAAATAAGTAATTAAAAATAAGCACCAAAATAAATAAATAAACACCTATTTAATTGGGCTTAAATCTAGTTTAGGAAAGCACACCCAAATAAAAAAAGTACCTAGGCTGATAGAAAATTGAAAAATTAGAAGAAAAAATAAAAATATTGGCGCAAACGCTTAGTTTTCGAGTTATGGCCGTTTTAAGTTTTCAAATATATGTTCGATTTCCCACTTTATTTCTTATTGTTTTTGAGTGTATGTTTTTTATTTTATTTAAATATTAGTAAGTTTATTACCCTTTTCTTGCTATTCAGAAAAGTTTTAGTTAGCGAAGCCGGTGTTTGTTATACCAAAGAGGGGAAAATCCTTGCGTCTGGCCGAAGGCCGGCTATGCAGAGGAGCTTTATTTAGCAAAGCCGGTATTTGTAATACCATAGAGGAAAACATTTTTGCGCACGAAGCTGAAGTTTGTATTTTTTTACACTTTTACTGATATAACCTGCACAAGATATACAATTTTGTAGAAACTGTAATTTACTAAAACTAAAGCTCTTCTCCATGGTATTGATGATTACTAAAAACTCTTGTATTTTCCCAAACTCATCCCCAATTCGTAATGGCTTAAGAATTTTTGAATAAAGATCTATTCAATACCTTTAAAATAAAATCAATATTGGCCCTATACGTTCAGAAATGTATTGGAAAATTGCACATATATATGAATATTTTAGAGGTACATAACTCGAAAACCATGCGTTTGTGCAACTTTTTTCACTTGGTAAGAAGAAAATACCACTTTTGGTAATTTTTAATCTATTTGGAGCTGCGTCGATTTAAGCTCTAATTAATACCATATTTTTTGTAAGTACCAAGATTTTGTTGTCGCGTAAATGGGCTTTAAGTTGAATTTGATTATAAAAACCCCATTGGTAACTCTTTGTCTTTACGCACTGTGAATGATGCTTCAACAAGAAGAAAAAGAAGAATTCGTACGTGAGTATTACAGTGTTGGTAACTTTTCTTACAAATCGTATAAAATTCAGCCCAAAACCGCTAAAAATTGTAATTGTAATACATAATATAATTTTTATATATATATACTTAGTTAATTACCTTAAATTAAATTAAAAACAACAAAATAATTATTCGTAATAAAAAAAATATATATTAAATCTCTGAAAGTAATTGCTTATTTAAAGCTCGTTAAAATTAAAAAGGGCAAAAAGCTCTATTTTCTAATGATACTATTTTCAAAATCGCGCATTTTATAACAAATAACTAAGTTTACAGCACTGAGTGCAGCAAATACAAAAATTTTTCGCCGCTACGGCTGCAATAAAACATAATTATTTCGCATAGAAAAGTTGTGGAAATTTATATATAAAATTACCAGTAGTTATTATAAGGAACAGGACAACATGTTAGAAATAAAAACAGAAGAAAACGTAGAAAATGAAACGTCCAAGGAAAATAATGAAACGCCAACAGAGGAAACCACAAATGCAGCGGCAGCAGAAACTGCACCGGAGCCACCACAACCGCCACAAACTGAACAGAATAGTGAAGGGACGCTTAATCCATTAAATGACCAAGAAAATAACGCAGATTCTGAATTAAAAACAAAACACAGGCGCTATTGGACGCCTAAGGAAGAAGAGAAATTTTATGAAGTATGGGGTAGGGAAAATTGGCGTTTGACCAAACATGGAAAAAATACTATATTTTTTGCCAAATGGGCGGATGAGATGAAGGAACGTTTTAGTATTGATGTCAAGCCCGAAGAAGTACAATGTAAAGTTAATCAGACGAGGGCCAAGTTTAGGTAAGTACATAATTTGGAAAATATGTAAATAAATGTATAATAAAAAAATTTTTTTAATGAAATATAAAATTGTATATTTTTGCAGACAAGTCAAAAAAAGTTTGGAAGCAGATAAAAATGCTGTTAAGTGGAAAAAATATGAAATTGTGGAGAGGATTTTAAAAAATCAATATCGTTCCAAAGATGACGAACCGGTGCCTATTGAGGCTTTGGAAAATAATCGTGATGTTTCTCCAACAGAATTACTTAATTGTCCCACACAACCTTCATCGCCCAGCAGTACGTCAAATATGTCTAATATACCAGAGCAGAGCATTAATTTAAGTCAATCTCTTAACGCCGATCATCAGCTAACAGACGAAGTAAATATGAGCGCTGTAAGTAGAAGAGATTTTTTACTTTGAAACATTTTAAGTTATTGTACAGTAGGTATTGTATAGTAGGTATGGCGAGCTTCAATTTAGTAGTGGACCTTTTTTATTTTTTTAAATTGGTGTTGCATGATTAAAATCAAGGTTGGCAATAGAAATGTGTATCGGTATCGTTATTTTTTAACGCTGTAAAATCGTCAAAACTAGGTTCTTTCTTCTACTCCAACCGCCGAAATATCTTAAGTCCGATTCCAACTCCGACTCCTGCTCTTGCATTGATGATAAATACATATAGGGGAATTTCCGAATATTTAGCCATTTTTATGGAACTTTTGCCATTCCTTATGTTTTTAGGGACTTTAAATTAATTTTATGGCTTGTTTGAAATATTAAAAATTTTCCGAATGTTTGCAATTTTCGCGTAATTTTTTTTTGCTCTTTTTGGCAATCGTCGCCGTTATAAAGATAGCCCCATATGTAAACCGAAGCCTGTATTTTTCAGGGCACAATCAACACTGTCGATTTATACGGGGCGAAAAGTGTAATGCCTTATGGCATTAGTAATTGTGAATTTTTTAGAATAAATCAAGCTTCCCTTTTTTAGAGAAAAATTAACATGAAAACCACTCGAAAAATAGAGTGCTTTTCATATTAATTTGATAACACAATTGTTACTTGCTTGTCATTTGGAAACAGAATTTGGAAATAACATCCAAAAATTGTGTACTTTTCATATAAATTTAACTACACGTTCAATCACAGATCATATTTTTTTTTATTTTCTTCCTCCGGGTTATCAAAAAAAAAAAAAAAAAAAAAAATCGCTTGGGAATTTATGTATATTGAAACAACAATAAACAAGTAAGAGTGTATTATTCGGCTTTGCCGAATCTTATAAACACTTCACCATGGTGCAATAAGAACAACAAGTTATGTAAACACCATTCTTAAGATATAAATAAATCCATTTTGTGCCACGCTTACTTATCCAATACCGCCCACATTATGTTGGATGTTGTGTTTTAATAACCAAGATGCTTGTACCTAATTTGGAAACTTTTGGCTCTTGCCGTTCTCAAGATATACAGAAAAAAGTTATAAAAATACAACAACAAGCGGTTTTTGGAAAAATTAGATGTTGTCGTGGTTTTTTACTTATATCTCAGACATTTTTGGACCGATCTGGCTAAATTTCAATAGCAAAATTATAATAAGAATACCTGAAATATACACCAACCAAGCCCCCATCATTTCTGGGGGCTTCAGAAAAACCATTTCAACAGACAGACGGACGGACAGCCGGATTTTAACTTCCCTTCTCATAAGGATCCAGAATATACAATGTATATACTTTATAGGGTCTAAGATCAATATTGTAGAAATTACAAACGGAATGAAACAGTTAAATATACTCTTTTACCTTCGGTGAAGGGTATAAAACACAAATTCGTTTTTGTGGTTAAAAAGCTTGAAAAACAAACTCATAAATAATAATTTTATTAATTTTATTTAATCCTTTATTATACCCTTTTGCCAAGTACGGCTTTTTTCCATTATCTCCACTAACTTGGAAAATTGTGCGGGTGTGGTAATTTTTATGCTGAAATATAAAAAAATAGAAAAAAAAACAAAAAATGAAACAAAAAGCTTTAAAGCTGCTTTTTATATAACTTACGATTTGTTTGACTCCATTTTTAAATAATTTTTATCAAAAAATAAACTCTGTCGTGAGCAAAAAACTTAACGACAGTTTTTAGCGCTTTTGACAGGCAAATACGCCATCTGCGATACCGATTTTGTAGTAGAATAATTATATTCAGTGTCGTATTCGCTGGCGTTTTTGCCAACCGCGATGCGATTTTCTAAAAACGCCTAAAAAACGCCAAAAAACGACACAAAATTGCCAATCACCTTCTCTTTAATCTATTACAAAACAGTCACAGGCGTATTTTAAATACGCCAACCACGATAGGGGTGAATATTTTTTATTTTCTTCCACCGGGTTATCAAAAAAAACATTCGCTTGGGAATTTATGTATATTAAAACAACAATAAACAAGTAAGAGTGCTATATTCGGCTATGCCGAATCTTATATACTCTTCACCATGGTGCAATAAGAACAAAAAGTTAAGTAAACACCATTCTTAAGATATAAATAAATCCATTTTGTGCCACGCTTACTTATCCAATACCGCCCACATTATGTTGGATGTTGTGTTTGTATAACCATGATGCTTGTACCTAATTTGGAAACTTTGGCTCTTGCCGTTCTCAAGATATACAGAAAAAAGTTATAAAAATACAACAACAAGCGGTTTTTGGAAAAATTAGATGATTTTTGGACCGATCTGACTAAATTTCTGACAGAAATATACACCAACCAAGTCCCCATAATTTCTGGGGGCTTCGGAAACCCCATTTCAACAGACAGTCGGACAGCCGGATTTTAACTTCCCTTCTCATAACGATCCAGAATATATATACCTAATAGGGTCTTTTTTTTTTTTTTTAATTCCCTACGCTAATCCCCGCGAAGCTTGTCTGCAGGAAAGAAACCAGAGTCTCTGGCGGGAATCGAACCCGCGACCCCGGGGTTGATAGACTAGCTCACTACTAGCTAGCCTACCGGGGCACTCAAAGATCAATATTGTAGAAATTACAAACGGAATGACACAGTTATATATACCCTTTTACCTTCGGTGAAGGATATAAAACACAAATTCGTTTTTGTGGTTAATAAGTTTGAAATACAAAGCAAAATATATAACTCATAATTAATATTTATTTCTAAAGAATAAAGAAAACTCAAAAAACAAGAAAGAGAGTATAGTCGGCCAAGCCCGACCGTATGCTACCCTACACCATAGTATATAAGAATCAATTTTTGCAACTGTAGATACCTATTACGGACCTTGTCTTAAAAAATTCATAGCTAAGGCGGCTATATCAATAGCTGAAATTTGTTAGAGTTTCGAGAGGCAGAAATTGCCCCCTATCTCGCCTCGTATTCCTATTTAAAAAAAAATATAGCTTATGTGTCGATCAATTTATGTTTTAAATTTCATTTTAATTGGCTTTATAGTGGGCACAAAGACCCTATTCTGGAAACCAGCTTGTATGGGGAACATATAGACCGATACTTCCTATTTTCAAGATGCTTGGTTTTTGTACCAATTAAAACCTATGTACCAAATTTCATCAAATTATCTCCAAAATTGCGACCTGTATTTTGCGCACAAGGTTATATGGACAGCCAGCCTACCAGCCATCCGGACGGACATTGTAAGATCGACTCAGATAGTGATTCTAAGTCGGTCGGTGAGTCTAAGACCAATATTTTAAGGTCTAACACACATCAGGTCAAATGCATAATTACCTCTCCACTATTGTGGTGTGGGTGTAATAACTTTTATTCTGAGGAATAACGAAATCTCGAAAAATAACTATTCAGTCTTATTGCGGATGTCGTTGACGTAAACGACTGTGCCTTGCCGTTTTTTGTTCCATTAATCTATTACAAAAAAACGACACAGTGGTTGTCGACAACCGTAATCAGGCTGATTATTTTCTAAGTGAAAAATAAATTAAAAAAAATAAGGATTATAAATTAATTTTTAAAATAAAACTAAAGAAAAACATTTTTCTGATTAAAAGAAATTTTTTATAGGATAAAATTATGTCACATAATTGCGTATAATTTTTTTTTTATCAGATTTCCTCGAGTTTAAAGTTCTTTCATTCAGCACAAAATTGTTTTAAGGTGTAGGCTTAACGTTAAAAACAATTTGCTTAATTAATATTTGTTAGTTTATTGGAAATTTAGCAAACATTTTAATAAATTTCGTTAATGTTTATAAAAAATTATTTTTTCTTAAGTTATATTTACTTCAAATTCCAATTTATCTCAATTTTCCAGGCATCATTATCTGATCAAAATCTTTTTTGCAACAATTTACAATCGGCCAACAGTTTTAGTACCGAATTATTTGGCAGCGATCAATTAGAAATTAAACAAGAAATCGAAAGCGATTTAAAACTTGAAGGTTTTACCGAATTTTCATTAACGGGAGCGAATGAACTCACAACAGCAGATGGCATGCCAACTACAATTGATAATTCGATCAGCAACGATCATCACACACTTGATAATCAATCACAATTAATGCCACATTTAACGTTACCTCACCAAATCAAAACGGAAAATACAACAAATGTGGAACAAATTCAAATACACAGTTCAAATCCGAATTCCCTGTTAATACAAAAGTGTGTTACACCGAATCACAATAACAATAGTGTAACAAATGATGGCATTGTTAATTTGAACAATCATACTAATCTTAATAACAATGCCATGCAACCACCACGAGCTGTGGCTGTAGCAGCATCTCCCCGTAAACGTAATCGCTCTTCGTCTATTAATGCGAACATAACCCCAATCCCTAGTGATGCTTTAGAAACTTTATATTTGGAAGAAGTGAAGAAAAGGAATGTTCTACTTGTGGAGCAAGGAGAAATCAATCGTAAACGTTTCCGTTTAGAAGAAAGAAAAGTTAAATTAATGGAAGAATTTTTCCCCAAATTTATGAATCTGCAACAAGAAATTTTACAAAAATTGGAAAACGTTACAAAAAACACAACGCAATTAACAAATTAGACGATTAAGTTTAAAATACAACAAACAATTAATTAAAAAAAAACAAACCACTGCAACAACAAGTTTTTATTACGTTTAAATAGCAAAAACAAAGTGGAACGTTTTAAGCAAAAATAAGATGTTATAGGATAAACAAACAAAAACATAACTTTAGTTAAAATAAGTTTAATAAAAGAAAAATAATTATAAATATACATACAAAAAACATTTCGATAAGTATCAATAACTAACAAGAGATTTTATACTCCTTCTTAAAAGAATACTAAAAACAGAAAAGATAGTTTATTAAGTATCACACTGTTTTAGTATCAAACTATATGAGTTTCTTTAGCAAAAAATATGTTATCGATTACATACTAAAATAACATTTTTTAACAATTATAAATATTTTTAAAAAAAATTACGAAAAATTAGGGGGTTATTTTGTAAATTCCTTCAACTTGCGTTGAGAAAAATTTCATATAAAATTATTTGAATTATTTTCCAAGTGAAGTGAAGTGTTTTAAAAAATAAACCCCTTAGTATCTGTAAAATAAAAAAAATCTATTTTACATTGGCTTTTAAGATAAAAAAATAATCGTCGAGTTATAAAAATAGATTTAGTTATTGATAAATGATGATGTGGAAATTCGATAATATTATTTAAATTATTGTAAGCGTTTTAAGGATTAGTGATGTTACAAATATCAATTTTTATTATTTGCGAATACGAATATCTGTGCCAAAATTCGCCGAATAAAAATTCGGCACACACTATTTTAAAATAGATTGAAAAATCTCCCGTTTGCGTCGAAAACAATAAATTCAAAAAAAAAAACTGTCAAGCTACTTAATGTAACATTATTATTACATTCCGATGACTGAATTTGAAATTATTTATCAACTTTGCCCCTTAAAGCAACTACAAAGCATTTTAAAAATTTTATACTTACATTATTATTGTTATTATTTTGTGCAGCCCAAATTTTCACTGAAGTAGATTAAGGCTACAAGTAAAGCCAATTATTCTACACGGTGAGAGATAGTATTCTTAAACTGAAGTCATTAAGATAACTCCAATGAACTTTATTCTGCTTGCATACTTATCAGTGTGGCCAGATCTTGAAATTTTGTACTGCTAAATCTTGCATTAGACAAGGCCAGCAACTCCCTTTTTTGCACTTTTACTTATTAATTCAGTATTGTATGCTGTACATTCTTTAAACTTCCAGTCAAGCTCTGGTTTATATGTACATATGTATATCCGAAGAAAGGCAAGAGCTAAAGCTTTCAAATTAGGTACAAGCAGCTTGGTTATCAATAGATATCCGAAAAAATGAGGGCGGGATTGGATAAGTAGGTGTGGCACTAAATAGATTTATAAACATCTTAAGAACGATATTTAAATAACTCTGTTCTTATCGCACTATGGTGAAGGGGATATATAAGATTCGACATAGTCGAATATGACACTTACATGTTTTATTTAAAAATTATTATTTGCTTGAATTTGGCGAATACGAATATCGTAAAATACCAATATTCGTAACATCACTAATAAGGATACATTTTATTGATTGTGTATTTGGCTTTTTCATTTGTTATTCTTAGGGCCATTATTACAACTTGCCAATAGTTAAAAGTCAGATTTTGTTGGACCGATAAATAGCTTTGCATTATTACAACTTCCATTTTTTATTGCTGTTATTTTCAATAATAATAATATTTAATAGATGAAAACATAATAAATGAAGGTTTTATAATGCAAAGCTATTTATCGGTCCGACAAAATCCGACTTTTAACTATTGGCAAGTTGTAATAATGGCCCTTAAAGTCATTTGGTTTTAAAAAACTTGTATGTATAGATTTTACAGAACTTTAAAAAAAAAATTCGACTAATCACCAAAATCATAAACCTGAGTACAGATTATTACCAGCAGTTTTAAATATATTTCGTTTAAATTTTCTTGTTATTGTTTGTTATCGATAATTACGTTTTAAAAATTTGATTTCTGATTTCTAATAACCTTTTCGTTTAAAATTTTTGTTTAATATTCAATTTTAAGCAAATCAACTTTTTCTAAAAAAATGTTTTTTCCTTATGCTTTTATCCTTCTTTTTAACTACCCTACAATGTCAAATTTGGGCTAAGTTAAAGAAAATTAAACTTTAAACTTGTGCTGTTGCGTCTCTTTGTTGCTCTCACTAAAGAAAAAATTTTAGTTAAAAAAGCAAAAACATTTGATGCAACAGTTCTTAAATTACACTGCTGGCAAATATTTCAATTTAATTCTAAATCTTCGAAAGTTTTTAATTTTTTCTTTGTAAAACTTGCAAATCAGAGAGAGAATCACCTCTGCTTCTCTCACTTAAGTAATCTTATTTAAGTAGAATCTTTCAAAAAGTAATTTTTTGAAATCGAAATTTTCAATACAGATAAGTAATAAAACAAAATTTTTTTTGAAAAAAACATCAGATTTAGGAAAGAAAAGGTTTTCGAAAAGCAAAATAAAATGTAAAATATGTAAAAAATCGAACTTTTTTTATTTTTGATCGATTTTTTTTTTGAATAGGAACCATATTGGAGAAAATTTTCCCGGGAATTTTTGCGAAAACTATTTTAGGAAATTCTTTGAAGCCAAAAAATTTTGAGATTTTTTAAAGTTTCCGTAGTAGTTGTTGTAGCAGCGAGACCTGAAGAACAGTTCTTGCTGAGTTGAAAATTCTTGGTCGGTGTTCGTTGAGTGCCCCGGTAGGCTAGCTGGTAGCGAGCTGGTCTATCAGCGCCGGGGTTGCGATTTCAAATCCCGCCAGAGACTCTGGTTTCTTTCCTGCAGACAAGCGAAGATCTTCGCGGGATAAGCTTAGGAAATTAAAAAAAAAACTCCGAGTCATTCCAGTGCGTAGAATCTGTTGTCGTGGGAACGTAAGTTCCGTATTTAGTTTCGCTTTCGGCAAATACTGGAAAGTTTGGTGGACATTTTTAAAAATTATTGTTTTTCAATTTTCTTGATTTTTCATTCGATTTTAAAAATATTTGACAATATCAGGCCTGTAAAAGGATTTTCTAAAAAACTTTCAGGGTGTGCCTGTTTTTAGAAAATGAAAACAAGTGAGTGAGTGTTGTATTAAAAACAACAATAAAAAACGAAAATTTGTTAGTGTTTTTCATACTAATTTTTATGCGAACGTTAACATTCAAAGTTGTTAAACAAGCAGGTTACTTTTTCATTGAAATTTTCTATGAGAACGTTAACATTCGAAGTTGTTAAACTGTCAGGTTATTTTTCATTGCAATTTTCGTTAACGTTCAATATAGTTTAACAGTCAGCTCGTAATGGGATACGTTTTTTATTTTTAAACACTGCACAGTGGGAGATTTTTGAAAAAAATTTAAATATTTTTTTTTTTTTTTAATTTGATTGGAATAAAATTTCAGGTGGCAATTAAAGACTTGTGCTCGAGTTTAGGTTTTGGAATTGGGGTCTTTAGACATATCAAAGTAGGTCAATTCGGGTATTAAACACGGCCCTGAAGTCTTAATTTAAGCCCGGCTTAAAACTTTTTTAATGAATGAAATCTTCTAACCGAGCTATGGGCATTAAACAAAAATGTAAGTGACATGAATAGTTGGGAAATATCGGACTTTGAAAATTGAAATTGGCTATTTTGAACCTACCTTGGTCTAGTAACACAACTGAAGTTGTGTTGCCAGCATCGAAATCAGGCAACGCCACTTTAACATGTGCGGTGTTCCCTGATTTCGTTGCAGGCAACTCAACTTTAGTACGGTTGCCATCCTTATTCGACCCATTAAACTGGAGCACAATTCTTTAATTGCTACAAGAAATTTTATTTCAATCTGTTTAAAAAATACAGAATTATTTCCACTTGATTTTAAAGTAGTAACTGCACCAAGGTTTGTTGAAAATTGTACGAAGGATTTGGAATGAGCGAATAACAGTTGATAGAGTTTTTATGTATTTTAAAGTTCAGCGTTTAAAAATGGTTGACACAGAAAAAATAAAAAAGAGAGTAAATAATTTGCTTAATGTATGTTCTCTGCTTAAGTTTTTTTTTTTAACCTAAAAATATTTGTCATTTTCCATTTCTTTTGTTTTAAAACTAAAAAAGACGAATTTTTTATGATCTGAAATATTTTGTTTAATTTTAATGAATTTTTTTTAAATAAGATTTAATTGTTTTCTAAATTTCCAAAATTTCTAGTCCTTTTTTTTAACTCAAACTTTGTAAGACAAAATGCTAATTTAATTTAATATACATATGTACATTAAATTCTAAAAATTAAATTACTGTTTGTTGCTTATATAGAATCTAAAAATTTAATTAATTTTAAAAGAAATTTTATAAACAAATTTAATTTAAAAACGTGAAGACAGCTTTATTCGGCTGTGCCGAATCCTTAATACCCTTCACCTTACGTAATGCAGCGCCTTCGACCACTCACTGACTAACACACATTATCAAATAGAAACAAATATGTTAAGTACATAATTGTTTTCGTTTAAAACACCGCAAAAAATTCATGATAGTGGTTCTTACCCTTTGAATTAAGTGTACAAATCTTCTTTTCCTTATACGATTTTATACTACAAAGCATGAGTGTCTTTTTCGTTAGTTTTGTAAATTAATGAAGTTGCTGAGTACGGGAAAGATACAGATATAGTTTCTTCAACTGTTTTATTCTGGGTTATTTAACAAACGTGTTAACAACAGCTTTTTCTTGGATTTTTCAACCACTGCGTAGTAAATTTTAGTCAAATACATTTTGTTGTTGCAGCGTTGTAAATCTAAGTACTTTAACTAAATTAATAAGATTCACAAGGACTACAAGGGACTTTACTATCAAGGCTGAAAACCCCTGATGTATTTGATATGTGTAAAAAAAGAATACAAAAAAGTACACAGTTTACAATACAAAAAAGACTAAAACAAAATAATAACAACAACATGGTATCTTATGACAAAAATTAGAGGCAATTGTGGTTTGTTTCTTATATCTCAATTGCTTTTGGACGGATCCGGCTGCATTTTATGAGCAAAATTTAACGCAACTTATGTACATATGTGACAGAATGTTATAACAACCTACATTCATACATCAATACATATTTCCAAATATTTATGGTGTACATTTTACATAATAGACAGACAGACATCGTCAAGCCAACTTTGCTACTCACAAGGACCCAGAATATGTATACTTTATAAGGTCTTAGATCAATATTAAAAGAAATTACAAACGGAATGACAAACTAAAATTACGTTCCACCTGTGGTGAAGGGTATAAAAAGTATGCGCATATGTATACACACAAAAAGTATTAAAACAATTGAAATTTAAACAATAAATAGTTATTTATTGAGTCCGTTAGTGGTCACGTTCAACTTTTATCCGTATTTAAATATACAAACCAATCCAAACTCCCACCCTCAATTTAAATAAATATGTAAGAACAAAAAAAAAAATCATGTTATTTTTAAGTTAACATAAAGAAATTCCTTAATTTTATTTAATTTGTAAAAAATTAACATAAATTGAAAAGAAACAAAACGATATCTTATAATAAAGTATAAATGTAAGTCACGTTTTCCTTAAATGTAATTTTATTATTCGTACTTTTTGTATGGAGTTTTTTCCAGTTTATTTTTATACCCTTCATCGAAGGTAAAATAGTAAATATAAGTTTATCATTTCGTTTGTTGTATATACAATATTGATCTTGGACCCTATTAAATATATATCAGGGGTGTTCTGGAAATCGAAAACGCAAAACGCAAGAATTTGGAAGTGGGGTTTAATACACTTTTAATCAAATTTTTACAATTTTTGTTATAAAATTCGATTTAATAGAAAAATATATGTATAATACTCGTCATTAAATTCTTTAATTACAGAAATCTTATTAAAAAACAACGTTTAAAATTAATGCGTTTTGCGTTTTCGATTTCCAGAACACCCCAGAATATATATTATGGGTCCTTATGAGTAGCGAATTTGATTTAACGATATCAGTCTGTCCGTTGAAATGGGAATTCCAAAGACCCCAGATATGATGGAACCAGGTGTTTACATATTTATGTCCCATATAGCCCAGGATTATTTGCTATTGAAATTCAGCCTGATCTCTCTACAAATGACTGGGTTATGAGCAAAAAATTCCGACTGTCTAATTACACCCATAGATCCCTCGTTGTTAATTTTTTATTTTATTTTTTTTATGTACTTACATATATCTGGAGAACGGCATGGGCCAAATTAGGCATAAGCCTTTTATCTATCAATACACAACACTCGACAAAATGTGAACGGGACTAATAAAGTGGGCGGGACACTTCCCATAAAAAGACAAAATAGATTTCTGTATGTCTAGAGTACGGTAAGAGCCAAAGATTCCAAAATCTTGTAAACGAAGTTTTTACTGCGAAGATTCATTTAACAAATTTGCATAGAAAATTTGTTTTAGAACCTTTTGTAAACTTTAAATAATATTTATAATGACATATCCGAAGAAAATTAAATAGTTTTTATTGATGATCTAAATGTATGTATGTATATGCAAATAAGAGAGTTTTCAAGATAGAAAGAACATTTTTACCAGTTTTCAGTAACTAGAAAAGTCAAAAACATTTCAAAAGCTGTTTCAGTTCAGTACTGATCTGTATAAAACGAAACGGACGGTCACCTTATATACATATCGATGGCTTAACATAAAAAGGCCTAGCTCTATTCCGTTTACAGGGGAAGAAAAAAAGCTTAATAAAATCCGTAAAATTTTAGATAAAAAAATTTTAATGCAATTTTTAATAAAAAAGATACAACAAAGTTTTTACTACAGCCCCTAAAAATTTTAAAACAATATCAGCGCAATTATGAATAAAAATTCCCCGGGAGTTTTTTCCCTTCTCCCATTTTTACAATTAAATTGAAACAGGAAAAATGGGGGAAGGGAGAAAACTCCCGGGGAGTTTTTATTCATATTTTGGCTGTATATGTTTATTAGTGTGTCCCAAGATTTTTTAGGTACCCCAGCATGTGGTATTTGTCCTACAGAATAAACAAAAAAAGCTATTTAAAAAAACCGAGTTACACCTTTTTTATATTAAGCCATCGATGTGTTCATATCAAACCGATTTGAAGGGTATATAATATTCGGTGCATATAGCACTCTTGCTTGTTTTAAATCAAATCGTATGTAAAAATCTTTGTACATATTTCTAACGACAATAACAGATATACATAAAATGCCGTAAATTTTTATTACTATTCATCCTTAAAGTCTTTGATAAACTTTTAAAATCATTAAATTATCTTATTTGAATATTTGTTACCTCAGTAAAGTTTAAAATCTATCTGCAATTCAAAGTCATTGACATTTATTTAAAAAAATCTAAAAAAAAGAAATCCATAATGTAAATATGTATTAAAAACCAATCGTTGAAGTCACCACTGCTACCAGAAGAGGAACAACTTCAAGAACTGGTACTGATAAGCATGATTGATTGATCGATTAATTGTAAGTTCTGATTCACACGCTTCAGGTTTTAGTCGTTTAGTCTTGAGTTCTTAGGAAAGAGAAAAAAAAAGAAGTGCTATACTCTTTATCCTTCTTGTCAGATTTTTTTTACCTTCGGCGCTAAATTATGCTTCGTAAAATGAAAATCGTATTTGACGGTTGAAACCTGAAACGTGTGAATCAGCACTTAGAAACTTTAACGTAGACGAATAAAGTCGGGGTGACAAAGGCAAGAATCTTGAAACACGAAAAAAAATGCGGCATATTAATAATACTACAACTTTGCACTTTAAATGCCTTCTACCAGGAGTGGTGGAAGTGGGTGTACAAAGTTTGCCATTCCGTATGCAACTTTTTATACCCTCCACTACAACAAGTTGTGAAGAGGGAATACTAAGTTTGTCATTCCGTGTGAAACTTTTTAACTATTCATCTCAGACCCCATAAAGTATATATATTCTGGCTCCTTAAGTAATTCTAAGTCGATTTAGCCATTTCCGTCTGTCTGTCCGTCTGTTGAAAACACGCTCACTTTCGAAAAACTCAAAAGAAATAAGCAAACTTGGTGTCAAATTGCTTGTAGTTATTCTTAGCAGTTTGGGATTGAAATCCAGCTAAACCGGTTCAGTAGGATCCGAGCTATGAATCAAAATGTGGAACCACCACCTTAGAAAAATTGATAATTTTGTTACAAAAACTAACATAAATGGTGGAACAATGCACGAAGTGATATAAGATTTTGCAAAAAATCATTTTATTCAATTTGAAATCACGCTGTAAAATTTCGTGAAGATCTGTCCATAAGTTATCCTAGGCCTCATATATCCCTACTCTCGGAAAACAGTTTCGTACGCCAAAAACCATAATTAATAATGCTATCATAACAAAATCTGGCACGTCACATTTTTTTAGGACAATAAATGACAGTGTACAATTTCGAGAAGATCGGTCCATAATATATCCTAGACCCTATATAAACCCTTCTCCCGGAAAACTCTTTAAAAGGCCTAAAACCGTAATAAATAATGCTATCATTACAAAATTTAGCACGTCGCAGTTTTATAGGACTAGAAATGACACTGTGCAGTTTCGTGAAGATCGGTCTATAATGTTCCCTAGCCCCCTTATAAACCCTACTTCCGGAAAACTGTTTAGAAGGTCTAAAACCGTAATAAATTGTGAAGCAACCACCCTTAAAAATGATTATTGTGTTACAATTATTAAACTTAATTGTGACGGAAAGCGCCGATTGTTATTAAATTTTAAACAAACTCGTTTGAAACAACTGGAACTCATACCAATGAGTTTGGTGAAGATCAGTTGAAAATTTACCAAAGATGCCATGAGTTAAGTTAGGTAGAAATGACAGTCAGACTTATCCGACACACTTACCCCCCATGATCCATTGTAAATATACATACAAAACCCCCATCTGCTTTGTAGTTCAACGTCTGAAACCTGAACGAACAATGAATGCTATTGTAGTAAAATTGTGTATGTCATAGTTTCGTAACACTAGAAAACACTACTAAATTTCACACCACATATAAAGGCAATTTAAAAAAAACGGTCTATAATTTATCATGTGCCCCAAATTAAACAGCTTACGAAAATCACTTTAGATGTCATAAAACGCTTAAAAAGAAAAGGATTAATCAGTCAACATATACGCCTCTCTTAGCGCATAAAAAACGCATCAATCACAACTCAATATTCAAAAATGTTTAGGAGATGCAGAAAACTGGCTTTAAAATATGGCTGAATTTTTTTAATCAAATTGAGTTTTACAAATGTTAAACAAGTAAAGTTAAAGAAGACAGTAGGGACACAAACGACATTTTTGTGACGGCTATAGATTTGATTTGTGAACTAACTGGCTTATGAAAAAAACGATTTTTATACATTTTGAGTTGTGCCTGTTTATGATTTGGTGTGTGATATGTATAACATACATATAATAGTTCTGTTTTGGTTTAAAAAGTACTTAGAAAGTACTTTTATTTTTTATTATCTCTAACAAAAAACCCCAAGCAGTTGAATAATTTTTTTTGTATCTAACACTGCAACGGTCACACTTGCTTTGAAACACTGAATTTTAGTCTGTTAAACAACGTTGCACAGCTAAGATCGTTTCTTTTCAGACGGTACGCCAGACATACACCAATTATAACTTATCGTTAAAGATAGTTTAACTTTTAAAAAACTTTGCTAAAACGGTTTAACTAAATTCAATAAAGAAAAACCAAATTTAGAAATTAAATTAAAATAAAATTATATACATATATTTAAAAACAAATAAATATAGAAATGTGATAAAAAATTAATATTCGTTATTTAATTAATTGTTTTTTTTTTATCATAGCTTTTGCTCTTGTCTTAGACATGCATTTTAATAAAATTTTGGCGTTTATAGCCATTTACGGTTTAGCGGTTTCACAAGCTGCTGTCGTTAGACCCCAAAATGATCGCCAACGACAACTTAATAACAAGCAACCCTGGCAATTGTTAGAAGCAATTAGAGCAACTTCACAAATTCGTGGCTTTAATGGGACTTGGATAACAGGTGGGTTAATGATTAAAAGTGGCTCTATGATGCCTTTTTGCAGTAATTTTTATTTAATATGCAAATAAATTAAAAGTTTTTTGGCAAAACTTATTACTAAAACTTTTTGATTTGGTTTATTTTAACATTTTTAACGTTTAAATAACTTTAAGAAGGAAATAAAAAAAAAGTCGATGAAGGTCGTTTAAAATAGTGAATATGTTAAAAAATTAATAATTTCAAATTGCTTAATACAAACATGAAGAACATTTTTTTATTGTTTTGATAAAAACAATAAAGAAAATAGTAGGCCGGTCAAGTTATAACACATAATACTCTACACCATCTGTAAATATTGCAAAATTATTTTCGAGAGTAGATCTTATTTGGAAAACACAGATCTTGCAAATCTGAATCTATGTAAGATTCATTCGTTTAAAACTGATTTTTGGGAGGGGTCTATTATTAGTATTAGTTTAATGACAGCTATAGGCACACCCAGAGAAGAAACATGTTTAATTATGGTCTCCTCCAACAAAACTATTTGTTAAGAAAATTTCAAACGTGTTATGTTTACTTTAAACATATTATTGTCACCAACAATCATATTATGGTTAAAATAATCCTCCATCAAGAAGCCACAACCACAACCATAAACATGTGTTTAAACCAGCAACTCTATTAATCAGTGAACATATCTGTGACATTTTGACAAAACACCCTAAGTCGTGATAAGATAGCAAAAAAGTTTTAAAAAAAAACTTGGTGAAAAATTCATTTCTATCAAATAATAAAATCAACCAAAATTAAAGAAAAATTTCGTTTATAACACAAAATTTAAATAACGTTAACAAAAATGTTTTTTGAATGAAAATTCGTATGATTAACACCATTTTTTATATAACTTTTTAAATTTGACTTAAGATGTTTTGTCCAAATGCCACCGCTATAATACCTACATATATCGGGCACTGATTTGCAGCTACATATAAATTGAAGTTTTGTTCAACTAAACAAGCGTTTAAACATTCACTGATTTATTAGCCATGATAACTTTAAGTTCTCTGTAATGCAATTCAAGATAAGTTTCATATGTACATACATACTTTTTAGGTTCTTTTCTGTTTTATTGGACAGATCTTATCTTTAAGTTTTTTTTTTTAAATTCTAAATCTAATCTAATAATAGTTAAGAGCTTAATACTAAAACCCAAACTGTTTAAACTGAATTATTTATAAAGACAATTAAAAAGTTCAATAATAAATTACCTGAAATTTCGATTTATCGTTTAAGATAATAATCGTTATAATTTCTGGTAAACACTAATAAAAACAAAAAAAAAAAAAACATTTTCATTAGTTAAACAAACACAAATTTATTTCGCTTCAATAAATTTCGTGCTATTTCTGTATAAAGAATTGGTAGCAAAACGCTTTTAGTTTTCTTTCTTGTGACAATTTTCTGCACCAGTTGTGATTTTGATAATACAATGTCTTGATAGGAGCACAATTAAACTGTTATTTAATATTTTTTTGTAGGCAGTAAGAAAACGCGTTTTGTTTTAGGCGGAAAAATAGAAAGCTAAGAAATAAGAAATAACAATGGCAAATGTATATAAGAAGATAGATTAGGGTAAATTTTAAAAGATCCAGTAGGAAAAAAAGTATTTTTTTTTAAATAATACATGTGTACATAAATACATACATATGTATTTATTTATTTTAATGCTTAACAATCTTTTTAATTTTTTGAAATTAAATAAAACGTATGTATGTATTTATGTACACATGCATTATTAAAAAAAAAATACGCAAAAAAAAAAAAAACACAACGTCCCATCTCCGTTAACTTCGGGATTTATTAAAAGTTTCAGTCTGTCAAACCAAACACTTTCGAACATGTCGAGTGCCGATGTTCTTTGTTGTGTACAACTTTTCGTTTTTTGCTTTTGCCTTCACTGCGACTTTTTTCATTTAATGAATCAGAAGTAAAGGCAACGGTTTACTTTCGTCCAATGAAAAATCAGAAAGTGGAAGAATATGCAATTTATTGATTTTGACTGCAGCTTTTTAAACCCTGTTTTAAAATAATAAAAACACGGCATGTGCCATCGGATGCTCTTGAGTTTAAACGTTTTTGCTTGAATTTTATTTGAAATTATAAAAGTTTGATTGCAATTTTTTTTCAATTTTGAATTTTTTGTTCACATTTGACGTACTGGCAGTAAGAAAATACATATTAGTTACCACAACCCCTACTAACTGTCTTCGTGACGTAGGCGTCCAGATAGTAGTTAAGACAGTTAGTTCACTTATTTCAAAACGTCAAACTAGAATGTTTCAGTGCACGTTCCAGTTAATTGTGTTTTGTATGAACTAAACAAAAAAAAAAATTGGTTAAAATAACTATATTGTGTGAACATGGATAACACATAAGGCCTAACCATAATATGCATAGCCATGCTTAACCTACTGTCAAAAATTAACGAAAAGTCTCTCAAAGGTATTTTAAAAACAAAAACAAAATAAAAAACTTTTGATTCCGTACGGAATGTGCGATTAGATTCGCACCTTGCTTATGCAAATGACACTTTCATTAAACTTTGCAAAAAGTTTTCTTAACTTCAATATGGTTTGCCTCATATAGGTGAGCTCTTGTTTTCGGGATATACCGTTATTTCGAAAATGGAGGAGGTTGCACAACATATATTTTAAAAACCCAAAAACGGCTTAGTTTATTTAATAAACCTTAAATCTAAAGATAGAATCAGGAACATATTTAGACTTAATTGTTTTGATAAAGGGACTACACAATTTTTCTTAAAATTAATTATTATTTTATTCTGCCTTCGTTGTAAGGAGGCGTTTGAATAAAAACTTCGCTAAATATACATAAGTTTTACTGTACAAATTTAAATTAAGAACTTGCTTAACAACTTGTAACTAAAAACTAATAATGTTTACCAAGATGTAGTTTCGTAACAATATACACAGTGTAATCTCCCTTATGGGACACCTTTCTCAAGCGAACAGCCCCTTTTTACGGAAACGGTCGCTGGGATGGGATCCGTTCCACAAGATGGGCATTGAGTTCTTTTAAAAGAAAATGCCGATTGTACGGACACATTTCAATGGTCCCTTCGGTATTCGTTCATGAGAGATAACGCGTTGGTTCATTAAATAAATTAAAAAATCTGGAGTTCTATTAAGAAATAAAAATGATTGACTTTAACAACGTTTATTGTACTTCTTTGAATCATCGCCCAACCTACTTCTATGCTTCTTTAAGTTAAATTACCAGTGCACATGAAAGTAACATTTTTAATTTTCTCGTTTTCATATTTCAGATAGCGAATTTTATTACACTGCTACTGACAGATCGATTCACAAATTTAATGCAACTTCAGGCAGTGACATGATTCTTGTTAACTCCGATTTTTTGGTAAGTTAAGAAATTGAAATTCTTTACAAACTGAATTTAATTCAATTTTTAATTTCGCATCTTTTTACAGAACATTTACAACCGCAGCAGTTCATTTAAATTGTCTCCCGACAATACTAAAATCCTAGTACGTTACGATGTCGAAGAAATCTTTAGACACTCTGTTGTAGCCAAATATGATGTTTTTGATATTGCCACCCAGAAATCTATTAAAATTCATCGGGGTGAAAAATTGCAATACTGTGCTTGGTCTCCCATTAAGGATCGTTTGGCCTATGTGTACAACAATAACGTTTTCATACATTTTGAAGAGAATTTAGAGGTACAAATTACCACGGATGGCATTAATGGTGTTTTCTATAATGGCATACCCGATTGGGTGTATGAAGAAGAAGTATTAAGCAGCGGTTCTGCGATGTGGTGGTCTAAAGATGGCAATTATTTGGCTGTGGGTGTTTTCAATGATACAAATGTGGAAACATTTAAGTATTTCCTATATGGAGAAGCAGAAGATCCTCAATATCAATATCCTAAAGAAGTGGATTTAAAATATCCAAAACCGGGCACAAATAATCCAATGGTAGCTTTAAAAGTTTTCGATTTCAGCATCGATCCTAACTTTGTAACTATCAAGGCCCCTGAAGATGTCGTGAGCAATGATAATATTTTACAAAGTGTAGTCTGGACAAGTAAAAGTGAATTGTTGATAACTTGGTTGAATAGACGTCAAAATATTTCCACTGTTCAACTGTGTAGTGTCGAGGGTAAATGTCACGAGGTAAAACGTATTAAAGAGCCTAAAGGTTGGGTGGCAATCAACAGTCCTATATGCTTAAAAAATACCCAAAATTGCTTGTTTAGCTACTGGATTGATAATTGGTATCAAGTTTGGAATTTAGATTTGCAAACTGGACAAAATGTTTGGGAACCGCGTGGTAATTTTACGATCTTAAAGGTTTACGGTTATGATGAGTTCAATGACAAACTGTAAGTACTTAAACTTTGTTGCTAGAGAGTTAATGTTTTATAACCTCTCTCTCTCTTATTTACAGCTACTACCAAGCCACTTTGGAAAGCGATCCCGCCATTTATCATGTATTCAGAAATAGCGAGTGTTTAACATGCGACCTTACCGATATAGAAGGCGTGAAATGTCTATCGGCCGCAGCCACTTTTAGCTTAGGTTTCTCCTACTACACTGTCTCCTGCAGTGGACCTAATCCCAGTTTCACTAAGATTTTTGAAACCAAAACTAATACCGAAGTGATAAATTGGGAAGCTAATACCGTCTTTCGTGCGAAATTGTCCACCAAACTTAGACCTGAAATTAAAATTATGAAAGTGCCCTTGGCTGATGGTTCCATGGGTATTGCCAAACTGCAATTTCCTCCCAACTTAGATGTGAATAAAACATATCCATTGATTATTTATGTTTATGGTGGGCCAAATTCCGTTAGAGTAACCAATGGTTTTGGTGTAGGTTTCGATGCCTATATGACCACAAATCATGGAGTTATCTATGCTCAAATTGATGGTCGTGGCACTGGTAACAAGGGAAAAGATTTACTGTTCTCAGTCAATAATCATTTGGGTGAATTTGAAGTAGAGGACCAAGTTTTTGTGACCAAATATTTGCAAAGCCAATTGCCTTTTATAGATAAGGATCGTTGCGGTATTTGGGGTTGGAGTTATGGTGGTTATATGACTGCTCGTACTTTGGCCAATGACACGGAGAGGGTATTTCAATGTGGAATCTCAGTAGCTCCAGTTACTTCCTGGTTGTATTATGACACTATTTACACCGAACGTTATATGGGCTTGCCTTCTGAAAATTTGGAAAAATATTTGAATACCAGTGTTTTGCAGCAAGTAGAAAGTTTTCGAAATCATGATTTTTTGCTAATACATGGTTCTGGCGATGACAATGTCCACTACCAACAGTCCTTAATGTTGGCCAAGGTTTTACAGGCTAATGATATTCTCTTTGAGGAAATGGTGGGTTTTCACTTCTTTTTTTGCTTTTTCCGACAAAACTTTATTGCTCTCATCTTTTTAGACTTACACCGATGAAAATCATTCCATTGGCAACTTCTTGCCTCATTTGTATAATACTATGGAACATTTCTGGATTAACTGTTTAAATTTGGATGTTGAAGATGAAAATTAAGACTTTTTTTTTAAATTTTAGTTACAAGTTTTTTAAATACTTAAGTTTTTTTTTTAATTTTTTTTATAGTATTCTTAACAAATCTTAATTTAGATATTTATTTTCTTTTTAATTTGATAATAAAGTAAAAAAAAGTATTTTAAAACAAAAAAGATGATTAAGGGAGTTTTTGTTTTGGAATGAAAAAAGATTTATTCAGCTTGGGTAAACATTTTGTAGCGCTGTGGCTGTGGTTTGACGACTTGAAACATACTCGCCCCTTGCTTATGAGATTCTTCGATGTACTTGCTAAACACAGCAATTGCTAGAGGTGTTTACTGGTCACGCGGTTTCTTGATACCGTTACTACTGCCCCAGCTTTGGAAAATAATCAAAACTGCCTCACATTAAGATTCATTTCAATACCAAAGTGAAACGATTACTTTTGACCGATACTGAGTATTTTTTTACCGATACTACTTGGTACTCGGTTGCTAAATATCGATTACAAAAATACATTGTACATAAATAAAAGTATCGAATATGTACTTGAACTTACTCGTATCGTTTCATCCCTAATTATCGAACAATGAAATCGACAAAGCAAGTTTCTGTGGCTGGTTTGTTGTTCGCAGTTTTAAAATCGATGTTGAATAATGTCTTAACCCTAGAGTACTAACATGATTTTTTTCTACATTAATACTAATTGTTAGTCAAATCGGCTAACATGAATATAACTCCGATTTTATTTGTTAGCTTCACATGAAATAATTTTTATATTTTTTTAATTTGATAACTTATTTTGTCCAGTGTCTAAAAAAACAATAATATGAAAGTTTTCCAAAATGATTTAATTTTTGCATTTATTTCATTAAAGGTGCTCTTCTAGGAACACTTTCGCAAACACAAATTTTTAAATGGAAAATAAAATAAAAAAATAAAAATTAAAAATTTTAAATTCATTGGTAATTTAAGAAAACATGTCTAATAATACTGAAAAGGTAAAAAAAAATATTTTTTAGAGTTTTATTTACATATGTGAAATGCTCCATTCATTCATTTTGACTAACATGACTTCAAAAACTCAAAAATAGCATTACTTACTGCAGCAAAGTGACCGTTATAAGCAAAAGCGTGCCATCAACTGAGATTACAAAAAAAAAATGAGATCTTTTCATAGCAGCAAAAAAAAGTTACACGCAAAAATAAAAACAGTGTTAGTCAAAATGACTAACATTAGTTAAAGGAAAGTGCAATAATTAACGTTAGACAGAGCAGTTCCAGGCAAAACATAAGACAAAACAGAGGTACAATTAGACGAGTAAACAAACAAATTAAAACCTTTTTTTTCACAGAAAAGTTCTCTTTTGTTTTGTTACGCCACCAGCAGCAATTAAGGCTCAGTTAGTCTTTACGTTCTGTTTCTATTGCTGTCACTTACAATTACTTAACAAGTTTTTAATATTACAGATTGGACCGTAACAGAACAGAAAAACTAATCAATTTCACAGGTTTTTTAATAAAAAAAAAAAACAGCTAATTTATAACAGAACAGAAAGCAAAGACTAATTCTGCCTTTAAGCCAAAGACCAAAGTGGTTAACATTTTCCCCCCCTGTTTAATTTATGTAAAGCTATTTGCGTCGTTCATCAATATACAAAAAATAATTAATATTAACATGACAAGCATTTTCCGTGGAAATGCCTATATAAAAAATCCTTTTTATCTCTTCGAAAATCTTGACCTCTACGAAACGAAAAAGTATTAAAAATGTACGATATAACATTGCAAAAAAAAGTTGATTTCCAATCATACTTGGATAACATGAATGAATAAATAAATAAAAATAGATTAAAATAAAAAAAATTTAATTTGCAACGTTAGAATTAAAACAATCAAAAGTGGTCTAGAAACAAAAGCCCTATTCGCAATATTTTGCAAATGGTCTAGCATCGTAGCATTTGCTAAATGGCAAAGAATATTTTTACACCACACCGACAAAATATAAAGCAATGCACCTGCTTCTCTCTTATTATTATGCAACAATTAAAACAAATTACCAGTACTCGACGTATCCAGCACTTAATTGCCAACCGTCGACTGACAATCAGTGAATTTTACATTTGTGCTCAGAAAAAATTCTCCAAAATTTTTTACCAATTAAAGCATTATTAAAAAAAATAAAATCAGTGTTAATTAATAATTTAATCAAGTAAACTTAACCTTCAATCAAGTGAGTTAAATGTTTAATTGATACTATTAATTTTTTGATTAATATCACAAATTTTTTAATTGAAATCAATTTTTATTTTTTTCTGTGTAATTGCAAACTAACTGTGATTTTATAGAATATATCGTCGACTTTATATACAAACCGACGAATTCCCTTTCTGCACATTTTTCAGGAGAGACCAAAAACTTTTTGTATTTCATATTTGCAGCTTGAGAGGAAAACCGCAAATATAGTTGGTTTAACACACTTCAAGACTCAAATTGTAGAAAAACTATATGCTGGTCGACGAGGCGTATCTTTCTCTACCACACGGCATCAAAATCTCAATTTACTTAAAAAGTGGATTTAGCAGGTTCGCATATTAAACTGACGATAAGCGATTTCTAGAGTAGAACGATGAATGATCCTTGATTGGGGTTTTTAGTTTCTTGTTTTGAAAAAAGGATTGTAAGCTAAATCTAAGAGGTCGATTACAATCGATAGAAAATATTTAGAATTGCCTTAATTTGCAATCTCAAACATACAAGACTGTGAATAGGGCTAATAAAAAAACAATAGAATGGTCATAAGTCTTACATACATACATACATACATACACAAACTGTTACAGGACTACTTGTTATATAAGTATTGTACATCATTTCATCTGTATAAATGTACAAATGTGTCAAGTGGCAAGTTCATCAAAGCCAAAGCACAAATGTAAAGAAATCCTTAAACTTGACTTATGTGCGTTGTTATGCATTCAAGGGCATTTATTTTTTATTTGTTTAAGAAATAGAAGTTTTATTGGAAAAAAATATGTAAGAAAATATTGAATATAAAAGAACTTGTTTGATATTAAATTATACCAACAAGTGTTTTTATTGTTCTGCTAATGTTTGATGTTGCCAACAAGTAAAAAGTCTCATTTATTGTACTAAAGTGGCTTAACAATTCTATAGCACGCTGGAACTGGGTCGCAATTACCAAATTTGATATTAAACAATTTTAAATATATTGTAAATCCGATCTACATCGAATATCGATCTTAAAAATTTTTATTAAAAAAAAAACAATAAGCAGGCTTTTCGATAGCCCGGTAGTAGGGCTTTCAATCGGGAAGGGATTTTCGGGATTATGTGAATCCCGATTTCGGGATTTATGATTTCCAATCCCGGGATTTTGGGGATCCCGATTTTTTTATATTCTTTATTATTTTTCCATTTTTTTTAATAACTTGTATAAAGATACGTGTATTTTTTGGCAAAAAAAGTTTAAAATACATTTGGATCGATTTAAAATACCTTTGGACAATTTTAAATTGTATTTGAAAATTTTAAATGTATTTGAACAATTTTAAAATACATTTAGGCTGGGTTTTTGAGATGTCAGTTAAACTAGGTTTAGTTAATCTGAAAACATATTTGTGCCGCCATTACAAAGTTTGTATACATAATTTTGACGGAACAGCTTAGTTTTGCTTTAAATTTTGGTCTTTAATACAACTCAACTCTAGTTCATTTGAAATTTTACAGTTTTTGTATTATGACTTCCAACTCTGTGTTAGTGCGGATAACAAAACCATCAAAAATTTACAATTCATCACTAGTGGGTTGTTCAATTTCAACTCAACTGATAATAGGAGCAAAAATAAAAAAAAAAAATTACACTTCGCCGGAAAAATCTGAGTTTTATACAACGGTAAACGAAGTTTAAACTTAATCTACATCTCAAAAACCCGGCCTGAGTAAACTAAAAAATATATTTGGACAATTTAAAAAAAAATTTGAAATGGTGTAATTTTTTTTTATCAATAATTATATATGGATAAAAATAAGATTTTTATGTTGCTTTGTTACGTATTTTATTATCTCTATGAATTTTGATTAATTAATAATTTAAGTTTGTTTTTATTATATTTTACAAATAAATATATACGTTCATGAAATTTGTATTTTAATACGAAAATTAAGTTGGTTTTTATACAGTTTAAAGAGTTTTTTTTTATATTGGAATAAAGAAAATTTAAAAAACCCGAAATATCCCGGACAATTTTTAAAAATCCAGTTAATCCCGGTATTCAAAATATACCGAAAATCCCTTTAAGCCCTACCCGGTAGTCATATAATTTATAGATCAAACGATAACCGTTTGTTCTTTAAGCTAAACGAAAGTCTGTTTTATGCCTTCTCTATTCGAAAGACTTATCGATACTCTATAAATTTTTTAAGTCTTTTCTAAAGCTTGAGCAAAATTATATTCTATTAATTTAGTTTATTCTATAAGCTTTTTCAGTACACTAATCGATAGTCTATTCTTTAGACTAATCGATAGTTTATTTCATAGACCAGCTAATAGTATTTCCTTGTGCGATCAATTAAGGCTTTTTTATGAATTTTGACATCGATTTGTTAGAGCATATTTTGGCATATTTTACCGTTCAAAGTATTTTTTTTTGCATAATTTAGTTAAAATAGCCTTTTTGCAGCATATTTTAAGTTTTTGGCGCAAAATTTTTTATTTTCAGGCATATTTTGATACATATACAATTTTTTCGATTTCAACAATGGTTTGCGCAGCAAATAAAACATATTATTTTTTTTTTGCTAAATGTTGGCTTTTCTTTTTTAAATATCTATCTGTACACCCAACGTGTTGCTTCAAATTTGCCATCTAGATTAAGACCCACTTTTTGGGTTAGAGATTAAATTAACTTTAATCTCCGTACATATTTACTTTTTGAGTTGTATTTTTTTAATCTTTTTTTGCTTGTTTAAGCGGCCAATGGTGGCGGTTTACACCTTGACTTAAACTGTCAACATACACATGTTTAACATAAACAATTGTTGCAAAAATATAAACAAAAAATAATTTTTAAAATAAAATATATTACTAAGCACTTTTATATAATTTTTTCTTTCTATATTTTTTCATTAATATATTTTTTCTTTAAAAGTAAAAAATTTCTACCTTGTGAACGATATAAAATTCGCATATTTTCTTCTTCATCTTTAAAAACATCCATCTTGCTTTGATAAAAAGTTGACATTTGCAAAAAAAAATTTGCCATCTATTTGTTCTCAGTATGGTAACACTACATGGTTTAATCCACAACCTAAAAATATTAATTTAAATTGATGCTAGATTAACTTAGTTCTCAGATTAGCTAATTATAGAATTAAATTAACTTTAATCTCAAACCCAAAAAGTGGCTCTAAATGTTTACTCTAAATTTGTAAGACAAAGCAGGTTGTCATTACAGATAAATGTTATTTTAAACTTTCAAGTTTTATATTTATATTATAAGCTTATAAGCAGTCATTATGGAAAAGGCAATCATGTACATATATACTTTTTTGGTGATGTGGGTAATACATAAATAATGGATAAATCTTTTAGTATAACCATCGTCTCAGAATCACTTTTAAAAGTGATCTACCCATGTCCATCAGTCCGAATGGTCCGATTTGTATATAGAACGGCAAAGAAAGGAATTTTACAACATGAAATTAATTAAAATTTATTTATAATTTTTCATTCTTGACTGATCTGTGAATCGAAACCAGGTTTTCACGTACAGTTGCTCTGACATGTTTCGATAGTTTAGATACAATCAAATAAAAGTCATAATTTTTATAAAAAGCAAATAAGTATGTATGCAAAGTTTTGTCTTTAAATACTTTAATAAATTCGTTGGTTTCCAAGGATTTTGGTAGGTTTAATAGACAAGTTTTTCAGTGGCAACGCTGGTCACAGCCTTTATACACGCAATGTTGTAAAATGTCAATGATTGTGTAGTGTGTCATTGACTACAACAGAAACAAATTTAAAATTGTTTAAAAGAAGGAACAATTTTTTTTATTTAGTACGCAGGAACATTTATATCAAGTGGTTATTAAAATAAGTGGAATGATTGCTCTGTCATTAAACATACTTATAACATTTTTAGAGACTATTTTTATTGATTTGTATTTGCTTTAAGCAACGAGTAAATGTTTCATTTATTTTTTTCTTTCTTTATTTATTTGTAATTTAAACAGGAAATAAAATGATTACTTGAACAAATTCATTGTCAAGTGTTTGATTTAATTTTTTCCATAGCTTTTCAAGAGATTTAAGTTCTTAAATGAGCCACATTACATTTATTTCATATTTGTGCGGCTTATGGCTACATTTGTACAGGGTGGCCCAAAATTACCGAAGGAGTTTGAATTGCTTATAACGTTTTTATTATAATTTTTTCTTTTCTTTTTGATTTGTATTTTGTAAAGAAGACTTGGGGAATTTAAAATGGAGCAGTACTCAATTGTACTCTTGTACTCTTGAGCTTTGTTTTTCAAATCAACGATCCATTGTATTGACGACTGTTTTCTTTGGGGTCATTTGAAGGAAAAGTCTATATTAATAAGTCTAGAACCATTCAGCAATTAAAACGCAATGAAATAAACAACACCTGAAGTTTTGCGAAAGGTTATGGAAAATGTGTGAAAGAGCACGAATTTGCGAAGCAGAAAATGGCCCCCCTTCGAGATATTATTTTTCATAGCTAAACTAAAAATATTCCCCATTTATATACATACATACTGTATTACTGTATTAATATAATAATTATTTCTTAAATAAAAAGTTATAACGAATTCAAACCCCTTCGTTAATTTTGGGCCACCCTGTATTATAAGTAGAGCAAAATTAAAAACTTATGCTACGCTTTCTATAAGTGATTGGTAAAACACGAGATTAACTAGTTTCTTATTTTATTTTCGCAATTTTAATCCATTTGGCGTAGATAAGTCAGGGTATGCAAAATTGAGGCTTACACCACTTTTGCGCTGACGGCTTAAAATAATAGTCATTAAGGACTTTGATTGATATAAAAAAATAAATATAATCATCTTCCCTGTTGACAACTTTTTTGGAACACTCACCCTCAAATCGTGCTTCAAAACCCGCTATAACCGTATTTTTTTTTAAATAACTCTAAAATAAATATTAATTAGTATTGGGGTTATTTTTGTTGAACTGTTTTATGGTTTTCAATCCAAATTTTAATATTTTCATTAGGCTAAAGTTCATCAAATTTTATTTTCATTAAATTATTTTTATGAAGAACGGAATTTTACAAGATGAAACTTATTAAAATTTATTAATAATTTTTCATTCTTGACTGCCGCTTGGCTCGAACCCGGGCTTTCACGGACAGGTTACCCTTACATGTTTCAATCGTAACCACTCAATTTCTTCAGAGAGGTTTTGCCGTTTAGCACTAACATCCATTGACGCAATAATTTGCGCTTCAAAACGGGTTAAATATGATGAAATTGAGTAATTTGTATTGTTTGGGATCTATCCAGACATAAAAAGACATATCTAATTACTTTATACTTAAAAACGGATGTGTCAATAAAGTATGAAATGGGAATTAAGCACATTTAAACCAAACCTTGTTAATTAATTTTTTGAATCCCAAGAAAAACTTTGATAGCTAATATGCATGTGGCAGTGTAAATAAAATAAAGTTATTTGTTTTTAAGACCACTTTCAATCCCGGCAAGTCTCTTGTGCAACTCTTGGTTTGTAGACGTCAGCGGTAAGTTCGGGGTAAGAAAAACAAATTTATTACAGACTTCGTTGTACTCGGCAAGTAACTTGCGCAACTAACTTGCCGAGTCTGAAAGGGGTCTTATTTTTGTTTTTCCTTTACCCACTTACAACTACATTAATGGTGTTTTCTTTTCTACAAAAAATGTCACATTTTATTTGAAAAAATGAAATTTGGTGTTCGTTTCTTAAAAATGCTTTCCTCTCTAAAAGGGCAGCGTGTTTTATTCTAAAAAAAAATAACCCTTAAATGTCATAAGGCATTGCACTTTACGCCCCGTATAAAAAGAGAGTGTTAATAATGCCCTGTAAAGAGATGGCTTCTCTTTATATATGGGGTTACCAGAAAAAAATGGGGAAAAATCGCCTCTTATCAGGACAGTAAAAATTTCAAGTTTTAATAGTTTTTTTTTCTATTATTTTATAGTAAAAACAAAAGAAAGCATTACATTGTCAGTGGTATAAAATTTAAATGAATTCGGTGTTATAAAATTATTTTTGGAAAAAAACGTAAAATCAAGAAATCGTAAAAACTTGGTGTTAATCAATCGGCAATCTGGCAAAGGTATTTTCTTGTTTACATATTTTATGAGAAACAAACTAAAGAAAAAGGAATTTCGTCAATCAACATGTGTTGTAACATTCGTAATAAAACCATGAATCAAAAAAACAAGATTGCGCACTCAGCCGTACAAAAAAAAAATTCTACTGCGCATCTACGTCACCATAGACTAAATATGAGTGTTTGTTGTAAAAATGTAAGACACACACAAAGTCTATTGTTTCATCACACACAAAAATAACGGACCTGCGCAATGCGCAATCTTGTTTCTTTGATTCATGTAATAAAAAAATTTGGGCAGTTTGGTGAATTGTCAAGGACGAATTTGAAGAAATGATTAAGTAAATTTTAGAGTATCTCGTCTGCCAGGTCTCGCAGACGGTTTTAGCAACCGTGGGTGTAGGGTTATGTTTTTGTGAAGGATATTAAAATGACAGAAGAGTGGGACAGCTTCATTTTGTGTAACGAGAAAGTGACGAGTTACCGATTGAATTGATGGACTTTCTTCCATCTATGACTGGTTGTTCAGTAACAGTCAAGAAGCAAAGTTGTAACGTAACACTAATATGGATGTAAAGTGAAGTTTTATTTTTCGTTAATTAACTTTATCTAAGCTAAACTACTCTAAGTGAAAATTTAAGTACAATTATCAGTTTAAACGTTGACACTACCTTTAATATTAAATGAAGTTCTTATTGTGTAATCAATTAACTTTATCTAAAAACTAAAGTAGCCTAAGCGAAAAATTAATAAATACTAATTTTAAACGTGCAGCAACCGTGTCTTATTGAATAAACAAAAGTTTACCAAATTTAAATCCCACATGAATTGTACCTTTCGGGTACATCTGAACTTCGCCCAAGTTTATTCTCTCATTCCTATCGTTTCTAACAGGCAGATCTGACTTTAAAATGATGGCTTAACTATTCGATTGGGGAATTTCTACAAACAAAGACAGTTGCGAAATACATTTGCAAACAATTATTGTTGTCCTTCATAGCCAATATCAGTAACTTATTAAGTGTTTTCTTAAATCCTGTAGCTTTTCTATTCCCAAACTTTGCACCTCTTCTTCCTCTATACGTGTTTGACATTTTTTTTAAATTTTTGTTTTGCTAACCGCCCCCTGTATAATGCGTTGTTAGAAAGTACACATATTTTAAGTACGAAAAAAAGGAATTTATTTTTTTTAATTCTTCATGAGTGAAACAGCTTTACAAAAAAATCTGTTAATAACTTTTCCTTGTTAACTTTATTCGTTCTCTTCAATTTTACATTTCACACTCATTCCAAATATCCGGTTAATTTTTTTCTCTCTTTTGTTTTAAAAACAATTATCGGTACTCTTTGGCGCGCATACTCAAATAGCGGCTTAACATTGAGTGATAACATGCTGTTAAGCAATTAACACGAATATGTTATTTATAATGTTTTGCTGTTATTTTAAAGTAACTGTGGTGAATATGTATGTTTTCCCAAAGAAAAGTTTTTTTTTTAAGGTTTAAGAAAATTTAAATGGTAAATGCATGTTAAAGCATTTGGAGGTTTAGCGGACAAAATTAACGCATATGATTTGCATTTAAAAAGAAAAATTGACTAACGTGATTTTAAGTAACAATAAAGATATTAAATTCACTAAAAAAATAATTTACAAGATTTTTATTTTGCTTTCAGTTTCTTGTTTTTAGTTTTTTACAATTTTTTTTTCTACACTCACAATATTATTACAGTAACGGACTGTAGTTTATTTAAGAAATATTCCGTTCAGTAATTTTTAAATAAATAAACATTTAAAATTCCAAACAAATTTATTTTTAACTGATTCTAACAGTTATTCAAAAAACTAAGTGCATATTAATACGGATTTTCAGTTGCAGTTAATATTGTCTGTTGATTGAGTTAAATTCTTCTTTATGTTAAAGTAAATAAAAATGTAATTTAAAGCAACGAAAAGTTCATTTAATTTTTACTGTCAAAAATTCAACCGCGAATTCCGTAAAAACAAATCAATATTCAGTTATCTTTTATAAATTAATTGTCAAAAAATTAACTACATATTCCGTAAAAACAATTAAATATTCATTTATTTTATATAATTTTACTACCAAAAATTAATTTTTACTTATCTATAAAAAATGAATTGCTTGTTTTGTGTAAGCAATGCCCATTTTCTATTTGTAAAAATAATTTAGTTAAATACCTACATCAAATTTTAAAAGTAAAATCATTACGAAGCCATATCGGTCATGCTGCTGGTGTCTTATAATTGAGAGTTCTTCTGTTAACAACGTGGTCAGTACAACAAAAGTAAAACAAACGTGTGTAACTGGGTAAGTAAAAAAAATATTCTCCCTCTTTCGCTTATAAGAAAAACAAGCGGACAGGTGTATGTCTGGTATTTTTTAGAAATTCGGCTCTTTTGTGGAGTAAACGAAAATTTAATAAAATAACTGAATATTTAATTGTTTTTACTGAATATGGGGTCAATTTGACAGTAAAAAATTGACAGTAAAATTTTAATAAATAACTGAATATTTAATCGTTTTTACTGAATATGGTGTTGAATTTTTGGCAGTTAAATTTTACAAAATAACTGAATATTTATTTGATTTTACGGAATATGGTGTTGAATTTTTGACAGTAAAAATTAAATGAACTTGTTGTTAAAAATAAATGAAAAATAGGTAGACCGGGTTTTAATTGAACTTTCATTTATTTTATATTACAATTTCAGTTAATTTTACGTACAGAATATTGTGAGTGTAGTTTTGTAGCTTAAACATTTTTTTATTTGTATGTCTGCCTTTTCCAATAACTTATTTATACAATTAATAATAACAATTTCATCAACCACTTATTAGGTCGTTGATGTGTTGCCCGTTTAGTAACAATCAAGTAAATTACAAATTTATAGCATGCTGCACGCAATGTTGCAACACTATATGATTTATAAATTTCCTGTCTAAATTCTTAAATAATTATTAATTTTAAATGCTTGCAATAAGTATTAGGGAGTTTTAATAGGGAATGACAATTTAAATAAAAATTAGAGTTTTTTTCAACTTAAAGACATCTTGAAACTCTTCAATCCTTTACATTTAAATTTATTTTATTTTATTTATTTATTTAATTTTTGTAATAAAAAAGCCTTCATGTGGCCAAATTCTCTAAAGTCGGTTGATTTTCTTGTCTTCTCTTTGGTCTGTTTTCATAGCCAACTTTGTAATTTATTCTATAGTAGAATGTTAAGTCAACTTGATAGTCTTCTTCATGTATAACATTTTGATTAATAAGGTCTTCTTTGTAGTTAAACATATTCTACTCCATAATATTAACTGTGGACTACTCCTTAGTCAAGTTTGTAGACTAATGATGTTTTCTTCTCTCAAAAATTATAAAAATACATTATAATTGTCTAATATATTTATCAGGTTACACGCACCTTTACAAAGTCATACCTTTTTCTACATTACAATGGAACAAAAAATATCTGCGTTTTACACTCAACACAAATGTGTAATTAGCGTGTCGAATATTGAATGCAGAGGTTATACCAATAAGCGATATTCACCAAGGTTGTTGCGATTTTCAACATTAAATTTTCTTTGAATTCCAATAGGCATTAACAACGATGATTTTCAGTATTTAAAATGATAATTAAAATTTTGTTCTAAAAAAAATTACTAAATAAAAGTAATACAAACGAAATACTGTAAGAAAAAATAAACTGACTGTTTATTGTTGTTGTTTTTGTTTAAGCTTTGATATTGTTACAAGTAAAACTGAGGTTTATAATTCTTATTCGCTTAAAAATTTTATTTGTATAATATCTTTAGCTTTTCTAAAATCTTTGGATGAAGTTTCCTGAAGATCTGGCCTAAGCGCATAGAAATAGCTTATCCCTTCAACAACAAATTTCAGTTTCTCAATAGTATGAAATGGGAATTTAGCACATTTGAAAGAAACCTTGTGAAAAACAAAATGTTTTCATATCCATCACAAATAACCAAAAATCACAATACATATAACAGAAAAGGTTCGCAAACACAAGAAAAAGTGAATAAGAAAAAAACTGGGGCTAAGATATGGAACAAATTTGTGATTTAATTTTGCAACATATTCAGAAAGGATAGCGACAACTTTTCACATTTTTGCATACATTTTTAGAATAGAAAAAATTCCGGGTAGCATACATGGGACATTATTGCTACAAAAGCAAACACCATAAGCTATAGTATGTTTTATAAACTAAAATCTATCGTTTACTCTAAAGTGAACTCTATAGTCAGCCCCTAAGTCTACTATATAGTCAGTTCTATAGTGCATTTTTTCTATAACTTACTGCACTTACTTTGCATAGGCCCCATGAAGAGGGTGTGGGATTCTAATCGTCCAAGACCACCACAATCGTTAATATTACACTTTGCAAAATTGCAACCAAGGTCAACTTTGCGGGGTGGGTGGTCAGCTTTTTTTCTGAACTTTCTTAACTCGCTAAGCTTGTGGTTGTAAGACGGGCTTCGTCCTTTAACTTTATAATAATGTCTGGTTCTCGCAATACATTGTTTACTTAAATTTGAGAATGACTTCAATTATACAATGTTGTCTGTCCTAAAATTTTTCTCCTGCGCAAAAAGAAAAGAAAAGATATGTGTTGCTGTTTTATCATCCTTTAGGAATTATGGGCATCTTGGTGAGTTTTCGTGAACAAATCGGAATACATAGTTTCTACAGCTACAGTGCCGTGAAAGGAAATACCTCATATGGTAGCTTATCTCCCCTTGAAAACTTATTATGCATTTGCTATTGTCTGGAATTAGTCAAAAAATCCAACAACCCTAAATTATATTTGCCCATCTTCTCTGCCATTTTATCTAATTTAAATAAATACTAACTAACTTAGTTGGACATTTAGAGCAATTCATGTGGGTCATTGGCCAACCTAAAAATTAATTTCCAGGCGCCCTGGTCTTTTGCGAACCTTCTCCAATTTCTAACGTTGAGTTTGGAAAGGGTTTCCTGTACATGGTCTTTCCAATGGAGTTTCGGTAGTCCTGTTTTACGTCATCCCACGGAATCATATTTCAACGCCTTTTTTGCTGGAGCACCGTCATTCATTCGCACAACTTGACCAAGCCCGCGCAATTTATGGATCTGTATGCGTTTTACCACCTCGATCTTGGCGTATCGCTTTTAGTTAGTGCAATATCGATTTTCTCCGTCTAAGCAGATTGCGAAGTAATTTTCTCTTGAGAAAGTACTCAAGCCCAAAGGATAAGTGACTTTTTGTATTTGTATTTTTGTATTTGTAATTTCTTTCTTGGATATCTCAGGATCTCTAAGTCCCTTCCTGTAAACTACCAATGATTCCTGCTATTACATTTGCTGCCTCAATTGATAATGGCCCAGAAACCGTAACCTACTCTTAGACAGCCAATCCTATGTAAAACAATCATATCCTTTTTATATGCCTTAGCTAATGCACTTTGCCATGTTGGTATGACAAAAAAAAAAATATTGAGCCAGTTGAGTTGAAATGAAATTATTGCAACGCTGCAGTACACTGAGAGTCATAAAACACTAACATTACTATAAAATACATACATATGTATACCAAAAATATAATATTGAAATCAACACAAATGAGATTTCGCCTATACGTATAAGTAAACACATAAGAAATTTCGCCTATACGTATAAGTAATAATAAAGCAAATTAAATGTATAATACTCATACGCGGGTGCAACGGTAGGCTAGTTTTTAGTGCGTAGGTTACGGGTTATATTTCCGCCATAGAGTTTGGTCTGCTTCATTACAACGGGCTCAAGCTCGTAGTTACTATTGCACTATTGACACTGGTCGGCAAAAAAGTGGGGAAGAAGAACTTTGCGATGCTGATGATTTTAATTGACTTTAGCGTGCTGAATCCAAATATGTTCACAGATTGGTTCTATCACGTCTATTTTTGCTAAAAATGTTTCTGCTTTACTAAAATACTGATATTGAAATATTAAAATAGTACAGGGTTGTCCATTTAGTGGTTTCAAAACGACTTTCTTAAAAACTATAAGAGTAAGAGCAAAAATAAAGAAAAATATGTGATCACTTCTATTTAGCAATAAAAATTGATTTTATGTGAACAATTTTCATTATTTCATTATTTTTTTTATTAAAATCTGAAAGAGCTAAAGCAAAAATAACGAAAATCTGTGATCACCAGTAAAAATTGGATTTTTATATGATTTTTGTATGAAAAACTATAAATGCGATTTTCTTGAAAACTAGAAGACCTAAAGCGAAAATAACAAAAATCTGTGATCACCAATAAAAATTGGATTTTCATACGATTTTGTATGAAAAACTTTAAATGCATTTTTCTTGAAAACTAGAAGAGCTAAAGCGAAAATAACGAAAATATGTGATCACTAATAAAAATTGGAGTTTTTCTTAATTTAAAAAAAAAAATTGGATTTTTGTATAAAAATCTTTAAATGCGTTTTTCTTGAAAACTAGAAGAGCCAAAGCGAAAATAACAAAAATATGTGATCACTAATAAAAATTGGAGTTTTCCTTAATTTTAAAAAAAAATCTGCTTGAGCGTTAATAACGAAAATCTGTGATCACTAATAAAAATTGGAGTTTTTCATGATTTTAAAAACTTCAAGTGGGTTTTTCTTGAAAACTAGAAGAGCTAAGCGAAAATACTGAAAATAATAAATATTGGATTTTCATATGATTTTTGTATTAAATTTAAATGCGTTTTCTTGAAAAATAGAAGAGCTAGAGCAAACGCTGGTCTGGCAAGACTGTCAGCTGTTAAATATGAGTCATCTGAATTATCCTTTATTTATGTAAAAGGTTTGCCATTTAAGAATATGGATCGTTTAACAACCAAAGAACCCGTAAAAATAGTTAAAAAAATTTGCTATAAATCGGTCAAACGTGGCCCCCTTTTCGAGCGTTACAGGATGATTATGGTCGTCATAGTCAATTTTTTGTGCAAGTAATAGGAAAAATTATAAAGTAACTTGAAGAGGCTGGAAGCGTTACAGAGATGCCATTTGGGGCCTTAGACTTTTTTTCGTGGGGATACTCTCGACTACTTCAGCAGAATCACAGAATAGGATGGAAAGGGGTTTATCCTCCTCGGATCCTCTTATAAATTTTTTAAAAACGCTACAAAGGCCAAACAGACTCAGAGACATGTTAAGTAGCTAAATAGGACGTTTTTTCATTACAATTGAAGTCAATTGTCTTTGAAATATTCGATAATTTTATTGAGAGTCAAACATTGTAGATAAACAATAGGTTTCATCTTAAGACATAAATCTTTTAGTAAGATACTAATGCTAAGTCAACCGCTAAATTTTCTGATTCCGAATAAATTTCCATATTCGTTGATTCATACATTTTATGAAACAATTGCATTATTTTGATATAATTTTATGCTCTGCTTTTTAATGTGTTATTACTCTTTAGTTGCTATTGAGAAAATAAGCACTGAAAATTAAATTGTTTGTTCAAAAAAACTTTAAAAAAATATCGCCGCTACCGATACATTGGAAAATCTGAAGTATCTCCGCTATATCGTTATTGGTATTCGTTACATCCCTAACTACAACAGTAGTAACACTATGGAACATTTTTGGGATTATTGTCTGGGGGGTGAGAAATTCCAAGTCAAGGTGATGGTACTAGGTCAGTATAGTAAAACCCTCAAAGGGTTTGGCGTTCGTATGTGTCAGTTTTTTTTTATGACATTTTAAATTTTTTTCTTATCTTGATGTTTTTTTGTTTAACATAACTCGAGAACCACCTGTGCGATTTTGCTAAAACAAACTCAAAAAAACTTAGAATTACAATTTCTTTAATCCGTTCATATAACGTTTTTCTTTATAATCAACAGTTTTGCCGGTACAAATAAATTTGTGGAGAAAAAGAAATATTATAATTATTTCGCCCTCGAAAGTATGCTAATAATTAGTTTAATTTATTTTCTTAAAAGTACATGAGAGCGTATACATATGTGTTTGTTTTTCTAATATTAATCATACGTTCAAAATTACGATCATTTAGGATTTTTTTAGTTTTTATAAAAAAATAAAATTTTAATTTTAGAATTAAATATTAATTAAATGGAACATATACATCAAGGCCCATCTATCAGGTCTGCTTTCTTGTACAAAAAGAAAAAACGATTCTTTTTAGTTGTCAAAAATTTACTACCTCATATACAAAGCAAAAGGAAAAAACGTGTATGTGTGGGATACCATAAACGTAAACAAACGTATACATGCACATGTAAGCAACATGTAAAAAACTTTTGACAACTAAAAATAACATAAACAATGATCATCAGGCTTCTTGCGCAGACGTTTTCAATGGGCCTTGATATACATCATTTCGAAAATATTATAGGGGAAGCAAAAATTGATTGCAAATAATTAATATATAAATTTTTCATTAATAAACAATTAGTTAACGGTTAATAAGATCTTTAAGCGTTCATCATATTATCGCTTTTGTTGATAGTTTTGTTTGTTTTTGTGCTTAAAAATCGCCTATTTTGGTCGAAAAGATTTTGTGAACATTTGCGTTTATGTGATTTTATATTTTTGTAACAACGTAAGCGACATAATTTTCAAATTTAGTTTTGTTGCATAAATGCCATAAATGGCAATTGATCATAGAGTTTTCATTTATAAAACCGTATAAACACATTATCTTTGTTTAAAAATTAAGCTTAAAAACAAAATTGTTTTTAAAAATATATCAAGCCCTTATCGCGAAAACAACGTAAGCGCCAAAAATCAAATTTTACAGGAGGGAGTTTTTTAAAATTTTTTTTATATAAATTTTGTATGAAATTTGTCGCTTACGATAAAATTGTTCTTGCTATAAATTCGGAACGGTACCTTATGTGACCATGACATTTGAAGAGACGATGCAAGTGTTGCCAATAAAGGCATTTATGCAAAAAAACGAAATTTGAAAATTATGTCGCTTACGTTATTTTCGCAGTAAGCGCTCGATATATATCGGTAGCTAAAATGCAAACGGCCCTCAATAAGCAAAAATATAAAATCGCATAAACGCAAATGTTCACAACAACTTTTCGACCAAAATAGTCGATTATTAAGCACAAAAACAAACGAAACTATCAACAAAAGCTATAATATGATGAACGCTTAAAGATCTTATTAACCGTTAACTAATTGTTTATTATTGAAAAATGTATAAATTAATTATTTGCATTAAATTTTTGCTTCCCCTATAATATTTTCGAAACGATGTACATATATTAAGGCCCATTGAAAAGGTCTGCGCAAGAAGCCTGATGATCGTTGTTTATGTTATTTTTAGTTGTCAAAAGTTGTTTACATGTTGCTTACATGTGCATGTATACGTTTGTTTACGTTTATGGTATGCCACACATACACGTTTTTTCCTTTTGCTTTGTATATGTGGTAGTAAATTTTTGACAACTAAAAAGAATCGTTTTTTGTTTTTGTACAAGAAAGCAGATCTGATAGATGGGTCTTGATGTATATGTTCCATTTAATTAATATTTAATTCTAAAATTAAAATTTTATTTTTTTATAAAAACTAAAAAAAATCCTAAATGATCGTAATTTTGAACGTATGATTAATATTAGAAAAACAAACATATATGTATACGCTCTCATGTACTTTTAAGAAAATAAATTAAACTAATTATTAGCATACTTTCGAGGGCGAAATAATTATAATATTTCTTTTTCTCCACAAATTTATTTGTACCGGCAAAACTGCTGATTATAAAGAAAAACGTTATATGAACGGATTAAAGAAATTGTAATTCTAAGTTTTTTTGAGTTTGTTTTAGCAAAATCGCACAGGTGGTTCTCGAGTTATGTTAAACAAAAAAACATCAAGATAAGAAAAAAATTTAAAATGTCATAAAAAAAAAAACTGACACATACGAACGCCAAACCCTTTGAGGGTTTTACTATACTGACCTAGTAGCATCACCCTGAATTGGAATTTCTCACCCCCCAGATTGGCTGTTGGACTGTGTAATGAACCAATAGTTTAATTTAAAATTTTTCATATTTTTGCCCTTTAAGTCATGTTTAACATAAATCCATATTGGCAACAATTCAAAAACAGATTGTGCGGAAATGAAAAATAAACCAAAAGTAGAAAAAAACCCTAAAAGCAACTCAAGTGAAAAATAAGCTTCATAAAATAACAACAACAAAATAAATATTTGGGGACTTTATAAGGTGTAATAAAGTCATATGTCTTAAAATAATAATATGAAAAATACGACTGTTGTGAACAACCGCCATAAATATTTATTTATTTATTTACCAAAAATATAAATATTTTTTAATTCTAATCCATGAATTAATAACTTAAATTAGACCTTACCTGACTATTTTCCATTTTTCAGACGTAAATCAGAAATAAATAAATAAATTTTATTACGTTTGTTTACCAAACAGCAGAGTCCTAAGCCGATCTAATTTGATGCCGCAAGTGATTTATTGCAGAAATTGCTAGCCTCTGGTAAAATTCGGATGTTAGCCGGATAAATTTTACCATCAACGGCGACGGCTTACAAAAACTAAAGCGGCTCGGCTCAGCCGTTCAGCGCAGGTCTCTTCGGATTAATTAGGACAGCACATAGCAAGCAAAGTTCTATATATTTAAGACACATTTTGCTTACAAAGCAACAAACAACAATATTTCCAAACCATTGTAAAATGTTAAAACATTATGACAATATAACATGTTAGCACACCTTGTGAATACCCCAATTATGTATTACAAACCATTTGAATGAAACCTATAAAAAAATAGTTATTGTTTACATACAACATTATTTTACCAATAAAATCAATAAAAAAGTAAAAAAAAAATTTGCTTAAACAATTTTCAAGTTCTGGTATAGTCATATAGGTGGACGGGTGGCGCATAAGTAACGTTTTATTTTTTAATCCAAATTTTTAATTTTTAATCAGGCTTAAGTTCATCAAATTTAATTTTCATTAAATTATTTTTATGAAGAAAGGAATTTTACAACATGAAAATCAATTAAAATTGTTATTGATAATCATTCATTCTTGACTGACCTGAGATTCGAACCCAGGCGGCTGGTTACCATGACATGTTTCGATCGCAACCACTCGATCTCCTCAGATGGATTTGCCGTCTTACACTCGCAGCTATCGACGACTGCTGACGTCAATAGTCAAATATCAATCCTTAAACCAAATTGTATTTTTAACCTTTGGTAGATCGAAATTTGCTTCTTTGAATGATTATCCATTTTTTTAATTGATTTTACATGTTTTTCCTAACTTCTGTTTTTTCCGTACTTATGTCAAGAATTCTTCTTGAAGTCCAAAGTACATTTTTTTTTGTTTTTTCATTTTGTCTTTCTTTTTCTTGTTGACCTTTTGCAGCACAACTTGAAGGACAAATGTACACACAGAGCTCGTGCCTTAGCTATAACAATATTTAGAATTGTGGTTATTTTGTTGAACTATTTATGGTTTTTAATCCAAATTTTTAATTTTTAATCAGGCTTAAGTTCATCAAATTTAATAATTAAAATCGAAACATGTCATGGTAACCAGCCGCCTGGGTTCGAATCTCAGGTCAGTCAAGAATGAATGATTATCAATAACAATTTTAATTGATTTTCATGTTGTAAAATTCCTTTCTTTATAAAAATAATTTAATGAAAATTTAATTTGATGAACTTAAGCTTGATTAAAAATTAAAAATTTGGATTAAAAACCATAAATAGTTCAACAAAATAACCACAATTCTAAATATGTTTTATTTTTTATTTAATAAATAACTGTTTTCTTCCTGATTTTATTTAACGTTGGCATTAATTAAAATTTTGATTATAGTTTGGAATTATGTTATTATGAAGATAATATTTTTAAAATAGTCGCCATTGGTTGCTTCGACCGTTCTCATAATTTCAGATCCCAGCGCCTTCTTATTTCGTTTCGGATAGTGACCTAATGCTGTTGGATGGTTCTTGGCTTATAAGTAGATCTCGGATTTTGCATGCTTACATATGTTTTTAAAGTTTTTTGTTTTCTTGTTTTAAGGATTTTTGTTGAAAATAGAGTTAAAACCAAAGTAATACTTTATTATACCCACACAACAATAGTGGAGAGGGTATTATGCATTTGTGCTGATGTGTGTAACACCTTTTAATATTAGTCCTAGACCCACCTTAAAGTATACCAATCGGCTCAGAACTAACAAACTAACGAACTAACGAATTAACGAACTAACGATGTCCGTCGGGCTGGCTGGCTGGCAGGCTGGCAGGCTGTCCATGTAACCTTGTGCGCACAGACTAAAAATTGTAAAAATTTAATATTTTGAATATCTTTTTTTTCAATAAATAATATTAAATTTCAATATTATTTATTAAGCTTGAGGTTTTTCAAACAATGTGTTGACTGATTTTAACAAATTTCAACAACAATTTCACAAATTTAAATTATTTTATTTTAAATGAAATTATTTTTTGTTATTTTATTATTATTTTAATTCAAAACAACTAAAATGTTAATTAAATCAAAATTATATTGTTAATTTTCTTTCAACAAAACAAAAAACTAAATTATTGATTTAATTATCACATTTATTATATTTAAATAATTCTTAAATAATTTTTTTAATTGATAAAAAACTACTTATAATTTTTTCTGTGTACACTTTGTCCTTGCTTAGCAACAAGCACAGCTGTGTTGTTGTCATTAATTATCAGTGAGAAGTCGTGTTTTAAATTAAAAAAGAAAACCTGGGGGCAATTTACGGCATTCGACATCGATCGAAATTAAAATTCAATTTGAATGGAAATTTTGATCGATATCGAATGCCGTAATTTTCTCCCTGGTTTTGTGTGCACTTTGCACTTTCGAACTTGCGATAAGAACAATACAACAAAATATATTAAAGCGTTGGACCAAGAAAATATTCTTCTATATTGTTCGCACTTTAATATTAAGCGAGGGGAATTAAATTTTTCGATGAAATTCTTTTGCATATGTTACATATATTTTGTATATGTTTGGCATATTTTTTGCATAAAACAATAAAACGTCTATTACAAAGTTTGGTACCAATTTGAATTTGAAAAAAAAAAAATATTCAATATCCGAGGTCTACTTATAAGCATACATACATATATCGCTTAAGGTGACCCTAAAGAAAAAAATCGGGAGCCATTAAATCGGTCGAACGCGATGGCCGGGTATAATTTGATCGCCAAACATTTTGCGCAGGAGTGCCAAAAAACCAGACCTAGAAAAATTTTCAATACTTGCCCAGTATTAAATGTCATTCACATTACCCGCGACTTGTTCATCGTTTTTAAAAAGTGTGATCCAAAGCATCTTAGTAAATGCGTTTTATGTTCAACAATTAATCTTGAAAAATAATAAGATTTCTCTATGACGTGCTAAATTTAAAATTTTTTTTTTTTTTGATAAAAACACTGAAATTTATTGTTGAGGGAAAGCTAGTTTCTATGCGTATTTCACTAGGAAAACTTTTTCCAAAGAGTTTAAAAATAACTAAAGATATATAAGACAAACAAAACTGTAAAACGAATGAGAATTATAAACTTTCTTACTTGCAAACGATATCAAAGCTTAGACAAAACAGTGAGTTTATCTTTTCTTTCATTCCCCTTGGTTCCGAAATTTTATTTATTCACCCGACTATTAAGGTAGAAATGAAGAAGAGATACTGCACGACTCATCCGACTAGAAGAGCGCTAAACACCTGTGAACGTTTTGCACTCAAAAAACATAAAAAAGTATGAGAAAAAGATTTGATTAGTAAATGTTAGTACATATATGTATATATATAATTTTATAAATATAATTTGAAAACAAAACTTATTAAATCATATCTTTACTTATGCGCCACCCTGTATGAACAAAATATTCAATTACTTTTAAAAAATTACTTTTTTAAATTAACTAGACTTCAGAAATTTGTTCCCTTAAAACATTTTATTAAGTATCTGTCTTTCTTAAAATAAAACAACAACAGCAATTGCTGTAATATTATATTTTCAAATAATTTTTTTTTTTACTTTATGCAGTTTTTTTTTGAACTTTGTTTTATTTCACAATGTTTATTTAATGTATCTATTTTTTGAAAGTTTTGCCATAAATTTTCTTTAGAATATTTTTTTTTAAGAAAACAAAGATATACTTATATTTACCAATACTTCCTGTTACAAAGCTAAAGAATAAATTGAGCAGAAAACGGTTTTCAAAGGAAATGTGACTTCTTCAGGCACTCCTAAAAGACTAAACGAAAGCTTCTATCAGGTGTTTTTTTAGAGGCCGTCAGAGAAGACATTGCTGCTAATTTTAAGTTCTAATTGACAGAACTGTCTTCTGTGAGAGCTAATTTGACAGTTCTTGTTTGTTTTATAGTTACTTTGGCTTGGCAATTTTTGAACAGATTGACGCATTAGCAACGTATTTTGAAAATCATGCCTACAATTTTATTTGAAAGGTTTTGCTTAAAGATAAAGTACTCTTTTGGTTAAACGGCTATGACAATAAATGGAATTGCTTCATTTAAAGCGATGCTCATTATTAAGCCATTAATTACATCCAGGAAAACTCACTCTTTGGTACGATTTATGGACCGGCCAAATCTCTGTTCCAAATGTCTTTTCAAATAACGATAAGCAGAATATTACAGTTAACGGTGAGTGCACAGAAATAAATTCTCCAAAATTTTTAACCATTTAAGTATTAATTAAAAAAAAAATTTTCTAATTAAAAATTTAATCAAGTGAATTAAACTTTTAATCAAGTAAATTAAATTTTTAATTGATACTATTAATTTGTTAACTGGTGCAAATTTAATTAAATTTTTAATTAATATCACAAATTTTTTAATTGAAATAATTTTTTATTTCTTTCTGTGTGGTAAACTTTTTTACTAACTTTTTTGTTTGTCAATTGTAAAAATTTTGTATTACAAGAATGTGATTTAAGCAGGATGGTGCGTGCCATAAGTCACATAATGCGTGACCATCTCGATTATGTGATTTGACGACATCCGATTATTTTCTCTGCAGATAAATCTGAGGTCGATGCTGATAAACTAGAAAGCGAAAACTATTTGTTTTACTACAAAGGATGCGTGAAAATTGGACATCAAGATAATGCCTCTCAAAATATATATACATACATATATATATTCTTTTTTAATTTCGCATCGTAAGGTCTTTGGCTATTTTTGCCGCTAATACAAGAGACACGAAGACACCTTCTACAGGAAAAAGTGTCTATCTAACTGGGTGCTCCATACCGAAAAATCTAATTTACGACTTGGGAGAACATTAGGCAGCAGTCCTGTCTCAGTCCAACTAAATTTGGCATAACCCTAGTCAATTAATAAGCCAGTCTAGTCGCCCTGTGAGAGGAATATTTTTTAAGCTCCTTTAAGTTAAGCCGATTGTATATTACAACTCCTGGGACCTGATTCTGGCAGTCGTGATCGAGAACTTTCTCGATTCGAAAGCAATTTAATATCTTATTATTATTTACATAAGTCAATACTGAACGAATCAGAATTATTTTTCAGTGTTGTTAAGCATTTTTTTGAGTTTCACAATTGCCCTTCTAATGAAACCGGTTTGGTGCACATCGGTTGGATGGAATCAGAGTCCGTCGTGGACATACATACATAGGTTACAACGTTTTTTGTATTTTATATTTGTTTTCTAAATAAAATAATTTTTGTTTCCTAAGGAATAAATAAAAGTCAAAAAATAACTTTTATTTCAAAGGAATAAAAAAAGGTTCAGAATTTAACTTTTATTTTCAAAGTGAAAAATAAAATTTAAGAAATAATGTTTTAAAATAAATTTTTCAAATAAAACTTACAACCGTTACGGCCCTAATCTGAACGTTCCCAGTGTAGGGCAACTTTTAAACATTACTTATCCATGTACATTTAAGCTTTCTTTTATCATTGTGACTTTTCCACAAATTTCTAATACGTATAGATAAAGGTAGCAGAGGGGACTTTAAGTTTAAATAAAAAGCAAAAAACCCGACATCATAATCTATTTGGTCACAGTTTTAGCAGGAAGTTAGAAAAATAATATTGGTTTACAACATGGTCAATATAATGCGAGTGTATTGATTAGAATTGACGTAAGAAAATATTTTGTTTTTAAAAACAACTTATTTAAAAGAAAAAACTTTGGTAGAGTTACCAAAAAAAAAAAAAATTTAAAAACTGTAGCACATGAAACAGGCAGGACACTTGCTTGGTTACATTTTGGACAAAAGAAAGTTTTAAATTTTAAGTTACTGAAAGATTGTTTAAGTGTTTAGCTGACTGGCTTTGCCTGTGTGTTTTTACGTGAATTTTTTGTGCAACGTTCTTTGTGTAGTTTTTTTTGTTGGCCGAAAATGCACTTGACTTTAGAATACACATGTATAACGGAAAGAATAAAATGATATCAGACCATGCCAACGCCACTCAAGCAAAATGGACGTTAAGTAAAAAAAAAGGAATAAAAAGATGTCCATAAGCATTTTTATTTAAGTTATGTAATATAGAGTTGAAAAATATTTAGTCTAAGCAGGAAATTTGTGTAGCCTACAAGAAGGGGTTGATGCTTTAAAGAATATTATAGCGCACCACAAAGGAAAATGATAAGTAGAACAAATATACTAAACTAGGAAGAGAACTCTAAACTATATTTTCGACTAGTTAGGTTAGGTTAGGTTAGGTTAGGTTAGTTGACCGGTCATTAAGACTCCTAGCTTTACCAACGCCTTCTTGAAACGGTTCGATGTAATGCTACCCAGAGTACTCCACAACCTCTTGAAGAATGCCAGGAGTTTCAAAAGTCCAATTCCCCTAGATCTTGTTAGTTATACTCTCTTCAGACATTTCGCTGAGAGCGTATGAGTGCCGGACACTTGCAAAGTATGTGCTCCACCGTCTCTGTTTCCCCTGGTACCCCACAGATTCTACAATTTTCACTAGTCAACAGTGACCCGTTTTAAAGCCTACTAGAACCCTACAGTCCCTTCTCGGTAGTGATAGAATAATTTTATTCGGTTTTGGGTCATAGGATCTCCAAATAACCCTGAAAACCCTGCACGCTTCGGTGTTTCCCCAAACTCCATCAGATTTCTTAAGTATAGGAGAGTCCGTATCGCTCTTAATATTACGAATTGGAACTGGAATGTCAATCACTCTGTTGTACGGTAGTTGAACCCCCTGTCTCGCCAATTAGTCTGCCACTTCGTTACCTTCTACGCCCTGGTGGCCGCGAACCCAGTAGATGTGTACCCATCTGTTGGCACCAAGTCTATCTATGGAGTCCTTACACTCCCGGACGATTCGATAGTCTACCAAACAGTTCATAGTGCAGAGTATTCGACGAATATCTTTTAAAACTTTATTGTTTTCGTTATTGTGTTCTTTTTATGCTTTTTAATAAAAAATTCATGCACTATTGCCATTGTATTTTATATTTTACATTTCAGCAGCAAAAGTTCTAAAAATATACAGGCTGACATAAAACAAGTGACTGTTTATTTCGTAAGCGAAGACAGCGAATTAAAACCAAAAAAATAACTTTTACTTGCATGGATATTAAAGACTTCTTTTTAATTTTTTCGTTAAATTTTAGACTTTGAAATGTTTTTTTGCGTTTTTCCCCTTATTCGACGTACAACGTAATTGCAACATGACATAAATAATAAAAAACAAGGAACGTCGAGTATAGCACGGCTGTGCCGAATCTTTGATACCCTCCACCGAGAATTGGAATATTTCAGGATTGGGCTTTGCATAAATTATCGACCAATCTTTATAAAAATTAATCTTTAAGTTATTATAACTCTTCGAGGATTTTGGCGCATGTAGACTTTCCAAAAAATCCTCACACACTAAATCACTAAAGGAAATTACTCGCCCATTTACAGAAAAAGGGTGTTTGTAAAATTTTTGTAAAAAAAGTTCCCGCTTTGAATTGTCAAATAAACTCACGAATAAAAACGGAATAAGAAAAATGTTAACACTAAAAAATATATTAAAAATGCTAAGAATAATAACACTAAAGAGGTTAGAATTTGGTTCTTGGCTGACTTTTTCATTGTTTTGTTAATTTGTTTTATTTGTTATAATTATTTTTTGAAAATTATACGAATGTTTTCAAAGCTTGTTTGCAAACAACAAACATTTAAGCCGCACTTTTCATTATTTGGTATAGCCGACGGTTTTGTTTTCGCCGCCGTCTTTAAACATTTTTCAACTTAAGTAGATTTTGGTCGCCGTCAACAATACGTATGACTGGCATTCTCAACGTCTGCAATGTCACATAGGATTCGAGAGGAATAATATGACATTTACCATGTAACGACGTAGTATCTTTTGATAGTTTTCGACATGAGTTACAGACACACCTTAATTTCGCTTTTCAAGAAACGATGGAATATTTTGTTTCAGAGAAAACATTTTTCCTCTATTTCGCTTACAAATGATTTGCCAATAATAAAAAATATTTTCTTTAAACCAAACATTTTTACGGATACAAATATGTGAGTCTGCAGCCGTTTTTTGTATTTAGCTTAGCTAAAGCTTAATCCCGATCGCTTAAATGCCTTAGAGAAAACAAAATTTAACGATTTTAGCGATGACATAAATGCTAAAATTGTGGCAAATTCAATTTGTATGGCATTGTCAACTTTAGCAACGCTCGTTACAGAATTGCATTCGAAGCCAAAAATCTATAGATTTTAAGCAAAAGAGAATAAGCTTTAGCAATTTACAGAATACGTCTGCTACATACATAATATGGTTGACGGTGACCGAAAATGGTTATACTAATCATACCTGTTGCATTTTGCCTAAACATCTTAAGTCGGGATAAGATAGCAAAAAAAGTTTTATATAAAACTCGGAGAAAAAATTATATTTTTCAAATAATAAAATAAACCGAAATTAATTTATAATACAAAATTTTTAGATCGCAAAAAACATGATTTTTTAAGGAAAATTCCTATAATTAACATCAAATTTTTCAAATTTTTAAATTTGATTTACAATTTACAAATTATTTTGTTAGAGGTAACCACAGTGAAAAACTAGTACACAGACCGAAAAAAGACTTAAAATTTTTCTAACAAATGGTATACAAACGACAACAAAGTGTTGTCAATACTTCGACAAAACATTGTCAAATTGAAAGAAAAGATGTGAAAAATACCATTTTTGTTAAAAAGATAACCCCTGGTTGTCATAATTGATCAAACTAACCAACTTTTCAATTTTCCTCATTTTTGAAGAAAACATAAACTTCTATGAGACAAATTTTTTAAAAACCTAATACTGATAACAGCGGCGATAATCAAAATTTCTTTATATCCATAAACATTTAAGGATTTAAGTAAAAAAACATACAATAATTTCGAAAATGTAGGTATTTAAATAGAGAGCATCTAAAAACAGCTGTGCCGCAATAAGGGAACAATTATGGTCATGGAAAACAAAACACAAGTAATAGTATTGTTGTGCTTTTTTTATATAAAAATAATTTTTAAATTTTGTTTTTAGTACGGTATCGAATATAAAACTGTTTTGAGTACAATCTAAGGTAGAGTTGTCGCTAGAGCCAAATGAAGGCACTACGATGTCTCTAGATATCTCCATCAGTAGAAAAGCCATTTATAAGATAAGGTCTATGTTTTCTTTTTGTTTCTGAAATCTGTAGATTTTAATTTTTTTTTATAAATATTTAAGAAATAATAAAAAAAAATATCGCACTCTAAAGAGAGTTAACTAAAAAAAAAAAAAAAAAAATTTTAAATTTTCACTTTTTGCTAGAAATCGATGTACAGTGGTCATATATACGCACTGTAAACATCTTAGATTAATTTCTTTAGTATTTTGAAAAAAAAAAAAAAATACAATTGTATTCCCCTGTGTAGTATAAGAGTACATATAAAAAGAAAACAGTTTTTTGTCTCTACTGAAAATTTAAAATTTTTGAGTTAACCCTCTTTAGAGGAAATAATAAAAAAAAATATCGCACTGGTTCCTCTAAAGAGAGTCAACTAAAAATTTTTAAATCTTTATAATTTCACTTTTTGCAATAAATCGATGTACAGTGGTCATATCTACGCACTGTAAACATCTTAGATCAAATTCTTTAGTAAAAAAAATTACAATTGTATCCCCCTGTGTAGTAAAAGAGTACATATAAAAAGAAAACAGTTTTTTGTCTCTACTGAAAATTTGAAAATTTTGAGTTAACCCTCTTTAGAGGAGCCAGTGCGATATATATCTGATGTGTTTTTTATTGGTTGCGTTCACAATGGTTTATTCCTTACAAGAGTGAGAACAATGTGTTATCGAAATGTAATCTTAATGTTGTATGTAAATCCACAACATATTGTCAAAATGAGAACGTTATGGTGTAAATGTGTTTGCTGTCAGAATGAGACCAAATGGTGATAAAGTGACAACGGGATGGCTTAAATATCTAGACACTATCCATTAACGAATTGAGCACAAACGTAGTTGGTTCACTTTAAAATTTTACTTTTCTTTATTGTTATGCTTTTGTTGTTTTAATATTGTTGGTATTCTTCAATAAATTTCTAAGCACAATTTTTGAGCTTTTTTTGTCCCCCACCAAAAAGCTTCAGCTGGATCCACGCCTAATCGTTTTTTTCTTAACAGAAATATAATTTTTTTTGAGTGCTACATATTTGGGTCTATAACTCAATTTTAATCTTGAACTACTTAGGATAATTGGAAACAATTTGACACAAAATTAAGCGTATTTTCAGCAGACATGGTCCAAATCGATTAAAAATAACTTAAAAATCCCCAATATATATATATGTATACTTTATGAGATCTTAAAATCATACGTTAAATAAGTTTCAGACGGAATGAGAAACTTAGTATACCCTCATTAAATTCTATTGATGAAGGATATAAAAAAAGCGAATAAAAAACACCAAGAATCAGTTGAGTAAAAAACTGGCACCTTTTTCATGTTGCATGTCCAAGTGCAATGACAACCATCATTTTCAGAAGTTGTTGCTGCAACAAGGCAGGCAACGATGCAAACAGTGCTGATTAATTCAAGTGACTATCTGCAACATAACAAGGTTAATTTCCTTTAACATTTTCAGTTTTGTTTTTTTCGTGCAATATAAAGACGATGAAAAAATGAGATTGTTAAAGTGTGCTCTGATGGCAGTGAATTCATTAAATCGTGTGTAATGAATTGGAAAATAAAAGAACCGAAAGTAAAGAATTTAAACAAAAAGGTCTAGGGAAATTTGTCTAAGATTATTGTAGTTACTATTGTTGGTTATATTTGTTCTTTGGTCTTTGCAATTACTATAGTTTTAATTTTTGTCTGTTTTGAGGCAGCACAAGGATTTGACTAGAAAAAAAAATTATTTCTGCAAGTGACCTGTTGGTAGGTCAGTAGTTCAAACAAATGCTAAGATAATGTTCACATTTTGGAAACGTTCAAGGGAGTTAACTCGGATTTAATTTAAATTTTATAAACTTGCCAAAACAATTATATTATTAATTACTTAAAGAAAAAAAAGCAAAATGCAATTGGTTTAACAGGCAATTATCTCTACGCGAAATATTCCACACGTATGACAACACAGAATATTTTAAACACAGAATATTTTAAATAGAAACTTACAAGACTTAAGTGTTTAGTTTGTGTGTAAATCTGTACATAGCGGATCCCTTTAGCTTTGTGAAAGAATTCTGGAGGGTGTATCAAATAGGATAATATTAAAAATATTCTTTAGAAAGAACGCGACGCGTTGGAACATGTTAAATCAAAAACAAATAAGATAAACAAGTAAGAAAAGATAGTCGATTTAGACCGACGATTTGATACCCAACACCACAGTATATAAAGACACATTTTCGAGGTTGAATTCAATTTGGGATCCATGTCCCCCCATGAACCCGGTAAAAGAAAAATTATGTTATGAGGCTAAGATTCATATAAGAGTTCATTGTGCCGAATATTATTTAAATACCAACATCGATATGAGATTTGTACGTCTTAAAACGATTTTTGGAGAGAGGTTTTATATAAGACCCGAGGTAAATTTCTAACTTAAGGTACGTTACGTTCAGACTGATGAAATATTTGATAGCAAACATCAAATATTTCATTAACATACACTCTGAACACAAAATGTTTTTGAGTGTCAAATAAAATAACAGCTTATTTTGACCAAATAAAAGTATTAGCGGACAAACAAAATTTATCCAATGTGAACATAGTGTAAACACAAAAATCAAATATTTTAGTAATTTTTGAGCAAACATTTATTTGATATTACAAAAAAATTGTTAGAGCAAACAACGGCAAATAACTTTAGCCATGTTCCCGATAGAATAAATTTTTCCTGTTAGTTTTCGGATTCTTTACAGTTTTAAATATTTTTATTTTTTTTTTTCGGCGATAGAGCGGGGAGGTTTCCCCCACAGTGACAGGTACCGCGACCAGGTTAGGTCTATTGTACCCAAAAGATTTTTAATAATTATTAGACTTTCAACAAAAATAGCTTTATTAGCGGAAATTCGAAAAAATTTGCTAATTGCGGCATGATAGCAAAGATTTTTAATAATTATTAGTCTTTGCTATCATGCCGCAATTAGCAAATTTTTTCGAATTTCCGCTAATTAAGCTATTATTGTTGAATTTTCGCCATTCCGTATACTTTTAGGGGCTTTTAATGAATTTTATGACTTGTTTGAAATATTAAAACATTTCGCGAATTTTCGCTATTTTTAAAAAAAAATTTTTTTTTGTTATTTTCCAACAATTTGTTTTTTTTTAACGAATTTCAAATTAATTTTAGGATTTGTTTTCAAGTTTGGAATTTTTTGTGAATTTTAGCCATGCTCACGAAGAAGCGGCGTTTCCATGTGAATCTTTACAGCCTTAACGATTTTTAATAAAAAGTAGACTTTGCTATTATACCGCTATTAGCAATTTTTTGCGAATTTTCGCTTATTTAGCAATTTTGATCGAATATTTGCCTTTTCTTGTAGTTTTAGGCACTTTTAATACATTTTATGGCTTGTATATATAAATTTTTCACGAAATTTTCGCTATTTTTGCAAATTTTTTACTTTCTTTTGTTTCTTCCCAAAATTTTGATTTTTAACCTACTTAGCGATTTCAAATATATTTAATGGTTTGTTTCCAAGCTTTCAATTTTTCGCAAATTTGAGACATGTTTCCGTTACCCATTGTTTTCCAGTTGTTTTTATACCCTTCACCTCAGGTGGAAAAGGGTAATAATAAGTTTGTCATTCCGTTTGTAATTTCTACAATATTGATCTTAGACCCTATAAAGTATATATATTCTGGGTCCTTATGGGGAGAGAAGTTGATTTAACGATATCCGTCCGTCTGTCCGTCTGACCGTCTGTCCGTCTGTCCGTCTTACGTTTGATATGTGTTTTCCGGAGACTCCAGACATGATAGCGGCTAGGTTGTTTTACATTTGTGTCACATATAGTCTACCATCGGTTGCTATTGAAATTCAGCAAGATCGATCAACAAATGGCTGAGATATGAGCAAAAAACCACGACTACCTCTAATATTTTCCAAAAATCCCTTGTGGTTATTGTAATTTTATTACTTTTTGCTGTATATCTGGAGAACGGCAAAAGTCAAAGTTTCCAAATTAGGTACACACATTTAGGTAGCCAATACACACCATCCTACAAAATGTGGGCGGGATTGGAGAAGTGGGCGTGGTACCTCCCGTACAAAAAAAATTAAAAATTGTATAAAAACCTAAATTTTAGGGCTGCCATATGCCCTATGGATATGACTTATATACCAAAATGATTTCTATATGATTTATATTTTTTGCTAGTACGTTAACTAATGTATGCACATTAGTATGTATTGTGGGTTCGTTGTGTTGTTGATTTTTTTTTATTTAAACTTTTAAAAAAGCTCACACTCATGCGTGCCTTTAGATTTTTAAGTTTAGACGAAAACACTCTAAAGCTGCGATAGGCAACATTTTGCTATTGCATGCACTGCATGTATTTTACATATCGTCGCCTTAATATGCAAACCTGCTAAATACACTTTTAAGGTAAACTCAGATTTTGATGCCGTGTGGTAGAGAAACATACCCCTCATTCACCAGCATGCATGCAGATTTTCTTCAATTTGAGTCTTGCAGTGTGTTAAACCAACTATAAAGTTGGCTTTTCTCTTAAGCTGCGCATATGAAAAATACAAAGTTTTTTGTCTCTACTGCAAAATTTACTGTCCCGTACTTTTTGGGTAAAGTTCGGTAAAATGAGAGTAAACAAGAATTTTTCGCACTAACAGACAAAAATGTACAAAAGTACGGGAACAATAAAAACCAAATTTTTACCCCAAAAGCAAACGTTACAATGAAAACGTTCAAAAAAATACTTCAATGACACATTAGGATGTACAAAAGAAAAATTAAAAAAACATGTACCTACATGATTTAACATTTTCTTTTGTTTATTTTATTAATATTTTTATACCCTTCACCTCAGGTGGAAAAGGGTATATATAAGTTTGTCATTCCGTTTGTAATTTCTACAATATTGATCTTAGACCCTATAAAGTATATATATTCTAGGTCCTTATGGGGAGAGAAGTTGATTTAACGATATCCGTCCGTCTGTCCGTCTGTCCGTCTTACGTTTGATATGTGTTTTCCGGAGACTCCAGACATGATAGCGGCTAGGTTGTTTTACATTTGTGTCACATATAGTCTACCATCGGTTGCTATTGAAATTCAGCAAGATCGATCCACAAATGGCTGAGTTATGAGCAAAAAACCACGACTACCTCTAATATTTTCCAAAAATCCCTTGTGGTTGTTGTAATTTTATTACTTTTTGCTGTATGTCTGGGGAACGGCAAAAGCCAAAGCTTCCAAATTAGGTACACACATTTAGGTAGCCAATACACACCATCCTACAAAATGTGGGCGGGATTGGAGAAGTGGGCGTGGTACCTCCCGTACAAAAAAAATTAAAAATTGTATAAAAACCTAAATTTTAGGGCTGCCATATGCCCTATGGATATGACTTATATACCAAAATATCGAAAATTTTTAGTAGAACATATTTTATAAAAAATTCAGAAAAATCGGTTCAGATACAAAAAAGTTATGACCAAAATTAATTTTTTTTTAAATACCCACTTTCGGGAACCATAGATCTCCCCGAGTCCAAATAAGGTACAAACATTTAGGTTATAAATGCACACCATCCCACAAAATGTGGGCGGGATTGAAGAAGTGGGCGTGGTACCTCCCATACAAAAAATATAAAAAATTGTATAAAAACCTGAATTTTTTGACTTTAATATGACCTATGGCTACGCCTTATATATCAAAAGATCGGAAATCTTTAGTAGAAAATATTTTCTGAAAATTTCGGAAAAATCTGTTCAGATACAAAAAAGTTATGACCAAAATTAAATTTTTTTTTTTAAAATACCCATTTTCGGTAACGATGGATCTTTCCGAGTCCAAGTTTCATAACACAAGTAAATGGTAAATTTCTTCTTAAACACGTAGGTATACAAATCTGTCAAATTGGTTAAAAAATTACTGAGTTATAATCAAAATACTGAAATCCCAAAAATTACTCATTTTTTTATAATTAAGTTTGTTTTTTTTTATAATTAAGTTTGTTTTTTTTATAATTAAGTTTGTTTTTTTTTATAATTAAGTTTGCTTAAATATATGTACATATATGTAGGTATATATACATATATGCCTATAAGCCAATTTAATGGAAATATTATTTTTAAGCACGTTGGTATATAAATCTGCCAAATCGGTTAAAAATGGTTAAGTTATGTGCAAAATACTCCAAAAAAGGATTGAAAACATTAACTTAAATTCTATAGCTGTATTATGACCTATTCATACGTTTTAGATATCAAAATATCGGAAATGTTTAGAAGAACACAATATTGGAAATCTTTAGAAAAACTCGGAATATCGGTAAAAAAAAGTAATGTCAAAAATATAGTTTTTTTTTAATACCTCGGGAACCATAGAACTTCCCGACTATAAACTTCTGTCCTTTCCATGGTGAAGGGTATATAAGATTCGGCATAGCCGAATATAGCACTCCCTCTTGTTTTTTATATTCTTCTGTTCAAACACTATAAGAGATGCTGCTCAACGGAATACAACAAATAAATAAGCTTCTTCGCTCAATTTTACTTTTTGTGAAATATATTTTTATTTTTGAACATTTTTATTAAATAATTATTTGATGCAAATATTTGTTTTAGTCTGAACGCATGGTAAACATGATTAAATTTATTTTAGTTGACACTATTTGCCAACTGTTTTTACAAACAAAAATTGTCAAATATTTGAGCAAATATTTTTTGTTTCACACAGTTTGAAGCAAATCTCATATTTCATTAGTCTGAACGTACCTTTACACACAGAAAAAAAAAATCAATGTTGATTTTAGATTTATCGGTAGTGATTTTGCTTCATAGTAACTCCATGTTAATTTAACACGATTTAACAAAAACTTGCGAACAACATTTTTTTCTTTTAAAATAACTAAAATTCATGTTAATTTAACATTCCCGTAAGGTTAGAGCAAAATGACATTCATATTGAAATAACATTCCTAATCACGTTGAATGAAAGTTATTGCAAGTTGAAACAACGTGAATTTCATGTAGAACCAAATTAGTTTTAGTTTGAAATAACTTTTTGTTTTCCCCTTTGCTTACAGAAGCACTCACAATTTAAAGCACCAGCAGAATGGCCCGATATGGTTCTCGTCATTATTGAAAATTTGGTGTACTAAATAATTTTACACAAAAAGAATACGGGAATTTTTTTTGTTTTTATAAATAATTTTTAACAATAAAAAAATTAAAAATAATAAAATAAAATTATTGTTATTGTTTCTATACAAAACAACTAAAACAGGATTTTATGGTTTCAATATTGAACAATGTTATTTTAACATTTTTCGTTTAAAATGAATATGAAGCAATGATAATTTAAAATAATGTCCATACTTTTGCAGAAGTCTACTATAAGGGTATTCACGTCACAATAAAGCAAAAGTGCAAAAATATAACAACAACCACACAGACAATTAGTTGTGCGTAAATAATTTTCTTTGTGGTTGTTGTTATGTGTTTGCACTTTTGCTTTTTTGCAAGGGTGCAACTTGTGACGTGAATAGTCTTTATGCTTTTTAATCAACATTGCGCAATGTTAATTTAACATTGATATTTTTTTGTCTGTATGTATCAATTAACAATCTTGCCATGACTAAGTAGCTATTATAAAAGTAAACGTTGCCAAATTGACCGGCTTAAAATAATTTGGTAAGACGATTAATGTTGTAATTAGATAATTTTTTGTCAAACCTAATACAAATACCAACATAATTTGGTAGTTTATGTGCACAAACACTTTTCCCGTTAAAATTTTCTTATTTGAACCATGTGACCGATTCTACCCGCTTTCAATAGATTTCGTCCTTGACAATTAAGACCAACCAAAATTGCTAGCTGTACTTTATACAAAAGGCTTCATGGACGCACATTGTTAGATCGAGTTGGACAGTTATTCTGAGTCGATCACCTAACTAAAATGTGCGACCAATATATTTTAGTGTTACGCATATCAGCATAAATGCATAATACCTTCTTTTTTATTTTGGTATTGTTTCCTTAACACATACATAATCTTACACTTAATCAATATTTGCCTATGGATGGTCAATACATGTGTGTGTGTTTAGATAAAATTTGTACGTGAAGCCGAAATTTCCTTTGTTTTAAAGATTGTGTACCCTAATGGAAAAGACATAAACTTTTTTGAAATGTTCAAATTTAACTTATCTGTTTGTGGACGGTAGTGATGGTTCGCACACACACGTAAGTAAATCAAAACTTTTAAAGCATTAAAGCTTTCATTAGAAAAACTCAGGATGTGTGTGTGTGTTTAATTTTATTGTCACCTACATTATCATACTTGAATTAACACATTCAATGGATACCATTGATAACAAAAATTGCAATGAAAAAATGTTGCAATTTTCAAGATAATAAAACAAAGCAAGTGAGATTAAATACTATTAGAATTGGGAAATGCAAATTAAAAATACTTGATACGAATAACTTTCTGATTCATAGGTTATCATTTTGCTGCAGATTTGACAATCATTTTCTGAATTCAATAGAAAAAATGCTTAAGGGCAGAGTGATTGTCTTATGGAGTACTTGAAAGTAAAAGCACATGTCTTTCAGTTCCAAAACTAGACTGGCAAACTAAAGACGTGAAGAAGCAAAAATATTTTGAAAAATTTCGTTTCCATTGGAAGAACGGCTATAAAATTTCGAGATTTGGCTGAACTAAGGCAACAACGTTTTAGAGATACCCCTTCAATGCGATGTTAGGGTAACAAATCAACAAGCCATCACCATACAATCTGCTTGAAGACACCAACACGTAAATGAAAGTTTTTTTTTATAAGCTAGAGCTATCTAACCTGTATTGGAAAGAAACTTTTGTTGAGGAGCAACAGTACAAAATAATATCTGCCAGATGAACGAACATCGTATTGGGTTTCGTCAAAAACCAACTCCTTAAACGTCACTTTTGAAATCCTACCACTATCCACAGTCATAGCCAAAGCGATCTCTCGTAGTTATCTACAAAATAAGATATGGTGCATTCTTTCCGGTCTTTCAGTTTGTCCACAATGGCCAGAAAGCCCTCAGAAAGTCACGAAAAATTAAATCTGGCATCACGCCAGTTACAGCCATACCTAAACAAGAGCGGAAAGCGTTTTCTAGCTGTCAAAAATTCTCATGCCCATACAATTTGTATGAAGCATCCCTAAATAGCGCGGCGTCAACGCTTTACAATTGGAAAATCCGATTTTGACAGCGCGTTTATTAGTGAAGTTGGCCGCTATTAATAATAAATAATGACAATTTAGCTATTTTTTGTCAATCTAGCGGGGTTTTCTCTTCTTTTTATTTCTATTATATGGGTTTTATTAAACAACGTTGACGCTCTTGTTTAGGTGTGGCATTTAGTAGCCTATAGGGGAATGGCACCGGACTGCCTAATGGTTAATGTCTCCGTTAGTATGCTGTTTTCCTTGCGGAAGTTTCATCTTCTCGCTGAAATGCGGTTTTTGCTTACCACACGAAGGCGCGAGAAGGGATACCCTGAAAATCTCACTAAACGGTGAAATTTCAACTCTTGTGGGAGTGGAAATTAAAAATTGAAAAAGGGTCAATTTACAAAAAATTTTTTAAATTTCTAACTGTTCCATAACGGTTTTAAATTTTCCGCGGTTGTATTTAAAACAAAATCGTCATGAGTATCATAGACGCTGCATGACCGAATATTGTCTTCTCATTTTTTTACTCTTTCACATCAAACACGAAAACAGCTGACAGAGAACTCATAAAATAATAAAAAAAAACCGTATCATAAACTAAATAAATATTTGAATTTATTGTTCCATAAAATAAAAGTGTAACGAATTTAAAAGTGTTGTTTGTATGTATTTACATAAAGCTCATAAATAATTCAATTGTTTTGTTTAGGTTATTTTCGCTTCAACTGTTCTTGTTTTTGTGTTTTTCATTTTTTTGAAAATAAATTTTGAAATATGAATCAGTTTCGTTCTTTTTGTTGGTTCTTTTTCACTATTAAAAAACAAAAAAAAACCAAATTTTATGTAATTTTAGATTTAATTTTTTTAAAGTACAGAACTCAATTTTAAATTCATATTTTTGCAGTTACATATATTTCAAAGTGGCCTTGAGAGTTTAACAACTGTGTGGCAAAATATCAAAAAGTATTCTTTTTAATTTATACAAATTCTGTTACTTGTTACACATTGCTGGCCACAGGGATTTAAAAAACCCTGTGTTCCACTAGAAAAGACTTGACACAAATCTTAAAGAGAAATAGAATAATACTTGAACAGAATTTAAACAAAAGTAAAACACAAAAAAAAAACACAGCTCAAGTATTACTAAAATAACAGTCGATTACAACTATAACAGAACAGAACTAGAACAGAGCTAGAAAAAACTAGAACCCAACTAAAACAGAACAAGATCAGAACTAGAATAGACTTTTTTTTTTTATTATTTTTTTATATTATTTATATTGTTCCTCTTAATCTATTTTCGCAAAGCCATCTGGCTTATCAGCAGGATGTTATCTTTAAAAAATAAATAAAAACATATGGGTGGTTCTTATTTAAATTGTACACTCTGTGGTCTCTTAACATCACCAATTTAATTATTAAAAATATGAGAAGATAAGACATATTAAGTTTTCGGCTCATTCAATGGATCCTTAAATAAAATTATATATTTCGAATTTTTAAAACTTTTTGTGTATTGAGCGTTACTTTTGCTTTCACGGTTGTTCTGGGGTTAGCTTTCATAGGCAGCCGTAATCAAGCACAGCTCACGTGGGTCCATTTATTAGTTCCCGTTGTGTTACCATAATACACTATGTATTTACTCTCTTTAAAAAATATTTGAATAATGGCAGTTGGAAATTAAACGTTATCACCTTTATTTTAAATTTGACCTGGGATCCCACGGAAAAATTCAAAATGAGAACTTTTTAAACAAAACTCTTTTCGAATATTTTTACAGGATTTAAAAGCAGTCCATATAATTTCCTTTAACTCCGGGTGGAGCGTTGGGCCATAACGAAATATCGATAGTTGTTTCTATTTCTTGATAACTGTTTTATATTATTCCAGGATTTATTCATCTGGATGATTTCAGAGTTGGTATTGCGCTGCCATGTTGTTCTTGATCTTCCCTGACTTCTAGTCCCTTGAGGGGTCCACCATAATGATGTTCGGCCATATTTTTTCACATCTTTCCTGAGGGTATGACCTATCCATCGCGATTTACGCCGTTTGATTTCAAGGTCAATCGGGATTGCATTTGTTGCGGTCAGTAGTTGTTGGTTGGATATTATTTGGGGCCACCATATTTTCATAATTTTCCTCAAACAGCGGTTTGTGAAGGTCTGAAGTATTTTTATTTAGACTGCCGTTAGAGCCCAGGACTCGCATCCATATAGAAGGACTGATTTTACATTTGAGTTGAACATTTTTAGTTTTTTGTTTAAGTGATATTGAGCTTGATGTCCATATTTTTTGGAGTTGGAAGAAGGTCCCGCTGGCCTTGTTTATGCGGGACTGAATATCCTCATTGCTGCCACGATGGTGCAGTTTAGGATGTGGTAAGAAATTCCGGTTTTAAAAACTATGCATTAATTTAAACAAATTTTGAATAACACTTAATACATTTAAGATACAAGACATTATTGATCGATTTTGCAATTTTGCAATATTTCACAAATTCACAAAACTCATAAATATATTTAGAATGACAATCCGACGCTGTTATTTCAGTGTATGTTGTTAATGCGGTTTAAAAAAATTTAACTGAGTAGTAAAACACAAAAAAAGGGAATAACGCTCAAGACACAGAACTGCGGACAAGAAAAAATTATTAAAAAAGGCGTTCGAATCAAAATGCATTTCGTGCACTTTGGGATTTTTGGTCAACATAATCGACCAAATGTATACACAATCGGGAGAATTGTACGCAAATCTCAGCGAACAGGGCCAGTAGGAAATGCGAAATACCTGATGGGTGTAGTTAATGGACTGGTGGCGCCATCGGGCCGTACTTTTTCGAAAATGAGGTCGTCCAAGCAGCTACCATGAATTGTGTTCGCTATCGCGAGGTGACCACGGACTTCTTGTGGCCAGGAATTGAGGAAAAGTGGTTCCAACAGGATGGTGCCACTTGATGTACATCCAACGAAAAAATGAATCTTTTGCGCGAGAAAATTAATAGCTATTTTATCTCACGTTGTTCCAATGCTATGATGTTCTTCGTCACCGTCGGAATTTTTTCTTTGAGGATATTAAAAGGAAAAAGTGAACGTCATTAAGCCAAAAACAATTCAAAGGCTAAAGGATGAAATAATTTGGCACATTAACGACATTGAACCTCATTTAAGTCTTAGAGTCATTGAACCGAACCGTGGCGAGCAAGTCGGGAGCAAGAGCTTGTTATGTTATTTTAATTGACCTCAGCTGAATCCAAATTCGTTTTTAGATTGAATCTATTACATCTAGTTGCACTAGAACACAACTAGAACAAAAATAGAACAAAACCAGAACCGAACTAGAACAAAACTAAAACCGAACTGGAACAGAACTAAGTCGAATCTATAATAAATATTAAACACAATTAAAATAAAACAGAATTTAAACACAACCAAGAGCTGATCAAGAACATAAGCTAGAGCTGTAACAAAAAGAAACATCTAAATAAGAACCTAAACTATCGGGTCTGTTCTGAAAATCACGTGCTTTTTAAATCACACGAGCAATTTTTTGGATATTCTGAAAGTCATATAGTTTCTGGGTTTCTAGGTGTGCCTTCGGCAATTGAATATCACACCGAAACACAGAAAAACGGAACACCAAAATATCACACTTGTGATATTAAAAGGCAGATGCGATTTGCGTTAAAGTGATTTTCAGAACAGGTATCTGTAAGCAAATCATGAACCTGAACTAAACTAAAACTGAACTTAATTTGTATGCCTCATTTACTTCAATATTGTGATAACCAAAAAATGTACCGTTATTCTATTTGGTAATTTATTTATTTTTTATTATCACAATGATACATCTCAGGATCGTAATTTTTCTAGTAAACACGACGAATTTTGTTTAAGAGCGATATCTTAAATATTTTTTAATTTTTATATTTTTGATCACTCTTTAAACGGCTCAACAAGATTTTTTTTTTTTTTGAATTATGACACTATGGAAGGAAACAGAAAGAGAACTGAATTTTAACAACACTGCATTCAAAATTTGTTGACAAAAAATATTTTCCAATCTCAAATTTTTTTACATTTTATTGACCCGCCGATTATACTACTGAGGAGTACAAGCATAGAAGAAACTTTTGCCAAAATTCTTAATTAAATTCATTCAAGTCCAACTTTCTTAATTGCTTTCACTTGATATTTTGTTTTCTTAAAATAAAACTGTCAGTTTTCCAACATAATCCTTAAAGTTCTTGGCATTTATTTGGTTTCCCTGCAGTTATTGCCTTTTTCCTTTTACCTCAAATAAATCGTGTAAATTGTAAAAGTTTATGAAAATAAAAAGTTTTTCTTTTATTTTGCGCTTCACTGGATTTTGCATTTACAGTTTACTTTTATTATTTATTTATAGTTTTTGTGCAGTAAAATACAATATTTTTGCAGTTGTATTTTGCAAAGTAGATTTTATTTTTATTTCACTTTTTTGGTGTGTTTTTATACCCAAACTACAATAATGAAGAGGGCATTGTGTGTTTGTTCTAGTGTGTGTAACACATAAAATTATTGGTTCTATTTCTACTTTTTAATATACCGATCGAATCAAAATAACTTTCTGGGTCGATCAAACGATTTATCAATAAACAGAAGAAGAGAGGTGCCAGCCAGTTATTAAAATATTTTAAACCAATTTATTATTCCACGAAATCTAGTGAAATTGAATTGAAGACGATTGAGATTCTCAGTGGAATTTTTTTTGAAAAATCGCCGTAGTTTGTCCTGATTTTAAGAGAAGTTCTGGTTTAGATACAAATTCAACGTACGTACTACATAAAATTTTATTTTTTTTAAATATAAACTGGGAATTATTTCCTTCCGAAGGTTACTTTATATTATATTCTGGTAGTGTATAGTCATTTCTAAAAAATTGAAGGAATAGGACTATTACAAAAAAGCTTTATAAAATACATAACTGAAATTTAGCTCATAGAATAAATTCGAAAAATAAAAAATGTTTTTTTCAAAACTCTAAGACAGGATCGTGATGTAAATAAGTTTGATTTTAATTTCACTCTTGTGTATTCGTTTTTATAACTTGGCTAATAACTAATATAGAATTTTTTTGTAATTCCCTTTAAATTTCCTTTATTTTAAAAAACTACTCTAAAGGTTTAGTTAATTTATTTCTAAACGTATTTCTATTTCACGATACAAATCAGACACTTCGTTTGTATACGTTTGTGTACGTTTATGGTATGCCACACATACACGTTTTTTCCTTTTGCTTTGTATATGTGGTAGTAAATTTTTGACAACTAAAAATAATCGTTTTTTTATTTTTGTACAAGAAAGCAGACCGGATAGATGGGCCTTGATGTATATGTTCCATTTAATTAATATTTAATTCTAAAATTAAAATTTTATTTTTTTATAAAAACTAAAAAAATCCTAAATGATCGTAATTTTGAACGTATGATTAATATTAGAAAAACAAACACATTTGTATACGCTCTCATGTACTTTTAAGAAAATAAATTAAACTAATTATTAGCCTACTTTCGAGTGCGAAATAATTATAATATTTCTTTTTCTCCACAAATTTATTTTTACCGGAAAAACTGTTGATTATAAAGAAAAACGTTATATGAACGGATTAAAGAAATTGTAATTCTAAATTGTTTTGAGTTTGTTTTAGCAAAATCGGACAAGTGGTTCTCGAGTTATGTTAAACAAAAAAACATCTAGATAAGAAAAAAATTTTAAATGTCATAAAAATAAATGACACATACGAATGCCAAACCCTTTGAGGGTTTAACTATACTGACGTAGTACCATCACCCTGACTTGGAATTTCTCACCCCCCAGACAATAATCCCAAAAATGTGCCATAGTGTTATCGAAATAAATATTGGAATTGAAGGAAATGATTATTTAGTTTTCTTATTGGTCCCGTACCTTAACACTTCTTCATTTGCTTTACTTCTGATCCATTAAATGTAAACAGTCGCTATCGAAACAACTCAAAAAGCGAAAAGTTGTACACAAATGTTCGTTTTTGTTTCGATTGCCGTTTTTAAAATTTTCATAATCTTTCACACTCTTCCAAATATAAAAATGGACTAAAATATGTTTAAAAGTAGGAGTAATGAAAATTTTGCATTTAATGTAACAACATGTTATTTAGTTTTAAGGTTTAAAATCTAAACAAATCTTTTTTAGATTCAAAAAGTAGAATTTTCTAAGAATGAATAAATTCTAATCTATTTTAATTATTCGATCAAAAAATGGCGAAAAAAATCCTCGATTAATCGAACTCCGATAAATCGAGTGGATACTCTATTGTAAACTTTGTTCGTAAATGTGAAGATAATTTGGTACATAATTTTGTTTTAATTGCCATAAGGACGAAGACATAGCCCCAATATAAAATTTTTTTCCGGATTAAAGCTAGCCTTTATATATTATATGGCCCAAAAATATCTTATTGCAACCTAATACCGTGTTCAGAAATCCAACTTAATGGAATTTTACGCAATAAACTACGTATTGAGCTCAATTATCCACATAAAATTGCAATTTAGTGATTGTTCAATTAATACGAAATTGTTATAAATATTGAGTAAAATTAAAATGCGATCCTGTCACAAGTGTGTTGTTTAGTGCACAAAACACAACTTGCTAAACAAAGCGTTTTGACATTTGACAACTGAAATTTACAACAAAACAAAGGCCCACCCACCAGGTCTGAGCAAATCCCAGATGTTTTTTCCTTAAAGATGACAAAACTTGTTTACATTTTGCTTGTACATGTATATTTTTTTTACGTTGGATGTTGTTTGCAGTAGTAATATAAACAATGTGATTTTTTAAACTGTCAAACGCTAATTGAGTTAGTTAAATTGTGCATATGTGAACAGAAAGATAATTATGTCAATAATTTGAATTTTGACTCAATAAAAAAAGTATATCTGAACACGGTCTAAGTAATCAAACAAATTTTAAATCGGTCCTCATTTGACCATAGCTTCCATACTAACACCCCTCCCAAAAGTCACATTTAAAAAGTTAAAAAAAACTTTTGTTAGTCCTACGAATTTTCATTCAAAAAACATTTTTGTTTACATTATCAAAGTTATTTTCGGGAATACAAAATTTATTATTAAAACGATTTCCGTATGACGTGCTAAATTCCCAGTTTTTCATATTTGATAAATACACTGAAATTTATTGTTGAGGGAAAGCTAGCTTCTATGCGCATTTCACTGGTTGCTTAGGCCAGCTCTTCAGGAAACCTTTTCCAAAGATTTTAGAAAGGCCAAAAATATTATACAAATAAAACCCTAAAGCGAATAAGAATTATAAACACAAAAGTCTTACCTGTAACAATATCGAAGCCAAAACAAAACAACAACAATAAACAGTGAGTTTATCTTTTCTTACATTCGCGTTTACGTTTTTAAGATTTTGTGTACAAACGAAATTTTTCTTTAATTTTGGTTTGTTGTATTTATTAATAAAAATGTTTTTTTCATCGGTTTTTTTTTTAAATTTTTTTGCTATCTTATCTCGACTTAAGATGTTTTGTCAAAATGCCACAGATATAAATTTTGATATCGATATCAAATTTGGCGACGATGACTTCTAAATAGTTTTTTTGTCATGAAGAAATTTTGCACTGGTAGTTTCAGAACTGGTGCTGAAATCTAGATAATATTCTGCACATAGAACTCTTGTATGAATCTTAACCTCATAGCAATAAATATGGTTTAACCCGATCCATGACTACCCAGGGATACACTCAATCGCCGTACACTATCCAAAATGTGTTGTAGGGTATACAATGATCGGTATTCTTCAATTATATTTTCTTTCTTGCTGGTTTTATGTTGGTTACACCAACAGGCAATTGTGACAGCAGAAATCCATATTGAGCAAATAAAATTTTATTGAAAAAGAAATTGTATGAAAATCTGAAAGATTAATGAAAAAATTAAAAAGGTTTTGTTGGTCTATATGAACGTTTTCATTGAAAATACGTTTCTGTGAAGGCACATTAATTTAAATAAATTCTGTGATTGTGGAACGTCATTTACTTCGTTTTGTAAATGATGTTACACTTAACAAGGTTTTTTTTTTTTTTTATTGAGGTTAAGTCTTAAATAAATGAAAAAATTTATATAGTCTTGAAACTGGACCAGACTGGAGATTTTTTTAAAAGGAGCTTAAAGTTTCAAAAATTAACTTGCAATTTTTTAAATCAATATCAGCTTAACCGGGTGCGCTTCGCTATCCCCATTGGAATAAAGTTTGCAAAAATTTTTTGAAACACATTTCGTGTTTTGATAACGAAGCAACTTGTACCAAAAAATGTTTAATGCCTTTGCAATTGCGCCGTTAAAAATTCAGGGGATGGAAAACGATGGACAAACTTATTGTCCACAAATCCTAATAATTTTTGTTTGCCCACGTTGACTCCTTTTCCAGAAATCTGGAAAGTTCTGTTAAGTGGTTAACATCATTCTGTTAAAATAACAGAATGTGTTTAGGGATATACAACTTAAAATTAAACTTCACTCACATTTGCATTTTTTGGTTCTCTGGTTAAATCGGGTGTGAAAACTGTCTTAAAAGTCAAGCAAGTAAGAAAGTATAGTCGGTCACGCCCGACCATATGATACCCTATATCAAGGTATACAAAAACAATTATTGCTAGTGTGCCCTATTTAGATATCTTCATATACATAGATGAGTCTTTAGAATGGGGGCTTTTATGGAATCTATGGTTAATTTTGGACCTACTAGTCAACATTTGTTCATTACTCAGTAGGTATCATAAAAGTTATTATCGCCAATTTTTATGGTAGCCTTCTCTGGGGGAAACACTTTAGTATGAGTTAAACCATAACGGATAACGCTATTATAAAAAAATTTTGTCATAGTTTTATAAGGCTAGAAATCACATTGTCAAATTTAATGAAGATCGATTCATGTGTGAGTGTTTATACCATAGACTACGAATAGACTCGACACGGGAAAAAAAGTGTTGCCAAATTACCACGTTAATATGAATGGGACAGCAAATTTTGTTTTTCATATATAACTGTCTCTTTCATATTATCTTGGTAATAAATTTTTTTTGTTTACATTTGTAAAATTTTTCAATTGTGAATTTTTCTAAAAATTTGGCGCAAAATCATAATTTTCTTCCATTTTGAGGAAAATTATGATAGTTTTGGCGCAATTTCGTGGATGGCCATTTGTAAGTGGATGTCGCATAAGGTGGATGTTTTTTTAGTGGCAAAAAACCGGACAAACGAAGAAAATGTAAGTTTTAAAAATATTGTTTTTAAAAATTGTTCGTTTAATTAAATAAATTGTTTTTTTTAGGAGTCGCAAATGCATTATGGGTTGTCTACCAGGAGAGAAGCTCCACAACTTTCCAAAGGATCCGACCAGGTAAGTCTTTTTTTCTTTTTTTTATAAATATGTAAGTGTGAAGATTTTGTGTGTTGTGTCTGTGTTTTGTGTAACGAACAAATTTTAGTTTGTACAATGTACAAAATTATTGAAATGTTTCCCGTGACAAAACCAATTGGATATTTTTTAGAAAGAAAATGTTCCAAAAGTGCGTTAAGGTTTTGTCACAGGCATAAGGGTTTTGTATATTGAATGAGTTTTGTTTTGTTCAATGTACAAAATCATTAAAACGTTTCCTGTGGCAAAACCAATTAGATATTGGTTAAGAAATACCTACATAGTGTTTTAAAAGTGCGTTAAGGTTTTGTCACAGGCATAAGGGTTTTGTATATTGAATGAATTTTGTTTTGTTCAATGTACAAAATCATTAAAACGTTTCCTGTGGCAAAACCAATTAGATATTGGTTAAGAAATACCTACATAGTGTAAATAAATAGTGTTTTAAAAGTGTGTTCTTGGAAATTCTTAGTGTATGGGAGTGCAAAGGCTTTGCATTGAAGGTTTAAGCCTTTAAAGGGGTAGGTTTTATTCGTTTAAAATACATTTTTGGACAATTTAAAAAAAAATAACTACATATATGAATTGGCCACACGTATTTTGTTTTTCTTATTTGGTTCCTTTAAAAAAACTGGGTTTTTTCGTTGAACACACTTTTAAGTAGGTAGAAATATTTGAAATATGTATGTCTTGTTTTGTAAAAAATGATTTAAAGGGACGGGTTAGAGAAATTGAATTAAGTTTTTAACAATGGGTAGATATGAATACCGTTTCAAATTTTTGTGGAAAGAGTGAAAATGTGTAAAATTTCTTATTTCACCTTAAGGGCCATTATTACAACTTGCCAATAGTAAAAAGGCAGATTTTGTCGGACCGATAAATAGCTTTGCATTATAAAACCTTCATTTATTATGTTTTCATCTATTAAATATTATTATTATTGAAAATAACAGCAATAAAAAATGGAAGTTGTAATAATGCAAAGCTATTTATGGGTCCAACAAAATCTGACTTTTAACAATTGGCAAGTTGTAATAATGGCCCTAAGAGTAACTAGTATGTATGTATGTAAAATTTACATATCTGTGGCCTTTTGACAAAACATCTTAAGTCAAATTACAAAAGTTCAAAAATATGCTGTTAATTATACGAATTTGTCTTCAAAAAACAGTTTTGTTTGCGATTTTAAAATTTTGTATTGTAAACGAAATTTTTCTTTAATTTCGGTTTATTTTATTATTTCATTAAAATGATGTTTTCACCCAGTTTTTTTTTAACTTTTTTTGCTATCTTATCTCGACTTAAGATGTTTTGTCAAAATGCCACAGATATTATATTGTGTTCTTGATTAAAATTAAAAAAAAATCCTGAATTGTAGCAAGATTTGTTTTAATAAATTAAATAAATTTCGAAATTTTGGAAATTAGTCAATGTATGGATAGTATTAAAGTTGAAAGTGTATCAAAGGTACTATTAGGCAGGCCTGGGCAGTATTTGAAATACATACATGTTTCTGAGAGGCAAATATTGCCCCCATATCCCTTCGTGGTCCTATTTGTTAAAAATGCATAGCTTATGTGTCCGTACAAATATGCATCTATCTACGTTTTAAATTTCATTAAAATCGGTTTGATAGTTTCTGAGAGGCAAATATTGCCCCCATATCCCTTCGTGGTCCTATTTGTTAAAAATGCATAGCTTATGTGTCCGTACAAATATGCATCTATCTACGTTTAAAATTTCATTAAAATCGGTTTGACAGTTTCTGAGAGGCAAATATTGCCCCCTATCTCTCCTCGTGGTCCTACGATTTGGCCCAATTTCAATAGGCTTGGTCCTTGTGCCAATAACAACATGTAAGCCAAATTTTATTAAATTATCTCAAAAATTGCGACCTGTACTTTGCTCACAATATTACATGGACAGCCAGCCGGAAGAACATCGTTAAATCGACTCAGAAATTAATTCTGAGTCGATAAATTAAGGTGGGTCCAGTACCCATATTTTAAGGTGTTACTCACATCAGCAGAAATACATAATACCCTCTTCACTATTGTGTTGTGGGTATAAAAATATTAATTTCTTATTTTGAGAAAACGAAAACCAAATTTCGTTACAGCAGTTAATTACTGCATTTACAACCTTATTCATAAAAAATAAAACTAGTTTATTAAAGGTTAACTAAACAAAATTTAATAGAAAATGATTTTTTTATAAATCTGTTTTATTTTAAATAAATAAGGCTGTAGCAGCAGTATTGTTGCTTTAATATTAATTCTCACACGAAATTTTGTTTTCATTTTCTTAAAATAAGCAGTAAAACTTCAAATGTATACACAACAAGGAACCTAGAAAGATTTCGGCCTCGGAATCATATTTCCAAAGGTTAGTATACAATACCACATCCATCTAACATACTTGACCAAAACGACAATTAAAAAAAACCATTTCAAACTTTTAATAACTCACTTTTTCTATATTTTCAGGCACTTAAGGGGATTAACCAACGATTCTGAGAAGAAATCGACCACCAAAATGGAATACCACCAGGTTAGTAGAACATACATATAATAATTGCCTATGTTAAGCGCTGAGTAATCAGAAAATTGGTTTACAATTTTCATTTTTCAACACTATCACGAAACTTAATTCAGTTTAATAAATACATATATTTAGGAACACATACACGGCACTATCGTTTTTATACACATAAATGTAGATGCAGGTATTGCTGGCGTTAATGTGCTTCATATGAAATCACTTGGTATACATATTTATGTGGAAGGTTTGAAAGATTCGGCACAGTCTTTATAACACTCTTACTTGTTTACAAAAGTTTTTTCTCTTTTTTTAACCAATTTGTAATCCTGAAAAGGACCGTTTGTCTGATGATGGGTGGTGGTGGTTGATTTTTTTCTATCAACAAATTTAAGCCTGTTCGCCACAAATACGTCTAGCCATTTGTCATATTTATAGGATGTTTAGCATGGATTGCACAAGAAAGACAAAAAAACATTAACATTTTTATTTATTTCTATTTTCAGGTACTTGAGGATACTTACCAATGATACTGGAAACAATTCGGCCACTACATTTTATTTCCGCAGGTAAGTTTAGCACACGAAATTCATTCCACTCATTTGACCAAAACGGCAGACTAAGGAATACAAAAATTTCTTATTATTGATTTTGTTTTTATATTTGCAGGTACTTACCTTGATATTTGTCCGCAAAATCCATTGTTGGGTTCATTTTTACTTAATTGTGTGTCTAGATGCAATGCTACTTCTGCCTGGAAGAAAAAAAAACCAAAAGGTAATAAAAAACTAATTTTAACACTTTTCTTTTTATTTCAGCTTATACTTACATATGCTGCATTCAATGTATCCATAGTTTTGTTGTTTTTATTTATTTAAAGTTAAAAAAACAAAAATTTTTAAGGAAATAAACATTTTTTCACAAATTTCTACTTAAAAAATTTCTTTTATTTATTTGTTTGTTTACATCGAAGGTAATGTATAGCTTATTCTTCTTTCGTGTTGCCATCACGGTATTACTTTTTTTTTCCTCTCGCTTAGAAAATCGTGGTAATCACATATGATAACACGATTTTTGTACGTCAAAGTTGCCATATCTGGTTATGTCTGTGGTTTATACTTCTTGTGATGGTGTGAACATAACATATATTATGGAATACGTAAGACTTGTGAGGTAGTGTAAACTAGACTTTAGCATACAAATATGTACGCAAAAGTTCTTTTTTAAGCCTTTTCTGTAATTTTAGACAATTTTAAACAACCGTTATTATATGCTCGTGAGTCTACGTTAATGATTGCGTGATATGGAATATTTCTTTTTGGAATTGCAATGTTGAGGAAAGCTTGTTTATCCTACAATTCCATTAAATAATGTTAATATGTAAAATTGAAAAAACAATACCACTATTATTCAGTTAGAGTCAGCCAAATAAATACTCAAGTGCGAGTGATGTTAGAAAAGTTTATTTAAATTTTAAGTGTCAAAAAGTAAGATTAACTTATTTTTTTTTTTTGGACGACTCAAAACGAAGTTTAAATTAAAATACATCCTCTACCAGTATAAGATTATAATGGAAAATAAACTTTTTGAACTGCCCTCGTTATTCTAATTTGATGTCAATTATTTTGTGGATTTTCCCCACAATAACATGTTCGTAATAATATTCGCGTGGTTATATTTTTTTTTTGGAATTCAAATATTGTGTCCTGTGTGTGCACGAAATAATATTTATGTTGTATAATTCTAAAAATAATAATGACAATGATTACAGTTATAGTGAAATTAAATTATAAGTAGCACCAGGGCATAATTTAGTTAAGTGTGATTGTAGTTATGATAGGTACATACTTGAAGGAGTTTTAAAACAAATAAATTGCGTTTTTATTTTATAAAATAATTAGCTTAACCCGATGCGCTTCGCTGCCCTCCATTGAAGAATTATTAGTAAAATTTATTTAAAGCTTATCTCGTGTATTGATAAAGAAGGAATTTGAAGCAAATTTACAAATTTAATTATAGCCCTTCTCCAGATATTTAGACATTTATAGGGTCCTTAAAATGCAGGTTCCGCACCCACTTTTCCAGTTAAGCTCGCTTTATTGTATTGTTAACCAAACAATTTGTTCTTAATTTGGAAACTTTTTTTGTAACCGTTCTGTTAATAGAGGGTTGTGGTGCATTTAGCGTTTTACCGTTCTGCTATCTACATGGTGGCATTGACATTGCTTTGTTGCCGTAATGACTTTTACGTGTTGTTTTAAGTGCTGCACTATTTATGTGCTTTATTTTGTTGGCTGTTTCTGGTGCTGCTAAGTTCTTGTAGGTTTTTTCATTTTATGTTAATCCCACTTGCAAATTAACAAATGTTCATAGTTTATATTAAAATATCCGGCTTTTAATCAGGAACTTGCTGTGAAAATTTGAAGGAAAGCAGTTCAATAGTTTAGGAGTCTATAAGGAACAAACAATCAAACACAAAAAAAATAAACATATTTTAATTTGTCAGGGCTGCCAGATAAATTTGTAAGGACATCGTCAATTTCCTGAGAAAAAAACCGTCTTACACGTTTCGAAAAATCGGATAACTTGAAATTATGTTTTTAACAATTTTTGTTCGATTTTTATTAAAAAAAAAACATTCAAACAAAAACATAATAACTTCATACCCAGCTAGCGTTTTCAATCGTGTAAGAGCTACTGGGAGTCTCATGAAGAGCGTCTTTGATCGTCGATAACCGCATTTTTTAATCGTAGAAGATTCCTCACACGGGAAAAACTGTAACACAGCATAAGACGTTTCTTCAATCGTTTTGCGAATCGTTTAAGACGTGGGAAAATATTGTCTAATGCTCGCCGTATAATTGTTGAAAATATGATTTATACAGAGAGTCGTAAAAGGTTCATTCGATGACGGTTGGACGAAAGATAAACAAAGTGTAACATTGTTGTTTTTGTATTCTGAAAATAATCAAAGATTTTTTTTAAGACTTGCATATTACAACCGCACCTAAACAAAAGCGGCACGAGTGTTTTGTTTTTGAATAGAGCGGCCTGAACACTGCAATTGGAAAACCCGATTTTGACAGCTCGTTTAATAGTGAAGTTTGCCGCTATTGTTAATTAATTTGGTCATTTAAGCGTTTTTGTCTCTATTTTTATTTATAATTTGTGGGGTTTAAAAAAAAAAAAGCTATTACTACTGTTCGTGACACAACGTTGACGCTCTTGCTTTGGTATAGCATATATCAGCGTTAAAGCTAAGCGAATGAAAACGTTCCGCCTTCCGCTCTTGTTAAGGTACGACTGCTAAACATTCCAAGATTAAAAAACGAAATTGTCAGAAAATGTAATGTTTTATTCACAATTTGGAGACTGAAAAAAATTGTCACTTTTGGGGGGAAAAATTAGAAAATCGGCACTTTGCAAATTTCTGACCAAAAATCGTCAAAATAACGATAAATCGTCAAATCTGGCAGCCCTTATTTGTATATACATATATATGAGCTTAACCTTCTTTGCTATTTGTTTCTTATTTAAAATCATTTACTGTAACCCTTCTCCAGATATATCGAATTTACTTATCCAATCCAGTAAAATTTTTTTTTTAAAGATGTTGTGTATTAAATACCAAGCTATTGGTACCAAATGTGTACACTTACCGTCCTTCAAATATATAGAATTATATTTTGTAACACGCCCATTAATACATCCCGCCCATTTTCTGACTGATATTGCGCATTGAATACCAAGCCATTTCTCAAGATATACAGAATTCTATATTGTGCCACACCCAATCCAGCCCACTTTTTCGAAGAAGTTGTGTTTTGATAACAAAGTTATTTGTTTGAAATTTTAAAACTTTTGCTGTAACCGTTCACCAGCTATGAAGTATTTAATATTGTCTTTGTATGGGAGGTGCCGCGCCCAATTAAAAAATATGTATAGCCTATGTTAAGCGCCGGGTAATCGTTAAATTACTATGAAAATTTCAGAAAAATCGGCTGAGTAGTTTAGTAGTTTATAGGTAACAAACAAACAAACATACAAACTCACGATTTTTCGTTTTACATATATAGAAGATATATATATATATATACATACATACAAAATGTATATATGTAAATGGATAGATAGATAAACAACATTTGTGCACGTTTTGGTTTGGTTTGGCTGTGCATTTTTTGTGTAACACATGTGTCTAGAATTTAGACACAAGTGTATACACGATTAGGTTTAAAGTTTAAAATTTCTCGTGAATAAATTTTTAATATTCATATTGGAAAAAATTATTTCAAGTTGGTTTGATTTTAGCTTTTTTCACAAATGTTAAAAATCGGCTTAACGGATTTTGATGTTTTTTTTATGAATAGAAGAGGGTGAACTTAACGTTTCTTTAGGCCAGACAGACGGACATGGCTAAATTGACATAGAATTAATCAAGATGCCGGAATTTATAAACTATATATCGCCTGAGATAAATAATCAAAAAGTTTCACAAGTATACCATTATTTACCCCTCGTGGTGGTGGAAGGTATAAAAAAACAACACACAAAATTTTATTTTATTAAAAAAAAAAAAATTTTTTATTCTAAATGTAAACACGGGTACCGTGGTTTAACAAAGCGCCTTCTGGACATTTAATTTTTAGGCCACTTTTTCGAGCATTGCTTGCCACATGCCACAAATAACAAGTACAATGTTGCCCTCCAGGCGTCAGATTTTACGTACACGCAAAGAAAAAACATGGTTTTGGTAAACATATTCTGAGGGAAACATATTATGATAAGATTCATGAATGTAGTCACCATATTATGATTATTATTTAATCATATTATGACCAAATATATTCGTAATTTTACAACACACTATTTTTCCCTTAATCATATTCTTATCATGTTAATCATTATAAGTTTATCGTCATGTTAATCATATTAAAATAAGATGTGTTCAAATTACTTTCATGTTAATCATAATAAGTTAAGAAGTTATCATTTTATTGTCATGTCTATCATAACAAATTTAGAAGTAATCATATTATGATACACTAGTGCATGCTGTCACAACAATAAAAAAATTAACTTATTTTGCATCGATTTTTGATTTTGTAGCTCTTTAAAATTTTTTTTTAAATGTTATTGTTTTTTTTAATTTTTTTATATTGTTTTTTAAAGGATATTTTTTTAACTGTTGAACCACTCACTAAAAATAATTCGATATTTAAAATAAACGACACAACTGATAGAACATTATATTTTACAAATGGAGATAACAAAATGTTTTTAGAGTACAGATATTTTGATTGCATCTTAAACATATTATGAAAAATGTATCGAAAGTTATCATGTTATGGCTGTTAAATATCATGATATGGTTGTGGGTAATATATTATGTTTTGAAATTAATCATTATTTAGCTGTTAGAAAAATAATTATTTTTCAGTTAACATTACTCAAATTTATAATTGCGATAACTATTGCTGATATTAAATAAAAATAATAATTATTTGTGTACGACAACAATATATTGTTAAAATAAACATTGTGTAGTTGCCGCAACCATGCCCAACCATATTTTTTCTCTGCGTGTAGTTCTGCAAAAGCGAATCGAGAGATATCAAATTCGTCGACCTTGCAAAGCAGTTGATAGGTCTTTTTCTCGAAACCAACTTGACTTCAAATTTTGATATCTATAAAAGCTGCCGTACACGACATGTTTTTGTCATCTGACATGCCAAATTTAACACTGCAAAATACATAAATGTCGTGTGTTACCTTTTTAACTTTGCTTCTGTAAAAATCAGACGCAAAGCCATCTGACAAAATTTCAATTAGAGCTTTCACTATTTTCTTCTGACATTTTGAAAAAAAAAAAAAAAAAAAAAAAAAAAATCGTTAGAAATTTATGCCGCAAAGAAGCCAGCAGCGGCGGTGCACTATTGACAAAAATCATTAGCCGGCTGAGGTTGTTATTTTACAATACCGATAAATGTATGTTCTTTTAACCTTTTAATAGAAATAATGTACATACAAATAGAAAAACCTTTCATTATTATATCCAAATCTTCGAATTTAACCCTTGTGTTAATATCCAACTTTATCCACATTGTTTAGCACCCATAGTACCCGGGTACCCATATACTATAATGTATAAATAATCACTATTTTTATGAAATAAAATTACATTTTTAATCTTTTTAAATGCGTATTAAATTATATTTATGTAAAAATGTGATTTTTTAAATTTGTTTTGCATAACGGCTAAAATTTTAAATTTTTTATACAGGACAGTATTTTTTAGTATAACAATTGGAAATTTTTGGTCATTTTTGGCTGCGATGGTTAAAGTTTAAGCAAATTTTTTTGGGTATTAAAGAAGAAAAAAATAAATCTAGAATCTGAATTCGCTTTCTTTTAAGTTAACTAACGACGATCCAGAAGCTTGTTTGAAACTTTAAATTCTTAAAACATTTACATACCTAGGTGGGTACCATGGTACCCGGGTATTAACACAAGGGTTAAAGAACAAATTTTTAAGATGGCTGAAATCTTTTACGGCATCACCATCCCGCTAAAATCATTTCTCGTCAGGATCAATATCATCCATAGTTTAAAAAAAAGGTGCGGTGCGGTGCGGTAAAGATCTGCATTACCGTAACGCAAGCTCCGACTTGATTTTTGAAGAAATCAAACGGTGCATATTTTTGGATGTTAAGGATCTGCAGGGAATATTATGAATTTAGCTTGCTCCGTATGCGGCAACTTTGCTTAGTAATAAAATAATACACGATTTTTCGATAAAACATGGCTGATTTTTAAGGTAAATTTGGATAATTTGTAAGCTTTCATGATGATTTTACAAAGAAGTTATTAGTCTGTCAGAAAGTGAGCGCAGTATAAAAGTTCGTTTGACAGCTTACCCCTAAGAAGGTTCTAACTGGCTTACAAAACACTGTTTATAACCCTGACAAGAACGTAATTATGCAAAGAGTTACCTGAAGTTGGACCTTAACTAATACCAGAATCAGAAATAGAAGTATAATAATGATGAAGGAGTCAACAGGGTCTGCTGAAGATAATTTTGACTCCATATGTGGCGATTTCGTTAAAGCAAATAGAATCCTTCTGCTATACAAATTACGAAATCATTACTAATTTACACGAATCAATGACTGATTTTTAAAATATATTTGAATAATCTGGTAGCGTTGTTCAAGAATTTATATTCTCATGATGATTTACCACAGTAAACTGATCATAAATGCTCGTTTAACAGCTCAAACTTTCGTAAGTTTTACCGGTTCCTCTCATGTAAACAAATTTTTTGACGCTACCAACATTCCGTCACCGATAACCCTGGGGGACTGTAAGGCGACATCCTTAGGATATTTCAGCTTTTGGTAGAAAATCAGGTGCTGTTGAAACCTGGAATTCGGCAAAGTGCACAATTTACAGATCTCTTAAGATGGCAGCTGTCCAGAGATCCTATCTGGTACCACGGGAATCAGGAGATCCTGAAACTTCGGATCAAGCCTGACTCTTTGGGAATCACGAGGTGGTTGCGGTTTAAGCCCAAAGTTGCGAAATGGGTGATCCTTAAAAGTCGGCTACACTGGCTGATTTTTTACGTTAAGAGCAATTTCTGATTGCGGCGTATCTCCCTGGGTACTGTTGCGATTTCAATAGATGTTGCTGGCTTAAAAGCCGCATTGGAGGCTAGATGGCTTCAATCCCAAGACAAGGGGCGAATGCATATTATGCCGAGTAAACACCCGTGTATGCTGTTTCTCTCAAACATGGGGGCTGTTGGTAAACCCATATTTCTTTACCTGTTGTCAATAACTCTGTGAGGTAGGCCACAATGGCAGGTGTTTCCGTTAGCCAGTCGCATCATTCCGTTACCGACTTTATGGAATTTTGTTGGTATTTTGTAAAAACATGAACTTAAGGTTTTTTATAATTAAGCGCCCCAATAAGAGAACGTGTTAAAATTTTTTTTACTGAAAATAAAAACATTATCTTAACTAACCTTTGACAACACGAGCTATGGTTCTATCACGGATGCTCTGGCGCGGAAGCGGATAGACGAGCTCACGGTCAACTGGATCGGGGCTATGTTGAGGGGAAGGAAAATTACTGCCTCCTGGAATGACACTAGTGTCAGCATCAGTGCTGTTAAGGGTTGTCAACAGGGGGGGGTGCTGTCACCTTTATTATGGTGCCTGGTGATTGATGATCTGCTGGTCAAGCTCGAGGGATATGGCCTTCGGGCCATTGGCTATGCAGACGACCTGGCAATAGTGGTGACTGGAAAATTCGAGAGCACCATCACGGAGGTGATGCAGGGTGCTCTCAATAGGGTTCTTGGATGGTGCCATGAAAGGGGATTGAGCATCAACCCTAACAAGGCGGTCGTGATACCGTTCACGAGGAGGTACAACTACAGGCTTGAGAAGCTAGTAGTGGACGGAATTGAGGTTGAGTATTCCAATCAGGTCAAATATCTGGGAATTGTTCTGGACAGACGGCTCAATTGGAACTCGCACTTGGATCAAACCCTCGGGAAGGCAGTTAGGGCCTTCTGGGCATGCAAGAGCTTCTTTGGGAGAACTTGAGGTTTTAGTCCGGGTATGGTAAAATGACTATACTTTATGATGGTCAGACCGATAATCACTTACGGATCATTGGTATGGTGGCCTAAGATTCGGCAGGAGACTGCGGTGAGGAAGTGCAACGGGCTGCAGCGGATGGTGTGTTTGGCCCTAACGGGGGTAATGCGCACATGTCCCACGGCAGCACTTGAGGTTATAGTGGGCATATTGCCACTACACATCCATATAAGGAGGACTGCTATGTCCGGTCTCCTTAGGATCAAGCTAACATCGGGACTTGCTGAGGTCCAGGGGCATGCTTGCTTGATGGACGTGGCTCCGGGTCTATCTGTCTGTACAAGGGCAGACATAATGACCACGGAACTGGTCTTCAACAGAAGGTTCAGGGCAATCTTTCCGGACGAAAAGTCCTGGAGTGTTGGGAATCCATGTCGGGGTAACCATGAATTGCACTGGTATACTGACGGGTCAAAATCGGAGCACGGAGTGGGTGCAGGGGTCTTTGGACCTAATACACGACTCTCGATGGCAATGGGCGAATCACCGAGTATTTTTCAGGCCGAGATTTTCGCCATTGATGTGTGTTGCAGCAACATTCTTGATAGGGGAATGGTTGGTGGCGGTAATGTGATTTTCACTGATAGCCAAGCGGCCATCAAAGCACTCTCTTCTTGGAGAATGTCCTTGAAGCTGGTGGCGGAGTGCCGTGGAAAGCTACAGGAGCTGGGGACAAGGAGCAGATTGACGCTCTGCTGGGTGCCGGGGCACTCAGGGATCCCGGGTAATAAAATGGCTGATGAACTGGCCAGGGCTGGTTCTAGCGCGCAGATGGTGGGTCCCGAGCCCTTCTGTGGACTAAGTTGGGCAGGGGTTCAGTCCGTCATGGAGGACTGGGCTCTGGGCGAACATAGAGGATACTGGGTATCGCTACCGGGAATGCGTCAGGCAAGGAGATTTATCTCTCCCGGAAAAGTAATGAGGACGAATGGTCTCGGCAGACGGGATCTGCGACTGCTGGTGGCCTACTTGACTGGTCACCACGCGGTCAAATACCACCTTTATCGGATGGGCCTGGCTGAGGATCAGGAATGCAGACTATGTCTAGACGGGGACGAGACGACTGAGCATGTACTGTGTGACTGCCCGGCGCTGGCATGGGCCAGGAGGAGGCACTTGGGGCATGGTACAATGTGTGCGTCCCAAATCGGTGATATACCGGCAAAGGCCCTGGTTGGGTTCCTATGGGAAGCGGAGGGTCTTTTGGCCAACTAAGGGGAGTGGGTACAATAGACCTAACCTGGTCGCGGTACCTGTCCCTGTGGGAAACCTCCCCGCTCCATCGTACGAAAAAAAAAAAAAAAACTTTTCGACGAAAACAATGATTTAAGTAATAAAAATATTTGCTTATTTTAAAGCTCTTTTATTTCATTTAAAAAGTTTCACTTTAATTTTGTTTTACAAAATCTACATGATGCATTTAAAACGTTTTGCCATTTCACAGAAGAAATATGCTTTTACATACAAGATGTGTGACAAGTAAAATATTTATGGGATCTCTCACATACGAGTACAAACGAGAAAAAAAAAATTAATTTGTATATTTTTTTTTGTGGTACTGCTTCTGAAATATGTAAATGTTTCTTCAATCTTTCAAATTTCTACTAAATTACTTTATTTCTGCACTTTTTAAGCAAAAACACTTTGAAACCATTTATATGTCAAACACAAGAAGATTTTCCAATGTCAAGAAAAACGCACAAAAATTTTAATAAACAAGTTAAGTTTAAAAATTCGGCTGTGTCGAATCTTAAAAGCCCTCCAGTTAAAATTAGAATTTTTCTGGAGTGAAAAACGGACAAAAAGATGGATTTAAATAAATCGAATTTAATGAACTCAAGGACCTATAACCTATACTTCTACATACTTTAGGGGGTCTTAGATGAATATATCCTGGTGTTGCACTCAAAATGAAAAACTTTGCGCACCTTCATACACCGCTTGTGTGAAGGGTATACAAAAAAAAGCAAAAAAGTTATAAATAAAAACACAAGAAAATAGCAGTTGTTTTTAAGTAATTAGAAAAGTTTTTTGAATAGAAAACTTTTAAACAACTTTTAAAAGCTTTTAAGAAACTAATAAAATATATGTAAATGTTTATTTAAAATTCCGAATCTCATTTCTTTTCATTTGATCTCTGCTGCTTCTAATTTTTTGTTGAACATTTTTACAGTTCACAAATGTCATAAACATTCAAATGTTGTATGTTTTATTAAACATTTTTTTTTTTAATTTTTTTGTGCTCGTTTTTTTCTTTTGAAGGAATAAAAGTTATTTGAAAACCTAAATTATGACATGTCATTAAGACCGTCCATCGTTTCAACATTAAAGCTTAATGGCGCTAAAAGCTTTTACGGAAAATACTTGATGACATAAATTTGTTTTTTTGTTTGTATGATTTTTGTAGTTTAGCACAAAAACCACACACACAGATTAAGAGCATTTTCCAGATTTGAAATCTTGTCTGGGTTGACAGCAGCTGTAACATCATCATCATCATCATCATCATCATCGTGGTGATGATCAAAAAAATGTTAATAAGTATAATGTGTAAAAGGATGACATTTGCAATCACTATAATGTTGAAGATTAATGTGAAAACACTGCGCCAAGCAGCACCTGTAGGGACACCAAATACCAGTTATTTTTATTTTTTGTTAAATGTCTGTATGGGCGAAATCGTGACATTTAGTGTGCAAAACACATTTCGTATTGCGTAAAGAAAATTTACGTGCTTTTTTTTTGGCTTAAATTGTGTCTTGCTAGTGGGAGTAAGAAAAAAAGGTGTAACGCATTTTTTTTATTCCATAGCATTTGCCGGCTGTTTTTGGTGCTGCCATCTACAAATGAGTTTTGATTTCAGGAAAATCGGTTTAGGAGTTTAGGAGTCTAATAATAATAAGTTATAATAAACCCTTGTGTTTTTTTACTTGAAAATTAAAATAAATACACTTTATTTTTATAATCAAGGCCCTAATTTTTATGCAAATTTGCTCTCGGCAATCGGAGATTACCATTTACAAAATATCTTTGCGAATCAAGAAATTTGCAGTAATATGGCATCGCTTTGTTAGTGCATATTTAACTTTGAATGCATATTTTTGCATATATTGCTGATATTGCATATTTTGAAAAAACTGGTTTTAATTGCTTTATTTTGCCATGCACCCTTCCGCAGAAGAGGTAAAAGACAACTTCGATGATAATTTTTTATTTATTGATTTGTTATGGGAAAAATATTTCGTAAAACGCCTTCACGTGTTGACGTATATAAAAAGAATTATACGGATTAATGCCTTCCTCTACAGCCTATAACAACCATGTGGGGGACGTGGTTAAAAGCAATTATGTATTATGCTGAAAACTTTTGTCAATTCAAGGATGTTGTAAAAGAATTCAACTGTGGTGAATTAAAGTTAATTGATATTGACATACATAACATGTATTTTTTGGACAAATTAGTAGCAAGCTTGATAAAGATTTAACAAAAATAAAGGATTTAAATTTATTGTTTTAAATCCTGAACAGCTTGCATATTTAATTTGAATTGTTATCGAAAACAGCGTAATGAAAATAAATACACCACGGGGAAACTACCAGCATTTAATTATGCACCTATCACTTCCGTTATATTTTGTTTTGAAAAACAGGCAGTTAACTTTTATTTTGAAAAAATGTGGGGTCAAGGTCAAATATACCTCTAAAGGCATTTAAAAAAACAAATCAATAAACATTTAATTCGTATGTAATTGCGATCAGTTTGGCACTTTGCTAAAGCAAATGACAGTTTCAAAAAAATTTACAAAAAGTTTTCTTAAGTTGTATATGGTTTGACACTAATGATTAACATGTATTCGCACAGTTGCTCAAGCCAGCTTATGTATATTATAGTCGGGCCTTTACAAGTGACTTAATTTACATGATTGTTCTAATGTTACTTTATATATTTGTGTTTTACTTTATTTTAACTTCTACTTTTGTGGTAATTGTGCCTTCCTTACGTTTATGAGTCTGAATTTTAACGTTCTTCATGCTATTTGTGTTTTTTATTGTTATTTTTGTGTTTTTTTTATCACTAATAAAAAAAATTTAAGATAATTTTATCTGCATATTTTTAAAATTTTTATCGCATATATTTCTAATTTGATTGCGTTTTAATGCGCATAAAACGCGATTTTAACTGCATAAAAGTCCGGGCCGTGGTTATAAAATATCCACCGTTGATAGTAACACAGAAAAAATTTTTGCATCAGTAAAAGCATTAATTAAAAATAATATCAGTTTTAATTAAAAATTTAATCAAGTAAATTAAACGTTTAATCAAGTGAATTAAACCTATAATCAAGTGAATTAAACGTTTAATTGATATTATTAATTTATCCCTGTTGTAGTACTTCGATGAAAAATTTGTATTTCTGAAAACTGTTGCTTATTCCTGTTTTCTATGAAAAGCTAACTTCCAATAAAATATCTGGGGCCTTTTGACAAAACATCTTAAGTCGAGATAAGATGGCAAAAAAATTTTTACAAAAGCTCGATGGATAAATCATTTTAATCAAATAATAAAATAAACCAAAATTAAAGAAAAATTTCGGATATAAAAACAAAATTTTAAAAACGTAAACCAAATTGGTTTTTTTAATTAAAATTCGTGTGATTAACAACATTTTTTTCAACTTTTTAAATTTGACTTCTATAATTATTTGATCTGCACGTTTAAGTTAATAAAAAGTAATCTTGCAGAGGCGAAAGTGATTTGTTGACAAAGATAACTCAAATGTCAATTAGTTAAGCATCATGTTTTAAAAACGTGTTACAAGTTGCAACATTTTGCTGCAATTAAAATTAAAAACTCACAAGCACTAACAACTTTATATAACAGTATCTCTGCAATTTAGAGCCCCTGTGATTAAAAAGAAAAATCAACAAACACAAACACAAACTTTGTGTTAGGTGTGCTAAAGCGGTGGCAAAATAACGAACAAAATTAAAAGGCAACAACGGCACTATTGAACATGAACATGGAAAATGATTTGAATACATGACGTAAATATAATTGGATTAAAGTATTAAATGTACTTTTGCATTGAAAATAGCAACCACAAAAAAGGACAAACATCAACACAATGCAATTGACAAATAAATATTTGCAGGACATTGGGCAATTGGGAGAAGGAAATAAAAAAAAAAATATAAAAAATTCAAGTACCCATAAACCCTGTTGCAAATCTATTTGCACAAAGGTATCAGGTGCACTTTTGTCTGTGTCCTTTTTCCAGGTACTCTAAAACTGTTTACATCATTTTGAATTAAACGGAAAGACACAAAAAATTTCTATGCATATTTTTTAAACTTGAAGAGAAAATTGTAGAATAGACAACACTAGTAACTAAAACGGATTATAGTTGACAAAAAAATTAGTCAAAACCATTTAACGATTATGGATAAAGTTTCTGGCAACGTGAGTAAAATTCTACGTGCATAGAATTGTAACTTTCAAAAAGTTGTTAAACAAAATTTACACAATTTTTCTTTTTCAAAAAAAAATTTCTAACAAAATAGCCAAATTTTGTAATTAAATTTACAAAATGAATGCTGGAGGCAAAATTAAAATAAATTGCTGGTAAAACCGTTTTCATTTATAAATTTAAAACTACAAAATAAGTTTTGGGCAACAATTTGTACACCCTCCATCGCTAGAGGTAAATGAAGATATATAAGTTTGTCATGCTGTGTTAAACTTTTTTAATGTTCATCTCACACCCCATTAAGTATATGTATATAATAAGTATATATTCTGGGTCCTTGAGTAATACCAAGTCGGTTTATCTGTCTGCGCTTTAGTCCGTATGTTAAAAACACGCTCATTTTTGAACGACTTAACCGAAAATAGCTATTTTTATGTCGCACAACAGGAAATAAAGCAAACCTAGCGGATGAAAATCACATCTTCTAAACCATGGCCACGAACCAACAAAAACTCGCGGCTCCGACTCCTAAACTTTTCGCCATGAAAAATTTCAAATTTATAAAAAAAAAATTAAAAATATCGATTTGAATTTTTTACAGAAAAATTTTTGGGCCATATGAATTTAACCATTTAAAAGGAACTGCGTTAAAAAAGAGTTTAAAGTCAAATTAAAGTCATAAACATTTAGCAACAATGTAGGTGTTGGAGTCGGAGTCGGACTTAGCAAATTTCAGCGGTTGGAGTCGGAGTTGGAACTGTTTCTTGACGATCCCGCAGCCCTATTCTAAACTAATAATCTGATGCACAATTAATGTATGGATGAATTGAAGGCAAGATATTTCTAATACAGTGGGCGGTTTATGTTGTTATGTAATACCAATTTTACCGATAAAATTTTTTAGTCGGCGAAAAACTCATATCTTCCAAATTAACAGTCTAATCCAAAAATCAAAAATTTCATGAACTGGGTGGCGCGGATTAAGCTATATTTTTTTAAAAGTTTAATAACTTTTTTATTTGTTAAATACGGTTTATTATCGGAAAAGTTTTCTTAATTAACTTGAAAAATTATATCCTGCCGGTGATATAATTGAAGTAATTTCGACGTCATCATACAACACACAATGGCCATTGTTGCTTTATACTGACATCAAAATCACGTCAGAATCACGTGCGCATGTGGTTTTTCACTTTCCGTGTACTCTAAGTTTAAAATGGGTTGCAAAATTTTCTAGAATATTTTCGTAAACTTATGTTATTGATGCATCGAGACAAGGATTTGAAATAAAAACGTCTGGCGGTGTAGCCATCGTCAGTGGTTCCAAGCCCTGGCTTAGGTATATCAACAACTTTATGAATTTGTCTCTTTACTACTTGATTGTTATTTTAATTTATTAAAAGTTGTTTCGGATGCAAATTGCAACAAAATCATATTGTAGTACAAACAAGTAGGAGTATTTGAAAAATATGTAAAAGTCGCAACCGCAAGTCTCCGCAGGCAATTTTTGAAAGAATACTCTTTAATATCTTCGCTTAAACTTCACAAAAATTTCCGGTTAACACGGATATACTTTACATTACAAATTTAAAAGAGTTTTAAAAACGAGATTTTTTCTGCATTTAACTGAAACAAAAACAAATAATATAAAAGTTTAAATTAGCTGATATATTTCTTAAAAAAAAAAAAGTTACTTATCCGAAAACGTACAGTATGACTGGGCCATTACAAAGGCCAAAGGCTGTAATTTCACGGATTAATTAAAATAAAGTTCAAGTACCGTCAAATCTTTGGGTACTCGGTTAAAGTGTACAAAATTCGACATCACTAGGCAACAAAATTACTGTCAAATGTGTAACGGTTCTTTTGAAGTGACGTGCTGAAACTAAACATTGTAAGTGCTGGTTCACACTCTTCAAGTTTTAGCCGTCAAGTCTCGAGTTTTTAGGAGAGAGAGGCAAATAAATGGCATTATCTCTTTCCTTCTTTCCTAACAGCTCAAGACTTGGCGGCTAAAACTTAAAGAGTGTGCACCAGCACTAAGAGAAACGTGTAAAAATAAGCAAATAAAAAGTTTAAAACTTTTCGTAATTTAATCCGATTTACCGAAAGTAGTTTTAAAAAGTAATCGATATAACCATGCAATCATCAAGCTCAGGTATTGCTTAATTTTGCAAAAAAATTATTTATGCTAGTGCTTTTATATAGAGATTAGTTTATAATTTATCACAGTTTCAACATAATCTCCACTCACGAAATATTTAAGTATTTTAGGCAAGGTAACAGAGATTCGGAACAGCAGAATAAATCATTCTTATTTCTGAAAACTAACATCAACTACTGCAGTAATAATTCATTTCTGCTTATCAAAACTTAAGAGTTTTTCCTCATCGAAAAAATAAATGGTCAAAACAACAATTTACGCATAAAACCAGCAATAAAGTCATCAAATCAAATTCACACTCATAAAAAAGTGAACCCTTTCAAAAAAAAAAAAAAAAAAAAACAAAACAAAAAAAACACAAACAAAAATGTATAAAAAAATAACGCACATGTGATGAACAATTTTCTTTTATTTGAAGCAGAAACATTTCTGACACAGCAAACTCTCATTCGTATTCTCAAATTGATTGTATGAACTAGAAAATAACAATTTGATTGTCCTTTTCGTCAAAAAAAAAAAAAAATTGATAAATTTGGACAGGTCTCTATCTAAATTGAACAGAATCTTTTTTAGCATTTTTTTTGTAGTTTTTGTAATATGACAAAATTTTTTGGTCACATGGTCATTTTTTCATCTAAATAAAACTTTTTTGTTACAATGAAAATTATTTTGGTCATCTTTCTTTCCTTTGATTTTAGAGTGTTGCATATTTTTTTTCTTTATAAACAATTTACTTGTCAAATATCTCTCTAGAGCTTTTTTCTTCTTTTGACAAAAGTTTTACTTTTCCCCTTTCATTTTTAAAAAAGACAAAACAATTGTTTAGCTAGTTTTAGTTTGTTTTACATTTTGTTTGTAAATTTGGGGTTCCCAGATAAAATTGCCAGCATAAAAGTAAAGCAGAGAGAGGGAGAGACAAAAACGAAACCCAAGCTAAACAAACTGGGTAAATAACGTTTTAGTTTGCAAAAAGAATGAAAATATTTAATTTATTGGATATAACAATTTTTTTTGTTGTTGTTTTACGTTACTTAGTCACAATGGGCTCAACACTGTTCACTGATGCAAAAATTTATTTAAGCAAAATAAGAAGTCAATGTTTTAATGTGATTATTGATTCAGTTGAGATCCATTGTGCCAAAATATCTATTCGATGGGACTAAGTGAATTGTTTTAAGTTCGAGTGACTATTAATGGGAAAACTTTTAACATAAATATTTTGCAAGCAGTCGGTAGAGAAATTTGTGGGTGGGATGAGGCTGTAGGCAAAATAGCCCAAAGAAATATGCGAAAATTCGACAGAATACAATAACAGAATAGAAAATTATAGAATACGATGGTATAGACACGTATTACAAATAAATGACGCTAGATGACCACAACAAGAGCTTTAAGCTGGTTCCCGTCAAACAGGGCGTAGAAGATTAACCTGGTGAGGCTCTAAAAAGAAAACCCTTTCCAATTGTGGTGTTGACCCCAAAAATACAAAAAGTACAGCCCAGGCCTTAGTGAAGAAAAGGATTGATTTGGATATACATTTTCATTCCTGACTGCCGCGAGAATCGAACCCAGGCTTTTACGGGCAGGTTGCTTTAACACTTTTCAATTGCAACCACTCAATCTCTCAAACACTCAAAGCCATTGACGACTGCTGGCAGTCAATAGTCAAAAATCAATCTTTAATCCAAATTGTATTTAACCCTTTGGTAGATGGAAATTTGCTTTGAATGATTATCTATTTTATTTGATGTACATGTTCTTCCTTACTTCTGTTTTTTTTCGTACATTCGTCAATGGCTGCGAGTGTTAAACGGGTAGGGTAACCTGTGTTTGAAAGACTGGGTTCGATTCCTGCGGCAGTCAAGAATTAAAAATTACCAATAAATTTTATTCAGGCTTAAGTTCATCAAATTTAATTTTCATTAAATTATTTTTATGAAAAAAGGAATTTTACAACATGAAAATTAATTAAAATTGTTATTGATAATCATTCATTCTTGGCTGACCTGGGATTCGAACCCAGGCGGCTGGTTACCAAGACATGTTTCGATCGCAACCACTCGATCTCCTCAGATGGATTTGCCGTCTTACACTCGCAGCCATCGACGACTGCTGACGTCATTAGTCAAACATCAATCCTTAAACCAAATTGTATTTTTAACCTTTGGTAGATCGAAATTTGCTTTTTTGAATGATTATCCATTTTTGGATTAAAAACCTAACAAAATAACCACAATTATCCATAAATTTTAATTAATTTCATTTTGTAAAATTCATTTCATCATAAAATTAAAATTTATGCGAATTAAATTTTAATGAACTTTAGCTTAATTATAATATCAAAATTTGGATAAGGCACTGAATAAACATTGTTTATAAGTCTAAACTTTGTAGCACTTGCTTGTCTCGCAACACCAGCAAGAAATTTGAATTGTATAGCGCAACCAGCTCTTCATTATATCAAAAGTTTTATTATGAAATCTCTTTGGTGCCTTAAGTTTTTACAGTAAAATCGTTTATTACAAAAGCCATTTTTTTAGAAAGTTTTTCGGTAGGTTTTCTTTTAAATAGAACCGGTTTTAGTAGCAAACGTTTTCTTTAGAAATCTCTTCGAAAGTCTTCATAATTTACATTTGCTAAGCAACATTTTTTAATAAGACGAGTTTTGCATAGAAGACTTTTCGATTACTGCCTATTTTCGATGTGCAAAAGAATTATTTCTTTCGAAAAATTACATTGAAAATAAAACATTTTTTTTTTGAAATCTGTATGAAAGAAAGAATTCCTTCGCACATCGGAAATAGGCAGTAAGCTATCGATAATGAAAGGTTTTAATAGGAAACTTTGACATGACTCAAGTTTTCTATAGAAAGCACCTCGATAACTTTAATTCTCAATAGAAATAGAAGTTTTTGATAACTAAAGTTTGGACTTTCTTATTAGTTAATGCCACTGTGCATTTTTTAATTTCAATTTTTTACTTTTTCCTTTCTTTCTTTCTTTTCTGTCTAATTTTTTTCGGAAGTGTTTTAAACATGAAAAGCAAACTTTTTATTGTTGTCATAAGTGACCCACAAAAGTGACGTTTTGTGGACAATTAGTTTCATGCCATTTCTTTTGCGTTTGTATAGTTTTCATCTTTCACTCTCTCTCTCTGTCTGTCTTTCCTTTTAAAAGTCAAGACATTGCTATCACTTGAACGTACATTTATTCACATTTAATAATTTATTCATTTATTCACTTATTGAGTCATTGCCAATACTGGTGTGTAAAATGTTTGGTTTTTTTTTTGAAACCACAAAACGGAAGAAAAGAACCAAAATGAATATTGGTTGGCTTTTCAATATTTTCTATTCTTGCTATTTTTTCTTTCTAACAAACATACAAACATTAGAATTGAATTGTTTATTTTTTGTTTTCGGCCTAAAACGGAAACATTTTAATTTTTCTTTGTAACTCTCGGAGTACGTTTGTGTGTGTGTGTGTGATTTTGGGTTTTAAAGTTCTTGCTGATGCAGCTGCATACATTCCAATTCAATGATTTCTGCTGTTCAATTGCAAAAGAGTGCTTGTGCCTATATTGCGAGTGTGTGAACCAAGTTAACAGTTGTTGACAACATGTCTGGTGTTAGACAAAGTCTAAATCATCATCGGAAAGACCATCTATTTTTTCGCTCAGGCTTTGGAAAATAAATTGAGAGTTCGTGCAGATTGTTGGTAAGACTCCTGACAAAAGTTGAAAAAAAAATGTTCATGGGGTGTGCATTTATGCCAGTTTTTATGTGTGTGTTTAAGTGTACTTTAACATGGTCTTCTTTAGCTAAACAATATAATGGTTTCTTTGGTGGTTACAGTTAAAGATTTTTTTTTTTTTTGAGAATTTTTTCGTCTGTTTAAAAAATTGTGAATATGATTTTATCATTCTGCTTGCTACACATCGAACTATTCATCGGTGACCATTAAAAGTATATACATTTTAGGTATTTTGTTAAATTCTAAGACTATCTAACCATGTTCTTCCGTCATGATGCTTTGCCAGAGTAAACTGATCAAGCAGGTTTAAATGTAAGCGTAGTATGACAGTTTTTTTTGATAGATAATGGTTTACAAATTTCCCCTCGCAATAAGACTTTTGGAGCAATGGAGGCCATACAGAATTGTGACCTTCAACCATACTATTCTTTCGATAGTTCTACAAGAAGAAGCAGCAATCATATTATGGTTGCATCTAAACATGTTATTGTTATTAATAACAAAAATATGGTTACTGATAAAAACATTTTTTTTTAGCGAATTAAGAAGCAAACAATTGTTAGTAGTTAGCAAATGATTGTTATTATTACCCATAACACTTTCAGAGGTACACCCATAATATTATTGTGGCTTCTTGGTGAAAGACTTATTTAACCATAATTTGATTAACGGTAACAATAATATAGTTGAGTAAGCTTAATTTTTTTTAGACATTTTTAAAATAAAAATCGTTTTCTTGGAGGGGTCCATACTGAGAAGCAGGGTTGTCAGATTTTCTTGAGATCCATTGCCAAACCGGATGTCAGAAATCGCCAAACGTCAATTTTTTTCAGTTTTCTTAACATTTTTTTTAATTATATTAATTAGTAATGCTAATAACAAATGACAAACTGTTAAAAATCGCTGAAATAATATAAATGGTAGAAATAGCGAAGTAAATCCCACCAAACGGAAATCCCACCGCCTAAAACGTTTCAAAATCGCCACGTTTGGCGAGAATTCGCCATATCTGACAGTCCTGCTGAAAAGTTGTGTTTCCTCTGCATGCAAAAGTGCATTTTGAAAATATTACTCATACGTACAAGTACACGGATTGAGAGTTAGTTTTTAAAACTGTTAAATTTCTAAAACTTAGTTGAATACTTCTAACTGTTTCTTTTGTGTTTTATAATCGTCGTTTAACCTGATCTGACTGGTTGTGGGTATTCGTAGAATCGGCATGACCGCTACAATTGTTTTGATTATTGAGGTTTTTAAAAATAAATTTTTGGCTTCTTGCTCTAATGCATTTGGTAAGAATTTTTTACAATAAAAATAGACTTAAATATTTTATTAAGTATGTCTGTTGGTCTGTTTGCCACATAGAACACATACCATTTTAATAAATTTTCGTTTCTTTCCAATTTTTTTATTTTATTATTCCTTTCTTTTCTGCCTACATAAATTTTTTGGCCTGGTTAAGTTGATTTTTCTTTTTTCTCCATTTCTTTTTCTAACAGCTATTTCTTTTATTTGTATGTATTTTTAACTTTAAAACAATTTTATATTCCACTAACCATAAATTGGGGTGTGTGTATGTGTCATTGTTTGTTAGTTCGTTGTGTTTATTGTGCTCCATATTCAGTTTCTTGTTAAAATATGGATTTTCATCCGGAAAATCATTTGCATTTGATAAGCCCCAGATTGTTAGTGGTGCAATTTCATTTTATGCATACGAGTGCAATTTGCATAAATAGGAAGCTTTAAACTGTTGTTTTTTTTTTTTTTTTTGCTTAAATCCTTATAGAGAACGGCAAATGTAAAACTCTGTACGAAATTGGAAAATTTTTATGCAAAAATTGTACAGGCTTTTGTTAAAAAAAAATAAAAATATCTTTACAATTAGCACAATATACTTGCAATTATGTTAACTAAAACTTAGATATTCAAAAATTGTTTGGTAAAAAAAAATAAAATTTTTTTTTGCATATTTACAAAATTTCGAAATTCGTAAGCTTATTTACATATTTAATAACTACATACATGTTATACAATACATTTGCGGTTTATTGCAAATTTTGCAAAAATATTACTAAATATCACCGTTTTTATATAACCTCCACCACAACTATTTGTGAAGAGGGTATACTAAGTTTCTCATTCCGTGTGCAACTTTTTTAATATTCATCTGAGACTTCATAGAGTCCTTGAGAAATATGAAGTCGATTTAGCCATGCCCGTAACGAAGGACTCAAAAGAAAAGAACAATATTGCTGTGAAAGTGTTTCTAGTTCTTCTTAAAAACAACTTCAGAAAAATCGGTTAAGTAGGATAAGAGTTGTGAATCAAAATGTGGAAGAACCACACAAAAAAGAAAACAAGATGCTGGTGTTTTATCATTTTGTAAGGTGTAAAACGGGTAAGTACGTCAATCATAATAATATTTTCTTTGTTATTTCGGTTTTGGTTGTTTTCAAGCACGAATTCGGGATAAAATCAATCAATGAATCAAACCCATTTTTAAAATTGATTCAATCTTAGTTTAACTTAAACCAATCTCATTTTTGGCTTATTTTAAGTACAATTTCCGATTAAATCCATTTTATAATTCTTGAATCAAGCTCATTCTGAGATTGATTCGATCTTAGTTTAACTTAAATCAATCTCATTATTATATTATTTTCATTACCATATTATTTCGCGATTGAAAATCCGTACTTGAATTAGTATTTCTGTACTTGATTCAAGAAAATCCGTAATCACCGTACTATTAATACAGCTTCGGATTGATTTGAGTACGAATGGATTGATTTTTCTTTTGAGTGCACCCTAAAAATTAATAATTTTGTTAGAGAAAATAGAAACGAAATGCACACATTGATATGAGTTATTGCACAAATTCCTTCAATATGACAAGAAATTACAACACATAATATTGTGAAAATCGGCCCCAATAGGCCCCATATAAAGCCCACTCTCGAAAAACACCTTAGTACACAGAAAAAATGGAAAATCGACTTCAATTAAACAATTCGTTCAGACAATTAAATATTTAACTAATTTTTCCCCTGCAAAGGAATTGATCATATCAATTAACGGATTTGTATTTTCGAATTTAATCAATTAAAAAATTAATTGTATAAACAAAACATGCACCACATATACAAAAAAATTTAATTTTATGGGTTTTTATTAAAAAAAATAATTGCAGCAAACAAAAAATTAATTGAATAATTAATGTACACCAATTAATTTTTTAATTGAAAAGTTTTTTGCAAAAATTTTTCGGTGTACAAGTGAAACCGTAACCATTCATTCTATTATAATAAAATTGCTCAGTCATAATTTTATAAGATTATAAATCACACTGTCCAATTTCGTAAAGATCACCCCATAATTTACTATTGGTCCCATTTAAAACCCACTCCGGAAATATTCTAACTGGAGGTGTAGTGTACTAGGGATTCGGCACAGCCGAACATAGCACTCTTACTTGTTTTATATAAAAACTAGCACTGTAGTAATATGTAGCATTTTAATTTTTCATATTAAAAAAATTTATGTTGAATATTAGGGTGGCACAGTTTAAAACAACACACTAAAAAACATTATCGTCAGCTTAGATTTTCTAAAAACGTCTTTGTAACTTTAATTTAAGAAAACCATCGATTGTAAAAGATTTCTACAAAAACGTATCGATAACATAAGGTTTTTTAAAAAAATAACCATCATTCACTTAAGTTTATACGATAATATAAGTTTCCTGCTTAAATTTTATGGATAATTGACGCTTTATATCGATATCTTATCGATACATTGTTAGTTACAGTTTTCTATAGAAAACTTAACGAAAACATTCAGGTGTGTCACAGATATCAATTCCGATCCAAAGTTATTTTCTTTATATGAAGCAAGAAACGATAATTTCCCCTTCCGATCAGAATTGATTTCTGTGACAGGCCTAATAAGCTTTTTATAAAAGAATACATTCGTTAACATAAGTTTTCTGTAAAAAATCTACCGATAAGTAATTGCTTTCTATAAAAGTTTAAAAACAAAAGTTCGATAGCTAAAATTTCTAGTAGAATATTTTTTGATAAATTAAGTTTTTTGAAAGAAAATATGTAAAAGGTTCTTGTTGAAAATTGTTCAATAAATTTAGTTTTCTGTAAAGAACATTTAAAAAAAATTTAGTTTGCTGTAGAAAATTTATCGATAACATATTATCGATAGCTTTAGTTCGTTCGATAACATAAAGTTTTTTGTAGAAATTTTATCAATAACTGAGTGTTTACCAAATATAATAAATCAATAAAAAAATTTCGATAAATAGGCTTTTAATAAAACATCTTTTGATAAATAATGTCGTAAAAAGTGATAAATATTAAATTTTCTTTAAAGAAATTTCCGATAAATTAAGTTTTCCCTACAAAACTTTCCTACAAATGATGTTTTGTAGAAAGAAACTTTTTGATTAATGAAGTTTTCTATAGAAAACTTTTTGATAAATGAGGTTTTCTTTAGAAAACTTTTTAATAAATTAAGTTTTTTATAGAAAATTTTTTGATAAATGAAGTTTTCTATAGAATACAGTTTGATAAAAGAAGTTTTCTATAGAAAACCTTTTGATAAATGAGGTTTTCTATAGAAAACTTTTTGATAAATTAAGTTTTTCATTGAAAAGTTTTTGATAAATGGAGTTTTTCTATAGAAAAATTTTTGATAAATGAAGTTGTCTATAAAAAACTTTTTGATAAATGAAGTTTTCTATAAAAAGCTTTTTGATTAATGAAGTTTTCTATAGAAAACTTTTTGATAAATGAGGTTTTCTACATAAAACTTTTTGATAAATTAAGTTTTTCATTGAAAACTTTTTGATAAATGAAGTTTTCTATAAAAAACTTTTTGATAAATAAAGTTTTCTATAGGAAAATTTAAAATAAAGCTTTTCTAAAGGCAACTTTTAAGTGAAATTTTGTATAGTAAATTTTTTAATAGCTAAAGTTTTCTATAGAAATTTTTTTTCACTGCAGCTTTTCGTTAAAAATTTATCGAAAACTTGAACTTTCTTTGTTAAACTTGTTTAATGGTTTTATAAAGTTTTCAATGCGATAACATAAGCCTTGAATAGAAAACTTGTTGATAAATCAATAAAAAAACTTTTTGGTAATCAAAGTTTTCCACAAAACTGTTTCGATTAAAAATTATATTTTTTTGCCAGATAACTATTTAAAGTTTTCTATATATAAAAACTTCTGATAACTAAAGCTTTTAATTGGACACCAAAAAACGACACAAGAGTTCTTTAGAACATTTTCAGTTGCTTAGCTTTTGTATAGAGAATTTTCGTTAAATATAGTCCTATACATAAAACATTTAGATAACTAAAACTATTTGTATTACATTTTAGATAAATAAAAGATTTCTATTTAAACCTTCCTTTTTTTCGAGGGTCAACTTTTTTTTTCTTTTTTTTTTGGATAGAAAACTTTTCTATAGCTTAAATTTTTAACCCCCTAATAAACATAGCTGATTGTTTTAAAATAAAAAAAAACAAATATTTGAGATAGTTTAAAACTATTTGCACTTGTACAATCATACAAGTGCAAAAGTACTTTTATGTGTCATGGCAATGTTTTCTAATTTTATGGTTTTTCCTGTTCATGTTTGCGCTTTAATTTATGAACAAATGCGGTTGTAATTAAAATTATATAAAATAGCAATAACGTAATATTATGCCAGCAGTCAAACATTTTAAAATAAATTCACAATTTTTTCAGACATCTAAACAATATTTGAGAGTAATTTTGCATTTAACAATGAAAACGTGAATCAGAATATTTAACACAAAGTTACAAAGAAACTCTGGCGTATGAGTGATATTTAATCTCAACATACGTATTAAAATACTACTAGTATTACGCCTACAAAATATGTTCTTTAAAAAAGGAAATAAAATACGAAAGAACAACAAAAAATTTATAAATTTTGTTTTAAGCAATTAATTTTTCTTTCTTAAATGCTTAATTTTTTTTTTTGCTAAAAGCTAACACTTTCAAACACACCTTAATCACACATTAAGCAACTGTTTCCTGTTCCTGTTCTAATTTTTTTATTGTTCGCTTTTCCTTGGTTGTTAACAACTACTTGATGGAGAAAAGATTTCATTTTAATTAAAGCATATTAAATTTACACAGAATTCTTGTGTTTACATTTTTTATTCTTTTGTGTTAACCATACTTTTACGTTTACATTTGCACTTTACAGTCATTAACATATTTTTTTTGGCGTGTAAAACAAGGAGCCTAAGGCACACTTTTAAAAGTGCTAAGCAACAAAATAGTAAATCATTGTTATAAAATGCCGTCAGTGGATAAATACCTCGATTTAAAAAAGGGAAAAACCTAATTATGGGGTTGATATTAAGTACTTGAAACAAAAAGCTATCGATAAGTTTTTTTTTATAGAAAGCTTAAGTTATCAAGACTTTTCTAGAGCAATCTTAATTTATTCAAAACGTTTTGATAAAATGTAATTTATTATTATACAAGTTTTCTTTAAAAAGTTTAAGTTATCAAAAAGTTTTCTACTTTAAACTATAATTATCGGCAAGTTTTCTATGAAAAAACTTAATTTGTCGAAAATATTTCTATAGGGAACTGAAATGATCGAAACCTTTCTAATAGAAAGATTAATTTAATAAAAGATTATTGGAACATTTTTTAAAGCAAACCTAATTTATTGCAATGTTTTCTATTAAAAACTTAAGTTATCAAAAGGGTTTCTAAAGAAAGCTGAAGTTATTGAAACTTTATGTATCAAACAATTTTTTTTAAGGAAACTTTTCTAAGGGCCATTATTACAACTTGCCAATAGTAAAAAGTCGGATTTTGTCGGGCCGATAAATAGCTTTGCATTATAAAACCTTAATTTATTATGTTTTCATCTATTAAATATTATTATTGAAAATAACAGCAATAAAAAATGGAAGTTGTAATAATGCAAAGCTATTTATCGATCCAACAAAATCCGACTTTTAACTATTGGCAAGTTGTAATAATGGCCCTAAAGAAAACTTTAGTTATCAAAAAGTTTTTAATAGAACTTTAACTTTAGGTTTAAAAAGTTTATTATAAATAACTTTAGTTATCGAAAAGTTTTCTATACAAAACTTTTCCCATAAAAAACTTTAGGCATCAAGTGCAAACTATTTCTCGTGTGGAATTTCTCGAATGACTTATCGAAACAAACAAAAGTCTATTTGGGTTTTGCCAGATTATGAGCCGTTCAGATTTTATAGCCCATGAATATTTTGGCTAAAACTTAAAATTCGCGGCTTTATCTCGGAAGCAAGTTGGAATTTTATTTTCCTGTCTTCGGTACAATTGTAGCTATAAGCCAAGAGAAGAAAAGTGGAACAAACTTATCCGAAAAAATGAATCTGGAACCTCAAAATTGCTAAAAAAATATCGAAACATTTTTTAATTAATAAGATTTTGTTTGTTTGCTTAATTCCCAATTTTTATTCTTGATAAATACACTGAAATGTTTTGTTCAAGGATAAACTAGTTTCTATGCGCATTTCACTAGCTGCTTAGGGCAGATCATCGGAAAACATTTTAGAAAAGCCAAAGATATAACCGAACAAAACTGCTAAGTCAATGAGAATTGCAAACACTCAAAAAGTCTTATTTGCACCGATATCAAAGCTTAAACAAAATACCAACAATAGACGGTAATTATTATCTGGAATTCTCCCAACATTAATTGTAATTGTTAAGGTATGTTCCGACCTAACAAATATTTGACGCAAAAATATAAAAAAATCGTGACCAGGGAATTGATCAAACCTAAGCATAATTTTTTTTAACGATTTCTATTGATTTACCAAACTTTAATTGTAAGAAGATAATTGTATTATGCAATTTAGAAACGGTTAACGTTTTGCTAAAGCAAATAGTTTTTAAATAAAAATAGTAGTAGTTAGTAGCTTAAGCGGGTTAAAGAAAAACAAAATTACCACCAAAAACAAATCGCTTTAGTGTTTTCGCAAAAAAAAACAACTTGTCAGTTCAGTTTTTTATGCACGTGCACTTGCAGATTTATTACCAAAGTAATTTTTGTTAATACAAACTTTTAATTAGTCGAAAAAGTTAAATTTTATATAACTTTTTTCATTATTTTTGGCCCATGGCTACCGCCAAATCGTGGCAAATTCAGTAACATAATCTTCAGTAAAAATATTAACTTTAATATAATTCATAATTCCTTAAAATATTATAATAATGGAGAAGGTGTTTTTCACATTTTCCAGCTGTGTTTTACATCGAAAATTCGGGAAAATTGCAATAAATACTTCGAGAAATTCCACACGAGAAAGGGTTTGCATTTTATGTGTTGCCATCATATAATTTTTGTTACGGATTTAAGCATAATAACGAGCTTTCCGGGAGTGGTCTTTATATGGGGCCTTCGTTAAATTAAAAACTGATCTTCACGAAACTTAGTAGTATGATCAAAAATATATTGTCAGCTCCTTATTGGTTTTACCTAACCGCTATTAAAAAAAAAATTAATATGGTGCATATATATTTTAATTACACCCTTTCTGAATCCATATCATGTTTCACGAAAATTTTTATGGTTTCTTTGATATAAAGCATTAATTTTTCTTCAAATCAACTATTTTAAAGTTTTTCTAGTTTTGTTTTGCTCCACACGCCACTGTTTGTAAGAGTTATCCGTATATTATTGTGCTTCAAAATTTACTAATTAAATATCTTGGATTAAAGTTTTATAAAGGTGTATAAAACAAACGGGTTTCTTTCTCATATAAAAGCCAAGTGTAGTTAGGTATTTTTATTTATTATTTTTAACAAAATCTAAACATTCATATACATAAGTGTGTACTAAAGAGTGTACACGGAAAAAAATTGAATTATAAAAACAATTAGATCACAAACGTATTAAATAATTGAAAATAAATATGTAAGTAATAAAGATAACGAAAGTACTATTTTTCTTCAATAGCCACTGTTTAGCGAATGCTGAAAATTTCTCACAAAAAAAGTACAAAATAAATTTTACTATTTTCTTTGCTTTATTACCGTTAGAACAACAAGTAGTTAAAGCGAAAGCAAAATAAAATGACAACAAGGAAATTAATTTTACTCTTAATTCGCTTCATTGCCGTAAGAAAAAGGCCGTAAAAACAAAAGCAAAATAAAATGTAAGCAATTCAATACATTTACAAAAGTTGCGTATGCGGCACAAAACAATTATTTTCACTTTGCATAAAAAGTATTAATTTTCAAGTTCTTTCATGAACGTTCACAAAAACTTAAATTTTTGAGTGTCGTTTTGCTCCACTATGACTTTTTGGCACATGCGCCAAACCAGCAATGAGCTGACGATATACATATATAGTCAAATAAAATGAGTTTGTGCAGAACTTAATAGCAATCCGTGCATTCCGGCACAAATTTTAAGAGATATATAAGTTTTTTAAGGGTGGCCGTGAGATATTTTAGTCCAAAACTAGAAGCAATTTGACATCAAAATTGTTTCCATCTGTTGAGTTTTGTGGAAGTTAGCGTGTTTTAAATATACGAACAGACAGTCAGAGAGACATACATGGCTAAATTCATTCAAGGACCCAGAATAATACACTTTATGAAGTCTTAGAAAAATATCTAAAAATTTGTACATGGCTTGAACGTAAAATTAAACTGAAAGCAACGCTGTTAGACCTCGGGGAAACAGTTTGAGTAGTTTGAGAAGAATTACCAACAAGAGGCGCCACGGTCAAAACTTTTTTAGTCGAATAGTTCTTTAGCCGCTATACTGAAAAATCATTTTGATATTCGCTCTGTGAAATTGAACTTTTTAAACTAATATTTTCGATCGTATTATGAGATTTGGTCCTCCAAATTAATAAAATTAATAAAAAGGTTTTATAACGTCTTAAAGAAAAAACGGGAAAGTGTTTTTATTTTCCATAAGAAAGTGCTTTTTATCTTGTCTAATTTATTTTGTTTTTTACCTTTAACTCTCACGGTTAATACCAACAAGTTGTCTAGAGGCTTAATAATGCTGGTTTTTTTATCCAAGTACCCGATACAGTCCATACCCTTATCGAACGTACGTGAAGTTTTTACACGGAATAATAAACTTAGTATACCCTCATTCACTAAAAGAGGTGGAGGATTTTTGCAAAAATATACAATTTTTAATTCAACCGCATAAATATCCAGCTTTATAGTTTCCTTTAATGAAATCCCCCAACTATAAATTAAATAAAAACAAAATCTTGTTTGTGTTGAAAATACTTTTTTTTTTGTTTTGCAGGTGTTGCATTTCACACAAATTAAAAAAAAAAAAAAGAGAAAGCGAAAACAATCTTTGAGGGTTGTGTAACATTCGCTCGAATTTGTTCAGTTGTACAGGAAATTTTATAGCCAAACAAACTTTATTAAGCTAAACTTTATTACATTGGAAATCATTTTAACTAAAATATTTATGTGTCCAATATGTGCTGGTATAATGATGTCAGCTACCGGTGCGAATAAACTTTTCTCATAGCAAAAAAGGATTTCGACATCTATTGCCGTCTAGAAGATTTTGTCATGATTTCCCTCATGCTTGGGAAGTTATTTACAAAAAAATAAATAATTTGTTAAAAAAAAAAAACGATGGAAGGAAAATAAAGTGTGAACAGAAGAATGAGATGAGAAAAGGTATTAAATTATCAAGAATAATAAAATTCATTTTTAAATTAAAGAACATTTTGCAAAAATTTAGCTTTAAAAGCTAAAACGAGAAATCTATTAGAAATTTTAATGTATTAATGTCCACTTATAACATACACTCAAAAGATAAATCAATCCTTCCGTATTCAAATCCGAAGCGGTATTAAAGTACGGTGAGTATGGATTTTTCTGAATTGATTCAAGATGGATTTTTAATCGCAAAATACTTAAATTATCCATATTTAATTCCGATTTCGTATTTGAAATAATCCGAAAATGAGATTGATTTAAGTAAAACTAATATTAAATCAGTCTTAAAATGCGCTTGATTCAAGTATTATAAAGTTGAGTTTAACCCGAATTCGTGCTTGAAAAAAACCAAAACCGAAATTACAACGAAAAAATTATTATGATTGATTTACTTACCCGGTTAACACCTTACAGAAAGATTAAATACCAACGGCACGACCGATATGGGTTTTACTTTAAAAATCTCATGTACATATTTATCCAAATATATAAACTTAATTAGAAGCAAGAGTTCAAATTTACTTTTTAACCTTCCGTGGTACACATGAGTCTGGTCAGAACTTTTAAACAGAACGAAAAGTTTAATTTTTTTTTTAATTGATTTAAGAATTTTATACTTATTCAAGATATTCCGGGATTGATTTTCGAAAGTGATCCAATTTAGGATTTGAGTACGTTTTAGTGTTATTTGTACTTGAATTTTTGAATACGATGCGTACTTAAACTAATCATAAAAAACTTGATTTATCCCTAGTTTTTTCCTTCTGTTTAGAATGTAAAATTCCTTTTACATCTATATGAGTTTTAAAGCTTTTGTAAACTTTCTAAATACCTGTAGCAATATGCCTTTTTTAAAACTTTAGGAAATAAAGTTTAAAGGCTTACAAAATTTCTTTTTAAAGTTTCCTAAATATTGAATTTCAATAAAAAGCTGTTTATATCACATTCTAAATTTTTAAAAGTTCAAAAAAAATATTTGATTTTAAATGTGCGAATTTTGAGCCATTAAAAACCTGCAATAAATTTTAAGCTTTAAAATTACTACAAGAAACTTAAAAGATTAAATTTTTACAAATAGAATGTGGAAATTATTCCTTTCTAAAGTTACTTTTTTATTATATTAAGCATTTTTATTTTTCGAATCTGATTCATTGAACACATTCTCAAAATTCAAATCTTTAGTTAATAATTTTTTTTATATTTTTTTTACTATTCTTTTAAAAGCTTTGGAAGTGCATTAACAAACATTTTAGCTCGTAAAAACACATTTTTATTTACACAACATTTTCAGCTGTTGATAATTATTCCAACGAGCCTGGAATACTCATTTAAAACTTTAAAGAGCTTTGAAGATTTCTATTAAAATTTTTTAACAATTGTCAAAAACTTAGAAAAAAGTTTAGTTTCTTAAAGCTCTTTATATTTCAAGAAAAACTAATTTAATTAATTATATTTTATATTAAATAGATTAATATAATTTAAAACGATTTGCTAGTGTTTTTTTTAAAATTTAAGAAAAGCTTTTTTATGCTTATTTGTGCCTTGAATTGATTTGAGTATTGATTTTTTTTTAAATTTTCTAAACACTTTAAAATAAATTTAGAGTTTTCGGAGGCTTTTAAAATTAAATGTTAAATTATGTAGAAATGTTTAAATGGCTTTAACTTTTTACTGCAAACTTTACTAGACAATTCACTGAATTTAAAATATTTCAAAAGTTTAATAAAAAAAATTTAAAGCTTTTAGAGTCCCGAATATTACAATAGGAATATCGAAGTTTTAAAGGCGATAAATGTGTTTTCGATTACTATGATGAGATTTCTTTTTAAATCATCTTTAAAGCGTTAAAAGTTTGCTTAAATTTTTAAAGGTAAAATTTCAAGCTTTTTAATTCCCTATTGATCAAGTTAGAAAAGCTCTTAAGATTTATCGATTGTTTAAAACTATAAATAAAAAAAAGGCTTGAAAGCTTTAAAAAGCTTTTCCGACTTTTGTAGTGAATTTTAAACTTTTTTTAAAGACTTCTTAAAGCTTATCAGGCCTATTCTGAAAATCACTTTGACTTAAGTCACGTGATTGTAAATCACATGTGTCTTTTAAAATCACACGTCTGATATTTTGGTGTTTCAATTATGTGGGTTTCGGTGTGATTATCAATTGTCGAAAATACACAGAAAAACAAAAAAAAAAAAAACGGTATGACTTTCAGAACGCCACAAAATCGCACGTGCGATTTGAAAAGCACGTGATTTTAAATCACGTAATTTTTAGACAGACCAGTATAATGAACATTTTTTGCTTTTGAGGGCCTTAGATATTTTTGAGTTTTTCAAGGAAGCAAAAATTTTTAAAAATTTAAAAGAATGCTTTTAATTGAATAAAAAAATTACAAGTGAGCATGTTTTGGCTTTTCCAGATCTTAAATTAAAAATAATAAAATTTGGTTAGTTGAAGCCTTGAAAGCAAATTAAAATGCTTTTAAAAGCCTTTTAAATATCTATAACTTTATAAAACTCTGAGCATCTTAAATGCATTTTTGAAACTTTTAAGGTTCATAAGAAATCTTAAAGTTTTTAAAAGTTAGTTTTATATTAAGAAATAAATTATTTTAAACACAACTAAAATGGTGCGTGAGTTTAAACTATTTTTCAAGAACAAGAATTTTGCAAATATTAATCTGGCAAGCCTACATTGTATAGACTTAGACAGGACAACTTTTGGTTAGATACATGATTTTCAAGGTCGAAAGCCAGCTTTTTCCAGATAGAGTTTTGATTCGAAGGTGAACGTGAGTCAGTCACCTTACCTTCTTTCGTATTTTGACAATTACATACATAAAGTATTTTTAAGTTAATCGTAAAGGAGCTACATTTTCCAAACTTTTTCAATGATCGAGAGAAATAATTGCGTACTGTCCATGGATGGTTCCCGGGGTTTTGCTTACTTTTTAGGCCTTAACAGCGTTGGGATCTTCCTTTACTGAAAGATTGTTAGTGTATATATCAGGTCTTATCGTATTGTTTTTTTTCGAGCAGATTTTGTGTTTTAAAAACTTTATTATTTTTCTGTAGAAAATGTTTGGGAACTATTTTTTTTATTAAATTGTAAGTTGTTGCTCTGGAAGTTTGAAACATTTCCCTTTCAAATTTTTCTATCTCCATTTATTTTTTTTTTAATTTTAAAAATTAATCAGTTTTCTGGTAATCTTGTTGAACTACTTTTGGTTTTCAATTTAAATTTTCAATATTTTTAATCAGGCTTAAGTTCATCAAATTTAATTTTCATTGAATTATTTTTATTGAAGAAAGGAGTTTTTACAACATGAAAATTAATTAAAATTGTTATTGATAATCCTTCATTCTTGACTGACCTGAGATTCGTACCCAGGCTGCTGGTTACCCTGACATGTTTCGATCGTTACCACTCGATCTCTTCAGAGGGATTTGCCGTCTAACACTCGCAGCCATCGACGACTGCTGACGTCAATAGTCGAACATCAATCCTTAAACCAAATTGTATTTTACCCTTTGGTAGATCGAAATGTTCTTTTTTGAATGATTATCCATTTTTAATTGATTTTACATGTTTTTCCTTTACCCCTGTTTTTCGTATGAAGGATTATCTATAACAATTTTAATTAATATTCATGTACATGTACAAATTCCTTTCTTCATAAAAATAATTTAATGAAAATTAAATTTGATGAACTTAAGCCTGATTAAAAATATTGAAAATTTGGATTGAAAAAAATGTTAAAAATTTTTCATTAATTTTTTTTTTCATTTTTGTTTCAAAAACTCACAGGCATAAACAATTAAATTATGAATGGCTTTAATCTGAGAAAACATACCGGTCATTGTTTTTTATTTGTTGTGACTTTTTGACATTAAACCGCAATTAGAAACAAGAAAACGTTTTTTGTGCTTTTTTTCTTTTTTTAACTTAAATATTGTAAATAAAATATTGAAAAAAAATTTCCAAAAGAAAAATAACATTTTAAGTCAATATAAGTTTTTTTTTTAATTTTAATGCAGGTGAAATAGGACCCTTATACTAAAAAACTTTAATAAAATATGAATATTGTTTATGGTCTTGAATTTTAAATTTTTTTTCGGTAAAATAAATAACTAAATTTCATTGTACAAATGTGTGTTGGCAGTGCTTAAAATGAATTTAAAATATAAAACAGAATACATAGTTACAATTTGTGTCATGACCTTTTTCCTTAAACTATGCTCTAGTTTTAATAAAAAACACTTTCTTTAAAATAATGGATTTAATGCATAAACGTTATATTTTATTATTATTATTTATGTAAAAACTTTATTTGAGACTTCAACGACTTTTGATTTTCAGACATAAATCAAGTATGTAAAGTAAGTTTTTTTTTGTGTTCTGTGTAATAAATTCTAAATCTATGAATAATAGAAATTTTATTTTTTTTCCATAAAAGACTAAAATTAAAACAATTTTTGTGGGGGGGACATTAACACGCATTAAGGAAAATAAAATTTATTACGGAGGCGTATAATTGTTATTAATTACCCATAAGGAGTAAGAAATAAATAACGACGAAAACAAAATATTAAGTAAAATCATCCAAAATTTTAAATAAAAAATGCTAAGTTTTTAAAGACAGGCGGTCTAGCGAAAGCGAGCTGCAAAAAAAAAACTGAAAATCAATTAGAGTGCAACACCAAATTTGGTAGGGGTATCTATCATATGGTCGGGCGTGACCGTATGCCCTTGCTTGTTACTAACACTTTTGAATTAAAGATATTAATTAATAAAGTTTCTAAATAATTCTAAGCATCTACGTTATTAAAATTTTAAATTCATTATCCTTTAAGTTCTTTTAATAGTTTCAAAAGATTAATTCACGTTTAAAAACAGCATTTCTTTACTTAATAAAACAATTCTTTTATCTGTTAATAATAACTCAAATTCTATTAAAATAAACAAGGCCTTCGTAAGCCGAATGCAAACCGAAATTATACAAGCGCATTCTGTTAACGAAACACAAGGTCAACTTGCAGGGTTGAATACCCCTCAGCAGCGCTGTGCTGAGTGAGGAGGGTATTAAGTTTGTCATTCGGCCTCGTTTTGTGCTCGTTGATAACAGGCGAATTTTTTTCCTACTCCGCTTTCGAAAGATTTTAATTACTAACTAACACAAACTTGAGTTAACTTTACAATTCTACCTTAAATCGATAAAATTCAACGGGGCAAAAAAAATTCTTTGAAAATTTAACAGCTGCACCCTGATATGTTTAAAACTCAAATATTCATAATTATTCTCAATTTGCCATTAGTTAAAACTATAATTACGAAATATGCAGTAAACTAATAGAAAGGCCTGAATTTTTTCGAATTTACTAGCTTGAACTATTTTGTATGATGGCGGCCACAATCGCTTAAGAAGAAGAGACACTGCAGGACTTATGCGATAAGAAGAGCGCTAAGTACCTGCATATGTGAACAGAAACTTTGATTGGAAACTTTTCTTCAAGCACGGTGGGGTAATTTTTCGACTTATCACACAGAACTGTACCATGTTACTATCCACATACGACGCAAACATGAGGTAAATAGTAGAATTCCTCAGTATGACCAAATTCTTGGCGGTTGAAACGTTGGACGGGAACATTTCTTTTGTGCGGCTCCTCTATCTTGAGGCTTCTGTACAGAAAATGTTTTAAACTGGAAATGGGGTGCGTTTTGCTTTTTTTAAGCTTAAAGTCCCTGGGTTCTTACTCCATTAAAAATTGTGTTTGAGTTTTTTTTCCCCAATTTTTTAAGGTGTTCTATTTCGAAGTCATTCTCTTCTAAAAACAATGAGATCAAACCCTTTATTAGCTCATTTATGTTTTGCTCTCTAAGATATATTGCGGGTGGCTTAGACGATTTAATGACATTTATGCCCAATTTTCAGGATTGTATTTAAATCTATATTAAGTTAATTTTCATAAAAACTTAAATCGTATTTAAATACCGATTGGTTTTTTGAGTTTTATTTGAAAAGTCTTATTTAATTAAGATAAAAGTATGGTAGCACTACTAAATACAAAAAAAAATATAAGCAAGTGAATTTTTTTACAAGGTGGTCTAAAAAAACAGCTTACTGTTCATGCTTTGCCTGTTGTTGTTGTATTGTTGTGACTTAAGTTCCACTTAAGCTGTTAGTGAAGAAGAGAATTTTGTATTTAAATCGATTTTAAAAATAAATGTGTTTTAACCCTTTGACGAGTGGCGTACATTATAATGTACGTCCATTTTGTCAACCCGTCACTGATTTAAATTTAAACATACATACAATTAATTTACAGTTATCGGTTTGTTGTTTTGTTGTTCTTTAAATTCTTAAGAGGCTGTAAAATTTCAAAAAAACGTGAGGTCAATTTTGTGTATTTTGTTCTGCCATCATCGACGCAGTGTATAATTTGTTAAATTTTATTTTCAAATTTATAAAAAAAAAGATTAATTTCAGTGTTTTTCCAAACAAAGGTAAGTTCTTTTCGCTTATTTTTTCGATCATTTTCCAATGTAATCATACATTTTACATAAATGCAATATTTAAGGCGTTAGTAATAGCTACAAAAAGAGTGTACATTAAAATGTACATTTAGTGAAATCTTCAATGTGCATTTAAATGTACATCACATTTTTATATACAAATAAGCAAAAGTTTTGATTTTTTCTAAATAGAAATTATGTCGAATTTAACAATTAAAGAAATTTTTGATATATTGAATGAATCGGAGATCGAAGAAGATATAGACTTATATGAAAATGATAATAATATTGAAAATCAAAACGAGGATATTGTTATCGTTAATCGCGTCACACGTCGTTCTTCGGATGATGAACAAGATAATGAAGACAATATTGCTAAAGCTGATACCAACCGTGAAAGTTCTGCCCCTATTAATGTATCCGATGTTAATCCATCGACAAATTATAGATATACAAAAAAGCAAGATATAAAATGGCGCCGAAAGAACTCTATAAATGATCCAATTCCATTTGAATGTGAAAATATTGAAAGCTTTAATGATGAGAAAACACCATTTCAATTTTTTCAACAATATTTTACGGATGAACTATTTCAAAATTTTGCATTTTACACAAATTTATATGCAACTCAAAACAATGGGGGAAACTTCAAAAATACTGATAGCAACGAAATTAAAAAATTATTTGGATTGCACATTTTGATTGGAAGTATGAAGTTCTCTAGGCTTAGACTTTACTGGGACCCATTGGTTGGCATTGAAATCTTCCGAAACACATTAACTTGCGACAGGTTTTGCCAGCTGCGGAATAATTTACATATTGTAGATAACTTGGATAAGAATAAGGATACAACTGACAAATTTTGGAAAGTCAGACCTGTTATTAAAGCTGTCAGAAAGAGGTGTTTAGAGTTGGAAGTAGAAGAAGTATTATCTGTAGATGAGCAAATCATACCGTATACTGGAAAATTGTCAACAAAACAGTATATAAAAGGAAAACCTAATCCTTGGGGTGTAAAAGTATACGTGTTAGCTGGCAAATCTGGGATGCCCTACGACTTTTTTCTTTATCAAGGGAGTTCTACAAATATTAGTGCCAACAATTTATCCATACTTGGGTTTGGAGCTTCAGTTGTTCTGCAATTATCTGAAAGAATTAAAAATAAAGGTCACACATTATATTGCGATAACTTTTTTACATCGTACCAGCTATTGGAAATACTTCGTCAAAAATATATAAATACAGTAGGAACTGTAAGAATTAATCGGTTTGCATCACCTCCTCTAATAGAAGACAAAGCATTGAAGAAAAAAGGACGAGGAAGTTCAGATCAGGTGGTAAGCAGGGATGGGAATATTTTTTTGGTGAAATGGTATGACAATAAACCGATACATTTGGCATCAAATTTCATGGGATCTGAAGAGGATGAAATTGTTAAAAGGTAGTTTTATATGACAAGTGTTACCTTCAGTTGTTATTAATTTATTATTTAATGTCTTACATACAGGTACAATAAATCGACAAAAGCTTTTGAAGAATTCAATCGTCCTTACATCGTAAAGCTATATAATTCAGGAATGGGTGGAGTTGATCTCCTCGATCAATATATATCCTACTATAGGGTTTTCTTGAAATCCAGGAAATGGACTCTGCGGATAATAACACATTTCCTCGATTTCGCTTTAGTTGCTAGTTTTCTCGAATATCAAAGTTATGCAGTAAAACAGGGAAGGGCAAAACGAGAGATATTGGATCTTATGCATTTCCGATTAGAAATTGGGAATGTTCTTATATGCAAAAGTCAGAAGTCGGCGCCAAAGCGGGGACGCCCTTCAAATACAAATTCAAATCCTTCAACTTTATCACCTGTTTCATCTAAAAGAAAAATTGAGGTAAGACCAGTCCGAGATGTACAATTGGATGGCATAGATCACATGCCATGCCATGATGGCAAAAAAGAAGCAACAAGATGCAAAAATAATTGCAAAACGAGCAACGGAGTAGCTGGAAGAACTCATTTCTTTTGCCAAAAGTGTAAAATTCATTTATGTATAACTAAAGAACGAAATTGCTTCCTACAAATGCATACCAAATAATAATATATTTTTCAAATATTTACGTACGTAAATTCTATTCTATTTTTTTATGTAAATCTCACCTTACTTACAATGAATTTGTTAGCTTTTTTTTTAAATTAATTTTAAAATGTGTTCCTTTTATATAATATATGTATAATAAAAAAAAACCAATAAAAAAAATTAAATAAAGTGAAAAAGTGTATGCATTAAAGCGGATTGTACATTAAAATGTACATCTTAAAACCCCACTTTACAATAAAAATTTTCACCCATAATTTTTTGCACATGTTTTTTGAAGCTTTTTAAAGCTACAAAATCCATAAATAAAATTTTCCAATGGCCAGAATTAATTCCCGTCTCAAAGGGTTAATATCAATCCCGAAAATTGGCCATTAGTGCTTTAGAGGATATTGGCAAGATAAAAAATAACTTATTAGAATAAGATTTGACTAAACATTGTTAGATCATAATTAATATACGTATAAAGATTTACTCTTGTATTTATAAAATCTTTTTAAATTTAATAAAGGCTTACAAAACAAATTTTGTAGGAAAATTTGCCTTTATAAATGTTTGTTAAATTTAATAATCGTTTATAAATAGGGGGGTTAATAAATAAATAATGGGGAACAAATTCGTTGTGTAAAATTAAAAAACATTTATTTAAGAACCCAAAATGCGTCTAAATTCTGGGTCCTTAAGTTATTCTAAAATCCTTGGTGGAGTGTATAAAAGTCATAAAATTAGAGATTTATGTAAACTCTTTAATATACCACATCAGCAGTCTGCGTATAATCATTGAGCAATCCGTCGAATGAAAATTCCCCTCTATATGGTATTCTCAATCACCGGTCAATATGGAACGCTCTAGCCTGCAAAGGTGTTCCAGTAAAAATTATTCTTTTAATTCAATTCATGTATAAAGATGCTTAATGCCGATTTGCCCACGACAACGTTCTGAGTAACAGTTTTAATGTTATAGCTGCTGTTCGCCAAGGATGCATACTCCCTCCTGTTTTGGCCCTTTGTTCCTTTTAGCAAACACAGGACAATTCCCTGCCCAAAAATTAAAAAAAAAAAATATAATTTTTCTTGAAGAGCGTTTAAGATTCGGCATGACCGCTTATAAAATACTTAATTGCTTTTATTCATGTTGTTTTCTTGATTTCAGGAAAAAGGAAACAAAATACCACAAATTAAATAAAAAGTAGAATAAAGGACCGCGCTGCCATAAAAGTCAAGCAGAAACAAAGAATTGTAATTATGAGAAAATGGTAAAATGCTTTAAGAGAGTCCCTTAAATGTTGTGCTTGTTAACGCTGTTTTAATACAAAATGAATAGAAACTAGAAATTGTAAGGATTTAATTTTCTATGTATTTTTTTATTTATCTTAAACTAAAACAAAGTATTTAAGTGGGGCAAAAACTTAAGTCATAATCTGGTATTGGAGTTGTTAGTTTGAACAAAACACTTTGTTGTTCGTAACTTATCGTAACTTCACTTATCGTACGGTTTCGAAATTCGAACCATTTTTCGGTCCTTTTTTTTAAACTAATTATTAAAGTAAAAAAGTATTGAACATTGTGACACTTCCATGGGTTGCAAAAAGTATTAAAAAGGTGAAATACAGAAAATTATATTCCGTTACCAACCCACTTGTATTTAATTAAAACAAAATGCGTCGCTCTTAATGAAAATCCCGATAGACTTAAAGAATGTTCTACAAACATTTATGTAACTAAATAAATCGCACTTGATCAGCCAGATAGTATTAACCCAAAGTTTTTATTTTTCACTTTTTGGAAGGAATCGACACGTTATGTTCGTATCTACCCACTGTTAAAAAAGCATGCTATTTTGTCTACCGTTTGGTAATGAAACGATTGGTTTAGTAATTATTTTTCATAAACCTTTAATGTAAAATTATAACTGTTTTGCATCTACTGAAAATGTTTAAATTTTGAGTTAATAAGAGGGTATTGAGGGGGTTGACTAAGTGCGATATCTTAAAATACATTTGAATTAATAACACTGTGCAACAAAAAAAAAAAAAAAAAAAAAAAACCAGCCTCAATACTTGCAACGCGAAATGAAACTAGACTATTGATTTAGCAAATCTGCCAAAGGGTTATGAAAAGTTAGCTAAGGGTTCCGAAATATTGGCCCCCAAAAATTTTAAATTTTTTGAAAAGGCGTTTGGCCTACAAAGAGTAGTCCAAAGGTGTCAGTCAAATCGCACGTCCATTTCTTGAGATAATTTGATCACCAAACTTTTGACTTAATAAAGTAATGGTTTCTTTCTTACACTGTGGGACATGTTGCGCTGTCTTGTTGGAACAATTTCTTCTCCAAAAGATTCGCAAAAAGAATAAAAAATCACGAATGATTTGCCTGTAGCGTTTTCCATTCACGGTAATGTTGGTTCCAAATTTGGATTTAAAGACAAAAAGGCCAATAATGCCCTGGGCATGTTACCCGCACTAAAAATGATTTTTTTCTAAAATTAAAATTTTATTTTTTTATAAAAACTAAAAAAACCCTAAATGATCGTAATTTTGAACGTATGATTAATATTAGAAAAACAAACACATATGTATACGCTCTCATGTACTTTTAAGAAAATAAATTAAACTAATTATTAGCATACTTTCGAGGGCGAAATAATTATAATATTTTTTTTCTCCACAAATTTATTTTTACCGGCAAAACTGTTTATTATAAAGAAAAACGTTATATGAACGGATTAAAGAAATTGTAATTCTAAATTTTTTGAGTTTGTTTAAGCAAAATCGGACAAGTGGTTCTCGAGTTATGTTAAACAAAAAAACATCAAGATAAGGAAAAAATTTAAAATGTCATAAAAAAAAACTGACACATACGAACGCCAAACCCTTTGAGGGTTTTACTATACTGACCTAGTACCATCACCCTGACTTGGAATTTCTCACCCCCCAGACAATAATCCCAAAAATGTTCCATAGTGTAATCAGCCCATTGAGATTGTCGAAAGAGCAAAAAACCTAGGGGTTATATTCGATAGCATTTTAACATGAAGCGATCATGTAAGTGCAGCATGTGGAAGAACATATTCAATACTTAAAACCCTTTGGTCTAGACAATATTGTACGCCATTAAAAATCAGACTTTTACTTGCAAGCACATACCTAATCCCAATGTTATTATTCGGATGTAAAATTTTCTCCTTCTGTGACGCAGAAAGTAAACGAAGACTTAATGTCCTTTTCCACAACTTTACAAGATATCTGTATGGACTTAGAAGGTTTGATCACATTTCCGCGTATACTAAGAAATGATATGGCGTTCAGTTTGATGATTTATTGAAAATAAGAAAATTAATTTTCTTACATAAAATTATTAGCTCCCGTGAACCTGAGTACTTATACAATATACTGAAATTTGGCCGGCTAAATCGAAAAAAGAATCTAGTTCAGTTAAAGCATTGCGCTTTAGTTTTGGAGTGGCAATTTTATATAAATGTCAAACGTCTTTGGATCATACTACCCACAAGTATTGAAGATATAAGCAACGCCCTACAGTTGAAAAAACAATAATTTGAGTTATTTTCTTAATTTTTCTTAAATAAATTTGAATTTTTTCTTCATTGTTGATAATTAATTTATTATTTAATTATTTAACCCATTAGTGGATGAAGTTCCCTGGTCACTTTCCCTCAATAATTTTCACAAATAATTAATAAAAATTATCTGATTATTTCGGTTCAAAAACTTTTTATTCAAAAAAAATTATAGTTTTGAAGTTATGGACCGTCCCTTATAAGGGACACTGCACTGTAGGTACACTTGGCGTATGATAAATTTTAAATTATACTGAAGCCCGTTTTCAGATTTGTTTCAAATAAATTTTGTTTTTACCGAAATGTCAACGTCGTTTTTCAGTTTTTGAATATTCAATAAGATGGTTTCTGCCAACATATCGGCTTTCTGTCGTAAATTTGTTAGTACGCTAACCTCTTTAGATGGGGAAATATACGTTTCAAGGCAGGTTGTAGCAAGATTTCGGCAAAAATATAAGAGGAGAAGCACTTGTCGGCTCATTCGAATGTAACTTATTCATCCGCAGCTCTGCATTAACGTATCAGCTGTCAAAGAATTATGCAAAGATTGGCCACCACGATTTCTTTTGTCTGATATTATATCGATAAAAAACTTTTGGCTGGAAAATATTTGCAGCACCCCTTCCTTTAACGAATCGTTGGCATGAACCCATTTCATTGACATCAAAATTTGTTGCAATTGTGACAACATTCCATCGTGTGAGCGATATTTTTCCATTTTTGTAAATCTATGATCTACAGATCCCCTTTCTTCTTTTTTCATTACAGGGATTGAGCGGAGAGGAAATTTTTTTTGTTCGCCCATCTCGTATCGTGCTTGAAGTATGTATATATTCCGGTAGATGATGAGTGTCGCAGTAATTTCTTTACATTCTGTAAATGCTCATCGTCGCTTTCATCAGTATCTTTCTCGGTATCAAAGAAAAGTCAAAGAAAATGTTCGTCGAACATTTAAACGGCCTAAAGTGCCGTTTTAGTATACTTTTGTGGGGAAGTTAAAAAAAGGACAAAAATTTCCCATTAAAATCAGTGCTAGAGGGATAACATATTCCATGAAAAGAATCGCCATTCAATTCTACTGACGACATCCGAAATAGTATTTTCGCTCAGAAGTATATTTTTTTTTGACTTACACCAAACGCCTTTTCAAAAAATTCAAAAACTTTAGGGCCGATATTTCGGGAACCCGAGCTAACTTTTTAGAACCCTTGGGCTAATTTGAGCTTCTAATAGTCAAGTTTCATTTCGCGGTGCACGAATAGAGGGTGGCGGCGATTTGTTGGACTGTGTAATAAACCATCCATTTTCAGAGTTTGGCATTAAGAAGGAATTATTTTTTCTCATAAATCAAACAAAAAAAAGTACTTAGAATTTAGATCTTTCTTAATAAAATTATAATCTTTAACAGTAAATAAATAAATTAAATTTCATTCATTCTTTGAATTTCTTCACAACATTTTTCAATACTAAAATATTACAAAAAAATAAAATGTTTTTTTTTTTAAATACATTTTACGAAATGATTTGCTATGAATAACAATGACATAATGCGGCAAAAATAACGTTTAAATCGTTTTCTTATTTATAAATTCAATAGAGTTTATTCATGTTTGTCATCACAAAATTGCAAAATATTAGCCCTATTCACAATCTTGTGCAAATGGGATTGCATCGTAGCATTTGCAAATGCTAGGGTATTTATTCGATTAACCGTTAATCGGTCTATATCAACAGCCTTTTCACCCGACTTAAATCGCTTTATAACGTCCAACTTTTTGTTCCAAGCTAATACATTTTCTTCTCTTTGCACTAAGTTTTCTACACAACTTCTTATTAATAACTAACTTCTTACTATCTAACACGCAACTTTACTTGGAATAACTTAACTAACAGAATTAAATCGCCTTTTACACGCAAATAGTAAAATTCTTCACATGTGTTTATGTCTTCAGTGAAAAAATTCAATCGTATTTAGCGACGCAAATCAAAATCATAAAAACGCAAAGCGGATTTAAACAATTTTTAATAAGCGACGCAAAAAGGTCCGACGCAAAACGGGACTCTAGTGTTTATTTTTTGCAGTATCGACGGTATTTATATAATTGTAGAATTCGAACTACTAATGCTTCTAATGATAGCCACCTGGGTGGTGATGGGGCAAGAATTTTTTTCTTTTTTGTTTAATTTCCTATGATTTTTATATTTCGAAAAATTGATTTTTACGTTTGGGACTGTTCCCAATATAATTGTAAATATTTCTTGTTAGTGTTTTATTGATGCCAGAAAATCGCTATAACATTATAACTTTTAGCAAAAAAAAAAAAAAAAATCGTCAATCGTCATTTTATTGTAATTTTTAAAAAAAAAAAATCGTCAAAATGACGAAAAATCCTCAAATCTAACAACCCTGCTCTAATGGCATATTGGAATTTTCTATGTGCTTAGAGAAATCCAGGAAAAGTACTGAGAAATTAGATAATCTGTACTATGGGTTGCTTTCGATTTCTCCAATATCTACGATAAGTGAAAGAATTTTTTCCAAGCCAAGTTTTATCAAACCCAAAGAAAAGAATCGCTTAAATCCTAAACATTTACACCAAATTATTTTTCTAAAAGATTTTTTTGTAAGATCTCCTTGAACTATTGAAAAATTTATTGATAAAATTATCACACAGTTTATTCTTTAATACATAATACATGTATTACATATTTATGAATTACTTTTTTGTTTGCTCGTTTTAGTTTAAGAACTGTTTTATTTGTTTTGTTAAAGTTTTTTTTTTTACTAAAAATAAAATTTTATAAATAATAATAATTTTTGCATTTTTATTTAATGAAACTACTTAATTTATAACAAAACTTTATTAATCGGTTAACCCATTAATAACAAATTTAATTGATTTTCATCCGATTTAACCAAAACCTAAGTTCAATAATCTAGCGATTAACCGGTTACAGCAAAAGCCCGATTAAATGAATATCCTAGTAAATACTTTAGTATTATTTTGGGATTATAGACGATTTGCAAAAGATTGTGAATTGGGCTACTGATTACATAATATTGTGCAATAGAATTTCTAATTACGATTATAAATAATTCAAAAATAATTTCGATCACTAAGCATTTGCAAAATGGTGTAGTGCTAACTATAATCCCAAAAGTATACTATAATATTTACTATACAATTTTGCAAATGCTTCGATCCACGACCATTTGCACAAGATTGTGAATTGGGCTATAAAAAAAATCGTTCAATTTTATTCAAAACTCTCACGTTTTATCCTCAACAATTTTGCATGTTTACCTTAATTACAGTATTTCCACATTAAAGACAAGACAACATTTATGATTAAATTTATGACAGAGATATCGAAATATCATAGACGTTAGACAAACCATTTAAAGCAAAGAGCAAATAAACATCAAGAAAATGAAAACAAAAGAATTATTTAAAATCAATACGAACATATGAATGTTGCCACCTTAATAAGGTGGCACCAGAAACAGAAAGACGGCGGTATGAGATCATAACATTGAGTTATAAGAGATCCCAATTAATGGCATTTTTACTAAGGATCGTCGAATTAACCCGATTTAAATAGCTCTTCGGTTGTTTTCAGATGCTTTTGAAAAAAAACTATAATTTTTGTCAATATACCGGCACCGGTCTTGTTGTTTTTAGAACAATCGGTTAACGACACTTGATCTGCAAACTCTTGCCACCAGCATTGGTTTGACCATTGGACATTAAAATTCATTCCTTATACAAGACTTGGCAGTATTTAATCTCTAACTTTAATAGCTTAGGCCCTTATTCTGTAAAACGCTACCGCAACGCCAAAAATAACATTAAAAGCAAAAACAATGTCAACAATTTGTCAAAATTTTGTTGTTGCTTTCTATAGAAATTCGTACTGCGTCTTAAAATCTTCAACGCCACAAGATATGCAGCGTTAGAAATTTAAAAAATCAATATGAACTTCTGTGGAAAACAACAACAAAATAATGCAAAATTTCTACATATCCTGAGATTTTGCCTGAATGACAATAACTATTTTATATACGGCAATAGATTATATAAGCAAGTGTTTGGAATGCATATGGGTAACCCTCTATCACCGACGATAGCAGATATACTTCTTGACAGCTTACTTGACGACGCACTGGCAAAACTTAACGAGATCAACATCAATATTAAATAAATCACAAAATATGTAGGCGATTTCTTGGCAATAATTTCATCCCAAGACAAGGACATTATTCTAAAAACATTGAATGATTATCATTCTAAAATTAAATTTACAATGGAGATGGAAAATGAAGGGAGAATAGCGTTTCTGGACACAAAATTATATAGAGCAGAAGATACAATAATATTTGACTGGTTTACAAAAGAGACATCATCAGACAGGATAATGAATTATTACACTACTCAACCAATGAATCAGATAATAAATACAGCAAAAAGTTTTATTAAGAGAGTTCTAAATATAAGCGATGAAGTATTTCACGACAAAAATGTTGAAATTATCCGTAAAATTTTAAAAAATAACTGTTTTCCCAATAACTTAACCAAATGTCTGATTAAAAGTACAATAACACAATTAAAACAAAATAACGGAATTAACTTAATTGCGGAAGGACCACCAAAAGTTTTTTACAGTGTACCATATGTTCCACACCTTATTGATAATGCGAACATAAGAAACACAATAAAGACAAAAACACTTGTTTTTTTCTTGTAACGATCAACACAATTTTTACAAGAACAAAAAGACCCATCGACAAACAACAAATAAGTAACGTTGTATACGAAATACAATGTAAAGGTAATAATGACGAACCATGCGACCTCATATACATTGGTACGACAAAACGAAGTTTACAGACGAGAATGGGAGAACACAAAGCAGACATAACAAAAAACAAAGAAACAACAGCACTAGCGCAACATATTTTACACCATGGTCATATTGCTGATTTTGAAAACGTCAAAATATTGGATAGAGAGAATGTTGAAAAAAGAGATACGCGATTGAAAGTTTACGAATTCAACAAAAAATAAATAAGACGATGAATCTGAAAGAAGACACAGAAAACATCAACATTAATTACAGGGTTGTTTTAAATTGATAAAAAAATTTAAAAAGTTTTTCACTGTGATCCTAGAATAAGATGTGGTTGAAAATTATTATTGTTAATTGTTTTTTGTTTTTGTTTTTACAAAAAAAATTTCCACACTGAAATAAAATATTTAAAAATGTAATATAATCAAAAAATTTGTAAATTATATACTACATGGTTTAAAAAAATATTGTATTATAATGTACGTTTTTACACATATTTAAATAGACACCCCCTGAAGAAGTAGAAAAATACCCTAAGAAATGTTGGGAAAAAACTGTAATAAAATTGATGTTTTATTTACATTAAAGCTCCTGGCCTAACAAGCTTAAAAATAGGAAATGATTCAAAATTTTTAAATTGGCTAACTAAAATAATAACATGAAATATTTTTTATTTTGTTTTTGCTTTCAATGTAATTTTTTGGCGTTGCGGTAGCTTTTTACAGAATAAGGGCCTAAGTTATTAAAGTAATTATTGGTGTTGCGGTTGCATTACATTGAGACTTTGATACCCTCCCTGTCACACGAAGTTGTTTGGGTGGCATTTCATTGAGACTTTGATACCCTGTCACACGAAGCAGTTTTCAGAAATGTGTGATGATAGATACCTTATGAAAATAACAAATAAGGTCAGTTTAAGTTGCCATAACTTCAAAAATATGGCGGCTGAACACGAATATGGTACTCATTTGTTGCTCTCAAGTTGTTTTAGCTTTTTCGAAAAATCACTAGAATTGTTCATCTGAATTGTACTAAATTTAAGTTATTGAACAAATATGTCTTTCCTCTTTCAGCACATATTTACATCGTGTTGATTAGATACGAAATCAGTTACAGACAGGCCTTTAGATTTGAAAAAAAAAATTTTACGTTTATTCCATATTGAATATATTTTTTTGTCTCTCCATTTAGGCAATTTTTGGAAATTTGAAAAAGTGTTTCAAATTAGTTTTCCAGGTAAAAAAATCCCTTAAAGTTTAACCACCCTAATGTTCCACAAAAATACATTATTTCAAGTATAATAAATGTAGTATTATTACTTGTCTTTTTAACATGTCATAATTTTACCACACATTTGTTCACTCACACCTTTAACTTAGTGTGCACCACAGACAGATACTTACTGCCATACTGGCACTCGCCACTCTTTTTTTAGAAGTACTAACACTAACACAGACACTTAACCTCAATTGTTCATAAAACACGACTACTAATATGGCAATGCTATAGGGTGCCGCAAAAGTAACGTTATGGTTTAATAAGTGTTTTTTTTGTATATTTGTTTTGTTTTTTTTTCAAGCTTAAAAAACAAAGAACCCACCAGTTTTGTATTTTTTTTTAAGTCAGCATTTGAGATTTTTGGTCGTATATCGAATATTATATTGAACATGTTAGTGCTCCAACAATTTTCCGATGGGTTCACCGTTTTCCGCAACTTTAAGGACTGGCTATTCGCGATTAAAGCTAACTGTTTATATCTTTCTAACAAATTAAAGCGTAAATGCCATTTAAAACTGGGCAAAGATTGCAAATTGGTTAAGTCCAGAAGTAGAAAGCAATGCAGAATTTCGGTTAAAACAAGATGGGTCGACAGTTAACACTGCTTGTCCACTATGGCTCTTCTGCACGAAATTTTTTTTCGATCGAATGATGTTTAAGATTTAAACTGGTCACCGCGTTCTGACGATTAATTGGCTTCTGATTTTCTTGTTTATAGGCTATCTAAAAGGCTTGGTATATATGCCATAAAACATCCAACAGTTTAAGGTCAATATCCAAGAAGAAGCGTGGGCGCGGAGACTTAAAAATTGTCAGAAAAATTGTGAAAAAGCACATCAGGTTGAAGCAAACAATGGCCTCCTTTTGAAAGATATAAACAGCAAAATGTAATCCTTAATAAAATCACATAGAAAACAATTAAACATTATTTAGATTACAAAGCTACTTATGAGCCACCCTTTAGATTTATTAGAGCACTGCTAGCAAGGCAGCAATAGCTTAAACAACTACCGATTTCATGTTTGAAAATTTTTGTGTTTAAACGTTAATGAACCTATTTTCCAATTCCTTTCCTAACGCTTCCCATTTTCTAAACAAAATGTTTTTTTTTGTTATTGAAATTAGTTTTTACTTTGAAATTCGTTTAACATGATTTCAATATTGATTGTTTGATATTTTGTGACAAATGTGGAAGATGGGACCAATGAACTTTCACTGTCTAACTGACATGTACAAAAACAATAAATTGGTTGTATTTGTTGTTGGCCTTGTAACAAAAACGATTCGTCTTGTTTTTGGTATTTAATTATTACTTTCAATTTTGTTACTCGTTATTTCTTGAGTTTGAGTTAAATTTGTTAAATGTTAAGCTTTAAGTTTTGCAATTAAATTTATTCAATAATTATTAAATTTAAAATCCTTTTAACTGAAAAGTAATGCATACTTTTAGCTTTATGGAAATATGTTATATTAAAGTATATTTTAAGGAAGCAACTTAATTTAATACTCCTTTAGTGGAAGTTTAAATGTATGTGATATGAGTTTAAATATGACTTTAAAGGTGCGGTGGCAATAGAGGATTATGCGTGAAGTTTAATTTTTTAGGAATAATTTTTTTGCAGTCAATTCTAGTATTACGCACTAGTCAATGCCTTTGAAATAAAACGAACTTTACCTGTATAGTAAAAGAGTTGTTTAAAAAAGGGATATTTTGAATTTAAAAGGCCCCGTTCTAAGACGATTATTCGATGCAAAGTACGGCATACGGCTCCTAAATGTAAAAAAAGTTATATTTCGGGATTTCGGTCTCATTTCAATTAATTTTTTTTAAAGAAATAATAAACAAGAATTTCACTGACAAACAAATTAACCCAAAAAAGAGTTCGTTGTATAGGATTTTATTGATTTAAAGGTAGGCTACGCCTTTAAATAAAAAATGGAGACTCGAACGTAGCATATGTGTGTGGGAGAAGGTAAAAGTTTCGCTTACGGAAGGCATGAATTTTAAATGGCAAGTTCAGACTTTGAAGCAATACATTATTGAGACAAAAGCGAGTTTTTGCTGTTATCGTTGTATTTTTATGCTCCCTTAAGTAGTGGGGGAATTTTTTTAAATTTTCCTAAGCTAATCCCGCGAAGCTCTATGCTTATCTGCAGGAAATAAACCAGAGCCGGAATCGAACCCGAAATCTCGGCGCTGTTAGAGAAGCTCTCTACCAGCTATTCTACAGGGGCACTTCAAATGTTATATTTTGCTTTCAGTTTGTAAAAATTCGTAAAAAATCGTTCACTTACCTAACTGAATTTCTATATGTCTAAGTGCTTCGCAAAACAAGAAAATTTCTTAATTGGGTATTGAGATTGGTCCAAAATATCGTGTGGTCGGACTGAATGGACTATATTTTTTTAGCTGTGTTTGAGTATAGCGGTAGAATTTTCCGTGGTTTCTGCTCACTACAGCTAACTATTTTTGGCTATTGTCATACCTATTAAGCTTAAAACCTCTAAAGTCAGCCAACAGTCTAACATCAATCTTTTAACCAGTAGTACTGGTGGTTCGAAATTTGCTGTTATTATCATTTAAATTTCAAATAACATGTCGCCTCCTTTCCTCTGTTTTTCGTATTCTTTCTGTCAAGACTTTGTCTTGAAAGCCTGAATACATTCGTTTATTATGGTTTTTTTTGTCCACTTTCGTCGACATTTTTTATTTGTACAAATTAAAGTACAAATGGAAACATGAGAAATTGTGCCATAGCTATTTTTAAGAACAGTTTTAATTTTAGTTGAACAGTTAATTTTTAATTTCTTGATATTCTTTAATTAGGCTTAAATTATTTTCACTGAGGGAGGAATTTTTTACAACTTGGAATTTTTATTAAAATTTATTGAAAATTTGTCTGGGCTGAGCTGAGATTTGAACCCGGGTTGGTTTTTACATGTTTTAAGAATCACCACATTCTATCTTCAGAAAATCTTTGACTTCTAACCCCTGCACTACTACAGTACTACTGGTTAAAAGATTGATGTTAGAATGTGGTGATTCTTTTTCAATAAATTTTAATAAAAATTCCAAGTTGTAAAAATTTCTTCCTCAGTGAAAATAATTTAATGAAAATGAAGTTTGATGAACTCAAGCCTAATTAAAGAATATCAAGAAAACACAATAATTTCTTAAATTTTTACACATTTAAAGCGACTCCGAAGAGATTAATAGAAAAGTTATAACCAATTTTGAACTAACCTGAATTCAATATACATAACCGTTCATTCAATTTGACCGATTTTGTTTCCTTTTAATTATAAACAATATTTTCATACTCAAATTTTTACAGCTTCATTCTTTGAAAGTTAATATTTTTAACACACAGAGAGACAGACAGACGTTTATGACGAAAAATTAATGAGAGAAAATTGTTAAGTGCCGGTTTTTAAGCAAACAAACAGTTTTTTAGCACTTTATTCTTTTTTTTATAAGCCTGAAGGTATGCACCACTTTTTTAAAAAATAAACTAAATTTATAGAGAGTTTTAAGTGCCAGTTCACAAACGTCTAGTTTAACTCGTCAAGTCTTGAGCTTTTAGAAGAGAAGGGAGAAGAGAAACCCATTTCTTTTCCCCTCTCTTAAACTGGACGTGTGTGAACCAGAGAACAACTTTGTGTGATTGAGAAAAATTCGTATTTTATGAACACCATCAAATACACTCATTTGCGTTCATACAATCAAACTTTCTCAGGCACACACATTCGCTGCTATTTTTTCATTCAAGTAATTTATGGTGTATTAGCTTTGCCATTATTACACTGTTTAGCTTCGTTCGTCAATGACTGCTTTGGTAAAAAAACATATACAAGGAAAAAAACAACAAAAGTCATTGCTCTGATGCCTTTTCAGCAGTTGCTTTCTAGTACGTATCATATATATCAAATAAACTACTCTGATGCACTCATACTCACAAGAGAATTTAATATGAGTGCGACGACGACATCGTACTCATGCTCATAAATGACCTCAGTTTGACGTATAATTTCAGAAAAATACTTATAATACTCACATTGATTCAACTCATTTAGCTCCTCCATTTACCGTTTTAACACAACAGCTGAATCACACAACTTCATAATCAGCGCTGCCAGATAAACTTGCTGAAAAATCGTCCACTTCATACATACAACTTTAGTAAACTGTAATTGCCAAATCGCCAATTTGCTTTTTCGGGGACTAATCTGGTAGCCTCGTATTTCGCTTCGTCTATACAGTGTATATGTTTATGTGTAAGTGTAAAAAATACACATTGACTTAAGTTGATTCTAAATCAACTACTACAAATGTTAATAAATATGAGTACAATGAATCAAATTAAACTTCTAAGTGAATATGAGGCTGAATAACATTGCAATAAGTATGAGTGCGTACAAGTCCAAGCAATTATGAGTCATGATTTAGCTCTACTCAATTTTTCACTACTCATTGCTGATCTCTGGTACGTATTAGTTTTTTCGGATGCTGGATTCGGAAGAAAAAAAGTAAAAAAAGGTACACATAAAAATATACAGACAGCGTTACCGTTGTTGCTACTTAAGATAAAATGTATTGGCATAACCGCTTTATTTCGGGCGAAATATTGGATTAATTAGCCCACAGATTTTAGAACAGATTTGGATTCAGCACGCCATTTACAAAATATTACTTGAAATTTAAATAAATTGAACAAAATACGTGGAAAAACCCTAATTTGTTGAACTCATGCAGGTTTTAAAACAGGTGCCCCTTTTTTATTAAATACCCTTTTTTCCCCTTTTTTTGTAAATATTCCCACTGTATAAAAATACAAAAACTGAAAAAATAAAGCAAAGTTATACACTCATGCTCATTTACGTTCTTCGTTGCCTCATCGTGTTGACAATGACTACTTAAATGCAAAAGCATAAGAACGCCCGCGTTTTGATTTTGAGCAATTTTGTTATGGCGTGCGTATCAATGAATGCAAGCAAAGCACGTTCAATCATCAAACTCACACATGCACAAATAAAATGTTTAGGAAACGAAGGCAATATTACCACCGTTGAACTTTGTTTTGCAGGCATAGAATTGATGTTGATTTAAGCGAATGAGTAAATCAAGAAACAAAATGATTTTTTCAGTTCTCCTGTGTGACCCGGCACGTAAAATTCTCTATAAATCTAGTTTCTATATTGAAAAAGTGATGCATTCTTGCATTCTTTAAACAAATAATTAAATGCTAAAAATTATTTGTTCTGCTTAAAAAAAACTTAAAAGCCTTTTTTAAATTTTAAATTCCTTTAGCTATTTACACAATGGGTCTATTTAATAATTCTTCGTAGGTTTTTTGCCTGAGTTTGCTATTTTCAACCTAAATTTACTTTTTAACAATTTAACTTAATTAATTTATGATTTTATTAATTCCATAATTACGTTTTATGTATATATTTTTATACAAAATTACCTTTTGAATATATTCGTTCGTTTTTGTTATTTTTTTATTTATACATTGTATTAATTTTTAATTAAAAAGTTGTTTAAAACAAAATTGTATTATCAAAACTTACATATGTATGTGTGTATGCAATATGGTTTTTTTCTTTTAATCAAACGCTTATTGTAAAATATTGGGGAGACCACTTAACCTTTATGTCAACAACAACATGCCTGGGTATTTAATGCTTTTTAAAACCGCAATATATTTGAAAGTAATAATCGGATAATTTTGAAATTTCATGATATCCTCAACACAAGTGTTTCGACGTTCGTATACATATTTTTTTTGCTGTTGACAAAATTTTTTGCACATGGCTTCTGTCTTTAATAACTGATATTGTATATTAAAAGATATACATTCGCAACTTATTCATGCCCACTTACCAAGAAACGTAAATGTGTAAATAACAACGTTTTTGGTATTGTTTCCAAATGGAAAAAAACAGGGTATAACAGTATGGTAGTTATGATTATTCCACTAATTTTTACACATAAGATTATGCATTCCTCAAATGTAAGTGCTTTTGTCCTAATATAAAGGACACAAATTATTTATTGTGTGAGTTTAAAATCTAACTTGTTGCTGAGAATTCTTATAAAATCTTATCAAATAGTAGTTATCCCCCAGCAGATGGCCGGCATCTTAGAAATTTGTGTAAAGAGTTTTAGAACCCATTTAACAAATATATTTAATTAGTGCTCCTCTCTTTATATTTAATTAAGAATTTACAACAATGCTGGCCAGACTAAAGGTCAGGTCTGAATTCTAGACCGTTATTTCCAATGACATCAACGATTTGGCTTGTGATAATTTCGACCCCTGAAACCGACCCGACGGAGGAGTCTGCTACTTACGCCAATAAGGGGTGTTTTTTTTTAGAGGCATAGAACTTCTGTTAAACAAGGTACAACAAATTCAATAGAATGAACAACATTTTGGCTTTATTAGCTGGCAAATTTTAAGGCACTTAATGTAAAAAAAATAATTGCCATCATGTCGGTCCAATTTTGCACTACATTTTCGACCATACCCTGTCTTATCAGCATATGGCAGGGTTTTGACGTACCCCCAAAGTACTTCAAAGGAATCAAATCACAAGAGAGAGCAACTAATTTAAAGGTCCATTTCCTGATATAATTTGGTCACCAAACGTTTTTCTGAACAAAGTTATGATTTCACTTGCTATATGGCATCGCAATGAGATGAGGAATAAAAAAAACTATTAATAGCTTTTTCTCCAGCGTTCGCCATTCATGGAAATGACGACATCGGTTTCGGACTTAAAGGCAAATGGGACATATTTCTTATGTAAGCCGCAACAAGCAGTGCGGACTACAAGTTAAGCGAAAAGAGCGCGAATTTTGGAAAACAAATTTCGGTAATTTCTTAAGCACATTTTGGTGTAAAGTGATTTGCCAAACTATACTTAAAAAGTCAAATACACTTCTCTTGTATGACAGCTTGCTTTACAGTCGTGCCTTTAAGAAGTTCTATACGTCTAAAAAACACCCTTTAGCTGGCAACCATTATTTTGCTTAAAGTTCCACACACTAACTCCACAAACTTAACAAGTGGAAATGCGAAAGGAATTTTGAAGTAAAAAAGTTTTGTTGCTCTTCGAAGAGATAATTTAACCCTAATTAAATGGAAGCTCTGCTGGAAATTGGCTCTGATTCGTAAGTACATGTTGCCGACGTGCAAACTGCCAATGGCATTTTAATGAGGCGTGTTTCTGATCTCGCACTGCTTCCAAATCTCAGTGGTTGTGCATACATGACACTAAAAATGCTGGTAAGGAATGACAGTTTGTAGGCAATCGAGGTGAAGGGAATGATTTTTCGGTGGCGAAAAGTTTCAAACGGCTTCAACTCGTACAAGTTGCACAAAAACCGTACATACACATTTTCAAAAAACAGGCTTGCAAAAAAAAAACTGATTAATACAAACCTAAAATTGGGTGATCATTTTTTTTTGTAAAAATCACCTAAATAAATCTTTTCGGATCACGTTTGACGATTAAAAACTGATCATTGATCCCTTGAGAGATTGAAAAAGGATTTATTTATGTATTCAAATGATGATTTCTGAATGTTTTGAGTTCAAAACTGATTTATCACTAGATCGGTTGAAAAAGGATTTACAAATGAGGTATCAAAAGGTATCAGCAAATTGTATAACAAATGATTCTTTAAGATGATTCATCGGTAGGGTACTATTTTCTCACAGCGAAAGTATCATTTATGATCGAAAAAAGAGCTCATATGCAGTTATTTTGCTCTTGAAGCTGATTTCTAAAAGATTCGGTTATGATACAAAATACTTCCTTGGATGCCGTGTGTGATGGAAAGAACAAACATTGTTCGTTTAAAAATTATTCTCCACTGTGCAGGGGCAGTCAAAGGCAATTCTTCCTCTGTTTTCGCTTTTATTCTTAAGTTACCTAAAGCTTCCTGTTATTTACCTGTTAAACGCGCAGAAAAAAAAAAATTATATAACTCGACATTGTTATTGCTGCCGGGCCACTATGTCGTTCGTTCAAATAGGATCACCCTCTATAAAAATTTCCCTTTTTATTAAGAATTAAGAATAAATCCTGCTCGGTGCGATTAAATAACACAAATATTATATTGTATTTTGTAGAGATAGATGCATGGACTGCTTTGAAGAGCACCCATTTAATTTTAACAAGTCCAACAACAAGAACACCAACACTAGCAATAACACTAATAACAAGACACAACAAATCACAACAGGAGCCATAGTAAACCATTAAAACGTAAAAGCCATAGAAAACGGTTGCTATAGAAATGGAGGAAAAAACTAGAACTTTTGTTGTGTTGGTAAAAAATGTGTTTTTATTTTGTTATTGTTACTTTACAATTACGAGATCTTAAGAGTTTTTTTTAGTCTTGTGAGTTAGTTTCTTTTCCAGTCTTTTGTCAATGTTTACCCTGACAAATGTTACCCAAAGCGCAGCCCACAGCCCGCTTATTTATCGACTGTTTTCCTCTAGTGGCGCCACCATCTTTATTAACGTCCTGGCCATATATTAAATAAAAATTTGTTTCATTGCTTTTTATACATTTTATTAAATTTTTCTTTATTGTTATTCACCCTCAAGTATTTTTATCTTTGATTACGTTGCTCTCGTTACTCCTTGTTGCATAAGTTGAAGCGAGGTGCTGTGTCTAGCTGGGGGTCGATTCTGGTTCTGTGAAACTGTGAAATGAAAACTTTTTTCACATTTTCATAGAGTTTCTGATTCTCGTTTAGTGAAAAAATGATAAATAAATTCGAATGTTTTCATATGAGAAGAACAAATGGAATGAAACAAATTGTTTTCACATTTTTACAGTAATGTGATTCTTGTTCTGTGTAACAGTGCAAAGAAGTGTCACAAACTTTTCATTTATGCCATATTTTTACACTTTCATTTTAACGGTGAAAAATAATTTTAATTAAATTATTTAGACAAAAATATGGGCATTGCTAAAGAAAAATAATAATTTAAAGAAATAAAAATTTTAATCTTCTAAAAAGATTCATATTTACAGATTTTTAACTTATTACATTCATATAAAATTCCAATTTGTTATTATGTGTATAACTACAAAACATTACTAACGAAAAACGTTAATAATGTTTTCTTACATTGTACCATTCCGAATTTATTTCGATAATTCCATTAAAACTAATAATCCTAACATTTTTTAAATTAAATATATTTTTTGTGTATTTGTATAATTTCACACTTGATTAAATGACAAAGTAGATATGTAATTACCATCGGCGGTGAAGAGTTTAGGTTTAGCGACGGCTTAAAGTAAATTTAAAGCCGCCTACAACATGTTTATGATTTATATTTAATAACATATTACTAAATAAATCTTTATTTGGCCTTTTATTTCTTAATGATTTCACAATTTTTTGGGCTTATGGTCGTTTTTTAAAGCTTTTGTTTAACTTGCAATGAATGTATGTTTGGGTGGAACCTTGCAACTCAATTTGAAGCAGATATGTTCAATTGACTGAGCTGAAATTATGTATACACGTTCAGTTTGGATGACAAAGCATTGTAAGCCATGGTGGAATAAGTAGGTGGCATCGTTACGGCAACAAATACAACATTACAACAAAATTGGAAATTACATCACCGTTTACGTCAAAAAATACTTTTAACAAAAATCAAAGCGTGCCGCTGAACGTGATGAAATAAATACATTTTTAGCCAACTTTTATATTATTATAGTCAATATCTTATTTATTTTAATTAAAAATTATCAAAAACTTTATTAAAATACAATAATCTCAGCACAAAACGTGGACTTTTTGGAAACATAAACAAAACTTTGACATAAACCTAGACAAACAATGCAGGAGCAAAAAATCGTCATCTGGCGTAGTGCTGCCACCTGTTTATTTCGTTATCTTGTAAACTATGAAACGTTATTCTAAATCAAACATAGCAGCACAGCCAAAATGGCGGTCTAGCTATTTTTAATGCAATCCTATCATATAGGTATCAAATGAAAAGGCTTGCTAAGAATAACTCGAAAGCTTAAACGAAAGAAATTAAGCCTCAGGCCCAGGATGTCGACAAGAACATTTCTTTCGTATATTTGTTTTAAAAACAACAACAAATTTTAGTTTTTTACCTGGCCTGGCAGTAACTTTTACTTGAAAATTTTACTAGCAACTAATAGAGGCATTACCTTATTTATAATTCACTGTCCAAATTTGGAATTTTTGTTGCAGAAATTCATGATTTTATTGGTGAAATGAGTTCCGCTCCCAAATATTTGCACCACTCTCACAAATAAACTCAAGAATTGCTGCAACAAAAATTGCAGGCCTGGACCGGCACTATGATATTAAATCTTGCCAATTGTAATTACACAATTTACACGATGTAAAAAACTGTCGCGAAATTTACTTGTGTAGAAAAACAAGTAAATTAAATAACTTGATGTGATTGATTTTAACTATTAAAAAATAAATTAAAAGTAAAAAACCTTTTTCAAAATCAAGCTTTTATTTTAATACCCTAAAAAGAAACTTTCACTAAAGTCAATAACATTATTTTCGTAGATGTCAGTTGTATGCCAAAATTATTTACTGCAATAAATATTTTGGGGCAATCAACCCAAAAAACTCATTTGTCAACTCATTGATTGATCGATTTTACATTCAAACTGCTCTTGTTTTTTGAATAAAAATTTGATTCCGTTAAAAAATTGCTGTTGTTTTTATATATTAACATATTTTATGTAACATTTTGTCCTTTCCTATTTCTTGCGCGCACTTGGGCAGGACATTGGGGCCAACCTCTTTCAGATGCAATATCGTTCATGAAAGAAACCCAAATGCAACAAAATCGGAATTTTCGGTTTACTCATTATTTATTTTAAGTTAAAAATATTTACAATGTACATATGAATATATGTATGTATGAAAATAAAAAACAACAAACATTCTTTTACTTAAAAAATTTATATTGTATAAAACAAGAGGAGCCATAAAAATTTATTTTTTCCTCTCTTCAAAAAAACTCTTTTAGCAAAAATAAATGCTTGCAGCTCAAGCATTAAAAAAACTCGTTTGCGGCTTAGCGCCGTTTCAAAATCCTAAGCTTCGATATCTGCATTTGACTTTTACATTTTATTAATATAGTTACAAAAGTTTCACAGCTACAATGGAATGAAACACTTTTTCATTAAAAGAACGGGAATCGCATTTTGTGTAAATGTGAAGTGCTAATGTGAAAAGTGCTCATGAAAACGAAAATGAAAAGTTTTTTTTCATTTCACAGTTTCACAGAACCAGAATCGACCCCCTGGTCACCATAGCTCTTAGTTCACTAAACACACTTTGAAATATTGTAAATTTGGAAGAATTTAAATTGCAAATACATAATAAATCAAAAAGAAACAATATTAAATCCCCTAAAAGGTACGTTTTTAATTTGAATAACTTCTGTGGCATTTTGACAAAACATCTTAAGTCAAATTTAAAAAGTTGAAAAAAAATATTCTTAATCAAAGTAGTTTTCATTCAAAACCATTTTTGTTTACGTTTATAAAACTCTGCATTATTTAATAAAAATAATTTTTTCATCGAATTTTTTTTTTAAACTTTTTTTCTATCTTATCTCGACTTAAGATGTTTTATCAAAATGTCACAGATATATGAATTGCTTTAATTAAAAATCAAATTAAACATTTCAAGTAGAAAACTTTAATATAAAAATTCTATTATTGAAAAAAAACCCAAATCATATCTACTATCAATAAATGAAGTGTGTATTTAAAATTCTTTGAAGATTACCAAAGCATTCTCTATCTGTTCCTTGTATAAAATTAACACTCAAGTTTAACATATGCTGTTTTGTTAATGTCTACTGTCAAATGAAACTGTCAAATGAGACATGTTTATGCATAAACATTATTTTTTCTCTGTACTTTCGCTTCTATACATTTTTGTTTTGCACAAAGTAAACAAAAAAAAAAAAAAAAAATTAAATTAATTCGCAAATTTATGACAATTTAATTTACTTATTTATAACACAAACATTTAAATATGCTAAACACACATTCGTACAATACATACAATAATTAAACTCTCGAAAGCACATAGAATACACACCCACACACTATTAAAAAAACCCTCGTCTGCTGTCTTTTTTATGTTTCATAAGCCACCATCTCTATGAACACACACAAGGGAGCGTATGAGTGATGCGAATATTGGAATTTGCTGTTGTTTTTGTTACGAAGATTATTAAATAATAATCATACGTCGGGTATGGCAGATAAGGCTGCTTTTCGTAAAAAAGTTGCAAAGTTTTTGACACAGTGGGAGTCTTTGTGAGTATTTATACAGGGTGGGGCATTAGTAATGTTACGATTTATTAAACTAATATTTGTTTTTATACCCTTCATTTAGAGTTTTTCTTTTCCCGGGAAAGCAGGATTTATTTTTTAAGTTCCCAGGATCCCGGAAATTCCCCCTCAATACAAGGCGATGCAAAATATTATTTAATTTAATTTAATTTATTTGAGCAAAAAACATTTTCTGATATCAATTAAATAAGTTTATAAATACATTCAACTTTATTTTTATTTCTGTGGCAACAAGGAATAAAGTGCTTAATGGCACCTAAAGATCTTCATGTTCTTCAATTATTTTGTAGGATTTTTGAGGAAGTTATAGCAAAATGACTTTTTGGTTATCTTTTTTTTCAATTTCCGATAACATTTGGAATAAAAAATTTTTCGATATGTGACATTAGGAGTGTTTAGGAATTAAAATTTTAAAAATTATAACCGCAAAAAACGGAGTAAATTTCCAAAAGTCACCTTTAAAGTTTTAAATTGTTCTCCTATAAAACTAAATAAATAGACTCAAGCACTTATTGTCACAGAATTCATTCAAAGCCAACAGCATTTATATTAAACCAAAAAAGTTAAAGTATTTTTACAAATTATTACAAAATATTTCTTTTCAAATAGGATTTTAGTTCAGAATCGTTTGAAAGCCTTTTTCTTATTTTTATCAAAAAGATTTCAATGAAAAAACGAGTTTCCTTTCTAAGTACGTTTGCCTTTATAGTCAAAGGAATGCCTTTAGACACTTTCAGTTTTCTTAGCACTCCCTTCAAAATTTAATTTAAAAAAAAAAATCATTTTCTTCGAATCAAATAATAACTTTTGTCATTATCTCTTACAGAATCTAATACGAAAAATCTTTTATACAGCTGCTCTGCATATAAAATCATAAAATCTTTTGAAGCAAGTGTGAACACCTATTTTTCGTTTTTATAAAATAAGTCTGGATCTTTCAACAAATTAAAAATTCTGTACATTTTAAAATTTCTTTTTTAAAAATTTCAGAACATTTAACATTGCCTTGCTTGTGGGATATGAACTTACATCTCTTTGGCGGTTGGCAAAAATTTCTTACTTCAGAAACTGTAGTTTTTCGTTATGTTAAATTGAAAAATATTTATTTGGTGTATTTCATAGAATTTTTTCCTAAGAGCAGATAATAACGATGAACACGACTAAAATTTTTATGACTTAAGACCTTTTTGCCTAACGGCCTAGATCGGTTTCATGACACAACTTATTTACAATTATATCAGCCGTAAAGTTGCCATAATTAAATAAACAAAAAATTTCCCGGGATCCCAGGAAATCCCGTATTTTGGCTAATAGTGAATTTTTTTTTAAATTTTGATATTTTTTAAATTTACTGCACTTAAAACATACCAAAGGGAGCATCTGACTGTATTTTTTTTTTCTACAATGTGGATTTACCGTTACTTAATCAATACAAATTTATTTGATTTGTTACCAAGTTAAAATAAATGATTGAGTGCAGCAAAATAAAAAAAAATTTTTTTAATAAAAGTTTTGATACAAATAACTTTTGATTACAGAACAATTAAAATGAAAACTTATGTAAAAAGTCAGTTGTTTTTATTTTGATATTTTTAAAATATGTTAACATTATGTATTGTTGACCTTTTTTGTTGTTGTGGTTTATATTTGCATAAATGAAATAAATAGATAAATAAATAAATAAATATTTGTTTTGGCTTGAGGTCATTTATTATAAATTAAAAAACCATTTTAATTTTCAATATTTTTATTGGTGTACCCAATATTTCGAGACAACTCCGTTGCTCATCTTCAGGGGATCTAATCAAAAATATATATAAACAAATTTTATTGTACAGAAAAAATACAAAAACATTAAATTACAAATAACACTTAAAACATACTTATTTAAATAAAAAACTAATTTAAAAGTTTTACTGTCACTTCACTGTACGTTTGGATTGCAACTGTCGTTTTATAGTCAATTATTTTTATATTTGTTTAAAAATCTGAGCTACGTTCTCAGTGTCTCTTTTGTAGTTTAATTTCTTCTCTTCTAGTAAGTTTATAATGTGCAGCATTTCAAGTGTATATCTTCTGTTATAATTATTCTCTTGTGCTAATACTTCCACATTTCCAAAATCTGGTTGATGTCCACTCAATGCACAGTGGGCTGCAAGTGCTGTTTTTTGTTCTAGTGGTTTATTTACTGCCTTTAAGTCCGATTTGTGTGATGCCATCCTAGTTTTTAATTTTGATTTTGTTGTGCCAACATATGCCTTTTGGCAAACATTGGACTTGTCACCTTTACACGTTATTTTGTACACCAAGTTGGATTTGTCTTCTTTCGCTAATCTCGATTTTGTATTGCTAAATAGTTTGTAAATTGTGTCATTTGTTCGTAGAGCTAATTCATAATTATCTTTGTCATAAATATCCGAATGTTTCAATCTTTCCGAAAAACCAGGAACATATGTAATGGATTTGTAAACTTTTTGTGGTCTATCCTGAGGTTTTTTTGTTCTTAGTTCTTACGTGTTTAATCAAATTCTTAATCGTTTTTCTGGGAAAGTCATTCATACCCAATATATTGTTAATTCTTATTACGTTTTGTCTATGAAAAACCTTGTCGCTGACTTCTAAGACTCTGTGGATAAAATTTGTCGCCGTATTCATTATCATTCTCCTTGTCGCTGACTTCTAAGACTCTGTGGATAAAATTTGTCGCCGTATTCATTATCATTCTCCTTGGGTGCTTAGAATGGAAATTTAGTAACCTTCCCGAGGCCATTGGCTTTTGGTACCAATCGACTTTGATGATATTTCCTTTTCTGTGTACTAAAGTGTCTAAATATGGTAATTTATTGTCTTTTGCCATTTCTATCGTAAATTGAATTTGTCTTTGGAAATTGTTTAACATTCTTAACGTGCTTTCAACATCATCTTTTTTAATTATTCCAAATATATCATCAACATATTTTGTTAATATTTTCGGCTCGGTCTTCAAATTGTTAATAGTTACGTCTAAAAGTTCCTCCATTACTATATCTGCGATTACCGGTGAGGCTGGAGATCCCATAGGCATGCCTTTTGTCTGTTCAAATACCTTGTCATCATATTTGAAGTACCTGGACTCTTTAATACAAAACGAAACGAGCTCCATAAATAAATTTTTTGATATTCGGGTGTATTCTTTCAGTTTTTCCCATTTTTCTCCAATGATTTTCATTGCTAAATTGACGGGTACACTTCGAAAAAGTGATACGACGTCAAAAGAAATCATTACTTCATCTTGATTGATGTATGTATTGTTAATTAATTGTTTAAATTCCGTTGAATCTTTAAGTTATACCTCTACTCTTTAGTTAAGTGTTTTAAAATTTGTATTATGTATTTACATGTGTTATAAGAAGAAGAGTTAACAGAAGAGCAAATAGGTCTTAAAGGAACTCCTTCCTTGTGGATCTTTGGATAATAATGCGCCTTTGGATAATAATGCGCAATAGCTACTTTTTAAAATATTTGTGAATTCTTCTATTTGTACGGCAGTATTAATACGGCAGAATTAAAGTTGGTTACAAATTATTAAATAGAACGAACTATGAATTGAAATTTTACTTGGCCCCTAAAAAATGTTTGCAATCGCAAGTTATAAAACTTAATTTTTTTCTTTGTGTCAAAAAATATCTTCCTTAAATCACTTGAGCTGCAAATGCTTGCAAAGCTTGTCAAATTTAGAGTTATTTAATTTGTGGAGGGTAACACATAACAAAGCTGACAAGCTTTAGACGAGCATTCGCGAGTATTTTGTTTAAATCTCAGTTAAAGATGGGGTAAGAATTGTCGAAAACTGCAAACAGGAAGACGAAAAATATTCTGAGAGCGAAGATGAAGGAATTAAGTGTCATGTTTTCTTAAATTCATGTTTTTATAAATTAAATTAATAATTTAGAACTAGAAAGCCCTAAAATTTTGTTAAAAAAAAGTTTATTTTATATGGGAATAAAAAAAGTAATGGTTTTAATAGAAATGTTTTAAATTATTCGCACGTGAACGTGTGTGACCAAAAACTTCAATTGCAAGAATATTTGAGCGTGTGTAATAAACCAAAAATATTTTTTCCGTAACAGCGGGTGACCTAATTTTCCCCGTGAAAGTGCGTGACTAAAAATCCATGGGTCTCAAAAAGGGGAAAAGACTCTCTAATATTGAATAAAAAAATTGTTTAATTTGGCGCAGTCGTTTGGCTTAAAATTAGTTTTTGCCATAAAAAATGGAAAATTTTCTTATAGTGCATTGAAGGCAAAAGTCTGTGTAACAAAGGCTACTTACAGACCATAAAAAATATTATAATTTTGCGAAGCAAATTAAAAAAAAAATAAGCACGCAATTATGCGCTACACAATAAGACATACAGAGATACAGTAAAGTAAGTGAAAGAACTCTCAACAACTTTTATTAAAAAAAATAACACTTCAAGTGCCACGGCACTGCCCTACTACGAAGCAGGTTTGTAAGGGAGGCAGAGCAACAACAAACAAGTTTTGTTTTTTGTAAATAATAATTTGCCGTTATACAGCACACGCTCTCAAATTTAATGATTTGGCGAAAAGTTGTAACAACATTTTTTAATTATTTTTCCTAAATACAAACAAAGAGTTATAAAATAAGTTGAGTATGGAGAATGACTCTGATGGTAAGTTTTTTTAATTATTTAAAAATAAACCTAAAAAGAGAACAGGTGGTTTAAAAAAATTAGCTGTTTCACGTAGCCTGGAATATTTTCGTGTTTTTAAAAATTTGAAAGTTTATGCAAACTTGCAAAATTTTGGTATGAGTTGACAAACATAAAACTAATAAATCTTAAAAGGTGGGAATGTGGACTGTTCTTTTAAGTATATTTCGTTTTGCACTTTTTTGCATATTTTTAGAAAATTGTTTTTTTCCAGGCCACTATTACTTTAAAAGTGCTGATCTTTTGCAAATTTGACTTTATAGGAATAGGAAAAAAACAAAGTAAGAATTCGAATCCGAAAAATTTATGTAAAAAAAAATCGTAGTTTTTTCAAAAATTTACATGTTAATTGGGAAAAGTGGCATAGAAGGATAAATTACTTTCAAACAAAACATCCAACTTTTTTTACTTCTACAACAATAATCGAATACCCAAAAAAAAACTAGCACATTAGAAAGTCCAGAAGAAATCTGGATGAAACATTTTTTTCACGAGCGGGACGCCCTCGTCTCCCTTTTTATGAAAAGTCTGAACCCAGTAAGAGAAAAGTTTGATAAATACTGCTTTCAAACTGGGCACCTAATTCAAAATAAATACCCTTGGCTCCCAATAACACCGACAGTCCACAAAGTGATTGTTCATTTTTAAGAAATCACTTTCGGTAGGTTGTTTTGCAGAGGATGCGGCAGAATCGAGGAATAAAATATATAAATTTGATTATATCATGCCCGAAAAACTAGCCGTGTTGATAATCTATCAGTCGTTTTTAATAGAGCAATCGACACATCAGATCCACTTATATCATCTTTGCGTTTAAATACACGCATTCATCAAAGAAAGCGTTTAACACTTCCACGGGAAGTGATCGAATTAGTAGTCTGCGAGAACCCCAAAAAAAAAAACACTTTCCCTCAAGACAAAATTGACCGAAATGATGACGATAAAGATGGAGAAGAATTTAAAGATGAAAATTTAATTTTAGAAAGTATGTATGTTTACTTCTGCACATAAAAATGTTATTTATGTTATAGCGTTTTTTATAGTTTTAGTAAAAATAAGTGTGAATAAAATTTAAATTTAATTAAAGCTTAAAATATATAAGGTAAATAAATTAATTAATTAAAGTTATAAAATATACTCAAATTTAAATAAAAAATAAATTGACAACCCAAAAATTATTTTTTTTAATTTTTTTAATTTTGTCCAGGAAAAGTGGGCTGGGAGATCATTTTTTTTTAATGAAAATTAAAAATTTCATTTATTGAAAAAGAAAAAAAAAAAAATATTCACAATTTAAATTTAATTAAAAAAACTGCTGATTTAATAAAATTTTTATTCGGAAAAACTTTTCTTTAATTAAACTGATGAACATTTTTAAATGTTTAAAACTTCTAATGTATTATTTATTTGCTCAGTATTGAAATTTTAAATCGTTTTATAACCCCAGTAATGCTAACAAAAATTACCACATAATTTTTAATAAAAATTATTTTATAATTTACATTAAAACATTTTAATACTTTTTTTTATTTTTTTGTTTCATTTTCAACCAATTAAGCTTGTTTCGTTGTACAAAAATATTTGAATAGAATACTTGTTTGAGTAATTTTTTACAGGGTGCCGCCTTAGTAAGACTATGATTGAAACTACACAGATTAAAAATTGTCTCCAATCACCAAATTTATACCAAATTCATAGAATCAAGCAATCAATTTGTTGATTTTGTACCGATTACCAGAATGATAATATTGATTCCTACAAATTGTAAAAATTTAATATATTGAACATTTTTTTTTTTAAAAAAAAAAATTTTTAATGATCAAAAAACTTTGCCTGCCGTTTCAAACAATGTGTTGATTGATTTTAACAATTTCCACCAACAATTTTACAATTTTACAAGTTTAATTATTTTATTTTAAACGAGATAATTTTTTGTTATTTAATTATTTTTTTTAATTCAAAATTTGTTTTAATAGTCGTTTTAAATGTTAATTAAATCAAAATTATATTTTTAATATACTTTCAACAAAAAAAAAAAAAAAAAAATAATTTATTCAATTATCTAATTAATTAAATTTAAATAATTTTTTTAATATATAAAAATCTACTAATAATTTTTTCTGTGAAAAAGAACTAAAGTTTGTTCTGCTCTTCATTACAAAGACGGATTGGTTGAATTTCGCAGTGACTCCTATTGACTAACTGCTCTGTTGGATGCGCATGGATGCTTGGGTATCACAAAGGGATCCCTGAAGAAGCCAAGTAAGCTGTCTCTTGATGAGTGCCAAAGTTAGTTACCTGTGGGATTAACAATTGGGAATTGGCAAGATAACTATACCACCTTTCAAATGAATCATTATGAATCGCTTATAAATCTTGTAACTAAGAAAGTCTTAAAATGTGTAACCACCTTTGCCCATTGAAATTTTGCCTTTTAACTTATGTACCTCTTTTTCATAGTCTACCAATTTTTTTTTCATTATAACCCTTTAAAAAGTTTACCTGAAACTTAATTGCAACAATGTATGAAACACTTTTCTGATGCTTCATTTTCCTTTTCATAAAAATAATCACATACAATTTTCTGGAAAATTGTTTTCAAAAACTTTTGACAACCTGTTGACTAGAATGAAAAGTTTTGCAAAGTCAAAGATAAAAATCGCCTTTTGTCTGTTTAAAACACACAAACATATAAGTTTTAAACAAAACAAATTTTCTATAGAATACTAAAAATGTTGCAAGTAAAAAACTCTAACCCCCACACAAATATTTAGTGGATTTCATCTAAAGAAAGGAAAACTTAAAACTTGGCTGAATGGTGAAAAGTTGTTGAACGAAATAATTTAATTACATATTTGAATAAGTTTGAAATAATAACAAAAGCGAAACAAAAAATCAAATCATTACGACTTACAAGCAGGGGTGCCAGATGATTTTGGTAAGAAATCGTCATAGGAAATTAATAAATAAATTTTTAAAATTGTACTTGAACGTTCTGGTTCATATGAAACAATGATGTGCACCAAATTGTTGAAATAGATAAATGTTTATTAAAAGAGTTCATTGTTTTGAATGGCTGCAGTGTTGAAAATTTATTGAACTAACTAAATAATTTCTTGGAATTTGTTTGTAAGGATATCAAGAGCGAGAAAATAGTAAAGCCTGATAGCGTATGAGTGTTATTAGATTTTCCAGGAAACTTGTAAATATTAATACTCATACGCTCTCACATATATTAAAAATTTTTGTGCAACAAAGTGTTAACTTTAATAACATTTCTTTTTTAATATTTCAATGTGTTAAATAAATTAACAAAAAAAAAAAAAAACCATTCAATATAAAACAAAGGATTAATTAAAGTGTTAACAAATTCATATACAAAAATTTAATTAAGTTTTGCGTCAAACACTTGTTCACAACAGCATTGTTAAAAATAACGATCCGTTACTGTACTTTAAGTTTATTATATAATGTTTTTTTTTTTTTTTGAAATAAAATCGTTTTTGATAGAAAAATAAATGCTTTTAAAGCACTACTACAGTTTTATTAAGTTGTTGTTATAAGCGAGGGTGGGCGAAAAATGTTTAAAAGGAATTTCAGATTTCCAGCAACAAAAGTGTTTGATAACACAAGGAAATAAAATTCAACTTTTTTTTGGTGTTGATTGGAAGTTTGATGCATATTTTTTACTAATTTTAGGTCGCTGATTTCAAATATAATCTCCGTTTTTCTCAATCAGAAATTAAAAGCTCAAAAGATTATAACTTTACTCTTCGTCAAGCGATTTACAAAATTTTTCTTTTTTAAAGATGTATTTGATAACTTTGAAAAACAACAACATTTTTAAAAAACATAGAGGTACGTAAAAAAAAATAATATAATCTGGGAACTTATTTCTCATGGTGTGTAACATTTATTTTATAAGTTTTGATATTAACTCGAATTTGTATTCAAAGTCAAATTACAATTAAGCTTTTATACATTAATATTACTCAGCATGAGAAATAAGTTCCTAGATTCTCTTTGTTAAAATGATTAAGTAACACAAATAAAATTTACAACAGGCACTATCCAGTTATAAGATACAAAGAATGCTGACGAAGGCCGTAGCGGGCCAGTAAATGCATTACATTCTGCTGGTATCTAATAGTTGTATACATTTTCTGTACAATTTACTTCATTGCTACACTCAAAAAATTATGTAGTTAAATTCAAACGAAAATTCATTTGAAGCAACTTAAAATTCATTAAAAAAACGGATCATTTACATTTCATTTAAAACAAATGATTTTTACATTCATTTTTAATTTTTTTATTTATTAAACAGAATATTTCGTAAAATTGAATAGTTTTTACTTTAAAAAAATATATTTTAACCGAAAAAAATCAAACTACATAACAAAATAAATACGGAAAAACATTATTTTTTGGTAGTTTGTTTTTTGGATAACAAACACAAATGTTGAAAAATAAAATTATTCGTAAAATAACTATATTTTTATTCAATTTTAACAGTACGGAAAACGAATTTAATAACCCACTATCAGTTACTGTAATAATTTTATAAGTGTAGCCAAAGGAAAATACAAACGAAAATTCTGATAGTGCATAAAAAATATTCCTGGAAAATATTAAAGGAATCAGACTATTAAAGTACAAAAGCTTTTCAAATTGTAATTTGACTTAAAATCCACATTCGAATTAAAATGAAAACTTACAAAAAATTTACACGCATAGTATAATAAGTACCAGGTGTACTTATTCTACCATGCTTACACGTAGAGTCAGTTAACCCATGAACAAAAGATGATAAAGATCATAGAAATGGATAAACGCATTTGGCTTTTTTTCACAATTAAATGAAATTACCTCATTTTTTAGTGAAGAATTGCAAAAACAAGAATTTTTGGGGCCGATGTTGATTGTGAACTTTATCTTAACGTCAAGCTTTTTCTGCATTTCATTTGACATTTCCCAATTTCAGACTAACTCAATTTGAACCATGGAAAGATTCACAATCGAGCAACGCGTTTAAGTTATTCAGGCTTATTATGAAAACAAGCGTTCAACTCAAAGTGCATATCGTGCACTTCGTGATTTTTTCGGTCAATGTGCAACATTTGAGGGTCAGCCGGAGATGTGAAAACACCTGTGCATGCTCATACAGCTCGTACTGCAGAAAAGATTGCCGCTGTTCGCGATAGTGTCGCTGAAGAGCCGTCCACCTCAACTTGTCGTCGTGCCCAACAATTACACCTCTCACGCTCGTCATTAATGAACATCATGCATAAAGACTTGCATTAACACGCTTACAAACTGCAATTGACTAAAGAACTAAAGCCTCTTGACCGTTCCAAACGTCGTCAATGGTCAGAATGGTGGCAAGAAATGGCACCAGTGGATGATAAAGTTTCGAAGAAAATCATCTTCAGTGATGAGGCACATTTTCACCACAGTGGATTCGTCAATAAGCAGATTTGCCGCATTTGGGCGAAGATATTCCAAAAGTGATTGACGAAAAACTAATGCACCCACTAATAGTGACTCTATTGTGTGGTATTCATCGGGCCGTGTTTTTTTCAAAATGAGACCGGTCAGTCAGTTACTGTGAATGGTGTTCGCTATCGTGAGATGATAACGAACTTTTTATGGCCCGAAATGGAAGATATGGATCTGGACGATATGTGGTTTCGACAGGACGTTGCCACTTGCCACACAGCTAACGAAACAATGGCTCTTTTGCGCGACAATTTCAATGGCCGTGTTGTCTCACGTGGTGGCGATGCAATTGGCCGCAAAGATCATGTAATTTGACACCGTTGGACTTCTTTCTTTAGGGTTATTTGAAAGAAAAGGTGAACGTTGATAAGCCACCAACAATTCAAGAGCTAAATGATTAGATAATTCGGCACATTAGTGGCATTAAACCTCATATCTGCCATTTCTCATTCTGGACCATTTTGCCGAAATTTTGTTCCACACATAATTGAACCATACCAATATTATTATTATTATTATAAAAAGAAATGACAATAACTTCCTAAATGATTTGTGTTTTATTCAAAATCAACATCAGCCCTTAAAAATGCTATAACATTTTCAGATTTATTGAATTTAACCAAGAACTACGTCTGACGTCAACGTGTCGGTGTTGCTCAATGAGCCCTTGCAGGATAATAATGGGCGTTTTCGCATTTTTATAATGCAACTGTTTTTTTTATAAGGCCTTTAACCGGCCTAATTTTAGCTATCGGTAAGTTGTAAAAACGGTCCTTAGACTTCTTAAAATATGTTGAAAGTTGGTTTTTGTAAAAAAGAGTTTAATTTATATTCAAGCATTTGAGGCGATATTTTTTAGAAATTCTGGATAGATTCAAACTATACCCGCTGCAGTTAAATTTTTTATAGTGCCCAACGTTTTAGTTGCTTTACGTACAGAGAAAGGACTAAAAAGTACGGACTTGGAAAGTACCTTCTAAGATTTGGACTTTGGAAAATTCACTATATGTAAAGCCGTTTATTCGAATCTAAAGTTGGCTGGGGTAATGGTGGAGAAATTGCGCTGCCTAGTTTTCTTAATAAGCTCCATGCCTTACGAAGCAACAACTCATCAGCTGTGGCCTGACTCTCATACACACACACAATATACATTCAACCACTGTTCTCATTCAAACAAAGAATGTATTCGTTTCGGAAACCCCTAGAGATGGATTTCTCTGAGGAACTAATGATTAACCCATCGAAACGGTCATTAATCAAAGTAGATGGGGAACAAAAGAAATCCAAGAGTTAAGAGAATTATTTTCTGTTTGCTTTTCGAAATCTCTATCTGGGCTGCAGAACATTTTTTACTTTTGGGATTTTTGTGCTTACACCAATAATGGGAGGACGAAGCTGACGTTGAGGAAAATTTCTCAATTCTCTACATGCTGCCGGGAGAGGTTGTGAGCCTCACGGAGAGACAAAGCAAAGATCTTGGTTATAATCTTTATCCCATCTTGCAGAGTGATAAATGCCTCTATCCTTAGCATCGAAAATTAGATCCATTTACATTTTCTTCATGGGATTCATACCACCAAAAGCTATGAGGAATATTAAAATCTCCTACGTATACATCCTGGTATTCGTAGTAAGTAATAGAGTTTCGTGACCATTGAATCAGTAGGGGTTTGTTGATGTTAATAATGGTCATCGCATTAATATGAAGCGATACCATTTGAGTTTATTGGCATGTATATCACCTTTACATACCACAGATTCTGGATGTTGTGAAATTCATTCCTGATTTTTTTTTTTATTATTTATATGCATGTTTTCTTGTTCGATTTATTATTTCCTTCTTGTGTATTAACCAGGAGATCAATTAGATATTGTTTGTTGACCAATATTTGGCTTCCGATCGCTTTAGTTCATTTAACATTACCCAGGGTTTATCACGAGAAGGCGAAACTACAGTACACCCTGCAGCTCGTTGTAGTAAAACAGGACAGATTCTACGGCAGGAATTCAGCCCGCAAGCCTTGCTCTGATGGAAAAGTTTGATTAGATTAAAGTAAAAAAACGTTTGCTTTTTTTTTTATTAAATATCTACTTAAAGTTTTAAAAGAAACTTAATAAATTTGTTCCAAAGTTCGTATGTAAAACCCTTTATTCGACCTTAAAACATTGTATATTTTCAATTTTTGTTTTTCCATAAATGCCCTGTCCATCCCTCGTTTGTTAAGTGACAAATTTATTTAAATTTTATAATATAATAGTTTATTCATGTTTTTTGTCCTTAAAATTGGCCAACTTTCATAAATTAAGAGTACAGTGCGAGATCGATTTCCGCAACACCCCGATTATCGCAAAAGGCAATTTATTTTCATTTCAGTCTTTATAACAACAACTATTAATCAAAAAAACTAACATTATCTTTTAATTTACTTCAATTGTTTATTTTATATTTCTTGTTCAGACACCTAATTTAATAAAAGTGATCATATTAAGGGAACGAGTTCCATTTCAACAGCATTTCTAAGCCGTAATTGCTTTTAAAACGTGCATAAATATTATTCATATTTCTTGTATTCTTTTCTCAAAAGCGTGAGTGTATTTAAATACATAATTTGATAATGTCATTAAGTAATAAGAAAATGATCGACTGAAAGACTGTGTCCTTACAGTTAGTTTTTGTTTTACACTACTTTGTAAAACCTCGATTGTAATTTTGCTTAAGTCTGATCAGTTCGCTTATGTTAAATTATTCGAAAATCAAATTCAGCTTTTTATTAAATAATGGTCAATGATTCCCACTCTTGTTTAATTGCAACAGACCTGATTTTTGGGTTGCGAAAATTTAGGTCGCACTGTATTATGTTTGCCCATAGTTTTGATTTATTCATTATTTTTTTTTTGTTGTTAGTCCTGCTGTTTCATTTTTTATATATTTTTTTTTTTACTATTTTTGTCTGTATCATTGTTTACACTTCAACTTTTGTGCAATTCTCTGCCGCATGACTGCGTTTGGGGACTCTGTAATGACACAACAATGGCAGTTTGTCAAACAGAAAAGTCTGCTTTTTTGTATAAAATTGATGTGAATAAAACATTAAATAAAAGGAAATATTTAAAATAAAAATAAAACCGATTTGTTGTATATAAAGTGAGGTAGGTAAAGCTTATGCAAAAAGACACTACGAGACAAGCGTCAACGTATTTACGTAAGTTTTTGCATTGCGGATCATTAGTTCCGTTTGCCCTACCAATATTTTGCCTATCAAGGTAGTCCAACGTTAACGTGTGGTTGAGTTGCGGATGAACCTGATAAAATAGAAATGCGTTTGTGTTTTTATGTATCAGCTGTTAATGAATTTTGTGTGTTGTTTATTGATAAAGCGAACATTCTATTGACTTACAAAAGTATTTTTTTATGCTTATACATACGAAAAAGCAGAAACAACAAACGCTTAAATTTATAGGTTATCAAAGTAATTTTTGCGAATATCAAATTTTTAATTAACAAGATTTTTCAAGGTGTTTTTGTTTTGTTTTTTCTTAACGTACTTACAACTACAATTAATTCTTCAAAATCAACATTTCATCAACAATTGGGCACGTTGTTCAGTTGAGTTTTGCTCCATTTTTAATTCCCCAAGTCTTCTTTGGAAAATACTGAAAAGAAAAAAAAAAAAGAAAAAATTAAAAAAAAAAGATACAAGCAATTACCGAAATTATAGGCCACCCTGTAGAAATTTATGTTTCTCTACACGCAGAGAAAACACATGTTTAAATGTGGTCTCCTCCAACAAAACTATTTTTAAAGAAAATTGTAAAGATATTATGTTAAATATAAGTATATTATTGTCACCTACAACCATATTATGGTTAAATTAGTCCTCCATCAAGAAGCCACAACCATACTATGGTTGCCTCTAAATATGTTATGGTTAAATATGACAATAATTTGTTTTAAAATTAACAATAGTTTTTTCCTCTTTTCTTAGAGCAACAACCAACCATGCTATTATAAGTGTTAAACATGTTTTAGTTATTTTTGACCACAACATGTTTGGTGGCAACCATAATATGATTCTTGATGGGGGACTAATTCAACCTTAATATGGTTGAAGGTGACAATAATATAATTAAATGAATCATAATATGTTTAAAATTTTCTTTGAAAATAGTTTTGTTGGAGGCTGTTTATTTAAACAAATCTTTTTTGTAAGAGAACATTTTTGGCTTAGAAATTATTCTTTATAACAAAATATTTCTCTATGAAAATTATTCGTTTATGGAATTTGTCGTAAAGAAAAATTTTCTTGATTTGGAATTTTTTTAGAGCCAACTTTTCGCTTAAATAAATTTGGTTTTTTTATTTTATTTCTGCAAGCAATGCTGCTTAATATTTTTAATATATTTTTCTTCTTCATCGGAATTCATATTAAAATTGAAAATGTAAGAAGAACATTTTATTTTACTTAAGCCGTTTATCAAGTGCAAATTGATTTCGCTGTGCCTTCTTGAAATACTTCAAAAGGCTTCTTCGTCTTGTTTGAAGAAAAGAAAACAAAATCAGACGTGTCTTACGAAAATATAAATTACTTTTCCTTAAGCTTCCTTTAAAAGTGGCTCAAGTTTTCGCAAGCAATTGCTCCTGCCATTATTTCGATATCAAGTGGATAAAAGTTGAAAGGAAAAACAGCTTCTAAGTAAAAACTTTGAATTTTTTAAAACACAATTTTAATCAGTAGATAGAACCAGCCAGAATAGAGGGATCGAGAAAGACTGTAAGATGAGCTAAACGATTAAATTTTCTAGGCAGGTACTAAATATTTACTTATCCTTTTTTTTCTTAAAATTTGCAGTTGCATCAAAGTAACCGACAGTAGTTCAGTTTGAAAACAAAACTACTTTTCATTCACGTCTTTCGGAGATATGTTTTGTAAACGTGTGATAATTTACTGCACACACATGTTTTGCAATTTGTAGTTTTTTCTTTTCTTTTCTGTTTGCTAACAAACAACTTTCACCTTTTTCTTTCATTCGTATACTTTTAGCAGTTGTTTTTTTTTTGCTTAAACTTTTTCTAGTTGGCATGTACGATTTATTCTGCCTTCGTTTTTTTTTTAAAGAAAAAGTATTTGGTTTGTTTTTGATTCTAAAAAAAAACTCAAGAAAGAAAAACAGAAATCGAATTTTATTTTAAGTTTATTGCATTTTAAAAGTGTTAAGAAACAATAAACCAAAGAAAAAAACTTGTGTTGTTTTTTCAAGAAGAGTTAATTATTTGATTTAAAACACGAAGTAAGTAAGTTTTAGTTAAAATTAGTAACATTTTTTTAAATGTTGAAAGATCTATAGCGTAGAACTGAACTTTAACCAAATGAAAACTTAGCAAGCACTTAACCAAAACTGAATAAGAAGTGAGCGAAAAGTGAAATAAAAATTAACTAACAAACACTAGAACTGAACTAGAACTTCACTAGAATTTAATTATAACTAGCTGAAGAAGAACTGAACTTTCACTCAATTGAAACTGAACTAAAACGGAATAAGGACTGAACTAGCACTTTTAGCACAATGACGCCCTTTATCTACAAATTAGAGTTGTCCTATTTCAGGACTTATTTGTTTCCCTGGAAAGCAGGATTGATCTATCAATTTCCCGGGAATTTCCGCCCAATACAAGATAATGCAAAATATTTTTAATATTAATTTTTTTGAATAAAAAACAAATAGCAATTCAAGAGATTTATAAAATAAGTTTTTAAATGCATTAAAAAAGCACAGCCAACAGCATTGATACAAAACCGAAAAAGTAAAATGATTTAAATTAATTTTTACAAAATATTTTTATGAAAATAGGATTTTAGTACTGAACAAGCAACAAGAAGTGCCCTGTCAATGAGAAACACGTTTACTTTCGAGTATGACGGTGTTATAGTCCGGAAAACATGATATTATTTCTGGAACTTTCACTTGTGAACCACTTTTTTATGAAAAATAATTTTTTTTGAATCCAATCAGCCTTTTTTTACCATTTGTGTTGTTGCATTCAAAAAATAATCAAGTGTTAACATTTCTTTTTCGTCAACATCTCTTTTGTCGTTGTTCTCGATCCCGATAAGCCACAATAAACAATAACCACACTAAACTCCTTCAAATAATTACAAACTCAAATTTTAACAAGGATTTAAAAAAACTAAATATGCAAAAAAAAAAAAATTAAATAAACGGAATGAATTGCACACGCAGAGAAAAAACATGCTTAAATATGTTTACATACAACAAAACTCTTTTTAAAGAAAATTTTAAATATATTATCTTTAATTTAACCGTATTATTGTCACCGAAAACCATATTATTGTTGTAGTTAATAGTCCTCCATCAAGAAGCCCCAACCATATTATGGTTGCTTCTAAACATGTTGTGGTTAAATATGACAATAATTTGATTTTTTAAATTACCAATAGTATTTTCCTCTTTTCCATGAGCAACGTGCTATGGTTAAAAAGCAACCATGCTATTATAAGTGTTTAATATCTTTTAGTTATTATTAACCATAACATGATCGGAGGCAACCATTATATGGTTGTCGCTGCTTGATGCAGGACTAAATTAACCATAATATGGTTGTGGGTGACAAAAGTATGGTCCTTTAAAAACAGTTTTGCTGGAGCTGACATTCCATATTACAACATGTTTTTTCTCTGGGTGCACCCAAATTTACTAGCTCGAAATATTTTAAATGCTGCCTCACTCGCTTACGGGAATGAGATACTGCGGGACATATTTTTAAACGGAAATCATGATAGTGAAAATTGTAGAATTGTTAAAAAATATATAAAAAAGAACTGAACTAAAACTACAACTGAACTAAAAAAAAAAAATACAACTGAACTAGAACTAAACTAAAACCTTTATTTAAATTGAACAAGATCCTTAACTAGTCATATATGTACATATGTGCGGTGTTAGAAAAATTTTTATAAAGACTACTCAAAAAACTGAGTGCTTTTCATATAAATTTTAGAACACGTTCAATCACTTGTTTTGAGGAAACCGCACATAAACATATTTCGAATATACAGTTTTTTAGAGACAGTTTTTCGAACAAAAAATATTGAATGGATTGTGTTTATATTTTCGGCTTGAGGTCAGAGGTCTAATCACCGCATACGATATCGAGCAATATTGAACGAAATTTTTTATTTTGATATCATTACACTCGATATCGAATTAAATGTAATTTTGCTGGTATACAACAGTGGCAAGCCACTACTTGCATGTGTAAAGGCAGTGTTATAAATTTTCAGCTATATTTTACATCAAAATTTCGAGAATGTATGAAAAATGTAGCAATTGGCCAAAAAACTCAATATTGAATATTTAATTTTTAAAACGTGTTTTAAAACTAAATTTCCCTACAAACTTTCCTAAAAGTAGACTTCAAATTAGTTAAGGTTTTATGAAAACCATGGTAAATATTTTAAAATATCTCAAAGAAATAAAAAACCAACTTTTATTATATTAAAATATTCTTAAATATATATTATTACGTATGATTATTAATTAATTTTACCAAATATTAAGTATGCGCCCTGGATAACACATATTATCGTATAATGCAGCCCTGTCAGATTTTTTAATATCTGCACCATTTTTAGATTTTTGGTAAAAAAAAATTCGCCATATGGGAGTTTTATATAAAAATTTTTTTTTCAAGTGTATTTTCCCTTTATTTAAAATTTCAATGTTTAGCCTTATTCTAGTAGTGTGGTTATAATAATGTATTGTTAAAGTTTTAAAATAAATTGGGCATGTTCTGAAAACCGCAAACACTTAACATTTGCGATTCTGACTTGAAATCGTATAAAAAGTGTTCTGCAAAAAGTTTGGCGACTTCAAATTGCAAAGCGCACGAGATTCTGAATACCGCAAAATAAATCATGCGATTGTCATAAAAAGATGAATATCTTTTAACCTACAACTTGTTGGATCAGTTAATTGAATTTTGTAAAAATATTAATTTTATCAAGTATGCGAAATGAGTAGAGTTTATTGCAAAAAAAAAAATCAGTTTTTTAAGCGTGCTTTTCTTGCTTTGGCAAAAAATGAAGCAAAGGATAAATGTCTTTAAAGTTGTATTAAAATTGGGTATTTAAAATTGGATTGGAATACTTTAAGTCAACTTAAAAATTAACTTCTAACCAAGATTTTTTAACGATTCTATGTATATAAAATAAGATTTTTCAAAAAGTGAATATTTATTTTTTTTTTATATTGTAATGGCCAATTTCACCCATTCTTTTTAAATATCAATTTATATTTAAATATAGTTTTTCTTAATGATAGCATCCGATATCGAGTAACCAAAGACATTAAATTTCACGAGTTTTCTTTCGATATGTCAGTGTCTGTCGTATGCAGAAAAATACGATAATTCACTCAATACGATTGTTAAAGCGATATCAAATACGGTGAGTGCCTGTTATATAACATAAATAGAATAAAAATAAAAAGTTCTTGTTTTGTTTTTGTTTTTGATTTTGATTATTATTATTATTATTATTATTTATTTATTTCTTTCAATATTTCGACTAACTTTGTTGGTCATATTAAGGGATGTAATTGCTTCAAGTTTTCTTCACTGACAATAACATCGGACAACACTGCATTAAATATTAAATCGTATTAACCTGAATATGACCAAAAAAGTTGGTCGAAATATTGCAAGAAATAAATATTTAATAATAGAAAAAATTAAAAACAAAACCAGTGTTTCTTATTTTTATTCTATTCATTATAAAAAACATCAAGGCGAAAATATAAATACAACACATTAAGCAAGTACAGTCGGTCAATACCGACCATATGATACCCTACACCACAGTATTTAAAAACACATTTTCGAGAGTGCAACTTATTCGGGACCCATGGAGAATCATGCTTATGTGTCCATATAAATATGGAAGTTTGCCAGAGGCAGAAATTGCCTCCCACCTCCCCTCGTGGTCTTTCTTTTTAAAAATGCATAGCTGCACAGCCAGCCAGCCGGGCAGACATCATTAGAATCACTTTCAGTATCGATCAGTATACTTTAAGGACCCTACCACTAGGACCCATAATATAAGTTGTTGTTACACACATCACCACAAATGCGCAATACCCTCTCCACTATTGTGGTGTGGGTGTAAATATTCTAATTTGAATGTGAAATTTCCTTTAAGAAAATTTTTCGTATAATAAAGTTATTAAACAAATATTTTTGAAGTTAAACATTTTTTTAAAGAACATTTTTTCTATATTGAAAATTTTTATACAAAATTTTTTCGAATAAACAAATTTCTTACAGAAATTTTTTCGGGCATGAGAAAATCTTTCGAATATGAAAGTTTTTGCTAAAAACCACCTGTAGTTGAATTCGCCTTGATCGTAACGAATGACTGTTGTATTTTTTTTTTAATTTTTGACACATTTAATTTTATTAGAAAAATTGTTTTGAATATGAAATTTTCTCTCTAATTTTTTTTAAAAATCTAGTGAACAATTTATTTGATTAAATTTTTTCTCCAGATTATCTTTAAGAATTTAGTGGAGAAAAAAATTTCCAATTGTCACATCTTTTAAAAGATAATTGAAAATAAAATCTGCACCAATGAACAAAAATTCAGCAATTTCATTTCACAATACAACCAATTACATAACAACTGAGTGAAGAAAAAGGGGAAACAAAAACTGTTGGAAATCTTTGCTGACATTTTAAAAACCAAAACATTGTCTTCGCTGGCCATGACTTTTAAGCGAAAAAAGACAAAAAATTACATACATACATTTCTGTTTTTCTTTTGATATTTAATGGAATGTATGTATGTATGTATAATTTTTAAGACAAAATATTGTTTATAGAATAGTAATTGCAAATCGGATTTCAAAGAAATTGTCAATGCATTTGCAAAAACACAGACGGTGTTGAAAAATTATTAGTTAAACCTAAAATTCATAGATTATTAAACCAACACATTCTAAAGACTTTCAGTATAATTTTTCAATCAATCACTTTAAATTCAGTACTTCTGTTTTCGCAAAGAAAGTCGATTCGTATTTCGTATTAGTTTGTTGCTTTTTCCAAGGACACCACTTCTCTAGTTCAATAAGTCAGTACGTTTATTGGTTATCATTATTGTCTCTCATTCGAAATACCTCTTCCGCTTTCTAGCAAATGATTCTGAAACAAAAGTATAAAAGTTTGTGTCATTTTTTTAATGTTTTTTTTTGTGTGTGTGTGTGTACATTTCCTTCCGCACGTGTCTCGATTGTTTGTGTGTTTCTTAATATATTTTTTTTAATTTCCTTGTACTGGTTTTCTGCATTTTTGAGTTTATAGTCAAGAATTTAAAAAAGGAATTCAAGTCATTAAATGTATTTTTATTTGCCTGGTATCTACTTAAAGCGTTGGCAAAAGAATTTTATTTTGCTCGTTTTTTGTGATGTAAATTTATTAAAAAACAAATTGCGAAATAACCAAATGCATCAAATGAGTTAAATAAGATTCTAAATATTTAGGAATTCTTTAGAGCAATTTTTAATTAAAGGAAATGAAGGAAATGTAAGTCATTATTGTTTACCTACATACATCTCAAAAATAAGTAGTTGCAAAAGTAGTTATAGTTGTTATGTAGAACAAAGCAACTAAATAATGCGTGAATGAAGCCATTCATTTTTAAAAAAGTATTTGAAGTTCTTACTAGGAAGCACCATTTAAGCTGAATCAGATCTTTAACTGCAACATAAATTTGAGTATTAACTGTAAACTAAATTTGAACTAGAACTGGAACTTTAATTAAAACTTTGACTAGAACATAAACTTGAACCTGAATTCTAACCTTAATTTGAACCTAAACTAAATTTTTTTTTAAAAAATGGACTTGAAATGAAATTTTAACAAGTAATTGAATTAAAAACTATACTACAATCTTAACCAGGACAAGAACTGAACAAGTGCCAGGACTGAAACCCAAACTTGAACATAAACCTTAACTTAAAGCTGAATCAAAACTAGAACCTCGACTATAAGCTGAACTTCAAACTAAACTAAACTCGTATCGAATGAAAACTCGAGAAATGTAATTTCGAGTTACTCGATATCGAATGCTATTATTTCAAATTCAATAAATTTCATTCGATATCGAGAGTCATGATACCAAAATAAATAATTTCGATAAATTTTGCTCGATATCGTATGCGGTGATTAGACCCCTGAACTTAAACCTGGGACCTAATTCTGGCAGTCGTGATCGAGTACTTTCTCGATTTGAAAGCAATTTTATTTCTAATTCTTTAAGTCGGTACTGAACACATCGACATTATTTTTTCCTTATTGTGAAACTCAAATTAATGCTTTACAACACAGAAAAAAATTTTTCGATTTGTTCAGTATTGACTAAAATAATTAGATATTAAATTGCTTTCGAATCGAGAAAGTACTCGATCACGACTGCCAGAATCAGGCCCCTAATTTAGAACCAGAACTAAAACATTGACCAAAAACTTAAAGTCTCAACAATAAAATAAGCTTGAAGATAAATTATGAAAAAACTGCAGCACAGCCTGAATTTCTAAGAAACGAGAAAAAAAGCTTTACATAAAGTTGAAGCTAAGCTAGAAGGTGAATCATAAGCTGAACTTCAAAATAAACTCAAATCATAATATTGGTTAGGACATGAACTAGAATCTGAACTAAAAACTGATTTAGAACCTAGGAAGAACCTTAAGCAGAATCTGAATTTTCACAAAACTAGAACAAAAACTAGGACTAAAACCTAAACTCAAACGAAAACCTTAAATCAAAATCTGGCTTAGAAAATTAACTAGAAGCTGAACTTAAATCTGATTTGGAACCTGAACTAGAATGTTGGCCAAAATATAATATCAAAAAAAAATTAGCTTGAAAATAAACTAGGAAGAACCTGACGCAGAGCCTGAATTTTGAAGAGACTGGAAAAAATCAATTGTTTTATTGATTTTCTACTAAGCCGATTGTGCTGTTTGTCAATCCCAAACTGTTTAGGAGAACTAGGAAGTGTTCGACACCAATTTTGCTCTTCGCTGTTTTGTCTTTCGAAAGACAAAAGACAGACGGACATGGCTAAATCGACTTATAATTAATCAAGGAACCATAATATATGGGGGATTTCATGTCAAGTGACCCAACTTTTGAAATCGATGTCTTCCGATTTGTAGGAAATTTTCAAGAATGTTAGTCGCTTAGACAAGTTTCAACAATATCAGTCAAAAATTTTCTGAGATAGAGGGTTTGACATTTTGGCCATACAGGTGTTCTTTCTCATCCATGTAACTTATTACCAATTGGTGTTAGCAAAATTTGTCCCAAGAAGCTTATTTAGCTAGTTTATCAATCTTTTTATTCCCCCATATGTATGTCTTTATAATTATTTGTTGGAACATTTTATTATTATAAACGTCACACTCATAGGGACCTATAATAATATACATGGTCTAAGATAAAAAATTGTAGAAATTACAAACGGAATGGCACAGTTATATATTGCCTTTTACCTTCGGAGAAGGGTATACAAAGCGAAAATCATCCTCATTCTCTTCAGTTTTGTAATTTTGTCTAAAATAACTTGCTTTTCTTTGCTGTCCTTTTGAATGTTAAACACTTTTAATTTCATTCGTTATTGTCAATGAACTTTAATTATCGTCTTTTTGTTGTTAATGCTTGTTTATATTAAGTTTTGGCTTTTACAAATTTAGCAAAGGTTGTTTCTTTATTTTTGGTGGAAAAATGTTGAAAAAAAACATAAACAAACGTTAAAAGCAAAAATGTTTGTTTAACCTTTTAGTTAAAGTTAATGAAAATTAAGTATATTAACAACAAAAGCAAAAGGTTGGTTAAAATGTACCAGAAGGCTTAATAGGTAATTAAGCGTTTAAGGGAGTTACTTGGTAACTTTTGGATGTAGAGTTATTGCAAAAGATTAAATCTGAATACAGCTTTAATTTTCTTTGGTTAGGTCAATTCTCCACCATTTGTGTATCAGATTAGGCTACAAGCTCAATTTTTTGTTTAGTTAATTGTCACACGTATTTAAATATGGTGCAATTGTAGTTCATTTTCTTGTCTTAATTTTGCGCGTATTTCATTTAAGTAACTGCTTAACATATGATGCTCTTAGGCAAGAATTTTTTAATTCGCTGCATCTCTTATGCGACATAATAAAGTGCAACAGAAAAACACAAAAATTTCTAAAATAATTTTGAAAAGCAACCAACAACAACTACAAATATGTTGAATCTATTTATACTAAAACACAAACAACACACAAAATATGTCAGGCAACAATTTACTTATACAAAACTTCAGAAACAATAGCCGAAAAATCAATACCGACAACAACAACACGTTTACCAAAACACAGCCCAATTGGCAAGATTGTCGTTACCCTGCAAATAATAGGTCTAGTCAGGGCTGCCAGATAAATTTGTGAGGAAACCGTCAGTTTCCTGAGAAAAAAAAAAATCGCCAAAAAATAAATAAATCGTTTCGAAAAATCGTCAAAAAAATCGGACAACTTAAAATTTAGTTTTTTTTTAAACAATTTTTGTTAGATTTTTATAAAAAAAAAACATTCAAACAAAAACATAATAACTTCATAGCCAGCTAGCATTTTCAAAGATGCTGGGAGAAGGTTCCTCACACTGGAATCTTTTCCATAGCACAGCGAAATACGCTTCTTCAATCGTTGTGGGAATCGTTCAAGACGTGGGTAAACATAATCTAACGAAACTTTAATGTTAAGAATCGTATGAGACTCATGTAGATATTCTCTTATAACTCGTGAAATGTTCGCCTCTCAATTGTTTTATGAATACGTAGTAACAGTAACATAATCACATTACACAAGTCACTGATACTACCCGTGCTGTTGTATGGCTCTGAAGCATGGGTACTTGGGAAAGCAGACGAGGCAGTACTTGGAGTATTCGAGAGAAAAATTCTTCGTAAAATGTATGGACCCATCTGCGTTGACGGAGCATATCGGTGTCGTATGAACCATGAGCTGTATGAGCTGTATACCGACATTGACATTGTAAAACGTATAAAACTACACCGATTGCGTTGGCTAGGTCATGTTGTGCGAATGGAGGAAAATGCTTCAGCTAAAAAAGCATTCGAATACGCGCCTGGTGATGGTTCACGCAGAAGAGGAAGACCAAAACTCCGATGGAAAGATCAGGTGGAGGAAGACATTTCAAAGCTTGGTGTAATAAATTGGAGAAGGAGTGCGGAAGATCGAGGCGCATGGAAGAATATTCTTCGTTCGGCTACTGGAACAAACGTTCTGTAATAGCCATTTAAGTATGTACTTAAGTAAGTAACAGTAACATAGTAACAGTGTTGCCAGTTTAGCCATTCAGTGGCTAGATTTAGTAATTTTTCATCTCGTTAAGCCATTTTTGTAGCCACTTTTACTAAACCAAATTATCTTCAAGTTGTTGAAATTTGTAGAGAAAAAAATTTTTAAATACTTCATTAGTTGTGTTGCAACGTTGAATATTTCTTAATTAGTTAACGCAAATGACTTTTACACTAAAAGAAATTAATTTTATCGATAATTTGAGCTCTTTCTTTATCAAAGATTTTTCTTATGTTTAGTTTATTGTAACTGAAAATTTATCAAAATAATCTCTTATGTGCAAATTCTGTGTATGAAATAAATTTTGAAAGTTTTTTATTAATATTGATGGGTTTTTTGTAATAAATTCTTGTTTAGCCATTTTTTTTTTAGCAATTTTTTACTAAAAATTTAGACATTTTTAGTAGTGATGAGTTGGCATCACCTGACAATTTTTTGTCATACCAAACGTCAAAGTCTATATAAAAAAACTTAAACATTTTTGTCAGCGTTTTTTTTATATGAAGTTTGACGTTTATTTTGGCAAAAATTTGTCAGGTGAAGACCCCATGTAATAAAAGCTGAAAACCAAAGCAGCAGCAATGACAAAAACAATAAGTTTTTAATTATGTGCTCTTTTCAAATGACTGGTGATTGTGTAGTAAACTTAATATGAAAAGCCATTAGTTTTTTGAGCGTTTTTCATATAAAATTTACTACACAATCAATCGTCTGTCATTTGGAAACAGCACATTAGTTTTGATGTGCTGTTGTTGTTGTTTCTACAACAAGCGTCCGTCACGTATAAAACTGAGCAGTCGATATTTCATCATATTCCTTATAGCTATACATTTTTGAGGCGTGCAAAAATTCTACTTTTGCAATAAGCCTCGTTACATCTTTTAGTAGACTGTCCCAAAACTTTACTAGTGACGTCCATAGCTGCAGTATAACAACAACATAAACAACACTCAAAGTACACTCTACACAAGCACAAATAACACAGAAATCATGAACATGAAAATTCGCACAACACCAATTGAAAAAACAACAAGAACATTGCAACTTATCTACATAAATTAAAAATTCTTTTCCACATTATACTTGTCAACAAATTCTAGAATACTTAAAGCCAATAAGCCATGAATATAACACCAGGCAACGAGCATAAGGAAGGTATCAGGTCGAGGTGGATTAAAACAGCTGCGGCAAAAATGCGAATTCAACCACACATTCAAACATCTTTAACAACACATTTGTACAACTTCTTGATAACGCCAGTTCATTCGGAAGCAAAACATATTTAAAACAATATTTCGTAGAAAAACAATGACAAATCAAATACTTAGTTTGTATATGCGGCATTCCACGCGAAATCGAAAGGTTCAAAAAATTAATTTTTTTTTTTATTTCTTTGATTACGTGATTGTTTTTAGTACACTATAAAAGGGCCTTCGTGGGAAATTTTGGATGATTTATCGTGAAAAAGTAATTTTTTTGGTTTTAATTCTTAAATTTTTTAATATATTTATGTTCAAACTTAAAACTTTTATGCCCGGTACGATAGCGGGCCCTCCTGTACCACTTTTCGGTTTTGATATTTGAAAATTTGAAAAAAAGTTTTTTTTATTTGTTTTTTATATGGTAGAGTTGAAGACCACTTTGTTTCTGTTTTGTGTTCGCCAATAAACAACACAAACATCTTTCGTACAAACATTAATTTTTCATTTTTGTTGTCAACGAATGCAGATGACGATATTGCTGCGGTAATTTTGCTCGCTATTTTTGTTTTAGTTTTGTTAATACGATGGAGAAAAAAAACAAAGAAAAATACTTTGGAGTAAAGAATAGTTTCAACAACGAGCTGTTATGTGGCAAAGAATTTTGTTTAGGCTATAGATAAATGTCTTACTCAGGCTTAAGTGCAAGTTTTACTTCAGGTGCTGTTTCAATTCTAGCAGAGGTTTTTGTAAAGTTTAAAGTTAAGGTTATGATATAATCTAGTTTAGTTTCTAGTTCTGGTCGCAATTTATATTCAGACTACAGTTGAGGATCTTTTATGGCATTAATCCGTTGATGTTCATATTCTAGTTTAGGATTTAGATCAGGTTCTTATTCAATTTTAGGGCAAGTTCCAGTTTGATGTCTCTTTATTTTAGGTTATTTTTCAATTTAAAGTTTAACAAGGCGAATTAATTTTTTAGGTGGCGTTGAAAGCACAGCTGAGAGAGAGAAATGTTAAAAGTTGCTTTTGTTTTTGACATATCGGTCAACGAAAGCAACAAAAAATACATCGTTGTGTTTTTGGTGTTGTTACTTGTTGTAGTATCGACACCACCGATTACATGAATTCTCCTTGGTATTTAGCTTAGATATTTTTTTGATGTTGTAATTCAGTTTGTAGTTTAACCCAACAAACACGAAGTCAAACCTTTGATATGAAATGACTTTATTATTTGACATCAAACACAATTCTCAAACGTTTTGCAATTGTTTGATTTTTACATTTAAATTCCAATTGATAATGATTGAGAACAAACATTTGACATCAAATGTTTTATTAAATTGTATTAAATTGGTATCAAATGCTAAATTCAATTCAAATCTTTTATTATTAATCATCTTTTTAAAAACCCACATTCACTGAACATTTTTTTAAGTTTTTTTCGGTTAAGTTGTCGCATTGGCTGCTATTTTGCTCTAGTCCTTGGAGTATGCCACAAAACTAAATTTTATGATTTGTTAATATAATTTTTCTTACGTTTAGTGCATTGAGTTTTATAATTTTGTCCGCTGGTAAGTTTTTTTAACATTTTTAAGTTTCGTTTAAATTTTAACAATTTTCAGACCTTTTTCTTTCAGTAGAGTTCTGCTTTCAACAGACTTCGCTTAGTCCTTGGCCATATAATGAAACGTTTGGTGCAAGAACTTTCTTCAATTTTCTTTTCAAACTCAAATGTTTGGCAGCAAATGTTTCATAATATGGACTGGGACTAACTGATGTATTAGCTTTTTTATATTTCTTGGGGAATTATACATACTGTGATACATATCTAAATGTCTTAGAGAGAGAGAGAGAGAGAGAGTGCTGTTTTAAGTAGAAATGCATGACATTTAATTTAAATTGTGAGAGAAATACATCAAGTTATTGCTTTTAACCCTGGATGGTTACTGTTCGTCGAATAGACGAAGCTCATTTACATTTGATCATATAACTTTTTTATGTCTTTTCAAATTACGCTCTGCTTTTCAACAACGTTAGCTGATGATGAAAGCTTTTAAAGAAATAATTAATTTGAAAACACAAAAAAGTGCTAATTTATATTCGTATCAAATTTTGAGATAAATGAAGAATTTTTAGTTTTTATGATTTATTTTATTTTAATTTTTAACTTTAAAAATCGTTCCGCTAGATTGTTTTTCAAAGAAAATTGTCGATTCGACAAAGAATAACCTGAATGTACCAAAATGCAGACTAACCTTTCAGGGTTAATATTTATTAATTGAAAAAAATTGCAAACAAATGTACACAATGCAGTTATGAAACTTCTATGAATAAAAGTTTAAAAGTTAGCTAATTGTTTTAATTAATTTGATGCTTAAGATGTCTATTTTGCATATCTTATTGAGCTTGTATAGATAGTAGGGGCCTGCTACAAGACCACTTACAAGTAATTGAAATTCATTGAATTTTTTCAATGCATTCCATGCTTTAAACAAACAAGTGTTGTATAGTACAGCTTCATAAAGTGCTTTCAACACATCGGTTTTCATGTAAGAGAGCGCAGAAAACTGAGCTTCTGTGAGTTTGGCACACACAATGACTTGAATGAGTTGAAATTTATTTGAAATTCATTTTATGATTTGTTTTTTGTTTCGTCTCTTATTTTCACACCACAATAGTGAAGAGGGTATAATGCATTTGTGCTGATGCTTGTAACATCTTAAAATATTGTTCCAAGACCCACTTTAAAGTATGTATTCCGATCGGCTCAGAACTATTTTCACAGCTCCCATACAATCTTATTTCCGCTAAGGGAACTTCATGCCCATAAACTAAATTATTACGTTGGTATTTAGACTAAATTTGGACCTTTATTTTTTTGCAATCAAAATAATCTCAACAAATGTTATTGGCATGGGTCCATATTTGACCGTAGATCAAATACAAAAACTACTCCCGAAAATAGCTTTAAATGCCAGAGCTTCCTTACAAATTTTGGTGTTAACATATAAATTGTTGATAGTAGATTTAACGATAGCTCTTATGTCATGACAAAATGTTGTCCTTTGACATGAATCCGAACCTCAAAACTTTTTTTTTGTTTAGGCGGGTCAGGGAACACTCTTGAAAATATATTTTTTAATACTGTGGTATAGGATATCATATGGGCAGGCTGGATCGACTATACTTTTTCTTACTTGTTTAATTATAAATTCCTGCCTGTGTTTGGATGATGAGCACAAAACTCGCTCGTTTAACAGGCAGTTTCTATTGGTAGTGCTAAGAGGGGATTGAAGTGAGCGTTGCGAAAACGCAACCCAACCACTTTCAATTAAAATCAGTTTAGTTTACACGTAAATGTAAATTAAAATTGACATCCTCCCGTCTTCCATGAATAAACCTATCATTTAACCTTTATGTACATACTTTCTCGTATTTACCTTGAGGTAACATGCAGACAATTAATTAACTTTTTTTCGTTTTCCAAACGAAAATATTCATTCGTTCATTCATTTTACATTTGGTTTTACGAGTTATTTGTCTTATTGATGTCGTTGATGTTGTTTTTGTTATGCCCTCATTAAGTCGATAAAGATCCATAAAAAGGCATTAATATTAAACAAGAAAGCAGGCAGCAGATTAATTTAAAATAAAAAAATAAAAAAATCGAAAACTTTGTATCAGAAAATTTGTTTCAATAAAATATTCAAATACATACGTCGCAAGTTAATGACTTTAGGAAGGAAGGGCATAAAGATGTTCACTGTGATTTTATAAAAAGAAAATAATGAATGTTCAATAAATTGGACGGAAATCCAATTAACAGGTTACTTTTGGCATTAAAAGACATATAAACAGTTGTTGAAGAAATGTCTTGAAAAGTCATTAATTATATAAATTATTAAAAGAACTGAATTAACAGGAAAAATTCTATTAATAATAAGATAATAAATTTATATGAAAAAACAATATGGATCTTCTTCATACGTTAACTAAATATTAACTGACGTATTCATACAATTATTTTTAAATTAATAAGGGTTTACAAAACATATATTCTATGAAAATTTTCCTTAATAAATGTTCGTTAAGTGTAACAATCGCTTATGAATATGTGTGTAAAAACTTACATTTCATACTATTCCATGTAAAAGGTCAGCGAAATTACACTTAAAGCATTGAAAATCTTTTTAACTCTACACTGTACACAGAAAAAAATTAAAATTAATTTTAATTAAAAAATGTGTGATATTAATTAAAAAATTAATAAAATTTACACCAGTAAACAAATTAATAGTATCAATTAAACGTTTAATTCACTTGATTAAACGTTTAGTTCACTTGATTAAACGTTTAATTTATTTGATTAAATTTTTAATTAAAACTGATTTTATTTTTGATTAATGCTTTAATTGGTGAACAATTTTAAAGAATTTTTTCTGTGTAGTGTCGCTACAGTTAGGAGTTTTACTCCATTTTATATAAAACAGACTACATTTTATTGACATTTGTACGGTTATGACTTCATTTGATTCTTTATAAATTGGTTTACATTTAAATCGAGCTTATATGAACCGGTGCTTTTAGGATCAACCTTTTTCTAGAGTTTATTTTTACAAGATTCAAGAATAGTCTTTGACGGGAAATAAGCTTTCAGAGCCTATCTGACTTGTGCTTAAAAGATTTCTCTAAGGTTTTTAATTGTGGTCGTATCAAATTACGTAGACAAATGTTTTAAGTCTGCCTAAATTATTGTTATTTATTATGTAAAAAATGACCTTATAAACACAAGTATCAAGAAATTTTTCAACAATAACTCCCAAATTATCAAAAATTTTTTCAGCAGTTGTCTCATTTCAGGTCCAGTACTTCAAATGCATTTTATTTCACTAACAACACTGTGTTGGTTGAAAAAATAGACAAGCTGGGTACCTGGTTTACAAAAAATCGAATCCCGGGGTCCTGGATTTTGTGGGATATCGGGATTTTTCGGGATTCGGGATTTTTGAAAATTAAGAGATAAATGCTTTTTATAGATATTTATTTAAAAAAAAAACGTCTTTAAAAGATGTTTACAAACGAAGGTTTTATATTTAATTTATTATTTTAAAGTTAAATATTACTTAAATTTGTAAAATTTTAAATTGTGACTTTTTTTATTTAATGACTAATTTAATAAAAAAATAGGATAAAAAAACAACGCACGATTTTAAACAATGCCATAAAAGCTTTATTTGATTCAATTACCTCAGTTCATTCAAGCTAAATAAAAAAAAATTAATATTCTAATTGAACAACGCAACATAGAAGTTGATTTATTTGTTGGATTTTATTAACATTTTATTAAATGAATTAAAATAAATAATTGAAATTTGAATTCGAAATTAACTAAAAAATTCAATATATTTAGTTAACCATTAAAATCTTATTTTAACAAAAACGCATTTTTATAACCACCACTACTTGTGGAAGGAATTGTGTAGTGTATAAGATACATTACTTAATATTGTGAAATCGCTCCATTAATTGCCGTAGGTTCGATGTCAACTCTCCGAAAACACTTTTATGATCTTAACCCTGTAAAGAGTAAAGTTTAAATTTTGTATTTGGTGCACCAGTGTATTATTTTGTACATTTCATTATATAATTATTGGACACGCTTGAAAAGAAAAACAAAGTGTAAACACTTTCTTACGTTTTCGATGACAGTATTAACAGAATTAATCAAATAAATATTTAAGATCAATATTGTGTTCCCTTTCCTCTCATGGCGAATGTCATAATGAATTTCATTTTATAAAAAAAGGTAAAACAAAAAAATTAAGTTAACAATTTCGGGATTGATAAAATCCCGAAAATTCCAGGATTTTCGGGATTGGCATCGCCAGTTATAACGTAATTCGGGTACGCTGAATCCAGTGGTGCTATCCTTTTTTTTTAGGTTAGCTCTGGTTTTCGAGATATACCGTAATATCGAAAATGGAGGAGGTTGCACAACATTTGTTCGCGTAATAAATTGAAAAAACAAAACCGAAATTCCGCCATAAAATTTTCTTTAAGAAAAGTATTTTTTTTTTCAAAAATGTGAACTAACAATAATTAATCAAATATTATTCTTGTATTTAATTTCATGTCTGCCAGTGTCGGACGAAAATTTCCCCATCATGGTTTCTGTTAACATACACTGCGCTTATTATGTTTGCCATTGTTGTTGGAGTTGTTGGGGAAAAAATTATAAGTACACTAAATCTGGCAAAGAAAGCATGTGCCGGGAATTTACCGTTACATTGTTTTATTATTAAGTGTGGAGCTTCCCAGAAAAAACTTTACTTACCTGGTAAGTTAGCAAGTAACGTTGGAGAAAATAAACACTTCTAATTTTTCGGCTGAATAACTACTAATTTTTGTTCGAGGTGTCCCCAGAATTCAGTACTTACAATACACTTACAAGAAGTCAAAAAGAATCTAGTTATTATTTAACTACGAGTAAGTTGAATTGTAAGTATTAACTTACAATATACATACTTACTAAAAGCCAACAAATCACTAGTTAAGAGACCTTATAAGTAGTTATTGAACTCGTTACCAGTAAGTAGATATTTAGTACTGAAAACAACACAACTTATAAGTAGTTATTGAGCTGATTACACTATGGAACATTTTTGGGATTATTGTCTGGGGGGTGAGAAATTCCAAGTCAGGGTGATGGAACTAGGTCAGTATAGTAAAACCCTCAAAGGGTTTGGCGTTCGTATGTGTCAGTTTTTTTTTATGACATTTTAAATTTTTTCCTTATTTAGATGTTTTTTTGTTTAACATAACTCGAGAACCACTTGTCCGATTTTGCTAAAACAAACTCAAAAAAATTTAGAATTACAATTTCTTTAATCCATTCATATAACGTTTTTCTTTATAATCAACAGTTTTGCCGGTAAAAATAAATTTGTGGAGAAAAAAAAAATATTATAATTATTTCGCCCTCGAAAGTATGCTAATAATTAGTTTAATTTATTTTCTTAAAAGTACATGAGAGCGTATACATATGTGTTTGTTTTTCTAATATTAATCATACGTTCAAAATTACGATCATTTAGGATTTTTTTAGTTTTTATAAAAAAATTAAATTTTAATTTTAGAATTAAATAATTATTTATGCAAAAAAACGAAATTTGAAAATCATGTTGCTTACGTTATTTTCGCAGTAAGCGCTCTATATATATCGGTAGCTAAAATTTATAAACTAATTATTTGCATTAAATTTTTGCATCCCCTATAATATTTTCGAAATGATGTATATCAAGGCCCATTGAAAAGGTCTGCGCAAGAAGCCTAATGATCATTGTTTATGTTATTTTTAGTTGTCAAAAGTTGTTTACATGTTGCTTACATGTGCATGTATACGTTTGTTTACGTTTATGGTATGCCACACATACACGTTTTTTCCTTTTGCTTTGTATATGTGGTAGTAAATTTTTGACAACTAAAAAGAATCGTTTGTTGTTTTTGTACAAGAAAGCAGACCTGATATATGGGCCTTGATGTTTATGTTCCATTTAATTAATATTTAATTCTAAAATTAAAATTTAATTTTTTTATAAAAACTAAAAAAATCCTAAATGATCGTAATTTTGAACGTACACTCACAATATTATTACAGTAACGGACTGTAGTTTATTTAAGAAATATTCCGTTCAGTCATTTTTAAATAAATAAACATTTAAAATTCCAAGCAAATTTATTTTTAACTGATTCTAACAGTTATTCAAAAAACTAAGTGCATAAAAATACGGATTTTCAGTTGCAGTTAATATTGTCCGTTGATTGAGTTTAATTCTTCTTTATGTTAAAGTAAATAAAAATGTAATTTAAAGCAACAAAAAGTTCATTTAATTTTTACTGTCGAAAATTTAACCGCGAATTCCGTAAAAACAAATCAATATTCAGTTATTTTGTAAAATTTTACTGTCAAAAATTCAACACCATATTCAGTAAAAACGATTAAATATTCAGTTATTTATAAAAATTTTACTGTAAATTTTCTACTGTCAAATTGACCCCATATTCAGTAAAAACAATTAAATATTCAGTTATTTTATATAATTTTACTACCAAAAATTAATTTTTACTTATCTATAAAAAATTAATTGCTTGTTATGTGTAAGCAATACCCATTTTCTATTTGTTAAAATAATTTAGTTAAATACATCAAATTTTAAATGTAAAATAATTGCGAAGCCATATCGGTCATGCTGCTGGTGTCTTATAATTGAGAGTTCTTCTGTAAACAACGTGGTCAGTACAACAAAAGTAAAACAAACGTGTGTAACTGGGTAAGTAAATAAAAATATTCTCCCTCTCTCGCTTATAAGAAAAACAAGCGGACAGGTGTATGTCTGGAATTTTTTAGAAATTCGGCTCTTTTGTGGAGTAAACGAAAATTTAATAAAATAACTGAATATTTAATTGTTTTTACTGAATATGGGGTCAATTTGACAGTAGAAAATTTACAGTAAAATTTTTATAAATAACTGAATATTTAATCGTTTTTACTGAATATGGTGTTGAATTTTTGACAGTAAAATTTTACAAAATAACTGAATATTTATTTGATTTTACGGAATATGGTGTTGAATTTTTGACAGTAAAAATTAAATGAACTTTTTGTTAAAAATAAATGAAAAATAGGTAGACCGGTTTTTAATTGAACTTTCATTTATTTTATATTACAATTTCAGTTAATTTTACGTACAGAATATTGTGAGTGTATGATTAATATTAGAAACACAAACACATATGTATGTATACGCTCTCATGTACTTTTAAGAAAATAAATTAAACTAATTATTACCATACTTTCGAGGGCGAAATAATTATAATATTTTTTTTCTCCACAAATTAATTTTTACCGGCAAAACTGTTGATTATAAAGAAAAACGTTATATGAACGGATTAAAGAAATTGTAATTCTTAATTTTTTTGTTTGTTTTAGCAAAATCGGACAAGTGGTTCTCGAGTTATGTTAAACAAAAAAACATCAAGATAAGGAAAAAATTTAAAATGACATAAAAAAAAACTGACACATACGAACGCCAAACCCTTTGAGGGTTTTACTATACTGACCTTGTACCATCACCCTGACTTGGAATTTCTCAGCCCCCAGATTGGCTATTGTACCGTGTTATTAGTAAGCAAATATTCAGTGGTGAAAATAATAGAAGTAATAAGTAGTTGCTGAGGTCATTACTAGTAAGTGATTATTGAAGTTTTCAGAATAATGTCAATTGTAATGACAACTACTTACCAGGTAACATATGAAATACTACCACCTATTACCAAAATTCAAAAAGTTTTTCCTGGGTTGTTTCATAAATCATTGAATAGCAGATAAGCCCGCTTTATCGCCAACATTTGCCCTGATTTTTGTTGCTGAGTGAAACATAATAAGCTCATAGGGAAGGCGCTAACCAGATGACCATCTGACCTGACCTGATGATATTTGACAGCCTTTATTTAAAATATTTTGAGCTAGCGGAATTGTATGCATTTCAAACCTTTTGAAATATTTTACTAAGATCCTTGTGAATATTTGAGATTATTCAATTTTTCCTATCTTGGAAAAACGGAATACCATAGCAACAGATTGGCTTTAATATAGAGTTGCAAAGTATAAGTTTGCAACAGAGACTAATAAAATTACCTCAAGCTTAAACAAATTAAAATAATTTATTTCCACAGTTTTATTCCCTTAATCAGTAGTGGTGTTGTGAAGGTAATCTGAGTTTTACATTTCATTTGATATTTTTTGTTTGTTTTTGTTTTTGATATTCATCACAAGATACCATTAGATATCATATTCTATGACCCAAACTCGGCAAAAATTTTTGTATCGCAGCCGGGAAAGGACTGAAAGTCACTTTTGAACAACAGTATACGACAAAAGGGCGGAGCAGCTGACTAGCGACAATAATAGATTCTGGGGGGTACCAGGGGAGAAAGAGACGGTGGTGCACATAGTTTGCTACTGTTCTGCGCTCATACGCTCCAGAGCGAACTGTCTGGGAGATTAGGAAAAATTAAGGGAAAACCCTAGCATTCGCAAAGAGAGTGTGGAATACTCTGTGTATCATCACATCCCAATATTCGTTTCAATTAGGGCTTCAATTTGGGTGTCAAATTGTTTCTAGTTCTTTTAGGCTGTTAGAAATTGAATTCCGGCAGAATGGCTTCAGTAGGAACAAAAGTTATGCACCGAAATATGGAACAACCTCCCTAAAAACTTGAAAACAACTGAAATAAATTTGTAGCGGAATGGACCGAATGCCATTAAATTTCAACAAAATCATTTTATGTAACTAAATTTTTTTAAGGTCGGTCCCTAATTTACGGCCTCATGTTAAGACCACATTTGAGAATCTTGTGACTATGGCTAAAAGCGTAACGAATAACGCTTTTGTGGTGCAATTAAGCATTATCTACTATATATGACCCATACAAAAACAATTTCGGAAATCCCTTTACTTCGCCCTTAACCGCAAAACTTAATAATATTGTTTTACAATCAGCCTTATAGGCCTTAAACTGGGGCAAATTTAAATATTGTCTTGTAATTTAAGGTCACGACTCCCTCATAGATTTACTTAATTTTTATAAACAGTTTTTCTTAAAAATTTCCCTGGAATCCCGCAATTAATTCCCAGGAAAACGGAAATTGAAAACATTTGAAAATTCCGGAGAAAAAACTCTTAGAGCAATTTAAAATATTTTTATTTTTAGCATATTGATCTTATAGTCGGATATTCTAAGAAGTCAGGATCTTATGAAATTCAAGGGGTGCACTTCTACTTGTCTGTTAAAACATCGACTGCATTCGAAGTATGGATTCATGGGGAATACAACTTTAACTATACTGCCCTCCTAAGAAAAAAGTCACAACTCAATTTTAGTAGTTTTGGGCAGGTTAGGAAAAAATTCAACTTAAGAGTACAATTCACAGATATACACATACATATGCATGTTTGTTTTTACTTTTAAATACAAAAAAATTAGTACTCGCAAATTAAATATCGTTCAGTACTGTTTGGTTTGGTAGTTTTGTGGAAAACGCAAAAAGTGTTTGTGTAGTAACTTTTTTAAAAAATAACGTTTTTCGGTTTGTGATCTTCGAACACAAGACTTATAAAGTACTTATCCAACTTAACAAAATCATGAGTACATTTAATGGCGTTCTGTTTTTTTTAACCTCACACTTCGTTGTGTTCGGTTCAGCACGTAAGTGCTTGTTCGTTTCAGTTCTGCTTAGCACCCTTTTGGCTGGTAAAGAAATCCAAACATTTTTTACAAAACCAAAATAAATATACAAAAAAAAGCAAAATGGCAACAAAAAACTTTTACCCAAACAAATCATGAACACAATTCACACACACGCTATTCGTGCTGTGGTCTTGACTAAAGTTGTTGCTTTCTCATTACTTTACGAACGTTATTAAGGGTTGAGTGGGTATACACCAACATTGAAAAAATAGACATCGTTTCTGCGTTTGTGAGTAGTACGCTTAATAATGTTCTGTTTAGTTTCAAACACTGGCAAAACCCCTTAAAAGTATTAAGCAGTATCGAGTATTTCATTAAAAAATTATCGAGTAGAAATGAGTAGTCAAACATAGTCGCTTTTTAAAACACTTTGCGATATTGGTTTTGGCTATTAACTGCCAGCAGTAGTCAATGGCCGTGAGTGTTAAACGGAACAAGCCTCTGAAGAGATTGTAAGGACAACCTGTCCGTAAAAGCCCGGGTTCCAGCTCCGCCGTAGTCAAGAATGAAAAATTATCAATAAGTTTTATTTAATGTTCATGTTGTAAAAATTCCTTTCTTCATAAAAATAATTTAATGAAAACTAAATTTGATGAACTTAAGCCCAATTCAAAAATCAAATTTTGGATTAAAAACCCTAAACAGTTCAACGAAATAACCACAATACAAATTACTAATTTTTATTATTAAAATTATCGCGTTCCCTTAACCTCAACTCACATAATTAATTTTCCAAATTTAAATAGAAAACTTATCAAAATAAAATTCTTTACGCCGTTGATTTAATTTTTTTTCACTGAATTTTCTTTAATAAATTGTAACGGTTGTGGACTAACTACCACCGTAAATTATGTTAATAGAAATAGTAGTAACAACTAAACACCTAAGGCAACTGTGCGTCCTGCTTATGGCAACAGACCGAATCAAAAGGAAGCAAAGGAATACTAACCTGCGGAATGCATAAATAATTAACAGTCCTGCGGCTGTAGTGCTGCCAGTAGTAGTCGCTAATTTGACCAAATTATGCAAATAAAGCAACAGAATTTCCAAATTATTTTTTTACTTTTCCGTTACACTAAAAGTTTAGTGCTCAATTTAGTTCATTAATAACAATAATAAAACTAATGATTTAATAATAAATTATAAGTACCAAGGCAACTATTGTTTAAATGTAAATCAAAAATTTGAAAAAAGCTTGGCAGGTGGAAATAATTTGTCAAGGTTTTTTTTTGGTTACTTAAGATTTTGTAAAGTGATTTTTGGTGTTGATTTCTTTAGGGATGGCAAAAAGAAAAACAAATTTCGAAATACATTAAAGTTGTAAGGCTATTTTTTTTTTTGGTAAAAATGGTGCACCTGAAGTACGCAGTAGGTAATGGTTATCGGCCCATGCGTTTACGCAATTCTGTCTGTCACCGTTTCAGGATATATCACGTATTTTATTGTCTTTTAAGGCTTTAACTATTTTTGGTTTATTTAAATAAAAACTTAGTTAGAGGGCTATATGCGGCTTAGCCGGCCCTCAACCGAAAGTTAGAATATTTTAGGAGTGCGCTCTTAAACTATGGGATCTATAAATTAAATACAAACAAAAAATGATCAGTAGTTTTTTATCAAATAAAAAAATTGTTTAAAAATTTCTTCAATTTAATTAATGTTATAATTGAATCCAATATTTTTTTTTTGTTAAAAGAAAATTAAAAATTTGTAATTTTGATTAAATTAATATTTTAGTTATTTTAAAATAAATTTTGAATTAAAATATTAATTAAATAACAAAAAATATATTTCGTCGAAATCGAACTTATTCAAACTTGTGAAATTGCCAAAATCAATCAACACATTGTTTGAAACGGCAAAGTTTTTTTTAATTTAATTTAAAAATATCATTATTAAAAAAAAGAATATTCAAAATATTAAATTTTTACAATTTTTAATAATCAATATAATCATTTTGGTAATAGGTGAAAAATCAACAAATTGTTTGCTTGGTTCTATGAATTTTGTGATTAAAGACAATTTTTTATTTTTTCTGTGTAACCAATCATTAAGTCAACATTAAAATTGGTTGCGATTTCGACCTATGTTCATTTATGTACTGACCAAGGGAAAGTTTTATTTCAAGTTCATATGACTAAACTTGATTTGACCTAATTAAATATAATGATTCGTAGCAGTTTCAGCCGTACTAAAATGATTTTTAGAATTTATATTGGACCCATGGCAAATTGTGAATAAATTATTACAAAATTCGGTATAGAGATTTCTGATAATAAAAACTAACTAAATTCTAAAGCAGTATTATATTTTTGTAGAAAAAGTTTTCAATAGCCTTTTGAAAGGTCGCTTTAAATTATATGGGGCATTTGTTAAATATTTGAGCGATAGCACTGGTCTGCAAAAAAGAAGGAATTTTCGAGCCTTTAAATTAAAAAAATATAAAGAATAAACAAATTTTAAAGTGCTAAGTTCAAATCCATTTTCAGTTATTTTTTCTATCAGTTTATTTCTTGACTACCCGGCGCTTAACATACCTTTAAATATTTGTAAATCTTCAGGTGGATGTGACATATCCGACACAAAGAATGTTTAGGCCGAGGCCACGCAATGAGCGGTAAAGCGATGAGCGATAGAACGGCTTATTACTGAGCATAATTTCTGAGCGGTTAGTTGTTAAGATGCCATTGTAAAGAGAGGTTTGTTTAATGGTATTACGCGAAAATCATATTCATATTTTAAAGAATTTAATGCGTTTAAGATGGCGTTCAAATTTCTAGACATATTTTGCCAATACTACCGTTTGTCTGTAAAATCCTTTGATTTTCTGGGGCAAACAATTAACAGCAGATTTGGTTAAAAGTTAACAGAAAATTTTGTAATCTGTCTTGCCATAATAGCGGCCAGCTTTGTACAGATGAAATTATAAGCTCCACAATAACTTTTGCCCTGTTTATTCTTTGCCGCTCAGAAAACAACTAAAAATTAGAACAAGTTTTATTCATGAGCGGTTCAGCTTAGCCGCTCCTAAATGCCATTCTTTTAATTTTTTTCGCATACCGCTTTGCCGCTACGACGCTTTGCCGCTAACGGTTAAAGTTTTGGAATTTAACGATAAAGACTAATACTTTTCTGTATATCTGGAGAACGGTGACAAAATCTGGACGAGATTTAGAAAAAAAAACTTTATAAATACACAACATACGACAACATTTTGGATGGGAGAAGTGGGAATAGATTTATTTATAGATTTATTTATATCTTAAGAACGGTAAGGAAAAAATTTATCAAATTTGTTTCATCAATACACAACTTCTTTAAAAAAATGAGCGAAATTGCAGAAGTGTTAGTGGTACCTACAATAAAAATACGAAACAGATTTCTGTACATTTGGAGAATCGTAAAGGTTTTCAAATTTGGCAGAAATGGCGTGGAAAAAAAGGGTTCTCTTCATCTGAAAAACAGTAGGAGAAAAATTGTTCAAATTTAAACAAAAAGCTGGGTTGCCAAACAAAAAAATGTCTAGAAGTGCGTGAAATGGTTGTGTGTAGACGGAGCTTATTCAATACAAAGACTATATAGCTTTCCGCATATCTGGAGGACGGCAATATCTATGTATCCACATGTGGTACAAGTTTGTTGGTTATCAATGCACAACATCTGTTGAATAGTAGACTGGATAAGGGCAAAGTACATCCTATACAAAGGCAAAAGAGTACTGAAATAGTGAACATATTTGCATTTTGTACAAATATAAAAAAAAAATGTTTAAAATAAAATTTACTTAATAGAAACTGCGAATTATTACCTTTCATAGGTTACTTTATTATATTGAACATTTTTTATTTTTTCGAATTTATTCTATGAGCTAAATTTCAGTTATGTTTTTTTAAAGCTTTTTTGTAATTGTCCTATTCCTTTAATACATAACTGAAATTTAGCTCATAGAATAAATTCGAAAAAATAAAAAATGTTGAATAAAATTTACTTATTTTATTTCGATGGTGGTAGCCAAGCGTACTTAGTTAATATAGTAAATACTTTAAATAACCATAACGTGACCGTGCATGATATGGTTGTGGTTACATTACGGAGAACTGACTCAACTAAAATTTGATTACGGTTATAATAAAAAAAAATTACTAATTTATTTTGTTTTAAAATTGTATCAGTGTTTATAAATGGGGACGACGGTAAATACAGTTTTTGCTTTTGGTGTTAAGAGCATGAAGAAGTCAAACAATTATGAAGGATACTAATTTTAGTCTGTTTATGAGCCAGACCGTCGTATTGATTGATTTAGATTCTGGTATTTTTCAACGATAAGTTTAACACTTCATAACATACAAATTGTTGCAGAATATAAAAAAAAAACAATCATCATATTTTCAATACTTTTTGTAACAAGTCTCTAGTCTAAATTGTTGTTTAAAAAAATTTCACCGCTTAAATACCACAACAAATTGTTATCAAATTTCACAAATTCTTCGTCTAAAATTATTAGGATGAGTTGAAATTTTAAATTGCCTAAAGGGAAAAACCAATGAAAATTATTATCTATTTTTCTTTATTTGTTGAGATTTATAAAATCTATTGTACTAAAATGTTAGAAGAAAAATAAACCGAAATATTAAGGGTAAACCTACTGGTGGTGGCTGGGGGATGGGGGTTGGTAGCATCACTTTTAAAGGCATAAAATGCTTTAAGGTATTTTTAACAAGTAAAAAAAAAAATAAAACAATAAAAATAACAAAAAAAAAAAAAAAAAAAAAACATTTTATAAATATTTTATGTGAAGATTTCAAACACAATTTTTCAATTTCTTTCACCAAACTCTTAAATAATTGCAAATTGCTTTAAAATTTTTCCTACTCCTACTTAATCCATCACTTTGGTAGATTTTTAGATAACTTGTAAGACGTTTAACTTTCTCGGAACTCCAACTTAAGCTGAAATAAATTTACTCACTAATTAATAACCAATTTTATACCAAATTCATAGAATCAAGCAACCAATTTGTTGATTTTGCACCCATTACCAAAATTTTTTTTTTAAAAATTCAGTATCTATTTTGAATATTTTTTTTTCAATGAATGATATTTTTAATTATTTTTAATCAAGAAATTGTTTAATCAAAAACTTTGTAGTTTCAAACAACGTGTTGATTGATTTTGACAATTTTCAACAACAATTTCACAAGTTTAAATTATTTTATTTTAAACGAAATTATTTTATTTAAATTAAAAATTTAATTCAAAACAACTAAAATGTATTTAAATCAAAATTATATTTTTAATTTAACAAAAAAAAATAAATTGATTCAATTTTATGAAAAGAGAAGTTCATAACCAGCTCATAACCGTCTGTGCGTTTGTTGAAATGGGATTTCCATGTCAGATCAGTAAATAAATGACTGAGATATAAGCAACAAACCACATCTGCCTCTAATTTGTTGCACCTTCTACCAAAATGCTTGTATGGATTACATAAAATTGTAAAAATTTAAAATTATTAATATTTTTTTTCAATATATGATATTGTAATTTTAATTAAAAAATTCATCAAAAACTTAACCGTTTCAAACAATGTGTTGATTGCATTAATTAAATATTTTTAATTTATTTTACACAAAAAAATTAATTAAAATTTTTGTTATTAAATTAATATTTTAATTCAAAATTTTTTTTAAAACCAAAATGTTACTTAAATCAAAATTACATTTTTCATTTTGTTAAAAAAAAAATAATTGTCACATTAATTAAATTTAAATACTTTTAACCAAGGTCCACGATTCTTTTTAGTTGTCAAAAATTTACTCCCACATATACAAAGCAAAAGGAAAAAACGTGTATGTGTGGCATACCATAAAGAAAGAATATAAGCAATGATCATCAGGCTTCTTGCACAGACCTTTTCAATGGGCCTTGCTTTTAACAAATTTTTTTGAATTGAAATTTACCCAAATGCGGCAATTCTGCTTGTTAACGAATCCATTATGCTGACCAAAAAAAATCACGCAGTGCACGAAATACATTTTGATTTGAACGACCATTTTCGTAAAATCTCAACGCTCTGCTCAATTGTGTTGAAGTTGTCAAACACTTAAACAAAGAAATGTCAAATTAAGTTGAGCTTAAAACATGTCGTTAAGGTGTGACTCACAATTAACATCGTCCATTAAGGTTAGACAAATTTGGATTTTTTTAAAACTTATAAAAATTTAAAATGGAAAAAACTTTAAAATTTTTATAACATTTTCAAACAAATCTGCTTCATTGGGAGCTCCATTTGGTATATTCTAACTTTATTATAACTCATCACTAGGGATGCGATTTCCATCGAAATGCATGTTTTTTGTCGATAGTCTAAGAACGATGCCCACCAATTATCTTTCCGATTCATTAAATTTGCATTAAAATGGCGTCGATTTATTTTTGCATACTTTAGTTAAAATGCATATTTTTGCATATTTAGGTTTTAAATGCATATTTTAAAATTTTGAGTGATTTTTAAAAATACCTTCCAAAAAAATCTTAAAATCAATAAATAAATTCTTTTGGTGCTTGGTTTTCAATGAAAGATTTTCAAGATTTCGACAAAACATCCTTCTATTTCAAACCGGTGCAGCACCTTACATGGTTAAGGCTTCCAATGGATTTTAAATATTATATACAAAACCGTTACAAGATACTTAGTAATATGGCACATGGATTATACCGCGTTGCAGAGGGAATTAAAAACCAATTAAATTAAATTGCAGCCAGTAGCAACAAGATGGGGCCTGGCTAGATGCTTCAGAATTCTATTCAACAATTTAACAATGTTTGAAGAGCTTCTTGATACGGATAATGATGCAATTAAAAAAGTAAAAGAAATATTAAATTTACATGACATCAGTAGTCAATAAGCATTTGTATTTTCCAACTAGGCATATGTATTAGGGTGGGTCACTGATGTATGAGAAAAAATAAAAGTTCTCGAATTCTAATAGCAATATTTTTTTGTATTACGTTAAAACAAATAAAAATTGCAAAAAAAAAGTTCAAAAAAGTCTCATATTGAGCCCGCGCATGAGCTCTTAAGAATTAAGAATATTTGAAAAAAGTCCATTTTTTAAGTTTTAATATTTTATTTTCTATCAATTATTATTAATTAAAACTAAAAATATTTTGAATTAAACTTAAAAAAAATAAAAATTTTTTTCTTATACAACATAAAACAATAAAATTCTTTTTGGTCACAAAATCTTGTTTACAGTCAAATCCGGGCATCTCTCGTCTTGATTCAAGTTTCGTCTATATTAAACCATCGCTTGATTTTTTTAGTGCAAAGAGTCATGAATGCTTCTGACACTATTTTCACGAACCTAAAAGTCGTTAAAATACAGTAATATGATTTTTTGCAATACAATGCTTTTGTTGCTATATTAAAAATTTAACAAAATTGAAGGTCAAAGCGCGGGCTCTTACACTAAAAATAAATTAATAATATTTTACAGGGATCTAATTCAAACAAAAATACAACATATTTACGCTATTAGAAGTCGATAAGAGAAAAAAATATTTTTTTGAACCACCCTAATATGTATATTGTTGAAACAATTGGGCTATTCACAAAGTAGTCATAAAGTTATAAAGTCATATCTCTTGAAATATATAAAAGAAATATATATGACTGCTGTGGGCAAGCGCTTATAATTTAGATTTCTAATGTACAGTTACGACAATATAATGAACACAGCAATAAAAATTTTTTTTTTTTCAAACACAACAATATTTTTTTTAAACAATTGTAAAATTTAATTTTGAACATTATGACGATATGACTTGATAGCACACCTTGTGAATAGCCCAAATAACTAATTAGGAGGGATTTAGTTCACTTAATACTCAAATCAAATCAATTGATATTTTTAGAAAATAAAATTAACAATGTGGAAGAAAGAATAGCCCGAAATTAAAAAAAGTCAAAGACGTTTTGCAAAAAAAAATTGAGGATTTTAAAAAAAATAAAATAAATTTCAAATATTTGCGATCTGATCTGGAATAAAAAAGGGATCTGAAAATAATTTTTTTCAAAATGCATTAGCATTCTTCAAGTACAAGACAAACTCTTACTTTTAATTAAACAGTAACTTTTTGTTTAAACAAACAAACATTTAAATTAGTTTTTTAAAGATATTTGAATAACAATCGACTGAATTTTATATATTATTGTTTTTAGTCAAAATAAAAACGATTTTTTATGGAAATTTTTAAATATTTTGTGCATATTTTATGAGTGCATACTGTAGAGTTTTTAGTGCATATTTTATGCGCATATTTTAAATTTTTAAGTGCATGAATATCTCATCATTTGCTCTATTTGAATTTTGCTTTAACTTAGGCTGACCCAATGATTCCATGGCTCATGTTTCTGCATTTTTGCTAACTTATTTAACTAGAAAACTTTTTAATTCATTTCATGTTGTAAATTCCCTCCTTCACTAAAAATAATTTAATGAAAATTAAATTTTGTTTACTTTTGCCATATTTAAATATCAAGAACTTAAATTTTAACCTTTTTATAATTAAAGTTTCCTTAAATTCTTCTCGTAAGTCCTTTGTACCCCCCTCCTCTTTATTATATAAAATTTAGCTTAACTGTTGAATATGTTTTTTCCGTCCGGATAAAGTTATAGTTTTCAACAACATTTGCCTTCGCTCTTTATAACCCACATCACGTTTTTAATTTTGAATGTTTTTTTTTTTTAATAGAGTTAAAAAAAACTCTCATAATACAATATAATGACAAATTCTGTCCATTTGTTGTGGACACTTCCTATGTCAAGCAGCTTTTTGAGAAAGTTCTCCCTCTTCCTCTCTTATGACTAAAAAGGCAGCTAAACACAGTTGGCGCTTAAACAAATTTATCTAAAATTGTGGTAAAAATTTGCTGTAATAAAACGGTGGCAGCTGTTGGAGATTTTTGAAATTTATTCTGATACATTTTGGATTGTTTTGGTGAAACGGAAAGTGTTTTTTTTTAATGTTTTACTTTAAGATAAAACAAACTCAAACAAATGGGAATAATAAAGTTATGGAGGGAAAAATAATGTTGATTTTAATATTCATTTAAGGGTATAAGAGGCACTTAAGAGAATTTAGTTGAAAAAGAAGACTTTAGGTAGTGTAATGGCGTTTTCTTTTCTAAAAAAAGGTGTGACATGTGACTTGGCAACATTTTTTAATGCTTCCCTCATTTTTAAGAATTTTTACATATTTTACGTTTACAAAAGAACACAAATTTCGGCATAAAACAATAAAGTACAATTAGCCCAAGGTAAATTCAATTACAGGTGGTGACAAGACAACAGAAGCAACACATGTTTTTTGTATTGCATTGTTAGTGTTTACGGCTCGAAATTTGCCACCAAAATTTGTTTTTGTTTTACATGTAATTTGTGCGAACGAAAGCGTTCGAGTGACATTGTTGGCGAACAACTATACATTCTTCATATTTATTTTATACATTTCATTTATTAATTTTATGATCTCAATTTTTTAAGTTAATTTGTTTTTCGTGTACACACTTTATTTTGTTATTTTGCATTTGCGTTTGTCTCGTTATTGATTTTATCTGTATGTTAATATGAAATGATTTTGACTCAAAACTGGTTTTTATCAAATGAGAAGATTAAATATATATTTATATGAATGTGTGTTTTTTTGTAAGTTTTTTGGTTGAACATATAAAGACATTTCAATTGCTTGGTGATCTTTGAAAAGAAAATAAGAATTTTGTTACTGCCTTGCTGCATCTTTTGTTTTAAGCAAAGTTATTTGTAAAATAAACCGTTTTAATATTTACTGAAAGAGAAATTATTAATATATTTTGAAACAAAAAAAATAAACGCGAAGGAATTTATTTGTACATAAACCTCATACAAAACAGACATCGTAAAATAGGCAGTTAGTTAACAATTTGTTATTTAATTATAACTAATTTGATTATTACTAATTATAGTTAATTTCATATATTTAAAAGTTTTTTTTTTTAAATTGCTTAAAAACTATTTTGGCTTGAACTTTTGTTTCAGCAACTTTAAAAAAAGTTTTTCGAAGCGATTACACATTTTTTTTTGTTTAAGAACTTTTGTTACAAACTGTACTTTATCTTAATAAATCAAATCATACTTTTGTCATTCTATTATTTAGAACGTTTTATAGCTCCAAAGCTTTAATTAAAAAAATCAATTGTCGATGATTTCAATTATTTTCTTCGGTACATTTTTATATTTCTTTTCTTAGTTAAGAACTCTTCTCCCTTCAATTAGTTTAAGTATCTATTTTTCTTTAGGGTTGTTGGTTTTAATCTGTACGTACTATCAAAAGATAGATTTTTGTGCTCTTCAAGGCCATTAATGATTGTAAAAGTGCCCTACACAATTGAAAAAGGAAACTTTTCGACAAAAAGGTGTGATGAAAAAAGTTTAATTGAAGACTTTTTAAGGCTAAAGCCTTATAAGGTTGTTTTAATACACATCATTACTTCCCCGGGCGTTGCAATTCCTTTTTTTGTTTTTAAAATTCATTACATAAAATTTAGTAACAATCATTTTCCTAATATCTTTTTTTAGAGTAGCGGTAATAAGTAATTTTCTCTTTTTTAAACGTTTTAATTTTAGTTTAATCAAAAACTACTTTAGTTTTATAAAAATAATTTTTAATTACCATCATCATTACGATTACCATCATAAAGGGTGCTGTATGAACTATAGCAGTATTTAGCTTTGCTCGAGTTTGCTGTTCATTATCCCTTAAGCAGAGATTCCAAAGTTGGGATTCTAATGGGGTGAGAGCATAAATAAATATTCTATTCTATATTGTCAAGAATTTATATTGAAAACAAAAACAAATTAAGGTTATTTTACATTGTTGTTTCAATATAACTTCACAAATGAATATTTTTATTATTTTTATTATAAAATAATAAATAATAAAGAACTAAATTTCCATAGAAAACCTTAAATCTAAAAGGTAGAGAATCTCTAATCTGAATCATAGTTTCTAAAGTAATTTTTCAAATTGCTAACGTTTTATGTAAAAGCCATTAAAGCAAAATTGTTGGCTAAACACAAAGTGGAAAAAGAGGAAAAATTAAATTAGTAAAGTTGTTGGCAATTTGTAATTGCTGGAGAATGAATGATGGTGCAGCAACGTTTGAGTATACAAATTTTATATTAAAACATCTGCGTTAAGACGGCTACAAGAAGCATCGTTTTTTGAGGAAAGTCCATTATCCTTAACAAAATAAATTTTCCTTTGTCGACTGGAGTCTACACTTATAAAATTATTACAGTAACTGATAGTGGGTTATTAAATTCGTTTTCCGTACTGTTAAAATTGAATAAAAATATAGTTATTTTACGAATAATTTTATTTTTCAACATTTGTGTTTGTTATTCAAAAAACAAACTACCAAAAAATAATGTTTTTCCGTATTTATTTTGTTATGTAGTTTGATTTTTTTCGGTTAAAATATATTTTTTAAAGTAAAAACTATTCAATTTAACGAAATATGATGTTTAATAAATAAAAAAAATTAAAAATGAATGTAAAAATCATTTGTTTTAAATGAAATGTAAATGATCCGTTTTTTAAAAAAAATGAATTTTAAGTTGCTTCAAATGAATTTTCGTTTGAATTTAACTACATAATTTTTTAGTGTACAAAACTAAAGTTAGAGTGGAGTAAGAGTCGAGTAAGAGCGGAGTTAGAGTAGAGTTTGAGTAAGAGTACAGTTTGAGTCGAGTAGGATCGGAGTTAGAGTAAAGTTAGAGTAGAGTAAGAATAACAGCCGTACCTAAACAAGAGCGGAAGGCGGAACGTTTTCTTCCGCTAAGCTTTTACGCTGATATGCCATACCTAAACAAGAGCGCAAACGTTGTGCCACAAACAGTAGTGTTAACTTTCTTGTTTAATAAAGCCCATATAATAAAAATAAAAATAAGAAAAAACCCCGCTAGATTGACAAAAAATAGCTAAATTGTCATTATTTATTATTAATAGCGGCCAACTTCACTAATAAACGCGCTATCAAAATCGGATTTTCCATTTGTAAAGCGTTGGAGTAGAGTTAAAGTAGAGTTTGAGTAAAGTTAGAGTAGAGTTAGCGTGAGTAATAGTAAAGTTAGAGTAGAGATGGAGTACAGCAAGAGCATAGTTTGAGTAGAGCTAATGCAGAGTGTAGGTACATTAAGAACCGACTATATTTAGATTAAATGTGGAGATATATCAGAGTCTCAGTTGAGTTATAATACATGAAGGTTTAAAATTTTTATTTTATCAATTAAAGTTGCAAGCAATTATGTATTTAAATTTCTTTTTTAACTTTTTCTTTATTATTAAAACTTTTTGTAGCAGCTTTTGCAAACGTTTTAAAATTAAAGATTCCATATAAATGTCTACATAAATATTTATAAATTTTATTTTCAATATTCGTATGACACTTTTTTTTATTTCTTATTTTTTCTTTTAATTTAGTGAGTCCTTGTTGCATGTAGTTATACTTTTTTAATATGCGAGTACAACAGGAATTTAATAAAAAAGAGAAAATAAATACACTTCAGAAGTTGCTTTTATTTTTTTTTTTTTTTTTTTTAATAAAAAGAATTTAATAGAGACTGAAGAGTTTAAGCCAAGTAAAAATAAAATAATTTTAAGAGGCTTAATATGAACGACAATTTTTTAAAGAATTTTGTTGGTTTTAATCTTTTTAAACAAAACAATACGCATATTAATTGTGAACATTTTATAAATAAACCATAATAAATAACAATAGAATTTGCGAATTGTGGCGTTTACGCTGAGTCGATTTCCGTGGCTCTATTTCGTTTCGATATCTAATTGCTTTTGCATTTTAGTCAGCTGCATACGCGAAGGGTTTGCCTTCATTTATGGCTTTCAGCATATTTTTGGAATACAATCGTATGGTATTGAAATGCTTCTTCTTTTATTAATTTTTACGCAATGTAGAGCTTACATTCGAAGCAACAGTTGTCTAAATGCCACTAGTACAACTGCTAGAACAAGAAGTACTAGTGCTCACGGGGTTAGAATTTTTACATAAAAATACTAGTGCATATGAGTACCAGTACTTGATGTAGTACAAGGGCACTACTTGTAGACTGATAGAATCATTTGTAAAAAAACTTAAATTCCAGTTCATATTTCTATTTTGATAATGTTCTTTAAATTGGATTTCAAATCATTTATTGATGGCATTTTTATTATAAAAAAATGTTAAAATGCAAAATGCTAATGCAAAAAGCAGGGCACTATAACATGCATATTTTTACATAAACATCCGTTTATATACATGTTGAGAAATTTCACAAGTGTGCTGTGTGTTTTTATTTTCTTCCTTTTTTTTACTATTAAACGCATTTATAAAATTTGTAATCAATTTAAATATTTATGCATTGCGTGTCAAAAGATGATCAAAAATAGCCATCAGACACATATGCAAATGCACACACACACACACACTAACATTACAAAAACAGTCTTAACTAACAAATACTGAAATATGTCTGAGTGCTTAAATGTTTTTTTTTTTTTTGTTAACAGAATGAGTTTGTCTGAAACACACCATCCAACACCAGACGTGCCGTATCCTTGAAAAATGTGAAATCACAAAAATAAGAAAAAAATGCAACTATAAAATAGAAGCTAAAATTATTATAAACTATTAAACCTTGTTTATAATTTTATTTCTTGTTGTTTTTCAATATTTTGGCTCCCTGGTTTTTTTCTCGTTTAGTTTTTTTTGAGTCCTTAAATCAAAATTCCAACAAATTGCTTGATTTTTTTTCTCTGTTGTCATATTGTTGGAAGAGCTAAGAAGGGTTAATTTTTTTACCCTTCACAACAGGCAAAAGGGCATATAAGTTGGTTATTTCGTTTGTAGATTTTACAGTATGCATCTTAGACCCCATAAGTGTTATACATTAATGGAGGGCTCAGAGCTGAAGCAAGCCAAGTAACAAAGGAATATTAGAAAATATTTGGAGTTAAGGTAAGTGAACTCTCATTAATTTCTAGAGCCATTTGCTTGGGTTTATAACCGTTACCTTAAGGACTAAACGCTTTTTGATTTAGTTCGTTACAGAACTGGATACACTAAAACATTGCGGGGAATATCGCTCAAGTTTGGAAATATTTACATTCATATTTTTATTATATTTTATTTATGGATTATTTTAAGCACGAGGCACTTGAATAATCCGTTCATGAATCATGCATTCTTATCGTACCATAGACAGTTTAATTTGATATGATTTGATTTAAGTACAGATGGATTGATTTTTCTTTTTAGTGTAGTCCACGCAGATAATCTTTGGAAGAATATTAATAACTCCATTATATCTTTGTTAAGGTTCCACAAGAATTTCAGGTATACTCGGGTACACTTCCTGTGTATCTCTTTACGGATTGAGTAAAGTTTTCAATATAAGATTTTTTTTTGTAATTACGCTTCCAAGCCTTAACCGAAATAGCAAAAAAGAAAGTAAAAAATTGCTGATACAACTAAAGCTTCGTACGGTGGTCATATCTTACAATGTTGTCTTACAACTGTGTGAACATTGTAAGCTCATTTTCATTTGGCAGATGTGTAAAATTAATGCATTTTATGCCATTGTCAGAAAAATTACAACATTGTAAGATCTGACCATCGTCTGTACTCTATCGAAAAAAAGTTTTATAAGTCGGAAAGCGTCCAGCATTACCGACCGATTCAATCCACCGGCAAATTTGATAGTTATAAAAATCTTTAAAAAGTTACAAGCCAATTTTTTCTGAAGCTATAAAAAGGCAATTGCTCTATGCAAAAAAAAAAAGTTAAAGAACAGGTTAGTTAACCAACACATTAAGCACAGCAAAAGTGAATGGGTTTTTATGTGAACTTTAACTTTTTTTTTCATAAGGGGCATATCTTCGGAACCAGGTAACCAAATGATAAATAAAGTTTATTTTTAAATATACTGATTTGTCCAAATTGATGCTGGGCTTACATTTATTTTATTTGAAATTTAATATTTATTTTTATTTTTTATTTGCCAGTTTGGTTTATTATTTGATACAGCCGCTAAATAAACGCCGTTTTATAATAATTTTTTTTGTAAAATAGGAACCGCACAAAATTTACTGAAACAACAAAATGTGGCTATAATACTTTTTAACTTCCAGATAAATTTACGATAGTAAACATATGGAATTAATGTAAGCAACGTGATTTGCTTTAAATAATTTTTTAACACAGAAAGCGTTTTTGGTTTAAAAAGGTTCAAATAATTTATTTCATATATCCCTAGGCTTGCCAGACAGCATTGATTTTTATTGAATTACAAGAATTTTAAGTGCTTTAAGCATTGTCAAGATTTTTTAAAGAACAACCAAAAATCACTTTATTATTTTTTTAATTTGCATAGAGCTTTCCTTAAACAAGTAGCAAATAAATATTTCATCGTTTTGTTTTAGTGTATAACAACGTTTTCTTTATTCAACACTTATAATTTGACAACACTGATATTCTGATAAGAAACAGAAACCTGTAGGGTGGTAGCAATACTACAAGAAGTACAACAATATGGTGTTTATATTGTGCTTTTGTTGGTCAATAGTCAAAAACACAAGCAACTTTTGACATTTCTCTCTCTAGCTAAGAAAACGGAGTAAATCGGTGCGTTCTTTAAGCCAGCTTATAACTAGAAACGTTAAAAAACTGACTCAAAACAAATGCGTACGGATATTTTTAGTGCAAACAATGAGTTCATTTCGTTAGCTAAAATGCAAAAAGGCGTAACTAACAAAAATATAATTTTACACGAGAAGCAAAAAACTTTGTTCAATGAATACCTCAATCATGTCAGAAAAACAATAAAAAGTTGTCCATGGAATTCTTCAAACAATTTTCAAAAAAACAATTTCATTAATATTTTTTTTTTATTACTTCGCTTTGCATTTATCAAATTAACACACTTGTACAGGTTGCCCTAAAATTACCGAAGGGGTTTGAATTGCTTATAACTTTTTTATTGTAATTTTTTTCTTTTCTTTTCAGTATTTTGCTAAGAAGACTTGGGGAATTTAAAATTGAGCAGTGCTCAATTGAACAACGGACCCAAATTGTTGAGCTTTTTTTTTTAACTCAACGGACATTTTATGACTCAGCGTGCATATCATCGTTATTTAAATGTGCGAGTTGGACCTTCAGAGTAAACAGTAAATAAACCGTCTGGTTGCAAATTTTCGACAACAAGGGGCAGTTAGAAAACTTCCTGGTGCTGGCATTGAACTGATAGCGAGTATTCGGGAAGATGGAGAAAGATCAACCAGGAGACGCTTGAGACAACTTGGCCTCTCACGAGCGTCGCTGTAGAGAACTTTGCACACAATTATGAATGTTTCCATCCAAAATTCAGCTTGTCCACGAATTGAAACCGACAGATTCGCGGGATAGGCTTAGGAAATTTTAAAAAAAAAAAGTAGATTTATAAATGGTGAACGAATTATGTCGCGTACAAGAGATTTTAGTTGGCCTCCGCGTTCACCGGACTTAACCGCCCCAGACTGTTTTCTTAGGGGTTGTTGAAATTAATATGCCAAGAACCATCCAGCAATTAAAAAGCAATAGTTTTGCGAAAGGTTATGGAAAATGTATTGGAAAGAGGAAAGGCCACCACTTGCGAGATATTTTTTTTCATAACTAAACTAAAAATATTTCCCTGTGCTGTATTAAAAAAAAAAAATATTAATTATTATTTCTATAATAAGAAGTCATAACGATTTCAAACCCCTTCCTTAATTTTGGACCACCCTGTAGTTACGTCCCTTTGTTGTTTGTAAATAAAAGCTTAATTTTTAATCGGCATTGGCATCAATATTTCGATTTTGAATTTTTTGTTAGTTACGCCTTTTTGCATTTGGCCTAACGATTTGCTTGTATTTTTGTTTTTTGCTTTTAACTGATTTTAACAATTGTGTTATTTTTATGAGAGATCATTTCAGGAAATTTTAAATTGTCAAGAATTCTTTTCAAAATCAAGAATTTTTTTTTAGTGATTACCATTATTTTGCAAATTTCAACCTGGCAAGCCTATACATGGGGAATAAATACAGTGACCATATTTTTCAAACGAAAAATAGGAAATTTCGAAATCAAGTAAAAATAATAAATATTATCAAGGTTACTGGGAAGGTAATAAGATAATTCAACGAATATGATATTAGCCAGTAGAACTACCATTAATACATATACATACATATACATACTTGCATGTATTATTGTCAATGAAATAATTCAAAAATTATTAGGAATTGAAAGTAATCTATATGTTAGCGCACTAAAGGACGGCAAATATAAACAAAATGCTACAAGCTTCATCATATTTTTAAAGCCAATATTTTTTCATTGAAATTTGCAAATATAACTCATACGTACAGGTGTACTTAATTAGGATGAGTTCTTTTTTCCTTTTTCTTTTTTGTTTTTAAATTTATTGCCGCTTTATTTGAACAGATTATGGTGGATATCATAAATTCGGCAAGGCCGAGTCAAATCTTTTCACTTGGTAGATTAATAGATTATTAAGGATTTAAATTAATGTTTAGCTGAATGCTTAAATGTGTTTTGGAAAGCATCTTTTATTGGGAAAACATAAAACATTTTAAAGATTATAATGATAATTTATTATGATAATTTTATAATGATGTTTAATGCTTTTTTTTATGACTTGAAAAGTGTTCTAGCCATTACAGTGTTTAAGGTTCAAAGGAGGTAGACTGAGTGACTTGTCAGTTTGTTTGTTTAGGTTTGATTTATTGTGACAAATTTGTTTATTTCATGTTAAATTGGTTTGCCAAAATCTAATTTATTTTGGTTTGCTTATAATTAATAAAATTCATAGTTGTTAATATTTGAAAAAACTAAGGACTATTTTTTAAACAACCAGTAAAAATATTTTGTTGGCTGTGCCGTTATTTTAATGCCCTACACTAAGAAGCAGAAAAGTGGTTTAATATGAAAATTGTAGAAAAACTTTGAACCGTTCAAATTTTTTTAGTCAAAATCTATCAGGGGTGTGCTGGAAATCGCAAACGCAAAACGCAAGAATTTGGAAGTTGTTTTAAATAAACTTTAAACCTAATTTTTATAATTTTTGGTTTAAAATCCTTTTTAATAGCGAAATATTTGTTTAATATTTGTCATAAAATTCTTTTATTACAGAAATCTTATTCAAAAACGACTTTTAAAATTCTTGCGTTTTACGTTTGCGATTTCCAGCACACCCCTGTATTTTTTTTAACTAAAATGGGAACTAATTAAAAATTTGTTTAGTTTCTTAAATAACGCTCCATTCGAGAACGACACATTAACCTGAAATCACTCATATTTCACAGTAATAATCGATTTTTTTATACTAAAATATGAAAAAAATGTAAATTTGTGATCATATACTTACATATATGGTATTGTTCGAAACCTAAATAACTTTTCGTGACATAAGAATAAAAGTCTTACATTTTATTTTTAAGTAGATCTCATAAAAATCACACAGTTAATTTTAATCATATTATGCGACTAAATTTTTTTAATTTATTTTTATTAATTTTATTTATTTAGCATGCCAATGCTACAAGATCAAGTCTCTTTAACAGCATTTGGAAAATATTGTTAATAAATACATATGTACACATGCAGTTTCAATTAAGGAATAAAATAATAATCAAGGCGAATTTATTACAGGTGGTCTTAAAAGCCCTGCTGATGTTAGCTAAAATCACTGTTGGATGTCAAAATTTTGTTTATTCTCTTTTATTATCTTTGTTTCTGTTTTGTTTTATTTCTGTTTTTGACATTGTACAACGATTTTACAAAAACAAATTGCTTGTGGTTTTTGTACGAGTTGTACTTGTTGTAGTACCGAGATTACCTGGGATGAATTCGCCTTGATAATAATAGAGAATAAATTATACAATTATTGACAGAAATAACAAAGTAACAAATACATTTTTAACAAAAAGTACATTTAAATTTGAACAAATTGTAACAGGCATATTTATCATTTGTTATGCTAATTGTTATTAAAACAGTTATTCCAAAAATTTAATTGTATTCTCTTGCAAAAAATAAACAAATAAAAATTAAGTCAACTCTTTGAATAACTGTTCGAAACTTAAGAGACTTTCAGTAGTTCGTATAATAGCCTTTTTTTTATGACCTCCGCACATCGTTTTGACGTATAATCAATATGATTTGTTTAAATTGTTGATGATATTGATTTCCATACTAATTTTAAGCACTCCAATAGCTCCTGCTTATTTTTGAAACGACCAGCTCCCACCGGCGCTTCAGAATGCCGAAAATGTTCTCTTTGGGATTTAAGTTTAGTCATTGAGCTGGCCAATCCAAGACTCGAATCCTATTACCAGCCAATTAATATTTGATTAGTTTTGGCGAGTGGTTTTGATCATTGTCATATTGAAACACCAATAGAAGTGGCATTTTAACAAAATTGCTTACCCAACTCTTAAAAAAAACGGGTCCACGCCATTACATTTCCGCTTCCATGGCTTATTGTGCCTTTACAATAAGGTGGATGTTACTATTAATTGTTTAACATTCCCTTTTACTTTCGAGTGGTGTACTCCATCTTAATTTAACAAGTAAAATTTAGTCTTGTCGCTAAACAGTTTTCCATTTTGCTACAGTCCAATTTGAGTGATCTTTTTTAATATCCAATCTGAAATTTCATCAAAATAATTAAATTAAAAATATAAGGCTTTGATTACTTTGTCAAGACAAGTTGTTTAAGTTTCGAACAATACTGGAAAAAAATAGTAAATACGGCTTTAGATTCTTTAATTACACTCCAATCAAGAAAATAATCTTAATAAATGTATTTTTATTTCTTTGAAGTTTTGATATTTAGTTGGGGTTGATTGAGGTCATCAAATTTAATTTTTTATTAAATTTTCTAACTGAAGGAAGGAATTTTTCAACATGAAATTAATTAAAATTTGTTGATAATTTTTGTTCTTGGCTGAGCTGGGGATCGAACTCGGGTTAAATTTACATCCCGATAATAACCACATTTTCATCATCAGAATTCTTTGCAGTTCTAACCTCTGCACCAATCTTCATGATAAAATGTGAAAAAAACGAAAAACGGCTGTCGATTCTTTAATAACGCTCTAATCGAGAAAGGTATGGTAATCTGCGATCACTTATACTTTTCAGTAAAAATCGATTTTTCATACTAAAACTTGATCGAACATTTGAATTTAGAAACGTGAAAAAATTTAACTATTTCTTTGGTAAATTGTATGACAGTTTAATTATTCATTACAGTAAAAGGCGAATTAAATTATTTTTTACCTGTAGGGAATACATATCATTGGTCTCATAAAGAAACGCCAGAAAATGAATTTTGGAAATTGAGTTTTTTTTTTAGAAACTTCAATACATTTGACACAAATACACTTCGTCACATAAATTTAAGGCAATAGTATCAAAAATAACGGGTTTACAAGCAATTGTACCAGCAATTTTACCTTTTGATAGATACAGTTTCTATTACGTTTTACCATTTTCTCCTACGACCCTATGCTCCTGGCAGGGGTTAAAAAACCTATACATATATTTTACCTTCTCCTGTAAAGTTACAAATATCTAAAATAGAGCCAAAGATATCTTAGATAATGAAGTTTAGTATTATGAAAATGTGATATTTAAGTCGTATAAAGTTTAAATGGACCAAATTGCGATTACAATATCATTATCCCTTACGCTTATTTTCGTATTTAATTTTGCTTACGAACTTTGCTAGTCTGATTTGTTTTTCATGTCATATTAAATGCCAATATTTTCATTGTTTACCATTACCTGTCACACTGTCTCTATTTTTGTAGCATATCAACTTGTGTTCTATTTACTTAAGAGTAAAATTTTATATTTTTATTTTCTCTTTAGCACCCACTATAAAATTTGAGTGAAGTAAAAAAAAAATCTGACAAATATTATACGTACTACAACCGGCAAAAACCACCCAAATGTAAAAGTACAAATACAAGCAAAAAGTTGTACACTGTACAACGTACAGATTCAGTTATTACTATACCCTCCACCGCACTATTGGTGAATGGTGGTATACTAAGTTCCGAGTAGAACTTTTTTAATATTCACTTAAGACCCCATAAGGGTCTGTCTGTCCGTCTGTTGAAATTACGCTCACTTTAAAACAACTCATATGAAACGAAAAACATTAGTTTTAAATTGTTTTTAGTTCTACTAAGCAGTTTAAGATTGAAATCCAAGAACGGTTCAGTAGCATAAGAATCAAAATGTGGAACAACCACCTTAAAAACTGATCATTTTGACACAAAAATTGGCATAAATAGTGGCGAAATACACTTATTTATATGATATTTTGCACAAGTACGTTCTATATGAAAATAAATCATAAAACAAAATTTTCATAATTAACCAAAGACCCCATATAAAGCCCACTCTCGAAAAACACTTAAGCACTTAAGCACGTGAAGAATAATGCTATTGTAAAAAGTTTTGGTCTGTAACAGTTTTATATGACTAGAAATCACATTGTCAAATTTCGTGAAAATCGGCCAATAATTTACCATAGACCCCATATAAAGCCCACTCCGGAAATATTCTTAGTTAAAATTTCTAACTGTCTGTGAAGGGCATCAAACATTCGGCGTAGCCAAATAAAGCACTTTAACGTTTTTTTAATTTAACCTTTTTTTCTTTCACAAAAACTTTCAACAAATCTTTTTTCTACGAAACTGAAAGGGCAACTGAATCCATACGTGCTAAAATCAAGCCGAAGCGGTGTCAATAGTACGGTTAGCACGGATATCCTTAAATCAAGTACAGATTGTGTGATTCAAGTACGGAGCCCTGTAATTAAAATAATCCGAAAATGGGATTTACTTAATTAAGAGTGAGATAAAATGAACCTCAAACTGTACTTAATTCAAGAATTTCTAACTGGACTTAATCCCGATTAGTACTGGAAATTAATTCTCATCTAAACACTTACCCGAGAGAACCAGATATAGAGAGAATAGTATTTTTATTTTCTTACCTGTTACACATGTTTATTTCGCATTTATTTTATTTCGCACTTTGTTAACAGAAGATGATTTAATTATAAGATATCAACACCATGCCCGCTATGGTTTTCGATATCATTATCATCTTAAAAAATATGGATATTTTAATCAGGCTAAAGTTCTTTGAATTTAATTTTCATTAAATAATTTTTTTTTATGAAGAAAGAAATTTTTACAGCATGAAACAAATTAAAATTTATTGATATTTTTCATTCTTGGCTGCCCGCAGCAATTGAACCCAGGCTATCACGGACAGGTTACCCTGACGTTTCGATTTTAACTAGACAATCTCTTCAGACGGGTTCGCCGTTTAGCGCTCACCGCCATTGACGACTGCTGCCAAACATCAATCTTTAAACCAAATTGTATTTAACCTTTGGTAGATCGAAATTTGCTTTAAATGAGTATCTACTTTAATTGATTTACATGTTCTTCCTAACTTCTGTTTTTCGTACTTTTTATCATGAATTCTTCTTGAAGTTTCTTTTTTGTTGGCCTTTTTTCGGCACAACTTGACCGTTAAAGCCTGGGTTCGATTCCCGCGGCAGCCAAGAATGAAAAATATTAATAAATTTAAATTCATTTCATGCTATAAAAATTTCATTCTTCATAATAAAAAAATTATTTTATGAAAATTAAATTCAATGAACTTTAGCCTGTTTAAAATATCAAAATTTGGAATAAAAACCACAAACAGTTCAATAAAATAACCACAATACTAATTATTATTTTAAAAATAGAACATGGGAATTATTGCTTCTAGTTTTACTTCTTGAATTTTAACCATGTTGGTTCTACACAAAACAATAAAATTTTTTCAACTTATTTTGCAGTGTTGTTGTTATTGTTGTTACTACAACAGACTTTTAAAATCAAGGGCATATGCACGCGTATTGGTTTTCCAAAGTTATTTCATTTTGAATTGTTTTAAGTGCTTAAATTTTGAAGTACGACCCGCACTTAAATTTAGTACGACTTTTTTCTATCTGTATACATGTAAAAAAGAAAGTTTTTGTTTTAAGATCGCGATTTATTTATTTAATATTAAAAAAATAAAATCGAAATCTTTCTGAAAACCTTGTGTTCAAAAAGTTTTTCACTGTTAATTTAACGTAAAATTTATGGTTCAAAATTATTTTTTTTGAAAATTTTTAAATCAAAATCATCATAAAAGACACAAAAAAATCCAAACATTTTTAAAATATAGAAATATTTCTAACGAAAATATGTTATTGAAAACTGTTTTAACGAAAGCCTTTCATTGAATATTTTTCTTCGCAATGAAATGGTTTGAAATGTTTTTTTTAAAAAAGTTTTGTTGGAGTTGACTATATCCGAAAATGTGTTTTCTCTGCGTGTAAATGGTTTCAAAATATATAAGGATCTCTATATTACCGGTCTTAGCATTAAATAAAAACCAATTCCTGGAAATTATTTAAATGTTCTTGAACTATTCTTAATTTAAAAAAATAAAATTAAACGAATAATTTTACTATCATTAAATTTGGTAACTTTTTACTTTGTTTAAGCGCTATCTTTGAGTATACTTAACAAATGTTTTTCCAATTCTTGATGAAGGCCCTAACTTCCCTATTCATAAAAATATTTTGAATTTAATATAGGTTTGCAAAACAAATTTTCTATGAAAATTTTACTTAATAAACGTTTGTTAAAATTACTTATTGTTTATAAATACAGTTGTAAAAGTTTAACTCTGTTATCCTTTTAATGGGTTAACAAGCCCATCAACATAAAACACACATTTGCAACACTTTTATGAATGAATTATGTGTTTCTAGTTCAAGTTCAATGTAAACGTCAAACAAAAAGCGGGAGAATGAGTAAATAAATTGAGAGCTAAAAAAAAAATCAACAACAAACACTTTAGCAGAGCACAATCGTTGTAAGTTTTTGGCACGTGACAGAATGTTTTTTGTGTTGTTTTTTTTTTTTTTTATTGAAAGACCTACCCCAATGGCAAATGTGTTCAAACAAACTGTTACAATAACAAAAATTCATGCAAACGAAAAATTTTATTCGTAAAAGAAGAACAAATAATGTTAACAGTTTAACAGAGTCCTAGAAAATCCTGATGTTAATAATATTCTATTAACATTGTTTTGACATACTGTTACCATTTACATAGTACGTTAAATGGGATTTCACCACTTTTGTTATTGGTAGAAATAAGTAGTGGTAGACGTTAAAGCGGCAAAAATCAGATTGTTTTTACGATTCAACGAAAACGGACGCATTTAACGGTTAAAATTTGTATTGTGTTATGAAATTTTTAAAACAAAAATAAATAATTTTTTTGAAAAAAAAATATAAAATAAATTTTAAAAATTTTGTATACAAAGTTAAAAACAAAAATCGACAAGATAAAAATAAATGTAAAATAATTTTTGGGGTCTAAACATTTTGCAAAAAAAAAAACCAATAAAATCAAAATTATTTTTAAAACGTATTTGGCTTAAATGAGATAAAAATGAAATTTAAAATTGAATATAATTTAAAGAAAATTTGTGTTTTGGAAATAAATGAAGAGTGTGAAATAAATTTATTTTAACCAAATAACAAAAAAAAAAAAAAAATTATATATGTAAGAAGAATATTACAAATCAAAAAATTAAAAATTCAAAAAAGTTTTGAACAAAAGAAACGTAAACAAATTTACCGAAAGAGAAAAAATATGCAAAAACTATTTTGCTATAAAAAGCACAACAAAGTTACGCAAAAGACGTAAAAATAATATTCAAATTAAAATGTGTGAAGAAAAATTTTATGGTGTAACACAAAATTAAATTTTTCAAATTTAAGCGATGGAATGGATTTTTTCAAATTAAGACAGTGAAAAAAAAAACAAATTTATTTAAACAAACGAAAGTTTTTCAATAAATTTAAATTAATCATAGAACAGAATATTAAGTTTCTTCTTAAATCGGATTTCCTTAATAACAGCCCAAAGTAAGTGATTTTTTTTTCAATTATCAAAGAAACATTGGAAAGTCTTCAAAAATACTATTTTACGAAAATATTTTGAATTTAATTTATTTTAAGAAATTCTTTTTTTCATTTTTAATTTTTTTTTATTAAATTAAGATAAAGAAAACTTCTTCGTAACCTAATTAACTATTTTTAATACAGTGGGCGCTATGTGCCGCTTACCGATTTTTTTAGTCGGCGGAAAATTTAAATTTTCCAATTATTAGGCTGAACCAGAAAAAATTCAGAATTAAATTATAGGGTTTAAGGTACGCTGTAAGCTCCTTTAAATTAGGCAGATTGATCAATAGTTTTAGCACAATGGGCGCAATTTGTTGTTAGTTAAGAACTCTTTTGATTGTATCAAAGGTTGGATTTATGCTACAGCACCAGAATACCTGCCAAGGAACCAAACACCTTGTTGGTATTCCCAGAAAAAAACGCTAATGGCATTTCTCGGCTTATGGAGTGTATAGGATGGCTTCGGGCTTAGCGCAAAAATATCAACCAACTAACCAAACAACCTGGTTATATTAAGAAGGCTAGAACAAGAGGTGAAAAGCCACAGATATTTAAACGAAAGAAATTCACTTCTAACTATAGAAAACCACTTTTCTCTTTTTTCAAACAAAATATTAAGAGTTATAAACAAATATTAATATCAGTTTAATTAAATAACTAAATTGAAATTCCAAATGAATTTAGTTTTAATGAGCATTCAATATGGCCTCAAAACAACGATTCGACTTTACAACTTTTGTAAGTTACAAGAATAAGAAAATTTACGAAAAAATACATAAAAATAAAAGTAAATTATCAAAGTAATTTTAATTGAAAATATTTTGTTTGTCGTGCTCAATTCCCAATTTTTATTCTTGATAAAAACACTGAAATTTATTATTGAAGGGATAAGCTATTCCTATGCGCATTTCACTGGTTGCTTCGGCCAGATCGTCAGGAAACTTTATCCAAAGATTTTAGAAAAACTAAAGATATTAAACAAATAAAACTGTTAAGCAAATAAGAATTATAAGCAACAGCCCTACTTATAACAAAACCAACAACAAAAACAAAACAATAACAATAAACAGTGAGTTTATCTTTTCTTACATTTCTCACTTCAATTAGTTGGAATTCTTCCAACATGAATTGTAGTTGTAAGTAGGTTAAGAAAATACAAAATGAAAACAAAAACAACTTGCTTTATTGTTTTCCAAAAAATAAAGCATGTTACCAGTTTAGGTTTTTAGCCAACTACAAACAAAATCTTTTAAATTAAAAATTGTTGTATTCCCACAAAATAACTTTGGTAATAAACTGGCAAGTGCAGGGCTAAAAAACTAAACTGGCAACATGCTTTATTACAGATTTTAACAATAAATCTTGTACGGCTTTACCTTAACCTAACCAATACTCACCCGGTTGACCAATTTAGCTAAATTTTTTTAATAAATAACTTAAATTTGCTTCAGTTAAAAGGAAAGTTTTACTCAGCGGTGATATTGTTATGTTCTTTAAAAAAACCAAAAAAAACGACCAGTTGTTCTTCTCCAATAATTATGTGGCAGCCTCACTCGGATATGTATCGGTAAATAATGTACTACTTAGAAGTCTTTGGTAGGGCGAATGTTAAGCCAGATGATCAATATGTTTATGAGATGTCTTTGACAATATCGATGATGTAACGGGGTCTTAGGTATAGAGTAATATACTTAATAGTTCTCTCATGGTTAATTCGCGAGAAATTTTTCTAGTGTGAAACTCCATTTAATTTCTGAAGTCTTTATATCTGGATCCATTGCTTCCTCTGTGAACATTCCAAAGGGCAAAGATACGGATTTTATTATTTCAGGTTTTTATGTAGCCAGGAAGGCCTGTTGTACAAATAGCTGAGCGGTTTCACTAGTAAGTTTCCTTAATGCTTATGTATAAACAGCAAATCCAAAAGCCATACTTCTCATAATAAACACAAAATTTTGCAGAAGATTTTCGTCAATTCCTGTATTGATGCATCAAGAAAAGGATTTGAACAAAATGTCTGGCAATATTGCTATCATTAGTGGTTGCAAACCCTGGCTTAGGTTTATCAACAAGTGTATGCATTCGTATATTCTCTACTTAATTGGCGTTTAAAATTAATAACAAGTTGTTTTGGGAGCAAATTACAACAAAATCATATAGAAGCACTAGCAAGTGCACAGATAAAAAACTCGTACCAAGTTTAAGTTTTTTCTACTTACTTTAAGTACAAGTCTTACTTTAATATTTAAGTACGAAGAACACTAAAAAGTACTTTAAACCAATATACGAGCATACGCGTGTGTGTGTAAAAGTTTGTTATAGAAACAACTACAACACTACAAAAGCAGGTTAATCACGATTTGCTTGTTTTGTGTAGTAAGAAGAAAAAAAACACTGCAAGAAGAAAAACATGAATTAATTTAATGTTTAAAAAGCAAACTAAAAAGCAAAAATACCCAAATGCTATTTGTCAAAAGTCTTTCTGAAATTGTATAAATAATATTGAAAGTAGAATGATGACGACAACCATATCGAGCATGCTGCTGGTGCCTTTTAAAATAACCATGTGCAACGGATTATTAAAAAATAATAATCTTTCCCTCTCTCCCTCTCTCGGTTTCTCTGGACTGAATGTAAATTAAGATGTTAGAATCAATGTCACTTTTGGATTATTTTATTTCAAATACGAATTTGAGATTAAACCAACTTAGAAATTCTTCAATCAAGCACAGTTTGAGATAAATTTTTATCTCACTTTTACTTAAGTAAATTCCATTTTTGGATTATTTTTATTACGGGACACTTGAATAATTCATAATTGAATCAAACATTTTGTACTTGATTTAAGAAAATCCCTAGTTACCGTACTATTGACACCGCTGTGGCTTGATTTAAGGATTGATGGATTGATTTTTCTTTTCAATGTAGAAAAATTTGAAAAAGAAGTGTAGTTAGAAAGAGTGATGTAAAAATCGCATCCGCAAGTCTTTGCAGCTAATTGTTGGAAATTTAAAACTCTATAATATCTTTGTTGAGGTCCCACAAGAATTTAAGATATACTCAGGTATACTTTCTTTGCATCTCTATAAAGATTTTGAAATGTTTTCAAAACAAGATTTTTTCCGTATTTATGCTTCTTTTGGCCAATTTCACCTTTCACATTGATATAACAATTTATGTTAAAAATTCGTTTCCCATGTCATATAAAAATAAAATTATATGAAAATCTGTATTTAAATATGCATTGATATTTAAAGAGAATTGGTAAAATTTTCCATTAAACTTAACTGGACATTAAAAAATTGCCAATATAACACCTTCTCTACAAAATTTTCTTTGTCCGAAAGCGTCCAACATTACCGATTCAAATTTATATAAAAAAATCAATGCAGAATTACAAACCGTTTTTTGAATGTTTAGCTGATCATATCTTAGTGAAAAATCAATAAAAATTTTAAAATCATTGATAAGTCTGCTGCGTTTTTTGCATTCATTTTTCCCTCGAGTGAAATACGGACTAATAATTCTTTTTTTTTATACATGTCACATACATTTACTATTTCTTCAAGGAATATTTTAAAATGTTACTTTTGACGAAAAAACGTAACTTTTTTTGTAAGAAAAGCTTAACTTTTTATTTTCCCCCTGTCAACACTGGTTCCTGTACACAAAATTGAGAAATTTTTCTAAATGAGAGTTTTTAAGACAGAACAATTTTCTTTTTCGTAATTTTTCTAAAACATTGAATTAGTAGATTTGCAAGCAATCAGCAGTCACACAAATAAACAATACTAAAAGAAAGATACTGATTTCACTCCATACAAAAATATAAAATAAAATTTGACGTTTTCCTTGCGATAACAAATTGGGGTTTGTCGTTGCCGTTCTTATAATAGACAGATCAATAAAAACTTTTTTATAATTTTATTAAAAAAAAAAGTAATAATAAAATGTAATTGAAAATTTTCTTTCAAAAAACTCTAAAGAGAAAATATTTCTTAAGCAAATTCTGTTGAATTTAAAACTTTTTCACAACTTTTCGCTTGTTGCGCCCATTAAACTTCTAAGACTTAAATAAGTTTAATTTTCTTTTCGTTCTTTAAATAAAACCACATTTCCCGAAAGCACAACACCACTTAAAGATTTTATGTATTATTTGTAGGACTAATGAATAATAGGGGCAGGATCTTTATGCTTTATTTATTAAAATATATTTCCAAAAAAATTTCAAATATGCTCAAAAAATTAATATGTATAATTACTATGTAAAAAATTGCAAGACAGAGCTTTCATCACCTTTTGTTTATTTTTATTGTAATATTTTTTCTCAATGGCCCTTTGAGATCCTTATGAATGTTTGAATTTTAAATATACCAGGGAGCGGCTGTGAATATTCGAAAAAGTTTATTTTGGCGCCTTTGAATTTTTTCGATATTAGAGGCCGAGGCAGTACCCCATAGTTTAATACCGTAGCCTCAGATAGGCTTTAAGATAGAGTTGTATAGTAGAAGCTTGCAATCGAGACTAATGACAGTATTCCTTCCAATAAGCCAATGAATTTGAATGGCTTTTAGTTGCATTTGAGTTAATGCCTCGTCCAGATGTATCCCGAGATATTTTACATGCGAATGTTGAGGAATTATTTGATTATTGATTGCAATAGGGGGGCAAGATTTCATACGAAAAATTTTACATGTATCAATGTTATCTATCTCGCGAGTTTGCTCAATTCGAAGCTTTTAATTTTTCAAAGAATGCGACACTGTTTTGCGTATGTAAACAAAATCAAAATATTTTACTAAAGCTACGGTCACATTTATCAAATATTTGACTACAAAAACGGGACCAACAAGCAAACTAAATAATTATTTCCTTCAATTCAAATATTTATTAAGATTATAATACCACATCTTACAAAAAACAATTTTTTGCTATGTCTAGTAGTATAATTAGCTTGATTTGTGATATTAAGACCATTTTACATCTCAATAACTATTAACAAAAGAAGGGGTTACGCTTATTTGGTCAAATATTTAATAAGTGTGACCGTAGCTTAAGAAGTTCATATTTTTTTTGAATAAGAAATTAAATAAGAGTGAAAGTGAAATATTGACGAAAAACTGTTACCAGTTGTGTTATTTATGTTTTTTCCTTTCTCATTTTTTAACAAGGTTTCGTTTAAATGTGCTAAATTCCCATTTCACAACGTTGATAAACTGAAATTTATTGTTGATGGGAACGAAACCCTGTTAATTATTTTTTGAATCCCAAGAAAAACTTTAAAAACTTTTTTACATTTGTTTAAAATTCCACGTGAAACAAGTGCAGCTGATATTATTTTGCAGTTTTAAAAAAATGTTTCCAAAAACTTTTCGTAAATTTTTCACAAATTGAACAGAGTACAACTCTATCAATATAATTTCAAAGAAATTCCGCCCAAGTTTTTTTTAATGTAAGATTTGATAGCATTTCAAATGAAATATTGAACAGACCCAGTAAAAAAAATTTGGGTTTTTTGAAGCACTTTAGAGAAAAAGCGCATAATCGAGCGCTTCAATAAGAGAGCTTTTATATAGCAGTAAATGATAAAGAATAAAGTATAGAAAAAGCTGCTATTTTAGTGCTGACAACGATGAGGTTTTAAAGCGAAAAAAAATACAAATATATAATGGTTTACGAAAATTATTGAAAAAATGCATTTAAGCAATTAAAAGCAAAAAATCAATGAATATGGAAATATAGTTATCCCTTAAAAAGAGCTTTAGGAGTGCTTTGCTTGCGCTTATTGTCTTCAGTAAATAGTCCTCCAAACCGGGAACACTCCATACAAAAATCAGGCATCTTATCAGCAGGTTCGAAGCGATTTGAGGCATGCATTCATACATAAAACCTGCTCCTTTTTTTCCTGCACATTTTTTACTGGGGAGTACCAGGCTTAAGGCACAACTATAACATGCATGAGCTTTCATTTAAAAACACACGCGACAGTTTAATTGAATTTAACAAGAGGTTTCCCTAAGTTCAATATGGTTTGATACATATAATTTACATGCATTAGCACAGTTGCTTAAGCCGGCTGATGGATATAATAGCTGGGCCTATTTTCTCGCTAAAATATATGCGTACTAAAAAAAAATGTTACACTTTGATTACTACTACATATATAGTGGTCACTTCAACCATATTATTGCCAGTACTACATAAAGCGCCCCGCCCCATCCATTTTACAATATTATTGTATATGTAATTCGCCATATTATATCCAGTTTTCCCTATATTATGCAATAAGTGGCACAATGGTTTCAATTAAAATATGGCTCAACTTTCATTTAATAAAAAGGTAAACATAACCTAAAGGAAAAACATATAAAACATTGTACAATGTTGCCAACACATTACACTTCCTATTCGTTGTGCAATAAAAATCAAAAGTCAACTATCGAACAATTAGTCTGTAAAATTTGTCCGTGACCATATCGAACAATTTTTCGAATGGATGTGGTTCTATCTATTTTTGAAACCAATTTAAGGTGATTCCTTTCCATGGTTAATAGCGTACGGCTCACACATCCAGAAACGATAACTATTTTTTTAGTGTTTGTGTATTAATACACAAGCCTTAATACCTTTTACAACTCTTTTCAAGAAGGTAACGAACAATTGAGAAGTAAAGAACAATTGAGGAGCTTCATAACAAAACGGAACAATTTTAATTTTACAATTTTTAAATAAATGAACAAAAAAAAAAAAAAAAAAATTATTTAAGCCAGTACGGTGAATGTGAAATAGTTGCGTTTTGATCCGCTTCAAAGCAAATAAATTGGTTAAAACAATAACTAGAATGGTTTAAGTATGTACAATATTATTCATTAAAAAAACATTGAACTTAAAAAGTGGAATTGTTGCGTTTTGTTATGGACCTCCTCAATTGTAGTCGTTCTGTAGACATACATTATATTTTAATGTTCTGTAGTGTTTCTTTTTTGCATTGATAAAGTAATGAGCAAACAAAAAATCTTAGCAAAGATGACAGCACGAATAGCTTGTGTGTGTATTGTGTACATGTTTTGTTTGTGTACAATTTTATTGATTCATTTTTGTTTTTTTTCCACATATGAATTTTGTTTTTGTTTTATTACCTGTCAAAAGGGTTCTAAGCACAACTAAACCAAAAGAACATTAATGTGCTAAACCCAACACAATGAAGTTTATGTTAAAAACAAAACAGAATGCAATAAAGTGTTCTCATCTTTTTGTTGAGTTCGGTAAGTACAGTATTATTTTTGTGCTCGAAGATCACAAACAGAAAAACTTTATTTTTTTTTTATTGATTTTCTAAAGAAACACTATTAGCAAGCTTTGAAAGACGATTTGTGAAAATGTTTTCTCTTTAATATTTCAAAATTTGCATTTTAAGCCGGCCCCCTGTGATAACTACGTTTTTCTCTTTTTTATACAGTTAATCTGTAGTTACATTGAAATAAATGACATTTTCTGTTCTTTATGTCGTTTTGTTTTTACAACTTTTTTTCGTTATCAGTAAAGGCAGTAACATTCAGTTGGAAAGAAAAAAGCCTTCAGAACAAAGTTTATTTATTTTATTTAAATAATTTGTGTGTTTAGGCAAAATCTGTGTCATTAAGTTGTGAGATATGCAGATGGATAAATGACTGGCATCACGCTTGTTAGTCATACATACGTTTTAGTAATGTTATGAAAAGGTGGGAGAAAGTTATTTTCTTTTCGATAATTCGATGAAATATGTAATTTCGTTGCTTATGTTGAAGTGTTGGACACTTTTTGAATGTTTGTTAGAAAAGTTCGAAATTGTGAAAGTAAAATTCTTCCTTTTATTAGATTTTTCGTTAGCGTTTTGTTTAGATAAGTATTTAATTAAAGTAATTAACTGAAAACAATGTAAATAAGTTTTCGATTTTAGAATGAGAATAAGAATTGAGTATCGTGATAAAATTACCAAATAATTTGGGAATACAAAATTTTTTAATTAACAAGACGTGCTTTAGTCTCAATTTTTATTCTTAACAAAAACACTGAAATTTGTTGTTAAAGGGATAAGCTATTCCTATGCGCATTTCACTGGTTGATTTTTCCAGATCATCAGGTAACTTCATCCAGAGATTTTAGAAAAACTAAAGATATTATACAAACAAAACTGTTAAGCAAATAAGAATTATAAGCAACAGTTTTACTTTTATTTGTTTTTGTTTAATATTGTTACAAGTAAAACTGGTAAAAGTGGGAATTAAGGAAGACAAACCAAATTCTGTTTATTAAAAATTACCAAAAGTAAGTCCTAAGACTTAGCTCGTCAAAATTTTTTCGGCGATGGAAATTAAACATTTTAGGACTTCCATAACTAAATAATACAAATAAATTCACTTTTATTGCTGTCCCAAAAATTCAATATTTAATCTAAGATGTATAGAAAAAAACTTAAATTGTTCCTGAACAAGACCCACTTTGAAAATCTAAAGCAAGAATTTCGGAATTCAAAAGGTTTTATTAGATTGTCTTATTGTTTTTCGATCCAAAAAATGGCGGTCCTGAGAGGTTTTTAAAGTCTGCCGTCTTAATTTAGCCTCGATTACACTTTCACGTATTAAATTCATGATTTAATTTTTATTTCGACTTTGCGACGAATTTTTACACTGTACGAAATAATAATGCACAAATAATTTTTGTTAAACGAAGCGAACTTGTTTAAGATTGTGTTTTTAAAACATTTTTTCTTATTATGCAAAAAATATTTTTAAAAATTCAGAGACATCAAAATAACCTTTCAGAAATATTTAGAGACTTTAAATGAAAATTAATAGAAAAATTATTGGTGTTTGAATTGGTATTTAGGGTAGGGCTCGTATGTATGTGTTTTGCAAGAAATAGATGTACAGTGGTCATATCTACGCATTAAAATAAAAAATTCAATACAACCATGAAAATCATGGTACTTTTTGGACCTTGTTGGTACCGTGGTACCATTGCCATTTAGTGCGTTTATTTTATGCTCACCTTTTGTTTTTCAGAACACTCAAAGGAAAAGTCCGAAGCGGTATTAATAGTACGGTGAGTACAAATTTTCTTGAACCATATTTAATCCCGAACTCGTACTTAAATTGATCCTGATCTGATTTATGTAAAACTAATATTTAATCAATCTCAAAAAAAAAAAATTGATTTAATACCGAATTCGTACTTTAAATAATCCGAAAATTAGATTAATTTAAGCCGGAGGTCCATATCACGCGTTTTCGCCTTCACACAATGCATGCTTTTCTAACCTTACTTGCGTTCTACGTTTCAAGTTACATGCAACGCTTTCTGTGCAGCAGCAGCACAAGTAAAAATAAAATTTAATTTGTCAAAATCAGCTGATTTGTTCGAACGCTGCTTGTGACGCCTACCGATAGCGATAGTAAACCAACTTTTCGCTTCAAGGCATCTACGCTTTTGTGCATGTAACTTACTACGTATAAATACACAGATTCTACTTTTTTTGACAGCTGCGTATGCAGCGAAAAAGCGAGTAACGCGTGCTGTGCACCTCCAGCTTTAAGTAAAACTAAGATTGAATCAATCACAAAATGCTCTTGAGTTGAGAATTTTAAAGTTGATTCTTCAATCCCGAATTCATACTTGAAATAAACCAAAAGGGCAATAAGAAGGTGCATTTTATTAAGATTCGTTTACTAACACCTTACAGAATTTCAAATATAAAACACCAACATCATTCCCGATATGGTCTTTACTTTCAAAACTTAATGTAAATAAATAACTGAAAATATAAACTAAATGAGAAGCAAGAGTTCTCAATTTTACTTATTTAACATGAAAATAATATATTTTCGTCTTGTTCTGTTGTTTTTGTTGTTTCTACGCACAACAAGCACATCGTTTTTTTTTTTAGCTAATTCTGAGGTGTTGTTGTAGTAGTCTACAACAAACTTTGAAAAGTTAAATGAGATAAAAACGTCCACTTTGTAATTTTTCTCTCAGAGTGGCACTACCAACGAAAAGTTTAATCTTTGCTTACATGGTATAATAATTTTGTACCTTTTTTTTAAGAAATTCCGGCATTTATTTTAAGTAATCGCATTTATGATTGTTTTAAGTTCGTTTTAATTTTATTCGTACTTGAATTTTGGAGTACAACTCTTACTTAAGGTAAGTATTATTTATACCGAGTGTTTTTCTCTTTCTGTGAGGATATAAAGCAAGTGTAGAACAAATACACTCCGAGGTTTAGGAATAAAAACAATAAGAACATTTTTGACATAATCGAACAGGAATGAAAAACTCTTTTTTGTTGATTTTTTTCTTTTTTCATTTGCTGATTTTTAGTTACTTTATAAACACTTTGCTTAAAAATTTATAAAAAATTACACACAATACTAACTTTACTTTAAGGAAACATGTAAAAGAAATACTCATGTTTTGATTTTTTTTTGCTATTTTTTGCTATTTTTTTCATTAAGTTCTATTTTTCCTTGAAAAAAAAAATCAAAAATAAAAGTAAAAAGCAGGGCTGTGGAGTGGTCCGAAAAAAGTACTAACTCCGACTTCGACCACAAACGCTGAAATTTTTAAGTGAGACTCCGACTCCGACTCACAACTCCGACTCCTACTATAATCTTGATGCTTAATGTATATGAGATGTGATGTGATGTTAACTTTAATTTTTTGAAAAGAAAAGAAAGGGAAAACTTGATAAATGGCAAGGCTGCCATGGGAAAATATAAATGTCCCTCCTGAAAATCATTTTAGTTCGGCATAAACTGTTACGAATCATGATATATTATTCAAGTTAGTTCAAATTGCTAGAAATAAAAGCATAACACTTTCTGATTGTCTTACAATTGGTTTTAATCGGCACCAATTTTTATACTGCGTCCGTTTTATGAAGATTATTTAATAATTTAAAGTTCTCATATATTCTAACTGTCGGTGGAGGGTGTCAAAGATTCGGTGCATCCGAATATAGCACTCTAACTTTTAAATGGATATATATAGCATACAAATTATTTTTAAAAATTTCAAATCGATATTTGAAATATTGCACGTCAATTTCGAATAATTTTTATTTTGGAAAATTTTTTTAAATTTTGTATGCCGAAAAACTTTGGACTCGGAGTCGAAAGTTTTTGTGGGTACTACGACACAAAAACCTCAACTCCGACTCCACAGCCCTGGTAAAAAGTGGTAAATTATTCGGAAAATGCGCAATTTTAAAATGTACCATTTTTAGTATTAGAGCATAACCAAAGTAGCAACCTCAAATGGATATTGCTATCTCGTTTCAATTAGTACACTTTGACTATGGATTTAAGCTCGATAAACGCTGGACTCGCCAAATGCACACTTCATGAGAATTCATCAAATGTAACTATTGGACATTATAAAGATTGTTTCTATACCCCTTATTTTATGTATACCAGAGAATTTTTTTGCTTGTGTATCTAAAAAAAATTTCACACGTTTTTAAAAGTTCTAAAAGCGTGTAAACTTGTAAACAGTACAGTACGGGTACAGCAACGTTTGACCATATCAGCCTAAATGGCTTATGAAAAAGCTTAAGTTTTATTTTTTGCTTTAAAAAGCTCTGCTTCATCTTGTTGCTATTAATGTATATCCCCTAGTACCATTACTACAAAAAAAAAAAGCTCTAAAAACCAAAACAAAGCGTAAACAAATTCTTGAAAATAACAAGAACGTTTAATTTCATTAAATTTTATTGTGATTTATTTTTAAACATAAAACAAATTTGTTTATCAAAAATTCTTTGAAAGCACGTCTCTTTATATTCCTGCAACAGTTTAAAGTGCTTAGTGTGTGCTTAATTTATACGGTGACACCCACCATCTTTAGATGACTAGATTTATACGGTTTACCGCAAAGTGCCTGTATAAAAAGCACAGGGATCTTATATAATTCTTTCCCTGTTTTATTTTTTTATTATTATGAACAAAAGATGTTGGGAGATGAAAACATAAATAACTCAAGTTAAGTACTAAGATAAAGTGTTTTATGTTTTACAGGCGATAAAGGGAAAATGATTTCGAAGATAAGAATATGATTAGAAAAGATGTTAGAGATGGAGATAAGAGTTGATTTTAGAATGTAAACAAGTAAAAACAAAAAGAAGGATGGTCTTTAAGGAAGCATCTGTGTCATTACATTTAAAGCGTTAATTTCCTAAGTTACAGTGTCTTATCATAATGTTCTTAACTTGTTAAAAGTTAAATCTATGATTTTTCTTAGATTTTCGTTTAAAATCATGTTTTGTTTTGATTATAACACAATTTGTTTTTAATTCTTAGAATTATGAGACTAAAATTATAACCATAAATAAAGCTAATAAAGAAAATGTGCATGAAATTTAAGTTATTCCCTTTTAATATTGAATTCTGCATGCTGTGTTTTTAAATGGGCAATTATATTTGGTTTCTCTCCTACAGACAAGCGAAGAGCTTCGCGGGATAAGCTTAGGAAATTAAAAAAAAAATAAAATTAACCACAATGTGCTTTAGTTGGCTTAAGCAAATGTGCGAATACATGTTAATTATATTAGGCAAACCATATTGAACTTAAGGAAACTTTTTGCTAAGTTTAATGAAACTGTCATTTGCTTAAGCAAAGTGCAAAACTGATCGCACATTCCGTACGGAATCAAATGTTTATTTTATATTGTTTCTGTTTTTTTAAATATATTTGAGAGACTTTTTGTTAATTTCTGACAGAAGGTTAAGCAAGGCTATGCATATTATTGTTAGGCTTTAATGGAATATTTATCACACGAAATTATGCTTTTGTACAGAGAGTGATGCTCACATGGGAGCGTGTCCTTGTAAATCACGTTGTGGCTGTGGGTAGAGAGTTTCTGAACTTATATAAGAGGTCTTACTTTTTAAAGTTCGAACTCTCCCCACCCAGTAAAAAATTTTATAGTTTTGCGAAGCACTAAATGTACATTAAAAAAAAAAAATAAGCGCACAATTATGCACAACGCAATAATACATACAGAGATATAGTAAAGTAAGTGAATGAACTCTTAACAAGTTAAAAAAAAAATTAAACTTTTCCAGTGCCACGGCATTCCCTTGCTACGAAGCGGGTTTGTAAGGGAGAATACTAAAAAATAACTATAGAAAAACATTGAGTGTGTAAAGCTGAACGCTGCGTTCACCAGTTTTTATAGGCGTTGAATAAAGTATGTTTTGTGTCAGAAATGTAATGCATTAAACTCTCCATATAAAATGCATTCCTTCCATAAGTCTGGGATCACACTATGAAAGTTTTCTTTCAGAAAGTCTGAGTTTATCACAAACTGGATTTTTTTTCACAGGGGTAAAGGGACCACCTTAAGAATAAACTAGTAGAACAGAACAAATGGTAATGAAGGCCGTCACAGCCTGGAATATGAATCAAAGGGGATTTTTTTTTTAAATTATAATTTGACACTTAACAAACAAATTGAAAAAATGGATGAAAAAAATAACCATAATATGATTAATTTTTACTATATTTTTGTCAAGTCTGACCATAATATGGTTACTTTTGCCAAAATTCTTGGAAGTTTTAACCATATTTGGTTAATTTTGAACATAAAATGGTTTGTTTTGACCATTATTATGGTTAATATTGACCAAAATATGGTTAATTTTGACCATATGATGGTTTATTTCGGGAAATTTTTTGTTGATTTTAACCATTCTATGGTCATATTTAAACATTATATGGCAACCTGCAAACATAAACATTGTTTAAATCCAACCATAGTATGTTGCTCTTAGAATATGGTTACCTCCAACCATATTTTTTTTCTACGTGTGTATAATCTTGCCGGATAATACACTCAAATTGCTACCTGTGTGTGCTGGTTACTCTCACGGGCGGTTGTTAATCGCATTGTTTGTCTCTCAGTGGATTAGGACCACCATTGAGTAGGCTTTTGCCTTTGTATGTATTTAATTTTATTTGTTTTATTTATACCGTTTGATTAGTTGTTGGAGAATGTCTGGCCATCTGTTGGGCCTCCACAAAAAATCACATAACAAAACGAATAGAGTAGGGGCCTTTTCAAAACAAAATAAATTGTACTTTCTCAAAATATTGTTCGTGTGAAGTTAACAACATCAAAAGAAACACATTTCTAACAAATACAATCATAGAGTTTAGATTTTTTCTCTCTCTCTTTCTATTCTAGTAGTTTTCTATGCCCCCTCTACAATCAGTTTCTGCTGCACCAAAGATCTAATCTAAGACTAATCTAAAAGCCTAGATCCTCAGCTTTTAACTTCAGTTTGTTGTATGCAAATCGTCTTAGTAATTTGTATTTGTTGTATATTTATTATCACTTCTTTATATATTACGCTACTGTGCTTAGTTTTATTTCACAAAAAGCATTATTGCCTCAAACAAGCATCACGGACTATTTGTAACTATTTATTTAACTGCCTTTATGCGTAATAGAAAACTCTACAGAGAAATAATATTAAATTATTTAAAACCATTAAATTGTGATTTTCATCATCATCATATTTTTAATCATTTTAAATAAAATTTTGTTTAAACTAATTTTTTAATTTATTTTAAAATAACCATCATTAACTTAATTTTATGTTTATTACTTGATATTATTTTTTTTAAGAACTAATATGAATTGAAAAAAAATTCAATAAAGTTATAACCACATTGTTGAAGAGCTAAAGAAATTATTGCAGGGAATAAATAAATATTATTATAACACCATCTGTTGCAAAGATAAAAATATTTGTCTAACTAAAAAATAATGTTTTTATAGTATTTTTTAATAGAACTTCTTTCAATGGAAATATTTAATCTCAAATAAATGCAGGATTATTTTAACTAATTCCCTTTTCTATGATAAAAATGTGTAACAAGTGAAAATAATTTTGGGTAGGACAAGTAGACATTATAGAGTCTTTACACTTGCAGTTTACTTAAAGTTCAATCAACAAAGTTTTATCCATTAAAAGATTGTTGTATAAGTTGTTTTCCACCCTCTTACGGTCTATAATCTTACCCTCCTTTAACTATGACCAATCCATAACATCAAAACATCTTTTATCTTTTGTAGGGTACTTTTTTTTTAATAATATGCAATACAAATTCCATATAATTTTATGCATTATAATAGAAATTGTGAAAAAATTAACAACTAAAAGGCTCTTATCGCACTACAATATATTTCAAGTGGCATTTAAAAGGCTCTTAATAAGTGAAAAAAAACTAAATCATGATAAAGTGCTACAAAAATAACAAATACTTAACAATAAAATGTTTTTCCATAAAATAAGAGATAAAAAAAAAATAATTTAAATGACCATGGTAAAAATGATTTAAAATAAAAAAATTAATAAAAAAAAAATAGAACAGAATACGAAAATAACTTTAAAAATCTTTAAAAAGTATGAGTGGGCAGTTGCTTAGTGTTGACAAAGACGTATAAATAGTTAATCGCTTAAAGTAACGGAAATATCCGACGTCAAAAATTTAAATTCGTTTATAGAAGTCACCAAGAACATTTCATTGATAAAAACATTTAACCGTTCTGGAACGTTTTTAATTTTTGTAATAGCAGAGGTGCCCTACTTAAGAATCTAAAGCTGATATTTCGATTATGATAGTTCTTTAGACCCATAACCCAAAACATTAACTCGAATACAAATCCTTAGCTTGAATCTGAGATGTTATACCAATCGAACTAACTATTTCAAAATCTCCCACTGTGTGACGTTAGTTCGCATACTGTTCGTTACAAGTTTATGAATCGAACCAAAAATCGTTAGCCCCAAAATATGCTTTACGTAGTCAATTTCCTTAGCTTTGCATTTGATTTGCATTAATGTTTTATCGATAAATGTTTCTATTAGCGAGATTTTTACGAAAAACCATTTTTCTTGAATTTTTACCCCGTGTAAGGTTTTAGCGATTCTTGAATTGACGTGGATATTTGGGATGTTGTTTAGAACGACAAAAGATAACATCGTGCAAAAAGTCAGCTTTCCCTTAATTATTCCGAAGTTTGACCTTTTTTAATTTATTCACCGTGTTAAATATGTGCCGATTGGCGGCATGAAATAACCCCCCAAAAAATAAGCCCCCAAAAAAATAATGAAATAACCCCCCAAAGTGTGGGGCCGTATTTCATATGCAATAAACCCCCAATTTTGAAAATGATATAAACTCCCAACAATAATGAAATAACACCCCAAACAGATATGAAATAATACCCTTATTTGTGGGGGCGTGTATCATATGAACTGTCCGAAGGCCGGTTATATAGAGAAGCTTTTGTTAATGAAGGCGGTGTTTGTAATACCATAGAAGAAAAAGTCTTTGCGTCAAAAAACGTTTTCGTTATAAATTTTAAAAATGAAATAATCCCCAAAAAATATATTGGGGCTTTATTTCATAATGATTTTTTGGGGAATTATTTCTTATGAAATAATCCCCCAATTAAGAAAATAAAATAACACCCCAAACAAAAAGAAATAACCCCCCAAAAATCGTTGTTGTTGTGCTCTGGACAATCTGTGGGGGTTATTTCATTATTTTTTTGCGGGGTTATATTTTGTCAGTTTATTTCATGCCGCCGTGCCAATTATCTGTTAACTTGAAAAAAATTTCGAAAAAAAATGTCATAACCAGTCAGTCACCTGTGTTGTAGTTGTCGACAGAGTCATTTTTTCAAAATAATTCACTGAATTTTTTTTTTATTTTATCAAAGTTATTTTCGGGAATACAAAATTTATTATTAATACGATTTCCGTATGACGTGCTAAATTCCCAGTTTTTCATATTTGATAAATACACTGAAATTTATTGTTGAGGGAAAGCTAGCTTCTATGCGCATTTCACTGGTTGCTTAGGCCAGCTCATCAGGAAACCTGTTCCAAAGATTTTAGAAAAGCCAAAAATATTATACAAAAAAAACCCTAAAGCGAATAAGAATTATAAACACTTAAAGTCTTACTTGTAACAATATTAAAGCCAAAACAAAACACCAACAATAAACAGTGAGTTTATCTTTTCTTACGCTCCTTCAGGGAGTTATGGGCTTGTGAAAGTGCAAATTTTTCGTGAAAATATTGATAATTTAATATGCGCTGTGAACAACTGAATATGGTAAATTATCAATATTTTCACGAAAAATTTGCACTTTCACAAGCCCAAATCTCCCTGAAGGAGCATTTAAATGCTTTTGCAATGTACTAGAGAGTTCTTAACTTTTGTCTTGGCTACAATTTTTGTTTTATTATTTGGATCGAAAATCTCAATGGTTTGGCTGTTATAGCCCAAAATAACTAAAAAAAAACGTGACAAAAGTGTGGGAAAAAACTACAAGTCAAAATCGGGAAGCTCAATTTTCACCGTAGATGTATGGTCTAGTGGACTTTTTTGCTCAGAACAATCCCAGGAATCAGAAACGCCAAGCGCCCATTAAGATTTTTTTTCTTCCATACTAATCGCCCCACTGTAATGTACATATATAAAAAGGAATATTTTTATGAACTTTCGTTGAAGGCTCGCTTTCAAAATTTGTTCTATTTCATTTTGATTTACCACTCAAAATATGGGTCACACCAATGTGTAATGTTTAGCACTCTGCTATTCGGATAAGCCATGTTGTTTTTCTACTCGTCAGGCGTGCGTGGCCACCATCACTTGAAACATATCGAGCTAGAGCATTTGGATGAAATTCAAGACTTTTTAAATGTTTTATCGAATATTTCATGATCATAATTATACCCACAGCACAATAGTGGAGAGGGTATTATGCATTAAGACATTTGTCCTAGAACCACATTTAAGAAAACCGATCAAGAATTACTTTCTAAGTAGATCTGATGTCCGTCCGGTTGACAGGCTAGATTGCTGGCTTAGAATCACTTTCTGAGTCAATCTATCTAACGATGTCCTTTCGGCTGGCTGGCTGGCTTACCATGTAAACTGTGTGTGCTAAGTACAGGTCGCAATTTCGGAGATAGTTTGATGAAATTCGCTACATAGGTACTAATTGGTACAATGACCAAGCCTATTTAAATTAGGGCGATTAGGTTCATAATTTTGCGTAGCCCTCATACAAGCTTCTCAACGGAATAGGATCCTTTTACCCATAAACCATTTTATTATGTTGGCATTTCGATTAAATTGTGTCCAAACTTATTTAATTGCAATCAAAATCATTTCATTGGAATTCGTCTATAATTGACCATAGCTTCCATACAAATTCTACTCCCTATAGCATTTAATGCCATAACTTTCTATAAACGTTGGCATTAGCATAAAAATTGCCGAAAATATTTTTTACGGCAGCAACTTTGTCATGCAAAAATGTTGTCCCGGTAGGTCCAAAATTAACCATAGGTCCCATATAAACCTCCATCCTAAAATCTAACAGAGATGAAAATATGGAAATATTATTCAATACAAAAGACTTTTACATAAACCATAACCTCATAACATAATTTTGTTTAAACGGGTCCTTGATAAGCTATATACTTATGTGTAGGGCTTCGTATGGCCGAGCTGGACCGAGTATACCTTTTTACTTACTTTTAAATATTCGAGTTCTTAACATACCAGGGGATGGCTGTGGTTAATCGAAGAAGTTTATTTTAGATTTCTTAAATATTAGAGGTCGAGGCCCAAAACTGTACACCGCAGCACCAAATTGGCTTTATAAAATAAAGAATTTTGCCATTCACCTTTTTTTGTTTTGCTGAAATTACACTTTAGCTTAGTTTTTATTCAAAAGACAGAAGTTAGGAAAAACATGTAAAATCAATTAAGATGGATAATCATTCAAAAAAAAATTTCGATCTACCAAATTTTAAAATACAATTTGGTTTAAGGATTGATGTTTGACTATTGACGTCAGCAGTCGTCGATGGCTGCGAGTGTAAGACGGCAAATCCATCTGAGGAGATCAAGTGGTTGTGATCGAAACATGTCATGGTAACCAGCCGCCTGGGTTCGAATCTCAGGTCAGTCAAGAATGAATGATTATCAATAACAATTTTAATTAATTTTCAGGTTGTAAAATTCCTTTCTTCATAAAAATAATTTAATGAAAATTAAATTTGATGAACTTAAGCCTGATTAAAATATTAAAAATTTGGATTAAAACCCATAAATAGTTCAACAAAATAACCACAATTCTAATTATTTAAAAAAAAATTATATAAATACATATATTTTTTTTGCTACCATTATTTTTTGTTTTGATAATTCAATAATAAAATTCTATTATAAGGTTTCGGTTTAATCAACAATATTATGGCTTGGCTCATTAAATTCGCATAAAAACATTTATGTAATAATCAATTAATTAAAAAGTATGAATAAATGCCTCAAGTGAATTGCAACGTTAGTTATGTGCAAAAATATTTAAAATGCCAATAAAAGCTAAAAAGCTTTAACGTGATTTTTTTTAGGATTCATTATTTTTGATAATATTGAATTATTGTGTAATGATTAAATTATTTAAATAAATTTTCTCTAATAGATGGCACAAATTTAATTAAAATTGTCATTATTCAAGTTTTTTTTTTTAACAGAAAATATATTTTCGACATGTAATTGTTTGTTTAAATTGAGTAAATTAATGAATAGGAATTTAATTAATTAGTTTTTGGTAATAGTAAATAATAAAATAATAATAAGATGAAAACGTATCTATTTTGACAAATTACCAAATGAGAAAACAAATATGACAAAATGTTTAGTTTAAGGCTAAAAGAGCATTTATATCAGGATAACAAAAACTGCAGTCGAAACAAAAAACAAAAATTCGTGTACAACTTTTGGTTTTTTAGTTGGTTTGACAGCGACTGTTAACATTTAGTGAATCAGAAGTAATAGAAACGGTTTATTTTTGGTCAATGACAATAGAAGAAGTGAAAGAAATGCCAGATTTTTTTTCTTTGACTAGCTTAGACCAGTGCACTTCGCCTTCCCCCTTGAATTAGTAAAATGGTTTTAAAACAGATCTCGTGTTTTGATATGGAAGCAATTTAAACAAAATAGGTGTTAACACTCTTATTGTTTCCATTCTCCAGATATACCTAAGTCTATATCAGTGGCCTTTTGACAAAACATCTTAAGTCAAACTTAAAAAGTTGAAAAAATGCTGTTAATTATACGAATTTTCCTTCCTGTTTACGATTTTTAAATTTTGTATTATAAACGAAGATTTTCTGTAATTTCGGATTAGTTTATTATTTGATAAAAATTATTTTTTTGCTTTCTTATCTCGACTTAAGATGTTTTGTTAAAATGCCACAGATATTGTGTTTATAAAAAAGGTGCCTTCCCAATCCAGCCAACTTTTTGACAGAGGTTCTGATTTGATAGTCATGCCATTTGTTCAAAATTCAAAAAACTTTACTATGACCATTTTCCAGATTAACAGAAATCTATATTGTGTTCGTTTGGGAGTGTCGCTGCGACCGTTCTTCAGATATACTGTAATTTATTAACTTCGTAAAGGTTGGTCCAACCATAATGCACGATGTAATTTGTGAGTCAAATCTTAACGTGAAGTTTTTGGCCAACATAATTTTACATATCCTTCTTTTTTTAGTGCTTGAAAGATTCAACCATGGAGAGGTACACAATTGAGCAGCACGTTAAGAATTTTGAAACCTTTTACGAAAAGATGCGTTTAAATCAAATTGCATTTCGTGCAACTTGTGATTTTTTTTGGTCAGCATAAACGACCAAATGTGTCTACAGTCGGGAGAATTACAGGAAACCGGGTCTGAAGGAAATATGAAAAATGTGTTTGGAGCGGTTTATGGGCTGGCACCGTCTTCTGGCCGTGCTTCTTCGAAAATGAGGTCGACCACACAGTTAAAGAAAATGATGTTCGCTATCGCGAGATGAAAACGGACCAAAAGATATATCGCACTCTAAACCATTAACAGTAACAACTCAAAATTTATTATCATATAAATTGACTTTTATTCGACCTTTACAAAATTTATTATTATTATTATTTTATTAAGCTTGAGGTCTCTTTTTTTAAAAAATATTAAATTTATTGAACCAATATTTCGGCACTCCGTTGTGTGCCTTCTTCATATTTTTTTTTTCAAAAGCCAGTTCACAACTCAAATCTTTAATGACCACGGAAATTTCGTTTGCGTCACTCTCTTTAACTTTTTATCTTCAACATTTGCGTAACTCAATTTGAATATAAAAATGGCAGCCATGTTTTTGAAGCCAGTTTTTTGCCTTTTCTGAAAAGTTTTATGTTGTCACTGTTTAAAATTTAGTTTGCCATATAAATGTTTAAATTTAGTTGGGAAAATAGGTACAGACATTCCTTTTCTGTCTTCTCCTTTGATTTTAATATAATTTTCACCTTCTTCTAACATCTAGACTTTAATGTTGTCATCATTCCAAATGAAACATTTTTTACTTTGCAATTTTTACACGTGTCTTTCGCTCTTATTTCGCAGAAGAAAAAAAATATAAATAAAAGTTCAACTGCATTGACATTTAAATTGTTACAAAAATAATAAAAACTGACATTTACATGTATTTTTAATTTTCTCTTCCTTGTGTGTCACTTTGAGCATAAAACATATTTTTGATGAAAATTTCCATTCTTGTATAATTCTCCAGCAATAAGATGTGTCGTAAAAGCTGATAAGTCTGGAATAAATTATTGCGAAAATATTTTAATTTCCTCTCAAAAAAAAAAAAAAAATAAAACAAGTAGGACAGTACAATCGGTAAAGCCTGACTATACAAGACTGTATATAATATTTGGGACACATGGACAACTAGATTCCTGTAAAAATTCTTTGTGCCGAATATTATTTCGATAGATTCATCAATATCGGATCTGTTTACCTTAAAGTGATTTTGGATAGGCGTACTATGGTTGATGTTGGTCCTGTCAATACCAATATATATAAGGAAGTTATGGCTTTAAAATAAATTCTCGGGAGTAGTGTTTTTATGGGAACTATGGGTTATTATGGACCGATTCCAATAACATTTTGTAAGATAATTTAGATTATAATAAAATTACCTTGGAGCCAATATGACTTTCGTACCAACATAATAAGATGGTTTGTGGCCACAAAGATTTCATTTTCAAATGAAGTTTCTATATTTTCAAAACGCTTGGTCCTTATGACAATCTAAAGCAATGAACCAAATTTTCATCAAATTAAAATTGTAAACAAGGTTTACAAGGACAGCCAGTCAGTCGGACGGACATCGTTAGACCGACGCAGAAAGTGGTTTTGAGTAGATCGGTATACTTTAATGTAAGCCCTAGAACCAATATTTTAAGGTTAGCACTAACGCATAACACATTTCCACTATTGTGGGGTCCAAACGTTGGTCATCGGTGATCGCCTTGAATGATTAATGTACCACATTAATAAATAATAATCAAAGAAACAAACAAACTTTGGCAAAACAGAATTGGGCAAACAAAAATCCTATAAAAGTAAAATTAAATTGTACACGCAGAGAAAAAACATGTTTACATATGGTCATTTCCTACAAAACTATTTTTAAAGAATTATTATTATCACCTACAACCATATTATAATAATAATAATAATAATATCTCCATCAGGAGGCCACAACCATATTATGGTTGCCTCTAAACATGTTATGGTTACATATGACAATAATTTGTTTTAAAATTGACAATATTATTTTCTTTTTTTCCAAGAGCAACATGCTATGGTTGAAAACCAACCATGCTATTACAAGTGTTAAACATATTTTAGTTATTATTAACCATAACAAGTTCGGAGGCAACCATAATATGATTGTGGCTTTGTAATGGAGGACTATTTCAACCATAATATGGTTGTCGGGAACAATAATATTGTTAAATGAATCATAATATGCTTGAAATTTTCTTTAAAAATAGTTTTGTTGGAGGTGACCATATTTAGACATGTTTTTTCTCTGGTTGTAGACAGAAGTTTTCAAAAATATAATTTTTTTTTAAATTTTCTTAAAATCACAAGTTTTATAGACTCTTAAACTACTGAACCATTATAAGTAAAATAGGCTTCTTTTTTTAATAGGGCCTGGGGAAGTGGTACCCTCCATAGGATGACAGTATTAATTATCATATAAATTAAGAGCCGCTACACCCATTTTCTTAAACTTTTTGCAGTTGTATCCGAAATTGAAATTAGAAAGCAGTAGAGGAAGTGGTACCCCCCATAGGACGCCAATGTTAAATACCGCATATCTTAAGAACTGTTATAGATAAAATGTTCAAACTTGGTCTTATTGTAAACTACACCTATCAAAATAAAGAGGGTAGGCACAGGGGGAGCAATACCCCCTGCATATATTAAATATCGCGCAACTGAAGAACTTTTAAAGCGAGAGTCTTTAAACGTGGTTAAAGCCTCTTTTATGGTTAACTGTAAATTTTAAAATGACAATTGGCATGGTAGACGGAGAAGTACCTTCCATAGAATGAAACTATAAAATACCGCATATCTGAAGACAAAAGCTTTCAAGCTTTGTAGGACCCATGCATAGCGAGAAACACATTTTTTCAGAAGCATATTGTGAGCCCCAAAACTGAAATAAACTACTTATTTGATCGGAGGTGGCAGGGGAGCAGACGCAAATGCTGAATCAAATTAATAACTTAGAAAAGTGACAAATTCGTCATCTCACAGCGCAAATGGCTTAAATTAGAGACATAAAATAGAATAGATCCTCTAAAAAGAAATTTTTAGAACAAACTAAACATTGGTTTACGTAGAAAAAAAATATGGTTGGAGGTAACCATATTCTAAGAGCAACATACTATGGTTGGATTTTAACAATGTTTATGTTTGCAGTTTACCATATTATGTTTAACTATGGCCATGGAATGGTTAAAATCAACAAAAATGTTCCCGAAATCTACCATAATATGGTCAAAATTCACCATATTTTGGTTATTTTTAACCATAATAATGATCAAAACTAACCATATTGTGTTTAATATTTACCATAATATGGTCAAAATTTCCCTGAATTTTGACAAAAGTAACAATATTATGTTCATATGGTCAATGTTAATCATATTATGGTTATTTATTTCATCCATATTTTTTATTTGTTTGTAGTGTCAAATTATAATTTTGTTAAAATTTAATTCATATTACAGCCTGTGACGACCATCATTACCATTTTTTCTTTTTTACTATTTTATTCTACGTAAATTTATGTATTTTAATCAATAATTAAAATAAATTGAATGAGAATTTTAATCAAACCAAGTAAAATGCAAACGACCAGAATGTTGTTGCTTTTTAAACATATTATTTAAAATTTAAAGTTAAACATACAATGTTTTAAAATGTAATTATTTTAAACATATTATTGTTATTAAAATATAACCATAACATGTTCGGAAGCAACCATAATATGGTTTTAGCTTTTAGATGGATCAATTTAACCATAATATGGTTGCCGTGATAATAATATGGTTAAGGTTACCATAATATGTTTAAGTGTATGGTTGTAGCTTTATTTTATTTAAACAATGTATTGCTAAATTCAACCATATTTGAAGTTTCAATGGAGGTAAACACTTTATTGTTAAATAGAAACCAAATATTATCAATACAGCCATTCTTCTCCCTTTAAATGTCTTTTCAATATTGCCAACATATCAAAAATTGTTTATATGAAAGATTTATGGATTTTTAAGCAAAACGTAAAGGAAATTATAAAACATGTTAACCCCGTATTCATTAACGATTATTAAATTTAAAAAACGTTTATTAAGGACAAATTTCATAGTAAATTTGTTCTGTAGACCTTAAATTTAAGAAATTTGTATGAATACAGGCATTAATGTTTAATTTCCTTTTCGCAATAATTAAAACTTTACCATATCAGCAGTAGCAGCACTTTCTTTTTTTTAGTTTTATATATCCGAATGAAAGTTTAATTTTGCAGAAAAATTAAACAATAATAAATATTACTTGCATCTTAAGTAGCTGGGACATTAATGTGCTTTTGTTTTTCCTGAATACACTTTTTCTATTAAAAGCGAAGAAAATGGAAAAAGATGTTTACGGAAGAAAAGTTTCTGCAATTTAATGGAGTTTTCGGAATATGAAACTATTTTAATATGCAGTTTTATTGTTTTTTATGCCCTTCACCGAGAAAAACGGTATATGTAAGTTTGTCATTCCATTTGTAATGCCTACAATATTGATCTTAGACTCTTTAAAGTATATATATTCTGGGTCCTTTTTAGTAGCGAAGTTGACATAACGATGCCTGTCCGTCCGTCTGTCCGTCCGTTTAAATAGGTTTACCGAAGATCCTTGCTAGGATGGGGACTTTGTTGCTATATAATTATACCACGTATAGTCTGGAATTGTTTGCTATTGAAATTCAGCCTGATCGGTCCATAAATGACTCAGATATGAGCAAAAAAAAAAAACAAGAAGAGACGACAGCCTCTAACTGTTTTTTACTGTTTATCTGGAGAACGGCATGAACTTAAGTTTCCAAATTATATACACGCATCTTTGCTATCAATAAACCACATCCGACAAAATATGGGCGGGATTATAGAAATGGGAGGAGTACAAAAAGATTGATTTGCATCAAAAGAGAGGTATTAATAATTTACTGCTCTTATCGCACCAGGATGAATAGTATAATTCATTTTATTCCATTCTATTTCTTTCGATTTTTTTTAGCGCCATGACTAGAAAAGGGGCAATAAGTTCTATTATTATTATGGCATGTCAGTGATGCTGACGTTTGTTTTGAAAGCAGGGTAAGCATTTATCAAGTTTTGCCTGTGTGTGTAATGTTTTTTTTTTGTGTAATATTTTTTATATTTTTAAGCAAACTGAATTTTATATACATTTTTTAAAATTTTGGCACTTTTCTAGAAAAAGGTTCTTTTACAATTTTTGTTTTTTCAAAATGGTGGTATTTTTGTTAGATGTGAACAATGTAAATGAGTTTATCGCAGTATCTATATTATTGTCAGGTGTTGATCAGTGTAAAAAGTATATACGGTACATATTCGGCAAACGAATTACTTCGCACACAAGCAGTTTTAGCTGACCTTCACCAGACTTAATAGCTCCGACAGTTGTCATTGGGGATGTTTAAAAGAAGTGTGTTCGTCAGCAGGCAAAAAAGCAAAGTCCACTTCAAAGCTAGCATTAAAAAACCATGGTTCTTACACCAAAAATTGTATGGAAAGTTATGAAAAATGTGTTAAAAAAAAAAACATTTTATGTGTGCGAAGCAGAAAATGGCTACCACTTAAATCAAATAATCTCTATGCCATATTGTATGTATAAAACAGTAAGTAAGTCTCTTGCATACAGCCTTTAGCTGTTAAGCTATTATAGCTCAATAGCACATGTTAAGATTTATTGTTATGTTTGAAATTTTATTAAACCATTTACTTAATATTGTACAAATAGATTGTAAATAAAATTATCTATATAAAAAAAAAATAAATAATCTGTATAAAAGTAAGAGGAAACATTTTCACTTTCTACTTATTAATAATATTAATTTACCATACAGCTCATTATACGCCACCCTGTGTAAAATCTCTCAACTAGAAATATTAAATCCCCGAGAAATTGCCTTTTTCTTTCATTAGAAGCTTACGCCTATGAGTAGACTACACTTTATTTTGTTTACCTTAAACTTACTATTCTTTATTGTTACAAGCAAATGGATTTTTTTTTTCCAATTTTATCGTTTACGAAACTTTCTTTAAAAAGACAAAGAACTGTATTACCCAAAATATAATATTATTTTTCTTTTGTATAATGACAAACATAAAATACCTTGAACTTTAGAAATTAAATGCTTATCTTAACAAAAGTAAACTAAAAGGAAGCATAAACTTTGTAAATAGTTGAAAATTAGTAAACCTAAATTAACACTAAAGCACACATAAAGGATTGTCCTAAACAGCTTAAAACAAAAGTTTGAGTTTTAATACCCAAAAGCGTTTAAAAGGGTAAATAAAAGTATATAAAGGGCTTTATTGTGTACAGTTTAACACCTTCAAAATGTTTTATCTAAGTCCTTAGGTAATTGGTTTTAATTAAGTGTATCTGCTACCCGGATTGTTGAAATAACGCTCATATCTGAAAGAAATATGAGTTTGGGATTGGAAGCCTGTAACAAATTTCAACAAAATGTGGCACATCTCTTAAAGGACTAAAATGTCATGAAAAGTGAAATTTATGATTTATGCAATCTAGAAAAATTTTTTATAAGAGATTGTTAAGCTTCTTAATATCTTAAGGGTAGGGTTTCTATTCGGAAAAAACTTTCGAACAATCCCCTAAAAAATGTTTTTTAAGAGTCCCGCGCGTGGAAATCCTCAAAAATTGCTAAAACGCTATGCTTCTTCTATTTTCGCACAAAATCAAAAGAATGAAGGCACTTTGTTTGTTGAATGAATGACGTCCTCAACTATGACATTTAAAATTCGACACAGAATTACTAAAGGTCCCAAAACATATATACTTCATGGGGTCATGCATCAATATACACTCAGGTCTCGTTTTATGCGATAGACGCGTTCCAAAAAAAGAATCTCATCGATTGAATTCGCATAAAAAGATACTCTAGCTTCATATAAAAACTAATCGTTCGTTCCAAAAGTCTGAAAAACCGCAAAAATTCAAATTTTTAATTAAAAATTTAAAACAAAATCGGATTAAAAAAATCCACAAAAATATATTTGGGGCAGTTTTTGTAATAAACAATTTTTTGTTGAAATTCCTCTATATTTGGCATAACTATAATTCAAGTAGATCCAAAATGTGTGCGAATTTTTTTATAATTTTTATTTGTCGAGTTACGGGGTCAAAAAAATGTTTTTTTTCAATTACTTTTTCGAACTAAAAACTAATAAAAAAAATTTTAAGTGATTCTTATAGAAAATTGATTGATTATTAAATAAAAAAAAATTATTATTTTTATTTGAAAATAATTTTTTTTTTCATTTGCAAAACCGGAAATGACCAATTTAAATTAAATTTCTAACAAAGTCCCAATTGTTTTTAAACCTAAATTAGCCTAAAGTGTCCTTATTATATTGTAAAAGTTTTTTTATAGGACCTCAATTAGTGAAAAAAGTTATGCAAATTTCTTTACACTCGTACATGTAGTGATTGCAATGTAGAACCGTAAGAGACCGGAAAGAACGAGTTTAAATTGAAATTTTTTCCAATTCCGACCTGATTTTTTGATTTTATTTTAACCGAAATTAGCCTTCGGCGTACTTATTATATTGTAAAACATTTTAAAAAACTCAAAATAAAACAACCCTGCAGGAAATGTCACTAGTGCATCAGTACTGATTCACTACTGACACTGTCACCAGTACTAGTGACTTATTATAGCCCCCACAATACTTTTTTACTATAGCCATTAACCATGTGCGTGCCATTGAAAATCTTCTACTGACGTTGTCACTATTGAGTAGGTGGTTCTTTTGGGACCATATGTAGACATAGTGACCAGAGACTCACTAGTGCATTTATGTAATTTTAGTCTACATTTTTGGTACTTTTATGGGGTAAATGTCACTAGTGAATCAGTACTGACTCACTAGTGACATTTCCTGCAGGGTTGTTTAATTGTTTTTTTTTTTTGCAATTTCGTTTCTTGAATTAATTTCGCCTTAAAAACTATTCATTCGAAAACAATTTGTTGTCTTGTGTAATATTGAAAGTGGTAAAGAGTTTTAAAGAATTTCTTATAAAGCTAAAAATAAATTCAGCACTTTTTGCCAAAAAAAAAAAAAAATAACTTCTTCATCATGACTTTTTTTGTTTTTATACTCATCGCTTTTATAGTTATTCGTGCGTATGGCAATATTTTTGTTAACTAGAACTTATAATGTCCCTGATAATTAAAAGCAAATGTTATTAAGATGAAATAAGTTTCTGGCTAAAAAAGTGCTTTTAGATTACAAAGTTTATAGAGAAAATTTAGAGAGTTGATATAAAACAGGAATTAAAAGTTGTAAAGTAGAAAAGGATTATTTAGTTTCAGAAAAGAAAAGAGGCTTACAGGACTTAAAGCACTCGTACGTTATAAGTTTTCTAAAAGATATTTTTGTAGCGGATGTCCCGGTAGGCTTGTGGGTATTGAACGCATAGTTTTATCCTTTACTATCCTAATATTAAAATATTTTAGGGGTGCAAGAATTGCAGGTTTTATTCCCTCCAGAGACTCTGCACACAGAAAAAAATACCAATGTTAAGTTAACATGGCGAAATGTTGATTGAGAATCATAGTAAATTTTCTGAAAAACTATGCCCTTTATCTAAATTTACCATTTTTTTTCATATTAATTTTAATTAAAAAATATTAAAATAACCTTAAATCACGTTTATTAATTATTATTAACAGCTAAGAAAACATTTTTCAATACTGAATCCATAAAAACCTGTTTTATGTTAAAATTAAAAGTTTATCTTGTTAAATTGACATGTGCATTTTTTTATCTTCATGCTTAAAATATGTTATAAAAAGAAGACAATTCCCGTATTCTTTTAATTAAAATTATTTAGTTAAATGGTACATCAAGTTTTCAAATTAGAATGAATACGAAAACCATATTGGGCGATTCTGCTGATGCTTCTGTTAACAAAGGGGAAAAAAACAAGTGAAACATGTGTTACAGCTGTGAGTGTTTTAAATTATTCTTAAAAGTATGCATATGTTGACTCTTATGCTTCTTCACACTGTTATATCACACTCAAATCAATTTGATTCTACTTGAAATTCACGTTGCTTCAATTTGAAATAACATTCAACATGTGTCGTTTATTTCAGTTAAACGGGCTGAAGGTCTAAGTTATTATTGCTTGGTTTATTAAGTAAGAATATAATTTGTGATTGCGTTTGTAAAATTTAATGAACAATAGCATTTTTAAATATAAAAGAGAGTAATATTTAATTGTTCTCATTATATTTTCTTCCATGAAGGAAATGAAAAAAAAAAATTTTTAATTAAGTGTGTTTTTTTTAGAGTGTCACAGTTTTGAGCACTTCTTTATTTTATTTATTTATTGAAACTTCATTATGAATCGACTTACACCAGAGCAACGCTTGCAAATTGTTAAAAATTTTAATCAAAATAATTGTTCTATTCGTCAAACTCGTCGTGCACTTCTTCCATTTTATGGCGTAAGTAATCATCCATCAGAGAGGCTTATTCGAAAATAATAGATCATTTTGGGACCACATTAACTGTTGCTGATAATGTGCATCCCGTAAGACGCCGAACAGTGCGCTTTCCGCTGTACAGGAAAGCATAAAAGATGATCCTAATCAATCAATTCGTCGCCGTTCTCAGCAACTGAGCTTATGTGATTTTACTTAAAAGCTTTAAAGATTTAACTTGTGCAAAAATTATAGCCAAACGATCGTATGCGACGCCAATTCAGCGAATGGGCTGAATCACAAATTGATATTGATTTGGAATTTCAATTAAAAATTTTATTTTCCGATGAAGCTCATTTCTGGTTGAATGGGTACGTTAATAAGCAGAATTGTCACATTTGGAGTGAGAAGAATCCAAAAACTTTTATAAAACATCCACAGCAAATTACTGTATGGCCAGCTTTATGGGCTGGCGGAGTCATTGGTGCATATGTCTTCAAAAACGATGATATTCAGAATGTTACTGCCAATGGCGAACGGTATAGGAAAATGATTCGAAATGTTTTCGTATCTCAACTACGTGGCAATCATCTTTCTGACATGTGGTTGCAACAGCACGGAGCAGGACATACCGCACAGCGGGCGCCACAATTAATTAACTCAAAGAAACTTTTGATAAAAAAAAAAAACAATTATACGGAATGGCCAAATTAATCGACCACCAGGATCGTGTGATTTAACCCCATTGAATTATTTTCTTTGGGATTATGTTAAGTCACTTGTCTACGTCGATAGGCCACAAGCAATTGAACACCTGGAAATCAACATTCGAAGAGTTATCGGGGAAATACGTTCGGAAATGCTGCGAAAAGTTGTTGAAAATTGGTGTTCCAGAGTGCGCCTTCCACGCACCAGCAGTGGCGGCCACATGGTCGAAATCACATTTAAACATTAATTTCATAAAATTTTCTTTCATTGATATTAAAAATATTTTTCCTTGTTTTACTATGATTTAAACTTGTGTCACTCTGTTAAAAACAACCTTTATAAAGAAACGTTTGTATAAGGAAATTTCTTTGCTCAGTTTTTGTGGACAATAATGGACATGAATTAAGGCAATTTAAGATTTCCCATTCGGAAGTAAAATTTGTTTCAGTGAGAGTGCTCTCAATAGGTTAACACAAACGACAGATATATGGCGGGGCATTATCATGATGGAATATGAAAGTTTTGTGTCTGATCGCATACTCAGAGAGTTTGTTGGTGAATGCACGATTCAAGCAAATCTACTGACTGCGTTTGATGAGGTGTTAATATGATCGCCTAGCCCTAATTTAGCAGTACGTTGAAAAATGGAACTCTCAAAAGCAGCACTTTTACTATGGTGTTGATTTGGCTAGTTGGCCAACTTGTATTTTAGGTTGCTTTGAAAAATCCAATTTCTAAGTTGGCAGAACTTATTCAATATAAATAGCATTCCGAACATGCAAAGTTGCATTTAAAATTCTTCAACTTGTGTGTTACTTGACATGAGCCACTCTCAATGATTTTGCAAGTTCTTTTTGAGTTTGACAACAATATTCATGAAGTTATGCCTCCAAAATATCATAAATGTTTTTAAAAATACAAACATGTGAAAAAATATATAGATATCGCCCTGGTTTCTCTAAAGGGAGTTAACTTTAAAATTTATAAATTTTTAGTAGAGACAAAAAACTTGTAGCCCCACAATTGTATTTTTATTGGCAAAATTATTGAGAAATTGATCTAAGATTTTTACAGTGCGTAGATATGACCACTGTACATCGATTTCTGGCAAGAGGTAAAAATTTTAAAATTTCGAGGTGACTCTCTTTAGAGGAACCAGTGCGATATGCATAATTTTTTTCTCTGGTTGCCTTAATAATTTCAATCTCTTACATATTTAACTTATTTAATATGCATAACGAACTTATTTCATTCAGAAATTTAAATTATATCCATTTATTTGTCTTGTCTTTGTTTTATTTAATTTTTTTTTTGGGTTCACTGCTGTTGCATGCAACACGCAATATTTGCAATTTAATTTCTGACATTTTGGTAAAATATATCCGTATGATTTATTTTTAAATGTATTTTTCGTTAAAAGCATCTATACATTTTTAATGTATAAATTTTAACATCGATTTATGTCAAAGTGTAAAAGTTTAATGTATGAATAGTAATTAAAAGCAGGATTGTCAAATTTGTTAACACAAATTATTGCTGCAGAAGCGGTGAAATATTATGTGTTATTTAAAAAATTATCGTAAATTAAGTTCAAGTTTTGGTTTTTTTTTGAATGAACTTATTTGAGAGGTAAAAAAGAGCTTAGAAATACCCTAATTAGATAAAAATAATTAACTCTGCTCATTTAATAAATAAAGTATGGTCTTATTCAAGAAAATGTGTGTTCTTAGGAAATTTTAAAATCTATACAGATCTATAATATTTTTTACTTTTTGTTTGATTTTCTCAATTTTTTTTATTTTTTAATTTTAATACTACCCCCTTTTTTTTGCAAATTTCCCCCTTTTTTGCATATTAAAAAAATAATAAAATCTTTTTCGGGAAATAAATACAAAATTTTACGTAATTCTCTTTTCAAATAACATGTAGACGACTTTTCTACAGTTGTTTCAAACACGTGCAGTACCTTCTTACAAAGGAATGTTATAAAAAATTCTTTAATAATCATACGCACTGTGGCATACAAGAGATCAACCATAACTAATACTCTGGCGTATGAGTTTTATGTAAACAAATTATGAAATACGGATACGTTATGTTGTCCAATTCGTAATGAAATTTTTTGTTTTTTTTTTTAACTTGTAGATGTTTTCAATTGATTAAATAATTAAATTTGTTATATTGGAAATACTTTAATACGCTTAAGCCCGTTACGAGTAAAAATTCTGTTCTGAGAATAAATCTTTCTAAATTGTTTTATGCAATATTTTTTTGTATGCAAAAAAAAAAAAAAAACTTTTGGCAATAAATTTTAAGCTTTACAAATCTATCTCATTTGTCATGGGTCTTTGCTGATCTTGTTTTTTATTTTTTCTCTTCTTCAAATATAAAATATTTTAATACAACAAGTTTTGAAGATCAAAAAAAATCCCTTTTCTTGGTTTTAATATAATCAAGTGTTTTAAATGGCGGTGAGTAAAATGACCCCAGGAAATATGACCTCAAAAAGAAAATGAAGAACGGCCCCAAAACGTTACATGACACACAACAACACGCAATTTTGGGAAAATTTTTTGGTTTTTTTTTGGGGTTTTTTTTATTTTTTGGTTGGTGTGTTTTTGCATTTTAAATGGAATGAAAAATTACTCCAACATTAAGGATTGAAAAGTGGGCCCGAATAAAATCCCAATTTTTACTTTGGTTCTATAATGAAAAATTAACCCAAACAATTTAACACAAATTTTATAAAATTTTATGTAAATTTTTGTAGGGAAAAACCCGAATTCTTATACCAAAGTGGATAAAATCCTTGCCGGTTATGCAGAGATGCTTTAGTTAGCGTAGCCGGTGTTTGTTATACCAAAGAGTAAGAAATTCTTGCACCTGGCCGAAGGTCGGCTATTTAATTTTTAATTTAATTTTTTGGTTCAGTTTTTATTTAATTTTTAATATAACTTTCTTTGTTTCATTACAAATTTTCAGGTGATTTTTCATACAGATTAAGTACCCCAATTTAGGTTTTAAGCGTTCGTTATTATTTTTTTGGGGAAATTTTTCATTAAAAAATGGGATTATGAAAAATAGCCCCAAATTTGGGGTAAATGTTTATTACTTTTTTGGGGCCATATTTCGCAGCGTCTCTTTAAATATTGATTGAACGACGTAATCATTTACAAGGAACCGAATTCAAAATCTTGAAAAAGTCTTTTTTTTTTATTACTTTTTATATTTTTTTAAACAATTTGCCTGCAAAAAAAGGTTACAAATGTTACAAAAAGGATGACTTCTGTGTAAAAAGCCACAATACTTTGTTATTTCTTTTTTTTTTTGTTTTTCTTCTTAATCAATAACAAGAACTGCTTTGAAAGCTTTAAGGTTAAGGACAATTTTTCAGAAAAAAATAATGGAAGGTTGGATTGAAATTGTAAAATTGTCTGGAGACAAAAACTAAATTGTCTTTTATTAAAATGTTCTTTTATGAATTTCGAAGAAAAAGTGTTGGAGTTTTAGTAACGAAAGAAAACTTTTTCAAATTGATTGTCAATTTTTATATTTTTTTTGTAATAATCAACAATGTTTTTATAGATTTTTTTTACTAAATATTTGTGTAATTTGTGTCGAAATCAAGTCACAGTGGGCTACGATTAAAAAAGATGCGACAAATTAAGAAATTTTAAACTACTCAACGAAGTATTAAAAATATTAGCTTATTTAGCTTAAGCTCCTGTCCATAGCGTCTGTTAACTTTTTGACGTCAAAATCAATTTTAAGTGTCTTTGATATGCTGTTGTTACTTCGTAACATGGAGGTTCTGCATGCAGGAAATTTAGCTACTTCTACTGGCAGAGCCCATAAATCCACTGGACTGAGAAAAGTATAAGTAGTAGGCTGGAAGGTTGAATATGTAATAGTTGTCACGGGTAAGCTGAACACTTACTGGGCATAAATTAAGATCGCGCTTCTGTTGCTTCATCCCAACATCCCAGTAGTGCCAGAACCACTCTTATTTTTCGGGTCACGTTTTTCTACCTTCTGCGATCACATCAGACGTTCACAATATATTAAAACTCTGTGGAACTACAATGTGTTGTAACAGGGTGTATTAAGGTGGATTCATCCATGCGTTCCGAACAATATTTTCTGCATAACGATTCACCCATTTCGTAACATTTTTCCGGAAAATAGCGAGCATATGGTTGACAGATGTAAACAATTATAGAGAATGGCAGCACAACTATCAAACCGCTTATTTTCAATTGTTTTTTAAAAGCGACTTAAAGAAAATGGACGAAAAAAGGAAAGTGATTTTATTATTTTTAATTAGATTATTTTTTTTATTTAATTATTCTGCAAAAAAACAATAATTTCAACTTCAATGTACAAATTGAAAAACGTTAATTTTCTTTGGAACAAAAATTAAAATAAAACCAATTCTCTCTCTCTCTCTCTCTTAGATTTGAAACGTCAAACTCAATATTTTATCTGGACAAAAATATTGTTCGGAACGCAACACGATAGTTTCTTTAAAGTAAATCGGCCAAGTCTGGATTTTTTGCTTTGGGGAATAGGAACAGGAATATTTTAAAATTTTTATAAAGTAATGCCTGTTTATCCAAGCAGGGGAAACGTTAAAAAAATCCAGTCTAAACAAATTAAATGTTTTATGTTTATTACCTTCTTTCTTATTACTGTTTTCATTTAACTCCAAGCCATTGTGCAACTGGCCACAAAAGCGAAATAAGCTTATGTCCTTTTGTCCCTTAAGAAAAACAAAAAATTAAAACTTTAATTATTCCTTAACAAATCAGTTGTGGCAAATACTCTGCTAATGCGTCAAGTCTCGGGGGCACTTTTTATTTTATCGCAACAGCTGTTGTGCAACAAAACAAATCAGCTATAGCAAATATACTGCTGATGCGTCAAGTCTCATGGGCACTTTATTTTTTGTTTGTTATTGTAAACAAAAACTTTGTCCAAAAAACAAAGTCCTAATATTATGAAACTTTCACCTTTCATTTAACTTTCAAATTTGATTTCTTTTATTTTTTTTGTTTTCCTACTTTCCTTTTGTTGTTTTTTTTTTTAATAAATAAACACAATTTTTTTATAAAATAAACACGATTTTTTTTTAATAAACAATGTGTATAAATGGAAATACCTTTTAAAATGATTTTTAATAAATTTGTCGCAATTCTTTTTAGAGCACAAAATGTTTTTTCTGTTGGCAATTTTATGGTTTTCCAACCTTCTCTGTCATCCTCATGATAATTTTCTTGATGCATGACTCAAGCGTTTCGTTTCACAATGACATGTTTTCTGTAGCATTAAATTTTTAACAGTATCACATTTGAGTTGTTGGTTATTAAAGAAATGTGAAAAATATATTTACACTTATTTATTTAGCTGAATTCTCCGGTAGGAATATGAAACGAGGGCAGAATGAAAAGTTTGTTGTTCTTTATATCGAAAAAAGTATCTTAAATAGTCTTTGATTATTTAGGGCCTGCGTGTAATGGTAGTAAAGTTTTCTTGTAATTAAAATGTTGACACTTCTGAAATTAATAAAATTTCACTAGTCCTAGGGGTTGGTAGCATTTTGACACAACCTACAAAATTTCCGACAAGCAGCAAAATAGAAGTTTTAATTGGAAAATTTAAATAAAAACTTGAAAAAATTTATAAATTAAAAATAAAGTGCAAATAGAGACGTCTGCAAAAAAAAAAATTATGTCATGGTATATATTTTTCTAAATTGTTCATTCTTTTAAATAAATAGAATGTGGGAATTTTTTTTTTTATAAATTATTTTATTATTTAAAACAGTGTTCGAAAAAAACGTAGATTTGTGGAAAACCCAAACGCTAATAGTCTTTGTGTAGTAGATCGTTAAAAAAATAACATTTCCCTGTTTTTCATATTTCGAACACAAAAATAATACAGTTCTTATCCAACTCAAAAAAAAAAAAGATTTAATTACGTACTTTTTTTTAAAAAAACAACAAATTTCATTGCGTTCGGTTCATCTGATTAGTGTTCGTTCCTTTTTGTTGTAAGTAGCGCCCTTTTGGGCTGGTAAAAAACAAAAATTTTTACAAAAACAAAATGCACATACGAAAAAAAAAACAAAAAGCAAGCCAAATAATTTTGCGTTCATCTACACAAACACTAAAAAAAACGATATCATTCCTGGGTATGTGAGCCGAACGCTAAATAATAATCTGTTTAGTTTCGAACACTGATTTAAAATTATAAAATTTAAGTTATAATTTCACACAGTCGAAACATGAAGTTTTTCCCCACAGGGAAATATTTTTTACTTTAATACTTCTCTACTGTTTCACACACACCCATAGACAAATTCATGTGACAGCGATCAAATTAGAAGACAGAAACTCTTTTTGCGCAAAAAAAAAAAAAATTGTTTTTTGGAGTGACAAATCATCGCATTTCTTCTAAAATCAATTATCATCATAATCTCGTTTTGTAGAAAAGTTTTATTTACCGCCTTAAACGAAACTTAAAAAATATTGCTTTTCCCCAAGAAACTTTTGCTTTTGCCCTCGTGTATTTGTTTATTAAAATACATGTTTTGAACTTCCTACCTTATGAAAAATATTAATGCTTTTTTTCCAGTTGCTTTTTTAAGCTTTTGTGATAAATTATAAAAGTATGGGTGCTACATTTTATATGTTCTGTTTTTTAACACAAAAAGTTAAAAATAACCTTTAAAATATTTCATGTCTTTTCATTTCTGTTTGTTTAAACAGGTTAATTTGTTAATGTTTTGTGTTTGTTTAAGCCGCTCTTTTTAGGGAACAAAGAGTATAAAATTAATCGCCATTTTGTGTTTAGTTCCTTTGAAGATTAAAACAAAATTTTTTTTGCGGAACGCTGAATTGACATTTTTACATAATTTCAATGTAGTGCTCTGCTCATTCATTAAAGTTTTAATGGAAATTGTTTTAAAAAAGCATATGGGAGACAGTTAACGAAAATAATAATTTTATGGCTAATTAAAGTTTTCTTACATAACATTTTGAATGCGTTATATAAACAGTTGTAATTGTTAAAAATAAGAAACAAGCGAAAAGTTTTATTCAATATTTTGTCCTACCCACTGCCCAATGGAGGTCTAAATTTTCCCAAAAAATTTTTAATTTTGCTACAAAAACGAATGGCGATTTCTTTTCTGAGAAATATTTTGGCTTAATGTTAGATGTCCCACAGTTTTATGTTCGTTGGTACAATAAATACAACTAAGGGAAATATTTTCGAGATCTTTTGAGAATATGTTCATGAACATCATTTTTTACCCTCATTTTTACTTAAAGTGTTCTTACTGCCCTGTATTACAACTTTGGTACTTACAACTTTCTTTTGACGGCCAAGCTTTTATTTTGCTTGTCATAATTTATACCGCTCATAATTTTGTAAAAAAAATAAATCTTTTTTATATAAAATTTAACCCAAATTTTCAATATTTTTAATCAGGCTTAAGTTCATCAAATTTAATTTTCAATAAATTATTTTTATGAAGAAAAGAATTTTACAACATGAAAATTAATTAAAACTTTTGCTGATAATCATTCATTCTTGACTGACCTGAGATTCGAACCGAAGCGGCTGGTTACCCTGACATGTTTCGATCGCTACCACGCGATCTCCTCAGAGGGATTTGCCGTCTTACACTCGCAGCCATCGACGACCACAATACTAATTATTATAAAATTTAAATTTTCTGAGCCGATGTTGATTTTAAATAAAACACAAATTATTAAGGAAATTATTGTCATTTCTTTTTATTATGATAATATTGGTATGGTTCAATTATGTATGGCTGCCGCGACCTCGGCGGCACGCCTCTACTCGATGGCCCAAATTTTCGATGACACTGAGGCATAATTGAGGTTCTACGCTGTAAATGTGCCGAATTATCTCATCCTTGAGCTCTTGAATTGTTGCTGGCTTATCGACGTACACCTTTTCTTTCAAATAACCCAAAGAAAGAAGTCCAACCGTGTCAAATCACATGGTCGTGGTGGCTAATTGGCATCGCCACCACGTGATATAACACCGCCATTGAATTTGATTCGAAAAAGAGCCACTGTTTCGGCAGCTGTGTGGCGAGTGGCACCGTCCTCTTGAAACCACATATCGTCCATATCCATATCTTCCATTTCGGGCCATAAAAAGTTCGTTATCATATAACGATAGCTATCACCATTCACAGTAACTGCCTGACCGGCCTTATTTTGGAAAAAATACGGCCCGATGGGTTAAACGATTATGTGCGCAATAAAAACCTCGAAGATATAAAAAAGTTGTCCAAATCGAGGGCAGGCTTTTAAATTAAATTTGGATCACTGGAAACGTGAATCTATTTATGAAGATTTTCCAGAGTTTATTAAATTGTAAACTTTAAAAAAATGAGAGCGCAGTATGCCAGTTTATTTGTTAGCTAACTTTTTTTTGAACAATTTACCTCTTTTTTTTTATTTTTTATTAACCTTTATGTGCTCGGTAGTCTACATTTGTAGCATTTTTGCAGAAAAAGTTGAGTAAAATAAAAATTTCCACAACAACTGTGGATCCGAAATTTTTGGTAGCTTCCTAAAAACTAATTCCACTAACACGTTAAAAAAAATAACTTACAGCACCTCCAGACCCTACTTTTCAAAATGATCCCCTCCTGGCCGGTAGTCTATAAATGTATGGAAATTCACATCACTCTTTAACTCAACTCGAAAGCTGTTGAATATGTCATGTCATCTGGTATTTATTTTACTCTTTGGTTTCTTGCGTACGTTTGTCTAAGCGTGCGTGTGCTTGCATATTTGGCTTTATTATATTTTATAAATATGATATTAAATTATAACACTCTGCGTACAAGTGTTTTTTTTCATATGTGGACATAGTTTTTCATACAAATACATATTTGCTACAAATGTAGACTTTCGACCGCCAACGCAACTTTACAATCCAGAGCATAAAAAGGTAATAAACTGACTCAAGTTCCTCCAGATTACAAACAGAATCACAAACGCTGTTATTAAGGTAAATCTATGATTTGTTATCCCATCCTTTACTGGTTCCCGTTAAGGACATAACAATTTATTTACATTTAATTAAATAACAGAAATATTTCAGTGCTTTAAATAAATCGAAATTTTGTCAAAGGCTTCAACTGCTTGCAGGAAGTAAATTTTCTTTAATTCTGAAAAATTTTAAATAAATTGTCTTATATAAATCCTTAAACATTTTTTTATATTTTCTTAGAATTACACAAATCTTAATTTTATTAACTCTTAATTGCAAATATTATTTGCCTTCTTCGTACGTATTACATTCATTTGATAATTTGATTTAAAATGTTTTGTGAATAAAGAGATTTTAAAAAATTTAATCTTCAAAATCTCTGCTAAAATTAAGCATGCAGATTAAGCTTTTAATGCCAGTTGAATTAAATTTAAATATTTTTGTGAAATTGATTTAAATAATAACTCAAGAAATTTAAAAGGATTTTTTCCTTCCTAAAACTTATCTATTTAAAAAATAACAAAACTAAAATATTATTAATTACACTGAGCAACACAAGATTGTCCATTGTTACAAATCCACAAGCAAAATATATTTAAAACAAAAATTGTAAATTTGTTTTCTTATAACGTATTTTACTTGTAGATTTGTAAGTTATAGTTTTGAGAAACTGGGCGCAGATCTTGTTTCACAGATTAAATATTTGCATTATTTACTCCATTCTTTGTTTCAAACGCTTAATATTTCACGAACGATCCTACAAACGTTTAAATATTTAATCTACATAGAAACCTCTTTCATTTGAGTAGAGACATAATGGTGAGTATATCAGGAGATTTAACCTGTTTTATATAAAAATGTTCAAAATTATGGGTTTTGAGGTAAGTCCTTAAAGCTATGAAAAATCCATGTTCCCCCAATTGGTCAATTAATGCACAAACTAGATATTCTTACGAACTTCGCATTTTATCTCTAACATGTGCTAAAAAGTTTCTCTTCACATAAAAATTAAATAATAATTACAAAATGTATGTATGCATTTAACAAAGTCTGTGTGAATACCTATAAAATATTCAAGGATAAAACCACAAAAACAATAAGCAACACAAAAACTTTATCTGCGGCATTTTCACAAAACAATTGAAGTCAAATTTAAAAGAGATGAAAAAATGTTGTTAAACGTACGAATTTTCATTAAAAAACATTTTTGTTTGTTTTTAAAATTTTGTATCATAAACGAAATTTTTCTTTAATTTTGGTTTATTTTAAAAATGATTTTTTCACCTTGTGTTTTCTTTTAACTTTTTGGCTATCTTATCTCGACTTAAGATGTTTTGTCAAAATGCCACAGATATGGATTATTTGTACAGCGTCATTTCTTCGTAACCACATGGTGGTAATGATAAATTTGACACAAAAGCAAAATTATTTCGGATGGAGAAAAAAAAAAAAGAAAAATTTTAAGTTTTTAAAACACGATATTTCTTACACAAGAAGTATAGAAAAGAACTAATGTAATATTAGTAACCAGCGGATAAAAATACATAACGAATTGTTATTTTTGTTTCAGAAAATTTACATAAAAAAGTTTAAAGGACTAAACAAGATAATTTAACATCCTTGCATAGATATCCTTTACTGAAAGAGAATTTTGTGCAGATTGTTAATCCAAAAGGGTTTCTTAAGGTTTCGCAAAATACTAACCGAATAATACAACAAGTGAAAAAGATTTATTCGGTCATGCCGAATAGTATATGCCCTCCACTAAGAACTACAATTGTTCGTGGGTGAACTTTATATGAAACCAGTGATAAATTATGAACCAGTCATTGTTTAATTTCTAAGTCAAAAAGAACTAAAGTGTACCGACTCTCACAACAGAATTATTATTTGCAATTGATTAAAGTGTATTAAAGTACTTCCCGAAAGTTTTAATGAAATGAAGCCTGACTAAATGCCAAAATTTAAAATAAAAGTCGACAGTTCAACTTAAAAAAATAAATAATTCACAATTGTTCTTCAGATAGCTATGGCACAGGCCCTATATGTTTACATTTGTACTGCAAGTTGTACAAATCAAATGTCGACGAAAGTGGACAAAAAACATAATAAATAAATGTACTCAGGTATACGAGACAAAGTCTTGACAGGAAGAGTACGAAAAACAGAAGAAAAGGAAGAAACATGAAAATAGATTGAAAAATAATAATTAATTACAAAAAATTTCGAACCACCAAATAACATTGGTTAAAGATGGATGTTTGACTGTTGGCTGGCAGGCACCGCAGCAGTGCAGAGGCTAGAACTGCAAAGAATTCTGATAATGAGAATGTGGTTATTCTCGAAACGTAAATTCAACCCAGTTCGAGCCCCAGCTCAGCTAAGAAAGAAAATAAACAATACATTTTAATTAATTTCACGTTGTAGAATTCCTTTCTTCAGTAAAACTAATTAAATGAAAATTAAATTTGATTAACTCAAGCCTAACTTGATATATTTGACCTTCTCCGAGAAAAGGGACTGTCCGCATAGACTTTTTAATTATAATCTTTCTTTATTATGGTTTCTTAAAAGCTAATTACTTATTTTTACTTTTACAATTTTGTTAATTCGTCATAATTTAATTTGATGTGAGTCGACATTTTTGCTTACACAAAGTGTGAAGCTCGTGTTACACACAGACGGTACGATAACGACGACTAGTCAAACACACTACACTAGTGTGTGAAAATGAAGTTTTGAGAGAAACACATTTAAAGTTATTCTACACCATTTTATGTACCAGAAACCACTCTCAAGTCCAAACCCGTTTTTTGACACACTAGGCCCTTTTTCTCAAAGAATGTCACAAATATAAAAAAAAAATCACAATTCTTCTAGTTTGATCGCAATGCATGTCAACACCATTCTAAGTAAGTATTTGAGGGCTATTTAAGAGATTTTTTTGGAGGCGGCTTTATGTGTTGCCTTTTATCACAATATTCGTTGCGGTTTTAGACCTGTAAAAGTATTCGCTGATAATGAACTTTATAATGGGGGTTTTTAACAAAAACTTTTCTAAAACAAAATAAAACAAACAAATTTAGATGAAGATGATTAAAATTTTTATTGTAATACGCACAGATAAAATAGAAAATTGACTTTAATTAAACAATTCGTTCAGATAATTAAATATTTTACTAATTTTGCACCTGCAAAAGAATGATCATATCAATTAACGGATTTGTACTTTCGAGTCAAGCCACACAAATTTAGTCAATTAAAAAATTAATTGCATAAATTTAAAAAAAAAAAAATATGCACAAACATTTAAATTTATGTGTTTTTATTAAAAAAATTAATTGCAGCAAACAATAAATTAATTGAAAAAGTTAAAATACATTAATTAATTTTTTTATTGAACAAATTTTGGTAAACAAGTATGAATGAAAAATTATATCTGGGTTTCAAGGCTACAATCGATTCGACAGGCTCCTTATAGACTCTGTCCTTAAGTCTAACGATCTGGCTGCCCACTAGAAGTCTGCAAGAATAAATAAAAAGCAATCACCCAATGATAACGAAACAAATGAAAAAATAACCAGAGACAAAACAACAAAAAATCATTCTAGTCAGTCAACTCAAGTCGAATGAGTAAATTATTCAAATATAATTTGAATGTAAAATATGTGTACCTACACATTATGTATGTATGTGTAAGCTTAACTCCTATAAATAAAAGAAGCCACAAGCTTACACGCATATTATGGCAAGGTATTCAAATAAATGTATGCACATTCAATAATTCAAAAATTATTTGAATATTTTTTGTAAACTTGCTCTCTCTAACGGGTCATTCCAATGTTTTGTTATTTTTGAAAGACTCTCATATTCATTTACACTAAACAAGTTTTTTATTCAATTCATTCATTCTTATTTTTGCATATGGTTTACTCTCTTCTTATCTCTTTGAATGTTTTATAATTGAATAAATGTTGTGCTCAAAACAAGTGAGTTATTCAAAGCAGACCTCTACTGCCCACTTAACCGCTGATGTTTGTGAAATTATGCAATCTGTAAATTTGGTTTGCAATAAATTGTGTATAACGTAACTTTAACAGAACCACCATTTTCATAGTGGATTTTAATTATTTTAATGCGATTTTCGAGCGAAATTTAAATCATTGTAACAATTGCCCACGCATCTACCACGAATACGCAAAAAAAAACTAAAAGACAAAACTAACATGTTGTTGGCGAGCCACAATTAAAAAAAAGTTCTTGTTGAAAAACGCATTATATAACTTATCTTAATTCTGTTATATGTTTTATTTTAAAGCGATAATCCCTATATTAATTCTAAGGTTTTGCAGAGTAGCGTTCTCCTAACTTTTGTTTTTAACAGAATGCTAAACTTATAAAAAAGTATTTAATATTTTAATCAGACTAAAGTTCAGAAAATTAAATTTTCATTGAATAATTTTATAAGGAAATAAATTTTTACAACATAAAAATAATGAATATTAAATTTGTTGAACTTAAGTTCGATTTGATTTTGAAATTGGATTATAAACCATAAACAGTTCAATAAAATAACCACAAATTTAATTACTATTATACAGCTAAGACACAAGCTCTATGTCCTTCAAGTTAAGCTGATCAAATGTCAACGAGAAAAAACACAACAATAAAAAAACTCAAAAATTTATGAAAAACAGAAGTAGGGATGAACATGTCAATCAATTAAGGTAGACAATCATTCAAAAGCACATTTCGATCTACCAAAGGTTAAATACAATTTGGTTTAAATATCGATGATTGACTATTGACTGCCACCCGTCGTCAATTGCGGTCAGTGTTAAGAAGCAAAGATCTCTGAGGAGATAGTGTGGTTACTATTGAAACATATCAGTTCAACCTGTCCGGGAACGTGGGTTCAATGCCAGCGTTAGTCAAGAATGAAAAATTATCAATACATTTAAACTAATTTTTCGCCGACTTGTGATTATAAATACCAGCACTCAATGTTTAAAACTGACAAATGAATCTTATGCGGTGAGGCTGTGCTGGGCACCGGGTCACTGCAACTCGGATCTTGATGCGGCGAAAAATGGGTTAATTTATTTCTTGTTGTAAAAATTCCTTTCTTCATTAAAAATGTAATGCAAATTTAATTTAATGAAATTTAGTCTGATTAAAATATTAAAAATTTTAATTTAAAACCATAAACAGTTCAATAAAATAACCAAAATACTTATAAATAATAAAAATAAAAAAAATTCGATTGTTATTTATTAAATCCAATGAAAACATCTAAAAGTTTCCAAAAAACCAAAACATTTAATTTTGAATTGCACTACGTTACGTATGAGTATTTATTAATTTGCTTACATAAAATTCATACGCCAGGGTATTAGTCATGCTTGTTCTGTTATAAGCCACAGTGCGTAACATTATGAAAGAATTTTCTTTTTATAACACTCATTTGTCAGGAGGTACTGCACGTGTTTGAAATAACTGTAAAAAAGTCGTCTACATAGAAAAAAAAATTGTTATTTGAAAAGAATATTCCAAAAACTACATAAATTCTTGTATTTATTTCGCAAATAAACGTTACTAAAAATAGTTATAGTAAAAAGGGTGTAAAATGCAAAATTCAAAAAAAAAAAAATCGGTAAAATCAAACAAAAAACAAAACAAGTAGGCAATGTTTAGTGGCAACCATAACATGGTTGTGGCTTCTTGATGCAGGACTAATTTAACCATAATATGGTTATCGGTGACAATAATATGGTTATCGGTGACAATAATATGGTTATCGGTGACAATAATATGGTTATCGGTGACAATAATATGGTTAAATTAAACAAAATATATTTAAATTTTTCGTTAAAACTAGTTTTGTTAGAGGTGATCATATTTAAACATATTTTGTTACTACGTATACTCGAGCCTCCGTTCCAGCACACCAATATTTAAAGAGAGTTTGTGTATTGATAATCCAGCTATGTGCACCATACTTGGAAAATTTTCTTTGGGTATAAATAATTTTTTTTGTGCCATGCCCTCTTATCCGCGCCCACCCACATTTTGTCAGATATTGCCTATTGATAACCAAAATGCATGTTCCTTGTGTGGAAACTTTGTATCTTGCTTTTCTGCAGATATACATAAGTCCATAACGTCTTTGTAGGGAAGGTGCCACACCCACTAAACCAATCCCGGCCACATTTTTTGGATGTTAAAAACCAAGATGTTTTTACCTAATCCAGAAACTTTGGCTTGTGCCGTTCTCCAGACATACAAAAACAGACGGACAGACGAATAAATCGTTAAATCAACTGTGCTAAAAGGGCATTAAAATAAAAAAAAAACATATTATACTTTTTACTTTCAGTGATGGGTTAAAAAAATTAAACAACAGCATGGGATTTTATAAAAAAAAATATTAGAGGTAGTCAAGGTTTTTTGATCATATCTCAGCTATTAGAAACCGATATCATATAAGCTATTGGAGACACAAACCGTCTGCAAATCAACGCTAGTTGTTGTGAATTTCGTATTTCTTCACATAAATATCTCCACAACAAAGCGGTCTTAGCACAATCAATGTCCAGAAGTTTTCAAAAATATTTTCCCAGGAATTTTTTCCCATAAAGCAAATTATTTGCTTGGTTATAATTTTTTACACATTTTACCATAATTGAAAAACTTTGTGCATCCTAACAAAAGGCTTATAGAATAAAATTTCTTGTTAAATCTTTTTACCATAATAAAAACTGATTATTTGCTTCTGAATATTTGATAACTCTAAAGAAAATGTAAAACTGTGTGATGGAATTTAAAACATCATTATCACCCTAAATTTAATAATCATCGCATTTTCATAAACACATCACTTCCTTGTTAAACATGCAGCTACAACGAAAAAGATTTGCAATATAATTTTATGCAAATAACATTAGAATTTTACTGCATAGAAAACTTATTTTATGAAATTAGATAACGATACCAGCCAACCAACTATTCTACCAAGAAGCGAGAGAATTTCGTTTAATCTGGGAAGGAAGAACAAAAGGACGTTTATATGTAAGTGGTACTAAAAAAGAATGTATTGAAGGGGTAATATTTGTGTATGTTTGTACAAATAATTTGATATATTTGAGCAAGAATTTTGTACACATGATTATTAATAGGGTTTCTAGTCGTTCTATGTTAAAGATTTGCTAAAGTTTTTTTTATTGGCAGTATAATTTAAAAATACGGCATTTGCAAAAAATGGCATTTTTTTGTTATTAAAGACATTTGAATGGCAATCTGGTAGAAGTAAAAAGACCCCAAATATCATGGGGATTTTGTAGTTATATGTTTATGCCACATATAGTCTGGAATTGGCTGAAAATGGCTGAAAGCAAAACACAACGTCTCTAATTTTACCCAAAAAAACTCTTGTTGTTGTTTATTTCTTTTTTTATTTTTAAGTGTATGTATTTATGAAGAATGGCAAGAGTCAAAATTTCAAAAAAAGGAACAAACATCTTGGTTATCAATACACAACATCCGACAAACAGATTGGACAAGTTGGCGGTTATTATCGCACAATGAGAAAGGGTGTATAAGATTCGGCAGATCCGAATATAGCATGCTTACTTAATTTTATGTACTTATGTTTGTATGGACTCTATCTAGAACGGAATCGAGTTTGTTTTTAAATTTTTTTAACTGTATATTTTTCCCACCACTCGTTACTCGTTCTTCACCATCTCGGATAATATTTATACAACTCTTGACTTTGTTTAATAATAACAAAAGACAACTTTCAAAAGATCCTTAAAAACAGTGTTCATACTGTGTAACAAAGAAAACGATTAGAACAGAAAGAAATAAAGAGAGAGAGAGAGAAAGAGAGAGAGAGAAAACCTATCTTAGCAGTCAATAAAACTTTACTCTATGATTGGGTTAGTAACACTCAATTTACATGATGAATTTTATGACGTCCAATTTTATATAAATATGATTTCCTTTAACTCCTACTGGAGCATAGGACGTCCACTACGGTTGACTTCCAACGAACACGGTTTTGTGCAAGATTTCGAAGTTGACTCCAGCTCAAATTTAGAGACCTCATTTCATTCTCTGTAGATCTTCTCCAGGTTATACGAGGTCGACCGACTCCACGATTCACGTTATTGAAGGGGTTCCATTGTAAGGCATGCTTCGCTATGTTGTTATCATCCCTTCTCAACGTATGGCCAATCCAGTTCCACTTTCTACGTCTTATTTCAATGGCAATTTCAACTTGATTAGTTCTTCGTTTGAAATTGTTCTTGGCCAAAATGTGCGAAAAATACGTCTCAGACAGCGATTTACAAATATTTGTAGGCGGTTGGTTAGCTGAACTGTTACCTTCCATGTATAACATGCATATAATAAAACTGATTTTACATTTGAATTAAAAATTCGTATTTTAGTGCGAAGGCTTATATTATTGTTTTGCCACAATGGAGCTAATAACCCGAATGCTGCTCTTGCCCTTTTTATTCTGTTATCAACATCAATTTTGGAAGTAATTTTTTTGTTTGGTAGCAAGCGGTGTAGAGAAGAAAGAGGCGTAGAAAAATAGACGTGTTTTCTGTTTTCTTTTCCTCTTTCTTCTCTTCACCGCTTGCTATCAACCAAAAAAAATCTAAAATTGGACGTCATAAAATTCATCATGTAAATTGAGTGTAAGAAATGTGTATATTGTGTTGTTGTAACTTCAGACGTTAAGGTTTTTTTTTTATTTTTTGAGAGAGTTTTTATTCCAGTCATTCCCCTATGGATGTACCCTACGTTACCACTACTATAGTAAGTATAATGATTTCGAAAAAAGAAGAAAAACTAATTTTCTTTTTATTTAAATACTCACGTGTATAAATTTATAAAAGTATATCTAAAGAAAAACTCAAAAAAATTAAATTATTTGATTTAAATTTTATAATTAAGAAGACACAGAGCTTGTCCTTTAGATATTCTAAGTCGACTTAAGCATGGTCGTCTGTTATACCTTAACCCGCGGGATGGGATACTACCAAAAATCCAACTAAAGGGCTGATTTTACTCCACTTGTGGGAAAGTTCGATTCTAGGGAGTGCTAACTAGAGGTCTGCAAGAATGAATAAAAAGCAACTTAACACACTCATTTGTTTTTTAACTACAATGTGTCGAGCACCCAATAATAACAAATCAAATGAGAGAATTACCAAAAACAAATGGGTTGAATATTCAAACACATTTTGAATCTTAAATTATTTCAATTATTATCTCTCTTTTGTATTTTTACGGTACATATGTACATATTTTGTATTAATGTGTAAGATTAACTCTTATAAATAAAATAAGCTACAAGCTTACACATACATGTATTCCCTGCAAGCAATTTCGATCGAAAAATAATCTAAATAGTTTCCCCATGTAGCAAAAATCTATCGCTTTTACTATTCAGTTCTTATCTAAGCATTAACATCGTTTGGGAAGAAGTGTCTCACTATGGTAATATTTTCACTGCCGCCTCTACTCTGATTTGAAGCGAATTTGATGTGTTGCTGCGAAAAACGTCAAATAGCATTTTTATTCAGTTTTCGCAGCGACAACACCGTACGGTAAAAATTTTGTGGTTACATAAATATGGAGGAAAAAAACTGTATACTTGAATTTATTGAAGTATACCGTGGTTTGCCTTCTTTATGACAGGTTAAATCCAAGGAATACAGCAACAATTTTCTATGTCATTCATATTTCTAAAAAAAAAAAATTTATTTGTAAACATTAAAAATATTTTGCGACCAAATAAACCACACGGTCTTGCGTTTTAGAAACAGCTTTGAAATGAAATTTGATGGTTTGAGTTTGAATACGTTGCTGTGCTAAGCAAAACCAAATATTACCAATACATACATATTATTTGTCAAATCAATTTGATATGTGGCCATCGTGCTTAATGTTTTGTTATTTATGAATGAGTCTTAAAATCGTTTACAGTAAACAAGTTTTTTAATCATTTAATTTACTCTCTCTTCTTATCTCTTTGACTGTTATATACATAGTTGAATAAAAGCTGTGCACTTTGAATAGAGGCAAATAAGTGAGTTATTCAAAGCAGACCACTATTGCTAACCATAGGCGCTGTTTCTATTCGAAAGAAGCTGTTGGACTAAAATGGGCGAGTGTATACCCTGAAGGAAACTTGGGGACAAGTGTCTCCAAGTCACCAGTCTTGTCGGCTATTTTAGTGACATTTCATGCAGGGCAGTTTTTGTGGGCTTATACACTCAAAATTTCTACCTGTGTGTGAAGTGGACGGCTGGCAAACGTAGTTTGATACCAACGTGGATTTATACTGGATGAGGCCTCAAGGCAGGTTCTTATGTAAATAATTTTCATATCTGGTATTAAGTGCATGCCCGAAAAATTTGAATTTTTGGTAAAGGGTATCAAAGATTCGGCACAGCCGAACATGTCCTTCGAACTTGTTTGTGTTTTTTTTTGTTGTCATTTATCTAAAACAAATTCCTTTGAAATATACCTTTTGTATGAGCTTAGAAAAACAAATAATAAGAAACAAAATTAAGATTAAATAAATATTTAATCACTTGTTTTTCGAAAGTTCGCAAAGCAACAAAAAAAAAAAAAAACTAAAAAGGAAGCAACAAAAACAAATCCACATCCTAAAAACATACTTAGAAAAACATTTCTAACAATAATTCAAGCACTGAGTCAATACGTTTGGCTTCGTATGGGGAGGTTGTAGAATTATTGGTTTTTGTTACTTCATTGTGTTTTGAAAAAACATTCAACAAATAAGTGTATACCATAAAGTAACTACGTTTGTTATTGTTCCGTATTGAGAAATGTGGGAGGGGTTTTTTTTGTTGGATAATACCCCTAAGTTAGAATAGTTGTTATCGATTTGATGACTTGAGTTGGCTTAAGTAGCACAAATGGCTGCCAATCACTTATGCCATGGGATTTATGGCGTATAAAAAGACTTTGGGAAGCAGAAATTTTATGAGTCTTATCAATTTATTAAAGCAACATTTAGGTGGTAATTACGCGCCCAGAAAAAATATTTTTTACACTGCCACAGACAACTTTTTTAAGGAAAATATTCAAACCATATTTTTGTAACAGCAATCATATTTTTTTACATTACGAAAATGCTTCCCTGATCTAATTATTATTTAGAAATTTTTTAAAAAAACAATAACAACTCATTATGACAGAGTTGTATTTTTCCAAAAATACGCAACACTTGTGTAATAGAGTAAAGAAACACTTAGTTCTTATTCAATGTTTAGCATAAAAATGTTTGTGATAAAAATGTATATGGTTGCCTGCAACTGGGACATGATTGTTATTACCCGTAGGGCGGATTTAATAATCCGTAAGCAATTTCTGTAACAATTAATGCCCATCCATACTACGAAACAGTTGCTGCGAAACTTTTGAGTTTGTTGGTAAAAACAAAAACACGAAGGGAAAAGTGTGTATTGTACCATGTAGAGGGTGGCCCCAACGACCGATTATAACTTTTTATTAAAGAAAGTTTGATGCAATTTTTTACTAAACTGAGGTAGCTGATTTAAAATTTAATCTCCTGTTTTGTCTATCAGCTCGCATTTTTGAATTTTTGATTTTTTTTCCAAAAATTTAAAATTCAAAAAATCATAACTTCACTCTCCATGAAGCGTGTTTTTTTTATTAGATGTAATTATTAGCTTTGAAAAGCAATCAAATTTTTGCAAATCACAGAAAATGGCTGAGTAAAAGTTGTTCACAAAGAAGAAAAAAATATCCAAAAAATTAAAATTTTTTATTTTTAAAAATCATGAAAAATCCAAAACAAAAAAAATTCAAGGTCCTATTACTTTCACGTAAAGTCACATAATCTAAGAACAAAAAAAAAAAAAAAAAATAGATGAACGAGTTAATCGTTTATTTACTTTTAAGTGAAGGTGCTTCATTTTTAGGCGAAGCAAAAAAGTTCCATAAAAATAACAGCAGCGAACACACGCATTAAAAAAATTTTATTCTTGTTAAGCGAATAAGAATTATAAGCAACAGCCCTACTTGTAACAATATCAAAGCTTAAACAAAAACAACAACAACAACAATAAACGGTGAGTTTATCTTTTCTTACATTCCTGCTGTTGCTCATAATTCTTATTCGCTTAACAGTTTTATTTGTTTAATATCTTTAGTTTTTTTTAAAGCTTTGGATGAAGTTTCCTGACGAGCTGGCCTAAGCAACCAAGGAAGTGAGCATGGAAATGGCTTATCCCTTCAACAATAAATTTCAGTATTTTTTATCAGAAATGAGCACGAAAAACATGATCTTTAATATACAATTTTTTTTTTAAATTGTTCTTTTTTTAAGACTTTAACGATATCTCTAAAACTATTGGGCAAATTTAGAAACAATGTAAGCACGGCTTTAACATAATATTGTAAGCGAAGTTTGTTTTTTTAAGTGAATATGGTGCACAGTTTTCAAGTTGTTGCAGTATATGTAGTGGAAATAACGTTATAGTTATCCCGAAAAGTCGAGTTGAAAGAACAACATTTACTGCAGATTTGAATTGAGCGTCCCAAACACCCCCAGCATAAGTTTTTAATCAACAAATTCCTTGTCCCCTTGTGTAATTAGTAAGGAAATGCCTGCAATTTTTTTTTAATAAATTCACATTTTCAACTGTTTTTTTTTTGCAATTTATCGTTTGCCAGTGGGTACTGGTCTTCCACCTACCTTGTGGATTCCAGTATATAGCCTGTTAAGCCAAAGCATCTGATGGTTTCTTAACGTGTGTTTATCCCGCACGCATTTCGTTTAGGGATTTCCATTTTTATAACTCCCTGCTTTATTTCTGTACAAAGATGGATGTGAGATTTTTATGTGGGCCAATTGATACGTAGAGTCTTGTTTACGAGCACTTAAATGCAGTGTATATCACGTTATACAGCGTTCTATGTTTTGCATCCATACAGAAGTGTGGCTTAAGATGTTGGCTTATTTTAGTTCTTTTAAATATGAATGATGAATTCCACACCCGGCTTACCCAGCAAATGCTGTTGCTTCCTCAGAATCAGTAATGTAAGGGAGAATTTGGAGTGAAGCGATAAAACATCTATAAAATATAACATGCATTTTGTTTGGAATTTCTCGCGTAGAAGCTCTGCTGTCGAGATCTGAAGAACGCTTATTTCACGCTTTGAAAATTTACACGATTTACGTGCATAAAGTAAGTGAAAAAAATTAAGCGTTGAAATTATTATTATTTGAGCGCTTTAAATTTTTTTTTATAAATCTAAATTATGTTTTTGGAATAACAAAGTTATAGTTTTTTAAAAATTTTGTAAAATTAAGTTAAATTTTTTATCAAAATGTTATCCTGAAAAAAACGAATAAACAGCGATTAACTGTAGGATTGTATGCCTTATCTTACAGCACTAGAGTAAGGCAGTAATTTTGGGAAGTACTTAGAAAAGGAAGCGGTTGGGATGCAGTACACGTGTTTATTGCTTCCAAATCTTAAACATTTTTTGCTGGGTAGATGACCAAAAATTTGTCCAAATTCATTTATGCGTCCTGATATGTCTGCAGTTAAACCACCAGCTTTATCAAATGTGCTACCTTAGTAGCAAAAGATCATCAATCTGATGAATTTGGATGAAAAATGTTTGCTCGGTTTTTGTACTGGCTGTTAATGTTTTGGTTTTGCTGATATTGATTTTTAATCCCACAAGCTTTGGTCTCGTTACCCAGTGCCACCTTTAATTGCATGTCTGCAAATGAGCGTATTCCAGGTCCTTCAGCCTTTCTTGTAGTTCCCACGCTATTCCCTTCCCTTCTATTATTTGTTGCATTTTTCATCAGAGATGGTACTATTCGCAATAAAGCTTTAGGCACTACTTGGTATATTGAGCAATAACATCTGAATCTCTATACAAAAGTGTAAACTATGGCAGTTATTCCATGCTTTCTATACATATTATTTTTTAAGAAAAACTAAAAGTGCTTGAATAAGTTTTATTGTAGGCATAAATTTATTTTCGTTACTTAGTTGCCGATTGTGTTGTGCAAGTGGAAGTACTTGTGGAAAATTTCACTGAAGTCTTAAATACAAACTGTGTTTACAATAAAATATTTGTATCCATAACATCTGTTGTTTACTTTGTTGAATGTTGGCATATATTGGATTTTATATTTGTTTTATTTTTTTTTCAAAGGAATTGTAGTTATAGCAACATATTAAGAGATCTGTCAATTACAAACTCTGATAAATTCCATATATTTGATGCACCAGTTTCCCCAGAGGATTTAACAACAGAATATAGAATATTTCCTGAAATCCACCTGGGCGGAAAAGGAAGGAAGGAAGGCGCTAATGTAAGGTTGGCATTCCGCTTTTAATTTCCACAAAATTAATATTATAGTTAAAAAAGCGTATGTAGTCCACAGTGCTGCCACTTTGTGGGTAATAACCCAAATTTGGTGTAATTTTTTTTAGGTGTAGATCAGGTGTAATTTTAATTTATTTCGTTTTAAAAAATAACATAAAGATTTTACGTCAGTAAAAAAATGTATGCCATATAAAATGCTTGCTGTTGATCTCAAAAATATCAAATTTACTCATTTAAAAAAAGACATCCATCGTTTCAAAATTTGTAAAATCTTCATACGGAATGGCGCAAGATAGACATTAAGATTTTAATAAATATGGTTTTAAGATGTGATAAAAATAACCTGGGTGTACAATTTGCCTTTCAATGATATGGTAGAGCGTACATGAGATTCAGTACAGCCGGATATAACACTTCTTGTGTTTCTTTAAACACGCTACCAACAAAAAAACAATGCTACCTTAGTAAATAAAATGAACTCGAAAGCACATTATTTAAAGAATATTAAAAAAATAACCTTTTTAAATAATAAAAAAAAAACACCAAAACTATGTCAAAGAAATAGAAAATGTTAAACAAATTAAGACAATTTTTTGGACAAAAAAAAAAAGTAAATAAAAATAAACATGAAAATTGGAAAACACATAATTTATCCGCAGAAGGAAACGTAGCGTAAAAATTTAAGAAGAAAACATGCGAATGGAAACAAAACAGAAAACTTACAAGTACTAGGAACACAACTAAGACGACCAACGACGAATTTGGTTCAATACGTTGAGTATTTCAGAAAAAATTCGTTTAGTAAATTCGTCGTATAGACGTAGTAACGGCGAATAACTTACAGCTTTTATAATTGAGAAAGTTGTTTGCTATTTGTGCCAAGAGAGAGAAGTAGTGCGACCATATTAAACAAATAACACATAAAAAAACACATTAACAAAATCACAGCTAAAAACCATTTTTATATCCAACTATTTTCAATATTTATTCTAAATGCTTTAAAACAAAAATAAAATAATTATTTAAGTTAAAAGTTACTTTGTTTACTAAAATACCTGAAAACGTTACCAAAGCATGGTCACCTGGTGCTTATTTGTTCGTCGTTCGGCTTCATATGACGAATTTCAGCCGACGCTATTATTGTGTGTATTTTCATAAACACCAGTATGTTTTATTTTTGGCGACGAATATTCGCGGCCAAAAATTCGTGTTTCGTCCCAGTTTTGTTCCTAGCATTTGGCGTTGTTATGATGAAACTCATGCAACCCTGAGAATAACAACTGAAAAGTGAAAAACAACCACAAAGTTAAACTAAAAACAACAACAAAGTAAAAAAACTTTGTAGAAAAATATAAAGGCATAACCTTTTGTAAACTTCAATATTTTTAATTGTCTCCTTTGAGACGTTCTACCTAGAAAATATGGTGTATCATAACGATTCGTAGCAAAAGTTAAAGTTTTAAAAACCTAATAACACACGTTATCAAACAGAATTAAAAAAAAATACGTTGAGTACGTTTTTACGTTTAAAATACATTTATTTATGTATTTTTGGTTATTTGTAAAAGAAAGCAAACAAAAGTCGATATATTAAAATAAAAAAAAAAATAACAAATAAGAGTGCGGATATACCGAATCTTAATATTCTTCACCATCGTGCGATAGGAAAAATAACAAAAGATCAATAAAGAAGCTAGTCGTACACAGTTTTGTAACTAAAGCTTAATTCACACCTATTAAATATTCGACGTCCTACACGTAACCACTAGTCTTAGCTTGGTTTTGCAAATCGTTTGGCTAGATAAGACGTCATCTAACAGCTTCTTAATTACAATTATCTTCTTTCAAGTTTAGCTAAGTAAATCGATAAAAATTTTAAAAACTAAGCTAACGTTTGATCAATTTGCTGTTCACGATTTTTGTTTGGTTTTTTCGTCCAATATTTGTTAGGTCGGAACATTCACTTACTGGTACGGATCTACTTTTTTTTGTATGGGACGTTCTAAGGCCACTTATCGAATTAAATTTTATATTTATTTAATCATTTGTAAGCATCTAAACTTTTCCAAAAACAAAAAATTGAATATTAATTTGGACAGTGGTACGTATGAGCATTTAATAATTTGTTTAAATAAAACTCATACGCCAATGTTTAGGCACTTACTAAAGGCTAGTTTACGCTATTATACATGTCAAAAACTCAAGAAACATAAAAAAAGTCTGATAGTGTGAATGCATGTGTGATGAAAATGGCAAGTTTTAAGAAAAAAAGTTTGACATCCCATACGACTTCATCGTTTTTTGAAAACCTTCTAGACAATAATACTTTTAATTGGCTCAGGGTTGCATTTTATTTCATGTGTAAGTGTTTATACTTTGTGTGATGGTGTGAACAGAAACTGTTATGTTACATTAGATTTTTTGACAGTCGCAACAAAACTCATTAGATTTCTATCTCACAAAGTATTATGGAATACGTAAGACTTGTGAGATAGTGTAAACTAGCCTTAAAGAGCTGCACAAGGACAAGAAAAATTGCTTACAACTACTCTCCTATTAAAAAACACATACCTAAAAAAACAATTATTTTGCTTTATGATTTAAATATAGAAGAATAGAACAGTACTGCACTAAAATAAAGCTGAATTAGAACAAAGATGAAGTAGAGCATTAACACAGAAATAGAATATTTAAAACATCTTCGAATGTTTTAATTGCAAACATAGACCAAAGAGAAAATTGCATAGGGACTAACATTTGCGTTATGTTATGAATATGAAAAAGCTTAAAAAAGGTTGATTGTTACTATTTATTTTTATTTGCAAAAATGTAATATAAACATTTTTTTATTTTAAATTAATAATTTACATATGGGTGTTTCCACAGAAAATTACCCCTTTTAGCTCAAAAATGAAATTATTATTTTGCATTTTTTTTCGCTAATATTATACAAAATAAAGGTATCTGTCAAGATTAACTTTAATTTTCTTTATATAACAAAAATATGCTACCCATATTAAATGAATTCAATCACAAAACACTGTTCTTAACGGTTTTGCCTTTGCCGATTTATATATATAGATTATAGTTAGGTCTAAATAGTTTAAAAATGACATACATAATTCTACAAGATATATTTTGTTTTAAACTACATATTAAAATTTACGAAGAAATTTTTAGTTCAAGCGAAATACATTTGGATCACCCAGTTCGCTGTGATATAGTTGGAGAAAAGCTGTTATTTTTTGGCTCCCGCGGTTCACTGGTATATACATACAAATGAGTGACGTAACTTTAAAATGGGTAACCATAAAAAATAATAATTTCTGCACTCCGTTATATGCTTCACAGTGCCTTGTCCCATACCCAAAATTTTAAGCAATCGCTCGTAAGGGATTTTGATAAAATATGTATGATATATGTAAAATTGGTGGATTAAATCTGCCAAAGGGGTTTGAAAAGTAAGATCAGTTTCCCGAAATATCGACCACTAAAGTTTTTGAATTTTTTCAAAAAGGATTTTGGTATAAGTCAAAAAATATATACTAAATGCACCTCTGTTCTAAAATACTATTTCAGATGTCTTCAGTAGAATTGCATGATTTTAATGGGTAATTTTTACCGTTTTTTTAACTTCCCCACAAAACAAAATAAAAAACAACAACAACTTACAAAAGATGTTGTCAATTAAGTGTTTTTTAGGCCGTGCACCTGCCTGTTTATTATCAAAAAGTAATTTCAATTTTTGGGAATACAAAATTTAAATTTCAAAAGATTTTGCTATTCGTGCTAAATTCCCAGTTTTTATCATTGATAAAAACACTTGAAATTTATTGTTGATGGGATAAGCTATTCCTATGCGCATTTCACTGGTTGCTTAGGCCAGATCATCAGGAAACTTCATCCATAAAGATTTTAGAAAAACCAAAGATATTAAACCAAGTAAATATGTTAAACGTATAAGACTTATAGCAACAGTTCTACTTGTACTAATATCAAAGTTTAAACAAAACAACATCAACAATAAACAGTGCGTTCATCTCGTCTTACATTCCCCGCTACAATTAGTTGAAATTCTCTCAACATTAATTGTAGTTGTAAGTAGGTTAAGAAAAACAAAATAAAAAACAACAACAACTTACAAAAGATGTTGTCAATTAAGTGTAACAAAAGTATACTAAAACCGCACTTTAGAGGATTAAAATGTTCCACGAATATTTTCTGCATCAAATTTAATTAGGGGTCTTCTAAGACCAAAAGTTTGTACAATGTTTGTAAATTTGATTTTCGAAATTTCAGACATTGACATTTTTGAATTGCTTGAAAAGGCGTTTGTGGTACAAGTCAAAAAAAATTTTCTAAATGTACTTCTGAGCTAAAAGACTATTTCAGATGTCTTCAGAAGAATTGCATGGCGATTCTTTTCTTAGAATACATTAACCCTCTAACACTCATTTTTAGGGTAATTTTTGTCTTTTGTTTTAACTTTCCCACGAAATTATACTAAAACGGCACTTAAGAGGGTTAAAATGTTCCACTAATATTTTCTGAAAAAATTAGAGCTTTAATTTGAGAATCTAATAAAAAAATAAAAACTTAAAAATAATTTGAATAATCACATAATATATATTCTGCCTTATTTATAGAAAATAAGAAGGGATTTATTAAACAAATTTTCATAGAAAATCAATTTCATAAAGCTTGAATAATCTTGTTTTTATTTTTTATAAATGAGGCCGAATATATTTTACCAGGAATATTAAAAATTCTTATTCAAAGTCAGATCATTTTGACCCTAAGATCATTTTTATACCCTTCATCGCAGGTGGAAAACGAATATATAAATTAGTGTTTGACATAAGTTTGTCATTTGGTTTGAATTTTTACCATCTTACCCTATTAAGGATATATATTATGGATCCTTATGAATAACGAAGTTGTTTAAACGATGTCCGTCTTTTTAGTTTTTTGAAACATGCGCGATAGGCGTGTCCTTGGTCGAAATTTTGAATTTTGCTTATGTTCAAAATTTTAAAAGTTTGCGTCAACTTGTATTCGTTGTATGCGAACTACGCATAGTGCTGCGGTTACTCATAACTCAGCTTCTATGCCATAGAAAATTCTTGTACGGTAGATTAAGAATTGACCAACACCGCCCTTAAATCACTTAAAGGCGAATAAATTTGCTTTAAATGTTAATATATTGATAATATTACTATTTCATTTATCCTAACATCATAATCAGAATAGTTTCGTTCTAGTAGGTTCATGACTGCACCTGTGTCCCAAATTATACTTTGGGGTTTTTTACTATCGGGCTGGACCGACAATACTTGTTTACTTATTTTTATATATAAATTTAATTATAAAATATTTGTTTTAAATTTAGCTAAATAAATGTACTGGTTTTTGTTTGTTTGCAAACAAATTGTTCAATAAATATAAATTACTTACAACGTTCTTCCTTTCTTTCTTAAATGGGGATAAAAAATATAAAAAATCATGCTGGGATTTTCCTGTTTCATCATTTTGTTTAAATTCCCAGAACCTTTTTCTGCAGCCAGCAGAATTTGCGTTCAGTGAAAATATGAAGCAAATTGTCTATGTTTTTTGTTGTGAATGGAAACTTTGTATCCGTTGAATAGAACAAAGAAGAATCTAAATAAACAAACACGTTTTCAAAATTTTAATAACCGCCCCAAAAGTAATTTTTTGCCTTAAAATTTTGTAGTAAATTAAAATGCTTTAGTGTTTATTTCTCTACTGTCTGCCTGTCTGATTGTTGTCCGTTCATTTTGTTTATTTATTTTATTTAAATTAAAATGTTTATATTTTTAGATGAATTTTTCTTTTTATTTGTACAATTTTCAACTTGGTTCGTTGCCTTGCATATTGACTGCCGCTTGTCAGCAGAATCAAGAGCCGAACATGAACAAACATTTTGAATTTTGCTATTTTTTTTTCAGAGAAATAATATTTAGGCCAACATGAGTTTTATTGGCGAAGGAAGGACTTTGTTGGTGTTTTTCTGTTACTGAAAATTTTTATTAAAAACAATTTAACTATTCAACTTTTTTACTTTCCTTACATGAGCCAATAAGTTAGAAGGTAATATGCGGTGTTAGCGTACCTTTGAACCATCAGGGGTCTATAAACAGGCTTCAGTTTTAGTTCAGGTGTAGGTTCTAGTTTGATGAAGTTCGAGCTTTTTTTTTATTCCAGTTTAGGTTCAGTTCTTCTGTCTAAGGGATCATGATGAAAATAATATGCTTTAAAACAAAATCTCATTCAATTAATGGCAAATACTTTTAGTAATAAGTAAAAATATGACCGGCGAAATAAATCTTCTTTCAAATCATCTGCGTATCATCAAACGTTTAAATGTTGTTAATACCTTTTCCATTTTTATTTACAATTTCATATTAATGTACGTTTCCTTAAGCCATATAAAATGCTACTAAATTAGTCAGCAAAATTCCCCTATAAAAAAAATTTGTTTGTTTAAGACAGTAAGTAGTGTGAGTTAATTACGTGACTAACGTAAATTTACAACAAGGTAAATGATGTTTTATAAAATATCACTTAATTCTGGACATTAATTACTAAAAAATGTTTTAAAACTAAAATAAAATGAAATAAGATTTAAAGCTTTAAAGTTTATTATAGTCGATTAGTTAAGTTTTAATAGCAGATTATTTAGATAAACAAATAAGGAAGTAAAGTCGGTCAATGAACACTACACCATTTACAAACCCTCTTTGGAACACAGGGAAGTCATACACCCTGCAAAACCAAATTATGTTACTTTTTCAACACATAACAATGACTGTCAACAGGGCTCGTTGTACTCTGGCTTTTTTTAAACGTTGGGCGAAAGAATTCAATGATCCTTTTGTCACTAAACAACTTAACACATCTCTCGTTAGACCAATCATGGAATACGGTTCACTGCATGGGCTCCACATTATATTGATCATATTGAATCCATTCAAAATTAATTCTTGCTTTTTTGCCTGAGAACTACATATCAAGGATATGATAATCTCCGATCATATTCTACAAGATTATCCCCAATATGATTGCCAACACTGAAAAGTCGCAGAGTTATGCTAAATGTCTCATTTGTAATAAACGTTATAAATGGAAAAGTACACGCAGAGAAAAAACATGGTTGGAGTATGGTTAAAAAAGACATATTATGGTCCCTGCAATGGCAATAAACAAACTTTTGTTGTTTTAAACAAAACTTTTAACACGATTGATAATATTTGGTTTCTATTTAACAATAAGGTGTTTACCTCCCTTGAAACTTCAAATATGGTTTAATTTAACAATACATTGTTTAAATAAAATAAAGCTACAACCATACAATTAAATATATTATGGTAACCTTAACCATATTATTATCACGGCAACCATATTATGGTTAAATTGATCCATCTAAAAGCTAAAACCATATTATGGTTGCTTCCGAACATGTTAATAACAATAATATGTTTAAAATAATTACATTTTAAAACATTGTATGTTTAACTTTAAATTTTAAATAATATGTTTAAAAAGCAACAACATTCTGGTCGTTTGCATTTTACTTGGTTTGATTAAAATTCTCATTCCATTTATTTTAATTGTTGATTAAAATACATAAATTTAAAGAATAAAATAGTAAAAAAGAAAAAATGGTAATGATGGTCGTCACAGGCTGTAAAATGAATTAAAGGGGATTTTTTATAAAAGTGGAACACGACACCTATAAGGAATAAAAAATTTAACAAAATTATAATTTGACACTACAAACAAATAAAAAATATGGATGAAATAAATAACCATAACATGATTAACATTGACCATATGAACATAATATGGTTACTTTTCTCAAAATTCAGGGTAATTTTGACCATATTATGGTAAATTTTAAACACAATATGGTTAGTTATGATCATTATTATGGTTAAAATTAACCAAAATATGGTTTATTATGACCATATTATGGTTGATTTCTGGAACATTTTTGTTGACTTTAACCATACCATGGTCATAGTTAAACATAATATGGTAAACTGCAAACATAAACATTGTTAAAATCCAACTATAGTATGTTGCTCTTAGAATATGGTTACCTCCAACCATATTTTTTTTCTACGTGTATGCTCCAATTTTTTATCAAGTAGATTATCATTTAACATTCCACGTCGAACGGTGCGGTACTATAATCCCTTATTTATAAAATTTTTTCGAACTAATTATGCCATGGCAGACCCTTTTAGCAACAATTTAATGAAATGTTTGAGTGTGTTGATTTTTCTCTAGATGTACTTAAGTTAAATATGTACTCATTTGTATTAGGCTGTAAGGATTTATACATAGACCTAATTATATTAAATAAATAAATAAATAATATTCAATAAATAAACATTAAAATTAATTTTAGAGTTCCTTACGGTAAATATTATCTAAATATCTCTCAATACAAACAAATATATCTTAACATCTATATGACATTTTTTTGTCTTAACTCTTAAGTAGACGCCTAATTTGTGTTTCACAAACTGCCACCTGGGCCTGGCTGGGAGCATTTGTATTTTATATGGAGTTTTTTGTGGCTATTGGTAAAACTCACACTAACATGCCCCTGGGCCTAGCTGGCACCACATTCTCATCATCAGAATTCTTTGCTCTTCTACCCTTTGCACCACTGCGGTGCCTGCCAGCCAACAGTCGAACATAAATCCTTAAAATCTTTAAATTTATTGCAATTATTTATTATTTTTCAATTTATTTACATGTTTTATCCTTTTCTTCCGTTTTGTCGTACTCTTTCTGTCTGTTAATTCAACCCGAGTTCGATCCCCGGCGCAGCCAAAACTAAAAATTATCAATAAATTTTAATTAATTGCATGTTGTAAAATTCCTTCCTTCAGACAAATACTTTTAATGAAAATTAAATTTGATGAACTCAAGCCTAACATAATATTAAAATTTCAAATTTTATTTATATTTAATAAAATATTAAGAAATTATTACCAAAAACAATTTGCATTTTATATCTTAGTATGTCTCAATCTTCAAAACTTTATCACTTCAGTTCCTTAAAAATATCTATAAAATTTAAATTTATTACTTTTTTATTAATTGAACATCATTTATTTAACTTTTTTTTGCAATTCTTTTCAAATCAGATCTTTCCTTATCTCAAGTCTCAAGTGGGTATTCTAATCCATTCTATTTTTGCTATTGTAAACTCCCAAGGGTGGCAAATACTTATTTGGATCACCAACTGGTTTGGCTGTTACCACTGCTACAGTCACACCAAATATAAGAACATAAATAAAATTTTTCAGGTACATTTTCTACAAGAAAAATATAAAACACGATCAATTATGTTTAGAAAATTATCATGAACTAAACGATATGAATCGCTATAAGCGACTTTTATTTCTAAAAAGAACTAAAAACGCTTTTCTCTCAGGCAATTAGAAAGCAATGAATCCACTTTTGTGTTTGATTTCTTTAAAGTTTTAAAATAAGAATATGAATTACTTCTAACAATTTTTTTTATTATTTTATTCTTTAAAAACTCGTAAAAACAATTTATAAAAGAGCGCGGTTAAATGGAAAATCGTGATTCCATCAATGACACAGAGCACCACTACTTCATATTTTCCCTAATTGGAACACCATTCGCTTTAGCGAGTGCCAAGCAAACATTGATTATGGCAGTTAAGAGAAATTTTTAAGAACTTCATATTTCTAACAAATTGTTTATTAATTTTCCATATAATTTTTTTATAAACTAATCGCTGAAACATAAAAAGCAACATTTATTTTAATTGTTGTTTTAAATAAATCAGTGTTCGAAACAAACAGTATATTATTTGACGTTCGGCTCACACAACCAAGAACGTTTTCTATTTTTTTTTAATAATTGTGAAGATGAACACAATCCTTAATACCGTTCGTAACTATTTTCAAGAAGGAACCGAACATTATAAAATGTTCTGTTCTTCGTTAAAAAACAGAACAATTATAGTGAAACTGTAGACAAACATTATATTTTAATGTTCTATAGTGTTTTTTTTTTACATTGATAAAGAAATTAACAAACAAAAAATTTTAGCAACGACCGCACCACGAACAGCGTGTGTGTGCATTGTGTTGTATTATTTTGCTGGCTTTTGGTTTTTTTTCGTATGTGTATTTTGTTTTTGTAAAAAATGTTTGTGTTTTTTACCAGTCAAAAGGGACGAATATTAATGAGCCGAACCGAACACAAAGAAGTTTGTGGATTTTAAAAAAATCCGAACGGAATTAAATGTTCTAATCTTCTGTTGGGTTTCATAAAAACAGTATAATTTTTGTGTTCAAAAGATTACTAACAGGGAAATGTTATTTTTTTAATGATTTTCTACACAAACACTATTGGCGTTTGTGTTTTCCACACATCTACCGAACCGAACACTAAGGAACGATATTTATTGTTTATTTTCGAACACTGAAATAAATCGCTATTTAAAGTTAAGTGCCCTTATAACAACTTCTAATGACATTATAATGAGTCATACTTTGATAATTTTATTTTATATTCTTTGCGGTTAATATTTACCGTGACCATCCGTCCTGTATTGTTAAATTACGTATGTATCATAATTTATTCTGGTTGGGCCTTTACACTTATTTCTGAAGAAAGACTTGCCATTAAGTACTTGTATGGATTTATCCACAAGTACATTTTTACTCTGTTTCTTTCAATTTTTTTACAGAGATATACTAGAAAAACTTGCAAATTTTTTAAGTCTTCTGCATTCAGTTCAGTTGAACTTAGCTCTAGTTTAACTCTAGTTAAGCTCTATATCAGTTTTCGTTCAGTTCTAGTTCAGTTCTACCTCAGTTCTCGTTCCGTTTTAGCTTTTTAATTTTGAGTCACTGTGTAGAAAACGTATCGCTTTGCCCTTTAAATATCGTTAAGACAAATGACCAATTCCATGAAATAATTTTTTTTATTTAGATAAATTAAAATGCTTGTAGTATTTAGATTTTAAAGAATAAAGTGTTTCTTTTGCTACTACTCTCAAAAGAAAAATCAATCCATCCGTACTCGAATCAATCCGAAGCGGTGTTAATAGTACGGTGAGTACGGATTTTCTTGAATCAAGTGCAAAAAGATTGCTTCAAGTACGGATTTTTAATCCCAAAATAACTAAATTATCCATATTCAATCCCGATTTCATACTTGAAATAATTCAAAAATGAGATTGATTTAAGTAAAACTAAGATTGAATCAATCTCAAAATGCGCTTGATTCAAGTAATATAAAGTTGATTTTATCCCGAATTCATGATTAAAAAAACAGAAAAAAAGTAATTACAAAGAAAAAATGATTATGATTGATTTACTTACCCGTATTACACCTTTCAGAATGATAAAACACCAACATCATGCCCGATATGGTTTTTATTTTAGAAATCTTATGTACATACTTAACCAAAAATATAAACTAAATGAGAAGCAAGAGTTCAAATTTACTTTTTAATCCTTTGTTGTGCACATGAGTCTGGCCAGACCTTTTTCCATGTGCAAAGAAAATAAAAACATGCGCAAGCCGAAGGGTTAAACATTAAAATAATATATGTCTGTTTTTCTTCTTGTTCTGTTTTTTCTACACACAATAAGCAAATCGTTTTTCCAAACTTGTGTTGTGTTGTTGTAAATATTCAAAAAAACTTTGAAAACCACACACGTATGCACACATAGTAGAATGCATTGCTAAGATATGAGACTAACAAGTTTTATGAGATTAAAACCCTCATTTTGTAATTTTACTCTCAGAGTGGCACTACCAACGAACAGTTTAAGCTTTTTTGTACTTAATTTAAGAATTTTATACTTATTTCAAGAAATTGCATGATTGATTTTCGAAAGTAATCCCATTCAGGATTGTTTTGAGTACGTTTAATTGTTATTCGTACTTGAATTTTTAAGTACGAATCGTACTTAAAGTAATCATAAAAAACTTGTTTTATCCCGAGTGTTTTTCTTTCTGTGTATGCCCCTTAATTTCCATTATATTTTAATAACTTACATTATTTGAATTAAATTTAACTTCTATTGTTATTATTTTTATTATTTTAGTTGTCAATTCGTTTTAATAAACGACAAATTTCTGTGTTATAACCATTATTTCGTGTAAGTGTCAATAATCCATAAGTATCTGCTAAACAACAGACTGGGGATTTGTTAAAAATCGAAGAGACGCCAATTTCAACATCGCAATAAAGTGACCCCTAGAGGCAAATAAAAAATATAAGTGATATTTTTATTATTAGATTAATTACTATTGCTTAAATATATGCCTTTTATAAGTACTTTATGATATTTTTTTATAGGTTTGTAGATAAAGGAAATGAAAATAAATTTAATTGAAATAAACGCTTGTTGAAAAACTATGGGGCTCATTGATGTCATTAGATGTGAAATTACTCACAAAATTTTTAAGAAAATGGAATAACAGTAAAAAAAATCTACACATCTACGAGCACAACTTGCCAACAGCCAACAGCCAACATCAAGGACCATGCCAATCATTGATTTCATTTATAAGGCACAAAACAAGTAGTTTTTTTTATCAAACTTAAATATAACTGAACGAAAAGGAGCCCACACAGAGACTCTATCCCACTCGAGGCAAACAATCATATTCTCATCCATTTTCTGGTTTTTTTCCTCTTAAACGCAAATCATTTTCAATTGAATTGAATTGAAATGGACATTGTCATGAGCCTGAAAACAATTTGAAACATTTCAAAACTCTCTGGAGACTGGAATTAACCTCCAGCCCACTCAATTTCAAAGGGAATTTCTTCAATAAAAATATAAAAAAAATTCATAACAGTATTTTTCAATATACATAAATATTACAAATTAAATTTTGCTTAAGTTTAAAAGAGAACCACAAGTCAAAGAACAAAATTACCGATTTAAAGAAACCTCAGCAAAATAAAAAAAAACAAAAATAATAAGAAAAAGTAGAGGGGATAAACAAAAAAATATGCATCATTAAAGACAAAGAATATGAAACATTTGCATGTTACATTTGGTAGACAGTTTTCATTGCCAACAAAGTAAAAAAAGACAATTAGACAGACAGACTGACCCATCAGCTGCAGCAGGTGGTCTCCTTGTTGGTGTTTTTATGCTTCAATTGTCTAACTTTTTTAATTTTGTTTTCTTATTTTGTGTAAATTTGATAGTCATCTTATGAATTCTAATTAATTCTTAATAAAAAATCTGTTTTTTTTTCATTTTAAGAAAAATTGTGGCAGGCAGTAAAATTATTAATTGTAGTACTTCAAAACAATTGAAAACACTGCTTTGAAAGAAATACAAGCTGGGTCCAATTCGGAAAACAATTCCTGAAAGAAATATTTTTTAAAATTTATTTTCAATTCAAATGGCTTAAGGTTAAGAGGACATACAATGGTACCAAGTTTGTTTTTTAAGACAAGAAAATCGAAAATGTAAAATTGATTAATATTATTTCTTTAATCTACAGAATTATTTCTAAGACTTGATTAATATTTTAAGAGCACTGGCTGCATAGGCCATCGGCTTTAATAATTATTATTTCGCGATTTTAAATTATTTTGTTCGTATTTAGTAAAATTTTCTTAAATAAAGAAAAGCCACACATATTTAGAATAAGTAACTTTTGGCTTGGACGAGAATCATGCAAAATGTTCTTTGTTCAAGCCATATTTAGTGTATCTTCAAAACTGCGGCATGTACTTTGCCCACATGGTCTAAAAGGGCAGTGTTGGCTGGACGGACGGACATGGTTACATCGATTCAAAAGATAATTCAAAGTGGCTCCGCGAAATAAGTTCCAGGTGCAATAAGTCCCAAACAAAAATTTTATAAGGCCCAAAATTTTGAACATAAATATAGGAGTAACTTTATTATGGCTTCGCTAGCTAAAGCTTCTCTCTAAGACGGACTTCGGCCGCGCCCTAGGCCAGATATAGTTTCGATTATATGACCCCAACCCAAAGAAGTATGCTTGTATGTTTAAAACTGCTTTGTAAGAATTATTAAATAAATTAATCTCCGAAAAGCTCGACCTCTGTCTAACCGAATAAGAGTGATAGATACTGCTGTCATCCGCGAAGGAGGATATACGATAAATCCGGCCTAGCAGTTCGTTTAGAATTATCAAAAATAGGGAAGAAAATAAAAGGAGTGTTGAAAATGCTATACCTATGGCAACTGGTATATTGCGATGTGTGAGAAGGTCGATTTAATTCGGGGAAAGATGTTTATCGATACCAAAAACAAACAGTTTTGCCAGAATTGCAACGCTCAATTCCATGTCAAACGCCTTGGGCAACAGCTCTACTTTCACTAAAACGGTGTATTGATTTGCACCATTTATCCAAAATAAAAGGCCTCTACAAAGTTCATAGTTGCGGTCGTGTGTCTCAAAAGTTTACAAGTGGAAAGCCGATCATACTTTCCATTACCTTCTCGAGTGCAGAACCAATTTCGATTAGGCAGTAATTTTCAGGGTTGGTTCTATCTGCCTTCTTGGGTATTGGCGTAACCTTCCAGCTCTTTTGCAAGCAAGCGTCGAAGAGCACTGATTTAGCATCTAAGTTGGGGTTTTTGACATATGAGTCAAGCTTTTTCTGTCTCTTTTCATTTAAGTCGTCTTCAATGAAAGATTTTTTTTTCAACAAAAATATGTTTGTTAGACCTCTGCTGGTCTAGATATAAAGTCCTCAAATTAGAAACTCCATTCCAAGCAATTAGAGAGAAAAAAATTTAAATATTTAAATTTGTGTAAGTTTTTTTATAAGAATTAGAAAAATTCCAATATTTTTTCAATCTCTTGATTACTCTAAGAGAGCGGATCAATAAACCAGGAAAAAAGAGAATATATCGAGCCCTAACCGCGAAAAAAACGTAAGCGCCAAAAAACAAATTTTACAGAACAGAGTTTTTTATTTTATTTTATTTCATATAAATTTTGTATGAAATTTGTCGCTTACGAAAAAATTGTTCTTGCTAAAAAATCAGAACGGTGCCTTATGTGACCATGACATTTAAGGAGCTGATGCAAGTGTTGCCATTAAAGTAATTTATTAAAAAAAAACGAAAATTTAAAGTGATGTATCTTACGGTATCTTCACGGTTATGGCTCGATATAATTCTGCTATAGAGTGGTTACTGAACAAAAATTAAAATAATGCTTCAATTATACTTTTTTTGTTGAATATTTTAGACGTTTTTAATACTGGCATTTAAAAGCGTTTTTGAATGTAGGCTTTATACAAGACTCATGTATATATTTTTTAAGTATTTTAGGCGCATTAAAATGATTTTCTGGTGGAGGGAGGTTTAATCATAAAACTATGGTAGTATAATTTCTAATCAATTTAATTACAAATAAATTTTTTCTGAACACAAACTTCCACAGGAAATATTTTTTATATAAATTAAAACCTCGTAACTAATACGTAAATATTGCGGACAAATACGGGTTGCGGTCGATTTCTGATGCGGTCACCTGGGACCTGATTCTGGCAGTCGTCACTGAGTACTTTCTCGATTCGAAAGCAAATTAATATCTAATTTTTTCAGTCAATACTGAACGAATCGGAATTATTTTTTTAGTGTTGTAAAGCATTAATTTGAGTTTCACAATACTGAAAAAATAATTTCAATTAGTTCAGTATCGACCGAAGGAATACGAAATAAAATTGCATTCGAATCGAGAGAGTACTCGATCACGACTGCCAGAATTAGGCCCCTGTAGAACTTCGCCTTGATTGGCGTTAGAGAGATAACAGTAAATTGGGAAATATTTTTCACTTTTGTCTTTTGTTATTTGCTCGTTTTGTACAAAAATAAAAACGTCTTTGTGTAGGTCGATGGAATATTCGCTGAATCAATAAACGAAAGCAAACATTAGATTCTTGAACAGCTTCTGCTGTTTTCTCCGCAACGCAAGGTCATGCTTATGTAAGGTTGCCTAATTATACATAAACTTAGTAAGGAACATGAAACAGCTGATCCGCAAGGTATACGTTTACGTAATAGTTTAGATTGTAACTCATATTAAGGTTCTCTCTAAATATTACTACAGGTTTTATAGCCACGTTCATTTAACCAACACCAGCATATTCAACTTTAAATAGCTGCTTAGTAAACGCCGTTTAAAAAATTGCTTTGTTTTATTTCATACTTTTGCATAGATATTCCTCTTCCACAACTACAACAGCTTTTATAGCAACTGACATTGAACTCTCCCAACCTTTATTATATGCTCTCTTTTACCAACTACAGAAATAAATCAAAAATAAATTTTAAATAATAATCACATTTAGTAATTTTATTTAAACTTTACAAATGCGGGTCTTAAATCTTATAACGCATGCCGGAGTAATTGGAACCAGGACATGGAGACGTCACGCAAACAACAAACGACTGTGCTGCTGCAACCGTACAAAGCACTAAAGCTAAAACTGTCGCAAATTTTAAATTTAATAATCTCATTTCACAAGACCACTATTAAAATTAAAGAAACCAAAACAAAAAACACCAACTCAAGCCAAATGCTTAAGACGTACTAAAAGTCTTTGTGAAAGCTAAATAATTTATATTAAATTGATATGACTATTAAAATATCAAAGTAACTTATGATACTAATTTTAAAATACTATCAACCATATTGAATGCTAAAGAAAAGTAATTGGCGAAGACATATTAACATTTCTATTAAAGGAAACTTAGTCACAGGTCTAACAAGTATTTTATATTAAATGGAGTATGATTTTCATACTTTACTCGTTCCGCTTTTAGATTAACGATCATCGTTATTAAAATTCTTACCTCCATATTCATAAAAAAAATTTTTATTTATAAAAGGTTTATTAATCAAATTTTCATAGAAAATTCGTTTCATAAACCTTTTATAAGCCTGAAATGTTTATTCTGAATATGGGGGTTGGTATTTAAATTTTACAATTAAGACAAACACCCAATTTTCACGATGATTTTCCCCCCTATTTTCAAATCATGTATTTTTTAGTTTGAAAGCGAGCGGGGTAGAGAAGTCAGCAGGGTAGAAAAAAATATGAATCGTATATTCAGAGTTTCTTTTTAGACATTCCTCTTTGCACTTAATTTTATTTTTTAATTTATGTTTCTTTTTATTTCATACAGGCAATTCACATGGAGGCTTTTACGACGTCTCTTTTGGTTTGATGGCAAGCGGTGTAGAGAAGAAAGAGGGGTAAACAAAACGACTCGTTTTGTGTTTTCATGTCGTTTTTATATTTCTCTTTTAACTTTTTTTTTACGCTTTATTCTTTTTCTTACTTTGTAGTGTGTGGTTAAAAATACAGTGAGTCCTCGATTATCGATTACAGACGGGAACGGCAGCATTCTTGATTATTAATTTTTTTTGGTGTGTTTTATATTTTATATAAATATGTAATGTATTATTATGTAAACATAGGGAAAAAAGTAATTGGCAGAATATGCTTCCAGTACGTTGGGAAATTCTTTTTCTTCGTTTATTTAAATTTGTTTTGATTGTTCTAATTTATAATTTCGGATAACAGAAGTGATTTAAATCAATGCAAAATCAAATTATATTTTCCAGTTAATTGATGCTGCCGGTTAATCGAATGACGAATAATCAAGGCCATACTGTAAATAAAAAAACGACATGCAACCAAAAAACATCGTATGAACGTAAAGAGATTTTGGAAGTTGCTTTACAAGGGAATCAAGATAAAACGACGTCGTAAAAGCCCTCATGTGAATTGAGTGATAGTGACAATTGCTCATTAAAATATAGAAAAAAAAATTAATTTAAAAAATTCAATACATACAAATATTTATAATGAAAACAAAAAAATCAACAAAAAAAGAAACATTGTGAAAATTGTACATGTTTTGACAAGTTTTTTTTAAAAAATAACTACAAAAAAGACGTGTTTTAATCATCGTGAAAATTGGGTGTTTGAAATAAATCAATTTTTAATTCATAAAACATTTTGCAGCCAATATCTTGTGTGAGTTTGAAAACTTTCGACTTCGAAGTATGTATAACAAATAGAATCCTTAGCGTTACTTTTAATGGGACCCAACTTAAGCTTTGAATATACCTCGACAAAACCTGTCAAATGGTCCTTCGAATAATGTAAATAATGATGTACAACTTTTTTATATTCTTCACAACTACTTAGTTGTCAATGAGGATATACTTTTGTTATTCCAATTAAAACTTTTGGAATATTTATCTAAGACCCCAGTAAATATACTTATTCAGGGGCCTAAAGTTAATCTAAATCAATTAAGCCATGTCCGTCTGTCTGTCCATCTCTTGACAAAACTCTCACTTTTGAAGGACAATTTTGGTGTCAAATATTTTCTTGTTATCCTAAGCAGGGATTGTGATTGAAATCTAGCACAATCGGTTCAGTTGGAAAAGAGCTATAAGCTTTAATGGGGAACATTAAATCATTTTTGTTCCTGTTAAAAAAACTAACATAAATTGGGGGCACAATTCAGCGATTGTCATTAAATTTTGTCCAAATTTGTTTAATACGAGTAGAATTCAAAAAACTTAATTTTGTGAAGAACGGTTCATAATTTTCTATAAGCCCCATATTAAGTCAACTTTCAGAAAACACATTATTACGCTTAAAACCGTAGCTAATTATACTATTTAGTATGTCATAGTTTATTGAAGACATTAAAATATACGATAAATTTCGTGAAGGTCGGTTAATAAGGTTATGTTAGGTTAGGTTAAATGAGCAGCCGTCATAAGGACGGCTCACTTGAGTCCTTCTAGTGGTCCCTTTGTGATACCACAAGCCAGCGACAGGAATTAGACAGTATCCACTAGATTATACCTTAGAAATCACTACAGATTCGAACCATGCCGACGCCCTGCAAAACAGAGAAATCGATTTCAGTCCTACACTAGATCAAGCATGGCAATTACGGACTCCCATGATCTCTTAGCCTTATATACCCGAGAACCCCGGAGAAAATGAAACACTGTCTCCTCATACTCCTTATCATAACTATTTCTAGCAGACTATTTGGTCTCTTTGATGTAAATTTTGAGTCTCACTCTGGCAGATATTTCCTCTATCGTACGAAGTTTGTCTTGCATGTCAGAGTATATGTGACCAAGAAGGCAATTATCGTCTGCGTAATCGAGGTCTTATAAGCATCCGTGCAGTCCCCAGCTTACGCCTCTATTAGTACGTATTGCATTTGCCATAATGACGTCAATAAATGACGTCGATATTAAATAAAAGTGGTGATAGTACACAGCCCTGGCTACCGCCTTTTTGACTGTAATTATGCCACCAATTATATTTTCGTGCAGTACTCGGCAATTGGCCTCGAAGTAAAGGCTATTTATGATTTCTATTATTTTCTCCGGGGCACCCTTGCACCCTTACGACGCCCATACTGCTGTGTGTGAAAGAGTATCGAAAGCTTTCTCAAAGCAATTGAACGTTAGGTAAAGGGGAGAGCGCCATTCAACGGATTGCTTGATGATTATTCTGAGGCTATTTACGTGGTAAACAGAGGATCTACCAGCACGAAATGCTGCCGTGGATAACAGTCAGTTTAATATGCTTGCAATTATCTTATACAGCAGGCGGATCACAAATAGTTTGACTGTTGTAACGATATTTAATATTAGAATACATTAAAAAAAAAAATTATTGATGTTTATTAAGAAAGGAAAATTTTATTTTTAGAGAGTTTCGTCCATATTCTTGACATTCTAATGATGGAAGATGGTGATCTAAGGCATTAATATCTTATTATAATATATGTTACTTCTTTTTGCCTCATACAAAACTAAAGTAAAACATGTCAAATCTCCTTTTTTGTTTCATTTAAATAATATAAATTATACAAATATTTTTGTTAAAACAGTTTTCCACGATCATTATCACCCGGACATGGTGACCTAATGCAAACAATTTGCCCGGGTAATCGTGACTCCACAACAGCAACATTAAGTATTAAGCTTAAAGCTAAAAGAGCAATGAACTTAAAATTAAATAAATTCATTTTGAACTTTTAAGAAGCGTTCTACAATTGCAAAAAACAACAATTTAATATGAAGATTTGTGATGAACTGAACTGAACGTTTTATTGATTTCGTTAATAATTTCATAAAAAAATATTAAAAGAAACTATAAAATTCTCTTTGTGCGCTAAGTTTATATTAATATTAACCGCAAACACTTATTAAATAAAATAACTGAAAAATAGTTTAAATTTATAACTTTGACTTTTTAAGCGGTTTACAGATCCCTATTTTACCGCGCCGAACTTAAAAAAAAACTTTCAAAACTAATTTTCTTCCCAAAGCAGTTTATAAGATGTAGTGTTTATGAATTTATCGAAATTGCGGGCCTTGAATTTTTTTTAATTTTTCGAAAACCCGTTTTACATACATTGCTCGATTTTTTGGTCTTAAAAGACCCCTAGTGAAATTATTTGATGCAGAAAATATTCGTAGAACATTTTAACCCTTAAAAGTGCCGTTTAATTATACTTTTGTGTAAGAGTTGGGAAAAAGGACAAAAATTTCCCCTTTAAATTGATGGTAAGAGGGTTAATAAATTCCAAAAAAAAGAATCGCCATACGATTCTACTACGATTTTAGCTCAGAAGTACATTAAGTCTTTTTTTATACCCTCCACCACAATTAGTTGTGAAGAGGGTATATTAAATTTTTCATTCCGTGTGAAACTTTTTTATTATTCATCTCAGACCCCATAAAGTATATATATTCTGGGTCCTTGAGCGATTCTAAATCGATTTAGCCATGTCCGTCTGTTGAAAACACGCTCACTTTCAAAAAACTCAAAAGTAATGAACAAACTTGGTGCCAAATTGCTTGTAGTTATCCTTAGCAGTTTGGGATTTAAATTCAGCAAAATCGGCGCAGTAGGAGAGCTATGAATCAAAATGTGGAGACACCACCTAAAAGAAAATGATAAGTTTGTTACAAAAAATAACATAAATGGTGGAACAAGGCACGGAATGAGATAAGATTTGGCATTCGACTTTGTTTTATTCGACTGGAAATCACGCTGCAAAATTTCGTGAAGATCCGTCCATAATTTACAATAGGCCCCATATAAACACTACTCCCGGAAAACAGTTTGGTATGGCTAAAGCCGTAATAAATAATGCTATCAAAATAAAATTAAATACTTCACTACTCACACTAATAAATTTCGTGATGGTCGGTTCATAATTTACTATATGCCCCATATAAAGCCCACTGAGCTGTCGGTGGAGGGTATCAAAGATACGGCACAGCCGAATATAGCGCTCTAACTTGTTTTTTTTTACTTTTACCAAACGCCTTTTCAAAAAATTCAAAAACTTTAGGGGCCCATATTTCGGTAGCCCGAGCTAAGTTTTCAAAGCCCATTGGCGGATTTGCTCTTTTAGTAGTCTACTTTCATTTTGCGTTGCAAGTGTTGAGGCTGGTTTTTTCTGTTGCACAGTGTTATTAATTTCTTTTTTTTCATTTATTTATTGAATATTTTTTTTTATATATTTAATTACTTAAATCTTAATCTAATTCTTAAGTCCTGCCAATGCCTGACGAAATTTCTCCCAATTATTGCTATGAAGTTCTCCGTCTTCTACGGCTTCCTTTTGAATTACATTCGGTAACGTGTCTTGTGATATCTCAACGAGTATGGGAATTTGGGGAAATTGTACCAATAGCATTTTACGTTTATCGTAATTTTATTTTCGTTATTAATTGAATGAATCTTCATTTATTTGATATGAATAAACAAAAATTAATCAAATCTTATCCTAATACTTTATTTTATGTCCTGCCAGTGCCAGACAAAATTTTTCTTAATCACGGTTTCTGTTCACATATAAAGGTGTTTATCGCTCATCTAAATGGGTAAATGCTGCAGTCAGTGTCTCTTCTCCTTAAGCGAGTGTAGTCGCAATTATTTAAAATATTTCCAGCTAGTGGTTTCGGATGCAATAACGTAATTGGCCAGAATATTTTACTAACTTATTCCCGTCTATTGTAAATGCTCAATTGTTGGTAGGATTTACGCTCATTACTTTAGTTTAAGCAATATTTATTTTTAGACCATAATTAGCTGCTACAGTTTGTACTGCAATGATCTTCGCCAGCGTATCATTGAAGTTGTGGCATAGTCGATATATATCGTTGCCATATTACAGATCTTCTAGCATTCTGTTGAGTCCCCATGTAATTCCCCTTGTTTCCAAGAGACTCTCCTTATTTTATTATCCAGGACAATACTAAAAATTAGGAGCGACAGAACACAACATTGCCTCTCTCCAGTTTAATTTTCTTATGAGTCGCTAGTACAGCCATAGTAAAGAAAACGACAGTATAAAGTTGCGATAGATGGCTTTAAGTAAATCAATTTTCTTTGTTGGAGTACCTGAAGTGCATTGACATGGTCAATGCAGAGGCAAAAGTCAGCCTGCTCGTTGCAGAGTACAAGCTCGAATGCAGCTGATACTATCGATCCGTAATTAGCTGTTATTATTTCGGCAAAAATTATTTTCTATTTTTTCATATTTTAATAAATTTTTGGAAAATAACGCCAAATCCTAAAATCAGTACAATATTTAGAAGAATTAAATTCAAATTTGAGCCACTAGATATTTCTGACAATCAGATAAAGTTATTTCTTACAGGTAAAATGATTAGAGAAAGTGCCAATTTAAATAATAAAATCTTAAGTGCTGTTTTCACAAAACAAGTAATTGAACGTGTAGTAAAATTAACACGAATATCATTCAGTTTTTTTTTATTGTGTTCATATAAATTTTACTAGACGTTCAATCACTTGTGCAATAAAAACAGCACATAAGACTTACTGCTGCCTGTTTTTCAAACTAAAATAAAAATTTTCGTTTAGAAATTTATATTGAAAACAAAATGAAATTTGAGTTTTTTTTTTATTGTTGTTACAATATAAATTCCCATGCGAAATTTTTTAGTTTTCAATTTTAGCTTTTTTATTGTTGTTTTAATAGAAATTCCCATGTGAAATTTTTTATTTTATTTTGAAAAACAGGCAGTAAATTTTAACACACCATTTCTATGTTTCTAGGATTTCCGCAAGAATCTGGGTTTGGTGGGGGGTATTCCCGTTTGGCACCCATATACATACTACATCAAGTCATACATCATAAGAGTCCTGAAAATTAAGTTAATCTCAAGAAATTTGAGTGAATATAAAAGTTACATTAAAAAAAAAAACACATTCAACGTTACTCGACAAAAAATCTAAGTCTAAGCAAAAAAACCATTTGTAAACCAAAATCTTTTTATTTAAAATTTATTTGTGGTAATTTCTATTTTAATACACACACACACACACACACAGACTTAAATAAATAGCTCGTTATTTAAGTTAGTAAATTCAGTTCTTTCTTGTCTTTTAAACTGAACATTTCATATTCATTTAAACGAGAAAAAACATGTATTTTATTCAACTCATAATTGTCTTCGTGTTCTCGCTTTGCCTGGTCATGGCTTTGGTTCCGAATATTCATCGAACACCACAGCCTGTAAATTGTTATAGTCATCCATGTCCGGGAGAGGAAAACTTACTAAACAAATTATATGGCGATTGAGAAATAATAATAAAAACTAAAACAAGTACTAATCTTATAATTCAATAAAAAAAAAAATAAGAAAATATAATAATAAAGGAATAACAGCTTTTTATTTATTAATGGGAAATTTAAATGCAATAATTTGTGAGTCTCATTATTTAAATTGAATATTTATATCTATATATTTATTTAAAGTTTATATTCAAGCTTGTGTTCTACTTCAAGCCTTAGTGTAGGCCTCAGCTTCTTGCTCCAGTTCTGTTACAGGTTCTAGTTATTTTTCTAGTTGAAGTTCTATTGGGTTCTTGTTAAGGTTCTTATTCAGTGTGAAATTCGGCTTCTATCATAGTTAAGTTTCTACTTTGGTAGCTAATTTTTTTACTTTCTTTGTTCTTTAATAAACTTAATTTTTTTATGATCAGGTTTTATATTCAGTATATTTATAGATTTTTTGTTGCGTATTGTAGACAACAAAAAATAATAAAAAATATATTTCAATTAAAAAATTTGTGATATTAATTAAAAAATTAATTAAATTTGCAACAGTCAACAAACAACAGTAAACGTTAAATACACTTAATTAAATTTTTAATTAAAGCTGATTTTATTTTTGATTAATGCTTTAATTTATTTATTTATTTATTTATCAATACAATGCAACAAGAACAAGTCTTATATTACAGTATTGGGTAGCAATTTGGTAGATAAGTATATTTTATATTTAAAAGTATGAAAATACAATTAATTGAGCAAAGAAAAGAAAAAAGAATGACAAATAAAATTATCAATTAAGGGCAGGACCATAAAGTCCACCTTTGCACTACAAGGGAGTAGTTTTAAAACAACTCCATTGTGTACACAAGAAGATTAGTTTTAACTTCGTTTAAAAACGAAAACATATCGTTAAAAAACGAAGACATGTCGTCTCACTACAAACACTTTTTAACAATGACATGGTCCATGCTTGCATTACATCGAAGGGTATAATCTTCCTTATGCTCTTTGGCCGGTGTTTTGAGTATGATCATTTGTTTGGAGGATTCTGGATTTGAAATAAATATTGTTGACGTTAAGTACAAATATTTCCTTTGCTCATTTATATCGATTTTGATGATCAAATATTTTTACAGATGTGTACATATATGCTGGTTTTAAATTGTCAGACTGCCATTATCGCTTGTACGGATCAAGTTCAGTAAACAATACTTTCTTGTTGACCAGGACTCATTGGCCTGGTGACGACGTGACGAGAGCGCGTGAGCTTTATGGTTTCGGTAGGGATGACATAAGGACAGTGATACCGGCCATGTCGGGTCACTGGGTAGTTGGGCCTCATGCGATATAATGACTACTGCAAAAGCTAGTGCCAACGGGGATGGCGTTTTTATATAAAAATACGAGTGCTTATGAGTACCAGTACGTGATGTGGTACAAGGGTCCCACTTGTAGACTGATTGCATTTTTTTTAAAACAAAACTAAAATTCGAGTACTTAGTTGTATTGATACTGCTTCTTAAATTTTATTTCAAATCATTTATTAATATTAATATATATTAATATTAATATTTTCTATACACAAGAACTAGTAACAAACTGTGCCTTAAGCACCCAATGTGGTCCAAATGAACTAGTATACATCTAGATCCAATAGTTCTATTGATTTTCCAAGCACTTTTAATACTAATTTGAGTATTAATATGATATAGAAAAGTTTACAGTTGATAACTGCTACTGGATATTTTTGTACTAGTGTGGTACTAGATATGTACCGGTTCAAACTCCGGCAGGGCATCAACAGTAGTGTTTGCATAAAATAACCACAGAATATGTTTAATTGTAATACGAATCTTTTTATGTTTTATTGCAACTGACTCACTCACTGATTCAATTTATTAATAGGAAAAATATTTTAAGAATCGTTTTATGGTTTGCCTATAAAAGTCACTTGCTTAAACATCAAAGTTTTAATTTATTTTAAACTCTTAAACAAAGCAGTATAAATTATTGGTTACCAACAAAGAAAACTAAAATGAATTTTGTACATTTCTTACTGATTTTTGCAATGGCATGTCTAGTCTTGGTATCCGCCAAAACAACAATTAAACAACCACTGGCAACTTGTCGCCATTATCCTTGTCCTTGGGATAAAGAGCCGGAGATAGGCAGCATTGGATAATTTTGCCATACACAATATTGTCGTAAAAATTGTAATAAAAATAAAGATATTTAACATATTTCCAAAGTACAAATTGTGTTTTCTATAATAATAAAATAAAAAGGTAATGTAACTGCTGATCCGATCTTTATGAAACTTTTACAGAATATTATTGATGGGCTGAAAGTAGGCGTAGCATCCTACAATATGGATCTGTGTATATCTAGCGAACAGCAAATTTGGTACAAATATCTTGATTATCAAAACGAAATATCTGGCGTGGAAAAAAAATAAATTTATCTCTTCAGATCGGTAGGAGAAAAACTGTCTAAATTTAACTAATTTTATTTCAACGTGGTTAGCGAAGAGCTCCAGGATAAAATTGTACTTAACCCTGCATGGGTAGTGTAAGTCGTTTCGACTAATATTATTTTTTTAACGTAGCTAAGACTGAAAAATAACAAAAAGTGATCTCATTTAAAATAAACCTAAAATCAAACCAAACAATAGAAAGTTTTATTTTTCTTAATACAAATGTACTTTTTTTTCATTTCACTTTTTTTTGGTGCCTTTTTTAAAATAAGGCTAATCGTTGGCATCATAGAATTGATTTTTCGAGATGTTTGTCGAATCAACTAACATTGGCCATAACGCATATTGGGTTCTTGTTAAGGTTCTTATTCAGTGTGAAATTCGGCTTCTATATTAGTTAAGTTTCTACTTTGGTAGCTCATTTTTTGTTTAGTTTCTTTGTTCTTTAATAAATTTAATTTTTTTATGATCAGGTTTTATATTCAGTATATTTATAGATTTTTTGTTGCGTATTGTAGACAACAACAAATAATAAAAATAGATTTCAATTAAAAAATTTGTGATATTAATTAAAAAATTAATTAAATTTGCACCAGTCAACAAACATTTTACAAAAAAGTATCAACTAAACGTTTAATACACTTGATTAAATTTTTAATTAAAGCTGATTTTATTTTTGATTAATGCTTTAATTGTTGAAACATTTTGGGGAATTTTTTCTTGGTAGGTAATATCACTTATTGGGTATTTTTGTTGTATTCATTTGCAAAATTTTCTTAAGTTTTAGTCACATTTAACAAGCATTGGACGCACCTCTCGTAATCACCATTATTATCAAATATTTGTTCTATTTACCAAAACGTTGCTAGAGCAAAAATTATTTAACATTTTATTAGTAACATTAAATATTTTGAAACATTTTGAAAACGAAAGTTAAAACAAGATTAAATTAGTATACACGCAATTTTTGGAGATTTAAGTCCAATATCACTAGCCAACAAGGCTTTGGACTGGAGCAACCAAATATCTTTCCTAGGATATTTTGGTGAACTGAATTCGAATCTGCACAGAAAGAAAAACACTCGGGATAAATCAAGTTTTTTATGATTACTTTAAGTACGAGTCGTACTCAAAAATTCAAGTACGAATAACACTAAAACGTACTCTAAACAACCCTAAATGTGATAACTTTCGAAAATCAATCCCGCAATTTCTTGAAATAAGTATAAAATTCTTAAAACAATTTTATAATTCTTTTATAAAGCGCATTTTGGGAAGATTATTTCAAGTACAAAATCGGGATTTAATATGGATAGATGGATTTTTATTTTGAGTATGTTTTTTACATGAAAAATCACTAGTTTATTTAAAAATCGTTTGTATTTTGTTGCTTCGGTTTCTCGTATTAGAGTCCAGCATGCTTTTGTTCTAAAATCCTTGATGATATAATTCAACTTTCATTAAATTTTGCAGAGCACACGAAAAAACTCTAAGTGCGAAGGAAGAAAATGCAAAACATTGTCGGTGTCCAAAGTTTTTGACTGCAAAACCAAGATAATAAAAATATGCATATTTTTACGATACTAATGGTGTTTTCTTTTCTACAAAAAAATGTGCCTTTTGTAAAAAAAAAAATGCAATTTGGTGTCTGTTTCTTAAAAAGTTTGCTCCCGAAAAGCATGAGTTTTTTAGAATAAAACCAGCCACCCTTTTCGGGAGCAAAATTTTTAAGAAAAAGACACCAAATTGAATTTTTTTTTAAAAAAAGGCACATTTTTTTGTAGAAAAGAAAACACCATTATATTGCATATCCTTTTTTCTCAACCAAATATTTACCTCACACAAAGCAAAAACAGCTTAAATCAGTAACACACGATCTCCCTGACATGCTTAAACGCTACTATTATGAAGATTTAGAATGCATGTGGTCTTCTATCAAATAAATAATTGTGAAATTGGTGTGTCACAGTATTGCCACCATGCGATAAAAAAATGAACAAGACGTGATTGCCCAATTCAAACTTAGCGCACTAATCTAAAAACATGCTTGGTTTTTGCAGTCAATTTTTTTTTAAATTTGTAGACCAGTGTATTCTATTAAATGTGAACATGTCTTTACTTCAGTGAAGGGCACCCACATATTATCACATTTATGCTTGTGTGGGAAGTAGCAGAAAACGAATGACGCTCATCAACAAGAAATAACAACAAAGCAACAGCCGAACGAACATTGTCACAGACCACACGAAGAAGTTTATAGTGTACATCTGTCGACGACACACAAGCAGAATTTATATTCCTATGCACACGTACATAGGATTTGCAAAAGTGCCCTTCACTGCTTTACTATAATCTTCCTTGTGCTCTTTGGCCGGTGTTTTGGGTATGATCATTTTTTTGGAGGATTCTGTTTTTGAAATAAATATTTTTGACGTTAAGTACATGTATTTCCTTTGCTCATTTATATGGATTTTGATGTTTAAAAATGTTTGCAGATGTGTACATATATGCGGGTTGTAAATTGTCAGACTGCCATTATCGCTTGTGCGGATCAAGTTCAGTAAACAATACCTGCTTGTTGACCAGGACTCATTTGCCTGGCGACGACGTGACGAGAACGCGCGTGCTTTATGGTTTTAGTAGGGACGTCATAAGGGCAGTGATATTGGCGATGTCGGGTCACTGGGTAATAGGGCCTCATGCGATGAGAATTGGTCTGGATTATAATGGATACTTTAAAAGCTGGCATGATAAGGAAAAAACGCTGTTTCACTTCCTCGAGGTTATTAGGATTAGGCATTTTGGGAGACCAGAGATACCACGTTTGGATTCTGTGCCTAGTGTAGGAATGAAATCAAACTTTCTGTCTTGCAGGGATGGTTCGAAGGTGGAGCCACTAGTACAGTTACTATAATAAGAGGTACTAGTGCCACCGGGGTTGGCGTTTTTATATAAAAATACTAGTGCTTATGAGTACCAGTACGTGATGTGGTACAAGGGTATCACTTGTAGACAGATTGAATATTTTTGAAACAAAACTAAAATTCGAGAACTTAGTTGTATTGATACTGCTTCTTAAATTTTATTTCAAATCATTTATTAATTAGCATTTTTTTAAAATGCTAATATTTTCTATACACAAAAACTAGTAACAAGCTGTGCCTTAAGCCCCCAATGTGGTCCAAATGAACAAGTAAACATCTAGAACCAATAGTACAAATGATTTTCCAAGCATATTTAATGCTAATTTGATTATTAAGATGGTATACCGTTGATTACTGCTACTGGATATTTTTGTACTAGTGTGGTACTAGATATGTACCGGTTCAAACTCCGGCAGGGCATCAACAGTAGTGTTTGCATAAAATAACCACAGAATATGTTTAATTGTAATACGAATCTTTTTATGTTTTATTGCAACTGACTCACTCACTGATTCAATTTATTAATAGGAAAAATATTTTAAGAATCGTTTTATGGTTTGCCTATAAAAGTCACTTGCTTAAACAGCAAAGTTTTAATTTATTTTAAACTCTTAAACAAAGCAGTATAAATTATTGGTTACCAACAAAGAAAACTAAAATGAATTTTGTACATTTCTTACTGATTTTTGCAATGGCATGTCTAGTCTTGGTATCCGCCAAAACAACAATTACACAACCACTGGCAACTTGTTACCATTATCCTTGTCCTTGGGATAAAAAGCCGGAGATAGGCAGCATTGGATAATTTTGCCATACACAATATTGTCGTAAAAATTGTAATAAAAATAAAGATATTTAACATATTTCCAAGTACAAATTGTGTTTTCTATAATAATAAAATAAAAAGGTAATGTAACTGCTGATCCGATCTTTATGAATCTTTTACAAAATATTATTAATGGGGTGAAAGTAGGCGTAGCATCCTACAATATGGATCTGTGTATATCTAGCGAATAGCAAATTTGGTACAGGTAGGAGAAAAACTGTCAAAATTTTACTAATTTTGTTTTAACGTGGATAGCGAAGAGCTCCACTGAAAAATAACAAAAAGTGATCTTTTAAAATAAACCTAAAATCAAACCAAATATAAGAAAGTTTTATTTTTCTTAATACAAATGTGCATAATTTCACTTTTTTTGGTGCCTCTTTAAAAATAAGGCTAATCGTTGGCATCATAAAATTGATTTTTCGAGATGTTTGTCGAATCAACTAACATTGGCCATAACGCATAAAAAATAATTTTAAGCTTGCAAGTTACTTTGCAGTCTTAGGTATTTGAAGGAAAATATTTTGTGTTATACGGTCTATTATTTACCTTACATTCCCATATGTAGCAGCCTTTTGAAATTCACTGTAAACGCTAAAACTAATTTCACCACTGTATTGAAGTTAATGTTTTTTAATACCAGAACTCATTCTGCTGAATTTTGGGATGATTGGTTCATTGCTCAACATGCCTCCAATATAAATTCCCCTCCTGAAAATTATTTAAGTTTGGCTTAAACTGTTACGAATCATGATATTCAACTCAAGCTAGTTAAAATTGCTAAAAAAAAAAACATAAAACTTTCTGATTGTCGGTCAATAATTTAATAGAGGTCTAAGCCGCAACCAGTTTAAATGCTGATGTCTGTTTTTATAAAGATAATTTTATACTAAATTAATATCACTTCTTAACTAATTGAACTTTCGGTTGAGTGTATCAAAGATTATAGCACTCCAACTTGTTTTTTTAATTAATTTTTGCACATTTGTCGGTTTTAATTTTTACTTTACGTGACGCTTGCTATAAAAGCAACTACACAAATAAAAAATAAGAACTATAAATAAATTATAAACTCTTGATTAAAATTTCTTGCGAAACAATACGAACTGCACTTGTAAAAATGCAAGAATGTTGCCAGAAACATTAAACTCTAGACATTGAAAACATTCAGGGGTGTGGCTTTAAAGTAACCGCAACATCTGATAAAAATAAATTTATATTTTATTGCTTATGATTCATTGGTTTTCTAATTTATGTTTGGACTTAATATTTTTTAATGCTTTGCTTTGCTGATAAAAGTCAGTTGTTTTCGCAGCAAAGTTTTGGTTTATTAACGTCCATTCAACGCAGATGTATAATTAATTTATTTTCCAAAAAAAAAATGTTCTTCATTTTTTACTTGTTTTTGCATTCGCTTGTCGAGCTTAGGCTTCCGCCAGATCAACAATTTACAAACCACACGCCAATTGTCGCCTTATCCTTGTCCTTGGGATGAGAACCAAATTACCCCAAAGTAAAATAAATTTGCTATGCATATTATGTCCTTCAAAACTTGTAATAAAAATTAAAGAATCTAACTCTATCGTTGGCCAGTGTTTTTGCGTGATTCCAGGGTATTTGGACTGATTCTAGTTCTCTTTGAATACAGCGTATCCTGATGTTTCTTGAGCGGCCTCTTCTACGCTGCCCTTGGGGGTTCCAGTCTTGCGATATCATTGTGTGGTCGGCGTAAGATGTGACCTAACCAGGTCCATTTCCTTTTTCGGACTTCTATTTCGACAGGACTAGTATTTGTTCGTAGTAGCAGTTCTTCATTTGAAATTCGGTTTGGCGTAGACAGCGGTTGATAAAAACTTGGAGTTTGCGAGTTGCTGCTTGTGTCAAACTCCAAGTTGTGGAGCCATATAGTAAATGTGCCATATAGAATTAAATAAATTGTATACTGGATCTGGAGGCTAATTGTTGTTTTTTTTTTTTGCTAAAAGTTCACTTTTTTAAGATTTTTGGTTGATTTATAACTTTGCACCTTTAAATACTTTTAAAGAAGAGCGATTTTCAAATACCCATTTAATGATACTCGACTTACGGGAGGTCATCTACTGTTTTCTTTTTAAATTATAGCGTATGTTTAACGTATTATTGAATTTTGTATACTAAATAAATTGACACTTTCGAGCTAAGAAAAATCGATTGAAAATCATGAAAATCGGCGTTTGGTCTAGAGCCCCACAAAGTTACTGATATACATATGCTACGTAGAACAGTCAAGTGTAAATAAATAGCAGCTTTGGGGAACGGTTAAAAATTGTCCAATCCTTCTAACATTTTTTTTGGTGTTTTTTGATGCCAAGAATCATATTTTTAGCGTTTGCTGCGATAGAAATTCGAGAAAATATTTTTTTTCGTATAATAAAAAACCGATCAACTTTATATCTGGAGTTCCAAAACAATATATTATAGATTATTGTATATCTGGCGAACGGCAAGAAACAAAGTCTCAAAATTAGAAAAAAGCAATTTGGTAATCAATAAAATGTGGCCGGTATTAGAGAAGTGGGTGCGACACTTCCCATTCAAAGACGTTATAGATTTCTTTAAATCTGGAGAATATCAAAAGCCAAAGTTTCCAAATATGGTGCAAGCATCTAGGTAAGCAATACATAACATTACCCAATATATGGGCTGGTTTGAAGAAGTGGGCGTGGCATAAATTGATTACTTATATCCAAAGAACGGTAGTTATTTAACTCTCTGTTCTAACTGCACCATGGTGAATGGCATATACATAAGATTCGGCATTGCCTAAATTAGAACTCCTACTTGTTTGAATTGACATTTTAAATAAAAACAAATACATGATAAAATGTTTATTTTTCTTTACAGATGATTTATAACAACTCTGATGGCAAAGGAAACAAACTCAATTAAAAAATTACGAATGCTGTGCATAAAATAAAACTAATGAAAAAAACGTGATTGGAAATTGGAAACGGTAAACGAACAACAGCAACAACGAACAAATAAAACAGGGTTCAAATTAAAATTTTACGAAAAACTTATTAACGAATCAAAAAACGAAAAAAAGTCTAAACTAAATAAAAATGTAAAAATACTGAACAAATTTACTTCCACTAGCTCGTTAAATAAATATAAAAAAGCAAATTTCCTTTAAGCCAAAAATAAAAAAAAAAACAAAATCCAGGATCCTTTTAATAATGGCTAAGCTAAAACAAGCCAGTGATAAACAACTGGGACAGACGGAAGTTGCTTCAAACAGACAGCAGCAACAAATTTTTACAAATATTTATACAGCTGAAGTATGTGAATGTTTGAAAACTAGAAACATGTGTAAAGCTCAAATTGAGCATGTTAAAACTGTGATGGGGTGTAGGGTGCGAAAAAGACGAGGCAAGCAAAAATTTAGCAGCATAATCTATACGAAAGACCCTCTAAACAGCAGCAGCAGTATCCTTCAAACAACCACTTGCTCATCCTCTCAGCATGCGTTTTACATTTTACGAACAATTTCCCTGGCATTATCTAGCAATTTATTACAAAGTTTAGTTGGCTCCCTGGTGTGGCATATTACGGCCTCAACAGCAATTTCCATGCTTGCAACACTCTACTATATTATTGCCAATTCACAAGGTGCATCAGCAGTTTTAGATGTAGCAACAGCAACAGCAACAGCCACATCATTGCCAACAACATCGTTAACATCATTATCAGTCTCATATACATCTTTAACAACACCATCAGCAGCAAATTTTAGTTTCTATCAAACCCCTCATGGCTTCAGCAGCAGCACCTTTAACAACAACGCCAGCACTGGCATAAACAACATCTATTCCAGCTCTTTTTTGGACTTAAACTACAGCATTAATTCAACGGAAATTACTATTTTGAATGGTGTTTCCTCTTTGCCAACAAATAAAGTTTCCGGTTATAGTAATGACAATAACAACAACTACAATAATGTTATCACAGTCTCTTACAACAATGCCATTAGCTTTAATGATACCCTGGATGATATGTCCGCCGATGATGCTTCCGAATATATATTTGATCGTACGGATGTTCGAATTATATTTATAACACTATATTCAATGGTCTTTTGTTGTTGTTTCTTTGGTGAGTAAATAATTAAAACAAAAAAAAACCATAAAAAATGAAATAAATAGACATAAAAAAAACTATACGACGAATTGGTTTTACTTAATATTTTTTGCACAATGGAATGATAAATATAGATTTTTTTTCTTAAAATGAGAATATTTCTTTCATTTTATTTCAGGCATCTCCGTAGTAACCCCCTTTCTTCTTTCCTTTCTCGCCTAAAAACATAAAAGTTGATCATCAAAAGATGAAACGTGTGAAAGCAGCCATTCCCTTTCATTTCAGTTTCAATAATAACGGCAAATTAAAGCAACAAAATTTTTTATAGCTCCCGTTTAGTTATTATTTATTATATAAATATAGACTTCTTTCTCTTTTCCACAGACAATAAAAGATTTTGTGGTTAAAATAAAGCACATAAAATATAAGAAAGCATCTTTTTTGGACTCCACACAAGAATGATTTTCTTTAAGAAATTAACGATTAAGAAGATAACAAATGATGCCATAAAAATAAATATTTTACAAAAGATGTTTAATAACGAACCGCGTACGATTTAGCAATTTATTTTAAAACACAAATAAATATAATGTAAATAAAAATCGAAGGATACAAAGTCAAACGTATCTGCTAAAGGCAGTTTCACATTTTCAAAAAAAAAATTTCAAGTATTTTGAGGAAAGTACAACCCCCAGATGATAAGTTGCTATTGTTTTTTTGCTTAAATTTTTTTTATTAGATCATTTTGCGTCCTCAAATTTTCTGGATAATATAAGAAATGCTTTAAAATATCTTTTGTGGATCAGGATATTGCCAATGTTTGGAAAACCTTTTCCAATAGTCTTAAAACATCAACTACATCAATATGGATGCAACACGAAAGCTGAGAATCCCACAATTTTATAAGAAATTGCGATGTTAAAGAAACTTGTCCTGAAAAAAGTACCACATTCAAATTACTATGTATATGTGCAAGACCAATTCTATTTAAATATCAATTCATATTTAAATTCAGTTTTCATACACATTTTTTTATTTTAATTTGACATGAAAACCGAATTTTAAAAATAATACAAATTGGTGAATTCGGCCATTATTTTTTGAATATTTTAAAGAGATACAATGAAAAAACTGAGAAAAATATATTTTTGGATTAAGAGATCTAAAAGATTAATAACAAATTGTATACAAAAATTTTTTTGACATAAAAAAAACATTAAATCTTCATAAATAATCACCCTTATTCCATTTAACGTCGTCGTCGTCGTCATCGTCATCAATTAAATATCAAACTCAATTTTCATCGACGTCGTTATCAATTCGATAGAAAACTTGTATTCTATAACAGCAGTGTAACGATGTCGATTGTTTATCGTTTTTTAAAGCACATCTCTAATAACTTAGACAGTTGGTTTCTTTTGTTTTAAGTTTTTATCAAAAAAAAATGCAATTTGATGTTCATTTCTTAAAAATGTTATGCTCTAAAAAAGAGAAGCTTGATTTATTCTAACAAAATTCACAATCACTAATGCCCCGTATAAATCGACAGTGTTGATTGTGCCCTGTAAAAAACAGACTTCGGTTTATATATGGGGCTATATTTATAACGGCGACGATTGCCAAAAGAGCAACAAAAAGTTACGCGAAAATTGCAAACATTCGGAAAATTTGCAGAAATAGCGGAAATTCCCGAAAATTTTAAATATTGCAAACAAGCAATAAAATTGATTTAAAGTCCCTAAAACCATAAGGAATGCCAAAGGTTCCATAAAAATGGCTAAATATTCGGAAATTCGCAAAAATTTCCTAATTGCAGTAAAATAACAATATTTAATATTTATTAAAAAACGTTAAAGCTGTAGAGAATCACATGAAAAAATCACTACTTTCGCGAACATGGCTAAAATTCGCGAAAAATTGCAAACATGAAAACAAACCCCAAACATTTATTTAAACTCGTTTAATCGGTTAAAAACTTAATGTCGGAACAATACAAAAAAAAAATAAAAATTTGCAAAAATTCGTAAAAGTTTTCAATATGTCAAAAAAGCCATAAAATACGATATGATAGAAAAGTTTCATATCTATTAAAAATCGTTAAAGATCTAAAGAATCAGAAAACTTAGACGAAAAGTTTCGTCTATTAGACACATGGCTTAAATTCGCGAATTTCCGCTAATTTAGACATTTTTATGGAATTTTTGCTATTCCTTATAGTTTAAGGGACTTTTAATCAATTTTATGGCTTGTTTGAAATATTAAAAATTTTCGCTATTTTTGAAAATTTTTGCAATTTTCGCGTAGCTTTGTTGCTCATTTTCCATTTTTTTAATTAAACATTATTATTATTGTAAAGTTAAAAAGGAATAAAAATGTTTCGACGCCAATAAGACTGTCGACAAAATCAGAGTCAATCTATATCGATGCCATCGTTAACGTTGCGTACGGCATACCAAAAATACATCGACGCTTATCGATAAAAGTTGATATTGACAATGGGCATACCGATTTGCAAGAATCGACACATAACGTTATCGTTTCGTATTGATGACGCTAAATGGAATAAGGGTGAATATTTATATGTGCACCAATTTTATTTAAAAGATGTATGTATGTATGTATGTATGTATGTATGTATGTATGTATGTATGTATGTATGTATGTATGTATGTATGTATGTATGTATGTATGTATGTATGTATGTATGAATGTATGTACATTAGGGTGCGCCTTATTTTCCATAGTTGCGAAATTGTACCTAAACTCTCTCTAGAAATGTTCTTCCAATCAAAAATAGTCAAAGGCTGCTCACATATCAGGAAGGCGTGGTTCATCCGCCATTTAGTTTAAAGATGCATTTACACGGGGTAAAATAAAATAAAAAAAAAGATTATAAATGCCAAACTGTCGTTTTAAGACCTCTTTCAGATTCGGCAAGTTAGTTGCGCATGTTACTTGCCGATAACAACAAAGTCTGTACAAAATTTGTTTCCTTGCCCCGACCTTACCGCTGACGCCAACAAACCAAGAGTTGCGCAAGCAAGTAACTTGCCGAGTGTGAAAGGAGTCTAATTGTATATGAAGGACAAAATTTTGTTAACAAATTTTAAAGTTAATAAAATTTCTCCTGGCCAATAACTTGTCTCAGGCGACTTGAAATGTAGAAATAACATTAACATATGTTTAGAAATATTTTAAAAATAGATAATTTTTACTCAAAATATACCCGTCTTTAATTGCATATCAGTTTTTGCCTTTGTAGGGTACCGTTAACCTCTTACCAGGTATGACCAAAAAGTAATATTTTTTAACGGCAATTTTAAAACTACATTTTCAAATTTTTAAAAATTAGTGCTTAACAAATTATTTTTGCTAAACACAATTATGCCAATACCTCCCATAGTATTGCCGCACGATTCAAATTTTGCGATTTTCGGTAAAAATAAATTTTTTGGCCATATTTTACCAAATGAGCCCATTTTCTTTATCGCTATGAATTTTAAGTAAAACTTATTGAGAATATTTTAGTCCAGATAATTTTAAATGTACTCTGAAGGTACTTAATACTAAAATCGTTAAACATTAACCCTAAAATTATGACGTTAAAAATAAAATGTTGACATTTTTGGAAGTTCTGAGGGAAGATTGCAAAATATTTGGGGTATTCACAAGATGTGCCATCATGTTATATTGTCATAATGTTCTAAAATTTTGCAATGGTTTAGAAATATTGTTGTTGCGTTGTTAACAAAAAGAGTGTTAAATAAATAGAACTTTGCTTGCTATGTTAGTTGTGCTGTCGTAATTAATCCGTAGGGACCTGCGCTGAACGGCTAAGCCGAGCCGCATTAGTTTTTGTAAGCCGTCGCCTTTTATGGTAAAATGTTATCCCCGGCTAACATCCAAAATTAACCTGCGGCCAGGAATTTTTGCAAAAATTCACTTGCGGCGTAAAATTAGATCGGCCTAGGACTCTGCTGGTTGGTAAACAGACAAAATAAAATTTATTTAAGATCTAATTTAGTTTATTAATATTAGAATTAAAAAATATTTTTGGTAAAACTATATTTTTTATATTTATTTTAAATCAGCTGATTTAAATTCAAAATAGCATACTGAATTATGAGGGGTTGTCCTCAACAGTCGTATTTTTTCGTGTTATTATTTTAAGACACCTTGTGAATCCCCCAATTGTATATTTTTGTGCCGATTTTGAGTAAAATGCAGACAGTAAATCCGATGGTTTCTAATAGCTTTCTCTTTTAGATTTAACTTATACATGTACAAATTACATTGTATCACACGATTTAACTTTTTTATACATTAAAGTTTAAGGCAGTGTTCGTAAATAAACACTAACTATCGTTCCTTAGCGTTTGGTTCGGTAGATTTGTGGAAAACACAAACGCTAAAAGTGTTTGTGAAGAAAATCATTAAAAAAAACGTTTACCTGTTAGTCATCTTTCGAACACAAAAATACTACTGTTTTTATCAAACTCAACAAAAGTTGAGAACATTTAATTCCGTTCGGTTTTTTTCAAATCCACAAACTTCATTGTGTTCGGTTCGGTTCGGTTTATTTATGTTCATCCCTATTGGCTGCTAAAAAAAAAAAAAACCAAAAATTTTTTACAAAAACAAAATACACATACGAAAAAAAAAACCAAAAGCCAGCAAAATAATAAAGCACAATACACACAAGCGCTGTTCGTGGTGCGGTCGTTGCTAAAATTTTTTGTTTGTTCATTTCTTAATCCATGTAAAATAACAAACATTACAGAACATTTTAATATTATGTTTGTCTACTGTATTACCACAATAGTTCTGTTTTTAACGAAGAACAGAACATTATATAATGTTCGGTTCTTTCTCGAAAATAGTTACGAACGGTATTAAGGGTTGTGTTCCCCTACACAATCACTAAAAAAAATAGATCGTTCTTGGTTGTGTGAGCCGAACGCTAAATAATCTACTGTTTATTTTCGAACACTGGTTTAAGGTATCTTGTAAAGAAATACGTTTAATTACCTCTCTAAGGTATTAAAACGTATTCGTACTTTATCAACCCATTTGTTTTCAATGATGCTTTGCAACATTGCAGGTAGGAATTCATCCAGTATTTTTTTATAGACCGATAAGTGAAAACATACTACCTTAAACCGCAATGTATACTAGAGATTATTCGAGTGATTCGAAACCAACTGAAATTCAAAACGTTCATGAGGCGGGCAATTGCCTCTATACGTAGCCTGAACCTGACGTGGCGAGATAAAAAGGCTGCATTAAAGATCCTCTGGGTTGTGATGCTTATGGCCTTCACATATCTATCTGTCTAAACATTACACACAACGTTAAAGTTAGCTGCTAAGATCCAAACGCGCTGATTAAGTTTAGTTTGTAAGTCAAAGGAAATAACATCTTAAGCATCTTTTAGTTATTCACCCAAGATAAAGAGAGAGAAAATTTAATTACATTGCACGTGTGTCAATGTCAACTCCTTGCTTTTAAGGTCCTTATCTTGTTTGTTTTCTGCAACATATTAAGTTGTCACTAACAAATGCTTTATTCTCTTAATAATTTTAATAATTTTGGTATAAAACTAATTATTTAATAATGTTATAAACAATGTTTAAAATTACAATTTTATTTTACGAATTTTTGTTTGAATGTGTTCACATAACTGTTTGGTTCAATTGTAAAAGTGTCATTTGTTCAATAACATTTGAATTATAAATGAAGGGTAGAAAATACACATCGCAATAATATTTTGTATAACCAGGCTAGACACAAGAGCAGACGTTTAATTTTTGTTTTCCTTAAACAGTAAATAACAAAAGTTAAACACATTTTTTCAATTAAAGAAAAAGTAAATTCTAATTTTCTTTCTTTAATTCGAATTCAGCTTTTCTTTAACAGAACCAAATTTAATTTAATTTTCAATACCTCAGTAGTATTTCGCTTTTAAATTTCTGTTTTATGTACCACCTTTTTTATAATCGACTATACCTTTTTACGGCTTTTAGCTAAAATTAGAAAAATATGTTAAACATACAATCTGTGTGGGTTTGTTTAAAATGTATATAACTAAACGTTTGAAACATTACAATCCATTAGAATCAATGGTTGGTGATGAAGATAAATACATTTGAATGCGACTTCATATAAAACCACACAAATAAAAACCATACAAATAATCATCTCTTTCCGCCTGCCAGACTCTGACACTTTTATGATCTGTCAGACAGCAAAAATAAAAATTGGAAAAAATCATAAAACTAAAACCAAAAACACTTAGAATGAAATAAACAATTAAATAGCTTCCCAAAATAAAACAAGAAAATTCAAAAATAAAAATGAAAGCAAAAAAAAAAAATAATAAAATTTAAAAAGCTGTTTATGGTTGCTTGATTTATTGATTATGGTAATTGCAAAACGAAAATTATCAATTTTGAATTGATAACAAATGGTTTAATTTAAAGTGTGAAGATTCAAATCTTAAATAATTAAATAAATTTAAAGCAGCTTTAAAATTTAATTATTATTTCACTGTCTCGGACGATTTAGAATAGAAACAATTTCAAAGTTTTTCTTGGGATTTAAAAATTAATTAGCAAGGTTTCTTTCAAATGTGCTTAATTCCCATTTCAAAATATTGAGAAATTGAAATTTATTGTTGAAGGGATAAGCTATTCCTATGCGCATTTTACTGGTTGCTTAGGCCAGATCGTCAGGAAACTTCATGCAAAGATTTTAGAAAAGCTAAAGATATTATACAAATAAAAATGTTAAGCTAATAAGAATTATAAACCTCAGTTTTACCTGTAACAATATCAAAGCTTAAACAAAAACAACAACAATAAACAGTGAGTTTCGTTGAAACACTAAACAAAATCTCATACCAACATTAAGATATTTAGTAAGATAAAGACATTAAAAAAACTTTAATTGTCTGTGTACACTACACCACAAGTAAGAAAGGTTTTATATATGACACTTGATCAACTAACTATTAACTAAAATTTTAATTTTTTCACTTTCTATAAAATCGACTCGAAATATTTATATCTACCCCCGCTATAAAAATATCTTGTTTTATTTTTTACTTTTTGCTTATGAAACGCTTGGTTTAATAATTCTTTTTCATATGCCTTTAATGTAAAATTAAAAATTGTTTTGCTTTAACTGAAAATTTTTATAATTTTGAGTTAATACCCTCTTGTTGATTAAGTGCGATATAAATATAAGTTTACCATTCCTTTCATAATTTCTACAATATCGGTCTGAGAATCTACAAAGAATATTCGTTCTTAGTCTTAATAAATAGAAGAGTTGATTTAACATCCATTTGGATGTTGAAATCGATTTTCCGCAGATCCCAGACAAGACGGGGACTAGGTTGTTATATATTTGTATTTCAAATATTCTGGAATATATTGTTATTTAAATTCAGCCAGATTATTTAATAAATGTCAGAGCTATGAGCAAAGAATCACGTCTGTCTCTTATTTGTATCCATTAATTTATTTATTTTATTATTAAATGTCTATGGATTTTTCCGTACAGATATTTTGCACACTTAAATTTAAATAAAATCAACTATAACTAACATTTGATTACATTACATTAATTGTACTATCAATTTAGATAAGCAATTTTTATACCCTTCACCACAGGTGGGGAATAGGGTATATATAAGTTTGTCATCCCGTTTGTAATTTCTATAATATCGATGTTAGACCCTATAAAGTATATATATTCTGGGTCGTTATGAAAATCAAAGTTGATTTAACGATGTCCGTATGTCTGTTAAAATGGGTTTTCCGAAGACCCCATATATGATGGGGGCCAGGTTATTGTACATTTATGTCACATATGGTCCGGAATTGTTTGCTATTGAAATTCAAAAAGATCGTTCCACAAATGGCTGAGATATGAGTAAAAAACCACGACTACCTCAATTTTTAAAGATCTAATTAGAAGCGACATAACCTTATCATGCTGCATTACCATAACCACTGTATTACCAAAATTACATAAACATACCATACAATTTGGTTTCTACGGCTATGATAATACAGTGTTGGTAATGTGGTTTTTTGTTGTTTTTTATACCCTTTATATGAGAGGTGGAGTTTTTTTTAATGTGTTTAATCAAGGCGAATTCAAATGGTTCAAATCTTGGTTTTTCAAAGGGATTTTTTTTTTAATTTTTATGTTCTAAAAACGATTGTAAAAAATTATTTACCAGTTTTAGATTTTTAAATTTAATTTATAATGAAGTTTTTAGAATTTTGAATATCTATGTATGTACATTAGGGTGGCCCAAAATACAAAAGTATCGAATATTCGCGCTCCACAACTCTGATCCTATTCGAATAGTCCTTAAAAATTTTCAGTCCAAATTTGACCACAATCGTTCAATATTTAGAGGTTGCGATAGTTTAATGATTTTTCGGGGTGAGATATTTTTGTTTATTTAAAAATAGAAATATTTAATAAAACAAATAAATAAGGAATAAATAAAACTGTATAGTATTAGGTACAAATTATCACATATTTTATTTTTTTTTTAAATTATCGATAGCCATTTTTGCAATATTATCTTTAGAAACCCCGGGAAAGTTGTTTCTATGGTGATCAACTAATCTAAGCAAATATTGTTTTTGCTTCTCATTTTTCGTGATTAAGCTGTTAAATCGGGTTACCAAAGCAAAACCTCGTTGTCTTTAAAAACATTAGAAAGCATGACCTCAAACATATGATGGCGACAAGCAATCCATATTAGGTCTTTATTTAATCTTTTTATACCCTTCACCGAAGGTAGAAAGGGTATATATAACTTTGTCATTCCGTTTGTAATTTCTACAATATGGATCCTACACCCTATAAAGTATATATATTCTGGGTCCTTATGAAAAGCGAAGTTCAAATCCGGTTGTCCGTCTGTCCGTCTGTCCGTCTGTCCGTCTGTCCGTCTGTCCGTCCGTCCGTCTGTCCGTCTGTCTGTTGAAATGGGTTTTCCGAAGCCCCCAGATATGATGGGGACTTGGTTGGGGTATCTTTATGTCAGGTATTCTTATTATAATTTTGCTATTGAAATTCAGCCAGATCGGTCCACAAATGGCTGAGTTATGAGCAAAAAACCACGACTACCTCAAATTTTTTCGAAAAATCCCTTGTGGTTGTTGTATTTTTATTACTTTTTGCTGTATATCTGGGGAACGGCAAAAGCCAAAGCTTCCAAATTAGGTACACACATTTAGGTTGCTAATACACACCATCCTACAAAATGTGGGCGGGATTGGGGAAGTGGGCGTGGTACCTCCCGTACAAAAAAAATTAAAAATTGTATAAAAACCTAAATTTTAGGGCTGCCATATGTCCTATGGGTATGACTTATATATCAAAATATCGGAAATTTTAAGTAGAACATATTTTATAAAAAACTCGAGAAAATCGGTTCAGATACAAAAAAGTTATGACCAAAATAAAATTTTTTTTTTTTAAATACCCACTTTCGGGAACCATAGATCTCCCCGAGTCCAAGTTTTATAACTAAAGTAAATGGTAAATTTCTTCTTCAACACGTCGGTATATAAATCTGCCAAATCGGTTAAAAAATGGCTGAGTAATAACCGAAATACTGAATCCCCAAAAATTACTCTTTTTATACCCTTCACCGAAGGTAGAAAGGGTATATATAACTTTGTCATTCCGTTTGTAATTTCTACAATATGGATCCTACACCCTATAAAGTATATATATTCTGGGTCCTTATGAAAAGCGAAGTTCAAATCCGGTTGTCCGTCTGTCCGTCTGTCCGTCTGTCCGTCTGTCCGTCCGTCCGTCTGTCCGTCTGTCTGTTGAAATGGGTTTTCCGAAGCCCCCAGATATGATGGGGACTTGGTTGGGGTATCTTTATGTCAGGTATTCTTATTATAATTTTGCTATTGAAATTCAGCCAGATCGGTCCACAAATGGCTGAGTTATGAGCAAAAAACCACGACTACCTCAAATTTTTTCGAAAAATCCCTTGTGGTTGTTGTATTTTTATTACTTTTTGCTGTATATCTGGGGAACGGCAAAAGCCAAAGCTTCCAAATTAGGTACACACATTTAGGTTGCTAATACACACCATCCTACAAAATGTGGGCGGGATTGGGGAAGTGGGCGTGGTACCTCCCGTACAAAAAAAATTAAAAATTGTATAAAAACCTAAATTTTAGGGCTGCCATATGTCCTATGGGTATGACTTATATATCAAAATATCGGAAATTTTAAGTAGAACATATTTTATAAAAAACTCGAGAAAATCGGTTCAGATACAAAAAAGTTATGACCAAAATAAAATTTTTTTTTTTTAAATACCCACTTTCGGGAACCATAGATCTCCCCGAGTCCAAGTTTTATAACTAAAGTAAATGGTAAATTTCTTCTTCAACACGTCGGTATATAAATCTGCCAAATCGGTTAAAAAATGGCTGAGTAATAACCGAAATACTGAATCCCCAAAAATTACTCTTTTTATAATTAACTTTGTTTAAATATATATTTACAAGTTTATATAAATGTTTATATATGAATATAACTTAAGTAAATGGTATTCTTCCTTAACACGTCGGTATATAAAACTATCAAATCGGTTAGACAATGGGTAATTTATGAGCAAAATACTCAAAAAAGGGCTAAAAAACATCAAAATTTGTATAAAAACCTAAATTTTAGGGCTGCTATACGTCCTATGGATATGACTTATATATCAAAATGTCGGAAATTTGTATGAGTTATAACCGAAATACTGGGGTCTAATCACCGCATACGATATCGAGCAAAATCCATCGAAATTATTTATTTTGGTATCTTGAAACTCGATATCGAATGAAATGTATTGAATTTGAAATAATACCATTCGACATCGAGTAACTCGACATCACATTTATCGAGTTTTCATTCGATACGCCAGTGTCTATCGTATGCAGGGGTGATTAGACCCCTAACTTCCCGAAAATTACTCTTTTTATACCCTTCACCGAAGGTAAAAATGGTATATATGTATAACTGTAATATCTACAATATTGATCATACACCCTATAAAGTATATATATTCTGGGCCCTTACGAAAAGCGAAGTTCAAAACGAAGTTAAAAAAAAAATATTTACCAGTTTTATTTAGTTTCTGTCTAATTGCTATGTATTCTGCTCGCACAATGGTGAAGGGTATATAAGATTCGGCACAGCCGAATATAGCACTCTTACTTGTTTCAATTAAAGTACATGCACCCAGCTTTAAAACAGTATTGGAGGCGGTAGAGTCAAAGCATTATCCTCGAATTTGGTTTTTTATTGACCAATCGGTACAGCCACACTAACAAGCGTTAGCATGTTCTACACCGGTTCCTTTTGTGATCTTCGGAACTGCTAAAAGTTTTTCTTTTCCATTGCCACTGATGAGTATAGCAACTCAATCGACTTTTTTGGTTTTCATCAGAAATATCGGGCAATAATTTGCTGTCCCAGTGCAATACGACGGACTATTGTAAAGAGAATGAATCCTTATCTGCTTCTAAAATCTTTTTTCAACAAGTACAACAATGATAAGCCAGAAGTAAATGCATGTAATATAAGATGTGAAACATAAAAGTCGCCATTCATCGCGACCTCTAAATATTGTTCCATTGATCCAATTTTTAGTATAAACAAATATTTACGTAAAAGAAACAAAATCAAGCTTGTGGAGATAGTATTGGACTATACTTTTACTTTTCCAAACAAGCGTGGGCCACTCTAATGTACATGTATGTAAAAATTATTTAGTTTTTGTCTAGTTGCTCTGTATTCTGCTCGTACAATGGTGAAGGGTATATAAGATTCGGCACAGCCGAATATAGCACTCTTACTTGTTTATCTTCTTATTGACTTTGGATCCAATTAATAATCAATAAATCTATATTATTGATTGAAAGTATCTAAAAGGGGCGGCATTATCATAATTAGCTTCGAAGAATTTGACGGATAACGGTATGAAATTTCGGGATGATCGTTGAGGTATATTGAATGAAATCCCATTAACTGAACGTGAAAATTATTTACCTAACAAACAACGCGTTTGTCAAACATCCCATGTGTAATTTGAGTGTAGAATCCAGAAAAAATTATACACCCTCCCTAAGTTAAAGAGCCGGGGCTATCTAAGCTTTGCTGCTTCTGTCGAATAGCAGAAATACCAAGAGACAACCGCCATAGGCCAACATTTCCCCTCAAAAGCACTTCTCATAATGAACGACAAGAACTAATGCACTCCGAGCAAACAATATTCCTACAACATCAGAGATAGAAAGACCAAATTTGGCTCAGTTTTTTAATTGATACAAAGAACATTAAATATTAAAAATTAGCCAAATCGATCTGTTTGAGTTTTCTTCCGGATTAAGGTCTTTGGTAAGATTGGTTCCATACAAACTACACTAAAAAAATTATGTAGTTAAATTCAAGCGAAAATTCATTTTAAACAACTTAAAATTCATTTAAAAAACGAATCATTTACATTTCATTTAAAACAAATGATTTTTACATTCATTTTTAATTATTTTTATTTATTAAACAGCATATACCGTAAAATTTAATAGTTTTTACTTTAAAAAAATATCGAACACTAATAGCAAAAATGATTTAACCAACAACATTTTAGATTTTTTTTGATAAAAATCGATAATTTTTGATCAATTGCATCATCTCTAAAAATCTCTTATTTCTGAGAAGTACCGTTACGAAATAAGGGCAAAAACAATTTCAAACAAAACCCTAGACTTGAAGCAAAAATATTTAAAAAAAACCTTCTCCTGTAAAATTTTATTTTTGTTGGTTGCATCATTTTCGCTATAAGGGCTCGATATATTTAAATAAAATATTATTTAAAAAAATCAAACTACATAACAAAATAAAAACGGAAAAACATTATTTTTTGGTAGTTTGTTTTTTGAATAACAAACACAAATGTTGAAAAATAAAATTATTCGTCAAATAACTATATTTTTATTAAATTTTAACAGTACGGAAAACGAATTTAATAACCCACAATCAGTAACTGCAATAATTTTATAAGTGTATTCTATCTGTATAGAATTAAGATCAAATTAAAAGTTAGCAAAATCCCGAAATATCTCAAAATACGATATTTCGACTTAAGCTATTATTATTTATTGCCACAAATATTTTTATACCCACACCACAATAGTGGAGAAGCTATTATGCATTTGTGCTGATGTGTGTAACGCCTTTAAATATGGGCCCTGTACCCACCTTTATGCATACCGATCGGCTCAGAATCACTTTCTGATTGATTTAAGTCAAACAAAAAATGAGTTAATCTCAAAATGCGCTGGATTTAATAATTATAAAGTTCATTCAATCCCAAAATCGTATTTGAAATAAACCAAAAGTGTAATTAGAAGGAGTATTTTATTGCGATTGATTTATTTATCCGTTTAATACCTTACAGAATTTTAATTATTACAAAATTATGTTTTAAAATTAATATTTAATTATAAAACACTAAATAAGAAGCAATAGTTCCCAATTTTACTTTTTAAACATGAAAATAAGGTGTTTTCGTCTTGTTCTGTTGTTTTTGTAATTTCAACACACAACATTGAACGTTTTTTTTAACTTCTTGTGTGGCTTTGTTGTAGTGTCTGCAACCAATTTTGATAAGGTAAATGAGATTAAATTCTCACTTTGTACTTTTTTTCTCAGAGTGGCACTACCAACGTAAAGTTTAATAATTTTTTTACTTGTTTTAAGAATTTTGTAGTTATTTTAAGAAATTGCGGGATTGATTTTCGAAATTAACCCCATTAAGGATTGTTTAAGTGTTATTCGCAATTAAATTTTTGAAAACGACTCGTACTTAAAGTATGTATAAAAACCTTTATTTATCCCCAGTGTTTTTCTGTCTGCTTAGGAGGTCATTTAGAAAAATAAGAAATAGTGTTGGAATATACCTCAGTGTCCACAAGCAATTCACGCATGTTAGTATGCTTCAGCAATTGCGCACAAGGTTTAAATGGTTAACCAGCCAGCCAGTCAGGCGGAAATAGTTAATTCAGAAACTCAGAAAATGAGTTTGAGCCGATAGGTATCCTTAGAGGTGGGTCTATAAGCAATATAATTATTAAGGGGTTACAAGCAAAGTGCAAATACATTATATCCTCTCCACTATTATGGTGTGCGTATAAATAACTATTCTCTGCGCGTATACAGAGAACACATGTCACTCACAAAAATATTGATGTGTTCGTATGACAAAATTTCAAAAATTAGCTTAACATTAGTGGGAAATTGTAGGTATGATGTATTGTCATTAGCATAGCGAAATAAAGCATTCCTGCATATTTTATCGCGTTCATTTTTTTTTGTTTGTGCATGAACTAGAAAAAATATTTTTGTTTTCCGACTGCGCGTGTTTTTGGCTGAAAAGATATACAAACATAGTTGCCGGTAAAAATGACTTTGTTGTTTATAGTGGCTTTTGTGCCTTTTTTATTCCCAATCTTCGTTTCATAACGCATCTCTGACGTTGGCTGTTTATAAAATGACATGTATTTCGTGCGTTAAATTCAAGTAACTTCAATGATGATTCAGCAGTTTTCCTTTTTTTTTTGTTTTTTTTTTTTTTGTTAATTATTTTCTCTGTTTTGTTTAAGGGATTTTAAATATTTAAAGTTGATTCATTTATTTGGCTTTCTTCTCGTCTTTTAGCGCTGGAACTTATTTATTGGGTTTAATGTTGTTAATTGTTTTTGAGTAATGACAGCAGAACAAACTTAAACATTATTGGCTTTGTTAAAATACAACAACCTTAAACTTTAATTAATGATTTTTTCTTGTAACATTTTATTATTCGGGCATGGTAAACCAAAAGGGATGCGTTTCCAACATTGGAAAACTTTTGGTTATGAAATATTGTTGTATGCAATTTTTTGTAGTTCGACTAAGCACTTCTTAACTGACGACCAGCAAAATCTTTCTAGAAAGATGGGATAAATACTCACTATTATTGCTTTAAATAAAGCGACGAAAAATTATGATACACACTTAAAAACGACAACTTAAAATGGTTAAAAAATGATCGCCCTTTTTCACAGAAAACATAATAATTGATTTCAATTAAAAAATTTGTGATATTAATTTCAAAATTAATTAAGTTTGCACTAAGTAGGAAGCAAATTAATAGTATCAATTAAATATTTTTTTAATTTTTACAACATTTTCTGCACTAATGATGTTGGTATAAGTTAACATTTAATTCACTTGATTAAACTTTTAATTAAAACTGATTTTATGTTTTGATTAATAGTTTAATTGCAAAAAAATCGGCGAACATTTATATTGTGGTCAGTGGTTACCTAAACGTATGAGTAATATTTAATATGGGGGATAAAATTGGTGACTCATCCGTAATGTTATGATTTATTTAATTAATTACTTTTTTTCTTTCTGATTTAATTTTACCTTGATATGCATTAGAATCAGAGGTTTGGACATATCGAGTCATTACCGCAAAAAAGCTAAAGCGGCAAAAAAACAAAATATTACAGGAGAAGGTTTTTTTTATTTTATTTCACAAAAATTTAGTATGAAGGTTGTCGCTTAAGATAAAATAGCTTTTACTTTAAAATCGTAACGGTTCCTTATTTGACCATGATGTTTTAGGAAGGAGATAATGCAAGTGTCGCCAATAAAGTCATTTATTAAAAAAGCGAATATTGAAAATTATGTCGCTTTAGCTTTTTTGCAGTAAGGGCTCTCGATATGTTCACGTAATGTTTTGAAGGTAATTTTTTTTCAAATGGTGCCCATTGTTTGCTTCGACTTGAAGTGCGCTCTCCAGAGCATTTCACATAACTTATCTTAGAATTTCAGGTCCCAGAGCCCTCGCTACTGTTCGGCTATTCGCCTAAAGCTGTTGGATGGTTCTTGTCGTATTGACATAGTTACCTTTAAATCTGTTTAAATCGGGCGGACGCGGTGGCCAGCGATTGCATGAGTGCCCGGGTAGGCTAGCTGGTAGTGAGCTAGTCTATTAGCGCTGGGGTTGCGGGTTCGATTCCCACCAGAGACTCTGGTTTCTTTCCTGCAGACAAGCGCAGAGCTTCGCGGGGTTAAACTTAGGGTATTAAAATAAAAATTTTACTCGATTTCCAAAAATTTCGCGCCAGTCAGCCATAGTGGGGTAAGCTGTTGCTTCATTTTGTCGGAACTATAATTGTGTTTTGTTCTCTTCCTCGGGCCTTAAAAATGTTAAATCATTGTGCTAAATTCCCAATTCATACTATTGAACAAACTTATTCACTTAAATCATAATGTAACTTTTGCGCCACCCTATACAGTATTTATTTTACATACATATGTGTAAAGTGTTCGAAAATAAACAGAATAGTATTTAGCATGCGGCTCACACTCTCAGGAACGATATCTTTTTTTTGTGTTTGTCTAGACGAACACAACCCTTAATACCGCTCGTAACTATTTTCAAGAGCCGAACATAATAAAGTGTTCTGCTCTTTGTTTAAAAACAGAACAAGTGTAGTGATACTGGATAGCTGCGACTGCAGCACGAACAGCTTGTGTGTGTATTGGGTATATGTTTTGTTTGTGTAAAATTATTTTGCTGGCTTTTTGTTTTTTTTCGTATGTGAATTTTGTTTTTGGTTTTTTTACTAGCCAAACAGACGTTAAGCACAACAGAAACGAACTAACATTAATGAGCTGAACCGAACACAATGAAGTTTTTAGACTTAAAAAAACTGAATGGAATTAAATTTTCTCACCTTTTTGTTAAGTTGGAGAAAAAATAGTATTATTTTTGTATTCGAAAGATGACAAACAGGAAAACATTATTTTTTTAATGATTTACTACACAAACAGAATTAGCGTTTGTGTTTTCCCCAAATCTACCGAATCGAACACTAAGGAGCGGTTTTTAGTGTTTATTTTCGAACACTGTATGTGTATGTCTATTAGACAAACTTCTGTATGTGTAAACAGTATTTCTTTGCAAAAAAGTATTTTTTACAAAATTTTGTTACTTTTGCTCATTTATTAAGGCCGTCATTGTGCCAAGCTTTTTATTTCGGGGGAAAACTGAATGCTTAATACCAAACATTTCTTACTGAGCATCCTAAATAAGAGCGGCAAGCATTTTTGTATGTTAAAACTTCTCATTTTCATAAATTTTTTATGAAAGAAACCTTTAGAACCCGGATTCAAAACCACCCGTCTGCAAATTATTATTTGGCTGATCGCTTAGTCGGTTGAAAAATGTATTGGAAATAGAATATTCATGTTTAAAAAATGCCCTTCTAGTTGAGGTAGCTCAGTAATATGTACATTTGTTTACTGTACTACAAAAATAATATTAAGGATAAATTCACTTAAAGATTTCGCAAACCTAAGAAAGCCTTTTTACCTGTGTTTCAAAAGTTTAAATTTATTTATGGCATTTAAAATTGTGTTAAAACTTATCCAGCTTATTTGCCTATTTTTTTGAATTTTTTATAAAATAGTTGCTTAATCCTTTCCATATCCTTTAATATCAATGTTAGCAGTTTTTTGCTCTTCTATAAGATTTTTTAACATAAAAAATTGCAAGATTATATGAAAAAAAAAACGAATCAAGCTAATTTCAAGATAATAATTTATGATATCTTAATAAAGGAATATAAAAACACTCTCACTCTAACTTTTTCTCTAATATGCTACTTCTACTTCTGCTGCTTGTATTAAAAAATAAAATGACATGTCATTTATATCCTGCACAGACACCAATACCAGGCTTAAAATAACTGCAATACTTAAAGAAAGCTTTTCATAGGGGATTAAAATATATACACTTACACACACTTATTAAATGATAATGCCCAATATACATGTGCATGAATATGTATGTCTAGCAGAGTTTGTTTTCTGGAATTCCTGTCAATGGTTTTGCAGGGAAATTATATTTGATCATATTCACAATGGTCCGGAAATTGTATGCTTGATTTCAAGGATTGTTTTTAATTAAGAAAATAAGCGAAAAATTTCTTTATTCACTTTTTTACACTTTTGGTACGGAAAAATTTTTGTTGATAGGAATTATAGAATATTTCAACATTTTTTTTTTCAACAAGTCTTAAAAAAATTAGGATAGAGTTATTTTAAAAAATTAAAACGATAATTGTTAATTAAATTTATATTCTTAGAGGCTTCGTTTAAGTGAAAATTAGAGCAAGATGTAAAGAAATGGGTTTATCCTTTTCCAAATTTACCGAAAGTTTTCTACTTCTATACTTATTTTATGGTCAAATATTTTAAAAGACTACATTGATTTTGAGCACCCGATACACTTGATCAACCGACATTCAACCGCCAATAAGAGAAGCAAGGTGCCTCTAAATATATCGAGCCCTAACAGCGAAAATAGTGTAAGCGCCAAGAATCAAATTTTACAGGAGAGAGCTTTTTTATTTTATTTCATATAAATTTTGTATGAAATTTGTCGCTTACAATAAAATTGTTCTAGCTATAATATCGTAACGGTACCTTATTTGACCATGACATTTTAGGAGATGATGCAAGTGTTGTAAATAAAGTAATTTATTAAAAAAAACGAAAACTGAAATTTATGTCGCTTACACTATTTTCGCGGTTAGGGCTCGATTTATATTCCGGAATCTGTATACCAACTTTATCAAGGAGAGAAAAAGTACTTAAAGTACCAAAATGTTCATGCTTGCATCATAAAAAGTACTTTCTATTTTTTATCAGGGCCATATGTTATCCCTATCAAAATTTGTGGGAAAGGGAAAAAGTACCAAAGGTAAAAGAGTACCAGCTTTTTGCGCTAGGAAAGAACACTGTATGTTAAGGGAGGCTTAAATCTGTATTTTGAACAAATTTATCAAAAAAAAAAAAAAAGTGAGAAATTACCAATTTTATCCCGTTTTTACCCTTTAAAAGAACGAACTTTTTCCCCTAAAAAGTACCCTGTATTTTAACCCTGATCACAGGCAATCTCGTTTCAAATTTATCAAAAAGGTAAAAAGTGGCAAAGTACCAATTTTTCCACATATTTCTCTGTTAAAAATTCCACTACAGTTGAATCTGGGCCATACGCAAAGCGTCTAATTAATTTTATACAAATCGATTAAGGGAATTTTGCGTGACTGAGTCACAAACTAACAAACAAACACCAAACAGACATCCAAACGTACAAATTTTCACATTTGTAAAATTATAAGTATTTCAATTTATCATAAAAGAAATATTTCAGTATGGTCACCTCCACTAAAACTTGTTTAACTGAAAATGTTTAATCATATTATGGTTTATTTAACCATATTATTGCCAACGGCAACCGTTTTATTGGTAAAATAGTTCCCCATAGAAAATGATATTATAAGTGTTACAAATATTTTTATTATTATTAACCATGAATGGCAAATTTAACCACAATACGCCGTATAATATGCTTAATAATGTTCGTTAAAAATGGTTTGGATGGAGTTGACCATATTGAAAAATGTTTGGCGTGTAGGCAAAAATCGGATTTTTATATAGAAAAAAAAATTAGCAGCACTGCCTATCCACCTTAAAGTCCAGCCCTGACCTCGTGTTACAAGCATTTGTTTCTACCAATGCAGAGCACTACCCTGCAGAACAGGGAATAATTTCATGTTACGTGGAATTCTTATGTTACCAGAGCGAGGGGAATGGTTATGACTTACACTGGAAGAAAAACGCTTGGTTACTGGAATCAAGCCATTTCAGTGGCTTCTATTCAGTAATACAACAAAACTGTTCATTATTGATACTAAACGTAATGCAATTTTCATCAATACTATGAAACTTCCAAAACGGAAATTTTCTTTCATTTTCTTTCATTTTCTTTAATCAACACATTTCCAAATGTTTCATAACAAAACGTACAAAATTTAATAAAAACACCTGTTAAACATGTTCTACTTTCTATAGAAATTCGAACCATTTTGCATTTAACGTTAATCTTATATTGTAACTAATAATATTTTTTTTTTAATACCAAAAATAGTTTACACAAATTTATCTTAAATTTCTTTTAAAGTTTTAAAAAATAAAATAAAACAATATATTTTTTTGTAATTTTTCTATTTTGCTTCCGGTAACAAATTTTTTCCCGGGAAACGAAAATTTTCGTTAGAACACAACTCTTTTATCTTTCCATGTAACAACCATTGTTGTATTGTATCCTTATCAATAAACTCAATACACATCGCCCACATGTGAATAAAGGGTACAATCAGGTATAAAATGTGCACTAAATCAATTTATAATGGCATTTAAACATTTTGATAGTTGCTGGTGAGTTTAATTTCTAATGTAAGCAGATTAAAGACAATTTAATAGAAGGAGGATAATTTTGTTTAGCAAATGAAAAACTTGATTTAATAGTATGGTGGCCAATTACTCTTGAAAGCGTTTGCTCTTACAAAATATCAAGGATGGCAACCAATTATGTTATTAACAACCATGCCGCTGGAATACCTTGTAGTTGTTTGTTTTTATGTATAGCGAGTGTGGCACAAACAAAGCAAATTAAATTATTTTGGCGAAAATATAAAGCTGATCTTAGATTTATTTTCATTGGGATGTATCTTTCGTAAGGATAATTGGCCCATTTTTTTGTTTTTTTGAAAATGTCATTGGTGTTTTCAACTGTATAAACGGTGGTCCATAGCGGATTTGGTTGCAAAACTTTGTCAGGCAAGCTGTGAAAAACTGTTTAATCTAGCTTTAAGCTTTGTTCTCACTCGCAGCAACAATTTCGTTTTTCTTCTGTCTTATTTCTTCCCAAAGTGTTTGAATTTTTTCCTTTAATTTTTGGAACGAAAATTTAACTACAGTGTTTTTAAAAAGTTGAGTAAACTTCTACTTCAGCAACAGTTTGAATGAAATTTTAAATAACGTTTATAATAATTTTATTTAGTTTGGTATAAAAATTTTAATAAAATGTTTATAAAAAGAATAATAAAATTTGGAAACATCTTCTTAGCTTCCGATATTTTATTTTGTTTAATAGCGTGAACAACTTTTTCAAAATCAATGAATGCTCAATACAATTTTAAATTATATTCGCTACACTGCTCGATGATGAGACGCAAACTGTTTATCTGGTCGATACACGAGCCATTTAGGCGAAAACCGAACTTTTATCTTCTCAGTTGTCCGTCGAGCGGCTGGAGGATTCGGTTTGAGAGTATTTTATAGAATATCTTACATACAGCAGGGGTGAGTGCGATGCCTGTCAAGAGCGTATCTTGAGATCCCTCCTTTTTGGGAACTTAATTATATGGGTTTCTGTCCAATCGTACGGTAATCTTTTCGTCAGCCACGCGATAGTGCGTACGTCTGTCTTAAACAGTTCACTAGGCAAGTTCTCGATATCTGTAGCTTTCTTGTTCTTGAGTTGTTCGACGGAAATTTCTGGAGGTTCGATGTTTAGTCAGTTCGCTTGATTATGACCAGTTTTAATAATAAAATAAAAAATATTTTGTGTAAAATTTATTGAATATTTGATTGTATTTCGATGTAGTATTGTACAAATGATACAACCTCGACACAATTTACACTTTTAGTAGCCAACAATCTTCGATTCAAGCAGGAGGTGATGATCTTCCCTGCACTTGTCGGACGTTGTTCCGCCTTAATTACCAATATGCAAAACACCCAAAATAAACTTAAGATCCATATCATCCTGCATTGGCAACATACTGTTAACCGTCTCTTTCAAATCTTCATACAGACTCTCGGGAAAAAAACACAGAACAAAATCAAAAGACACTTTAACCCTTCCAAAAAATCACCAAATCCCCTAACTTTACTTAAACAAAACCATTAAAAATGTCTAAAACATTCTCATTATAATTATTTCCATTGTTTACTCAATGTTTCTTCTTATCTCATTATTTTAAGTAGTATTTTAATGACTTGAAAACAACTTTTATTTAAATTTTGTTAATCAATTGTCTTCAATGTTTATTTTACTTTCAGGCAATTTGCTTGTCATTCTAGTGGTAACATTATCTCGGCGTCTACGCTCCATAACCAACTTTTTCTTAGCCAATTTGGCTTTGGCAGATTTTTGTGTTGGTCTCTTTTGTGTCATGCAAAATCTTTCAATTTATTTAATAGACAGGTGAGTAATACTTTGAGACTGAGACTAAAAAAGACAAAAAAAAAAAAAAAACTGCGAAAACAGACTAAATAAATGGAGTTCCATGGAAGACAAAAATGGTTTCTTATGGCTGTTTAAACGTAATTGATATTAAAAGTTTTGTAATTTTTGTTGGCTAAAAAGTTAAAGTTTTTAAACATTCTTTGGAAGATTTAAGCTGCTATAAAATTAAAATGTTAATTAAGTAAAAAAGTAGTATTAAAGTTGTCATGGGGTTTACTTGGAAAGTCTAATTTTATTAATGAATATTTTTTTGTCGAAATTGTATAAAATAAGAGAACGTATTGAGTGAAGGACAGGCAAGAAGTGAATTGGAATACTAAGAACATTTAACGAAAATTATATTTTCTTACTAATCAAGAATTAAATGCAGCTTACCATTACCCACCCGGGTGACTTTTTAGGTTTTACTTCTTTAGTAACTTCCTTAAATTTGTTTCGGCTAAAAAGATATTTTAACTCACTCAAAAAGTTCTTTAAACTAACATAAAAAAAAATTTGTTTTGTATGACGAAAATTTGTTCATTGCCTATAAACATATGTGCAGTAGTGTGTCCAAAAAAAAAAATTTAAGTCCCGCTTTGTTGTGAAAGCTTATAGGGTAAAGTATTTTTATGATTTTTTTTCAGATTTTTCGGTAGAGGTTTAGAGGTCGCTTTAATCGAATTTTAATCAAAAATCGGGGTTTCTTGAATTTGTTCATTACTCGGCCCATTAGCACTGCAATGCGAGCCCAAAAAACTCAAGGCAGCTTACTTCTCATACCAAAAAAAAACTATTTTTTTAGCTATTTATTAGAGCGTCTACGATGAAGCTGGCTCATATTCAGAAACATGCGCTAGATACGATCCTCTCCATGATTTAAGTTTATGGAAGCAATTGGATGACTACAAAAGCTATAACGAAAATCGCACGCGTCCCGTTGAAAACTTTTCTGCGGCATCAGTGGTACATATCCGGTAAGTAGGCTGCCTTAGTGTTTTTTGATGAACGTATCGACACCAAAACTTTGCGTTTAATGGTTCAAAATCTACACGCACCAAATAACGGCGAAAAATTAGTAAAAGCAGTGTTATCCGAAAACACGCTTGATAACAAACAAATTCAAGATTTAAGATCCGAAGCCAGCCTAGCCTTTTTTGAGACCAGCAATATTTCTTACATATTTTTTACAAACACATCCGAAAAAATGGCATACAAACAAATCATTTTATAAAACAAAGTACAAAGTTCAGCAATTCCACGTCGAAAATGATGTCGCAGAACGCTGCGTGGCCTTTGCTAATACTTATATTTGCAGGGCATAGAGCGTCATCGTAAAAGCTCTAATAAATAACTGAAAGCTAAGAAAAATAGTTTTTTATTTTTTTTTTTTTTTTTTGGGCTCGCTTTGCTGAAGTTTGCGCAACAGAACAAAAAACCAACCATATTTTATATTCTGAAAAAATACCTTAATCTAATTATCTAACATTTAAACCAATCCGATGCACAACTGGGAAACACATTAAAATATTTTTAATTTCAGAAAATGGGTCCAAAACTTAAAAACGGCATAACTTTGGAATGGTAGGAACAACTTCAATTATTTTGTTTTAAATGACTCAGAATTTATCCACCTTTTAAACTGACTCATTAGTTTTTTTTAGCTTCAATAAGAATTTTAAAAGTTACAAAGCATTATTTTTTAAATTTATGCTAAATTTACAAAAAAAAAAAATGTCATTAAGGGGACCCAAATGAGCAAAAAATAACCGAAACTTATAACATCTGCACAGAGAAGTAAAGTTTAAGAAGTTTTATAAAAAAAAAATTGACTTAGAAGCAAAGAAAATCGTGCTTATGGGCCAAGTAATGAGCCAAATTCAAAAAAAAGTCGAAAAAAAAACCCGGCTTATAAGTTTAATTCGATTTTAGCGACCTCTCAACCTCTTCCGAAAAGTCTGAAAAAAAATCACAAAAATACTTTACCCTATAAGCTTTCAAAAAAATGCTGAGGTACCTATAAAAAATCGAAAATAAAAGTTTTTGGGGCACACTAATGCACGTATTATAGTAGGGGCTTACGATTTTAAAATTTTTTTAGATTCGAAATAAATTTTGTATAACGATGTAGGAAATTTCCGATTAAGGGTGTGTGTGAAACGGTTGAAAAATACTCACGGAAATTAATTTTTGACACTGTTGAGGTGAATAAAATTTCACTTGCCCTGGGGGCTGGTATACATTTTGACATTAGCGTAAAAATTTTTGACAATTTTAATTCACACACCCTTTATAGTTTATATTAATTTAAAATTTAAAAAAGATTTTATGTAAAAATTTTTTACTTTACTTTTTAAAACATATTCATACATAGACGATTTTATGTTATTTAAAAGCACTATTTATGAAGTACAAATACACTTGAAATGTAAATTTAATATTTTTTTCTGCCATTTTTTTTTTGTTTCAAATTAAATTGTATTTCGCTTCAGCGCTAATGTTATCCGTAATGTCGCAATTTAACCCTAGATAATTTCTGTTCGTCGAATCGACGAAGCTGATTTACATTTTATCCAGTGATTTTTTTGTATCTTTTGATGAATTCAGGTACCATGTCTCAATGAATCGATTCGCAAAATGTACAGAAATAAAATACTAGAGAATTTTTAGACAAACTTATTAAGACTGATCATCGTAACCTACTCAATGCTAATACAATAGCAACTTTAATAATGGCGAAAGAAAACATTACGGATCTAGTAGTGCGAAGTTGTTCTAAGGAAATATGAACACCTTTTTTATTTCAAGAAAATTTATATGAACTTTGTTATATAATCGCCTCACTTGTATATTAATACAAAAATGAATTTGTTTTGATAACATCCAAAGATAGTTACATAAAATAAATTTAAAAGTTTGCTTACTGACTTCAATAATTACACAAAAATTAATTTATATGATATCATTTTCCATACAATATTCTTTAAATATGAAATACAAATATTATGTTAATAAATGTTAAACGTTAAAAATGATTTTAAAACGTATCTTTTTGGGGCAGAGTGTATCTTTTTGGAAACTAAAATGTATCTTTCTCCAAATTTTATTGGCAGCACTGATTTTATCATATAACTTTTTGATGTGTGTTCCAATTAAGCTCTTTTTTTCAAGAACGATAGCTGATGGCAAAACTTCAAAAAAAATAATTAATTTAAAAAAAAGACGAAGAGTAACCTTAATGTACCAAAATGAAGAGTAACCTTTCAGGGTTAAAGACAAACCCTTAAGAAAGTCACCTGTTTCAAACCTCCAGCAATTTTATATTTCTACTGAAATTATTTATTTTTAAAATGCAAAAAAAATAATTAATAAATTGTTATTTAATGCATGCATTTTTTCCTCCTTAAGCAATTTGCAAAATTTTTAATATGAGTTATTTACACATTATTTAATAAATTAATAATTGAAATGTTAATAAACATTTTCATCATTTATTGCTGTCATTTTGTTTCGGAGAATTAATGAAAAATAAAAAATAATAATAAATTGATTTGAATAAACAATCAATCATGCAAATGAATGATGAATATACTATTTGTAGGGGCTGGAATTTAATGCATATATAACTTTAGAATATGCGTATTAAATATGCTTTAAAAAATTTCGAAAAAAGCTCTAACAAAATATGATTTTTAAAAAAAATATATTTATAGTGCTATACATGCATTTCCCAGCGGGAAAATTCAGAAGACATTCTTACTTTAGGGCTTTTTAAAAGCCTGCTTAATTGAATTAACTGTTCAACTCACTGTTAAAGACGGCCTCATAAGAGGCATCGGGTCTTTCATATAAAATATAAGAAACATGTTCCACATTCGCTTCTATGAGGAGGGCGTCTAGAAGGAGCCATATATTTTGTATTGTTTTTTTGCACCAGAAAAAGAAAACACATACCAATTAAGATATTGAATAAAAATTAGTGCAATAAAAAATCACATCTTAAAACTATGTAACGACCAGTAAATGGTCGACATTTTATCGCCGCAAAAAATGTAATACGTGTAGAAACATTCAAGGAAAAAATTGCATTTGCATAAAATTCCATCCTCTAGTTATAAGTTCAATAAAAAGGTTAAAAAATTGTAATTTAAACTTAAACCATGTTTACCAAAAATTCCTGGGAAAAGTATTTTAACAGTTTTTAGTATGGACATTTAGTTAAAAATAATAATTACGAATAAAATAGTTTTTAACAAAAAAAATACATAACAAACTTTTTTAATGGATTTATTTTTTGTTTTTAGTTGATTTAGAATGTTGAAAAAATTCCGTTTTATTGCGTATTACAAATTAAGTTACACACGCGCCATTTTCGAACACACAAATACACAAAAACACATATAAATTGTGACCTTATTTAACCTTTTTTTTTAAATACATTTAAAAATCGAATTTTATAGCAGGAGTTCCGAAACTTGACTAGACAATCGACAATTGCGTAAAATTTAGGAAAAATCATAATAAATATGGAACATGTTAACAATTTGAATAAAACATCCGAAATATTTAAGGCTCGGTATTTTATGGAACTACAAGAATGTTGTAATTTTTTTATTTTTAAACAAATTATATAAAGATTTGTTTTCAGTGAAAAAAAAAATAAATTGGGGGAAGATATGTTTCCAATATTTCAAAAAAGTATAAATTTTACTATGTCACATCAAATGTTTTAGCTGGGAGAATATCGAGCCCTTTTAGCAAATATTATGTAACCAACATAAATTAAATTTTACAGGAGAAGGGCTCGATATCAGAGCCCTTAGGAGTTGTAAAACAGAGTTTTTAAAACCAGTTGAAATTGTTAAAAATTACAAAAAAAAAAAATATTTTATTCGAAAGATCAATTCATGGCATTAACATTTAAAATTGATTTCGAGCATTTAAGCACCTTGACAAAACGATTTCTATACATCTAATAAAGATTTGTGTGCCTGGCAGGGACAGGCTTTTTAACTTGTACTTTAAATAAATTTATATTGCACTTACGTTTCATAATAAATGCCCAACACTTGCCAGAAATTCCGCCTTTTTATACTCATTTAAACCAGTGTTCGAAAATAAACAGAATATTATTAAGCGTTCGGCTCACACACCCAGGAACGATATCTATTTTTTTTTTTTTTATTTGTTTGTATAGACGAACAAACCCCTTAATACCGTTCGTAAATATTTTCAAGAAACATAATTTAGTGTTCTGTTCTTGGTTAAAAAACCGAACAATTGATACTGTAGGCAAACATTATATTTTAATATTTTTTAATGTTTCTATTTATACGTTGACAAAGAAATGAACAAACAAAAAATTTTAGCAACGACCGCAGCACGAATTGTTTGTGTGAGTGTGTGTATTGTGTTTGGTTTGTGTAATATTTATTTGCTGGATTTTTATTTTTTTTGTATGTGAATTTTGTTTTTGTAAACAATTTTTGGTTTTTTTTACCAGCCAAAAGAGTGCTAAGCACAACTGAAACGAACGAACACTAATGAGCTGAACCAAACGAAATAAAGTTTGTGGGTTTTTTAAAAAAACCGAATGGAATTAAATGTGCTCAACGTTTTTCTGAGTTGGATAAAAACAGCATTATTTTTGTGTCGAATGATGACCAACAGGGAAACTTTATTTTTTTAATGATTTACTACACAAAAACTATAAGCGTTTGTGTTTTCCACAAATCTACCGAACCGAACACTAAGGAGCGATATTAAGTGTTTATTTTCGTTAAATCAGTTCAAGACAAAAGAATCTCATAAATAAGATATCGTCATAAAATTTAGCATGGATCTTAACCTCATAACAAATTTTGTTTGCTGGGTCCATTATTGTCCATTGGTCCCAAATGGGGTACACTCTCCAAAATATGTCTGTATAACGTGTGCTATAGGGTACCAAAAAGTATGAATTGATCGTCTTTACTCCTTTACTTGTTTTTTTCAAACTTGTGTTTTTTATTTACAAATCCATTTGCTAATATTTTATTCTTTATTGTGGCATATACATATATTTAAATAATGATATTTTTATTATTTTTGTTTATATTTACTTTTCAAAAAAGTTTTGAATTTAAGAACAAATTCGTCCATTATTGTTTTATTCAATTTGAAACATTTTCTTTTTTTGTTAGGAAAAAGGAAATTGTTGATGCGTAAATATTTGTGACATGTGTAGAATTGATAACGATTTTTTCGTAAAAAGTAAAATTTCTTTAAAGTATATAAAAAGCAAAAAAGAAACAAATTTTTGGTAGACAGATTCACATTTTTAGCAATTGTTAAGCACATGTCATTTTTAATTTATTGAAAGCAGCAACAATTTTGTATTCGGTTGTTCCTTATTTTTAATTTAGCGAAATCGGGCCTAATTAAATTAAATAAGACAAAATAAGTAAGAGCATATAATTTTGTTCGGTTAGAACCAGTGCCCATTAAAACCCGACTCTAAGGCTGGGTTTTTCATATGTTGATTAAGTCTAAACTTAGTTTGTAAATATGAATAATATTTATTAAATAAATAAAAAAAAACTTGGTGTAACGTAGTTTCCAATTGGGATTTTTCGGCGAAATGTGATTTTTATACCCTCCACCACAATTAGTTGTAAGTTTGTCATTCCGTGTGAAACTTTTTTATTATTCATCTTAGACCCCATAATGTGTATATATTCTGGCTCCTTGAGTAATTCTAAGTCGATTTAGTCATGTCCGTCTGTCTGTCCATCAGTTGAAAACACTCACTTTCGAAAAACTCAAAATAAATGAACAAACTTGATGTCAAATTGTTTGTAATTACCCTAAGCCGTTTGAGATTGAAATCCAGCAAAATCGGTTCAGTAGCATCAAAGGTACGAATCAAAATGTGGAACCATCATCTTAAAAAATTGATAATTTTGTGACAAAAACTAACATAAATGGTGGAACAATTCACGGGATTTTATAAATTTTTGTTAAACATTCGTTTCATTCGACTGGAAATCACGCTGTAAAGTTTCACGAAGATCCGTCCATAATTTACCCTAGGCCCCATGTAAGCAACTTCTCCCGAAAAACAGTTTATTACGCCTTCAACCGTAATAAATAATGCTATCAGAATAAAATTGAATACTTCACAGTTTTATAGGACTAGAAATAATACTAATAAAATTCGTGATGATCGGTCCATAATTTAAATTTATTAAATACGCCTGAAACCGTAGCAGACATAGATATTGCGATACAATTTCTTCCAACTTAACTTCATATGACCAGAAAAAATGCAATGCAATTTTGTGGTACACAGAAAAAATTTTTGCAAAAAATTATTCAATTAAATAATTAATTGGTGGACAACCAAATTTTTACAAAGAAATGAACAAACCATCATTAAATAAGGAACGAAGGCAAACAAAGTAAAAGTACATAATTAATGTTAATTAAATATTTAAAAACAAATTCCACATGCAACTTGCATATTAATTTTTAGCCCAAAAAACATAAAACGAATTGTTTTTAAAAATAAAAAAAAAAAACAAAGGAATATTTAGGGTCAAAAAACTTCAAATTTAAAGAAAGTGTTTGAAGAGAACCAAATTCTTAAATGAATTAAAACAAAACGAAAAGAAATAAATAATTTTCAACAAGAAAAATAAAGGAAACCTTTTTTTTTAATAAAAGGAATTTTTCTTAGACATTCATGAATAATATTAAGGTTTTATCATATAATTTTGATATGCCTTTCATTTACAACACAAACACATTCAAAAGTATAGTATACATTCGCTATCTCTTTGTTAACAAAACGTGTTCCATATTTTTAGGCGGGCATTTATTTAATTATAATTATAATTCTTTTCTTTCAGTAATTTTTTTTTATTTTTAAATATTAAAATTTGTTAATTGATACAAATTTTTTTCTTTTTATTCTTTTTAAATATCGTTACAGTTGGGTTTTTGGCGAATTTCTTTGTCGCATGTATCAATTTGTCCACTCTTTAAGTTATACAGCTTCCATTTTCATATTGGTGGTTATTTGCATGGAGAGATATTTTGCAATTGTTCATCCAATAACGTGTAAACAAATTTTAACTGCCGCCAGATTAAGGGTAAGTTTTCAGTAAGATTTAGTCAATTTATTTAATTTAGCATTAAAAAAAATTCGGATATACATAAATTTAAATTGTCTTTGCGTGGAATGTGCCACGCCCAGTTGTAATTTTACAAATATTTTTGGACTATATTTAATGCCGGGTAGCCATTAAATACTGCGATAATTTCAGGAAGCCCGTTTTTCAAAAAGTAAAAAAACAATTTGAGTTAATACACTGTTGTTGTACCAGTGCGATAAATAGAAGAAAAAGTTAGAAAAAGAAGAAGATATTTTCAAAACTTAAATACAAGAACTTTTTTCATATCTATATAACATCCCATCCGACAACGATTTTAAACAGTTTTATAAATTTAATTTAAGATTGACATTTCACATTTCCTGCCAAGCCACAAACAAACCTCTTTATAATGATATTTTTTTCCCCCGTAAAAAAACCAAACAATTCTTAATACAGTCAACAAGGGAAAAATGTTGCCTTAACCAATTCAGCAAAGTTCCTTAATCAAGCAATTCATTAATGTGGCATTAAAAAAAATAAATTAACATTAAACAGAACCACAAATGTACGGTATAATAAAATGTATTCAATCCAATTTTAAAGGCAGTTGTAAACTAACAAAATTAAAATAAAAAAAAAAGAAAATCGAATAATGTGTAAATTTAATATGAAAATAATGTTAAATAATGAAAATGCAAATGTTGATTGTATTAAAAAATCACGTTTACTGATTTCATTTTGTTCTGATCCTTTAACTGCTTCTTTTTCATTTATTTACACATTTTCCATGAACAGTGCCCCGCGCAGCATTGTTATCCAACGATACGTGTAATAATAAATAAAATAAGGACATGTCAGGCATTAATTTGAATGTATGCGTGTATGTATTGACTTAAAACAAACAGGTGTCTGTGTGAATGTGTTTGGTTTTTGTTCGACTTACTAGCACGAGAGGTTGGCATATTCGATTAATCATTCCAGGGCATACATTGCTCCAGCATACTGGCACAAGCAAGTTATGTTGAATCGGGCTCGAAACACACACCATACAAGCATACTGATGCAATATTAATTTCCTCAAACATTTTGCGCAACAAGTGCGCACCCTATTTATAATTGATATTATTTTGAAAATAGAAATCAAAGAAAATTAGTGTTTTTTTTTTTGAAGAGTTGCAATGAATATGTTGTATTAGAGAGTGTTTAATGAAATGAAAGGTTTCAACAAATAAAGTTTTTTTTTTAATGCATAGTAGCATGATGTTTAGGGCATCCTACGCTTTTGTGCATGTAACTTTTTTCGGATAACTGAACAGATTCTACTTTATGGCAGCTGAGTAGAATGCAAAAGCAGCATTAATTATAACTTTAAAAAATTCCCCGTTTGATATACAATATTTTTTTTAGTGCATTTAAATTTAAAGTTTTATGTTTGGTATTTTTGGTCAATCTCCATATGAAAGAATTTTCTATTGATTGTACTTAGGGCGACCGACTCGGTTTTCCAACCGGGGTTCTTCGCAGTACAGTTGTCAGTTTTTACAATATGCTGATTTTTTTAATGTCGATTAGTTTTTAAAATCAAATATATCAGGAGAGCCGAAAAACCATTCTAGATCAAACGATCGGCTAACTTTGTTATTACGTTTAAAAACCGGAATTGGCCTATCTTTTTTCAGAAATTTTTAAAACCACGTTAAAGGCGTTCAAGATAAAGCAATATGATGTCAACACTTCAAAATCGAAAAAAATGGGCATACTTCACATGAAAACCACAGATTCTGCAAATAAAATTAATTTTTACTACGTCTATTTAAACTAAGATGAACCTTTTTTTTTATTTTCCTAAGACCCCATTTTCATATGGGAAATTAATGGGCAGACAGACGCAGTTTGTTGGTAAATGTATCTTTACATGGTAATACAAAGTATTAAGATTAAGGGATCCAGTGTGTGAAAATGAAGTTTTGAGAAAAACGCATTTAAAGTTATGCTACACCCTTTTAGGTACCAGAATCCACTCTTAAGTCCAAGCCTTTTTTTTGACACACTAGGTCGGTCCCTTTTCTCGGAGAAGGTCACATATAATGGAAATCTCATCGTGTTCAAGAAAAGAGAAAGTCTGTTTTAAGAGTGGCTCATGTTTACACGGATGATGTAAGTAAAATCAAAGCAAAGAAATAAACAGCTGGGTTAATAACAAAAATTTTTTTTTATTTAATTTTATCCCAAAATCTGATTTTAATGTAAGTTTGTTTATTTGGTTTTGCGGTTCTGATAAAATAGCTGATGGTTACACTTTTTACAAAAATCAGATAAAAATTTTGGATGTTTTTGTAAGTATTGTATACAAATTTGTACTCTGCTGCTCAATACATTTTGCTTTTACATGATAAGATTTTTTAATTTTACATTATTTTGTTGACATGTCGTAGTACATGTATTACCATGTAACATCCACTTTTTTATTTTTTCGCCGACAAACTCAATCTGTCTGCCTGAAACATGCAATTAGGGTGAATTAATTTTATAAGGTTGTAGTAGGTTCGAATAAAATTGAGTCTGACATCTCTTGTACATCACAATACAATGTTTGTCAAACTCCATATGGGAAAAGTGTTTATTTAATTTTGTTGGTATTTTATATACTTCATATTTTTTATAGACCAAAAATGCACGTTGTTTTTCTGTTGCTGTATTTGTGTATGGATGTAAGTGGTGTGAGAGCCAAGAAATAAACAAAAAGAAGAATAAATACAAATCTATTTGAAACGTACGTTGGAAACAATTTGACGCCCAAAAGTATTGTAATAAATGGTGGTTAAATTTGAAGGGCCGATGTGGATTTTAAAAGCTTAATGTTTACGTGTGGTTCACATTCAACATCAGCCCTTAAAATTTAACCAAAGCAAATTTAAATCAAAACTTTTGTATCATAATTTTCTCATTAAAAAACCAGTTGACCGGTTTTTTGCAAAATTTAAAATAACATAACCGGGTTTTAAAACATTTTTTTATATTCGAACTTTTCGAAACTGAATAATTTCTATAATCGATCACCGTTACTGTAATGGAAAAAAAATCATGTACGTGTATCGCCTTACTTTATAAATATTTTCACCTACATCTTTACACCGTTATCAATCAAAAATTCAGCACGGTTGGATATATAAATCTTACTTGTTTTGGTGTTTGTCCCTTAGACATAATTTTCCAATTTTACGAGGAATGTAAAAACTATGAAAATGAAAAATATTAGAATACGTAAAAACTCATAAATCATATAAAACTTATTAAACAACTTGTTTGTACTTTGAACATTTATGTTAGGGGTTTGGATTGTTATAGACAGTGGGACGAGGCAAAAGAAAACTTGCCGTTGAAAAGACCATGTGAAATAATATTTAAGAAAATAACTTAAATATTGGCCACACATCAAACTTATAAAGCAAATATTGATAGAGGTCCTTCCCCGGAATAATATTTAAAAATCGTTTTTTTTCCAATTTACAGGCAATAGTAAGATGCCATATATTTTCTATTTGGCAGTCATCTTTATTCTTATTCGTGTAGAATATCAGAAGAAATCAAGCTAAACATCAAAAAAAAAAATTAAAGCACAATTTTAAATGTTCAGTTCTACACTCACAATATTATTACAGTAACGGACTGTAGTTTATTTAAGAAATATTCCGTTCAGTAATTTTTAAATAAATAAACATTTAAAATTCCAAGCTAATTTATTTTTAACTGATTCTAACAGTTATTCAAAAAACTAAGTGCATATTAATACGGATTTTCAGTTGCAGTTAATATTGTCCGTTGATTGAGTTAAATTCTTCTTTATGTTAAAGTAAATAAAAATGTAATTTAAAGCAACGAAAAGTTCATTTAATTTTTACTGTAAAAAATTCAACCGCGAATTCCGTAAAAAAAAATCAATATTCAGTTATCTTTTATAAATTAATCGTCAAAAAATTAACTACATATTCCGTAAAAACAAATAAATATGCAGTTATTTTATAAAATTTTACTGTCAAAAATTCAACACCATATTCAGTAAAAACAACTAAATATTCAGTTATTTTATATAATTTTACTACCAAAAATTTATTTTTACTTATCTTTAAAAAATGAATTGCTTGTTTTGTGTAAGCAATACCCATTTTCTATTTGTTAAAATAATTTAGTTAAATACATCAAATTTTAAAAGTAAAATAATTGCGAAGCCATATCGGTCATGCTGCTGGTGTCTTATAATTGAGAGTTCTTCTGTAAACAACGGGGTCAGTACAACAAAAGTAAAACAAACGTGTGTAACTGGGTAAGTAAATAAAAATATTCTCCCTCTCTCGCTTATAAGAAAAACAAGCGGACAGGTGTCTGTCTGGTATTTTTAGAAATTCGGCTCTTTTGTGGAGCAGACGAAAATTTAATAAAATAACCGAATATTTAATTGTTTTTACTGAATATGGGGTCAATTTGATAGTAAAAAATTGACAGTAAAATTTTAATAAATAACTGAATATTTAATCGTTTTTACTGAATATGGTGTTGAATTTTTGCCAGTAAAATTTTACAAAATAACTGAATATTTATTTGATTTTAAGGAATATGGTGTTGAATTTTTGACAGTAAAAATTAAATGAACTTTTTGTTAAAAATAAATGAAAAATAGGTAGACCGGTTTTTAATTGAACTTTCATTTTTTTTATATTACAATTTCAGTTAATTTTACGTACAGAATATTGTGAGTGTACCTTTAGGAACTCATTTTAAAAACAACGTTTATGAAAAAACCATATATGAATAATGATTATTTTGTTGAACTGTATATGGGTTTTAATCTAAATTATGATATTTTAATTGGGCTAAACTTCATCAAATTTAATGTTCATTAAATTATTTTTATGAAGAAAGGAATTTTACAACATGAAATTATTTACAATTTATTGATAGTTTTTCATTCTTGACTGCCACGGGAATCGAACCCAGGCTTTTACGGACATGTTACCCTAACATGCTTCAATTGTAACCACTCAATCTCTTCAGAGGGTTTTTGCCGTTCAACACGCACAGCCATTGACGACTGCTAGCAGTCAATAGCACTGTATGTAGTATTGTTAGTCATGGAAAAATAACCATATACGGATAAAAAAATAACCATAAAGGACCAAAAAAAAAGGACCCGTGTCTCCCAGTTTTGCCCAAAGCCATGCACTGTTTTTTATGGGCCCTTAAAGATTTTGGGCACCGGTGTCATTTTTGCAAGAAAGTGATCCTTTTCTCAGGCTCATATCTTGCAAACCGTTCGGAATTTTGATCTACACTTTGAGACAAAGCCATAAAGAACAAAAGTTGGGAACATACTGGTCTAAAGATATACCCAACTGGTAAATGTAATCAAAAGGAATCGAGAATGTAATACAAATCTTGTATAATATTTGATGCCAGAATTTATTATTCTTAACACAGAGCATGTCCTACGATTGCAATAAATTATTTTAATGTTTTTTAAAGCTCCAGCTTATTACCATTACAGTTGAGGTTAAGGGCTGGTCAAAATTAAAAATTTTTTCATTTACAACAAATCAAAAATGATTTAAATGATACATTTATCAAACATAGTTTTATTTGTGTGTCTATTACGATTATACTAATACAATTATAAACACTCCATCCCCTTCCCCACCCCTTCAACGAACAAAAAACTTTTTTTTTAACTTAATAAAAATACTAGAAAAAAATTCCAAAAATAGTGAACAAAGAAAAAAAAGCATTGAAACACAAATCAAATGTGAAATTGATGGATGGTGTTAGAACAACTAAAAAAAAAAATCAAACACGAATTTAATTTAGCTGAAAAGTTATTTTATCTAAAAATAGTTGATGGAATTTTATAATAAAAAATTTGTAATAGGATTGGAATTTGTTCAAATAAATTACAAAAGATGTGCCAGATTTAAATAGCGATGTGTGTTTTAAGTCTTTCACCTCAGCCAAAAAGGGTTTATTAAGGGTGGTCCAACCATAATGCTCGATGTAAATTGTGAGTCGCACCTTAACGTCAAGTTTTTTGACCAACTTTTATTTTAGAATTTTGTTTTCAGTATTTGACAAATTCAACCCCGGAGAGATGCTCAATTGAGCTGAGCGTTAAGATTGTTGAAGACTTTAACGAAAATGGGCCTACAAATCAAAATGCATTTCGTGCACTTCGTGATTTTTTATTTTGTTTTTTTTTTTGGTCGGCATAATCGACAAAATGTCTACCCAGTCGGGAGAATTGTGTTAAAATTGTGTACAAATTGCAGCAAATCTGGTTTGTAGGGAAATTGAAAACACCTGTTAACCCGCAGAATTGCCGCAGTTAGCCAAATGAGAATCCACGGGTGAATGTTGAAAAGCCGATGCATCCACAAAGAATGACTGTGACTTATGCCCAAATTCTCTAAAACGCAATCGAAACGCCAAAAATAACATTAAAAGCTCTCTATAGAAAGTCATACTAAGTTTTAAAATTTTCAACGCCACAAGATATGCAGCGTTTGAAATTTAAAAATTCAATATGAATTTCTGTGGAAAACAACAACAAAATAATGAAATATTTTTTATTTTGTTTTTACTTTCAATGTAATTTTTTGCCCTGCGGTTGCGTTTTACAGAATTAGGGCCTTAGTGTACGCCTTCGAAAATTAGGTCGGCCAAGCAGTAACCGAGAATGGTGGTCAGAAATTGAGGAAATCGACCTGGAAACAATGGCTCTTTTGCACGAGAAATCAATGGCTGTGTTATCTCTCGTCGTGGCGACATTAATTGCCCATTACGATCATGTGATTTGACACCGTTGAACTTCTTTCTTTGGGGATATTTAAAGAAAGAGTGTACGCCAATAAGCTAAGAGCAATTCAAGAGCTTAAGCAGGAGATAATTCGGCATATTAACGAAATTGAACCTGAATTCTAAACAGCCGACAATATTGGTGTTTTCTTTCCTACAAAAAAATGTGCATTTTTTTATTAAAAAATTCAATTTGGTGTCTTTTTCTTAAAAATTTTGCTCCCGAAAAGCATGAGTTTTTTAAGAATAAAACAAGCCACCCTTTTCGGGAGCAAAATTTTTAAGAAAAAGACACCAAATTGAATTTTTTTAAAAAAAGGCACATTTTTTGTAGAAAAGAAAACACCATAAGACTTTTACTTACAGCAAAGGTCTGCTCTAAAGAATAGAAAAATTTTAAAAATCAAATTTAATAATGTTTTTTTTTGTGTTTTGAATAACTTTTTTCCCTTTTCATTCTCATTGAAGATGGTAATTTTAACCGTTTGGATTACGTCCGCTGTGTATTCAACGCCAAAATTTGTTTTTAGTAAAACCATTAAAAATGTCCATACAGAAAGTGGTCGTGAGGAGGAGATATGTGTGTTGGATCGTAAAATGTTTAATTCCCAACTATTGGACATGATCAACTTTGGTTTGCTCTACTGCATACCACTGCTCGTAATGACCGTAAGTGTTAGCAATTAAAAATTTTTAATACATATCCGTTTTGTCATATTTAAGTAAATCTAATAATAATTTCTACATTTTCTATTTCGTATACAGGTTCTCTATAGCAAAATTGCTATTGCTTTGTGGCGTTCATCGCGGGGTTTGCAGCATCATTTGGCTCAGCAAGAAAATGGTATGGGCATGCATAATAGTATGTATCATCATCACCAGAACCACAATCACAACCACAATAATCATCATCATCATCATTTACACAATAATGAGCAACAAATGTCGCAGCATCAACCACAATTGACAGCTCCCTTGGGCACTACCCCCCTCACGATTAATAGTTCCATTGTAAGTGGTTCAACATTGTCACGTAAACAGAGTTGTAAATATGATGCCAAACGTGGAGTCAATATCTCTGAAAGTCAGGTAAGTTTGCGAGTACAGAATGTGACATAAAAAATATATTGTAAAATACTAGTTAACAATTTCGAGTACGAGTGACACATACACACAAAATGCATTTATAGTTTGGAGAAAACAAGAGTAAAGTTTCCATTTAAGTTTCAATGGTTTTGTATATACAAACATACATTAGTTATGATGCATGCAACTTGTATTTGTATTGTTGTATTAACGTTCAAGTGCTAAAAAAAAACTACAAAAAAAGATTTTTTAGTCAGAAACAAAACATAAAATAGAGTTTTAGTCCAAAACAAGATAAGAAAAGAGGGGGTTGTTTTTCAAACGCCCTAATTTTGCGTTAAGAAATTTTTCATATTGTTAGTTCTTTTACTTTTCACCACAGGTGAAAATTGTTTATGTAAGTTTTTCAATCCATTTGCATTTCATAGAATTTTTATCGGAGAACATCTTAAGTATATTTGTGGCATTTCGACAAAACATCTAAGTCGAGATAAGATAGCAGAAAAGTTTTAAAAAAAAACTTGGTGGAAAAATAATTTTTATTACAGAATAAAATAAGCAAAAATTAAAGAAAAATTTCGTTTAAAAACAAAATTTAAAAAAAAAGTAAACAAAATTGTTTTTAACAGGGTTTCTTTTAAATGTGCTAAATTCCCATTTCATACTATTGTTAAACTGAATTTTTTTGTTGATGGGATAAGCTCTTCCTATGCGCATTTCACTGGTTGCTTAGGCCAGATCGTCAGGAAACTTCATCCAAAGATTTTAGAAAAGCTAAAGATAAATGATTAACAAAATTTTTTTCAACTTTTAAAAATTTGATTTAAGATATTTTGTAAAAATGCTTCAGATATTCATATATTCTGGGTCCTTATGTGTAGCGAAGTTGATAAAACGATGTCTGTCTGTCCGTTGTATTCGGTTTCTCGATAGTAGCAGTTAATCAGCTACGTCGTCCACTTCCTTTGTCGTAGGCATATTTTAATGCCAGTATTTATGTTTCTAGGTTTTAGCAAAGAAGTACCAACATTTTTCATCGTATATAACCTCATTCACTCAGGACTCTGAATCAATAATTTTATGTTTCTAGGTTTAATATTATAGAAAATTCAAAAAGTACCAGATATTAAACGATAATGTAAAAAAAAAGAAATTTAATTTCCCGATTTTACCTTGTTTGATACTTTTTTTTCTCCAATTGCAGTTTCAAAAATTTCAATACTGTAGTGGTAGCCAAAATTGAATTCGTATATCTCACAAATGTTTAATAAAAAGTACCAAAAGAAGGTACAATTTTCCCTCCTTGAAGGAATTTCGAAAAAGCACCAAATTTATATTTGTAATTTTTAGATATGCTACGAATGTGATATAATTTATATTTCTATGGTTATTGACGAAAAAAGTTAAAAAATAAAGGTCTTACCAATTTACTCCCCAAATGGTCCGAACTTCAAAAAAGTACCAGACATCAGTCCGCTTATTTTTTTTTTATTCAGGGAACAGCTATAAATATCGAATTTTTTTATCGCTTTTAGTTAAGGATTTATGAGGTTAGCGGATTAAAACGTTTTTATTATTTTCACAACCTAAAAAGTCGAATTACCAAAAATTCCGTCTTCGAGCATCGATCTAGCGGGAGCCCAACTTTTAAAATTTAGGCGCTGTAGCTATGCGTTGATGAATCAGTCAGTCTGTCAGTAACGTTACAATTTTATGTATACATATATATTATAGCGCATACGAATGACTCACAGCTAAAGAACACAAATGACAAATTTCTTTCCTAAATAATGGTTTAAGCATAATGGAAATGAAATGAGCCAAACTGGTCTACTATTTCAGCTGGTAACAATTGGCTTAATTGGTCTACTATTGCATCTGGTTACAATTGTCCTCCCGGATTTAGGTAGGTACGATAGGATTCTTACTTAGAAAGCATGGTTATAAAAAATTTGACTCAAATATACTCAATATATGAGACGTGTTTGGTTCTAAAAATCAGCGAATTCGACCAATTATTACATCCAGAAAATATACTCCCTTACTTTAGAGCTAGACGCAATTGGCCTCTCAATACTATGGTAAAGGTTATACAAAATTCCGAAGGCCTGTATATAATACTTTAACTTGACTTAATTTTTGTAGGTGAAAGTTTCAAAATTATTTTAGTTTGCTTTCATGAATTTCAAACGAAGGCCTCTTTCGCTTAACTTACATGTAAAACCAAAACAACATTTTATAATTTCTTTTCGTTCAGAAAAAGACAGAAAAAAATAGATTTCAATTAAAAAATATTTGATATTTATTTAAAAATTAATTTAAAGCAGCAGTAAACAAATTAACAGTATAGAAACGCTTGTATTTTGACGAACGATTGAATTTTTAATTAACTGTATTAAACATTTAATTTACTGGATGAAATTGTAAATTAAAACAGATTTTATTTGTGATTAATGCTTTAATTAGTGACACATTTTGGAGAATTTTTTCTGTGCACTTAGTAAAAATAAATTGGAATATTCAGTCTACTTTACTTTAAGTTTTATTTTGTTTAGTTGAATTTCGCATTTGTTTTTGTCACACTGTGCCACAAATTAAAGCTCACTGTCTTCATGTTTAGTGATATCAGATTATTAGAAAAATAAAAATGAATTATATAATTTCTATTGGCCTCTTGGCTAATTTCAACCTCAAAGATCTCGGCTTGAAAACAAATAGACTGTTTGAGAAGGGTATAAAAGATGAATTAAAATTTAAGCTGCCTTTAAAAATTTTCTTGATTTTGAACAATTTTAATTTATCCAAGATAAGATGATGACCTAAGGCTTAACGCGAAATGAAAATAGACTGCAGTAGCCTAAAAAACCCCAAAAAAGTTACAAAAAAAGAAAACTGTCCCCATTTGTAACACATTCAAGTAACCTTCAGCGATATGCTAAACTATTTTCATACATCCCGGATTCTTTTGAAATTGTTTTTATTTAAAGTTAAAACAGAGAAAAGAAAATTGACTTTAATTAAACAATTCGTTTAGACAATTAAATTTTTTTTACTAATTTTGCACCTGCAAAAGAATTGATCATATCAATTAACGGATTTGTATATTGAAGTCAGGCCACACAAATTTAGTCAATTAAAAAACTAATTACATAAACTAAAAAATATGTATCATATATACAAACATTCAAATTAATGTGTTTTATTAAAAAAAATTAATTACTACAAACAAAAAATTAATGTACATCAATTAATTTTTTTAATTAAAAAATTTTTGGCAAACAATTTTTCTGTGAATCTAGCAGAATGATAATCGTTGTGTGTTTAATTTTCGATTTGGGTCTAAAATATCCAAAATCAGTTATTACCAAACTGTATTATATCCTTAAATTTTAAACAACCAGTTTCTTTTCTTTTATTCGCAAAAAAAAATTATTATTAGTTTTTATCAATCAAAAAAATTATTTAAAAAGTTTCTAAACTTAATTAATGTTATAATTGAATTTTTTATTATTTTTTGTTGAACGAAAATTAGAAACAACATTTTGATTTAATTAACATTTAAGTTGTTTTGAAATAAATTTTGAATTAAAAAAAATAATCAAATAACAAAAAATTATTTCGTTTAAAATAAAATAATTTAAACTTGTGAAATTGTTGTTAGAAATTGCCAAAGTTTTTTTTAACATTTTTTAAATAAAATTAAAAATATCAATTATTGAAAAAAAATATATTCAAAATATTAAATTTTTAGTAATCAATGTAATCATTTTGGGAAAAGATGTAAAATTAACACATGGTTTGCTTGATTCTATAAATTTGATATAAAATTAGTGATTAGAGACAATTATTAATTTTCTCTGTGTTGTTTAAGCGATATTTTGTTTATAATTAAAATAAATATTACTTTAATTCTTGGTTGACTTTTTTACTTCTTTAATTTGTCATTAAAATTCTTTCGCGTATTTTAAATAATCCAATAAACTACCAACCTTCATATCCCCTTGAAATTATAAACTTGCTACTACTCAGTATCTTTTAATTTCAGTAAAACTTCCCTTTTTTGGTATGTTTCCCTTTTTTATGAATTTTATATCTCTAATTGTGATATTTATTTAAAGCTTTTGCTTACAAAAGAAAAACAAAAAACCAATCAACAGAATTAACAACTTTACTTTAATAACGTGAACTAAATTACATTTCTCAGAAAACGATAATTGGATTAAAAATGAAGATGGAGAAAATTTCGATCGAAATATAATTTAAGCGCCCACAATATTTTATTTAAAGTTCTCGTATTATGGATGACTTAATTCATTGAAAATCCTATCATTAATGTTTTTTGCCCGAAAGAGTCTGTAGGTGTAAAGTGACATTATTTTCAATAATGCAATTGTTATTTAAACGAAATAAAAATGTATTCATTTTATAATGTAATATGATTAAAACATCAGTTACAAAAAAAAAAAGAAACAAGTATGACTGTTTTACTCGGCTATGCCGAATCTAATATACCCATCACTCACTTTACTCCTTTTTTTTTGGATGTCTTGTGTTATCGAAGCTATTTTTACTAAATTTTATTTACAGAACCCAGCTACGATAACCAAATTTGGACAATTTTCTTTGTGTTACTCCCACTTTTCCAATTCTGCCTATTTTTTGTCGAATCTTGTGTATTGATAACCATGATGCTTGTACCCAATTTTAAAAGTTTATCTCTTGGCGTTCTCCAGATATACAAAGGATAAAATATGTAATATTTAAGCAAGGTGGCTTCAATATCACAACAATACAACAACAACAGGCAAAGCAATATCATTCAGCTGTTTTTTGAGACCACCTTGCAAATAAATAAACTTTTTTATGATATTTTGATTTATTTAGTAGTGCTACCATTTTTTTTATCTTAATTAAATAAGACTTTTCATATAAAACTCAAAAAATCAATATGTAATTAAATACGATTTAAGTTTATATGAAAATTAACTTAATATAGATTTAAATTCTATCCTGAAAATTGGGCATAAATGTATTCAAGCACTTTCAATGCAAGTAAAATTGCTTATTAAGAAATTAAGCAGGGGATTTTTTATAAACCCACTATTTATGCATATAAGCGAGTTTGTATAAATTTATTTCTTGTTTAAAAGCACCAAAATAAGTGCATATTATGAACTTAATAAAAGCAATGAAAAATGTACTCACCCAATAAGCAATTTTGCTGGAAATCAAGTGCAACACAATTCGTATTCAAGTTCGAATTTCAAGTTTCAAGAGTCGAGATATACTTTTGTTACACTTTATTTCAATAGCATTCTCCAGTAAAATGGGATTATAAAATCATGTGAATATTAGTAAAATATAGTTCAAAATACGTTTGAACTCAAGTTTATTTCCAGCTAAATTTTAAGCACTTGAAGTTTAATGTTTGATTGCCTATAAAATACGTATACCTGGAAAACACATCATGGCTGCAGCTCTTCTTTTTCTTCTGGGTATGACACGTAAAGAAGCGAAAGAGTCAAGAACTTAGGCCCTCACAAATTATATTTGATTGCATTCTCAAAAATCCAATAAAGTTTCAACAGACCCTTTTATAACCAGATAATCAAGTACCACTGCTTATAGCTTCTGCACAAAAATGTTTGAATCCATCCATCTGTTCACCATAGTGCTGGGGCCTTATTCTGGCAGTCGTGATCGGGTACTTTCTCAGTCGATACTTAACGAATCGAATTTATTTTTTCAGTATTGTGAAACTCACATTAATGCTTTACAACACTGAAAAATTAATTCCGATTCGTTCAGTATTAACTGAAATAATTAGATATTTAATTGCTTTCGAATCGAGAAAGTACTCGATCACTACTGCCAGAATCAGGCTCCTGGTATGTGTGTTACACATAACAACGTTGATTTGTTATACTGATCGACTTCGATCTTATTATGTCCGTCCGTCTGGCTAGTTGTCTGTCCTTTAAAACTTTGTGATCGAATTATACGTCGCAATTTTAGAGACAAGTTGCTGAAATTTGGCACATATCTTTAAATGGCCACAAGGATAAAACTTATAAACTAATTTAAGAGCATAGAGTATCTGACAAGTTTTTAGGTTGTTTGCCTTAGCTAGTCAAAATCCTAAGAACTCAAGATTTTCTTTCGTTTAATTTTGAAAATATCTAAATAAATTCTTATTAATTTTCCTTTTGTTTGGTTGAAATTTGGTTTCTAGTTTCCTATTGAGGTTATCATTGACCCACTTTGATTTTCCTAATAAATATTTAGTTTATTTATCACTTGCTTTTCCCACATTCAAAATATTCCAACTTAATTTTGTATTCTTTTACCTTATCTATTATTCAAACTGTTCTACTTCTTTCAAAACCTTACACCACTACAGATAAGGTGGTTATTAAACGTTTGTACTAGTGTGTGTAACGCAAGAAAATAATGGTCGTTTAAAAGTTTCCTTCTCGAAAGAAAACTGCCGGGTATGCCAAAACAAAAAAAAAAAATTTAAAAATTTTTGAAAATTTTTAGTGGGAAATTTTTTAAATTTCTTTTTTAAGTTTAACCCCTGTATTCATAAAAAACATATCAGGTTTATAAAAGGTTTCTGAAACGAATTTTCTATTAAAATTTGTTCAACAAACCTTTACTTCTTTTTCATAATTAGAGAGATAAATGTCAAAAGTTACTTGTGTTTTTGACATATCGACCAACAAAAACAACAAATAAAATACAATGTTGTGTTTTTGATATTGTTACTTGTTGTAGTATCGCCACCAACGTTCACATGAATTCGCCTTGAGTTAGACTTTTAATACAAGTTTTGGGCATTGATTGGACAATAAATCAGTAAATGTCCGAAGAAAAAAATTAATAAAATTTTCCAGCAGCATAACAACGAATCTTTATTGAATTTGAAAAGCTGAACTCTGTCTTTGTTTGAGAAGGTAAATGGAAAAGAAATTAATCGTTTATTTGTGGAAAAAATCTAAAATCTTTATAAAGGACTTTTGGGCGAGGACATGATGTTTGACTTGTTTTTCGAAAAAATCTTAATAACTTAATAATTACACCTTTATATCAAATATTCCACCTTAAAGTCAAATCTTTATATTTAAAGTACAGGCTGGCAGATATTATCTGAAACTTCAAATCAATATCCCTTATTTAAATAAAGATTGGACGTCTGAAAACTTGTGTAATGCGATAAAAAGTTTTGATGACGATGCCAAGCAATTTGGAATAAAAGCCTTATTGAAAAACTTCTGTTGGACTCGAGAACATATTTCAAGCAAAGAAAACGGTTTATTTTTTTCTGATTTATCACGTCTTATTATTGATCAATCAGTGATTAGAAATTTTATTTAGTTTTTCATACTTTTCTTTACAACAAATTAACTTTTTTGGCCCAAAACAAGGGCTTATTTATCAAATTTAAAAAGAAAAATGGTTAAGGATTTTATTCCACATCCATTAAAAAATGGTTTCAGCACAATAGCGTCCGTAGCATCAGAGATGACAGGACCAAATACGACGCAAAACTTTTGTTAATATAAGGAGTATTGCATTTTGAAAATGAGCCTAGTCCGTATACTTTTTCATCTGGCTACAAGTTTGGTACGATAGGATCTATATTAAATAAGCAGGGTTTGGTTAAATTGGTCTTACGTATTCTAAGATTTGCGCATAGGAATAGCTTATCCCATCAGTAACAAATTTCAGTGTTTTTATCAGGAATAAAAATTGGGAATTAAGTTTTTTAAAAATTTATTTAAAAAATCATAAAGTAAGATATCTCCATAAGCGTTTTCGTTCAAAGATAATCAACATATCATCTTTATACAGGAAAGTTAGAGTATCGTCTCGTATGGTTAAGCTTAACCGGCTACACATTCTTACCTTTAATATCCATCATCATGAATAGTTAAACAAAGTATACTAAGTTTTACATTCTGTATGTTAAACCAGGTAATTTTAATCTAAGAACCCATGAAGTTGATACGTTTTTCTGGTAGGTTCCTTGACAAATTCTTGGTCGGATTAGTCATGTCCGTCTGTCTGCCGGCTATCTGTCTCTAACCGGAACAAATAATGATTAAGCAGTGAAACTTGATAGAATTCATGTATCACTTGACTAAAGGTATGTATATTCAGACTTAACAAATATTTGACAAAAATATCAAAAAATAAAATCGTGTCCAGTAAATTTATTAAAATTTAGCTTAATTTTTAACAATTTTCCTTAATTAACTAGACTTAATTTATAAGAAGATAATTGTTTAATGTAATTTAGAAACTGTTAACCCTGTTAACCCTGGATCGTTACTTCATATTATAACTTTTTTAAGTGTATTTAAACAACGTTAGCTGATGACTAAAGCTTTGAAAAAATAATTAATAATTAATTAATAATTTTTTAATAAAATGATTAATTAAATTTTTTGTTAAGAAGTTCCTCCATTCGACGAAAAGTAACTTTAATGTACCAAAAATGAAGAGTAACCTTTCAGGGTTAAAATAATTAGTAGTTATGTGTAGGACGTCAAATATTTGATAGGTGTGAACATGGCCTTAGGTAATTACACTACGACATTTTAAAATAATCGGTTCATAGCTTTCTAAAGAACATTCTCGGAAAAAACACTTTAATATGCCTTAAGCCCAAACTAATAGTAATCAGGTATGTGAAGGAAAACGATTTAAAATCGATAATGTCGTTTTAAATATCTTTAATAATTGATTTCTTATATATATTTTCCTCTTTTTCCTGTCTATATTCTTTTCAGTTTTATTTTATATTTATATGTTAATTGAACAACCGATTAAGATTTTAATTCAGAAATCGATTTTAAAATCGGTCCAAATTCATCACACTTGCTAAAAGCGATTGTTTTAAAAACGATGGTGTTTCATCACATACCTGAATATAATTCTTAAGTTGGGCCCAATTCAGTTCTATATTGGCTTAAAATTTATCACAAAAACCATTTAAAGTCCATACTCGAAAAGTTATATTCCCTGATGGAGGGTGTTACATATTCGGCATAACCGAATAAAAAAGTTTACTTCTTTAGTGTTACCCAAAATATTTCTACCAAAAAAAAAAAAAAAAACAAACAGCAACATATATTGATCGCACTTGATCATAAAGGGGGCATTAACTCAAAATTTTTTTTTCACGTTTTGAAAAAAAATTTAAGCGTAATACAAATTCATATCTGCCCGCTATAAGAAAAATCCTGCAGTTTTGTCTACTTTTTTGGTAATGAAACGGTTTGTTCAAAAATTCTTTAAAAAATTTCTTTAAATTTTGACTTAACACCATCTTGTTGATTGTGTGCGATATGTAAAATTCCCTAAAACATCTTTTTCCCCTTTCTATTCTATATTTTGTGTGTTCTTGCAAAAACTGTAAAAACTAAATCAAATACAACAACAATTAACCATCTCTTACCTTTACAAATAAAATGTGCAATAATAACAACAACAACAACAATCACACCAATATTTAACATGCACATCACAACAACACTACAAATGAGAAACCTTTACTTCTGCTATTTTACAACTGCTATTTATTTTCACCTCTAAAAAAAAACAACAACAACAATGTACTACAACTATTTCCCTCTGCTAACAAAATAAATAAATAAAAAGCATGATAGTTACAAGGTGGGTGTTTCTTTTATGTTCTTTTCTACGTACATACATATGTATGTAAGTGTATGTGCCTTTTTATATGTACGTGTGCATTTATATTTGTATACATATTTGTCTTGTTATGTATATGTATTTTTTAATTTTTTTTTTTGTATTTGCTTTATATGTATGTTACATTTTTTATTCAAATTTATAGCGTTTTTAGCTTCAATTTCTCTGTTTCCTTGTAATTTAGTATGTTTTTTTTCGTTACATTTAAGATCTATTTCAACTAGAAATTTTCTATTTATTTTGACAAACAGATTTATGATTTCTTCTATTTGTGTTTTTATTTAAATAATAGTTTTAGGAAAGAAAAATTTAATCAAAAAACAATAAATATGTCCTATGAAATACAAAGTAAAAAGCAGTTTAATAAAACTAAAACAGGTTAGTCTCAATTTACGCGGCACTTAAATTTCGCGATTTCGATGTAGCACGGATCAAGAAAAGTAACCATTTTTTAATAAATTCTTTTTAACGCGAATTTATAATAAAATGCTTCGAAAATGGGTAACCACCAAGATTTTTGAAGACTGGTTTCAAATTTTAAGCATTTAACGTTTTACTTGTGCCGCCTCATAGAAAAGCTCTGTAATTTTTTCAACGAAGTCCGTCCCTAAAATTTATCGAAGACTTAATAAAAGATTATTCAAACCTAATCTAGCAAACTAATTGCGTTAACATGGCATTATAATCTTCAAAAAATTATAAAAGTTATATGTTGCAATAAATTTCCAATTTTAATTCTTGATAAATACAGTGCAATTTATTGTTGGAGGATAGGCAAGATTTTCAGAAAACCTGTTCCCAAAGACTTTTGAAGAGCTATAGATATTATACAAATAAAACTGTAAAGTGAATGAGAATTACAAGCACTCAAGTCTTGTTTGCAATGATATCAAAGCTCAAGCAAACTACTTTAATGAAATATAAATTTGTTTGTTGTTATTTTTTCTTAATCAAGTGTTATCCTGATCATCTCAAATGATATGTGAACGGCTTTGATTATCTTAATCAAAATTTTGCTTTAACGCGTTTAAAAGCCCAATTGTGAACAAAGTATAAGCCGTTAGTGGTTGGTGATAACCAGGAAACCTGTAACGATGCAATTAAATTTTTTTTGCGGGACCAATGAAGTCAGAAACAATATAATTTTCCCTTTAATAGATTTTTTTATGTATTTTAGCATCGATTTGTAAGTGCAGGTTTTTGCAAATTTCTTTCTTTGCAGTAATTTTTTTTGCATAATTTAGTTATAAAACAAGTTAAATTTTTTTTTTAAATGCCTACAAGTGCTTTCGCAGCGAAACAATAATTTTTTTTATCAACGATTTTCTTGGGATTCAAAAATTAATTAACAAGGTTTCTTTTAAATGTGCTAAATTCCTATTTCATACTATTGAGAAACTAAAATTTATTGTTGAAGGGATACGCTATTCCTATGCGCATTTCACTGGTTGATTAGGCCAGATCGTCAGGAAACTTCATCCAAAGATTTTAGAAAAGCTAAAGATATGATACAAATAAAAATGTTAAGCGAAAAAGACTTTTTTTCAGAGAATTCCGTCTGTCCGTTTTAACTTTGTGCGCAAAGTAGAACTTGGAATTTTTTAGATTATTTTAAAAAATTTCGTAAATACGTTTAAATTGTACTTTGGACAAATCCTATGTTAATGGTCACCTTACAAACATCTTTCCGAAATTGACTCTTTCCACCTGTTCAACAATTACAAACGTAAACGTTCGCAAATGCTTACGTTTTAAATTGTTGAACGGACAGTGTGTGTGTCAACAACCCAGGTAATTATATTCGTAGTGAGAATAAATTCGTCCCAAAATTATTTTACTGCAAATTAAATTAATTTTGGAATCAGTTCACATATGACCAAAGCTTTCGTAAATACCTAAACCTTTTTTAAAATATTTACATTAATAATTTAAAATTTAGCGACTCTTTAAAAAAAAAATAATCTCATATGGAGGTGAACACAGCTTTTAAGTCCCGAAATTGAATTAACACGTTCTTTATTCGGTTCTAATGAACCACATAAATCGAGGCTTAACTGTGTTCATAATAATTTAAATTGGCTAAAGGTAAACAAAATATTTATTGTTTTTAAATTGACATTTTTATTAAATTTTTTTTCTTCGAATTTAATAAAAATTATTAGTTTTAACAAACGGTTATTGAGTTAAATTTTCATGGAAAATTTGTTTTGTAAAATTGTATAAGTAGCAAAATATTTTTATGAATAATGATATTTAATTTTATTATATCGAGGCCTTTTTGGAATTACATCGTAAGCGACATCATTAAAATTATCGTAAACGACAGGTACTATGATCCTCAGCATGCTCTGAAAAACGTTTTTTAAAAAAAAATAAATGCATAACATGAAAACAATAAAAGTATTGCACTTTAAAGGGTAAAATAATAAGAAGCCTCTTCTGTAAAGTTTGCCTTTGTCGCTTACGATATAATCGCAAACAGGGCTCGATATTATGAAAACTATATTTTTCTACATTAAAAATTTAATTATCAAAGCAATTTTTTGGAATAAAAAATTTTTAAATAAAAAGATTTTTTTCGTGCTTAATTCCCAAATTTTATTCTTGAAAATTTATTTTTTTTGGAACAAAACATTTTTAAATAAATAGATTTTTTTTCGTGCTTAATTCCCACATTTTATTCTTGAAAAATACACAGAAAATATATTGTTGGATAATAAGCTAGTTTCTATACGCATTTCTCTGGCTGCTTAGGCCAGATCATCAGGAAACAATATATTAAAGAATTTTAGAAGAGCCAAAGATATTAGCAAACAAAACTGCAGCGTGAATGAGAAATGCAAATGTATCAAAGTTTAAATAAAATTAAATTTAAAATGATTAAATTGTAAGGGCCGTTGTTGATTTTGAATAAAACGCAAATTATTTCTTTTTATAATTTAATTGTGTGTGGAACAAAATATCGGCCAAATGGCCACCGCAACCAGGGCGGCACACCTCCATCGATGGTCCACATTTTCGATGACGCTGAGGCATAATTGAGGTTCTAAAAATATATTTAAAAATATATTTAAATTAAAAAAGGTTTACAAAACAAATTTCCTATGAAAATTTGACTTAATAAACCTTTTTTAAATTTAACAATCCTTTTTGAATAGGGGGGTAAATGTTTATGTTACAAAAATTCTTTCACTTATTGTTGAAGTTGGAGAGATTGAAAGCAAAGCTTAATAACGCATATCCAATCTTTCTGTTCTGTTTCTCGTCTTTTCTAAAAATTGGTAGTCTTCCATTGTACCACTTGAATTTCTTTTTGATGTTTTAACAATTTAATTAATTTATATAAAAAATCCCAAAAACACTGAAATTTATTCTTGCAGAATAAAATTGGGAATTAAGCACGGCAAACAAAATCTTATCAACCAAAATTGTTAATGCTGCCTGAAGCTCATCATTCCTGCTTATTCTGTTTAAATTTATTGTTTTTTTTTTGGTCCCAGGATCCGTCCTGGCAATTTTTTCTCAGCGATATGCAGAGAGTCCGCGTCTGCTTGTCTATTTGATTTCTTTATATATTTGAATTTATGTTCTGCTAAGCTATTTTACAATCAGTGTAACTGTTTTAATTTTTTAAAACTTTTGTTATTGTAAGTTTGTTTTTGTCCGTTGGTTAAATATTAATGACGTATTTTAAGGTAGATATTTTATATTAAACAAAATTTTATTTTGAAAAAGAGCTGTTAAATTTTCGATTAAACTTTTTCAGAAAATATTCAAAATACTCAATACTTATCGAATCTCTATGCCAAGAATCTCTTATAACTATGCCATAATTTTCTGAATTTAAAATGATTTATACTTTACTACAAAATATTTATAAAAATTGGGGTTTTTAATTAAGGGTACCATTTTTTTAAAATTTCTTTAGGCAAAACGAATTCGTTTTTTAAGTTCTGAAATTGAAGTACACAGAAGGGGCACAGTTTGCCCGTTTGCTGACAAATGTGTTTTAGTCATATATTTTACCGCATTAGTTTTTTTTTATCTAGAAACAAAGAAATTACTTACAGGAAATATTTAACTATTTGTATGTTGTAAGATCCATGTCATCCGCTATCGCATAAGGTACCACACTACTAACAAAGTAAAAAATGTTTTTGTACATTTGTACATAAAAAATGGTTACACAGAAAAAATTAAAAACTGTCTCTTATCACCAAACTCATAGAATCAAGCAACCAAATTATAAAGATTACTAAAAAATTTTGATATTCTTTAATTAGGCTTGAGTTCATCAAATTTAATTTCCATTTAAATTATTTTCACTGAGGGAAGGAATTTTACAACTTGGAATTTTTTATTAAAATTTATTGATAATTTTTCTTGGCTGAGCTGGGATTTGAAACCGCGATTTGAAAGTGGACAAAACATAATAAACAAATGTATTCAGGTTTTCAAGACAAAGTCTTGACAGAAAGAATACGAAAAACAGAGCAAAAAGGAGGCAACATGTAATTTGAAATTTAAGTGATAATAACAGCAAATTTCGAACCACCAGTACTACTGGTTAAAGATTGATGTTTGACTGTTGGCTAACGGGCACCGCAGTGGTGCAGTGGGTAGAACACAAAGATCTTCTGACGATAGAAAGTGGTGTTTCTTGAAACATGTAAAGATCAACCCGGGTTCAAATCCCAGCTCAGCCAAGAAAAATTATCAATAAATTTTAATAAAAAATTCCAAGTTGTAAAATTCCTTCCCTCAGTGAAAATAATTTAAATGGAAATTAAATTTGATGAACTCAAGCCTAATTAAAGAATATCAAAAATTAAAAATTAACAGTTCAACTAAAAATCAAAATTACTAAAAATTGTAAAAATGTTTAATATATTTTTTTTAATAAATGATATTTTTAATTTTGTTAAAAAAAAATTATCAAAAAACTTTTCAACGCATCAAAAAATGTATTAATTGATTTAGGCTTAGGTTTTGACAATTCCCACCAACAATTCAAAAAGTTGAAATTATTTTATATAAGTATTTACCAAGTTCGGTTAGAATTAACTATCAGTTATAGCTGTAAAAACATATTGGTAACTGGAACTTTAATTAAAAGTTGGTTTTAATTAAACTTGGTGAAATTGGCCGTTAAACGGAAAAATTGTTTGCTATTTATTCAAAAATGGTTATTAAAAATTTATTTCAAACCGACTAAAATGTTAACTAAATCAAAATTATATATTTAATTTTCTTTCAATAAAAAAAAATAATTGATTTAATTATCACATTAATTAAATTGAAATACTTTTAAAACAATTTTTTTAATTGATAAAAAACTTCTGATAATTTTTCCTATGTACTTTTAGTGCTGTTCCAAACTTGTCTTTCATATTACAGAGAAGAGTATCTAACGAAACATAATTTCATTTAAAAAACATTCGCGTTCTCAAAAAAAACAGGTGATATGAAGTGTTCTCATGTCTGGGAAACGAATGTATGAAGGGTACATATAATATTAACAAGTATGTACAAATTAATTAATTAATATTAAAAGGAAAATTATGTTAAAAGTTTAATTTAAAATAAGAAAAGTTTTTTTAAGAAAGTTTACAAAAGTAATTTCATAAAAAAAATTTGTATATGTTTAAAATGAATTTTTTTATTTTCTAAAATTAGATACAAAAATCCCACAAAAAATTAGTTGAGTAACACTTTAATCTGGGGGGGGGGGGGGCGGTGGGTATTTTTATATTGTTAACTAGTTTTACCTTTTTTCAATACCAAAGAATTACAATAACAAATAAGTTTCTAAAGCCTACAGTTTACACAATGTGAAATGCCACATACGTTTGTAGTTCTAACCATTGTGTGTTGCGTGATGACGTCAGAACCACATGCGCCTGTGCCTTTTTAGATTCCTCGCACTATAGACCTAACTTTATATACCGGGCAATAGCAACGTTAACCTTCAGGCCGTTGTAGAAACACAGACCAAAGATTCCGAGAGTATCAAAGGGGTGCAAAAATTACATCATTCGTTATCAGTTCAAAATGAAAAAAAAAAGAATTTTATTTTTGCAATTTTTTAACTCTCTTTAAAATATTTTATTATTGATATTTAATACAAACTTGCAATAGCTGGTGTAGACTTAAAAGCATATCTACGTCTACAGAATAAATGGATAGGAAAATAAACAATTTTTTAATATTATTTTCAAAAGAAACAAAAATACGTTTACGACGGCATTGTGGGTGAATTAAGCGTTTTTTAAAAATGATTGGCGTTAAGTTCTAGGTTTGTATGAAGTAAAACTCTACTTTATTCCTAGCATTTTGAAAAGAAAAACTTTTTGAAATGTTTCTTTAAATTTTAAAAAATTAGCTCAAGTTAAGATGTTGTCTCGTAAATTAGATTTTCTATGGCATGACTTTATTTACTTTAAATTTATACAAAAGTTTTGCCAACATAAAGTCTAAAATGAAATAATTTGTTGTCGTTCGAAACAAAACTTTTCCCTAACTTAACAATTGAACAATTTTACTTAAAAGTTTGCAATTTAGTTCACATTCTAATCTTTCATTAGGTCATTCAGCAAACTTTTGCTATTAAAGAAGCATTACCATTCATAGAATCTGAGGGATAAAATCTGAGACAAAATTAACATACAATACCAAATGAGACTTTTAGAAATCCTTCTTTTTTAATAAAATTTCATTTATGTGCTTAAATTTCATTTGCCAGTTAACAAAAGGAAAAATATTTGCACATAAACATTTTTTTATATTTCGTTTAATAGATTTTGTTTTATTTCGAGCAGAAATTTTTTTGTATAAATCTTTATTTTTGCAAAACATTTTATTTATTTTATTTTTTTAACCAAATATTATCTTGCTGTTTGCTGAATTGTGATCTTTTTTCTTTTGCTGTCTTTATCTTCAAAAGGTCTCTCTAGATGCCGACCGTCCTGTTGTATCAACATGCCGTAAAACGAGCTTTTATCAACACTCACACAATCATTTAACACATCAACAGTCGTCGCAGTCTACGGCATCAGTTAATCATCCTCGGCCCCATGGCCAACATCATGGTCTTCACGGCAGTCAACGTGTCTCTCACATTTCCCACTCTTCGAATAATGTTCTACGCGCCAGACGGGGTGTTGTACGAATGTTGATTATATTCGTTTTAACATTTGCCCTGTGTAATCTGCCGTATCATGCAAGAAAAATGTGGCAATATTGGTAAGTAGCTAGGGAAAGGAAGATAAGCAAATGAATAAAAAAGAAGATGAAACAGACAAGAACAGAAATATGCTTTCAAAACTTAAATTATATTTGTATTTCTTTTAATATATTTTAAGGCGTATGATATTGTTTTTAATAATATTTACAATAATCATACGCCAGAGAGTCTGCACGTGCACTCCTGTTTAATTCTAATTTAATTCTATAAATTAAACAAATTAGCGGTGAAGTTTGTCTCCTCATTTGCTAGATTAGAAAAACTGAGGAAAATTTAAGACAACATTTTTAATATTTTAGAATTGTTTCGTTTATTCTCAAGATAATAGTGAGCAAAATTTATGAGAATTTCGAGAAAAGTTAACAAATTAGATTTTTTTTTTTTTATTATCATAAATATGATTTTCTGTTTAGTTTTTTGGCAGTACAAATTGTACTAACAGAATTGCGAGGAAAAACAAGTAAAAAATAATCTGCGCCATCACTAATTTTTCTTTAAAAAAAAAAAAATTGCGAATGGGTTTGCGAAAGCGATAGAAAGAAAAGAACTTCACGAGTGTATCAGTAAGTATTGTCGAAACAGATACACCAGCTATTTGTCTGTTACTAGTGATAGAGATTGAGTGTTTCTGATATTGTATGGTTTTGCTTTTGCCCACTCACCATATCTGAAAAACAAAAACAGTTGCTCATGCATTGAGTATGTCATTACCTTTTTTTTGCTCACAAATATCTGTTGTCACCATAAGTATTTCAAAATTATTTGTGTTATTTGATGTAACTTATAGAGTTAAGAAAAATTTATATTTTTATTTTGGTTGTGGTTGCCTAAGAAACCAACATTTTTGTACAAAAACAAAATAATTTTTTAGTAATCTTTTTTTTCAAGAATTTTTGTCTTCATACCTTTTTTACAAAAACAGAATACACATGGTTACCCAAAATTTTTGCGTTCCAAAAAACAACTTACACGCAAATTTGTACGGCCTTTTTTTGCTCCAAGCACATTCACGCAAAAAATATTGAAAAAACAACACTGAAGATATGAATTTAGTTTTTGTAAAAAATTATTGTTTAACCAGCCAAAGGTTCGGCTCTTTTCCGTTGAAAAATAATTGAAAATAACGTCATCATAGAATAAGTATTCCATCAGCATTTACTAGAATCTGCTTTTGCGAAACAGATATAAACAGATTTATTACTCTCATTCTCTTTTTATCAACTCACATCCGCTCCTAAAAAATATCAATATCAGCTCTTCTCAGAAATACAAGACCGCTAATCAATACGCATCCACTTTAGTAAGCACACAGAAACTTGTACGAACAGATATGTATGTATATCTGTGCAGCTTTTTAAAAGAGAGTACCAAATTTGCCTTTTATCGCACTTATGTAGCTTTCATATCGCAATAAATTGTAATGTCCCAGTTCTAGTTCAGTTCTGTTCTAAATAAAGCGGGTTTTCTTTAGAGTGACACAAGTTTGAATCATAATAAAACAAGGAAGTTTATTATTTTAATATCAATGAAACGGGCTTTATTGGAAAGAAACTTTTACGAAATTAATGTTTGAATATGATTTCTGTCATTTGGCCGCCACGACTGGCGCGTAAAAGGCGAAATTTGAGCACAATTTTCAATAACTTTTCGCATTCTAACCATCATCGTTTTTGAAGACATATGGCCCAATGACACCGCCAGCCCATTAAGCACACCAAACTGTACTTTTCTGTGGTTATAATGGTGTTTCGACAAAAGCTTGTGGATTCTCCTTACTCCATATTCGACCATTCTGCTTATTTACTCCCCCATTCAACCAGAAATGGGCTTCATCGGAAAATAAAATTTTGAATGGTAATTCAAAATCAAAATTTATTTGTGCTTCAGCCCATTCGCCGGATTATTTGATTAAAACTTTCAACAATTTGCATGCGTTGCTCAAGTGAAAGTATTTTATAATGAAATTTCAGAGCATACTAAGCAAAAAGCAACTACAAGCTGTTAAATAAGTGCTCAAATAAAGCAGTGATGCCAACTCAAAGTTGTGATACTCTAAAAAAACAACCTTTAAGGCAAAGTTCAGTTCTGCTCTCTTGTGAAAGTTGTTAAACAGGGGAATATTTTTTTTTATTCCCTTTAGCACTAGTGATAAGTGAGCGTATACTAAGTTTGTCATTCCATATAAAACTATTTTAGTATTCATGGAAAATCTCATGATTTATATATTTTCTGGGGGCTGTAAAATTACCCAATTGCCAAAACAAAACTTCGCTCACCGAAAACGAAAAAATGCACAAAAAATAAAAATGGAAATTAAATCCAGAACTGGTGAAAAAAGGACCAAAAAATAATGAAAAAATAACCCAATTTTTATTTTAAAATATTTATTTTGTAATTCGTACAAAGAACTTCTCGAAACGAATTGTTTTTGCATAGCAGGCCTTCGGCACGGCTCAACGATTTTATCCTCTAAAGCAGTGTTAACCAAGCCCCGAGCGCACGCACACAATGATATTATGTGCTTGTGTGCGGTCGCAAACAGAAGCTGCGGTCGCTGCCGAATTGTACACTGTGTTACAATCTATATAAAATTAAATGTATATATCTTTCTTCCGTATAGGCGTCTAAGCTACTGTCCCGATCTTCATGAAATTTTCACAGTATATTACTGTCGACCAAGAAGGACAAGTAGGCTATATAAGGTCAAGATTGGACAAAGAGGCGTGGTACCTCCCATACAATTTTTTTTATATAAATTTTTTTATTAATTATTTTTGTTTGTTTTCAATTTTTTTTTTTTAATGAAATCATTCGATTTTCAAAAAAAAACATCAGTTCCCAAGAATTATTGAACATTGTTGCTCTGTGTGCTTTTGTGTTTATTACGAAAAAAAAACAAACACAATTCCAAACAAGCGTGCGTGGTGTTGCTTTCACAAAGCTTGAGCAGAGACTGATGATAGACTAATGTTTTGAAACGAACGAAGTTGTTGTATACATGTGAATTGCCGACCGTGTCTGTGTGAAAAATACGATTACTGAAATACTCGCGAGTCTATGGAGTGGTTATGACTGCTCTAAAGTATAACAAAAACCGGCTTCGCTAGACAAAGCTGCTCTGCATAGCCGGCCACATTCCGGGCCTAATGCCGAATTGATAAGCTTAAGTTAACTTTTACGCCCTGCCGGTAGGTGGCTTTGCTAGCGAAGCCGGTATTTGTTAACCATAGAGGAGAACAGCCCTGCGCTTTTTTTTAAGAAATAATTTATTAATTACTGAAAGCAAAAGTTGTTTTACTAGATCTTACAGCTGTTATTTTTTACTATCTCATTGAAGAATTTGGCAAAAAAAAAACGAAAAATCGCTTAAAAAATGTTTCTTAACTTTGGTAAAAGTGAATTTTTCCCCAAAAATGGCAACAAAAAAAATGGATAGTATTTCTTATGCAAAATCAAATATTGCTTTGGGTTATTTTGTGTACAGCAATTTCTGGGTACTGGAGTAAATTTAAGTTGATTTGTAACCGTCACGCTAACAAATTAATAATTTTATTACAAAAACTAACATGAATGCTGGCGAAATGCACAAATTTCGCACAAATTTGTTTTAGGTAACTAGATATCATAGTACAAAATCACTGTAAGGAAATTTGGTCTTATTTAGGGTTTTTTTAATACTATTAAACTCTTTGCCGAACTTTTTAATCAAGGATCCATAACTTACAGTAGGTCCAATATAAAATCCTCTCCTGGATATGACTTTAATACTCCGTAAAAGTGTTTCTGAAATAAATCAAAATATTTAAAATTATTCGAACTCTTGATGGAGGGTATCAAAGATTCAGCATAGCCGAATAAAGCACTTTTGCTTGTTTATTTTTGTTAATGTTTCCTGAAGTTTGCAAAATTATTTATTGATAATTTTGCTTGGCACGCACACATTTATAGAGTCAATTATTTTCACATATATGAAATTCATTTTGCAAATACAACATTAAAAGAGGAAATCAAAACCAATTGCATTAATGTCCTTCCATTAAATAGTGGATGTTTATTACGCTGACAATGCAGTTTGTAATAGTGTCCAAATTTAACAGGGATTTTCTGTGGCTTTGTTAGATGTACTCACTAATGCCAGAATTTTATAGCAGAATTTTGCTTTGCTGTTTCAGTCTTTCCTTTTAAGAATTTATTTCTCAGAAGCATCAAAAAGGCTTAAGATAAAAATACATTGTCATGTCTTTTTAATATTTAATTTCACTTAACCTCAACATGTTGCACATTTTAATACAATTGTATCTTTTGTTTCTTTTAATCCATCGACTTAATATTTCAGGTCACGTTCATATCGTGGTGATTCAAATTTTAATGCATTATTGACGCCCTTAACATTTTTGGTGACATATTTCAATTCTGGCATAAATCCATTGTTGTACGCCTTCTTAAGTCGCAACTTTCGCAAAGGCATGAAAGAGCTTTTAATGTGTTCATGGCGTAAAAGCAAAACAAAGTCATCGACAAATTCGTCCATGCATCACAAACGAATGACACTGCAGGTGAGTTTAAGAAGAAAAGAAATTAATATGTAATTTTATTTAAATCAAAAGAAATTTTGTCTGCCATGTTTAAATATAATTTATAATTTTTGCATGTAATTTTGTGTTTTATTATTGATTTTTCCGCAAACAGACTCACTCCTTGCCCACGGACACTACACACGTTGGCAACGAGCAGCTATGATGGCCCTCTATACGTTTACGCTGGCAATTATTTGGCAAACGTTTCGGTGCTGGAAAGAGAATTTAAAAAATAATTAAGATTCTTGGTAGACTTGGCAACTTAAGAAAACTCAAATAGTTAGCAGAAATGAAAAAGGACACAAAACAAATGTATCCAAAAGATTGGAGGCAAAGATTAGTTTGCAATCTTAATTTTTGCCAGCTTTTTGTGCATAATTTTTTGGCCCTTTTTCTATTTAATGTTTTAACGACTTAATGTGATGTGATTTTATTTACAAAAATTATAAAAATTAATAATTTTTTTTTAGTTTTAATTAAGTGAAAAAAATTCAATACATCATATCGCACTTGGTCATAAAGAGGGTATTAAATCAAAATTCAAAACTTTTCAGTAGAAGCAAAACAATTTTTAATTTAAGGCACATAAAAAATAATTTTTAAGCCAAACGTGTCATTACCAAAAAGTAGGAAAAAGGCATAATATTTTTACAACGAGGAGATATGATATTATAAATGAAAACTGTATGAAAGAAAGAATTCTTTCGTACAACTACATTTAAAAAACAACAAAGTTTTTAGAATTTGTTTTTTTCGCATATCGGAAATAAGTCGTTTTTTACAAAAAGGGTAAAATTAAAATTTTGCGTATGATCAAGTGCGATATGCAAATTTTTTTATTAAAAAAATCAATTTAGTATTAAAAGCTACTTTAAACAAGTTAAAAAAAAGTTTATAAACCTTTTTAAATGGAATCTGTTTTAAAAAGTTTATGTGCGTGTGTTAGCGAGAACACACATATCTGAAATTACTAACGCATACACATAAATGTATTTGTGTAAATATTTAATGAAATTTAAATACGAAATTTATTTTGATCTTGCAATAGATATCAATGTGCATAATATTTATAACACATAATGAGTATTGTTTTAAAATTTAATAAACATAAGAATTTCAATAATAAAATTATACACATAAATTTTTGGTTTTAATAGATAAAAAGATAATTTTAGAAGAAGGTAAGTAAAAGTTAATAGTAGTGTAATTGAATCAAAAGAAGAAGCAATGCTTTCGTCGGCATCTTTATATATTTTCGAGCTTAAAGTTTTCCGACTAAAAGTAAAAATTTTGCCAGTTTTTAACATGAATCTTACCTTTTCACAAAAATATTTTATTTTAACAAAATTCTTGCTTTTCCATAAAAAGCACATTTTTAACAAAAAGCCCATACGTTACAAGAATCATAATAAAACTCAATGCCGTTAAAAAATCGATTTTTTTTTAACAAAAAGCTCACTTTTCTTACTTAACGAGAGCACACAAAGCTCAGCTCCAAAAGCTCACTAATTCTCAAAAAAGAAAACTACAAAAATTATACTTTTTTTCATAAAATAGTACTTTTTGCATTAAATTTAAAAAATGCTCAATTTTTCCATTAAAACACAACAAAAAGCACTATTTTTTAAAGGGTTTAAAAATAAAAATTAAGGCCCTGATCATGTAAAACGCAACGCAACGCAAAGGAATTACATTGAAAGCAAAAACAAAATCATAAATATTTTGAAATTTTATTGTGTCTTTATACAGAAACTCACATTGCGTTTAAAAAATGTCAAACGCTTCATAGCTTATGGCGTTGAAAATTCTAAAACGGTACATAAATTTCTGTAGAAGGAACTACAAAATATTTATGACCTTGTTTTTGCTTTCAGTGTGATTCCTTGGCGTTGCGTTTTCCTTGATTACTGATTAGGGCCTAAATATCGCTCCTTAGCGTTCGGTTGGGTAGATTTGCGGAAAACACAAATACAAAAATTTAATAAAGAAAAAAAAAATCATAATAAAAATAACATTTCCCTGTTTGTCATATTTCGAACACAAAAATAATGCTGTTTTTATCCAACTCGACAAAATTTTCAATTTCGTTCGGTTAAAAAAAAAACACAAACTTCATTGTGTTCGGTTCTGCTCATTAGTGTTCGTTCGTTTTCACGTATCACCCTTTTGGCTGGTAAAAATAAAACCAAACATTTTTACAAAAACAAAATATATATACGAAATAAAAAAACAAAAAGCCAGAAAAAAATTTTACGCAATCAAAACACATACACAATACACACACACCAGCTATTCGTGCTGAGTTCATTGCAAAAATGTTTTGTTTGTTCATTTCTTCATTATTTGTTCAAAGTTACATTATTGAACATTAAAATATAATGTTTGTCTACAGTACCACTACAATTGTTCTGTTTTTAAACGAAAAAACATATGAATGGTATTTAGGGGTGTTTAAGTCTACACAAACACCAAAATAACAGATATCGTTTCTTGGTGTGTGATCCGGACGATAAATAATCGGGTATGTCCTGTTAATCGAAATGAAGTCGATTTAAAACCGAACAAATTTTGAAAACGAGCCTGTAAAGAAAGTTCATAAAAATACTCCTTTTTTTATATTTCATACTTTAGGTACCAATTATATTTTCAAGAACAGCTCTTAAAAACAGGAAAAACTACAGTAATTTTGAAAATAATTGAAATTTAAATTTCGTTAGATATTAATTCCACTTCATTTCGATTTGTAGAACATTCCCGAATATTCTGTGTTTTTTCGAACACTGATATTTTACACAAAGACCTACAGCCGTATTCTGTAATTCGCTTAGGTAAAGCTAAATCTCGTTCGCTAAAATGCCTTAGAGAACACAAAATTGAAAAATGTAAGCGATGAAATTAAAAGCTAAAATTACGGCGAATTAAATTTTTATGGCATTGCCAAATTTAGCAATGCACGTTACAGTATTGCATTCGTAGCCAAAAATCGCTAAATCAACTTTTTAGATTTTTGGCGATAGAGATTTAGCTTTAGCGAATTACAGAATACGGCCACAGTTCCACAACAAAACCTTACTTTTTTCATAAAAAATCTCTAACTTTTTTGCTCAAGTTCACAAAAAATCTAGAGTTTCTTTCACAAATTTCGTAGTTTTAATTTTAAGTGCTGATCGACCTTTTTGATTACTCTAAATAGTTAAAATAGTTTCCTAAATGCATGCTTTCAAGGACATTAATTTAATGTAAATAAGAGATTATTGATTTCATTCTCAATAAAATCCGAGGTTTTAAATTGACCATTCATCATAAATATCTTTCTTGTTCAAAAAAGCTCACTTTTTTACAAAAAAAAAAAAAACCCCTCTCTTTGTAACAAAAACTCTCATTTTTTTAAAGAGATGACTTTATTACAGAAAGCTTATTTTTATATATAATCTTTTTTTTTCCTTAAAGTATAGTATATTTTTAGGAGATATACTCAGACGTATGTTATTTTTTAATGGTATTGTTAAATATTCATACGCCACCCAGTTCATGATTTGCGGATAAAGTAATTATTTCCACACCACAGTGGTGCTGATATGTAAACAACCTTAATATAACGCTCATATATCGATCGACAGTGTGTTAATTGATTTAATTAAAAAACATTATTAATAACAAGTCTATATTTTATTCATTACTCTTAGGGCCAATATTACAACTTGCCAATAGTTAAAAGTCGGATTTTGTTGGACCGATAAATAGCTTTGCATTATTACAACTCCCATTTTTTATTGCTGTAATTTTCAATAATAATAATATTTAATAGATGAAAACTTAATAAATGAAGGTTTTATAATGCAAAGCTATTTATCGGTCCGACAAAATCCGACTTTTAACTATTGGCAAGTTGTAATAATGGCCCTTAGTTTATTAAAAAAAAATAACAAAATAATCAATATAATTAGTATTGTGGTTATTTTGTTGAACCGTTTATGGTTGTTTAATCCAAATTTTGATATCTTTCATTTAGGCTAAAGTTCATTTAATTTTCCTTAACATTAGTTTAATGATGAAAGGAATTTTACAATATGAAATCAATTGAAATTTATTGATAATTTTTTCATTCTTGAATGCCGCGGGGCTCGAACCCAGGCTTTTATAGACAGGTTTCCCTTATATGCTTCAATTGTTACCACTTAATATCTTCAGTGAGTTTTTCCGTCCAAAACTCACAGATATTGACGACTGCTGGCAGTCAATAGTAAGTCAAACATCAATCTTTTAACCAAAATGTATTTAACCTTTGCTAGATCGAAATTTGCCTTCAGAATGACTATCCATTTTAATTGATTTACATTTTCTGTCTTACTTTAGTAATTAGTAATTGAATTGAGCAAACTAGCAGCCAAATTATTTGTTAAAATCAATTAAAATTTTATTAAATAAATTTAAAATAAATGATCGTAAAAAAAACACATTTTTACACCCTCGATTCAATTGGTCCAATTTAGTTTTATATGGCTTGAAGCAACGGCATATGAATACACACAAACATAGAAAATTAACATATCAAGACAGCCGCCTTTATTTTAAATAGTGCATTCTATCACATCTGTGACTTATTTTATGCAATAAAACTGCAAATTAAATGGGAAAACGATTGATTATAATTTTGATTATTTTTAGGAACTTGTTTTGGAGTTTTATTAGTTTTAGCAGCTATTCGAATTATATGATTACATGTATATCAATTTTGGCTTAAACGAAGAACATGCTATTTTCCTCAAGGCTTAATCTCACAGAACCAAAAGAATTTTATTTACCGATCTTCAGTGCAATTGCAGCTACACTGTGGTTCATCAGGATAGAATAGAATTTAAAACTATTAACAGTCTTTTAAAATATTTTTGTAAATTTAATTTATTCAATTTCAAAGATATTTATAGTAGGAGTTGTGCGGCCAAGGCTACGAATTGGGTCATCTAAAAACTATGATTATTGCACTGGTACCTCTAAAGGGGGTTAACTCAAAATTTTTAAATTTTTAAGTAGAGACAAAAGCTGTTTTCTTTTTATTCCAGTAAAAACTTCGCCTACAAAATAATGTGTTGAGTAATCAGAAAAACATGAAAGCACTACTTACAATTCTACTGAAAGAACTAATGAATTTTACAATGGATGTCCCAAAATAAACGCATTTTTATGTAAGTCATTATTTTTACCTACATACATCTCAAAAATAAGAAGTTATAGAAGAAATTATAGCAGTTATATAGAATAAAGCTACTAAATAATGAGTTAAAGAAGCTATTCATTTTAAAAAAGTAGGCGAAGTTTTTACTGGGATATGTACTTTTGAACTACAAAGGGGGATACAACTGTGTTTTTTGTTTACAAAATGCTAAAGTAATTAATCTAAAATTTTTACAGTGCGTATATATGATTGTACATCTATTTCTTGCAAAAAGTCGAAATTGGAAAATTTTGAGTTAAACAGCTTAAGAGGAGCCAGAGCGATATTTGTGTATAATTATTATTAGAATCTTGCAGTGTATAAAATATGGATTGTTCACGATTTAGGATTTTTTTTATTTATTTATTTATTTATATAGATATTTATTATAATTAAAATAACAATAAATCTTAAAGCTGAAGCTAAAGCTATGGTTACTAGTGAGACTTTTGCTTATATATAAATCTTATTCGCTTAAATCTTTGGATGAAGTTTCCTGACGATCTGGCCTAAGCAACCAGTGAAATGCGCATAGGAATAGCTTATCCCTTCAACAATAAATTTCAGTGTTTTTATCAAGAATAAAAATTGTGAATTAAGCACGACTAACAAAATCTTTTAAATAACTAATTTTTTCCTAAGTATTTAAATTCTAATAAACATTTTGTTGTAGTCGGTCCCCACCAAAATAATTTTACAAGTTGCAGTCTAACAATTACAACTTGCTATCAGAGTCATTATTGGTTACCATTGAATTGTGTATAGAACTGCAAAATCTAAATATAGCAAACGAATTTCCATACAAAATACAGTCTTAAAAGACAATCAATATATTTGTATATAAACAAATATATGTACACATATGTATTCCTGTTCACACACACACACACACACACACATAAACAAGCCATCACATACTAGCAAACAAATCTAATTGAACATGTTTAATGGTTAATCAATACAGATAATTGTATTGTTGGATTGTTGTGAAAATACGTATAGATTAACATCGAAGGATTTGTATAGTATGCGTGTGTATTTATACATCTGTATGTGTAACTGCCCAGCAGCTCTGAATGTTGTTATTTGTTTATTAATCTCTCTTCAGTATGGAACTTTACTTTAGTGATGCTTACAAATTTTGTGGAAATATTTTGTATCCTTTTAATATGTTCTAAATACTAATGGTGTTTTCTTTTCTTAAAAAAAATTTGTGACATTTTATTTAAAAAAATGCAATTTGGTGTCTGCTCCTTAAAAAGTTTGCTCCCGAAAAGCATGAGTTTTTTAGAATAAAACAAGCCACCCTTGTCGGGAGCAAAATTTTTAAGAAAAGGATACCAAATTGCATTTTTTTTAAAAAAAAATGTTACATTTTTTGTAGAAAAGAAAACACCATAAGTTAATTTCTAAAATAACAAACATTCTGTGAATAAGATATTCAAAGCTGTTTTCGAACTGCTGGGCATTGAGTACAGTTCACTTATGCGCACTTGTAACAAAATTCCTATTTAACATTTTTATTCGAATTTAATGGCTTTTTGCAACTCAATTGCAGCTAGTATTTATTTTGTACATACTTTTTCATTTATTCATTTTTTTCCATTAACTCGTCTACTTGAAATGATTCAAGTAGTGATGTTGGTATGTTAATAATGATATTGTACTCGGTTTGGCGAATTGTTAATGATGACAATAATGTTGTTTATGTTTTTGTATTTGGGTGATGTTAATGTGTTGAACATAAATGACTGCCAAGGAGTTTTCAAACAACGATTTGGAAATAAATAAATTCATGAAATTATATTCGACAAGGAATTTGTTAATTTTTGCAGGAAATTGATATCTATTATATGTAAATATTTGAGTATAAAGGGGTTTTTTTAGAGGCAAAGAACTTGTTTTAAAATAAAACAAAACGAATTAAAAGGAATGGCAAAAATGTTGCCTTTATTGGCTCACAATTTTTATGACATTGAATGTTTAAATATGTCTTTCATATCCGCTGTGCATAAATATCACCCCTACCTCTGCCTACGCTTAGCAAGGTTTTGTACATGTACGCTTTCCCACTTCCAGCCGGCCCAACGAGAGAGAGAGATACAATTGAACTATCTTGTCGTATATATATTGCGTCCATTACGGTTTGGAATATACTCATTTGCTCAGCCAGCATTAAGAGAAGATTCTTGTGTGGATCTTTCTATTTTTTCTTGCGTTGTTTTTAAAACATTAAGTATGTCCTTCGGAAGATTTACTGGAGGTTATTTTAGACCGAAGTCTGCAAATGTTTTTCTTGTAAAATAAAAATATGTTGCACTTAGTTTTTGGGAAAAATGTTTGCAAGTCTCACAGCTCTGTAATTGAAATTTGTGAATAATCGCTTTAAACCGAAAAACTTTCTTTCTATAAAAGCAAAATTTTTTTAAAAAAAAAAGCTTACATTTGCACAAAAAGCTCATGTTTTCAAATAAAAGTTCACATGCTTCCAAAAAGATGAATTTTTATATAACAAGCAGAATTTTTTTTGCACGTGTTTACTGTTTTCATAAAAATTTTAATTTTCGACAGAAAGTGCTTTCTTCCAACAAAATGGTTCTTTTTACAAAAAACCAAAAAAACAAACAAATTATTTTATATGTGTATATTATAATAATATTTTGGGATTTAAGTTCCATTATGCATCTCTATCAATCATAGAAGGTTTCCACGTGTCACACAACAGAGCATACAAAATGTTTTAATAAATTAAATAATGAACATTATGGCATTTAGGTAATATTTTTATAGTCAATTTCTCAACAATTTAAGCACTCATATCAAAATTAACTTTTTCCTTCCCTCTTAATATCCATTTTTTAAGCGCTTATTTCCAAAAAGTTATAGATAAATATGCTTGGCAGCTATAAATAATTTACTTGAGCCTTAATTGTCTTATGGATTATTATAAATGCAGTCGTCCATCAGGTTCATATCGTTCTTTAGTACATGTGTAACATAAAATATTTGCAGCCGGATCATTAATACAATAAATAATTCAGAATTTTGGGATTGTGCTTTATGGAGCTTTATGGTAAATCTTCATAATAAACGACATCATAATTTCAATTTGAATATTAAACAAAGTTGTCCATTAGGCGAATTTACTTGTGTACGTGTTCTGGACGCAATATTCCTATTCACATCTAATTTTTTGGATTTTCCATTCAGCATCGTCGATGTGACACATACAAATATATTTACACTAATTCTACCATAGCGCTTAGTGATAAATACTTGACGTGTACAGACCCCTTTAGGTGCACTAAAGTGTAGTCCAATTATGGACTTGATATGGGACCTATTGTAAATTCTAAGCCGATTATTACAAAATGTTTTAGTCGAAAATATCTTTGCTGGGATAATAATTTGTTTGCAGGATTATTTCTTAGGATTTATTAAATAAAGAAAAATATATTGTTTCTAAATAGAAAATTCTGTATAAACAAAAAAGGTATAATATTTTTTTCCACGTTTTCCTTCACAACTCTTGTCTTCTAAACGTATTGCGCTGAAGAACTAGAGGGTGGGCCAACTGAGCGAACAATGAAGGCAGAAACTATATATTTGTCCGTTTTAGAGCGTTTTATGAATTTTGGCATCGATTTGTTAGTGCATATTTTTGCATATTTTACCGGTTGCAGGACTTTTTTTGCATAATTTAGTTAAAAGAGCTTTTTTGCAGCAGTTTTTTTGCCTTTTTGAGACATATTTTGATATTTGTTCGCAAAAAAAAAAACATTTTTTTTTCTGAGCCTTGTAGCCATGGCCTCGTTATTCATTAGTCTATAACTTGTAATTATTTTCTAATGCTATAAATAAATAAATAAATAAATAAAAACATTTTTGGATTTTTTTTAAATATCTCTCTGTATACACAACGTGTTGCTTCAATTTCGCCATCTTCATTTAATTTTTACTCGAACATTGTAAGACAAAGCAGGTTGATACTGAAAATAATTGTCATTTGAAACATTCAAATTTTATACCCGTATAAAAGCAACAATTAAGGAAAAAGCGATTATGTACTTTTTTGGCGATGTGCGTAATACATAGAAATCTGGACCATCAGAATCACTTTTTAATGTGATCTAACGAAATCCATCTGTCCGTCTGGCTCGTTGTCTGTTCATGTTAACATTGCGCGCAAAGTACAAGTGATGGTCTTGTAGATAATTTGATTAAATTTGGTAAATACATTTTAATTTTAATTGTAATAGGGACGAAGTCTGTGTTTCTTCTTTCCAAATTAGACTCTTCGTGGCCGTAAACCTTCGTGTTATATTGGTATTTATATTTAATTTGCCCCAAAAATATTTTACTGCAAATTAAATTCTTTTTGAATCTGTTCACATTTGCCCAAAGCTCTCATCCATAAATTTTAACATAAATAAAAAATTTAGTGACCGTCCCTTAAATCTCTTTAAGACAAAAGCTCTTATATGGATGGTAATATCTAGATAATATACCTTTCCAAATAGGGCAAAAGATCAAAAATTCGTCATCGTTTGGGAATTACCAATAATAACACTATGGAACATTTTTGGGATTATTGTCTGGGGGGTGAGAAATTCCAAGTCAGGGTGATGGTACTAGGTCAGTATAGTAAAACCCTCAAAGGGTTTGGCGTTCGTATGTGTCAGTTTTTTTTATGACATTTAAAATTTTTTCCTTATCTTGATGTTTTTTTGTTTAACATAACTCGAGAACCACTTGTCCGATTTTGCTAAAACAAACTCAAAAAAATTTAGAATTACAATTTCTTTAATCCGTTCATATAACGTTTTTCTTTATAATCAACAGTTTTGCCGGTAAAAATAAATTTGTGGAGAAAAAAAATATTATAATTATTTCGCCCTCGAAAGTATGCTAATAATAATTAGTTTAATTTATTTTCTTAAAAGTACATGAAAGCGTATACATATGTGTTTGTTTTTCTAATATTAATCATACGTTCAAAGTTACGATCATTTAGGATTTTTTTAGTTTTTATAAAAAAATAAAATTTTAATTTTAGAATTAAATATTAATTAAATGGCAACTTTATTGGCAACACTTGCATCGTCTCCCCAAATGTCATGGTCACATAAGGTACCGTTCCGAATTTATAGCAAGAACAATTTTATCGTAAGCGACAAATTTCATACAAAATGTATATAAAATAAATTTAAAAAAACTCCCTCCTGTAAAATTTGATTTTTGGCGCTGTTGTTTTCGCGATAAGGGCTTGATATACATATTTTTAAAAACAGTTTTTTTAAGCTTAATTTTTAAACAAAGATAATGTGTTTATACGGTTTTATAAATGAAAACTCTATGATCAATTGCCAATAAAGGCATTTATGCAAAAAAACGAAATTTGAAAATTATGTCGCTTACGTTATTTTCGCAGTAAGCGCTCGATATATATCGGTAGCTAAAATGCAAACGGCCCTCAATAAACAAAAATATAAAATCGCATAAACGCAAATGTTCACAAAAACTTTTCGACCAAAATAGGCGATTTTTAAGCACAAAAACAAACGAAACTATCAACAAAAGCGATAATATGATAAACGCTTAAAGATCTTATTAACCGTTAACTAATTGTTTATCAATGAAAAATTTATAAATTAATTATTTGCATTAAATTTTTGCTTCCCCTATAATATTTTCGAAATGATTGATATACATCATTGAAAAGGTCTGCGCAAGAAGCCTGATGATCATTGTTTATGTTCTTTTTAGTTGTCAAAAGTTGTTAACATGTTGCTTACATGTGCATGTATACGTTTGTTTACGTTTATGGTATGCCACACATACACGTTTTTTCCTTTTGCTTTGTATATGTGGTAGTAAATTTTAGACAACTAAAAATAATCGTTTTTTGTTTTTGTACAAGAAAGCAGACCTGATAGATGGACCTTGATTTATGTATGTATATGTTCAATTTAATTAATATTTAATTCTAAAATTAAAATTTTATAGAAACTGGGAATTATTTCCTTTCATAGGTTACTTTATTATATTCAACATTTTTTATTTTTTCGAATTTATTCTATGAGCTAAATTTCAGTTATGTATTTTATAAAGCTTTTTTTTTGTAATAGTCCTATTCCTTTAATTTGTTTATAAAAACTAAAAAAATCCTAAATGATCGTAACTTTGAACGTATGATTAATATTAGAAAAACAAACACATATGTATACGCTCTCATGTACTTTTAAGAAAATAAATTAAACTAATTATTATTAGCATACTTTCGAGGGCGAAATAATTATAATATTTTTTTTCTCCACAAATTTACTTTTACCGGCAAAACTGTTGATTATAAAGAAAAACGTTATATGAACGGATTAAAGAAATTGTAATTCTAAATTTTTTTAAGTTTGTTTTAGCAAAATCGGACAAGTGGTTCTCGAGTTATGTTAAACAAAAAAACATCAAGATAAGGAAAAAATTTAAAATGTCATAAAAAAAACTGACGCATACGAACGCCAAACCCTTTGAGGGTTTTACTATACTGACCTAGTACCATCACCCTGACTTGGAATTTCTCACCCCCCATATTGGCTGTTGTACTGTGTAATTTTAGGAGTGTTTTAATAAATTAGAACTGTTATTAAATTGTTGAATATTTTGTTTTCAAATAAGCAACTATTGACTTTGTTGGGGCATATTTTCAAGTTTTTACTGCATATTTATTGCGCATAAAACGCGTATTTAGAGAATATTTCTGGTTTCCCTGCTGATAAGCATATGAAAGCCATTGTGATGCTTCGCTAGGCAATAATTCTTGGGTTACGACTACGCAACGATGTTCTGGAGAATCTCAATTTAGTAGCACGTTAACGAGTAGACTCATGTGTAGACACTTTCTGGTACAGCATCTACAGCTTCTACTGTGCGTTAAGGTCGAGCAGAAAGTCTGCTAGGTTCTCAGCCTTCTGAACTTTTGTTTTCAAAATGGGTAATTAAACTAATTTTCATATAAAAAAAATAAATATTGGGTGCTGTTGTTGTTTTAAAATGGGAAAATCGATCGTCTAGAAATATAATAAAAGTTAACCATTTAAACACGTTCTTGCATTTGTTATGATGATATTAAAAAATTTTATTAAATTTTTTTTATAACGTGCGAGCTACTGTGGTGAAGATTAGAATGTTTGCCTTTTAGCCATGTGAATATGTTTGTAAAGATTAAGCGATTAATGTATTTATGTTTACAGCATTTGCGCCATCTCGCTCCAGATACAATTCCTTAAGGACCCAGAATTTATTCCGTTTTAAACGAACATGTTTACGTTTATGTTACAAACGGAATGGCAGAAAATAGTACGTTACCCCTCATTCACCACTCCTGTTGGAGGGCATAATAAAAACGGTCACAAAAAGAAATATGCATTCTTTTTCTTCCTGAACGACGTTTGATTAAATATTACGATAAAGACGAAATAAAAATGAAATGAAAAAATTAAATAACACATATTTGGATTGAAAAGAATGTTAACATAAAATAATTCACAGAATGTAATAAATTGCTATTTTATATTTATTATTAAATTAAGGAACACATTATTGTCCAAACATGTCATGAATGAGGTTGTAGAATGTAATTTGTTTATGGGGTCTAAATTGAAATGTTTGGCTACGTTTGGCTACGATTGCCTGGATGTTCGTTTATTTGTGCAAAACAAACTTGGTTAAATAAAAAAAAGGAATTAAATATATTTTATGTAAATAAATAAGTTGTAGTTTGTTTAAGCAGTTTACGAATAAAAAGCAACAAACTGGGTTCAATAGAAAAAAAACAATACACCAAAATAAATTTTTTTTACTTCTCTATTCAAATTAACCAGACCGGATGAGTCTCAATTACAAGTTCCATCAAGTAAGAAAGTACAGCCAGTAAAAAATGATGATTTGATACCCTACAAAATCGTCGACCTGACAAAATAAAAGTGATTCAAATTAAAGGGTTCATATGGGACATGTCATAAATTATAGATCAACCAAAACAACACTGATTGACATAACACAGAAGTAACTTTTTTTAAAGTTATCGTCGCCAAATTTAATATGTTAACAAATTTTTTAAGGAAGTTCAAGCTATTTTCGGGAGTGGTGTTTGTACGGGACCTTTGGTTAAATATGGACCGATTCCGATAAAATTGCCTTTGATGATTAAGATTTAAAATTAAATATAATTAAAAATTAAAAGTCTTAACACAATAAAATGGTTTATGGGCACATATACGGTTGTGCCGAATATTATATAGCCTTCACCGTGATAATAAAAATCCTATTATTTCCTAGCGATTTTTTGCCAAATTTATCCGGCCTGGCTGATTATGAAGTTGTGTTTTTGATCTGTTGTGTTAAAACCGTAAATTGATGAACTGAATGAGTTGAACCATGGGTGAGTATTATAAGTATTTTCCTGAAATTATATATCAAACTGAGGATATTTATGAGTACACGCAAAGAAAAAACATGGTTGTGGTAAACATATTCTAAGAGCAACATATTATGATAAGATTCATGATTGTAGTCACCATATTACGATTGTTATTAAATCATATTATGACCAAATATGTTCGTAATATTACATCATAATATTTTTCCCCTAATCATATTGTTATCCTGTTAATCATAAAACGTTAAGAAGTTATAATATTACTGTCATGGTAACCATAATAAGTTAAGAAGTAATCATATTACTGTCATGGTAATCATAATAAGATAAGAAGTAATCATATTGTTGTCATGGTAACCATAATAAGTTAAGAAGTAATCATATTATTGTCATGGCAATCATAATAAGTTTAGAAGTAATCATATTATTGTCATGCCAATCATAATAAGTTTAGAAGTAATCATATTATTGTCATGGCAATCATAATAAGATAAGAAGTAATCATATTGTTGTCATGGTAACCATAATAAGTTAAGAAGTAATCATATTATTGTCATGGCAATCATAATAAGTTTAGAAGTAATCATATTATTGTCATGCCAATCATAATAAGCTTAGAAGTAATCATATTATGATGCAAAGTGATATGAACTGTTATACATACATTTTTTACATCATAATATGATACAACTTTAAACATAATATTTTTATTGGAAAAAAATACTTATGATAAAATAAAAAACATAATATAGTTACTGTAATTTTTTTGTCGTAGGTCGCCATTATTTATAAATTATTTTATGGAGTTTTCATTATTTTTCTCTTAAAATAACACAAAACTTACCAGTAATGGTTAATATTTTGCACCAATATTTCACAAATTTTTCCACCACTTTAAGATTATTAAAATTTTTTAGCAAAGATATTTTATTTTGTGACACTACAACCCTTTTTTATTGTTTTTTCTTTATTTTTTTTTTAATTTCTTGTTTATTTTAATGGTTATTTTTTTATTATTTAGCCACTCACTAACAAATAATTCGATATGTTTATGTAAAACACGACACAACTGATACAAAATTATTTTACAAATGGCGATATCAAAATATTATTAGAGTAACGATATTTTGATTGCATCTTAGACTTATTATGATAAATGTATATAAACGTATCATGTTATGGCTATTAAATATCATGTTATGGTTGTGAGTAATATAATATGTTTTGAAAGTTATCATAATTTAGTTGTTAGAAAAATAATTATTTTTCGGTCAACAATACTCAAATTTATAATTGCGATAAACATTAATATGTTAACAGTAACTATAACATTGCTGATATTTAATAAAAATAACAATTATTTGTGTACAACAACAATATATTGTTACAATAAACACAGTGTGGTTGCCGTAACCATGCCCAACCATATTTTTTCTCTGCGTGTATGATGTTGTCGTCGCACTCGTGTTTATTGCTCTCGTGAGTATGAGTGAATCAGTTACTTACACTTACAATTGCATGAGTCAGTATTAATGGCGGAAAAGGATTCATTGCTGATCTCAGTTGACAAGCTCATATGGCTTGGGCGGTATGGTGTCACAATCCTTATTCCGAAATCATATTTGTATGGACGCTTGGTGGGCAGAAGGTCAATATGGCTGAATTTTACAACCTAACAAGTCTCATAATTAGAGCATGTATATGATCGTATTTTTAATCGTAACAAAACCATGAATTCGGGAGGAATCTTGTATAGGTCAAGGTAATTGACTGATTGGGCTCAAATTTAACTATCCGCAACAAACTTGGTCCTCCTAGCTCTGGTCGTATGGATGCTGCACTCTGCACTCACAATGAATTTCATCTAAAGTTTTTGGCCGATATGGCTGAAGGTTTTGGATTTTTGTAATAGCTGAAATTTTTAGGGTTGCCACCATTTAAAAAAAAAACTAAAATAAAATCGAGTATTTCGAAAACTTACGGATACATTTTTTTAAAATTCGAATCAATGAAAATACGCAATGGTTCTAACAAAATGACGTTTAAGTACAGTCAACATATTTTTCAAACGAAAAAAAGGACATTTCGAAATGTAGTAAAAATGGTATATACTACTATTAATACACATACTTCTTTAATTTAATTTTTTTTTTATTCCCTAAGCTAATCCCGCGAAGCTCTACGCTTGTCTGCACGAAAGAAACCAGAATCTCTGGCAGGAATCGAACCCACAACCCCAGCGCTGATAGACTAGCTCACTACCAGCTCTCCTACCAGGACACTCAATGAAAACATCAATTAAATTACCAAGAAATTCATATAAAGAAAAAATAATGTCAAATTCTTTAATACATAAAAATTTTATAATTAAATTTAATTGATATATTTCTGTAGAAGTAATTCTTTTATATATGATTGTTTTTATATAAAACTAATTTTAATACCGCACAGTACATTTTAAATGTTCACTTTGCTATCAAAAGTGATTCCTAAGTAACCACAATCCAGGACACTGATCATCAAAATAGTTTTTGCAATATCATAGGGATTCTTTGTTCTTTCAATGGAACGAACAATTTTAGAATTCGATCTAACGCTGGCATCAGTGTTAACCAGTGTGTTTTGATGTATGAATGTTGCAATTTTGGGGTTATGGGGGAAAACAAATTATAGCTTTTGAGTTTAAAGAAGAAGTCATAATCTAACAAAAGGATAATTCACTTAAAAAATTGGACAATCTACGGCCATTGAATTTGTCGCGCAAAAGAGCCATTGTTTTGTTAGCTGTGTGGCAAGTGACACCGTCCTGTTGAAACCACTTATCGCCCACTTCCATATCTTTCAATTCGGGCCATAACAAGTTCGTTATCATCTTACAATAGCGTACATCATTCACAGAAACTGCCTGACTGGCCTAATTTTGGAAAAAATACAGCCCGATGATGCCACCAGCCCAAAAACCACACCAAACAGTCACTCTTTGTGGGTGCATTGGTTTTTCGACAATCACTTTTGGTTTATCATCATTCGCCCAAATGCGGCAATACTGCTTATTGACGAATCCACTGAGGTGAAAATGTGCCTCATCACTGAAGATGATTTTCTTCGAAAATTGATCATTGACCATTGACGAAGTTTGGAATGGTCAAGAGGCTTTAGTTATTGAGTCAATTGCATCTTGTAAGCGTGTAAATGCAAGTCTATATGCAAAATGTTCATCAACGACGAGCGTGAGAGATGCAATTGTCGGGCTCTATGACGAGTTGAGGTGGACGGCTCTACAGCGACACTATCGCAAGCAGCTTAAATATTTTCTGCAGTACGAGCTGTGCGAGTATGCACTGGTGTCTTCACATCTCCTACAGACCAGGTTTGCTCAAAATTTTGCACGATTTTTCCGATTGTACGCACATTTGGATGAATAAATTGACTGAAAAAATCACGATATGCATTTTGATTTGAACGCCCATTTTCATAATAATCCTGAATAACTTTAACGCGTTGCTCGATTGTGTATCTTTCCATAAATTTAAATTGAGTAAGTCTGAAATTGAGAAATGCCATATGAAATGCAGAAGATGTAGATGCAATTCACATTCAACATTATTAACCACCCTTTAAAACACCAGAAATCACACTGGCGAATTTCATGAATATCCGCCCAAAACTTACCATCGGCCCCATATAAAGCGTACTTTTGGAATATTTAATACGCCTAAAACCACAACGAATCATAGAACTGTGAGGTCAATTTTGATAAAGATTAGTTTAATTGTTAATTGTTTAATTGTTAAACATAATTCTTAAACTTGTTAAAAAATAAAAAAAAATTGGAACGCCCTTAGCTTTAAATTACTTTTTAAATCTACACAACATCAACACATCGCGACCTGAGGACAACAAGGTTTTATTTGCATCTTAAAATCATGTAGGAAAGAACTTTGCTGTCCTTAGGTCGCGACATGCCGGCAATATTAAAAAATTCTTCAAAGAAAAATAATAAAAGAAATACCAAAATAAAAATATAATTAAAAAAAAAGACTAAACAATTTTATAAATCCATACAAGTGTGAATGAATAATGCGACACTCATCCGAACAAAACTGGGCTCATTTACATTTATTGAAAAGAAAATATTTATTTCAATAAATTTATGCGTAAAATAAAAATGAAAACACCTACAAATTTTGTAGTAACTGCCTGCTAAAATTTTTCAAAGAAATTTAAAAATACAATTTAAGTGGAATTCTGCAGATAAACCTGTTTGTTAATAAAATAATTTCGTTTTAAATTTATTTATAGCAAAAAGAAAATATTGTATATGCATTGAAGAACAAAACGATTTATAAATAAAAAGAAAGATTTCAATAATTTCCTTTGCATACATGTCCTAAAATTAAATTCAAGAACCAAATTTTAAAAAGTACCAAAAAATGTGTCACAGCACCTTTGAAGACTGGATTGTAATTAATAACTTTTTCTACGTTTTTGTTCCTCATAAACCAGTTAAGGGATTGGTTCTTCTTTCACTGGTAACGAGTCCTTTCTTTTTGTACTTGTTCTATTCTCACAAATCCCAGGACCAGTCTGTTGGACCAATAAACACAAATTTCCCGCAGGTTTAAGTTCTGCTTTTCAGTTGTGTTTCCTTGATGTCTAAGAATTATTGACTTCAAGAAATCCCACATGAAGAAAACTAGACCGGATAGATCAGGCGACCTTGCCGGCCAGTGCAAATCACAATAACAATAGATTAGTCGATTAGACCGGGAAATGCAGCCCTCAATTGTTCGGTTGTAGCTCGAGCCATTGCTCAATATTGTTGGAACCACATGTTCTCCAGACCAAATTAGTTCAGGTTAGGAAGTACACGAAAAGAAAAACATTCGGCATACATTAAGTTTTTTATACTTACTTTGTCCTCGTCCATACACAGAAAAAATTTGTGCAAAAAATTATTCAATTAAATAATTAATTGGTGCACATTAATTATTCAATTAATTTTTTGTTTGCTGCAATTAATTTTTTTAATCAAATCCCATTAAATTAAATGTTTGTGTATGTGTGGTGTATTTTTTTGTTTATGCAATTAATTTTTTATTTGACTAAATTTGGGTCCCATGACTCGAAAATACAAATCCGTTAATTGATATGATCAGTTCCATTGCAGGGGCAAAATTAATAAAATATTTAATTGTCTGAACAAATTGTTTCATTAAAGTCGAGTTTCTATTTTTTCTGTGTATTATGTTGCATTTGGTGCGAAACATTTGAGTTTGTTAGATGTAGGACAAAGACTAATGGAAAAGTGTACTTTGTTTCTTACAGAAGAAGGTTTTGAGAGTTTGTTATTGAGAGAAAGAGAGAATAAAGTTGGGTTGGTCATACATTTGACCCTTCTAGGGGCATCCTTGGCATTGCATGGCGGTTTAATAAAATTTTTAAATTTGGCCCCCGGCAGCGCCTAGGATGCCCCTATATGGGTCAAATTTATGACCAACCCCACTTAATGTTTCATCTCAATCATTTATTTCTAGCATTCACCATTCCTTAAGGGTGCTCCTATTCAATGCAGTGATGAATTGAAATAAGCGAAAATGGAAGGTATAATTCTGGACGTAAGATGACTAGTTTGAAAACAGTTTCCTACTATATGAATTTGAAGATGGTCTTTTATGGAAGGCCGTAACATCGGGCGTTCCAGAGGGGTGTTGACTTGGACCATTTCGCTGTACAACAGCCTACGACTGTAGTGATACAAATCGTTTCGAATGACAGTTTGAACAGATGTGATAGATGGCTAAAAAAATAATGGCTTACAATTTCAGGTGTCAAACACAGAAGCCATTCCGATAATTTCCATCAGGATATTTATTATATCAAAGACTTGACTTCAGTGCAACGATATACCTTTAAATAGAAACGTATGCTACCTTGGCGTACAGCTGGACGATAGATTATCCTTGGGACAGCACATTTCTAACATAAAAGACAACACTCAGCAAAATGATGTCAAAGTCTATGGGTCCAGAACCCTACAGAATTGTTCACCAATTAAAACATTAGTCAAACATTATATAACTTTTTATAAAACATTTAATCATGTGAATAAAACGTTTAATCAAGTGAATTAAAAGTTTAAGCAAGTCATTTAAACATTAAATTGAAATTATTAATTTGTTAACTGATTCAAATTTAATTAATTTTTTAATTAATATCACAAATTTTTTAATTGAATTAAATTTTTTCTTTGTATGTAAAAAATTTAGTGGTCATAACATTGACTCGCCTATATCCTCGTCAATATAATATATTTTCTTTTAAAATGTTAAATGAATTTATCGTTAATCTAGTTTTTAGCATTCTATTCTTTCACGCAAACTTTCGTTAGGGGTTAATAGTCATAATTATTTATTTTGATAAGAAATAAAAACTTTTTCTTAGAAAATATTTGAAAACTTTTCCATTGATTTATTTTAAATAGAATTAAACAACATTTAAGTTAAAAGAGAATAATTTTGCGAAATCAAAATCTTAATTTTTTTTTTTATAAAAAACCTTTATTTTGTATAAATGAAAGCATTTTTATTTTTACACATGTTCATATATGAAAAGGTCGAATGAAAACAACTTGAATTTGAACTTTTTGTTGCAAAACAGCTTTTAACAGGCCAACAACTTTTTCAGTAATAAAATTTGCCTGTTTAATTTAGCATTAAAGTATTTAACATTTTTTCTTTGAAGTTACTTTTTTCTGAATTCCTATACATTCTTGTGCAAACATGCTTAAACACCCATCTGCTTACACACACAAGCACATACTTCAGATACATAGAAATTGTTTGAGATAAATCATTTTCACTTCTACAAACGCAATCGAGTTCTTGTTTATCTAAAGAACTTTTTCATTTTCCTAGTCATGCCAAAATTTAAAAATAAAATTAAATTTTTTTAATGTGTACATATGTATGTATGTATGTATGTATGTATACATATTGTTGTTTATTTTCTGGGATTTTAATTTTTAATTTTCTGTTAACTGGCAAACTTTTGTTGAACAAACAAAATATCTGCATATCGAAAAAGTTGAATAAGATTTACGTTGAAAGAACTTTTGCCATGTAAATATAGACAAGATTTAAGAGAGAATATACCAAGAACAACTGGGTTTTCATTTTAGATTAAATCTAGTTCTGTTTCAATATATTGATTTAGCTACATTAAAGCGATCGACAAAAATATGAATTGATAACAGGCACCAAAGAGACCAAATGTCGTCTAGAAAGACTGGGTAATCATATCGAGCCTAAACCGCGAAAATACCATAAGCGACATCATTTTCAATTGTCGTTTTTTTTAATAACTAATTGGCATCACTTGCACTATGTCCTTAAATGTCTGGGTCACATAAGGTACCGTTACGATTTTATAGCAAGAACAATTTTATCGCAATCGACAAATTTCATACAGAATTTATATGAAATAAAATATAAAAAAAACTCTCTCCTATAAAATTTGATGTTTGGCGCTAACGTTATTTTCGCGGTTATTGCTCGATATCAAACAATTAAATTTTAATAAGTTTAAAAAAACTTGAGAAAAAAACTAACATTATTGCTAGAAGTTAGCATCACTTGGATTTCAATTCAATCCACTGTGTGGCGCATGAAATAGAATAAGATAAAATAGAAACGCTTGCACCAGCTATTAAAAGCCTTTGAATAAAATATTAAACGTTTTAATTTGACATCGTATTTACGTTCATACGGTGAAATTGTCTTCCTACGGCAACATATTCTGTATGTGAGTGTCTGCGAGCAAACATATTGCTTAAGTGTTTATTTGATTAATTGCTAAAATAATAAAGCATGCCTGCAAACAAAAATTTAAACATATTTCCTTATACATACATACATATAATTTTTCTTTTTTGGCATTTTATGTCTACGGTTTTGGCTTTTTTAATTTTGCTTTAAATTTTTCATTAACTTATACACCATTCGTTTGTGTTGTGCATTATCCTTTTGGGCTTTTGCCTTAAACAGGATTTTTTTTTTATATCAGCCATAAAGTCATCATTAATCTTCTACTGGTGTTATCTGCGTTTGGTGTTGTAAAAGGATATTTTTCAGTTTTTTTTTCTTTGTCTTGCAACTAGAACACATCAGGGATTGTTATCGTTGAGGCGAAAATTAATTTCTGCTAGTTGTTTATTGATTTAAAATTAAATCTTTTAAAAATCTGAATGTTGTTAAAAATTAACAAAACTGACTGTTTCGCCAGATCAACATTTTAAATTTTATTTTTCATTTTTTATTATTTATATTATTTTTTTTAATTTTGCTTACATTTTGAATTTTTTAATGAATTAACTGTTTTGAACAACTGCTAACGTAAAAATCTAAATTGTAACGTTAAACAGCTTGGGAAATTGTTTCCCAACTGTTATACTTTTTTTTTAATTGAAGAACCATTTTTAAAATAAAGCTTAATTCTGTATTGTTAACGAAAGCAACCGGTATTGTATTTATTTTCGAGTGCGATTTTTGATTTTTATAGAAAGTTTAAAACAACCCCAAAAACTATTATTTAATTTTATTAAAAATCCTTAAAAAATATTAAGGCAAAACACTGACTTAGTGGAAATTCGTGGATGATATAAAGGACATATCAAATTTTTAACTGAAATATATTTTAAAAACCTGAACTCAATTTGGGTTATCGTCGCCAGCCTCAACACTTGCAACCGAAATGAAATTAGACTACTGCCAAAGGGTTTTGAAAATTTAGCTCGGACTCCCGAAATACGGGCCCCTAAAGTTTTTGAATTTTTTGAAAAGGCGTTTGAAATAATTATTATTTTAATTATTGACTTAAGTCAAAAAAAAATAAACGTAATGTACTTCTAAGCTAAAAAATTATTTCAGATGTCTTCAATAGAATCGTATGGCGATTCTTTTCTTAGAATATATTACCCCTCTAACATTAATTTTAAGTGGTAATTTTTGTCCTTTTTTTACTTCCCCGCAAAAGTATACTATAAGGGCACTTTAGAGGGTTAAAATGTTTCACGAATATTTTCTGCATCAAATTTTACTAGGGGTGTTTTAAGACCAAAAGTTCGTGCAATGTATGTAAAACAAATTTTCGCAATTTCGGGCATTGAAATTTTTAAATTTTTTGAAAATATACTAAATGTACTTCTGACCTAAAATACTATTTCAGATGTCTTCAGTAGAATGGTATGGCGATTCTTTTAATAGAATATATTAACCCTCTAACTTAATTTTTTAATTTCTGGAAACCCCGTTTTACATACATTGAACGAACTTTTACTCTTGTTAACCTTTAAAATTCTATGAAATGACAAACATTTTGGATTTATTGACTCGAGAATTGTATAGCAAATTATCGCGCCTAAGTTATCTTCACGTCTATCGCAAAAAAAAATATGTTGATTATCTAGAATTGAGTAAGTAAAAAACTATAACTAATTTTTAATTCCTTTCCAAAAAAAACCTTTCCAATAAACAAACAATACTTTCGCTACTAAACTATTGCGCTGCCAAGTACAGTAGCATTTGTATCAACTTGTAATATCATGCGAAATAAGTACAAATTCAACAGCATAAAGTAACTGACGTAAATAATCTGATGGTACTCCCACAAGTAGACAAGTTTATGAACAAAAAATCCACTGCTATTTAAGAGCAATGACAAACAGAAAATTTACATTATAAAATAATAAAAAGGCAGTAAGTAGTTTTGAATTAAAAACAATAAAAAAAAATCATTTAAAAAACAGCAGAAAATGGTCCAGCAAACAAAGGACAGGACAGAAAGTAATTGTTGAGAACATATGGCTGTTATTGATTTTAGGATTATGAAGAAGTTTTTGTTTGACTATTGTGAAAAAGACCAAACATGATACAGGTATACAGTACTTGCTTCAAAAGAATACTGTTCTATTTCTATAATCTTCAGCTTTTAAGTGGGTTTAAAATGTCTCCAGCCTTGTAATTGTTTCATCTTGCATTAAGTATCTTTGGTAGATTGGTAACCAGGATATTACGGGGCACTGGAAGGGAAAATCCTATAACCCCCCAACAAACAAAATCAATGCGTATGTTCAAATATTTGTATTCATTAAATTTAAATCCATGAATTTTGCTGTTTTCGCTTTCCGCTGTGTATATTTTTTTTTTTCGATTTATTAAGTTAAAGACTATTTGCTGATTCTTTTTTATTAATGTTTATTTAAGTTGTTGTTTAAATTGTCCAGTAGACTGTTTCATCTTTAAAAAGGATTAAAAGCATCCAGACAATGCTTTATTTTAATATATTATTTTTTTTTGGGGGGGGGGGAGGTTGGGGGCGTTGCGATTATTTCTTACTTTTTCTTAAAGGAAAAATGTATTAAAGACTTTTGCGTTTTATTTTTCGAACTGCTGGATGTTTTTAATTAAATAAGAAACAAACGATCGATGAACTTAAAGAGAGATAGAAATTTACAAGAATTGCAAAAAAAAAAAATTACAAGAATCAAAAAAAAAACTTTAACTCACTATTTGAACTTGAACTCAAAACTACAAAGTCAAGAACGATAAGCAACCCTAAAACTGCAACGTTGTTTTAACCATATACCCATGATCTTTTGGTGAGAACTTTTTGCATCGAGAAGATGTGAAGATAAAATGGGAATTTAGCACATTTGAAAGAAACCTTGTTAATTAATTTTTGAATCCCAAGAAAAACTTTGATGAAATAATTAATCGTTTCTCGAAAAGTGAGAGAAACGTGAGTTTGTAAATCATGTCGAAAACTATGAAACGAGATTACGTCGTAAAATTATAAATACCATAATATTCCACGCAAAGCCGAAGTGAAATTGCAGCCGTTGCAAACGCCAGTCTTATATATTGTTGACGGCGACCAAAATTCACTAAAATTTAAAAATTTTTAAGGACACACAAAGGCGGACACATTAGGCAAACCATTTAATTTAAATTGAAGAAATAAAAGCACGCTGCTCGGTAGACAACAATTCTGCACCACATAGTAAATTTTCAGGTCTTTTGCTTGAGATTTGTGATTTTGGGAGACGTGTTTATTGACTTTTAACGGATTTAGGAGGTTTGCCATATATATTTTTTTGTGGGTAAACGAATAAAAATTTTACGTTGATTTTTTTTCTGTGAAAGACAGCTTCTTGTAAAAATTTTTAGGAAAATTAGAAAAAATTCGTTTGAATTTAAAAAAAATAAATTTTTGTTCACTCTTTTGTAAAAAAAAAAAAATTAAAAGGTTTTTGAAAGAGAACTTAACTGAATTTTTAAAATGTTATATACATCACGATAAAATTTGGAATTTCTACTTTTAAATTAAAAAAAAAAGAAGTTGCGCGTTCTTGAACCATTTTTTTTTTTGCTGATTTTTTGAAAATTTCACCTTTTTTTGCTCATCTTGCATAGATACATATGATAGAAACCCTTTCGCCAGTCTTAAATTGTTTTGGTTGTCTTTTATTTAAATTATTACATCTAAAGCTAAGATCCCACTACCGGCGCAATATACCAATTTTTGCCGCATTTCATGAGCCGATAGTGTGAACGGTCAAAATTTTTTAATATGCGACAATCTGTGCCGAAATTGTGCTGACTGTGGACAATAAAAATTAACCTTGATGCGCCGATAATGTGAACACACTTTTGCACAATGTGGAGCAATCATATTGTTTAATATGTACCGATTTTTATCGGCCACTTGTGCGCCGATCACAGTCGCCAATCAGCGCCGATACAAGAGATGGCAAAACGAAATTTTTAAATTGCTTTATTGTACCAAAATTACATTTGTTTTATTTATTATTTGTGCTTTAAGACGGTAAATAGTACATTTGTTCTGTTAAATGAAAGAAAATAATTCGCTTTAACCAAAACATTGAAGTTGTATTGATGTTGACATCCCTGGTTTGTAACAAACATCTATTTACAAAACAAAAATTACAAAAAAAAAAAAGAACAAGTGTAGTAAGTTTAAATTAAATTGAATACCTTTTTTATTATAGATTAATGTATTATTTAAAATTGTTAGGAAACATAATGGAATATTCAGACGGAGAAATTTGCGAATTTCTAAAGCAAAATTATGTCTGCCAACAAGTCAACATATGATTTCATTTGCGTAAATAGCACGAAAGTGTGACCGCATTGTACCGATTATTGTTGCAATTGAGTTCTGGCCGATATGAACCGAAAAAAATTGTCACAATGTGCGACGATAATGGGACTACCTAAAAATAAATTGCGCAATGTTTTAATATGTGCGCCGATATAGCACGATAAAAATCGTCACAGATTGTGCTATTTGAGCCGATAGTGGGATCTTAGCTTAAGACTAATTAAAACCTGTGTAAAAAAAAAGAAATGTGCGAAACAGTAAGTAACGGTTTTTAACCACCTGTGCAGACAGAATTCGTCTATTTGAGAGCCTGTCGTATAAACTCACAGTGAAAAAATGGCAATTAAGATCGGATGAGGACAAACTCTGTTGTTAAAGAGAGGAAAAAAACTATCCATGGAAAATTTTTGGGGTGAATTAGGGCTAATAGTGGATGTACCAAAGGCTGGATTGGGAAACAGCAGCGATGGTAACACCAGCAGAAGATTTTTTCAATCCAGAATTAGCTGCAGAAATAACTGGAATTGCTGGAATTATTGAAGAAATTACAAGTGGTTACAAAAACCATTTGCACGAATTTGCCAATTATTGCTTAGACACTGCAAAACTTTACATAACTCTATAACCCTGGCATACTATGACACCTACAATGCACAAGATTTTAATACATGGCGCAACTGTAATGAGTGAACCATTGTTCTCTATCGGGCTTTTATCAGAAGAAGCGTCTGAGGCACGAAATAAATTTTTCGGCTTAGCAGGCAGAATTTTGCTAGAAAGTTTTCGAGGGTTCAGTGTATGAAAGATATTAAATGGACTCTTGCCCAGTTCTCCAGTGGTTACTAGCATAGGACCAACTGCAAAAAAAATAATTACTCTTTACGAAAGAAGCAATTTTTTTTATGCTTCCACCTGTATTTGGCTCTGAAGAGAATTCAGATTCGGAAGACTACATTAAAGAAGAACCATGGCACTCATCATCATCTTAGTTCAAAGAAGAAGTTGTTTTAAATAAATAAGTTGTTATTGTTTTAAATAAAATGAATTGTTACTCTTATAAATAAGTTATAGTTACGAATAAATTAATTATTGTCAGATAAATTAAATACTACGAAATACTTAAAAGTCACATAAAAGCATAAAAATAAATATTTTGTGGAAATTAGCAAAAAAAAAAAAATAAAAAAAAAAATTTTACAGGGTCGTTCCGAAGGTGGGTTTGCCCATAAAAGTTCAAAAATGTTATTCTTATGATATTAAGCCGCAAGTAATCTATTTCTTTTAATATTTACATTTTTTTTTTTAATATTATTTTATGCAACCGCCCACGGCGCGCCGCTTCGATTCGTATATTTTGACATAATCTCTTTTGATAGCTTTCGACATGAGCTACAGACACATTTTTTCTCACTTTCCGCGAAACGATGGAATATGTTGTTTCACATCCTTTTCGATGCGGCAAGGTTCTCATCAAAGTTACAGAACATGAACACGTTACCACATTCTGAGCTTAAGCCAGAAATTCGACTGTGACTTTACTTGAAATTTAATTTAAATGAAATGAGTAAAAAAAACCTCTTTGTCCATTAACATAATTATTAGTTTTTACTTGGCTCGAATGTTTTTGGATTTTTTTTTTTTTTTTACATAACATTTGTTATGTATATATTTTCCTAAGAGAAACGAACAATTCCTCTATGTTTTCATATTTATTCTTCATGTGTACAAAAATTCAGCCCATTACACTGTATTAGACTTTTATTTATTCCTTTATAATTCCTTCCGCAAAAAAAATACATAAAATTCCCATATAAAATGCAAATATTTAATGTTTATGAGTTTTGGTTTCATTTGGCTTACAGCTCGTATAATTTCCAACCAACATTGACTTTGTGAATATTTCGAAATCAGTTCGAAAGGAAAGAACTAACTCTATATTAACTTCTTGTTTGTTTCTTTTTATACCCACAACACAATAGTGCAGAGGGTATTATGTGTTTGTGCTGATGTGTGTAACACATATAAATATTGGTTATATATACAAACCCTTCAGTATACCGATCGTCGCAGAAGGAGTCTCTGAGTCGATGTAATGGTATCCTTCCATGCGACCGTCCGGCTGGCTGACTGCAAGGCTGGCTTGTTGTCTATCCATGTAACGGTGTGCGCAAAGTTCAGGTCACAATTTTAAAGATAATTTAATGATATTCGGTAAATAAGTTATAATTGCCGTAAGGATTACAGTTTCACATGTCCACTATACAAACTTTTTTTCGAAATAGTCCTTGCGCCCAAAAACATATAATTGTATAATTATTGAAACATAAATCGTCTGGCCAAATTCTTTTTAGCAAACATCACTTACGAAAAAAGCCTTAATTGCCATAACTTCTTTATAAATGGTGGTATTGAAATTAAATTTGGCATTAGTTTGTTTAACTGGGTCCATGATTTTAGTTATATTACACTGAAAGAAAAACACTCGGGATAAATTAAGTTTTTTTAACTCAATATAAGTACGAGTCGTACCCAAAAATTCAAGTACGTATAACACTAAAACGTACTTAAAATCAATACCGGAATTTCTTAAAATAACTACAAAAATTCTTAAACCAAGCAAAAAAATTATTAAACTTTTCGTTGGTAGTGCTGCTCTGAGAGTAAAATTACAAAGTAAGCGTTTTAATATCTGCGTTAGAGTACACACAAGTTTTTACTATTTTTTACTGGACTTTACTGCATTTTACTAAATTGCGTTCGAGTACACAAAATACAGTAAATGAGAACACAAATTGAGAGCGTAAAGTGAAAGTTTTTGTATGAGTATTTACAAAATTTTTGCTGCAGAAACTTTTGCAGTGAAATTTTAATTTTCAAATTTTTTAATTAACTAATTTACTGTATTTTTCTGTAAAAGTTCTCAAACGCACCTAATCTCATTTACTTATCAAAGTTTGTTGACGACACTACAACAATGCCACACAATTAGTTAAAAATAAAATTTGCTTGGTGTGTGTAGAAACAACGAAAACAACAGAACAAGACGAAAACTCATTATTTTCATGTTTAAAATGTATAATTAAGAACTCTTGCGTCTCATTTAGTTTATATTTTTAGTAGTTTATGTACTTTAAGTTTTGAAAGTAAAAACCATATCGGACATGATGCTGGTATTTTATAATTAAAATTCTGCGAGCTGTAAAACGGGTTAGTAAATCAATCATACTAAAAATCTCCTTCTAATTTCACATTCGGTTTATTTCAAGTACGAATTCGGTTTTGAATCAAACGCATTTTGAGATTGATTCAATCATAGTTTTACTTTAATCAATCTTATTTAAGGACTATTTTAAGTACGAATTCGGAATTAAATCAACTTTAAAATTCTTAATTCAAGCTCATTTTGAGATTGATACCATCTCAGTTTTACTTAAATCCATCTCATTTTCGAAATATTTCAAGTATGAATTCGGGCTTGAATATGGACAAGTTAAGTATTTCACGATTGAAAATCCGTACTTAAGTCTTTCTTTCATACTATTTAACCGCTTCGGATTGGTTTGAGTACGAATGTATTGATTTTTCTTTTGATTGTACACTCTTGGAAATGTATCTTAATACACTGTGACTGTATGGTATCAAATAGTCGGGCTTGACCGACTTAATTTTCTTACTGGTTTATTTTCTTATTTTTTCTTCATCCTTTTCTAAGTCATTACTTGTCATGGATGGGATGTTGGAATGTAGCAGAACACATGTAAAATGTTCTCAAGAATTTATACACATGTTGCAGTAGATACGTAAGTATAATAAATATTCTTGGCTGAAGTTGAGTTCCATTAAGAATATAACATTGTTTTTATTTTGTGTGCTGTGGTTTGCCCTTTTTCCTAGTTAATATTCCAAAAATGGAGGCCAAAAGGAGGTTACTAAAAGATGTTTAGCTAAATAGTAAACAAAATGTAAAAATGTTCCCGAAAAAATTGCAAAATTATGTGCGTTAAAAGGTTTGCCTATAAAGTTCAAAACAAAAAAATCTATTTAACATTTTTGTTGTTTCATTTGCTTGTTAAATTTTCTCCTTGCACATCCTTTACATTTCTATGTGTATGTATAAACGAGCTTTGCATTCTTAAAAAGAATCGTTATGAGTTTTACCGGAAGAAGCAAAGTTTTTGCTTTCTCTTTTTCTACTCCTGTTTTTTTTGTTTTATACATTCATTATGTTTTTTGAAATTTGTTTTTTAACGAAGATTTCTCTGCTTGTGGCAGCTGCTGTTCAAAATAATTCAAGGCTAATGATTTATTAGTCACAAGGCATAAACATCCAACTTAAAGTTTTATTTGAATAATTTTAGTTTATGAAAACTAACAATAATTTTCATACATTTGTTTTTAATAAAACAAAGTATTTGCAAATTTGTACAAAGTGGGTTAAAAGTCAACATGGGGCCTAAAAATTTTATTACAAAATGTAAATGTTTTTAAAACTCAAATAACCTCAGCTTCGCTATAATGGGTTCATCCTAGAGCATTTAGATGTTTCTGGTGTTTCGTTAACACTTTTCTCTAAACGTTTGACATTTTCCGCAGTGCCAATTATTTCTTCGTTTATTTATGCTTCAAGTGTTATGGTGACTTTTGGCCCACCCTGTATGTATTAGAGGTCTGCTTTGAATAACTCACTTGTTTGCCTTTACCCAAAGTGCACAACATTTATTCAATTATAAAACATTCAAAAAGATAAGAAGACAGTAAACCATATACAAAAATAAGAATGAATGAATTGAATAAAAAACTTGTTTACTGTAAATGAGTATGAGAGTCTTTCAAAAATAACAAAACATTGGAATGACCCGTTAGAGAGAGCAAGTTTACAAAAAATATTCAAATAATTTTTGAATTATTGAATGTGCATACATTTATTTGAATACCTTGCCATAATATGCGTGTAAGCTTGTGGCTTCTTTTATTTATAGGAGTTAAGCTTACACATACATACATAATGTGTAGGTACACATATTTTACATTCAAATTATATTTGAATAATTTACTCATTTGACTTGAGTTGACTGAATAGAATGAGTTTTTGTTGTTTTGTCTCTGGTTATTTTTTCATTTGTTTCGTTATCATTGGGTGATCGACACATTGTAATTAAAAAACAAATGAGTGTGTTGAAATTGCTTTTTATTTATTCTTGCAGACCTCTAGTATGTATGTATGAATGTGCATAAAAATTAGAGAGATATTTTGTTTAAATATGGCAAAAATTTTATAAATTCGAAGTACTACTTAGTTGTCATTAGTCATGATCCTCTTCCTTATTTCATATCGATTACACGCAAAAAGAACTCCTTAACTTTTGAGGTCAGCAACAAATATAGTCTACTTTGAATTCTCTAGTTTAAAGTAAACAATATTCAATGTGAGTCGACAAGATCGAAACTATAAGACGGGTGAGCAAAAACTTTCGAAAAAAGTGTTCAACTGACGTAATAAAATATAACGGCTTTCTGTCTGATCGCAGATACCTGCGGTTTTATTGCCTACTGATCGCCTTAAACGAATCAATTGCGTTACAGGTCCCCTGTGAACGTCTGTCTTAGTTGGCTCCCTACGTTATTCATGAATTTGACAGCAACGTCTATGCCTCCAGTTAATTATCGCTGAAATTTAATTAGCTGACCTGAGGGCAAATTACGGCATTTAATATCGATTAAAATTTCCATTAAAATTTCGATCAGTATGGCACATTTTTTTTTGTAGAAAAGAAAACACCATTAGCTCATGTCTGATTTGACAGATAATTAGTTTTATCCTTCCGCTGAACGAATATGGTTGTGTATACGCTTGAACAAAGCTGGGAAATATTCTTTTTCGCTTCGCTAAGTGGGCCTGCGATCGACTTACAGAAGATGCCGATTTTGCCAAAAAAAAATCATCTTTTCAGATGAAGCTCATTTTGATCTTGGAGGGTATGTAAACAATCAAAATTGTCGCATTTGGGGCACAGAAAACCCGCACGCATACATTGAAAAGCCGTTTCACCCAAAACGAGTCACTTTTAGGTGCGGATTTTGGTCCTGAGCCATAATTGGGCCATTTTTCTTCGAAAATGAGCAAGGAGTGGCCGTCACAGTCAATGGCGATCGTTATCGGGCCATGTTGAACGAATTTTTGGTCACAAAAATTGAAGAGGAGGTTATTGGCAACATTTGGTTTCAACAGGACGGCGCTACGTGCCACACAGTCGAAGCTACACTCGCTGTTTTTTGCCCTGTTTTTGAAGATCGCATTATCAGCCGCAGAGCTGATGTCGTTTGTCCACCTCGCAGCTGCGATTTGACACCGTTGGACTATTATTTGTGGGGTGCCGTCAAAGATTAGTGTTACGCCGACAGTCCAGAGACAATTGACGCTTTAAAGGACAATATTCGTGAAGCCATTGGTGAAATGCAGCTGCACACAATCGATAATGTGCTTAAAAATTGGACCGATCGTGTAGGCTACTACATGGCCAGCCGAGGCAGCCATATAAATGAAATTATTTTCAATTATTAACCGGAAGGATTGTACTTTCAAATAAAAAAAGGAAATTTGAGAAAATATTCAGTAGTTTTTTTTTTTTGTTGTAGCATTTTCAAAAAAAAAGTTATCTGGCGGACCCTGTAGTTAAAGTAATAGTCTAAAATTGATAGCATTAACATGCATAAGTAATATAAGAGCAGAAGAGATAGCAGGAGATACAGCAATAAAGTAGCATGTAAGGTAGGCCAAATAGGAACCAGCAAAAAAGTTTAAAAAATATATTTTTATTACAATCATACGAGCACTACTCCTAGTGCATAGGGCCCATGTAATGCACAGCTTGTCTATTCTCTGCATGTGCCTCCGTCCTCCCCAGTGGCTTCTTCTATTAAAGATTGGCCACCATACGACTATGCGAGTAGAAGGATTGGAATCAGACCGTTTCGACTAGACGTTTTTTTCGTAAAAGTTAAGTTTAAGGGACTATAAGACTCGGCACAAACGACCTTAAACCTTCTTATTAAGACAAAATTTTGAACAACTATATTTTATTTCAATTTTATCATCATACACAAATAAACGAAACCAACAAACGTAGCCAAAACAACTTAGAACTTCGAATAAGACCCAATAAACACCGAATATCAAATTCCATTCTACAACATCGTTCATGACATGTTTGGACAATAATAAATTTAATATTAAATAAAAAAGTATTTTATTACATTCTGCAAATATTTTTATTTTCTTTTTCCTTCCAATCCAAAAATGTGTAAATTAATATGTTTATTTCATTTTTATTTCGTTTTTATCGTTACATTTAATCAAACGTTGTTCAGGAAGTAAAGGAATTCTTTTTTCCGTTTATGACTTTTTTTATTATGCCCTCCAACAGGAGTGGTGAATGAGGGTAAACGTACTATTTTTTGTGATTCTGCATTTATCACAAATTTAAACACGTTCGTCTAACGGCCAATGTCACCAAGTTCAGTTACAACTAACTATTACTTTAACTTCCTGTTAAAAATACGTTTTGGCAGTTACAACTGGTAGTTAATTATAACTGAACTTAGTGAGATTTGCCGTACTTAATGTCAACATAAATTTATTAGACCGATAAACTGTCTGTTAACAATTTTGGGTTTCTCAATATACCGACAAAAAACGTGGTTTTAAGCTGGCAACACCTCCCAAAATACATGTAAAAGTTGGGAGTCAGCTGATTGAATTTATCTGTATGAAAAATAAACGGAAAATAAATAATCGGCAGACGAGTGCTGGTTAGCTTTGCCGCAGAAGAGGCAAATGAGACATTAAGAAAACCACACTTATAAAATTATTACAGTAACTGATTGTGGGTTATTAAATTCGTTTTCCGTACTGTTAAAATTGAATCAAAATATAGTTATTTTACGAATAATTTTATTTTTCAACATTTGTGTTTGTTATCCAAAAAACAAACTACCAAAAAATAATGTTTTTCCGTATTTTTTGTTATGTAGTTTGATTTTTTTCGGTTAAAATATATTTTTTAAAAGTAAAAACTATTTAATTTTACGGAATATGCTGTTTAATAAATAAAAAAATTTAAAATGAATGTAAAAATCATTTGTTTTAAATGAAATGTAAATGATCCGTTTTTTAAATGAATTTTAAGTAGTTTGAAATGAATTTTCGTTTGAATTTAACTACATAATTTTTTGAGTGCAAATTTCTTTAATGTGCAGTTTTTCGTTGGGAAAAAAGTTAATCGTGTAATGAGAAAACGGCCATAAGATCTAATCCATGCTAATCACCACCACAACAGCCCACAAGTTATAAAACATTTAATACAATTTATTAATATCATCATACTGCATGCAAGAATGTGTCAAAATTGCTAAATTTTATTATATTTTCGGACGTAGATTTTAACAAAACCAAAGAAAATACCCACAATATTTTAATACTACAACATCTACCAGTGTTTAATTACCCGTTTTAAGAACAAGTTTTTAGTAGGTTATGAACCACAAAAAAACTTCTGCTCGATCTGTACGCAATAGAGGAGCTGTGTGTGAATGCTGTACAAGAAACTATTTACACAGATCAACTGGAGTCTACTTGTCGGCCTGCTGCTGAATTGGAAATCTGCAAAAAGCCCTATTATTTTTCGAAAATAACACAATGCAACGAAATTCGGGTCATGGCCGTCTTGTCCTTTTTTTAACTTTCCCACAAAAGTATACTAGAACGAAATTTTAGAGGGTTAAAATGTTCTACGAATATTTTCTGCGTAAAATTTTACTAGCGGTCTTCTAAGACCAATAAATCTTGCGATGTATGTTAAACGGGGGTCTATATTCGTGGAACATTTTAACCCCTTAAAGTCCCGTTTTAGTATATTTTTGTGGGGAAGTTAAAAAAAGGCCAAAAATTACCCCTTAAAATGAGTGTTAGAGGGTTAATATTTTTTAAGAAATACATACAATTATACTGAAGACATCTGAAATAGTCTTTTAGCTCAGAAGTACATTTAGTATCTTTTTTTTTAATTTTCAAAAAATTCAAAAACTTTAGGGGCCGATATTTCAGGAACCCGAGCCAAGTTTTCAAATCCCTTTTGCTCTACTAATAGTCTCGTTTAATTTCGCTTTGTAAGTATTAAGGCTGTTTTTTTTTGTTGCACAGTGTAATAGGGCTGTTTGTAAATAAGGACGTTTTCAATGTTATCCTTTTTTTACAAAAACAATTTTTTGCGATAAAATTAGTTTTTGTTAAAAAAAAATTGTTTTAAGTGCAATATTTGCCATAATTATAGACAAATGCGTCAAATCTTTGGATAAAATTCAGCACAAAAATGTATTATATAAATACGTGAATCAAAGCAGCAATTTTTTTTTTGTGGTAGTCCAGAGTGGCACAGAATGAGCTAAATATTTCAAATTCTTTATAACTTTTTTAATTTTTATTTTTTCTTTCTTTTTTTTCAAGCATTTTGTAAAGAAGATTTGGGAATTAATTTTGAATAAGTATGCAAACGAACAAAAATAATAGCACCCGAAATTTTGCGATATAATTTGTCCAATCTATTTAAAAAAAAATTCCCTAATAATATCTGTATTTAAAAAAAATTATAAACCATTAAAATCATGTAGCTCATTAACCCAAAAAATTTCTAAAGCTACGGTCACACTGGTCAAATATTTGACGAAAACGGAACCAACAAGCGAACTAAATAATCATTTCCCTTAATTCCAAAATTAATTTTGATATTATAATACCACATCTTACACAGTTCTTTGCTATGTCTAGTAGTATAATTAGTGTATTTTGTGCTATTAAGACAATGTTAAATCTCACTCACTATTAGCACTTTTAACGCAAAGCGAAGCGAAAAGTTAGGCAACGCTCATCTTTTTGCGCGCTTTGACAGTCTGCTAGTATAATTTTTTATTTATTTAATTTTTAACAAGCAATTCGTGTTTGTTGTCAAAGTGTTTATTGTGACATACACTTTTTACGTTACGCAAAGCGATGAAGTTTTATTTGAAATGGCTTTAAGTGTGACCGTAGCTTAAGTATAGAGCGTCAAAAAAGAGTAAAAATTTTAAAATTTTACCAAAAAAAATTTGCAAGAATTTTTTTTTGTTTCTCAATTTTTTTTCTCTTTTGACTTAAGTTTCATCTTCTTGTTTGCAAAACAAACTTTTGAAAATGTGTAACAAAATAATATTCACAATTTTTTAATTGAAAATTGTTCAATAACAAAATAATATAATTTTCTTTAATTTAGGAACAAGAACCATGTGCAAATTGGTTTAAGCAATTCAAATAGGCAGTCAAGTCAATATGCCTAAATTGCAAGTTTTTGCTGGTAAAGAAATCATTCCCTTTGCTATTTTATTAAGTAATTGGGAAAAAAAAATTTCAAATTTTAATTCACGCTCTCGTTGCAAATTTCTGCTATAAAACTAGATGAACACATGTGCCTTTGCATAAAATATTATACATTTTACGGCCAATTTATTCTAGTATAGTTAGTCAAAACGTATTGTTAACTGGAAGTTAAAGTAATAGTTAATTTTAACTGAACTTGGTGAAATTAGACGTTAATTGGACAATGTATCTAGGCCCGACGCTAGCACGTTTATACGGTGCACTTGTGTTCCTGCAGTAAAGTTAGTTATGAGGCAAAAATCAATGCGATATATTTTTGTTCAGATATACATAAATTGCAAAATATACTTTTATATGCAAATAATGAATTTTTCCAAAATGCTTGCAACACATGCAAAAACTCATTTTCCAAGTAAAAAGCTTTTGCAACTTTCCCTGCTTATAATTTGTGTGGCAGTGACAATTTTTTCTTTGCAACTTTTCCTATTGTACCATTCGACCTGCTATTTCTGTTACACCTGTAGTAAAAATGCCAGCCAAACTTTTCAAGGTGGCAGAACTTATGAAAAGGATAAAGTTCTACTTAATTCATATGGTGGCTGTTTGTGCAACAAAATAGTGAGACAATTAATTTAATTTGAAAGTTTTTATTTGAGTTTTTTTTAGTTGCACACGTGCACAAAAGAAAGTGTCCATCCACTAACAATACGAAGCATATTTTCCGGTCAGCTTTAAATTATATATAGCTTTTTGTTTTTCCTAACAGTTATAAAAAAGTTTTAAAATTTTTTTTTTTTTTTTAATCTTTAAATTATCGCGTTAAAGTTAAGAGGATTACGTGTCGGAAAATAAATAGTGTTAACTTGTTTTAGAGAAAAGAAGAGTGTTTTTAGGGCTTGTAAGGTCATATAAGAAATGAAAAGAAAATATTTTTTGTATTCTTTTTAAACAAATTTATATTAATTTTGGTACAAAATGGCAAAATCTAAATTATGCAGAGTTAAAAGTGTAGCATAATGGCGATTTCTTATCTGAGAAATATGTTGCATTAATGTTACATTTTCTACATTTTTGTGTTCGTTTGTACAAAATACTCAAGAAAAAAAATTCAAGTTCTTTTGTGAGTATGTTGATGAAAAACATGCAAAACATGTTGCATATTTTACCCTTACTTTTTCGTAAGTTGTTCATACTACCCTGTTTTACAACTTTGGTACATACTACTTTGTTTGTATAACCAATATTTTATTTTGTTTTTCGTAATTCATGGTCCAATTAGTAGGTCTGCTTAAAACGCCTGCTGATTTTATGCAGAGTCGTGTTTTTACGTGCAATTGTTTTTGTAGCAATTGTTTTTGACATTTCTACCATTTTTTACACAAACAATTGCTTTTGCTATTGACATCTTTATCATTTTTTACACAAACAAAATGCGTGTTGTCTTTTCTATTGTTGGATTGTTGTAGTTGCGGACAGACCTACTAATTGGGTCATGGTCATAATTCATAGCGCTCATAATTTTGTAAAAAAAATTGGTTTTAAAACAAAATATTAAAATATTTACACATTAAAATCAAAAAAAGTCTTTTTATATTATACTCTTCTAATTTTTCTAATGAAGTACATTAATGATGAAAGTGTAAAAGATGTAAATAAAAGCAGCTAATTGTGTTCTACTGAAATTGCCCAGAATGTAACACTTTGAATGATTAAAGGTAGCATTAGAAAATGTTACATGTATATACTGTAACATATTTTTCTCAGAAAAGAAATCGCTTTTAGTCTCAATTTTAATTCTATTTATTAAAATATATTTATTTAATTAACAATTAGAAGCTAAACAATAAAAAATTTTATCATTTTGCGAAGCACTAATGGAACATTTAAAAAAATAACCGCACAATGATGCGCTACGCAAAAAGACATACAGAAATGCAGTAAAGTAAGTGAAAGAACTCTCAACAGTTTTTATAAAAAATAATAACATTTCATGTGATACGTACGACATTCCCTTACTACGAAGCAGGTTTGTTAGGGAGAATACCAAAAAATAACTGCATCAAAACATTCTGTGTGTAAGGCCGATCGTTACATACAACAATTTTTATATGCGCTGAATAATGCGCTTTATGTATCAAAAATGTATTGCTTCAAAGTGGGAACTCGCCATATAAAATTCATGAGATACCGGAACTATCAGACTTTGGAACTCATTACCTCAAAACATTCAGCAAAATAGTAATGCGTTCAAGTTTAAAAAAAAAAAATTTAAAATTGTATTCTACAACTTAACTTTTATACTGTTATTTATCATATTTTTCATGTATTTAGACAAAGATTCTGCATTTTAATTCTTCAATTTCACATCACTTTTGAATAATAATCTTTTTATCTTTAAACTTATTAATTTATAAGTATTTATATGTAAACTCTCTAGAATAATTTATAATCAACATGTTTATTCTAATTACAATTTCTATGCTGTAATAATAAGATCTAGTCTTGTTGCATAGGAAAGACACAAATAAATAAATAAATAAAATAAATAAAAATAACGACCAGCTTTACACACTGAATGTTTCGATACAGTTATTTTTTTTTGTATTCTCCCATACAAACCTGCTTCGCAGTAAGGGAATGCCGTGGCACTTGAAATGTTATTTTTTTATAAAAGCTGTTGACAGTTCTTTCTCTTACTTTAGTGCATTTCTGTATGTCTTATTGCGTTGCGCATCATTGTGCGCTTATTTTTTAAATGAACCATTAGTGCTTCGCAAAATTATGAAATTTTTTATTGGGAATTTCATCCATATGAAAAAAGGCCGTCATAAAGTTTAGAATATTTTTTTTCTTAGTCTTTTTTGATTAAAATCAATTCTCAGCCTAGAATAATGAATTACGAAATATTTAGTAATCGTTTTGATTAGAAGTTTTTTTTTTTTTTTTTGTTTATTCGCTCAAATCCCAAATGTCAAATTGTCTTAAAATCTCTTAACATGTTTCAAATAAAAAAATATTTCTGAATTATTTTGGCAATTTATAGCAGTATATTTTAGTATGTATGTAATTTTTTTTTAACCCTTCTATCATTTTAAGCTTGAATGACATCTGTTCCATCTTTACAAATTTAAAAAATTATTTACATCACTTCGATATTATTTTATTGACGTTAATATAAATCTGCCTTTTAAAGATTTATTTTAAATTGAAGTTCATATTAGAACAGAATAGTGGGTGCAAATTTCATCATCGTTATCACGAACAGCAATTCTGAATATTGAATATTTTATTGTACAACTACATATTTTTTCGAATCAATAATAAAAACCGACATGAAAAAGCAATTCTTCTACACTCAAACATCAACTAAATAAAATACATACTTTTCAATAAAAACACATTCACATACAAACATACGTAGATACATATCTTTAAACCGACATTATCGAACAGTAGACACAAAGACAAACACTGGAATTTTTTTTAAATTGTTCAAAATCGACAGTGAGAAATGAAATTGAAACAAATTTTGCTATATTAGATGTTTAAAGAATTTTCTGTACCCTACGATTAAGTTCTTGTTAAGACAAGTGAATATTCCCTTTCTACTTTATAAAACTCAGTTTGAAATCGAATGTTTGGAAAAATAATATTTTAAAAGTTATTGTCAGCGGTGTAAAATTTATTTTCACTTTATGGCAATTGAATCAAATGTCAGTTCTCGTTATGAAGTTACTATTTCTAAGTCTCAGGAGTTACTTCACTTCAAAAAAACCGAAAGTACTTTTAAAGTCCAAGGAATATTCCGGCAACAGAAGTGGCTCCCACGCATAACCAACCAAGTGAAAAATTATTCCTTTTGATCGTATTGATGCATGTGGCGTGAATAAATTACAAATTGAATAAATTTTTCAATGTATTTTTTTTTCCAAAAGAAAAATGCTATGCAAATACATATATTTGATTCAATATCCCACATACACTTATTAAAAAGAACGTACAAATAAATGGCATACATGTAAGTATTTATATAGAAATAGGAATAAATGCATCTATGTAAATGATAATAATCGAAATGAAGGAAAAAAACTTTGAAAAACTTTATATGTTTAAATAAATACAACAACAGTTTTGCCGTCTAACAGAGCAAACAGACAGCTTCAGAAAACCACATGAAAAATGTGCAACATTAAGAGTGGAAAAAAATAACAAAAGAACGGAAATGGAATTCAGAGTACCCTATATACTACATTCATAGTCCATCAATAGTCTAGTAATATTATAGTAATACTGCCTTATTTATAAAAAATAAAACATATTAATAAAGGGTTTATGAAACAGATTTTGTATGGAAATCCAATTTATAAACACTTTATTAACCTGTTTTATTTTTTATAAATTAGGCCGATAGTCTTTTATATAGTCATAGTCTACTCATATTCTAGTCATAGTCTTGCCATAGTCTAGTCATAGTCAAGTCATAGTCTAGTCATAGTATAGTCATAGTCTAGTCATAGTCTAGTCATAGTCAAGTCATAGTCCAGTCATAGTCTAGTCATAGTCTATGCATAGTCTAGTCATAGTCCATCAATTGTCTAGTAAAATTCTAGTTATAGTCATTTATATAGTCATAGTCTAGTTATAGTCTACTCATATTCTAGTCATAGTCTAGTCATAGTCTTGCCATAGTCTAGTCATAGTCAAGTCATAGTCTAGTCATAATCCAGTCATAGTCTAGTCATAGTCTAGGCATAGTCTAGTCATAGTCTAGTCATAGTCTAATCATAGTCCATCAATAGTCTAGAAAAATTCTAGTTATAGTCTTTAATATAGTCACAGTCTAGTTATAGTCTACTCATATTCTAGTCATAGTCTTGCCATAGTCTAGTCATATTCAAGTCATAGTCTAGTCATAGTCTAGTCATAGTCTAGTCATAGTCAAGTCATAGTCCAGTCATAGTCTAGTCATAGTCTAGTCATAGTCTAATCATAGTCCATCAATAGTCTAGAAAAATTCAAGTTATAGTCTTTTATATAGTCATAGTCTAGTTATAGTCTACTCATATGCTAGTCATAGTCTAGTCATAGTCAAGTCATAGTCTAGTCATAGTCTAGTCATAGTCAAGTCATAGTCCAGTCATAGTCTAGTCATAGTCTAGTCATAGTCTAGTTATAGTCTACTCATATTCTAGTCATATTCTTGCCATAGTCTAGTCATAGTCAAGACATAGTCTAGTCATAGTCTAGTCATAGTCTAGTCATAGTCTAGTCATAGTCTAGTCATAGTCTAGTCATAGTCTAGTCATAGTCAAGTCATAGCCCAGTCATAGTCTAGTCATAGTCTAGTCATAGTCTAATCATAGTCCATCAATAGTCTAGAAAAATTCAAGTTATAGTCTTTTATATAGTCATAGTCTAGTTATAGTCTACTCATATTCTAGTCATAGTCTAGTCATAGTCAAGTCATAGTCTAGTCATAGTCCAGTCATAGTCAAGTCATAGTCCAGTCATAGTCTAGTCATAGTCTAGTCATAGTCTAATCATAGTCCATCAATAGTCTAGTAAAATTCTAGTTATAGTCTTTTATATAGTCACAGTCTAGTTATAGTCTACTCATATTCTGGTCATAGTCTAGTCATATTCTAGTCATCGTCTTGTCATAGCTTAGTCATAATCGAGCCATAGTCCAGTCATTGTCTAGTCATAGTCCAGTCAATGTCTAGTCATAGTCTGGTCAAAGTCACAGCGTAGTATATTCTGTAGCATTTGTTCAAAATGTATGCTTAATTTTTGCACAAAGCCCATTAAACTAAACAAGCATTTTGCCAGCAACAACAAGATATTTGTGTGAATAAAAAAAATTTACAACTACGCTTCATATGTGTGATCAAACCTCTTTTGTGGTTTAAATGGCTTGATATCAAATGATAAAAGCCATTTTTGGTTTATGGTTTGAGTTCATGCTTGCTGGGATTTAAGCAGTGAACAGATTCCGATTCAAGTGTAAATTCAACTAAAAATTTTACTTCAGCTACGGTTACACTTATTAAATATTTGACCAAATAAGCGTAGCCACAACTTTTGTTAATAATTAGTGAGATTTAACAAACTCTTTATATCACAAAATAAAGCTTATTATACTGCTAAACATAGCAGAAAACTGTGTTCTGTAAGATGTGGAATTATTATCAAAATAAATATTGGAAAAAAAATAAAATAATTATTTAGTTTGCTTGTTGGTTCTGCTTTTTTCGTCAAATATTTAACAAGTATGACCGTAGCTTTAGTGTCGTTTTAAAAGAGCTTTTATCGAACATAGAAAATAAATCCCAAAAACCAGCTACTGAACTTTTTTTCTAAAATATACCTTCTTAAAAACTTTATGGTATCAAATTTCTGTTTCTTGGTTCTAAATTAAAAATTTACTTAACTGTTTAAAAATAGAATTTAGTTGAGGATTAAACGCTTAAAATATTCGTTTATATTTTTTTCAAGAAATTAGATTTGTCGTTTGGCAAAAAGGTTTTTCATAATCTTGAATTAAAAATTATTTATTTTGCGTATTTTCTTAAGAGCAGACGGTTACGATAAGAAGCCGTTGTGCAAGACTTAAGTTATAGAAACCTAACGAAAGAGAAAAAAAAATTAATTAAAGCCAATCAAAAACTGAAATTGCGTTATTTTGACTGAAGACGTTTTTGTCAAACGGCAAAGATATATCGCTCCTTTATTGCAACATAGTCATATCTCAAAAAAAAAATAAAACTTGGCAAAATGCGATTAAAATTTTTAAAATGTACAGATACAGTTTTAATAAAATATATTTTACTATACCTTCGGTTTAGTTTGAGATATAATACTTATTTTTTTACATACAAAAAAGTTATAAAGGAACACTTTTGCTTAAGTAACTCTTAATTTTTGATTTTTTGAGATGTGACTGACTTTGTTGCGCTAAAGGAGTGATATGTTTGCTTTTAAAAAAAGCTATTAAATTATGTTGCCTTTTTGCTTAGTAAAAAAAAAATTATTAATTTCCCCAGACACACTTGCTTAAGCAGAAGCTTGTTGTTCCCTTAGACATGTGTTATAAAGACACATGTACAAACATTTATTTTCATATTAGAATTTGATGTTATTTTTTAGAAAAGGTCATTATTAAAATAAATATGACTGTATTGTAATAAAATATATTATGAACCTAGAAAAATTCTTAAATTTTCTGTTTAACTCTTAATCAATCTTACAATTGTATAAAAAACCAATAGTGAACCATGTATTTTAATACAACATACAATTTATACAACGATACAAGGGGTTTTGTGAATACGGTAAATAGTATTTAAATAAAAATTATTCAAAAAGACTTCTTTGGAGTAAAAAATTTGAAGAAGCTATGTTAACATAATAGGGTTCTCAAAAACGAGCTGTTATTGAAAAACCAGTATTTCGGTATTTCATATTTCAAATACCAAAAGTTCGGTAGAAACTAAATATGTAGTATATCATATTTAAAACGAATTAAATTTTTATCCCAACATCATACATTTTATGTACATTGACTTCCGACCTTTGATAGCGGCCATATTGTTAAAACTGTAATGGGACGATTTACGCCTCCACTAAATAAATCAATTACTACAATTGAATAGGATCGGGCAAGGCGAAACGCCAGTGACCTGTCTCAATTTAATTGTAACAATTGAAGTATTTTTTATTGCTGGTAGCCTCAACAGTCCAGTAATGGTCTTTTTGTGGCTTACTGCAATATGGTTTCCCTAAGATTGGCCTTTAAAAATAAAACACCCGTGGTTGTGTTGTTTAACGTTTAATTGCCATCCAAAGAATGAATAAAATTATTTCAATCAGTAACTTATTTGAATTTTTGAAAAGAAAACAGTCGTCTAGTATACAACAAAAATGAAATTGAGAGTGATATTCAATATAATTATAGTATATGTAGATATGTATGTGCAATGCAATTTTGTAAGTGAGAATGAGAATAGTACGCAATATAAATCAAAATGAGAGTAATCTTCAATGTAATTACATGTATGTAGATATGTATGTACACTGTAATTTGTAAGTGAGAATGATAATTATACACAATATATGTAGATGAAAATGAGAGTAATATTTAGTGATGACATTAAAAGCTAAAATTGGGGCGAATTAAATTTTTATGGCACGTTACAGCATTGCATTCGTTGCCAAAAATCGCAAAATCAACTTTATACATTTTTAGCTTAAGCGAATTAGAGAACACGGTTGCTATTTTGTCAACTTACCATGGACGGATATTGCATTTAACAACACCTGCAAATAAACACTTGAGCAGTTGGAAACTGAGCCAAACTTCAGCGAAAAATCATTTCGAACGATGAGGCTCTTTTCGGGACGAATCCTCAAATCCACATCAGAACCAAGAGCATCCAAAGCATCTCGAACAAGTCGCAGTTTGGTTTGGATTTTAAGCTGGCAGTATCATCGGACAAAATTTTTTTGAATACCAGGGCCATCACATTCAGCGGCAAGTGCTGTAGGTCGATGATTATTAACTTCTTTTGGCCTGAATTGGATGATATGGGCGCCCCATTGTGCCACATTGCTTATTATACATTGGATATAATGCACCAGCGATTTGAAGGCATGATTATCTCACGTGGAGGTGATGCGAACTTTACACTGAGATGCCTGTTGACCCCGTTGGACTTTTTCTTGTAAAGTTTTTTTTAGTCGCAGGTCAATGCGAATAAGCCACAAATCAAAACGGCCCTCAAAGCCAATGCATGCCATTCATCAAATTCAGCCTGATTTATGCGCCAGAGTTGGATAAAAAATAGAGATTTTGGATGTATGTACGTCACATGGCGATGCCACGGCGAACAGTCGAACGATGATATATTTTTTACTCAATGGTATCACAAGGACTTTCAAACGAATAATATTTTCGAACACATCTCACACGTGTTTGGGAAAATGTTGGGAGGAAAATATTAACGGGTGAAAAAGTGATACAGTGACACCAAATTTTTTCCGTTTTGACCCTACTTCGAGCTCAATGAGTGTTCCCTTCCCCCAATCCTGAAAAAATATATAAAACTTAACAGTTTTCGACTTTTAGCAATTTGGAGGCACTTAGATCCATATTTTTTTTTTTTTTTTTTTGTTAGTTTGATCTACGCTTTTTTCTCAAGAAAGAGAAGCAAACGCCTGATACGTTTCCGAGATAAAGGCTTGAGTAACATTGCATGTTCTACGGAAAAATCAAGATTTAGCTAAAATATGCATGAGGCCATTTAAATCGAACGGCAGCTAAAGTAGCAAAATCTAAAAAGGGTTTTATTAGCACCGATAAGTGATTCGATAAATAGTTGGCTCTCGGTGAATTCAAAAATGTTTTACATTGTAACACAATTTCCGGCATATGTCCGCTGCGACTACGTGTTACATGAACCATTCGATCCGTCTAATTTCTTACTACTTATTCCAAAAAATCTGGCCGTATGGTGTCACTGCTGGCTTGAGTATTGGCTTGCAATGCTGCAAGCGTTGCTGGTTTGCCGGCATGAAACAATGTCTTTACATAGCCCTTTAAAAATAAAATGTTATTCAGAGGCGTTAAATCGTACGAACGAGGCAGCCGGTGAATAGGACCACTTATAGTTAGTCTTATAGTTACCCAATGTCGTTGATTTTTGGCCGATTAATTCTTGGAAACAATTTTCAGTCAGCATGGCTTAAAAGCGCCCGCCATTCACCATAACATAGGCTATATTTTGCTTACGTTTGTTTCCATTTTTTTTTTTTTTTTTTGTTTTCAGATAATATCGATATTGTCATCATTCGATAGCCGCTTTTAATATTCCCCTAAATTGAAAACGTACATTTTCGATGAATGCTGACGACTGATTTAAACGCTTTATCATGGATTAACATCACTGCCACCCTCGTAGCTTTTGTCATATTTTTATATTCTCCAGACCAATTAAGAACGTGTAAAACATCCTCAGGAAAATTTAATATTTGACACGCATATTGAAAGAGTATAGATAGAAAACTTAACGCCTTGCTGTGCACATAAATAATGGGAAATTATTGAAATTTATTTTCTAATAAACTGATTTAACAACTCAGCTACAAAAAACCCAAATAATATGTAGCACACACCACTTTAAATCTTAAACTTATTTCAGTTATTACAATTTACTACACATTTAAAATGCTTAATTTAATTTATTACTAAAATGTCGAATGCCGCAACTTCAATAAAACAAATCAACACCTTTTGTGGGAATACCCACCAAGAATTTTTAGTCGAACGAATATCTTAGTTAAGACTTTTTTCTACCTCATTGAGAACAAAGTAATTAATTTATTTTTAGAATTTGTATTTAAGTTTTAAATTTATAAAAAAAATACTATCAAATTGTAAATATTTTTTTTTTAAATTTTCTTCTTGTGTGGGAAACATGACAAGCGCCAGCCCCCTCGCTCCCATTTTTTTAAATCTAAAGTTGTGAACAGCAGCTGTCGTATTTTCTTTTGTTTTTTTTTAATTTTTTTTACGTGCCCAAAATTGTTTTTTTACTAAACAGTTTTAGGTACAAAAATTGAAGTGAAGATGGGAATTGTGGTATTTGAGGTAAATTTTTATAGTATTTTTTAAAGTATTTTTCTAAAAATAGAACAAGTAGGGGTGCCCATACACGACTACAGCATGCACTCGCAATCAATTGTTGGTGCTCGGAGTTAAGTCGTGTATAGGCAATTTGTGCGGTTGAATGCTTTGCTGTAGCAATGCCTAGCAGAGTTAGATATTCTGCTGATCGCAGCAGTTTGTGACGTAGTTGATGGTGCTACTAGCCCAGTTGAAAAAAGGTCAAAGAGTAAAAAATTAGCATACAATGCATTAAAACAACATTATTTGTGAAACAAAAATTGTTCCAATGCCTAATTATTGCAAAATTTTACTAAACACTTTTTAATACAACTTTTTCATTGCGACTTTAATGAATGACAAGAACTTTCTTTTTAAATATTCAGCCGTAAGGTAGAAGTACATAACACGCGTTAGTGCGCGCTCGTAGACTGCTGTCAAAAAAGTTAAACTAGTGTTTTTTCATAAAATATTTTGACGCGTTTGCGCCAAAAAGTTGGGTAACTTTAAACTTTTAAACGAGTTGTGTATTTTTGACAAGTAATCAGCTGGCAATAAAAATTAATAATTTAACAACTTTGTGAATCATGAAAGAAAAACTTATGGAAGAGGTTAAAAAACATACAATATGTATAAATAGATTAAATTCAATGAAATAAAAAAATCTTGCTGTATGTTTTTGGAACCGTTTTCAATGTACAAATAAGTAAACAAATAAAAAACAGCTGACAGAAATGGCTTTTGTAACGCGCGTTGTATAACTTGTAAATTTTCATGCGCTTATGTTTTTTAACGCACGGCACACGTCGACGAACTAACGCGTGTTATGTACTTCTACCATTTCTGCGGTTGTCGTTGTCGCCAATGACTGTGTCATTTTGTTGTAATAGATAAAAGTAACACACATCCAGTGTTCTTTGATTTTTTTAATATACTACAAAAAACGACACAGTCGTTGACGACAATCACAACTGTAATTAAGCTGAATATTAATAAATACGGTACGCACTTGTTGCAATAACTCATCCGTACAAAATCCCTAGGGGAAAGGGGAAAAAACATTAAACTTGTCACGTGACAGTTCTTAAGTAGTAGGGTCCGGTTCTAGTTCTAATACTCCATATGAAGAGGACTTGTAACTTTAACATGGCAATGTCCTAGAAAGGGTTAATTGGAACTTTTTTGACACTTTATAACAGGTCAATGAAATAACCTAAATTGAATGTGTCAATACTTGTCTTAGATACTATACCGACTGAACCATATTAGCATGATAGATTCCCTTCATATAAAGTAATGGAACCAGCCAATCACCACCTGAATGATATGTCTTGTTTCCACATACATATCACAATCCCTGCAAACAAATGGAAGATTGTCATCTGGAACAAAATAATCAAAGTAGTTTTTTATTTTCTTTCTTTTAAAGTTTTTAAAAAAAAAATTACAAAATATATCGTCACCTAAACCGCAAAAAAAGCCCTATCTTACATTTTACAAATTTTACAGGAGAAGCAAAAGGTATTTGATATGACACGTAGAGATAAAACATGTTTAAATATGATCACCTCCAACCAAACAATTTTTAAAGAAAATTTTAAGCATATTATTGTTAATATAACCATATAATTGTTAGCGACAACCATATTCTGGTTAAATTAGTCCTCCATCAAGAGCCCACAACCATATTATGGTTGCCTCTAAAAATGTTATGGTTAAATATTATAATAATTTGTATTTAAATTTACAATGGGATTTTCCTCTTTTGCAAGAGCAGCATACTATGGTTGAAAACCATGGTTACAATAGACCTAACCTGGTCGTGGTACCTGTCACTGTAGGGAAACCTCCCCGTTCCATCGTGGGAAAAAAATGGCTGAAAACCAACCATGCAACTGTAAGTGTAGAACAAATTTTAGTTATTATTGATCGTAAAATGTTTGGAGGCAACAATAATATGGTTGGGTCTTCTTTATGGAGGCCTAATATAACCATATTATGGTTACCGCGGACAATAATATGGTTATGTTAAACATAATATGTTTACAATTTTCTTAAAAAATAGTTTGGTTGGAGGAGACCATATTTAAACATGTATCTCTCTGGGTGGATAAATGGATAAACTACATTAAACTGTTCATCAATAATGTTTCTTCTATTTTTTATGTTAAGCCTACCAGTTGTTTTGACAATTAAAAATGCTGCATATTATACAAACTGCCTGTAGGGTCTTACAGCGTTTGTCATATAATCTTTTGTAGATAGGGCCCTTTGTTTTTTTTTTTGTCAATAAAATGGCAAATGTTGGTCAGAAAATTCCAAAATTTTTTTGTGGATATTTGTGTTGATAAAATACATCAGATTAAATGAAAAACCCGATTTTGAATTTTTTTGTTAGTTAGGGCCTTTTGTGTCTACACATTTGTGTTTCCCAAAAAATTCTTTCGATTTTCATAAGTGCTCAAGCATAATTTAAAAGCTTCTAGGGCAAAGGATTTTTGAGATTTTTTTCAGATTTTTCGGAAAAGGTTTAGAGGTCGCTCAAGTCAATTTGTTGCCAAAAATCGGGTTTGCCGGTATTTTTTTGAGTTTTCTCAATAAATTTGTCAAAAACCACGATTATCTTCACTTTTAAGGAAATTATTTAAAAGAAAAATGTCTAAGCTTTTATTTTTTATTTAGGTAACCTACATTACCATTTTTCGTAGTTTTTGTTAAATAACGCTTTATGTATAACCTTTAAAATGTTAATGAAGATTAAAAAAAACTTATTTCTTTCATTTTAGATGCTCTTTTAAATTGTTGAATGTTCTTTGAAAATTGTGTTTTTCGTGTATTACTTACCTAATTTTTTTAAAATCATTTTAACTGAAAAACTTTTGATGTTATATTGTGCAATTTTTTAAAAAATTTTATTTATATTATAGACAAAATTCAAAATGATGAAGACGATTTTATACATAAACAATACCTTAAAGTTTAATACGAGTATAGTTGGTTTGCCCACAGACCATAGAGAAATGACTAGAGAAGAAACTCTTTCAAAGGAAAATAAAAAAATAATTCTCAAAATTCCGCTCGTGTCAAGTTACTACAACAAAGTAAACACATTTTGTGCTACCACAATCACGCTGGGTCTCCACGTAGAAATTTTTCTTTGCTAAGCATAAGCAAACACGTCGTCAGAACAATGAAGCAATAAGTGCTGATTATATTGCTGGAGAACACGTGAAATTGCTTTGTCATAAACAAACTTACATAGAAATGAAATGTCAGATAAATGACAACTCACTTTATATCAGATTGCTAAGCAATCAGAAGAGCAATCATTGGGCAATGGATTGCCACTCATGGCAATATGCGGTCTATACGTCGCAAATTTAATGGAGCAATCAAATTTGACGTTTGCCGCAATAAATATTGCTACTTGGAGACCCAGAGTCATAGAGTTAAGTTTTTTTGACACTTGATTTAATTTTTTCTCTTTCTATTCTTTCTAGTCGCTTTCTATGGTAAAGAGCCCATATAAGGGAAATTTGGTTTTAATGAACTTCAATTAAATGCTGAAATTGTAGAAAAAAACAATTGTGAGAGTAATTTGAATATTGAGACAAAAGTTGCAATATAAAAATAAAAAAAGTTAAGGTAAGAACCAATTCGAATTTAATATTCAGGGGGCGTTAAAAGCTGAGGACAAATTACGGCATTCGATATCGATCGAAATTACTATATAAAAAAAATGGAAATTTCACTCGATATCGAATGCCGTAATTTGCCACCTGAGCTCCATTTTACTTACAAAAAGAGACAAATGTCGAAAGAGGCTTGTGTTTTTGACGTATGTCGAACTAAAGTAACAATTAAAATACAGTCATGTTTTTTATTGTTGTACTTGTTGTAGCATTGTGGCCAACGAATACATGAATTCGCCTTGGTGAAAACAGAAATTAAAAAAGCTGAAACTGCAAAACTGAAAATACTCTAAAGACCAAAATACACTGATCAAAGTACCCATCAAGCATTGTGGTAGTATTAGGGAAAATGTGTTGGTATGTGTGACACCGACAACGCTTGATGAAAAATCAAAAAATTTAGATATGACGGCGAATATTACGTCCAGCCCACGTACACGTTGAATTCGCCGACTGGACAAGCATTTGATAAGTGTATTTGGCCCTTAAGAATTGAATTGGAACTTGGTGTAAGGTATGTTCAGGGTTTTTTATTTTTTTTTTTTTTAAGAAAAAAAATACAATTTATTATGCAACTGTGAATACCCTTAATGCAAAAAACTTCAAAATATGTTTACAATGTGCATTAAGTTTTAAGTATATTTTTATGTATTTCTAGAATAATTAACTACTTTTTTTTTGGAATAAATGCTTGTTCATCTTTTAAACATAAAATATTTACAAAGATTCTTTAATTTTTATGATTTTTTTGTTAATGAATATTTAAAATTTATGGTTTTTCGTTATAAATATTACATAAATATTTTTAAATCATAAACAGTTAATAATTTAAAAAAAAAAACGTCAATTTTTTTTTAAATTTCAAATATTTTATATTAATGTTTATTATCAAACAAAAGAATGTTTAGTAAAGTTTAAAAGGATAATTACATTTAAGGATAACTACCAACTAATTTGTTTTAAAGATTTTCTTTGGTTTTGGATTTCAATCTACAAACTAGGATAGAGAGACACGAGGAATTATTTTTTTTTTTTTTTATAAAACTTTACAAAGTAAAAATAATTTCAAAACTTAATAAGAAATAAAGTATACAAACATGTAAAAGATTTAATTTCATAAACTTAAAAATATAATATAATTGCAGTTAAAAAGGCCACTTGGTTTTATTTTTACATATTTTGGTAATAAACAATATTCTTTATACAAATTATTTGGTTTTAAATTAAATGTTAAACTTAAGAATTAATACATGCCTCTTAAAATAAATTAAATGAATTTAAACGATTAACAAGTTCAAAAAAAAAAAAAAAAAAAACGCCAAATCCTCAAAAACTCCAAAAGTCTGGCGAAACAAAAATTCATAAAAAAATAAATCAAATTTCCAAATTTTTTACACAAATTTATGAATAATATTGATTTTATGTTTGTTTTTCAAATATTTAAAAATGACTAAATAATTATAAATATAATTTTAAAATTTCTTACACAGATACCAAGGTATATTTACACAAGGTAGACTCATTTGGGAGTGTAGACATACTGCTCTATAAAAATAACCGAGTGGAACGGAATTGTCAAAATTGTCTTCATATAAATTTAATGCACACATGTACAAATTTTGGCTCATATACACGGAATTTGACATTGGTGTTCCAACTTAGGTAAACAGCTGACAAACATATGGGCCAACGAGTTTACCTTGTGTAAATATACCTTGCACAGATACCAAAAACTTTATACTTCAAAAGCAAAATTATCGATAAAACTAAAATTGAAAAACAAAATTATTTTTATGTATAAATTTCTTGATAACTTTATTCTTTTAAAAAGAAAATTTCCAAAATAATTAGCCATTTTGTAAAAAATGTTTTTCAAAAACAAACATTCTAGATTTTAAGAAAATGTTTGTAGAATTAGCCATTTTGTTGCAAAACTCTCTCTCTAAAAAACAATTTAACAAAAGCTTATTGATAACATTTAACAACCATATCAACATTTCTAAATGACTTCAAAAGCAAAATTATCGATAAAAAAAACATCGTTCTCTAGAAACATTTTGATAACTTTTGCAAAAAAAATAAGCCTTTTTAAAAAACCTAAAATTTATAAAAAAAAAAAATGTTTATCGAAAACAAAAAAATGTTTGTGAAAACTTTTTGATTACTGTAAATTTTTAGAGAAAATTTATGTAAAACTCGTTTTTGTAAAGAGTACTGTATCGCTAACGAACAACTTGAACAAAAGTTTATCAATAACACTTAATTCCCTTTTCGAAATTTTGAAAAACTTTCTACTTTAAGAAATTATATGAATAATTTGACAATTATATCGAGCCCTAACCGCGAAAATAACGTAAGAGCCAAAACTCAAATTTTACAAGAGACAGTTTTTTTATTCTATTTCACATAAATTTTGTACGAAATTTGTCGCTTACGATAAAATTGTTCTTGCTATAAACTCATAACGCAGATGAAGCAAGTGTTGTCAATGAAGTCAATTATAAAAAAAAACGAAAATTGAAAATGATTTCGCATACGTTAATTTCGCGGTTAAGGCTCGAAATATCAAAAATTAATAACTTATTATTACCGAATTAAATGAATCGATGATTATAAAAACGATAACTATAAATTTCTTAAGATAATTATTTATCGAAAATCTATGTTATCGAAAAAAATAAATCGACAACTGAATAATGCTTAAGAAAATTTAACGATAACTTTGAAGAACTCAAGATTATAAAACATTCATTTTTAATCTTTAAAAAAACCCTTAATTTTTTTAAAAAAAATTTATCGATAATTTTAAACTAACAAATACAAATTATCGACAACATTAAACTTCCTAAGAAAATGTATGAGAATAGTAAAAAGTTTCTTCACAAATAATCGATAAGTTTTAATATCTAAAGCAAACATAAAATTATCATAGTAAATATCGTAATTTCTTAAAATAATTATCGATAACCAAAAATTTTAGGAAGAAGAGTTATCGATAACTCTTTATTTCTACAGAAAATGTTTAAATTTTAAAGAGAGTTTATTGATAACCATAAGATTCTGAACAAAATGTATCGATAATTTTTACTGTCTGTTTTATGTGGAAAATATTTTACAAAATGAATGTTTTTCACAGAAATTTGCTAGGCGAACGTTAGCGATCGAAATTGTGAAACAGGCGGTTGTTTTTTTTTCAAATAAGTGGCGATAATTTGGTCCATTGCAAGACAAACAAAAAATTAATTTAAAATTTTTAAAATTTTTCTAAAAAAAATATTGATAACTTCAAAGTTTTAAAGAAAATTAAAATGTTTTATTTTGTAATATTAAGTAAAATTATCGATAACTTTTTATTTTTTTTTTTAATAATTTAACGGCAACCACAAATTTTAATAATTTACCGATAACCTCAAAATTTGTAGAAATATTACCGGTAGGTTTAAGTTATTTTTTAACAAAAATTCACCATTAACGAAAACTTAAAAATGTAAAGCTTTGTCGGTAACTTTTTAATTATATAAGCAATTTTAAATCATAAGGTAAATTAATCGATTACTACAAATTAATAAGGAATATTTATCAATAAATTTTCGATAATTTTAACTACCTATCGATCCCCTTTTGCGACTATATCGTATTCAACATCATAAAAAGAAGGGTGCCATAATCAATAAAATCTCCGCATACTCTCAAATACGCCAATATAATTTAAAAAAAAAGACCTCTACTGTAAAACTTGGCTTTTGTCGCTTACGAAATAAACGCAAAGAGGGCTCGATATATCAAAATCTTGAAATTTTGATTAATATGAAATTAAATTTTTTCGAAAAATAACATTATTTATAAAAATAAATATTTTGAAAATTGCAAACAAATTTTTTTAATTACTTTAATTTGGCAAAAAAAATTATCGATAAATTGAATTTAAACAAAAAAAAAACATTGGTAACTTGAAAATGGTTATTATTTGTTTTTAATTTTAATTTTGTTTAGAATTAAAAAAATGAATTCTTCAGCAAATTTGGAATTTTTTTAAAAATTTCGATATCTAAAAAAAAAATGTTGAATATAAAAAAATTTGTTATCGAAAATAAAAAAATTTTTTAATATAAAATTTCGTTATTTTGGCGTAGTTTCTTTTACAACTCGGCAAAATAAAATACTTGACCATGTAATGCAGAAAACTCTAGACCGTTTACTTGACCAATCAAAATCTTATATATAAACATAATGGCCCAATCCTTTAGCTGGATTATTATTGACCGCCTCCCCAGCAACATTTGTACTCTCCGCTGCCGCACTGGCTTTATGATTACCGTTAATATCTTGTGACAATATTTCATCGGCTGAATTGGTCTCATATGTGCTAGTGGCATCTAAAATCATGCGTGGTACTTCCCGACCCATATAAACACTTCGGGGTCTCAAGCGACAGGCAGCAGGATCAAAACGACCATTCAATTCAATGTCGAGCAGTTTCTTATCATTGCCCAAAAATGAAAAGGAATGGGAAGCAGTTCTAATTTCTCGTATATTATATACCGGACTGTAGGTGGGTAAATTGGAGGCTGAGTTGAAAGGCGAACTATTGGTTTTATTTGCAGTCGAGGGATTTCTCAATAACATATTCACGTTGGAATTTTTCTCACAAAAATCACATGTTTTATAGTTATTTTGACAATGAACACAAACATTGGTCGGCTGTTTGACAATTGTTAGAGTGGAGGGAGTTCTTCGAATACTGCTGGAGCCTTCCGAAGAAGTATCTGAAGAACCAGATGAAGAGGAGGCACTTTCATCATCGCTGGTCATTAAACTTTGTAAATCATCTGATAAAGAGTCCATAGAAATATCTAGCAAACTGGCGCTGTCATCCAAAGAACAAATGCTACTGTCGGCATCAAAAGATTTGTTGTGGATGACAGAGTTGGTGGAAGAAGAGCCATAGGTTTTCACCACCTCATCCAAAGCATTCAAAATTTGACGACGTCTAGCATAATTGGGATTGCGTCTTACCAAAAAATGGCAAGTTTCACCACGTTTTGCACGTTCGGCTTGGGCTCGTAAAGGAATATCATCGGGGTGTAGTTTACGTTGGTATTCCTGGCCAGGGCAGACCTTTAAGCGGAAAAGATAGAAACAATATGTTAAACATGTTTTTTACGCTTTTTCTTTGTTTTCTCAACAAACTTACTTCATATATAGAAAATTGTTCTACGGGTTCCATAGAGTTATAGCAGGACAACAGTAATTGCAACAACTCATCCGAGGTGGTCTCTTCGGATATTACTAGGGATTTGTATTGTGAGGAGGGTTGTAAGGCAGATGTATGGACTCTTATTAATCCACCCGGTTTTAACTGCAAACAAAATCTTGATTCACCTTTAGGGTGACAAGCCTGCAATATTGCTGGACGGGTATCATCATCTAATACTAGTACAGTTTTTACTCCAGCACGTCTGACGGACACTTCCATGGATAAATAGAACAGACGCGGATCACGATGGCGCATCTTAAGGCTGAAAAGGCAGGAAGTTATTAAAGTTATTGTTAGCCAAACACAAACATTTAATAATTAATTACACATATTTTCAAAAATGTTTTTGCTGATAAAATGTTCTTCCAAGAACTAAGAAAAAAGAATAGTTTAATATCTGAAAATCTTGAGAAACTAAAAGAACTCTTGAAGAGTTTTAAAAACGCTTAACATATAAACTAAGTGACGCTTTAAAAGTGATGAAAAGAAAGAAGGCAAACTAAAACACGAAAATTAAATTAAATCTTTTTGTATGTAAAGTACTTCTAAAAAGCTTTGAAAGGAGTTAAAATTTAACAGTGGACTATTTCTTTTTAAAGGTGAAAATGTCATTGATATATGACACTTAACGTTATTCCCACTTTTGAATAACTTCTAAAGCGCTTTCAAAAAAGCCACAAATATTTACTTGGTTGCAAAATTTTTGATGGGTTCTCTTTTATAATAAGAAATGCTCAAAAAAGCTTTCAAAAGAGTTTGAAATTAGCAGTTGTTTATTACTTTTAAGAGCTGAAAATGTTAATGATGTATAAAAGTTAAAGTTATCCCCAGTTTTAAATAACTTGCAAAGCGCTTTCTAACGAGCTTAAAATATTAACTTGTTTACTTTTCGAAGGTCAGATCTTTCTTGAAAGCCCAAGAGGTAAGTTTTATTACTAACGATTTTAATATGAAATTCAACTTTCCATTAATTTAAACATCAACCAAAGTATTGATAGGAACTCTTTTATAATGTGAAATACTTCCAAAAAGCTTTTAAAGGAATTTAAAATTGGCTGTGAGTAATTACTTTTAAGAGGTGAACATTTCAATTATATATGACAACTCCTAGTTTTGAATAACTTTTAAAGCGCTTTCAAAAAAAGCTCAAAATATTACCTTGGTTGCGTTTCCAATGTAAAAGCACAACACGTACGTTTTATAACTAAATCTTACTTTCCATGAAATTAAATATCAACAAAAACGTTGATAGTCTTTTAAAATATTGTTTAAAATGTTGGTATTTAATGAAATAATAAAAAAAAACAATGTGTCGCCGCAAAAATCCGAGTTTTAGACTTTGCTAAACTACTCCACATCTCAAAAACCCGGCCTTAGAAGATGGTTTTTATTGAGGTTACTTATTGAACTTACCGCCTTAATAGCTGCATTATAACTTCCTTACTGGTAGTATCCCACTGTATGCCCAAGGTTTTGTATTCAATATCTATTTTCAAACAGCTGGTAAATACTTTTATAGTGGTCTAGAAAAACAAATTAAAAAACAGTACATTGATATTGGCTTTTTCAAATTGTCATTCCTTCACCACCAACCTGAGGCAATTGTTCATTTAAACTGGAATAACTGGAGGCTCTGGATGGTGTTCTTTGTAAATCGCTGGGTGGCTCAGGACTGCCGCACATCGAGGAGGCACAAGAGGTACTTGAACGCATTGAGACTGAATCCGAACGGTTGCGTAAAGGGGATATTTGTACGTGTTTTAGCATCTAAAAAAAGAAAGAAACAATTTTTTTTATAATAAAAAGAATGAAAAGAGTTTAAGTTTTGGTTTTTTAAAAAAAATGTTTCCATTGTTGTAGAGTTTCATGGAATAATTTGCTTTTTTTTTTAAATAAAATTATGTTTTCTTTTTTTCTTTTAGCGAAAACCCCACAATAAGAGAAACTAGCAACCCTTTTGTTCCGAGCAAATGATTATGATAAACTTAAAAAAAAATAAAAACAAAAAATAGTTTAAAAAAAGAATTTAAAAAGATGTATCCGGTTCATTCAGGCAGAACACACACAAATACCAAAAAGTACTTTTTCTTGGGTATGTTTTAAGACCATACCTTTTTTTTTTTTTTGTTTTTTGTTGGTTGGGGGAACAAAGTTTAAATATTTTTTAAGGTTCGCATTCTTTGGAACACTTATTTTTTATAAGGGCTTGTTTTTAAAAGCCTTTAAATATTGTTAACTATTGTTTAGTATAAAGAGGGAAGAAATTGGTATGATATTAATAAGGAGGTTTGGTATTTTAACTGCAGAAAAGTGAACGCTAAAAATATTTGTGTTTTATAAAAAAAAAAACACACCCACATGTACTAAACTATTTGATAAAATTGGTTTTATTGTAAAAAGGGGAGATGGATGTTGTTATTTAAAAAGTTTCAAAATAACTTTAAAAATTTTAAATAATCGATCAAGAGTATTTAACCATAAAAATACTATTGAATATTTTTTTGTTATCAAGAAAAATAAAAAAGTTTTTGGCTTTTCTATTACGAATTTAATTAAAATTCTTGCTGGTTTTCAGAAAGTAATAGGCTTTTTCAGATGTGCGAAAGAATTCTTTCTTTCGAACAATTGCATTGAAAAAAAACAAATTCTAAAAACTTTGTTTTTGTTTGTTTAAATGAAGTTATACGAAAAAAAGAATTCTTACGCAGATTGGAAATAAGCAGTAAGCATTAACTGCTTTCTTAGTAAGCTAACAAGTAATAAGTAAATAAGGAGAAATAAGCAGCATGTGTGTAGTCAGTTAATGCCTATATTTGTGTTTTTTTTTCTATATCTTCTATTTTATTTATTCTAATCCTGTACTAAAAACAAAAAGCCCAACCCAACAAAGGAATTTCACCATACATTTGTAAATTCTGTTTATTTTTTTTTTTACATTCGATAAATGTAATGAAAGTTTCAAAAGGAGTATAACCTGAATTTATTACATGCTGTACATTTGTATACAACATACTTAAAAGTGTTGGGGAATTTTGACTCATGTTTACAAAAAACACATTTTTTTTTTTAACAGATATTACAAGAAAGCATTGCTATAAATACAAGAAAATGGTTAAAAAGTTTTAAATAAGCATGCTTATAACTTCCTTAGTAATGCGTAGACTAAAAAATTTTAAATAACTTATGAGCAGGGAAACCAGAAATATGCAGTAAAAACTGAAAAATATGCTCTGAAAAGAATAAAAAATATGACCCAAAAAAACAAAAAATTTCTCATTTGAAAATAAAATATTCAGCAATTTAACAACAAAATTTAAAAAAAAAATAATCTAAAAATATTATCGCTGTAAAATGTTAACATTTAAAAGGAAGCTTAACTATTTAAGCATGGGAGCTTTGGACAGATATGAACCGATTTGAATGAAATTAACTTGCAGTAAAATATTTTTGGTGCGAATTGAATCTAACTGTCTGCTTATATTCTTTGTATTCGATATTGAAAAATGTTATGTACAAATTCAATTTAGTAATAGGCTTTTTACACTTGCTCACATCTTACATCTTTCATCTTATCGCAAAGATGATAACATCTTCCCATAAGAATTGTTTAGGGCTTAAAATCAACATATTTCTTCATCTTTAAAAGATGTCCCTATCTCATGTTGTTTCATTCAACATCTTTCGATTATGATGAAAGATGTAACAAATGTAAACAAGTTTTTTTTTTTAATTTTTAACATCTTCCACTCATTCCTCTAAGATGTGCTCAAGTGTAAAAAGGCTGTAAAGCATTAATAGCAACCTTAGTAATCTAGTGGGTAATGTTTAAACACAAAGTCTTGGTTTCGTTACTGTTTCATATGCTGGCTTTACACAGTTAAACAAATTTTTACTTTGAGTATTTTAAATTCCATGCAAATCACTAGCAACTCTTTAAAATATTTCCACTAAATAAAAAACTATTTATTACCTTAAGCTTAAAACGTAAACCCCTTAAACGTTTCACACATATTTTCTTTATAACAATATCTGTTATTTTAACACAGCGTTACTTTAAAAGGAAAAAAATAGTAGTTTCTTTTCTCAATTCTCCTCTAATTCTATTTTTCAAACTTTCTGTACGTCTTTGCAACATCATAAAAATTCATAAATTCTTTTTCAATTTCATATATTTTTACACACTGTGTAATAATGTGCGAGCAAGTGTACGTGTCACTTCATACCATCATGTCTTTACGCATTTACATAAAACGAAGAAAAAAAATCCGAGTATAGGGAAAAAAGTATATTTGAATAAATTCTTTTTTTTTTTGCTGATTGTATGGAATGGGTAAAAATAAGCCAGCATTAAAAGTAAAGGAAGTACATACTTTACATTAAATCATAGTTTTAGTAGGGGGAATGCAGTTTAACTTTATAGGGGATTGAAGTTAGGGGGAGTAATTGTATTATTGAAATCAAAGAATTTATAGAAAGTAGTATAAATAATTTTAAATTGTTTTATTTATAGAACAAATTAAAGCATTCATAACACCAAAATAACAATTAAGGAAACTACAATGGACTCATTTTTTAAGTATTTATGTGCTGTTTTCACAACACAAGTGACTGAACGTGTAGTAAAAAAACACTCAATAAACTGAGTGCTTTTCATATAAATTTTACTACACGTTCAGTCACTTGTGTTTAAAAACAGCATAGTATTTTTCTTTTAATATTTATTTAATTTGTTCTAACTTTCGTAAAAAGCGTAAAATTTGAACATTTTAACTTTTATTTTAAATTCATTCAGTTTAACTTTGATATATTAGAAAATAATTAAATTATGTCCGGCCCGTTTAAAGAAAGTTCAAAACAAATTTTCTGTTTCTTTGCTAAACTTTATGTTCTAACTTGTTTGTGTAAATGAAAAATATCTGTAAGAAATTTACTTTTGATGAAAATGTATACCTTCTGCTTAATATTTTGTTACAAGAAACACTCTTAAGACAAAAGAAAGTTTGCGAAATTTTTTTATAAAACATGTCAAATTTGCGTCATACTTTTTCTTCTAACTTTGGTAAATTCTTAAATATTTTATTAACTTTACACTCATTTAAAATCCATTAACTGTATCTTTGAAACAGGAAAAATTAGTATTTTTTACAACATAGAACTGTGAAACAAACTGAATTTTAATGAAGAATTAAAGGAATTTGAAAAATTTATCATATTTATTTTTAAAACTTTATCAAATTTCTTGAAATCTTCAAAAAAGTTTTATGTTTGTATCTTTATTAACAGAATTTTAAATAAACTTTTTTTTCTTATTTTTTGATTAAAGATAAAGGGTTGGTAGTGGCCAAGGAGAATATACTTTTTAGGTGGCGTTGAAAACACAGCTGAGATATTTTTCTTTCTTACTTAGAGAGAGAGAAATGTCAAAAGTTGCTTGTGTTTTTGACAAATCGACCAACGAAAGCAACATATTAAATACAATGTTTATTATCAAAGTTATTTTCGGGAATACAGAATTTATTATTAATACGATTTTCGTATGACGTGCTAAATTCCCAGTTTTTCATATTTGATAAATACACTGAAATTTATTGTTGAGGGAAAGCCAGCTTCTATGCGCATTTCACTGGTTGCTTAGGCCAGCTCATCAGGAAACCTTTTCCAAAGATTTTAGAAAGGCCAAAAATATTATACAAATAAAACCCTAAAGCGAATAAGAATTATAAACACTCAAAGTCTTACTTGTAACAATATCAAAGCCAAAACAAACACCAACAATAAACAGTGAGTTTATCTTTTCTTATATTCCCCTACAATATTGTTTTTTTTTTTTTTGTATTGTTCTTGTTGCAGTATTGTCATCACCCTTTAAATGAATTCGCCTTGGTAGTCGCCATACTATTGAAGTAACATCTATTGAATTGGCTGCGTCCTTAAATCCGAATGGTGACATTTCGTCAATCAAAACTAAATTTGACCATAACTCTCATCGAATAATCATTTTAAGCGATTTTTAAATTTAGGACAGTAACAAACCACATGATATCCAAGTGCATAAAATACATTCCGAAAAGTCCACTATTTGAATGAGCTGGCGGTCTTATTGGTCCATATTTCTTTGAGCTAAATTTGATTCAAGTTTTTGGTTAACTCAACTCAATTTTGGACAAAATTTCCCTTTTACAATCTCTTCTATTTGAGCTAAAATGTAAAAATAGAAAAAGAGAAAGAACTTTCGGCAAGTTTTTATTCATAACTGTTTGAAAGTTTTTTGTAATAAAACTTGTTTAGCCATTTTAATCCAATATCTATTTCTTTTTACTTAATATTAAGGCATTTTTAGTTATGAAGAGTTGGCAGCACTGCTGCTCAGCAACTTCTTTTGGCCTCAATTGAATGATATGGACAATTAAATGATAGCTATTGCCACATTAGTTGGACATTCTAAACGAACAATTTGATAGTATGGTCATGTTAGGTTTCTTCTATAAAAAAAAGCAGTTCCCATTACAGGCTGCCTTAATTGGGAAGAACCTTGAAATTTTTTTTTTTAAATCTACAAACCTCCTAAAAAGCTTTCTTTCTTTTTTTTATTATTATAACAAAATAAGCTGCAGGGAAGGGATCACCGCAGCAATTTTCTGTGAAATTATCCAAAAATGGGACAAGAAACTATTTCCTGCAGCCGTCTTCTGTAATACGCTTAGCTAAAGTTAAATCTCGATAATAAAAAATTTAAGCATTTCACCGATGACATTAAAAGCTAAAATTGCAGCTTATTAATTTTTATATGGCACTGCAATAGTAGCCGACATATTCGAAGAAAGTATTATTAAGCGCACAAGCCATTGACCGGATTTAGCAGCACCTCACAGTTTTCTTCGTTGATATTTGATAGAAAGAGTGTAAAGAGGACAACAAGCCAATAACAATTCCCAAACTAGAAAGCAACATTGAAAATTAATTATTGGATATACGCCCGAAATTTTTCGAAGAACTATGGAAAATAAATTATAAAGAGCACGTATGTGCGAAGCATAAAATGGCCACCAGAGAATATCAGTTCTTCAAAGCTATTAAAAAAGAAATTCCCCGACAATATTTAAAAAAAAATTAAGAATCGCCTAAATAAAAAAGCTTTTAATTAAAACATTACGACTCTTCTTGTTCCACCCTGTATAAATTCGTAATTAAATAGTGTTTTATTTTGGTGTCTGTTTCTTAAAAATTTTGCTCCCGAAAAGCATGAGTTTTTCAGAATAAAACAAGCCACCCTTTTCGGGAGAAAAATTTTTAAGAAAAATACACCAAATTGAATTTTTTTTAAAAAAAAATGCACTTTTTTTTTTGTAGAAAAGAAAACACCATAAATCTAATTTCTGTAATTTATAACATTTTGGGAAATTTTGTTGCCATGTCTGTCTAAAGTTGAATTTAAATTCCGGCAACACTGTAAAGGATTCACTTGCTGAACAAGAAATTGTAAACTCTCTCATGCAATAATAGTGGCTGTGATATTCTCTTCTACACCACCGGCGTATAGGTAAATAAAATGTCTTGCATGTCTTGTAAAATGATAATGGGTAGGGCCATTCAGTAAGGCCATTTTGTACTGCTTCATTTTCCCTTTCAAGAATTTATTTATTAAGCTAGACTATAAATATATTTGTGATTTTTTTTCTTTTATTGTAAAGTGCAAACATAAGATATACTTGTAGAAGCTAAAAAAAAACAATAGTTGCTCATATTTTTTATTTCATATTTTCCAAATAACACAAACAAGAATGTAGGTAAAGTTGTAGTTTTGAAGAGAATTTGAAGTAAGAAACAAAAAGTATGAAAAAAATAACAGTGAAATACCCATAATATCAGTCTAAGAAATATGATTAAGAATTATAAAAAAATTTAAATTAATTCTCTTTTAAGAACCAAATTAATCTAAATATATTTGGCCAAACATTTTTCATTTGTTAGGTTTTTCGTGATTGTACTGTAAATCTGACATAACATGTTGGCACGTGTTCAATATACATATGTACGTATGTAGAAAAACGTTTTATAGCAATAAATACAACATAAGTGTAAAAATAATAAAAAGTACATCACTTGAAACTTAAGTCATTGAAAATAAAATGGCTATAAATTATACAAAAAGTTCCTTGTTTTTTTTTTTTCTTAGACAAAATATTAAACAAAAAAAAAAACACACTTAAATTAGTATAAAGTTACACAAGTATGAACTTATTAAATTAATTTGTTGGAAAATATTTAAGAAAATTTATTTTAGGAAAAAAGTGTAGAAAATCAAAATTTTTTGACTTGTAATTTGCAAATCTAAAATCATTGTTTTTGTTATATCAGTTGAACGTTTTAAATTTAATAGCGGATCTTTATTGCAAATTATAGTAAAATATTTAAAATTCATTATAATGAAATTTTATTTGCTAAATGTTCAAAAGTTTTAAAGACTTAAGAAACAAAAAATTTACACATTTTCTTTTTAACAATATGGGCAATTCCAAAGTGTTGAACGTGACAGTCGAACGCATCGAAAATGCAATGACATTTTTTAAAAGAAATATTTTTACGTTCTTTTAACCCTTAAATTAAAGCACTAAAAAATCTTTGTTATCTATGCTAAAGTTTATGGAGGGTGCGATTCTAGGTTCAAGATAATGGCAAAAGAAGTAGCGGTTCGAACGTGAACAAAATATAAGTAATTTTTGTGGCCATGTATAAAAAGGCGTAATTCAGCGAATTTTTTAGTCAAACTACTATCTATATTACTATTTTTTTTTTTAATCCAAAACCTGGGTCGATACGTGACATTTCGAACGTGAAATTTTGTTCATAATAATTTAGCTAAATAATACTGAAGTAAAATAAAAATGTACCGTTAATCCTAATAACATATTTCTCTTCGAACTCTTCCTTAAGAAGAAACTTGTTTGGAAAAATTTTTATCAAATATCACCTCTTTTAAGGAAGATAATATTGAGAAAACACAACAATAAGTAAGACATTCTCACAAATAAGAAATTACGTTTGCACAACTTTGCAGCCTGAAAATGCCCATATGCGTTTATACTTTTTGTTATAACTTAAGTAGGCATTAATGGATCGGAAATATTTTTTGTTTAAATAAAAGTACAACTTACAAGATTTTGTTTGTCGTGCTTAATTTTCAATTTTTATTCTTGATAAAAACACTGAAATTAATTGTTGATGGAATTGAAAAATTTTGTATTCCCAAAAATTATTTTGATAATAAAAGTATAATATTTATAATTTTTAATAACAAAATAGAGTTTTAGTATTAAAAATCTAAAAGGAGTTATTGATGATGATGTTTATAGCCATACAATTATATAAATTGTTCCATTATTAAACTTTACTTTAACCTAAAGTGAGCGATAAAGTAAATTAATATTCATCCTACCTGGTAGGTTTAAGTAAAGTTGTAATAATGGAACACTGTTTATACGGCCGATTAAATCCTATCTTTAGCTATCGGTGAGTTGTGAAAACGGGCCTAAGTAGATTTTCAGTAATGAATATTTAAAAACACAAAAACTTAAATTATTTTCTTTTGTCGTAATGCAAACTTTTTAAAATAATAACAAAGTTTTTTATTTGAAATGAAAACAGGTTAGGCTAGGTAGAAATGGCAGACCGTACTCATCTGAACAGAGCCCCCCACTGTAAAACCACAGCAGACTTCTAACAAAATAAAAAACGAGATATTGAGATATCATATAATCAGGCTCGGTCTGTCGGCTTCTCGCCAGTGCAGGATTGTGATTTTCGTCATCGCAGCTTCTGCAGTGGACATAGAGTTTTAAAATGATGTGCACGTCTACCTATAAGACAGCGTCCAATGACAAAAGCTTCCAAAAGTTATACGTTTTTTATGTCATCAAAAGAAGATAACAATCGCACGCCGGTCATCATGTGTGATTACAACTGCCTGGCAATCCTGCAACCAGTGTTTTCGGGCCATCTGTCATTAGCAATATTGAAAATCTATCGGCGGAGTTTGAGTTTGCAGGAGAGCAGATCCACCCTAACACCTCCCAAAACCACTGAAACCCATAAGGCAGTGCCAAGTCTAGCAAGTTCATCCCCCTTAATTTTACCCAATGTATCCCTGTGGACTGGAACCAAATATTAAACTGCATTGCAATCTCGCTTAGAGAAAAGCAGCAGTCAAGGGCTGTAGAGTTTTAAAACAAAAGTTTGTTTAAAAAAATAGATAATTAAAAATAAATTAAATATTTGTACTTTATTTATTTTTTTTTTTTTATTTTTAGGTTATAATTTCTATTTTAGTTTTCTAATAGCAAATTTCATTCAATTTTATTTTTCAAACTAAAGTCAGAAACTTACTTAATCGTCCTCAATTTTTTTCACACAATATTTCATTGAATTTATTTAAACAATTAATTTTTCCAAATTCATATTTCATCTAAGTTTTTCTTTAACATCGGCTTCATCGTACTCATCATTAATTATGGCGGGCACATGAAAACAATATAAAATAAAAAACAAAACTAAAAAGAAAAAAAATTAAATTTCAACAACAAATAAAATTCTTCACACGCTTAATTATTTGTACAATAACCATGTGAATTATGTACTAACTTTAAAATAACAACAATAATAAAAATTAAATTAAAAATTTCAAACAAAAACCTAAACAACATAAGTACAATTACGCTTCCCCACAATTAAAATTTGAAAATAATTACATTTTTGTTTAGTTTTAGTTTTGAAGACATACTTGGATGGTGCATATGACAGACCAATTGCTAAATAAACATATGAAAGTTGTGTAGGAACTAATAATCCAAATGATAAGTTTACACTGCACAAGAGTTCTGAACAGTGTTTGGAAGGTACAATCAGCATTCATATGTATGTATATGAACATGCGACCAAGTGTAACGGGCTGCATTGACATGTGAAGACTTGCATGGAAAGGTTTTAATTCCATAAGCTTTATGTGGAAATAATTATATTATACATGAAATTTGTTTTTCTTTTTTTTTGGGGGGGGGGGGGACATTAATTTAAAGAGATATTTACCGGAAATTATATTTAAGATTGTTAAAAAGCCCAAAAACCACGCATTTGTGATTGGTGAATTAAAATTTTGTGATTTATAAAAAATTTAATATATAGTTCTCAGTTGTAAAAATAAAATTCGAAATTTTATTCAAATTTTAAAACAAAATTTAAGACAAAAAGAATCTTTGTTCTTAAGTCGTTTATCGATCAAAAAAGTAAAAATTCAAAAATGTTTTAAAAAAATTTTGCAGTTATAGTAAAAAAAAAATTGGTTTCAACATTTATGTAGTAATAATAAATATTCGTCTTTTATTTCCTGTTAAAAATACAATTTTCGAAATTAACTTCGAATTTTCGAACATAACAAAAAACATTCGTTTTCAAAGAAGATTAAATTACGAAACAAATTTAGACATTTTATCGAATTTCGTAAAAGAAAAATCCAATTAGAAGAATATTAATCATAAAAATTTACAAAAGTTTCAGTAATCATTTATTAAGTGATTATTTTTTGTAAGAAAAACTATTTTCGAAATTAAATACAAATTTTCGAAAAATTAAAAGGGTTATATTAATTTAAATCAATTGAATAATATTTCTTTAAAGAAAAACTCGATTTTAATAATAAAAATCTCGTAAATGAATAAAATTTAAAAAACTGAAAGTAAAAAAGTCTTGAAAAAATTTTCAAAGCGTTTGCAAACAATTAAAGTTATTATTGAATTAATTAAAGGCAGGACTTGAAAATCAGTTAAATTTTATGGGCTTAAATCTGAACGAAAATAAAACGAAATTGTAATTTATTTAATGTAGTAAAACGTTGCAGAGTATCGAACAGCGCATAACTTTGTCTGAGTTCACACTATGGTTGCATGTATACGATGTCTTTGCAGACATGTCTGTTTTATTTAGTGATTTTCTTCTTTTTTTTTTAGTTGAACTGTTGATTTTTAATTTGAAATTTTTGATATTTAGTTACGTTTTTAAAAATTTTATTAAGTTTTGAATGACAATTTTTAAAAATGGTCTAAAAATAATAATAAACAAGTAACATTGTTGTGGGCAAAATTTGCTAACGTTTCTTAATGCCAAATGTGTGAGTTTGTGAAAAAAGTGTTGCGAAAATGTTGCTGCCCATTGTGAACGATTCTAAAAATTAAAAATTGAAATTTACAAAATTATTGTACTCAAGCATAAAAAATTTAAAAAAACGACAAAAAATTTTTAAAAGTGAAGTAGTATCTGGATCAAATTTCTAGCAAAATTAGCCTCAGTTTTGTTTGCTATTTTTAAACCAAATAAAAATTCAAAAAAGAAAATCCCTGCAAGTATGCTGCTGTTTTAACATTCACTTTAAATCTACGGCCTTTTGCTTACCAAAAACTTCAAGTGAACAGAAAAACATTTTTATATTTATTCCAGCTTTCTCATCAAAGAGCCTTAAATTATACTACAGTATATGCTTTATAAATAAAATTTATGCTTCCATCAATAATATATAATTTAAAAATGAATGATTTGTGGAGTTTATGCGGGGCTATAAGTCATAATTTATTTGGCGAAATAACAATCTTATGTAAATGTTTTTGCGAATTTGGTAAGAGAGCCTTGAAAATTATGCTGTTCATTATTTTCCAGCAGCTGTTTTTATTAATATTAAATTCTGTTGTATGTTTTTGACAGGAAATTGTGAATTTATGGCTTCTATATTATTATAAATTTCTTTTATTTTTAGCCCTAAGATATGCCGTGTTTCTTTCAAGCAAATTTGTTTACAATTTTCTCGGGTTTTTAATAAAAGTTAACATTTTGGGTTTTTAAGTAAATTAAAATATTTATGGCTTGTAAATATTGATAAAGTTTTTTTTTGTGTTTTATCCTACAAACATGCATTAGTTTTTTAGGTTAAAATTTTATTTTTAGTTATAAACACTGTGAAGTTGTTTATAAGTTTCTTGTAGTTTTTTCATTACAGGAAAAACTTTTTATTTTTGTTATTTAATAATTGCATTAACCTAAAAATATGCCTTTGGTTTTTTGCCAAGAGTATTTTTTAAAATACCAAATATTTAAAAAAAAATTGTTTCAAAGTGTTTAGTATCGTGAAAATTTTGTTTTGCGTTTTTTTACATTTCAAAAAATATGCTTAACAGTTTTCTCTTTCTTTAGTTTTGCTAGCCTAAAAATATGCGTTTTTATTTAATGTTTTTTTCTGTTCTGCTTAAGGAAGATTATATGTAATTTAAAAGGGCCAAAACTATCCAATAATTTATTAAATTGTATATTATAGGGACTAGTAATAACAAAATAAATATAGACCTAATTTTTGTTAGTGTTCTGAATATTAATTTTGCAATTAAATTCTCATTAATTGGCTTGTGTTATGTATTTTAATTAACTGAGAAAACGTTATTAGATAGTCGTATACACGCAGAGAAAAAACATTTTTCAAGTGTTTTTTTTAACGAAAGGTTTTATTCATATTATGGGTAGTTTGACTATATGCTTGTCACCGGCAACCATTGCATGGTTTCATTTAGTCCTGCATTAAGAGGCAGCAACCGTATAATGGCTCTAAGCATGTTATAGTTAAATATGACAAAAATATATAATTTTTTTTATAGGCCCCTTAAAGTAGGCACAGCATACACTAACATTTCTTTATTCAATGTTCATCTTGAACATGCTAAATACCGCTTTTATTTTCATAATATTTTGTTAAATTGGTTTCTATACATACATCTCCTTTTAGTTTATACGCTGTATTTATTTATGGAAATTTTTTATTCACTTGTTTTTTCTTTCCGTTTTATAAATATTTATGATTTAATATTTAAGTTTTTGTTTTTTAATTTTGCAATATAAATTTTTCATTTCGCCTAAGTGTAGGCAATATTTTTCATAAATTAATCGTATTTTGAATTTAAGGAAGATTTATTCATATAAAATCCTGTTGACTACTTTTTTATTTTTAGATTCTCAAGCAGACCTTAACGTGTATAAAAACTAAAGGAAATTCCTTAAAGTATGTTTTACATTTCCTATTCCTTAGAATTTTCGTTTAACTTTTTATGATTTTATTACAACAGTTTTGTTTTCTTCCTTATGCCATACCACAAATGTTAATTATTCGACCACATAATTTATTAGCCTTAAAGTATACAATATTATTTATACATTAAGGTTTTTGTCTGTAAGGTAACATCAAAAATTAAAGAAAAAACTTTTGATGTTTTTATAAATATTTATACCTTTTTTTTTAACAATTCCATTAGCTTGTAAAAAGTTTAATAAAAATAAGCCAACATTTTTTTATGTAAATAAAAGGAAAGAAAAAATTTTGGAAAAAATGCGGGTATACTAAGTTTGTCATTTCGTGCGAAACTTTTTTAATGTTCAGTTAAGATCGGATAAAGTAAATATATGCTGGATTCTTGAGTAATTTTAAGTCGATTTAGCCATGTCCGTCCGCCTGTCTGACCGGCTGTTGAAGAGTCGCTCACTTTCGAAAAACTCAACAGAAAACAACAGATTTGGTTTCAAATTGTTTCTAGTTCTCCTCAAAGGTTTACGGTTGAAATTCAGCAGAATTTAAAAAAACTTTTTGTGAACACAAATGTGGAAGAACCTCTCAAACAAATAAATATTTTTGTTGCAAAAATTACTCATTAATTAAAGAAAGAATGCTTCGATTCGCTTTAAACTTTGCACAAATTTGTTAAATATAGTTGGAAATCATACCAATGTGAAGATCGGTCCATAATTTACCACAGACCCCATATAAAGCCCACTCTCGAATAACATGGAGTATTCATAGTTTCATTAAATCTGAAACCAATATGGCATAGTTCGTGAAGATCGGTCCATAATTTACCATAGACCCCATATAAAGCCCACTCCTGAAAAACTCTTAAGTACGCCTTAAACCGTAAAGTTGGTCTGTTATAGTTTCATAAGATTAAAAATCACTCCACCAAAACTCATAAGATATTTGAACCCTCGGGGGAGAATATTGAAAATATTTAACTTTGTTCCCTTACTGTGAGCCACTTGCTGAACGCGAGCCTTATAGACTTGCACAGATGGCCTGGACTTATGAATTCACAGTCATCTTTGCCAGATATTGTTGGCCTAGTTATAATGAGAGGAGGACATGTTCTCTGCTAAGGCAACAAATTAGAAAAGTGATCTCAGTACTAAGTAGGCACTGACCGTAAGGAAGGCTAGCTAGTAGCGAGCTAGTCTATGAGCGCCGGGGTTGCGGGTTCGATTACCGCCAGAGACTCTGGTCTCCTTCCTGCAGACAAGCGAAGAGCTTCGCAAGAAAAGCTTAGGAAATTTAAAAAAAAAACTTATGCAAGTAAAATGGGTCTGAAATTCAATGAATACTTCAAAAGCTTTTATGATGAGAATGAAGAGGAAACTGTTTTTGATTTTCTGTGTTTATGTCCTGGTGCTGTGGACTGCTGTTTGGTTAATAAATCTAGGATAAAACAAAGGCTTCTTCTTCCTTTCATTTGGAAAACGAATTTGTTAAAATCTGCAGTGACATCTATAGAGTAGCTGCTATTTACGATGGGCATAGTCGCTGAGTGTCATAAATAGAACACTTAAGGACCCAAGTGAGGCTTACTTTCTTTCAAAAAGAAAAAGTCTCTTGAGTGATTTATTTCTATTTTATACTTTTTCAGTTTAATTTTTACACTATCCTAAAGTATTATTATCAACCAACTAAAAGTAGGCTACACATTTTTTTCTATCTACTCTTTCAAACAGAAACTATTTTTAAAAAGTTGAGTAAAATATTGTAACACTTGCTAGAATTTTTTGTGCCAACACATTTTTTTAATACAACGGCAACAGCGAGAAAATCTTGTGGAATTCAAAAAATATATAAAAAACTAAATATAGCAAGTTTTATTTTTAGTAATTAAAAAAAATCCATCTGTGTATAAATCATAAAAAAGTAATAATAAAGTATTACGTTTTTACAGAACTTTTGGGAAGAGGAGTGTAATCTATAAAGTTTATTTAAAAAGAAAAACTGAAGGCAACATGACTAAAATAAATAAATTAAGAGAAAACAAAAAACTTTGTAAAATTGTAGAAGTTTTAAGGAAAAGTACACCCAAGTTAAAGTTAATTACACGATTTCCTAAGAGTAGACTTTAAATTTTGCGATAATGAAAAAAAAAGTATTTGTTTTTATTGACTGGGAAAAAACATTTTTTTTAATTGTAATTTAAAGAATGTAATAAATTACTTAAATCCAAATGACCATTACAGTGTAATCTTCTTTAGGCGGACACATCCGTTCGACAAACACTGTTGCCTGGTGCCGGCAGCGTTTCATAAGGAAAGCATTGAGTTCTTTTGAGAGCAACTTCTCCTGGCATGAATACATTTTTATAGTTCCTTCGGTTTCCGATTGTGAGGTATTCTTACTAAGATGTGTCTCTATTTGGTATTCTTAAAATCCACACAATAAAAGCACGATTTGTTTTTAAAGTAATAAACAATTTTGAGTTTTGTTAAACTCATACTAGCAGTTTAGAAGTCTTGAACTTTTTTATTTTAATGCCAAAATATATGCTTTAGGTTTTAAAATTGAAATAAATCGTGCAATTTCTTTAAAAATTTAAAACAATTTAGCAATTCGTTTATAAAATATTAATTATTTTTGTAAATATTAGAAAATGCTAGGGCAGTTTTTAAAGTTCGTAAGCTTAGAAATGAAAAAAAAAACATTTAAGTTTCTTTTAAAATTTAAAATATTTTTGAATTTTTTTTTTTTTGGAAAAATTATCTGTATGTTTACGCTGTTTGTTTTAATGCTATTTTCATTTAAACATAACAAAAATGTATTTCAATTATTTTTAAAAGCCAAAAATTGATTTCCTGCTATTTACCTCCACAAAAAAAATCAACAATTGTTGCTCTACCATTTGATTTTGCTTGCTGTAATCTCTTTTGCTCCCTTAAAATGTTGTTCCACTTCGCCAGCCTTTTTTCCTGGTTGACTTCAGCAAGGGCCAAACTAGCAAATAAAAACATAAATTACAAGTTACAGTTGAACTGAAGGGGTGTTTTGCATGGTTGGTTTTTTAGATAATACCATGTTGCATTTCACATTTAGATTTAACTTGTTTTTTTTAATACATAATAATTTTTTTTTTTTATAAATTTAGCTTAAAATGTATTTTAATTTTTGTTGGGCGAAGAAAAACGGAAATAAAACCAAACAATTTATGCTGAAATAAAAAAGAGCATGTTTGCTAAGCCAAATTGTCCAATAAAAATATTTGTGTTTTCTGAATATTGAAATTTTTCTAAGATGTTTTTATTTATATTTTCGCTTAAGTATTTAAACTGCGTCGCCCCAACATTCACCATGGAATACGGTCGTGAAATAGAATCTATTTTATTTTAAGAGCGTTTTTCTCTTATTGTCTTACATTTAGACGCAAATTCTCGCAACATTGCTGCCGTACTTTCATTAAATGTCATACATTTTAGAAAAAAAAAAATTAAAAACAAAAGAAAAGAAAAAAATACAAAAATTAAATCAAAGAGATTTATAAGTTACGGCCGACGATTTAATAATGGGCTTCTGAATTTTTATTTTTGCCTGGAGTTGAAGACTCTGTGCTGTTTAAACACTTACAATCATTAATTTTGTGTAAAAAAAGTTAGCGAATTTTAGTAAAGCATTTTAGTTTTACCTTATAACTTTCTAAATTAATTGTATTGTAGGCCATAAGCACCATGACCCAGATGATCTTTTATGCAGCTCATTTTTCTGTCCTTCAGTTGGGCTCAACATTTGCACCCCGAGAAATTTCTGCCTAGAAGTCCACAAGCAGAGCAGATGTTCTGTCGTTTCGTCATCAGCCCCACAAAATCTGCATACCTCAACACCAGTATTACTAATTATAAACTGCTGGTATCCTAGACTACAGTGCCCAGCAATAAGGCCCACAAATAGTCTAAGTTTCCCATTCTCAAGCAAAAGCAGCCCACCTGCCCTGCCACGGGACAGGATGACAAATTTTTTTGGATTGTCTTAAATCACACAGTACAACATTTTTCAGATGATTGATTCGGGACTCAATTCTGATAATTGCTTATGAAAGTAGACCCAAAAAGAAGAACTTCTGCATCATTAGTTTGGTCATGGTACCTCAATAAATAATTTAAAAATTAATTTAAAGTTTGTAAGTATCGTATAGGGGAATTTGTCATAACTCGAGAACTACTTGTCCGAATAAGCTGAACAAAATTAAGAACTACAATTTCTTTAATCTGTTCATACAACGTTTCGCTACACAAGCAACAGTTTCGCAGTTATAAATAAATGTATGAAGAAAAAAAATGTTTTTTGCCCAAAAAATTTAAATTTTTTATTTTTAATTCATAAAAAATCCAAAGCGGCTTAAAAAAAGTGTCAAGTCCTATTACTTCCACGTAAAGTCGCATAACCTAAGAACAAAATGACACAAAAATTTGCTCGAGATATCCACAAAATTCTTTGGAAAAAACATTGATGACTTTTTTTATGATTCTCAGAATTAAAAAAAAAACGTGATAAACGAAAGGTTATTTGATTTTTATGATTGCGGTAGCAAAGTGATAAGCGTTATTAAATGTGAGTGGACAATTAAAAGGAAAAAAGGAAAGTGCCCTTTTTTAATTATTTCGGTTTTTTCGTTAGTTACCTGCATTATTTTTTTAAGTTCTTCTTTTTGGGTCTACTTTCATAAGCAATTATCAGAATTGAGGCCCGAAATCATGTGTTGTACTGTGTCAGGAATGGACGTGCATGTGTGAAGGAATTTACGTTCGGACTATGTCCGGATCATCTCCCTAATGTGACAGCATGAAAGCTGGTCCGCTTAAAATCCAAATTTTATTCAAATTTAGGTATCATTTAAAATTATCTTAAGCTGCCTTAACGTTTGCTTGTATTTAATATATTTTTAAGTCAGTCCCAAAAGTATGCATTGAGAATTAAAAAACTTAGCTCATAGAAGTATGCTTTCGTTTCGTTTTCAGCTTAAAATGAGTTTTATAATTTTTTCATTTTCTAAACTATTTCTTAAAAATGTGTCACTGTACTATTAAATTCCCTCTTACCAATACAGCTGCAAAACAATGTTATTGTGTTGATTTTGATTGAACCTTCTCTTTCTTTGATAAGTTTCAGAGATTATTTGTTTGTTTAACTTTGTAATAAAATGGCTATCTTATACTCACCAGACCATAAGCAATTTTTTGTTAAAGAAATTTTACCTTTTTTCTCACAGTACTGATTTAATTTTCATTTAAAGAAGCCCACGAGACAAATAAGTAAATAATTGTTTATGAAAATTAATATTTATAAAAAACAACTTGCCTAAGATAAAATCATAAAATTAACAAATGCTTGCATATTTAAGGGGGCTTAAGCAGTAAAATGAAATAAACATATGCTAGTTCTATTGTCACATTCTTCTTTTGGCCTCTTTGTGAAGGCGTGAAAAATATGTGTGTGATGAAATGAAAAATAAACCTCAAATATTCAATTTTGAACACATAAACAAAAACGTTATCCTAGACCCTTAAAAAGGTTCTAAGGCAAATAATCCAGTATGAAGAGAAAGAAAAAAAATACCAGACAGGGAATATTAAAAGCAAACATTTGTTGTTGTAAGGCCTTAGGGTGAAATTAGTTTTTTTGCAAATAAGTTAATCATGTACTTAGGATCAGAAATTTGATTAGAAATATTATAGCAAAAGGAATTACATTTTTTTATGGAAAATTTAAAAACAGGATAAAATAGAATTATAGACTTAAGCTACGTTTACACCTATTAAATATTTGAAGTCCTAAACGTGACCACTAATTTAATTAAAAAATTGTTTGCTTTTGCAAAACGTTTGCTAGATCAAACATAATTCAACAGTTTTTTAATTACATTATAGAAATATCTTCTTAAGAATAAAGTTTAGTAATTCAATAGAAATTGTTAAAAATAAATCGAAAATTTGATAAATTTACTAGTCACGCTTTTTTTTGTATTTTATTCGTCAAATATTTGTAAGGTCCGAACATTCCGTTGAGGCCGTAATGGTTTTAATAATAATAAGAAAAAGCTTAAAAAAAACATAAAAATAAAAAAAGCTTAAATTAAAAAGCATTGCCTACTTGAGGGGTTCTTTTTTAAAGTTGCATTTTATTTTACGTTTTAAAGACCAGCCGTGATTCACACTATGAAAGTTTCCTTTCAGAAAGTCTAAAGGGCATTATAAACCACAAAAATGGCTTGGCAAACTTGCGCTTTGGTTTTGCTTCTGTTTACCAACAAACAACACAATCATAGACTTTTATAGAGGTCAATAAATTCATTTAAAAATATTTTTTCCTCGTCCATTTCTTAATGCTTCTTCTTATACGTCTTCAGTATGCAAAATGTTCCCTGAATTGATTACATTTAACACTATACACTGCAAAAAGTTTGACAAATATCCAATATGTCTGCCAATTATTAAAAATTTTTAATATTTCTGTAAACATTGCTTCAAATGTTTGTACAAACAACAAACACCCCATTTAACAACACAAAATGTTTGTATAAACGTAAAATTTAGACATATTAACCAAGCCATTTAATTTGCCCTTAAGTCCCAATTCACATTATACGATTTTTGTCGTTGCGATTATTGTCGTTTCGTCTTTGAAGTCGGTCTGATGTTTACATTGTACGATATTTGTCGTTACGACTTGTTCTTTTGCAACCTAACTTCAATACATTTTTCGTCAAATGAGAGAACAATGAGAGAACGAATGAGCGAACAAAATGATTCGAAGCAGGGATGATAAATGATATTTTCTAAATTGTACTTAATTAAGTAAAAAATTGTACTTTTTTGACCCTAATTGTACTAAAAATATTTTTTACTAGTACATTAAAATTCACTTGTATTATACTTTTATACATATGTACGTATTTGAAATACATCTTTGGCAATTAACAAAACGATGCTTTTTTATCTGGATTTTTTAAAGTTGATAGTGGAACAGGGTATTTTTTTATATTCCTCTAACTCCCACTGGAGCATAGGGCGCCAAAGTAGAATAGGGTATAAATACGTTTCATCCATTAATAACCCCAAAAAGATATTGTCTAAGGGCCCTTATGCGACCTATACACGTTTTAGCTGGTCTTACAATTGAGTTGAATAGAACAGTTGATCGTTCGCAGCATATGTAAAATGTTTAACCAACTTTTCATTAAGCTTTATTAAGAAATTATTTTTATAAAGTCAACATGAGTACCGATTTTTTAGCACTAGTGGCGATAAATGAAGTGGAGTAAGAAAAGGAGCAAGGAAATAAATTAAATAATAGTTCCGGTAGTTTTTGTATTCTTTACTAAAATTGTGCCTTAGAATTTCGTATTAGTTTTTTAAAATATTGTTTGCTTTGCACGCTGCTGCTTTCAAAACGTTAGAATGAAAATAAAAAACGAAAGAAAAAATGGCCAGCAGACGTACCAATTTGGAAGTTTAAATCAAAATGATTTTTTATTCAACCGATGACCAGCCGCACCTCTAACTTAACAAATGGTCGTACAACTTGATCGAATTGTAGAACAAGACGCAACATGTAGCGCCGCACTATACCCTATTTCCCAATACTTTAAGAATCAAGCTTAAAAGTTTTCGTTTATTTATATCAACAAAATTGATCAGACTTGTCTGAATTAAATTCGATGCAATATTCACGAAAAGGCGGTTTCTTCGCTTTGATTTTATCATATTTTGCTACGAAATATTCCTTTCGATATTCGCCCACGGATGTTGTGTAGACAATATGTCTTTGGCAATTCTTCTGATTTTTGGAAATTTTTAAATTGTACTAAATATGCCATTGGAGTACTTCAGTTCTTTTGCAATACAAATTGTACTGAAAAAAGTACAATTGTACTGACTTTATCATCCCTGATTCGAAGAGTACACTCGCTTGTGTACCTATTTTAATTCATCTCTCCCCTCTCGACCATAAGGTAAGAATCGCAACGACAAAAATCGTATAATGTGAATGGGCACTGGGTTCACTTGTGAGTGGTGGTAGTGAACGTGCTATACTTATCTCCCCTCTCAACAATAAACTCAGACTTTCTGAAAGAAAACTTTCACAGTGTGCATCTGAACGAAGAAAAAATTAATTCAACGAGAAGATGGAAAATTAAAAAAAAAATTAACAAAACCAACTTTAAGATTTTGAAAGAGAAAAATAACATTTATTTGTTATGCTTTATTTTATTTTTCACAAAATTGTTCAACTAAAAAAATATTTGTGGATTTTTTTTTACTTTAATTTCACTAGAATTTTTTTAAATAGTTTGTCGAGTGGACGAAGAATAATCTTAAGGTTCTAATGAAAATATACCTTCCAGGGTTTTACCCCTAAAAGCATGTTTTTACTTTTTTCTTATATATATTTTTATATACATACATATCTTTATAACCTACATAACACTATTAACATTCTCCTGCATTTTTTGTTAGTTCACACCAAAATTTGTTTATTTTATTTCGGTACTCTGAAAAAGTCTAGTATAGCACAGCTGTAGGCATTAAGAAAACATCATATAAAACTAAGTGCATAAGCGGCCACAAACCTCAAAAAAAAAGAAGAGACAAAACCTGTCGTACGTACGTGAAAAAATAACAGAAAACATAGAACATTTAAAATATGCAAACGAGTAAAATAGAATTGCACTTAAATAATCTACACTAAGTAAAATTATGTGATATTTTAATTAAAATGATCTTTTTAATAATTATTTATACGTTCCACAACACGCTCATTGTTTGTTTCTATAGAATCACTACAATTGTACTGTTTTATAACGAAAAACAGAACACTACATAATGTTTGTTACTTGTTTGGAATTAGTTATGAACTGTATAAAGGTTTGTGTAGTAATACGCCAACACTACTAAATACATATCGTTTCTGGATGTGTGTTACGTACCGTAAGTTACGGTAGATTTGTAGAAAACAGAAACGCTAATAGTGTTTGTGTAGAAAAACATTTAAAAAAATAACGTTTCCCTGTTAGTCATCTTTCGAATGTTCGTCCCTTTTGGCTGTCAAAAAAAAAACCAAATCTTTTTTACAAAAACAAAATACACATACGAAAAAAAAACAAAAATATAGCAAAATAATTGTACACAAACAAAACATATAAACAATACACACACAAGCTGTTCTTGGTGCGGTCGTTGCTAAACTTTTTTGTTTGTACATTTCTTTATCAATGTAAAAAAGAAACATTATAGAACATTAAAATATAATGTTTGTCTAAAGTATCACTACAATTTTTCTGTTTTTTAACAAAGAACATAACACTATATAATGTTTGGCTCTTTCTTGAAAATAGTTACGAACGGTATTAACACAATCAATTAAAAAAATATACATCGTTCTTGGGTGTTTTAGCCGAACGCTAAATAATGTCCTGTTTATTTGCGAACACAGGTTGTGAGGTTAAGCTTCATATAGGAGTTCTTTGTACCGAAGGTTACCAAAAATCAAAATCTTTATGAGATTTTTTTCGTCTTAAAACGATTTTGAGAGGGGGTTTATATCGGACTTATGGTCAATTCGGGACAAACCAGTACAAAATTTTGCTAGAACATGGGTAGGTAGTAGAGATGAGCGATATTTCCGTACCTGTGATTTAATCACTGTTACTGAAAAATCACGAATCACAGTTGTGACCAAATCTGTTAAGTAACAGGTACTTGCTAAGTTGTTAGTTTCTTATTTTGTTTCATACACAAATTTATGATATTTCACTGTTTGTGTGGGTAATAGCGTTTTTTGCACTCATGAATGTAATTGTTGCTATTTTTTCTTTTGTTCTCTCTTCTTCCTTTTTAGAATTTTTTTTACAGCCAATGTTTATTTGTTCAAGTATGTCCAACTAAACAGGTGATCGTTTTTGTTGCCTTATTTCTTTGTCAAACTCCATAACAAAAAATTTTCAAATATCCTAGAACAAAAATAAAAGTTGTGATCACAATCACAGTTTTAAATAACAGTGATTTTAAAATCACGTTCACTAATCACGATGTTCCTTAAAAATCACGGGATCGCTCATCTCTAATAGGTAGTTATCATAAAATCGTCGCTTAATATTATATTTATAAAAAATTCATAAGGAAGTTATGAATGACACCTAAAGCTTTTTGCGGGAGTCGTTTTTATATGGAAGCTATCGTCAAGTATGGACCGAGTTTAAAAGAAAATTTGGTAGGATGATTTATGTTGCAAAAAATACTTTTCAGCCAAATTTAATCTAAACCCCAACAAAATAAGATTGTTTTTGGGCACCAAAACTAATTCGGAAAGAAGTTTGTATGGGGGCCATGTAAACTTATAGCTTCAAATAAGACAATTTACCAAATTTCATCAAATTATGTTCAAAATTTCGACCTATACTTTGTGTTTACATAGCAGGTTGACTTCGATAGATATATTCAGAAAGTGATTCTTAGTCGATCGGTATTCTGAAAGGTAGGCCTAGGACCAATATGTAACACACATGAGCAAAAACGCGTAATACCCTTTCCACTTATGGTAGTGTGAGTATCAATACTTAACTAACTATTATGTCAACTAAAAATTTACTATCCTCCAAAAAGTATGCTTTATTCTGTTAATTTTTAAAGTTAAAATAACATCTGCTTTTATCTCAAATGTTTTCCAGTATGTCTGGAATTTATGGGAAATGAATTTTTACCAAACGTAACGATTTTTATATACATGTTTTAATTTATTTTTTTAAGTTGTGATGTTTTCTTTCTCACTTTACTCAATATTAACATGCTTTTTATTTGAACTACGCCTGAAGTTATGCTTTTAAATTGTAAAATAGTTATTAAATATTCATATAAAAGCAGGGTATTAAATTTGTGCAGTGTTATTTATTGCGACAGTAAAAAACTTGAGTTTTTTTACATTTTTCAGTTGATTTTTTTTTTTTTTTTTTTTGCTTTATTGCATATTTTTTTGCCCAACCATAAATTACATTTATAAACAAAGTTGTTGTTCGTAGGATCCCGAAAGTATGCGAAGAAACAAAAAATTTAAAAAAAATATTCAAATATGTTTTATGTAGCTATCTTTAATAAATTTTAAATATGGTAGAGGGTTTGTGTTAATATTTAATTTATACCAGGTGAAAGTTATTATATGAATATGAGTTTAAAACTATAAAAAACATATTAAAAGACATATAAAAAAGATATTCGGCTATGCCGAATCTTATACTATACCCTTCACCATATAAATACTGCTCTTCAGATACAAATAAATCTATTTTGTACCACTCTCAATTTTTCAATCCCGCTCATATTTTGTCGGATATTGCTCTTTGATAACCAATATGCTTGTACCTCATTAAGGACCATTATTATAACTTGGCGTTAGCTGTTACCCGGCAGATAACAGACGCTTTTTGACAGATAACACATTATTATCTGTCAACTTAATCTTAACTTTAGCTAACTTTAAGTTGTCATAATAGTTATACTAAGAATAACAAATATGCCTTTTTTTTAATAAAAGTGCGTTGATTACCTGGTAGTATTTGGAAGATAGTTTTTATTTTTTCAAATCCATCTTTATGATTCTTTTTTAAGTAGTTTTGTTGATCCAAAAACTTTTTAATCAGGTACAGTTACACTCGCAAAAAAAACTAATCAAAGTTTTTCTTTAATCTAAATTCTCATCAAAAAGCCCGCGACTCTTCTGAAACATTTTTTTCTAGACAAAAGTATCTTCAATAATCAGAAAATAAGCGCATATTCTTGCTTTTTAATCGCGCTGAAGAGTTAAACAGACTCGAATATGATTAAAAATTCATCATAATTTAATCTTTGAGGTTTCAGCTTCTCGAACAAAATAACTGCATATGAGCTCATTTTTCGATACTTAATGAAACAATATTTGTGAAAAAATTTCACACTGCCGATGAATCACCTCAAAGAATCATTTGTGATACAATTTTCCGGTTTTAATAATTTTAAACCCGAAACCGCGGTTTCACATTTTTACGGTTTTTAGCAAACTCTACAATAAACAAGCACAAGATTAATAAACAAATGAAAATTACTAGAAATTCAGTAAATAAAACCTGAAACGATAACATCGGACAACACTGCATTAAATATTAACCCACGCATTAATAATCGATTATCAAATTTAACAAACGTTTATTAAGGATAATTTTCATAGTAAATTTGATCTTTAAACTTTTATTGAATTTAAAAAATTTTTATGAAAATTAACAAAAATGTTTAAAATTATACTATTTTTAGATCATAACAATTTCCCAGAAGATGACCAACCAAGTTGGTCGAAATATTGAAATTAATAAATATTAAAAATTAAAACAAAACAAGAGTTTTTATTTCTATTCTATTTTATGAAACAGACCTCAAGCCGAAAAATATAAGCATAACAAACTTATAAACCCTTTTCCATAACCATAATAATTTATTATAATTTAATAAATATTGAAACAAAAAATTAAAAATTTTAGATTTTACTTTAAGGAAATTTACAATAAAAGGTGTTACTTTGAAGAAACTAGACAGACCCCTTTTTCATGAAAAATAAGAAATTTAAAAAGTGCATGAAACTAATTTTCTAAAACAAACAGCCTAGTTTTGGGCATGATATTCAATACAGATTTATAAAGCAACCCGCTACTTCGTTAGCGTCTCCTTTTCCTTCGTGGAGCTATTTTTATGCCAAAGCTTATAAAAAAGATACCAGTTGTAGAACCAAGAAGATAAAGAAAAATATCAAATTTCCCGTATTTTCTTTATTGGGTACTATTTTCCCCGCCTTATAGTATCCAAAATTTCAGTATTATAATGGCAGCCCATAATTTAGTACGAGTATGTCAATGAATGGAAAAAACTGTTTTGTAAAAAAAATTACAAAAATGTTTGAATTTCGAAAAAGTACCAAAATCGTATTCGAATTTTTTTTGATAAGTTTCGAATGTGGTATTAACTTTGTTTCTATGTTAATTGGTTCAAAAGATGGATGGGGTGTCGAAAAAGTACCAAAATTCAGGATTTACCCGTTTACTCCCTAATATGGCCGAATTACCAAAAAGTGCCAGACACCTGTCCGCTTATTTTTCTAAAGAACAACAATAAGTATTACATTTTTTTTTGTATCTCTTTTAGTTTTGGAGATATAAGGTTACCGAGTTTTCCCGTTTTTAGTCTTTTTTTTACCCCCTAAACCTTCGAATTTCCAAAAATTCCGTCTTAGTGGATAAAGTTTATATACATTGATTATTTACAGTTGCAGCTTTAGAATAATTTTTTTTCAAAGTTTTATTTTTTTTAATATAAGATATTTTTAGGCTTAGTTTTTATAGAATTAAATTGTTTTAATTGCTAAATAATTTTTTTTTTTTTTTAAAGTTTATAGAAAATTTATTAGCTTTAGCAATTAGATATTGTTTTAAACACATTGGTTTTATTTGTGTATCAATTGCATACTCCTCAATGATATACTGCTTGTAAAAATAATTTTAGTTTTTTTTTTTTTTTTTTGGTTAAATAAATTTGCATTGGTAAATATGCATTGAACATTCAATAATTGTATTTTACTGGATTTACGAGCATATTTACTTTACAAAAAAGTCATATTTGGACATTTATTTATGGCAATTGTATTTAAATTGCTTTTTATATCGATTGCTAAATAAATATATAAATAAATGTTTTAAAAATAGATTTTAAGGTAATAACCCAGATTTTTAAATAGTAAAATCTTTAAATTAGAAATTTTTAATTGGTTGTTTAATACATTTTCAAAAAAAAACTTAAAATCTCTTTAATATATACAAAAGTTTTTTCTAATGAATAATTTGGGAAGACTGATATCTTTTTTTTTATAAAATTTAAGAATTTTATTGCTCGGATGGAATCGATGAAATTATACGCAGATCATGATCTCTTTTGTATAGAGCTTATCAATTTGTGTTTGATTGGCCAGTGAATCGCATAACACATTGCAGGGAAAGCTCTTTTTAAACCGTTATGTGCTCGGGATTGTAAAGTTGCGTTGGCGGTCGAAAGTCAACAATTGTAGCAAATATGTATCTGTATGGAAAACTATGCCAACATATGAAACAAACACTTGTACGCAGAGTGTTATACTTAAATGCATTTGTATAAAATATAATAAAATCAAATATGCAAGCACACGCACGCATATACAAACGAACGCAAAAAAATTCGAGTTGAATTAAAGTTTAATGTAAATTTCCAAACATTGTATATGGTGTCTACATTTGTAGACTACCGGCCAGGAGGTGGTCATTTTGAAAAGTAGGGTCTGGAGGTGCTGCGAGTAATTTTTTTTAACGTGTTAGTTGCCAAAATTGCTTAGAAAGCTACTAAATATTTCGAGCACAGTTGTCGTGGAAATGTTTTGTTATTCTACTTTTTCTGCAAAAATGCTACAAATGTAGACTACCGAGCACCTTAAGGTTGAACCGACTTCTCCCCCAATGCACCACATGATATCCTATTTTCCTACTTCAAATGTATTACATTTGTAGGGGTCATCCCCTGAGTGCTTGTCCTAGTTTAAAAAAAAACAGTAACAAAAAATTGGGATTACCTGATAAGTGTGCTATAGTTTTTTTTTTAATGGGTTTCTTTAGCTTAAAGTATGAGGCTTCAAATTTTTTTGTTTTTAAATTTAACAGCAAGCAAAGTCTTCCTAAAATATGCCTCATATAATTAAGAGCCTTTTTGTTAAAAAGAAAATCGGTTTAAATGATTTTTCCCTCAAAAGCTTAAAGTTATATTCCAATCAGATTCTGATTGAAACGATAAATAACTTTTTACATTCAATTCATAGTTTTACAACTTTAAAGTCATTTCAATTCATTTCTTTTTAACTTTAAAGTCGATTATCTCAAAATAATTTTTTTGGGCATATGATGTTTCAACAATAAGCCATTCGATTGTATATTTGGTAAATTGTAATCGATTTAAAAGTATACAGATGCCTTATAATGCACTTCATTTTCAGCTTTTAAAAATTTACTGCTGGGCACAAAGCTAAAGCCAACAACAGCCATTATGATCATTAAACTAAAATTACACTTCCCTACAACATTAAGCAATTATGGCCCAAAAGAATCTGGAAAATAAGCAAAAATTTCAATGAAAAGAAAAAAATGCGAAAGAGATGCAAAATATTATCAAAAGCAGATTGCAACAATTTCAACCACAACCTGAGCTTTTCTTACATTCGCTCTGTTTTGCTCTTCAAAAAAAAAATTTTTTTTTAATGATGCATTTCGGTCGTTAAAGCACAGCTGGAGTCTGTTAAATCTGTGTAAGAATACTTTTTTAATGCAGTTTATAAAATTCCGTACAACATACTTTTAGGATAGTTAAAGTAAGTAGAATACTATAGTAGTTTTTGGTAATTTTTAGTGGTTGTAATAACAACATGTAACATGTCATTTGCAAAAACCAACCAAAAATACATCAACCAAAAATCATTTCATAAAAATTGCATTTAATACACAAAAATTGCTTAACGTTTTTATTTATTTTTATTTTTTTTTTTTTTCCTGACAACACATGGCTTGTCTGTTCTATTTCGCAACGAAGGGGTTTCTGAAAAAGAGTATTTACGTGGTTTCATAGTTTCAGCTTTGGCTTTGGTATGACAAAAGTGTCATGTTAATTTTTAATGTGTTGTTTATACAACTGAATTCATTTTATAATAGTTAAAAACTTCAACTTAATTTAAACATGTGTTGCAGTTTTGCACAAAAAAAAAATAAAAACAAAAACAAAAAAATTTTAATTTAAATTGCAGATTATATTATTATTATTATTACAGTTTTAACAAGCGCATACAAATATTAACATTTATGTCAAAATTTCCTTCAGTGTTTTTGTGACATGTTGTTTTGGTAAAGTATGTTAACATAGATATAACAAATATAATAAAATTTAATTAAACATTAAGTTAAATTAAAAAAGAAATTAGGTTAAATACAATTTCTTGTTAAAATATGCTTTACTTTTTTTTTGCAACTAAAAGTAGACTTTACTTTTTGTTCACCCATGAAGTATACCTTAGTTTTTCCTATAGAAAAATCAATGTGTATGACTTCTCTTTCAAAAATAATTTTTTTTTATTAATTCCATAAAGGTTACGATTAAGGTTCCCTTTCTGCTCCATTTCATTATGATAATTTCAATTATAACAAATAAATATTAAAAACCATTTTCTTTTTCAAATCGAAAAGAAAAAAAAGAAGTAAATGGGATACGAGTCTTATTTTTGGTGTAACACAACAAGAAGGGCATTAAAGGTACTCCAAAATGCACACCTAAAAAAGGTAGTCTTTTCCCAACTTCACCTTAGAGACTCAAACAATTGCGCAATATAAAATACTTAGTTGTATGAAATACTCAAAATGTGTGTCTTTTATAAAATGTAAAAAAATAGTAAGAGGGGTGTTTCTGCCAAATTTTTGGACGTAATTTTTTAATGAAAATGACTTAAATATAAACAGGGAGTTTCAACACACACCCACACCCACACCCACACTGAAAGCGTTAAGCGTCAAAAGAAGTTTTAGGAAGTTCTTGATATCTGCTTTAGTTTGAAAAACTAGATGTTTTTATTTAAAACATTTAAGAAGCTGTAAAACGATTATTTTTTTTTTTTTTTTTTTTTTTTTTGTTAAAAATACTACCAAAAAATTTTTTCTTTTTATAAACAAAGTTCTCCAAAAATACAGTTTTAAACATTTTTATGCAAATTTTAATGAAATTTTACAATTTTCTGCAATTATGAATTTCAAATTTACAATTTTCTTAAAAAGATCTTTCTTTTGCGATTCTTAATATTTTTAAAATATTTTAGAACAGGAAATTAAGCCATTTTAGGCAAATGTTTTTACTAACGTCCTTTTTGAAAATCGGAGGGACTTTTTGCGTAATTATTTGAAAAACGGTTATTGTAAAATAGAGTTATTGATTTTTTAATTTTGCAAACAAAAATTCAGACAGCATGGCTCAGTAGACGCTTGCCATTTAACGTAGAAACTCGGCTCTTTCGTGGAGTAAACGAAAATTACTGAATTTAATAAAAAAAACTGAATATTACTTTGATTTTACGGAATATGTACATAGTTAATTCATATAAAACTGAATATTCCTTTTGTTTTTTACGGAACATGGGTTTGAATTTTTGACAATAAAAATTAAATGATCTTTTCGTTAAAAATGAATGAAAAATAAGTAAACCGGTTGTCAACAGAATTTTCATTTATTTTATATTACAATTTCAGTTAATTTTACGTACAGAATATTGTGAGTGTACATTTACATACTTAAAATTTAGTTACTTAAAACATTAGCCACCGTATTTTTTATAAACGATAATTAGATTTAACAAACGATTATTAACGCAAATTTTCATACAAAATTTGCTTTGTAAGCCTTTATTAAATTTAAAAAACTTTTATAAATACGTGCGTAGGAATTTATTTCTCTCCTTGTAAAGCTTGTTTAATTGGACTTAGCTCTTTTACAACTGAAGCTAACGATGTATAAAATTTATATATTCAAATTAAAAAACCTAAATATTTAATTTTTTTTATTTTCATATGGCACCGGATACTACAACCGGTCGGTTGTACAGTTGCTATATTTTTTCTTTTTTTTTCATTGCAGTTTAAGCTTTAATGATTGTATAAGTTAAACAAAAAAACAAAAATTTATAAGATTTATTTGAGGAATGTGGTTGATTTCTTATTAAAAGTATTTTTTTAAGCTTAAACTAGTTCTTAAATATGAACACAAAGAAAAAAACTATTTGCCGGTAATTGAAGTTAATAAAAAAGGTAATAAATATCTAATAAAAGTTAAATGCAAGTGTCTTCAAAACTCCCTTCTCAACAACGGAAGTTACAGGAAGTGTTTGTCATTGATTTCTTAGTAGTACTTCTATAAAGTGTCTCCGTAGTGCCTACTTTCTTGAAGTTTAAAATGTAAAAGAAATTAGATTTTAAGATGTCTTTGCTTTTCGGATTCGTTAAAGGTTTTTCTTTTCCCTGGAAGTGTTAAATATCATTATAATTATAATGATGCTGCTGCTGCTGCTGCTGGCAAGGAAGTGTAAAGTCAGCAAGCAATCTTTTTTTTTAATTTTTGTTGTAGTCATACAAAGATTTCCTGTTGCGTGCGTGTAGTTGTCTTGTCTATTTCCTCCTGCTCTGGATTTTTGTTAAAGCATTTCATGTCTTGTCTTTTAATGACACTGAAAGTTCTATGTATGTATTCGTAAAAGGCGTTTTGATATGAGCTATAAAGCTTGTTTTAGAGATTGTTTCTGCAACGGAAGTAAAACTTATGCTTAAATAGTTTAAAAGAAAAATAAAAAAAATAGATTTGGATAGAAAAATTCTTGAACAATTTTTAAAAAAAAATGGTAAAAGTGATTTCCGTTTTAATGAGAAAAGTTATTACAAGCTTGAAGATCAAAACGTACTTACATACTTATTTCAAATCAAAGCAAAAAAAACTTTTCAAAAACTAAATAATTTTAATAAGTTTGTGCAAAAAAAGTAGATGAAATACTCCTTTTTAAAATAATAAATTCTAGCATTTTGGAAATTTTTTGTTATTAATAGTGAATAAATTAGCCTGTTGGGTAGCCTAAATTATTTAAGTTTATAGATTTTCCTCTCTTAAGGGATCAGAGTAGGAAAAATCTATAAACGCAACAAATCTTTTACTTGCTCCTTAGAGCAAGGAAAAGTGGTTGCAGGGAAGGGAAAAAAGAGTAAAAGGGGGTGAGTAAGTCTGCAGAGGAGGTGGGGTGTTCCTGCTTATGCTTACCTTGGATGGTTGCCTTTTCCAAGAGGGAGTACTAAATTAATTTTTTTTTTTCAATAAAATTAATTTATTTGGGGGATAGGTTCACAAGTTTGAATGTGTAATAGTGGAATTCAATTTTTAAGTTTTCACAAATTAATTTAAGATTTTAATTTAATTTTTAAATTGAAAGTTTAAGTGGGAAAAGGTTATACAAATGATCTTATCTCGTTGAAAGTTGAATGCCAAGTGACATTTTCCTTTCTACACTGCCCCCATCTTGTTTCTTACTCTCCAAAGCCAGGCTTGACAGTCTGACCTTGGAGAGTACTAAAGAGCGCATGCAACTCTCAACAACAGTGGTCATTTCAATCATTTCAACTAATACTCCTTTTATAATTCACAATAATCTTAGCGAAATAATTCAAATGACCGTTACGATTCAAATACAACTTCAAATTCATTAAATATAAGTTCAAATATACATATGTAGTTTAAATAGCAATTAAATTCAATAAACAATTTCAATATAGTTCAATTTAAATACATAGAAAAATATATAATATAATATGTGTTCAATGTACATTGAACAAATAGCATGAATTCGAAAATGCTTAAACAGTAAGATTTTACAAAATAGGAGTAAACACCCTACTGCTATTTTTTTAGAAAATCCTTTTTTTGGATTTTTATGAAATTTTTATTAATATTAGTTAACTATCTAGCAATTTTTCGAAAAATTAAACAATTTAAAAAATTTAAAAATGGTAGCAAAAATACTAATTTTTTAAATATTAATTTAAGCATTAAAAAAAATTATAATAATCGCTAGAGGCTTGTTCCTCGACAAATCAAAATCATTAAGACGAAAAAAACAAATGCTCGAAACATGTCAATTCTTATATACTTAAGCTACGGTCACACTTGTCAAATATTTGACGGGACCAACATACAAACTAAATAATCATTTTCTTTAATTCCAATATTTATTTTGAATATAATACCCTAAACAAAACAAAAAACAGTATTTTGCAATGTCTAGTAGTATAATTAGTTTATTTTGTGAAACTAATGGCCAATTTTCAGGATTGATATTAAAACACATTTATTTTTAAATTCGTTTTAAATACAAAATTCTCTTCTTCACTAAAAACTTAAGTGAAACTTAAGTCACCGATGTGGTACACTTAATTTCAACTTAAGTTTCCTTTGTAATATTTTAGCAAGGTGGCCTCAATATCACAACAATACAACAACAACAGGCAAAGCATTAACAGTCAGCTGTTTTTTCAGACCACCTTGTAGATAATTACACTTTTTTATATTTTTTTTTTTTTTGTATTTAGTAGTGCTACCATACTTTTATCTTAATTAAATAAAACTTTTCAAATAAAACTCAAAAAGCCAATCTGTTTTAAATACGATTTAAGTTTGTTATGAAAATTAACTTAATATATATTTAAATACTATCCTGAAAATTGGGCATAAGACCATGTTAAATCTCACTAACTATTAACAAAATAATGGGTTACGCCTATTTGGTCAAATATTAAATAAGTGTGAACGTAGCTTTATTTGGGGCCCTATGCTCCTTATAGGATCTTCGGGAACATATATATATATATATATATATATAGCTTTATTTGGATGTTTTCTTCATATTGAATAAATAATTATTGTCGAATTTCGACCACTAGGCAAACTTTTAAATTGAGTGAAATATATGTACATAATTGTAATAAAAATAGTATTTTAATTTATTATTAAAATACAATTCAACTTCAACTTTCTTAAACTTTGAAAAAATATTTGCTTTGCAACTGACATTTCTAAATACGATTCTTTTATTACCAAAAAGTACTTAAAGTGCTAAATTTTGTAAGAAAAAATTTAGTACATTTTTACTTTCTTTTTAAAAATTCAGAAATAAAAAAACTCCTTTTTTTAAACGGTAGTAAAAAATACCATTTTACATTTAAGCTAAAATTTGGAGTTTTTTTAAGGTGTATTTCGACTCCCTTTTCCCCCATTTTGTCAGCATTTAAACTTTGATTTACAATTGGACATGAGTTCATTATATTGCTCATATTCTTTTCGTATTTATTATAAAACCACTTTATTTGTTCACTTCTAGGCGCCTTTTTCTTATCAAAATTATATTTTATTGTAAATAAATATTTAACAATTATTTACTTTTTATATGAGAATGAATGCATTAGCATTCACTTCAATATTTTATTTAAACAACGTCCCCACACTCTCAAACATAATTAATATTTTGAAAAATATTTGTAGGAAAAATTTCTTAAATTTTTAGGTATACAAAATATTTGTTTAAATATTTGTAGTGTCTTTGCTCATAGCAAAGAAAAAAGGGCATATGCATATGCTAGAAAATATATATGTGTGCTGAGCACAATGCGCGCTACTTAAACTATACGTATGACAGCTCCTGTTTTCAAAAAGATTAAATTTCAAGACTTTTATGTCCTTAAAGTATAAAACATACTTACTTAACACGGTGTTATTTTTGTTCATTATTAGATAAACTAGGTATGCGAATCGTTTTTACAACATGTTATTCAATAGTTTACATACCTGAAAATAAAAGAAAAAAAGAAAACAAATGTTTATTTTCAGATTGATAAACTTTAAACAAAAAAAAAAAATAAGTTAAACCTTAAGTTAAAGAAAAATTTTAAATTTTTTAACACGCACAAAACCGTTCCACATTTGCCCACTGTAGCTTCCTGAAAAATAAATCTTTTTTTCTTTAATAAAAAATTCTGAAAACTTATCTCAAACCATAAGTTTCGAACCAAAGGTTAACAAAAAAATTAAGTTACAACTATTGTTTTATGCTGCATACGCCACTTTTCCAAATTTATTTTTTAAAAGTATATTTTGTGCTGCATGCGTAAACTTACAGCTGTATATTGAGTAGCTGACATTTTATTTTGCTTTAAATGCTTCTTATTTTTACGGCAATGAAGCGAACGAAGCAAAAGTAAAAAATATTTTATTGATTTGTCTTTATTTTTCTTTCGCTTCAACTATTTTTTTCTTATGGCAATGGAGCAAAGCAGAAGTGAAATATATTTTCCTGTTGTCGCTTCAACTCGTTTTTTTACGCCAATGAAGCAACGCAACAGCAAAATTTATTTTTTTCCGTTTTTGTATGAGGACTTTGCTCAGTTCGTCAAACAGTGGCTACTAGAGCAAATCAATACTAAATAAACTTTAATATAGTTGACATGGAGGAAAATTAATACTTAGTATCTCTGAAACCATAAAAAATTTCGTAAAAAAAGGTTTTTTATTCAGAAAGAGGACATTCAAAATATATAAACAACATACCTTATGGCGATTTCTTTTCTGAGAAATATGTTGCATAAATGTTACATGCTCTACACAAAAGAGATAGAGCATGTAACATTTATGCAACATATTTCTCAGAAAAGAAATCGCCATTAGTCGATTTTTTTAAAAAATGGTCGGTAGGTCAACCCAATAATGAGCTGACGAATTGGAAACAAACTTGTAAAAAATACTTTGCCTTTGTATTTGTTTTAAAAACATTCGTTTTTATTACGAATTATAAGAGATTGTTTGCGAGGATTACAAAAAAAATTAAAAATTAACGAGGGGACCAAAAGGGAATTTTTTAACGAGCTTTTCTTAAGGCACCAGACGCTTATTTCGAATTGTTGAGTTTTCCGAAATAACGGGGTGTCGCGGTATGACTGTAACACATTTTTGTAATATTAAATATACTTTAAACTTAAAAGTAAAGTATTTTATATTCGCCTCAAATTGTGTAAAATATACTAACACTTTCTTGTCATATTTGTAACTATTTAAATCAAATTTTTAAAATTTTGCCAAAAAGTCTTTAAAATCCCTTATAAACATATTTTTGTCATACTTTAAAGATTTTTTTCTTTGTGCTATTTTGAACCCGTTTAAATACTTTAATTACATAAAACCCCAAAAAATTACAACAAACTTAAAAAAAAAGGAAAATACAACAAACTTTTTTCCTACTCTTTCTGTTTTGCGGTCATAAAACATCCGTTTAGCTTTTAGTACTTCAACTCAAAATAACAACAAAAAAGTTGAAAAATGTTCACACAAAACTGCTGTAAAATGATATGACAACAAAACCAACCAAACTTTAATACCATTAAGACACGATACCAACGGATATGTAAAAAAAATCTCATAGATCTTTGGAAAAAAAAGAAACAAATAATCAAGAAAATCCAAGAAAAAAGCAAAACGGCAAATGAAGAGCAAAAAAAAAAAAGAACAACAACTTATTGTTTGTAACAACAATTTTTATGATCTGTTACTTTAACAACTCAGAGTAGTACAGAGACACTGTTACCAACGAAATAACTACAGCGACAACTTCTTTAAACCACTGACCACATTTGTTTGACAACATTATCTTAAGCCATCATGTGTAAGAAAGAATAGCATGGATCATAATGATGATAATCATCTTCGTCATCATTAACTTCCTTAGCAATTACGTTAACATACCACAATGGTTTATTGGTCTTGTTGGTTAATTTAAAACCAGAAAAAAGTGACTAGTGACTGGGTTCAGTAATCCAGGAGGGGAATAAATAGTGGCGAGTCTTTCGAACAAAAAATGGGGAGTTGGAATTAAAATTCCTTAATGTGAAAAAGTTTTTAAAGGAATTTCTTTCGAAAGAGTGGTCAAACCAGTTGAAATTTTCTTATGTCAAACGTTTGGTGAACATACCAGAAGAAGATGATTTCAAAGTTTTTCCAGAGATAATTTGAATTGCTTTTAAGTTAAGGCGAAAAGGAAAAATGAAGTTGCTAAGCCAAAAACAAAAGCAAAAATGTAGATAAAAGAGTTTAAATGTTTGTGAAAAAAGGTGCTCTGCATGAGTTCCTTTTATTCCTTACACTTAAATTGGAATGAAATTAAACAGCGAGACAATTATCGAGAAAATTTTAAGCAACTTGTTCAGGCCCTGTGGAGTAAAAGTAACTTATGCAAGGCACAGGGGCTTAACAAGTTGATTCAAATATTCTTGATCATTTGCTCGCTGCTTGAATTTAAGTTTCTGTGTAGTTTTGTTGTAGTAGCGCCTTATACACGGCGAATTCACTTTTCATGTGGCGTTAAAAACACAGCTGATCTCACACAACCATTCAACAAAATAGATTTAACGTTAGAATTAAAAAGCTTAGCTTCGTCCGTCGTGATATGTAAGACGAATTCCAAGTTGGGTTCAGCTGACCGAATTATTGCCAAGCGTTGTTTATGCGTCTCGATAAATCGCCGAGGATCCATCACTTCTATCGAAAATACTTCCCAAGTCGCAGAAAGATTCAACGTTCTCAAACAATTGATTTTCCATGTAAAGTCTTCAAATTGTCAAAATTATGCCAAAATAATTTAAGGACTAATAATTATGGTTATTTTATTAATTAAAAATAATTTAAATTGCCTATTAATTAATCAAAAAAAAAAATTGAGCATAAGCAAATTTGTTATTAAAATATACTTATTCCTTTTTTTTGGCGTTTCCCCACAGCCAAGAAAAAAGATAATCAAATTAAAGACTTGTTTCATTAAATGATTGATTAATAATGAAACTTTTAATCACATAAATTACGAACGAGTTTAAATTTCATTATATAGAACAAACTGTTAATTATTAGAAAAAAAATGTTTGTTGCGGTAATAAATTACTGGGTTTGAACTAAAAAAAATTTAAAAAACAAGTCGAAATAATGCCAAGGGCTAAACAAAACATAATTTGTTTAAGTATTTTTTTCTTAAAAATACTAGCAAAATGTTAAAAGTTAAATAATTAGAAGTTTTTTAATATGCAAAATTAAAAAAGCCGTTTTTGTTAGATTTAAAATGCGGTATCTATTGATTTTCTACTAATTTCTTTAGAATTATAAATTGGCCCGCCTGAAAATTTTTCGAATTGCATGGGAAATTGAATTTATTAGATGGTACGTTCGTAAGAGCAGTTCTTGCGCATCTCTGGCGCATAGGTAAAATTAAAAGCCGTTTCTAAACAAGAGCGGAAGTTTACTTTTTACGCTGATATGCCATACCTAAACAAGAACGTCAACTTTGTGCAGTAGTGTTTACTTTTTTGTTTAAGTAAACCCTCATAAAAAAATAAAACCGCTAGATTGAGCATAAAAAACATAAAACTTCGGCCAACTTCACTATTACGCGCAATGTCAAAATCGGATTTTACAATTGCAAAGTTTTTGCCCAGCGCTGTTTAGGGATACTTCATACAAATTCTATGGCCATGACAACTTTTGACAACTAGAAAACGCGTGCCGCTTTTGTTTTGGTACTGCTGAATGTTCGTAAAACCCTCACCCTGTAAAAAACCTGGCATCACTCTCATACGTCAAAAATTAAAATAATAAAAAGGAATGCCTGAAATTCCTTAGATTTCGCTTAATTTCAATAAATTTTAATAGTAAAGCTTTAAAAAACAGTAAAAAATGGTAAACAATTTCAAAGAAGTGGCATTGGCCCGCCTAAAAACTCCATTTATTTCTTTAATAAAAATTATATATAAAAATTTTATTAGAAAAACTATAAAATTGTGCTGAAATTCTTTAAACTTCTAAGAATTTTCATTTGTATTTTACTTTTTTTGAAAGTTAAAAAATGGCCCGCCAGAAAACTTTTTTGAACTCCATTAATTTGTTAAGTGAAAACCATATTTACAAATTTTAATAGAAAAACTGTAAAATTGTGCAGAAATTCTTCTACACTTCTAAGAATTTTTATTTATTTTTTTAAAGTTGAAGAATGGCCCGCCTGAAAGATTTTTCGAACTTCATTAATTTAATGATTAAAAATGATTTTTACAAATTTTAATAGGAAAACTGTAAAATTGTGTAGAAATTCTTTAAACTTATAAGAATTTTATTTATTTTTTTAAAAGTTAAAAAATAAACCCGCCTGAAAAATTTTTGAAATCTTAAAAAGATGATAAAACTTAAACAACATTTGTGAATTGTAGTAGAAAAGACTTAAAAGTTTGATAAAATCACATCAAGTTATTGTTTTTGTTATTACTAAAATGCATTTCATTTCAAAAATTTCGATATCTGATCAAATATAAATGTAATTTATAAAATGCAACCAAAAACATAAAAATTTATAGAAAAGTAAAGATTTTTCTACAAAGTGGCCAACCTTAAGCAAAATAAAGGAGAAATTGTAAAATTAATATTAAATTTATCAATTTTGAGAGACCAGCTGAAAGGCCCGCCTGGAAACTTTTTTTTCTAATTTAAAGTTTTTTATTAAACTCAATGTTATTTTATAAATAACAGTACAAAAGCTTGAAAATTGTACACAATTTGTTAACAATTTTATTTAATTCTTTAAAAAAATTCTGAATTCTGTTAAAAGATTTCAACTGTTCAACAATTATAATTTTAATTTAAAAAAAATGCCTAAAATGAGAAAATTCTTGTTTATTTGTTTTATTTTATTAATAGTTTATAATAATTGTTCTGACTAATCTAGCTAGCTATTTTAAATTATTGAAATTCTGGCCCGCCTGAAATATTTTGTATTTTAAAACAAGTTCATTTCAGCAATTTTCTCAGGATAATAATTCACATGTTTTTTTTAATCCATCTGTTGCAATTGCTAAATTTATAATGCCTTTCGAGTGCACAACAGCTGTAGAGCATACAAAACTCTACAATTTTTACACTAGAATTTTTAAAAAAGAATCTGCCAAACCCAAAAAAAAACTATCAAACACATGTAACAATAAACAAAAAGAATTCGTGAAATATTATAAATTTCACTAATAGCAGATGTGTCTAGAAAATTTCCAACTAGACGTCTATACAATTCAAAAATACACAAAACTAATGAATAAAAATCACAACAAAAGAAGCTACTGAACGAAAAATTTAGACTGCAACCAAAAACAAATGAAGTCCTTTTTACAACAACAGCAAAAAAAAAGAAGACTCGATCGCTCACACTAGAAATAAAAAATGTATTCAATCTGTACAAGTGTGGGAATTTTTGTAAATCATTTGCACTTGAAACTGAAATGCACAGAACGAAAAAAGAAGAATAACAAAAACCAAGCTGTACATCACACTCACATTGGAATGCAGTTGGAGTGGTCTGGTCTGGCAGAACAAACATCTTGAGTTCTTTAGAATGTTGTACGTAGCCAGTCCATACACAACATGTTTGTGTTTAAAAATTAAGGCAGGTAGTGAAATCATAAAATGATCTTGTATGAAATGTTTATTTATTTAGTTTTCGGATTCTTTTTTTTTTTTTTTTGGATTGTTTTAAAAGGAAAGTTTTATTTTTGTAATAAAAAAAAAAAAATTCACCCAAACAAGATCAATATTTAGAACATTAAAATTAAAATAGACAAGATTTCCGGTTTACATAAAAAAATTAGATTTACTTTCAGTTTTTTTTTCGAAAATTTTAAGTGAATTAAGAATCTTTGATAGAGGAAAAAAGCAGATGCAGAAAACGTGGTCAATATTTAGAAGAAAATAATAAAAACTAAAATAAATTCCGTAGAAAAGTACAGTTTTTTGATAGAAATAAACAAAATAAAATTTATAAGTGTTTTTTAAGAAAATCAAAGAAACCCGCCGCAAATATTTTCTAAAAATCAAGAAAACTAAAAATAGAATTTGTATATAAATTTCTATTTACATGGCCCGCCTGAATTCTATTTGAAACAAAATAATTTGCCGTTTTACAAAAAATGTTTAAGGGTTTATAATTTTAAACTGAATTTTAATTCTTTAATTTAAAGTGTTTGAAATTAAGTTGAAATTTGAAACATTAACGGATCAATCCTAAAGAGCACATAACAATTTGTTTTAAAAGTTTGGCCTGTTTCAAAATTAGATTCAGACTAAAGAAAAAAATATTATTTTTGTTTTAATTAAAAACAAAAAACCATGGCCCGCCTGAAATATTTTCGAAAAATGCCTAAAATTAAGCGCCGGACTTGAATATGTGTAAAATAGTTTAAAAAAAATTTTAAATTTAAGCACAATTTAATTTCTTTTATAAAAAAAATTTAAACTAGTTAAAAATCTTAAGCGGCTCATACACTTGCAATAAAATTGTTCAGTTTTACGTATTGTACAATTATATCGCCAATGTGTATGTGACATACGATGATGGCTCAATATATTGGCAACAATCAAAATACTTTTGATTTTTATTGCACAACGAGAACATAGTGAAATGTGTTGGCGACATTGTACAATGCTGTTTGTGTTATTTCTATTGGTTATGTTCACCTTTTTATTGAATGAATGAATACCTAGTGTGACTTATTGCATAATATAGGACAAAATGGAAATAATATGGTGAATATCATATACAATAATATTGCAAGTGTATGGGCCGCTTTAAACATTTACAGATCAATCCTCATTAATATTAGTTTAAAAAGTTTGGCCCTCCTCAAAACTAGATTCGGTATACAGAAAAAAATTTTATTTTTGTTTTTATTAAAAGAAAATTAACATGGCCCGTCTGAAATATTTGCGAAAAATGCTTAAAATTAAGCAATGAGCTTGACTTTGTTTAAAATGGTTGCAAGCATTAAAATTTTACAAAATATTGGCCCGCCTTAGAGAATTTGCCGCTTTAACTTGACATTTGCCTTGATTTATAAATTTGAACCAAATTTTAATTCTTGAATAAAAATATTTAATTAATCCTAAGAAAATAGAACTTTAAGTTTTAAAAATTTGGCCCGCCTCAAAACCAGATGAAGTTTAAAGGAAATATTTGGTTATTTTTAATAAACTAAAATTTCGAAACTTTTTCTAAAGAAAAGTTTTGATGTTTTATTAAAAATATTCAAGAATTTATAATAATGCATTGGGTTTTAATTTATTTATAGATAGAAAGGTTAATTATATACGACAAAATTTTCTATTTATTGGTATATCTCACGACCCGACATCTAAGGGACCATAGAAATGTACCTGTAAAAGGAACTCTATGCTGGCAGGACCAGGTAACAGTGTCCGACACGAGGTTAGTGTGCGCTTAGGGAAGGTGTGCGTAACAGAGATTATTTAAAGGATAAAAAATCAAATGGAACAAAATGCATAATTTTAAGTTTTAAACAATTTTTAATTTTTATTTTATGTTTGAAAATAATTAGTTTGCCCGCCTTGAAACAGTTTTTTTTAAATATTTAAAACTCTTACATATTTCTTAAAAAAAAATGTAATTGAAATAAAAATTTTAAGTTTTAAAATTTTTGGCCCGCCTAAAATCTAATGCACGATCAGAGATAATAGTGAATAATTTCAAGAAACCTAAAATCTGGTGACTATCTCTTGAGAAATTTTAAAACTTTTTTCACTTTGATTTCTTTTCTTCATTTTCGCAAAATAAAACCATAAAAACGTGTGAACTTCAAGTTTTCACATCTGGTTGCAAAGTTCTCAGCAAAAAAAAAATGATGTTTTTGAAATTGATACTTTTGCTATAAAAAGAATTTTTAAAAAGTACCGCCTTAAAACGGAAGCTTTTAATATTAAATAAGGTACTCTTAAAAGTATTTTTTTTCTTACAGTACGAGTATTTATTTCTCGGGCCATATAAGTGTAATTAATTGAAAGTATTGTTAAATTTAATTTACTTTTTTTTAAATTTATTTTGCCCTCGTTTTTTTATTTTGCTTTTCATCTTTCTTTTCTTCATTTCTTACATTCTTTTGTGTGTTTTATTTAGTTTATAAAGGGCAAATCAAAAAAAAAAAAAAGCTCATTAAGTACTTTTTTTTTTTTTTGTTTGTGAACTCTCCAGTCAACATGCAAGTTTAATTGAGCTTATGCTAAAAAATGTAATTACAAAAAACTTTTTATCAAACTGTGAGAATATCCTTTTAATTTTTATAATTTTTGCCATGTATATCTAGAGCAATTCTGGTCTCATTATTGTAGTAAGTCTTTCTGCATTTTGTTAAATGCAATTTAGTATACAGGGTTTCTGATTTTTTTTCTGCTGGTGGCAATGTCCTTCATGTTGACACTTGAGTGGCCAGCCAGCCAGCAATGACTGACTGACACTTTATTAAGGAAACAGCGACTGTGTAACAACAGAAAATTAAAATAATATAAAACAGTTTTTAAAAAAAAACAAAAATTGTTGATTAATTTTCCCAGCAGCAATAACTGTCAAAGTTGTTTTGACAGCATTGTTAGGTAATTTTTACAATAAATTTTAGGTGAACCGAAGTGGAACTTTAAGAATCTAAGGTAAAAGTAAATTTTATTACAGTGTGCTTAAAAAGTATTAAGTTTTCGCTGAAACTTGTAGAAATGTCAACAATTAAACTTTTCTCACTACCAGAAATTTGAGGTTTTAGATTTAATATACATGTAAATTAAAGAGCGGCATCCAAAAGCACCACGCTTTAATTTGTCGACTATTGTAGTGCGTTTTAAAAATTTAAGCGTATGAAAAATGGCAAGTTACACAAAGCGGGTTACAAAAGCATTTTCTGTTAGCTGTTTTTTATTCATTTAACATTTTTCTTATAGAATTCCAACCTCCAGCTCTTTTTTTTATAGAGATCTTATATGGTACCACGGGATTGAGAATCCCTGTTGACATGCCTCCGATCAGACTTGAGGCCTCCGTTAGTATGCTTTTTGAGAGAAATACTTCTTGTCTATCAGTGAGAATGTCTTTGCGGAAGTTTCGCCTGGGCATATCGTGGTGGTTGTGGTTAAAACCCAAAGTCGCTGTAAGAAAAAGTATCGAAAAGCCTGCTAAAGGGCTGATTTTTCACCAATTGTCTTTAGGTGCTGTTCAAGAGAATCAGCTGGCATTTGCCAATAAGTTTAAGCGAGTGTAGAATTTTGCCAGATTAAACACTCAAGTTGCGACCTGGGTGCCTCCCACACTCGTTCCTTTAAAGTTCTTAACAAAGACATAAGTTTTCAATATTTCTCTTAAATCAGCCACTGCTTTCTTGTCTTTTTTTTAATTGAATGAAAAAACGATTAGTATTGTACCCTGTTGTTTAGAAAAGCCGCATACTGCTAGTTCTTAACAAGTTGGCGGATCTGCTCACATCCTTTTTAAACTTTAATTCTTATCACACTGTTGACCATTTTTTCTACAAATTTAATTTGTTTTATTTGCTAATTACCATTTGCTTTTCTTTATAAATTTGTCTGGTTTCTTTTTGTCTGTTACAATTTTCTACATAAAATAATCCTCCGAATTTTTTTTTTCAAAGCTATAATCTATAATCTAAAATACGTTACAATTTCTCCAAGTTTTGTAAGAAACCCGAAAAAAATAATAATTCTCTAAAGGATTTTGAACATGCAATATTTATGCAACTACTAAATAGGGCTTCAAGGAAGTCTTTAATGTTTATTTTAATATTTTGCTGAAAATAGATATAATAATGGTTTATCCATAAAAGAAAATGGTTTGTATTTTTATGGTACAAAAATTGAGCTACCCAACAAACAAAAATTATTAAAACATTACGTATTTTTTCATTTATTCGACATATTCACCCTTATTGTGTTTGGCGTATTTAAAATACGCCTACGACTGTTTGGTAATAGATTAAAGAGAAGGTGAACTTATTTCCTTTAATCTATTACCAAACAGTCGTAGGCGTATTTTAAATACGCCAAACACAATAAGGGTGATTATGTACATCAAAACCTTTCTTTATACTTTAATAGTATTATTCTTTTAATATTTTCCAGGAATATTTTCTATGCACTATCAGAATTTTTCGTTCATATATTTCTGTTACTAGGCTTTCTTTAGCAACTAATAGATAGCAGCAGAATGTAATGCACACATTCGAATAACATAAAAATTTATATAATAAATGTACCCACCATGAGAAAAATATTCCCAGATTCTATTTGTTGAACTTAAAAAAAATACATCGAGCCCCTACCGCAGAAAATTTAAGCGACATCATTTTAAATTTTCGTTTTTTTTTATAAATGACTTTACTGGCAACACCTGCATCATATCCCAAAATATCATAGCATAAGGTACCGTTACGCTTTTATAGCAAAAAACAATTTTATCTCACCCGACAACCTTCATACAAAATTTTTATGAATGACCAAGTAACGCGTATTGTAAGGAGAAACACTTTTCAAGAATAGTAACTCATTATATTTATAAAGGATGTCCACATTAGAACGCATTTTTTTAATAATACAATCTACTTGTTTAATAAGCAGAAACATTTTAAAAAAAATCTAGATTTGGACTTGGGCTTTTTTGTTGATTTATAAACAACATCAAATCGAGCCAGTAGGGTCTGATATTGATTTGTCTCACTCCTTGTGTGGCAATTTAGTTTTTTAGCAAAACCATTAAACCAAAAATAAGTCACATCTCGCTAAACAAAATTTTGCTATAAAACTATAAAAAATAAAGCTATAAATTGGAAGCGTTCTATTCATGATGATTTGCCAAGGTAAAAGTGAGCCATGCGAATTATCATATTTCTTCGGTGACAAGTTGTAATAAAAAAAATTAAATGTTTTGGTTTTACTGCGTATAATGAAATTTTAATTTTTATTTATTTCTTATATCATAAATTATGAAGAAAATAAACTTTTATTGTTGAAAATTAAAAGTAAATTAATTTAATACACTGAAAGAAAAATGCTTCGTATATTTAATGAATTATTTTCATAAAAAAATTTTCATTGGTTAAATGAAAATGTTCATTATCTAAATGGAATTTCATAGTTATAATGAAGTATTTTCGTTAAAAAACGCTTCATTGGATTTCGTAATTAGGTTAAAAATTTTCATTGGATGTTGAAAACTTAAGTTTGTCTAAGTTAAACAAAAAATTTTTATTGGGAACATAAAAAAAGCAATATAATACAAAATTATAGTTTCCTTAAAAAATGTTCAATTGTTAATTAAAAAACGTAAGATTTAATTATTTCATACATCTAATTAAATATTCCATTAAATTTATGAAATCAAAACTTTTTTATAAAAGCAACATTTTTTTTTTAACATTTAAATAACTCTATAGTCCTCTCTCAATAATTTAAAGTATAAAAATATTTCGAAAAAGCATGCCTTCATAAATTAAAATTTTTATTATGACAATGAAAAATGTCATTATAGTAATGAAACAAAAACTTGCAATCCATAAATATGTATGTTTTTAGTTTTCTTTAATATGTAAATACCTACCTGCATATAGTATGTAATAAGTAATGAACAAACAAATGTTGTCCTTTAAAAAACCCCACCCTTATTTTAAACTGTTGTTATGAACAACTTAATCTCATATTTACGCTCTTAATTGATTAATGCCAAAAAACATAGTTTTTTTTATTCAAAAGCTACACTGCCCTGCCGGGGTTGCGGGATCGATTCCTGCCAGAGGCTCACTCTGGTTCCTGCAGACAAGCGTAAAGCTTCGCGGCAATAGCTTAGGGAATTAATAAAAAAAAATTTTTTTTAAAAAATTAAAAATAAAAAAAAACTTTTCAATGAAATTGTGTCATTAAAATCTAGTAAATCTATCATCAAATTAATGAATATATTCATGAATATTATGAAGTAAAATCATTGAATGTAATAAAAATGTATTTCTTCATCCAATGAACAATATTCATAGATCTAATGTAATGTTTCATTAAATACATTTTAATGAAACAGGTTTGAATAATCCAACGAAGCGCTGCATAGGTTCCTCTTTAATGCAATTTTTCATGGGATTAATGGCAAAATTCATTGGTATTGTGAAGAAAATTCTTTCAGTGTTGTTCTTAAATAATAATACCAAATAGATTACCATATTTCTTTAGTGTCATATTTTATTAAGTGTAATAAAAATTGTTCACTGTTTTATTTTTCCTTTCTTATGAGAAGAAAATTTTAATTTACTTTTACTTTAGTATAACATTGAGCATATAAGGTTTCATAGTTGAAATTATGAACTTCATCAGCTAAATAGTTTTAAAGTTATAATACTACACAAATCATCATATTTCTTAAGTGTTACATTTCACAAACTGTAATTAAAACTTTTCAATGCTTATTTATTTTTTAATTTCTTTTTACTTTAATATAATAATGAGACTATAAGCTTTCATCTTTAAAAACTACTAACTCAATTAGTTTAATATTTCTAAAGTTTTAATGCAAAATATAACAGCATAATGCTTTACTATCTAATTTTGTAATAACAGACTTTCGAAGGCTTAAATTTTCTTTCTTAAACGATGTATTTTTACTTAAATATAATAATAAGAATAAAAACCTTTAAATTTTAGAACAATTAAATCATTTAGTTAAATAGTTCTAAAAATATTATAACAAATTTAAACACATAATGCTTTACTGTCATATTTCTTATATGGCAAATTCCAAAGTGTTGCACGTGGCAGTCGTACGCATCAAAAATGCAATAACATGATAAGTAACAAATATTTGTACGTTCTTTTAACCCTAAAATTATAGCACTAAGAGGTCATTGTTATCCATGCTAAAGTTTGTGGAGGGCTCGATTCTGGGTCAAAAATAATGGCAAATGAAGTAGCTGTTCCAACGTGAAAAAATAGAAGTAGTTTTTGTCAAACTACTTTCAGAAATTTTCGTAGCAATGTAACATTAAAATGTCTTTGGTTTGATTTTAAAATCTTCTGTATTTTTTTTTTAAGCCAAAATCTGGGTCGATACGTAACATTTCGAACATTTCGAATTTTTCCATAATAATTTAACTGAACAATGATTAAAACAAAATAAAAATTTACCATTAATCCAAATAACATATTTCTCTTCGAACTCTTCCTTAGATTACACCCCTTGTAAGAACATTTTTTTGGGCTACTTTTTTTTATCAAATATCACCTCTTTTAAGGAAAATAATTTTTAAAGAAAGCATACAATAAAACATTCTCACAAATAAGAAATTACGTTTGCACAACTTTGCAGTCTGATTGTTTATCTAAGTGAACAAATTTATGGGTAAATTTATAAAATTAGTTAAATCTAAATATTTCTCTATAACAATATCGTAAAATAATCAGCTTTTAATAACTTTTAAATTTTCGGTCAATGTGGACCTTTTAACGGAAATGCCCATATACCACATATAAAGTTTTTAAACTCTGCTTGTTTTATTACTTTAAAGAAATTTTTGTCTTATTTTGACTTAAATTAAATCATATAAATTAAAGCTTTCATTGCTGACTTTATGAAATAAGACGTTTAAATATTTCCAATGTTATATTTACACATACATAAGTCTTCATATTACTTTGGTATCATAATTTCTAATGAATACTGGTGGATATGGATATGATGGGATATATGGAGATTTTATGCAGTCAATATGGTCGACACGAGAAAGTAAAAAATTTCATTTGGATACATTATTATTTTCCAAAAAATTGTCTGCCTATGAGTCTGCAAGAGGGGACAGATACAAAGCAGATGTTCTCGCAGAATTTGCAAAGAAAGTTTTTCTTTAAGACATGTACTTCTAAGGTGATTCATTTGTTTTTTGTTAAGACACCTTTTTAACATGCATCAGTTAGTTAATTTCTTTGTTAATTTTAAACAATTTATTATTAACACTTTTGCTAAATAATTTACTTTTAATTTTGTTGTTGTTGCGGTTACCAGGCAGACAAGCACCTGTATAAACCAGCAGTAGCAGTTATAACATTCCAATATGTTGACTCTGAGGTTTTTATTTAGTGAAATCCAAAACACTAACAATTTTATTAAGTTGAACAGTTCTTGGAAAAATAAATACGCAAAAATTTTGATGACTGTTTTAAAAAAAAATTACAAAGAATTTGTTTTTTTTTAATCCAATCCAGATACTTATGATTTGCCAAGAAACCTCAAATTGATTTAAATAAATTTATACATAAAAAAAAAATAAACGTTTGATTGTTTGCTCTACTTTTCAAGTGATTAAACTAAATTTCATTACAGCATACTGTAAATACTCTTAATTGTAATTGCTGTAAATTAAAGATAAATTAAAACAAGTACAAAAGTAAAGTAGGTAAAGATCGACCATTTGATACTCTACACGAAGAGTTTACACTATTGGACAATCATTAACCCAACAGGGAAAAATTATGTTATTAGATTAAAATACATTAAAGAGTATTTTTGTGTCTAGTCTTTTCTGGATACATATCTACGTTTGTATAAGATCTTTTTGTCTTAAAGTTATTTAAGGAAATTATTTTTGGCCGATTTCAATAACATTTGGTAAGATGATTTAGGTTGCCTAAAAGGTTTTTTTATTTTTTTGCTAAGTTTAATATACTTAAATGCCAACAAAATAAAACAGAAGTTTGTATGGGGAGCTGTGTGATACGAAACGTTATCCCCGAAAGTATCTTTTCAAAGGAATAGCGAAATTTTTCGCAAGAAAATCTTCCTAAAAGACAGAAAGCAAGAAGTAAACTAATGAAGGCCTCAACCAAAAGTCAGTCCGGCGACATCCCAACGGGAGCTATTGACTCCCTTGGTAACAGATGGAATCTCTAGTCAGCCTCGATCGCAAGAGATCGTAAAAATCTCCTGTGATCTGTCAATTTTGATTTTTTTTTTTGCCGAATTCCAGGTATTGGCTGCACCTGATTATGCCGATAGACTTATGACAGTTTAAGTGTACAAATATATCAAATTTCATCAAATTCCGACCTGTTCTTTGCGCACAAGGTTTAGATGGAGATCTAGCCAGTTGCACGGACATCGTTCGATCGACTCAGAAAATGCTTCTAAGTCGATCAGTAACCAAAATATTTATGTTTTACACACATCCGCACAAACGCATAATGCCCTTTCCACCTACGGTGGCACGGGCATAATAAAATTTACCTTAACAGATGGCATCACAAAAAATAAGCCACAAGAGTTAGTTTTTATTGAAAATTTTATAGTTTCTGAAATCTCAATTACATACTGTAATTATGTCTAACTAGATATTTACTTAGCAAACAAATTGTTTTTCAAATTATTTTCTTAGTTAATGATGCGGTTAACCATCATAAAAATAATAAGAAAATAAAAAAATAAGAAAACAGTGAAATTACTTATAACAAAGATAAGAAACCCAAAAAAAAAGGAAATAAAACCCGTAAAATAAAGAAAAAAGAAAATATTGGTTGAAACACACTTTCTTTTTATTAAGGGTCAAAGTCATTGAATAAACCCCAAACGATTTGAAATTACCCTTGATATAAACGCAAATCAAATATTCCATTACGAACTAAAGAGCTATTGTTAACACTTTATTCAATGAAATTTTCTCAGTTACTCGTTCGATTGATTAACAGTTAAGTTAATTGCTTAAAATCGTGGCGTTAATGAAAACAATATTAAAATATGGCATCATTTTTGTCTAAATACACGTAAATACATGGTGTAAATGAAAATGATTTAATTATAAGAAAATTTATATAAGAAATTAATAAATGAATTTCTATTAAAATTTATTAAAGCTAAGAAGAATTTGGTACAACCTTAATTACTCCGATATTTTGCATTGTTTACATACAAGAACTTAATGTAAAGGTTGAAGAGATAAGTAACATTAATTTTAAACATCATCAATTCCTTAATAAAATTAAAAGTTAACATATTGTTTACACAATGGACGAAAAATATTTCAAAATTTCTCTAAAAAGAAGCAAACATTTCTTATTTTAAAAATTTTAACATCATGAAAACTTAAAAATTTTTTACAAAATGTAAAGAATTTAAGATTTAACAATATTGTACAGAATTGAAAAAAATTTAATCTCAAATAGTTTTACAAAGTTTATTATAAAAAAATTTTTTTTTACTTAGTTTTTATACAATGTAAACAATTAAATTACTTAAAAAATCTTTAAATGATTTTAGCAAATTTAAAAATTTTTCTTGTTCTATAGAAAAAGCTTTAAAATAAAAATTATTTACATCATGTAAAATTTTAAAAATTTTAGAAAACTGTACAAAATTGAAAAAAAAAACAAAATTTTAAGTAATTTTACAATGTTTTGATTTAAAAAAACTATATTTCCCTTTTCTTTACAACAGTGAACTATTAAAATCTTTCAAAATTTAAACAAATTTTAAATTCTTTACATAATGTAAAGAATTCCCAATTTTCCATATTGTATATAATTTCAAAGAAAAACTTAATTTCAATTGATTTTGCAATGTTTACATTTAATAAAACTTAATATTTACCTAGACTTTACAACATGTCAACAATTAAAACCTGAAATACATACATATTTACAAATAATAATTCAACAAGTTTTAATATTTCTAATAAAAATTACAAAAATTCAAATTATTTACGTAATGTAAAGCATTTCAAATTTTTGAAATTGTAAAATATTGTAGAGAACCCGAAAACATAAGTTATTTTACAATATTTACTTATTTTTACACCATGTCAACAATAAAATATATCAAAGAATTTTGAAATGATTGCAATTATATCGTAATTTTTTATTTTTAAGTGAAATAAAATAAATATGTAATTGTTGACATGGTGAAAAGACTGTAAAATTTTACAAAACTTCCAAAAAATAACGAATATTCGAATGATTTTTAAATAATGTGCAAAGAGAAAATAAAATTGTTTGACTTGGTTGTTTTATAAAAAATAATTTTCTACCTATTGTTTACATGGTGTAAAATACAAACTAAGTATACCTCAATCAAAATATTTTTTGCATATTTGATAATTTTTAAACAAAGAAAACTAACAATTTGTATTGCTTACATAAATATTAAACTTTACAGTTATTAACAAAATAATAGTAATTAATGACATAATGTAAACAATTAAATTCCTTGGAATTTGCATTACCAAAAAAAAACGATTTTTATATTAATTAAGTTGTTCATCCTGGTTAACCTTTTGCAAACCAAACTATACTTTATTTTTGTTTTAATCCTCTTTATTTTTACATTAACTTCTTAAATCTTCACACTTAAAAAGAAGAATAAATTTTAAAAAGATTTTTTTTTAATGTAAAGAATTAAAAATGGTTGTTTATTTTTAAAAATTTAAAAAAATTTCTATTGATCTAAAATAAATCATATTGAAAGCTGTTTATTTAAAACTTTTTATTTTCGTCATAATGTAAATTGTATGTATTTTAATAAAAAATTGTATTATTTACACGGTAGTTCTGTTTTTTCTTCGTTTGTGTGTATTTATATGAGAGCTATATATATTTCAGTTTAAATATTTTCCACTTTGTCTTATATTGTTTACAAACTGTAAATTTTTACTAATAAAAAAATATCCATACTAAAACTATGTACCCAAAAATGTTATATTCTTTACCTTATGCCAAATAAATCTAATTGGGTTGAACCTTTATTTTTTAACCCTGAATGGTTACTCTTCATTTTGTTACATTAAGGTTACTCTTCGTCGAATCGACGAACTTTTAATTAAAAAATTCTAGCAAAATGATTTTCAAAGTAAAAAATTAAGAAAAACTTCTTAATTTAAGCATTTTTTTTTGAAAAATTTAATTAATTAAAACAAAACAAATAAAAAAGTTTTTTATCTATCTCAAATATTTATATACGAATTTTAGCACTTTTTTGTGTTTTCAAATGAATTATTTTTTAAAGCTTTCGTCATCAGCTTACTTTGTTAAAAAAGAACGTAATTTGGATACACATAAAAAAGTTATTGATAAAATGTAAATGAGCTTCGTCGATGCGACGAAGAGTAATTAAGCAGGGTTACATTATTTACCAATTGTTTACACAACATAAATAACTTCCAATTTTGATATTTACAACAATTTTTTTTAAATTTATTTGTTTAAATTACATGAAATTTAATTGTTTACATAATTTAAAGATATTGTATTGGGCAAATTTTATTAAAAAATTGTAATAAACGACTTTTAATACAAAATAAACTATATTTAAATTGTTAACCTAAAATTTTACATTCTTTACATAATGTTCAATAAAATAAAAATAAAAGACTTTATTCATGTGTTTTTTCCCATATAAATATTTTTACAAAGTTAACGTTTTTCTTTTGTCTTTAAAAAAAAAAACTCACGGAAATCATCATTTTCCAATAGTCATAATCTAGATTTATATTTAAGCTTTTGAAAATAAGTTAAAGTAATAATCTCGATTAATTTCTAAGCTTTTTAGTTACAAGAAACTTGACAACATTTTCTTAAAATCTTTAACACGGTTAAAGAGAAAATCTGTTCATCTTCTTTCTTTCATGTAAGTACAACGAAAGGGAAATGAGACTTAAACAATTGATAATTAAAATTATAAATAAATGGCGAGAAAGAAAAAAGAAAGTGAAATTTATGGGAAAATATAAAATTTAAGGTATCAAATCTTAGTAAAAAAAAATTTTTTACTAAGAAAGTAACAATTTATTTTAATTAGTTAAAAAACAAAGTTAATTAAATTAAGTTAAAATTGGACAATAAAAATACAATTTTACCAAAAATGTGAAAGAAGGCACAAAATGTGTTTTATTAAAAAAGGGGAAAGTTGCAAAATGCTTGCAAATTTTTTTTTTAATCTCTTTAATTTTATGGCTTACATTGTGTAAACAATTGGTTATTTTTATATTTTATATTAATAAATGTTAGAAAACTTCCTAAAAATTTTTTCCCAACATAATTGTTTTCCTAAAACCTTACGTTTGATTTATGCAAGTATACAAATCTTTACCTTATGTCAATAAATAAATTTAACCCTAATTTCTTGAAATTTGTTTAGATGTTCTATTCTATACTTAATATAGGATAAAAAATTACCTATTATTAATATTATGTAAACTATATAATTGCACAGAATTAACATTGTTTACCTGTATTCTTTACCTTATGTAAACAATTTGTAGCAATTGTCAATTTTTCAATGCAATTTTTATTTAACATAAAGTTAAGTACAATAAAGCTATTTTCCTTTAACTCTTTTCCTCAGACATATGTATACATGTATTTAAAACCTTGTGTCAACAATTAAATATACTTCGAATGTCTTAAAATTTTCTGACATATTTTACTTAAACTATCTTTTGTAAAAACAATTTACCAGTTTGTATTTTAATTGTTTACCTTAAGTATGTAATTCGTAAAAAAGCCGTATGTTTTTTAATAACCTTTATTAATTTTTTTTTTTTAATTTAAAAGAAATGGCTGTTGTTATTATTGAAAATCATTTGACCTTCAAATTCTTAAGCTCTGACTCAGTTATACAGTTCTTTACCTTATGTCAACAATTAAACTCACCCTGATTTCCTTAAAAGTGTAGAGGTTTTTATGACTTTTTGTTAATCATTTAATGTTTTCAAAACCATATTTGTAAAAACAAATATTTTACTTTTCATTTTGTTTTGAATTAAAACAACCACAAACAATTCATTTACTTTTTCTCCTCTGTAAAAACAATATTGGATTTTTTTTCAAGCTAAATTTATGTTAATAATTTGTTACTTTGTTTTTGTTTGTAAATATTTTGAGAAATCCGTTTTAATTAAATAAAATGGAAAGTACTTAGCCATATTTTTTGCTCTTTGATTTAGTTTGACAAAATCGTGACACACCTTGTTCTGTGAATGTATGATAAATTGATAAACAATTCTTAAAACTTATGAATAGATTAAATTTATTTCAAAAGATTTTGTTATTCGTGCTAAATTCCCAGTTTTTATTATTGATAAAAACACTTGAAATTTATTGTTGATGGGATAAGCTATTCCTATGCGCATTTCACTGGTTGCTTAGGCCAGATCATCAGGAAACTTCATCCATAAAGATTTTAGAAAAACTAAAGATATTAAACCAAGTAAAAATGTTAAACGTATAAGACTTATAGCAACAGTTCTACTTGTAATAATATCAAAGCTTAAACAAAACAACATCAACAATAAACAGTGCGTTCATCTCGTCTTACATTCCCCGCTACAATTAGTTGAAATTCTCTCAAAATGCGCATAGGAATAGCTTATCCCATCAACAATAAATTTCAAGTGTTTTTATCAATAATAAAAACTGGGAATTTAGCACGAATAACAAAATCTTTTGAAATTTAAATTTTGTATTCCCAAAAATTGAAATTACTTTTTGATTAAATTTATTATTCAAAAAAGATTTATGTATATTTGTAAAGAGAATTTATTAATGATGTTAGAATGATTTCTGCCCGGATAATTGATTAATCGGAAAACATTTGTCAAGTTAGAAACACCCTGTCAAAGAGAGGAAGAAAATAACCTCCGAAAGGCCCCTTGTGTTTCTTTGAAACAAACATTCATTTGTTGGCACGCCTAAACACTATGTTTTGAAGATTTCATTGTTGTTCCTAAAAAAAATGTTTTTTTTGTCGTTCAGGGAATAAAAAAGCGATATTTATCTGCTCTGTTCTGGAAATCAAAGGACTTAAATGAATCTACACAGTTCTGGAATAGTTTAGCTTGGTTTTAAGTAACCTCTTCAACGGCAAAGATACTTATGAGGATTTATCTGTCTACGAACATTTTTAATAAGGTCATCACAAATGGGCGGAACGACCAATACCTTCATATGGGAAACAGAAACTTTCAAAGTCAGCTCTTTATAAATATTAAAATGAGTTTTTGTTGGTACTCCACCAGCACGATGTTAAATTTTAGATTAAAAACGAATGGTTAATGTCTACACCGAAAAAGCGTAGCGCGGTTAAGTTACATGTATGTCATCAAACCAAAACGTAGGTGAAATGCGCAAAGGCAGACAAACATGAACGAACTGGCCTGATTGTCTTCAAGAAATAAGTTTTACGTATGGTTATTGGATTAATTTAAAATTGTTTTATCCAAACCTCAATTCCTTTGTTTGATTCAGATATATTTTGTAAATTCGAAATTAGCCTACTTACACCTATTTAATTACCCACACCACAACAGAGAAGACTGTAAAATATACCGATTGACTCAGAATCACTTTATGAGTCGATCTAACGATGACCGTCCGCCTGGCTGACAAGCTAGCTCTCCATGTTACCTTGTGCGATTCTTTTTAAAAGCCTTTTTTAAAAAAAAGATAAAAGTATGGTAGCACTAACAAATACCAAAAAAAACATCATAAAAAGTGTATTTATTTACAAGGTGGTCATAAAAAAAACAGCTGACTATTAGTGCTTTGCCTGTTGTTGTAGTATTTTTCTGATATTGAGGCCAACTTGCTTAGTTATGTACAATGAAAACTTAAGTTGAATTTAAACGTTGCAGCTTGGTGAATTAAGTTTCATTTAAGTGCTTAGTAAAGAACAGAGTTTTGCATTTAAAACGATTTGAAATATAAATGTAATAAAATATCAAACCTAAAAATTTGCCGTAATTGTTGCAATTAAACATTTTAACATAACCGGTTTTCATTGTTGATGTAACATTTTTCATTAAACGTTTTTAACCAAATATTTTCCTTTTTCTACAATATTTTGATTATTTGTTAAGGTAAAAAGACACTAGTTTCAAAAGTTTGACAAATTTTTCCAAAAAAATTACCGTTAAGTTGTTCATTTAATAATTTTGTTTCCTGTCTATTATTTTATCGTAAATATTTTTTTGTGTGAAGTAAAAAATCTTTAAACAAAAAATAACTTTCTATGCCAATCACGTTCAAAGTTCTTGTAATATTTTGTTTAACTAAAACTCTTAAAACGTTTAGGTATTTTGTTCTTTTGTATTAACAGGTATAGCAGGTACTTGGCCGGATACCTAACAATTACTACAACAAGCCTTGAAACAATAATTGTTTGATTTGTCTTTTATTTAATTTTTTGTTTTTTTTTTTTTTGTTAAAATGAACATGAAAATGTGTATTATTTTTATACTTGTCTGTATCATTTGTCGAAAACGTGTTTAGCCTTTAAAGCAGCACAGGTGTATCCTTATTTTTTCCCTTAGATTTCTTAAATCTATAACAAACTACGTGCTTAAAGTATTTAGCGCCTATTGAGTGTGTGAATTGTTGTCCTTTTTTTTTTTTTGCTAAAAATCTTAAGAATTTTCTTCGGTTGCATTTTTGGTAGAGTGTATCTCAACTAGATTTTGGATTTGTGGTTGTTTAGAAATAAAACAAAGGACATGTTGAAAAAAGTTTTAGAAATTGTTTTTCGATATGAAATAAATAACGAAGACTAGATTTGAAATTAATAATAAAATGTTTGAGGAAACAAATTAAAAATTAAATTACATTTAAAGATGTAATTATTTTTTAAGATAAATCTTAAAGAGACTTCTCTTCAATTTGAAAAAAACAAAACTACTTCTCGCAAATTGGCAAAGCAAAAAAAACTTTGTTTGCTTTATTTCGTTCAATAAAATAAAGTTTACCCTCCAAAATGCCATTAAAATTATCAAAGACACCAACCTTGTGTAAAAGATACGGCATCTTGTTGTAAAGTTATACACTTAATAATACTTTTCAAAACCTTTTCAATTAATTTTCATAAAAGTTTAAGTGCATTTTGTTTTTACCTTAACTTATTAGTAAAAATTCGTAAATGCTAATTTTTCTAAAACAATGTCTGTTTTCCATATAAAACCACTTGATTTAATTACACAAATGTTTAAGCAATTAAATGTTGTAATAATTTAAAAATTATACACAAACAAAAAAAAAGCACTAAAGTAATTTAGATAACCTCACTTTAAGGAATATATTTTGGCCTCTACTTAGAAAAACAGAAATTTGTTTAAATATTTTTAAGCAATTAATTATCTCTTAAACAATTAGCTTTTTATGTGAATTATGATAATTTTTTTAAGCTTAAAATACAAATACAAATTAAGTTAGAGAATTTCCGACAGCAAGTTTTTTTTTTAATTATAAAGTAATTTAGAATAAAATATTGGCTGCATAACTTAAAAAGGCGAAATTCACTACAGATGGCATATCTTTTACACAAGCCATGTGTCCTTAATAATTATTATAACTAAAGGGCTAGAGATACATTTAGCATTTATTCTCACTAAGCCATTAAACGAAATATTCCTCCAGGGCTTTGCACAACCTCTAGGGCAATCATATGAAGTCAATATCTAAGATTCGGCAAAAATGCAAAATTGACAGATCTCAAGAGATCTGTAAATAGTACTTCGGGACTTGGTAGCCATCGGTGTCACGGCGCCGAAATGACTATTGCCTGTGGTCTTCGCTGGCATGCTTCTTGCAGCAAATGCTTCCTGCACTGGTCAACATCTAACATCTACCATCAAAAATTTATAAAATGTTAAATACTCGTTTACATTGCTCACATAACATCTACCATCAAACAAAAAATGTCCCCATTTTTGAAAAAAAAAAATGTTTTTCAAATAAAAAGTGCCAAAACTTAAAAGAAAACACAAACATGTATTTGAAGTTCAATTTGTTTAAAAATATAAAAAATACTTGAAAAAAAACATTGCAATAATGACAAATTGACAAATGATAACGCTGCTTTCAAAACTTACTTCTTTTTCTCAGTGATGCATGGTACCTTTGTCATCCAAACGGGGCCACAATTACCAGGTCACCCTGGTAATCTATCGTTATTACTACCAATTAGGGTGTTCAATTAATCGGGTTTTGTTGTTCGATTAAACGATTAATTGATATTTGGCATTTTTAACTTATTCGATTAAACAAATAAAATTTTAAAATTAATCGATTATTCGAATAATTCTAAATCCAGAAATTTTAAAAATTACCAGAATTTTTTCGATAACTTTAGAAAAAATTAGTACTTGCGTGAATAAACATTCTTCTTAAATAAAACATATTGCTTCACTTTCGGGCACCTGCATTTTTAAAGAGTCAATATGACTTTGGATTTTTTGAAACTTTTCACGGACATTCCATCCTCGAAGTATCTTGTTTAAAATATTTAAACATCAGCCCCCTTTGATATTGTTGGTGGATCATCTGTAAGTGGTAAATTAGTGAAGTTGTTGAAAAACATTTATGTTAGTACATTTTTGGACACCTGCTGCTTCGTACAATATTTTTAAATCAAACTCATTCTAAAGAGAGAAACGCATGAACTATTTTGTTAAAAAAAAATACGGGCGTGTACTAGAAATCGAAATGAAGTCGATTTAAAATCAAGCAAATTTTTAAAACGACCCTGTACCTGCGGCCATATTGTAAATAATAGCTGAATTGAAATTATCGTTCGATTATAATTTCACTTCATTTCGATTTCTAGATCATATCGACAAATTAATATAAATCTCTGAGATTACATACCTTTGTCGTTTTTTTTCTTCTGTGAAATGAATTATTAAATTTTAAATTTAAGTTAAATTACTGACTAAACATGACTGTTTTTTTTTAACTTCAACGGTCACCTATTGTATGTATGTTGGTTAAGAAGACTTAAAACTTAAAAAAATTATATCATTTAACAGAAACACTTTATATTATTATTATTCGATTAATCGGTATAATTTCTTCGCATAATCCTTTAATCCAAATTAGCAATTTTAAACTATTAATCGTCAAAAATTGTTCGATTAATCGAACAAGAATTAATCGACTGAACACCCTAGTATCAATAGAAAATCTCCAAAGTTCGTGTTTGAAGGAAAGCAAAGGTACCAGCCCTAATGTGGTCCACTACTTCTAGGAAACATTAAGGCTGATAAGTCCTAAGACCTGATCCTAATTTTAAACTGCTCAACCATTTTATTTAAAGCTGAGCGGCAGTAAACAGCTGTTCTCATTCCCAGGGATGGGGAATCCGAGACCATGCAAACTCTTACTGCATCGAAAGTATTTTTGCCTAGAAAACACCGCCGGAATCCAGAAGTTTAAGGCATGCATTAAGATTATGCCCCCTAAAGTATACTCCAAAAATCATTATTTCACGTTTTTGCCCCAAAATTAAAAAATAAAAAAAAAAACATTTTTAAATAACCATGTTATTGTATGGTTTTGGCTTTTTTTAATGTCATTAAAAACTTTTAATGATTTACGCAGAAGCAATATTTAAACTCTATTGTCCCCAAAAGTGTCAGAAAATGGTTGATGAATTGTCTGGGCCAAGATAAAAAATAATAAAAAGAAACTGAATTAAAATTTGTCATCTAGTTTTGGCCTTAAAAACACAACTTTGTATTAATACAAACAAAATGACATTTAATTTAAAAATTAATTATGTTTAAATAACGAAGTTTTATTACAACAATGTTTGTTAATAAAAACAGAAGACATATTTATTGATCTTTTTTTGTGGGAACTTTTTATTTTTTTTAAGGTCTGGATGGTTTAATTGCATTATGGTTTAATTGTATTAATGAAATATTGATAAAACTGTATAAACTTTTAATTTCCCTTTTTAAAATTTTCAAATTCTCTTTGTTCAGTGACTTAAAGATAACTTTTCAATAAAAGTAAATAACTTAAAATTTTTCTTTCTTATTGATTTAACATTTGAATAAAATTAAATAAATATTTAGTCATTAATAAAACATGATTATCTGTTTTGGTTAAAAAAAAACCTGCTTTACGTTAATTGGAAATTCATTCATTCGTTCATTCATTTATTAGTTGACGATTTAGAAAATATTTAAAAAATTTTAAAAGGAATTCCCAAGAAATTTATGTCAACAAGTTCAAATTGACTTAGTTTAAGTCTTTCTATAATTTAATTAAATACGGAATTTATAGTTGTAGTTATAGCTTTTAATTTAATTAAAAATAAATTATTGTTTTACTTTCAGGTGTAATTATTTTAACTTAGTTTATAATAAAAAAAAATATTATGTAATATTTTTATTCATTCAGCGATCAGTTGTGACATTAACTTTCAGCCCGATTTAGAGAAACAGACCAGAGTCACTAATCGGAATTTAACGAGCACACTAATCGACTAACTTAGCCAACCACGGCACCCTGGAATAGCACAACATAATTAGGATAAACTGAAAAAGTAATAAATATTGTTTTTAAACAATAGATATATTTGATTTTTTAGGGAGGTTGATCCACTTTGGGCTCATTACTTTGTTCCCTAAAAACTGATTTTGCTGTATCTAGAAATAATTTGACGACAAAAATTCTTCTGCTCACAGAAAGAAAGACGGACTGTTATGAATCAACTAAGAATCCTACAAGGACTCAGAATATTTATCGGTGTTTGCACACGGTATGACAAACTTAGCTGTTGCTATTTATAGCCAAAAATAGCATCAATAATCTTTTCTCTTATATTAATTCTCTATTAAAAATTTGATTCTATAAGTTTTTTTTGTTTTTAGTTTTGCATTAAGAATCTAAAAAAAGCTACTAATAAGTAGCAGAGGAAAGCCTATTGCTCTAAATATAGATATTGCTATTAACAAAGTTATTTCTTAAATATCCAAAATGAAATAAAAAAAAATTCTGTAAATACAATTTAGTTTGGCCATAAAGTAAAATATATTTATAAATATTTTATATTAAAAACTTATTTCTACAAGTTTTTATGTTTTTAGTTTTACATTAAGAATTTTAAAAAGCTACTAAAAGGTAGCAGGGATGAGCATATTGCTCTAAATATAGCTAGCTATTGCTTTTAATAAAGAGAAATAGCTTAAATATCTAAAATTAGCTAATTTTTAAGCTTTAGCATAGAGTGACTCGAATAATTGGTATGCTGTATATCAACAATCTTAAAAAATCAATAATAAAAAGTACTTAGAAAGAAAATCCTTTTGCTTTAAAAATTGCTATTTATAGCTAAATTATTAAATTACATTTCTTTATATTTCATTGGCCTTCAGAGGCGCTGAATTATTTCAATTGAATTGCACCCTATGGCCATATCCGTCAACAGTGCGGTCAGGCTCTCGGCATCGGGTTGTTGGAAGGGGAGGACGTACGGTAATGCTTGGATCTTACAAAAGCGACCAACATTTCTGAAACGACCAGCGGACTATATGATATTTCTAACAGACTTTTAGAACAAATTCAAGGTCATACTTCCGTCACGGCGGGAATGGAGTAGTGGAATCCTTGCTAATGAATGCTACACTAGAGTTTACAAAAAGCCAAAGATTATCTGCGGTGTTGGTTCTGGGTTTTTTTCGGAGGAGCTGTAGAAAAATTTGCGTCTTTCGGATGAAGCGAGCGTTTTTCAAGCTGAAATACTGACGATAAAAGAGGCATGAACAGCACTGCATAACAGGATTTTTAGTGGCAGAATTGGCAGAATAAGGTCGCATAAAACAAGTTCCAGTGTAAGGTAAAACTATCCAGACTGGACAGCCTATCTGACATTATCTTGATTACGGCAAAGAACAGGCGCATGGAATGGCCAAGTCTAGAGCTGCTTTTCATATTTCGCAGGTTGTCCCAGTCGCAACACCCCTGGGAACTATCAGGGACGAAATCTTCAGAAATTATCTGGATATGGCCAACGAAGAACTTGGTAGGCTGCAGGGCTACCAAGGTAACGAGGCCCACATACGTGGCAAGGCCATACTGGAAAACGTGCTTATTGGTTACTGGGACGATCGGTAAGCATGCTAGGAAACTTGGTTTCCCTTTTAATGATTGCTGCCGTAGCTACAGTGAATCTGGAACTGAAGAGAAGGTATTTGATTTCCTATGTCCGGTTCACTAACCAAAAAAAATCGTACAAAATTTCTTAATTTTATATCTTTTAAAAGGGTGTCCCAAAATTAAAGTAAAATTTAAATTTTTTTCGACTTTTTGAGGGTTGCCAACATTTTATTGCACAAATTGTGACAAATTAAAATTTTGCGTTTATTTTGGGACAAAAAATGTTTATCGAAACCCGTTTAACCAAATTGTTGATTTATATTGGGGATGTTAATAGTACTTAGAGCATGAAACTAGCACCAAACTTGTCATGTGACAGTTCTAAAGTGGTAGGGACCTGTTCTAGTCTTAACACATTATATGAAGGGGACTTGCGACTTTAAGATGGTGATGTCCTAGGACACTTTGCAACAGGTCACTGAAGTAACCTTAGTGGGCACAATCAATTTCGGTTAAAATAATGCCCGTCGGAGAGATTGTCCCGTGTGAACCATATTTATATGATAGATTTCCTTCATATAAAATAATACAAGCAGATACCATCAGCCTGCACAAAATCCAGTCGCATGACTAGTATTGTGTAAATTACCTTTCACTGGGAACAGAGTTAGTGCTTTGCCTGTAAGATGAATATAGAATATTTGATATAAACAAAGTTTTTAACATTCAACACATTTTGGTTTTTATATGACAGCTAAAAGTTAAAGGAAAGACGATATTGCTTTTAGCTTCTCCATCACTTTAAGCTTGAAGTAAAGTTATAATAACATTCGTTCTTCAAATTTTGGTATCTTAATTAGGCTAAAGCTTATCAAATTCAATTTTCATTAAATTATTTTTATGAAGAAAGGCATTTTACAACATGAAATTAAATAAAACGTATTGCTAATTTTTCCTTATTGACTAACGCGGGGCTCGAACCCAAGCTTTTACGGACAGGTTAGCCTTACATGTTTCGATTACAACCACTCAATCTCTTTAGAGGGGTTTGTCGTTATCTTAAATTATCGGCAAGTTGTGGCCCTTAATCTAAAAAAAATTGCTATAATTCCTACTGTTGCAACATCATTTCTGTTTTAAAATATACAATTCTAATTTGATAAAATTTTACATAATTGTAATATAAAAATTTAATTAACTTATCTCATCTTCACCAATATTAATCTAATGAAATTATAATTACGTTAAGAAAATCCCCAAATCATTAAAATTATGTTATAATTTTGTATCTACTATCCGTAAGTATTTCTTTAGATTCATTTAATAGTTTTCATTTCATGTTGTTATCTCAGCTTTCAACAAAGTAACTAAATTATCTTGAAAACAAATACAAACTTTGTTTAGAAAGAAAAACAACAACGTTTGTTGTTATTTTGATGACTTACCTTGTTGGTTTGTGAAGAGGGAGATAATAGATGGTTGTTTTGTTGTTTTTTTTTTTTTAAGAAAATCTTAAAAATAGTTTTATTATTTAATTGCCAGTTAAAGTTATTAAATAAAATCCAAAAAGTTAATGATTTCAGCTGGTGTTTTTATGTTTAAGATGAAATGAACGAATGTTATGCCGTGATATTTAAAGTGTAATAAATATATTTGCAAAAAATCCTTATGTAAGTATTAAATTTAAATTTTTTTTAAATTTACTAAGATTGTTTTTTTTACTTCAACATAAAATGACGTGTTAGCAATGGAATTAGCTTGAAGATTTTTTTATCTTGAATTGAATTTTTATTTATTTGAAAGCGTTGTAGTGAAACTTTTAATTGTTACGATTACAATGCTTGTTTACATTGGGTTGATGAAGATTCATTATATTTGTTTGTTTTTTTTTAAGAAAAACTTTAATGATTTTTCATACAAGGTCGTTTGATGTTTTAAGTTTAACGAAATTTTTTTTAAAGACGTTATTATTTATTTAATTAAAACACATTTTTTTATTTCTTAAAGATTTTGTAATATTTTTTGTTTTTTTTATGTTATTTTCCTTCTTTTTTTTGTACTATAATGCGTAAAAATACTGGTTTACTATTTTGCTTTATTTTCTTTATTCACTTTAATTTAAATTTAAAATACGCACTGGAGCTTTAAACGTAGAAGATGCGATGAAGAAGCTGTTCGTTCAACTTCACTGCACAGGTGTTTTTTTGTTGTAAAAAAAAAAAAAAATTGCATTATTTTCCATGTTTTTTTATGACTTTTTAAGAATTTTCTTTAGCTTGTTTGCAAGCTTTAAATCTCATTGACATTTGGTAAGTTAGTCATGCAAAATGGTTATATAAAACCCAAAGGAAAATAAAACAAAAACTTGTTAGTAAAAAAAGCACTTTAAGATTTTTTTTATTTAATTAAAAATAAAATTGTTAAATTCTTCTTCGTAATTACAATTTCAAGTATTTTTTTTATATAATTTTTGTAAATTTCTCTTCAATTTTTTTCGTATTTTTCTTGCAAACAAAACATTTATATTTTTTTCTAAATAAAAAATTGTTTTTTGTTTGAACTTCAACCGTATCTCATAAACCGTTTCGTTAATCCATCAGTTAGCTACTAACTTAGACTATACTGAAAAGATCCATCTATACAAGACCTAAACAAGACAACACAAGCAACTTTTTAAAACTACTCACTCTCACAGATACTCTCTTTACACAAAACATAAAAAAATCACTCATAACTCTCAAATACTCATAATGTTTATAAATAACTTTTTTAACATGCTTCTTTCATTATTTCATTATGCCTGTGATGCCAAATCTTTGTGACACCAAACGCGTGAGGCAATATAAAAAACGGGCTTAATTGAAAGAAGGACATTTTCATGTAACTGTTTTTCGAAAGCTTAGAGGGCTAAAATATTTATATTTTTTTAAGGTGAAAACGAAAAATTTTAAACAAAGCAATTTATTAAAAACTAATAGAGATAAGTTTATACTATTATTCTTTGTATTAACCCTGAAGGAAACCTGGGTGCAAGTGTCTCCAAGCCACTAGTTTTATCGACTATTTTGGTGACATTGTCAACAAAATGTCTACACTACACTACATTTGCCAATACATATATTTGCCTTTAATAAAAAAAATAATTTATCGATAGCAACTGAGAAGTATAATTCCTATAAAAGTTGAAGAAATAATAAAAGAAAAGATTGCTATGAATTTGTAGTCGTACCAAAAGTGTAGACTAGATTCACAAAAATGTACTAGCTATTCTCTGGTTCCAATGTCTACATATGTCCCCAAAAGATCTACCTAGTCAATAGTACCAACGGCAGAAGTAGATTTCCAATGACACGCACATGTTAAATGTCTATAGTAAATTACATTGTCTGGGGTACAATAAGTCACTAGTACTGGTGACTGTGTCAATAGTGAATCAGTTCCGATTCATTAGTGACATTTACTGCAGGAAATACATCTCAAAAACTCAAGTAATATTTAAAAGTGTGATAGTGTGAATACAGTGTATTATGAATATTACAAGTATTATGAAAAAAAGATTGACATACCGTACGACCTCATTGCTTTTCATTTGATCAGGGTTGCATTTTAACAAAATCATGTTCACCTGCGATTTTTTGCCAAGTCAAGTAAGACTTGCATGATAGTGTAAACTACCCTTAAGAATGTATGACCATATGATCACTACACCACAGAACTTGAGGTAAATTTTCGAAAATTTATTCTATTTGTGCCCAATGGATAATCATGGACCCGCCAGAACAAAATATGGTTATGAGGTTAAGACTCATATAAAGGTTCTTTGTGCCGAATATTATTTAGATATCTTCATCTGTGTGGTTTTTGGAAGGGGTATTTTATGGAACTTATGATTTTTTTTTGGACCGACCTTCCAGCATGGCATAGTAGCTATTGTAAAAGTTATTACCCAAAATTTGTATGGCAATTCCAAAAAGTTTGGCATTAAAAGCGATTTTCGGGAGTAGTATTTGTTGGTCAAATATTGACCGATTCCAGAAAAATTTTATAACATCATTACGACTGCCATAAAATCAGTTTGCACCAAATTTTATACAAATATAGACATAATAAGACTCTATTTCAGCAACAAGCTTGTAGGGGGCAATGTGAAATTATGGTGTGCCGAATCTTCACCATTGTAAAGATTATAAATTGTAACAAACTCTTAAATTCAGCAGTAAACTAGTGTTCTTAATACCCGGAAAATATTTCATATTTCAGCCATTTGTAGACCAATTTGGCTGAATTTGAATAGCAAACTTTTCCGGATTAAATGTGATAAAAATATAAAACAACTTATATTTAGGGTCTTCGAAAAACACACTTCAACATTCACACGGACCGACAAACTGACGGACGGAAGGACGGGCATTGTAATATCAAATCCACTACTTAAAAGCAGGGCTGTGGAGTCGTCAAAGAAGAGTTCTAACTCCGGCTCCTACTCTAACATTATTGCTAAATGCATATGAGACTGGTCCTCATTTCACCTTAAGAAGTCGCATGTTTTTGTGGGTATTTCGACTCCGACCTCCATTCTGACTCTTCAACTTTAACTTCAACTTCAGCTCCACAGCCCTGCTTAAAACGCTGAAGAGTACATATGTTTATGTATATACTTTATAGAATAAAGTAGACATTCCAAAAGTTATGACTTTTAAATGCCTCTTCCGACTGTGGTGAAGGGTATAATCCCTAAATCTAGCCCGAAAATTGATTGCGTGCTGTTCTTCTCACAAACCAAGTAATTGCATGTATAGGAAAATTTTTATGAAAAGCAGTCAGTTTTTTTTAATGTTTTTCATATAAATTTTACTACACGTTCAATCACTTTGCAACACATCAATTTGCAACCTTGTATATTATGCTTTTGCTGCTTAATTTATTTCCACTCATTCTTCTCATGTGCTTTAAATAAAAACTCACTCATTTTCTTTACCTCTTCTTACCAACAACTTACATACATACATATATAATCAATGAAAAATACACCAACAACAATAAAAATAATAACAAAACAATGCATTTTGTTCATTGACCGTTAAAGTACTCAATCAAACAAAAACAACAACTACAATATATAGAAATAAAGACAACAACAACGTAAAGAATTGAATTTTATGTAGGTTTTGCCTTTTACACATATTTGTTTTTGTTTTTTTTATTTATTCAAGTATCAAGGGGAACATGTGTATGAATGTATGTATGTGTCTGTATAAATTTGTATTAGGTATATGGGTGTGCGATTGTTTGAAACGGCATCATGTAGGTAGACCAACATCCTCTTTAGGCTTGGCAGCATATTTAAAGAAACCTTTTTGAACCAGTTTTCAAAACTAAAGCTACGCACATGGTTTGGCTTAATGCTTTTTTCTGAAAAAAATACAATATGTACATATGTATGTATGTTGTAAATTTAAATTTTATAATCTTCTTTTTAATTATAGCAGCGCTAAGAAAGTAAGTTAATTATATGATAAGCTTTGTCAACATGTTGATGAAACATTTACACATATGTATAACACAAGGGAATAAGGTTTTTGTTGCTTAAGAACTGAATGTTTTTTTAAGGTAAATTGGGACCCTGAATCCAAGTCAGCACTTGGTTTTTTTTCTATCAGACCGACTTTTCGAGAAATTAAAGGAAATTAAACTAAATGAAGTTCTGTCAAAAACGGAATAATTCTTGGATTTAATCATTAAAACACAAGTTTTGTATTTTAAATTGTGTGCAAAATTTTTAGTCAAATAAGTGAAGAAAAAAAACTGCAATTAACTGATGATTGCTTTTTTTAAGTCAGACTACATTTTTATCGCAAAATGTTTGAACATTACAATCACTTATGTGTAGTGAGATTTCTAATTTTCAATTCTTCACTCAACATCAACAGAATTATTGCAATCATTTTAAACTAGTGCACTACCCCCATCTATGACAAAAACCATCTGTTTTAATAATTGTCATTAAAAAAAGTAAAACAATTTTATTTTAATAATTTTCTATAGTAAAAAACAAAAAAATTTTATTTTATTATTCATTTTTGCACTTTTCTACATTTTTCTTTTTGAAACAAAATAAAATAAAATATAACAAAAATTGATAAGCGGTAGCTTAAAATTCCGTGCGAAATAATATGAGCTGCACTTGGTTCGCACGGAAAATAAAACTGTTGCTAAAAACATTTCGCCGGTTTTTCCTAATATAAACAGAGTACGACTCTATCAACATTTTTTCATTTGTTATACACAGAAACTGAACAGAGTACCAGGCTTAAGTTTTGAAAAAAAAGAACAATTTAAAAAAATAAAATTGTTGTTATTTAAAAATTCATTAAAAAACAGAAATGCCACAAAATTCAAGTTTTGATTTAAAAACATTTAGTTCAACATATTTCGAATCAAATGGGCTTTATTTCGATGTTATCGGTACACATCTTTTGATTTTGTTCACAATTTACTGAGAAAACTGTATTGAGAAAAATCACGATTTCCATACAAAAATAAAAATTGTTTCATGCTGCTGTTCCATTTATGGACGTTTTTCCTTAATTGTGAATAAAAGCATTATTTATTTATTAAATCTTCATATATTAAAATTAAAAATTAACTAACAATAATTAATCAAAGATTGACTTTATTTTATGTCCTGCCCGTGCCAGACAAAAATTTTTCTTCATCGTGGGTTCTGTTACAGGTGTTTTTCGCTTATCTAAATGGGTCAATGCTGCATACGAAGAAGTATAATTGCATTTTTATTAAAGAAAAATATCATCACTTTATTTTTAGATAGTTTAAAACTAATCCTAAAGCGTTTCACTGCATTACTCATTCAATTCAAGTACAATTAAATTCTTCTTTTTAACAAACAAACAGTTGTTAGTTTTTTTCTTTGAACTTTTTCAAATGATATCGCATTGTGTTTTATTGATGTTCATTTAAAAAAAAAATGTTTAAATAATGAATTCATAATAAGTTTTGCATTTAAACAAAGAAATAATTGAAAATTCAATAATTTGGATTTCTTTAATTAGCTGCATAACACAATGTGCAATTGCACGCAACCGAATGAGGCAAATTGCATGTGGCACTGGTAAATGTCACTAAAAAAATTAATTTTTTTTATGTTTCTTCTTTTTTTTGTGTGATAATAAAATTTTAATAAACTTGATAAAGAAGAAACTGAGAAATAAAAATTCATCTAAAACTAAATTAATAAAAGCAGCAACAATAATTAAATACGGGGGACTGAAAGCTCTTCAATTCGATGCTGTGTCAAAATGATTATGCATCCAGTTCATGTTTGCTGTGGCTTTGATCGTCTCTCTATGAACATTTTAAATACAATACAGAGTGCACAGTTTTATCCAGTATATGAAATATGTGTCGAGGAGGAGGAGGAGAAGAAGGTGGTGCAGGAGGCATAATTATGTGTTGCAAAGTGCCTCATAATTTCTACCACACGACTATTTACTATGTGTGCAGATAAAAAGAAATACACTCATTGAATTTATTAAGAATTCAAATGAACACTTTTTGTATTGTTTAATTATAATTTTTTTTTTATTTTAATAAAAAATAAAATTTATGACAAAAAGGGTTGTTTGTTGTTTTATGATAAAGAAACTGTTAAACTGTGGCCAGACTTTTAATTGATTTAAATATGAATTAAGAATGTCTATTAAATAAATTATGCGGCTGAGTGTTAATTGTAGTTGTATAGGGGAGGAATGATTTAAATTTTAAAGTCAAACGAATGGGTTCTTAATCGAGGCATTACCGCAAAAAAAACGCATAGAACGGGTAGTGTGTAGTTCCTGACGTAAAGCCAGCGTTGCCGAGTGTCCCAAAGTGGACATCATTTGAATGCTTTTTTGTGTTACTGTTTAAAATTTTAAGTTTTATTGTTCTTAAAAAAATACCCTTTAATTGGAATTTTGAGTTGATACAAATTAAATAAAAATAAAAAGAGAACAAATAGAGATAACATATAACAATGGATGGCATTTATATTTTGAACTGAAAAATGAACTGGAGAAAATGTCTTAATAAATTTAGAAATTGCTGTATGTGAAGACAAGAACCCATTTTAACCCAAATTAAAATTTTACAATGTTATTTTTTATTTTATATTTGTTTAACCACAAAAATGCGATAAATACAAATGAGGGGTAGTTTAAATTAAATTCTGATACATATCAAAGACTAAAAATCCAAAAAATTTTGAAAACTTACACCTGTATTGAAAACAAAAATTTAGTTACTGCATATGCCCTGATTTAGGATGTCTTATTCAAAACACTTTTTAATAAACTGTAACACCGTGCTATTTGCAAAATTAGACAAGCCGGGCGTTTGGCGTTTTAACATAATTAGGGTACGCTGAATCCAAAGGTGCTAAAAGTTTTTTAGGTTGCATTTTCCAATTTTTTATGAATTTTTAAAAAACAAACATTTCAAAATTTTGATAAAAAAAATGATTTTTTTTTTTAAATAATAATGTTTTTAAAACGACTGCTCATATTAGAAAAAGTTTTAACGTTTCTTAAAGAAAATTTTATTGCGGAATTTCAGTTTTTTTAGTAATTTCAATAAACTAACCCGTTTTTGAGTAACGCAAATATATGTTGTGCAACCTCCTCCATTTTCGAAATAACGGTATATCTCGAAAACAAGAGCTAACCTTAAAAAAACGGTTGGCACCATTGGATTCAGTGCACCCGAATTATGCTAAAACGCCATGTGCCCGGCTTGTCTAAAAAAAGGGTAAATTTCGAGTGTAATTATCGAAGGATCCAAATTTTGAACTCATAATTAACTGCTGTTAATTTGTATAAAAACTTTTCTTAGTCGGGCGATTTAAAAGTGTTTTGAATTAACTCACTACTAAATAGTGATTATGCTTAATTAACATTTTAGTTGCTCACTCGTTGAGCGAAGTATAGTTGGAGTACACAAATTTTCGTTTGGAACACGGTTGTTAACTTCTATCGATTCTAAACATTTTTTTTTTTTTTAATATTTTAATCAGGCTTATTTTCATCAAATTTAATTTTCATTAAATTATTTTTATGAAGAAAGGAATTTTACAACATGAAAATTAATTAAAATTGTTATTGATAATCATTCATTCTTGACTGACCTGCGATTCGAACCCAGGCGGCTGGTTACCATGACATGTTTAGATCACAACCACTTGATCTCCTCAGATGGATTTGCCGTCTTACAAAACAGAAAAAACAGAAGTTAGGAAAAACATGTAAAAATCAATTAAAATAGATAATTTTTCAAAAAAGCAAATTTCGATCTACCAAAGGTTAAAAATACAATTTGGTTTAAGGATTGATGTTTGACTATTGACGTCAGCAGTCGTCGATGGCTGCGAGTGTAAGACGGCAAATCCATCTGAGGAGATCAAGTGGTTGTGATCGAAACATGTCATGGTAAACAGCCGCCTGGGTTCGAATCTCAGGTCAGTCAAGAATGAATGATTATCAATAACAATTTTAATTAATTTTCATGTTGTAAAATTCCTTTCTTCATAAAAATAATTTAATGAAAATTAAATTTGATGAACTTAAGCCTGATTAAAAATATTGAAAATTTGGATTAAAAACCATAAATAGTTCAACAAAATAACCACAATTCTAATTATTGTTTCTAAACATTTTATAATTTTGTCTAATTTGCCAAAAACTCTACACATATTTTAGGGCGCTGCAAAATGTGGCCCCAAAAGAAACTTAAAATTTACCTCAAATTGAGGGCTTTTTTCGTGATGCAATTTAAAAAAAAATTGTAATTTAGCCCCAAAAATCAAATGAAATATGACCCTAATTTTGGGGTAATTCTTCGTTATGAAAAGTCACCTTAAATTTTTTAATGAATTCTTTGCCCAAAAAAGTTATTACTAAAAGATGAACTAGAAAAGTTGTTTTAGAAATTTGGGTTGGGGTCATACGGCTCAAAGTTAAAATCCCGAATTCCAAAATACCGAATTAAACAATACAAAACTTCAACATACTTAATTTTAATAATCCGAATAATTGTAAATTTTTGTTTTTACAAATCGCTTCGGGCGCACTAAAGGATATTCTCCTATAACTAAAGCATCTCTGCATAGCAGGCCTTCGGAAGGGCGCAGGGATTTTCTCTTCTATGGCAAACAAACACCGGCTTTGCTTACTAGAGATTATCTGCATATACGGCCTTTGGCAGGGCTCAAGGATTTTCTTTTCTATGGTACAATAATTCGGAATTTTGTATACAATTTTTTCTAAAAATAACTCTTTTTTTCTGAAAGTATGTAATATTTTTATTAGAAAATAGAAATAGTTAACTCCTGGAATATTATTTTAATTTTTAATTGAACTTAGTGTATTCTTTAAAAGTACCGCAAGATTTACTTCTATTTTGATTGTAAATTTTGATGAAATATTTCATAAACAAAAACTAAAAATCGTCCTAAATTTGTACATATTTCACTTCATTAAAATTTGCACTTTATACTATTAAAAGTCAAAATTGCAATTTTAATTGGGGTAATTTTGTTATTCCTTGATTTTGGGGTCATTTTTCATTTCACTTAAAATGCAAAAAAACAACTAACGAAAAAATCCAAAAAACAAAAAATTTTCCAAAAATTGTGTTTTTTTGTGTTTCATGAAACGTGTTTGTGCCATTCTTCATTAAGTAATTTAAGGCCATATTCCCTTGGCTCACACTTCGCACAGCGATATTTTTTTTAAACGCAATTCAAAAAAAAAACTTTATTTGAACTTAAAGTTTAAAGTCTAAAATATGAAAGCCTTCACTTCAAAGAACAATAAGTATCTTTTGGTGAGCAATAACGTACTTTTTTAAAAGACCCCAGGAATTTATTTCAACCCTCCACTTATGTTTATCACTCGGTAAGATATAACGGCCATAATAAAACTGAACAAATATTTGAAAATCTAATGAAAAAGTTTGTCTGTTAACCATGTAAATCAAAATGGGGTGGAATGAGGTGTTGAAACGTGTTTGTCGTTAGTGGCGTTTAGTTTTTTTTTTATATTTAATTGCAGTCAATTTATTGATAACTAAAAAGAGACAAAGATTAATTAAGTTTAATTAATACATTGACTACATCTACTAATTGAATATTTAAATACAAAGTGAAGTAAAAGTAGTTTAAGTATGAGTTTGTACGAGTTAGTTTATTAGTTAAAGATTACAAAATAGCGATAAAATTTTCTATAACCTGAAATAGGTTGAGATATTAGGAAAACTGAACTGAGTAATAACAAAACCAAAAAAAAGAACTGAGCTGGTGCACATCACACGCGCACCAAATTACGCATATTCAATACAAACGTAAAATCAATCCTTTTATATGTATGTGAGACTTGTGCGCATGTTCTATAACTCTTGCGTCGAGAAAGTTTTCGATTGAAATGTGTGAAATGAAACAGAAATACCAAATATTGAAACAAACACCAGTTTTTCTCACTAAAATGTGTCTGTAACTTTTTTTTGGCGGGTACTACCCGTCACTTAATGAAATTACTCGCAATTTACAGAAAAAGTGTGTTTGTAAAATTTCTGTGAGAAAGTTCCCGCTTTGACTGTCAAAAAAACTCCCAAATAACCATATGGCGAGAAAAAATTTTAACACTAAAAAACAATTCAAAATGCGACTAAGTCCAGTATTTTTTTTGATTTAAACTGCGTCAAATTTGGTTCTTATTTTTTCGCCGAAATATGACGAAAAATATGCAAAAGCATGAATTTTAAAAAAAATATGGTGTGACAAATTTATGCCATTTTACTGGAAATTTGTAAATCGAAAAGGTGATAGCTTTAGGTGGATTGCATGAAGTCGATTTCCCTACTAAGGCCGAAATCATTTAAAAAGAAGCTTTAAAATCTCGTAAACAAATGCCTGAGGAAAATTGTGAAGACCTGCAAGAAAAATACCTAATCCAACGAACAACTTCATAGGAAATGCAAACAAATTGCAATACAAATCGAATTTTAAAAGAAACTATGTAATTGGTTTGGTCACATCCTGCGGAAGTCACCAACAAAAGTACGCGAACTAGTTTTGAGGTTGTGTTCTTAAAACTGACAGTTAACTATAATCTTCCAAAAACTAACGTAGAGGTTACAAACTGTACATATTTTTGAAGATGAAACTAGTTCCATCTGTTTTTAATTCGAAATATAAATAAACAGAAATTTAGTTTTCTGCACAAAACAAGTGATATTGGAGCATAGAATGCTTTAAAATCATTTAAACAAACCATTGAACTTTCTTATATAAAAAGAACCACATACAACTCGTATGCTTAAATTAAACAATTCATTAAAAATAACTGACCACTTTGCATATCGTACACATTTTGAGTATGTTTGTATGTATAATTAAATACATTCAGTAAATTCTTGCAAAGCAACAAAATGAAGATACCCCCACTTGAGGAGGTTGCATTTAATGCAACAAACAAACCGTATTTCTATACATGCCCTGAAAACAATATAAATTTGTCTTTATATTTTGAGAAACTCGTGCATAAAACATGTGCCCTTTCACAAAAAAAAAAAAAAAAATTGGAAAACACCGCATTTATTAAAGAAAATGAAAACTATTTCATATGTAAGTAAGTATGTGTGTCTGGAATATTATTTAACCCAAATTGAGATCAACAACGAAGGAAACAAACACACAAACAGAATATTACAAACAAATGATTTTCTACTTGATGTTGCGGAACCCTTTTATGTTTAAATATGTTTCTTCTTTATAACTCGAAGACCATCCGTCCGTCCGTCCGTCCGACTGTCTCTTTATATGTTAAACTGTCTGGCTATCTGTCAGGCATTGACTCTCTAATTTTACTCAATGTATGGTGGTCTGGCACGATATTTAAAAAAAAAACGGAATGTGGATTATGCAAGTTGTTCGTTAAAAGAATTCACATAAGTGACCAACTGAAGAAGATGATATGGCCACAGTAACAACAATTACTGAAAGAATGCCAGGAAAACTATGTAACGAGGAAGGAAACGAAGCAAAAAAGAAAAGAGATAGAAAAATTCATTAAATAAAACCAGAATGAAGACTTGAACTGGCAACAGTAATGCAAAAAGTTGAGTTAATCTTTCGCAAAATACCAAAATTCCATATCAGTGGGGATATGATACTTAATTATAAGGAAGATGGTAATGGTGATTATTATGTTGTCGTTGCTGGCCATATAATGTTAAAGTGCAGTGGCTTCATTATATGTTCAACATATTTAAAATATATGTTTTAATAATCTTTTTAGTTAAATAATTTTTTTATATTTTTTATAGACATGGTGTTTTTAAAAATAGCCTGCACTGAATGAAACCATAAATTTGTTAAATACACTGGTTCTCAAAAACTTTTTCTAACTACGACTCTTACCGCTGAAATTTTTAAAGCGCGACTCAGACTGTAGTGGCTGATTTAAATCTGAGTTCTTAAGCTCTGGCCAAGATTCTGTTAACGTTCTGGTTAAATTTTGATACAAACACAGAAATTTATTGTTGAAGGGATAAGCTATTCCTATGCGCATTGCACTGGTTGATTAGGCCAGATTGTCAGGAAACTTCATCCAAAGAATTTAGGAAAACTAAAGATATTAAACAAAAAAAACTGTTAAGCGAATAAGAATTATAAGCAACAGCTTTACTTGTAACAATATCAAAGTTAAAAAAAACACAACAATAAACAGTGAGTTTATCTCTTCTTACATTCCCCACTAAAATTCTTCCAACATTAATTGTAGTTGTAAGTAGTTTAAGAAATAATAAAATGAAAACAAAAACAACATGCTTTATTGTTTTCGCAAACAAAAATAAAGCATGTTGCCAGTCTAGTTTTTTTTTTGGATTAACTTAATTTGTATCTTAATCGCCATTAAAGAATTAAAACGAATTGAATCCATCAGCTGTAGAATAGTAAAATTATAACGAGGTCAGCATTCCCTAAAGCACAAATTCCTAAGTACTCATAACAACGTCTTATCATACAGTGGGGCCGAATGAAAAATAAGACAGTAGCAATAAATATAATTAATATTTCTAAAACTTTGAAATAAATTGCTTTGCGATTACTACATAATCGTCCCACTGTGTTTATGGTATGTTTACATGAAAATAAATTCTTATGTATTTATGATTGAAAAATTGTATTTCTTTTAATATTATACAATATTGTATAACAGAAGACGTATTATTTATTTAGCATATTAAAATTTAAACATAAAAAATGCTATTGTAGATTCCAAACAGTGATGGATGTACCGGGGGTTTTTTTGGTACTATTGGGACAAAAAATGGTACAAAAATGATAATTTAAAATTAAAAATTTAAAAACCATAACAATCTTATGCCCAATTTTCAGGATAGTATTTAAATCTATATTAAGTTAATTTTCATAACAAACTTAAATCGTATTTAAAACAGATTGGTTTTTTGAGTTTTATTTGAAAAGTCTTATTTAATTAAGATAAAAGTATGGTAGCACTACTAAATGCAAAAAAAAAATATAAAAAAGTGTAATTATCTACAAGGTGGTCTGAAATAACAGCTGACTGTTAATGCTTTGCCTGTTGTTGTTGTATTGTTGTGATATTGAGGCCACCTTGCTAAAAGATTACAATGGAAACTTAAGTTGAAATTAAGTGTACCACATCGGTGACTTAAGTTTGATTTAAGTTTTTAGTGAAGAAAAGAATTTTGTATTTAAATCGATTTTAAAAATAAATGTGTTTTAATATCAATCCTGAAAACTGGGCATTAGAGGCAACCTCAATATGGTGTGTCTTCTTGATGGAGGACTAATTTAACCATAATATGGTTGTCGGTGAGAATAATATGTTTAAAGTTTTCATTAAAAATAGTTTTGTTGGAGGTGACCATATTTAAACCTTTTTTTCTCTACGTTTATCGACAATCGGGAGTATCGTTCGCTAATTTCAGCAAACCGGGAGTGTAGGAAATGTAAACACACCTGTATATGCTCGCCCAGTTCGTTCTGCGGAAAACATTGCTGTTCTTCGGGAAAGTCTCGGCCAAGCACTTTCCATGTTATCTCAAGTCGTGGCGTAGGCTTCTTTTTTTTTTGGGGATACTTGAAAAAAAAATTGTACGTCAATAACCCAAGAACAATTCTAGAATTAAAGGATGCGAAAGTTCGGTCTTTGAAAATATGGGATAGAGGTTTGCCACCGATTGACTTGTGACTTACCCCCGTATGTATAAACGAGTATTAAAATTAAACAAACGTTTATTAAGTCAAATTTTCATACTAAATTAGTTTTGTAAACCTTTATTATGTTTAAACAATTTTTATGAATGCAGGCTTTTTTTTGTTGCAGATTTCCCTTTTGTGGTTCCATGTGGTCTTATTAATATTCGTTGCAGCAAAAAGTATCAAACCAAAAGTGGCCACAATTTATAAACATTCATCTCTTCGCCATTTGATGGAGTACAACAAAAGCGCCTTAAGTAAAAGAGGAAAAACCTCAAAGCAGTTTGGAAACAAAAAAAGGCACGCGCGTTTTTTTAATGAAATCAAGACAGCCAGCCGATTACTTATACACAAAGAGCAAAACTATTTTTAGGTAACTACAAATGGAATACAAGAACGATAGAGATGCAATAAAAAATTTACAAAAGTTGCTGGCAATAGCGGTTTTTTTCTTCATGTGGAGGCTGGCAAGTCAGCCGCAAACTCATTCAAACATTTATTTTCTTTAACAGTTTTTTTCGTAATTTTTTGCACTTAATAAATGTGCTCAAGTAAAGTGTTGGAATATCGGTTTCTCGGTTACGGTTAGTTAAGTTCTTGTTTATTCTTTAAAGTATTTTGTTTTAATTTTGTTGCTAAAAGAAAAAAAAAAAAGAAAAATTTGCTGACCAAAACAGATGTCTAAAACTGATAAAGTTGATTTTGTTTTGCTTGAAATTTGTCAGGAAAAGATTTCTTGGAACAGAAATGATTGTTTCTGTGTTCTGTCAGAAAGGTGTGTCTATAATTTAAACAGTATTTTGTAATGTTTATTGTAAATGATAAGGATTACAGAGGAATAAGAAAAGAAAATAGTGTCAGAACAAAAGGACAAATTGGTAAATAAGAGAGCTCGTTAGTAAATTAAGTTAATAATGTCGAACAGATTATGGGGAATATGATTTTTGTGTTAAAAATAATTTTATTGAGAAAAAAGTTTGAACAACTAATAAATGCTGAATAAGATTTGAAGAATTAATTTTAATTAATGCATGTATTTTTGCATGTATGTAGGTATGTTAAAGATACCCAGTGGGAAATTCAGAAGGCCTTTTTAAAGGCCTGCTTAAACATTTTTTGATTTAACTACTATTATTATCTAACTCCTAAAGAATGCCTTATAGAAAGCCACTTTCGTATAAACGATAAGATACACATTCCACAGTCGGTGTGTAAAAAAGATATGAGTATGGATTGGAGCGAGCAGGCCTTTTACATCCAAAAGAAGGTGTACAGAGGCGTTCTTGAAGGCATCCGTACTCCTTCTTTTTCCCGAGTCCAGCGACCACAACCATCATTACCAACTATATCTCTTGAGTCTTCGTCCCAACTTACTGCAAGTCTCACCTCTCACTCTAGTACTCCGTCTTCTCTGCCTATTTCACCAGTCCATCAACACAACCAACACATTACTCCTAATCACTTCACTTCAATCTCCCTTCAACTTTTCCGGTACCTCAACACTTCGCTTTGTTTCGATATCCAGGCACTAGATATTCCTAAAGAGTACTTAACACCCTGCCATGCTAAGTTGTTATTGTTTTTTGAAAATTTTCAAACAATAATTAGATCAGGAAAGCATTTTTGTAAAATACTTAAGACTTTATGCGATAGTGTATAACGGCCTTAACTAGCCGTTGTTACCCTGCAATTTACTAACCAAATTTCTCTTCGCCACTTATCGTCAGCCATTTCACTATCACACAGAATATATTTATTATCTCAAACCCAAAGCAACCTTCTCCCTATAATCCATCTGTAAAAGCAATCCTTTCAGGGCGAAAAGCATTCCTATATATAGAGAGAATGGTCTTGGAGGCCCCAACCAATAGTAAGTCTGCTATCGAATCACCAGGAGCTACTGACTCCCGTAGTAACAGATAGGACGTCCGTAAGCTCCGCTTTTATTTTTGAACAAAAAAAGGTGCAATGATATCACTAGTCTGATATCGAAGCACCGGGACTACTGCCTTCCGTGGTATCAGATAGAAGTTCCGCTTTTATTTTTAAACCAATACGGTCCAATGATATCACTAGCGTGTAAGCCGCACCAAACGGTCATTTTTTGGGTGTAGTGGAGTCTGAAGGGTCTATTGTGGATTGATCCAACTCTATATGCGGCAGCTTTGTTTATAAACAAACCCGTTAAGCGCAAAATAAAAATCGATTTGGCGTATAAAAGTTGCCCGAATCGTTATTTTTCAAGGCATATTTGGTGTCACTATTTAAGAGCGGGTCTATTCATTATAACTTATCAGAGTTAACTGATCATTATTGTCTAAAAGAGAGCGCAGTATTAAAGTTTGTTTGACACCTAGCCCTTGGGTAAGTTCTATAAGGCACTTCGGAAATATTTGGCATCTTTCGATTAAAACAAGTTTTTTTCAATTTCAAAGTGAAAGTTCAAACGTGTTTTTTTTTTCTTAGGAAATAGTTAAAGTTACACAATAATTACGTTTACCTGTTATATCATTATCAGATTTAAGAAAAAAAAAATTTTTTTTTTTTTGTTTTTTTCTTAAAATCTAAAAATTTCATTCATAATTTCTTTTGCCTTTTCATTATTTTATGTTAAAGTTAAGTTTGCATACGAAATTGTAGAAAGAACACGTTTTAGAAGATTATTGAGCAGAAGATTAAAACATAAATGTAAGAAACTAAAAATTTAATACTTTTTACTAAAATTTCTCCAGACTTTTCTTTAATTCGTTAATACCGGTGAATTGAAACATTTGTTAAACAAAGAAATAAAACCTTTTTTAAAATTGTTACATTCAAACAACAAAAAAAAATATATTTTTACAATATTTGAGTGGCTGTCGAATGAATAAAATTTTGATCAAATTTATAAAAGATTACAGTGGGAAATGAGATTAGCGAGATACATAATAAAAAAAATAAGAAGGAAGTATTACTAAATACCTTTCTTCTTATTTTGATTGAAACATATTTTATTTTTAATTTCCGGTATTTTAAGATTAATAGTAGGAGATAAGTAAAAAAAAATATTGGAAACAGTTTGATGTTATACTGGTGATTTGAATTTATTTTCGTTAGTTTGATTAAAACAATTTTAACTTAAATTTTAGAGGGGAAATTTTACTAGTTTTACTAAACTTTTGTTGACTCGGAAATAACTAAAAGAGCTTAATAGTAAAACTTCGTAATCTTTCATGCAGCCTCCTACATCTGTATAGTTGTTTTACACTGCTTTTCTTATTATTGGGATACGACAAATATGTATAAAGAAAATCCTTTACCTGCCATCTACTACAGCCAGTTACATGTTGCACTTAGCAACTTACTATGATACTCTACATCTAACCACTCTGAAACTGCACTTTAATTCAAGGACCGTAAATAACAGTTATCTAGAAAATTTAAACTCAAAAACTCTTCAACGGATTCACTTTGAAGTGCTCTTTCAGAATTTTTGGTGATCTTAAAAGAAGATCTCAACTCCACAGATAACACTTATTTTTCAACGAAAAAAATGAAGTTCGGATGAAAAGAAAGTAAGGGTATTCACGTCACAAGTTGCACCCTTGCAAAAAAAGCAAAAGTGCAAACACATAACAACAACCACAAAGAAAATTTGTTTTATTGCAGTGCAAGCTGATTAAGATTACGCTGCTGTGAAAATGGCAATGGTCAGAACAGCAGCGGCAAGTAGAAGTTTAGAATTGTTTCCAATGGGCCAATTGATTTGAATTGCTTTTAACTTCATTCAAATTAGTTTTGCCTCCATATGGCATTTTAATGTTAAACGTCTATCAAAATCTATACCGAGATATTTTACATTCTAATATTGTGGCATTATTAGATTTTTTATTTTAATGGGGGCCTGATTCTCTACTCAAAGTAAATGCTAGATGTACACATTTTTTTCGTTGAACTTTATTTTCCATTATTTTAACCATTTTTCCAATTGAAATACATGGTCCTATAGGTATCGAGATGATTTATAGTGGTGTTCATGGAAGCTTAAAAAAACTATAATCATCAGCAGAGGATAATGTTTGGGGGAAGTTGGTAATTGGTATGTCTGAAGTATATATCAGTTACAATAGTTCTTCCATGTGGAGCTCCAGCACTAATCGGTTGAGGAGTACTTAAAACATTCCCTTCTTTAATGCTAAATTGTTGACAACTCAAATAGCTCTCCAACAGCTTCTGAGTATTTATGGTTAAGTTAAGCTTCAGTTTATTTATTAAGTCTTCATGTCACACTTTAACAAAAGCTTGAAAAATATCAAAGTAAAGGTTAACAATTTTTTTCGCTTCTTCGTAAACAAAAACTTTAGAAAAGTGAGGTGCTGAATTGCCTAAATTTTACCAAACTGTGCAACTACTAGAGAGCTGCGCATATAACTGTTTTTCAGTGTTTACATAAATAACGAAACAAAAATAATAAAACATGACGTTCTCTAGAATAAATCAAGCAATATGCGAAATGTTTCCCTGTACCCAAGTTCTGTAACTTTGGTGAGAACTTCTCGCATCGAAAAGATGTGAAACAAAATACCAATTGTAGTCGGGACTGTAAGATTAGATAAACTCACAGTTTACTGTTGTTGTTTTTGTTAAAGCTTTGATATTGTTACAGGTAAAACTTAGGTTTATAATTCTTATTCGCTTAACAGTTTTATTTGTATAATATCTCTAGCTTTTCTAAAATCTTCGGATGAAGTTTCCTGACGATCTGGCCTAAGCAATCAGTGAAATGCGCATAGGAATGGCTGATCCCTTCAACAATAAATTTCAGTTTCTCAATAGTATGAAATGGGAATTAAGCACATTTGAAAGAAACCTTGTTAATTAATTTTTGAATCCCAAGAAAAACTTTGAAAATATTCCATCGTTTTTCGAAAAGTGAGAAAAAGTGTGTCTGATGAAAGAGATTATGTCGTTACGTTATAAATGTCATAATATTCTACTCGAAGCCGAAAGTTAACTTAGACCAAGGCGAATTTACACCAGGTGACCTTATCTTGCTACGTAAGCAACAGCTGATTACTAACCTTGTGTCAAAATTATATACCGTTCATGTGGTTCTGGGGAATATTTACTAAATTTTAAAAGTTTCGCTTAAAATTATGAAATTAAAAATATTTTTAAATTATAACATTTCGAAACAAACAATTTAAAATTAAAAAGAAAATTAAATATTTGCTTAAATTGTTTACTACAGTGTTGTATTATTCTTGACACAACGTTAAACTACTTTACAGTGTTGTAAACGTTTTCAAAATAAGACCACCTTGTATGAATTCGCCTTGACTTAGACTATTGAATACTACGGGTATAATTATAAATAAATTTGATTTTTAAGTTTACAATTTCAAAATTTGTTTTATCCTTTTTCCGCCATTAAATTTTGTTTATAACTGTCAGGGCTGTCAGATATGGCGATTTCTCGCCAAACGTTGCGATTTTGAAACGTGTTTGGCGGTGGGATTTTCCATTTGGCGACTTGTGATACAACTAGCGATTTACTTGGCAATTTTTACCAGTTTTTAACAGTTTGTCATTTTTTGTTTTCATTACTAATTTAAAAAAATCTGGGATCTGTTTTTCAAAGGTTTTTTGTTTTGCTACCATTTTGAGTAAATTTTATATTCAGTCACTATTTAATTCTAATGTAGTACACAGAAATTAAATTGGTGTACATTAATTTTTTCAATTAAACTTTTGTTTGTTGCAATTAATTTTTGTAATCAAAACACACAAATTTAAATGTTGGTGTATATGTTGTGTATTTTTTAGTTGATGCAATTAATTTTTTAATTAACTAAATTTGTGTTGCATGACTCGAAAGTACAAGTCCGTTATTTGATATGTTCAATTCTTTTGCAGTGGCAAAATTAGTAAAAAATTTAATTGTCTGAACGAATTGCTCGATTTTCTATTTTTTCTGTGTATGTATGCAGGTCAAAAAATTAGTAATGAAATTGATTAGGCTGAAGCGTACGATCTTATAGACTTGATCTCCATTTTATGTTATTAAAAAAATAACAGAAACTAAACAAAATTTACTTTCGGCGACTTTTTTGTATTTTTTCTCAGTTTTTGGCTATTTTTGACTAAAATATTACAGCTTTTTTTGTATGCAAAATTTAATTTAAAAAAAAAAGTGTTACGAAAACTGAACAAAATTGACGTTTGGCGATTTCTGACATCCAGTTTGGTGATGGAGCTTAAAAAAATCTGACAACCCTGATAACTGTGTCAATCGGGCTTACAACATATTTTAAAATAATTTAATTATAAAAACAAAAATATTTATGTTTATACATTACATTTAGATTTATCTATTAATAATAATAAGAAAATATTGTAAACCTTATTTAAAGGCGGATCCTAATGACCAAATTCACTGTAACCCGAATACTTGTTTATAAACTTAAATAATTAAATGCAAATAAATCAAATGACACCTACAAAAGCAGCTATTGGATGTCATTATCATCTTCATTTTCATAAATCATCATTAAAACTATTAAGAAAACAAACAGCAAATATAAATAATACAGACATCAAAAATTACATTGATGCCCTTTAAACGAAATTTTAGACAAAAATCCACTCAAGAAGAAGAAAATTACTACAAACAGAACACTCCCTTTTTTACACACTTTTCAAGAGCAAAAAAATAGAGACACACAACACACACACCCAAACAAACAAATTACTGCATGTTTTTAATGACATGTTTCCGATGACAGCTACTGTCATTAAGCAGCCAAACAAATATAAAAATATTGTCAGATACCCGCTACCTACAACAACATAAAGGCACGCACACACACACACACACACGCGAAAAGTAAGAGACTCTCTTCTACAAGAAAGTTTAAGCAGACAGAGCATAGTAGAACCGCAGCCGGTACACAATTCGAGCATCAAATGACAGTTAATGTAATACTGGCGCCATTAAGTTAATGAAGATGGTTGGCCTAACTAAACTAGAGCAGTAAGATTTAAATTATTTCATACACTTTTAAGGAATATGGAAAACAAACAAAAGATTTTGTCTAATTTAGATCAGGGCAAAAACAACTTGTTTGGATATTTGTATACCTGCATCAGACGTTTACATATTAAAGAAGAGGTTAAAAAAATGCGTGTAACCCTTTTTGGTTAATGATACCAAAAGTGATAATAAACTCATAAATCATTGGGAAAATTATTGTAAATATTTTTGTAAATATGTTCCCTGTAGTTTTATGTAACACAAACGTGTTCTTTTCTTTTGTTATATTTACACAAAAATGGTTCAAACTGAGTTTTGAATTAGCTTAAACACTGAAAAAAATTTCACAACTTTTTGAACGAAATAATTTAAAAGATTCTTAATAAAAAAAATAAATAAAAGTGTTATATCTTATATTTCCCTCACCAAAGTATAGAAAAGCGTACCAACACTTAAGATTCATTTTGTAAAATCCATAAATGGGTTGCTTGATTCTATGAATTTGGTGTTTAGAGAAAATTTTTAATTTTTTCTGTGTATAAATTTCGAAAAAAAATTCATTTAAATAAAAAAAATTTGTTAAAATGAATAAGCATTTTATAGAAAAAGAGACAAATGTGTTTATTTAAATAACTCTTAGGTTAATTTCACGAAAATTTTGTTAAAATGCTGTTAGTCAAATTTAAATTTTCGTTATTATAACAAGTTTATTAAAATATGAATTTTTAATAATTTAAAATTTTTAGTAATCTATATAACAGTGTTCGAAAGTAAACAGAACATTATTTAGCGTTCAGCACACACGCCCAGGAACGATATCTATTTTTTAGTGCTTGTGTAGACGAACACAACCCTTGATACTTTTTGTAACTAAGTATTTTCAAGAAAGAGCCGACCATTATATAGTGTTCTGTTCTTCGTTAAAAAACAGAACAATTACAGTGATACTGTAGTCAAAAAAAAAGCAACGATCACAGCACGAATAGCTTGTGTATATGTTTTGTTTGTGTAAAATTATTTTGATGGCGTTTTGTTTTTTTTTCTTATGGGTATTTTGTTTGTGAAAAAAATGTTTGGTTTTTTTACCAACTAGTAGGGCTCTACGCACAACAGAAACGAACGAACATTAATGAGCTGAACCGAACGCACAGAAAAAATGTTTGCAAAAAATTATTCAATTAAATAATTGATTGGTGTACATTAATTATTCAATTAATTTTTTGTTTGCTGCAATTAATTTTTTTAATCAAAACCAATAAAATTAAATGTTTGTGTATATGTTGTGTATTTTTTATTTATGCAATTAATTTTTTAATTGACTAAATTTGTGGTCCATGTCTTGAAAATACAAATCCGTTAATTGATATGATCAATTCCTTTGCAGAGGCAAAATTAGTTAAAGATTTAATTGTCTGAACGAATTGTTTAATTGAAGTCGATTTTCAATTTTTTCTGTGCGGAATGAAATGTTCTCATCTTTTTGTTGAGTTGAATAAGAACAGTATTATTTTTTTGTTCGAAAGATGACAAATAGGGAATCGTTATTTTTTTGTATTGATTTCCTACACAAACACTATAAGCGTTTGTGTTTTCTACAAATCTACCGAACCGAACACTAAGGAACGAATTTTTGTGTTTATTTTCAAACACTGCTATAAAATTATATTGGTAATTGGTGCAAAATCAAAAAATTTTTAGATTGATTCTATGAATTTGGTGCTTAGAGACAATTTTTAAGTTTTTCAGTAGTTTTTTATCAATTAAAATTGTTTGAAAAGTATTTCGATTTATTTAATGTGATAACTGAATCAATTATTTTTTAGGTGAAAAAATAATAAAAAAAAATTATTTTGATTTAATTAACATTTTATTTGTTATGAAATAAATTTTTAATTAAAATAATAATTAAATAACAAAAAATCTCAAAATATAATTATTTAGACAGGCAAAGTTTTTTGATAATTTTTTTTTTAATTAACATTAAAAGTATCATTTATTGAAAAAAATTGACAGTCTCAATATTTGAAATTTTTTGTAAACAATATTAACATTTTGGTTGATTCTATGAATTTGGTGATTAGAAACAATTTTTAATTTTTCTGTATAGAATTTAGTAAAAAACAAGTTTTTAATAGACTTTTCTTCAATTCCACTTCTGATTTTATATATTTTTTTATGGTTTTTCGTTCAGTGTAGAAAAAGAAAACAAAAAACAAAAGTGAAAGAAGAAAAAATAATAAAAATCGAATAAACTTTATTTTTAACCTTTTAAATGCTCTTGTTGAGCCAGTGTTTTCTATGAAACCCTTTCTTAACTTAAAAATTTGTGTACTAAATTTTTATGACCTTTTTGGGTTTTATTTATGTTGTAGTTGTTAAATTTTAGCGGCTATTTTTAAAAGTTCCTTTTAAAAAATTTATCAAGACTTGTACCCATACAAAAGAAAAGACAAAGAGAAAATAATTTTATATCTTAAACCTACACAGATTTTTTCAAAGAGTGTTACGCGATATGCGGGCAACACTTTTATTTTCTATACGAACATATTTTGGTTTTTGTGTTTAAATTTTGTAACGCCCCTACACTACAATTAAAGAGGTAGGTTTGGAATACTTAAGAGTTTAAAAAAAAGATAATTTGAAGAAACATACAAATAACCATCACAAATTCTATGTAAATAGCGTTTTTAAGCCAGAAAAACTTTGGTACAACAAACCCATTGTGTGTAAAATTCATTTATCCTCTTACAGTAGGACAGGAAAAGGCTTAAAATTTTATCAAGACAACAGGATTTAGAAGAGATTAAAATGTATTTGTGTATTTTGCGAAAAAGAAGATAAAATATATGATTAAGATATTTATAAATATAACTGCACAGTGGTTTTTGAGTTTGAAGTAATGTTACATGAGCAAAATCATGTTGGATTTTATTCAAATTTGGAATTGTTTGTACCGTTTTCCAGATCATAAAAATAATATAATAAAAAAAAACAACAACAGGGGTTTTTTGCTCTTATCTCCGCCATTTGTAAAACGATCAGGCTGAAATTCAATAGCAAACAATTCCGTACTATATGTCACATAAATTTATAACTACCAAGTAGCCATCAAATCTAGGGTCTTAGGAAATTCCATTTCAACGGACAACTTCGCTCCTAATAATGACCTAGAATATCCATACTTTTTAGGGTCTAAAATCAAGATTGTAGAAATTACAAACGGAATGAAAACTTAAATATGCCCTTTTAACTTCGGTAAAGGAAGAAGGCAGTACCAACACAGAAAGAAAAACATTCGGGATAAATTAAGTTTTTAATATTAACTTTTAATTAGAGTCGTACTCAAGAATTCAAATACGAATAACACTAAAACATCCTTAAAACAATCCTAAATGTAATTCCTTTCGAGAATCAATCCCTGAATTTCTTAAATAAATACAAAATTTTTAAAGCAAGTAAAAAAATTATTAAGCTTTTGGTTGATAGTGCCACTGTGAGAGTAAAATTACAAAGTTTGTTGTAGACACTACAACAATACAACAGAACAACAGAACAAAAACAACAGAACAAGACGAAAACACATTATTTTCTTGTTTAAAACGTAAAATTAAGAACTCTTGCTTCTCATTTAGTTCATATTTTCAGTAGTTTTTAAACATTAATTTTTTAAAGTAAAAACCATATCGGGAGTGGCCAGCATCATAATAATCGAAATTCTTTGAGGTGTAAAACGGATAAACAAATCAATTATAATAAAATTATCCGTCATATTTCACTTTTGGTTTATTTAAAGTACGAATTTGGGATTAAATCAACTTAAAACACTTAAATCAAGCGCCTTTTTTAGATTGATTCAAACTAAGTTTTACTTAAATCAAGTAAATGTTGGAAAGAGCAAACTATAAAAAATGTAAGAAAAAATTTCAGTTTTTTTCTTGTTATGATTTTGTTTGTTTTATTAAATGTTGTCAACTTTTGGTTTATCGGTAAATCGCTGAATTTGCCCATAAACCGCCGATTCAGCAACACTTTTATTATTTCAAGCTTGAAATATCAATTTTAAGTTGAACAATTTTACATTTTTTCTGACAATACTTAATTTTTTATCGATAACTTTTTTAAACTTTTTGACAGTTTGCTCTTTATTTAAATACAGCTGAACTCTTTGCACTTGGTAAATTTTTCAATTACAGTAATCTGAATTTACACGTTTCATCTTTTGATGCTCAACTTCTTTTGAATTACCTTTTACAGATGCTAACACACGCAGCAATTGGTTTCAACTTTTTTCGGTTCAAAACAACAACAATTTTATTAATAGCGAATCAAAGAGAAAAATAAAAGAAAACAAATTACATGCAGCCATCGTTGTGAATATACCAACGAATAAAAACACAAAGCGTACTGACCGAGTACAGACATCTTCGTACTAACCCCTTTCTTCTCTCACCTAAAAACATAAGAGTTGAGCATCAAAAGATGAATCGTGTGAAAGTAGACTTATATTTGTACTGTTTACCAAAACTTGAACAATGCATTCAAAATGTAGTTTCATAAGGCCTTTAAGCAAACACCCCATTTGACGGGCACTGTTGCTTGGTTCCGGCAGCGTTCCATAAGGAAATAATTGAATTCGTTTGAGAGCTCGTGCTCCTTTTAAGGACAGAATTTAATGGTACTTTCAGTCATGAGAAATTCCACAGTATATTTATTTCGATTTGTGTTTTTTTTGACGATTGAAAAACATAAAAACTTTTCTAAAATTAAAAATGCTTTGTTTTTTTTATTTTAGCAATACTTACAGGGGTTTCTTTTAATTATCACGCAAAAAAGTTAGTTAACTTTAATTCTCAAACCAAATATTTTCATAAAAAATTAATAAATTAAAAAGCGTGGGTATTTTGTATGCAAACCTGCTGTGACCCTACTGCAAAGTGTGGGAGACTTAAACAATGACCACAACAAATATTTAATAACAAAAAATAAAAAAATATTTACACAATTTTTAAAATTCAACTTTATTTTGATAGAAAAAGAAGAAGAGTAATAGAACCATCTTAAAAAAAATATTTTTCTCTTTCATTTAATACACAAAAAGACGGAACATTACGTTAAGTAAAACTGTAAAAATGGTGGTCAAAACGAAAATTTCATTTATTTAAGTTACTTAAGCAACTGAAAAACAGTTTTGGTAGTTTTATTGTTGTCCCAGCGGTAAAAACCAGGTTGTAATGATGACTTCAAAGCGTTATTATTTTCTTCTTAGCCGCTTTTTTACTTTATTTCCCTTTGGCACGCCGCACAGAGGAATATAAATTGCAAAAAAACAATGTTTCGACTGTTGTTGGTTTTCGTAGAAAGTCTCATTTTGTGCTAGAAAAAATCTTGTGAAGTTACTTAAATATTTTACTACAAAAACTGATGAAAATTGTCATGCAACTCAGTAGATTATCCTTGTAAGCAATTTTCACCTCTAACATGTTAATGGCGTTGTTATTTAAAAACAGCTCCTTCTTTTAAATAAAAAAAAAATATTTAGATTGCAAGTGTAGTTAAGAAGATATAAGGCAATAAAAAAAGGCCTTATAACACTTAACGTTTTCAGTTTTTCTTAAAAAAAAAAAAGTTCCGTCTACATGCGTCGTCATACTAGAATAAATGAATGATAAGATTGTATGTACTCTTTGCATTTACCCATAAGAATTCATGAAAATTCACCGATCGCTGAACAAACTTAATCATTTTTCGAAAAGAAGTCACGAATATTGCAGTGCAGGCTTGTGATAAAATCTGTGGCATACATTAAGGGTTAAATTATGAGTAACGGCCAATTCCACCCAGTTCAGTTAAAACTAACTATTACTTTAACTATTTATTTAACAATATGTTTTTGACAGCTGTAAATGATAGTAAATTCTAACTGAACTTGGTGAATGTGGCCGTTTAACAAACAATTTGTTAATAAACGATTGACAGCAATTGAATCATGAATTTCGAAAAGGGCTCATGTACAAAAATACAAAGTGCTTAGGAGACAAATAAAAAACTGAATATCTTTTAAACTATTTGGCTTAATGAAGCAGAGTTTTTTCCGAAAATTATAAGCTTCTGTTTATGTTAAACGAGCTAGAACATAAACTTAGTTAACGCCATAGTTGATGGAGAAAATGGTCATTACAGTTTCCGGAGATGAGCCATTTTCAATTGACTTGGTTATAGTCGAACAATGGTATCTTTAGTGTATGCAGTTTATTGAAACACACAAATATTCAGATAATATATGATGTTAAAACATATTTTTTTGAATTTGAAGTAGGAAGTAAGACGATTTGTATAGCCTTTTCTAACAACTACAGAAGATTTATTCCACTCTTTGCAAAATCTCTGCATGTCTAGCTAAAATGTGTATGAAAAGAAAACTGCTAAGTAGCTTTCGAAACTTTTAAATGAAAACTAATACAGTATAACCCGGTTAGTTGCCTCACGCTTAAATGCCATTCACGGTTATTTACCTTGAATTTTTAAATCCCAGTTTTTTTTCTTTCATTTTTCAAACAGAAATCCACGTTTAATTGTCATACGTTTTATTATTTTATTTATTCGGGTAATTTCCTTAAAAATTAAACTGCCAAAAGGGAAGCGAAATGACACCAAAGTAGTCCCGTGGTAGGTCTTTGGTGGTAGATACCGGTTCTAGTTCTAACACTTTATATGAATAGGACCTATCACTTTTACATGGGGTTGTCATTGGAGGGGGTCAATTGACATCATTTGACCAGCCACAGATCTATTCTCAATTAACGTGCTTAATGTCAGTTACTTAAATGTGGTATTATTTCAATAAAACACGTCCTAGAATTAAATTCAAGAACCAAATTTTAGAAACAACCAAAAAAAGTGTCACAGCTCCGATCAAGGCTGTACTGTAATTCATTACTTTTTCTACCTTTTTGATTTTCATAAACCAGGTAAGGGATTGGTTCTTCTTTCACAGGTCATGAGTCTTTTCTTTTTGTACTTGTTCTATTTTCACCAATCCCAGGACCAGTCTGTTGGACCACTTGCCACAAATTTTCCACAGGTTTACATGTTAATAAAAAAAAAAAATAAAATATGCATTAAAATTTTTTTTTTTTTTAAATTATGGCTTATTTGAAAGCCAAATATTACACAATTTAATATTTGCATTAAAATAAATATTATTCTGGGCTCACCAGAAAAAAAATATGTTATGAGGTTAATATTGATAAATATAAGAGTTATTTGTGCTGAATAATTAAGATATTTTGTCTTAAAGAGATTAAAGGAAAGGTCGCAAAATTTAAAATTATGGTAACATTTAACAGAATGATATTTTTGAATTTTTTAAGGAATTTATATTTGAATAGAAGCTGTATGTTTAAATGTGAACGAATTCAACCATATTTAATTTGCAGTAAGATATTTTGGGCCATATTTTATCTTAATATGATGAGCATTAAGAAAGAAGTTTGCTTGTTGAGTATGTGTTATTATAGACTGATTCTCACAACTTACATAGGTTTTGTTCATATAACAATTAGTTTTATCTAAAAACTGCTACTTTTACTTTCCGCACAGGTTTACATGGAGAGACAACCAGCCAGATGGACGGACGGACACGAAAAGATCACTTTAAAAAGTGTTATATATCGACCAGTTTACTAAACTTTATGGTTTGGAATAACATTTATCTTTGACCTAACTTTGGCTTACAGTCGTAGAGAGAAAATTAAATGTAGATGGCGTAATTACAGTAACAGAAAATTCATCTGTTTAACAGAATTTTAAGCAATTTTTTTTTATTTGCTAAACATGTATAAAAATATGCTTCAAAAATGTGAAATATGTGTGCAACAAAAATGGAGCAATGGCTCCATGGCAACCCTGTCGGTCTGCACGTGTTCTAAAAATAAGTGTTAAAACAGTGTTACAATTACTTAAGGAGCAAACCTTAAAAAATAAAGTTATTAAGTATTTAAAAAAATGGAAAATTTGTATGGAGTCCTTGTCGTTGTTCGTGATATTGTGATTGTGTAGTTTTGTAGTCTCAACATAACCTATACGTGCTTGGGCACGAGCTTGCATGGAACTTTTAATGTGGAAAATTGTATTTTAAGTGTATATTTATATCTCGCCAGCATTTTTCAGCAAGCTCTCACAATTGTCATTTTATTTTAGCACAATTTTTGATTAACCGTGCCGAAATGCTTTCGGTTTGTATAACAAACGGGCGCAAAGATGATGTACTAATAGAGAAGGTTCTTTGAGAAATCAATAAAAATCTAAATATTGAAAAAAAATCAATTAAAACAAGTAAGAAAGTATAGTCGGTCAAGCCCGACCATATGATACCCTACACCACAGTATTTAAAAGCAAATTTTCGAGAGTGTATGGCTGTATGAATAGTGATCTATCTACATATGTATGTATTAAATTTCATTACAATCGGTTTGATAATTTGGCCTATTTTCAAAAGCCTTGGTCCTTGTGCCAATAAAAACCTATTTGCCTTATTTTATCAAATAATCTCCAAAAGTGCGACCTGTACTTTGCGCACAAGGATACATGGACAGCCAGCCGGACGGACATCGTTAGATCAACTCAGAAAGTGATTCTGAGGATCGGTATACTTTAAGGTAGGACTAATATTTTAAGGTGTTACACGCATCAGCACAAATGCATAATACCCTCTCCACTATTGTGGTGTGGGTATAACAAAATTTATAAGTAAATGTAAGTTTGATGAACAGAACGCAACAACTTTCCTTCTTAATGAAACCGATATGGTATGATTGTCATTATTAAGCTGTACATACTTTATTTTGTTAGGCAAACTAAAAAGTGTGTAATTTTTGCGCCGATAAACTCGAGCAGGTGGATCTTATTTTATTTTCTCTATCATCGGAGTAAATTTGAAAGAAATCATTAATTTAAGTTGGGATACCTTCCCATTTAGTGGGTGTAGGGAGTGAGCGTGATCCAATTGACTATTTTTATTTTTTAATTTATTAATATGATATGACCATTAAATATGCAGAAATTAATAGTTCTGCATGATGCTTTTAATATATGCCAAACAAAAAATCGATTTGGAACCATAGTGCAATGTAGTTCTGGGCGTTGCGTTTTACACAATTAGGGCCTTATGTTTGTGTGTCTTGTAAAAAATATTTTTCGATTCCTGAAAATTTTTCCAAAAATAAAATTTTGCCCACAAAACATTTTAAATTACTTTGATACATTTATTTAATTGTCAATAACTTTCCACCCTCTCATTTTCTATTCATTTGACATTTTCTTAAGAAAATCCAAGAAAAAAATATATGCACTCCTTTGCGAAATTAACACACTACTGCTAATTATACTGTATATTAATTAAATAAATTTATATATAAAATTATTTTTAATTTGAAATCGATATTGGAATTGCATAACAATTAGTTTAATATTGACCAGGTAAAAATAAAAGGAAATTTTGTCAGTCAATTATTATTTGTCAACCTTTTAAGTTTAAATTTGTAAGAATTAAATTTCAAACATTTTCAAGAGTCTTTAATAGAAAACAAACAAAAGTGCTATATTCGCACATACAGAATGTTATATACCCTTCACCATATTTGTGATTTTTGATGTACATGAACACCTGCACTGTGGCCTAATCTCATGGTGATTAAAATTGGTATTTACCAAGTTTCAATCTGAATATACTTATACTCGACAAAATCATACCATCCACCTTGTTACAGAGCTGGAGCTTTGTCCGTACTGATAGCAACAGTGCCTTAGAATGCATTAAACATCTTAACAGATGCCCAATTCACACGAATAATGACACCCTGTTTTTACCCTTTAACGATTTACGTCTATTTGAGTGGTTTTTAAAATGGGTTTCTCAAGGACCACAGATAAGCTGGGAACAAGAACGCTATTTAATCTATTAAAAATAGTTTTTAGGATTTTGCTAATCAAATACAGCAGTATTGGTTACTTAAAGCCAAAAAAAATACCCCCAATAGCTGAATTAAATAGAAACAGCTCGCCTTTCTTTCTAAAATTGCGTCCACACCGCAAAAGAAGTACTGTGGAGTCGTCAAAAATGGGTCTTACTCCGGCTTCAACCGCTGAAATGTTGTAACTCCGACTCCAACTCCGACTTGGTTGGTTAACGTGGTAGCACGCAGAGATCTAGGCGCGCTGCAAGTAGTGTCAACTGCGACTCCGTTTTGACAACACATAACTCGTCAAGAATCGGAACCCCCAATCAGACTTGACCCAGGGGCAATACAGAGGTGGATAGAGCCTGCCAGTTGCGTTGAGATATTTCAGCAAGTTGCTGAGTTTTACCCGCGATATCTGCGAGAGTCCTTGTAAAAGGTAATTCCCAACTAATCCATGTGGTGTTGAATTAAACGCTGGGGAATCACATAGAAGATGAAATACTGTCTTCTCCAGGTTCCAGGTTCCCTGCAGATGCGGCAGCATTCATTAAAAGGGAGGCCGAGTCTCATGGCGTGCTTACCGATCGTCCAGTGACCAGCAAGTCTCTCCTATTGAAGTTAACTCCGATCCTACTCTAACCTTGATGCTTGATGTATATGAGACGGGTCCTTGATTTACTTCAAACTCATAGCGAGCTAGTCTATCAGCGCACGGGTTGCGGGTTCGATTTCCGCCAGAGTCTCTGGTTTCCTTCCTGCAGACAAGAGTAGGGCTTCGCGGGATTAGCTTAAGGAATTAAAAATATATATAAAATAAAAAAAAAATACAAAAACTGGGTTAAATATAGCAAGAAAATTATTCTGTAAAAATTTAAAATCGATATTTTAATTCTGAGAAGTGCCGCATCCCATAAAAAAATTTTTTTTTGCGAAGCACTAGTGGTACATTTAAAAAAATAAGCGCACAATTATGCCCAACGCAATAAGACATACACACAGAAAAAAAAACCAATGTAAAATTAACATGGAAAAATGTTGATTGAGAATCATAGTAAATTTCTGCAAACGTATGCCCTTTATTTAAATATATCATTATTTCATATTTATTTGAAATGAAAAATATTAAAATAATCTTTAATCACGTTTATTTAATATTATTCACTGTTAAACTAACATTGTTCAATATTGAATCCATAAAAACCAGTTTTATATTAAAATCAAAAGTTTATCTTGTTAAATTAACATGCATACACGGTTCAGTATGTTAATTTTTTTATTTTCATTCTGAAAATATGTTATAAAAAGAAGACAATTCCCGTATTCTTTTAATTAAAATTTTTTAGTTAAATAGTACATCAAGTTTTCAAAGTAGAATAATGACGAAAACCTTATCGGGCGATTCTGCGGATGCTTCTGTTGACAAAGGAGAATACAAAATAAGTGAAGCATGTGTGACAAGGGTAAATGTATTGAATTATTCTTAAATAAATGCATATGTTGTCTCTGAAGCTTCTTCACACTGTTTTAACACACTCAAACCAATTTGATTCTACATGAAATTCACGTTGTTTCAACATGAAATAACTTTCATTCAACGTGATTCGGATTGTTATTTCAATATAATTGACATTTTGCTCGAACTTTATTGCAATGTTAAATTAACATGAATTATAGTTATTTTAAAAGAAAAAAATGTTGTTCGCAAGTAATTATAAAATCAGGTTGAATTAGCATGCAAAACGTATGAAGCAAAATCAACACCAAAAAATTTTAAATCAACCTTGTTTTCGACGTTTTTAACTTGATTTTTTTTCTGTGTGTACTGAGATGCAGTTACGTAAGTGAAGGAACTCTTAACAAGCAGGTTTGTAAGGGAGAATACTAAAAAATAACGTTTAAAAGATGACAATTACGTTCACTAGCTTTTATAGGCGTTAAATAAGGCGCTTTTTTTGTCAAAAATGTATTGCTTCAAAGTCGGAACTCACCATATAAAATTCATGCCTTCTGCTATATCTAGAGATCGGTAGGTGTAGAGAACCTTAACTTCGTTATCAAAACACGAAATCTGGTTAAAAAAAAAATCAAATTTTTTTCAACGTTGATAGCGAAGTGCAACGGAGTTTAGCTAATCCCATATAAATTCCACTTTGCAAAAAGTCTTATTCTTATTAGAGGGTATTAGAGATTCGCCACAGCCGAATTTAGCAGTCTTTATTGTCTCAAGTTTCTTTTTTCTTTTTAGTTAACCTTCGTTTTCACAAGAATTGCTGCGGTAGTGTTTTATTTCTTGTTATTAAACACTTTTTTCGTGTAGTTCTTTGTTTTGATTTATTTATTTTGTTTAGTTTACTTTTTATTTATTTAAATGAAATTGCCAAAAATTTTATATCTACTATACATACATGCATACATACATACTTTCATACATATGTACATATATATTATGTATGTACGACACATACTTATACATATGTGTATGAAAACACTAAGAAACTGGATTTAAGTCATTTAATTCGGAAGAATTTTTTAAATTATGAATTCGTTTAAAAACCATCGCAAAAATGTGGTTAAATTTCATAAAAGTAGCAAAAGTTTGTTTATGACTTTTAGGAAATAAACATAAATGATTTATTAGTTTAAATGAAACCCAAACAAAAAAACAAAAAAAAATAAGAAGTTTTGTAGTCTGTATTTTGACGAATGTAAAATTATGGGAAATATGAATTTTATAGTCAAAATTTAAAGATTGTTTTAAAAAAAAGTTTAACAAATTTAAAATAAACTTGTCTTTTAATGTTGCTTTATATAGAATGCGCTACGCTCAGTTAGGCAGACTCAAAATTATAGGGAAATAAATCTGCCACTTCTAAGGGTGCGTACAAAGTGGCCGCTTGTTACCGAGCCGACTGACGCTTATTGCGAGAAACAAGTTTAAGTGCGCATAGTGGATGCGAGAATCAGCGCTTACTTACTATTTTCTAAACGAAGATGCACTTTTATGATACTTTTTATTAAAAAAAAACATTTGGAAATTAGAATTTTTTTTGAAAATTAGAACCACCCCAGGAACAAAGCGGTTCTAATTTACGAGCGTCTACTGTAATTATGATTTGAGTTTTGTTTTGTTGAGATAAAAACTGACATTGAGTTATAAAATTTTACTTCTTTACGCATTTCTTCAATTATTCTTGAAATTTTTTTTAAATTTTATTTATAAGTTTTTTATAATTTTTATTTTATTTTTTAATTTTTATTTTCTTTTTAATTTTTATTATATTTTTAATTTTTTGATTGCATGTTTTATTTACTTTTTCTTAAATTTTTGTTTTTAATTTTTTTAAATGTTTTCCAAACAAGTTGAAATCATCACAGCATAACATAAACAATGTTTTCGGCGCTGAAAAGCACTTTGGAACTGTTTTCTCGCATTCAATCAGCTTTGCGCTCTGACCAGCTCGGCGCCCACTATGACCTGTTCGCGGTTATTTGTACTAATTTGTATAGCACCATTTTTCTTGCATTGGTGCTCGCAATAAGCGTCAGTTGGCTCGTCTCGGCAACAAGCGGCCACTCTTTACGCACGCAAAAGGGCTCGACCGACTGACAAGTTTATCGTGGTGTTATGCGAGTTTAATGCTATAAACACATTCGAGACAGCAAGCTACCGACTTCAATATGTCAAAAATAGAATACATGTGCGTATATGGAAATGATTATTTTCACGACGACACGGCTACATGGCTGCATGTTGTTGTCTGTGCTTATTTTGTCGTTGTTGTCAAATTAAACTAATTTCTATTTTTGTCCACTACAAAACAGAAAAAGTGTTGCTAATATAAAAAAATATTTAAAGAATAAGTGCTTAAAAAATTTTTTGTTCAACAGAAAAGAATACGCTTGAAATTGAAAACAACTTTTTAGTATCCTTAAAAGAAGCTCTATAGGAAGATGTTTTTCGCGCTTACGCTTTCCTCTTTGAGGTCGTTAAAGTTTCAAAACACTTTATCTTTATTTATTTAGCTATAAAATGTATCCTTACAATATGGGAAACATTGGAAAATGCTTCAAAGTGTTTTTCACATGGCGTTTAAAGCATACCGATTAACTAATTAAGAGCCAATTTCGGATTTATATTCGTTCTCCATGGCTGACTTTTATTTACAAAATTGGCTTTATCTTAAAATAATGTCGATATAACAATAATTATTTAATCCTTAGATATTTGTTTAATAACGTTTTTCTGTATTGCGGTGTTTCGGCCTTGCGGAACACTTATTTAATATGTACATATGTACTACAATAATTAAATATGTAACAAGTACATAAATTATTACCACATTTACATATATTTTTACTCAAACTTATAAATAAATTGAGTAATTTTTCAAGATATAATTTTTAAAACCCTAATAAATTTAAAATTTCACCTGATGGAGTTAATAAAAATAGGGTATGTTAAAGCTTGAAGTGTTCCTCCCTAATATTATTATGTTTAATTAAATATATTGACAAAATTTCAAGTTTTGTTGAAAAATCTATCAAGATATATTAATATTTGAAATTGGCTCTTAACGGGCTAATAAATCGAAATTTTTAATCCATCATGTGAAAAATATTTCGAAGTAGTTTCTAATAATACCAATTCTTTTTCGATCCAGTTTTTACCTATATTTATTGTTATTGATAGGGGGAACGTTCGTAAATGCAGTTGTTGGTTATCACTTTCGCAGAAGTAAAGTTTAATGTTCGTGAAAGCATCACTTGTAAGAAACTTGGCATCACTCTCATACGTCAAAAGTTTTTTTTATGTAGTCAAGCCGTTGCTCTGCAGCAAATTTTTGCAAATATTGCTTAGTCTGGGATCGCACTGTGAAAGTTTTCTTTCAGAAAGTCTGACTTTATTGGTGAGAGGGGAAGAGAACATGCTTTTCTTTTCTCCTCTCTCACCCATAAACTCAGACTTTCTGAAAGAAAACTTTCATAGTGTGAACCCAGACTTAAAGAGCATAATAAACCACACAAATGGCTTGGCAAACATGTCAAAATTTTACGTTTGTACAAATATTTTGTGTTGTTAATTGGGGTGTTTGCTGTTTCAAATGTTTGTAGAAATATTAAACATTTTTAATATTTGGCAGACATGTTGGATATTTGTCAAACTTTTTGTGGCGTCTAATTCTAAATGTATTAATTTCAGCGAAAACTTTGCAGAGTGAAGACGTTGAAAGAGAAGCATTAACATAATTTTAAATAGTAAATTAAATTTTATTAGCAGCTCGTTGTTTTAATCACATTTTACCTCAAATTATTTGCCTTTATATTATTATTCTTCTTGCTTCGTTTTAAGCAAAAAGCAACAAAATGCCGCAGCACTATGGACGTCCACATTCATTGAAAACAAAACAAAAATGAAAATTAATGTTTGTACGGAGAATATTTGTGTTGTTTATGGACAAACACCAAACGAAAAATATATGTGTGTTTGTCAAGCTTTTAGTGTGATTTATAATGCCCTTAAGTTAATTTTCTGATGCAATAACTTTTGACATAAAAGAAATCGTTTTATTTTTCTTTTGTGATGTTTTTTCTTGTAATTTTAAGAACACTGCCATTTGTTCTTTCAATATTTTCAATAGAATTTGTCATCGTTATTGTTGATAACATTTTTATTATTATTTTATGTTTGCCTATTAAACGTTTGAAGTTTAGCGCATGTTCAAAAATTCAAACTTTGCACAGCTGTTTTGCAGTAAAAAAGTATCAGCATCACAACTGCAACTGGTAACCACGAATCAGCAACAACATTTTGCATCAATGCAGCAGTAATGCATAGCTTTTATATGTATATTTACGTACGTACCCAACGTGATCTGAAACTTTTACGACGTGCAATGACTGAAAACAAATTTTATTTTATAAGCCGTATATATTTCTTTATTTAATCTGCTGTTGTTTATTAGTTCAAAAAAAATATTAATATTTTAAATGATTTTTTAAATTTAATTTTTTTACGCTATAAAATGTATTATAAATAAGTATTTATATATTTATTGGCTTAAATTAAGTTAGTGTATTAGTCTTGAATTATGCATGTTTTTCCATTTCATAAAAGTCAAAAAAAAATGATAGTGGCACCACTGAAATATAAATACATAATAAAAAAACAGCTGTTTATAATTTTCCAGTTGTAGCTGTCGTCTACACGGCTATAATTGCATCCAGCAGCATTTGTAGTCGTGTGTTCGTGTAGCTTGCTGTCTCGAATGTGTTTAATGCATTAGTTTTGATTAAGTACCTGTGTTGCCAGAAGATTTTTAAAAAAAAATACCTACGCACACTAAAAAAATCCGAATTTACCCTACACGTTGAAAAAATGTTCCCTACAAAAATCCGTACGCGTTTGAGTCATTAAAATTTAAGAAAACACAATAGTTATAAAAGACTTATTTTATTCTTAATCTTTAAAAGATCATTTTAATTACAGGTACAAAAGAACAGGGGCCAAATTACGGTATTCGATATCGATCGAAATTACAATAGAATTTCAATGGGAATTTCGATCGATATCGAATGCCGTAATTTCTATGCATTTCTTTTTCTTAAGTGACTATTAGGCATTCGAAACTAAAGCAGCCTATTCCATTGTTTTAATGAAATTATCTTATAATACAAATTTAACTTTAAGTTGTGTGACTAAATTTGATTCGCTTTTTGGTTGGCTCTCTGCATCGGCTTTTACATTGGGTATAGTAAGCAAAATTCATATCAGTTTCGATAAGTTTGGAAATGCAACCTCGTCATTGTCTGGACTTAAGAATTCCATTTCTTTATATTTTAAATTATTATTAAAACTACATTCCTACATTTTGGCGAATATAAAAAATCTGTTTTTATTATTATTATAAAAACTTGTGGTGGTGAAGGGCACAAAAAATTCAATTTAAACGAAATACCTCGTTCCTTTCCATTTCATTATTATAGTTTCTTCCCCATATACATATGTACATATGTACCTACTTCTCCTATTTCATTGTATTTCTTTGTGGCGCTTTCCACTTTCGATTAATTTCTTAAAGAAATGTAACGGTCGATAGGATTTCATTAAACCGGAAGCTAAAATAGCATCTTTAACACAAAAGCCACAGCAAAACACAATCAGACAAAAAAATCTAAAGTTTTAAAGCATAACAGACATTTCAAGTAAATAAAAAAACATTCGTCAACAAAAGTCCGTACTTTGGACATCACAAAAATAGCTAAAGTACCTTCAGAGATATTTAACTCTGCAATAAGACGTTTTTAAATAAAGAAAATTTACAAAATAATTGAATGAATATTTCTTAACTATGGAAAAATTTAATTATCAAAAAAAAACGAGTAATATTTCTAAGGCAAAATCACCAAAAATCTCTATTGAAAATTTTTGGCCAATTTTTCAAATATTGATTTGGGCGATTTCATTGTGATTTGTTGATAGAAATACTATTTAACCACTACTACAGATTTTCTTGCTGGTTCAATACAGGAAAGTGCTTATGACACGGCATAGATTAATTTTATATCAAATTAAAATGACAAAAAAACACAAAAAGGCCTTAGAAAAAAAACGTGCTTGATTGAGTTTTTTTTTTAATCTGTGTAGTTTTTTCAATTCAGAAATAAAATATTCAGTTACTAAATAAATGGTGTTTTTTATTGGAGTGACACTAAATTAAATCATAATAAAACAAGGAAATATATTTTTAATTTCAATGAAACGGGCTTTTTGGAAAGAAAATTTGATGAAATTAATGTTTAAATATAATTTCTGCCATGGCTGGGGCGTAGAAGGTGCAATCTGGAACAAAAATGTCCAACAACTATTCGCAGCATATTTCAATTGTTTTCGGTTTATCAACGTAGACAAGTGACATAACATAACCCCAAAGAAAATAATGCAATGGGGTCAAGTCACACGATCTTGGTGGCCTTGGATCTTTTATAATGGAAATTCAAAATCAATATAAATTTGTGCTTTAGCCCATTCACCGGATTGGCGGCGCATGCGATGGTCCTTTGGCTTTAATTCCTGCACAAGTTGAATCTTGAAAGCTTTCAAGACAACATCCTTTCGTAAAATCTTTCATAAAGTGGAAGGACACAACCCCAGTGGCTGAGATCGGCAACGAATTGATTGATTAGGATCATCTTTAATGCTTTCCTGCACAGCGGCTTCTTTGGTGCGAATTGATCGGCGTCTCACGGGATGCACATTATCAGTAACAGTAAATGTGTTCCAAAATTCGTATGAGCCGCTCTGAAGGACGATTATGTACGTTACAAAATGGAAGAAGTGTACGATGAGTTTGACGACTAAAACAATTACATTGATTAAAAATTGCAACAATTTGCACGCGCTGCTCTGGTGTAAGTCGATTCAGAATGAAATTTCAAAGCAAACAAAAAAAAATCAACTATCGGCAGTTAAATGGGTTCTCAAATAAAGCAGTGATGCTGCCGCCAACTCAAAGTTTCGACACTCTAAAAAAAAAACAATCTTTACAAACAACAATTTCAATACGAAATATCAATTTCAGATATTGCTAGACCCAATTATTACAATAACACTCAACTCTTTGAAGAAAAACTTTATAAAATTAACTCTTCAGCATTATTGAATTCCACTTAACGCCATATTTTGTCCTAACTTTAAAAATGTTTTCTTATTTAAAATACAATGACGAAATGTAAAAGGGAAACAATTTATTAATCTCCAAACTCCCACAGAGTTTTCCAAGTGAACACAAAAACCTAAATGATAAATAAAACAACCGCCTTTGTCTAAATTTTATTTGACAGAACCTTAAGTCTACATAAATTATAATTAAATTGATTTATCGAAATAACAAATTGTTTAGTTTAATGGAATTTAATATAAACGTGAATGCTAACATAATAGTGAACTTCAAAATTCTTCAGAAAGTTTTTAAGGGGCTTCTAGAAAGAAACGGTAGTTTCTTAATTCAAAAAATGTTTTCTTTGTAATAAAATTAACTAAATAAAAGATTTAAGAAAAATATTTCAACACATTGAAAATTTGTAAGGCTTTCAATAAAAATTAAATTTCAACTATGTAAATATGTATATTCACAAATACTTTCATCCATTTAGAATAATGATTTTGATAAACAGCTTTGATTATAAATAGCAAAAGAAATACCAAAGAACAATTATCCCTTAACATCAACAAATCGAATAGCTTCATTAAATTGCTATTGTGTTTTTCTTTAACAAACTAATGGTTACTTATTATCAGTGTTCGAAAATAAACAGAACCTTATTTAGAGTTCGGCTCACACACCCAGAAACGATATCAATTATGTAAGTGTCTGTGTGGACGAACACAACCCTTAGTACCGTTCGTAACTATTTTCAAGAAAAAGCCGACAATTATAAAGTGTTCTGTTCTTCGTTTAAAAACAGAACAATTGTAGTGATACTGTAGCCAAACATTACATTTAAATGTTTTATAATGTTCTTTTTTAACATTGACAAAGAAATGAACAAACAAAAAATTTTAGCAACGTCCGCAGCACGAACAGCTTGTGTGTCTATTGTGTATATGTTTTGTTTGTGTAAAATTATTTTGCTGGCTTTTTGTTGTTTTTCGTACCGGCATTTTGTTTTTGTAAAAAATATTTGGTTTTTTACCAGCCAAAAGGGCGCTTAGAACAACAGAAAGCAACGAACACTAATGAGTTAACCTCTATAAAGTTTGCGGTTTAAAAAAAAACGAATGGAATTAAATGTTCTCGTCTTTTCGTTGTGTTGGATAAGAACAGTATTCTATTTGTGGGTTTGCAAGATGACAGAGAGGGAAACGTTATTTTTTTAATGATTTACTACACAAACACTATTAGGGTTTGAGTTTTATACAAATCTATCAAACCGAACACTAAGGAGCGATATTTAGTGTTAATTTTCGAACACTGCGTATTATACCCGTACTACCATTGATAGGCAGGTTATTATAAGGCGCAGGATATTATAAGAGCATACTCGTTATATAAAAAAAACGGTAATGGGGACTTGATCATAACCTCGAAGACCAAGGCATCGTGCTGCTTGCGACTTCTAAGGTAAACATGCTTATGTTCCTGATGAAATACGCGCATAAATAATAACTTTATTCTACCGATCGACTCAGAATCGCCTACTTAAATTAGGGAACGAATGAGGAAGCGAAAACTATCACAAGAGTACAGGGTGCATGTACTTTTCTTGCTTTCAAAGTAAGAAAAAAAAACGCCCAATGCTAAAGGTCGCTTTTTTAATCACTAATGACTAGGGATGAGATTTTCATGCACTAAAATAAAATATGCGAAAATATGCGCTTAAAATATGCACTAAAAATCCGAAATATGCACTAAAAAAATTAAATATGTGCACTAAAAACTGAAAAAATTCCCATAAAAAATCGTTTTTTATTTTGCTAACAACAAAAGTATAAAAAAAAATTCAGTCTGTTGTTATTCACAGCGTTTAAAAAACTGCAGTCAAAGTAGAAAAACTGCCATTTCTTCATCTTCTTCATGTGTCATTGGCAAAAAAGAAACTGATGCTCGAATTCACTAATTTAAAATAGTCCTTGTCAATCCAACTCAAGAAGCGAAAACTTATACTCAAATTTTCGTTTTTTGTTCGACAATTTCTGGTTTCGATTGCAGTTGTTTAAACCCTGGTTATTCAAATACCTTTAAAAAACTTAAATAACTAATTCAAATTTTTGTACGGTTTTACTTTGCATTATTATTATATATCTACGTTTAGTTTACTTAATTAAACGTTTAATTCACTCAATTAAACGTTTAATTCACTTAGTAAATTTTTTAACTAAAACCTATTAAATTTTTGATTAAACCTTTAATTGGTGAAACATTTTTTTCTGTGTTTGAATAAATTTAAAAAGAATTTAAAACAAATTTTTTTTAAAACAAAGTCCAAAAATCACGCGTTTTTATATTACGTATTCACTTAATACATTTTATAAAAGTTTAAACTTAAGTAAAATTTATTGACTGAAATGCCTAAACTAAGCGAAAGACAAGCTTTGCAATCGTTAAGCTTTTCAATTTATTTAAAAAAAGTTTATTAAAAAAATTATAATCAAAATGCCACTTTACTGAAATTTAAGCAGTACAATGCGATCTACAGCCAATTTCAGCAAGTTCAGCTATAATTAACTATTATTTTAACTGTCGTTAAATATCTTGTTGACTGCCAGTTATACAGACATTTAAAGAAGTTTAAAACTAAGCGGAAACTTGAATAGTTCAAAATTTTAACATTTAATTAATATTGGGTATAACTAATTTAAGTAGATTTTAAAACATTTAACTAACCTCACATGGAAATATTTTGTTAACACTCCCCACCCCCTTCTGCCATAAACTTTTCCTTAAACTGAAGTGTCTAGAAAAAAATCAACGTACAATTTCACTTCATTTTAAGTAAAAAATGAACATTAGCGCATGTTAATTTTATCCAAACGCATTTTATAATTTGTAAGTAAAAAAAGTTAAATGCCCATAAATAATTCTAAACTCAAAGAAATACATCAAAATTAACATTTTGGTGATTGTCATCATCATCAAATATTCCAAACATAATTAAGACATTATTTTCTTATGAATTTTTTATTTATGACTGCTGGTAGAAAAAAAATACAAAAAGAAAATATTTGATGATTGAATATTGAAAAAAAAATCCATGTTGGACAGTCAACTCTTATTAAAAACACACATCATAAACTTAAGAATGTTTAATTTGTACGTAAAATTTGAGGCAAAATCAGAATTCTTAATGAAAGAGTTTCCACAAAATTCAGCTAATGGAGTATTTAAGCATTCATTGATGTATTGTAAATGGAAATTGCAAATCCTTTCAATTGGTACAAAAGGAAGTACTTTTTCGAAACGGATGTTAAAAACTTTGATTTATAGCAAGTGTTAACTGACTTTAGACAAGGGACGTACGTATGTTTTAGCATAACAAAAATAAAACAAATAAAAAAAAAACTATATTCCATCAGACCCGTTCAAATGAAATCCTACACCACAGTTTGTACACACAAGTTTTTATTGACCCGCCAAAATAAAATTATGTTATGAAATCTAAAACTAGCTATTCAACATTCTTCCAACAAACCAGATATAATACAATTTATATTGACAATGTCTGTCGGCTCTTGATTAAACAAAGAAGACATCGAAGAGCAGATAACTTTGCAGATCCTCTCAGCTTAAAAATTTAGTGAAATAATACATCCATGAAAAAAAAATATAGTTGTGAAGAGGGTATACTAATTTTGGCATTCCGTGTAAAACTTTTCAGACCCCTTAAGTAATTCTAAGCCGATTTAGCCATGCGGAAGGACATGTCTGTCTTTCCGTCTGTTGAAAACACGCTCACTTTCGAACAACTCAAAAAAAAGTATTGGAGCCAAATTTCTTCTATTTATCCTAAGCAGTTTGGGATTGAAATCCAGAAAAATCGATTCAGTAGAGACATGAATTCAAATGTGGTACCACCACCCCCCAAACAATTTATAATTTTGCTACAAAAACCAAAAGCCCGCTCTCGGAAAACACTTTAGTACTCATAAAACCGTAATGAATAATGCTATTACTATAATAAGTCTTGCTATTTTACAGCTTCATATCACTATATCGCTACCGCACTGTCAAACGATAATTCTGCTCGTTTACATACTCGTTAAGCCAGAAACTAGCCACATCGTTAAAAATCTGGTTTAACTACCTGTTGATTTTTTTAATTTTTTTTTTTTTTTTATTTTTAATTCCCTAAGCTAATCCCGCCAAGCTTTATGCTTGTCAGCAGGAAAGAAACCAGAGTCTCTAGCGGGAATCGAACCCGCAACCCCGGCACTGGTAGACTAGCTCACTACCAGCTAGCTTGCCGGGGCACTCAGTCCATTCACTGATCACACGACGCAATTAAATTGAATTTTGCAATTAGCGGAAGGGGAGAGAACGAGTTGCTCAGAACGGCGTCGGATCATTAAACTCGAGTCCTCGGTCACACTCACGTCTACTGCGGCGATTTGAGTAAATGGGAAACGTGGTCATAAATCGAACCATTGTATGGCGTATTGACGTGTATGCGCATCGTAAACTTGACGAAGTTTGGCGAACAGATGGTGAATTTTTAAAGCATATTTCCACGATTTGTAAACGTATTTATGGTGTATGTCTTTAAATGGTAATTTGCCAAAGTACACTGAAAATAAAGTTTTTTAGGAGGTAAAAAGGGATAAATTTGATATACATTCACATTATAGTCAACATTAAAATAGTGTGTACACTGATAGAAAAATGCATCTTGATATTGATGATGCCCTTACATCAGAATTGTGACATCAATGTTACTACAAATGGCATCAATGATGCAAAAAGTAACAACAATCCAATATCTAACGTCTTCGTACAATTTTGTAATTTTTTACGTGTCATCTATTTTATGACTATAGTGACATCAATTCGATGCCACATTTTGTATATTATTAACATTATTTTCATGATTACAATGTATTAAAAGAAGCGAAAAATCCTATATTCAATTTTTTTTAAATTATTTAGTTAAATACATCAAATTTTCAAAGTAGAATGATTACGAAAACCATATGGGGCATGGTGCTGGTGTCTTATTATTGAGATTCCTGCTGTAAGCAAAGGTCGTAAATCAACAAACGTGAAACGAAGATCTGTAACGGGTAAGTAAATAATATTATTCTCACACTTTTACTTAAGTCAATTCCAATGACTTTGACTTAATGACAAACTGTCATTAAATTGATGCTTATGAGTCCATTCCCCGATGCTACTGCGTCATCGCCGATATGTCATCGCATTGATGACATAATTTCATTTTGACCCTGATTACACTTTGGCCAAGTTATGTTAAGGTTGACATCACAATGAAAAAACGAAGACACTTGTCATAGTACTGATGTCAAAATACATAAGCCTTATGACGCCTTTTCTGTCAGTGTACTTTCTGGGGGTCTAACATGAGGTAAGCTGGTGCTCTTTTGCATTTGGTCCTTTTTCTCTTTTCGAAAAATTAAAATATATGGTACTTTTTACAATGTAAAAACGAAAAAAATTTGCGAAATTTTTATAATTTTTTTAAATTTGTTATACAGTACCTATGTACTGTAACTTTGGTGAGAACTTCTCACCTCGAAAAGATGTGAAACAAAATATTCCATCGTTCCTCGAAAAGTGAGAAAAAAGAGTGTCTGTAACTCATGTCGAAAACTAGTAAAAGAGATTACGATGTTACGTTATAAATGTCATAATATTCCACTAGAAGCCGATGTGAAATTGCGGACGTTGAGAACGTCAGTCATACATATCGCTGACGGCAACCAAAATTTACTAAAATTTAAAAATTTTTAACAGCGTTGGTGAAAATACAACCTTCGGCCATACCAAAAAATCTAAAGAGCGACTTTTATGTTTGGTGTTTACAAAATAGCTTAAACAAAATTCGTATATTTTTCAAAAATGTTAGCAAAATAATTAAACAATGGCAAAATCTGCTAAGAACAAAATACTAACCTCTTCTGTGTTATTATTCATTGCATTTTTAATATATATTTTTTGGTGTTAAAATAGTTTGTTATCCCGCTTTTATTCGTGATTTTATTTGACTGTTCAAAGCGGGTACTTTCTCACCAAAATAGAATCCCTACGTGACAGCTTTAATTCGCCAAAAATGTTACAGACGCAGTTAATTGAGAAAACCCGTTGCTTGTTTCAATTTATGGCATTTTTGTTTCATTTCTCACATTTCACTCGAAAAGTTTCTAGACGCGGCAGTTACAGAATATGGGCACAGATTGCTTATTCCAGTGGCCAGAATGTACATATTTAGACACCCCTTGCTTTTCATATGGATGGTTGAATCTCGGTTTCTCAAGAGTATCGAGTGCTCAAAACTTAAATGTGTTGGCGAAAAAAAAAAGAATTGCTATAATATTGTTTTTAGAATTGTTTTAACATAAAATGAGTATAGATGTAGGAAACTATTCACGTGAACGAAGTCACGGGTAAAAGATAATAGATAATAAACAGAGGCCCTTATTGTGCAGAACGCAACGCCAAAAATTACAATGAAAGCAAAAACAAAATCAAAAATATTTTATAATTTTGTAATGCTTTCTACAGAAATTCATATTTAAAATATTTAAAACTTAATCTCAAAAGCTGCATTTGTTATGGCGTTGAATAGTTTTAGACGCATTATGAATTTTTGTAGAAAGCAACAACAAATTAATAAAGTATTTTTGACTTTGTTTGTGCGTTGAATGCAATTTTTGGCGTTGCTTTGCGTTTTTCACAATTAGGGTCTTGCTGTTAAAATCTTAATTATTTTTCAATTCGTGCCTTTTATTCAATACGATTTGATGTTGGTTATAGGAAAATCATTTTTAAATTCCACACCCAAACGCAAAGTAAACATCACTTTACTGATAATGTTAGAGGTTTAAAATATCTTTTTACCCTTCAAAGTTCTAAATAAAAAAAAATTTGTTTATTGTAAGAAGAGAAGAAATGAAATTTAACATTTTTAAATCAACAATAACTGCGATAATATTTCTGATTTTTAAATTCAATTATTTTTTTTTTCATTATTTGCGTTTTAACGTAGACATTTTCGTTTCACATAAATATATTTTTGTTTTTGCGTTTAATAATGACAGTTTGTGTTTACAACATCACATAAAGTATTAACACTCCCACATAAAATAAAATGCAACCCTGATCCAATGAAACGTATTATTGTTTAAAAATCTTTGAAAAAACGTTTAAGTCGTATGGGATGTCAAACTTTTTTCAACACACATGCATTGACACTATCAGACTTTTACATATTACTTGAGTTTTTGACATGTATTAATACAAAGTATAATAGTGTAAACTTGCCTTTAGTGTTTTGTTATGAATGTTTGACATTTCAAGCCGTAAACAATAACAATGCAATGCTGTTTCTATTGTTTTGGACTGTTGTAGTATCTACAACCCTGTGGTTGAATTCGCCTTGAATGTAACAACAGTAAAAATTCGATAATCCGGATAATTGATTGCAGACCATTACACACATTTACATACTGCTGTGATTTGAATAAAAAAATAAATAAATCCGGACTATAGAGTTGCAATCCATCCGGATTATAGAATACGCAATGAGCTGCAAAATTCTGCCCAGATTACCGAATATTCCGGATTAGTGGAGTCCGGATTATCGAATTTACACTGTATTTGTAAAATATAAAAAACTTTTGTCAGAGAAAGGTACTTTTGTAAAAAGTAATTTGCAAAGAAAATCAAATTTTTATGCAACAAATTTTTAGATTTTAGTGACTAAGAAAAAAGAAACTTTTAATACAAAAGTACTTTTAAAAAAAATTTAAATTTATAACTTTAAACTCCATTCAACATTATCTTATTTTTTTAAATTCATTTTGAACACAATTCACATTTTAAACAATCCAACTTTAGTAAACATCGTGTTTCCTTTAAATCTTATACCTTCCATCCACTCACCCCACATGTGTCTAAAGCGGAAAAGTTACTCTTAAGACTACTTTTGAAATTGTATACATTTTTAATGAGATTTCTTGACTTCAACGAGTTTTATTGGTAACAATGCATTTCCTTCCTATTCACCGCTTTTTAAGAGATCCCTTTCGAAAAAAACACCTGAATCGTTCTATGCCTTTTGTTTCCTTTTTAGTGCAAAATCGAGCAACATTTTCTCTACAACACGTATTTTTGATTTGTATTTATACAATAGAATTTTTGAGTGAATAATTTGTTGTATGCCACATACCGTGCGTAATATTTATTTTTCATTTATGCCACACAAACTGTTAAGAAAGAAACAAACAATAATGTTATATATATTCGGCTGTGCCAAACCACTGATACCCTCCACTAAGAGTAAGAGTTTTTCGGCAGTGAAGTTTCAATAGGTCCTGTGATATACATACATACATAATACACGCAACGAGAAAACATGGTTGTGGTAAACATATTCTAAGAACAACATATATATTATGATTAGATTCATGATTGTAGCCTCTACATTAAGATTATTATTGAATCATATTATGACCACATATTTTTTCTCTGCGTAGATTTGACAATACAATTTTTTGTTTAAGCCCTTATGACACTACATTTTTTATTCATTAATTGATATAGAATTGATAGAAAGAAACAGTAAATGCTAGAAACAGCAAACTATAAAAAATGTAAACAAATTGTTTTATTTTTTTTTCTCTTGTTATGGTTTTGTTTCAGGGATGGCGTTGGGAATTTTTAAAATTGTACCAACAACCTTTAAAAATTGTACATTTTTACCCTAATTGTACTAAAAGATTTATTTAGTTGATATTAATTTTATTTATGTTCTTATAAAACACCACAAAAAGGTATTATAAATCTTAGTTTAAAAAGTATCAACAAAAAAGTACAGTTGAAACAACTTAGCCATCCCTGTTCTGTTAGTTGTATTAAATGTTGCCAACTTTTTGTTTATGAGAAACCTCTCGCTGAATTTGCCCATAAACCGCTGATGCAGCAGCACTTTTACTAGTTCAAGCTTAAACTGTCGATTTTAATTTGAACAATTTTACATTCTTTTTGACATAACTTCATTTTTATCGATAACTTTAGCAAAATGTTTGACAGGTTGCCATTTATCTTAATACAGCTGAACCCTTCGCACTTGGTAAATTTTTCTATTACTTTATATTTGCACTGTTCACCAAAACTTGACCAATGCATTAAAAATGTAGTGTCATAAGGGCTTTAAGCCAATTAATTTTTTTTGGTAAAATCAAGGCCACAATTCTTAAGCATTGGCCATAACGGCGTAGTACTTCACATTCGGTTCTATTTTTTCAGGCTTGATTAGTTCTATTTAGAACCAAAGCCCAAATCTTCTCTAGACAAGAGCCCAGAGGATGCCAGACTACCTCCACACTGTAAGAAACATCCAGTTTCGAGCCCGATATCACCAATTCATCGGCTTTTTCGTACCCACCAATGATCTTGCAATGACCCGGTACCCAGAAAAACCAAACCCTAGAATTTCCCTAAGTGCTCTCCTTCTATCATCCAAGGCCCTAAGAGCCGCCTGGCTATCTACCTATAACGCGGCTCTATTTAATTTGCACAATGTCGTGCTACGATATAATTGAGAGGCTTAGCCTATTTTTATCAAAACAAATGGCTTGCCGACGAACAACACTAGATCCAAACTATTTGCGAAATCATGATAAAAAAAATACCAGGTATACATCTTGAGATTTAACAAAATCATGTTTTTTGCTCTCCATAAAAAGTGAGTCGGTCTTATGTATACTCTCTTCCACCTGTGGTGAAGGGTATTAAAAGTATAACAAAAGTGTTATTTTTCTGTCAGTTTCAATGATAATTTTCTTTGTGTGTTTTTTTTACTGTCTGACTGCATGAATGACTGACTATAACTTGTGTTTCTACCACACTCTAGAGTATTTATTTTAGAAATTTCATTCATGTCAAGAGCTTGTTTTGCAGTCTGCCTGTATTGATGTCTGTCCTTTTGCTGCCTTTTGGCTTTTTCTTCGCAAGGATATGTTGTTTTTTTTTGCATTAGAAAAAGATTTACATTGTCAAAAAAGTAAAATCGTAAATACAAACAAGTTATTACTGCACCTTTGTATTCAATTACAATTTATTGTCTATTAAATGTTTAAAACAAAACTTTTGTCTCTCCGTCTTTCTGTGTCTCAATTCGATTCGCACTTGCTTTTCTTTTGCCACATCAAGAGTTTTTGTTTTATGCTGGCTTTATTGCAAAATAATTTTGAAAAAAAAAAAATATTGAATATTCAATAGAATTTTATAATGCAGCTGGTTGAAGGAAGAAAAGATCAACATGAAACTTAGACTTCTAAAAATCGATTTGAGTTGATAATTGATAATATTTGGAAGAAAATAATTTGGGCAATGACTTTAAATAGAAAATAAGTGGAAATGCATTTGTATCCCTTTGGAATGAGTGAGATTTTTGAAGAGTTTTGCAAATTAAGGACAAGGACAAGCACTCGAATGTTCATATGAATTTAAGTGTTTAAATAATATTTTACAATTTTACATTTATTTCAAAACTCTTTTGAGAAAAGCAGAATTTTACTGTAAAACAAGTCCGAACATTTGATACCCTAGTCGCAAAAAAAATTTTAGGTAGTATAACCCATTTAGAACCCATGGGCAATTATTGACCAGTTAAAACAAAATTATGTTATGAGGTTACCAATCAGAGTTCTTTGTGCCAAATAACTATAATACAGACATGTATCATATGCAGTGTTCGAAAATAAACAGTACATTATAAAGCGTTCGGCTCATACACCCAGGAACGATATCAATTTTTGTAGTGATTATGTGGACGAACACAACCCTTAATACCGTTCGTAACCGTTTCAAGAAAGAGCCGAACATTTTGTATTGTTCTGTTCTTTGTTAAAAAAACAGAACAATTGTAGTGATACTGTAGACAAACATTAAATTTTAATGTTCTATAATGTTTTTTTTTTTACATTGATAAAGAAATGAACAAACAAACAATTTAAGCAACGACCGCACCACGAACAGCTTGTGCCAAATGGGACGAATATTAATGGGCCGAACCGAACACAATGAATTTTGTGGTTTAAAAAAAAACCGAACGCAATTAAATGTTCTCATCTTTTGTTGAGTTGGATAAAAACAGTATTATTTTTGTATTCGAAAGATGACTACCTGGGAAACGTTATTATTTTAATGATTTTCTAAACAAACACTATTAGCGTTTGTGTTTTGCACAAATCTACCGCTATTTATAGTTTATTTTCGAACACTGATCCTATGCATGCATAAAAAAAAGATCCCATTTCAGAAAGAAGTTTGTATGGACCTATTGATAATAGGCTTCGGCCTTTTGACAATTAATGCGTCTGTACACAATTTCATTAAAATTCCTCAAAATTGCGACCTGTAAAGGCAAAACTAAACTGTTTCGTGAAAATTGTATACACAAACTTGGTTAAGGCGGCACAAATCTGTTTTTAGATTAACTTAACCAAGTTTAACTGAGATCTCAAAACCCAGCCTAAGAATGCTACATCTGATTTAAAAATTATTAAAAAATTTCTAATACTTTTTTACGCTCAAAAGCATTTAAATTTTTCATATCCTGACTGTATTGTTTTTATTAATCTCTTGCTTGAAACAAAACCTTAAAATTTATATTAAAACCTAAAGCTGTAAAGCTAATTTGATATTGTCATTAATTGCAACTGTTTTTTTTTTTATTAAAAAAAATCTTTATAAATATTTGAAATATTTTTACAGGTTAAAATTGATTAACTCATAAGCGAACAATAATCCAATTTGGGAACATACACAAATAATTAAAGAAACCGTGACCTGAGGACAACAAGGTTCTGTGTGATTATTGCGAAATAATAATTGAAAAGATAGAATAAATAAAATCTTATTTTTTTTAAATAACTAACAATCTTAAAAATATAAATTGGGCGCTAATGGGTTAATGCTGTCTGCAGTTATTTATTATTTAATTTGGATTACAGTATTATCCATTAAAGCCTGCTAAAGCAAACGTTAAATATGCCACATATTTTTATTTAATTAATTATGAAATAAAAAAAGGTAAGAAAGTATTGTCGGTTAAGACCGATAATATGATACCGTACACAACAGCATATACACAGAAAGAAATGCACTAGGGGTAAATTAAGTTTTTTTTATTTACTTTAAGTATGAGTCGTACTCAAAAATTCAAGTACGAATAGCACAAAAACGTACTTAAAACTATCCTAAATGGGATTACTTTCAAAAATCAATCCCGGATTTTCTTAAAAGAAGTACAAAATTATTATACCATTTCAAAAAAGATTAAAAGCTTTTCTACAAAAAAATGTGCCTTTTTTTAAAAAAATTCAATTTGGTGTCTTTTTCTTAAAAATTTTGCTCCCGAAAAGGGTGGCTTGTTTTATTCTGAAAAACTCATGCTTTTCGGGAGCAACATTTTGAAGAAACAGACACCAAATTGCATTTTTTTTTTCAAAAAAAGGCATATTTTTTGTAGAAAAGAAAACACCATAAGTTTTCTATTTAAATTTAATTAAGCGCTTTTTGATAAGGGGTACGGCGCTTTTTCATAATAAATAGTTCACAACAATGACTCTGAGAGTAAAATTACAAAGTGGGCGCTTAGTCTCATTTAACTTCTCAGAGCTTGTTGCAGACACTACCACAACACCACACAAGTAACTAAAAAACGATTTGCCTGTTGTGTGTAGAAACAACAAAAACAACAGAACAAGACGAAAACACATTATTTTCATGTTTAAAAAGTAAAATTGAGAGCTCTTGCTTCTCATTTAGTTTATATATTCAGTTACATATGAACATAAAGTTTTTAAAGTAAAAACCATATCGGGAATGATGCTAGAGTTTTATAACGGAAATTCTGTAACTTTGGTTTATTTCAAGTACTAATTCGGGATTAAATCAACTTTTAAATACTCGAATCAAGTACATATTGAGATTGATTCAACCTTAGTTTTACTTAAATCAATCTCATCAGGGGATTATTTCAAGTATGAATTCGGCAATGAATATGAATGAAAATCCGTACTTGAATCAATATTTCTGTACTTGATACAAGAAAATCCGTAATAATCGTACTATAAATACCGCTTCGGATTAATTTGAGTGCGGATGGATTGGTTATTCTTTTGAATGTGGGCAAAATTTTTTCTTTGTACAGTTACTGCTTTTATTTATGGCCACTCGTTATAAGAAATGACGACACTGTGCGTTGTGGGTATAGCAAAATACATAATCAGGTTAAATAATAAATCAATGCATTAAATTGTAATGCAGTTTTGAAAAATTTAACGTTTATTAAATTGCACAATTAAAACGGTTAATTGATTTATAATATCAGTAGATGTTTAATAAAGCACACAGATTGTGGTATACAATATTTAAATAAGCTTTTTTGTTTGTTAATTTTTGAAAAAGTTAAAAAATTTACTTTTTTAAAAAAGCAATGCATATGTTTATCATAAATATACAATGTATGCACAGATGTAAGTTACACTAAAACTACACTGTACTAAATTTGATCTGGAACCAAACAAGAATTTAAAAAAGCAATTTCGATGGTGTTGTAATTTCTAACTCTGTCAGTCGGTACTGAACAAATCGAAATTTTTTTTTCGGTATTGAGAAAACTCAAACAAATGTTTTACGACATTGTAAAAAGTTTAAGAAATTAAAAAAAGCTTTGCTGTTAGAGAATTGGAATTCATCAATATACTTTTTGCCAAAGCTGTATGGATGGCCATAAAGTTTCCCATTATCTCATGTTGGGTATTATTTATGTTGACCTAAAATATTAAAAAACGGTTATTAAATTTAACAAACATTTATTAAGTGAAATTTGCATAGAGGTTTAGTAAGCCTTTATTAAATTGCAAATATTTTTATGAATGCTACACTTTTTTAGGCTTTAATCTAGTTCACCCAACTTTTTGATAACGACTCCAAAATTTTAGCTCTAAGAATACTTTTTGCTGTAAGTTCGCGCCGGAAATCAATCTTTCCTGAGTTATGGCCCTTTAAGTTTTGAATGTATTTTTCGTTTGACAAATGAAATTTTATTTTAACTTGTGGTGATGGCCCAAAAGCGCTGCGTGTAACTTGAAACGTAGACGGCAAGTGAGGCATAAAAATCATGCAATGCATGGAGGCGAAAACGCATGGTGTAGACCTCCAGCTTAAGAATTGGCAATGCCGTATTTGCATTTTTTATAAATACTCTCACGAATGAGCTGACGACACTTAGGCCCTAATTTTGTAAAACACAACGCAACGATAAAGAATTACATTGCAAGCAAAAACAAATTCATACATATTTTGTAATTTTGTTGTTGCCTCTAACAGAAATTCACATTGGCTTTTAAGATTTTATACGCCTTTTTTGAAGATATTTTGATGTCATCTTCTAGGAAATTTGATAAGTTTTAATTGAAAAACGGGAAATATTTTTTGGAAATTCGGAAGCCCATAACTCAGAAACTATGCGTCGCCGCCAATTTTTATATCATTCACCGAAGGTAAAATTTAGTATAAGTGTATCCTTGTCCTTATGAGGATCAAAGTAGATTTAACTATGTCCGTCCGTCAGTCCGTTGAAATGGGTTTTCCGAAGACCCCAGCTATGATGGGGATTTGTTACTTATATAATTATATCGCATTAAGTCCGAAATTGTTTGCTATTGAAATTCCGCTTTTCATATTAATTTTACTATACAATCAATCGCCTGTCATGTGGAACAGCACATTAATGTTTTGATTAAAAATCTTTGCTTGCAGTATTTCTTCTCAAAAGCGGTAATTTTTAGAGGTCCGTACGGTAATGAAAAAATAAAAGTTAACATCACTGAACGTAAGTGACATCATTTTCAATTTTCGTTGTTTTAATAAATGACTTTATTGGCAACACTTGCATCATCTCCTAAAACGTTATGGTCACATAAGGTACCTTAACGATTTTATAGCAAGAACCGTTTTATCGTAAGCTACTAATTACATACAAAATTTATATGAAATAATATAAAAAACTCTCTCTCCTGTAAAATTTGATTTTTGGCAACGACTGATAGAATCCCAAAAGTAAAAAAAATCGAACATGCGAGTAAGTATTCGTCGTATATGACTGCCAGAATCAGTATCTTGAACTAAATTTGAGCTAGTACTGTACTTGAACTTAGCTAGACGTAAACTACACTCAAATAAAATCAATCAAATCAATCCGTAGCGGTATTAATAGTACGGTGATTACGGATTTACTTGAATCAAGTACAGAAAATTTTAGTCAAGTACTGATTTTCAATCACGAAATACTTAACTTATCCATTTTCAATCCCGAATTCGTACTTGAAATAATGCAAAAGTTAAATAAGATGGAGAATTTTATTACGAATGCATTATTACCCGTTTTACACCTTTCAGAATTATAAAACAATTATAAAACGCCAGCATCATTCCCGTTATGGTTTTTACTTTAAAAACTTATGCCTGTATTCATAAAAAATTTTTAAATTTAATAAAGGTTTAAAGAATAAATATACTTTGAAAATAATCCTCATTAAACGTATTTTGAATTTAATAATCGGTTGTGAATACGGAGGTTAATGTACATACATATGTAAATGAAAATATAAACTAAATGAGAAGCAAGAGTTCCCAAGTTTACTTTTTAAATAATGTTCGTCTTATTCTGTTGTTTTTGTTGTTTCTACTTGTGTGGTGTTGTTTTAGTGTCTGCAACAAACTTTGAAAAGTTAAATGAGATCAAAACGCTCACTTTGTAATTTTACTCTCAGAGTGACACTACCAAAGAAAAGTTTAATCTTTTTTTTTACTTGGTCTAAGAATTTTATACTTATTTTAGGAAATGCCGGGATTGATTTGGAAAGCAATCCCATTTAGGATTGTTTAAGTACGTTTTAGTGTTATTCAAACTTGAATTATTAAATACGACTCTTACTTAAAGTAAGTATAAAAAACTTAATTTATCCCGAGTGTTAATCTTTCTGAAATGAACTGAACATTAACTTATCTGGAACTGAATAAAAACTAATCTGAAAAATAAACCGCATTTCCAATTTTGAATAGAAGTGTAGGTAAAGCATTTTAATGTCAATAATTTTTCAAACTTTTATGGCTGTATCAAAAGAATTAAAAAATGTATTCTATTCTGCTATTTGTCATAAGGAAGACAGCGAATATCCTGTGTTAATAACGTTTAAATCTTTTATTTAACGCTTACAATTTACTTAAGACCTTTAATTACTTTTTGTAATGTTCATATTGATTTCAAGATAAGAAGGAGAAGTAAAATTTTTGGTCCTCGACACAAAAAGAAGTCATTAATTATTTAGAATTAGAAGACACATCAAAAGTGTATAGAAATTCAACACCTTCTTCTGATTGTCAACTAAACTCCTGATATTGAGGAATAAAAAGTGTTTTTCACTTAAAATGCCGCTGTTAACAATTCAGAAGAAACTGAAATAAAGCAAAACAACGACAACGTCTATTCAATGGTATTAGCCTGATCTAAAAAAAAAAATAAAAAAGCCACCATGACAAATTAATTTTTGTGCTGTTTTTTGACTTTATTACCTGCGATGCAAAGGCAGTGTGAAAAATAAGATTACAAAAATGAAGGCACTCCAGAGAAGGGTTTCCATAGGTGAGGCACAATTTTTTATTGAAAACTATTTTTCTTGAAAATCTTTTGCAGTGAATACAGCTTCCTATAGCAAACTCTAACGGGTATTAAGTCCAATAAAAAATGTCTCTGTGACACAATAAAAAAACTACAGTTTTCAATGAAAACTTTGACAGTCGTATGTTTAAAAAAACCACAAACTTCATTGTGTTCGGTTCAACTTATTAGTGTTCGTCAGTGTTCGAAAATAAACAGAACATTATTTAGCGTTCGGCTCACACACCTAGTAACGATATTTTAATACCGTTCTTAACTATTTTCAAGAAAGAGCTGATCATTATATAGTGTTCTGTTCTTCGTTAAAAACAGAATAATTGTGGTGATACTGTAGACAAACATTATATTTTAATGTTCTATAATGTTTCATTTTTTTACATTGATAAGGAAATTAACAAACCAAACATTTTGGCAACGACCGCAGCACGAAGAGCGTGTGTGTGTGTATTGAGTATATGTTTTGTTTGTGTAAAATTATTTTGTTCTTACTCAAAATTATAACGACAACGAAACCACAATATCTATTTGACCGCCTACATTTCACGAGGTCCTCGAGACTAAACAGTATAGTTCAACTTCGACATCGTGATGCAGAGAAACAATTTTTTATATATTCAATACGTCTCTGGAACCAACTTCCTTTATCTTTACAAAATTCAACCAACGCAACTAAATTTAAAAATACCTTCAATGAAATTTATAGCAATCGAAAAACCCAACATAATTGTAAAATTCAAATATTTATGTATTTTAATTAAGTTTTCTGTTAATTGCAATTATTGATATGAACTATTTTATATATAAGGACACATACATTTGTTAAAACTAACTTTTCTGATTCTAAGACTAAGATAATGTATCTTACTTTATTAGAAAAATCATTAAATAAATAAATTATAATAAATTTTAATGAGCCGAACTAAACAGAATGAAGTTTGTGGTTTTTTAAAGAAAACCGAACGAAATTAAATGTTGTCATCTCTTTGTTGAGTTGGATAAGAACAGTTTTATTTTTGTGTTCGAAAGATGTCAAAAAGGGAAAAGTTACATTTTTAATGATTTACTAAACAAACACTATAAGCGTTGGTGTTTTCCACAAATCTACCGAACCGAACACTAAGGAGCAATATTAAGTGTTTATTTTCGAAGACTGGTATTCGTTCGTTTCAGTTGTGCTTAGCGCCTAGGGATGCCAAATGGGACCAGATTTTTTGAAACCCGGGATTCGGGATTTTTTATTCAAAAAAACGGGATCCCGGGACGGATCGGGATTTTTCGGGATTTCATATATAAAGGCCAATTTTTTAAATTCATATACATATTTAGAATAAAATGTTTATGTATTTATAAGTATTAAAACAAATAAATGCATGAAGAATATAAAACTCATTACAAAATAAAACAGTTAATTATATTCTTTTGAAGTAATATGGAAAAATGATGTATTAAAACTTATATTTTAAAAAGCTTCTAAAACAAATTAATTGCATCTGATAATCGATACCTTATTTTATTGAAAACATATGCTGCCGACGAAAACAATGCTCGCATAAAACACTTCTGGGTGGTATCGTAAATATATAGCTACATACATATATGCTATATAACAATAATTAATTTATTTTATATCAAATATATATGCAAGTATAAATTTAATAAAATAAACTTAAGCAAATATTTGTCGAAAGACCTTTGGTAGAACCCGCTCAAGTTTTTAACACCTTTTTCCACAACTTGCTTTTTACGTGCGTAGTTCCTATTATCATTTACTTAGAAAAAGGCCACACCGAACTTTATCTTCTGATTTTGTTTTATGTGGTACAAAATGCATTGCATGTAACATTTATTCACTTGCGACTTCTTTTTGTAATCAGTTAAAAATTAGATTCATTGCCATTTTGATTTAATCTTAAATTTTTTAAGGTATTTTTAACAGTGTGACTCACGTTTATTTAAATATAGTTGTATTTAATAAAAAAAATACCACATATTTACTAAAACCAAAAACTCGGGATTCGAGACTTATTTAGAATAATCCCGGGATTTCGGTATTCGGGATTTCGGGATTGGCATCCCTTTTAGCGCCCTTTTGGCTGGTAAAAAAAAAACAAAATTTGTTAACAAAAACAAAATTCCCATACGAAAAAACAAACAAAAAACCAGCAAAACAAACAAAACACAGGGCTGTCAGACTTGGGCATTTATCCCCAAAGTTGGGGATTTCATGTGAGCAAAAAGGACAAAAAAAAAGTAATTTGGGGATTTTTTTGGGATTTCACACATTTTCAATATATTTTTTTATCTTTTATTATTTACGCTTATTTTTCTTTGTTTCGTATATAAAATATGAAAAAAAGTAGCAAAACTTTGTTCTTACAATTATACAGTGTAAAGGGTCCTAATTAAGATTACCATTTTTGTTAAGTGTGTAAAAGGTACTTTATAAATTTATGTTATTTTTCTTAAATGAGTGTGAAAAAAACCTTTAAAAATAGATGCTATTTTTTAAAAAAATTTAAAATTTGTACAGAAAAAAAACAAACAAAAATAATATTAACTTGTTAAGGTTTTGATTTTTAATTTAGGGATATTTTTTTAATTTTTTGGGGACAAGGAAAAAAATACCTGGCAGCCCTATTTGTGCTGTTGTCGTTGCTAAAAATTGTAAAAAAAGAAACATTATAGAATATTAAAATATAATTTTTGTCTATTGTATCAATACTTTTCAACGAAGAACAGAACACTATATAATGCTCAGCTCTTTCTTGAAAATAGTTACGAACGGTATAAAGGGTTGTGTACCTCTACACTAAAAAAATTGATATCGTTCATGGTTTTGTGAGCCGAACGCTTAATAATGTTCTGTTTATTTCCCAACACTGGTACTAAGCATAAAAGTGATACAATTTGCTGTTAAAGACTTTTCGCAAAATATTAGATTTCTTAAACTATTTGTTTTATGTTAGAATGTAGGTATGTATGTATTTTCTCAAATGTGGAAGTTGATGGGTACTAATCAGGGATGATAAATGAGAAAACCAATATCGTACCAACGAACTTTTAAAATCGTACTTTTTCTGTCCCAATAGTACTCAGTCAGTTTTTTATAATTTTATTTTTTCGCGTCAAAAGCACATCGCGATTCTTGTTCTGTTCCAAGAAACATTGCCAAAGAAACCATAGGCCAAAAATTAATTTGGGGCCACGGATTTTTCAAAATAGTTAGTTTCCCAAAATATTCAAGACTAGAGCGGTTTTTAGGGTCGAGAAATCCATTAATGTTTATTTCTGATTGCCGCCGGAGTGCGTTTTCATACACTTTATAGAATTTGTCATCTTTTTTTGTAGAAAATTGACGAATACTTCTCAAAATGCAGTCTCGAATTTTAAACGAAAATTAAATGTTTGAGCGTTCGAAAAATATGTGCCTACGAACATCTTCGGATTGTGTTTACAATTTTTCATTTGTACTGCAGAAACATGAAAGGAGTAGAAAGTCCTTAAATATAATTCGAAGTAAAATAATAATGGAGTGGGCTCCCACTGTTCCAAAATTCTGTTAAGTACTTCTTGGCATGGGGTCTTCTTCACCTGACAATGTTTTGGCATATATAAAAAAAAACTATAAAATTTTTGCCAGCGTTTTTTTATGTGAAGTTTGACGTTTATTAAGACAAAAAATTTGCAGGTGAGGACCCCATGTGTCGTTCCAAAATAATCTTGAATTTAAAGGAATTTGTGTCTTTTGCAATCTAGAACTTTTGCAGAAGTGGTTTCCTATATCTTTAAAAAACTTGTCATTATCATCAGAAAATGCAAGCCTATATGCTGCCGCTGATATTAAATTTAGAATGTGGCATAAGCAATCGTTCAATGAACAAGCGCAAAAATCTATTCATAATAGCGGAGTTCAATGTTTCGTGCAAATGGTCTTGCAAAAAAGCAAATTCAAAATATCATAGCTGTTTTGTTAAATACAACAACAAAAATTAGAGTTTCCCTTAGATTTCAAAAGCTACGACATTTTGCATTTTCGCAAGATTATTTGCACCACACACTAAGCTAAACTTCCCTTATATTCATTGGACAGTAAATACGAGTGGCCATTTTTTGTCAATTATAAATATGTAGGTTTGAAAAATTTGGAAATAGTACCAAATGAGTCACGGGGGTACCAGCGTACTTTTTAGTTTTGAATTGTACCAAAAAAAGTACAATTGTACCAACTTTATCAACCCTGGTACTAATCAATTGCATATTTTTAAATGATTTTTTTCTCTCTTATTACGTTTTACTTTCCATGAGTATGTGTTTTATTTTTTAGTTTCCTAACACTTAAAAAAAATCTATTGACTTGTCTCGCAAAGTCAGCCAAGAACCTGACTGCTCTGTTTGTTGCACACCTTAGTCGCAACATGCAGCAAAGTAGTAAGTGCAAAGTTGCATGCAATAACTAAGTACTCGTTTATTCACATTGTTCTCTTGTCTTCTTTAATGTGCACTTTCACACGCAATTGAACAATTGCCAATTTCCTGTTTATTTTTTCCCCACTTCTCTGGGTCGACGATATTATAAATTTGATATTGTCACTTGATTGTTTAGATGGTGCAAGAATAAGTGTACGAATGGTTGTTTGTATTGTCTAAACTGTTTGAATATTGTAACCATGATATAAGATTTTTTTTGTAGTTTTATAAGTTTTAGAGACAACAATGAAATTCCTGAGATTTGTTCTTTCCTCACAATTCAAACAGAATGTTATTAAAAGGAAACATAGAATAAAGCCAAAACAAAAAAAAATGAAAAATGTTTAATGTCATTTCTAAGGCGTTTTATTGATTACTTGAACAGTGGGATGGATTTGATAAAAAAAAAAGTATCTTATAGTTATATAAAAAATGTTGCAGAAAAACCACTGAGTTTTTTTCTAAATTTAATGTAGTGACAAAGTTTTTCTTAAAAACTGGCACTGCAACACAGTTTTCTATAGAAAACTGTAGTAGTACTTAATTCACACCTCTACAAGTTTTCTCTAGAAAACTATTACCTTAGAAAACTGCCAGACTAAAGAAATCTGCATCAGGTAGAGATAATAAATTTTTTTTTTATTCTGTTTTCTTTCAAAAAAAAAAAAGGTGGCATTGATACATTGAAAAAAGAAAACATTTGTAACGATACAGTTTTTTTACCCTTCACCGAAGGTAAAAGGGTATATTTTACTTTGTCATTCCGTTTGAATTTCCACCATATTGATCTTAGACCCTATAAAGTATAAATGTTTTGGATTCTTATGAGAAGGGAAGTTCAAATCCGGTTGTCCGACTGTCTGTTGAAATGGGTTTTCCGAAGCCCCCAGATTGGATGGGGGCTCGGTTAGTATATGTTTCTGTCAGGTATTCTTATTATAATTTTGCTATTGCAATTCACCCAGATCGGTCCAAAAATGGCTCAGACCATGACTTTCTCTAATTTTTTTCAAAATTCCCTTGCTGTTTTTGTAGAACGGCAAGAGCCAAAGTTTCTAAATTAGGTACAGACATTAGGAGAAGTGAGCGTAGTACTTTCCGTACAAAAAATATCAAAAATTATATAAAAATTTGAATTTTTGGACTGTCAAATGACCTATGGTTATCCCTTATATATCAAAAAAGATCGGAAATCTTTAGTAGAAAATATTTTTTGAAAAACTTGGGAAAATCGGTTGAGATACGAAAAAGGTGTTACCAAATTATACATTTTTCTTTAAAAATACCCATTTTCGGGAACCATAGATCTTTCCGAGACCAAATTTCATAACCGAAGTAAATGGGTATGTAATTCTTAAACACGTCCAAAAAATTCTTTTTTTTAGAAATTTTCATATTATTCGAATGTGTATTCTAAGTCAAATTACAATTAACTTCACTGCTAGCCAAAGGATAGCTAAAGCCCTAATGACACCTACTTTTTTCGACTTTTAAAGATTTTGAAGAACAGAGCAAATATACTGTAATATAAAATGGTATCAATAGCAAAGAGATCAACTATATACATATATGTAAATCTAAAAATGTCAAAATGTTTATACATGTTATCGATAAAAAGTGCAATCTGTCAAAAAAAAATAAAAAAAATTTTATCTTGAAATTGACATTTCAAGCTTAAAATGACTCTGTGATGCGAATATATTACTTTTTTACTCGAATATTGCTATTTTAGTTAATTTTTAAGCTTTGCAAATAGGCAACATTGAAAAAAAAAACACTAATAGTAAACAAACCTACAAAAATTATAAATAAATAACAATATACATACATACATATAATCCATTTTGGCTGTGAAAATTAAAAAAAATATTTCTTTATGTTTTTTGTATTTGTCTCTCTCTAACCATGCTTTTCACTCTTTCAATATCAGATCAAAAAAGACGAAAAAAATTAGGTGTCATTAGGGCTTAAAGTAAGCCTCGTAAAAGAAATATACAAACGAAAATTCTGATAGTGCATAGAAAATTTTGCTGGAAAATACTGAAAGAATAAGACTATTAAAGTATAAAAGCTTTTGAAAATTGTAATTTGACTTAGAATACTCATTCGAATAATATGAAAATTTATATAATAAATGTTTCTCACCATGAGAAATAAATTCCCAGAATCTATTACTCTTTTTTATACCCTCCACCACAATTAGTTCTGAGGAGGGTATATTAAGTTTGTCATTCCGTGTGAAACTTTTTTAATATTCATCTCAGACCCCATAAAGTATATATATTCTGGGTCCTTGAGTGATTATAAGTCGATGTAGCCATGTCCGTCTGTCTGTCCATCTGTCGGTCTGTTGAAAACTTGCTCACTTTCGAACAACTCAAAAGAAATGAACAAACTTGGTGCCAAATTGCTTGTAGTTATCCTAAGCAGTTTGGGATTGAAATTCAGCAAAATCGGTGCAGTTGGACCAGAGGTTTGAATCAAAATGTGGAACCACCAACTAAAAAAAAGATAATTTTGTTACAAAAACTAACATAAATGGTGGAACAAGGCACGGAATGAGATAAGATTTTGCAAAAATTTGTTTCATTCGGCTTGAAATCACGCTGTAAAATTTCGCGAGGATCCGCCCATAATTTACCCTAGGCGCCATATAAACACTACTCCTGCAAAAGAGTTTAGTACGCCTAAAACCGATAAAAATAATGCTATCATAACAAAATTTGAATTGAAACTGTTACTCAAGCTAGTTTAAATTGCTAAATAATTTAATATAGATCTAAACCTCAAACCAACCAATTTTATTGCTGATGTCTGTTTTTAAAAAGATAAATTAATAATAAATAGACATCATATAGATATCCCTCCTGAAATATTCGAACAGTCGGTGGAGGGTATTAAAGATTCGGCACAGCCGAATATAGCACTCTAACTTGTTTTATAATTAAGTTTGTTTCTTAATATATTTATTTTATAGCAAGCAAAAAATTAAATGCAATTAAGCGATTAATACTACATATATGTATTTTACATATATATTTATATTTATATATATACAGTTAAACCTCGATTATCCGGCTCTCGTGGGACCGGCACCATCCCGGATAATCGAAATACACGGTTAATAGAGGTTATATTAATATATACAGAAATATATTTTGTTTATATATTTTTATTTAAACATTCGATTTATGTAACTACAGATTCATATATACCACATATTTTAATACAAAATGTACAAATCGTCAAAGAGAATGCAAAATCAAATATGTATGTATCATCAAAAACAATAAAATTGGGATTTTTACTGATTATGCTTTGGTTGGTCAAGCTACATGTCTGAACTAAAAAAAATAAACCTGAACTTAAAAAGGGGAAACACCGGATTTAGATATATGTACATAATAAAAAACAAATGAATGCTGCACGGATAATAGATATAAGGCACGGTTAATAGAGGTATAAATCTAAAGCACGGATAATAGAGGTAAATCACGGATAATAGAGCGAAAAAATAAAAAGAACCACATGCCGGTTAATAGATGTAACCGATTAATAGAGGTCCGGTTAATCGAGGTTTAACTGTACATATATATATATATATATTAGGCCGGGTTAATTTTTTTCGATGAAGCGTATAGCAAAAACGTAATCTATAGGTGATTCTGAGAAATTTTGCTCAAGAGACCATGGCTCTTAGTCGGGTTTGGAGTCCCCCAAAAATTTTAAAATAGATATTTCTCCATATACACATAGAATAATTTAATTAAATTCGTCATAAAATCTGATAGAATTATAGTAGATTTCTCAATCTGGGCTTGTTTGAAAGGTATTTTTATTACCTTTCAGAATCATTTTTTTTTTTTTGCAGATTATGAAAGTTCATATAATTTCCAACAACTTTTATTACGATCATTTTTTTTGTTTTCGAACTCCTTTTTGTAGGCAAATCGATCTGAAAAAATCAACATTTTCAAGGTTTCAACAAAAAAAAACACTATTTTTACATTTTTAATTCAATTTATTTTTATATATTAATTTCGACCTACAATTTAATGTTTTAACGTGGTAATATTATTTTTTAAGGTTCCATTCGAGGAGTTTTCTTACGAATTTGTGGATCAGCCAGTGGTGGTTCATCGAAATCTAAGTATTCTACCAAGTGATCATATGGAATCTTTCGAGTAAATGCTGGTTCAAATAATATATCGTCGTTATTCATATCAACCATATTGACATAATCGGTAGCATCGAAATTTAAGATATATTTTTTGTTAACTCGATAGTGAAAAACTTTTTGATAGCTCTATCCCGTATTGCTTTTCGATCATCAAATAACATTGTTAATAAGATATTTTCTGGATGTGCGTAATATGAGTTGTTTTTAATTACACCATCTACAATATTACGAAAGTTTGGTTGTAAGTATCGTGTCCAACGTATTATTTTAATAAAAGTGCATACTAAATTTAAAAAAAAAAAATATTGGTATTGTGATAACCGAGTTTTTATTTAAGTATTTTGGCAAACTGCGTGCGCATTGAAGAATGAACGATTAAGGAAGAAGGAAAAGCAAGCTTGGCAACGTTTAGTGTTAGTAAACGTCATTATTTTGTAACGTCATTATTCATTCATATCATTCATTATTCATAATCTGCAAAAAAAAAATTCGAAGAAAATTTAGAATTTATTAGTTAAAAGTTCATTTAGGCTATTAGGGTATTGTTCTTTCCCAACCATGGTGAAGGGTATATAAGATTCGGCAAAGCCGAATATAGAACTCTTACTTGGTCTATATAGAACTGTTGCAACTTAATATATGTTTTTTTTAAAACTTTTGCAGTTGTACTCTTTTCTTAAAAAAAAAACTGTCGCAGTGATACAGCTTTCTTTAGAAATTGTTTATAGAAAGATACAGTTATGATACAGGGTTCTAAAGAAAATTGTCACACTGATACTATTTTCTAAAGAAAGCTGTTGCAATGAAATGGTTTTCTTAACATACTTGCACGCAATTCAGTTTTTCTTTATGGAAATGTCTGAGTGCTACTGCATTCTCTAGAAAACTATCTTGACTGAGAGTTATTAAAAGAAAAATGTTGTGGTAATATTTTCTTTAAAGACTGTGGTAGTAATACAGTTAGCTTCCTAAAAAAGACCTGTTACAGTGTTACAGTTATCTTTATAAAACTGTCGCAGTCATACAGTTTTTTTTTTTAGTTTTGATACAGTTTGGTATCGAAAACTGTCACAGTGATAAACTTTTTAATGACAAAATACTAGAAGAGTTGTCTATAGACAACTGTCTCAAAAATAATTTTTTTCCAATCAACTGTAGTGAGGAATGCAAGAAAAGAGAAACTCACTGTTTATTGTTGTTGTTTTTGTTAAAGCTTTGATATTGTTGTTAAAAATTAATATTATCAATTTAATATTTTTTTGATATTAACAACATTTTCTGCAGTAATGTTGTTGCTATAAATAAATCTTTAATTCACTTAAGTAAATTTTATTTATTATTAATGGTTTAATTGAAAAAAAAATGGTGAAAATGTTTTCTTTGTGCTTAATTTTTTTTTTTTTTTTTTTTTAAATTTTGGTGTTGTTTTATTTTGGCTGTGCCATATTTGTCACTAAATTTGTTCTTTTCGTTTTTCCCGTTCGAAAGACGAACAGAAAGACAGAAGTTTATGGCTTAATCGACTTGGAAGAACTCATGGACTTAGAGAATATCGTTAGCTAAAATGCAAACAGGCGTAAGTTACAAAAAATTCATTGAAAAAATTAATTGATTATTATGAATGCCATTAAACTACATGTCTCTACACTTTTACACTTCTGCGATCAAAAATGACGCTTTTATTAACAAAAACCAAAGAGACGTAACTAAAAGTGTTACTAAAATTTAATGAAATGATTTTCTGTGAAAATTGTTTGAAGAATTGCAATTGCTCTGACCAGTAATTTTGCTTGTATTTATACACAAAAAAAAAATAAAGAGAAACAAGTCACATTGCGCGTCACATTTAGAAAATTCTTTCTGCGCAAAAATCGAAAAAAGTGAATATCTCGAGAAAAGGAGCAGCTAGGATATCAATTCAAAGGGCTTTTGAATAAATTTCTTATCTCAAACAAATCGCCGCTTTTGGTTTTTGTCGCCATTTTTATGGAATAATAAAACATACGTACTTCGATATTTTTGTCTAGTCAACAATTTGTTTTATGAATTGTTTTACAAATCGATTGAAGTAATCCGATGAATTGTACTTTAATATCATGTTCGCACGACCGCGTTTTTTCGTAATTCTCTCTCTTTTTCGTAATTCACAGCCTAATTATAATCAGTGTTACCGTTCGCCCGACTAAAGTCGCAATTTCACCCTTTTTCAGCGGTCTGCGACCTTTTGTGAGACTTTTTTTTATCACCGACTTTTGCGACTAACTATTTTAATTTTGTTGCTACTTTTTACCCTTTTTGTTAAGATTCTTACAAAACATTCAATTTGCAGTATATTATAAATTTTCTTTTTATTTGTATGATGAATTATTGAAAAGGATAAATTTTGATGATAAAAACCTGAATATTTTAAGGTATTTGCAACCTGATTTTTTTACCACTTTTGAAGACGTTAACTACAATGAAGATTTCATAAGTGAGTACAAATTATTAGAAAGTAAAGCAAATAATAAACATTATGAACACTTTTTTGAAATTAAAAATGTTGAAAAATTTTGGCATAAAATTGGTAATTTAAAATATTCGCTGGACGAACCAATTTTTCCTAATTTGTACAAACTGGCCGTACATGTATTAACTTTACCTCACAGCAGCGCTTGTGCAGAAAGAATTTTTCAAAACTAGCTTTGCTTAAAAATAAATTAACGAATAAATTAAAAGTAAAAACATGCAGTTCAATGCTGTCAGCTTTAAATTTAATAGATAAAGATATAGAAGACTGGATTCCCTGTAATGAACTTATTTCTAAATATAGAAAAAAAATTTCAAAAAAGTAGTATTTATGTAGGTCTGTTAAGAAAAAGAAATATTGCGACAAAATCAAACGAACGGAATTAAAGTAAAATTTTGTCAAAAATATATTAACCTTAACTTTTTTGGCTTGCTTTTAAACAGAAATTCTACTCCTTTGACCTTGGCAGCGTACGACAAATTTATTAAACTTAAGTAAATGTTTTCACTATACATGAAAACATGGACAAACATGTACATTAGAGCGTCTCGCCATATAGGCAAGAAAAAAAAAGTTCGCCGTACACCACCGAATACGAAGTAATGTTGTAAGACATTTTCAAAAAAAAATTTTTTAATTTTTTTACCGAAAGTAGGGGTCGCCAAAATACATTTTTCGTTATATCTTCGGCATTTACAGTCGGATCTCAAAGTGTGATATATCGATGTTTTTGTCTCAAAGAGACCAATGTTTTGCTTTAATAGTCAATGGTATTTTGTATCCCGTTCTAGTATTTACCCACCAGATCTCATTTTCTACCACCCTAATGTACCACCCTAATAGCAGAAAATTAAAGCCCGCAAAAAATCATTAAACTTTTGTTAAAGAAGTTTTTCGATAGTTCCAACAGAAGTGTTAAAAAAATATAATTTATGTTTTTTGCCGAATGTAGGGGTTGACTTTTTAAACAGTTATCATATATTCGGTATTCACAGTCGGATTTTATAGTATTATATATCGATGTTTTTGCCTAGTATCTTCTTTTTTAAATAGTGATACACTCTTTTCGAACTTACCATAATATCTGTACCAATACAATAAAAATTCAAAGATCTGTGTATATTAAAACAATTTTATTTAATCATATTTTGAAATGACCCAAGTTGGCTATATTTTTCACGGCTTTCGAGCTTGGAAAAAATGTGGCCTAGGCGTTGCTCATCGGTAACAGCCATGGCAGACTCATGTACTACATGAACAAAACGCTCGGTGTTTTGAGAATGGCACGGATATTCTGTGAAATTAATTAAGGTTAGTCAACAAAACTATCAAACAGAGTTGTTTTTCTTGTGCTACCTGGTATCTCGATTATTTCTTTTGAAAACTGTAATGCTTCCAGCTGGTCTTGCATATAGAACTGCAAGCACGGCGGCTCAGTCAATTCAAATTTGGTCCAATTGATCATATGGTAATATGAGTCACTTTCGAAGATATTTCATGGATAATACAAAAATAAATAAACTATGAGAGTAATAACGGTACTACTTCCATTATTAGAGGATTTAAACTAACTCGAATTTACTTAATCTCCCGTTAACGTCTAACCGAAAGATGGATTTCCGGGTATAAAATTTTGTACGAAAAATTTCAAATCAATTTCAAATCAATTTAAAATCACATTTCCTAGGCTCGACAAAAAACATGAATTTTTTTCTTATAGATCTACCGGAATTATGGAAATATTTCATAAGAACAGCCTTAACTATTAGAACGGTTATATTGAGGTCAATGAATATTAAAGATGACCATTGGCCTCCTCGAGACAAAAACATCGATATATCGCACTGTGAGATCCGACAGTAAATACAGAAAATCTGACAAAAATACTCAAAAAGGTAACCCCTACATTCGGCAAAAAACATAAATTGTATTTTTTAACAGTTCTGTTGGAAATATCGAAAAACTTCTTTAACAAAAGTTTAATGATTTTTTGGGGGCTTTAATTTTCTGACAATAGGGTGGTACATTAGGGTGGTAGGAGATATTTGAGGTTAATGACTATTAAATCAAAATATTGGCCTCCTCAAGACGAAAACATCGATATATCACACTTTGAGATAGGACTATAAATGTCGAAGATATAACGAAAAATGTGGTTTGGCGACCCCTACTTTCGGCAAAAAAAATTAAAAAATTTTTTTTCAAAACTGCCTTGCAACAATACTTTATATTCTGTGGTGTACGGCGAACTTTTTTTTTTCGAGACGCCCTAATGTACATTGTTATGAAATATGATAAAAATTAATTTTGCAATAAGCTTTTTGTTTCAATTGTTTTTTGTTTTGTTATGCTTTTTATTAATAGAAAACGTTAAAAAAAAGATGTGCGACTTTTATTTTCTGAAACGACTTTTTTGTGCGACTTTATTTTTATAAAACAACCTTTTGTGCGACTTTTCAAAAATTCCTAACGGTAACACTGATTATAATACAAATTACAAAATTCGTCATACAAAATTTTGAGAGCGGATTATCTTAAAATCAATGTGATCAGGGTTGTTAATCTTTTTTCCTCAAAAATCGTCAAAAGTTTTAACAAAATTCGTCAAAATCGTCACGAAAATTGAACAAAATCGTCAACAAAACGTCAAATATATAAATTTTACAAATTAAAGACAATTTATTGCATGGATTGGTTCGAAAATATAAATTTTTAGCAAGAAATTCTAATTATGATGAAGAAAGTGACATGGTTAAGTTTTATTCTATTTATTTCAGCAAGTGAGCTGAATATATTTAACATTTAAAAAGAAAACATAAGAAAAAATATATTTGCGTAGTGCGTAACAAAAATTTTTTATTTATTTATTTATATCCATATTCAGAAAAATATTAAATAATAAATAAAATCTCATTAGCTTTTAACTCGAGCTATTTTTAAATGAGTTACTTGTGGCGCTATCTCTATTGCAAATATTTTTTATTGTTAAAGGTGCTAAAAACCAAGGATTCTGTCTATAACAACAGTCTTTTTACCCGACTTGAAACGTTTAATTACGATGTGTGTGAAGTTAAATTTTAAAATTTATAACCCTAGACACATTCTGTTATGTTTACAGAGCAATGTTAACCACTTAACAGAACTTATGTTAACGCTGTTATGATGCATGATTCCAGATTTCGGGAAAAGGAGTCAACGTGGGCGATAAAAAATGATTAGGATTTGTGGACAATACTATTCTCCATCGTTCTCCATCCCCAGTATTTTTAACAGAGCGAGTTGGAGTGACTTATGGCTAATTTACTCTTTTGAAGTCTCTAGGGGATGAGTCCAGATTTCTGGAAAAGGAGTCAACGTGGGCGATAAAAAATGATTAGGATTTGTGGACAATACTATTCTCCATCGTTCTCCATCCCCATAATTTTTAACAGAGCGAGTTGGAGCGACTTATGGCCAATTAACTCTTTTGAATTCTCTAGGAGATGAGTCCAGATTTCTGGAAAAGGAGTCAACGTGGGCGATAAAAAATGATTAGGATTTGTGGACAATACTATTCTCCATCGTTCTCCATCCCCAGAATTTTTAACAGAGCGAGTTGGAGTGACTTATGGCCAATTTACTCTTTTGAAGTCTCTAGGGGATGAGTCCAGATTTCTGGAAAAGGAGTCAACGTGGCCATAAGTCACTCTAACTCGCTCTGTTAAAAATTCTGGGGATAGAGAACGATGGAGAATAGTATTGTCCACATATCCTAATCATTTCTTATCGCCCACGTTGACTCCTTTTCCAGAAATCGCTCGCTCTGTTAAAAATTCTAGGGATGGAGAACGATGGAGAATAGTATTGTCCACAAATCCTAATCATTTTTTATCGCCCACGTTGACTCCTTTTCCAGAAATCTGGACTCATCCCCTAGAGACTTCAAAAGAGTAAATTGGCCATAAGTCACTCCAACTCGCTCTGTTAAAAATTCTGGGGATGGAGAACGATGGAGAATAGTATTGTCCACAAATCCTAATCATTTTTTATCGCCCACGTTGACTCCTTTTCCAGAAATCTGGAATCATGCATCATAACAGCGGTAACATAAGTTCTGTTAAGTGCTTAACATTGCTCTGTAAACATAACAGAATGTGTCTAGGGTTATAAATTTTAAAATTTAACTTCACACACATTTAATTACGTCCAATATTAGTTCCAAACTTATACATTTTCTTCTCATTGCACTCATTTTTCTACACAACTTCTTATTAAAAAGTAACTTTTTACTTCCTAACACGCAATTTAACTAAGAATAACTTACCTAACAGAATTAAATGGGATTTGCCTTTTTACACACAAATAGAAAAATTCTTCACATGTGATAATGACTTCATCGAAAAATGCATTCGTATGTAGCGACGCAAATCGAAATCATAAAAACGCAAAGTGGATTAAACCAATTTTTAAAAAGCGGACCAAATAGAACCGCCGCAAATCAGGGCTCTAGTGTATAATTTTTGCAGTATCGATGGCATTTCTATAATTGTAGAATTTGAATTACTAATGCTTCTAATGAAATCCACCTGGTTTGTGATGGGGGAGAATTTTTTTTGTTTAATTTCCAAAAATTTTTGTATTTCAAAAAATTGATTTAATTGTAAATATTTCTTGTGTGTTTTTTCGATGCCAGAAAATCGTCATAACACTATTACTTTTAGTCAAAAAATCGTCAATCGTCATTTTACTGTATTTTCCCAAAAAAAAATCGTCAAAATGACGAAAAATCGTCACATCTATTAAACCTGCTTGCCAGATTAAAGTGTTATAAAATTGATGCCAGATTAAGGTTTAAAGTAAATTTATTGACGGGATTAAATCGTCAAAACATAAGTGACTCTACATCAAAAATCGTCAATCGTCATTTTGGTAAATTCATCGAAAAAAATCGTTTAAATGACGTAAAATCGTCACATCTAACATCCCTGAATGTGATCTCTAATTTGTATCGGTTTTTTGTCCATCACCAGCTGTCAAGGCAAAAAAAAAAACAAACAAAATATAACATAAACGCTGCATTGAGTCCAATTGCTAACAGCTTTTCTATTTACTAGGAAAATAAATATTTTTTATGTATGTATTTCTTTGAAATAATATGTTTTACTTACTCTTTCTTTCCATTAAATTTAGCAATAAGCAGAATTAATAAAAAAAAAGAAGAAGTCAAAACTGAGTAGGAAAGTTCCGTGCAAACATGGTGATTCAAATAAGTAAGTAATAAAAAGAGAGAGCGAAGTAATCCAAAACTCCGTGCGAACATGGCATAAGGCCCGGTTCCACAGCAAACCGATAGCTTAAAGTAGGATTTTATCGGCCGTACAAAAGTGTTTCATTATTACAACTCTGTGGCATTTTGACAAAACACCTTAAGTTGAGAAAATATAGCAGAAAAGTTAAAAAAAAACTCGGTGAAAAAATAATTCTTGTTAAATAATAAAAATAAACCAAAAATTAGGGAAAAACTTAGTTTATAATGAAAATTTTTAAAAACGTATACAAAGATGTTTTTTTTAATGAAAATTCGTATGTTTCACAAAATTTTTCTCAACTTTTTTAATTTGACTTAAGTTGTTTTGTCAAAATGCCACAAAACTATATTTTAACCTTAAGTGAGCGGAAGTTAAACGAAGGTTCATCCTACCTGGAAGGTTGAAGCAAAGTTGTTAAAGTGGAACACTTTTTATTTTATGAAGTAACGAATACCGATACCGATATATCGGCGATACTTCAGATTTTCCGATATATGCTTTTGATATGAAGATACTTCTTATATTTTTTTTTCAATGCCCCAGTCTGGGTCATTTTAAATTTCTTAGTCGATTAGGCTATGTCCGTCCGGCCGTCTGTCTGTTTTGGGTACAACACTTCAAAAATAATGTTTTTTTTTTTTTTTTAATTGCTTTTGGTAGTCTCACTTAGAACTTCACTGAATTTATAAATAGTTAATAAACGTTATGAATGAAGTCTTGGATAGAATAAATATTTCCTGTTGCTACAAATGAATCTCAAAAAATTTCGTTTTTTTATTTATTTTATTTTTTTATTTTTTTTTTGTTAATTTTTAACTTTATTTATTCTTATTTTCAAAGATTTGGCAGGTAATTTATGGCGGAGGAATCATAGGACTGGCGGAGGTTGTTGTTGTTGTTGTTGTTGTTGTTGTGGTCGTATCAATTGAAGTAGGGGCCGTTATAACAGCCTTTTTTCTGCCTCGATTTCTACCACCGCTGACGGAAAGGATTGAGCTTAAAAGAACCAACCAAATAACAAACAAAGATAATTTCATTTTCAACTTAACTTGTTCAAGTTAATGCTATGAAAGTTTAAATGAATTTGATAGTTTATTGGTCGGGTAAGCGGTAATTTATAGCAAAATTTTCTAGTACATTTTGTTTAAACTTGAAATGTTTGTTTTTAAATGATGGGAACATATTACCGATGTAGTTATTTGAACAAGTTGTAATGCAATTGTTCAAATAACTTAAAATGTGAATAAAAACAAAACGCGTTCATCGATTTTTATAATTTTTGATGTCTCATTTTGTTTATGGGTTATGTGACTTTGCGTGAAGGTAATAAGACTAACTTTTTGACGTTTTGGATTTTCATTATTTTTTAAAATACAAATTTGAGTAATAAGTTTTTGCTTTTATTTTTCCATAAACAACCATTTCTCAGCCGTTTTTTGGATTTTAAAAAGTTTGCTTGTTTTTCAAAGAAAAATGTTGAAAATCGCTTATGTTATGATTTTTAGAACTTTTTTTTTTTTTTTATTTGGAAAAAATTAAAAAATAAGATTACTGAAAAATGCGAGCTGATAGAGAAAAACGGAGATCAAATTTTAAAAAATTGCATCCAACTTCCAATCAACACAAAAGAGTTCAATTCTGTTTCCTTGTGTAATTTATAAAATGGTTTTAATTGTTGTGGCTGTTGGTTAAATTTTACAGATTTATTTATTTAAAGAGAGATGCATTTTGACAGAAACGCTTTAAATTTTCAATTAAACTTTGTGCTAAAAATACAACTCTGAAAAAATTGAGTAGCTACTTTTGCGCATCCAGTACCAAAAAAATAAGCGCAAATACTCGTTAACCACTTTTCAATACTATGCCAACTTTAGTTTTAATATGTACAAATAAGTGCTTGTAACTTTCTAATAAATCATCTTTAGATTAGAAAATAAAAATTTTGGAAAAACATATGTATCGATATGTCGTTTCTATTACCGATTTCAAAATTTCAACATTGGCTTAAGACCTCGGTTCTCTTACGTTTTCCTTACCAAGTTTACATACATAAATACAGCGTTTAAAAAGTAGAAAATCTGCCATCTTCCAGTTCTTCATGTATCATTGCCAAAAAAAAAAAAATTGTTGCTTTTACTTCTGATTCATTAAATGTAAGCAATCACTGCCAAACCAACCTCAAAAGCGAAAAGCTGTACACCAGTTTTCGTTTTTAATTTGACAGTTTTTAGTTTCGACTGCAGTTGTTAAAACATTTTGCCTCTGCGTTGCAGGTGAAACTAATTTTTCTCCGCTTTTACGTATCAGCTGTTGAAAAATTTTAGATATGTTTATAAAGCGAACATTTCACTGACATGCACGACGTTTTTCTTATATTTTTATACAAAACACACAATTAACATAAGCTTTTATATCAAAAAGTTTACGCATTCAGATATTTTCCGAATCCAAATCATACCAAATATTTCAGGTTCATGAAAAGTTTATTAAAAATATGTACACTAGTGATGTTGCGAATATTCGTATTCGAAATGCCAAGTACAAAAAATACAAAAGTTTGAAAAGATTACATAAAATGAGACAAAAAATATTAACTTTTTATAATTTTTATTAAAAAGTTTTAACCGCAAAATGAAATCTTCTTTAGGTAAAGTTAAAAAAGAAACAAACAAACATTAATAACAAAAAAATTTACGAAAAGCAATCAATCAATTACCCTTCTTTTTTCAATTCCCTAAGCTCATCCTGCGAAGCTCTACGCTTGTCTGCGGGAAAGAAACTAGAGTCTCTGGCGGGAATCGAACCCGCAACCCCGGCGCTGATGGACCAGCTCACTTCCAGCTAGCCTACCGGGGCACCTAATTATCGTATGAAAATTATCGAGAGCTCTAATGTGTCAATTAAATATCAAGGTAAATCAAATCGCACTGCACAATTTGGAAATGCGGTCGCTGTGGTTCGGCAGTAAATTGAAAAATATAACTGAAATGCATTTGAGACATTGAGACACTCGGAGAGATCACTTAGTTCTGCTCAGGGCCGCCAGACTTGCGGATTTATCCCTAAAGTTGGGGAATTTATGCGAGCAAAAAGGACAAAGATAGTAATTTGGGGATTCAGGATTTAAAAAAAATACGGGGTTTTTTTTGGGGATTTTATACATTTAAAATATAATTTTCCCTTCTTTTATTATTTACGCAAATTTTTTTTTTGTTCGTACATAAAATATGTAAAAAGTATCAGCAACTAATACAGTGTAATTAAATAAGATTACCATTTTTGTTAAGTGTGTAAAAGGCACTTAATAAACTTATGTTAGTTATTATTCTTCAGTGAGTGTTTTAAAAAGGAAGAATTAAAAAAAGGAATCTAAAACCGTTGACAACACATAAAATTTTTGATTTTTTAAAAACAATTTTCAAGCAAATATGTCTTTCCCAAAAATAAGTTAATCGTTACCTGAAACGCAAAAAGCTCTTACTAACGAAAAATTAAAAATCAAAGTTTTCATTGATTCTAATGTATTGCATTAGCACAAATGTCCACAAAATAATTTTGGAATCTTTCGACAAAAATTTGCGATTTTATTATCAAAAAACAAAAGGCCATATCTACAAAAGATACTATGGTTAACGCTAAAAGGCCTAACTGACAGTTTGCATAATATGTAACATTGTCAATTGTTAAAACAACTGGAAGGTTTTACACGAAAAATAAAAGAAAATGTAATTATAAACAGTAGGTCGATTATTCGACTTTTTTTAATAACCGGTTTTCGAATATTCCGAAGAGTTCCTATTTTAGAAAACCCGGTTATCGGTTAAGCAATTTTAAAATAACCGGTTAACCGGTTTCAATTCGATTACATAAAAATACAAAACTCAAATTAGTTTTTGTAATATAAAGTTAAATAGAAAAAAAACAAAACAATTCACGAAGGTAAGGAACCAACAAAATACATAGGTATGACTTAAGGTATGTTCAGACCCAACAAATATTTGACGATAAAATCAAAAAAAAAAAAAAAGCGTGACCAGTAAATTAATTAAACTTAAGGCCCAACCAGAACATGAATTAGGTCGCTTAAGTCAACTTAAGTAGCTGTGCGAATAGATATGTATAAAACATATATGGCAAGCTACACGCAGAGAAAAAATATGGTTGGGCATGGTTACGGCAACCACACTGTGTTTATTGTAACAATATATTGTTGTTGTAAACAAATAATTGTTATTTTTATAAAATATCAGCAATATTATAGTTACTGTAATCATATTAATGTTTATCGCAATTATAAATTTGAGTATTGTTGAGCGAAAAATAATTATTTTTCTAACAACTAAATTAAGATAACTTTCTAAACATATTATATTACTCACAGCCAAAACATGATATTTAAAAGCCATTACATGATAACTTTATATACATTTATCATAATAAGTTTAAGATGCAATCAAAATATCGTTACTCTAATAATATTTTGGTATCGCCATTTGTAAAATAATTTTGTATCAGTTGTGTCGTGTTTTACATAAACATATCGAATTATTTGTTAGTGAGTGGCTAAATAATAAAAAAAATAACCATTAAAATAAACAAGAAATTAAAAAAAAATAAAGAAAAATATTAAAAAAGAAATAACAAAATAACCATTAAAATAAACAAGAAATTAAAAAAAAATAAAAAAAAAACATTAAAAATGGGTTGTAGAGTCACAAAATAAAATATATTTGCTTAAAAATTTTAATAATCTTAAAGTGGTGGAAAAATTTGTGAAATATTGGTGCAAAATATTAACAATTACTGGTAAGTTTTGTGTTATTTTAAGAGAAAAATAATGAAAACTCCATAAAATAATTTATAAATAATTGCGACCTACGACAAAAAGATTACAGTAACTATATTATGTTTTTTATTTTATCATAAGTATTTTTTTCCAATAAAAATATTATGTTTAAAGTTGTAACATATTATGATGTAAAAATTTTATGTATAACAGTTCATATCACTTTGCATCATAATATGATTACTTCTAAACTTATTATGATTGCCATGACAATAATATGATTACTTCTAAACTTATTATGATTGTCATGACAATAATATGATTACTTCTAAACTTATTATGATTGCCATGACAATAATATGATTACTTCTAAACTTATTATGATTGTCATGACAATAATATGATTACTTCTAAACTTATTATGATTGCCGTGACAGTAATATGATTACTTCTTATCTTATTATGATTACCATGACAGTAATATTATAACTTCTTAACGTTTTATGATTAACAGGATAACAATATGATTAAGAGAAAAATATTATGATGTAATATTACGAACATATTTGGTCATAATATGATTTAATAACAATCGTAATATGGTGACTACAATCATGAATCTTATCATAATATGTCGCTCTTAGAATATGTTTACCACAACCATGTTTTTTCTTTGCGTGTACAATGTACTTAATGATGCTTTTCGTCAAGTTTCGTCAAATGTCATTTGCTTTAGCAAAGTGCCAAACTGAACGCACATTCCGTACGAAAACAGCTGTGTATATATAACAATAAAAAATAAAATAAATTAAAATGGACTTTTACATATTTTAATTTTTTTTTTAACACTCACAAATTATACAAATTAAATAGCATAAAATAAACAAATACACGGTTGGACTTTTTGGTACTTTTTAGTTTGAAGTACTCGCAAAAAAACAAAATGTTGCACAAATATGCAACAATGGTCAAATAGATATTAAGTACATTATGGCCACCTAAAAGTCTTTTTTTATTTGTTTAAGCTAATACATGCATGTTATGGTTGGGCCTTTAAGCTTTATTGTTAACAATTTCAATTTATTTGCTTAACTTTATGTCTTAGATGATAATTGTATTTATGTTTCATGTAGTTAAGAAACCTTTAAATAATGTTTGCTCTAGCAAATCGTTTTGCAAAAGAAAACAATTCTTTAAGAAAACTAGTGGTTACGTGTAGGACGTCAAATATTTAATAGGTGTGAACATAGATGTAGAAATTTTGAAAAACTTTGGTTTTAAAAATATAGGAATTTAAAAAATTTATTATTTGAGATATTCTCCCAAATTTATTATATATATGGTGGCTAAGCATGTCTATATGCATCAGAAATCTTCAGACATATTTTTGAAAAGTTGCAAACAAAACCTCTTATCCAGGATTATATATAATAATAATATATATATTGCAATTTTTTTTTTTTTTTTTTTTTTTTTGTTTCAGCATTATTTCGTCGGTTACAATTTTAAACCTTTAATTTAATAAATAAAACTGATGAATTTTGACATATCGTTGATTCCGTCGGTATGTTTTAGTTTTAAGCATAAAGATATGCTTGAATTACTTAAGAGATTTTAGTGCCTTAACGGGCATTCCGTCCTCGGCAATACAACAGGCTAATATTACACCCAATGATACATTTTTGGCAGCATATTTTATTAAAGAATTATTTGCGGCTCCGTGCAATAAGTCCCAAGGAAAAAATGAAATTAGACCCAACAATTTTTCATACAAAAGTGGGAGTAATTTCATTATGAAATAGCTTCCAGCCCTCTAGGTTTTATTTCATTTTTTTTGGAAGTTATTTAATTTTTTGCCTGGGAGTTATTTCATAATGAAATAAAATCCAAATTTTATTTTTTATTTTGGTTTTCGGTGTTATTTCATTTGCTGTAAGAGTTATTTCATTTTTTGTAGGAGTTATTTCATTTTCAATTATTTGCAATTTCTTAAAATTGTTTAACATTTTAAACGGAGAAAATCCTTGCGCCCGGCCGAAGGCCGGCTATACAGAGAAGCTTTAAATAGCGAAGCCGGTGTTTCTTATACCATAGAGGATAAAATCCTTGCGCTGGACGTTATGACATGCTACCTTTTGAACAGTTGCTACTCATACATTTGGAATATTTTGAAAAGGTAAAGGACGTATGTTAAAAACGTGAAAAGAGGGGGAGTGAAGAAGAAAATCCTTGCAACCGGCTGAAAAATGGATATACAAAGAAGCTTTAGTCAGCGAAGCCGGTGTTTGTTATACCATAGAGGGGATAATCCTTCTACAAACGATTGTGTCATATGTATGGGTAGTGAATCAAAGTGCTTAAACTGCAGGCAGCTGTAATTATAAGAGGTCAGGATACAATAAAGTGCCGCATTTGTTACCAAAATGTCGAGGACTAGATGTTAGTTTTTTGGTAACCTGATATGTAAATATCCAAGTAAAACGAATATATAATAAATTTCTTTGGGTGTTTATTCATTTTTTTTCCTTATTTCATTTCTTTTCGATGGACTGTTTTTGGAAGTTATTTCATTAATATCTTTAGGAGTTCTTTCATAATGAAACAACTCCCAAAAGTTGGGATTTGTTTCATTTTAGACTTGGAAATTATTTCATTTTTTTGGGATTTATTTCTTTTTCCAGTTTGGGACTTATTTCATTTATTTTGGTATTTATTTCATTGGGAGTTATTGCACCTGGGACTTATTTCACAGGCTCTTAAAAACTACTTGGAACAGTGTTAAGTTTTACTTGGCGCATATTTATGTCAAGCTTGTAGACTAATTAAAAGTGATTAATAAGTCGTGACGCTGAAGAACCTTTGCAACTTATCATTTTAGGGCTGTTTAAGCACCATTGTCATTTAAATTAGTTCGATATTATCACCATAGATGACATCTTTATAAAGATATACATATATATATAACTAGTATTTCGAATACTGTCAAATTGCTAATTACTTTTTAAGCTGACCTTTTTTTGTAGTATTTAAAATTGTTTTTGGTTTTTGGTTTTTGTTACAAGAACACAAACTTATATAAGCGATTGGAATTTACATTACTCATAATGTTTTTTTGACTTTTTTTCATTTTGTTTTGACATTTTTTATTTTACTAAAATAACCGTTTTATTTGATATTCGAAAATGGACATTTTAAAATATTCGACTTGACAAAACTAAAATAACCGGTTAAAACCGGTCGAATACTATTCGATCGATCCCCCTAATAAACAGTTTAAGGCGAAACGCTGTGAAATTTTCAAAATGTTAGATTGGACCTTTTGCGTATTAGGTGACGAAATATAAAAGACAATATAATAAAGTTTGGAAAAATGAATGGTGGGCTATTGGTAAGTACTTATAATGCTTCGAAGTATTAAATAAATGACGGATATATGTTTTGTATTGTCGATTTTGAGGATTGATAAAAAAGATCCAAATTCTTATAAATTGGCTCATATGTCTTCAAAAACAGCATATTGCTAACTGAGCTCGCATAAATGGATTTAAAAAACATGCCGAAACCAGTCACTACAAACAAAATAAAATGATTTTTTTTACTAAAAACTTTTATTTGGGAGTTTTTGGGGATTTCCTATTAAAATTTTTCTTACTACATATTTTTAAGTGTAAGACGGCAAATCCCTCTGAGGAGATCGAGTGGTAGCGATCGAAACATGTCAGGGTAACCAGCCGCCTGGGTTCGATTCTCAGGTCAGTCAAGAATGAATGATTATCAAAAAAAAAAACAATTTTAATTAATTTTCATGTTGTAAAATTCCTTTCTTCATAAAAATAATTTAATGAAAATTAAGAGGAGATCGAGTGGTAGCGATCGAAACATGTCAGGGTAACCAGCCGCCTGGGTTCGAATCTCAGGTCAGTCAAGAATGAATGATTATCAAAAAAAAAAACAATTTTAATTAATTTTCATGTTGTAAAATTCCTTTCTTCATAAAAATAATTTAATGAAAATTAAATTTGATGAACTTAAGCCTGATTAAAAATATTGAAAATTTGGATTAAAAATTTTAAATTTTTAATTAAAAATATAAAGAAAATATTAAGTTTTTAAGGTATTGATTTTTAGTTTGGGGATTTTTTTTTTAATTTTTTGGGGACAAGGAAAAAAAGTACCTGGCAGCCCTGGTTCTGCTTACACAGTTTAAAAGCAATGTTTTTAAAAAATACAAAATTACGAAAGATATTTGTTTAGTTTTATTTTTAAGGCAAATTAAATTTACCAATAAAAAAAGAGGTTAAATTTAATAGTAACTCAAGCATTACGACATTTCATGCCACTGAATACAGAACAGAACATTTTAAATGTACATAAAAAAATATAAAAAATGTTTAATAAAATATTTAAAAGGCAAGTAAAAACGAAAGAGAATTAATAATAATTCTAATGTAAACAAAATTTTAATGAACCAAAAAAAATGTATGTACTCAGGCCATGTGTAAACGGTGCCAACCCAATAAAAAATGGAGCTTTAAACGTATTAACTTTGTCAGGGAGAAATGTAAAAGTTTCGCTAACCATCTCGCTAACCAAAGTCATGAATTTCATATGGCGTGAGAACTCGCCGAATCAGATATTATGGTAAAATTTAGTCCAACTAAACATCTTATGACCAAATATAATATGCAATTTTGTAATTTAGCATTTCTGTAATAATTTCGTAATTTTGTAATAATCGGTATATAATTTACCTAATGTCCCATACTAAACAGCCTTCTGAAAAGCCGTTTTAAACTATAAAACGCTATAACAAATTTCCCTAAAATATCGAAATTTGTTCTAATTTAGGGTTTTAATACCAGAAAACACTCGACAGAGTTTTGTGATGATAGGTCCATAATTTACTATGGGCCCAATAAAAACTACCCTCTTTAAATAATTTTAGTTTGGCTTAAGCTTAAACGAATCATTATAATTTACTCAAATTACACAGGTAAAAATATCTCAAGAAAATTTTTAATAACACCGTTTGGTTAAAATAAACTTTTAATTCAACAAATATTTTATTTGATTCAATAAAAATATTTATCAAAATATTTAATAATAAAATAATTAAATATTTCTACATTTTCAATAAAAAAAAGTATTTTAATCAAAGTAAAGTCGGAAAAATAAACTACTTTTCTCCGTTTTTTTATATATTTGTCCATTAATTCAAAAAATGTTGGCAACATCTTTTTTATTTGGCTCAATAAACTTATTTGTTGACTAAAAAAATTCAATTACTATATCATAACCTCAAAAATCGTCATCGCTGAAAAGTCAAAAAATGTTCAATCAAATATGCAATTATCGTATTTAAATATGAAAATTATTTATTTCTGTGTAGATGATGTTTTAGGCGGCGCTCACACTATTTTTTGCTTTAAGAGCTAGATTTGAACTTAACAAAGCTCTTCATTCTGCTGAATTCTTTGTGCGTAATAACGAAAACCTTCTGAAAGGTATTTACCCCGATCATCTGTAAGCGGCCAACCTCTTGTACTTCTAAAGCTGGGATCAAACGATTGCCGCAAATGCACCAATATGACACAATTTTTATTGTGCTTTATTGACGCTCAATAATGAAATTGCAACAATCAAATATTCTGAAATCACACGATTGCCCTGTTTTAAACAAATTTAATTACCGCTGGTTGGTACAAAGCGAAATGGTTACAACAATTGCCGCAGCACAGTCACACGATTGTTCTTACTAGTGTTAATTTCGAAAACAGCTGTTGTGGTTGTTTTTTTATTTGTTTTAAAGTTCTTGTAGGTTTGTTCATTAGCCTTTGTCAAGCGAAAAAATTTTACAACCTTAAAAAGCGGTATGGGTACAATTGAACCCTTACATACTTAACACGGCTTTCCTATTAATTAAATTATTCTGTTCTTATTTAATAAACAAATGATAGAAGGCTAAAAAAAAACTGCTTTATTTTCTTGTTTTTTTCTTACGACTTTTATGAAGGTACAATTGTACCCCTTTAGCCTTTTAGGGATATCAAGTCAAAAAAGACTTATTTCGGTATGATATAATCAAAATCTTTTTTTTTTAATTTCAAATATGTATGTAATCCGTAAAAAAAGTTTATAGATGTCAGAAAATTTTAGATATCTAGTATTAACAAAAAAAAAAGTTATTACAATTTAAAAACGAAAAAGGTACAATTGTACCTCTTCCGCCGGACAAAGGTTAAGAAAATATTAAATTTGTATCATATACTTAAATTATTATTTAAATTTTTTTAAGAAATTTCAAAAATTAAAAGCCTGTTCAACAATTTCGTATGTTAAGGTTCGCATAGAAATATCTTTAATAAAAATATTCGCTTAATATGCTTGTGTCCATACATACATATTCTGTTAATAGCAATAATTAAAAAAAATATAAATGCATTATTAATAAATACATATTTATTTTCATTGAATACTAAAAGAAACACAAAAAAGGAAATTTATTAAAAAAAGGCAAATATTGGCGCGTATTGTGTTGTTTGATTGCCGCACAAGAACACAATAAATATTGGTGCATATTTGTTAGCTTTATTAACGCGCGGCTGCATAGCAAACAGTCACACGATTGCCGCACCAGGGTTGCATTTGATTGGTAAAAGTAAGCATAATATTGTCCTCGATTGGTACATGAGCCATTTGGTTGTGCAGTCACACGATTGGGATATTAAAAAGTGTGAAAATTGGGGCATTGCGGCAATCGTGTGATCCCAGCTAAAGATTAGTTTGTGCTGGAAGTGACGATTTTTTACTTTTGTTCAAAAAATCATCCCAATCGAAATGCAATCACAAAACGAAACTATCTCTTTATTCCCAAATAGCAATAGCGACTTGGCTTTTCACCGGAAGCATAGAAAACATAAAATTTCCGTGATTTGTGGAATTTGATCTATCCTACTCAATCCAATTACACGGCTTTTATGACGCATCCGATAAAGCTTATGTCGCCACATTGTATACATACGTACAGAATATCAAAATTATATATAATCTCATCTACTTATTGCTAAAACCAAAGTTGCCCAAGATAAAGTTAGTTCACTGCACAGCAAAGAACGTTGAAGAGCGGAACTTATCACTGCAATGACTGACTATATTCAGTCTCAACTCAATTTTCGAAACTACATTCTATTCTTATGGACTGATTCAACTATAGTTTTGTGGTGGCATGAAAATGTTTGTACTGAAGAAGAAGCAAATCCTGTTCGCACCCACTTTATTCACATCGAGAATTCTGATGTATTTAAGGACATTTCAGATTTCCCCAGGGTCATGTCACTAAAGTTTGCATAATACACTGGTTACCACCACGGATTTACCTAAAACTAAGTTGGATCATGCAAAATCGCGTTAAGTCATGACCCGAAAAAGCCATTTATTGACTTTTAACCCATGTTTAGACTTCACTGCCACTATGAGGATTATTGGCCGACTTTCTAATTCACCAATGTTCACTTATAACGACACACAGAAAAATATATCAATGTTAAATTTTAAATGTTGATGAAAAATCACAATAAATGTCTGCAAAAGTATGGACTTTATTTAAAATTATCTTGGTTTCATGATTATTTTAAATTAAAAATGTTCAAATAAAATGTTGTAATATTATTATTTCATGTAAAATTATGCAATAAACGAAAAAGGAAATGCAGTCCTTAGTCTCGATTGCAAGCTTCTACTTTAAAACTCCACCTTAGAGCCAATCTGGTGCTACGGTATTCAGTTATGGGGCACTGCCTCGTCCTCTAATATCGAAAAAATCCAAAGGCGCCAAAATAAACTTCTTCGAATAATCCTAGATACCCCTTCGTATGTTAAAAATTCACAAATACTCACCAGGACCTCAATGATCCATTAGTAAAAACTTTGATAACGAAATATGCAGTAAAATACTTAAAACGGATTGAAAAGCACCCAAATCCACTAGCTCGAAATATTTTAAATCATGACGGTCATACTGGCTTAAGAAGAAGAGACACTGCAGCACTTACCCAATTAGATGAGCGATAAACTCCTATATATGTGTACAGAACCCGTGATGAAGAAAAATTTGTCTGGCACTGGCAGGACATAAATAAAGAATAAGGATAATACTACATTTTCACACACAGAAAATAATTAATGTAAAATCGTCGAAAACAAGGTTAATTTTACCGTTTTCTGTGGTGATTGTGCTTCATTGTTACTTCATGTTAATTTAACATGATTTAACAATTACTTGCGAACAATATTTTTTTCTTTTGGAATAACTATAATTCATATTAATTTAACATTGCAGTAAAGTACGAGCAAAATGTCATTTATATTGAAATAACAATCCGATCATCTAGAATGACAGTTATTTCAAGTTGAAACAACGTGAATTTCATGTAGAATCAAATTGGTTTGAGTGTGATATAACAGTGTGAAGAAGCTTCAGAGAATAATTCATTTTAATTTAACAAGATAAACTTTTGATTTTAATATAAAACAGGTTTTTATGGATTCAATACTGAACAATGTTATTTTAACAGTGAAAAATATTAAATAAACGTGATTTAAGGTTATTTTAATATTTTTCATTTAAAATTAATATGAAAAAATAATGATAAATTTAAATAAAGGGCATACTTTTGCAGAAATTTACTATGATTCTCAATCAACATATCGCCATGTTAAATTAACATTGGTATTTTTGTTTCTGTGTGCACCTACGCAAGATCTAGTGCTTACGAGATTTCGAGGCAAATCTAGGTGTTTTTGACTAGATTACAAAACAAAATCTAATTCGTGACTAGATTTCAACGAAATCTACTCAAAATCTAGTAGTTCTTAATGATGCAACTATGGTTTTTTCAATATTGCACTAAAAAATACTTCTCTGCACAGGAAAAAATGACAATAAAAAAACCAAAAACCAAAAATTGTTAAAAAAAAAATTAAAAAGTTTTATAAAAATTGTAAAAAATTAAAAAGACGAATAATATTGATAAAATAAATATCGTTGATTATTAATAAAAGGCAATGCAAATTGTTTAATGTATATTTCTTTTTGTGTTGGTATGTGTAACGAAAAAACTTTTAGTCAGTTGTTTTGTTATAAAAACAAAATCTCGCTTATGTCAAAAAAGTATAATGGAAACGCACTAGATTTCGAAGAAGATTTTAAATGAAATCTACAAGATTTCGGCCTAATGTTAATGTTGTATAAGATTTGATTAATAATTTTTAGTTCATATTTTATAAATGAAGATCCAATAAATAAATAATAAGAAAAAAGTCTTTTCCTCTCAATTCTCCGGCCGTAGTCCAACAATTTTAGATTCCTCTACTTCAGGCTATGCTCCATTATTAGGACAGTAGTTACTCTATATATTTTTTAGCTTCCTTTGTCATAAACGGGCTTTAAGATAAGCTAAGTTGTAAAAAAAAATGAATTTTGCTACGCCCTTTGTCCTCTTAATTCTCCGTTGACAGGCCAAAAAACAAAAATCCGGCTACTTTACGATTTGGCCTAGTTGTTTTCAGCTTTCTAACCCTTCAGTGCGCTTCCAAAAGCTCTGGATAGACAAAACAAGAGGAAAACACAAATAAGGAAAATAAACATATAGATAAATAGGAATCCTTAAGATTAAGAGTAATTTTCATAAATTATATTTGTGGCGGCACAATACTGCTAATATTTATTTGTTTTTTTTTTTTTTTTACTTTACTTAAAGAAGGTTTTATTTTGCGTTTTTAACTTTTTAATAAAAATTATTGAAAGGTAAAATTGTTGTCTTATTTTATTTATTTTTAATTTGAACTTATTTTTTATTTTAAAACGCATTCGAAAAACATTCGCTTGAATTTGGCGAATGTGAAAACGAATGTGATGTTACGAATATTCGTAACATCACTGATACATTAACATATGTATGTGCAAGTGAATAGCCATGATAAGGCAATAAAATTGGAAACCTCTCCTCACAGAAAACATCAATGTTAAATCGTCAAAAACAATTTATGTTAATTTAAAATGATTTTACAATAACTTGCGAACAACATTTTTTTTTCTTGCAGGAAAGTTAGAGCAAAATGTCATTTATATTGAAATAACAATCCGGATCACGTTGAACGAAAGTTATTTCAAGATGAAAATACCTAAATTTCATATAGAATCAAGTTGGTTTGAGTGCGAAATAACACTTACCCACGGAGCCAGAGAAAGAGAGGATATACATACATAAATATTTATTTTCCTGCAACAGATGTTCCACTTTTTTTTGTATTCCCCTTTGTAAGCAGAATGGCCCGATATGGGTTTCTTCATTATTAAACATTGAAAATTTGAGTTACTATTTAACTAAATTGTTTTAACAAAAAGAATACGGGAATTGTTCTTCTCTTTTTAGATTATTTAAAACATGAAAATAAAAAAATTTATGTTTTTCTTGCAACAATTTTACATTAAAGTGGAACAACTAAAACTTCCTAAATAATGCTAATTTTTAGTATATATTTGTAATACGCTTGACTTGTCAGTACCTACAAAAACTCGTGAATTTTTTTAATTTGTTCAATTAAATACTACAAAAATGGAGGCAGCAACGATTGCAAGAGCAATGTTTACGACGATAGCAGTGAAAGGAAAGATAAAGGCAACGGTGTCCATGTGGCTGAGGTGAATACGTCCAACTATTTTACCCAACGTGCCACATGAAAGCGTAACAGACGGTAATAAAGTTGCTTCGATCGATTTCATTTTCGTCTGTCACCAAAAAGGAACACGAAGAGAAGAAATATGAATTGAAAAAGCTGCTTGGGAAGCCAGCGGGTCACTAACGACTCTTACAACCAGGTAAAAATTAAAATCAAGCTTGCGTTGTAGCAGTACTCATATAAAAGCAGTAATGCCGAGGATGCCAAGATATTCCAAAAATGTTTTTATTATTACTTTGTTTGTGTGTTATTTACATTTCTAATAAAAAATTAATTTAAAATTACAAAAAAGTATTTATTTTATAAAGGTTAGTATTAACCAATTTTTACTTTATAAATAACTAGTTAGTGCTAACCAATATTTACGTTATGACTAACTAGTTAGCATTAACCACTATTTTGGTTATCATTGACTAATACAAAGCAGGAGAGTAAGCAGTACAAATATATGCTCCGTAGTCGAGTGGAATTCATTAGCTCTTAATAAACTAATAGAAACTTTAACCAATATATTGGTGAACACTACCGGTCATATAACTAGTAAAATAACCGGTAGTCTTCTTGTAGGGTTTGAATTTATTTATAATTTTTTCACTAAACGAGAATCAAAAACTATATGAAAATATGAAAAAACTTATAATTTCACCGTTTCGCAGAACCAGAATCGACCCCCTGCTGATGTTACAAATAAACCAAAAACAAACCACCAAAAATAATAAAATTTCTATAAGTTTTTTTTATTGTTGCCAGTTTTGTAAAGTGTTATTTTGTATTTTTCGAAAATATTTCCGTTAACTTATGGCCCTGGTACCGGAACTGTGGTCGTAGTAGTAGTAGCAGCAGCTGTGGTGGTAGTAGCAGCAGCTGTGGTGGTAGTAGCAGCAGCTGTGGTGGTAGTAGCAGCAGCTGTAGTCGTGGCAGCCGCTGTCGTTGTAGTAGCAGCAGCTGTGGTTGTAGCAGCTGTCGTCGTAGCAGCTGTCGTCGTAGCAGCTGTCGTCGTAGCAGCTGTCGTCGTAGTAGCTGCAGTAGTAGTAGTACCAGCAGTTGTCGTCGTACCACCTCCAACTAATGTCGTAGTGCTTGTTGTAGTTTGACTGGTGGTTCTACGGAAAAATCGAGGTTTACAAAATTTAGTTCTGCCCATGGCACATAATGCTGCCCTGAAGGCACCACGAAAACCCTTTCCTGGAAATTTAAAGCCACTGACGGAAAGGCTTGAGCTCAGAAGGACGAAGCAAAATAAGTACAAAGTTAATTTCATTTTAAACTTTGCTGTTCACGTTAAGTCTAGAAAAGTTAAGATGAATTTGATTGTTGTTTGGTCGGATGAGCGTCAATTTATAGTAAAATTTTATTGAGCGGTAGGTTTAAATGTTTGTTTTAAAATTATGAAAACATTTTCATAATTACACTTATTGAAATAAGTTGTAATGCAACAAAACACAATTGTTCAAATAAATGAAGTTTTAATTTTGAAAATACATACATATCGTACAGTAAATAATTATAAACAGTCACAATTCAAAATTCAAATATGTTCAGGAGAGGCTAAAAGCTTCCAATTTTTTAATATTGGTGAAAAATGTTGAAGAAATTTTTCTGTGTGGGAAGGGAAAGAGGTTGTTCTATATTTTTGTCTAGTTAGTAACGAACACGTTGCGGACCAGTTGTTTCGTTTTTCTAACCAAGCTTATTTATAAATAAGTACTCTTATGTAAACTTGACGTTGCGTTTCGGATTAACCTGCTAATATAAAAAATTTCACGGTTTTTATGTATCAGCTGTGAAAGAATATTATGTTTAATTTTGCTTATTGATAAAGTGAACATTCCATCGACGCCGAAGTCCGTCATCTGAAAGCCTTCAGAAATCATGTAAAAAGCAGGGAGTGTGGAAGGGCTTGCTCTCAATGACAAACGTGTAAAAATAAAAAATGCAGCGAAAAGTGCTTGGATCGGCCAAATAAGGCCTTCTATTAGGCATATTAAGTCACTCTTTTTACCGCTAATTTATTTTGTATAAACATATATGTATGTACAATGTACATACATATGTTAATGTATCAGTGATGTTACGAATATTCGTAACATCACATTTTCTTTAAGTAAAGTAAAAAAAAAAACAAATATGTAAATATTAGCAGTATTGTGCCGCCACAAATATAATTTATGAAAATTACTCTTAATCTTAAGGATTCCTATTTATCTATATGTTTATTTTCCTTATTTGTGTTTTCCTCTTGTTTTGTCTATCCAGAGCTTTTGGAAGCGCACTGAAGGGTTAGAAAGCTGAAAACAACTAGGCCAAATCGTAAAGTAGCCGGATTTTTGTTTTTTGGCCTGTCAACGGAGAATTAAGAGGACAAAGGGCGTAGCAAAATTCATTTTTTTTTACAACTTAGCTTATCTTAAAGCCCGTTTATGACAAAGGAAGCTAAAAAATATATAGAGTAACTACTGTCCTAATAATGGAGCATAGCCTGAAGTAGAGGAATCTAAAATTGTTGGACTACGGCCGGAGAATTGAGAGGAAAAGACTTTTTTCTTATTATTTATTTATTGGATCTTCATTTATAAAATATGAACTAAAAATTATTAATCAAATCTTATACAACATTAACATTAGGCCGAAATCTTGTAGATTTCATTTAAAATCTTCTTCGAAATCTAGTGCGTTTCCATTATACTTTTTTGACATAAGCGAGATTTTGTTTTTATAACAAAACAACTGACTAAAAGTTTTTTCGTTACACATACCAACACAAAAAGAAATATACATTAAACAATTTGCATTGCCTTTTATTAATAATCAACGATATTTATTTTATCAATATTATTCGTCTTTTTAATTTTTTACAATTTTTATAAAACTTTTTAATTTTTTTTTTAACAATTTTTGGTTTTTGGTTTTTTTATTGTCATTTTTTCCTGTGCAGAGAAGTATTTTTTAGTGCAATATTGAAAAAACCATAGTTGCATCATTAAGAACTACTAGATTTTGAGTAGATTTCGTTGAAATCTAGTCACGAATTAGATTTTGTTTTGTAATCTAGTCAAAAACACCTAGATTTGCCTCGAAATCTCGTAAGCACTAGATCTTGCGTAGGTGCACACAGAAACAAAAATACCAATGTTAATTTAACATGGCGATATGTTGATTGAGAATCATAGTAAATTTCTGCAAAAGTATGCCCTTTATTTAAATTTATCATTATTTTTTCATATTAATTTTAAATGAAAAATATTAAAATAACCTTAAATCACGTTTATTTAATATTTTTCACTGTTAAAATAACATTGTTCAGTATTGAATCCATAAAAACCTGTTTTATATTAAAATCAAAAGTTTATCTTGTTAAATTAAAATGAATTATTCTCTGAAGCTTCTTCACACTGTTATATCACACTCAAACCAATTTGATTCTACATGAAATTCACGTTGTTTCAACTTGAAATAACTGTCATTCTAGATGATCGGATTGTTATTTCAATATAAATGACATTTTGCTCGTACTTTACTGCAATGTTAAATTAATATGAATTATAGTTATTCCAAAAGAAAAAAATATTGTTCGCAAGTAATTGTTAAATCATGTTAAATTAACATGAAGTAACAATGAAGCACAATCACCACAGAAAACGGTAAAATTAACCTTGTTTTCGACGATTTTACATTAATTATTTTCTGTGTGTGAAAATGTAGTATTATCCTTATTCTTTATTTATGTCCTGCCAGTGCCAGACAAATTTTTCTTCATCACGGGTTCTGTACACATATATAGGAGTTTATCGCTCATCTAATTGGGTAAGTGCTGCAGTGTCTCTTCTTCTTAAGCCAGTATGACCGTCATGATTTAAAATATTTCGAGCTAGTGGATTTGGGTGCTTTTCAATCCGTTTTAAGTATTTTACTGCATATTTCGTTATCAAAGTTTTTACTAATGGATCATTGAGGTCCTGGTGAGTATTTGTGAATTTTTAACATACGAAGGGGTATCTAGGATTATTCGAAGAAGTTTATTTTGGCGCCTTTGGATTTTTTCGATATTAGAGGACGAGGCAGTGCCCCATAACTGAATACCGTAGCACCAGATTGGCTCTAAGGTGGAGTTTTAAAGTAGAAGCTTGCAATCGAGACTAAGGACTGCATTTCCTTTTTCGTTTATTGCATAATTTTACATGAAATAATAATATTACAACATTTTATTTGAACATTTTTAATTTAAAATAATCATGAAACCAAGATAATTTTAAATAAAGTCCATACTTTTGCAGAAATTTATTGTGATTTTTCATCAACATTTAAAATTTAACATTGATATATTTTTCTGTGTGTCGTTATAAGTGAACATTGGTGAATTAGAGAGTCATAGTGGCAGTGAAGTCTAAACATGGGTTAAAAGTCAATAAATGGCTTTTTCGGGTCATGACTAAACGCGATTTTGCATGATCCAACTTAGTTTTAGGTAAATCCGTGGTGGTAACCAGTGTATTATGCAAACTTTAGTGACATGACGCTGGGGAAATCTGAAATGTCCTTAAATACATCAGAATTCTCGATGTGAATAAAGTGGGTGCGAACAGGATTTGCTTCTTTTTCAGTACAAACATTTTCATGCCACCACAAAACTATAGTTGAATCAGTCCATAAGAATAGAATGTAGTTTCGAAAATTGAGTTGAGACTGAATATAGTCAGTCATTGCAGTGATAAGTTCCGCTCTTCAACGTTCTTTGCTGTGCAGTGAACTAACTTTATCTTGGGCAACTTTGGTTTTAGCATAATTTTGATATTCTGTACGTATGTATACAATGTGGCGACATAAGCTTTATCGGATGCGTCATAAAAGCCGTGTAATTGGATTGAGTAGGATAGATCAAATTCCACAAATCACGGAAATTGTATGTTTTCTATGCTTGTAATTTAAAATCATCTTTGAATGCCCGCCATTGTAAAAGGGTTGATGGTTTTGGATCTTCATCCCAAGTTGTTTCATCATTCCAGATTTATTGCATTGTGATTTTGACAACGATAATTCCGGTGAAAAGCCAAGTCGCTATTGCTATTTGGGATAAAAGAGATAGTTTCGTTTTGTGATTGCATTTCGATTGGGATGATTTTTTGAACAAAAGTAAAAAATCGTCACTTCCAGCACAAACTAATCTTTAGCTGGGATCACACGATTGCCGCAATGCCCCGATTTTCACACTTTTTAATATACCTTTCCAACGAGCTATCACTCGTTGCGATCGCTTTAGTAGTTTTTTTTTAAAACAACTTTCAATGAGGTCCCTTATGAAGAATTCTTCAATTTTGTCACATGACAGTGGTGTACACCACCACTAAACCAGTCACTATAAAAAAAAAAAAAATATGTAGGTACATTATTTTTTGCTGGGCAATCGATTGAGACTATTTATTTTAGTATGATACGAACGAACGATTTTAAATAAAATTTATTTATTATTGAAAGAAATAAAAAATTCGAAGTTCAATTTTTAAGTATGTATCAAATTAAAAGGACATAAAAAACGTCGGTTGTCTTATCGTCGGTGTACGACGCTCTTCTATTGTGCTTGCGAACTACTCTGATTCTTCATCGTTAACTTGTTTGTTTAATTCCGTTTATGTCATTTAAATTGAAATAACAATCCGAAGCACGTAGAATGACAGTTATTTCAAGTTGAAACAACGTGAATTTCATGTAGAATCAAATTGGTTTGAGTGTAATATTACAGTGTGAAGAAGCTTCAGAGAATAATTCAATACACTTACCCATGTAACACATGCTTCACCTATTTTATATTCTTCTTTGTCAACAGAAGCATCAGCAGAAACGATATCGTTTTCGTCATCATTCTACTTTAAAAACTTGATGTACTATTTAACTTAATAATTTTAATTAAAAGAATACGGGAATTGTCATCTTTTTATAACATATTTTAAACATGAAAATAAAAAAATGTACATACTTAAGTATGAATGCATTTTAATTTAACAAGATAAACTTTTGATTTTAATATAAAACAGGTTTTTATGGATTCAATACTGAACAATGTTATTTTAACAGTGAAAAATATTAAATAAACGTGATTTAAGGTTATTTTAATATTTTTCATTTAAAATTAATATGAAAAAATAATGATAAATTTAAATAAAGGGCATACTTTTGCAGAAATTTACTATGATTCTCAATCAACATATCGCCATGTTAAATTAACATTGGTATTTTTGTTTCTGTGTGCACCTACGCAAGATCTAGTGCTTACGAGATTTCGAGGCAAATCTAGGTGTTTTTGACTAGATTACAAAACAAAATCTAATTCGTGACTAGATTTCAACGAAATCTACTCAAAATCTAGTAGTTCTTAATGATGCAACTATGGTTTTTTCAATATTGCACTAAAAAATACTTCTCTGCACAGGAAAAAATGACAATAAAAAAACCAAAAACCAAAAATTGTTAAAAAAAAAATTAAAAAGTTTTATAAAAATTGTAAAAAATTAAAAAGACGAATAATATTGATAAAATAAATATCGTTGATTATTAATAAAAGGCAATGCAAATTGTTTAATGTATATTTCTTTTTGTGTTGGTATGTGTAACGAAAAAACTTTTAGTCAGTTGTTTTGTTATAAAAACAAAATCTCGCTTATGTCAAAAAAGTATAATGGAAACGCACTAGATTTCGAAGAAGATTTTAAATGAAATCTACAAGATTTCGGCCTAATGTTAATGTTGTATAAGATTTGATTAATAATTTTTAGTTCATATTTTATAAATGAAGATCCAATAAATAAATAATAAGAAAAAAGTCTTTTCCTCTCAATTCTCCGGCCGTAGTCCAACAATTTTAGATTCCTCTACTTCAGGCTATGCTCCATTATTAGGACAGTAGTTACTCTATATATTTTTTAGCTTCCTTTGTCATAAACGGGCTTTAAGATAAGCTAAGTTGTAAAAAAAAATGAATTTTGCTACGCCCTTTGTCCTCTTAATTCTCCGTTGACAGGCCAAAAAACAAAAATCCGGCTACTTTACGATTTGGCCTAGTTGTTTTCAGCTTTCTAAAGGCCTCGTTACTCTTACGTAAATGTTGCGGATACGTAAACGTTGCGGTCGACTTGAAATGTTGGTAGTTACTACAAAAACGTAAACGTGTCATATGTTGTTGAGGTGTCTGTGTGTACTCGTACATATGTATGTGTGTAAATCATTATTTGTTTTGATTTTGCTCACAGTCTTGTTTCAAAACATGTTGTTAACATTCTTGTTTAAAATCGCCAATACATACCGATACCGGCGCTTTTGTACAAAAAATAAAATACTTTATACATACATATCTGTGGCATTTTGACAAAACATCTTAAGTCGTGATAAGATAGCAAAATGCTTTAAAAAAACTCGCTGAAAAAATCATTTTTATCAAATAAAAAAACATTTAAAAAATCAAACAAAGAAAAATTTCGTTTATAATACAAAATTTTAAATATGTAAACAAAAATGTTTTTTGAATGAAAATTCGTATGAGTATGTAATACGTCATAAATTCAATTTGTATTACTGGATAATTCGGATTACACACCTTCGGATAAGCGAGCTGGCACTGTATATTTACGTATCCAGCACTAAAATTGCTTTGAAAAATTTAATTTTTTATCTAGTTTTTATTGCGCCTGAGAATCTAGTTTTGGAGTTATGAACCTTAGAATATATTTAGCCGTTATTAATATCTCTTTAAATGAAACTTGATATAACCAATGTGTTAAGCTGCGTTCACAATCAAAAAAACATTTTCACTTGGTGTTCATAATAGAGCAACAATTTCTTTTGGAACTACACACATTTTGCATCAAGAAACCGTTTGCAAATTTTAGCCACAACAATATTAAGCATATATTTTTATTTTTGTAAACATTTTGTTAAAATTTTCATTCAAAACTAAATAAAATTATTTCGAACGTCAGAAACAATTTCATACAAATTGTTGCTAAACTTTCAAGGTATATTTACACAAGGTAAACTCGTTGGCCCATATGTTTGTCAGCTGTTTACCTAAGTTGGAACACCGATGTCAAATTCCGTGTATATGAGCCAAAATTTGTACATGTGTGCGTTAAATTTATATGAAGACAATTTTGACAATTCCGTTCCACTCGGTTATTTTTATAGAGCAGCATGTCTATACTCCCAAATGAGTCTACCTGGTGTAAATATACCTTGCTAAACTTTAGTTACATTTTTAAAAAATTTTTAGTTAAATTTGTGTTCTAAAACGAAAGGAAAATATATGAAATACTTTTTGAAGAAAAAAGATAGAAGAAAAAACGAAATTGTTTCTCTGATTGTAAACAGGGCTTAACCCAAAAATTAAAAAAAAAAATTATTTTATTGTTAACTTAATTTCCTAAAGATGCTAACCAAAGGTTAGCGCAATAATGAGAAAAATAAATAAATATACCTACTATATTTTTTTAAAAAAGACCTCAAGCTTAAATAATTCAAAATAATTATGAAAAAAGAAAGGTCAAATAAAAATAAATAATATATGTATATATTTAATATAATAAGGTTAAGGCGAATATTCGGAACTATGCGCTGATTTTTTTCTATTTGCATTGTCCAAAATGTAGGCAAATAATTATTTTATAATAAAATCAATAATCGAATCAGCTGTTTTATGTTTTGGCTTATGTGTTTACAGCTTTAAATTAAATTTTTATTTAATAATTTTATAAATTATGATTTTGCGTTAAAATATTGTTAAAACTTTTGTTGTAAATATAAATGAAAACTATAGAAAAGAAAATAAGAAGTGGAAATACAGTAAACATACTAATGTGCAATATGAAATAAATACCATCGTTGTATAACTTGCATTAAAATAAAACATTAAACTTTTAACAACAATATTTATTTCCAACAAATAAACAAGAGCTGTAAGCTGCTTCTTTTATTTTCAATAAAACCCCGATAACTTTGGTTTCTGTGACACATAAAGCCAACATTAATTTCAGTTCGAACAAAAAACCAATAACATTGGATTTCATAACATCAAATTTAAATTAACGTTTTGATGAGAATCTCATTAATAAAATTTAAAAGTAAACCGCTGATTAATAAGCTTTGTTGACAACACTGCTTCAAAACAAAAATACAATTCTTAACAGCTGATACGTAAAAACGGAGAGAAATTTTAATTTTTTCAGGTTCGTCCGCAACGCAACGTTACGTTTACGTAAGAGTACCTATTTGCACAGTAGCTTGGTAAGGAAAACGGAACAGCTGATTAGCAACGTATACGTTTACGTAAGAGTAACGAGGCCTTAACCCTTCAGTGCGCTTCCAAAAGCTCTGGATAGACAAAACAAGAGGAAAACACAAATAAGGAAAATAAACATATAGATAAATAGGAATCCTTAAGATCAAGAGTAATTTTCATAAATTATATTTGTGGCGGCACAATACTGCTAATATTTATTTGTTTTTTTTTTTTTTTTACTTTACTTAAAGAAGGTTTTATTTTGCGTTTTTAACTTTTTAATAAAAATTATTGAAAGGTAAAATTGTTGTCTTATTTTATTTATTTTTAATTTGAACTTATTTTTTATTTTAAAACGCATTCGAAAAACATTCGCTTGAATTTGGCGAATGTGAAAACGAATGTGATGTTACGAATATTCGTAACATCACTGATACATTAACATATGTATGTGCAAGTGAATAGCCATGATAAGGCAATAAAATTGGAAACCTCTCCTCACAGAAAACATCAATGTTAAATCGTCAAAAACAATTTATGTTAATTTAAAATGATTTTACAATAACTTGCGAACAACATTTTTTTTTCTTGCAGGAAAGTTAGAGCAAAATGTCATTTATATTGAAATAACAATCCGGATCACGTTGAACGAAAGTTATTTCAAGATGAAAATACCTAAATTTCATATAGAATCAAGTTGGTTTGAGTGCGAAATAACACTTACCCACGGAGCCAGAGAAAGAGAGGATATACATACATAAATATTTATTTTCCTGCAACAGATGTTCCACTTTTTTTTTGTATTCCCCTTTGTAAGCAGAATGGCCCGATATGGGTTTCTTCATTATTAAACATTGAAAATTTGAGTTACTATTTAACTAAATTGTTTTAACAAAAAGAATACGGGAATTGTTCTTCTCTTTTTAGATTATTTAAAACATGAAAATAAAAAAATTTATGTTTTTCTTGCAACAATTTTACATTAAAGTGGAACAACTAAAACTTCCTAAATAATGCTAGTTTTTAGTATATATTTGTAATACGCTTGACTTGTCAGTACCTACAAAAACTCGTGAATTTTTTTAATTTGTTCAATTAAATACTACAAAAATGGAGGCAGCAACGATTGCAAGAGCAATGTTTACGACGATAGCAGTGAAAGGAAAGATAAAGGCAACGGTGTCCATGTGGCTGAGGTGAATACGTCCAACTATTTTACCCAACGTGCCACATGAAAGCGTAACAGACGGTAATAAAGTTGCTTCGATCGATTTCATTTTCGTCTGTCACCAAAAAGGAACACGAAGAGAAGAAATATGAATTGAAAAAGCTGCTTGGGAAGCCAGCGGGTCACTAACGACTCTTACAACCAGGTAAAAATTAAAATCAAGCTTGCGTTGTAGCAGTACTCATATAAAAGCAGTAATGCCGAGGATGCCAAGATATTCCAAAAATGTTTTTATTATTACTTTGTTTGTGTGTTATTTACATTTCTAATAAAAAATTAATTTAAAATTACAAAAAAGTATTTATTTTATAAAGGTTAGTATTAACCAATTTTTACTTTATAAATAACTAGTTAGTGCTAACCAATATTTACGTTATGACTAACTAGTTAGCATTAACCACTATTTTGGTTATCATTGACTAATACAAAGCAGGAGAGTAAGCAGTACAAATATATGCTCCGTAGTCGAGTGGAATTCATTAGCTCTTAATAAACTAATAGAAACTTTAACCAATATATTGGTGAACACTACCGGTCATATAACTAGTAAAATAACCGGTAGTCTTCTTGTAGGGTTTGAATTTATTTATAATTTTTTCACTAAACGAGAATCAAAAACTATATGAAAATATGAAAAAACTTATAATTTCACCGTTTCGCAGAACCAGAATCGACCCCCTGCTGATGTTACAAATAAACCAAAAACAAACCACCAAAAATAATAAAATTTCTATAAGTTTTTTTTATTGTTGCCAGTTTTGTAAAGTGTTATTTTGTATTTTTCGAAAATATTTCCGTTAACTTATGGCACTGGTATCGGAACTGTGGTCGTAGTAGTAGTAGCAGCAGCTGTGGTGGTAGTAGCAGCAGCTGTGGTGGTAGTAGCAGCAGCTGTGGTGGTAGTAGCAGCAGCTGTAGTCGTGGCAGCCGCTGTCGTTGTAGTAGCAGCAGCTGTGGTTGTAGCAGCTGTCGTCGTAGCAGCTGTCGTCGTAGCAGCTGTCGTCGTAGCAGCTGTCGTCGTAGTAGCTGCAGTAGTAGTAGTACCAGCAGTTGTCGTCGTACCACCTCCAACTAATGTCGTAGTGCTTGTTGTAGTTTGACTGGTGGTTCTACGGAAAAATCGAGGTTTACAAAATTTAGTTCTGCCCATGGCACATAATGCTGCCCTGAAGGCACCACGAAAACCCTTTCCTGGAAATTTAAAGCCACTGACGGAAAGGCTTGAGCTCAGAAGGACGAAGCAAAATAAGTACAAAGTTAATTTCATTTTAAACTTTGCTGTTCACGTTAAGTCTAGAAAAGTTAAGATGAATTTGATTGTTGTTTGGTCGGATGAGCGTCAATTTATAGTAAAATTTTATTGAGCGGTAGGTTTAAATGTTTGTTTTAAAATTATGAAAACATTTTCATAATTACACTTATTGAAATAAGTTGTAATGCAACAAAACACAATTGTTCAAATAAATGAAGTTTTAATTTTGAAAATACATACATACATATCGTACAGTAAATAATTATAAACAGTCACAATTCAAAATTCAAATATGTTCAGGAGAGGCTAAAAGCTTCCAATTTTTTAATATTGGTGAAAAATGTTGAAGAAATTTTTCTGTGTGGGAAGGGAAAGAGGTTGTTCTATATTTTTGTCTAGTTAGTAACGAACACGTTGCGGACCAGTTGTTTCGTTTTTCTAACCAAGCTTATTTATAAATAAGTACTCTTATGTAAACTTGACGTTGCGTTTCGGATTAACCTGCTAATATAAAAAATTTCACGGTTTTTATGTATCAGCTGTGAAAGAATATTATGTTTAATTTTGCTTATTGATAAAGTGAACATTCCATCGACGCCGAAGTCCGTCATCTGAAAGCCTTCAGAAATCATGTAAAAAGCAGGGAGTGTGGAAGGGCTTGCTCTCAATGACAAACGTGTAAAAATAAAAAATGCAGCGAAAAGTGCTTGGATCGGCCAAATAAGGCCTTCTATTAGGCATATTAAGTCACTCTTTTTACCGCTAATTTATTTTGTATAAACATATATGTATGTACAATGTACATACATATGTTAATGTATCAGTGATGTTACGAATATTCGTAACATCACATTTTCTTTAAGTAAAGTAAAAAAAAAAACAAATATGTAAATATTAGCAGTATTGTGCCGCCACAAATATAATTTATGAAAATTACTCTTAATCTTAAGGATTCCTATTTATCTATATGTTTATTTTCCTTATTTGTGTTTTCCTCTTGTTTTGTCTATCCAGAGCTTTTGGAAGCGCACTGAAGGGTTAGAAAGCTGAAAACAACTAGGCCAAATCGTAAAGTAGCCGGATTTTTGTTTTTTGGCCTGTCAACGGAGAATTAAGAGGACAAAGGGCGTAGCAAAATTCATTTTTTTTTACAACTTAGCTTATCTTAAAGCCCGTTTATGACAAAGGAAGCTAAAAAATATATAGAGTAACTACTGTCCTAATAATGGAGCATAGCCTGAAGTAGAGGAATCTAAAATTGTTGGACTACGGCCGGAGAATTGAGAGGAAAAGACTTTTTTCTTATTATTTATTTATTGGATCTTCATTTATAAAATATGAACTAAAAATTATTAATCAAATCTTATACAACATTAACATTAGGCCGAAATCTTGTAGATTTCATTTAAAATCTTCTTCGAAATCTAGTGCGTTTCCATTATACTTTTTTGACATAAGCGAGATTTTGTTTTTATAACAAAACAACTGACTAAAAGTTTTTTCGTTACACATACCAACACAAAAAGAAATATACATTAAACAATTTGCATTGCCTTTTATTAATAATCAACGATATTTATTTTATCAATATTATTCGTCTTTTTAATTTTTTACAATTTTTATAAAACTTTTTAATTTTTTTTTTAACAATTTTTGGTTTTTGGTTTTTTTATTGTCATTTTTTCCTGTGCAGAGAAGTATTTTTTAGTGCAATATTGAAAAAACCATAGTTGCATCATTAAGAACTACTAGATTTTGAGTAGATTTCGTTGAAATCTAGTCACGAATTAGATTTTGTTTTGTAATCTAGTCAAAAACACCTAGATTTGCCTCGAAATCTCGTAAGCACTAGATCTTGCGTAGGTGCACACAGAAACAAAAATACCAATGTTAATTTAACATGGCGATATGTTGATTGAGAATCATAGTAAATTTCTGCAAAAGTATGCCCTTTATTTAAATTTATCATTATTTTTTCATATTAATTTTAAATGAAAAATATTAAAATAACCTTAAATCACGTTTATTTAATATTTTTCACTGTTAAAATAACATTGTTCAGTATTGAATCCATAAAAACCTGTTTTATATTAAAATCAAAAGTTTATCTTGTTAAATTAAAATGAATTATTCTCTGAAGCTTCTTCACACTGTTATATCACACTCAAACCAATTTGATTCTACATGAAATTCACGTTGTTTCAACTTGAAATAACTGTCATTCTAGATGATCGGATTGTTATTTCAATATAAATGACATTTTGCTCGTACTTTACTGCAATGTTAAATTAATATGAATTATAGTTATTCCAAAAGAAAAAAATATTGTTCGCAAGTAATTGTTAAATCATGTTAAATTAACATGAAGTAACAATGAAGCACAATCACCACAGAAAACGGTAAAATTAACCTTGTTTTCGACGATTTTACATTAATTATTTTCTGTGTGTGAAAATGTAGTATTATCCTTATTCTTTATTTATGTCCTGCCAGTGCCAGACAAATTTTTCTTCATCACGGGTTCTGTACACATATATAGGAGTTTATCGCTCATCTAATTGGGTAAGTGCTGCAGTGTCTCTTCTTCTTAAGCGAGTATGACCGTCATGATTTAAAATATTTCGAGCTAGTGGATTTGGGTGCTTTTCAATCCGTTTTAAGTATTTTACTGCATATTTCGTTATCAAAGTTTTTACTAATGGATCATTGAGGTCCTGGTGAGTATTTGTGAATTTTTAACATACGAAGGGGTATCTAGGATTATTCGAAGAAGTTTATTTTGGCGCCTTTGGATTTTTTCGATATTAGAGGACGAGGCAGTGCCCCATAACTGAATACCGTAGCACCAGATTGGCTCTAAGGTGGAGTTTTAAAGTAGAAGCTTGCAATCGAGACTAAGGACTGCATTTCCTTTTTCGTTTATTGCATAATTTTACATGAAATAATAATATTACAACATTTTATTTGAACATTTTTAATTTAAAATAATCATGAAACCAAGATAATTTTAAATAAAGTCCATACTTTTGCAGAAATTTATTGTGATTTTTCATCAACATTTAAAATTTAACATTGATATATTTTTCTGTGTGTCGTTATAAGTGAACATTGGTGAATTAGAGAGTCATAGTGGCAGTGAAGTCTAAACATGGGTTAAAAGTCAATAAATGGCTTTTTCGGGTCATGACTAAACGCGATTTTGCATGATCCAACTTAGTTTTAGGTAAATCCGTGGTGGTAACCAGTGTATTATGCAAACTTTAGTGACATGACCCTGGGGAAATCTGAAATGTCCTTAAATACATCAGAATTCTCGATGTGAATAAAGTGGGTGCGAACAGGATTTGCTTCTTCTTCAGTACAAACATTTTCATGCCACCACAAAACTATAGTTGAATCAGTCCATAAGAATAGAATGTAGTTTCGAAAATTGAGTTGAGACTGAATATAGTCAGTCATTGCAGTGATAAGTTCCGCTCTTCAACGTTCTTTGCTGTGCAGTGAACTACCTTTATCTTGGGCAACTTTGGTTTTAGCAATAAGTAGATGAGATTATATATAATTTTGATATTCTGTACGTATGTATACAATGTGGCGACATAAGCTTTATCGGATGCGTCATAAAAGCCGTGTAATTGGATTGAGTAGGATAGATCAAATTCCACAAATCACGGAAATTTTATGTTTTCTATGCTTGTAATTTAAAATCAACTTTGAATGCCCGCCATTGTAAAAGGGTTGATGGTTTTGGATCTTCATCCCAAGTTGTTTCATCATTCCAGATTTATTGCATTGTGATTTTGACAACGATAATTCCGGTGAAAAGCCAAGTCGCTATTGCTATTTGGGATTAAAGAGATAGTTTCGTTTTGTGATTGCATTTCGATTGGGATGATTTTTTGAACAAAAGTAAAAAATCCTCACTTCCAGCACAAACTAATCTTTAGCTGGGATCACACGATTGCCGCAATGCCCCGATTTTCACACTTTTGAATATACCTTTCCAACGAGCTATCACTCGTTGCGATCGCTTTAGTAGTTTTTTTTTAAAACAACTTTCAATGAGGTCCCTTATGAAGAATTCTTCAATTTTGTCACATGACAGTGGTGTACACCACCACTAAACCAGTCACTATAAAAAAAAAAAAAATATGTAGGTACATTATTTTTTGCTGGGCAATCGATTGAGACTATTTATTTTAAAATCGGAGAGGGGTCGTCCAAAAATTTGCCAATTTTGATCGTTTTCATATGGAATTGCTCTATAGTTATTTTAAAAGAAAAATGTTGTTCGCAAGTAATTATAAAATCAGGTTGAATTAACATGCAAAACGTATGAAGCAAAATCAACACCGAAAAATTTTAAATCAACCTTGTTTTCTACGTTTTTAACTTGATTTTTTTCTGTGTGTACAAACATCCAGACATACAAAGAAATTATATATTGTATAGATAGATTAAAGTATTTGCTATTTAATATTTTAGTATGATACGAACGAACGATTTTAACTAAAATTTATTTATTATTGAAAGAAATAAAAAATTCGAAGTTCAATTTTTAAGTATGTATCAAATTAAAAGGACATAAAAAACGTCGGTTGTCTTATCGTCGGTGTACGACGCTCTTCTACTGTGCTTGCGAACTACTCTGATTCTTCATCGTTAACTTGTTTGTTTAATTCCGTTTATGTCATCTAAATTGAAATAACAATCCGAAGCACGTAGAATGACAGTTATTTCAAGTTGAAACAACGTGAATTTCATGTAGAATCAAATTGGTTTGAGTGTGATATTACAGTGTGAAGAAGCTTCAGAGAATAATTCAATACACTTACCCATGTAACACATGCTTCACCTATTTTATATTCTTCTTTGTCAACAGAAGCATCAGCAGAAACGATATCGTTTTCGTCATCATTCTACTTTAAAAACTTGATGTACTATTTAACTTAATAATTTTAATTAAAAGAATACGGGAATTGTCATCTTTTTATAACATATTTTAAACATGAAAATAAAAAAATGTACATACTTAAGTATGAATTCATTTTAATTTAACAAGATAAACTTTTGATTTTAATATAAAACAGGTTTTTATGGATTCAATACTAAACAATGTTATTTTAACAGTGAAAAATATTAAATAAACGTGATTTAAGGTTATTTTAATATTTTTCATTTAAAATTAATATGAAAAAATAATGATAAATTTAAATAAAGGGCATACTTTTGCAGAAATTTACTATGATTCTCAATCAACATATCGCCATGTTAAATTAACATTGGTATTTTTGTTTCTGTGTGCACCTACGCAAGATCTAGTGCTTACGAGATTTCGAGGCAAATCTAGGTGTTTTTGACTAGATTACAAAACAAAATCTAATTCGTGACTAGATTTCAACGAAATCTACTCAAAATATAGTAGTTCTTAATGATGCAACTATGGTTTTTTCAATATTGCACTAAAAAATACTTCTCTGCACAGGAAAAAATGACAATAAAAAAAACAAAAACCAAAAATTGTTAAAAAAAAAATTAAAAAGTTTTATAAAAATTGTAAAAAATTAAAAAGACGAATAATATTGATAAAATAAATATCGTTGATTATTAATAAAAGGCAATGCAAATTGTTTAATGTATATTTCTTTTTGTGTTGGTATGTGTAACGAAAAAACTTTTAGTCAGTTGTTTTGTTATAAAAACAAAATCTCGCTTATGTCAAAAAAGTATAATGGAAACGCACTAGATTTCGAAGAAGATTTTAAATGAAATCTACAAGATTTCGGCCTAATGTTAATGTTGTATAAGATTTGATTAATAATTTTTAGTTCATATTTTATAAATAAATATCCAATAAATAAATAATAAGAAAAAAGTCTTTTCCTCTCAATTCTCCGGCCGTAGTCCAACAATTTTAGATTCCTCTACTTCAGGCTATGCTCCATTATTAGGACAGTAGTTACTCTATATATTTTTTAGCTTCCTTTGTCATAAACGGGCTTTAAGATAAGCTAAGTTGTAAAAAAAAATGAATTTTGCTACGCCCTTTGTCCTCTTAATTCTCCGTTGACAGGCCAAAAAACAAAAATCCGGCTACTTTACGATTTGGCCTAGTTGTTTTCAGCTTTCTAACCCTTCAGTGCGCTTCCAAAAGCTCTGGATAGACAAAACAAGAGGAAAACACAAATAAGGAAAATAAACATATAGATAAATAGGAATCCTTAAGATCAAGAGTAATTTTCATAAATTATATTTGTGGCGGCACAATACTGCTAATATTTATTTGTTTTACTTTACTTAAAGAAGGTTTTATTTTGCGTTTTTAACTTTTTAATAAAAATTATTGAAAGGTAAAATTGTTGTCTTATTTTATTTATTTTTAATTTGAACTTATTTTTTATTTTAAAACGCATTCGAAAAATGTGATGTTACGAATATTCGTAACATCACTGATACATTAACATATGTATGTGCAAGTGAATAGCCATGATAAGGCAATAAAATTGGAAACCTCTCCTCACAGAAAACATCAATGTTAAATCGTCAAAAACAATTCATGTATATTTAAAATGATTTTACAATAACTTGCGAACAACATTTTTTTTTCTTGCAGGAAAGTTAGAGCAAAATGTCATTTATATTGAAATAACAATCCGGATCACGTTGAACGAAAGTTATTTCAAGATGAAAATACCTAAATTTCATATAGAATCAAGTTGGTTTGAGTGCGAAATAACACTTACCCACGGAGCCAGAGAAAGAGAGGATATACATACATAAATATTTATTTTCCTGCAACAGATGTTCCACTTTTTTTTTGTATTCCCCTTTGTAAGCAGAATGGCCCGATATGGGTTTCTTCATTATTAAACATTGAAAATTTGAGTTACTATTTAACTAAATTGTTTTAACAAAAAGAATACGGGAATTGTTCTTCTCTTTTTAGATTATTTAAAACATGAAAATAAAAAAATTTATGTTTTTCTTGCAACAATTTTACATTAAAGTGGAACAACTAAAACTTCCTAAATAATGCTAATTTTTAGTATATATTTGTAATACGCTTGACTTGTCAGTACCTACAAAAACTCGTGAATTTTTTTAATTTGTTCAATTAAATACTACAAAAATGGAGGCAGCAACGATTGCAAGAGCAATGTTTACGACGATAGCAGTGAAAGGAAAGATAAAGGCAACGGTGTCCATGTGGCTGAGGTGAATACGTCCAACTATTTTACCCAACGTGCCACATGAAAGCGTAACAGACGGTAATAAAGTTGCTTCGATCGATTTCATTTCACGAAGAGAAGAAATATGAATTGAAAAAGCTGCTTGGGAAGCCAGCGGGTCACTAACGACTCTTACAACCAGGTAAAAATTAAAATCAAGCTTGCGTTGTAGCAGTACTCATATAAAATCAGTAATGCCGAGGATGCCAAGATATTCCAAAAATGTTTTTATTATTACTTTGTTTGTGTGTTATTTACATTTCTAATAAAAAATTAATTTAAAATTACAAAAAAGTATTTATTTTATAAAGGTTAGTATTAACCAATTTTTACTTTATAAATAACTAGTTAGTGCTAACCAATATTTACGTTATGACTAACTAGTTAGCATTAACCACTATGTTGGTTATCATTGACTAATACAAAGCAGGAGAGTAAGCAGTACAAATATAAGCTCCGTAGTCGAGTGGAATTCATTAGCTCTTAATAAACTAATAGAAACTTTAACCAATATATTGGTGAACACTACCGGTCATATAACTAGTAAAATAACCGGTAGTCTTCTTGTAGGGTTTGAATTTATTTATAATTTTTTCACTAAACGAGAATCAAAAACTATATGAAAATATGAAAAAACTTATAATTTCACCGTTTCGCAGAACCAGAATCGACCCCCTGCTGATGTTACAAATAAACCAAAAACAAACCACCAAAAATAATAAAATTTCTATAAGTTTTTTTTATTGTTGCCAGTTTTGTAAAGTGTTATTTTGTATTTTTCGAAAATATTTCCGTTAACTTATGGCCCTGGTACCGGAACTGTGGTCGTAGTAGTAGTAGCAGCAGCTGTGGTGGTAGTAGCAGCAGCTGTGGTGGTAGTAGCAGCAGCTGTGGTGGTAGTAGCAGCAGCTGTAGTCGTGGCAGCCGCTGTCGTTGTAGTAGCAGCAGCTGTGGTTGTAGCAGCTGTCGTCGTAGCAGCTGTCGTCGTAGCAGCTGTCGTCGTAGCAGCTGTCGTCGTAGTAGCTGCAGTAGTAGTAGTACCAGCAGTTGTCGTCGTACCACCTCCAACTAATGTCGTAGTGCTTGTTGTAGTTTGACTGGTGGTTCTACGGAAAAATCGAGGTTTACAAAATTTAGTTCTGCCCATGGCACATAATGCTGCCCTGAAGGCACCACGAAAACCCTTTCCTGGAAATTTAAAGCCACTGACGGAAAGGCTTGAGCTCAGAAGGACGAAGCAAAATAAGTACAAAGTTAATTTCATTTTAAACTTTGCTGTTCACGTTAAGTCTAGAAAAGTTAAGATGAATTTGATTGTTGTTTGGTCGGATGAGCGTCAATTTATAGTAAAATTTTATTGAGCGGTAGGTTTAAATGTTTGTTTTAAAATTATGAAAACATTTTCATAATTACACTTATTGAAATAAGTTGTAATGCAACAAAACACAATTGTTCAAATAAATGAAGTTTTAATTTTGAAAATACATACATATCGTACAGTAAATAATTATAAACAGTCACAATTCAAAATTCAAATATGTTCAGGAGAGGCTAAAAGCTTCCAATTTTTTAATATTGGTGAAAAATGTTGAAGAAATTTTTCTGTGTGGGAAGGGAAAGAGGTTGTTCTATATTTTTGTCTAGTTAGTAACGAACACGTTGCGGACCAGTTGTTTCGTTTTTCTAACCAAGCTTATTTATAAATAAGTACTCTTATGTAAACTTGACGTTGCGTTTCGGATTAACCTGCTAATATAAAAAATTTCACGGTTTTTATGTATCAGCTGTGAAAGAATATTATGTTTAATTTTGCTTATTGATAAAGTGAACATTCCATCGACGCCGAAGTCCGTCATCTGAAAGCCTTCAGAAATCATGTAAAAAGCAGGGAGTGTGGAAGGGCTTGCTCTCAATGACAAACGTGTAAAAATAAAAAATGCAGCGAAAAGTGCTTGGATCGGCCAAATAAGGCCTTCTATTAGGCATATTAAGTCACTCTTTTTACCGCTAATTTATTTTGTATAAACATATATGTATGTACAATGTACATACATATGTTAATGTATCAGTGATGTTACGAATATTCGTAACATCACATTTTCTTTAAGTAAAGTAAAAAAAAAAACAAATATGTAAATATTAGCAGTATTGTGCCGCCACAAATATAATTTATGAAAATTACTCTTAATCTTAAGGATTCCTATTTATCTATATGTTTATTTTCCTTATTTGTGTTTTCCTCTTGTTTTGTCTATCCAGAGCTTTTGGAAGCGCACTGAAGGGTTAGAAAGCTGAAAACAACTAGGCCAAATCGTAAAGTAGCCGGATTTTTGTTTTTTGGCCTGTCAACGGAGAATTAAGAGGACAAAGGGCGTAGCAAAATTCATTTTTTTTTACAACTTAGCTTATCTTAAAGCCCGTTTATGACAAAGGAAGCTAAAAAATATATAGAGTAACTACTGTCCTAATAATGGAGCATAGCCTGAAGTAGAGGAATCTAAAATTGTTGGACTACGGCCGGAGAATTGAGAGGAAAAGACTTTTTTCTTATTATTTATTTATTGGATCTTCATTTATAAAATATGAACTAAAAATTATTAATCAAATCTTATACAACATTAACATTAGGCCGAAATCTTGTAGATTTCATTTAAAATCTTCTTCGAAATCTAGTGCGTTTCCATTATACTTTTTTGACATAAGCGAGATTTTGTTTTTATAACAAAACAACTGACTAAAAGTTTTTTCGTTACACATACCAACACAAAAAGAAATATACATTAAACAATTTGCATTGCCTTTTATTAATAATCAACGATATTTATTTTATCAATATTATTCGTCTTTTTAATTTTTTACAATTTTTATAAAACTTTTTAATTTTTTTTTTAACAATTTTTGGTTTTTGGTTTTTTTATTGTCATTTTTTCCTGTGCAGAGAAGTATTTTTTAGTGCAATATTGAAAAAACCATAGTTGCATCATTAAGAACTACTAGATTTTGAGTAGATTTCGTTGAAATCTAGTCACGAATTAGATTTTGTTTTGTAATCTAGTCAAAAACACCTAGATTTGCCTCGAAATCTCGTAAGCACTAGATCTTGCGTAGGTGCACACAGAAACAAAAATACCAATGTTAATTTAACATGGCGATATGTTGATTGAGAATCATAGTAAATTTCTGCAAAAGTATGCCCTTTATTTAAATTTATCATTATTTTTTCATATTAATTTTAAATGAAAAATATTAAAATAACCTTAAATCACGTTTATTTAATATTTTTCACTGTTAAAATAACATTGTTCAGTATTGAATCCATAAAAACCTGTTTTATATTAAAATCAAAAGTTTATCTTGTTAAATTAAAATGAATTATTCTCTGAAGCTTCTTCACACTGTTATATCACACTCAAACCAATTTGATTCTACATGAAATTCACGTTGTTTCAACTTGAAATAACTGTCATTCTAGATGATCGGATTGTTATTTCAATATAAATGACATTTTGCTCGTACTTTACTGCAATGTTAAATTAATATGAATTATAGTTATTCCAAAAGAAAAAAATATTGTTCGCAAGTAATTGTTAAATCATGTTAAATTAACATGAAGTAACAATGAAGCACAATCACCACAGAAAACGGTAAAATTAACCTTGTTTTCGACGATTTTACATTAATTATTTTCTGTGTGTGAAAATGTAGTATTATCCTTATTCTTTATTTATGTCCTGCCAGTGCCAGACAAATTTTTCTTCATCACGGGTTCTGTACACATATATAGGAGTTTATCGCTCATCTAATTGGGTAAGTGCTGCAGTGTCTCTTCTTCTTAAGCCAGTATGACCGTCATGATTTAAAATATTTCGAGCTAGTGGATTTGGGTGCTTTTCAATCCGTTTTAAGTATTTTACTGCATATTTCGTTATCAAAGTTTTTACTAATGGATCATTGAGGTCCTGGTGAGTATTTGTGAATTTTTAACATACGAAGGGGTATCTAGGATTATTCGAAGAAGTTTATTTTGGCGCCTTTGGATTTTTTCGATATTAGAGGACGAGGCAGTGCCCCATAACTGAATACCGTAGCACCAGATTGGCTCTAAGGTGGAGTTTTAAAGTAGAAGCTTGCAATCGAGACTAAGGACTGCATTTCCTTTTTCGTTTATTGCATAATTTTACATGAAATAATAATATTACAACATTTTATTTGAACATTTTTAATTTAAAATAATCATGAAACCAAGATAATTTTAAATAAAGTCCATACTTTTGCAGAAATTTATTGTGATTTTTCATCAACATTTAAAATTTAACATTGATATATTTTTCTGTGTGTCGTTATAAGTGAACATTGGTGAATTAGAGAGTCATAGTGGCAGTGAAGTCTAAACATGGGTTAAAAGTCAATAAATGGCTTTTTCGGGTCATGACTAAACGCGATTTTGCATGATCCAACTTAGTTTTAGGTAAATCCGTGGTGGTAACCAGTGTATTATGCAAACTTTAGTGACATGACGCTGGGGAAATCTGAAATGTCCTTAAATACATCAGAATTCTCGATGTGAATAAAGTGGGTGCGAACAGGATTTGCTTCTTTTTCAGTACAAACATTTTCATGCCACCACAAAACTATAGTTGAATCAGTCCATAAGAATAGAATGTAGTTTCGAAAATTGAGTTGAGACTGAATATAGTCAGTCATTGCAGTGATAAGTTCCGCTCTTCAACGTTCTTTGCTGTGCAGTGAACTAACTTTATCTTGGGCAACTTTGGTTTTAGCATAATTTTGATATTCTGTACGTATGTATACAATGTGGCGACATAAGCTTTATCGGATGCGTCATAAAAGCCGTGTAATTGGATTGAGTAGGATAGATCAAATTCCACAAATCACGGAAATTTTATGTTTTCTATGCTTGTAATTTAAAATCATCTTTGAATGCCCGCCATTGTAAAAGGGTTGATGGTTTTGGATCTTCATCCCAAGTTGTTTCATCATTCCAGATTTATTGCATTGTGATTTTGACAACGATAATTCCGGTGAAAAGCCAAGTCGCTATTGCTATTTGGGATAAAAGAGATAGTTTCGTTTTGTGATTGCATTTCGATTGGGATGATTTTTTGAACAAAAGTAAAAAATCGTCACTTCCAGCACAAACTAATCTTTAGCTGGGATCACACGATTGCCGCAATGCCCCGATTTTCACACTTTTTAATATACCTTTCCAACGAGCTATCACTCGTTGCGATCGCTTTAGTAGTTTTTTTTTAAAACAACTTTCAATGAGGTCCCTTATGAAGAATTCTTCAATTTTGTCACATGACAGTGGTGTACACCACCACTAAACCAGTCACTATAAAAAAAAAAAAAATATGTAGGTACATTATTTTTTGCTGGGCAATCGATTGAGACTATTTATTTTAGTATGATACGAACGAACGATTTTAAATAAAATTTATTTATTATTGAAAGAAATAAAAAATTCGAAGTTCAATTTTTAAGTATGTATCAAATTAAAAGGACATAAAAAACGTCGGTTGTCTTATCGTCGGTGTACGACGCTCTTCTATTGTGCTTGCGAACTACTCTGATTCTTCATCGTTAACTTGTTTGTTTAATTCCGTTTATGTCATTTAAATTGAAATAACAATCCGAAGCACGTAGAATGACAGTTATTTCAAGTTGAAACAACGTGAATTTCATGTAGAATCAAATTGGTTTGAGTGTAATATTACAGTGTGAAGAAGCTTCAGAGAATAATTCAATACACTTACCCATGTAACACATGCTTCACCTATTTTATATTCTTCTTTGTCAACAGAAGCATCAGCAGAAACGATATCGTTTTCGTCATCATTCTACTTTAAAAACTTGATGTACTATTTAACTTAATAATTTTAATTAAAAGAATACGGGAATTGTCATCTTTTTATAACATATTTTAAACATGAAAATAAAAAAATGTACATACTTAAGTATGAATGCATTTTAATTTAACAAGATAAACTTTTGATTTTAATATAAAACAGGTTTTTATGGATTCAATACTGAACAATGTTATTTTAACAGTGAAAAATATTAAATAAACGTGATTTAAGGTTATTTTAATATTTTTCATTTAAAATTAATATGAAAAAATAATGATAAATTTAAATAAAGGGCATACTTTTGCAGAAATTTACTATGATTCTCAATCAACATATCGCCATGTTAAATTAACATTGGTATTTTTGTTTCTGTGTGCACCTACGCAAGATCTAGTGCTTACGAGATTTCGAGGCAAATCTAGGTGTTTTTGACTAGATTACAAAACAAAATCTAATTCGTGACTAGATTTCAACGAAATCTACTCAAAATCTAGTAGTTCTTAATGATGCAACTATGGTTTTTTCAATATTGCACTAAAAAATACTTCTCTGCACAGGAAAAAATGACAATAAAAAAACCAAAAACCAAAAATTGTTAAAAAAAAATTAAAAAGTTTTATAAAAATTGTAAAAAATTAAAAAGACGAATAATATTGATAAAATAAATATCGTTGATTATTAATAAAAGGCAATGCAAATTGTTTAATGTATATTTCTTTTTGTGTTGGTATGTGTAACGAAAAAACTTTTAGTCAGTTGTTTTGTTATAAAAACAAAATCTCGCTTATGTCAAAAAAGTATAATGGAAACGCACTAGATTTCGAAGAAGATTTTAAATGAAATCTACAAGATTTCGGCCTAATGTTAATGTTGTATAAGATTTGATTAATAATTTTTAGTTCATATTTTATAAATAAATATCCAATAAATAAATAATAAGAAAAAAGTCTTTTCCTCTCAATTCTCCGGCCGTAGTCCAACAATTTTAGATTCCTCTACTTCAGGCTATGCTCCATTATTAGGACAGTAGTTACTCTATATATTTTTTAGCTTCCTTTGTCATAAACGGGCTTTAAGATAAGCTAAGTTGTAAAAAAAAATGAATTTTGCTACGCCCTTTGTCCTCTTAATTCTCCGTTGACAGGCCAAAAAACAAAAATCCGGCTACTTTACGATTTGGCCTAGTTGTTTTCAGCTTTCTAACCCTTCAGTGCGCTTCCAAAAGCTCTGGATAGACAAAACAAGAGGAAAACACAAATAAGGAAAATAAACATATAGATAAATAGGAATCCTTAAGATCAAGAGTAATTTTCATAAATTATATTTGTGGCGGCACAATACTGCTAATATTTATTTGTTTTACTTTACTTAAAGAAGGTTTTATTTTGCGTTTTTAACTTTTTAATAAAAATTATTGAAAGGTAAAATTGTTGTCTTATTTTATTTATTTTTAATTTGAACTTATTTTTTATTTTAAAACGCATTCGAAAAATGTGATGTTACGAATATTCGTAACATCACTGATACATTAACATATGTATGTGCAAGTGAATAGCCATGATAAGGCAATAAAATTGGAAACCTCTCCTCACAGAAAACATCAATGTTAAATCGTCAAAAACAATTCATGTTAATTTAAAATGATTTTACAATAACTTGCGAACAACATTTTTTTTTCTTGCAGGAAAGTTAGAGCAAAATGTCATTTATATTGAAATAACAATCCGGATCACGTTGAACGAAAGTTATTTCAAGATGAAAATACCTAAATTTCATATAGAATCAAGTTGGTTTGAGTGCGAAATAACACTTACCCACGGAGCCAGAGAAAGAGAGGATATACATACATAAATATTTATTTTCCTGCAACAGATGTTCCACTTTTTTTTTGTATTCCCCTTTGTAAGCAGAATGGCCCGATATGGGTTTCTTCATTATTAAACATTGAAAATTTGAGTTACTATTTAACTAAATTGTTTTAACAAAAAGAATACGGGAATTGTTCTTCTCTTTTTAGATTATTTAAAACATGAAAATAAAAAAATTTATGTTTTTCTTGCAACAATTTTACATTAAAGTGGAACAACTAAAACTTCCTAAATAATGCTAATTTTTAGTATATATTTGTAATACGCTTGACTTGTCAGTACCTACAAAAACTCGTGAATTTTTTTAATTTGTTCAATTAAATACTACAAAAATGGAGGCAGCAACGATTGCAAGAGCAATGTTTACGACGATAGCAGTGAAAGGAAAGATAAAGGCAACGGTGTCCATGTGGCTGAGGTGAATACGTCCAACTATTTTACCCAACGTGCCACATGAAAGCGTAACAGACGGTAATAAAGTTGCTTCGATCGATTTCATTTCACGAAGAGAAGAAATATGAATTGAAAAAGCTGCTTGGGAAGCCAGCGGGTCACTAACGACTCTTACAACCAGGTAAAAATTAAAATCAAGCTTGCGTTGTAGCAGTACTCATATAAAAGCAGTAATGCCGAGGATGCCAAGATATTCCAAAAATGTTTTTATTATTACTTTGTTTGTGTGTTATTTACATTTCTAATAAAAAATTAATTTAAAATTACAAAAAAGTATTTATTTTATAAACGTTAGTATTAACCAATTTTTACTTTATAAATAACTAGTTAGTGCTAACCAATATTTACGTTATGACTAACTAGTTAGCATTAACCACTATGTTGGTTATCATTGACTAATACAAAGCAGGAGAGTAAGCAGTACAAATATAAGCTCCGTAGTCGAGTGGAATTCATTAGCTCTTAATAAACTAATAGAAACTTTAACCAATATATTGGTGAACACTACCGGTCATATAACTAGTAAAATAACCGGTAGTCTTCTTGTAGGGTTTGAATTTATTTATAATTTTTTCACTAAACGAGAATCAAAAACTATATGAAAATATGAAAAAACTTATAATTTCAACGTTTCGCAGAACCAGCATCGACCCCCTGCTGATGTTACAAATAAACCAAAAACAAACCACCAAAAATAATAAAATTTCTATAAGTTTTTTTTATTGTTGCCAGTTTTGTAAAGTGTTATTTTGTATTTTTCGAAAATATTTCCGTTAACTTATCCCCCTGCTACCGGAATTGTGGTCGTAGTAGTAGTAGCAGCAGCTGTGGTGGTAGTAGCAGCAGCTGTGGTGGTAGTAGCAGCAGCTGTAGTGGTAGTAGCAGCAGCTGTAGTCGTGGCAGCCGCTGTCGTTGTAGTAGCAGCAGCTGTGGTTGTAGCAGCAGCTGTCGTCGTAGCAGCTGTCGTCGTAGCAGCTGTCGTCGTAGCAGCTGTCGTCGTAGTAGCTGCAGTAGTAGTAGTACCAGCAGTTGTCGTCGTACCACCTCCAACTAATGTCGTAGTGCTTGTTGTAGTTTGACTGGTGGTTCTACGGAAAAATCGAGGTTTACAAAATTTAGTTCTGCCCATGGCACATAATGCTGCCCTGAAGGCACCACGAAAACCCTTTCCTGGAAATTTAAAGCCACTGACGGAAAGGCTTGAGCTCAGAAGGACGAAGCAAAATAAGTACAAAGTTAATTTCATTTTAAACTTTGCTGTTCACGTTAAGTCTAGGAAAGTTAAGATGAATTTGATTGTTGTTTGGTCGGATGAGCGTCAATTTATAGTAAAATTTTATTGAGCGGTAGGTTTAAATGTTTGTTTTAAAATTATGAAAACATTTTTATAATTACACTTATTGAAATAAGTTGTAATGCAACAAAACACAATTGTTCAAATAAATGAAGTTTTATTTTTGAAAATACATACATATCGTACAGTAAATAATAATAAACAGTCACAATTCAAAATTCAAATATGTTCAGGAGAGGCTAAAAGCTTCCAATTTTTTAATATTGGTGAAAAATGTTGAAGAAATTTTTCTGTGTGGGAAGGGAAAGAGGTTGTTCTATATTTTTGTCTAGTTAGTAACGAACACGTTGCGGACCAGTTGTTTCGTTTTTCTAACCAAGCTTATTTATAAATAAGTACTCTTATGTAAACTTGACGTTGCGTTTCGGATTAACCTGCTAATATAAAAAATTTCACGGTTTTTATGTATCAGCTGTGAAAGAATATTATGTTTAATTTTGCTTATTGATAAAGTGAACATTCCATCGACGCCGAAGTCCGTCATCTGAAAGCCATCAGAAATCATGTAAAAAGCAGGGAGTGTGGAAGGGCTTGCTCTCAATGACAAACGTGTAAAAATAAAAAATGCAGCGAAAAGTGCTTGGATCGGCCAAATAAGGCCTTCTATTAGGCATATTAAGTCATTCTTTTTACCGCTAATTTATTTTGTATAAACATATATGTATGTACAATGTACATACATATGTTAATGTATCAGTGATGTTACGAATATTCGTAACATCACATTCGTTTTCACATTCGCCAAATTCAAGCGAATGTTTTTCGAATGCGTTTTAAAATAAAAAATAAGTTCAAATTAAAAATAAATAAAATAAGACAACAATTTTACCTTTCAATAATTTTTATTAAAAAGTTAAAAACGCAAAATAAAACCTTCTTTAAGTAAAGTAAAACAAATAAATATTAGCAGTATTGTGCCGCCACAAATATAATTTATGAAAATTACTCTTGATCTTAAGGATTCCTATTTATCTATATGTTTATTTTCCTTATTTGTGTTTTCCTCTTGTTTTGTCTATCCAGAGCTTTTGGAAGCGCACTGAAGGGTTAGAAAGCTGAAAACAACTAGGCCAAATCGTAAAGTAGCCGGATTTTTGTTTTTTGGCCTGTCAACGGAGAATTAAGAGGACAAAGGGCGTAGCAAAATTCATTTTTTTTTACAACTTAGCTTATCTAAAAGCCCGTTTATGACAAAGGAAGCTAAAAAATATATAGAGTAACTACTGTCCTAATAATGGAGCATAGCCTGAAGTAGAGGAATCCAAAATTGTTGGACTACGGCCGGAGAATTGAGAGGAAAAGACTTTTTTCTTATTATTTATTTATTGGATCTTCATTTATAAAATATGAACTAATTAATAATCAACGATATTTATTTTATCAATATTATTCGTCTTTTAAATTTTTTACAATTTTTATAAAACTTTTTAATTTTTTTTTTAACAATTTTTGGTTTTTTTATTGTCATTTGTTCCTGTGCAGAGAAGTATTTTTTAGTGCAATATTGAAAAAACCATAGTTGCATCATTAAGAACTACTAGATTTTGAGTAGATTTCGTTGAAATCTAGTCACGAATTAGATTTTGTTTTGTAATCTAGTCAAAAACACCTAGATTTGCCTCGAAATCTCGTAAGCACTAGATCTTGCGTAGGTGCACACAGAAACAAAAATACCAATGTTAATTTAACATGGCGATATGTTGATTGAGAATCATAGTAAATTTCTGCAAAAGTATGCCCTTTATTTAAATTTATTATTATTTTTTCATATTAATTTTAAATGAAAAATATTAAAATAACCTTAAATCACGTTTATTTAATATTTTTCACTGTTAAAATAACATTGTTCAGTATTGAATCCATAAAAACCTGTTTTATATTAAAATCAAAAGTTTATCTTGTTAAATTAAAATGCATTCATACTTAAGTATGTACATTTTTTTATTTTCATGTTTAAAATATGTTATAAAAAGATGACAATTCCCGTATTCTTTTTTTTTTTTCCCCACCTGGATAACAATCTTGTCGTGATGTGGTGGCTTAAGCGTAGGCTATGGTTAATAGTTTGTGCCCTGAAACAGTGTATGACTGGTCAACACTGCATCTGGTCATAAACTAGTAAACCCAAAGGCCTTCGCAACTAATGGTTATCCATCCTCTCTCCTATCCTCTTTCCCTTCATATTCCTCTGATCCCTATCCCTTCTCCCCCCACTTGTAAGGTTAAGGTGGTTGGTAGCAGTGCCGAGAACCTGAATGACTAGTTAGTGGTTAAAGAGGACTAGTCGCTAACAGCTCCCCTCCGGTGCTAGGACACGGGCCGGTTGTAAGTTTTTGTCTAGTCCATGTACGCCGTCCCTGCATGGATGGTCCATCCCCTTACGTGCCTACTCGTGGGAACAAAATGGAAACAATTGAACAAAATAAAGAAAAATTTTTAAAAAAACAAGATGAGAGAAATCTCTCATCTGAAGACGATCTTCTGGCCTCTAGTCAAGAGACCTTGATCGGACTCTCCGGCAGTGTGGGTGACAGCCAGAGCACGCCACTGCCCCCGAAAAGCCAAACAAAACTCACCCAACCGACCGTCAAGTCTGATGGACAACCGGGTGAGAAAACAAACATCAAAAAGAGGAGAAGTCCGGGTGATATCCTCAGGCAAAAGTACAATAAGGCGCAATTTATTCTCGGCAAGATCGCTAAGAACGCTGCGAACGGTACCCCACACGAACGCGATGAGGAAGATCGTGTTAAATATCAGGCTGTGGTAGAAGAGTACCTTAAGTTTAAGGACAACATGCCCAGCACATCTAATGTCGCTCGAGAAGGGTCCAAGCGAAATCGCTCTCAAGCGGAGAGTGAAAAGCCGCCAAAACGGAGGAAGATCCGAGATAACTCGATCACTCCGGGACCATCGAGCTCTGCAACCACTAGGAGACCCTTTAATGAGGTTGTAAAGGATCACCTACTGATGGCCTTGGCAAACTGCAAGAGTGGTCATCTTACCCCTGTGGTAACAGAATGGGGCGCGATCGAGTCCAAATTGGCTGAGCTCGTCATGGAGCACGTCCTCACCAATGTGGATAGTCCTGCGCCTCGTTTTGACTCCGGTGAGATTCACCGGGGCTACAGGGTGATCAAATGTCTGGACGTCTTCTCAAAGGACTTCTTAGGCAAGTGTGTCGCTAAGATAAGCGATGCATGGGATGGCTTAAGTCTTAAGCTAATCCCCGCCGAGGAAATTCCAATGAGACCACGGGCAAAGATTTGGTTACCGAAGGTAAGCTCTGACGGACAGAAAATACTGGGATGTCTGAAGAGACAGAACCCCAGTATCCCGATGGAGGAGTGGACTGTTATCCGGGCCGAAGATCACGGGGATAACAGTACTTGCCTTACGCTTGCCATCACGGAGGAGGGCTCAACGGAGCTCGAGAAGGCAGGCCTGAAGCTTTTCTTTGGTGTGCGGGACGCTAAGGTAAAGGTGTTCCGCCCAACAAGCTCGGCGAGTGGTGAAAAGGATGAGGTCGAGGTCGCCCACAACCTGCTCACCGGTATGCAGCTCTCCGAGTCGGAGGAGAAGCCACCCGATGGCAATGAGAGTCGTGCAGATTAATCTGCAGCACTCGAGATGTGCTACCGACAACCTCGGGGTCCTCCTAGCCGAGAAGGACCTCGACATAGCGCTGGTTCAGGAACCCTGGACGGTAAACGGAATGGTGAAAGGGTTCCCGGCCAAAACATATAATATACTATACGCAAAGGACAAGGGTAGGCCAAGAGCATGTCTTGTTGCGAAAAAACACATTAATATTTTCTTCTGTTCACAGCTTAGCTCAGCAGACCTTTCAGTCGCAAGGGTCGAGATGGCGGAAAAAAGAAGCTTTGTGATTGCCTCATGCTATATGGCACATGACAGGGACGCCCCTCCGGACGAGGTGCGGTCGCTCCTATCCTCTTTAGGTGCCAAAGAGGACTTCATTCTTGGATGTGACGCCAACGCCAGGCACACCATCTGGGGCAGCAGTGAAATCAACAATAGAGGTGAGTGTCTATTAGATTTCATAAATACTAACAAAATTACTATCTGTAACTCCGGCTCAAGGCCAACATTTAGATTTCCTAGTTCAGGTAAATTCAATGGTTGGGAGGAGGTTCTAGATTTAACACTTATGAACGATGGGTCTAATTTATCAGTTGATAGGTGGGGGGTATCAAGCAGCAGGTCCTTCTCGGACCATAACTGGATACTCTTCGACATTGGACACGTGGTTAATACCGGGAAACTTAGCTTTAGAAATCCGAGACGTACGGACTGGGCTAAGTTTAACGGAATTCTTGAACGTAGACTCAGTAGAATGCCGAAGATTCGGGATTCAATCTCTGCACTCGAGGGGGTGGAGGAGACCTTCAGTGGCGCCTTGACTAGGGCGTTTGAAATCTCATGCCCCATCACGAGGGCCAGGAGGAGCTTCCCTCCCTGGTGGAACTCGGAACTCTCGGCTCTAAGAAGAGAAGCCCGTAGGGCTTTCAACACGGGTTATGCCAGTAAATCGTGGCAGGAATACCGCGAAAAACAGAGGGCATATAAAAAGGCAATAGCAGTCGCAAAGAGAAGTTCATGGAGGAACTTCTGCGAATCAATAGATAGCACCAAAGAATCTGCCAGACTTAGCAGAGTTCTGGCCAAGGGCCACTCGAACCCAACGTATGTCAAGAGGACGGATGATACCTGGTCGGAATCATCGGAGGAAACACTTGACATTCTACTTAACACTCATTTCCCCGGCTGCTTGGACGCTACTGATGGGGAACCAGCATGCGATGATTCGTTCTTTGAGATTGACGAATATATCATTTCGGAGGAAAGAATCCAATGGGCGATCGAAAGTTTTGCCCCATATAAATCCCCGGGACCTGATGGCATTTTCCCTAGGATGCTGCAGAGCGCACGGAAGTATGTCACTCCCTGGTTGAGGTTAATGTATAGACTCTGCCTATCCCTCAATTATGTGCCGGCTAATTGGAGGAGGGTAAAGGTGGTTTTTATACCCAAAATCGGAAAGAGTAGTCATGAGACTGCGGGGGACTTTCGTCCAATCAGTCTATCATCTTTTCTGCTCAAAACTCTGGAGAGACTTCTGGACTCACATATAAGACATCGACTGGAGGGTACATCACAACTCTCACGCAGTCAACATGCCTACCTCAGGGGTCGGTCTACGGAGACGGCGCTACACGAAGTAGTAGGGGCCATAGAACGATCACTGGAATATAAACAATTTACCATGGCCGCCTTCCTGGATATTGAGGGCGCTTTTAACAACGTCACGATCACTGCGATCGAACAGGCTCTGGCTGATCTGGATGTCCAGGAGTACATCATTAGATGGTTGGTGAGCATGCTGAGGTCAAGGATCGTTACATCATGTCTTGGCAACAGCGTGAGGTCAAAGAATGTTAGCAGGGGTACACCCCAAGGTGGGGTGATCTCTCCTCTGCTCTGGCTCATCGTTGTTAACTCGATTCTTACTGGCCTGGATAACAGGGGCATCAAGACGGTGGCCTATGCGGATGATGTGGTGTTACTAGTATCTGGTGCGTTTCTGGATGTGATGAGTGACATTATGTCCAGTGCGTTGGGGGCGCTCAGTAACTGGGCCGCTGAGTGCGGACTGGGAGTGAACCCAAACAAAACGGAACTGGTACTATTCACCAGAAGGACAAAAATTCCGGCTTTCAAACTACCGCGGCTGGGGGGTTGCGAACTTCCCCTGTCGAATCACGCGAAATACCTGGGAATCATCCTGGACTCGAAACTATCATGGAGATTGAATACTCAACACAGGGTTAGGAGGGCTACGGTGGCTTACTACGCCTGCCGTAGAATGTTTGGCACCAGGTGGGGCCTTAATCCTAGACTGGTCAAATGGCTATACACGGCAATAGTACGGCCCATTCTTACATATGGATCTCTGGTATGGTGGACCGCGACGAGCAAGAAATACATCGTGGTTCAGCTGGGCAGAGTACAAAGATCAGCCTGCATTGGAGCAACAGGCGCTCTACGCACTAGTCCTTCAGAGGCTCTGAACACTATGCTGCACCTTGTTCCAATTGAAATACACCTTATGGCCATATCCGTCAATAGCGCGGTCAGGCTCTCTTCATCGGGATGTTGGAGGGCGAGGACGTACGGTCATGCAGGGATCTTACGGAAGCAACCCTCATCTCTGAAACGACCAACGGACTACATGATACCCCGCATGGACTTTGATAGGAAATTCAAGGTCACATTCCCGTCAAGGCGGGAATGGAGCAGGGGTACTCTGGACGAGGAATACCGCACGAGGGTTTACACAGATGGGTCAAAGATGACTTGTGGTGTCGGCTCTGGTGTCTTCTCGGAGGAACTACATGTGAATCTCTCTTTTCGTCTGCCGGATTGGGCTAGCGTATTTCAGGCTGAAATATTGGCGATCAGGGAGGCATGCAGAACGCTATACGATAGGAACATCAGCGGCAAAATTGGCATCTTCGTCGATAGCCAGGCAGCTTTGATGTCACTGGAGTCATATAAAACAACATCCATACTCGTCAACCAGTGTAGGGAAGAACTGTCCAGACTGGGCAGTCTATCTGACATTACCTTAATTTGGATCCCTGCGCATAGGGACCATTATGGCAATGAACAAGCGGATGGGCTGGCCAAATCTGGAGCCGCTCTTGATATTTCACGGGCTGTGCCAGTCGCAACACCCCTGGGAACTATCAGGAGCGAAATCTTCAGGCACTATCTGGATATGGCTGACGACAAATGGAGGAAACTGGGTGGCTGTAAGGCTACCAAGGAAACGTGGCCCACATATGACATAGGTCGCTCTGAGCGACTTCTCAATTTCAGTCGGAAGGACGTGTCAAGACTCACGTACGTGCTCACTGGTCATTGGACGATCGGCAAGCACGCTATGAGACTCGGCCTCCCTTTCAATGAATGCTGCCGCAGCTGCAGGGAACCTGGAACTGAGGAGACAGTATTTCATCTTCTATGTGATTGCCCGGCGTTTAACTCTATACGACATGGACTGTTCGGGAATTACCTTCTACAAGGACTCTCGGAGATATCGCGGGTGGGACTCAACAGCCTGCTGAAATATCTCAACGCAACGGGCTGGCTCTAGCCACCTCAGCATTGCCCCTGGGTCAAGTTTTGATCGGGGGGCTCCGATTTCTTGACGAGTTGTGTGGTGTCAAAACGGAGCCACCGTCGGCTCTACTTGTTGCGCGCCGGGAACTGTGCGTGCTACCACGTTAACCAACCAACCAACCAACCCGTATTCTTTTAATTAAAATTATTAAGTTAAATAGTACATCAAGTTTTTAAAGTAGAATGATGACGAAAACGATATCGTTTCTGCTGATGCTTCTGTTGACAAAGAAGAATATAAAATAGGTGAAGCATGTGTTACATGGGTAAGTGTATTGAATTATTCTCTGAAGCTTCTTCACACTGTAATATCACACTCAAACCAATTTGATTCTACATGAAATTCACGTTGTTTCAACTTGAAATAACTGTCATTCTACGTGCTTCGGATTGTTATTTCAATTTAAATGACATAAACGGAATTAAACAAACAAGTTAACGATGAAGAATCAGAGTAGTTCGCAAGCACAGTAGAAGAGCGTCGTACACCGACGATAAGACAACCGACGTTTTTTATGTCCTTTTAATTTGATACATACTTAAAAATTGAACTTCGAATTTTTTATTTCTTTCAATAATAAATAAATTTTAGTTAAAATCGTTCGTTCGTATCATACTAAAATATTAAATAGCAAATACTTTAATCTATCTATACAATATATAATTTCTTTGTATGTCTGGATGTTTGTACACACAGAAAAAAATCAAGTTAAAAACGTAGAAAACAAGGTTGATTTAAAATTTTTCGGTGTTGATTTTGCTTCATACGTTTTGCATGTTAATTCAACCTGATTTTATAATTACTTGCGAACAACATTTTTCTTTTAAAATAACTATAGAGCAATTCCATATGAAAACGATCAAAATTGGCAAATTTTTGGACGACCCCTCTCCGATTTTAAAATAAATAGTCTCAATCGATTGCCCAGCAAAAAATAATGTACCTACATATTTTTTTTTTTTTTATAGTGACTGGTTTAGTGGTGGTGTACACCACTGTCATGTGACAAAATTGAAGAATTCTTCATAAGGGACCTCATTGAAAGTTGTTTTAAAAAAAAACTACTAAAGCTATCACTCGTTGGAAAGGTATTTAATCAGGCTTTAATTGAAAAATAAAATTTTCCTAATTTTTCTAAGAAATTTACCTTTAAATTTTCCTATGAAAATTAAATTTTCCGATTTTCCACAGAAGCTCCTAAATTTTCCGGCTAATTTTTTTTTTTTTTGGATTTCTCATAATTTTTGCTTAATGGTTGAACAACGTGGTCTAAAAATACAACCTTATTTGCATTCTGGCGTTACATTAAAAAAAAAGTAGACTTTTAGCTGAAACTTCCCTTATTTACCTTAAAACGAGCAAAGATTTTTCAATTTGATAGCTTGAAAAATAATTCTATATAAGTTTAAAGCTTACTAAAAAAGGTTTAATTACAAAACGTCTTGGCTCAATTTGCAGTCTTATTCAATTTTGTAATGCAAGTCAAAATTCACTTCCGTTTTTTTTAACGTCACGCCAGCGCATATTTTTGCTTATATCTGCAAATCCTTAGTGTCGATTGCTGTAATTTTTTTTCTGAATACAATGCTACTTCATTACTTTGTATATATAAAAACCCTTTTTAAAATGTTGTCTTCTTTATTTAATTGTTTTACATTTTGTGGTTCAAGTATCACGACACGTCAAAATGGAAATGCCCATATATAGAGATTATTAATAACAACTTTGTAAAATTAATTTTCTTTTAAAAAAATTTTTTTTTTTTATTATTAAAGCATTTGATTCTATTTCTAATCCTTGTTATTATGTATATTGCCTGCTACCGAAAACGTGCTCTCGCTTTCTACAGACGTTGGTTTTTAAAGTCAGAAGCGCATCATACAAAGATTATAAATTTTTCGGTCTGGCTTTTGTTTTTTCTTTGCATTTAGTTTTTATAATTTTAAGATGGTGTTTGTGATGACGTATCATGTACATTTCAATTTTCTTCTTCAAGGAGCTTTTTGTACATTTCATCAGCAATTAAAAGGAACGTTGGTTTATTGGCGTAGGATATATAGTTCGATTTATAGGTAGGTAGTTTTTAGTAATTTTAGTAAAGAATCTATTTTTATTGCTCGTTTTAAATTTTAACGATGCTAACAAATTAAAATTTCAAACAATTTAATTTGAAATTCCCGAAATTTAAACGGGATTAATTTAAAAAAAATGTCCCGCGTAGAAACCCCGATATCAACGCAAACAGGATATTGTTTTCAATTTAATTTTAAATATGGAATGGCGCAAAGCTTCGATTGGATATTCGTATTCGACGAATATAAGCGCTGATATTTGTAGTCGTATTCGCGAATATTTAAAATTAATATTCGTCACATCACTAATACGTATATTAGTCGGATAACATTTATAAAAATACATAAGTATATAAGAGAAGTTTATTTCTTTAGGTTGTAAATTTTTTTTATTTAACATCAAAAATTAGGTTAAAATTATCTCAAATATTGCGACATTTTTTTTTGTCATTGAAAGCAATATGTTTTAATGTAAATAAGAATAAAAATGTTGTAATAAAATACAAAAACAAAATTTTTTTTGGTTTTAGGTTTTAAGGCAAGTAAAAACTAACAAGAATTAATATTATTTCTAATGTAAACAATTACAATTACATTTTTTTTAAAGCCGCAAACACTAGTGGTAAATGATGGTTAACTTAGTTTGTCAAGCGGCAGAGCGTTGATCGGCAGAAAGGCAGAGCGGCGACTTTGAGCGGCAAGTGGCTTATTACTGAGCGTCATTTATGAAAGGTTATTTGTTAAAATTACATTTTCAGGAGAGGTTTGTTAAGTGTTATTACGCAAAAATCGTATTAATATTTATAATAATTAAATGCGTTTAAGAAAAAAAAAGATTTGGTGTTCGGTTTAACAAGCCAAGCAAGGCGACATTACCGCGAATTTAACCAATTATATACAAATCTACAGATGTTGGCAATACTGACGTATGCCTATGCATCCTTTGATTTGCTGCATTAGAAAGTTAATCTATTCTGTTTTGCCATAACAGCAGTCAGCTTTGTACATATGAAATTATAAGCTCCGCATTCACTTTTACCATGTTTATTTTGCCACTCAGACCACAACTAAAATTAGAACAAGTTTTATTCCTGAGCGGCGCCGCTTAGCCGGTCAGAAATGCTGCTCACGTTGCGCTCATTTCGTGGCCACTTTAGGAGTATTTCATATTTTTTAATTTTAAGTCACTCACCGCTCACCGCTCGCCGCTTTCCCGCACATTGCGTGGCTTCAGTCTAAGGCAATTTCGTCAGTCTCTCCGTCTGTCTGCCTGTCCTAATGCTGAATATATTTTGAAGGCTTTTTGTTAATTTAGAGGTTTGAAATTGTAAGACTAAAAAAAAAAGTGTTAATTTTGAATGGATTATTATAATCGTTTTCGCTATTAACAGCAGCGTTTAATCGTAGTCGAAAAATATTTTAGTATTAAAAGTTAGCTTTGTGTAAGTTCATTATTACACTTAGGCCCATTTTCACAACTTACCGATAGGTCTATCAGCGTCTGGTTTCTTTCCTGCAGACAAGCGTAGAGCTTCGCGGAATTAGCTTAAGGAATTTAAAAACACAAATAAAACAATAATACATTTGTATATTAAAAGATCGAAATGTTTCATCAAAAAATATTATCTGAAAATGCCCGTCCATAAACAGAAGAATAAAGTGGATGAACTTGAAAAAAATTTTAAAAATACCCATTTTCGGGAAACAAATTCAAAAATTTTATAACACAGACTTTAATGGTAATCAGTGGAAAAATGGCCGAGTTACCGCTAGAATAGTAAAAAAAAACAAGTAAGAAAGTATACACTCAAAAAAAAATCAATCCATCCGTACTCAAATCAATCCGAAGCGGTATTAATAGTACGGTGAGTACGGATTTTCTTGAATCAAGTACAGAAAGATTGATTCAAGTACGGATTTTTAATCCCAAAATACTTAAATTATCCATATTCAATCCCGTTTTCGTACTTGAAATAATCCGAAAATGAGATTGATTTAAGTAAAACTAAGATTGAATCAATCTCAAAATGCACTTCATTCAAAAATTATAAAATTGTTTTAATCCGAACTCGTACCTCAAATAATCCGAAAATGAGATTGATTTAAGTAAAACTAAGATTGAATCAATCTCAAAATGAGCTTGATTCAAGTAATATAAAGTTGATTTTATCCCGAATTCATGATTGAAAAAAACAAAAAAAAAACTTACCCGTATTACACATTACATAATGATATAACACCAACATCAATGCCCGATATGGTTTTTATTTTAGAAATCTTATGTACATATTTAACCAAAAATATAAACTAAATGAGTAGCATGAGTTCAAATTTAAAAAAAAAACTTTGAAAAGAAATTCATTTTCAAAAGTAATCCCATTTAGGATTGTTTTGAGTACGTTTAAGTGTTATTCGTACTTGAATTTTTGAGTACGACTCGTACTTAAAGTAATCCCAAAAAACTTGATTTATCCCGAGTGTTTTTCTTTCTGTGTAGTTGCTCAAGCCTGACTTTATAATACCCTACACCACAGTGTTTTAAAACACATTAACTAGAGTGCACTCTATTCGGGAGCCATGGAGAATCATTTTTATGTGTCCATATAATATGGGTCTATCTATGTTTTAAATTTCATTAAAATCGGTTTGATAGTTTCTGAGAGGCAGAAATTGCCCTTATCTCCCCTCGGCCCATTTTCAATAGGCTTGGTCCTATAAGAACCTATAATCCAAATTGTATCAAGTTATCTCCAAAATTGATGTACTTTGCGCACAAGGTTACATGGACAGCCAGACAGCCAGCCACCAGCAAGCCGGAGGGACATCGTTAGATCTACTCAGAAACTGCTTCTTAGACGATCGGTATACTTTAAGGTGGGTCCAGGACTCATATTTAAAGGTGTTATACACATCAGCACAAATGCATAATACCATATCCACTATTGTGGTGTGGGTATAAATAATGACACAAGGAGACCCTGCTGCACACCAGCTTTTATATCCTGTGGAGAGTCACAAAGTTAATATGTTAAAGAATTTCTTTTTTTTTTTTGCTATTCGGAATAACTCCGAAAGAATATTATTACTGCTTGCAGCGATCTCCGATGCTTTCTAGGGGCTTAAATCAACAATAGCCTTTTCCACCTCTCGAATCTCAAAACAAAGGGTTACTGCTTGGTGCCGAAATCCAACAGTTGGCAACTCAATTGAAAAATTTTTTGCTAGATTCGGTATGAAAACTTTCTTCAAATATTCCACAAACCTATCGTCTTTTTCTTTGTCATTTCTAGTCCAACCTCAAGCTTCTTTTCTCTTTAGAGTTTTTGTAGCTCGCCGCAAAGAGTAGTCAGTTTTCTGTGGTAATTTTTTGTAATTAAGTCGGAATATAAACTGTCAAATCGTTAAAAAAAATATCGTATATTTATATACATTTATACATATGTGATAGAAAGCAATAACTTCAAAAACTTGGTAACAGCGTTGCCGTTGTGACACACTAAAGAATCACTTTTGACCCTTTTTACTGCCAATGACACTTTTTGTGACCCTTTTTTTTAATTTATCCCTTTGTATCATTTTAACAAAATTTATGACACTTTTTCAACCTTTTTGAAAATAACTACATGTTTGCATATTCCCTACGAAAGTTCTCATGAGTGTCATAACGTCCAGTGTCATCATAGTGTGCACGGACACTATTTACAAACTTAAAATAAAAACTTGTGAGTCCATGCTTTTCTCTATTAATTTGATCAAAGTGGACCAAATGGATTCCAAGTGAAAATTAATTATAAAATGTAGAATAAGTATTTCTAAAAAGTGATAAACATTATCAAAGGTTTTTGTAAAAGTAACTTCTTTTTTTGGTAATATGACTAATATTGGAATGTACATGTGAATTGTTTCTGGGTTTAAACATTGATTTATAATTCAAGTATGTTAAATTACTTTTATTTTAGTCTAAGGTATTTAATGAATACCTACTAATAAACTTGGCCTTATTTTACTTTAAATACCCCTTTTACCATTTTTTTTTTTTTTTCTTAAATACCCTTTTTCGAAATTTTCAACGGCAGAAAATAGTACTTTAACTAGTTATTAAAAACTATTTATGAAAAATGCTAGTTGAAAATTAGTACTAAATACAAAATGCCTTAAATTCTTTTATGATTTTCGTAAAAAAAAAATCAAGAGACACGGAGGCTTGATTTCAATTTGAAAGTGATTTGAAATAAAACCTTTTCTCAAACGACAAACGTTTGATAATGATTTGAAAATCATAACAAAAAGGGGAAATTATTTTCAAATTGCAAAATGCGTTTATTTTCAACTTGCTTGGAAACGTAATTCGCAAATGTTTTTCAAATATAGATTGTAATACAATGTGGAAAATGAATTTAATTTTTTTTAAGTTAAATTCCATATTAATTTAAAGTAACTGTCAGCTTAACATTTGGCACAATAGCTAAAAGATGAAATATTGTTCATTCGGTCCTCACATTCGCGGAAAGACGAAATACTTTTCTCCCTATTATTTTGAGGGTTTGAGGTAGCACCACGATCATGCAACAAACTTGTAATTTCTTCACTTTCCCGTTTTATTTTACTTATTCTTATTTTTTATCATTGTAATTATTCACAAATAATTTTTATTTTTCACAAGAAATAAATCGTTTATTTGTATTTAAAACACATTTAATCACGAAGTTAAAATGTATCTTTAATCGCCATTCTTAATGTTTACTTTTTTTCGCTGTAGTATTGCCAGGTTTAGTTTTGATTTGAATTTAACATTTGATACCAATTTGACATCAAATTGATAAAACATTTGTTGTCAAATGTTTATATTCAAATCATTTTCAATTTGAATTTAAATGTTAAAATCCAACAATTGAAAAACGTTTGAGAACTGTGTTTGATGTCATATGAAAAAGTCATTTTATATCAAAGGTTTGACTTCGAGTTTGTTGGGTAGGGCAATGTATGCCGAATACAGGCGATTTAAGATTTATGCATTTTAAAAGGAATACGCCCTATCCACGGAGACCGGAGTTGCAGGTACAGCTAGGCAACTCAAGCAAATTTCAATAAGTGTTACCGTTTTAACATATTTTCTGCTAGATTTTTTGGAAAAAATATGCTTTCTTCTTGTTATTATATTTCCTTGTCCAAAAGCCGATTTTACTTTTTCGAAAAGCAATTTTTGTTTTGCATATTGTTTTTAAAAAATAAAATTTTTTATGAAATATGCATTAAATCTGCTAAAGATTTTCAGCATAATTTTTTTACAAAAATATTTTTTTGGGTTTTCTTTTTAATATATCATGATTTAATCTTAGCAGATTTTGATATTTCTTTTAAGTTTTGGCATATTCTCATCAAACAGTTATGGCAACACTGATTTCGAAATTATTGGTGTTTTAAAACACTTAGCTTTCCAAAATTTCAAAATATTAAAATCGAAACGTATACCATGAGGAATACTTATAATTTTTCCTCATGCGTTTCCAATGACTCTTATGGCTAATAAATGAGTAGATGGTTAAACGCTCGTTTAGTTGAACTTAACTTTGATTTATATGTAGCTTAAACTCAACAACTGTAAATCAGTCTCCCATGTATTAAAAATAACATGCGGCAGCACTACGATAAATCTTGTCAAATTCATATGGTCTGTATTGAAAGTTTAAACGCCCAATTTTATGCGTTTAAAACTAAAAAGAGAGTTTAACTTGCTCTGATTTATTCGCCATTAGAAGGAAACAACAAATACATACGATTATACACGTTAAATGCTTTTATTACCAAATTTTGGTAACGATCTCTGACAGTGTCTATTGCTGACAAACTTTAAGCTACGTGGGATTCTATATTATATCCTTTTGCCTGAGCCATTTTCTGAAGACTTTATTTCATTTTATTTGTTTTAATTTTAAATATATTTCCTTGAAAAATTTTAATTTCAATTTGAAATTTTCATATGTACAAAAACAACTTTTTTTTTTCTTCAAAAACTTTTTTTTAATTTTCAATGATAAATATTTAAACAAAACCCAAATTAAAAAACGTTTTTCTGTCCTTGGTCTAAAACTCTACTAACTACTGAGCAATATAAATTAGCTGACACGTCAACATATCCACACTCATGAGAGCACCAGTTTATTAATCTTAGCGCAAAAATTTCATTCCGAACTGAGAAGTCAAATTGAATAGTTTAATTTTATTCTATTCTGTTCGTTTTTTATTATTTTTCAATCAACGTAGTGTGATCTTATTAAAATTCAATCAAAATAATAAAATCAAACAACAACAAAAAGATAAAATAAATGTATAAATTTTTAAAAAATTAACTGTCGTTTTCATGAAAATATATTTAATTTAATAAAAAAAAAAAACAAAACAAAACCAATTTTCTATGAAAATGTTAATAAATAAACGTTTGTTAAATTAAATAATTATTTATGAATAGGGGGTTAAAGTTTATTAAAGACCGTGATTTTAACCAAGCTACTTATAGCCCACCTAAAGTTTGGAGTCTGCGTGTCTTATACCAGCCTTGTGTGTTATTAAAGCATTGTTACTTAACAAATTTGTATTAGTCAAGTTCAGTTTTGATGCAAATTATATTGCGGAAGTGCAAAAGGAAAATAGTGTTGTAGATTTGGCCAGCAATACATAAAATTGCAATTGCCACATCATTGCTTTTCCGCAATACTAAAGCTGTATAGTTTTTTTTTAACGTGTACTGCGTTTGCATGCCTGATACTCAATCAGCTGAGATTTGTAACTAATAATTTGGAATTGTCAAACAAGTATTTTTCTTTGTATTGATTCGTGGCTTTTTAAAACAATTTCACAAGATAATCATAATCTTTTTGTAAATTTTGACGACCAACTATTCTGTTCTTCAGCTATTACTTAATTTTCATCAAGCATTGCAAAGTTGCTTAAAATTCCGCTCACTGTCTATGACAACATAATTGCAACATCGAATACCGCTTTTATATCCCTGGCACAAGGTTAAAGATTATTGAACGTCTGATTGGAGTCGGTTAACTTTTTGCGGTTCATGTAAAACAGGTGCATGGAAATAAATTAAATTATTAATATATTTTTGTTTTGCTAATTATGTTATATATTCATACCACTTTAAGCTTTCCTAAATCTTTTTTAAGCCTGGTACTCTGTTCAAATTTGTGAATATTGTTGAGCATCATTAATTATTTCACACGAAAATTTTGACATGTATTTAACTAAAAATTATTTTTTTAATAAAAAATTTAATAAAAAGAATATAAATATGGAAAAAAAACTGTTACCGGTTGTGTTATTTTAATTTTTTATTTCTTATTTAATAATCAGTTGATACTTTTTTGCTTTTGCTTAAAATTCCACGTGAAATAAGTGCAGCTTACATTATTTCGCAGTTGTAAAAAAATTTTGCCAGAAACATTTCCGAACTTTTTCACAAAATGAACAGAGTGCAACTCAATCAACATTATTTCATAGATATTCCACACAAGTTTTTTTTATATATGCGTTTTGATAGCATTACACGTGAAATGTTGAGCAGAGTACCAGGCTTTAGTCTAGGTTTTTTTTTGTAACATTTGCAATATTATTGAGTCCTTTATTGCTGTTGTTATTGTCGATTTGCTCCACATTATTCAACAAGATGGGTAATATATGCAAATAAGAAAAAGAAAAAGTAAACAAAACCAATGTACACATTCGCGAATTGTACAATGTTGTCAAAACATTAAATAATATTTCTTTTTGCGCAATATAAATCAAAAGATTTTTGTTTTTGTTTAAATAAATTGTGGCACCCAGGGCTTAAAAAGCTGCAGTCAAAATCAAAAAATTGCTTTTTCTTCCACTTTCTGATTTTTCATTGGACGAAAATAAACCATCGCCTTTACTTCTGATTCAATAAATAAAGTTCGGAAGTTCAATAAAGTTCGGAAAAAAACACAACGTCCCATCTTCGGTAACTACGGGATTTTTTAAAAGTTTCAGTCTGTCAAACCAAACACTTTCGAACATGTCGACTGCCGATGTTCTTTGTTGTGTACAACTTTTTGTTTTTTGATTTTGCCTTCACTACGACTGTTTTCATTTAATGAATCAGAAGTAAAGGCAACAGTTTATTTTTTGTCCAATGACAAATGAAGATGTCGAAGTTGCAGCACAATCTTATGACTTTTACTATCTCAACTGCAGCTTTTTAAACGCTAATATGATATGCTACAATTTAATTGCACAATAATTGGACAATCAAATTGCAAATGTATGGATACCTTAAGGTACGATATTCTGCAAGTTTTTTAATTTTGAAATTAATGGTAGTTCTTAACTCTGTAAAATAGTATTTATTGTTCACAATCAAAATTTACTCAGCATTTACTGCGCCAAGGGCTGTTGCAGAAAAAATTTTCAAGCTTCTTTAGTATGCAATCAGCTCTTTAAGGAATATCTTTTGAAGCATGTGAAAAATACAAATGTGGGAAAATACAAGTGCACTTGATTGAGTTTATCGGCCATGTTATTGGTATTCTGAAACTTGTGCGTTTTTTTTTTTTTTGGTGACCTGCCATAGTTTCTTAATAAAATTCTAGTTTCCTTAAGCTTAACTTTGCAATTCGGAGTCGCGAGACTTCTTGCGATTGTGATTTACGGAACATATTTTTTGTGAATTTAAGTTGGAATCGCAAATGAATAATATTAAATACACAAATACATACCGCATGAAATATTAGTCGTCCTATCCAATGCGTTTGGTTATAAAAGTATAAAAGTAATTTTTACATTTAAGGATATTAAAAGAAACAATATTTTTAATACTTTTTCTAAAAAAATTCAACTTTTTATATTCTTATTTAAATCTTCAAATACAAATTGTTATCTTTTTCGCAACGAAATTGCTTATTAACTGGGGTAATAACACCAAATCTGGGAGCCCTGCTTTTGTCATCTGTTAGAAACAAGGCGAAATCATTTATTTTGCATCGGTTTTTGACTTTAAACGACAAGAGAAGTAAAAAACAAAAAAACTTGTTGTACATAATGCCAATTATTTTTTCAAAATTATTTTAAAACTACTGTTTCATTTTATGTTTTATAATATTCGCTTTTGTTGTTTTCATTAATTGTAGGGCAGAGGGCTTGTAAATAAATAAAAAGTTATTCAAAGAAAACTTTCCAACAAAGAAGAATCTTAAAAATCATTATTCATATTTTTTTTAAGTTCTCAAAGGTTTAATTCCTAAACCTCGGAGAGGATTTAATTCTTTCTAACTTACTTTCTATATTCTTTTTAATGAATTTCTACTTAATCGCAAAACATCATATTGCTAATGCAAATATCTATGAAGATATTTATGTATATAAATGTTTTTATTATTTATTACAGAAACTACAAGAATGGATGTTGCTGCCTTTGTGTTACTACCACTCATTTGTTAAGGGTGCTTGTGCGATTGTAAGTCAATTTAGCTATGTATGTCCTTCTGTGGCCAACACGCTTACTTGCGAAAGACTTCAAAGAAAATTCCTATTTTGGGTACAAATTGCTTCTAGTAAATCGTCTTTGATTTTCAGAAGGAACCAAAATATACGTGATGGGTTCGGAGATGGGATTAATATTTATTGGTGTTACACAATAAAATGTAGAATGGGGTTTTTTTTGATTTTTTATTTTTGCTCATTTTTGGAAACTTTACTTATTTTAAAACAATTTAAAACTTATTTTATAATGTAGAAGTAGTAGATGAAGGTAAAGTCGTAGTAGTTGGTCTAGGCGTGGATGTAGTAACAGCAGCTGTGGTCGTAGTAGCAGCAGCTGTGGTCGTAGTAGCACCAGCTGCGGTCGCAGTTACTGCCGCAGCTGGTGTGGTGGTTGCAGTTGTTACAAATCGAGGTTTACAGAATCCCATTTTGTCCTTGCCACATAATTTTGCCCAGAAACGACCACGAAAAGCCATGCCTGGCTGAAAGACTGACGCAAAGACTCGAGCTCAAAAGAACCAATCAATTTAAGTACAAAGAAAATTTCATTTTAAACTTTTGCTACCCAACTTTAGTCTTGGAGAGTTAAGATGAATTAACTGTGGATTGGTCTAATTGGCTGCAATTTATAGTAACATTTTATAGTGTATGTTAAGTTAAAATTTTTAATATTAGTTTTAAAATTATTGAGACAAACATCTTTTTAGTGTGTGTACTTATTACAAAAATATGTAATGTAACGAAAAAAAAACAAATAAAATTTTATTTACATATCTCACTTAATCATTTTCATTGTTTTACTTTTTGGAAGAAATCGACACGTAAAATTCATATCTAACCGCTGTTAAAATATCGCGCTGTTTTGTCTACTTTGTAAACCCTTCACCGAAGGTAAAAGTGATTTATAAGTTTGTCATTCCGTTTTTAAATTCTACAATATTGATCTTCGACCCTATAAAGTATATATATTCTGGGTCCAAATGAGTAGAGAACTTCATTTAACGTTGTCCGTTGAAATGGGTTTTCTGAAGACCCCATATGTGATTGGGACGTGGAAGTTATATATTTATGGCACATATAGTTTGGAATTGTTTGCTATTAAAGTTCAGCCGGATCGCGCTGAGATCTGAGCAAAAACCACGACTTCTTCTAATTTTACCTAAAAATCCCTTGTTGTTGTTCTTTATTTTATTATTGTGTTTATCTGGAGAACGACAAGAGCCAAAGTTTCCAATTAGGTACAAGTGTCTTGGTTATGAAAACACAACATATGACACAATTTGGACGAGATTTGATAAGAAGGCGTGCCACTTCCCATATAAAGTCATTTAAGATTTATGTATGTATATCTAGAGAACGGCAAGAGCCAAAGTTCTTAAATTAGTTACCAGCAGCTTGGTTATCAATTCACACCACTCGCAAAATGTGGGCGGGATGGGACAAGTGGGCGTCACAGAAAATTTATTTATTTATACTGTTAAAGCGATATTTTATAATTTTCGATATTTATATAACACTGTCGATTTATACGGGGCGTAAAGTGCAATGCCTAATGCCATTAGTAAGGGTGAGTTTCATTTTAGAATAAAACAAGCCACCCTTTTAAAGAGCAAAGCATTTTTAAGAAACAAATACAAAATTTCATTTTTTAAATAAAATGCGACATATTTTTTTTTTAAATAAAACACGATAAGACAACAAGAAATTTTAGATTAAAAAATTAGGTTAAATATAAAAAGGTATCTTAAACATTACAAGATTTCGTGTCATTGAAAACAGAACATTTTAAATGTAAACAAAAATAAAAAAATATGTAACGAAATAAGTTTTTTTTCAGTTTTAGTTTTGAAAGCAAGTCAAATAACCCAGAATTAATTAGCCTTATTGTGGTTGTCGTTTTCGTAAACAAACGTGTCGTTTTTTGTAGTAGAATAAAGAACACATGTTGTGTATTACTTTAATCTATCACACAGTCGTATACGACAACGACAACCACAAAAAGGCCGATTCGGTACACAATAACGCAATAAATAAAAATTAAATACAATTTTTGTACTAAAAATATAAAACAAAAATTTTTCTGTGTATCAGAGCTTTATGAATTCGATAGAAAGCAGTGTTAAACTTGAAAGACCGAGGAAGCGGAAAAAATTTAAAAATTTTCCATTAAAGCGGGCTTCCCTTCCCGTTCTAAAGAAAACTATTTTAAATGATTTTGTTATTCGTGCTTAATTCCCAATTTTTATTATTTGATAAAAACACTGAAATTTATTGTTGATGGGATAAGCTATTCCTATGCGCATTTCACTGGTTGCTTAGGCCAGATTATCAGGAAACTTCATTCATAAGGATTTTAGAAAAACTAATGATTTTAAACCAAATAAAACTGTTAAGTGTATAAAAACTACAGAACAATTCTATTTGTAACAATATCAAAGTTTAAACAAAATCATCAACAATAAAATGTTTTTTAATTAAATTCATGCTAAAGAGAGAAACGCATGAATTTTTTTGCTTAAAAATAATGGCGTGTTCTAGAAATCAAACAGAAGTGGATTTAAAATCGATTACATTTTGAAACCCACCCTGTAATGAAAGTTCATAAAAATAAAAACACTTAGAACCACGAAAAACTATGGTCATTTTGTAAGTAATTGAATTTAAATTATCGTTCGATTGCAATTTCACTTCATTTTCCGATAAATTAATATATAAATCTTTGAGCTAACACACCTTTGTCGTTTTTTCTTTTGTGAAATAAATTATTAAATTGTGTTGAAAAAATTAAAATTCAGCTAACTCAATTAGCAATTGGCAATTAACTTAAGCAAAATGTAAACAACTTTTGACATCTTTAAAGAAAAAACAATATAAACATCTGGTTTTTGCGCTGGATGGATCTTGGTTTTTGTTGTTGCCTAAAATGTCAAACACTTTGTTTTGCGAGTTGGGTTTTACTCACTAAACAGAGAGTGTTGCATTTTAATTTTACTCAATATTTATAACAATTTCGTATGCAGTTTTGTATGGATAATTGAGCTCAATAATGGCACACGGTACAACACAAATATAAGCTTAATTACTCACTAAAAATGACTGTTATTTTTTTTAAATCCAACGGACACATACATTTGGTTTGTTTATTCGATTTAAAACTTAAAAAAAAAATTATACATTTAACAGAAGTTAAGCGTTTTTCAACTGACCGATAGGGACAGCAAACGGCGACATATTTTTTGCCGCTCTTTGACCCCTAGAGGGAAGCGAACTGACACTGAAGTAGTCCCGTGATAGGTCTTTGGTGGTAGGGACCGGTTTCAGTTCTAACACTTTATATGAATAAGACCTATCACTTTTACATGGGGTTGTCATTGGAGGGGGTCAATTGACACTATTTGACCAATCACAGACCTATTCTCAATGAACCTGCTAAGTGTCAGTTACTAAAAAGTAGTATTATTTAAATACAATGTAGTATTATTTCAATAAAACTAGTCTAAGAATTAAATTTAAGAGCCAAATTTTAAAAATTACCAAAAAATGTGTCACATTACCGCTGAAGACTGTTCTGTAATTCATAACTTTTTCTACCTTTTTGTTCTTTATAAACCAGTTAAGGGATTGGTTCTTCTTTCACTGGTCATGAGTCCTTTCTTTTTGTACTTGTTCTATTTTCACAAATCCCAGGACCAGTCGCTTGGACCAATTGACACAAATTTCCCGCAGGGACCCTTCTCTGCAGTAAGGTTTGCCATTTAATGATGGAAAGATAAACGAGCCAACAACGAGTCGAAATTTTTAAAATTAACTACCAAAATTCGGAGTCAGTGGCCTCAACGTTAAGAGCGCTACGTCCAATTTATGGTCGTCATAATCGTCTTACCAGATCAACAATTGAGCGTCTAGTGGAAAAATTTGAATCCACAGGCACAGTACAAAATGTTCCCGTGCCAGTGAGACAAAGAAGTGCCCGTAGTGTCGAAAATATTGCAGCCGCTGAGGCTTCAGTTGAAGAAAGCCCAAATGTGTCTCTCACACGTCGTTCTCAAGCGTTGGGCGTCTCTGTGGCGTCGTTGTGGGAATTTTGCAAAAAGATCTTGGCCTATATCCTTACAAGATCATATTGACGCAAGAACTGAAGATTGACCAAGAGAAGCGTCGTATGTTCGTGAATTGGGCTGAGCAACAACTTGAAAATGATTCGGATTTTCATCGAAAAATCATCTTCAGCGATTAGGCTCATTTCTGGTCAGACAGAAATCCACACGTACTTCATGAGTTGTCTTTGCATCCCGAAAAAATTACGGTTTGGTGTGGTTTATGGGCCGGCGGCGTCATTGGGCCGTACATCTTCCGTTATGATCAAGACCGGCACGTTACTGTGAATGGGACTCGCTACCGTTCAATGATAACAGAATATTTTTGGCCCCAATTGGATGATATGTACTTGGAGGACATGTGGCTCCAACAGGATGGCGCAACAAGCCACACAGCGAATGTCACAATCAATTTTGTGGAAACCAAGTTTGGAGAACGCGTTATCTCACGAAATGGTCCAGTCGATTGGCCGCCTCGGTCGTGCGATTTGACGCCGTTAGACTATTTCCTGCAGGCTACGTCAAATTTATGGTCTATGCCAACATGCTGGATTTCAATCCCAAACTGCTTAAGATAACTACAAGCAATATGACACCAAGCTCATTTGAGTTTTTCGAAAGTGAGCGAGCTTTGAACAGACGGGCATGGCTAAATCGGCTTAGAATTACTCAAGAAGCCGGAATATATGCACTTTATGGGGTCTGAGATGAATAGTAAAAAAGTTTCACACGGAATGACAAACTTAGTATACCCTCTTCACAACCTATTGTGGTGGAGGGTATAAAAACGTAATTTGGTGTTCGTTCCTTAAAAATGCTTTGCTTCCTAAAATGGTGGCTTATTTAATTCAAAAAAAAGCTCACCCATACTAATGGCGTAAGGCATTGCACTTTACGCCCCGTATAAATCGACAGTGTTGTTAATTCCTTGTAAAAAGATGACTTCTGTTTATATATAGGGCTACCAGACGAAGTTGGAAAAAAATCGTCTCTAATTTTTCTATTTTTTTCTATTTTTTTTAAAGTTACAGACATAAGAAAGCATTACATTGCCAATGGAAGGTTTTTAGTGACATAAAATTCAAGTGGATTCGGTTTTATAAAATTTTTTTTAAAAAAAAAATCGTCAAATCAAAAAATCTTAAGAACTTGGTGTCAATCAATCGGCAATCTGGCAAGGGTATTTTCTTGTTTACATATTTTATGAACAACAAACTAAAGAAATTTCGGATTTCGTCATTTATTCTGTTATTTGATTTATTCATTTAATATCAATCAAACAAACTTTGGTTTATGTACATTTATTTTTTTTTAAGAACAAACTTTTTGTCAGCTGCTTAAAACAGGGCGATCCAATTTTGTGTTTTGTTCTCGTCAAATAAAAAATTGCGTTATTAGTATGTTGGCAACAGCGTTTAAGAAACTGCAGTCAAAGTATGAAAACTGAACTGTCATTGGTCATAAAAAGCTTTTACTTCTGATTCATTAAATGTAAACAGTAGCTGTCAAACGAACTCAAAAAGCGAAAAGTTGTACAGTTCTTGTTTTCGACTGCAGTTTTTTTAACCCTGGTAGGCAAGACATTTCATGCATGCACCTTTTAACACGCTGGTATTTTTTTGTAGAAAAGAAAACGCCGTTATTGTTTTTCAGTTAGTTTTATAGATAATGTAATAAAAGTTGCTTTCTCGAACGATTTCAAATCTGGCTCTGTTGTTTTATTTCAATTCCACAAGCGAATTGTATTAAAAGGGCCTTGTCTTGTAACAAATGCACATGCCACGGGACTGCCTTAGTTCAATGATATATTCCTCCAGCGTTTTACGTTAACGTTTAAAAACTCTAAAGCACTCTGCTATTATGTTTTCTTTGGCCGCAAATATGCTGTTAATTTTTAAATTAAACAAGGTAACACTTTGCACAATTCGGGACCACCCAAACTAACCAGAATTTCTCTGAAGTCATTTTAACTTATTTTACTTCAACAGCTGCAGCTTCATTTGCCATTGTATTTTACCTTTTTAACACACTTTTATCTCGTCGACAAAGTAATGAACAAATAAACAAGTTAATGGTTGAGCTAATACTAACTTTATTTAAATTAAAGAGAATTACAGATTCTTAAAACTAATAGAACTAAGAGTTACCGGATTGTATACATATCAACCGGCAACACTTGTAGAATTAACAATAAAGCCTTTCTTGATGCGACAAGCAACACCTGTTAAATTGCCAAAGCGTCTTTTCTTGAAGCGGCCATAAACACCTGTGAAATTGCCCACGACTACTCCTTTTTTGAAGAGGCCAAAACGTGTAAAATTTCCCAAGCGTTTTCTCTTCAAGTGACAACCCAAAACGGTAAAATTGGCTGTGCGAATTTTTTTAAAGAGACCAATAAAAACAGTAAAATTGCCATCTAAAAATGTAAAATTCCCAATGCCTCGAAATTTAAAGCCACTGACGGAATAGCTAGAGACCAAAAAGACTAAGCAAATTAGAAAGAATGAGGTTTTCATTCTTGAATTTTGCTGCTCGAGTTAAGAAAAGATAAGTCAAATTTGATTGCTTACTGATCTAATGAAAGCCTTTTTATAGTCAAATTGTTATGTTGAATTTAAGTTTTAAGTATTTGTTTTAAAATTATGAAGACATAGAAAGTATGTTTAATGCAGTTATTTAAACAAGTTGTAATGTAAAGAAATGTAATTTTTTAAATATCAATTTTTTTTTTACAAGATATATAAATGCATTTATATTAGGGAAGTAACGAATACTGATGCCGATATATCGGCAACCCCGAAGTGTCGCCGATATTTTACTGATGATACGACAATACTTTTTTTATAGTTTATTTGAACAAACAATTTTATTTGCAATGCTTATTTTTTGCATAACATCTAAGAGCCATGTTAACCTTTTTTTAAGTCGCCTGTTAAAGTAGAAAGTAATCCTTCTCCATGCTTCCCAAGCGTATATACATTCTAAACGTTTAATGTGAAACTTTTCAATACAATTTTACACACTACTTTTTGGACTGATGGAATATATAGTTAATGAATAAACTGAAGTGCAAAATTGTTCAGTGCATGGTTCGACAATAAACAGTACATTATTAAGCGTTCGGCTAACACACCCAAGAACGATATCACAAACACAACCCTTAATACAGCGGAACATTATATAATGTTTTGTTCTTCGTCAAAAAAACAGTGATACTGTAGACAAACATTATATTTTAATGTTCTATAGAGTTTCTTTTTTTACATTGATAAAGAAATTGGCAAACAAAAAATTTTTGCAACGACCGCAGCACGAACAGCTTGTGTGTGTATTGTGAATATGTTTTGTTTGTGTAAAATTGTTTTGCATGCTTTTTGTTTTTTTTCGTATGTTTATTTTATTTTTGTAAAAAATGTTTGGTTTTTTACCAGCCAAAAGCGACGAACATTAATGAACCGAACCGAACACAATAAAGTTTGTGGTTAAAAAAAAAAGAACGGAATTAAATGTTCTCATCTTCTGTTGAGATGGATAAAACAGTATTATTTTTGTGTTCGAAAGATGACTACTAGGGAAACGTTATTTTTTTAAATGATTTTCTACACAAATACTATTGGCGTTTGTGTTGTCCCCAAATCTACCGAACCGAACACTAAAGACCGATATTAAGTGTTTATTTTCAAACACTGGTTCAGAATACCCAAAAATTGGCGACTTACGTAGTATTAGGTCTGAATGAATGATTTGAGCGTTTAGAGAGTAATGAAATCTATTGTTTATCTACAATAATTGACCTTCGATTGAAAGCCAATAGATCGAAAAAACGTTTTATTGAGCTACTTTACATGACTGCATTCCGAATGTTTTAAAGACATGGCCACACCTAGTAAAAGTTCTGATAAGTATACAAAAACTTACTTACGTATCATTTTTAAAAATCATTTAAAGAAAATTTGGAGAAAGATGACTATCTGTCCCTCCTATGCTGTGGTTAAGCTAAAAACTAAATTCTAGATATATATTGAGACGCAGATCCACTGGCGCAATTATATGTTAAACCCAAAATTTAAGAACAAGGCGCAGAAATACTTCATTTTGTAAATGAGTTTAGTCACATCTGAGAGAACAGTTTCCACTGCAGGTCTGCTTCAAGTGGAGTTGTGAAATCGTCTATCTCCACAAAAGTTGGGAATACTTTGTTTTATTCCGAAAAATTGTATTAATATTTATTTTTAATAAAAATAATCTCAAATATTCATATTAATTCGAATGTGAATTCTAAGTCAAATTACAATTTTAAAAGCTTTTATGACTTAGAATACACAATCGATCATCAATCCTCCTGCCACGAGTATGTTGGTTTTATTGTTATTTTGCCAGCACTCATTACAAGATTGTCTATTTCCCAACAAAAAACAGCACATTAAAGAAATTTAATTTTCTCAATGTCTCATTTGCCTCTATTCTGTCGCAAAGCTAACCAGCACTCATCTGCCAATTATTTAATTTCCTTTTTTTTTGCCGTACTGATAAATTCAATCAGCTGACTCCCAACTTTTATATGAATTTTGAGAGGTGCTGCCAACTCAAAACCATGTTTTTGTCGGTTTATTGAGAAACCCAAAATTGTTAATAGGAAGTTTATCGGTCTAATAAATTTATGTTGACATTAGGTAACAGAGAGTTTGTCGGTACATTGAGAAAATGGCCATAAAACTTTTAATAAATCCCGCAGTTAAAGAAGATGGGACGTTGTGTTTTTGTTTTGTTTTGATTTTGATTTTGCAGTTTGAAGTGCGTTTTCCTATTTTGTCTTTAATCACTAAACTAAACTAGATACCAAAAATTCTTTTGTTAGTGAAATTTAATAGACTTTATTAAAATTCAGAGAACTTTCAAAATACAAACCTAATAAACCAAAGAAATTACATACATATGTACATATGAAAACGATAATGTTATTTAAAGTTTTATTTAATTTAAAAAAATTAAAAAGATTGTTAAGTATTAAAATAACTACATATGTAGTTATGTATGAACATATTTATATATTTTTGTACACATTTAGTATTAAAAAAAAATACGGAAAACAAAAATCACAAAGTCCCATCTTCGCTAACTACGGGATTTCTTAAAAGTTTCAGTCTGTCAAACCAAACACTTCCGAACATGTCGACTGTCGATGTTCTTTGTTGTGTACAACTTTTCGTTTTTTGCTTTTGCCTTGACTGCGACTGTTTTTATTTAATGAATCAGAAATAAAGGCAACAGTTTATTTTTGTCCAATGACAAATGACGAAGACGAAGTTACAGCCCAATCTTAAGGCTTCTACTATCGCAACTGCAGCTTTTAAAACACTTTTAAAAAACAAAACTATTTTTAACGGAAATTTTTAAACATACAATGGTTAATTTAACCATATTACGGCAAACAGGGAAGAAAAAATTTACCTGGCAACACTGGTTTCTTATTAAAATTTAAAAAAATGGTCCGCATATAAATGCGTATTTGTTTGGACTTATTATGAGTACCATTGTCCTATTCGAAATTTAACCATTTTTTTTTTAATTGGTATGTTTTGATTGTTGTAAACAACATAAATTTTGAAAATATATCGATACAAATTTCAAACGACTACACCATCAAGACGAATTCAACTGAACGTTAGTGTTTATACTATAACAATCGCGAAATACTAAAGGATTTTTTGCATTGCTTAAAAAGTGTTTACGGTTCGAAATGTCAATCATTCCTAACATGAGGTCATCACCTGACAATTATTTGTTATAATAAACGTCAAACTTCATATAAAAAAAACGCTGACAAAAATTTTAAATTTTTTTAAATAGACTTTGACGTTTAGTATGACAAAAAATTGTCAGTTGAAGACCCCATGTTACAAAATCAGCTTTTAGATACCACCTGTAGTTGAGTTCGCCTTGAGCGATACCTACCAAAACAACGCCTTTCGTAAAAAGGCTGATTATTCTGATGTTTTGTATTTCTTATAATTCTAAAAATACACTGGTTGGCAAAGAAACTCGCTTTTAATAAAAATTTTATGGAGCATATAAAGATTTTAAACCGCTTAATTCAAATCTTTTATCGGTTTTTTTCTTTCACGTCTAGTTTTTTTTTTTATGGGCCATACTACTATATCGTCTGGTAAAAATATTTGCCCGATTTTCATAAAATCACTAAAGGGCCAAAAACACTAGTCAATTGCTTCTCGTAATATTCGTCGTCATATCTAATTTTTTTTGCTTTTCCATCCAGCATCGGCGGTGTGTTACACAAAAACAAATTTTAACTAATACTACCACAATACTTGATGAGTATTTTGATCAGTGTATTTGGGCCTTTACAAATGATTTCCTTTGAGGCATCCAATAATAAACTATTCGTGATAGAGTAAATCTCTAAACCGATTTGTATTCACCTTAATTCAAGACAATTTAAATCACATCACAAAAATAAACGTTAGAAAATCAGTTTGCAAACAAATATATAAACACATCTTTTTGTTGCTTATCATATGCGAGGTATTTATTTTTAACATTTCAAAAAGTACCAAAAGGGGAAAAAAACCTAATTTTCTGGAAAAATAACTTTCACTAAATTTACAATAATTTCCATAGTATGTTTACCATAGTTGAAAAAGAGTATTAATGTGCAAGCACTTAGATATATTAGTTTTGGAAACCTTTTACGGGTTCAACCGATTTAGAATGGCTTATTAAATAGATTCAACGTTGTCTGTTCGCTTGACTGTTTATGTTAACATTGTGCGCAAAGTGCAGTTCGCAATTTTCAAATGCTTCGGAAAAACCAGAGCAGTCAAAACCTGGGATTCGACAAAAGTCCTAAATTGACGGATCTAAACGGATTATTCTTAGATACTGTTGCTTTTCAATACTTTTCCAAAAGCAGCGGAGGTAAGAAAGCTTCAATGGCGCTAACCGTTTTTTTTTTTTTTTTGAAGTTAGCTAGGTTTTCGAAATTAAATGTTATTTCGAAAATGGATTAGGTTGCACAATATATATTGAATAAACTAAAAATCCGAAATTGTGCAATAAAATTACCTTTAAGTAAAATTTAAAATTTTTTCTAATATGCGCAGTCGTTTTAGAAACATAATTTTTTTTTTTTTTTTTTTTTTTTTCAAAAAATAATAATTTTTTAGCAAAATTTCGAAATTGCATTTATAAGATTAAGTTTTTTATTAATACGATGCCCGTAGGACGTGCTAAATTCCCAGTTTTTCATATTTGATAAATACACTGAAATTTATTGTTGAGGGAAAGCTAGCTTCTATGCGCATGTCACTGGTTGCCTAGGCCAGCTCATCAGGAAACCTTTTCCAAAGATTTAAGAAAAGCCAAAAATATTATACAAATAAAACCCTAAAGCTAATAAGAATTATAAACACTCAAAGTCTTACTTGTAACAATACCAAAGCCAAAACAAAACACCAACAATAAACAGTGAGTTTATCTTTCCTTACATTTGTTTTAATGTGCTAAATTCCCAAACCTTACAAAAGATGAAAAGTTCTGATTAAATTTAAGAAGTTCATAAAACGCCATATTTTTATGGGAGCTTCCCTAAAGGCTGGAGATAAAGGGCAAGTATGTTTTGAAAAAATATTAAAGGCGAAAAACAAATGAAGGTCGGTCATACATTTTATCCCTCTAGGGGCGATTCCTTGGCAGTTATAGGACATTTTCGAAATAATGATTTATCTCAAAAACAAGAGCCAATGTAACGCCAGGTGCTCCGCTTGTCAGTTTTTTCAACTAGCACAGTGTAACTAATGATAGGTTCAAAATGCACCATAAGTCCTTTAAGACAAAATATAGAAAATATATTGCGTGTATAACTCGTATGGCCATTTTCTCAATGTACCGTCAAACTGCCTTTTACTTAATGTCAACATAAATTTATTAGACCGATAAACTGTCTGTTAACAATTTTGGGTTTCTCAATATACCGACAAAAAACATGGTTTTAAGCTGGCAGTACCTCTCAAAATACATGTAAAAGTTGGGAGTAAGCTAATTGAATTTATCTGTACGGCAAATAAAAGGAAAATAAATAATCGGCAGATGAGTGCTGGTTAGGTTTGCGACAAAATAGAAGAAAATGAGACATTGAGAAAACCAAATTTCTTTAATGTGCACTTTTTCGTTGGGAAAAAAGTTAATCGTGTAATGAGAAAACGGCCATTAATGTATAAATGTTTACCTTAATAATTTGTTTATGGCTGGACCACTACTCGGCAGTCGTTCCAAATGGGGGTAAAATTTTAATAAATTGTCAGTAAATACTGTTTCATACAGTCGGACTTGACCGACTATATTTTCTTACTGGTTTTTTACTGTTTGTTATTAAAAATATTAAGGCCATTCTAACTGAATTTCATATTGCTTATTTTGTAAAACAGACTTTCAGTTTTGAAATTAAAAAACAACAAAATTTTTGGAAAATTTGAATTTTTTTTCTTACAAAATAAACATTATTAAATTCTGTTTCAATTGCCTGCATATTTTTTAAAGGTCTATTTGTAATAAGAAAATAGTTCAAGGTTTGAAAAAAAAAACAAATATGTTTAAAACATTTTTTAAAAACCTTAAACAGCTTTTATAAATATATGTTTATTTTTTGTTTGAACAATTAAAAAAAATATTAAATTTATATGGATCTCAAACATTGCAACATTCTATCTATGTCATTGCAAGCAGTACATTTTAATGTAAATAAAAATTTAAAATAACGAAAAATTTTTAGTTTTAGCTTTTAAGGCAAATAAAAACTAACCAGAATTTACAAAAATTCTTGTGTAAACAAAAACTAAATAAATAATCAAATATGTTGAGCGTATTTAGTGCAAGGTATCTGAAACGAAACTTAATGATACTGAAGAAATCATCTAATTAGAAAGATCACTAAATATGAAATAAATACAAACATGTCAAACTTCAAAAAATATGTATGTGGAAGTATGATAGTGTGCATGCAAGGTGTTATGAAAATAACAAGTATTACGAAAAAAAATTTGTCAACCCATATAACTTTAGCGTTTTTTGAAATTTTACTAAACATTTCCATTTGTTCAGGGTTGCATTTTAACAATAGCATGTTCAGGTGTGACAGTGTAAATACAAACTTTAATGTTTAATTAGATTCTTTGACAGTCTTTGACAGTGAATCAATTATTTTTTTTTTTTGTTGAAAGAAAATTATAAATATAATTTTGATTCAATTAACATTTTAGTTGTTTTAAAATAAAATTAGAATTAAAATATTAATTAAATAACAAAAAATTATTTAAAATTAAATAAGTCAAACTTGTGAAATTGTTGTTGGAAATTGTCAAAATCAATCAACACATTGTTTGAAACGGCAAAGTATTTTGATAATTTTTTTAATTAAAATTAAAAATATCATTTATTGAAAAAAAATATTCAACATACTAAATTTTTACAATTTTTGGTAATCAATATAATCATTTTGGTAATTGGTGCAAAATCAACAAATTGGTTGCTTGATTCTTTGAATTTGGAATGAATTTGGTGATTAGAGACAATTTTTAATTTTTTTCTGTGAAAGAAGGTTCTTGTTGATTAAGAACTGAAAGTGGTTTTCATGGTAATTTGTGCAGCTGAATCCAAATCTGTTCTTCGTTTTTTCTATTAGCTCGACTTTTCGGTATGTGCATACTGTTATGTTTAAATTTAAGCCAATTCCGCTGTGTATATTGAAATAACTTAAAATTCAGTTAAAAAAAAATCAAAATTCGTCAACCATATTATCTTTAAGCCCTGCTTACATTGGTTTTTAATTTTCCCAGTAGTTTCAGAGATATTGTTGAAGTTTTGAAAAAAATAACAATTAAAAAAAAAATTAACTTTTCATAAAAAATAAAAATGCGACAAAAATTACAGTTTTGGTTTTAAAACATTTAGTTCAATATATTTCGAATCATTTCGATGTAACCCTAAATTTCCAAATGCAAGTAATTACTTGCAAGTAGTGTTTACGTATTAATTACGAAAATCAGGAGAAATACAAAAAAAAACACAAATTTTTTTTTTGAGTGCCAACACAGGACACTGCAAGTTAATTTTTAAAATATCGGCATTAGCTAAACTTCTAGCTTTTATTTCCAAATCGTTGCATCTATAGACTCGTCCTCATGGCTACGATATAAATTAATTAGCTTTATAATTTTTTTTTTTATTTAACTTTTATGAAATCTTTATAAAAAGTTATGCTTATTTTTAAAAATATGTGAATACAGTATTGCCGTGCTTCCGATATCAAAAAACTACTAAAAAGAATATTTTGATTTAAATTTTATTTTCTAAATTCCTGAAATTTATGCTTAAAAATACATAACAGCAATATTAATAGGATAGTCTATTTGTTGTAACATGCATGATACACTTGTACACATACAACAAGATAACGCAAGATTTTTTTAATTGAAAGTTTTCTTACGCTTTTTGTCGTATTATAACGCATTAAATTTTTCGCAAAAGTGGATATACAACAAAATGGCTTCTTAATATCTCATTAACCTTCAGAGATAGAGACATGGGGAGATCGATAGATCTATTAAACTTACTACTGGAAAGTTTAATACTGGAAACGTCCACTTCTGGATTGAGACAGTCCAAAAGATTTGTAACGCTGTCCCGGCACGGGGCAGGAAGGTTTCTGCTGCTTGAAAAAGCGGAACTTCGACTGCTCGTTGGCCTATTCACGGGGCACTGTGGTCTCAGGTACCACCAGTTTAAGTTGGGTAATTCACCTACCAAAATGTGCAGATTCTGCGGGTTGGATGATGAGACGTCGGAACATCTGCTCTGCTGCTGTCCCGCCTTAGGGATTTTTAGGCGGAAATTTTTCGGGGGGCATACAATGGGCCCGACCGACATCTATGATCTTACACCGGGCAGGGTAATGGGCTTTATACGCGGCCTAAACTTGACCTGGTGAGACATATAGGCTGCACAAAAGATCCTTTGGGTCGGGGTGCACATGGCCTTACGTGTATATACTACTACTACTACTACTACTACTGGAAACAATCTAATCTCATTCTTTTTGATTTTGTGATATACGAGAAGATAACTCAGGAACGACGAAGTGTCAAATATATACTTGCAAGAAAATTCTCTTGCAAGTTAAGCTGCAAGTACGAAAGATTGGTGTTAGTAAAAAAAATTTGAGTGTATTGAGTTTTTCGAACTTATACTTGCATGTGGAATCGGGGGCAATCGGTGCACAACTTTTGATTTTGTTCACAATTTACTGAGAAAACTTAATTGATAAAATTCGCGATTTTCTTACGATAATAAAATTTTTTCATGTTTGTGTGTTTGCTGCTGTTCCATTTATGGACGCTGTTCCTTCACTTAAAAATAAGGTACCTTCACTTAATTGTGAATAAAAGCGAAACGCATTCATCGATTTCTACGATCTATATCTCATTTTGTTTATAAGCAATGTGACCTAACGTGAAAGTAAGAAGACTTTAACTTTTTCCCGTTTTTGATTTTTCTTGATTTTTTAATATACAAAATTTGTAATTTTCTGTTTTTTATTTTACGTAAACAACCATTTTTAGGCTTTTTTTTGTGATTTTCAAAAATTTGAAAATAATAAAAAACACATAAAAACTCATTCACTACTTATGAGCTTAATATGTTGTTTCTTAACTAATGTGAACTTAAACTTTTTTTGCATAAGTGGTAAACTTCAGGTTAATAACTCGACATTATTCAAAGCAACTGCAAGTTGTTTGGTACTTTATTAGACGACGACTTAACCGTCGATTGTGAATTCCAGTAAATTAAAAATATTATGATAGGAAATATAAATTTATTTCAATTAAGTAGTTTAAGTTCATACCTTCTTTTACTTTCATGCCGCTGAATCGTGGCGAAATTCGGTAAAAGCAATCAATGCATTTATAAAATGTTTGGAAAAAAACCCCCAGTTTAATGTGAGGTGAAGGAAGCAAGACACTTTTCATCGGCATACGTGGAAATTCAATAATATTATTTCTATTAAGTCTGATTGCCCCACGTAAATGCCAATCATGTATATTCTATTGGTCGCCATCAGAACGCGTATTCCAAAGGTAAAGGGTGGTTCAATTTGAAGGGCCGATATTGATTTTGAATAAAATACCAATTATTTAGGAAATTACTGTTATTTCTTTTTATTATGATAATATTTGTATGGTTCAATTATGTAGGGAACAAAATATCGGTCAAATGGCCGCCGCGACCTCGGCGAAACACCTCCATCCGATGGTCTAAATTATCGTTTACGATGAGGCATAAATGTGCAACCATCTCCATTTTTTAAATAACGGTTTATCTTGCTTACCTTAAAAAAACCATTAGCACCACTGGCTGCAGCGTACTCTTAGGTCTACCATAGGTCCTATATAAAGCGGCTTTCCGGTAAGCATTTCAAGAGGTGTTAAATTCTGAGAAATGCTTTTTACTGTATTGAAATTTGTTCGAATTTAGATTTCAATAAAAAAAAAAAAAATTCAAGTTCAATATAAAATACCTTGCTCATTATCTCTTTAATATGCCAAAATAATGGTATCATAGACAATCATTTAAAAAAGAAAATTTTGATCTACCAAGTGTTAAATACAATTTGGTTTTAAGATTGATGTTTGACTATTGACTGCCAGCAGTCGTCGATGGATGCGAGTGTTAAATGGCAAGCCCCTCTGAAGAGGTCGATTGGTTGCGATTGAAACACGTAAGGGTAACCTGTCCGTAAAAACGCCTGGGTTTGAGCACCAGGTCAGTCAAGAATGAAGGAGGGTATTAAATATCACAGCCGCATATTGGAATTTAATTGTCTTTAAACAATTTAATAACAGAAATGTTTAACCGAATCAGTTGAAAGTGATTCCCTCGTAATCCAAATTTTTGAAGTGTTTTAATACCAAATTTGTAAATAAATGTGCATATATATTCTTAAAGCTCTCTCAATTTCTGAGTTTGGAAATACAAATATGTATGTATGTATGTATTTAAAACTTTAGATATTTGAACAGCTGCATTTCATAGCGATTTCGTATTTTTAAATCAAACATATGAAATTTAAACCCAACGTACTATAAAATTTAACTATAAATTGTCGTTCATCAGACTATTAAACTGTCAAATTCATCTTAACTTTCATAGACTCAACTTGAACAGCATAAATTTAAAATGAAATTATCTTTTTTTTAATTTTTAAATTTTTTATTTATTTTTTTCTATTCAGTTCATTCATTTTTATTGACAATAATTTTGATCTAGCAAGTGTTAAATACAATTTGGTTTTAAGATTGATGTTTGACTATTGACTGCCAGCAGTCGTCGATGGATGCGAGTGTTAAATGGCAAGCCCCTCTGAAGAGGTCGATTGGTTGCGATTGAAACACGTAAGGGTAACCTGTCCGTAAAAACGCCTGGGTTTGAGCACCAGGTCAGTCAAGAATGAAGGAGGGTATTAAATATCACAGCCGAATATTGGAATTTAATTGTCTTTAAACAATTTAATAACAGAAAATTTTAACCGAATCAGTTGAAAGTGATTCCATTTGACTTCATTTGACTTTCCAATTTTTATGGATAATGTTTCGAGAGAGTTTTGCGAACAAGTTTGCTCGTTCTCAATCCGCCTAGCTAGAACTGATTATTTCAAATGTCAAAATTATTTTTCCAATTCAAACAAAACATTTGTAGAATCAAAACATTTTTTGTCTGAAATCGGTCCTATAAACAAATTTGCATATTCAAACAATTTATTTGCATTTTGTTTATTAAAAAAAAAACACTTATTTTTTTAAGCAAATAATTTAACTAAATCAAACAAAAAGTTAAATGAAATGCATATAAATTTTAAACAAAACATTTTGCTGGATCAAACAAAAAGTTTTTGCACAAGCAATGACGCGTACCCAAGCAATCACTGATGGAAAAGATAAAGGCAGAGCAGAGCGGCGGCTGGCTTTGAGACACTTTTTTTGTTGGAAAAATTTTTGAACGAAGTCTTGTTTAAACACACAATGTTTTTCTTCATCACTCACTGTTGCTGTATCCTTTCCTTGGCTAAAGAAGAAGAAATGTAACCAAAAACGGCAGCCGACCGACTCGATTTTTGTATTTGATGTATTTAACTACACAGAAAAAATTAAAAATTGTCTCTAATCACCAATTTTATACCAAATTCATAGTATCATGCAACCCTTTTGTTGATTATGCACCTTTTACCAAAATGATTATATTGATTACTAAAAATTGTACAAATTTTAAATTTTGAATTTTTTTTTCAATAATTTTTTTTAATAAAAAAATTATCAAAAAATTCTGCCGTTTCAAACAATGTGTTCATTGATTTTGACAATTTTCAACAAAAGATTTTGTTATTCGTGCTAAATTCCCAGTTTTTATTATTGATAAAAACACTTGAAATTTATTGTTGATGGGATAAGCTATTCCTATGCGCATTTCACTGGTTGCTTAGGCCAGATCATCAGGAAACTTCATCCATAAAGATTTTAGAAAAACTAAAGATATTAAACTAAATAAAAATGTTAAACGTATAAGACTTATAGCAACAGTTCTACTTGTAATAATATCAAAGTTTAAACAAAACAACAATTTCACAAGTTTAAATTATTTTATTTTAAACGAAATAATTTTTTGTGATTTCATTATTATTTTAATTCAAAATTTATTTCAAAACAACTAAAATGTTAATTAAATCAAAATTATATTTTTTAATTTTCGTTCAACAAAAAAAATAATTGATTCAATTATAACATTAATTAAGTTTAAATCCTTTTTAAATAATTTTTTTAATTGATAAAAATCTACTTATAATTTTTTCTGTGTAAACAGTTTTAAAAAATTTAATACGGGATTTGGTTGTTCATTCGTGTTAACCAACTTTAAAACCAACCAAAAATATATTTGATTTCTTATAATGTTGTTGTTGTTGTTGTTTAAAAAGAGTGAAACGTTTTTTTCTGCTATTCACCCCTATCGCAAACAACTACTCCCATGAAAATATTCCCATATTTTTTTATTTCGTATAGTGAATCATTCCCACAACAAATTTTTGGGGAATAAATTGCGAAACATAAAAAATTTGACATCGCCAATGATTACCTCCGCGAATTTTTTTACTAAATAAATTCCCAACAAGTGTTAATGTGAACGAGAAGGGAACATGTAAATTTTAATTTGTATTCTAAGGTTGGACTAAATTAAATTGCTTTTTCCTTTAATTGAAGCAGTTTTTATAAAGAAAATGAAGATAAACACTACTCATTATTTATTTTATTATATTTTTATTAGTATTTTACTTTGTATATTTTTCTTTCAAAATACAAGCACTGACAAGGTATTCACAATAGAGACTTTTGTTTATAAAGCACTGACAAATAATTCACAATAGACATTTTTACTCCCAAAATTTTTGCGATACCAATTTGTTGGGGATGGGAATATAGGTTTGCTCCATATAACATATTCCCATAACATTCGCGATAGGGGTGATTGTTTTTGTTTTTTTTTTACTACAAACCTCGTCCTGCTATTTTATCATCTTTCTTATTGTTGTACTTTTTTAAAGCGTCTAAAAATAGGCTGTATGTGTTTTTTGTTGTTGTTCTTATATTTTACATAAAGAAGTGTTGCTTACGACCAAATAAAAAAATGCGAAAAAACGACAATATTAAAGAGCGTTAAAAATTTCATACAAAATAATGAAAACTTGAAACCAATAACGCGTATATTATATTTTTGAATAGTTGTCAACATTTTTGTTGGTTAAATAAAAACCAAACAAAAATATTAATTGAATCAGTAAAAGAATTTGTAGAAAATAAAAAAAATTTCAAACAAGCGTTTTTTTAAAAATAATTCGGCAATAATTTTTTCTGTATACAATATCGACCAGTCGAAAGCTACTTCCATTTAATCCTTTAACTGCCTTAGTAGTTTATTTATTTTTCAAATAAAGATCATCGCTGGCCCCAACTTCAACATTTTTAATCTTTCTTCTTGAATTTCTTGAATCATATTTAAAGAAAAGTACAATCTATTAAAATATTTTATTTTATTTGAACAATAATGTGCAAGTACATACTTACAACTATCTACTATTCAAAGATGACAATCCTAATGTAAAACGGTTCATATACATAGTCTCCAGTAACTGAATGATGATACATTTGTTCTCAGGCTTTACTTTACTGGGCCAAAGACTGCAATGTCTGTCTAGTTGACTGTCGCTTTACATGTTTTTACATGTTGTTTTTTTTTTTTTTTTTGTTTAAAAGTTTAATTCAGTCTTGTTGTTATTTACAAGACAAACACTGTTTACTAGCAAAGAGTTTATAAATAAATTCGTACATTCGTTGTACCATCTACATCTATTTATTCCATTCATACATGCATTCATCCACATTCACACTACATAATTTCAAGGGAAAGTCAATAATGCAACCGAAAAGTGTTTCATGCGACACTTTCCCCTTTGTTGAGGTTTTGTCACCATGTCGTTATAATAGAGTTCAGTTTCTTTTCAGTTTTCTTTTTGATCTACAAAAACGCACAACATGCACCCGTATCGGAAAACGTATTCAGTGCACAGAAAAAATTAAAAATTTTCTTTAATCAACAATTTTATACCAAATTCATAGAATCAAGCAACCCATTTGTTGATTTTGCTCCTATTACCAAAATGATTATATTGATTACTAAAAATTGTAAAAATTTAATATTTTGAATATTTCTTTTTCAATAAACAATATTTTTAATTTTAATTAAAAATATGATCAAAAAACTTTGCCGTTTCAAACAATGTGTTGGTTAATTTTGACAATTTCCAATAACAATTTCACAAGTTTAAATTATTTTATTTTAAACGAAATAATTTTTTGGTATTTGATTATTATTTTAATTCAAAATTTATTTCAAAACAACTAAAATGTTAATTAAATCAAAATTATATTTTTAATTTTCTTTCAACAAAAAAAATAATTGATTCAATTATTACAAAAATTAAGTTTAAATAATTTTTTTAATTGATAAAAAACTACTAATAATTTTTTCTGTGTGAATTTAGTCGTAAATTTATTTTTCTTTGTATAGCCACACACCGTATTAGTAGAGAAGGTATTATGCGTTCGTGATCATGTGTGTAACACATTAAAAAAAAATTTGTACACTGACCTAGCAATGTCCTTCCGTCCGTCCGTCGGGCTGGATGACGCAGTTCGCAGTTATGAAGTTAATTTGGTTCGTAGGTTTCAATTGAAACAAAGCCGAGGATAACGTCTGCAACGTTACAAGTGACATAACAATTATTTTTCAGAAGAACAAAAAACCTGTTTAAAAGCCGAGATTACTTTGGTTTATTTCGATTTTCAAATGAATGATAATAAAAACCTTGAACGCAAAGAATTAGGAAATTGAAATGTCAAATTAAATGTAAATTTGCTATGTATTTAATTTTTTTTTTGTGGAAAAATGTTTTATATCCAAAAAAAAAGCAATGACAGTTAAAACGTTTTTTCACTACGAAAAGCATCACGACTAGGGGGTTTAAAACGTTACTGCACGTTTAACAACAAAAATTGTGTACACGCAGGGAAAAAACATGTTTAAATATGGTCACCTCAACAAAACTATTCTTAAAGAACATTTTAAACATATTATGTTTAATTGTTGCTAGAAGCTCCACTTGGAGTAGCGTTCTTATAAATATTGTAAGACACGTTCACCAAAATTAAAAAAAAATAAAAAATGTTTAATTTAACCATATATTACTGCCATCGGCAACTATTTTATGGTTAAAAAAAGTCCACAATCACGACGCCATAACCATACTATGGTTGCCTCTAAACATGTTATGGTTAAATATGACAATAATTTGTTTTTAAATAAGCAATAATATTTTCTATTTTTCCAAGAGCAACATGCTATGGTTGAAAACCAACTATGCTACTATATGTGTTAATACAAGTTAAACATAACTTGTTCGGAGGCCACCATAATATGGTTATGGCGTGATTACTAAAAATTTTTAAAATTGTATATTTTGAATATTTTTTTTTTAAATGATATTTTTAATTTTAATTAAAAAAATTATTAAAAGGCTATGACGTTTCAAAGAATATGTTGATTGATTTTGACAATTTCCAATAAAAATTTCACAAGTTTAAATTGTTTTATTTTAAACGAAATAATTTTTTGTTATTTGATTATTATTTTAATTCAAAATTTATTTTAAAACAACTAAAATGTTAATTAAATCGTAATTATGTTTTTAATTTTCGTTTAACAAAAAAAATAATTGATTATAACATTAATTTAGTTTAAATACTTTTTAAATAATTTTTTTAATTGATAAAAAAAACTACTTTTAATTTTTCCTGTGCTTAAAAAAGCAGAATACAAAACCAAACAGAATATTAAATTGTTCCTTTTAATTCCTAAGCTGTAGATCCACTTATGTACTTTCCTCACTTAGCTGAGATGAAAAATTGTTCCGAGTCCCAAAAATTGGCGACATACTTAGTAGCATTAGCTTTGAAGGAAAGATTAATAAAAAGATAAATAAAAAGTCTTATTGAACTACTTAACATAACTCTACATTCCGCAAGTGTTGAAGATACGTTCACCCCTACACCTAGTAAAAGTTCTGATAAGTCTACAAGAATTGGAAGTGGAGGATGAGCATATGTCCGATTCTAGATATATTTTAGATCTTTAAATTTTCGAGAGACGCCAATCCGATTACTTACTAATTTGGCACATTAACGGCACTGGACCTCTTTTATGTCTTGGAGTTATTTAAAATGTGGACCATCGGATAGAGGTATGGTAACGAAGCCGTGGCGAGCATTTTGCCGATATTTTGTTCACACATAATTGTCACAGATCGTTCTATAACAATAAAAAATATTAAGATAATTCTCTGAAAATTTTAAATTTTATTTTTTCCCCACATTTTTTAATAAACTGCTGCTCAGAGCAAAACGGTAAGGCTGGATCCACGCCTGTTACCTCATAACATAATTTTGTTTGCTGTGTTCACGATTGCCCATCGGTACACTCTCAAAAGTGTCTCTATATTCTGTGATGCAGGGTATCAAACGATAGGGCTTAGCCAACTATACTTTCTTATGTAGTTTTATTTAATTTATAATTTATTTTAAAAAAAATTGTATGTATATCATTGTTATGGCTTTGTGTGATATGTTAATGATGTTTCTTGTACTTGTAATGGAACTTTTACAAGCATCTCACTGTAGGAAATGAATTTTTTTTTAATTTCAACCAGTTGATCAAAGGAGAAAGTCATGGAACATAATAAATAGGGCGACTTTCGCCAAAATAATAACTAACTGAACTTAAACGGAATTAGAGCTCAACTAGAACTGAGCCAGGACCTTAACTTAAACCTTAATTATAGTCTGTACGAGAACGTTGGCTTAAACTGAAAACTAAAAGCTGAAGTTTAGTCTGAACTCAATTCTTTACTAGAAACTAAACTTGAACAATTTATAGAATCTGATCTCAAAATTTACTTCAGCTAAAACAGAATAGAGCTAAAACTGAACTGAACTAAACTAGAACTGAAATATCAGTGACCTGAAACCAGTGTTGTTATAAACTTTTTTCACAAGTCCCTACGCAGCCTTAAAAAATACCTATTTTTCCCTACTCCGCTCCAAAAATCTCCCTATTTTTATTCCCATCTTTAGCAAATTATATATTTAGCGATCACTCAGGGAAATTTAATGGCGTTTTCTTTTCTAAAACAAAGTGTTGCATAAGTGTTAGATGTGACTTGGCAACATTTTTAAATGCTCCCCTAATTTTTAAGAACTGTTTCATATTTTACGTTTACAAAAGAACACAAATTTCGGCATAAAACAATAAAGTACAATTAGCTCAAGGTAAATTAAATTTCAGGTGGTGGCAAGGCTGCAACAATTTAAAGTCAACAGAAACAACAGATATTTTTTGTATTGCATTCGGGCATGTTCTAGAAATTCAAATGAAGTGGATTTGAAATAGAGCAACTTTTAAAACCAACCAGTAATAAAATTTCATACAAATACCAATTAGCTTTACAAGAACAACCCTTTAAACCAGGAAAAACTACGATGATGTTGTAAATAATTGAACCTAAAATCTCGTTCGATTCACTTCATTTCGATTTCTAGAACATGCCCGAATGTTAGTGTTTACGGCTCGAAACTTGCCACCACCTTGCAATAAATTCGCCTTGATCTAGTGCTACATTCATGCCCCGTTAATTAAAATGAGTGTTGAACATGTAGCATTTTTTTAATATTAAAGGGAACATCATCAGAAAAGAACGCTTTACACTTTTAAAATAACACATGTTTTTCAGAAAAGAATATAAAAAAATGTAAAAGGCAGAATAAATGCAGAATTTTACTCAGAAAAGAAAACGCCATAACAACTTGTAATGTTGCCTTATTAACAATTTTATTAGTTTGTTGTCACAAATCGAAAAAGAGTGTCAAATATATACAGTTTTGCCATATTTTTGAAAAGTCCCTACATTTGAATGATTTTAAAAAATATGTCCTTTTTCCCTACGGCCATTTTTTAAGAAGAAAATCCCTACGAATATGGATTTTTTCCTACGTATAACATCACTGCCTGAAACTGAAATAGAATTGACTTAGAACGGAACAAGAAGCGCGTTGCAAATTAATTAAAATTGAACCAGAACCCCTGCAGGGTTGGGGCTAATGATTTTGCGTATACATATAAAGATACATTTTCAAAATTTAACTGACACGTTTTTACATGTTCTAAAAGCGCACAAACGAGCTTATTAAACGTTACGTTACGTTACATTGCATTTCATAACATTTACGGTCGGCTAAAGCGGCCTTTAAACCATTTGGAGCTATGGAGCGGAATGCTAAGCTGACAGTTTATAAAAAAATAGGCCATATTTTCGTCGATATTTTATAAACAATATTTTTATACCCTTCACCGAAGGTAAGAGGGTATATATAACTTTGTCATTCCGTTTGTATGTTCCACAATATTGATCCTACACCCTATAAAGTCTATATATTTTGGGTCCTTATGAAAAGCGAAGTTCAAATCCGGTTGTCCGTCTGTCCGTCTGTCCGTCTGTCCGTGTGTATGTTGAAATGGGTTTTCCGAAAACCCCAGAAATGATCTGGACTAGGTTGATGTATATTTATGTCACATATACTCCGTTCAAGTTTGCTATTGAAATTCAGCCAGATCGGTCCAAAAATGACGGAGATGTGAGCAAAAAACCACGACTATGGCTGACTTCATAAACGCAGTTTGCAAAGCAACACTGAAATGTAAAATGTTCATAAACGCAGTGAAATTAGTTTTGGCAATGCCTCAAGTTCATTATTGCATGGCAATACTTTTTAATGCGCAACATTAGTCAAATTTGTGCAGTGGTTTTACTTGTGATGCTTTATACATGAAAATTTGTTTTATTTATGTAAACACAAACGAAACACAACAAATGATGCAAAGTATTCATGCGTTCATAAATGTGTCAAAATATCATTGCATTTTTTTACAATGCAGTGTTGCCACAATGTATTGCTTTGCCTTGTCTACGCATTTGTTTGCAGTGCTGCATTGCAAACTGCGTTTATGAAGTCAGCCTACCTCTAAATTTTTCCAAAAAACCCTTGTTGTTGTTGTATTTTTTTTATTTCTGTATATCTTGAGAACGGCAAGAGCCAAAGTTTCCAAATTAGGTACACACATTTAGGTTGCCAATACACACCATCTTGCAAAATGTGGGCGGGATTGGAGAAGTGGGCGTGGTACCTCCCATACAAAAAAAATTAAAAAATGTATAAAAACCTAAATTTTTGGGCTGCCATATGCCCTATGGATATGACTTATATATCAAAATATCGGAAATTTTAAGTAGAACATATTTTATAAAAAGGTCGGAAAAATCGGTGCAGATACAAAAAAGTTATGACCAAAATTAAATTTTTTTTTTTTAAATACCCACTTTCGGGAACTATAGATCTCCCCGAGTCCAAGCTTTATAGCTAAAGTAAATGGTAAATTTTTTCTTTAACACGTCGGTATATAAATCTGTCAAATCGGTTAAAAAATGGCTGAGTTACAACCGAAATACTGAATCCCCAAAAATTACTCTTTTTATAATTAACTTTGTTAAAATATATGTATACAAGTATATATAAATGTTTATATATAAATATAACTTAAGTAAATGGTAAAATTCTTCCTATTTAAAAATATCAAATCGGTTAGACAATGGGTAATTTATGAGCAAAATACTCCAAAAATGGGCTAAAAAACATCAACATTTTTATAAAAACCTAAATTTTAGGGCTGCCATATGCCCTATGTATATGACTTATATACCAAAATGTCGGAAATTTGTATGAGTTATAACCGAAATACTGGGGTCTAATCACCGCATACGATATCGAGCAAAATCCATCGAAATTATTTATTTTGGTATCTTGAAACTCGATATCGAATGAAATGTATTGAATTTGAAACAATACCATTCGACATCGAGTAACTCGACATTACATTTATCGAGTTTTCATTCGATACGCCAGTGTCTATCGTATGCAGGGGTGATTAGACCCCTAACTTCCCGAAAATTACTCTTTTTATACCCTTCACCGAAGGTAAAAAAGGTATATATGTATAACTGTAATTTCTACAATATCGATCCTACACCCTACAAAGTATATATATTCTGGGCCCTTACGAAAAGCGAAGTTCAAAACCGGTTGTCTCTTATTTAAAAAAAAAATATATACCAGTTTTATTTAGTTTCTGTCTAATTGCTATGTATTCTGCTCGCACAATGGTGAAGGGTATATAAGATTCGGCACAGCCGAATATAGCACTCTTACTTGTTTAATTTGTTTTTGTTTTAAATGTAAGTTAAGTGAACGAAATCTTCGTTCGAAATCGACGAACAGGCCAATAGTTTTCACTTATGTTCCACACTGTATTTAAATCCAATTTCGAAATATGTACATACATAAATAAATTTCTCAATTTGAGAATTTTGTTGAGAATGCTGTGATTTTCAAATGATTTTGAAATCATTATTAAGCGGTTGTCGTTTCGGAAAAAGGTTGATTTTAAATCTTTTTCAAAATCAAACCTCCCTATTTATTGGGATTATGCACGCAACTGTGGTATAGTATGATTGTCAAACTGCTTATAGAAAAAAAATAAAAACTGTTTTTGTTGTAATACTGAGTCCACCTTCAGTTAATACAACGTGAACTAAATGTTAGATAGAATCTGGGAATTTATTCCGCATGGTAAGTAACATTAAATAAATTTTCATATCAATTCGAATGTGTATCTTTAGTCAAATTACAATTTTAAAAGCTTTTATACTAAATAGTCTTATGCCTTTAAAATATTCCAGAAAAAATTTATGAAGAGATCGAGTGGTAGCGATCAATACATGTCAGGGTAACCAGCCGCCTGGGTTCGAATCTCAGGTCAGTCAAGAATGAATGATTATCAATAACAATTTTAATTAATTTTCATGTTGTAAAATTCCTTTCTTCATAAAAATAATTTAATGGAAATTAAATTTGATGAACTTAAGCCTGATGAAAAATATTGAAAATTTGGATTTAAAATATTTTGAATTTTTATAATATAATTTTTAAATTTTGCAGCTGTTTTGAAAATTGTGTAAAAGCTTTTTCAATGATTAATTAAATGAGAATATGCAATATTCTTTAATATATAAAAAAAATGATTAAGGGTTTGCTTTACTAAAGAAAACTAGGTTTTTTTTGAAATTTTCTTTGAAATCCCCGTAATAAATGTTATTTTCATTTAATAAAAGTTGTAAATAAAAAAGTGTCTTAATATCAATTTAAAAAATATATAAAAACCAACCTACCTACGCCTTCCGATTAGCACACTTATGCATACAAATGGCTAATTTTCAGCCTCCGCTATAGCGGCAGCATCTTCAATTAACAAAAAGAAATAAAATAACCAAAAATTAAATACATAAACACATAATCTAGAAATACAAAAAGTGGCGTCACATATAACAGCCAGTAAATATTGAAATGAATATAAATGGTTTCACATTAATTTTAGTTAAAACGTTTTGTAGACTTTTCTTATTTGTAAACTAAAAAAAATCAAATAGCACGCGTTGGTTGTTTTTTTAATTTTTTTTTTTTATTTAAAAACTTTTAAAGTTTCTGCTGTCACTGCAGCAGCCTTGTCATACAAACAATACGCCTTCTTGTATTATTGAATACAAAACAGCATTAACAAAATCCATAACGGATGCATCCAACAGAAGCAAGAACAACAAGCGAAAACAAGCAAACAAACCTAGCAGCTGTAAAGGCCCAAATACACTGATCAAAGTACTCATCAAGCATTGTGGTGGAATTAGTGAAAATGTGTATGTATGTGTGACACTGACAACGCTTGATGAAATATCAAAAAATTTAGATATGACGGCGAATATTACGTCCAGCACTTGTACACGTTGAATTCGCCGGCGGGAAAAGCAATTGACAAGTGTATTTGGCCCTTAAAACACATTTTTGGAACAAAAAAGAGTTTCAGAAAAAGTACTTTAACTAAGAAATACTTAAATATTGTCCTCCGTATTTATAAACGATTATTAAATTTAACAAACGTTTATTAAGGCAAATTTTCATACAAAATTTGTTTTGTAAACCTTTATTAAATTTAAAAAATTTTTTACTTACGGGATTATGTATTTTAGGTCTATGAAGTAGGGAAACATATGAATTTCTTTGCTCATATTCGATCTTATTTGAGTTATTCTAATTCATAATACCCCCCACCACTTCATTTGTCATTCCGTGTAAAACTTTTTTATTATTTATCTAAGACCCCATACAGTTCTGGGTTCTTCCGTATTAAGCCATGTCCGTCTGTGTATCTGGTCGTCTGTTGAAAACACTTTCACTTTCGAAAGGCTCAAAAGAATATAACAATTTTGGAATAAAATTGTTTGTAGTTCTCCCAAAGCGGCTCATACACTTGCAATAAAATTTTCCAAATTTACGTATTGTTCAATTATATCGCCAATGTGTATGCAATGGCACAATATATTGGCAACAATCAAAGACTTTTGATTTTAATTGCACAACGAAAAGAAAGTGAAATGTGTTGGCAACATTGTACAGTTTTGATTATGTTGTTTCAATTTATGTTCACCAATTTATTGAATGAATGAAACCATTGTGCGACTTATTGCCTAATATAGGACAAAATGAAAATAATATGGCGAATATCATATATATACAATAATATTGCAAGTGTATGGGCCACTTAAGTAGTTAAAAAATTTACACTTTTGTTACAAAAAAATTAAAATAAATTGGTGACAGAATTCACGGATACTTTTTATATGACTTAAATCATACTACTTAATGCCTTACAGCTCGGTCCATAGCTTATCATACCCCATATAAAGCGCCCTCTCGGAACACACTTTAGTATTCCTAAAACCTTAAGAAATCATTGCTATTGGTATTTTAGAAAAGAATTTCCTCTAAGTTAAAATAGTTTTTTTTTAGCCAAGTAATTAAGCTTTTAATATTTTTCTACTCTCTGAAACCATCGTTCGAAAATAAACACTAAATACCGCTCCTTAGTGTTCGGTTCGGTTGATTTGTGGAAAATACAAACTCTAATAGTGGTTGTGTAGAAAATCATTAAAAAAAATATCGTTTCCTTGTTAGTCATCTTTCGAACACAAAAATAATACTGTTTTTATCAAACTCAACAAGAGCCGAGAACATTAAATTCCGTTTGGTTCGGCTTATTAATGTTCGTCCCTTTGGCTGGTAAAAAAACCAAACATTTTTTACAAAAACAAAATACACATGCAAAAAAAAACAAAAAGCCTGCAAAATAATTTTACACAAACAAAACACGTATACAATACACACACAAGCTGTTCGTCGTGCGGTCGTTGCTAAAATTATTAGTTTGTTCATTTCTTTATCAATGTAAAAAAAAGAAACATTATAGAACATCAAAATATAATGTTTGTCTACAGTATCACTACAATTGTTCTGTTTTTTAACAAAGAACAGAACACTTTATAATGTTCGGCTCTTTCTTGAAAATAGTTACGAACGGTATTAAGGGTTGTGTTTGTCGACACCAACACTTAATCACATAGATATCGTTCGTGAGTGTGTGAGGGGAACGCTAAATAATGTACTGTTTGTTTCCGAACATTGGTCGAAACGGAAATAAAATAAAAATTTCGGCATCGGTGTCATGCCAGTATTCCATTAAAACAGTAAAGATATCAGTATCGGTATCGGTTGCCAACCTTAGTTTAAATCGATAGCTAGATAGACAGACAGGCAGTTCCAGGGCCCCTACATTATGAAAATATTGTTTAAATAGTTTATCTTAAAATGATGGCTCGTGTTCATACTAATGACACGAAATTTTAAACAGACGCAATTGATTACAAAACAAAAATAAATAAAATAAACTCTATTTTTAACACCAACACATTACAGGGCGAACTAATTTGAATATGTTTAACTATTGAACATTTTTGTGACTCGCTAACAAATTGGGTAAATTTTAATTAAACACAATTTAACGCTAACAAACAGGTACAAGTAAAATGACAATAATTGTTCGAATAAAACGCAAAATGTATTTTAGACAGCGTTTAAAAAACTGCAGTCAAAGTGAATCAACTGTAATTTCTTCCACTTCTTCATTTGGCATTGGCCAAAAAAAACTGTTGCTTTTACTTCTGATTCATTAAATGTTCGACAGTTTTTGATTTCGGATGCAATTTTTTAAATCCTGGTTTTTTTTCGGGAAATCACGACTTTAGTCATTTAAATAAAACGCAGGTGTTGGGCAAGTTTTGTGAACTAGTGTTGAAATTAGATAAATTTGAATAAACAATTATGAATAAAATTTGTGACAAAAATTTCTTTTAAATTGATTTACTTTCTAACTAAAAGGTCTTTAACTCTAATTTTCGTCGTCGCAAAATTTCCTTTCGACCCAAACAGAGTCAATACTACTCGACGTCCAATTAAAAGTTCCTTAGAGAATATCAAGTGTCATTAGTAATAGATTGTTGTTAATGTCGACTAAACAAATACAAATATTGCGACATTGCCGTCGACTTGTGTCATCGTCTTTCATAAAAGAGGTGTATTTAAAAAGTCCGGAAAATAATTTCCAAACCCCGTTTCATCCTTGAAATCGTCTTCAATAAAAATCTGCGGAAGTATACCCATCTTCAAAAGAGCAGTAATAGTTAAAATCTTATTTCGATTTAAGACAGAGTTTGAAACTTAATCACGTCAACTTCTAAAAAAAAACAATTTTGATTGTTTTTAGCCCCAGCTATGACCTTCCTACGAGCCTCCTACATCCTCAACGTAGGCCGTGCTTAAAGAACCTGGTTTATTGGTAACAAGTCGCGTGTTAAAAATGTTTAGTTTTAGCAAATTAACTTAAATTTCGAATTCCAACCGCCCTCTTGAATCTTCTTTAAAAGGTCAAATGAATTCAAATTTGTCAATGAAATAATCCCACATTTTTTTTCTAATAATTTTATGAATGAAACTACATTTAAGTCTTTAAAATTATTCTTTACCAAGGGCGGACTAGTATGCAAAAAAAAAGTTTACAAATATTTATCCGAATCACATATTCAGCTGAGACATGGCAACAAATAGTTTGGAAATTTTTTTTATAGAAATTGTTAAGAAATTAGCATATTTTGTCAACGTTTGCTAAAAAAAAACATCATACCAAAATGCATACATTCATCGATTTTGTAGTTTTATTTAAATTAAACATTTTTAAAATTCAAATTTGTCGAAATCAAAAAATTAATATAAAGAAAATAAGACAAAACAAGTAAGAGTGCAATATTCGGCTAGGCCGAATCTCATATACCTTTTCCCATAAATACCGATATAAATACCCAATAAAAAATGGAGCTACCAGGTTTGTAAGGGAGATACATAAACGTTTCGCTTACCATTGCGCTGACGGAAGACATGAATTTTATATGGCGAGTTCCCTCTTTGAAGCAATACATTTTTGATACATAAAGTTGTATGTAACGATCGGCCTTACACACTGAATGTTTTGATAATTTTTAGTATTCTCCCTTACAAACCTGCTTCGTAGTAAGGGAATGCCGTAGCACTTGAAATGTTATTTATTTATAAATGTTGTTGAGAGTTCTTTCACTTACTTTGGTGCCTTTATGCATGTCTTATTGCGTAGCGCATAATTGTGCGCTTATTTTTTTAAATGCACCATTAGTGCATTTTTGGGTAAATATATTTTATACCACGCCCAATTCTCCCATCCAATGTTGTGTATACATAACCAAGAGGCTTGTACCCGATTTGGAAACGTTGGCTCTTACAGTTCTCCAGATAAATCTACGTCTTACTACAGGAGGTACAACGCCCACTTATCCGATACCGCCCATATTTTAAGAGAGGTCGTGTAATGAAAACCCAATGTGTACCCAAAATTTGGATAATTTTTCTCTTACCGGGCCTTAAATATAAAGAAATAAATTTTGTGCCACGACCACTTCTCCCATCCCACCCACAATTTGGCGAATGTTATGTATATGCAACCAAGAGGCTTGTACCCGATTTGGAAACTATGGCGTTTGCCGTTCTCCAGATATACAGAAATGTATGTATTTCTTCAGAAGGTGCCGTGCCCACTACTCCAATCCCGCCCATATTTTTAGAAAGGTCGTGTATTGTTAACCCAACTATGTGGACCAAAATTTGGAACATTTTGCTAATTTGGTAACTTTGGCTCTAGCCGTTCTTCAGATTTACAGAATTACAAGGAAAAAACAACAACAAGGGATTTATGGGTAAAATTAGAGGCAGTCGTTGTACCAACCATGTCCCCATCATATCTGGGGTCTTCGGAAATCCCAGTTCAGACAGAATGACATTGATAGATCCAATTTTTCCTTAGGAGAAACCTGACTATCATTGGGTATATTTTTTGAAAGATTTCGGTAATCGCAGGTAGAGAACAATTCAGTATTTTAGTTTAAACAGAAGCTACAGCTCGTCCAATTAAATCATATCACGTTTTACTGATGCAATGGATCCCTGGTTTTTTCTTTGGAGCTATTTAAAGGGGTAAGGTATAGAAGCCAAGAAGAATCCAAGTCGAAAAATATGAGTGCGTTGGAACCTGAAATATTAAGAAAAGTTATGGCGAATGATATGAAAAGACTACGTCAGGTCTAAGAAAACAGTGGGCACCATTTGAAAGGTACTAACTTACTCTACCTGGCAGTGTAGAGTTTTGACCAAAGCTTTGCCAGTGGCTTCGATTCTCAGCTATGGTTTTTCTATTGTAAGGATCCGTACCATTTTTCGTAAAAGTATCTGTCGTAATACTTCTCTTTGACCTATGAAATTCCTGCTTAGAGCATGATTGCTTTAAGATCCTTATCTTGTTTACCGTCATCGGCTGATTATAGCCTCCCCCCTCGTATTTAAAATGTCGAGCTTTTTTGTTTAACAAAGATTGTTACCATGAAAAGTATCATATTCTAAATCCTTGGAGATGGCTTGCTTTTTTGAAAAACTTTGATTCTCTTAAAATTTATGTCGAAAAACAGGCATTATTTTTATATTTTGTAAACATTAAAGGTATAAAAATCCGCCCCCTATCTATTACTTACAATTTTTAAGTCTTGTGCGTGGTGCTGTTTTTTTTTACTACAAATATAACAAGTTTTAAATAAAAATTTAAGCTTTAAAAAAATTAAAAAACAAAGAAACATACATAAAACCGCTGCAACCTACACTTGTTGTAACAAATAAATTTATAAAATACAAAAAAAAAATTATACTTTATTACAACATTTTTGTTGTCAAAAAAAAAAGCTTTGCACAGATGTTTGTTAAAGAAACAGAAAACAAAACAACAATACCACTTTCTGACTTCTATCATCTACATAAAAATCATCAACTTCCTCATCATCCTCCAACCCATATTCATTATCAACTAAGTAATTAACGTTGCCAGATGTCATAAAATATTATTGTTTTCGCTGAAATAGTAGCGTTTGGAAAAATGAACAGATGTTATCAAAGATTCAACAGAGCGTACTTGCTAGTTTAAATGTCATCTTTTATGGTTGTATCAGCTGATTACAAAAGTAAAAAAGTAAACCTTATTTTCTCATTTAACGCCTCAATGCATTCAACGCTTTTGTGCATGTAACTTGTAACATATAACTACACAGATTCTACTTTTTCTGTAACTTTTTTGGCGAGTAATAGCTGTCACGTAAGGGAATTGCTCGCCAATTTACAGAAAAAGAGTATCTGTACAATTTTTGTGAGAAAGTTTCCGCTTTGAACTGTCAAAGAAACTCACGAATAAAAATGGGGTGAGAACAAATTTCAACAAAAAAAAAATATATTAAAAAGTCAATTGGGGGATTCACAAGGTGTCATATCGTCATAATGTCCTAAATAATATTTTACAATTGTTTGAAAAAAATACTGTTGTTTTTCAAACAAAATAAAAATTTTAATACTGTGTTCATTGATTCGTCATAACTGTACATAACTGCGGTTGCTAACAGCAGTCATAGATATTTCTTGTAATTTTTTTAAAACATATGACTTTACAACTTTACGACTACCTTGTGAATCCCCCAAATGAATAAGAGATTAATATTTTGTTCTATGTTGGTTTTTTCATTGTTTTATTACTGTGAATGTAACATTTTTGAAATATTTGGGATTGTTTTCGAAGCAATTTTATAAACAACAAACATTAAAGTCGCAATTTACATTATTTAGTATAGACGACGATTGAACTTTCGCCGCCGTCGTTGAAAAATGTTTCAATTTTAGTAAATTTTGGTCGCCGTTAACAATATGTTTGATTGACGTTCTCAACGTCCGCAATTTCAAATCGGCTTCAAGTGGAATATTATGACATTGAGTACCAACGACGGAATCTCTTTTCTTTGTTTTCGTCTTGAGTTACAGAAACATTTTTTTCTATCTTTTCGAGAAACGATGGAATATTTTGTTTCACATATTTTCGATGCACAGAACAAAATACTGATTAACAAAATCAAAAACACGAAAAAAACCGACAGCAACAAAACCATTTATTAAATAATGAACTAAGAAGACCGAAGCAAGATTGATAGTAAAAAACTAAATTAAAAAAAAGTTAACTCTACTTCGGTTTAAAAGACTACTTGCATTTTGATTTATGAATGATTATTTTGGAGAAGTTATAGCAAAACAACTTTTTGCTTATTTCTTCGGGAGTATTTTGGAATAAAAACTTAAATAAAACTATAACCACCGAATTGTGATGATTATATTAGAATAGGAGTGTGCCCCGGTTGGCTAGTTGGTATTGAGCTAGTCTATCAGTGCGCGGGTTGCGGGTTTGGTTCCCACCAGAGACTCTGGTCTGTTTCACTACAACGGGCTGAAGGTCTACGTTACTTTTGCTCGGTTCATTTAGTTAGATTATAATTTGTAATTGTATTTGTAACTCTTATTAAATAAATAAATAAATAAGTATTGATATATTTAACTAAAAAATTTTAAAAATAGAATATGGGAATTTTTGCTTTTTATTTTACTTTTGAAACATAAAAATAATCTATATTTTTTTTTGTAGTGTTGTCGTTGGTTCTAGTACTTTTTAGTGATATTCGTACTTAAATTTTTAAATACGACTCGAACTAAAATAAGTAAGAAAATTTTAAATTTAGTATGAGTTTTTTCTTTTTGTGTATATGATCTTTAATTTGCTACTTATATGTTCGAATTCTCACACAAGGTTGTTGGTTAATGTTTCGTTTCTCTCCGGTGTTAAAAGCAGGATATTACCACGATTATCTTACAAAGTGGAAGAGACAAAATAAAATTATAAGAAAAGTATTTTCAGCTGCGCAAAATCGTTAATGGACTTCATCCAGAAATAAAATTTTTCGGAAAGTAAGAAGGTAAGTGCCCCGGAAGTCTAGCTGGTAGTGAGCTAGACTATCAGCGCCGGGGTTGCGGGTTCGATTCCCGCCAGAGACTCTGGTTTATTTCCTGATGACAAGCGTGAAGCTTCGCGGGGATTAACTTACGGAATTAAAAAAAATTAGGCCACAACCTCTACAATCTTCTGTATCCACGACGTAAATTTACCCTCAATGATTTATCCTGTGCGTTTTTATTCTCTAGTTTTGTCCAAAGCTGGATTTCTTACCTGTCGGTCATTGTCAGTTACTACATCACATGTCATGATGATAATGATGGATTACATAAGAATTGTTAAGGTGTATTGACCAAAAATATAATTGTTACTTTAACAGTATTTAAGCACGATTTAGGCATTATGATCTTGAACGACATTTAAGTTAAAGTTTAGATTCTTTTAAATGGTCGAAGAATTCACATCTAAATAAACTAAAGTCTCCACTATTTAACGAAGAATGTATGTATGAATGCATAGTAAATGAAATTTTTATTTCAAATCCAATTTTTAAATCCCGCTTGTTGCTTTTGGGCCACCCTCACTCATCTTGTGTTTAACCTTGATCTCTAATACTTTCCTCAAGCTATAGAATAAAACGACCTTAATTTTAAAACAAAAGACTTTTAAATTTCGAATGGTAATTTTTTTAATAAATTTTACAAACTATTTTAAAAATTTTGAACAAACATTTTGTATATCTTAAAAGAATTTATCAACTTGAAATTTTTTTCTTTCAATTCATAATGATTTATGATTTGAGTCTTTACAAATAAGTTTTAAATTGTTGGTATCTTATGACTTGAAATGGACGACGAGAACCATTAAGAAATTAATGCGGTAAAAATTGTTAAATGTTGTGGCAAAATATCGCCTGCAGGTCTTAAAGCTGGAGTATGGTTTTGTCAAACAATCTAAAGAAAAATATGGTCCAAATAAATTTAAAACAAAAGATCCCTTTTTGCGTTGATTCTTGAACAAAACACAAAATATGTACATACAGACATACATACAAACATATACATATATGTAGTATTTATGTACATTTTTAAAACAAACAATTCATCAAATTGTTAAGAAGAATTAAAGAAAGAAATCTTTTTATCAAAGATTAAAATATGTATGTATATCAGGCGCGGATCCAGCTCGAGCCTTAGGGGGGGGAAATTTTTTTTTGATACAAAAAAGTAAAAAATTTGTTTTTAAAAAAACTCAACAATATGGTTAAATGAAAGCAAGTTTTTTATTGCATATCCCATTTTTGCCATTTCTTCACATACATATATTTTTAAATAGAAATTTTTGGTCCAGCTTGCCAAAGAATAGTTTTTTGCAACCTGGAAAAAAATTTTTAAATAAGCTTAGCGAATATGAGGCAGAATCTATTAAAAATGCTAGCTGAATAATGCAAAAATCGGACGTAAAAAGTATTTCAATGCATCTGCTCAAGCCTCTTGAAGTTACAAACGAAAGCGATTTCTATGAATGAAAGCTTTGACTTAATTGGCAGTGCTAAGGAAAATAATACAAGATGTCAGTAAAAAAGATTTTGTTGAAAAGTTGTCGGTAAATTATTCAATACTCCTGAAAAATCTATATGGCTTGGCATTTCAATTTTAAATAAAGTGTTTTAATCGATTTTCTCACAATTTTGATTTAATGAAAGTGAGACGGATGAATTTATTGACAACCTTTCTCCATCTGAACTTTTAGTGTTCAAATATGCTCCAGTTACATCTCGCGACGTTGAAAGAGTGTTTTTCATTTATAGAACTGTTTTATGTGATAACAGGAAAAAATCAGGGGTATTCTAGAAATCGAAGACTCAAAACGCAAGAATTTTAAACGTCGTTATTTAATCAGATTTCCCTGATATTATAAAAATATTTCTTTATTAAACAGAATTTTATAACAAAAATTAGATTAAAGTGTATTAAAAACAACTTCCAAATTCTTGCGTCTTGCCACAAGAATTTTTTTTTTTTGACAATTTAAAGAAACATACTATTGTAATAAAATAAATGTTTCTTAAATAACATGTTTATTTTTGCCATTTTTCGTGCCATTTTGCCAGCCATTTTTAACCATTTTTCGTGCCATTTTAAACTTGCCCTGCTGACGAGCATTGAAACGAAAATTTGAAATATTTTTCTTAGACTTCGGTAGATATTTTCATCACAGTTTATTAAAGCATCTACAATGTTATATGATAGATTTTCAGATATTTCCCATGTTTGTTGCAAATGCAACAGGTCAGACTCAAGTTTAGATGTTAGTAGGTGTTTATCTATCTCTTTTATCAAACATAATCAGCTCATCAGCTAGTTGTGATTTTAAAAGTTTTTTATCTGTATTTGACTTGATTACACTTTGAGGTAGAAGTTTAGGTATGTTCAATACATTTAGGATATCTATTTGGAAACGTGTTTTGCGATTTTCTGAAATAAATGCAAAAAGAGGAATGTAACCTACAACTGGGTAGTAATCTTCAACATTTTTAATGTGATTTGAACCTTGATTTGAACGCAGATAACTTTAACTTTTTAAAAAATCGCTTTAAATAGTTCTTCGGCTTTATTTCTTTTCTCTTCAGGGATTGTAGTTTTGATAAGGCTTGATCCTTTTTGAAGATCTATATCGTGCTTGTGTAAAATGATACTAAGCGGCTGTGATACAATAAGTATCACATTTAATATGTTAATTCCGTAAATGAATTCAAAAGTACTAAGCGAGTTCCTTAATATAAGGCTTTTGATGAAGTATCTCTAACTTTTTAATCAGATATTCTTTCCAAAGCTTCTACTATATGATGTACACTAGTTGCAAAGTGTAAAATTGAGTCGTGACGATCCAACCATCTTGTCTCGCATAATGTAGAGAGTTTGGCTCCCAAATACTTTGCTAAAACTGCGTTTCGCTTGGGATTATTATATTTAATAAAACTTGTTTTATAATTTTTTTAATATTTTTTTCTTGTATGTTGAAATATCTTTAAGATAAGGAAATCTGGGTTTTCCTCGAAAAATCTGTGTTTCCGTCAAAAATTATCGAATAGAATTTTGATTCATATAATAAAGGCTTATTAATAATTCAACCGCATTTTCAAGTCAAAATTTATTCTTTGGATATAAATAGATGCCACCTGCTGGGATTGAATGTAGAATAATAAGTATTTGAATACTATTAGAATTAAGTTTTGGATACTTATTGTAAATTTCGTTAGATTCAATAAAAAAAAAACAAAAAAAACCTTGCTGGGATTTCCTTAAATTTTGTGCATATAAAAAAATATTATTATTGGGAATTCTTGTATTATCGAGATAAACCAAACATATTTTTATAATTTAGGGGGGGGAAATTTCCTTATTTCCCGTTAAGTATCCCAAATGTTGGCATCACTGTTCGCTATTCTGTCTGCCATCACCGGTTTTTTTATTTAAACCACTTTGAAACTTTCTTGCAATAAGTCTATTTGTCTTTTTCATGTACAAAATTCGTTTCAATTGATAAATTGTTGGCTTTTTTCTTCTTATTTAATGAAATATACATCAGGCGCGGATACATTGTATATTATTTTTTTTTTTTTCGAAAATGGACAAAAAAATATAATTATTAAGTACCAATTTCAAGATGTCAAAGGAACGCTTTCTTTCGCACAAATACATTTACAACCAAATTAAGGAATTTCAACCATACAAATATGGCGGTTTAATAAAAATTGCCCCTGCAGCGCATAGAATGCTCTTAGATGGGTCAAATATACATATGACCAACCCTACTTTATTTTTTATCTTCATCATTTATTTCTAACATACCCACCCGCTATCACAATTTCTTAAGGAAATTTGAATCACTTGATTAAATTTTAATTAGTAAACAATTTTCGAGAATTTTAGTATTTATTAAAGGGAGAGTCTTCAAACGTGGTTAAAGCTACTATTATGGCAAACTATTAATTTCAATATAAAAATGGGTGGGGTAGACAGAGGAGGAGCACTTTTTTTCGATAAGGGCTGGGGATGAGGAACCCACCATAAGATGCCAATATTAAGTATTGCATATGTTAAGAGCCGCTGCACCCATTTTCTTGAATTTTTGTTCAGTAGCATCTTCTGAGCCTTGAAATTGAATTAAGATAGCAGCAGGGGAAGTGGTGCCCCCATAGGACGCTAATGTTAAATATCGCATATCTTAAGAACTGTTTTAGTGAGAATGTTCAAACTTGGTAGGAGTCACTCTTATAGTAAACTACACATTTGAAAATAAAAATTAAGGGGAAAGGCGTAGCTGGAGTAATACCCCCATAGGATGTATATATTAAATATCGCGTAACTGAAGAACTATCTTAATTAGAGTCTTCAAGCGTAGTTAAAGCCACTATTATAGTGCACTATAAATTTTTAAATAACAATCGGCTGGAAGAGGAATGAAGAACGGCACCTCCCATAGAACGAAATTATTAAATTCCGGATATCTGAAGGCAATGTCTTCAAGCTTTATAGGATCCACTCTTATGGTAAACTACACCTCTCAAAATAAAAATTAAGGGGTTAGGTGCCGGAGGAGCAATTAATAATATATAAGTAAAAAAGCGTATGAAATCTTGTACCCGACTCTTAACATTGGCAATTTATATTTTATAATTTTTAAGTGCGGGTGGTACCTCTCATACAATGACAATAAAGATTTCTTCATTGTTGGAGTACTGTTACAGTGAAGGTGTTCCAATTTTGTATACATATCAGTAGAGCGGGTTCTGTAAAAGCAATAAAATTTGGTACAAGATGCTTTGTTACCAATACACGAGATCTGTTTTAAAAAAATTTTACTAATTGTATTTCGATGGGGGAGCAAATCGCACCAGGTTAAGCTAGTTAAGTATAAAATTAAAAATAGCAAGATAACCTAAAAAATAGAATTTTTTGGTAAAAAAAAAATTCAAATAAAAGACAAATTTCCTAAAATAAACGCACATGCCTTGTTATAAAAATAGAGGCCACAGAGCGGTTTGTTTATTTTAATACACACAAAGATTGAATAATAAAGAGAAAAATTGATTTTCCTCCCTTTTAAGGCAAAATGAGTCTGATAATCATGATCACTGTATTTGCTCATAATCCTCAGCAATTCTATGGTTAATAATCATGTTTGGTTAATTATAATGAATTTAATTTTATTTAACGAAGTTTCTAAATTAAAATTAAAAAATTGATAGACCGACCAAAGAGAAGATTTCTTAATTTGGCATTTATTTCTCATCCCACTCTCGTTTTCAACATTTTAACATACTTATATTTATAACAACTTTAATACAAAAGTTTTTAGACAAACGTATTAACATACATTTTTTTAAATTCATAATTTCAGGTTGGACATTAAAACTCACAGCCCTGCTACCAGTACAGAACCCAGGCAAACCCGCCATTGTCACCCAAAAATAAATAAACAAAACAAACAGTAGTCATGTTTACCAGGAGCCATTTCATAAATACTCATTATGCGCACAGACATAAGCAAATCAGTCCATCAGAATGTATAAACACTATAAAAAAGTTGTTAATGTCCAAAATGAAGATGATGGCGATGGTGAGGACTGGAACATCTGTAATAGCCCAGTTGGCCCCGTCTTTAAGACATCCTCGAAGACGGATGCACGACAATGTTAATTCCTGCACGTTATGTGAGGCACAGCAGGAACAAATCGTCAACGACATTTTCGAACAAGTGTCGCGAAAATGGTCCACGACACAAAGAAAGACAATGTCGCCTACTTTGTCGTCCACGACAACATACATGACAATGTCGCCTATTTTGACCTCCACACTAAAAATTATTATAAGCTTATCTATTATATGTTTTATATTCGACTCTTATAAGCAATCCTAAAGTTGAAAGTGAAGTTATTAACTGCATGTAATCCATTTTCCAGCCCGCGAATAACTTCATCAGCATTTTTCGGTCTTACTGGTTAGAGCTAATTTGTAAATTTTTTGTAGGTATTTAAATCAACAATTAAAAAAAAAAGAATATGAGAATTTTAAGAAATCTAAGCAAGTGAGAAAATAGCATCCAAGAAAACTTTGTGGTCAATAGCATTTACACAAGACAACTTATAAAACAGTGTCGCGCATACTGTCTCACATAGAGTTTAATAGAAGACAACTTATAAGACAATGTCACTCATACAGTCCCACATAGAGCTTAACATAAGACATCTTATAAGACAACGACGACTGTCGTGCACGACGATTTCCTGTAAATTGTCTTCTAGAAAACCTAAACGACAGGGGGGACAAGTCTTGCATACATCATTGACGACGAGGCAATCTTGCCAACTGGGAGATTCCATGCAGCACTTTGTTAATACATACATACATAGTTACTTAAGGCTACATTACACTATTATACTTTGTATTAAGACATGTAAAAAAACCTCAAGTTATATGTAAAAGTGTGAAAGTTGGAATGCAATGTGGTATGAAAATCATCCCATACGACTTCATCTTTTTTGAAATTTTCTTTAAACAATTATACTTTTCATTTGATCAGGGTTTCATTTTAACAACAGCATATTCGTGTGCGATAGTGTGAAAACAAACTGCAATGTTAAGTTAGATTCTTTGACAGTCGCAAAAAACTCATTAGATTTTATCTTAGTCTAGCTTCACACTATGAAAGGTTACTTTCAGATAGTCAGAGTTAATAGGTGATAGAGGGGAGAATTAAGGCATGTTCTCTTTCCCTCTCACCAATAAACTCAGACATTCTGCAAAAAAAAACTTTCATAGTGTGAACCCAGCCTTACAAAGTATTATGGAATACGTAAGACTTGTAAAGTACGGACAGACAGTCATGTGCACCATGCTGTCATTGTTGTTACTGACGGTGGTGATGTTTAGCTTTGTGTGAATGGAAGTAAATATAAAAATAAATAAAATCCAAGTTTTTCATATGAATTATAAATTATTTTCGCGCCCATTAAAAAAAAATAACAAATATTTAAAAGAAAAAATGTACATAAATTTACCGAACAAATAAACGCAAAGGGAAAAAACCAGGGACCGTAACTGTTATAACTTTTATCGTTAAAGTCAGAAAATAAAAGTTATTTTTTTACTTTTATTTTTTCGATAAAAAATAAAAGTTATTTTTTGACTTTTATTTTTTAGAGCAGAAATAAAAGTTATTTTTTAACTTTTATTTTTTCGAGCAAAAATAACAGTTATTTTGTGATAAATTCATTATATTTATTAAAAAAAAGGGGTTGAATACACAAAAATAACTTTTATTTCTGCTCGAAAAAATAAAAGTCAAAAAATAACTTTTATTCATGCTCGAAATAATAAAAGTCAAAAATAACTGTTATTTTTGCTAGAAAAAATAAAAGTTAAAAAACATCTTTTATTTTTGCTCAAAAAAATTTAAATCAAAAAATAACTGTTATTTTTGCCTGAAAAAATAAAAATCAGATTTTTAAAAAGCATCGCATTTTCTGACAATTTGGTCCAAGACTTTCAAAATGGTATACTTGGTTTCATTCTCCGACATTTCCTTGAGGTTGCTTTTTTCAATCAAAAATTCAAAATTAACAGTTATTTTCGGTCCCTGGAAAAAACTGCATTTTGTACATTGAAAAATTAAAATGGACGCAGAAACTAAAATAAATCTCTAATGCAAATGTTAGTTTTTGTTTGCCTGTATAAAAGATTTAAATTGAAAATACTATGGACAACAACTAGAATTGAGAGGAAACACTTACAATTGGAGACCACTATATAATTAAAATACTCCAATGGCTTTTAGGCAGAGGTAGGCAAATTGTTTTTTTTTTTTTCTTTTACTTTGTATTAGGAGCACATAATTGACCAATAAAAAATTGGAGTTTTGCGTAGCAAAATAACTTTTTGTGAAAAAAATAACTTTTAAGAAAATTTTACTTTTTGCGAAAGAGAGACTTTTTTAAAAAAAGGAACTTTTTGAAAAGGTCCTTTTTTAACCAAATTAACCGATTAACGGTTAACTGAATGAATATCCTACTGAACTGATTGTGCTGGAATTCAGTCTGAAAAACTAGATTTAAATTGTTCTTTTCTTTTGTTTCGTTCGAAAGTGAGCGTTATTTTAACAGACAGACAGAAGGACATGGCAAAATCGACATAGAATAATTCAAGAACCCAGAATATATACATTATGGGTTCTGTAATGAATATTTACAAAGTTGAACTCGAAATTATGCCTTAAGGGCAAAAAAAAACTACACAAATTGCTTCCCAAACATATCAAAATTGTATGTTTGTACAAATATGTTGTGTTGTTTATTGGGGTGTTTATTTATTTTTTGCATTTTGAAAGTCTTAAAACGAAAAAGATTTGATTGAAGAGAAAAATTTAGCTTTTTTAAGAGTAAGAAATTGAAAAAATTTTGACTTTTTATAGAAAAAGAAAATCTTTTGAAAAAAAAATTGCGTTCTAAAAAAACTCTTTAAAAAAAATATATTTTTTTTTCAAAAGAAAGTTTCTTTTAAAAAAAAAAAATATATGTTCATGCTTTTTTAAGCAAGAAGCTTGTTTGAAGAAAAAAGTTTTAAAGAAACGGGAGCTTTTGATCTTAAAGAAAAAACTGGTTTAATAAAGAGTATTTAAGTAAAAAGAATACTTCTAGAGAAAAATAATTAACTTTTTTAAATAAATAAGGCCTTTTTTGTTTTTTAATTTTTGTGAAAAAATCAATACCGCCTAAATACCGTTTAAAATTGAATACCGGTATTGATATCGATTTAACAAATAGTTTCATACCTGTATCAAAACAGATACGAGAAAAAAACAAATAGTTTAATACTGGTACCAAAATTCGGTATTAACACAATTTTTTTTTTAAGAACCTAATAAAAAAAATTAAGAACCCCTGTTCTCATAGTAGACCGCTCAAGAACAAGTAGCCATGTCCGGTCGTTACATGTGTAAAGAATTAATTTTTTTTAGTTATTTTTTTAAATTTACGGCATTTTACACAAACATTCGTTCGCCAGTTGTCTGTCCGTATTTCCACTCATAATTTGTATGTTTCCTAACTTTTTTTTCAAGAACTTAAAAAGCAGCCACTACAACTACGTATTTAAACACATTCTACAGCACATGATGGGACAGACAGAAAGATCTACGACCGGTAAACAAATTCATCAACCTCAGACAAACAAATACACCCACACAATCTCATAGAATCCAAATTGTTTTAAAGAAAAGAGACAAATGAAAAGACATTTAAAAACAAATTAAAAATCTCTGGTTTTATTTTGTTAGTTGTTGTTTTAGGAAATTTAAGTCCGTAGAGCTGATGCTGTGCGCGTATCTACTGGTTTCTAAACAAACAACCACTGTTGGATAGATTTATTTTCTTTTCGCTGTTTTTAATCCACTGCATGAGTTACACAGTCGGTCGGGTTGGTTAAACATTGAATTTTTTTTAATACTGTTGGTTTTTCGAAGAGAACATTAACTCAACTCGCTTATTTTCTTTCTGATTTGCAGCGTGGCCATTTTGGCATTTTTGCAGCTAGATTTAGCATTTTTTTGTCTGATTTAGTTGCAAATTTTTCATTTAGCAGTAAGCATTTTGTTTAGCATTTTTCAACTACATATTTAGCATTTTTAAGCATTATTTAATTTGAGAATATTAAAGTAATCTTTTTTTAAAAAACTACCACACACTTTTGTTGAATGCAAATACAAACCCCTACTTTTTTGCTATAGAAACTGTACAATCTTTTTAAGGACCTTTCATATAAAATGGTTTTAAAATTTGATCAGTTAGATCCATTAAATTCATGTTAAGACGATTTTTTCCCTCAATTACGATTTTGAATTTTTTGGAATCGAAAAGAGATACCCAAGGCGAATTCATTCCAGGTAATCTCGGTACTACAACTCGTACAAAAACCACAAGCAATTTGTTTTTGTAAAATCATTGTACAATGCCATAAACAGAAATTGTTTTATTTCACAGAAACAAAGATAATAAAAAAAAATTTTGACATCAGGGCTTTTAAGACCACCCATAATAAATTCGACTTGGAGATAGCATAACTTTTGAAATAGAAAAAAAAACAAATATGAATTACATGCCGAGATTTTATAGCTCAATTTATATGTCATCTTAGAAAACCGTTTAAAAACTTATAAATTCAAATTAAGCGAACGAAAGAAGAAATTTTTGATTTCACTGTAGAAGAAATTACAACTTTGGAACATCAGTGGCTGAAACCAAATTCATATGACAGTTGATTTCTGGATAAATGTTTATGGATATAAAAATTCATTACATGAAAATCCATTCAGTGAATTAGCTTCTTTTGCTATGCAGCTCTTGGTTTTGCCAGTTAGCAACGCGGAAGTTAAAATTGGGTTTTAGTGGTATAAATATCTACAAAACGAAAATTCGAAACAGAATGACGTTAATGTATTATAATGATATCTTGATCGATTCTTCAGAAGCTGAAGAAGAATATTCATTTGAGGACGTATTTAATTTATAAAATGAAATATTTTATTAAACATGTTATATAAATTTTATTAAAATACTAAATAATTCCCATTTATGGGTCAAGTTCCTTTGATTTTTTGTTATGGTACCTTTTGCTTAAAAACTTTTTTTGTACGTATATAAAGACAGAAATATATTTTTTTTATAGTTTTAAGACTTTTTATATTTCATAAATATTATATTGTTATTCTTTAATCAGTTTGATTTATTGATACGATGTGAGATTATATTATAGGTATTTTAACTAAAATAACAAAAAAATAAAACAATTTAATTTTTAGCATTATTTTTTGGCAGTTTAGGATTTTTGTTAGCACTTTTTAGCATTATTTTTAAGCCGATTTAGCTGTAAAATATTTTTGGATATGGCCACACTGCTGATTTGGTTTGCACAATGTTTTGCTCTCTATTTTATTAAGTGGTTAAAGGGAAAACTTTGTTTTTTTTTTGTGGATTTTACTAAGAAGTTGTTTTAAGGGAGAAAGCAACAAATGATGCAGCAACATGTTAAAAAAAATAAATTAATGGTCCGTTTCTTTAATTGTAATTGAAAACACAATTTACTTCTGCTACTCACTTTGACAAAACTGAAATAATAAAGCAAGCAGCGGAATAATGCGAGAAACAAAAATAAAGAACAATCAGCAGCGCGATCGATGCATGCCGGTCTATTTGACTTAAATCGCTTAAAAATATATTTCCAGAGTTGTTGTATCTAAATATGTGTTTTTTTCTTAGATATCTTAACAAACATAGTGGTGGGGTTTCTAAACAATTGTTTGCTGAAATGGACATCAATGTCTTGGGGTCAAATAAAGAATTGAATGAAAAAAATATGTTTTCTGCATTACTTAGGTTACTTAGTGAAAATGCCAACCATTTCGCTAGTCACTAATGGTTCTTTCTTATACCACTGGGATATTTTTCAATGTTGAAAGATTTAATAAAATAAATTAAAATAACATACGTATATGGGGGAGTTCATGTCAAGTGACCCAATTTTGAAATCAATGACTTCCGATTTGGAAGAAATTTGCACCAAGATTAGTCCTATTGAATAGCAGTTCAGACACAACCAGATCTGTGGAACGTCTCAAAAAATTGGTTGCTGAGCATGGTATTCTCACACGTCAAAACAAAAAGAAGGGAAAACCCCTTAGAGTGCGAAACTGAAGCTTTAGTAACACAGTTTTTAAGTGAGATGATATGAGTCGCTTAATGTCTGGGATGTCCTTACGAATCTACTATTATTATTATTGTATAAAGGTGGTTTTAAGGGCCGATGTTGATTTTGAAAAAAACACAAATTATTTAGGAATTTTTTTATTTTTTCTTATTATGATAATACAGTCGAACTTCCTTATAGTGAACTTCTATACAATAAAGTTCTCCTTATTATGAACTTAAATCAAGAACACAACTTTTTCGTTCCACTTTGAATGTATTTTGATCTCCGTATAATGAATTTCCATACAGTGAATTTTTCTTTACAATGAACAAAATTTTGGAACCAAAAATACATTTTACGTGTGTTTTTGTCTCCATATAGTGAACTATTTTTTGAAGCTTTATTTTACACTTGTTAGCAACACTATTTATTAAGAAAATAAGAAATGTACCGTAAATGAAAACAAAAAAGTTAATGATTTGACTTTTAACACCAGTCGCTCGAGTTCAGTGAACGAAAATGACGCACCGGAGTAGCATTTCTCTTGAAAAAAGTTGTTAGTAATTAATAAAGTTGAAGAATGGACATCAAAGAAAAAAGATATAGCTAAAGAGTTTGGAATTCTTCCCAGTACATTATCAAACATTTTAAAAAACAAGTCAGTCATATGTATGTAGTTCAAACAAAAATACCTGATTATTTTAAATAAATAAAAAACAAAAAAAAAATTTCTTTATAATGAAGTTTCTATATAGTGAAATAATTGTCTGTCCCCGTGGAGATTCATTATAGGGAAGTTCGACTGTATTAGTATGGTTCAATTATGTATGGAACAAAATAGCGACCTCGGCGGCACATCTGCATAAGATGGTTCAAATTTTCGATGACGCTGAGGCATAATTGAGGTTCTATGCCGTTAATGTGCCGAATTATCTCATCCTTTAGCTCTTGAATTGTTGCTGGCATATCAACGTACACCTTTTCTTTCACATAACCCCAAAGAAAGAAGTCCAACGGCGTCAAATCACATGATCTTGGCGGCCAATTGACATCGCCACCACGCGAGAAAACATCGCCATTGAGATTGTCACGCAAAAGAGTCATTCTTTCGTTAGCTGTGTTGCAAGTTGGCCCGTCCTGTTGAAACCACATATCGTCCACATCCATATCTTCCGACCGGCCTTATTTTGGAAAAAAATACGGCCCGATGATGCCTCCAGCCCATAAACCACTCCAAACAGTCAGTCTTTGTGGGTGCATTGGTTTTTTGACAATCACTCTTAGATTTAATTAATGACGAATCCACTGAGGTACAAATGTGCCTCATCACTGAATCACGAAGTGCACGTATTGCATTTTGATTTGAGCGCCCATTTTCATAATAAGCCTGAATAACTTTAACGCGATGCGCGATTGTGTTTCTTTCCATGGTTCAAATTGAGTTAGTCTGAAATTGAGAAATGTCAATTAAAATGCTATAGGTGTGGTTCACCCTCAACATCGGCCCCTAATATTTAACTCTTATATATTAAAGGAAAAAAAACCCAAAAAAAATGTACTTTGGACTTCAAGAACAAATCTTGACAAAAGTACGGAAAAAACAGAAGTAAGGAACAACATGTGAAATCAATTAAAATGGATAATCATTCAATAAAGCAAATTTCGATCTACCAAAGGTTAAAATACAATTTGGTTTAAGGAGTGATGTTTGACTATTGACGTCAGCAGTCGTCGATGGCTGCGAGTGTAAGACGGCAAATCCATCTGAAGAGATCGAGTGGTTGCGATCGAAACATGTCATGGCAACCTGCCGGCCAGGGTTCGAGCCCCGGCCACGGTCAAGAATGAAAGATTATTAATAACAATTTTTATTAATTTTCATGTTGCAAAATTCCTTTCTTCATAAAAATAATTAAATGAAAATTAAATTTGATGAACTTGAGCCGAATTAAAATATTGAAAATTTGGATTAAAAACCATAAATAGTTCAACAAAATAACCACAATACTAATTATTATAATATATTAATGCTAAAATTGAAAAACCCTTGTCTAGAGTTAGAAATTAATTTTTTTTCGTAAAAAAGCCACACGCCCAAAACTAAGCTTGTTTTTGAGAAAAAAAACATTCCCGCTAAAAATAAAATAAAAAAAAGTTTTAAATTTAAAAAATTAAAAATTTAAAAAAAACCAAATGTTTTTCAAAAGATTGATCAAATAGCTATCTAAACTACTTGGGACAAATTTTGCTAACACATCTGGTAATTCCCATATAACTTATTTCACAAAACAATAAAGTTATTTAAAAAGTATTTTGCTAGGCGTTGTCATTTGGTTTTAATACATCCAGTTGCAATTACTTACACAATATTTAATAATTATTAACCAAAAAGACTTTTAATTAACAACATTACTTTGTGTCCCACTTAAAATCCACTCCCAACCCCCATCCCCACATAAGACAGTTACTCCATAAAAACCTAAAAATAATTCAATTAAACCCCATTTAAAAAAAGTCCAGCCCCAAAACCTACCACCCAATAAATAAACAAAAAACACTCCTTTTGGGCAACAGAAATATAAATAAAATCCAAGGAGTTGTTTATCTAACTAGACATAAAACTTGGAGAAGATAATTAAAAAATAAAAGTTGGTTTTCTTTAATCGACCTTTTCTTTATAGAATTTCAAAGAAATAAATGCTCAAGCTCGAGGTCATAAGTTTTTTTAAATAAATTTTATTTATTTTAAATACATCCAATATTTCGATATTCCTTGAATATCATCATCAGGGATAGTCTAAAACAATATACATAAGTTTATAAAACATCAATACAAACAACAAATTACACAAAATTCAAACAGTTATAACTAAAACAACAAGAACTTACTAAATTATTAATAAAAAATCACAAGAAACTTTTTTCTATTCTCTATGTTTGTAGTGTTTACTACCATTGTCATGATTGCACTAAATTTGAATATTGATTCTTCTTATTACATAACTAGATATCTATATTGTTTTGCACAGCCACTCTCTACATCGCTCTTAAAATTCATAGTTGTTGGTATGTTGATAATGTTCAGCATCTCCAACATAAAGCGTCGTTTGTAATTTTGTTCTTGTTGTAATATTCGTACATCATTAAAATTTGGAGAGTGATTTGTACTGGCACAATGGGCTGATAGTGCAGTTTTTTGTGATGAAATATTTAAAATGCGTTGATCAGATTTATGGCCTGATATTCTAGTTTTAAGTTTATTTTTAGTAGTCCCTACATATACTTTATTGCAATTTTCACCATTCTTCCCGTTGCATGGTATTTTATACACAACATTAGCTTTATCCAATATTTCTACTTTGTCTTTAGTATTGCTAAATAATTGTCCGAGATTGTAGTTTGTTTTATGAGCCATTCTATATTTTTCGGCATTATGTACTCGGGATTTTTCAATTCTTTCGGACAGATCTGGAACATATGTCAACGATTTATATATGGTCGGGGATTCCTTATTTACATATTTACGTGTCTTTTGTTTTTGAAAATCTTTTATAAGTTTTGTTGCAATTTTTGTCGGGAAATTGTTATTGTGCAACATGTCTTTTATCTTTTTAATGTTGTCGTTGTGAAATTCTTCGTCGCTAATATTTAAAACTCTCCTTATTATGTTTAAGGCTGTATTAATTATTATTCTTTTGGGATGTTTCGAATAAAAATTAATTATTCTACCAGACGCGGTTGGTTTTTGATACCAATCTATTTTAATTTTATTATTTTGCCGTATTACTAAGGTATCCAGATATGGAAGTCTGCCGTCAATTTCTTTTTCTATTGTAAATTTTATATTATGATGGAATTTGTTCAGACAATTCATTATTTCCTCTATTTGATTTTCCGTACCTATGCTAAATAGATCATCTACATATTTCGTCAATATTTTTGGTTTCTGCGTCAAGTTTTCTATACAAGTGTCCAGGAGTTTCTCCATCACGATATCAGCAACAATCGGTGATGCTGGTGATCCCATGGGTAGGCCTTTCTTTTGAGAGAATATTTTATCGTTGTATTTAAAATATCTATTTTCTTTAATACAAAATTTAAGTATGTTCAAAAATTGTGTCTTTGACATATCAGTGAAAATTGTAATTTCATTCCATCTCTCTTCAATTATTCTTAACGCTAGATCGACTGGTACACTTGGAAATAACGACACTACATCAAACGAAAATAATCTTTCATCGTCTTGTAACAAAACTTATAAAAGATTTTCAAAAACAAAAGACACGTAAATATGTAAATAAGGAATCCCCGACCATATATAAATCGTTGACATATGTTCCAGATCTGTCCGAAAGAATTGAAAAATCCCGAGTACATAATGCCGAAAAATATAGAATGGCTCATAAAACAAACTACAATCTCGGACAATTATTTAGCAATACTAAAGACAAAGTAGAAATATTGGATAAAGCTAATGTTGTGTATAAAATACCATGCAACGGGAAGAATGGTGAAAATTGCAATAAAGTATATGTAGGGACTACTAAAAATAAACTTAAAACTAGAATATCAGGCCATAAATCTGATCAACGCATTTTAAATATTTCATCACAAAAAACTGCACTATCAGCCCATTGTGCCAGTACAAATCACTCTCCAAATTTTAATGATGTACGAATATTACAACAAGAACAAAATTACAAACGACGCTTTATGTTGGAGATGCTGAACATTATCAACATACCAACAACTATGAATTTTAAGAGCGATGTAGAGAGTGGCTGTGCAAAACAATATAGATATCTAGTTAATAAGAAGAATCAATATTCAAATTTAGTGCAATCATGACAATGGTAGTAAACACTACAAACATAGAGAATAGAAAAAAGTTTCTTGTGATTTTTTATTAATAATTTAGTAAGTTCTTGTTGTTTTAGTTATAACTGTTTGAATTTTGTGTAATTTGTTGTTTGTATTGATGTTTTATAAACTTATGTATATTGTTTTAGACTATCCCTGATGATGATATTCAAGGAATATCGAAATATTGGATGTATTTAAAATAAATAAAATTTATTTAAAAAAACTTATGACCTCGAGCTTGAGCATTTATTTCTTTGAAATTCGATAATTAAAAAAAAAAAAAATTATTAGACAGCGCTTGCCGCAACTTTTAACAAAAATGAATTTATCAAAATGGCATTCATATACTGACAGGGTGAACGAAGTTAAACGCTTCCTTTTAAAATTTTAAGCAACTATCCACAAAAGTGTTTGCATGTTTATGCATATTTTATGGCACTCTTCTCTAGAGGGGGCGCTTTTAAGTAGAATAAATATTTACTTGGTTTGGTTTTTCCTCTCTCGTGCCTCTACAAAGAATTAAATAACTTTCATAACTTCACGGACACTCCTTGACCGTTTTAATGGAGTTTTTGCTAAAAAGTTTGTGTGGCAGAATAATGTATGTACGTTAAAAATAAAGTTTGTCGTATATGTATCCTGTTTAGTCAAAACTAAGCCTGCAGGATGTTTTGGCTTATCACGAATGCAAAAGTTTCATAAACGAGTTTGTGGATGGGTTTTGGCTCCCTGGCTGCTAAGAAGGTATACAAAAATTTACAGATTAAAATTGACTGCTGGAATTTTTTTAAAGCAATCAAGCTTCAAAGCACTACAAGTTCATTATTATTAGAAATAGATAAACACTTTTTGGGATACAGTAATAAGCAAAAAAATTGTATTTCAAATATTTTACACTGAAAAATGTTCATTCTACACTTAACAAAATAAACTTTAATTCGCACCCGTTTTCGTACAATGTACGACAGTTTTCGTGTACGTTTACAAGTGCCTTTTAACATACGATTAAATGAATTATGTTTGCTTGTATTGGGCTTTGTGGATGTGTATTGAAAAAAACAGTAAAAAAGTTTCTGTCTGGCATCTAATTTTTCAGATGTAAAAGTGTTGCCATAAGCGAAACCAAAAATTACTTAGCTTTTGGTCCAAAATTATGCAAAACCATATGAAATTCCACAATTAATATTGAGAAAAGTTGTTGCAACTATTTGATGGCTGCTGAAAGTTTTTTCATCACGGAAAAAAATCTTGCTAATACAGCTGTCATCTTTGAATTCGTCTTACTAAAAACGTAGCTGAGAAAAGATACGTTGTTATAACCTGCGTCTAAGATCCAGAATTGATGATTTTTACATTTTTACAGAGATCACAAAAGTAATGTAAATCTTTTTTTTTACGCACAAACCACAATCCGACGATGATCCAATGAGTCAATAGAGCTGGATTTCCTCCTGTCATTGATGAGCTCCAACGCACTCCTTTGCAACCGATCCAGAAGTTTTAGGATACCCTAGAAACGCCTGCCCAGATATGGGAGTTGTATTTAATTTTAGGTTGGATATAGGCCGTATAAATAGTGAAGAGATGAGACGGAGTGAAATAGTTCTTGCACCGTTTTAAGAAACCAAGGCACTTGAATGCTTCTTCCGACACTTGAAAAACATGTTGGTTCCAACGAACATCACGTAGGATATTCATGCCTAGAACATCAAGCGTGCCTGATTCCTTAATAGCTACACCTCCCATGGATACAGATGTCTTTGGGTCAGCATGCAACATTGGGTTTTACGAGCATTAGAATCGACCCTATGCAAGACGCCCCTCGGAGATTGTCGTAAGGTTATGATTCAGCGTGTCGTTCATGTTCTGCCTCATAGCCAGTGCTCCATCTCTGATACCCTCCACCAAGAATGAGAATATATGTACTTAAGGGGCTTTTTATGGGATTTAAAAAGAACACTAGCCAACAAGGTTTTGGACTGGAGCAAGCAAATATCTTTCCTAGGGTAATTTGGTGGGCTGAATTCGAATCTGTAATTGGCTTTTCTCTATAACGTCAGGTTTTCGAGATACAACAAAACAAGGTTTTAATTCATTTTTTACACAAAAAATCATTAGTTTATTGAAAAATCAATGAATTTTTAAAAGTGAATGGTGTTATTTGAGCGTCGTTTTTATTTTGTTGGTTCGGTTCCACGTATTAGAGTCCATCAATAGTCTTTCAGCATGCTTTTGTCCCAAAATCATTGATGATTTCATTAAATGTTGGTTAGCACGCTCCCCTTGTTCGTCGCTCACTGCACCTTGGGTTTATGCAAAAAAATCTAAATGCGAATTAAGAAAATGCAAAACATTGTCAGTGTCCACGGTTTGTCCAAGTTTCTTTTATTTTAATGATTCTAAAATTGCATATCCTCTTTTTCCAACCAAAGCAAAAATAGCTTGAATCAGTAACACACGATCTCCCTGACATGCTTAAACGCTTATATTATGAAGATTTAGAATGAATGTGGGCATCTGTTAAATTAATAATTGTGTCTGTATTGACTGTTTTACAATATTGCCAGCATGCGATAAAAAAAATGCGAATTCAGCGCACCCAGATTAGTTTAAAAAAAACATTCTTCGTTTCTGCAGTCATCTTTTTTCCAAATTTTTAGACCAGTGTAATCAATCAATTTATATAAAAAATGGCCTCACGGAATCAACATTTTTGGAGGGGAGTTTATATTTGACCCATGGTTAAATATTAAAGACAAACCTAAATTGGCCCACATTTCAATACAGTAGTGAAATTTCTTAGAGTGGTTCCATTCAGTCGATTGTGCTGTACTTTAATTAACAGATGGACCGACGGACAGACAGAACCTGGCCAAATCAAATTAGAAAAACTCAAGGACCCAGAATATATTTACTCTATATGGTCTTAGATACATTTTAAAAGAGGTTTCTCACGGATTGACAAACAAGCTGTAGGGGATATAAAAAGGAAGGCAGCACTAAAACAAACACAAAATAGACTTTACGAAAAAAATGTTTAATTTATATTTTAATTCTCTCAATTAAACATAGTTTAACCTCCAATTACTCTTAAAGCTCTGAAAGAGATTGAAACTATCGTATCAACCAAGCTGAATTCATGTAAACAGTGGTGGTGATACTGGAACGAGTACAACACCAAAAACACAACATTGTATTTTATTTGTTGCTTTCGTTGGTCGATATGTCAAAAACACAAGTAACTTTTGACATTTCTCTTTCTAATTTATTTAAAAAAAAACAGCTGTGCTTTCAACGCCACCTGAAATTCGCCTTGGTATCAACTTTAAGCGTATTATATGTTCGCTTAAAACATATTATAAACTAACAACCATGTGTTTTACAATGTTAGAACTTCAAAAATAATTTCTTAAAATATACAAATTTGTTTTCTTACTACAGTGGACTCCCGATAATTCGTAATCGCAAGGGACTGACCATTTTTTCGATTTAGCGGGGTGACGTTTTAACGGGGTTAAAATAAAATAAATACGAATTAACTGGCTTTTTCAATTTATTTACTAAAACGATAGAAAAAACATAAAAAACTTTTTAAGATGTTAAGAAAATAAACAAGCAACACACAAGCAAATGCAAATACCCACGCAAAAAAAATAGTGGTAAACAATAAATCATTCTTTCCATGCTTCTGTTGTTTTTATTACGAATTATAAGTGGTAGTGTTAGCAAGCAAAAAATAAGGTTAAGTAGATTTTTTTTAAAAAAAATTACGAATTAGTGAGGGGACCAAAATGTATGGAATTAACGAGATTTGTTCAAGGGACCGACAGTTTATTACGAATTACCGGGAATTACGATTTATCGAGATTTGACTGTATTTATTTTTCTTAAATATTTTTTGCATTAAATTTCGTATACTGCATAACAATTTTAGTGTATACAAGACAAGGAAATTTTTTTGTTGTGTCTTAGTTTTTCACGCTAATTCAATTAATCCCTTTTACAAATATGCCCCTCTACTGCACTTTAATTGAAAATGGTATTCTTGTTATCGCAAATCCTGCAGGCATCTTGATTATTTTACTTGATACATTTACATTTATTTTTTACGAGCCATTAATAATGTGTGTTGTTAAAAGCTAAGTCCAATACATGGAAATTTTATATTAAACTTATTTTATTTCTTACTCTCTAGTCGAAAGTTTTGTGCTCAATTATGCCGGGAGCAGTTAAACAGCAGTTTTTTTCTATTTTTTATACGCTCCACAACTAGGTGGGAAGAGGGCATACAAAGTTTGTCATTCCGTATGAAACTTTTCAAAAACTCATCCCTGACCCCATAAAGTATATGTGATTATTTGAATAATTCTAAGTCGATTCCGCCATGTAAGTCTGTCTGTCCATTTGACCGTTCTTCTGTTGAAATCACGCTCATTTTCGACAGACTCAAAAGAATAGAACAATATTGGTGTAAAATTGTTTCTACACGCAGAGAAAAAACATGTTTAAATACCCAATAAAACTATTTTTAAAGAAACTTTCAAACATATTATGTTTAAGTTAACCATATTATTGTCACCGACAATCATATTATGCTTAAATTAGACCTTCATCAAGAAGCCACTACCATGTTATGGTTGTCCCAAAACATGACAAAAATTAGTTTTTAAATTAACAACTGTAAATTACTCTTTTTCAAGAACAACATGCTATGGTTGAAAACCAACCATGTCATTATAAGTGTTAAAAATATTTAAGTTTTTATTAACCCTAAAATGTTTGGAGGCAACCATAATATGGTTCTGGTATGTTGGAGAACTATAGTTTTCCTAAGCAGTTTGGGATTTAAATCAAGCAAAATCGGTTAAGAAGGAAGTTTTCGTTAAGATCGGTCAATATTTACCATAGTTCCCCTATATAAAGCCCACTTTTAGAAAACACTTCTTCAAGTTCGGTCTATTTGGCTACTATGGGCAAAAAACCTCAATTCCGAGAGGATATTAAAAGTGGTTATTTGTAACAATATGGATGCATACCAAAATACTCTACATATTTTCAAGGGTAACGGTAACCTGTCCGTAAAAACACCTGGGTTCGAGCATCAGGTCAGTCAAGAAAAAAAAATTATCAATAAATTTTAATTAATTTCATGTTGTAAAATTCTTTTCCTTATAAAAATAATTTAATGAAAATTAAATTTGTTGAACTTAAGCCTAGTTAAAATATCAAAATTTGGATTAAAAACCATAGAACAGTTCAACAAAATAACCACAATACTAATTCTGACAAAACATCTTAAGTCAAATTTAAAAAGTTGAAAAAAATGTTGTAAATCGTACGAATTTTGATTAAAAAAACATTTTTGCTCACGTTTGTAAAATTTTGTATTATAAAGGAAATTTTTCTTTAATTTCGGTTTATTTTATTATTTGATAAAAATTATTTTTTCACCGAATTTTTTTTAAAACTTCTTTGCTATCTTATCTCGACTTAAGATGTTTTGTCAAAATGCCACAGAATTATATCTTTAAAATATCAGACAAATTTTATGAAAGGCGAATATCTTAATTAAATTTTATTTAGACTTTTTTATATATGGGGAATTTCATGTCAAGTGACCCAATTTTTTAAATCAATGTCTTCCGATTGGGATGAAATGTGCACCACCACTATTGGATATATTGGTTTGGACACAATTTTTCAACAAGATCGGTCAAAAACTCTCTTTGACATTTTGGCCAAACATTTGCCTATTGGTGTTAGCAAAATTTGTCCCAAGTAGCTTAGATAGCTATTTCATCAATATTTCGAAAAAGAATAAAAAAAAATTTCTCTTTCGGTATCCTGTTTTATGTTATCGACATAATAGAATCACCTTTACTTAAACCTTCTCTAGTCATTAATATTTCCCCAGAGCCCAGACTGATATTATCCATATTTATTTTCTAAGAACTTTGTTTTCAATACAACAATAAAAAATTATATTTTTTACGACTTTTTATTTCCGTTTTAAAAAATAATTGGACATAAATTAATACTCTTTACATCCTCTTGCTCTTCTACAACAATATTCCCAGCAATATTCTGCTGTACAACATGAGGTTTGCGTTATGTGTTTAAAATTTGGTTACGTGCATTAAATCAACACTTGTTGCATTCAAAATGCCTCATTATGGTAACTTAACCATTCAAAATTTATTTTTTATACTCATGCTAATACGTATTTATTTTTAAGTTTATTTTTTAAAGCTTGTGAGCATATTTGTTTAATACATATTGGATTTTTGTTTGAAATAAATTAGTATGCAAAACATTTTTGATAGTTAAAGAAAAAGTTTGACGGGTTGATAACTTAAATTAAGCACCTTTAATTAAATCGACCTTCAGCAGGGAAAAGAGCACAACTATAACCACAACATTGAACAACACGAAAAAAATAACAAGGCTCTAACGAGTGATTCTGGTAGAGGGGACAAAAAGAAATATACGCTTATACGAATTTTGAAAGATTACACAGGGAAAAATATTTTTCCAATTCAAACAAACTTGAAGAATCAAAACATTCTTTGTGTGAAATCGGTCCTTAAAACAAACTTGCACATTCCAACCATTTATTTAGCATTATATGTAAAAAATTCTAATTTTTTCAAATAAATAATTGCTAAAATTTTTCATTACACGCTTTTATCTACATTTGGAGTCGGAAAACCCCCCAACTTATTGTAGTAGGGAAAGTTAGAAGAAATAAACTCACTGTTTAGTGGTGGTGTTTTCTCTAAGCTTTGATATCGCTGCAAGTAAGACTTGAGTGTTTGTTATTCTCATTCGCTTTACAGTTTTATTTGTATTATATCTTTAGCTTTTCCAAAGTCTTTGGAAACAGGTTTCCTAGTGATCTGGGCTAAGCAATAGGTTTTAACCCTTCTTTCCAACATAAATTTTACAAGTTAAAAATTATTTTTTTTTAACCAAAAATCAATTGATTCAATTAACACATTAATTATATTAAAATCCTTTTCAGTCAATTTTTTTATTGATAAAAAATCTACTGAAAACTTTTTCAGCAAAGATACATTTCGACAAAAATGTTGTTTTAAATCTTCTTTTAATAGACAAAAGAAAAGATATTTCACAAAATTTTTTTCGCATTTTAAGTTTTTTAAAGTCTTTTAAATTTTTTGTAGATATTAAAAAACTTACCTTATAAAAATCAATAAATTTCTTATTGAATTCTTTAAACTTTTTTTAAATCTTATTTTATTTATTTCTATATTTTTTTTTTTTTAATTTCAACTTCCTTTTAATTTTATTTAATTTTTGCATATTTTTAATTAAACTGCCATATTTTGTGGAAATTTACCATCTTTAATTATTTACCAAAACAAACCCTTTTTTATCTTTCATTTACATACATACATTTGCTTTTAGCTTAGACACTTTTCTTCTTCTTATTGACTTTGCTTTTATTTCCTAAAATACTACACAAACAAACAAACACTTCAAAATAATACCACGAAACAACTCACTCAATGCTGCCCACGACCGCGGAGAATTTTGCAACTTAAAGCCAACAGATACTGCGCTGTCGTTAGCTCTGCTTTTTATGAAAAAATGTTCTATCACCTTTTTCACTAAGTTGCGTTTAACTTTTTGCTTAGATTTTTTAATAATATTATAAAATGGTGATTTAATTTTATTTATTTATTAAAATTATAAATGTTCTAACACTTTTTACTCTGTTTTAAATTGATTTAAGAGAGTATTTTTTAAGATGTTCACGCAATTTGTAAATATTCAGAAACTAAAAAGAAGAGGAAAAGAAAATTAAGCAAAAGGGAATTCAAAACAACCATAAATAAAAAAAATTAAGATATGTTTAAAAAAGCGTACAATAAAGTCATCCATTTAAAAAAAAAAGTCGTTTTGTTGATTACAAATTTTATTTATTTCGAAAATTAAAATGAAATAACCAATGTTAAATAAAATTAAAAATTAAACTTCAATCATAAAGTAAACGGCATTTTATAAATGATATACAAAAATCTTTCGCTCTTCAAATAAACAGTCCCATTTCAGGTGCCCAACCCAAAGCATTAGCCAAACGTTCGCTTATATCCTCTACTGGTACATTCAAAGAAATTAATTCCTCTCTTAGCGCTTTATACTCAGAAACATTGTTCTTAAAATTCCACAATAATTGATAAAATTCCTGGGAATTCAAATTATCCACAGCTTTTACTAATTCCTTATCCGTTGCCAATCGAGTTTGGAACATGTGATGCAGATGGGCAACAGGCAGTGCTGTAATAATATCTTGCAACATACCTAAGAGGCCCATAGGGCGTTCAGAACCAGCACGTGTTAACAAGGGATTAATAAAAGTCTGGGCCAACTTATTGTATTTTATTAAATCGATGTGTAATTTACGGCAACTATAATCCTTTAGAATTTGGTATTCTTGAGAGCTTCGAATGGCCTGAATTTTTTTTATAGTTTGGGGATTTTTAGCGAAAGCTTTTAAAGCTATTATTTCAGCATCGTCCGCATAGGATTTAACAATGTGTTTAATTTGTTGCTTGGGCAATATTTTCTCTACTTCTTGAAAAAGATTTTGTAGACCTAAGCCATTGGGAGCAGCACAGTCTTGATTTTCTTAAAGATACAAAAAATTAAAAATGATTTTATAAAAAAAAAAAAACAATAAGCTTTGTTTAAAAATAACTACTTTTAATTATTTAAGCTTGAGGTCGTTTTTTATAAAAAAATTATATGTATTTATTTAATTCAATATTTCGCTAACCTTTGGTTAGCATCGTCAGGAAATTAACAAATTTTAATAATAACAAAAACGATAACAAAATTATGAAAAAATGTTTGTCAGAAATTAAATTCAAAAACCTATTTGTCATAAAAAATTTTTCAAAAACCATTATAACAAAAAATAAAAATTTAACTAAAGTATAACAATTCATATAAACTGAAAACATTTTCTATCTACATATAAACCTAATTCGAAAACCATATTTACAATAATAAAAAATATTTTGGCTAATGAAAATTCCTATAAAATAAATAATTTTTTAAAAACTAAACTTATTTTTAATTGCTATAAAATAAAGATTTTTTTAAAAACTAAACTTATTTTTAACTTATCTTACATACATAATTAAACATATTTTCATTATTACAAAACTAATGTGTATATCGTGACCTAAGGACAAGAAGGTCCTAGTAAAATACTTAACTTTATAAAAAGCTAAGCTTTTTAAAATAATATTTCTTTCACAAAAAGCTACTTATTTTAACCAAAAAATGCTGTCCCTATTACCTTAAAAATTTTTTTGCTAAGAAGACTTTTTCATGAAAAAAAAGTATTTCATGTAAAAATAACTTTTTGTAAAAAAATTTTTTGTAAAAAATTACCAAGTAAAAATAACTTTTTGTAATAAAGTACTTTATGTAAAAAAATTACTTTATGTAAAAAAGTACCCTATGTAAAAAAGTACTTTTTGTAAAATAGTACCCTATGTAAAACAAGTATTTTTTTGCAAAAGTTCTTTATGTAAAACAAGTACTATTTTAAAAAGCTTTTTGTTAAAAAGACTTTTCGATAAAAAAGCTTTTCGATAAAAAAAGCTTTTGCCAAAAAATAGTTCTTTTTGTAAAATAAATAGTAATTTTTTTTTTAAGTACAATAACTTTTTGTGAAGATGTTTTATTTTATAATCACTTTGGCACGAAAATCGTCCTATGTGAAAACCCTTGTTTTCTGTTAAAAATACCTTTTTTAAATTAGTACTTTTTACTGCAAAATATTAGATTTTTGTTAAATGTTTTGTGCAAAAAAAGTAACTTTTTTCGACATTAATTTATTCTTAAGAAGTAAAAGAGTGTTTTTGAAAAACATGTACCTTTTTGTGCGGAAAGCATGATGATCTTACCTTCCTTGCTATTTTCCTCTAAATTTCTAGTAACAAATTCATTATTACCCTCCTGATCATCCCAAACAGGACCCCAGTTGATTTTTCCTGCAGCCTCATCTGCCAATACAACTTGATCAAACACTTGGTTTTCTGTACCTTCAGGATCCATACAGTTCATCACTAAACTGCAATTTGCTAATGCAAGCAATAATAAAACCACTTTTAAATTAAACATTTTGTTTAAAAACTTTTTCAGATATCTTTAAGTGAAAGTTCTTCAAGGAAACTGTTGAAATTTTTACAAACTTCTTTAACTTGTTACGGGCCGGTTGAACACGCGAGGTTTCCGACTAGCTTCCATTTTTTTAAATTTTTCTATTGTGACTCTCAGGTGGTTCCAACCCTTCTCGCCTGCCGCGTACCCGAACAGGAAAAAAAAATAAAAATAAACACATCAAAACTGAAACTACAACAACATATTTCCACAAACACAAGAATCATCACGATGAGACAGATGTTGGTCTCATTATTCGCCCTCCCAACCTAGCCGAAAAAATCGTCCAAAACATTTTAATTTTCGACCCCAAAATCCACCTGACCCTACTTTTACTTACCGGTCTACCATTGCCCAAACCTTAATTAATTAAGCCAACATTTTTATAATGTAAATTCCTTAATCACAACAATATTTATTCATTTTTATAAAATTCAAACAATATAAATTACCAAATTTATAATTCCTTATATTATATAATTCTACTAACATAAATTATACTAAAATAATATAATAATAATCTAATCCTAATTTCTTTACTTTCCAGCCGTTATTTCTTTATTATAAATTCAAAAATATTTCTTTTCTAACTTAATTTGTATATATATTCGTATATGTGTTAAGCTCAAAGCAACAAATTCTATAATTTAATTCATATATTGTTTCCTATTCAGAGCTCAAATTATTAAATCTATTTAATTTCCTTAAATCTCGATGTTTCTACTAATTTACAATTTCTAAAACTTAAAGGAGCTCCCTGAAGTTCACTATATTTCTATTTCTTATATTTCTTTTCTCTAATAATTTCCGCACCTAATTTGAGCACTAATCTTGGAACTCTATATGTTATTATATTTTCCTTTCAACTCATATAATCTATATACAAATTAATTTTGATTTTTTTTTCTTTTCTAGGCTGTTTTTTTTTCTTGATTGCTAAACAAGGACAAAATATTCTTTTTTTTCACAATTAAACCTCACCTATAAATTAACTATATTCTCATAACTTCTTTTTATATATAAGCTTATAAACTATACTAATTTTTTTTCAATTCAATATTTAAATTTTAATTTCAATGTTTTTTTTTTTATAACCTGTATTATTTTTGTATTATTTTATTCAATCTTTTCTTTTATTATTAATTTCAATATTTTTTTAATTCTTAATGCTTTTTTTCTAACATCTATTTTTTTATGCTTTTTAAACTTTCAAACACCAAGCATAACTCAATCAATTTAAGGCAAACTTTCTGTTTTAATTTAAAATCCATATAAATAAAAATTAATAATTTTACATACAATTGCACTTGCAATTTTTTCCCTCTTCAATCCAGGATGTTAAAAATGGTTTGTATGTTTGTAATATGGCTTTTTCTAAGCTTTTTTAATCCTTGCTTAAATCTCGCTTGGATATACGTATATAAATACCAATATAAAATAAAACTGGTTACCTGGCTATATCTCCTGTGTGGCTTGGGGAAAACTCATCCAACTGTTCAAGCTAGTCAATTCCAATAAAACAGAGTATAGCCAGCTATGAAAAGAAACATGTAATAATATTTTATTATTACACTACCTTTTTAACTATCCTCAACAAATTTTCATTTATTTCAGTTTTTGTTTCTTTCTTACTTCAATGGTCTTTTCATAATAAAATATCCAGATTTATTAACCATTTATGTATCAATTTGCCTTAACAATTTGATTTACAAATCTTTAACAAATCTAAAACTTTATTACAAACTTCATAAATGAAAACTTAATTTTACTATTAACACCTTAAATTTTGTACTGACTTACGTTTTTTTTTCTTCGTAATTTTCTTATTTTAAATTTTCAATTTAAAATCTGGGATTTGTTCCCCCTTTTCCTTCACTCTAGCAGTTATTTTTAACACCGCACAAAAACACTAAATATTTATTTACTTTTCAGGCACTTCAACTAGCTTTTACTTTTCACTCGACTGTCTGTCTCACTGCACAATAAGTTTACTAATAAAATTAGCTCTCTTATTTTGTTTATTTAAATACCCTACTCGTCTTAGCCCTTTGGTGGTATTTTCCAAGATTCTCATTTAAACTTCCAAATCAGACTACAAAATCTCACCAAAAATCTGCACCTAATTCTTCTCTTGGCGCCTCTCCTATTACTACAAAAATACTAAATACATATATTTATATACTTTCGTATTCGCGCCTCCGTGTATTTATTAAAAATATTTATCAAAAAAAAACTCTTGGCGCCTTTTACTCTGTAAAACCAAAAATTATATAACCCAAAACAATTACATAACTTTTCCGCGCTTCTAAAACCAAATAATTTTATTTACAAGGTTCAAACCAATGTTTGAATATTTAAAAATCTTTAACATACCTCAGATTTAATCAACAAAATATATATTTACCTATCTCGGCCCATAAACAACATAAAATCTCTAACTCCTCTACCTCAACCAGTTTGCTTACCAGGAGCCCATAAAATTTAACAAGGAAATTCAATTCATTCATAACTTTTAATAAATTATATTTTTAAAATTATTTTTCCACTTTTGAATGAAAAATACAGCCCTGAAAAATTTTACTATGCCCTGCTCTGCACTATTTTACTACATTTTTACCCGCGTTGCCACCTCAATGTAGTTTTTGCGGTTGATTTTCCAACATACGTTTTTACACTACGCTCGAGCATGCCCACACACAAACATATGTTTTATCATTATTCGTCGCCATCACTAAAAAAAATTACACGTGAGTACCAATTAATAATTTTATTTTCAATTTTCTTCTTTATTTTCAGGTTTTTGGGACATCGTAAATACATTTATGGATACTGGATAAGAAACTACACGTGAGTATAAATATGTATCGTTCCTTTAGGTATTTTTATTTGCAAAAAAAACTAATACTAACATTTTCCTTTTTTTCAGCCTGCCCAGCAGTACCTAAAAACACAAAAAAAAACATTCGTTGGTTTTTTTATTTTTACATACTGATTGTTTATTGCCCTTTGACAACGAAAGAATACGAACACAAATGAAAATGTTATTTAATTAGTGTGTTCTCCAAACACAAAAAACAATAAAACGCACCAAACCCCAGTAACTGCTACATCTACACCTGTACAAAAAAACTACCACCTTTTGTTTGTGTAAAATTCCTCGCCGTTGTCAATATCCTCCTACTACCTAGGCGAAACAAAAGAAAAAATGCGTTTCATGTGTCCGGCAGAGTGTACTAACCATTGTTGTGTTTTGGGGTTTCGTCCAGATCATTGCGTTGATTTGTCCCAATCAAACTACAACAAAAAATAAATTTTATGACATTTGTCATTTTAATAGATTTAACCCGCAACAAAACTCCGGTGCTGCTGGTTGTTGGCCAGAAGGAACGGTGTGCGGTTAAATATTCGCACCACAAAAGCCCAACGTGGGGAACTCTCACGACCCTGACATTAAGAGTCTCATGCTCTACTCACGAATTATCCGGGCAGTACACTTAAAATGTAAGTATAAAGTATGTTTTATTTCATAGCCACAAAAATGTAATAACTTTTCTTTTCCCTAGGAAACCTCGCGACTATTACCACCGATACTGATCGCAACTTGGTCAAATCCATCCCCGCTTTGATGATGACTAGACAACAGCTCTCTTCCTAAATTTTTACCGTGGTAAGAAAAAAATTAGTAGAGGCAACCCAATTTTGATTATTAAATTTCGTGTTACTGGTTTTTAGCCAGTAGTGCACAATTATGTGCTTTATGTACATATATATATAATTTCGAACGCCCACAAAACCTTTGTTTTGAGGCAAAAAAAAACTTCTATTAAAAATCTAAGTTTCTACAAACCGCGTCCAAATTATAGGGTAACGCCTCTATTGATTATTTTTCTTATTAGAATCATTGTCTAGCCGTCATCACACATCTCTACAAATCTTTTTTTTTGACAAAGCTTTGAGAGATGTCTTAGGATGCATAACCAGCTCAGCCGTTGGTTACCTCACGGGAAGTATATTCTTGTGATTCATTCATTTTAAGAATATGTACTTTGTGATTTCTTTTTTTCTTCTTTTTAGATTCGTCAAAATACAAGAGATCATATTGATTGCACAACATTGAAAATATTTCAAATATTGCACTTTCCCTAAAATCATCGTGTATAAAAACGAAAATAAAAAATGTAAAAAAAAACTGGACATCACAACATACATTTCTTTGGTCAAGGAAAATTATAATTAAATTGGATCACAGATTTGTACACTTTTTATTGCGGCTACCTAAATTATATTGCACTGCTATGGTATGTAAAAAAAATGGATTTGCTAATTCTAAGTATAAATACCTACTATAGTGTTTCACAAATAGAGCCTATTCGTTAGTATTGCACATTTTCATTTTTCTGGCCGATGCTATCAAACCTTAATATCTTTTACGTGGTACATTCCTACTGATTTGCCCTGTAATGTTTCCAGCTCATACATGTTGTTCCCTACAGGCCGAACCACCCTACACTTTAAAAATTTCCTGCAAAATTTTGCGTTTCGGTTTTTTGCAAAGTCACTTAACGTGTTATTTCGGCGATAAACTTCTTGACCTGGGACAAAAGTTACCTTACGAGCTCGGTTATTGTACCTTTCGGCACTTTTCTCGTAGGCTTTTTTCATATTATCTTTTATTTGTTGTCTAATTATCTCGAGTTTATCGTTTCTGCCTAAATTTGCTATTTGATGATCTGTAAGTGACTGTAGCTTTCTGCTTAGTTTGTAATCACTTCCGCTGGAATACATATGGTATCCGAATAGGGCGAAAAACGGTGTAAAGCCTGTAGCTGAGTGAACTGCTGTTCTTATATGATTTATTTTATAAGTTTTTGTCAGATTTTCAAAATTTTTGGATATGAATTGTGCTCCATTGTCGCTATGAATTATTTCTGGCACACCAAACTTGTAGAAAATTTCTTGCACAAGAAAATCAATTACATTTTGTGTTGATGCCTCTCTCATCGCTTTTAGAAATGTGAATTTAGTAAAGTGGTCGACTACCACAAAAATATAACAATTTCCGCTTTTAGATCTAGGGTATTTACCCATAAAGTCTATGTAAAGCTTTTGAAAGGGCCTTTCTGTGACAACTTGATTACCTATTTCTGGTCTTAGGTTTTGATTGGTAGGTTTGGTTTCTTTACATATTTGACAATTTCTTATAAACGTTTTAACCTGAAACGCCATTTTGGGCCAGTAAAAGTGCCTTTTCAATCTTTCGATGGTTTTGGCCACTCCCCCATGTGCTGTTGTTAGGGTTGCGTGTGCTTTCTCTATAAGCGGTTGCGTTATATTTGGCGGTATCCACAGTTTCCATTTACATTCTTCATCATTTTCTTCTCGCTCAAACGACATTTTTTTGAAGACCATTCCGTTTTCCACTTTCAGGTCTGGTAGTTGTTGTTCATTACTTTGGATTTCTTTAATTAGCTCCAAATATTCGTCACTTTGAAATTCGGTTGTTTCAAAATCGAAAAGATCTTCTAGACTTATTTCTTCAACGCTTTCTTCTGGTAGCCTAGATAGCATATCCGCTACAGTATTTTCAGATCCTTTTCTATGCATGATTTCGAAATCAAAAGCCTGAAGTTGCAATGACCAACGAGCTAATCTACCTGTTAAGTCTTTTAAAGACATCAGCCATTTGAGGCTGGCGTGGTCTGTGACAATCGTGAACGGCATCATCTCAACGTATGGGCGGAATTTTTTTACTGCCATTACTGCTGCTAGACATTCTTTCTCCGTCACGCTGTAATTTCTCTGACAGGGATTTAACTTTTGCGAGTAAAACGCAATTGGATGCTCTTCATTATTGTTATTTAATTGGTACAAAACTGCACCTATGCCATAATCGCAAGCATCACACTGTATAAAAAATCTTTTTGAAAAATCAGCATGCCTCAAAACTGGAGCGGACGTTAAAGCTTTTTTCAGATTTTCAAAGGCAGATATAGACTCAGGTGTCATTACAAATTTGCTGGATTTCTTTAAGGTATCAGTTAAAGGCGCAGATATCGTAGAAAAATCTTTGATAAACCTACGATACCAGCCAGCTGTTCCTAAAAAACTTCGGACTTCTCTTGGGGTCCTTGGTATTCTAATTTCTTTTATTGCCTTAATTTTTTCAGGGTCAGTCTTTAACATTCCACCTCCAATTATAAATCCTAGATATTTAAGTTGCTTGAAACAAAATTGTGATTTTTTCAAACCAATTGTTAAATTTGCGTTTTTAAGACACTGAGCTACATCTTTTAATAGATCTAGGTGTTTTTCAAAACTGTCTGAGATAACAAGCAGGTCGTCTAAGTATATGAAAACGTTTTCCTTTAGCCTTTGTGGAATAACTTTGTCCATCAGCCTACAAAGTCTTTGAGCCGCATTGCATAGGCCGAAGGGCATTACGCGAAATTGGTAGAGTGGACGGCCTGCTACAGTGAACGCGGTATAAGGTTTACTTTCCTCATCTAATTCTATCTGCCAAAACGCGAATTTTAAGTCTACACTGCTAATATAGTAGGTTTCGTCTATTCTACTTAATATCCCGTCGATATTCTGCAGTGGATAGGCATCCTTAATAGTTACCTTATTTAGCTTTCTGGCATCTAAGCAAAACCTATTTTTACCCGGTTTCCTAACGACCGTTGTCCTATTACTCCACGGACTTTCGCTTTCTTCTATCACGTTAAGTTCTAGCATGCTATCAATTTCCCTATAAACTATTTCCTGCACCGCTGGTGAAATTGGATAATATCTATCCTTTACCGGTTCTGCTCCTTCTACTAGTTTTATAGAGTGTTTTTCTATCGACGTGCATCCTAGCCCTTGTTCCTCAAAAGATGGAAACATTTTCACTACTTTTTCTAGTTCTACTTTTTGTGTCTCAGTTAAATCGTGGGGATCTGACTTATGATTTTCCGATTTATATTCCTCAGTAATCTTTTCTACATTCATTTCCGAAACCTTTATTATTTCAGGCGCTAGTTGAAAAATTCTCCAAAAATCTACGCCAAAGTAGGCAGGCTGCTCTAGATCAGGACATAAGTAAAACGTCATCCTATTAGTTTTATTATCATATTCTACTTCAGTTGTTATTTTACCTAACAGTCTTTGCTCCTGTCCACTAGCGGTAGTGATAATTGAAAAAATTGGTGATATAGTTAAATCTAAACTTTCTACTATTTCCCTGCATCCTTTTCCCAGAATACTCACAGAAGCACCAGTATCAAGTAGACCTTTTATTTTGACATTTCCCATAGCAAACTCAGCATATGGCCTAGGATCAGCTGATTTATTATCTGCAGTTTTTATTGCTTCAATCGCAAGTTTTCTGTTCCGCTTTTTCTCTGCAAATTTTTGTCTTAATTTTTTAATTCTTCTTGTTATTGCTGGCCTTCTTACATACATTTCTGAATTGAATATTCGGTTTTTTACTATTTCATAATTTTGTTGTCTTTCTTCCAGGGTATATAAATGCTTTTGTTGTGGTATAAATTTGTTAAAATGTTTGGTTTCTTTTGCTAAATTAATTATTTCTTTACTTTTTTCAGGTTCTATTGCGGGTTCTGTGTTGAACGATGGTTCCCCGCCTTCCCCTCGTTCCTGGCAAAATTTCTATCTCTACAGTTATTGCAGTTTGGGGCTATTGTCTCAGGCTTACCACATCTATAACAAAAAATCGTCCTCTGATCGGCTGGACAATCCATGAACATGTGCCCGTTTTGGCGGCAGTTCCAGCAGATAAGGGATGTATTCTGTGCCGAATTGCTTGAGGTCCGTAAGTTTACTGCCGCTAACTCTTCACAGTCAACGTCCACTATTTGTGGGATTTCTTGCGGTTCCTTATAAACTTCACTAACGTGCCTCACATAACGATTTACTGCCGGTTGTGGTCTCACCTCTTTTCTCAGAAAAGTTTTTTCTGCATCTAGACAACACATTCTAAGCTCCTCTACAGATGATACAGTCATTGGGTAAACTATTCTTCCTATTGCCTCCCTTATATTCTTTTTTAACATTTTAATCATTTCAGCCTCTGGCATTGAAATGGTCAGGCGTGACCTAAACTGTGTCATGGCAAAGAAAAAATCATCTATTGATTCACCTGGCAGTTGTTTTCTTTCGACCATGTCTCCCATCAGTTCAAAACTTGATCGAGTAGCTTGATACTGTTTCAGTAATGCAGATTTCAAGGTGGACCATTCAGATACATAGTTGGTCTGAATAAACAACCAATACCACTTCTCTGCAGCACCTTTCACTAAAAGATGGAAGTTATCGAGCACTTCTTTCCATGACACACCATATTGACTCTGGAGACGTTCAAGTCGAAAGACAAAATCTTCGACAGCCAGTTTATTACTGTCGCCATTAAATTCTAGTCCCCACTTATCAATACGCGGCCGGTTGTAGCTTCGGTGTTCATCACTACACACTGATGAAGCTCTCGAGGAGTGAGACGGTTGTTGTTGCATGCCAGAGATATCCATTGGTTGTTGTGCTTCGTTTGAACTTTTGGATGCATTTGGTAAGTTCGCCATCAATTTATAGTTTTCTTTTTGCGTTTGCTGCACCACAATGCTGAGCCTACTAATAGTCGATGTCAATTGAGCCATAGTGTTCTTGATATCGGCTATTTGTGAATTCATATTCTGCTCAACTAATTGTTTTACAGACTCTTCTATCCTTTCTACACTAATAGATTGATTAGGCTGTCTACTAGTACCCTGTGCTAATAAATCACTCAAAACGTTAACACCCTGTGGCATATTCGGAGTACTAGAAATAATAGTTTTCGACAAATCCCTAATTTGGTCGTTATTCTGATTCCCCTCGGCCATCTCTATATTGACTTTAGCCCTGGGAGTATTAGGTTTGCAAATTTTTTCTAACACGTGAGGTGACGATCTATTTAGGTCAAACTGCACCTGTCTTATTCTTTTCCGCGATCTTGTATCGGGCGGACTATTGTTCATAACCTCCTATACCGAAATAGCAAGTTACTCCAAAAAAATTACTGATCTTAGATCTTGTTTAAGACAATTTAGAAAAAATTCACGACTTTACTAATAGTAAAACGAGTTTAAAATAATGAAAAAAAAAACTTTAAAAAAAATAATAAATATGGTAAAATTCTGTAGAAAAAAAATGTATGTATGTATGTAATAAAAAAAATTAAATAACTATAAAAAAAAATTGGTAGAATTCAGAAAAAATAAATTCATGTACGTATGTAAAAAAAAATTGTTTAAGCTAAAAAAAAATATATAAAAAAAATATAATTCATGCGCGTATGTATGTAATGTAATAAAAAAAAATTAAATAACTATAAAAAAAATTTGTAAAATTCAAAAAAAAATCAAGCTAATAAAAAAATTAAATATAAAAAAAATAATAGTTGTGGATAAAAAGAAATATTAAAATATAATAAAATAAATTGATAAAACAAATAATAAATAATCCAATAAAAAAAATAATAAATAATCCAATAAAAAATATAAAAATAAATAAATAAATATGAAGAAAAATAATAAAATTTAAAAAAAATTAAATATATTTAAAATTTGTTTTGATTAATAAAAAAAATTATATTTTTACAGGTTGGCAATGGTAGACGGATTCGTATGTCAAGGCGGTATATAATTTTACTGACGGATTCTTGTTGTTTGTGGAAAACGTAAATTAAAAAATGCAAATGAGATCATTTACAGTATGATCAATCGTACTTTCCACTGTAATGGTTACAATGTGAGCTACGATTGACATCAAATAACATTCAATACAACTAACCTCGTCCACTAACAGAGCACGAGAGGTTATTGAATGATACCCGTTGCTGTACTGTCCTTGATCCTGCATTATAAATTATAATATCACACAAAAAAAAATTTAAAGTGACTCGAAACCAAACACCCTACAATTAGGAATTCTAATGCTTCACTAAGCTAAGGCAGTTCAATCCCGTAAGTCTAAATTTCTACCATCCAATTATCAATTTGTCGAATATTAATTATATACAACACTCTAACTTTTTATTCCCTTAGGCGGCTATATAAATAAAATCGAAAATCTAAAACTGGAAGCTTGAAGTACTGAAGGTGTGTTATTTCCCTCTATATGTATCGCTGTTACTACATATTATATGTCACAATAGCTCAGGATACTTGATTGTTGGAAAAAGTATTCTGAGTTATTTTATTTGATTGGGCGCCATTTCTGTTACATTGGGCGCCATTTCTGTTACGGGCCGGTTGAACACGCGAGGTTTCCGACTAGCTTCCTTTTTTTTTTATTTCTCTATTGTGACTCTCAGGTGGTTCCAACCCTTCTCGCCTGCCGCGTACCCGAACAGGAAAAAAAAATAAAAATAAACACATCAAAACTGAAACTACAACAACATATTTCCACAAACACAAGAATCATCACGATGAGACAGATGTTGGTCTCATTATTCGCCCTCCCAACCTAGCCGAAAAAATCGTCCAAAACATTTTAATTTTCGACCCCAAAATCCACCTGACCCTACTTTTACTTACCGGTCTACCATTGCCCAAACCTTAATTAATTAAGCCAACATTTTTATAATGTAAATTCCTTAATCACAACAATATTTATTCATTTTTATAAAATTCAAACAATATAAATTACCAAATTTATAATTCCTTATATTATATAATTCTACTAACATAAATTATACTAAAATAATATAATAATAATCTAATCCTAATTTCTTTACTTTCCAGCCGTTATTTCTTTATTATAAATTCAAAAATATTTCTTTTCTAACTTAATTTGTATATATATTCGTATATGTGTTAAGCTCAAAGCAACAAATTCTATAATTTAATTCATATATTGTTTCCTATTCAGAGCTCAAATTATTAAATCTATTTAATTTCCTTAAATCTCGATGTTTCTACTAATTTACAATTTCTAAAACTTAAAGGAGCTCCCTGAAGTTCACTATATTTCTATTTCTTATATTTCTTTTCTCTAATAATTTCCGCACCTAATTTGAGCACTAATCTTGGAACTCTATATGTTATTATATTTTCCTTTCAACTCATATAATCTATATACAAATTAATTTTGATTTTTTTTTCTTTTCTAGGCTGTTTTTTTTTCTTGATTGCTAAACAAGGACAAAATATTCTTTTTTTTCACAATTAAACCTCACCTATAAATTAACTATATTCTCATAACTTCTTTTTATATATAAGCTTATAAACTATACTAATTTTTTTTCAATTCAATATTTAAATTTTAATTTCAATGTTTTTTTTTTTATAACCTGTATTATTTTTGTATTATTTTATTCAATCTTTTCTTTTATTATTAATTTCAATATTTTTTTAATTCTTAATGCTTTTTTTCTAACATCTATTTTTTTATGCTTTTTAAACTTTCAAACACCAAGCATAACTCAATCAATTTAAGGCAAACTTTCTGTTTTAATTTAAAATCCATATAAATAAAAATTAATAATTTTACATACAATTGCACTTGCTATTTTTTCCCTCTTCAATCCAGGATGTTAAAAATGGTTTGTATGTTTGTAATATGGCTTTTTCTAAGCTTTTTTAATCCTTGCTTAAATCTCGCTTGGATATACGTATATAAATACCAATATAAAATAAAACTGGTTACCTGGCTATATCTCCTGTGTGGCTTGGGGAAAACTCATCCAACTGTTCAAGCTAGTCAATTCCAATAAAACAGAGTATAGCCAGCTATGAAAAGAAACATGTAATAATATTTTATTATTACACTACCTTTTTAACTATCCTCAACAAATTTTCATTTATTTCAGTTTTTGTTTCTTTCTTACTTCAATGGTCTTTTCATAATAAAATATCCAGATTTATTAACCATTTATGTATCAATTTGCCTTAACAATTTGATTTACAAATCTTTAACAAATCTAAAACTTTATTACAAACTTCATAAATGAAAACTTAATTTTACTATTAACACCTTAAATTTTGTACTGACTTACGTTTTTTTTTCTTCGTAATTTTCTTATTTTAAATTTTCAATTTAAAATCTGGGATTTGTTCCCCCTTTTCCTTCACTCTAGCAGTTATTTTTAACACCGCACAAAAACACTAAATATTTATTTACTTTTCAGGCACTTCAACTAGCTTTTACTTTTCACTCGACTGTCTGTCTCACTGCACAATAAGTTTACTAATAAAATTAGCTCTCTTATTTTGTTTATTTAAATACCCTACTCGTCTTAGCCCTTTGGTGGTATTTTCCAAGATTCTCATTTAAACTTCCAAATCAGACTACAAAATCTCACCAAAAATCTGCACCTAATTCTTCTCTTGGCGCCTCTCCTATTACTACAAAAATACTAAATACATATATTTATATACTTTCGTATTCGCGCCTCCGTGTATTTATTAAAAATATTTATCAAAAAAAAACTCTTGGCGCCTTTTACTCTGTAAAACCAAAAATTATATAACCCAAAACAATTACATAACTTTTCCGCGCTTCTAAAACCAAATAATTTTATTTACAAGGTTCAAACCAATGTTTGAATATTTAAAAATCTTTAACATACCTCAGATTTAATCAACAAAATATATATTTACCTATCTCGGCCCATAAACAACATAAAATCTCTAACTCCTCTACCTCAACCAGTTTGCTTACCAGGAGCCCATAAAATTTAACAAGGAAATTCAATTCATTCATAACTTTTAATAAATTATATTTTTAAAATTATTTTTCCACTTTTGAATGAAAAATACAGCCCTGAAAAATTTTACTATGCCCTGCTCTGCACTATTTTACTACATTTTTACCCGCGTTGCCACCTCAATGTAGTTTTTGCGGTTGATTTTCCAACATACGTTTTTACACTACGCTCGAGCATGCCCACACACAAACATATGTTTTATCATTATTCGTCGCCATCACTAAAAAAAATTACACGTGAGTACCAATTAATAATTTTATTTTCAATTTTCTTCTTTATTTTCAGGTTTTTGGGACATCGTAAATACATTTATGGATACTGGATAAGAAACTACACGTGAGTATAAATATGTATCGTTCCTTTAGGTATTTTTATTTGCAAAAAAAACTAATACTAACATTTTCCTTTTTTTCAGCCTGCCCAGCAGTACCTAAAAACACAAAAAAAAACATTCGTTGGTTTTTTTATTTTTACATACTGATTGTTTATTGCCCTTTGACAACGAAAGAATACGAACACAAATGAAAATGTTATTTAATTAGTGTGTTCTCCAAACACAAAAAACAATAAAACGCACCAAACCCCAGTAACTGCTACATCTACACCTGTACAAAAAAACTACCACCTTTTGTTTGTGTAAAATTCCTCGCCGTTGTCAATATCCTCCTACTACCTAGGCGAAACAAAAGAAAAAATGCGTTTCATGTGTCCGGCAGAGTGTACTAACCATTGTTGTGTTTTGGGGTTTCGTCCAGATCATTGCGTTGATTTGTCCCAATCAAACTACAACAAAAAATAAATTTTATGACATTTGTCATTTTAATAGATTTAACCCGCAACAAACTTTTATACAAAAATATTTCAACGATTATCAAAGATTATATGCACAATCTAAAAGTAAAGTTCTTATCTTAAATTTAAATGTGTTTTTTTTTTGTCATTTTGTTGATTTTACAATTTTGGTGTTTTGTCAACATTTTTCAATTCTCTTAAGATTTGTTTTTTTGTCTTATTTTACTTAAAAAAAAAACCTGCATTATAAATGTTAAGCCCAAAAGCCAATATAAATTAGCTACCATTTATTTGAAAAGTCAATATTAAATTAAATTTTAGTGTGAATTTATTTAAGACACAACAAAATAAAATATCTTGTTTACTGGTTGGCGTCTGAGACCTAATTTTAAGGACAGATCAGAAGTTTTTGTGACCCTTCTCGTATGTATTCAAAAGTGTGGTTAACATCACAACTTGTGTCGCCGTGATTGTTTTTTTCCGTTGAGTGTAAAAAATGTGTCATATTTTTTGACGTCGGTATGTAAGACGTTTTTGTTTTCTTGTTATTTTTATACCAACACTACACAATAGTCGAGAGGTTATTATGCGTTTTTGCTGATTTGCGTAAAACTAGAAAATATTTGTTTATTTTAGTATATCGATCAACTCAGAATCACTCTCAGAGTCGATCTTCCGAAGTCTGTCCGGCTGGCCGGCTAAAGGATCCATACAAAACAAGCTACTTGAATTAAATTGAGTTCAAATATAATTTTGTGTTAGTTTTACAACATTTTGAAGGAGGGTAGATATGATTCGGCATAGCCAAATATGTATATCACTTTAACTTGTTTTGTAATTCATTTGCTCCCACGTGTACGTCAGGAAAGGTAAAGTCTTCTTGCTATAAATAGTTTTAGGGTATTACACGGTCACTTGATATGTAAATTTACCTCAAGTTATTGACACTTACAGCACAGAAAAAAATTTACTTATTAATTTCACTTTTTTTAATATAAGAAAAAGATTGATAACGGTAGGCTTAAGTATTTTAAAATATAAAAAAATTTATGTATGCATTCACTACACAAAACCAGATAAATTGAATCCCATTTAATAACTTCGAACACGTGCCGTGCCAAAATCTTAAACACACTTTAAACGTTTCAAAACTTTATAAATAAATATTTTATTAATGAATTTTCGGTTCAAGAAAAAATCTGCAAAGACACCTTGTTAAAATGTTATGGTAAATACAATCAATATATTAATATTATGACAGGAATAAATATATTAAATAAAAAAAAATGAAAAGGATAAATAGGATTTGACGATTGATGATAAATTATTGTTGCTGATTTACATTACAAAACTTGTTTAACCATTTCAATCCGGCTTTCGAATAGCAATGGTAAAACAAAATTTTTGATTGGAACCGATTATATAAGTAGTATATAGCTTATCGGTGAAATAAAATTGGAAAAACACTAATTTGGGGCTGGCGGGGTTATGTGGTAAAAATAAGTACCAACCGTCCAGTAGAATTAACTTTCGCTAATAAAAATCATGCAAAAGTCATGCTATGCACTTCACTTTGGTAGCGTTGTAACTTACAAAAAACGGTCAGGAGATTTTAAAGACTTTAAGGTTCATTTCGCAACCCAGAAACAGAATTAACTTTCGCGAATAAAAATCATGCAAAAGCCATGCTTTGCACTTCACTTTGGTAGCGTTGTAACTTACAAAAAACGGTCAGGAGATTTTAAAGACTTTTAGGGATGTTTAAACTTACAGTGATACACACATGTACCGCCCGGGTCGAAAGGGTTAAACACGTCAAACTTTTTGATGGTGTTTTGTATTGAAAAAAAATTAACTGCCTGGTCGACAAAAAACTTGGCAGTCAATAAATTTGGTACTTAATGGGAAATACATTTTTGATAAATCTCTTAATTTATCTGCCGAAAGTTTTATTTTTGTTTGAAAAAAAATGCTCATTTTTATGCAGGAGAGCTTACTTTTTCCTAAAAAGACTAACTTTATTACAAAAAGCTTATATTGTCATAAAAAGCTCACTCTACCACAAAAGTTTCTTATTATTGTATACATATGTATGTTTATTAATTCGGCAATTCCACTTTATTGCAAAAGGCTCAATTATTTACAAAAAGGTTACTTAACTAAAATATTTAAAAAATGTTCTTTAATAAAGCTAAATTTTTGACATTAAGCCCACTTTTTACCCTAAAAGCTGAATTTTTTGAGAAAAAAAAACTAGAAGTTTTGCAAAAAATTTATCACATAAATCTCTCTCTTTAAAAAGTTCTCTATTTTAAAAAAAAAAACAAAAAGAATGCGTTTTTTACAAAAAGCACACTTTTTACAAAGCTCGCCTTTTTAACTAGGAACTTTGTTTTTTTTTTACAAAAATTTCACTTTCTCACAAATTTTTGCTAAAACACCACTTTTTTAATTTCTCACAAATTTTTGCTAAAACACCACTTTTTTAATTTCTACAAATTCTTTTACTGATTCAAATAATATTTTTGTTTGATTTTATTTAACCAACAAAAATATTGACAACTATTCAAAAATATAATATGTATACGCGTTATTGGGTTAAAATTTTAATAATTTTGTATGGAATATTCAACGCTCTAAAATGTTGTCGTTTTTTGCATTTTTTTATTTAATCGTAAGCAACAGTTCTTTATGTGAAATATATGAACAACAACAAAAAACACATACAGTCTATTTTTGGACGCCTTAAAAAACTGCAACAATAAGAAAGATGATAAAATAGTGTGACGAGGTTTGTAGTAAAAAATACAAAAACAAAAGTTGGTAAAAAACGTTTCACTCTTTAAACAACAATGAAATAAATCCCGTATTCTATTTTTTTAAATGTTTATGCCTTTTGTTTTGTCATCCATAACTACACTGTGGAATTCTAAATTATGAGGGTTGCTCACAGCACTCATATTTGTTCTAATTATTATTTTAAGGCATATGACTTTATGACTATCTTGTAAATCCCCCAATTATCACTATTAAATTTCTATTTCACCTTTCGGGATAATGAGTGAATGTTTTTAAAATGAAAACTCCACCAAGGCCAAAGCGAATGTATAAATGAACGTGTACAACGCACCCTCCACGGGTTTGTAGCATGACGGATTAGAGAATGGAGAATGTGTGAAGAAGAGATTAACGAGGAACAGAAAAATTGACTATTCTCTTTAAAATGTGCTTTTAACAACGTATGCTCTTTCATTAAAGAATATACTATTATGCATGGAGGGTTACTTTCGGGGGGGGGGGGCTTTAATCCAAAGTCTTGGGAAGGGAGATGCTGGAAAGCCAACTGGGCTGCTTTTTACCGCTTGTGGTAGAGTTCAGCCTGAGGGACGGATCATCCTAGGTGCTGCTGCTATCAAACAGTGCTGCCGACTATTCTAATAGTCGGAACGAAGGTTAGATAGCTCCAGCTTCTTAACAAGTAGCAAGTGTATATTCTTGACGGATTGCCACCTCAAATTGATACGTGTGTATATTGGCTGTACTCACCTAGTGGTTAAGACCACCTTGACTAAATCTTTTCTCCTCATACCCTTTCTACCTGTGGCAAAGAATGGTTTAATAACTTTTGCTATTATTTCCTTAAAAAAGTCATAAGCATTTTATTGTACCAACTTTCCCATTCCTTCTTAGTGAAGGAATATCCTGAAACCAATTTTTTTTATTCGTTTATTTGATTAAAACAGGTGTTATTGATTTTAATTCATAAAAAGCATGCGTTAAACAAAGATTTTTTTTTCTGCAATTTATACAAAATCCACATGTTTTTATATTCGAACATCTGTACGAAATATTGTATCGGCATATCCTTCCTTTAAACTTGAAACTCAATCGCATTGTGGACAACAACTGGTTTTTATTCCTTATTGACTTTTTGGGCGAATACAACAACAACCAACACTGAAGTTAACAAGCTGCAACATAGCAGCAGAAAAGTCTCTGCAGCACAGCCCTTAACCAGGAAGTGCAAACGCGTGTTATGAAAAACATGCAAGAACCAACAACGACAACAAACAACAACGCCAACTGTAAAAGCGACAACACAAACACGCATTAGCTTCGTCATCCGCATACAAGGACCTTTTAAATTTTGCAAAATTTTTTTTGTGTTAGTTTTTAAAGGGCGTTTTGTTTAGTGTTAACAGGATGTAGGGGTTTAAACAAACTCTTTTGAATTTAGTAATAGAATATTTTTTGAGTTTCCTGAAAAATTTTCAACTTTAAAATAATTCTGAAATATTCAAAATAACTCGTAAACCAATTTTCAGCACCTTTTAAAACACCCTTTCCTGCTTTTTCCTGTTCACATGTTTGCATTATTGTTTATATTTTATTTTGCTCCTTTTTTTTTGGTAAGCAACTTTTTCTTATTACTCAATAGCTATTAAAGTTGATAGTTTTGGGGAATGTTTTTTTTTTTTTTTTGTTTTAAAGATTTACTTCTTTGAAGGAATATCATAAGTTTAATGTACCGTAAAGAGACAAGCAGCTGAAGTTTTGCACTTTAAACAAGTGCAAATTTTGTGCTTTGTACTCATTTGTTGCAATTAATCAATTGAAATTTTAAACAAGTAAGAAAGTATATACAAAGTCAAACAAGTCCGACCACAAAATACCCTACATCACAGTGTATACGGACACATTTTTGAGAGCATACACCCTTGAGCAACCATTGACCCGTCAAAACAAAATTGTGTTATAAGATTAAGAGACATATTAGAGTTTGCGTTTCAGGTAACGATTTACTTATTTTTAGGGAAGACATAATTGCTTGAAAATTGTCTTTAAGAAATCAAATATTGTATGTGTTGTCAACGGTTTTAGATTCCTTTTTTTGATTCTTCCTTTTTAAAACACTCACTCAAGAATAATAACTAACATAAGTTTATTATGTACCTTTTACACACTGAATAAACATGGTAATCTTTTTTCATATTTTATGTACGAAACAAAAAAAAAAGCGAAAATAATAAAAGAAGGGAAAATTATATTTAAAATGTATAAATCCCCAAAAAAAACCCGATTTTTTTTTAATCCCCAAATGACTTTGTCATATTTGTTCGCATGAAATCCCCAACTTTGGGAATAAATCCCAAAGTCTGGCAGCCCTAGATTCAAGTTCGGATTTTCAATCGCAAAATACCTACTTATGTAAATAATCCATACTCAATCGCGTTTTCGTACTTGAAATAATCCGAAAATGAGATTAATTTAAGTAAAACTAAGATTGAATCAATCTCAAAATGCGCTTGATTCAAGTATTATAAAGTTGATTTTATCCCGAATTCGTGCTTGAAAAAAATAAAAAAGATTAAGAAAGAAAAAATTATTATGATTGATTTACTTATCCGTTTTACACCTTACGGAATGATAAAAAACCACCAACATCATGCCCGATCATGAATCAAAGAAACAAGATTGCGCACTGCGCAGGTCCGTTATTTTTTGTGTGACGAAACAATAGACTTTGTGTATGTGCATTTGTGTGTGTCTTACATTTTTTTACAACAAACACTCATGTTTAGTCTATGATGACGTAGATGCGCAGTAGAAATTTTTTTTTGTACGGCTGAGTGCGCAATCTTGTTTTTTTGATTCATGATGCCCGATATGGTTTATACTTTAAAAATCTTATGTACATATTTAACCAAAAATATAAACTAAATGAGAAGCAAAAGTTCAAATTTACTTTTTAACCCTTCGTGGTACACATGAGTTTGGCCACCCTTTTTTCAATGTGTATAGAAAATCAAAATATGCGTAAGCCGGAGGGGAGGGTTAAACACAACGAAAAGTTTAATTTTTTTTTACTTGATTTAAGAATTTTATACTTTAAAGAAATTCCGGGATTGATTCTCGAAAGTAATCCCATTTAGGATTGTTTTGAGTACGTTTTTGCTGCTTAAAATGTACAAAACTAAAAGAACGCCTGCTTTTACGGCTGTGACTTTTGACAACTTTCAAAAGCAAAGACACTGCTTGTGATTTTGATTTAACTCATCAAAAGCAGAAGAAAACTGCCAAATGTTTTCATAAGTTGTGTAAGAATCAATGTTTGATTTTAACTAGCAGAGAAAAGTAAAAGCATTGAAAAATTAAAATTTTGCGACTTTTCAACTTTTGACTTAAGTTTTTTAAACACTGCATATCGTTAGCTAAAATTCAAAAAGGCGTAACTAGCAAAAAATTCAAAATCGTGTTTTTGGTTGATTATTATTAATGTCATGTCTTCACAAAATTTTACAATTCTGCGATCAAAAATTGCGCTTTTATAAACAAAAAACAAAAGGGCGTAACTACAAGTGTGTTTATGTTATAAATGAAAAACTACGTATTAACTAATTTTTTTCAACAAATTATAATGAAATGGTATCCTTTGAAAATTGTTTAAAGAATTCCATGGACGACTTATTAATGCATGTTTTCTGACATGTTTATAGTTTTCATGTAATAAAGTTTTTTGCTTCTCCTGTAAAATTATATTTTTGTTAGTTACGCCTTTTGCATTTTAGCTAACGATATTATTTCGTGTAAAATCAGATGACTTAAGTCCGGCAATATTAATGTGTTAAGATAATGCGATTTTTTTTTAATTTTAAGTAATCGTTTGTGAATTAAATTCCTACTAATGAATCTATTTCCATGGGTTTCTTCCATGAATGGTTGATATATTTCGGTTTCTAATGCAAGTGGAAAGTGACAATGTAAAAAAGTTTCTACCGAGCTAAAAAAAAATATCTGCAATTTTAAACCATACTTCTGGCATCACTCCCTAGCAACTTATTTTAATTTAAACAAAAACATGAAATGTGACATCTGTATGTCAAGCTAAAAGTTTGTGATTTTACTTCCTTTTATGCCGACAGCTTAGCAAAGACAAAACCCCTTAATAACAAACCTTTTACAAATTATTATCTGCCTATTTTAGAAAACGTAAACAAGTGTGAGTGAGAAATTATATTGAAAACAAAAAAAAAAATCGGTTTTTATTTTTGTTTTCAATATAATTTCTCAATCACTCACTTGTTAACGTTTTCTAAAAAAAGACAGTATGTCAATAGTGCGGTGCATATAGTTGCCATATCAAGTTGGTTGAAAATCGCCACATTTCAAGGAAATTTTTCAAATACATAGTCTCTCCTAAATCGTCAAAAAATGGTTATTGTAAAAGACTAGAATAAGTTTAAAAAATGTATTCTTATTTAAGTATTTATTTCTAATAAGTAATTAACTAAGCACGACAAATAAAATCGTATTAACTAAAAATTTTGTGTTTCCAAAAATTACTTTGATAACATTTCAAATAAAATTAAGATATGTTATACATAGTGTTTTACAAACGTGATTTCCCGGGTCAAAGATTGCGGGAAATATGTGAAGGAATTACCGGGGTTTATTTATTAAACTTTGACGACTTTACTGATGATAAGATTGTAAAGAAATAGCGCGACAGCTCATTATTCGTGATTTTACCATGATATACGCCAAACCAATAATGAGCTGACGTGATGTAAATTCAAATCCGATAAGTAAGGCAATGTTTGATGCTCTGAAATTTCGAACTAGTAAAATGAAGAGGAGTTAAAATGTACAATATTATAAAAATTGTCTAAATACCCAGATGTGTTTCATTAAAACGAAAAAAAGTATTTGCAACACGCACTAAAAAATTTAATGATTTTATATGCTAAGCAGATGCATAAAAGATATTTTGGGTTCGAGCCCCAACATGCAGTAAATACTATTTCTGTAAGCGATGATAACAAAAGTGACAAGGAAAGAAAACGACAAATCGATTCAAAGAAGATAATTTTCTTTAAAAAAAATTACAAGTTTTTGAAGAAAGTGGTGAGAAAACTGAGATTATATAATGCTCGTTTGACTTTACCCCAAACATTCGTGAAAAGGGAACCTGTTTTCACATTGACAGTACTCTTCTGGATTAAAATTAAAAATAGGCTGTCAAGCTATTCCGTTAATGTTTATGCTGTACTAAAATCCTATTTTCAAAGAGATATTTTGTAATTCTATTTGCTTTGCAAAGAAAAACTGAAATGTTTTATTTTTGCTTAATAGATCTCATGAACATTTGCGATATTATTGTTTTATAATAGAGACTGTAAAACTAAATTGCCTGTGTGTATATCATATTAGTAGGAGGCACAATGTATTGGATAAAATCGAAATATTATTTAATGTGCTGGCAACATTGTACAATACGCACATTTGTTACCTTTTACATGTATTCAATGAATACCTAACATAAGGCTTATGTTTGCTTTTTTATTCCTTAACTTATTGAATAATGGGAAGAAAACCGACAGTACCAACTGCAATTAAGTGCTTAAAAAATTGCAAATGTACCTTTATTTGTTTTTTGTTCAAATTAATTTAATTATATCGTGTACCAAGGTCCACCGAATTGCCATGCGCAGGAAGCCAGATGCTTATTTATTACTTAAAGATGCCAAAAGTAGCTTACATGTTGCTTCTACATGTAAAGTTTTGTTTGCGTTTTTGGTTTTTTGCCACACATCGATGCCATTTCTGATGCCTGCTTTTTTGCGGTAAGGTTACGTTACTGTTACTCCAGGCTAACTGAGCCTTCATGCTATGTTCATACGACGGTATAAATCACTCGTTTCGCTATCTGAAACTTGATTGCCAATCATGCTGTTCATACGATTAATTCTTAATTTTGGCATTTTTGTTGTTGTTTGAATGATTTAATTTAAAACACATTAAAATATATGTAAAAATTAAAAATATATTATTTAATACTTTTACAATATTATTATTTTATAATTATCGCTTTATTTTATTTACATTTTTTCCTGTTTCGCAGCATGTTTTAATATGAAACGACCGTTTCGCTCTCAAAATTTTGTATGGCAAAACATGTGGTTTCAATCATGTTTGGGGCGCGAAACAGGAATGGGAGAACGAAACACGAATAATCGGCAAATATTTTACGAGCATTTTGTTCACAAAATTAAATGAATTTTAATTTTATATTTAATATTTAATAAATTGAGGACAAACTATTACGGCAGTAAAAATTAATCAGGCAAAAATATTTGATTATTAAATTAAGTATTTAACCTCGAAGAAATATCTTTTATAAGTCTACAAAAATACATCACCTAAAATGTAAAGGACCAACTATAATGTGCTTAAGTTGACTTAAGCAATTGTGCGAATACATGTGATTCATATGTGTCAATTAATTTTTTTGGAACCGGCATTTGCTCAAGCAAGGTGCGAAACAGATCGCACTTTCCGTACGAAATAAAATATATTTTGATTTTATTTTTGTTTTTGTTTTTTTACTGCTTTTGAGTGGCTTTTTGTTAATTTTTGACAGTAGCTTTAGCCAGCTTATGCATATTATAGCAGGGCCTTAAGTACTTCGAGAAATCCCACACGAGATGAAGTTAGCATATTATGTGTTGCACTGCATAAGCAGAACGAAAAGATTTCTACGAGTTTCTTTGAATGCCTCATGCATTTCAGTTATATTTTCCAATTTATTGCCGGTAGATGATATATTTTTTTTCATCCACCTCAGCGAACGAATTTCCAATTTGTGTAAAAGGATTAGAATCGTCTTGATATTTAATTGACCCATTCCAGTACTGAAATTCTGTAACTTTTTAACGACAAAAAATTGTATAAAAAGATTATAAACTAACATATTTGTTTAGAAATATAAGCAATATTTAATCATTTTCATTCATGTTTTGATAAAAAAAAATTTTACAAGCAAATTTATTTTATATTTTTTATTAATTTCAAAAAATTTCAACTTTGACGTTCTTATATTTTACCGATATTTGTCGTTAATATTTCTAAACAAAAATATTTGTTTATTTAAAATAGAAAATAACAAATTCGTTAAAGTAACCGAGATTTCTCGTTACTTAACGATATCGGTAGTTAAATTCAAAAAGTTACAGAATTGAGGTACAGATGTCGATAATATTCTTAAGATAATTAAATAATTGCTTCAAATGACAGTATATCTAGGAATACTTAACATCAACTTCTGTAATATTGAAATATTATTATTGTGGGGGCTTGTTTTATTTACTATAATATATTAGTGCGTTAAATACAAGGTTTTTTATAATAAAAATTATTAAAAGTAAAAAAGTAGTTTCAAATTTTGGGAATACAAAATTTTTGTTTTTTAAACATTTTTGTTATTCGTGCTCAATTCCCAGTTTTTATTCTTGATAAAAACACTTGAAAATTTATTGTTGATGGGATAAGCTATTCCTATGCGCATTTCACTGGTTGCTTAGGCCAGATCATCAGGAAACTTCATCCATAAAGATTTTAGAAAAACTAAAGATATTAAGCCAAATAAAAATGTTAGACGTATAAGACTTATAGCAACAGTTCTACTTGTAATAATATCAAAGCTTAAACAAAACAACATCAACAATAAACAGTGGCTTTATCTCATCTTACATTCCCTGCTGCAATTAGTTGAAATTCTCTCAACATTAATTGTAGTTGTAAGTAGGTTAAGAAAAACAAAATAAAAACAACAACAACTTACAAAAGATGTTGTCAATTAAGTGTTTTTAGGCCGTGCACCTGCCAGTTTATTATCAAAAAGTAGTTTAAATTTTTGGGAATACAAAATTTTTAGTTTCAAAAGTTTTTGTTATTCGTGCTCAATTCCCAGTTTTTATTCTTGTAAGTTGTTGTTGTTTTTATTTTGTTTTTCTTAACCTACTTACAACTACAATTAATGTTGAGAGAATTTCAACTAATTGTAGCGGGGAATGTAAGATGAGATAAAGCCACTGTTTATTGTTGATGTTGTTTTGTTTAAGCTTTGATATTATTACAAGTAGAACTGTTGCTATAAGTCTTATACGTCTAACATTTTTATTTGGCTTAATATCTTTAGTTTTTCTAAAATCTTTATGGATGAAGTTTCCTGATGATCTGGCCTAAGCAACCAGTGAAATGCGCATAGGAATAGCTTATCCCATCAACAATAAATTTCAAGTGTTTTTATCAAGAATAAAAACTGGGAATAGAGCACGAATAACAAAAACTTTTGAAACTAAAAATTATTAAAAGTTAATATTTTTTGTTTTATTTTATGTAAATATTTTATTATTATTATTTTATTAAGCTTGAGGTCTCTTGTTTTATAAAAAAATATTAAAGCTATTTTAACCAATATTTCGGCACTCTGGTGTGTGCCTTCCTCAGAGGTTTTTCTTGAAGGTTTGACAAATTAAACATTTTCAACAAAATGTCATGTAACAATTTTCAATTAAATACAAAAAAGTTTTTCGATATTATCGATATTATCGGTACACTTATAATTTGCAACATTTCTTACATAAATCTACCTTTATAATTCTTTTCCGTATTTAAAACTGTTGTATTTTTAAAATCAGGATAATGGTTAAGAATATAAAATATTTCTATATTATAATAATATTGGAAATTTTGTAAAGGCCGAATAAGTGTACTCGCAATATATTACGAATATTCGTAATATCACTAATATCGATCGCCAATTTAACTAACATATCAGAAATCCCGTTTCAGTAAGCCAAGCCCGTATTTGTTATATCATAGAGGAGAAACTCCTTTCGCCCCGCTGAAGGTCGGCTATGCAAAGAAGAATATTAACAATTGTGAGCAAATTGCATTTAATTTGAATACCCACACCTAGAAATAAGTGGGAAAGGGCACTTTGTTGCCCCATAATTCCCGCCTTCATTAATTTTATTAATTTCATTTTTCTTGCAAAATTACCTTTAATTTGATTACCTACACATATCACTAAGTGGACAGAGCAGGATTTTGGATCGAGAGGGGCCCACGGGCCCAAGCCCCCTAAAATTTTAATTTTGTTTTTTTTAGTCCAAGAGGTGATGCATTTTTTTCCGTGTGCCCAGTAAACTGCATTTTTGCCAAAAATATTAAATAGTTAATACTTACAAATTTTGTAAATGAGTTCAATATTTGTCATATGAAAAATCATCAAATTTAGCACATAAATCATCGAATCGCCAATATGGCATTCTTGAACCCCAAAATCGTCAAAACGACAATAAATCGTCAAATCAGGCAACCATGCTAAAAGGTTACATTTTATTCTTTGCCTTTTACATTGAATTTAGCCTACGTTTCCAAACAATCTCTCGTCATTCGTCAACAATAAAACGTAAACAAAGAACAGCAAAATCACAACAAACCACACAATAAAGAGAAAATCACAAAGAAAGGACAATGAGAATAACGCAAGCTCACTCAACGAAAACGCAGAAAAGAAAACGTCACAGAATGACAATACCAAAAGAAAAATGTCAAAAATTATGTATCAGAAAAAAAAATTTATTAACATTAGTCGACAACATTTTTTAGTAATCGGTTGTGAAACGAGTTCGCGTAAAAAGGTGTTTATTTATTGATAGTAAAATTAAAAATAAAAAAATTAAGGAAATTGAATTAATTTAAAAGAATGAGAAAATAAAAATTAATATAATGTATATTTACCACAACAAGTTACGAAAGTCCGCAAAAAATATTGATTCCTATAAGAAAAATTAAAAGAATTTCGTGAAATGTATGTATGTAGATAAGCTAGGTTTGAGTCTGTGTGTGTACTCTTTTGTGTGCAGTGAAATTAAATTGTTTTTTTCCACAATTACACACAAAATGTTAATAATAAATAGAAAAAAGTAAATCAAAAAATAATAAAATAAAAGTTTTACAAGGTGCATGCATTAATGATAAAAAGAAGACGATGAAGAAATTGTGTGTGTATTGAGTTTTGATGGGGGCTGTTTGCTCGTGTTTTCATTTCCAACAACGACAGCAAAAAGTAACAACAATAAACTCAACAATAACATCTGCCTCATTTGGCCACAACTAAACACCACTGAGTAGTAAAGTCATAAACGCAGATTAAACCAACCAAAGGCACCCGAAAACATTAGAATTTGGAATCATTTTAAGTAAAAACTCGCTAAAATACAATGAATGAATGTACAATAAATGGTAATTTGGTTTAAAAATGTGATTTAGAGGAAACATGTTTTTTGTTAACAAGAAGATTAGGCTTCTCAATCTTATACTCTATTTCTCATCATTTGCAGCTTTTTATTAACGTCATTATTATTAACCCATGCTGAGTTTTTTTAGGTTTTGTATTTTTTAGCTTTGATTTAAAATATATATATTGTCTTTATGCAAAAACAATGACGACTCGAAAAGTAATAATATGTACTCAAAATTGTGAAAAATTATCAAAAATATGGGGGCCAAAATTTCATCAGAAAAATCATCAGTTCTTCATGCACTGTCGAGCAACTAATAAAGTATTTAAAAGCCAACCATGTTTTTTGCATAAACTATTTACATACCATGATATTATTTATATACCTAAAATTTGCTATTTTTGAGAAAAAAAAAGTCACTGTGTCCATTTTTAGCCGTTTAAACCGCTTCAGTCCGGCAACATGAAAGATTGTTGAACAAGTGCGATATATGTATAGTGAATATATTTTTTACTTGTATTGTATTATGAACAAAAAACTAAGACTTTAATTCAGAAATGGATTTCAAAATCGCTGGAAATTCATCACATTTTTTAAAAACGCTTGTTTTTAAATCGATTAATTTTCATCACATACCTGATAATGTAAAATATTACAGACGAACGATTTACTAAAGGTCTCAGAAATTCAAAATTTTAATTAATCAATTATTCGGTTAGCCAGAATTGTTTTTTTTTTGTCAAATCTTGATACATTAATCGATTAATTGTTATTTCTTTTATCAAAATCATGATTAATTGACTAAGAAGAAATTTGAATAATGAAATTTTGAAATAATTGAAAAGTTAGAAACAAAAGGGGGATAGCTATTTTTAAAGATAATAAATACATATTTTACAGAGTGCTTATTGCAATGATAGAATTTTTTGAATACGTACGCTTTTACAAAAAATCAAAATGTTTAGACAAATATTATATTTATAATGCAACAAAAAATTTCAGTAAACAAAATACTCAGTCAATGAAAAAAAAGAGAATAAGTGATTGAATAGAAAATGTAGGATTGAAAAAATTTTAAATAAAATAGCATTAAATAAGAAAATACTAGAAATAAATTCAAAAAACCTTGAAAAAGAAAAAAATAATATAAACAATAAAATAATTGTTGAGAATTTACAATACTACTTATTTATTATTAACAAAAAAAAAAAACATGCCGCTTTATTACAAAGTTTTAGCAGTATTAAATAGACGATTTTAAAAATTTTAATCACCCTTATCGTGGTTGGCGAATATAAAATTCTCCTGCGACTGTTTGGTAATAGATTAAAGAGAATGTAAACTTATTTTTTATTACCAAACAGTCGAAGGCGTTTTTAAAAATTCTATCATCTAAATCAAAAGTTAATTGCGAACGAATTTCAAACGAAAAGTTCTTTAGAATAAGGTGTAGATACATTTATGTCCATTTGTATATACTTACATATAAAAAAATTAAAGTGCATTTGTTTGCTCCCTATAGACTGCTAAACTACTTAACCGATTTTCCTCACATTTTCATAGTTATTTCCGGATTAGCCGGCGTTTAACAAAATCTATAAATATTGTTAATTTTCAATATGATGTCTTTATAAACTACGATTTTGATTTTTAACCCATCCTTTTCTAAGTTAAAAAGTCTTAATAGATGATTGCAAACAAATTTAAAATGGACAATTCTTTAGAAAACGGTTAAATCAGATAAGTACGTAATTTTTTATTATTTCTTAAATTTCGGAAAATAAACGATGATTATTTCTTAATCGGACAGAAATTTGATGTTACATACCTACATATTTATTTTTTTTAATATCTCGTTGTGCAGCTGAAACAAAATACTTCCTTCCTATTTATTTTGTTGCAGTAAATCTTTTATTAAATTAACTGCCACGTATTTCATTAAAGCTTTTTTTAAATACTTGCAAAATCTAATAAACATATTATTTTCAATGTTCTTAACATGCCCCCAAATTCTTGGCAGGGTGCCCATTTCTGCGATTTGTTATAAAGTAGAAAACTGATAAAGAAGAAGGGAGAAAAAGAAATACACTGTTGTATGTATATCGTATCGGATGGTTGAGTTGGTTTTTGTTGGCTGTGAGGCTACGATAAACCATATTTTTCATAACCATTTTAATGACTGTGAGTAACTACGTATAATGTAAAGTATGCCTGTATGTAGCAGTGTTGTCAGGTCTCTGTTTTTCTCCCAACCAAAAAATTGTAAAACTCCCTAAATTGGACTTTTTTTTGAAAAAAGAAATTACCTTAAGATTTAAAAAAACTCATCTACTTAAAATAAAATAATTTAAAAAAAAAATTCCATTGAAAGCGGCACTTGCAATATAATTGTTAAATTCTTCGATTCTTGCGATACAATGGGTACCTATATTGCAACAATCAAGAGACTTTTGATTTTTATTGCACAACGATGGGGCATCCATTTTTCGTTATTCGCCATATTATTTCCATTTTAATCTAGAGAAACCTTCAATTTCTTAAATTTTTTTGTTTTGTGATCAACGTTTCTATTTAGTAAAATATTTGTGCCATTCGAATCATAAATATCATAAATCTAAACCTATAGGTATATAAATCGGCAAAGGCAAAATAGTTAAGAAGCCTTTCCTCATCTCTTTGTAAACCGATTTGAACTAAAAATACACCATTTGAAAGATATTTTACTTAAAGAACTGCAGAACGTTTGTTTTAATTAAACCTGGGTACAACAGATATTTTCCTAAAACCTGAGTAAATTCGGTTATCTTATATCGTTAAGACTAAAAAAGATTATTGTTGTTTATTAGAAAAATAAGCAGATACATGTCTGGTACTTTTTTATATTCGGCTCTTTTAAGGAGTTAACGGGTAAATCCAGCATACGTGTACTTCTTTTCCACCCTATTAATTTTTGAAACCAATATATATATATATACATATGTTCCCGAAGATCCTATAAGGACCAATACACATAGAAATAAAGATTATATCAAATTCGTAATTTCTCTAAAAGTTATTAATATAAAATTAGAACTTTTGCGAAATTCGAACGTTTAAGGGTGAAAATAGCAACTTTAATACTTGTTTTGACAAAACATTTTTCTCTGTATTGACATATAAGTATTAAATTAAAGGCTCCCACTAGAATATTGGCATTTTTGATACTTCAATGGGGTAAACAAAATTATCAAAAAGGGGGAAATACGGGAAATAAATTTTTTTTCTTTTACTTATCCATGCTTTATGTGGGAATGTTTGAATTTTCTATAATATTGAGCTTAGAAACATAAAATTATAGGTACAGGGTCCTGAGTGAATGAGAACCTATAAGATGAAATATGTTGGAGTTTTTTTATTCTTCAACTGGTACTTTTTGAATTTTCATTAATATTGGACCTAGGAATACAAAATTAAACAAGAATGGTTCTTTCTTTTTTTACTGGTACTTATGTAATTATTATTAACACTGAACTTAGAAACATAAAATTTAATATGCAGAGTCCAGAGTGATTGAAAAACTATATTTACGAGGAGACTTTTTGGTGCCTTTTTGTTTTTCATTTGTTATTATCTGATCCTTTTTATAATATTGAACTTACAAAACTATACAAAACATTAATGGACTTGAGTGGAAGAGAACATATGGACCAGAGCTTGGCCAAATCGATCCACTAAAAAGACTAAAAAAAAATTTTCGAAACATGTTAAATAATATATTTACATGTATTTTTCTCCATGTATGCATAAGTTATTGTGGTCGAATTTCGACCATTTGGCAAACACTAGTAGATTTTTATCAATTAAAAAAATTGTTTTAAAAGTATTTTAATTCAATGAATTTAATAATTGAATCAATAATTTGGTTAGTTGAAAGAAAATTAAAAATATAATTTTGATTAAATTAGCATTTTAGTTGTTTTAAAATAAATTTTTAATAAAAATATTAACTAAATTACAAAAAACATAATTGATTTTTTCGTTTAATATAAAATAATTTAAACTTGTAGAATTGTTGTTGGGAATTTAGAAAACCTGAGCTATATTTAATTAGATCAATTAACACATTGTTTGAAACAGCAAATCTTTTTGATAATATTTTTTTAATTATAATTAAAAAAAGTTAAAAAAAATATATTCACAATTTTAAATTTTTACATTTTTTAATAATCTATAGGTATAATCATTTTGGTAGTAGGTGCAAAATCAACAAAATCGTTTGCTTGATTCTATGAATTTTATATGAATTTGATGATTAGAGAAAATTTTCAATTTTTTTTGTGTACAGATTCAGTTTTCTCCAAAAAACAGGCATGTTCTGCAAATCACTTTTACTCATATGACGTGATTTCAAATCACATGTGCCTACTAAAATCACACGTGTGATATTTTAGTGTCCCGTTATGTGTGTTTTATTGTGATCTTGAATTGCCGAAAGCACACCGAGAAACACAAAAATGGTATGACCTTTAAAACACCACAAAATCACACGTGTGAATTTCAAAAACACGTGATTTTCAGAACAGGCCCGAAAATCAATATTTGCATTTACTTTTCTACTAGCTTTGTATTCTCGTTGGAATTGAAGGGTTTGAATATTTTAAATCTTTTAACTGCTCAGTGATAAAATTTGAAATTTTGAAATCCTTTAAATATGTACATATTCTGATACCCTCCAAATTTACCACAAAATAAAAAAAATAGCGCCTTAATCTAGGGGAACCTCCTAATAAGGCAACTCTGGTGTGCAAGTGTGTTGTTGATATTGTTGTTCTTGCTATTATATTTTAAGGGGTGTAAAGTGGTGGCTGCATGAGTAACATTACCACAGACACACTAAACGAGCAAGTGAGCGAACGAGCATAGAAGTTCGCTGTATTTTTAGAGAAAAGAAACAACAAAAAAACAAATCAACAACAATAACGAAAATAGTGGTTGTTGTAGAGTGTTAAAATACGCGAAAAATCAATAAAAATTTGTATTTTTGATTTAAAACAACAAAACAACGGAGAAAGATAATTACAACAAATAAAAAATTAAACAATGAATAAATTATAATTCAATGAAAAAATATTTAAAAAAATTGCAAAATTTAACAACAAAAATAAATGAAAGGAAAATTAAATTACTACAAGAAATCTTAAAAAAAAACGAAATGGTGTAACATTTTTAATAAATAAATAAAAAAAACAAAACAAAAATTTAGAAGAAAAATAAAAACTACTGAATGAACTATACGAATTGCTACTTTAAAGCGTGTGTGCTTGTTTATATGTACGTACATACATTGTATATGGAAAATCTATTACATCTCTAAAGTATCCTTATACCTAATTGTGTGCTAATTTTTCATTTATTTTCTTATTTTATTTTGGTATTTTCTTCTATTTAAAAAGTACCTAGGTACCTTTAAATTGAAAATCAAGTGGCTCTTGCTGTAGAACAATGTTTTAGGGCATAAAATATTTTTAAATGACATAAATAATGATCGAGAGCTGTTGTGATTCCACTTACTGTCTGTTGTTATTGTGACTGTCGTCATACTTTTTCCTTTATATGTACAACAATCAATTGTAAGTTTTTTTTTTAAAGAGTGTGAATGAAAGTGTCAGTTTTGCTAATAATACCACAAATATGAACTGCTAAAATGTTCCCGCTGACAAGTAGCGCCTAAAAGAGTGCTTTCAATGCAAATACCTATAAAAGGAAAAAGTGAATTAAGGGCGGTAGCAAAAACCCTTAAAGAAAAATGACACCGAATTAGAGTGGAATCGGCTAATCTTTATCTATATAGGTATAGGTATATATATTTACATATACATACATACATATATACAAGGGATTAAAAAACTGCAGTCAAAATAAAAAAAAAAGCTTTTTCTTCCACTCTTTGATTTTTTATTGGACAAAAATAAACTGCTGCTTTTACTTCTGATTCATTAAATGAAAACAGTCGTAGTCCAGGCAAAAGCAAAATACGAAAAGTTGTACACAACAAAGAGCATCGGCAGTCGACATGTTCGGAAGTGTTTGGTTTGACAGACTGAAACTTTTAATAAATCCCAAATTTAACGAAGATGGGACGCTGTGTTGGTATTTTGTTTTGATTTTGAAGTATCACTTGTTGAAAGAAATAACGAAACTGCTGTTTGATTTATGTATGTTTGTTGTAAAGGGTGTTTTTTATAGAGTGATACAAGTTTAAATCATAATAAAACATAGTAATATATTTTTAATATCAATGAAACGGTCTTTATTGGATAGAAAATTTTATGACATTAATGTTTAAATATGATTTCTGCCATGTGGCCGCCACGGCTGGCACGTAAAAGGCTCAATTTGAAACACAAATTTTCAACAATATTTCGCATTCTGACCATCATCGTTTTTGAAGACATATGGCCCAATGACTCCGCCAGCCCATTAAGCACACCAAACAGTACTTTTCTGTGGTTATAATGATGTTTCGACAATAGCTTGTGGTTTCTCCTCAGTCCATATGTGACAATTCTTCTTTTTCACGTACCTACTTAACCAGAAATGTGCTTCATCGGAAAATAAAATTTTTAATGGAATTTAAAATCAATAACAATTTGTGCTTCAGCCCATTTGCCGAATTATTTTGATTAAAAATTTCAATAATGAAATGTCAAAGCAAACTAAACAAAAAACAACTATCAGCTGTTAAATCGGTGGTCAAATAAAGCAATGATGCCAACTCAAAGTTGAATCACTCCAAAAAAAAAAACACCCTTTATGTGTATTTTATTTTACTGTTATTTTTGTACATACCAAAAATTATTTTATTAGTGAAATTTAATAGACTTTATTAAAATTCAGAGAACTTTTAAATTACAAACCAAATAAAGCAAAAAAATAACATACATTCATATGTACATATATAAAAACGATAATTCATTCATTCATTCATTTTTATTTATTCAAATAATACCTATTTACAATTGACAATTACATCTAAAAATTCTATGCAAATAGTTCAAGTTTTGTACTTTTTCTTCTTAAAACTTTATAGTTATATACAAAATTATATATACATTTTTATAGTTATATTGGAGGCAAAAATTTAAAAAACCTATTTAAGAAACGATAATTTATTTAAAGATATTAAAAAGATTGTTAAGCATTAAAATTAATAAATATTTATGTATTTATGTACACATGTAGGATAATTAAAAAATATATTAAAAACAAAAACACAAACACAACGTCCCGTCTTCGTTAACTACGGGATTTTTTAAAAGTTTCAGTCTGTCAAACCAAACGCTTCCGAACATGTCGACTGTCGATGTTCTTTGTTGTGTACAACTTTTCGGTATTTGCTTTTGCCTTGACTGCGACTGTTTTCATTTATTGAAGTAGAAGTAAAGGCAACAGTTTATTTTTGTCCAATGAAAAGTTACAGCACAATCTTGTGACTTTTACTATCTCAACTGCAGTTTTTTTAAACACTGTACATATATCAGATGGTTTTAAAAAACAATTTTTTTAATTCCCAGATTTCGTTATATTCAAAAGGGCATTCATGGTAAATTTTTAAATTTTTTTATTTACTCCTTTAAAGGACTCTTTTTAGTTTTTTGTCCATAAATTTCTTGTAATGGTTCAAATTGGAATTTATAATTTTTGAGATGTTTTCACAGAAAAAGTATTCCAAGTTTATTTGATTTAGATTTTTGGATTTGAAATTAAAAATCGTGTTTTTAAAAATGAGTGTATTCTTTGATTTTTTTGAAAATGTGTAATTTTGAACTTCTATTCAATCAACAACGTTTCAGCCCACTCTGGAAGTGGGCATTCCTTTTTTACCATTTTTCTCAGTATGTATTTGAAAAACCCAATTTTTTTGTTTTAGATACCGATTTTTGACTTTGTAAATTTGCAAACATTTAAACAATTAGAATCTTAATCAAAAAATCTTTCAATATTCTGAATATTCTATAAAAAAACAAAAAGAGTATTTTACAAGTTCGATCGATCATCTTTAAGAAAGTTATAAACAAAAACTAAAAAAAGTCCTTTGAAGGATTAATCAAAAAATTTTAAAATTTACCAGGTAGGCCAGTTTTAAAGAGTACTATATAATCTCACAAAATTGGGGAAATTAAAAAAAAAAATTTTTTAAAACCATCCGACTTGGCGGGAATTGTCCCATATACTATATCGCTAGCTAAAATGCAAAATTCAAAACACCGTGTTTGATTGTTTATTAAACTTTGTCTTTTTCCATTCTCCCATTTTTCTTTCCTATGTAAATTCAATTGTACAAATTGGAAAAGCGAAAATACTGGCGAATTTTAATTCATAACTGGGCTGAAAACTTTACACCTCTGCGATCACAAATGACACTTTTGTTAAAAAAAAACAAAGGGACGTAACTACAAGTGTGTTTATTCTATAAATGAAAAACGACCTTATTACATATTTTTTTCTAACAAAATATAATGAAATGGTTTTCTTTGAAATTTGTTTGAAGAATTTCATGGTCGGCGACTTATCAACGCATGTTTTCTGCCATGTTTATAGTTTACATTTAAAAAATCTTTTAGCTTCTCCTGTAAAATTTAATTTTTGTTAGTTGCACCTTTTTGCATTTTAGCTAACGATATGTATGTGTACAAAAATTAATTGTAATTTGATCGACTGATTAAAACTTGAAAACCACTTGACCAAATTGCATATTTCCTTTTGCTGGTTTGTTCGTAATTACTATACAAAAATTAAAATTGAAGCCTATGCTCTTACACACAAAGGTAGTAAACAAATAAAGCACATTTGAAGGGGAAAACTGGGTAAAAATTTGTACTTTTGGTACTTTTTGTTTACAATCTTTTTTTTTAAAAAATTTTGCGCAAAATTTAAACATATGTTTTTAAATAATCTCAGCAGAAAAAGATTTGAACTAAATCGTTACTTGAGCTTAATTAAAATTGAACTGGAATTTAATTTGATGCTTAACTAAGACTTAAGACTATATTCTAAAATCTGAACTTTAAAGTAACGTAGAGCTTTAACAAGACGCCGAACTTCTATTAGAACATTAAATTTTAAAGTTAAATTATGCTAGAACTGAACCAGAATCTGAATTGAAACTGCTCTGAAATCAAACTAGAACTGAATAAGAACTTAACAATAACGTCGTAGTTGGGGGTGGGGCGGATCTGGGGTGGTTTTGCCCATCCCAGACTTGTTCCTTTTTTTATTTTTATTACTGTTTTCGTTCGACATTTTTTGTAAGTCTATTGATTGATTATTTTTGAAAGCCGATTAAATATTCCTTTATATAATTGTTTACTTTACATTTAACAAAGCCCATGTTCTGTAACTCTCAGACTATACATGTCTCACAGACATATTTCAAATATATCACAGAATATTGTGACGCTGGGCGCAGAGACGTTTTCGGGGTATACAGCGTCGCACGAAATTATTGTGATGAATTTGTTGATTAGAGTGTTGTGGTAAGAAGAAATTGTAAGCTAAAAGATAAACCATAAGTTTTTAAAATAAAAAGCTAAACAAGAAAGTTTACTCGAAGCAGCAAATTACAAACTTAACTAAAAACAAACAAAAACTGAACTAAAAGTTAAGATAAAGAAGTTCCGGGGCCTGTTTCACTAAGCTACAAGTTCACAATTACAAGCATTTTTGCCTGTAAAATTGTGAACTTGCGAATAATTGTGTTTCATAAAAATACAATTACCTTTTATCGATTTACATCAGAGTACCCATAATTGCAAAAGTATTTATTTTTGTCGCTCCCCGCAAATTTTTCGAAAGATTGGGACTAAAAAAAAAGAAAGAAATATTATTAAAATGTGTTTGTTATATTGCGTTTTTATAGGATATTTTAGAATTCTAAGTAATAATAAATAAGAATTGTAAATTTAATATCACATTATATACAAGTACTTGTAATTGCAAAAATTTTAGTTAACAAGTGCAAAAAGCTACAAGTGTTGCGAAAATTTTAATGAAACACAACTCATCAAGCATAAGGCTTGTGATTGTAACTTGTAAACTTGTAGAATTAGTGAAATAGGACCCTGCAATTAAATTGAAACTTAATTAGATCCTGGCGTAATTGTAGTTACCTTTAGGATTAAGTTTTGATTCACGTTTAATTTAAGACAAATTTTTGCAAAATATCACTAAATGGGCTCTTAGACTATTTAGAGTCCTAAAACCCCCTGTTTGAAAGTCATATTTTTTATACCCCATATTTTCAGTGTTAAACATCACTGTACGGTTTTTGTTACTCTTAAGCTATGGTCACACTTAACAAATATGTGACGCATCACACGTAACCAATATTTTTATTAAACTTTTGTTTAATTTTACATAAGTTTTCCTAGATAAAACAGCATTTTACAGTATATTAATTAAATATTACTACGATTTGTTTTAGAAATAAAGTTAAATAAATAAATAAATTAAAATTGCTAAAAAGAATGTAAGTTATTGTTCACGCTTTTTTTAGGTTTTTTCGTCAAACATGTGTTTAGAGTGAACATAGTACCTCTAGCAACGCCCTCCTTTAAATCTCTGCAAATATCATGAATTTTTTTTTTTTTTTAGTTTCTTTTATTTTACTTTCTGTTTTTAACTGGGATTTCTTAAACCAAATATTGCTTTCAACTACGTTATACTTTTTCCATTGTATTCATTTTCATAATTTCATACATACTTATATACATTAATAAATATGTACATTGTATGTACAAATGTACATTCTAATACGGTATAACAAATTATTCCCTCCTATTCGTTAATCGTCTATCCACTTCCTGTCACTTCTTATGGCTGTTTGTCAGACTTTTAGAGAAGGTTTATTTATTTTCATGTTTGCACTTACAAGGATTCAATTCCTTTGGAAATTTATAAAAATCTGCTAATACATACATACTTTTGCATAGACAATGAGGATTCTAAGGATAGACAGAGAACAAGGAATAAGGAATAAATTGTAGTTTCGAAGGTAATTTTATATAAATATTGATTTACTTTTTGTTGTTCGATTTTTGTTTTATTAACCATTCAGTATTTTTTTTTCTCTCCAGTTGCTTCTTGCCATGTTATCAGGACTGGTACAGGATATTATTTGAAAATAATGTATACCTTTGTCCTCCAATGTAAATAGAGGAAAAAATAAATGTAATAATGTTTTTTTATTTCTGGCAGTGTATTTAATTTACAGAGGAGGAGGATATTAAAAAAGTTTTTCATTAAGTTAGATTCTGATGAAATGCCAAGGTTCAACAGGTGACAATAAGCACAAGCCACAAGAGCTTTTAACCGTTACTTTGTTGCTTACAGAAAACCAGAACACTATATAATCGTTAGTCTGGTCAAGTATTAACTAGGGTTTACATTCGGTAAAAAAAATCCCGAGAAATTTTTGTTTTAAGTAGAGAAATTTTAAGAGTCATTGCAAAGTCTTAGAAATATAGGATATTTTTTTGCCAATCCTTTCTTGGCGTTACAACGTTTAGCTGTTGATTTCGCTGCTGGTTTTTCCAAAAGGAATAACCTTTATCCAAATCGGAAGACATCGATTTCAAAATTGGGTCACTTGACATGAAATCCCCCATATGTATATATAAACTTCCGTTCTTCCCCAACCATGGGCATAGCCGAATATAGCCCTCTTACTTGTTTTTTTTTTAACATTGAAATTTTTTTTGTTTGTGTTCTCACTTGTTGACAAGCTCTGTTCTATAAAAAAAATACAATGGATTAGAATCCTCTCAGGTCATGGTGTTTAAGAATAAAAACCATTTTCAAAAACTAATTCAAGAGATATTAAAAAGGAGGATCCATAGAATTAAAAAAGATATCATAAAAGATATTACTTTTTCACTTCACCAACAATTGGAACTAGCTTTTAACAGAGATAAAAAAAAAAAATTCTATTTTCTTCAATTTCAAAACAGCAAGTAAATGCTTTTTACTGTTTTATCTCTATTTGTATGAGTATCTCCTCTATACGAATCGTAGTAACAGCATTTCATTTAATTATAAACTGGTATCTAAAAAATAAGTGTCTGGTTATAGTTCATAGTTTATAAATTTAACTAGTATGTACTATTAAAGATATCTTTGCAGCAACGTTTTACAGTATTCTTTCTCTCTACAATCATTAGTTAAACAAACTATCAGCCCAATTATGAAAACAAATTCCCAGGGAGTTTTTTCCCTTTTCCCAGTTTTACAATTGAATTTACATAGGAACAATGAGGGAAGGGAGAAAACTCCCGGGGAATTTTTATTCATAATTGGGCTGTATTATATGAGATTTCCAAACAATTTACTTTAAACCTTAGGAAATTGAAAAAAAAAAATAAAAGATAAAAAAACAAGACAAAAGTAATACAAAAAATACAATAAGATAAAGAGATGCTCACCTTGAAACCGTATGCTGACCCTCTGGCAGTGCTGCCAATTTTGTCAGTGGAGTCGAGAAATAGCCATTTTTTCTATCTTCCATAACTCCACGTCTACAACTGACATGATTTGCTGTTATACTATGATGTTATAAAAGCGTTGTTAAAACTAACGCAAATGTTAACCGTGTTATAACATGAGTAAACCTCTAACATGATGAGTCTATACTTAACACTAACATCATATTAGTGTTAATGTTAAAGATTTCATGTCAGTTGTAGACTGCATGTCAAGAAATAAATTTAGAAATTTTTATTTAGCAAAAATTAGCCGACCTAACAAGACAAGACAATTACGCGAAAAATTTCTTTAAATCTCAACATACTTTCCTTTCAGCTCGATACACATTTTCCAACGATATTCGATAACTTCGTAACCCTGTTTATAGTAAAACCTGTCTAGCTCGCGAAAATCGCCATCAACCGTAGACTCTACCTCGTTATTGTTGGCAAATCTTTTACCACCGAGCCATTTCTTGACCCAAATCTGGCTAATAAGATGAAGCAATTCGAACATGGCTACTGCAATAGTGTATGTGTAAAATGTTGCGTTTTTTTTTGATGAAACAACAGGCTGCCTTTCCAAACAATCTATAGGCATTGTCAAAGCAGTATTCAAATCAAACAATTAATTATACGCTACAACACTGCAAGTTAAATGCATTGACATTTCACACTTTGCAGAAGGATCATTAATTTCAATAATGCGCTAGTTGCGTTTGCTTGCATATTAGCTAAGAAACAAATGACTTTACAAATGCCATACTTTGTGAACGTGTGCACGGTTGAGACCTGACATTGTTGTACTGCAAATCAGCAAGCGTTAAGAAAGGCTGCCACACTTTCTTTATCGTCAACTGGGGCCTTTTTCCATAATTTAATCACTCAAACGTTTTGATTGTTTTTGCCTTTAATTAATACAATATTTAATATTAATTAACACAAGTGCATTCCAAAAAACAGACGCCTTAATACTTATTTCCTACAGATGTAACTTCTTCGCTTTTAACACTTTTCTCCTATTCCAGGGCTCTACTTTGACTGTGAATTTACATATCCTTAATTGCCTGGTTTAAGAGGCAGACACCACTAGAGAAGAATCAAGTTCCGCTTTAATATTGTTTGGATTCTGAGACCTTACAAATGAAAGTAATGAATTACATACAGTGACTAGGGTTGCAAACGAAACATCGATGTATAGAAAACATCGATAAGCATCGACGTTTTGATGGAGGATATATCGGCGATACATCGGCGTCAAAACTAAAAAAAACATCGACATCGTCCATTGAATATTTTCATTGGGTCATGTGATAGAATTGATGCGGATGCATTCATAACATGGTTGGGAGGGCAAAAATTAGACCAACATCAGTCTCAAAATTCTTTATGTGGCGGTAGATTGTTGTGTTGTTATCAGTTTTAATTTCGTTTGTTTTAATTTTTTTTCGTGTTCGGACACGTTGGTGGTGAGGAGGGTTGGAAGGGAAATACCTTTTATAAACTCCAGAAATGTTAAAACAATGTGTCAAACAAATTGTAAATCATAGTTAACCAAAACTCTCATTAAATGAAATGCGTCTGTATTGGATAACATAATATTGCCCAGCAAACACAAAACTAAGCATTTCAAATGTAATGAATATTATGAATATTATTTTTATCAAGCTAATAGGGCCTAAATTTCTTCAATGTTAATAAAATTCAATTTTTAATTTTACTTTTAAAAGCAAAATGGAAATGAAGTTTAAAAAAAGTTAATAAAATTAAATACAAAATACAAATTTCTTTCTTCGCGAAAAAGGTCAAAATGCCTTTTAATTGAAAATGTTTTCTTTGTTTTAAATGTTTGGTAACATAAAATGCATTGCATTTTACAATGTAAATTGACGTTCTATGCCGTTAATGTGCCGAATTATCTCATCCTTTAGCTCTTGAATTGTTGCTGGCTTATAGACGTACACCCTTTCAAATAACCCCAAGTTCAACGGTGTCAAATCACATGATCTTGGCGGCAATTGACGTCGCCACCACGTGAGATAACACGGCCATTTAATTTGTCGCGGAAAAGAGCAATTGTTTCGTTAGCTGTGTGGCAAGTGGCACCGTCCTGTTGAAACCACATATCGTCCACATCCATATTTTCTAATAAGGGCCATAAAAAGTTCGTTATCATCTCAAGAACACCATTCACAGTAACTACCTGACCGACCTCATTTTGGAAAAAAAAATACGACCCGATGATGCCGCCAGCCCATAAAACGCACCGAACAGTTACTCTTTGTGGGTGCATTGGTTTTTCGACAATCACTCTTGGACTATCATTAGCCCAAAAGCGGCAATTCTGCTTATTGAAGAATCCAGAGGTGAAAATGTGCCTCATTACTGCAGATGATTTCTTCGAAAGTGCACGATAGCATTTTGATTTGATCGCCCATTTTCATAATAAGCCTGATTAACTTTAACACGTTGCTCGATTGTGTAACTTTACATGGTTCAAACTGAATAAGTCAATTAGTCTCAAATTGAGAAATGCCAAATGAAATGAAATGCAGAAAAAAGCTTGACGTTTAGATGTGGTTCACGTTCAACATCGGCCCTTAAAAAATTAAACCACCCTTTACATAAAGACACTTTTTGTTAAATTTTTTGAATCTGTCATTTGCTTATGCAAAGTGAAAAACTTATCGAACTTTCCATACGGAATCAAATCTTTTTTGGTATAATTTTAGCAAAGAAGAATTCTAGTATAATTTGAGTTAAGTATTAATGCAAAGCAGAATCGTGTTTGAACCAATTTTTTTTAACATGGATGTTTATTGTGGGAAAATCGATAATTTTAAACATCGATGTTTTTAAGAACGATGTTGCGTCCCTAACGGTGACCCATTTTTTCATGTTTACAAATATACTCGATCGTTTTTTTTTTGATGGCTTAAAAACATAGTATATTGAAAATCGTGACGTGGCTACTTGAAACTAAAACCATATGTTTTATAAGTTGACACTTTTTACAAAAATATTTTTTTTAACTACTGCCTCCATCTGTTCGTCAGGTCAGCTAATTTTGAGACCGCCCTCATAACTTGGAATTTTTTCCCATAAATTCGCACGACTAATAATGTGAAATTTTCGTTGTTCAAAAATATTATTAAAGTGTATTTTGAAGAAAGTCTGGGTTCACACTATGAAAGTTTGAGTTTATGGGTGAGAGGGGAGAGATGAATAGCCTGTTCTCTTCCTCTCTCACCTATAAAGTCAGACTTTCTGAAAGAAAACTTTCATTGTGTAAACCCAGACAAAATACAACCTTGTCATGATAAGTTGTTATTGTTTTTTGAAAATTGTATAACCATAATTAAATCAATGATGCATTTTCGTCAAAATACGTTAGACTTGTGTGATAGTGTGAAACGGCCTGTGGGCATATTTTATTGTTATTAAACTTTTTTTAGTATTAATAAAAGCATTTCCTATTTATAATTTTGTGGTAAAAACTTTATTTTGTCACTTTTTGGATTAATATTATATAAAATCTTGTTAAGTAATTTTTTGGGCATTTTTTTTTTTTTGTTTAAAATTTAGCCATTGTTTTTAATTAACACTGCACGGCAACACTGCATTCTGTCATCATTTTACACATACAATTAATTAAATGTGCATATGTGTATGTATGTATGTATATAGAACGTAAGTATGTATTTCTAGAATTATGAACTAAATTAAAAGTATCTTTTTTTTTGCGCTGCTGTAAATTTTTTGTAATTTTTGTAGGTTAAATTAAAAAAGAAAAAGAATAAGAGAAAAAACAAGATAAAAGCAAACTGAAATTGCGTAGAAATCTTTTAAAGCTGTCTCTAAATAATGATTTAAGCTGTTTCAAGATGATGACAATAATGATAATGATGACGTTAAACGACACTGTTTTATTAGGTAGGCATTTGTTTTTTTTTTTGTCCAGAAAGAAAGCTACTAAGTAAATCCAGTAGATTTGTTTTGTTTTTAAAATAGTTGTACCAGAACAAATACAATTCCCATGTACACTTTCGAACAATACATCATTTAGTTTTTTTATATCATCTTCTGTACACGCGATGATGAAATTGTTTTGTATTTTAATATTTAGTTTTTTTTCAGTTCGTTTGCTTCTTCGTCTTTAGATGTGTGAGAAAAGCGTCTGCTTTGAAAAGTATTTGAGTGAAGAAATTGGATTTAACAGTGAAATAACGGGTTATCCAGTTTTAGGTTTCAAATGTAAAGTTTAATAAAACGCACACTTTTATATTATTATAATGCTTGGACCTTGCCATTACGAAAATACGAAATTCATTGGTGTTTCAAAATTAATCTAATGAATCGAACGCTTTTAATTATGTATACTAAGAAAGTCTGGTGGTATCTCCTCGATAACACCAACGTTAGGGGATTATCTGCGTAGGCTCGGTCTTTGGCGTAGCCCCACAAAAAAAACTATAACGGCGTCAAATCGCAAGTTTTTGGTGGCCAATTTGCGTCGTTAAAAGGTGAAATAACTCATTCTGGAAAATCGGTCGTGATGTTTGGCTTTTGGCACTGCCTTTTTGACACCACATATCGTCAAGTTCATAATCCTCAATAATGAGCCGTAAGTTATGACCAATTACTGAGAACGTGCAATCGACAAATTCGGATGATCCGCTACACTTTTTAAAATTCGTATTATCCGCTACACTTTGACTAACAGAACGGCAGTGCACACATTCCAATGATGCACAGGCCTGACCACATCTGTAACGCTTCCCGTCTCCTCAAAGTTCTTTATAATCTTTTCAAGTATTTGCACAGTTGGTCGATTATGACGACCATAATAACCACGTACTGCTCGAAAAGTGGCCATGTTTGAACCACAACTTTTGTAAGTTTTACTATTTTTCGCGTTTTTTCGGTTATTTAACGATCCATATTCGTAAATGACAAACCTTTTACTAAATAAATGAGACTTCAGATGACAGATATTTAATAGCTGACACCCTTGGCAGACCGGCGGTTTTGAAACCACTTAATGCATAACCTTGTACTTCATAGTAAAAAAATAAGTCTTTAGATTTTAATATTTGGCTTATATTTCAAAGTAAAAGTAGAGTAATTACAGATTTTCATATTAAAGATAAGTTAGTTGTTTTTAAAAATTGAATCGTTAAATGTTTAGGTCTAGTTTAGATCTAGTTAAATTTAAGCTTAGCTTAGCTTTTGTTTGGTTTTTAATCAGTTCAAGTTCAGTTTTATCGCCGTTCAATTCCTATTTCAGGTTTAAATTCTGTTTCAAGTTTAATTTCTAGTTTAGTTTAAAATTTATTTTCTAAAGGATGGTCCATACAAAACGTTGTTTTATTGTTACAGAAGGATATATGGCAATTATGTGTGAAACAAAAAGTCGTCCAAAATTTCGCAACGGCTTCGCTGGCATTCCCCTATCCGATGGTTCAAATTTTCAATGACTCTGAGGCATAATTGAGGTTCAATGTCGTTAATGTGCTGCATTATCTCATCCTGTGGCCCTTGAATTGAAATATCCCAAAAGATAGAAGACCAACGTTGTCAAATCACATGATAGTGGCGGCCAATTAACATCGCCTCGACGTGAGATAACACAATCATTGGATTTCTCATGCAAAAGAGCCATTGTTTTGTTGGCTGTGTGGAAAGTGGCACCATTCTGTTGGAACCACATATCGTCCAGGTCCATGTTCCCAATTTCTGACCACAGAAAGTCTGTTATCATTTCGCGATACCGAATAACATTCACGGTAACTGCTTGGCCGACCGTTTTTTGGAATAAGTACGGCCCTATGACGCCGTCAGGCCATAAACCGCACCAAAGAGCCACTCTTTGTGGATGCATCGGCTTTTCAACAATCACTTGTGGATGCTCATTTGGCCAAACTCGGCAAATCTGCTTGCTAGCGAATCCACGAGTGAAAGTGTTCTGTATGTTCTTCAACAATCTTAACATGGTTGAATTTGTCTAACCGTAAAACAAATAAATGTGAAATTAAGTTGGGCAAAAACCTGGACGTTAAGATGGGACTCACAATTAACACCGTACATTATGGTTGGACCACTTTAGTACAGTTTCTAGTTAAAAACCTTGTTAAGTTCCTTTAATTAATTTTAAGTTCACTTAAGTTCAGGTTTTAGTTTGCCTTTTAATTCAGATTTAAGCTTGGATTTAAATGCAGGATCTAGTTCTGGTTGTGGTTTAAATCTTGTTTAATTCTAGTTTAGTTCTAGATCAATTTGTTTAAAGATGGAAAAACGCAAAACTATAGATTCCTAAGCACTTTGTTGATGTCATAGAAATCTTATAAGAACTCAAATTCTAACAAAGTTAATCACGTTAAGTTGTTTTAAAGGTAAAAAAATTTAAAGAGCAAATTAACTTTTTATAGTATTGCGACTTAAATTTATTTATTTATTAAATTGTAACATTTACAATTAAAACTAATATTCTCACTTACTCTACCGAGCGATAGCAACGAAAGCCTTTAGCCCGTTCTAGTGAAACAGACCAAAGTCTCCAGCGGGAATTGAATCCCCAAGCCTTGCACTCACTTCTAATTAAGTAATTGTTTTTCTATTTTAATAAATTAATATATTATAAATAAAAAACTATTGGCCGATTCCACTTATTTAAATATGAATTGATACTTATTTGAATAGAATTAGTGAAATTGGCCAAGAGTATACCAAATATAACAGCATTTTTGTAGTATTTTTGCTTAAAGTTGGTAACTGACATCGCATTTTAAAAATATTTAGTTCCTAAATTCTTTACGTTATCAAAATAATAATTAATGAGACTTAAAAAACGTATTTAGTAGATAATAATAAATATGACTGTCGCTTAACTTTTTTTTTTTTGTTATTGATGACTAAAGCCTTAAGGGCATACTTGGCAAGAATTTGACGAGAAAAACGTGACCAACAGGTAAACTAAATTATTGTACCAAATCTTACAAAAAGAATGTTAAAATAGTTTTTTGCTTTGTCTAGCGGTACATATCATAAGTTTTATTTAAGGGCTAAAAAATCAGAGCAAGTTTAAACGCTCTTTTTGGTTTAAAATGTGTTTAAACCAACAAATCTATAATTCACGAAACATGTAAACCATCTTTAAACGCATAAAATTGGGCGTTTAAACTACCAATAAACTTGGCAAGAATTTGACGAGAAAAACGTGACCAACAGGTAAACTAAATTATTGTACCAAATCTTTCAAAAAGAATGTTAAAATAGTTTTTTGCTTTGTCTAGCGGTACATATCATAAGTTTTATTTAAGGGCTAAAAAATCAGAGCAAGTTTAAACGCTCTTTTTGGTTTAAAATGTGTTTAAACCAACAAATCTATAATCCACGAAACATGTAAACCATCTTTAAACGCATAAAATTGGGCGTTTAAACTACCAATAAAGACCATATGAATTTGATAAGATTTATCGTAGTGCTGCCACATGTTATTTTTTTAACAACATATACATAAATGGGATACAGTTTTATAGTTTTTGAGTTTAAACTACATATAAATTAAAGTTTAGTTCAACTAAACCAGCGTTTAAACCATCAGTGATTTATTAGCCATAAGACCATGTTAAACCACACTTACTATTTTTTTTTAAAAGTAGTGGCTACGCTTATTTGAATATGATTGCCACCAGTGACCCAAAATGGCTAAATTTACGGGGAAAAAGGGCTAAAAAATGGGTAAAAAATTTTGGAAATAAAAACGCATTAAAATTCAGTTAAAAATGTTTATTTTCCTTGATAAATTTTTGAAATAAAATGAAAATTATTCATTTAAAAGAAAAACAGCAAAAAAAATTTTATGGCTAAACAAGTTAAAAAATGGCTAAAAAAAATGGTTAATAGATAAACTCATTTTTTTAATGGCTAAACCGCGTGAAAAATGTCTAAATCTAGTCACTTAATAGCTAAATTGGCAACACTGATTGCCACATACAAATTTTATTATTAAACTGAAACAAATTCAGTAATCACAGCAGAAAAAATGGAAAACAACGCCAATTAGCAAAATAAATAATTACATTTTTTATTTAAAAGCCGAAATTTTAAAATAAAACGACTACAACAGAAACACTGACTTTCATACACACGTATCTTTTATACTCGTATTTACAATTTAGCCAACTAGAATTTTTTTAGTCAGCATTTTTAAACTGCCTTTTAACAAAGACGTGCTAAAAACGGTAAATTGTTTGTAAATATGTACTTTTCCTATTGAACATAATTTTGAAAGATATTGTGTATTACTATCTAAGTTATTTGTACACAATTGGAACACCTTCACTGTTAAAGTCAGCGCTGCCAGAAGTAAGATTTTACCTTATTTTTTAAGATTTTTTAACCGAAAAAAGATTTTAAGATTTTTTCCCCAAAAACAAGATTTTTTGTTTTGTCTAGACGAAGGTTAGGTTCAATTAAAAAAACCTTCTTTGTTCCCATTTAAAAATTTTTAAACTAAATTATACAATTTAGTATAATAAAATAAATTTTTTGTTATGTTTTTTTTTTGTTCATTTTATGTATTAAATAAAATATGAATTGTTTTTATAATTTATAATAAAAAAAAAACTACTTTTTTCCAAAAATAAGATTTTTTCTTGAAAAATAAGATTTTTTTTGGTCAAATTAAGATTTTTTGCTGAAAATTTCTGGCAGCCCTGGTTAAAGTACTCCAAATATGAAGAAATCTTTATTGTCATTGTATGGGAGGTGCCACGCTCACTTAACAATTATAAAATATTAATTGCCAATGTTAGTTTAAAAATTTGCAAAAAATTCAAAAATTTAATACTTAATATTTGCATCCTACAGTGGGTAACACTTCCCCTGCCCCTTTCGAAAAATAAGTTGCCTATTTTACTTTCGGGGCCCACGTGATGCTATTGTAAAAATTGGTTCAGTAGTTTAGGGGTCTAAAGCCAATAAACAAACAGGCAAACATTTTTATATATAATTATATTATAATTAGATGAGTGGCCAGACTACTAGCGTTTCAAAATCTAAATTATAGAATTCTGTATTCTTAGTCGGTGTTTAGTTCTATTCTACCTCAGTGTTTAGTTATTAATTCAGTATCTAGTTTAATTTTTAGTTTCCAGCTCAGCTTTCAGTTCTGTTTTAAATTCATTTCACTAAATTCGAATTAACTCTTTCTTTCGCACAATTACATGTAAAACAAAAACCATTTCTCAAGAATATGTTTTTGTTTAAAATGGGTTTGTGCAAAAAAAGCTTTCTTTCGACATCGTAAAATTGGCAGTTAGATTTTTAGCAATTTCTAGTCCTATTTCTAGTTTAGAATTTAACTCAGTTTATAGTTTAGTTCTAGTTAAATTGTACTCCAGTACCCATGCTCTGTTACTTAAGCGAGAAAATATGTGAAACTAAATATTCTATCGTTTCTCGAAAAGTGAGAAAAAAGTCTGTCTGTAACTCATGTCGAAAACTATCAAAAGTGATTACGTCGTTTCGTTATAAATGTCATAACATTGCACTCGGAGCCGATGAGACATTGCAGACGGTAAGAACGTCAGTAACACATATCGTTGACGGCGACTAAAATTTACTAAAATTGAAAATTTCTCAACGACGGCGGCGAAAATACAACCATCGGCTATACCAAATAATCTTAAGCGCGTCTTTAATGGTTGTTGTTTGCAAACGAGAAAAACAGCTGTTTGTTTCATTTTACACATTTCATTAAAAAAGTTTCTCGACGCGAGAGTTACAGAAAATGGGCACAGTTCTAGTTAAGTTCAGTTTAGGTTCAGTTTCAGTTCGGTTCTAGTGCAATTAAAGTTTAGTCTTAGTTTATTTTAAGTTGGTTATCGTGGTAATTCACTTTGCAAAAGTTTTCCGTTTTCTCATCCGTTCTAATTCAGTTCAGTTTAAATTTTGATCAAGCTCAGTTCGAGTTCAGTTCACATTCAGTTCAGGTTCAGTTCTTGTTTTTAGTTCAGTTTTATTATATTTTTCGAAAATATCTTTCTGTATTTGTTGCTAGAAGCTCCACATGGAGTAGCGTTCTTATAAATATTGTAAGATACGTTAACTAAAATAAAAAAAAAAAAAAAAAAAAAAAAAAATTTACTGCCAAAGTAATTCTAGCCAAGTATTCTTTATTATTCAATATTTTTGAAGTACATATTCGTTTATCACATGATCACTTTCTTTACCCGCAAACATTGTTTTAAAGTCAATTGCCATGAAATTTATTTATTTTTTTTAAATGCAGGAAATTCGAATAAATTTCTTTAACGGTTTTTAGGTCATTCACGTTTTATTTATGCTTATGTTAATATACTACTTGTATTTTTCTATTTAAAATGTTTTATTGTGTTCTTGCTGTATTTTTTTTCTTTTTTTAAATTTTAATGCACGTCTCCCACGTATGACGACAAAAAACAATCAAAGTTGGCTGTTAAAAGACTTTGATTTTCTTTAAAAAAAAAAGTTTGTTTTACACGCGCTATATGCCACTATTTTTACTTCGTGTGCATGTCTTGCTGTTTTTTTTTTGTTTTGACGTCTGTCTGTTGTACGGAAGTTCTTGTTGTTTTGGGATTCGCACCCAGTCTGTAAATTTATTCAGTCATTCCCATTTCATCATTCATCATCTTTATTGCCGTTTTACAATTTGGCCTGTAAAATCCCACAAAAAAGTGAACTAAAACAATTTTGTCACGCATTTTGCTGAATGAATATGTGTGTATGTATGTATGTGTGTGGTTGAATGAATTTTATAGCCCAGATTAAGTATTCAGACAAAAACAAGTTAGAGTGCTATAACCGGCTTTGCCGAATCTCTGATACCCTCCACCGACAGTTAAAATATTTTATGAGTGGACTATATTTTTTTTGGAGAGTGAGCTTTATATGGGACATATGATTAAATATGGATCAATCTTTAAGAAATGTCGCACAGTGATTTCCGATCTTATAAAAAAGTGATAGCCCGAATTTAATTGCAATAGCATCATTCGTTACGGTTTAAGGCTTATTAACTGTTTTTTCGAGGGCCTAATCGAGAGGTAAATTTTGACACAGCTATTTCTTATCTTATGAAACTATGACAGACTAAATTTCAATCCAATATTTTTATTTGTTATGAGTTAAGGCGTGGATACTCAAGTTTTATTCGAGAGTGGACTTTATATCGGGGCAATGATAAATTATGGACCGATCTTCACGAAATTTTACAGTATGATTTCTAGTTTTATAAATGTATAACAGAAGATATTTAAGTATTTTTCGAAAGTGGGCATTATATGGGGCCTATTGTAAATTACAGACCGATCATCGAATTAATGCAATTAGTTTTGCCACCATTTATATTAGTTTTTGTAAAAAAAATGATCAAATTTTTTGCGGTGGTTGTTCCATATTTCGGCTCATAACTTTTATCCAACTAAACCGATTGCGATTGATTTTAATCCCAAACTGTTTAGGAGAACAAGTTTGGGATTTTACACCAATACTGCTTTTTTCTTTTGAGTCGTTCGAAAGTGAGCGTGCTTTCAACAGACGGGCAAACAGGCGTACATGGAAAAATCAACTTAGTATTACTAAAGGACCCCGAATATATATACTCTATGGGGTCTTAGATGAATAAAAAGTATCACACGGAATGACAAACTAAGTATGCATACACTCATTCATTACTGGTAATAAAGGGGTGGAAAGAAGAAAAGCACATATTTGATTTGGTGACACAACAGCAACGACAACAACAATTCCTACAACAACATTCAATGTCAATAAACTTTTTTTGGCAGTGAACTGTACTCAAGTGTTTTGTTCAGCATTGTCAACTTTTAAATTTAAAACGCACCAAAATCGAGAAAAACGCTTATTTTGAGGAAAGAAGCACTAAATTTAAAAATTTATACATATTCTTTTCAAAAAAAAATAACATTTCCACTTTAAAAAGTACATTTCAACTTAAAAAAATCGTTTTCCGTCCTTCTGAATTTGAATGTGAAAGTGAAAAAATGTTAACTTAATACAGTGTTCGAAAATAAACAGAACATTATTTAGCGTTCGGCTTACACACCCAAGAACGACATATCGACCCCTTTGCGCGAAATTATCGTATATGCCAATTTTTTGAAATTGAGTTTTTGATGCAATCTTGTTCTACATTCAAAGAGACGTCACCTGACAAAATATTGTAGGCGAATTCCACTTCGTTGCTCCAAAAATTGAATGTATATTTTCATTTTTATATGCAAGCGAACGCAGAGAAAAGTAGAAAAATGGCTGTCCTGTAAAATTTGGTTTTCGTAACATACGATAATTTCGCGCAAAGGGGTCGATATATTTGTTTTTAGTGATTGTGTAGACGAATACAACCCTTAATACCGTTCGTAACTATTTTCAAGAAAGAACCGAACATTATATAGTGTTCTTCGTTAAAAAACAGAACAATTGCAGTGATACTGTAGACAAACATTATATTTTAATGTTCTTTAATGTTTTTTTTTTACATTGATAAAGAAATGAACAAACAAAAAATTTTAGCAACGACCGCAGCACGAACAACTTGTGTGTGTATTGGGTATATGTTTTGTTTGTGTAATGTGTTTGGATTTTTTACCAGCCAAAAAGGACGAACATTAATGAGCCGAACCGAAAAAAAAACCGAACGGAATTAAATGGGTTTTGTTGAGTTTGATTAAAACAGTATTATTTTTGTGTACGAAAGATGACTAACAGGGAAACATTATTTTTTTAATGATTTTCTATACAAACACTATTAGCGTTTATGTTTTCCACAAATCTACCGAACCAAACACTAAGGAATGATATTTAGTGTTTTTTTTCGAACACTGACTTAATATTTATTTGTGCCTCAAAAGGATTTTTTTTACCAGCATCTTTAACCCATTTGTCTGAAGGCCAAAAAGCTAATGTATAATCAATATTATGTTATTGCATAAGGTGAATCATTCATTTCGGCATCGGACTCGAATTGTGTAGATAATGGCAAAATATCGTTTTCGAAATGGGATAAAATATTTTTTCACATTTATAATCATGCAGCTATAATCGGGAGTTCGACCTCGACCTATCGTCGCGTTTCTTCTTAAACCACGTAAGCGCCATTTTTCAAAGATGGTAAAAAGTAACATTTACTACCCGATTGCATATTCATCTTGTCAATTAAAGGCATTTCGAAAACCTCACAAGCGCCATACAAAATGACATTTGCATGCAAAAAAAATAATAGTTTTTATACATTCAAAGTTGGAAGTGCTAAAGTCTCACCCACCACTTTTGTGTTTTTGATATAGAAAAAATAGCTTAGGCGACAAAAACACAATTTTACAATAGAAGTTTGTTTTATTATATTTCATAACAATAAATTTCAGTGTTTTTATCAAATAATGAGAATTGGGAATTAAGCACGAATAACAAAATCATTTAAATTTCATAAAAATTTTATATCAATGTTGGCGCTTAAGCTAAAATTATTTTTGTTAAAAAAACGTAACGGTAACTTATGTGACCTTGACATTTTTTAGATGATGTTGTAAATACATTAATTTAAAAAAAATAAAACGAAAATTGAAAATGATGTCGCTTTAGCTATTTTTGCGGTAAGGGCTCGATACCCTAAACAGCACAAATGTTCCTCGAGCCCCATTATTTTAATGCAACTTTTTTCCATTATGCCAACGCTCTGTTTCGAAAACTAAACACGGCTCGCGTACAAAAAACCGGTCTGGGCCGAAACTCGTTTTCGGACCCCAAGACGTTAACCCGTGCCCATAGGGGGCTAATTTCTAACAGCGATTCCAACTATTTTCACATAACCAACATTTCTTTTTAAAGATTTTAAGCAGGGCTTAAGAAACTGCATTCGAAACCAAAAACTGTCGAACAAAAAAAGAAAATTTGTGTACAACCTTTTGCTTTTAGAGTTGGTTTGACAGCGACTTTTTAAATTTAATGAATCCGTGCTAAATGCAAACGATTTTTTTTTTGCCAATGACAAATGAAGAGGTGGAAGAAAAGGCAGTTTTCCTCCTTGGTCTGCAGTTTTTTAAACGCTGGTTTAAAGTTCTATCTCGTCTCCTATTTAATAGTAGCTCCCTTGCAAACCGTAAAATTTATGGAAAAAACAATCTTACAAAAAGCACCGAGACTGACTGACTAAAGAATTTTTTTGAGTTTAAAATTGTATACAGCACTAACAACGTTGCGAAACACATTAAATTGACAACACTGGTTAAGTATAAACAAATGTTTAAAGGAAATTAATTTTCAATGCAGTTATAGAACGGACATTGGAAATGTTCCAAGTGTTCGTACAGGAAAATTTTGTGATTTTCTTTGTAGCCATTTGTAGGGGCTTTTTTAGAACGGATCTAAGTAAGCAAAATACGACATTTAATTAGTAATAAGAACTTTTAAAATACGAAATTGTAAAGAAAGTGAATCGAAATACTTAATCTAATATGTAGATGAATTTTAATAGAGTATTTAAAATATAAATTATTATATTAATATTGACAATCCTTTGATCTATTTTTATATTCTACTACAGATAAGAAAATTACCACTTTCATCTTAGGCATTTGTTTACTCAAAAGCAAAATCAATCCATGCGTACTAAAATCAATCCGAAGCGGTATTAATAGTACAGCAAGTACGGTTTTCTTAAATCAAGTATAGAAAGATTGATTAAAGTACGGATTTTAAATCGCGAAATACTTAACTTATCAATATTCAATCACGAATTCGTACTTAAAATAATCCGAAAATGAGATTAAATTGCGATTAACTGAAATATGATGGCGGCGATCATGAAAGCAACACTACAATTTATATATTCCACAACTTCTTTGATTTCTGGAACATCTGGCTGTCGGTTACAGTGCCATTATTTTTTATTTCCCTGAATTAATAACCTCTGCAACTACAAATACGGACTTGTTACAACGTACATAACCATAAAAAACAATGTGATTTTTTTTAAATATTCTTAATTTTGTATTATTTTAATCATCATATTCATATAAATTACCATGTTTTTTTTTTGTGGGAGTTTTTCTTTATTACAATTCTTCTTCAAATACAAATGTAACCCACACTCATCAATTAAAATTTGAAATACACTCTGCTCCCTCTACCTGATTTGTTTATGAAATGTTTAATAACAAAGTACAACAAAGTTTGTACAACAACTTAAAAACTACTCTTACTTATAACTCAATTATTAATATTATTAAAAAAAAAAAAATTACAAATCCAATAAATAGAAAAAAGTACCCGATACTCGCATATCGGGCTGCATGGTGGTGATAAAGAGTTAGCGGAAGGAATAGAAAACAATACACATTTGTATTGTTGTTAGTAATCTGCTTATATAAAAATGATTTATTACATCAGGGATGGAAATCGTTTATTTTTTTGGGGGTAAAAATTAAGAAGTACTGTTAACCAGTTTTCAAACATAAACATTAAATATTGCTCCTTAGTATTCGGTTCGGTAGGTTTGTGGAAAACACAAACGCAAATAGTGTTTGTGTAGAAAATCATTAAAAAAATAACGTTTCCCTGTTTGTCATCTTTCGAACACAAAAATAATACCTTCGATTCTGAACGAAACTGTACTCTGTGACATGGCTAATAATTTTGTAGAAATTTTAACGTGCCTAACGTTGTTTAAAAAACAGATTGCAAAAGACGAATGATTTTCGGTTCATTTAAAATATTAAGTTGTTTCTTGTTTGTTATTTAAATAAAAGTTTAGTACGGTTGAATTTTTTTTTCGAAACAAAACTTTAAATCAGTAGTTTTTACTGTAATTAGTAAGTTATTTTTTTAGCATTTAAAAATAAACCGATTTTTAGTCTGACTTAAATGAAAAGTAAGTTGACCGGGTTTTAAAAGAATTTTTATTCGTTCTATATATTTCATTTTACGTTGATTTTGCCTACATAATATTTTGAGTGTACCCTTATACCTTTGGTGAAGGGTGTAAAATGTGATTTTAACAACGTATCCATCTCTGCCACATCAGAAAAAACACTTGTTGTCTGTGTACTATGAACAAATACATATACTTAAATGTATATCGTTACCTAAAACGCAAAAGCCCCTTTCTAACATTTTGCAAATATAACAGGAGAAGCAAAAAAAAACCATTGAAAACGATAAATCTATTAATTGCCTTAAACTGTTTATAATTTATCGTTCTTCTATTTTCCATGTTTAACCTACCAGTTGTTTTGACAATTGCATATTATGCAAACTGTTAAGCTACGGCCACACTTATTAAATATTTGACCAAAAAAGCGTAACCACTACTTTTGTAAATAGTTAGTTAGATTTAACATGGTCTTAATATCACAAAATTAAACTAGTTATACTACTAGGCAAAGAAAAAAACAATTTTTTTTGTCAGATGTGGTACTATAATAAAAATAAATATTGAAATTAAAAAAATGATTATTTAGTTTGATTGTTGGTCCCGTTTTTTTCGTCAAATATTTGACAAGTGTGACCGTAGCTTTAGTTAATAGCCTGTTTCCGATGTGCGAAACTACATTTAAAACAAAAACAAAGTTTTTAGAATTTGTTAGAAATAGGCGTTCATCAAATAATCTTTTGCAGATAGGGTTGTTTGTTCTTTTGTTAATAAAATCTTAAACTTTGGTTAAATCATCCAAATATATCTTGTTCGCATTTGAGTTGATGCAATATATCAGAATCAATGAATAAGTCGTTTTTAAATTGTTGGTTAGTTAGGGCCTAATGCCTTTTAGGAAGCGAAATGTATAGTTATGTACGATTTCATAGACGTATTCGTCTTTAAATTGTGTTTGTAGTAAACATTTTAATTTTAAATAAATTTGTTGTTGTTATTTCTATTTGCATTTTTGTCATTTATCTTATTGTAATATTTCTGGTTTTTAATTGTTTTTGTTGTTATGTATTTCTTAATCATATTATTATAAATAAATTTGTATTGTTGGTTTGTGTTTTCTCGTAAATCACAACCATTTAATGATTATTTCAAATTGTTTTCATAACATTTTGTATAAAAAGTGTGCGGAAACTAATGGTGTTTTCTTTTCTACAAAAAATGACACATTTTATTTAAATTGCAATTTGCTGTTTGTTTCTTAAAAATGCTTTGCTCTCTAAAAGGGCAGCGTGTTTTATTCTAAAAAATTCACCCTTAAATGGCCCCGTATAAATCGAAAGTGTTGATAATGCCCTCTAAAAAGATGACGAAGTTGGGAAAAATCGCCTCTAATCAGGACAGTAAATATTTTAAGTTTTAATAGTTAATTTTTCTATTATTTTATAGTAAAAACAAAAGAAAGCATTGCATTGTTAATGGCGAGTTGTCAGTGATATAAAATAATATGGTTTCTGGGTTTTAAAAATAGTTTGAAAAAAAAACGTCAAATCTAGAAATCGTTAAAACTTGGTGTTAATAAATCGGCAATCTGGCAAAGGTATTTTCTTGTTTACATATTTTATGAAAAACAATCTTAAGAAATTGGAACTTCGTGTTCATTTATTTATTTATGTATGTTTTTAATATCAATCTATTAACAAATTTGGGTTTATGTATATTTTTTTTTATATTTTGAAGAACACACTTTTTGATTTGTGTACATTTTTTTTATATATTGAAGAACAAACTTTTCAAAAGTAAACGAAAAAAGGATAATTTGTTTATAATTTCGGATAACAGAGGAAATGCCGGAAAAAAATCATTTTTTTTCCAGTTAATCGAATTACGCATAACCCAGGCCTTCCAGTAAATAAAAAAGACATGCAGCCATCGTATGAACGCAAAGATTTTTTGGAAGTTGCTTCAAAAGGGAATAAAGAAAAACGACATCGTAAAGGCCCTAATTGTGAACTGGGGGTGACTTATGGTTGACCCATTATGACAGTCATACCAAAAACAACTGACACATATCTGGGAGTTAGTTTAGAATTCAGTTGTTAATTAGTTGGCAAAAAGTCAAATATATGTTGATCTAGCAAAGACTGATGATTAGAAATTTTAATATGTAGGTTAACAATAGGGCAACATATTGCAAAAAATAAATAAAAAAAAGCTTGACGTTTCTAGTCTAGATAAGAATTTTACACGTCAACCGGGAAATCAATCATCTTTGAACACATATTTATTTTGCTTTTATTTTGTTCGTCGTTTAACATACGAGGCCAGAATAAGAATTACTTTACATTTTAGGCATAGATTTTTAATTTCAAAAAAATTTTTCAATTCTTGTAATCGTAATAAAGGTATTTTTTTTTTTAGAAAATTCCCGAAAATTTATAGTTAACTCTCTTTTGAATAGAAGGGTAATTTCTATTTCGATTTTTTGCGAATGTATTCGACAATATTTATTTTGAATCCTGTACGGTCTTACAGAAGTTGCTCGTTATGTTATTTTCCAATAATAATTTTGGCCAAATAATATTAAATTCCTTAGTTTTTAATTAACTAGAAGCTATTGGGTATATCAACAAGAGCGCCGGATTTAAATTTCCGCAATTTTTTAATACGAGTTGTACATTGGTTTTTGTTTTTGACAAGTTAATGTTTCCTCTCTTTCCCTATTTCAGTATTCTGGACATATGTATGTATATCAAAGCTAAACGAAATACCGGGGGTCTCATTAACAGTTCCAACTTTTATTTCTTGCAATGAGGTGCAAACAAAATAATCCCAATGATTTGCAAAAATCTTTTCTAAATAGGTAGAATTCTTTCTAATGTATACACTTCGTCAGCTCATTATGGGTTTGACCTACCGACCATTTTTTAAAAAATTGTGTTTGGTATGGGGTATATATATTTTGAATATCCCATTTCTAAATACAAAATCTGTTTTCTGAGATACTAAGAATTTTTTTTAATTCCCTAAGCTACCCGCAAAGCTCTGCGATTGTCTGCAGGAAACCAGAGTTTCTGGCGGGAATCGAACCCGCAACCCCGGCGCTGAAAGACTTACTAGAAGCTAGCCTACCGGGGCATATCAATTATTTTAAAGTTTTTAAAGTATTTAAAGTATTGTTTTGCTCAACACGCCACTATTTGGCGATACAAAATAAATTTCACTCATGTTTTGCTTCATTGCCGTAAGAAACAAAGAAGTTAAAGCGAAAGCAAAACAAAATGATAACAAGAACATAAATTTCACTCTTGCTTTGCGTTATTGCCGTAAGAAAAAAATAAGATAAATCAAAAGCAAAAAATACCACAACAACTCAGTACGCAATATGCAGCACAAATAGCTACTTTTTAAAAACAAATTAAGAAAAGTGGCTTATTCAGCACAAAACAATAATTTTTACTTTTAATAAAAAACTATTAGCTTCTTACTTCATTCAGTTAACAAAAATTTACATTTTTCTTCAAAACATATGCCGGAAGCAGTGGAGAAATTACAAAAAAAATTCTATCAGGCAAATTCTCAGAAAACTTTATGTAAACCTTCATTATCGTTTTTCTCTACTCCGACTTTTTGGCATATGCGCCAAACCAATAATGAGCTGACGATTTGATTTAAACGTTTTTTTTTTATTTGCGATGTTTCCCTCTGTTTTTTTTTTTTTTAATTTTCAATTCTGAATCATTATGCAATTGGCAGGAACCTTTAGCCAATAAAGCTCCACATTTTTGGTTTTGTGCTTTTAGCTAAGAACTATTTTCTTTACTTTTTATAGAACTTTAGTAATTGAATGACATGATGATGCATTAAAGTTCGACAGGAAGTGAACAGGTACGACTCAGAGGATCTTTTGGATCAAAAATTAATTTCTTAAATAACCGGTTATAATACCGATAATTTACTCAGTTAAAGTTCTATATATTGTATTGTATTGTATTGTATACACGTGAAGGCCATGAGCACCACGACCCAGAGGATCTTTTGTGCAGAAGTTCTGTTCTATATAAAACGAATAACCGTTTAATCGATTCATGAAAACTATTGTTAAATATATATAAATTTATTTGAATTTTTAACTTATAATTAATTTCAATATGAGCAACACCCCCAAGTTTTTTTTTACTTTTTGTTTTATAAACTTGTACAAGTTCAATCATCAAAACACATTTAGAATGTGGATTTCTATATCTAAGCATTATCTGTAATTAAATGAAAAGCGTTTTAAATAATTAAAATCCTTAATATTTCAACAGAATTTTTTCTTAAACCATAACGTCGTTAAGATAAATTTCAATTAAATGGCTTTTGTAACTTTCTTTTACAGATTCTCAAATCATTTAACATTCTTTGAAAGTAACGGGGAGAAATCAGTTAAATAAATAAACTTTAAAACCCCTCCAGAGGGAGTTTTAACAAAAAAAAAATTTAAGAGCTTTAAAAGCTCTAAAGAAATTAAGGAAAGCAAAAGTAACACAATAGGGGTCAGAATACAATATGAATGTAATGCGTAAGTTACGTGGCACGGGAAGTGCACCAGCTGGTAATGGCAGTGCTGGGTCTAACACCACCCCTGGCTCACACAATGCCAACGGTGGCTCTCTACTACCTACCGGTGGCAGTGAGGATGCCATGATGGATGCTCGTGTACAGATAAGTTTGCATACATTGAAAAAATTGTTCAATGAATATACCCATCCCAAGGAGCCATTAAGTGAACAAGAACGAGACATGAAACTTTATCAAATGTTGCCGTTATTTTGCAAGGTAAGTTTTCTTGCATCAACGAAAATAATTGTTTGTGTTGGCATTTGGTTTTAATTGTATTATCCTGCTTCTTCTATTTTGCAGGTTTTTAGTGCTTGTCCTGCTTCCGATATGAGTGAAAAGTTTTGGGATGTTGTTGCTTTTTGCCAGCAAGTTTCACGTCTTATGGTTAGCGAAATACGTAAACGTGCCTCCAATCAAAGTACCGAGGCAGCTTCGATAGCAATTGTTAAATTCTTGGAAATTGAAACAACCGAAGAGACAAGTAGCGGTTGGATGCTATTGTCAACATTAAATTTATTAGCAAATGGTGATGTGTCCTTAATACAGGTAAGATGTGAGAGAGAAATTGTAAAAGATAAATGTGAAATGTGAACGATTTTTAATGTGTGTCATGTGTTTGTATAACACTTGTAAAACTGCTAGAATCCTTTAGAGAAGATAAAAAATATTTTTATTTTTAAGATTATTTAGACAAGGGTTTTACGTTTTCTTTAAAAGTTTATGCTTATGTATCATGATATAAACGATAATGAGTGTTTTGGTGTTGAAGAAACAGAAAGGAGGTTAGAAATTCTACGAATAGATAACAAAGTTAGATAATTTAGCAAAACATGATGGCAAAAAATTAAAAAAAGGCAAATAGTTATTGTTGCTATAAAATTGGTTTCCATTTACATAGCAGATGTCTCTTCTGCATAGATAATCGGTAATCTCTGGCTCAGTTAGTTCTCGGTAGCAAGAGTTACCTTCTGTTGATATCAGTTTCCTTTAATGGCAATACATATACACAATCCTAAAGAAAAAACTTTGGATATCAGAGCTGATTTTGTAAACGACTAGATTTACTTTTGTTAACTACCGATAAACTTGACCTTATTTTTGTACAGTGTCTTACAATAAAGATCAGTTGGTTTGCTAATTAGATACGCTCTTTTTTTAATGTGTATACTTTGGAGATCCTTTTAGGCAAGTTGTATAGGCAAGGTTCTAACTCGTAGTAAAAACACGAAAAAAGGATGAGCCTAAACAATAAGGCTTTCTCTTCCGAGGTATATGACAAACATAATGGGCATAATTCTTCACACTTCAAAAATCGTGCATCGGGATGGTTTTCTATTTAAAATCTTCTTTAGAGGATGCGCTTGTTCCTTTTGGAAAACATTATCTATATAAAGTTATTGAATGGAATTACAATGGTGGTTAAATTTTAAGGGCCGATGTTGAATGTGAACCACACCTAAACCTCAAGTTTTTTCTGCATTTCGCTTGACATTTCTCAATTTAAAAATGGGCGTCCAAATCAAAATGCATATCGTGTACTTAGTGATTTTTTCGGTCAATTTAATGTGCGTACAATCGAAAAAATCGTGCAAAAATTTAAGCAAACCGGGTCTATCGGAGATGTGAAAACACCAGTGCTGATCGCTATAGTGTGGCTGAATAGCCGTCCACTATAACTCGTCGTCATGCCCAACAATTGCACCTCTCACGCTCGTCGTTGATGAACATTATTTAACACTGTGCTAGGTGCAAAATTATACATGTTTCTAAAACGACTGCGCATATTAGAATAAGTTTTACCTTTCTTAAATAAAATTTTATTGCGGAATTTCGGTTTTTTTCAGTAATTTCAATAGGCTAAGCCGGATATATGTTGTTTAACCTTCTTCATTTTCGAAATAACGGTATATCTCGAAAACAAGAGCTAACCCAGCTTGTCTAAGAAAATTGTCAATTTCGAGTACAGTGTAATCCAAGAGTGATTGTTGAAAAACCAATGCACCGACAAAGAGTGACTGTTTGGTGCGGTTTATGGGCTGGCGGCATCATCGGGCCGTATTTTTTCCAAAATTAAACCGGGCATACATAATTAAACCAAACCAATATTCTCATAATAAAAAGAAATGACAATAATTTCCTAAATAATTTGTTTTATTCAAAATCAACATCGGCCCTTGAAATTAAACCACCCTCTATATGTAGATGCAAATGTCTAACAATATTCGTTCTCTTGAAGCAATGAAACAAGTGATCTTGTGTTTAGAAAAAGGCAAAAAATTCATCCTAAATTGACTTGTTTTCCTCGAAATTCGCTTAGATCAAATTCATAAAATTCCAATTCTTCTTTTTAGGTTATGACAGCTGCGGCTGTGCCCTCCACATTGGTCAAATGTCTCTATCTTTTCTTTGACCTACCCGCAGTAGAAGATGACTCACCTTCCGAAACACCGAGTGATTTTAATGCATTCGAAAGACGTACGCTATTGCAAAAGGTTTTCGTACAACTTTTAGTAAAGCTATGCTCATACCCTTATCCAGCCGAAGAGTTGGCGAGAATGGATGATTTAACTTTATTATTTTCGGCCATAACCTCCCCCTGTCCTACCCATAATAGTGTATGGCGAAAAAATGCCGCTGAAATATTAACCACAATATCGAGGCATGGATTAACAGATGCAGTTGTCAGTTATATACATTGTAAGCTTAAAGGATTTAAAAACAATATAAATGGCTTTATTTTTTTTTTTTTTTGTTTTTAGCCAAAGGCTGTATGGCTTTATGTGTGGATAATATGCGTCGCCTTACTTTTGGCAATCCTTTGGAAATTGTTGAAATGTTTGTTACAGTATTTTGTTTTCTAAAAGACTCTAGTCAAGTATCTCAGATATTATTGGACGATTTTAAAGCATCACAGGGTTATATTTTCTTAAGTGATTTTTTGCTCAAGTAAGTTTTTTTTATAATTTCGAAACTGATTTACATTTTTAAAGTGAAATTTTTGTTAATTTTTTCAGATTCGATACATCACGCACGCAGTCTATTGAAGTCCAGGCCGCCATACGCAATTTGGTTTTAATGATCTCTTCCCTTTGTATGTGTGGTTTTAATGAATTACGACCGCCTCAAGCCCAAATTAACGCTCTTTTTAAAATGCAAAATTTCCAAATGCCTCAAGCCTCTTCCCGAGAAACTTGTGTACGTAACATTTATGCCTTTCAGGTCTTGCAAACTGTTTTTCTTAAGGCCACCTCCACATCTTTGTGCTGCACTATCCTAGATGCCATTTCCCGTGTCTATCATTCGGAAAACGCCAATTATTTTATTTTAGAATCAGAAAACACTCTAAGTCAATTTACGGAAAGAATACATTTGAAAGGTTCCCAAATCCAAGAGAAATTTTTTGATCTGTTGGAGTTTATAGTATTTCAATTGAATTTTGTGCCCTGTAAAGAATTGATATCACTGTCATTGCTATTGAAAAATAATCACTCGACTAGTTGTAGTATATTGTGCTTGAAAACTTTGCTAAATATTTTAAGGCATAATAATGTGTTCAAAGATGTCTACCGTGAGGTGGGCATCTTGGAAGTGTTTGTTACCTGTCTTAATCGGTATGCCGAGCATGTTAGAAAAATTACCAAAGATGATGAAAATGCTATGGTGGATGCGGAACAGGAAGATCTAGTCGATGACATGGGCAAACATGTGCTTGAGGCATTAACCATTTTGCTGAGTGGTAACAACAATAATGCCAATGTTTTTAGGGAATGTAGTGGAGCCAAATGTATTCATGATTTGGTGAAATTTAAACATTGTCGTCCCCAAGCTTTGGGAATAATAAGGGAACTTATTTTATCTGCAGGGGGAGATGATGATATGCTTTTTATATTGTCTGTAATGCATGCTGTGCCACCTTATCAGGTGGAATTTAAAATCCAAATACTTAATATGCTTCTTGGTTGCCTTAAAGATTCTCATCGCACCCGTACAGTGTTTCGTAAAGTTGGTGGTTTTGTTTACTTGACTAGTGTTTTTGTATCATTGGATGGTAAATTGTGTGACGAATCTTCGACTAAAGTAGAACAAGAGGAGAAGGATCAGCAAATACCCCAAGATGATTTGATTTTATTGCTGCAAATGGTTTGTCAAACTTTGTCTACAGCTATGCGTTTTGAACCGGCCAATGCCAAGTTCTTTCATCAGGAAATTTGCACAGCTTCTTTGTGTGATACTTTAAGATTATTGGGCTGTTTTGGCAATCACACAGAGTTGCCTGAACTTAAAGGGTTCTTTAAGACCGATACTACCTCGCAAAAGTATTATCATGATGTATTTTCGGGGGATATATTAAATTATAGGTAAAAAAAAAAGAATATTAAACTTATTTGTATATTAATTTGTGTACGTTTGCAGCTTTAACACCTCCATACCCCATTCTCTGTCGTTCGTCTGCGTGGTTTACCGCCTACTTTACAGTATAGCTTTAGATAATTTTGAATCTCCCAACTTAAATAACGTTATTTCCATTTTTAATGATCAACACAATCGTTCTCCAACCAAAGAATTGGCTGTAACGGCGGCCCATCCCAACCAACTAAATTTAGCACAACCTACACCTGAACCTAGAATTGTGCATCCCGGAGTGGTACTATGCATGCTGCAACTTTTACCCAGTGTAACCCATCAGGAACAGCATACCTTGGCCATTAATCTTCAAGTTTATCTAAGTGAAATTATCAAATCCCTGGTACGCAGTGAACGTAATCAGCAAATAATGTGCGATTATGGATTGGCAGGACACCTATTGAATATTGCTAGAAGAGCTCTATCCGAAGAAGCTAATCCCTTGCATGTACCCATGCAATACATTCTGGAAAGACTAGCTGCCCAAGCTTTGCAGCCTACTGAACTTAGAGAATTTTTACGTTTGGGAGAACCTCTGTCATGTGCAGACATCGATTTAAATAAACCTTATAAAATGGGTGGCCCCGTTCCCCTAACACGCATAAAAACTTTAGTTTCCATGACTACACCCAGAGATTTTCGCGCTCATGGATCTAGTACTTTGCCACCATTTGTGGAAATGGATATGTCCGCAGAAGGATTTGGTTGTTTATATTTGCCTTCATTGGCTCCTCAAGCAACTGCTACGGCTGGAGGTACCATTGATGCAAATACTATTGGTGGTATAGGTTCCGGAGATCGTATCTTTCCACCTCAAACTGGCTTAACATTCACCACTTGGTTTTGTGTAGAGAAATTTTCTGATCCTAAATCAGATCCTCACTGTGTAAGACTGCTGACATTGGTGAGAACAATACACAATCCGCGTGAGGAGAATTTAGTGTGTCTTTCGATATTGTTGTCAGCGAGAGATAAGGCTATAGTGGTGTCAACGCAGGAGACCTTAGTGACGCCAAGTAAAAGTAAGTGGAGGTTTTTAATTTAAAGTTTAAAAGCAAAATTGGTTGGATTTAAAATTTTTGAGTGAAGACACCAATTTCTTCTAAAGGAAAATTTTTGGTTTAAACAAATGGGTAAATCCGTCTTTCTTCTCTCCTATCAACAGGTATTGGCGATTGGGAACCCGAAGGTTCTGATGACAATAGTGCTCGAATTTGGTGTCCCGATCTCTTGCATGAAGGTCAATGGCATCATTTAGTAGTGGTTCTCAATCGAGCTGTGTTAAAAAATTCTAGTCTACAACTGTATTTAGATGGCGCTCCCTTACATTCCCAGAAATTACATTATATATCACAAAATCCCGGACCTGGGTCGGCAAACTTACCCATAGCCACATCGGTATTTGGTTATATCGGTACACCACCCATATGGAGACGTTATTCTAGATTGGGCTGGAAGCAAGGAGTATGTCATCTTTTGGAGGATGTAATCAATCAACAAACTGTACAGACTATCTTCAATTTGGGACCTCATTACATGGGTTCTCTGCAAGCGCCTCAGATAGGAAAAAAGGTTGAACCTTTAGGACCTCTAGTGGCAGAGGAAAAAGTTTTGCTGGGCTTAAATGCCAAAGCAGTTTCTCAGCTTACTTTGGTGAAAATTAGGAAAGTGTATAGTAGGGCAGATAATAAGTCTATAGCCAAACAATTGGGTATGAATTCCCATGAAAATGCTACGCCTATTAAGTAAGCAAAAACTAGTAAAAATTAAGACATTTTTTTGGTATTTATTTTTTTATATTTTGACAGAATCTTGCATAATTCTGCTGGCCATTTAGCAGGAGCTGGTCGTACTTTGGGAGGAGTGGTGGTGGGCTATTTGGGCGTTAGAGTTTTTAGTCCCCATCCCGTTTCAGCCATGATTGATACTGTGGGTGGCTGTAATGTTTTATTGGGCATAATAGCCATGGCCCAGGATGTGGAATCTTTGTATGCTGGTGTTAAAGCCTTAACCTGTGTAGTACGCAGTAATCGTGCTGCGCAAAGTGAAATGGATCGAAAACGCTGCTATCAAACTTTAGGAATGTTTTTCAAAAAGAAAAAGAATCTATTGAACTCGCATATTTTGCATCTTACCTTCGGTTTAGTGGGTACCGTCAATTCAGGGCAAGATATGAGCGCCATACCTAATATTACCGCATTCCAAGATCTTTTATGTGATTTAGATATATGGCATAATGCTCCCAATGGCTTGCTTAGATCTTTGCTAGAACATTTATTGGAACTGGCTGTGGAATCAAGTGAAAAGAAACAAAACGTTAAAATAATGAGAGAGTTGCAATTACTCAACAAATTGCTGTACATAATTGTGGATATACAAGACCATTCAACCCGCGAAATACTCTTTAATCTAGTAGAAGCTTTATTGGGTGGACAACCCAGACACACGGACCTCCTACTGTTCGGCCAGTATTGTGCTTCCAAGTTACCCAAAGCAGATCAGATTGAAAAGTCTCTGATCTTACCCTCAATGAAACCCACCCCAAATCCTTCCAATTCAGCTGCTACTGCCGAATACGATACGACTGCTCAAAATATTTATCTACGTAATCGATGTCTTTCTCTACTGCACGGCCTACTATTTACCTCACGCAACACCGTCAATTATATTATTTGCGATGATATCTCTAAGACCTTGGGCATGGATTGGCTTTTACTATTTATGCAACCTCATGTTCACTTTACCACAGTCATTATTGCTGTACGCATTTTAGTGGTGGTGTGTGCCAATGAAAGTTTTATGGTACGTTTTCGTGATAGTACTCACAATGGTGGTTATTTAAGATTTACTGAAATGGTATCGCAAAAGAAAACAATGGGTATTGGAGCCCAGCAATTAAGTAATCGGCCGGCAGGTGGTTCAAGTACTGTGATTGTGTCTTCTTCGAACGTTTTACAACATTTGCCTACACATATTGCAGGAGAGGTTAGAACGGCGGCTTTAAATATACCAGGTAAGTCTTCTTAAGCCCTGTCAATTCTTAGTCGATTATTATTCAATTCGAACTTTAAACTTTTTCAGGCTTCCAAGTGTTAGAATGGCTTTTGCAATGTCACTTAGATGTTCCCGAATTATATTTTCTGATAACCGCTTTGATAATGGGCCAGCCGGTTAAACTTTTGGCGACCGAACACACCAAATTTGATTTAGATCGTGTTTGGTCTTTTCTATGGGGTGCTCCCGTCTCCGCCAATACTAATATACCAAAAATGAATATATGCCCCGATGGTGTGTGTGTTCTTTTGGGCATGGTAAGAGCAATAGTACACGGTGGAGAATTGGCTACTTGGTTAACCAGCCATCCTGAGACCATAATCCAATTGCTATTCAGTCTTTATCAAAATCTTGCCGATTTTATGCCGGTCATGATGACAGGAGATGTTATATCATCTTTGGTGGCTGTGCTGTTTCCCAATAGCAAAGAAGATACTGTAGAATCCGAACCAAATAGTGGCAATTCCTCTCCCGTAGAAGAACAAACATGTTTTCTCTTAAATACCACTGTATTGAGTCAACAAAATGTTACAAAATTAACTAACCATCCTGTTAGAAAATGCATTATAGATTTCTTGCGTGTAATTGTAGTAGACTCTTTAAGTTTGAATATGCACGGTAAAACTACTCCAGTCATTGATTTGGTTTTGGATGCTTCACCGGATAGTTCAGAGATTTCCTTACAAATTGAGTATCAAACTGAAATAATAACCGCTTTAATGGATCATTTATTGGCCGCAGATATTTTATTGGGCGAACAGGCGGCACTCTCCTTGGTGCCTCTAATACAAAGTCATACCCAGCATATAGCACCAAATGTGTTTTATTTCACGGCGCGTGTAGTAGACAAAATGTGGCAGGGTTGTCTAACGCGCAATCCACATGAGATTTTTGATTTCATAATCAAATTAATAGCCCAAGCAAAACGTAGATCTTCTTCATTGTCTTTGGAACAATTGCATCATTCTTTCAACAGATCTATATTGTATTTGTTGTCTCGCCCCACTGAGACCATAACCGAACAAATGAGTGTTTTGGAGGCTTTGCACAAAATCATAACACATAGATTATTAATATTTGGAGCTGGTAATCATGAACTGGAATTTGTAGGCTGTTTAACGTACTGTTTGCTGCAACTGACTGCAGATATGAAAATAATATTAGAGCCTTCAACCACGCGAAATACTACCTGGCACGTGAATCCGCAGGCGGATATAATTGAGCCAAAAGATGAGGATTTAAACCAGTTACAGGTTTGTAAAATGGTTTTAATGAGGACTTTTTTAACCCGATTTATAATTTAGGGCCGCAATTTAATTGTGGGAGCAGCGTTTCGTGTTTGGGAAGAGTTGTATGTGTGTAAAAAGCCGGCCATAGAGGAGGTATTCAAAGTAACCTTGTCAGTACCTCCAGCCAACTCAAAAGCCCCTGATTTGCAAACAACAAGGGAACAAGTAATGGAATTGGCTTCTAAACTATGGTTTAATTATGTAGATGCTGAAAGAAAGGCTTCATGTCGTATACCCTGGGAAATACACAATCAAATCCAGTCTAAGATACAAAAGGTAACAGGAGGATTAACACGTTTAGCCAGCCGTTCCAAGGTGAAAAAAGATGAATTAGTGCGCACAAAATCTAATATGAGTAAAGAGCATGCGTTCGAATGCACAGGAATACATGTTCAATTAATAAAGTAAGTACTTTCTTAAATATTTTATTTAAAAATTCCTAATTCCTTAACTTACAGAGATCTGTGGGAATTGCGCTGCAAACAATACTTGCAAATGTTGCAACATACCCAGCGTTATGTACACCAAGATTGGCTACAATCCGAAATTGAATTAACACGAGAACGTGGTTTATGGGGTCCTGAGGGAATCTCATACCTTGATAAATGGATACTCGATACCACAGAAGGTCCTCATCGTATGCGCAAGAAAACTATGCGAAATGAACTTTTCTATTTACACTACCCCTATCGACCCGAAAATGATCATCGCACAGATACGCGCCAATTAAAGGCTAATAAAGTGGCCTCTAGTTTTGATAGTAAAATTTATTTTACTCATTGTCAACAGCCACCTCGCATATTATGCGAAACTGATGCAACCGCCCAACATCAGTTATTGCATCAACAACATTCCGTAGATGCCAACACGCTTAAACAAACCCATCCCCAATTGCATCAATCATCCAGAAGTGAACCCGGTGGTTCGGCAAATACCCCACCTCCTTCGCCTCATGAAAATCGCTTGGCACACGCACAAGAATCGGTAGATGGTACAAATCAAGATGATGATGAAGAAGATGAAGAAATGACCAATATAACTGACAATGAAACTTTTCTTAGACTATTGGAGGAACAAGAGAAAATCTCTTTTATGTTTAGATGTGCTCGTATACAGGGCCTCGATACGTTTGAAGGTCTTTTATTGTTTGGCAAGGAACATTGTTATATAGTTGATGGTTTCACTTTGCTTAAAAATAGAGAAATACGGGATATTGATACTTTACCACCAGGAGCATATGAACCCATAATCCCAAATTCAGGGGGCACAACTCGTCAGTGTAAAATACGTCAGTGTTCAAAATTTGCTTATGAGGAAATTCGAGAAGTCCATAAAAGACGTTATTTGCTCCAACCCATAGCTTTGGAGGTATTTTCGGAAGATGGCCGCAATTATCTGTTAAGTTTTCCACGTAAAGTTCGCAATAAAGTGTATCAACGTTTTATGGCTCATGCTACAGCCATTAATGATAATGCACAACAATCTGTGGCTGGGCAAAAGAGGACGGCAAGTGTGGAACAAACATCGGGTATATTTAGCAGTTTGATTGGAGAAACTTCTGTAACACAAAGATGGGTGGTAGGTTTTTGGTTTAAAGTCAAATAATGCATAGTTCGATATTTTAAAACTGAGCTTTAAGAGAACTGAATTAAAACTTATAATTTTTAATAACTTTGTTTTGCTTCTTCTTACAGCGTGGTGAAATTTCTAACTTCCAATATTTAATGCATTTAAATACTCTGGCTGGACGTTCCTACAATGATCTCATGCAGTATCCAGTTTTCCCCTGGATATTAGCTGACTATGATTCCGAAGAATTGGATTTTAATATTCCGAAAACATTCCGTGATTTCTCAAAACCAATGGGAGCACAATCCGAAGAACGATTGGAACAATTTCAAAAAAGATTTAAGGTACTTTTCGACAACTTTCTTTTTTTTATTGTTCTACAAGCCATGTTTATTATTTCAAAAGGAATGGGATGATCCTCAGGGTGAGACACCACCATATCACTACGGAACTCACTACAGTTCGGCAATGATAGTTTGTTCGTATCTGGTGCGTTTGGAGCCCTTTAGTCAACATTTTTTACGCTTACAAGGCGGTCATTTTGATTTGGCTGATCGTATGTTTCATAGCATAAAAGAAGCCTGGCTATCAGCTTCAAAATTCAATATGGCTGATGTGAAAGAGTTGATACCTGAATTTTTCTACCTCCCCGAATTTGTTACAAATTCAAATAATTTTGATTTAGGTAAGAAGTTGTATGAAAGTAGTTTAAACAAAAAGATGTATATAATTGTTTGCTTTTAGGTACCAAACAAAATGGTGAAACTTTAAATAATGTTATATTGCCACCCTGGGCTAAACAAGATCCTCGAGAGTTTATAAGGTTACATCGTAGTGCCTTGGAATGTGATTATGTTAGTCAAAATTTACATTTGGTAAGTTTTTTTTGTGATATTTTTTACCGCAAACTAATTTTAATTTCTTGGATAACAGTGGATCGATTTAATTTTTGGTCACAAACAACAAGGACCTGCTGCTGTAGAAGCTATAAATGTTTTCCATCATCTTTTCTATGAAGGCAATGTGGATATTTACAAGTAATTTATTGATTTCTTATAAATATAAAAAGTTTTAAATATTTTTTTATTTACATTTTTAGTATTGATGATCCTTTGAAGAAAAACGCTACCATTGGTTTTATTAATAACTTTGGCCAGATTCCTAAACAATTGTTTAAGAAACCCCATCCCGCCAAAAAAATGTCTGGCAACAGACATTCAACTTTAATTGATCCTAGCGCTTTAATACAAGGCAATACTACTGTTTTACAATCCGATCGTTTGTTCTTCCATAATTTGGATAATCTCAAGCCCAGTTTACAACCAATCAAGGAGCTTAAAGGTCCAGTGGGTCAAATATTGCAACCCGATAAGACTGTTTTTGCTGTAGAACAAAATAAGGTAAAGTAATAAGAGACCCAAATAAATGTTTTAATTAAACTGGAATAGAAGTTAAGAAGTTAATATCAACTAGAACCTTAACAATAGCAGTAAACTGAAACTTGAGCTGAACTTGATTCTGAACTGGTACTTTAGCTAGGCTTTGAGCTAGAACACAACCTGAACTCTGAACTGAACTTGAATAAAACTAGGACTGAATTACTAAGCTAGAACCAAATTATAACTGAACTAGTACGGGAATCTGAACTTGCACCTGATCCATAACTGAACTAGAACTAAGCTACAACGAAACTAGATCTGAACTATACCTACCCTTAAATTTAAATTTATTTCAACTTATACTAAACAACCACTGAATCTAAAAAACTATTGTTCAAATTGTACTCTTTCCCGATAAAGGTCATGATGCCACAATCATATACAAAATACATAGCTTGGGGCTTTGCTGATCACTCTTTACGCGTTGGTCTTTATGATACCGATAAAGCCTCGTTTGTATCGGAAGCAGCCGCCCAAAATTCTGGTGAAATTTTAACCTGTGCTTGTCCCAACTCAAAAATGATCATCACCGCTGGCACAAGCTCTGTTATAACAGTGTGGAAATTTGACGCAAATCGGAAAAGTCTAACGGTACGCTATTCCCTGCATGGTCACACAGATGCAGTAACATGTCTAGCAGCTAGTGCTGCGTACAATGTTATTGTATCTGGCTCCAGAGATGGTACTGCTATCGTATGGGATATGGCTAGATTCACATTTGTAAGACAACTGAGGGGACATGTAGGCGTAGTAGCGGCTGTAGCTATAAATGAATTAACGGGTGATATAGCCACCTGTTCGGCTACCTGGTTACATGTATGGTCAATAAATGGAGATCCCTTAGCCACAGTTAACACATGTGTAGGCAGTGCAGACAGAATGCAACAAATATTGTGTGTGGCCTTCTCGCAAATACGAGAATGGGATCAACAAAATGTCGTCATAACCGGATCAACGGATGGAGTAGTAAGAGTAAGCTTTTAAATTAAAGAAATACATTCGTTTGAATTTATTTTAATGTTGTTTTTTTATGTATTTAAGATGTGGTCTTTAGAATATGTTCAAGTACCCATTGAACGTAAGCTGAAAAGATGTGCAGAGATTAAATCACAAGAAAATCCTGATTCTTATTCTGTTAAAGAGAAAGAAGAGTCAAAAAATTCTGAAAATTCTAAAAAGATTGACATAATAAGACAAATGCAAGGCATATCATCGCATGATGAAAATGGTTAGTAATTTGAGTTCCTTTAAAAAAATCTTTCTGTAAAATTTTTTTTTGTTGATTTTTCGATTAAGAAATCCATAAATCTGCTTCCGAGTCGAGTATATCAGAAATCTCCAATCATTCAAACAATTCCACACAATCTGATAAACCCAAAACAGAAATTGAACCCCCTGTAACCTCAGAAAGACGTAAAAGTTCATTTTCAGGAGCAAAATCTTTGCATGAAATTAAATCATCTACAGTGGATCATCCAAGTTCTTTAAACAATAACGATGGTATGCTGTTTAATTTTTGCTTTAAACAACATAAATTTGTATTGACTTATATTTATTCTAAAACAGATGAAGAACGTGCTACTATACGACCTAGTAAATCAGATACCAGCCTTACAGATGGTTTCGTTATGATTGACAGTCATAAGGGTGAACATTGCTTAAAGAAAGGTAACTTTGAATAGCGACTGGAAAATCGAAATACGTGTTTTATATATTAAAGTCAGTGTTGTCAAAACCAAAATTTTAAATTACACTTGAGATGAAGTAAAATTACCCGATTTAAATGCACTTACACCCGATATTAAATTAACGTTTTATATTACAAAAAACTTACAGAAAGAAACACCGAAAAAATTCACTTTTGTAATATTAGCCATATATGTACATATCGCTTCTTTATTGCAACATAATTATATCTCCAAAATTCAAAAATTTTAAGTTACTTAAGCAAAAGTTTTCGTTCGTCCCTTCTTAATTTGTAAAAAAAAAACTTAATAGTGTTATATCCCAAACTGAGCCCAAATTATAGAAAAACTTTTTTATTAAATCTTTTATTAAAACCTTAATCGCACTTTGATAAGTTTAATTTTTTATTTTTGAGATATGACTATGTTGTAATAAAGGAGCGATATGTGTTCTTTCTTCAATGAACTTCGGGTTTTAAATCATATTTACCGAAATTTATAATCTAGCTTTTGTAAATCTGTATTAAAAGATGAGTCTTTTTTGAAAAAATAAGTCAGTTAGTTTGGTTAAAAAGACTGCATTTTTGGGATAAACCATATTTAAAATATGGTATAAATTCCTTCAATAAAATGAAATCTTAATTTTATTCCGGTAACGACTTCAGTACTTCGAAACCCCGACTTCTGAAAAAATCGTATAAAAAAGACACATCCTGAGCCCGCGTAGGAGCTCCTAAGAATTAAGTATATTTGAATTTTAATATTTTATTTACTATAAATTATTATTGTGTGTTTGTTTACTTTTCCAGTAAAATCCAGTAGGTGAGTTATATGAAAATTTTACAAATTTATGTGTACGCGAACGCATTTCAGTAAAATCCAGTACAAATTTGTACAAATTTTGGGGTAAACGAACGCAGCTAATGATTAAAATTTAAAACATTTTGAATTCAACTTGAAAAAATATATAACTTTGGTTCTTATACAACATAAAACAATAAAATAATTTGTTGGCCACAAAATTTTGTTTACTGTCAAATCTGGGCATCTCTCGTCTTGATTCATGTTTCGTCTATATTAAATCTTCTCTTATTTATTCTATCGCATAGATTCTTGGATGCTTCTGACACTATTTGTATGAACTTTAAAGTCGTAAGAATACAGTAATATGCTTTTCTGACATACAATGCTATGTTTTTATGTTCAAAATTTAACAAAATTCAAGATCAAATAATTGAATAACATTTTACACGGGTCTAATGCAGACAAAAATACAACATATTTACGCTATTAGAAGTCGACACTAGAAACCCACCCTAATGTATACACATATTTTATTAACGTTTAACAATAAATTTTTATCTGCATTACTAATATCTCCGAAGATTTTGGATTCAAGATTTTAAACCCGCGAAGTGGCAACTCTGATACAACTATAACATTTCATTTTCTTCTTTAGGCTTTAAATGGCAGCGTCAATTAATGTTTAGATCAAAACTAACCATGCATACGGCTTATGATCGTAGGGATAATGCTGAACCAGCGAGCATAACAGCTTTAACTGTTTCTAAAGATCATAAAATTTTATATGTGGGTGAGTGAACAAAAATTTTATACAAAAATGCTGTGACTTGGCAATAGGTTTTTTTAAATATTTATGTCGTGTTTTTATTATACATACATATACTTATGTAAATCACTTTTAGGTGATGCTCGCGGTCGCATTTATTCTTGGTGTGTTACTGAACAACCCGGAAGAGGCGTGGCAGATCATTGGCTTAAGGATGAAGGAGCCGACCAGTGTGTTAAGTGTCATGTTAAGTAAGTAATAGTGCAAACTGAAAACATTTTTCGTTTTTATTTTAATTCCTAAAGATAACAACATCTTAGCGACATATTTTTGTTGTGATTTTAATACCTATCTTGACTTTCTTTTTACATATGTATGTATGTACATATATAATTTTTATTTGATCATGGTTTATATCAATATTCAATATCTATACCATTTTAGGAGTCCCAAAGAAGTAAGATTATCCAAAATGTTATCATATAATGATACTATTCTTTTAATTTGATATTTCCAAAAAGGTTTTCAACGTTTTAAATAAATATTTTAGCTAACGAATTATTAACCCCTGTTTAAAAGCATGTCTTTGCAATTTAACCAAAAGCTCTATTGTTAATTACTTACAAAAACTCGCGACTGCGACTCCAAAATTTGTCGGCATAAAAAATTTAAAAAGAAATGGTTGTTAAAGCTTAGGCACGAGCTCTATGTTTACATTTGTCCTTCAAGTTGTGCTGAAAAAGGTCAACAAGAAAAAGAAAGGAAAAAAAATGAAAAAACAAAAAATAAATGTACTTTGGACTTCAAGAAAAATTCTTGACAAAGAGTACGAAACTAAGAAGTAAGGAAGAACATGTAAAATCAATTAAACATAGATAATCATTCAAAAGCAAATTTCGATCCACCAAAGGTTAAATACAATTTGGTTTAAAGATTGATGTTTGACTATTGACTGCCAGCAGTCGTCGATGGCTGCGAGTGTTAAACGGCAAACCCCTCTTAAGAGATTGAGTGGTTGCAATGGAAACATGTTAGGGTAACCTGTCCGTAAAAACGCCTGGGTTTGAGCCTCAGGTCAGTCAAGAATGAAGAATTATCAATAAATTTTAATTGATTTCATGTTGTAAAATTCCTTTCTCCATAAGAATAATTTAATGAAAATTAAATTTGATGAACTTTAGCCTAATTAAAATATCAAAATTTCTTTTCCAAAATAAAAAAAAAAATTTAGAGGATCTGCTTAAAAATTTTGCAGTCAGAAAATAAGGACTCGCATACTTTACATATGTAAAAAACTATATTAAAGCTCAAAGCGGCACGAGTTATAATAAAAATATCGATTAAAATTTTAACAGAATACATTAAAAAAAAAGATTTTACAGTAACATAAGGACCAGTCTCATATACAACATTTAGCAAGAAGGTTAGAGTAGGAGTCGGAGTTTGAGTTGTCGTCGAACCTTGAAAATTTCAGCGGTTGGAGTCGGAGTCAGAGTTAAAACTATATTTTGACGACTTCACAGCCCTGATTATTGCAATGTTCGATAAATCGATTAATAAGAATTTTTATTTATTCACCCCTATCGTGAATAAAAATTCCTTTGGAGTTTTCCCCCCTTTTTCCTTTTTTCCTATGTTAATTCAATTGGAAAAATGGGAAAAGGGAAAAACTGGCAAGGAATTTTTATTGAAGGCGAATGTTAACAAAATATTTACTCTTTTCTTATTACATAATTAATTATGCATGTCTCTATCAACAGTCTTTAATTTCAAATTCTTTTTTTTACCTCATTTGCCAGATTCAATTTATACGAACGCAAACATCATTGTCGCAATTGCGGTCAGGTGTTTTGTAATAAATGCAGTCGTTTCGAATCGGAAATATCTCGACTACGCATTATTAAACCTGTGAGAGTATGTCAGTCCTGCTATGGACAATTAAGAGCGAATTCTGTAGACAATTAATTTTAAGTAAAAAACAATTTATTTTAGATTTTAGATAATTAAACATTTAACAACAACAAAGTACATATATAACAATTGAAAGGAGTAAATGTACCTTTTTAAATTACAAACATACATAAATATAAAATTAAGAGAATTAAACCAAATTATTAGAAAAAAAACATTGAAAAAAATTAATCAATAATAATTAATTTTTAAGTATACATAAATTTAAAAAATATAGAGCAAATACTTTAAATATAATATACATTTAAATTTTAAAATTAAAACACATTGCAAATTCCTCCCTCAGCAGTAAGTTCTTCTTCTTCTTTTTTAAAATTAATTTTGCTTATTGCTAAATTTAATTGTTGATTTGCGGTTACCTGTATTAAGAATGGAAAGAAAAAGTATGTAAAAAATATTATTTTAAAGAAATACATACATACATATAAAATATTTATTTTCTTTTTTGGATTCCATTAAATTTTATATTATAAAATTACTTCCTTGACATTTGTTTACTTTCTTTATGTTATACCTATTTTGTTTGTTTTTTTAGTGCTTTGACAGCTGGTGATGGAAAAAACCGATAAAAATTAGAGATCACATTGATTTTAAAGTAATCCACAGGGTAATAAAAATTGAATTACGTACAAATGAGATAATCCGCTCTCAAAATTTTGTATGACGAATTATGTAATTTGGATCATAATTAGGCTGTGGATTACGAATGAGAGAGTGAATTACGAAAAAACGTTGTCGTGCGAACATGGTATTATAGCTAAGTTTTCTATATAATTTATGATATTGTTTTATTTAATTTATTTTTTTTTATAAACTTTGTTTTTTAATAATTTATTACTTTAGGCCTGTTTTCACAACTTACCGATAGCTAAAGGTAGGATTTTATCGGCCGAATAAAAAGTGTCCCATTATTACAACTTTACTTTTACATACCAAGTAGGATGAACCTTAATTTACTTTATCGCTCACTTTAGGTTAAAGTTAAGTTTTAATAATGGAACGCTTTTTATAATACCGGTTAAAGTCTACTTTTAGCTATCGGCAAGTTGTGAAAACGGGCCTTAAACTATTTATATAAAAAAGGCTGTTTTATTGTTTCTTTTGAAAAAAAAAAATTTGTGTAAAAATATTGAAATTTTACAAAACGAATTATCTTAAAGATTATTTATCATCTTTTTCTTATGACATTTTATTAAACGTTTCTTGTAAGTTAATTTAAAAATCAACAAGACATTGTTCTTAAGTTTTTTTTTTTAATAAAAATACCCTTTTAGCTTTAATTATTATATACTACTTTTTTTGTTTATTCTATTTTTATACCCTTCGCCGAAGGAAAGCCGATACATATTTATAGAAAAATTAGTTTGTCATTCTGAGTCCTTATGAGAAGATTAAACGAAGTTCATCTGTCCTTGTGTATGTTGAAATGGGTTTTCCGAAGACCCTAAAAAAATGAGAACTACAGGGTGGTCCAAAATTAATTGAATTCGTTATAACTTTTTATTTAAGAAATAATTATTAATTTTTTTTTATACAGTATATAAATGGGGAATGTTTTTAGTTTAGTTATGAAAAAAAATATCTCGCAAGTGGTGGCTTCGCAAATTCGTGCTCGTGTTCATTTTCAAAAAAATAAGGACCAATTATCCTTTCCGATGAAACACCGTACCAAACCGTTCACTTAGGTGGGTGTAATTCTCGCTGTTGAACTACTCTCGGATTTTCCGTAGCCCATATCCTGCAGTTTTACTTATTAACAAACCCACTTAATTGGAACTGGGCTTCGTCGCTCATAATTAAATTATGATTTAATAAAGCTCAATAATTTGGGCACGTTGTTCAATTGAGTACAGGTGCCAAATTACGGCATTCGATATCGATCGAAGTTACAATACAATTTAAATGGGAATTTCGATCGATATCGAGTGCCGTAATTTGGCCCCTGCTCTATTTTAAATTCCACAAGTCTTCTTTACAAAATACTAAAAAGAAAAAAAAAAGTTATAAGCAATTCAAACCCCTTCGGTAATTTTGGGCCACGCTGAAGGTTGTTATACATTTTTTTCACATACACTGCATTAAAGTTTGCTATTAAAATGCATCCAGATCGGTCCATAAATGACTTAGATATGGGCAAAAAACTACGGCTACCTCAAATTTAACCCATAAATCCCTTCTTGTTTTTTTAATTCTTTTTTCTGTATATCTGAAGAACAGCGAAATCCAAAGATTCCAAACTAGATGCAAACATTTCCGTTATCAATACACAACATTCGGCAAAATTTGGGCGGGATCGGAGATGTGAACGTCGTACAAAATAGATTTAATTATATCGAAAATACGGTACTTAGTACATAACGTTCTGTTCTTATCGCACCATGGTGAAGGGCATATAAGATTCGGCATAGCCGAAAAGAGCACTCTTGTTTTTTAAATTTAGTTAATGTTATTTTTTTAAATTTTTTACTGTAAATTCTTGTTTATTTTTTTATGTTTATTATTTATTGATAACAATATGCGACAAAATCCAAAACATTTATTATACTTTTGGTTGTGGGTATTGCGATTTCTAAAAATTTGATTACACCCTCAAAATCGAAAGTTATCGATAAACAAATTTTAACTTTAAACCTATGCCTGTATTCACAACAATTTTTTAAATTTAATAAAGGTTTTAAGAACAAATTTACTATGAAAATTATCCTTAAAAACGTTTGTTAAATTTAATATTCATTTATGAAGACTGGGGTTAGTTACTGCCTGTTTTTCGTTTAGAAAATTGTATATTGAAAACAAAAACAAATTTGAGTTTTTGCATTGTTTTTTGAAAATAAATTCCCAAGCAGAAATATTTATTTTTATTTTGAAAAACAGACAGTTAAACCTTGTTCAAGAGAGGAGCAGTGAGACTTTATAAGTACAGTTTAACAATTTTAGATTCAGCAATATTTCAAAGATATATTAACGAAAAAAAATAAACAAAAAATTCTTCCAAATTGGTGCTAAAAGAACCAAGTAAAAAGTTGTTTTGTCCACAATGTCCCAAAAACCCGTTCTTTATTGATAACTTTCGATTTTTGGGTGCAATTGAATTTCTTAAAATGACAATAATCTAGACTTGGACATTTCAGAAGTACATATGTACATACATATATTTTCACTGTCACATAGCGTAAATATTTACAACATATTACATACATACATAATTTATGTATGTACGTAAATATTTCCAATAAGAAAAAATTTTATTAAGACAAATACAAGTTATTAACGGCTAATTTCACCAAGTTCAGTTATAATTAACTATCAGTTATGACTGTCAAAAACATATTGGTAGCAGGAAGTTAAAGTAATATATAGTTTGTTTTAACTGAACTTGGTGAAATTGTCCGTAAAAAATTAAAATTAAAAAAAAAACGCTTAAAATATATAATTTTATTTTTTTTTTTTTTTGATTAAATCAAAAACAACCCAATCATTTTTATTATATGTTAGATGTAGTCAGAAAATAATTTTTAATTAATGTGCTGTTTTCACAACACAAGTGACAGAACGTGTGGTTAAATTTATAAGAAAAGCACTCAGTTTTTTTGAGAGTTTTCCATATAAATTTTACAACACGTTCAGTCACTTGTGCTGTGAAAACAGTACATAAAAGTAAAAAAGCATAAAATTATTATACAGAATTAGGGCAGCATATACTGACAAATAATCGGCTAAGTTTAATATGCAAACCAATTACGAAAAAAAATATTCCCCGTTTTTTTTTCATTATTATTGGGTTGATCATTTCAAGTTCACACAATAACTTTGCAAAAATAAAAAAAAATACATATTTCTAAAAAAAACTTGTAAAAATCTTTAAGAAATTCATACGTCGCTGGTACTTTTAATACAAGTAAAACTGTATATAGTTGGTCAATCCCGACTATGTTTTACTCTACACCAATTGTCAGTATATTGGAAAAAGTTATTTAGTCCGCGTTTTATATTGATAAAAAAAATTTTGAAAGTGTGGTTATATATTCCATGTGTAACTAAATACCAATTTAAAAATAATATTGGAGTTTTAGAGAATGGATCATTTAAGGGAATAAGCCTAATAAATATTTTTTTTTCTTAATCAAACTAAATTATACCCAGTGTAAATTTGCCGCAGTACAGTATTTATCGCTTAATTGCAGTTTTATTGCATTTCATATTGTGCAATTATAGTTTTCTTTTTAAAATATCCGAAATTATTTGGGGTTTAAGCTTATCTCGCTTTTCTGCATCACAATATAATACAATTTTAATAAATTGAATTTAAAAATATGTAACATGTATTTTCTTCGACCTTAATTTATTTAATTTAAAAATATTTTATATAAGCATCGTTGCAAACTTTAGAAAATTAAAAAAAAACTCAAATATTATTTCATCAAAACTAAATTTGCTTAATTTTTCTCCAACTTTGTTAAGCCAACTCATGCACTTTATGGTTGGGCCTTTAATTTACATATTTTCGCAAAAATATCTAAAGATTAATTAATTAGTTCGCTATGTTACTTGAAGACTAATATTTCCTAAAACTTTATTTAAGAATAATATTTAAAACATTTAAATATCGTTACCTAAAAAGCAAAAGGTGATTTTATTAACAAAAAACAAACGTCCCTGTCTACAAAAAAATCTATGATAAACACTAAAAGACTTAACTAACAGTTCGGATAATATGACAGCCGCGAATAACGTTTTAACTTACAAAATAGTAATTTTTCAGGAGAAAAAAAAACGTTTTTACAGGCAGTATTATTTGTTTAAAAATAATCAGGTATGTGATGGAAATCGATCGATTTCAAAACGAACGTTTTTAAAAGGTGTGATGAATTTCGAGGGATTTTAAAATCCATTTCTAAATTAAAGGATTATGTTTTCGGTCAATTACAATTCAGTTAACGTATAAAATATAATATTTAAAAGAATAAAGACTGAAAATAAAAGGAGCATGTATTTAAAATCCATTTTAAAAGATACTAAAAACGATATTTTCGGTTTCAAATCGTTTCGTTTTTAAAATCGATTTCCATCACATACCTGAATGATAATAAAAACTTTTATGCAAAAGACTTTTAAAACATTATTCCACACTGCAAAACCATTTCGGTTTCATCATTTTGTTAGTAACGTTCAACAACGTTCATCAACTGGCTGACTTTTTGTATGCCATTTTGAAGGCGTTACGGTGCATAATTTTGGTTGATTTGATGTTTAAAAAGTTGGAAGAAAGTAAGGTTAACGGTTATCTGCAAAAACAGTGGCTTTTACAACGTTATTCGCGGCGGTAGGTTTCAAAGAAAAAAATACACGAAAAATAACTTAACTTAACAGTTTACGGCAATTTATCAATTAATCATCTTAAATAGGTTCTTGCTTCTCCTGTAAAATTTTCAAAATGTCAGATAGGGCCTTTTGCGTTTGAGGCAACGATATATTTAAAATTTTTAAGAATATTTTACGTTCTCGTTTTTATTAAAATTCCAAAAAAAAAAAAACAATCCAGTGGTAAAAATTATTGAACACTGAATTTATTAAATTTCCTTGATCTTGAGGTTTGAATCGTGTCGATTTCGACTGTGTTTCCCAACATGTCGTGCAGACTAAAAAATTAGTCAAAAAATTGTAAGTAGCTAACTGCCTATTTCCGATGTGCGAAAAAATTATTTCTTTCGTACAAATACATTTTAATAATTTTCATAATATTTGATTATTAAAAATGGTACTTTTCACGTTCCCGGAGTACTGTAGAATTTGTCGTTTGGCAAATCTATTACAAAATTTTCATAATAAACGTTTTTTTTTATTGTTTCTTTTTCACTTCTTTTACAGAATGATGCCTTTTTTTATTTGGCGTGTTCACGTCCTTTTTTTGAGAGTTAACTTTTTAGTTAACTTATTTACTGTATAATATTTTATAATGTTTAAAAGTACAGTACATAACGGATATACGAACATCTCATATTATAAAAAAAATATTCAATTTTTAAGTTCAAAAAACAATTAAAAAATCGTTATGACCCGTTTTATTTGGTCTTTAACATTATATATATTAGAGTTTGCTTTATTTGATCCTTTATAAACAAAAAATAACTTCTTGACCTTTTCAAAAGTTTGGTTCAATTTTAATGCCGACCATAATCAATTTTATTTAAAAAATAATAATTTTTTTAACAAAATTTAAAAAAAAAATACATTTACACACGAAAAAGCAACGCTTAAATCTATAAAAATTAACAAAAACTACAATAATTTATTAATTGAAAAAAATGCTTATACAATATTTACACAAAAAAAAAACTTGGAAAATAAAAAAAAATTATTTTTAAGCCAATTTTGTTAAAAAAAAAATATATAAAACAATAAAAATTTTAAACAAGAAAAATCATTCACAAACAATTAAAATTAAAAATAATTATTTAACACAATACAATAATTGGCATTAATATACATAAATAATTAAAAAAAAATTTATTATTGAAAAAAAAAACTTAAATTATAGCAAATGAAAAAATACCATATATATTCATTAAAAACAAACATAAAGAAAAAGTATTATTGAAAGATTATAGCAAAATTAAATAAATGTTTAAATAAAAAGTTATAGTAAAAAACGCTAAAAATAAAAAAAATACATAACAAAAAAATATTTTGTGTACTTAAATTAAAATTTAAATGACGAATTAGAATTGCAGTTGCAGTGAATTTGAGGAGGTCCATAACAAAACGCAACAATTCTTCTACATATGTATAACAATTTTTTTGGTAAATAAAAAAATTTTGGAGCAAGTTCGATGTAAATAATTGATTTAGACTTGTTGCCGGAAAATAGTTTACCAGGGGCTAATTCTGGTAGTCGTGATCGAATAATTTTTCCATTCGAAAGCATTTTTATGTCTAATTCACAATAATTTGTGCGACTATTATATATTATTATTTGTGGTTGTTGTTATGTTTTTTTAATCCCCGAAAAAATCCCCAATCCCCAAATGCCTTACTTGTCCTTTTTGGTCGCATGAAATCCCCAACTTCGGGGATAAATCTCCAAGTCTGGTGGCCCTGCTATAAAACATAAAATGGACAATATCGCCAGTGTTGGGCAAAATGTATGGTTTGCGGTATTTAAAATACAAAATACTTGCTGGTCATGTATTTAAAATGCAAAATACGGTCAGGTTATGTATTCAAAATACAAAATACTTACACATCTGGGGGGTTATTATGTAATTCGATTCGAAACGAAAATACTTTCGAAAGAAATTTCCGTATCGAAAATTAAATGGTATTTTATAATCCGTTCGAAAGACCCACAGATTTGTATTTGTTAAAAAAAAGGGAAAAACAAAGTGCTGCCAAATTTAATCCTGCCTTGATAATTTAATCATAAAAATACTACTTTACGTTTCGTGAAAACCTTTCGGATTAAAAAAATTCATTTATGTATGTCTACAATTGTATAAAAGGTGATATAAAGCCAACTGAAAGATCGACAGCCATTGCACCTTTAAAAGAATTAGCTGCCACATTAAAATGTTTGGGAGAAGGTGGATACCAACATTAGATTGGCCGAGATCGTCTTGTGGAACTTTCACACTCATCAATTTCCATATTGTTAGCTAAAATGCAAAGAGGCGTAACTTACAAAAATATAATTTTACCGGAGAAGCAAACCAATTTGTAAAATGAAAACTATAAACATTAGAAGTATAACATTTTGCCTAGACATGTAGTCTAATAGCATTCATAATAATCAACCAACAACTCGATTATGAATTTTTTGTTAGTTACGCTTTTTTGCATATTAGCTCACGATATGCTTATCTGAGGTATGCGAAATAATCGAACAAAATCTTCGTCCGAAGCATGTTATCTTTGAAATGACTAAGAAAAAAAAGGAGGCGAAACGATGTTTTTTTTTTAATAAATGGAACAGTAGACGACACTCACTTTTGAGTAATAAGGCCAAGTAACGATGAGCATTTATACTTCAATCGAAGACAGACAATTTACTTTAACATGTTGTTTATAGTCTTTCCGTACCTAGTAACATAGCACATTTGCAAAAAAAAGTTAACGCAAAATCAGTTAAATCAAAACTCACTTTTTCTACTATTCCAATTCAGGATACGGTGGACCAACAGCATTTAGCGAGTTGGTTTGTTAAATTTTAATTAAAACAAATTAATTTATTAAAACGAAACGATTTAAATATGTAATTGCTATTTAGATAATAAAATGCAATTCTGAAAATAATTTTTATGTAAAATCATTGAAGAAATCTTCCCAACAGTCCACCTTATTGCGAATATCGTAGTCGACGCCAGTCGTTACGCTTTCGTCGTGATATGATATCGACAAGAATTTCAAACAACCAAGACACCGATTCGCGTAATAACGCTGAATATTTTTATCAGACAATTTTTATTTATTTAGCTATTTTTGGCTGCGAATGCAATTCTGTAACGTGCATTGCTAAATTTGGCAATGCCATAAAAATGTAATCTGCCGCAATTTTAGCTTTTAATTTCATAGCTAAAATTTTTAAAGAAAATATCAAAATATCAAGAAATTTAAAATTAACAGTTCAACTAAAAAATCAAAAATTGTTCTTAAAAACAGCTATGGCACAGGCTCTAATGTTTGCATTTGTACTTTAATTTGTACAAATAAACATGTCGAGGAAAATGGACAAAAATAAACATAATAAACGAATGTATTCAGGTTTTCAAGACAAAGTCTTGACAGAAAGAATACGAAGAAACAGAGGAAAGGAGGCGACATGTAATTTGAAATTTTAAATGATAATAACTGCAAATTTCGAAACACCAGTACTACTGGTTAAAATATTGATATTAGACTGTTGGCTGGAGGGCACCGTAGTGGAGCAGTGGTTAGAACTCAAAGATTTTCTGAGGATAGAATGTGGTGATTCTTGAAACATGTAAAAATCAACCCGGGTTCAAATCTCAGCTCAGCCAAGAAAAATTATCAATAAATTTTAATAAAAAATTCCAAGTTGTATATAATTTAATGGAAATTAAATTTGATGAACTCAAGCCTAAGTAAAAAAAAAATATCACAAAATTTTTCAATTTTGTATTCTTAAGGGGTTTTTTAGCGATCGAGACTAAGCTTTAGCCAACTGAGTTACAGAATATGGCTGCATTAAAGCCATTTTAAAATCTAAAGGTTGTTATTGAAAAGATATTTTTATTCCAATAAAGTCATTACTGCTCTTTGGTTATAGTTATAAGTACGGCACAGATTGGAAGTAAACTTGTTTTTACTGCAAATGTTATTGCACACACGTCAAGATTGATAAAAAGAAATGGCATTCTCTTTTCCCTTCTCTCCTATAAGCTCAAGACTTGACGAGACAAACTTGACTTTTGTGAACCGGCACATTTTAAGTACATTTTTCTTTTTGCCACAGATTTATTTCTTTAAGAAATTATACAAAACTAGAGTTCTTTATAAAAAAAATTATGGCTTAAATCTAGTTTACCGACGCAGCTCCAAATAAAAAAAAAGTAACTAGGGGTATAGAAAATTGAAAAATAAGAAGAAAAAATTAAATAAAAATATTGGCGCAAACGCTTAGTTTTCGAGTTTGATCGATGGACGTTTTTAGTTTTCATAGAAATATGTGATTTGGCTGAAGTGCAGCTCAAAGGGCTACGAAAAAAAATAAAAAAATTGCTACCCAATTCAGAATAAAAAAAGAAAAAAACCAAAATTAAAATTTAAGGGCGCTGAGGCCCGTGGGCCCCCTGGAATCAAAAAACAGCCCCGCCTACTTAGTGATATGTGTGGGTACTCAAATTAAAGGTAAATCCTTGCGCCCGGCCGAGGGCCGGCTATGCAAAGAAGCTTTAGTTAGCGAAGCCAGTTTTTGTTATACCATAGAGGAGAATATTCTTGTATTACACTTTTATTTAAATATACATATGTATTATACACTAAGTACACAAAAACTGTAATGTGAGCTTAAGAGTTAAAAATTTTTAAATAAATTCTAGGTATATCCGGAAAGATCTAGTCAAAACCCTCAAAATGATACCAATATTGGCCATATACGTATGTAGGTACCTACCTTTAGAAATGTAGTGGAAAAATTACACATTTCTATGAAAACTAAAAACGTCCATAACTCGAAAACTAAACGTTTGCGCCAATTTTTTTATTTAATTTTTTCTTCTTATTTTTCAATTTTTTATCACCCTACGTACTTTTTTTATTTGGAGCTGCGTCGGTAAACTAGATTTGTTCCAAAATTATAAATTAAGTGGATACTGGAAAACACTATTCAGGTTTAAAAAAAATTTACATAGGTATTTTTGCATATTAAGAAATTATTTTTAAAATGTACATACCTTTTTTGGAAATAAATGAATATTGATTTTAAAACTCTCATTTTTAAATACACAATTATAACAAAAAAGAATTTTTTAAAAAAAGGTTTTTAAATGAACAATTAAAAATTTTAGCTTAAAAAATAATTACTAACGATTTTTTTCAACCAAAAGAAAATTCCAAATTAACTTTCGTTTAGTTGTTTTTTTAATTTTATTAATTAGACACATTTGTATCATAAATTAATGAAACAATGCTGAATTTTTTCAAATCACTTAATCACTTTGCTTAATTTTACTAAGAGTTTTACATTTTTAAACGATTTTTACTATTCGTTAACCCGGCATTTTTTTATATATTATTTTCATTAAACTCTACCAGGTAATCTCGGCACTACACCAAGTACAAGGCGAATTCAAACAGGTAAACTCGAGTGATGATGATCATCTCGTCAGCCGTTCATCAGCTGTTTCCACGGCGAATTAAAAAATATGGTCAAACGTCAAAATATGATATTGTTTTGAGAAGAAGTTGAATGAAAAGTGTTAAAAATATTATTTTTATAATAAAAAAATTTAAAAACTGCGAATGATTGAAGTGAATTTATTAATTTCTTTTATAAAAAAGTGATAACTTTAATTTGCAATAAAAAAATTTTGACAACTAACCATAAAATTGTATAAACAAAAAACATGGGGCTTTTGGTAGTTGTAGAGATGAGTTTACCTGTTTGAATTCCTCTAACTCCTACTGGAGCATAGGGCGCCAAAAAATGGTACAAGAACCACAAGCAATTTATTTTTGTAAAATCATTGTACAATGTCAAAAACAGAAACAAAGATAATAATCAAAATTTTGACATCCAACAATGATTTTAGCTAAAAAAAAAGTTTTCAGCAGGGCTTTTAAGACCACCTGTAATAAATTCGCCTTGAATTCTACTCATCCAATTTTTTAAACTATTTCATTCTTTTTTCACTTTTTTAATCGATTTCAAAAGGCCCGATAATGCTTCCGTATGTTGAAAAAAATTGTCTAAAGAAACTAATGTGAATACACAACAAAATAATAGCAACAGCAGAGAACTTTTTACAATTTGGCGCCAAAGCGAATTCATTACCAGTGGTCTGAAAAGCCCTGCTGATACATTTTTTTTATCAAAGATGGATATCAAATTTTTGTTTATTATATCTGCTTCTATTTTTAAAAATGTACAATGATATTACAAAAACAATTGCTTGTGGTTTCTGTACGAGTTGTACTTGATGTAGTACCGAGATTACCTGTAATCAATTGATTTGGCGCTGTACGAACGAATTTAACTGAAAGGAAATGGCAAAATAACGTTTGTATTGTGGAAAACATTTCAATTGAATTCTTTTTATTTTATAATATGAAAGTTATATTAAACAATGTTTTCTATGGCCATTAAAAACAACAATTTTCTATTTTTTTAGAAATCTTAACTATTTTTTGAAGACGAAAAAGAATAAACCGTATCGCGCACTTCTTCCTGTCACTAAATTTTAAGAGAAACTAATAGGAATGGGCGGAAAATATCGATATATCAAAATATCGATATTTAAAAAAAATAATCGATATATATCGCCGATTTTTAAAACACCTATATATCGATATTTTTTTAAGTCAGTCTTCATTAAAAACTCAAAATTTTTTTAAGAATTGGCATCACTGCATGCATCATATGTTTTTTTAAGCTAATAAGGAGATCTTAAATGATTGGCATTTATAAGAAAAAGAATTTAGAATAAAGTGGGGCTTTCACATTTCAGATTTCTAATTAAAACAGTAAAGTCAAACGAACATGAAAATATTTATTTTATGCGGCTTTGGAAAAATATACAGTAGACGCTCGGTTATATGAACATCCAGAATAGTGATCAACAAAATTTTTACACATGAGGTTCTAAAGAGTGAACACAACCTATCTCTATTATGTGAACAACTTGCAACCGTTGATTTTTTTGTAACTATTTGTTGTAAAGTGTGTTTTTTAGAGTATCACAACTTTGAGTTGTGCACTCATTTAACAGCTGATAGTGGCTATAAAATCCACAAGCTTTTGTCGAAACACTATTACACCCACAAAAATTACTGTTTGGTGCAAGTTTGAAATAAATTGTATACCAAAATGAAGCTTAAGTACTTGGCTATACGCCACATATAGCCAACCTCCGGAGGATGTCCTTATTTTGGCCCCTTAGCCAAAAGAAAAAAATGAGTGAAGTTCAATAGAAATTTTATTTTTCAAACTTTGTTCTAAAAAAAACTTAAGTTTGAAATAAATTGTATACCAAAATGAAGCTTAAGTACTTGGCTATACGCCACATATAGCCAACCTCCGGAGGATGTCCTTATTTTGGCCCCTTAGCCAAAAGAAACAAATGAGTGAAGTTCAATAGAAATTTTATTTTTCAAACTTTGTTCTAAAAAAAACTTAAGTTTGAAATAAATTGTATACCAAAATGAAGCTTAAGTACTTGGCTATACGCCACATATAGCCAACCTCCGGAGGATGTCCTTATTTTGGCCCCTTAGCCAAAAGAAACAAATGAGTGAAGTTCAATAGAAATTTTATTTTTCAAACTTTGTTCTAAAAAAAACTTAAGTTTGAAATAAATTGTATACCAAAATGAAGCTTAAGTACTTGGCTATACGCCACATATAGCCAACCTCCGGAGGATGTCCTTATTTTGGCCCCTTAGCCAAAAGAAAAAAATGAGTGAAGTTCAATAGAAATTTTATTTTTCAAACTTTGTTCTAAAAAAAACTTAAGTTTGAAATAAATTGTATACCAAAATGAAGCTTAAGTACTTGGCTATACGCCACATATAGCCAACCTCCGGAGGATGTCCTTATTTTGGCCCCTTAGCCAAAAGAAACAAATGAGTGAAGTTCAATAGAAATTTTATTTTTCAAACTTTGTTCTAAAAAAAACTTAAGTTTGAAATAAATTGTATACCAAAATGAAGCTTAAGTACTTGGCTATACGCCACATATAGCCAACCTCCGGAGGATGTCCTTATTTTGGCCCCTTAGCCAAAAGAAACAAATGAGTGAAGTTCAATAGAAATTTTATTTTTCAAACTTTGTTCTAAAAAAAACTTAAGTTTGAAATAAATTGTATACCAAAATGAAGCTTAAGTACTTGGCTATACGCCACATATAGCCAACCTCCGGAGGATGTCCTTATTTTGGCCCCTTAGCCAAAAGAAACAAATGAGTGAAGTTCAATAGAAATTTTATTTTTCAAACTTTGTTCTAAAAAAAACTTAAGTTTGAAATAAATTGTATACCAAAATGAAGCTTAAGTACTTGGCTATACGCCACATATAGCCAACCTCCGGAGGATGTCCTTATTTTGGCCCCTTAGCCAAAAGAAACAAATGAGTGAAGTTCAATAGAAATTTTATTTTTCAAACTTTGTTCTAAAAAAAACTTAAGTTTGAAATAAATTGTATACCAAAATGAAGCTTAAGTACTTGGCTATACGCCACATATAGCCAACCTCCGGAGGATGTCCTTATTTTGGCCCCTTAGCCAAAAGAAAAAAATGAGTGAAGTTCAATAGAAATTTTATTTTTCAAACTTTGTTCTAAAAAAAACTTAAGTTTGAAATAAATTGTATACCAAAATGAAGCTTAAGTACTTGGCTATACGCCACATATAGCCAACCTCCGGAGGATGTCCTTATTTTGGCCCCTTAGCCAAAAGAAACAAATGAGTGAAGTTCAATAGAAATTTTATTTTTCAAACTTTGTTCTAAAAAAAACTTAAGTTTGAAATAAATTGTATACCAAAATGAAGCTTAAGTACTTGGCTATACGCCACATATAGCCAACCTCCGGAGGATGTCCTTATTTTGGCCCCTTAGCCAAAAGAAACAAATGAGTGAAGTTCAATAGAAATTTTATTTTTCAAACTTTGTTCTAAAAAAAACTTAAGTTTGAAATAAATTGTATACCAAAATGAAGCTTAAGTACTTGGCTATACGCCACATATAGCCAACCTCCGGAGGATGTCCTTATTTTGGCCCCTTAGCCAAAAGAAAAAAATGAGTGAAGTTCAATAGAAATTTTATTTTTTAAACTTTGTTCTAAAAAAAACTTAAGTTTGAAATAAATTGTATACCAAAATGAAGCTTAAGTACTTGGCTATTCGCCACATATAGCCAACCTCCGGAGGATGTCCTTATTTTGGCCCCTTAGCCAAAAGAAACAAATGAGAGAAGTTCAATAGAAATTTTATTTTTCAAACTTTGTTCTAAAAAAAACTTAAGTTTGAAATAAATTGTATACCAAAATGAAGCTTAAGTACTTGGCTATACGCCACATATAGCCAACCTCCGGAGGATGTCCTTATTTTGGCCCCTTAGCCAAAAGAAAAAAATGAGTGAAGTTCAATAGAAATTTTATTTTTTAAACTTTGTTCTAAAAAAAACTTAAGTTTGAAATAAATTGTATACCAAAATGAAGCTTAAGTACTTGGCTATACGCCACATATAGCCAACCTCCGGAGGATGTCCTTATTTTGGCCCCTTAGCCAAAAGAAAAAAATGAGTGAAGTTCAATAGAAATTTTATTTTTTAAACTTTGTTCTAAAAAAAACTTAAGTTTGAAATAAATTGTATACCAAAATGAAGCTTAAGTACTTGGCTATACGCCACATATAGCCAACCTCCGGAGGATGTCCTTATTTTGGCCCCTTAGCCAAAAGAAAAAAATGAGTGAAGTTCAATAGAAATTTTATTTTTCAAACTTTGTTCTAAAAAAAACTTAAGTTTGAAATAAATTGTATACCAAAATGAAGCTTAAGTACTTGGCTATACGCCACATATAGCCAACCTCCGGAGGATGTCCTTATTTTGGCCCCTTAGCCAAAAGAAACAAATGAGTGAAGTTCAATAGAAATTTTATTTTTCAAACTTTGTTCTAAAAAAAACTTAAGTTTGAAATAAATTGTATACCAAAATGAAGCTTAAGTACTTGGCTATACGCCACATATAGCCAACCTCCGGAGGATGTCCTTATTTTGGCCCCTTAGCCAAAAGAAACAAATGAGTGAAGTTCAATAGAAATTTTATTTTTCAAACTTTGTTCTAAAAAAAACTTAAGTTTGAAATAAATTGTATACCAAAATGAAGCTTAAGTACTTGGCTATACGCCACATATAGCCAACCTCCGGAGGATGTCCTTATTTTGGCCCCTTAGCCAAAAGAAAAAAATGAGTGAAGTTCAATAGAAATTTTATTTTTTAAACTTTGTTCTAAAAAAAACTTAAGTTTGAAATAAATTGTATACCAAAATGAAGCTTAAGTACTTGGCTATTCGCCACATATAGCCAACCTCCGGAGGATGTCCTTATTTTGGCCCCTTAGCCAAAAGAAACAAATGAGAGAAGTTCAATAGAAATTTTATTTTTCAAACTTTGTTCTAAAAAAAACTTAAGTTTGAAATAAATTGTATACCAAAATGAAGCTTAAGTACTTGGCTATACGCCACATATAGCCAACCTCCGGAGGATGTCCTTATTTTGGCCCCTTAGCCAAAAGAAAAAAATGAGTGAAGTTCAATAGAAATTTTATTTTTTAAACTTTGTTCTAAAAAAAACTTAAGTTTGAAATAAATTGTATACCAAAATGAAGCTTAAGTACTTGGCTATACGCCACATATAGCCAACCTCCGGAGGATGTCCTTATTTTGGCCCCTTAGCCAAAAGAAAAAAATGAGTGAAGTTCAATAGAAATTTTATTTTTTAAACTTTGTTCTAAAAAAAACTTAAGTTTGAAATAAATTGTATACCAAAATGAAGCTTAAGTACTTGGCTATACGCCACATATAGCCAACCTCCGGAGGATGTCCTTATTTTGGCCCCTTAGCCAAAAGAAAAAAATGAGTAAAGTTTAATAGAAAGATATTTTTTTTTAAACTTTTAATATATATTTTTAAGGAATCCAACACAAAGATTTGTAAACTAATTTAAATATATTAGTTTTTCTAATAGTTTGTCGCAATATTTTAATTATTTATTATTATATAAATAACATTTCCGGTTTTACTTTGTTATCTTGTTAAAAGCCGAAATAATCTCCCATACACCGAAAACAAGAAGAAGATATTATTCTCTATAAAATGGCTAAGTTGCCATATTTATTCACAATATTTCGCTATTTTAACTTGGCCGCACCTAATTTTAGTTCTGCTCAGCCAGAAATACTCAATTTTAATGAGGAGAAGAGAGACATATTTTGTTACTCTCTTTCTTTTGAGTAAAACAAGATTTACTTTGTTAACTACTTTGTTATGTTCACGGAGATAAAATTTGATATCCATCTTTGATAAAAAAATGTATCAGCAGGGCTTTTAAGACCACTGGTAATGAATTCGCTTTGGCGCCAAATTGTAAAAAGTTCTCTGCTGTTGCTATTATTTTGTTGTGTATTCACATTAGTTTCTTTAGACAATTTTTTTCAACATACGGAAGCATTATCGGGCCTTTTGAAATCGATTAAAAAAGTGAAAATATGAATGAAATAGTTTAAACAATTGGTTGAGTAGAATTCAAGGCGAATTTATTACAGGTGGTCTTAAAAGCCCTGCTGAAAACTTTTTTTAGCTAAAATCATTGTTGAATGTCAAAATTTTGTTTATTATCTTTGTTTCTGTTTTTGACATTGTACAATGATTTTACAAAAACAAATTGCTTGTGGTTTGTGTAACATTTTTTGGCGCCCTATGTTCCAGTAGGAGTTATAGGAATATATATTTTGTACCAGTTGTACTTGGTGTAGTGCCGAGATTACCTGGGATGAATTCGCCTTGGTAGAGTTTAATGAAAATAATATATAAAAAAATGCCGGGTTAACGAATAGTAAAAATCGTTTAAAAATGTAAAACTCTTAGTAAAATTAAGCAAAGTGATTAAGTGATTTGAAAAAATTCAGCATTGTTTCATTAATTTATGATACAAATGTGTTTAATTAATAAAATTATAAAAACAACTAAACGAAAGTTAATTTGTAATTTTCTTTTGGTTGAAAAAATCGTTAGTAATTATATTTTAAGCTAAAATTTTTAATTGTTTATTTAAAAAGCTTTTTTTAAAAAATTCTTTTTTGTTATAATTGTGTATTTAAAAATGAGAGTTTTAAAATCAATATTCATTTATTTCCAAAAAAGGTATGTACATTTTAAAAATAATTTCTTAATATGCAAAAATACCTATGTAAATTTTTTTTAAACCTGAATAGTGTTTTCCAGTATTCATTTAATTTATAATTTTTTTTATAAAGAACTCTAGTTTTGTATAATTTCTTAAAGAAATAAATCTGTGGCAAAAAGGAAAATGCACTTAAGCCAACTTGAAAAAAATTTGAGTTTATGGCACTACGTTTAAAAGTACAAATGGACAAAGTTTAATTTATTTTGTACCTATGATACTTGGCGCCGGTTCACACATGTCAAGTTTGTCTCGTCAAGTCTTGAGCTTTTAGGAGAGAAGGGAAAAGATAATGCCATTTCTTTTTATCAATCTTGACGTGTGTGCAATAACATTTGCATTAAAATAAGTTTACTTCCAATCTGTGCCGTACTTATAACTATAACCAAAGAGCAGTAATGACTTTATTGGAATAAAAATATCTTTTCAATAACAACCTTTAGAATTTAAAATTGCTTTAATGCAGCCGTATTCTGTAACTCACTTGGCTAAAGCTTAGTCTCGATCGCTAAAAAACCCCTTAAGAATAAAAAATTTAAAAATTTTTTGATATTTTTTCTTAGGCTTGAGTTTATCATATTTAATTTTTATTAAATTATTTTCACTGAGGAAGGAATTTTTTTAACAACTTGGAATTTTTTAATAAAATTTATTGATAATTTTTCTTGGCTGAGCTAGGATTTAAACCCGGGTTGATTTTTACATGTTTCAAGAATCACCACATTCTATCCCCAGAAAATCTTTGAGTTCTAACAACTGCACCACTGCGGTGCCCTCCATCCAACAGTCTAATATCAATATTTTATTCAGTAGTACTGGTGGTTCGAAATTTGCTGTTATTATCATTTAAAATTTCAAATTACATGTCGCCTCCTTTCCTCTGTTTCTTCGTATGCTTTCTGTCAAGACTTTGTCTTGAAAACCTGAATACATCCTCCAACCACAATGCAACATAATCCATGTTTTTGAACCGTTAAATTTTATTAATAATTACATATTTGGCCTCGAGCTCGAAAAAACTTTTTATTTTAATTAAAAAAAGGTCGAAAAATAATAAGATTTAATTTATTTGTTATTTTTTATTTAGTTCGAAAGTTTTCTCTAGTATTTACTTTTTGCGGAAAATGTAACGTTTTTTTGATAAACGCTTGTTTTTCAAAAAAGTGCTGTCAATATCGACAGGTACTGTCAATTTATCGTGTATAAATTTGGCAGCAATTTGTTTTCCCCTTTTTTTTAACAAATACAAATATGTGGGGCTTTCGAACGGATTAGAAAATACCATTTCATATTCGATACGGAAATTTCTTTCGAAAGTATTTCCGTTTCGAATCGAAACTGGCGATATAGTCCATTTTATGTGTTATTTTGCCGCTATAAGGAAAATTAAAGCCAATTATGTATTGGCGTTATAGTCACATTAGCAACATTTACTTAGTTATTTTTAGTTTTCGAAACCACAATCCATTAAAAGAATTAATAATTAACTCAATATAAAATTAAAATTGTTGCTAAGGAAACGATATTGAAACAAGAACAAACTCAAATTTGTTTTTGTTTTCAATATAAATTTCTAAACGAAAATTTTCATTTTAGTTTGATTCGAAATTGGTTTTATGCCTCATAATGGCATATATGTGAATTAGCCTTATAGTCACATTAGCGATATAGTCCACGTTTTGTCTGCAAATATATATATATAAGGGAATGGTACTGTATCAAACGTTGTCTAGGGTAAATCATGCGCGCTGTCTTCCCAAGCACTATATCAAACACCCCATTGTGGGCAACCACAGACCACCTGCCAATAAAACCTAAATTCGACAAAGTAAATGGAATACGATTGCGCATACGTTGGGGAAGACTCTAGACAATATCACTCGAATGGCGCTTGACACGAATCCACATGTTAGCCAAAGAAAAGGAAGGCATCCTTATACATAAAGGGAGTTGCAGCAGGGTTTACATGGCGTGAAATAAAAGCTTTAGCATCAGATAAATCATATTTTAACTTCTTTGTTGAGGCCCTATGCTCCACCTAGGAGCTGCGGGATTTACAATTTTCCCTAGGCGTATGAAAACTTGTTTACCAAATTTTTCTCAATTAATTTAGGGTAGAAATAAAGTTTTGCTTATGAAATTTGCATAGATACATATTAAAATTAGAATTGATAGCTAACAAGTTAATTCTGCACAATATCTATGACCGATTTTAAAGCTGAAATTTAAACTGGCTGAGTAATGCTGCCCAACCTAATTAATTTAAATTGTTAATAATAATAGATTGCTAATGAATTAGATAAATTCTAATAATAATAATCATAGAAGAATAAGCTTCAGTTTTAAATATACATACATACATAGATATCTGTTAAGTAAATATTCATCGATCATTTTGCAACAACAAATACAAATATATACGCACATATTTTAATACAAACTGATAAAAAAAAACGTTTAAAACCTGTCCCAATTTAATCTTATACGTAAAGTACAGGGTGGCGCAGAATGAGATCTATGGTTCAAAATGGCTTATAACTTTTTTATTTACTTTTTGTTTAAATACAGTATTTTATTAAGGAAATGATTCAGAAAGCTTTAAAAGTAGTTATCCTGTTAGTAAAGTTAATTTTCTGTGCTTTTTGGAACATATCGAGGGTTTATATTCAAAAAGTGTTGTCTGCAAAATCACAATATTGCAGGATATTTAAAAAACGGATCTTTTCGTTAAATTCAATAGTCATAATTAAACTTTATTTTACAATGTTATTTAAGCACAACGTATGTTGTTTTTTAAAAATTCATAAAAAAATTAAAAAATGCAGCTAGGCTTTGCAGACATATAAAAAACGAAGCTGCAAGCCAACTTTTGATTTTATTCACAAAAGTCGAAAAATTTTAATTAATTTAAAAATGTCATAAAACGCAATATTTGTATGGGAGCCCCCCTGAAAAGTATTGATAAGGGGCAAGTATGTCTCGAGAAAATGTTAAGGACAAAAAACTATTTGAGGTCGGTCATAAATTGTATCCTACTAGGGGCGACTCCTAGGCATTTATAGGACTTTTTTCAATATATTTCTAGTCTGCATTGAATATTTTGTATGGGAGCCCCCTTAAAGAATGGAGGTAGTGGGTAGGTATGATAGAAATAAATGATTGAGATGAAAAAAGTGGGTTTGGTCATACATTTGACCCATCTAGGAGCATCCTACGCGCTGCAGTGCCTAGCTGCATTTTTTAATTTATTATGCATTTTTAAATAACAAAAATTTCGAAATTTTGATAAAAAAATTAATTTAAAAAAAAAATATGTTTCAAAAACGACTGCTTATATTAGAAACAAGTTTTACTTTTCTTAAAGGAATTTCGGTTTTTTTTAGTAATTTCAATAAACTAAACCGTTTTTGAATAACGCAAACATATCGAGCCCTTATAGCAAAAATGATGTAATTAACAAAAATAAAATTTTTTAGGAGAAGGTTTTTTTTAAATATTTTTGCTTCAAGTCTAGGGTTTAGTTTGAAATTGCTTGTGCTCTTATTTCGTAACGGTACTATCCAGAGATATGAGATTTTTAGAGATGATGCAAATGATCAGAAATTATCGATTTTCATCAAAAAACAAGAATATAAAATGTTGTTGGTTACATCATTTTTGCTATTAGGGCTCGATATGTTGTGCAACCTCCTCCATTTTCGAAATAACGGTATAGCTCGAAAACCAGAGCCAATCTAAAAAAAGGCGAGCACCATTGGATTCAGCGTACCCGAATTATGTTTAAACGCCATGTGCCCGGCTTGTCTGTTTTTTCAACTAGCATATTGTAATTATTGTTATTATTTTTTAAATAATAGAATAATGATTGCTCAATTAATTAAATAATATTTAAAAATTATTAATAATCGAATATTATTTGTTGACTTATCAATAGTGATCGATTAGTTGCAGTAACAATTATTAAAATAATCGACTGGTATTGATTTCTCAAGCAATTAAATTATTCTTTTTAAATAATATACGGGTGTGTTCTAGAATCCGAATCCACTCGAAAGTGGATTTCTTTAGCATTATTGGTGTTCTGCATTTCACATCCACATGTTTTTATTCGTTTTCAATTAGAGTAGATATGGGTTGGTGAAAGTAAACCGAATCGACTTTTATTGTAATATGTGATAACATTTTTAACAAAAAAATTAATATTGCTTTTAGCTTAAAATCTTCTTAATCCAATTTAATCAAAAATATATCGTTATCTAAAATGCAAAAGGCCCTTACTAACCCTAAATTTAAAGTCGACTTTTTCATTGATTTTGATGTAATTATACCAAATTTTTTTTTAACGATTTTTATGTTATTTTCCGACAATTTGTTTCTTTAATCGATTTAGCGATCTCTTAGTTTTTAAGTTTGTTTAAAATTTTGCGATTTGGTCGTGTAAGTTTTCTGATTCTTTACAGCTTTAACGATTTATAATAAATAGTTGACTTTGCTATCATGCCGCTGTTAGCAAATTTTTGCGAATTTCCTTGAATTTAGCAATTTTTACCGATTTTTTGCCATTCCTTATAGTTTTAGGGACTTTAAATCAATTTTATGGCTGGTTTGAAATATTAAAAATTTTCGCGAATTTTCGCTATTTTTGCAATTTTTTTTTGTTATTTTCCGACATTTTGTTTTTTTAACCCATTTAGAGATTTCAAATAAATTTTAGTGTTTGTTTAAAAGATTGCAATTTTTCGAGAATTTTAGCCATGTTAGCGATTTTTTTTGTGATTCTTTACAGCTTTCACGATTTTTAGAAAATATTAGACATTGCTATCAGTCTTCGGTTAGCAAATTAGCGATCTTTAGTTCAACAAAAGTTTTTTCGAACAAAAACTTCGAATACACAAAAACATGCGGATTTGGGAACACCAATTTATGACTTATGCGGATTCAAAAAATTTTTCGTTTTCAATTCGAGTCTAAACCTAGAACATACCTGATAATAATTAATTCTTCAAATAATCGAATATTAAATATTCTAATAATTAAATGGTCATTGTTTACAAAATATATTGTGAATAATTTAATAAAAAAATATCGTGAAATAGAATAATAATAATAATTTGCATATAAAAAATGTATAATACATTATTTCATTCGAAATGTAAAACATTTTTAAAATTTACTCTTTGATGAAATTCCATAGTTCTTACATGCCTAATTTTAGCCGGTTAATACTACATTAACAGTCTGGCCACACCATTAATTCAGTTAAACAGCTGTGTATTTTTCACAATCGTTAATGTACTTTTAGTTTTTTTTTTATCAGTCTTATTAAACATGGCAACTTTAACGGATGAAGAGTGGCAAGAATACAAGGTATAAACGCATAATTTCCTCTAAGGAATTTTACGTCCAGTTTATTTATATTTTTAATTAAAAAATCTTAAATTATTCATATAAATTGCAGCAAAAACACAATAAAGTATATCGAAATGATGAGGAAGAGCGACGAAGACGTGCTATTGTGGTAGAGCGAAAAAAAATCATCGACGAACATAATAAAAAATACAGTGCTGGTAAAGTTGAGTGGAGTGGACGTCTCAATTCCATGTCCGATTATACAGAAGAAGAACGAACAAGATGCCACGGTTTTAGAATGACGTGAACTTTTGTGTAAAGATAAGAGACTTTTTTTTTTAGTTTTGATAATAGTGAAAATTAAGATTATTTTCGTAGCTAAATAATAGTTTTTCCATATTTTTACTAGTTAATACACAAGTTTTAAAAATGTTATTTTGTATTTCTATTGTGTACATTACATTTTTGTAGTGTTAATGTCAACAAGCGTTGTTTATTAAAGGTACTACAATGAGCATATTTTTAGGCGTTTTTAATGTTAGTAGTTAACTTGCTGCTAATGATTACGTTAATTTACAATTTCAGTAACTTGAAAAACAGATTTCTAATACATTATCTTGAATTTTCTAACTGGTTTCTTTTAAACTTTATATTATATGTATGATAACTGAACTGTATTTTAAACAAAAAATTAAAGTCTTAATTCCGAAATGAATTTTAAAATCGCTCGAAATTCATCACACCTTCTAAAAACGAGATTTTTAAATCAATTCATTTTTATCACATACATATGTACATATGAACCTGAATATATAAAAGATCATGAAAATACTGGAAATGGCAAATTATACTAAACATTTACATTTAAAACAATGTTAAATTAACATTTGAATTAACAGTGAGAAGTCAATGCATCGTAAAATTTTTGATTAACATAAATGTTTTGTTCATATTTATACATATCAATACAACGTAGCTACAGTATCCATATGTTTATTCTATATCGATAAAAATGTGTGTGTGTGTGTGTGTGTATATTTATTTGCCTGCGTCTAAATATATTTGTTTGTTGTTTTCATTATATTCAATAATTTTTTTGAAATACTTGTTGAATGACATTGGCATGAAGTGACAACATATGGCACCAAGAAGACATTAAAAATTCTTTAGATAAATATTGATTTTTATATATACGTATGTATGTATATACATATACATATACTTATGTAAATAATATTAAATATCTACAAAGTGTTTAAGCAATTTTAAATAAAGAAAACTGTTTTTTTAATTATCTATTGAAGATTAATAAATCTGTCAAAAAAAATGAAAAGATGAAAGTTATTGTTGGGTGTAGAGCCTCTATAAGAGCTTACTTATAGTCTATTATGGAACTATGTATCAGGAAAGACTTATTTTGGAACTACGACATCATCATCATTGATGGCGCTGCGATCGGTCGGGCTTGACCGATTACACTTTCTTATTTGTTTTTATTGGAATTTATTGATATACAATTTTACCATTATATGCGCCAGACGATATGTATAACCAGGGCTGCCAGTTTAGGGGTTTTGACCTAAAATTAGGGGGTTTCTTGTTGCTAAAAGTGACAGAACATTTTGTTTGGGGTTTTGGGTTTGCATTGGGGATATTAAAAAAAAAAACTTAGGATATTTGGGGAAATAAAAAATATGAGCTTAATTTTTCAGACAACTAATAACGGCCATTTTCACCAAGTTCGGTTATAATTAACTATCGGTTATAGCTGTCAAAACATATTGGTAACCGGAACTTTAATTGAAAGTTAGTTTTAACCGAACTTGGTGAAAATGGCCGTAAGTTTAATGCACACATATGTAGTATGTGTCACATACACATTAAAGTGGCTATGTTTGCAAAATCATCAAGTGATCAATGAGCAAAAAAAAAGTTTCGTTTTTATTAAAAAAAATATCTGATAAGTTTGAAGTAAATCTGTCAATAATTCGATTATGCACAAAAAGTCCAAAATTTGCATTTTCCTGGACAACTTCATGTGTATAAGAGGTGTTTAAAAAAATTAAAGTGATCTCTAAAGCCAATGAATGGGCTTATTGGTTCCTTTGTATATAAAAACATTTAATATGAAGCTTGGTGACGATTGGGTAAAGAAAAGTCGATAGAAATGTCAAATAATGCGTACAAGGCAAAACAATCACTTATTTAAGTTTTTTGAAAATTTTTTAAATGTCGTATAAGTTTTTAGTCTAGATTATAAGTAATTCGAATTGAACATACCATTATGTTTTTAAAAAAGAAATAACAAAAATCGGTTTAGAACTATTAATAAATGATGACCCAGACTACTAATGTGCCAACTATTACTTGACCTAGAAATGGGAGCACACACCTTAAATAGTTTTAAAACTGATTTGTGCAATATAATAATATAAAAAAATAAAATTTAGGCATTACAGAAAATACAGTACGATCCGGTACGTTACATTGCATTGCACAACATTAAGGGTCGACTAAAGCAACCTTAATTCTTAAAATGTAGAATGCAAGAAATTAGGCACTAAACGCAAGAGCCTTTAAACCTGTATTTGTAGAGAAACAAATAAAGCAATTCTTAAATAGATAACGGCTGCAATTGGGAATGTAATCCAAACTTGAGCAGCCTCATTATTTTTTAATAAAATTGGAAATAAAATTAATTTTGTATAATTAAAACCTAAGTGAATTTGGGGTCCCATGCAAATTCATTACAGGAAAGTTCGACTGTTTATATATGTATATACATATGTATATATATAAATTTAAAAAAACAACTAAATATTTCCTTTTCATAAAAACTGTCTCATGTAGAACAAATAAATATTTAAATTATCCGTTAAAAATTATGTATTTTTTTTACAGGGCTTATTTTGGGGATTCTTTCTATTATCGCGGGATATTTGTGGAATTTTTTTTTTTGAATTTGGGGAGTACGAAAAAAACTACCTGGCAGGGTTGTGTATAAATCTGTCGGCTATTTCTCTGTATTGCCAATATTCCTCAAATTAAATCAGTGGTTTTTGAACTAACTAAGTGCAATATTCGGTGCCATAGCTTAAGTGTTACCGTTATGCGACTAAAGTCGCATTTTTGCCCCTTTTTGACTGCCGTGCCACTTTTTTGACCGCTTTGTTTTAAATCCCCTTTTGTATCATTTTGTAGTTTTTTGTGCCCCTTTTGGAACCAAATTTTTTTTATACTGTCAATCAATGAATCCGAGCTCAATTTGAAGAGAAAATAGCATCTAATTTGGAAAAAATTAAAATAATTCAGGAAGGGCTATCTATTAACAATAAAATTTACCTCAAATTTCTAGTATGTATATGTATTAAACATTATGAATAAATTAAACCTTAATTTTCAAAACGAATCATCACAAATTATATATTTAGTTTCATCCACGAAAGATATTAAGGGTCCTCATGATGTCGCTTAAAATTGCCATTTGTGCAAATGCGCAAACTTACGAGTCTTGTTTCATGAAGCCCCTTTTTTTAATTTTGTGTAATTTTAAACAATTAATGTCAGTTTGTAAGAAACGTCAATACAAAAATAAATTAAATATTAAAATTCAAAAATATAAAAATTTGTGTTTAAATTTGTGATTAATATGTATGAGAAATTTGCTTTTAAAAATGCTCTAAGAAAGCCAAAAGACCAATTTACTGAAATTATTGCTAGAATTTATTGTTTGTGATTTATAGACACTTGGATTTTTCATTGAAAACGACGTTAAAATCATTAAAAGATCTGTTTGTATAAATGCACAATTGAACAGCGCAAGTTTACGGGAAAAAATTGTTGGGCAAATTTACCAAGTTTGTGTAAATGAATTTTCATAAAATTTTTGACAGTTCATTTACGAGGGCGTAAAAATGCACAGTTTACACAGATTACGAGATTTATAAACGATATCATGAGGACCCTTATTGTATTAGAAATTTTTAAAAATTTTTTAAAAAAAGAGTATGTTATGCAAACAAATATAGAACAAATTGATTTTGTTGATGTTCTGCATATAAAAGAAACTCCTAATATATATATCGGCCACGAAGCCGAGCTAGAAATATGTACTAACAACATCTGAGGTAGTAATATTGTAGAAATCAAAAACAACATTTTACTTTTTTACCAAAAGCTGTTCAAAGAAATTTTATCAAGAATTAATATTAGCGATAAGAGGCTGAGTTCATTAAAGGTTTTAGATCCAGTATTTATTAAGTCAGCTGAAGACATAAATTACTTTGAAATTGTTATCGTTTTTATTGATATAATTACTAACCCAGATGATTTTGTAAAAGAGTTCAAACTTTTAGAAACCAGAATATCTGTATATATGTGTGTTTTTCCAAAACAATTTGTATTATATACCTATAATGTATTTTTTTATAAATATGAAGTTTATTTTTTGTTATGTTTAGTTTTCGATGAAAATAATTTAATAAATACATACGTTTTTTGTTAAATTTTCCTGTTTTTAAAGTTGCCCCTTTTTTTCTCAGAATTCCCCTTTTTGTGACACTTTTTATTTGCAAATCCCCTTTTTGTGCCCCTTTTTGAAAATTTTGAACGGTAACACTGCATAGCTTCTATTTGCTATTTAAAAATACGGGTGAAGAGTGTCCTTACTAATTTTCGATATGGACTGTATAAATAAAGCACTGTTATAGTTTTGATAACGACCGTATGGTGTTCTCTTGGTTGTGTCTAGGAAATAGTAATTTTAAATGTAGCGGTATTAAGCCAAGGGATGGATGCTAATTCATTAGCTGATTAATTCAAAAACATTTAGTGGACATGTCACAGTCGTAGAGTTATTGGCGCGGAATTTTTTAAAAGATACAAAGCAGAGTTCGAACGAAATAAAAAATGCTTTTAATCTTAACAGGGCAAACTGGCGTAATATTGTTTTTAAACTATTTTCTATATTAAACAAATTGGATAATTTTGCCACCTCTTCAAATCCTAAACGCAAAAGAACCAGTAAATCAACAGTATTACCTCCTTCAATTCCGGATAGTATAGTTATCGGTGCTTCAAAATATAGAAATGATAAACTTGCAAGTCCAATTGGTATTTTTTACATTTTCGCAATCTGCTTTCGTCCATACGGTATACAATGTAAATGTTTCAGCCTGGTCCCTTCAACCCCAATTGCTACCAAACATGCAACTATATAATTTAACCAGTGTTCGAAAATAAAGACTAAATATCGCTCTTTAGTGTTCGGTTCGGTAGATTTGTGGATAACACAAACGCTTACAGTGCTTGTGTAGAAAATAATTAAGAAAATAACGTTTTCCTGTTTGTCATTTTTCGAGCACAAAAATAATACTGTTTTTCCAACTCTACAAAAGATGAAAACATTTTATTCTGTTCGGTTTTTTTTAAGCCACAAACTTCATTGGGTTCGGTTTGAATCATTAATTTTCGTCGTTTTTGGCTGGTAAGAAAAAACCAAACAATTTTTTACAAAAACAAAATACACATACGTAAAAAACAAAAAGCCACTAAAATAATTTTACACAAACAATACTGTTGGAAATAAAACTATTTTTGAAAGTAAATTCTATTCAAGTTTAAACAATTTATTTATTTTAGGAAATTAACTTCAAAATTAATAGTTTCTTTACAATAAAAATTATTTCCAACTAAATTAAAATAAAATTATTTGATATTATTATCAAAGTACATAAGTAAATTTTTCCTGTTTAATTTAGGTATATTGATTAAAATAATAAATATTATTTAAAGTAGCTGTTCACAACATTCTCCCCATCGTAAAATCACATTTTAACCAAAATATCATTCGTAGAATCCGTTGATTGTCTAACGTTAAGTTTGGCTAGCCTTGTGACTGGTCTATTAAACACACCACCTCTTGTTTGAATTGTAGCACTTCTTACATTTCCGTCGTTAGATCTGCAGACTGATTTAACTATACCTTTAGGCCAATTATTTCTTGGTAGATTTGGATCGACTACGATTACTATATCTCCAACGTCAAGTGGGATACATTTAGTGAACCATTTTGTACCCAATGTTTCCAAAATAAATTTGCAAAATACTGCATTTTTCTCCAATTTTTCCTCAGAATACAATAATTTTTAGAAAACTCACCAAGTGGTTTGTCTCCATTTGAGGATCCCAATAGAAAATGATTTGGGGTTAATGCTTCATCAGACGTTGATTCTAAGTCTACATATGTCAATGGTCGAGAGTTGATAACTCGTTCACATTCAAGTAACCCATTGTAAAGCGTGTCATCTTTGAATAAAAAATTTGGCGAAATTTGGTGCAATACTTTTTTAACTGATTGAACCAAACGCTCCCAACTGCCACCCATATGTGGCGCCGCTGGTGGATTAAAACGCCAGGTTGTTGAAGAAGTCGAAAACTTTATGGAAAATCTGTTTAAATCAATATTTTTAATCGCATTTTTGAGTTCTGTTTCAGCACCTTTAAAGTTTGTTCCGTTATCACAATATATTTCAATAGGTGTACCACGCCGTGCCACAAAATTTTGAATTGCCATAATACAACTGTCCGTTGTCATGTCACGAGCAATTTCAATATGTATTGCTCTTACAGTTAGACATGTAAAGAGTACTCCCCAACGTTTTTCCTGGTGCCGGGCGACTTTTACATACATAGGCCCAAAATAATCTATACCAACGTACGAAAATGGAAAGGTGACAAACGTGCTTTAGGTAGCATGGACATTTCAGGAACCACTGGAGACGCATTTAAATTCTTACAAAATTGGCAGTTTCTACGTACCTTTTTTAATTCAACTTGTACCCAACAAACACGAAGTCAAACCTTTGATATGAAATGACTTTATCATTTGACATCAAACGCAATTCTCAAACGTTTTTCAATTGTTTGATTTAACATTTAAATTCAAATTGATAATGATTTGAAAATAAACATTTGATATCAAATGTTTTTTCAATTTGATGTCAAATGTTTGTCAAAGTTAAAATCAAATCAAAAATAAACTTGGCAGTACTAAAGCGAAAAATTAATGTAAGCATTAAAAATGGCGATTAAAGTTAAATTATTTTTCCTTGTGGTTACATGTGTTTTACTATTAAAAATAAATTTTAATATAAAGTGAACAGTATATTTCTAGTGAAAAATAAAAAATATTTGTGAGAAATTACAATGTTTAAAAATACGAAAAAAAAGAAAAATAATAAAACAGGAAAGTGAAGAAAGATTGTTGAACGTCCGCGGTGCTACAATCCTCAAAATAAAAAGGTGCCAAGTATTTTGCCTTTCCAAGAATTAGAAGACGGAAAGAACCCTATTTCATCTTTTTGCTATGGTACCGAATGTTTATTTCAAAGTTTATTTAAATAAATAATAAATTTAAATTAAAAAAATTAAATAGTTTTATTTATATTCCACATTCTATTATAATCCACATTTGAAAAACATTTGAGAATAACGTTTGAAAGCAAGTTGAAAATAAAGGCATTTTTCAATTTGAAAATAATTTCCCCTTTTTGTTGAGAACGCTATGATTTACAAATGATTTTCAAATCATTATCAAACGTTTGTCGTTTGAGAAAACGTTTGATTTCAAATCACTTTCAATTTGAAATCAAACCTCCGTGTTTGTTGGGTAGTCGGGGAATGTAATAGTATTGACGCAATTCATTAAGACACGTATCATGATGAATGTGATGCAATTTTTCATGGAAGTGCTGTATTAATAATTTTGTGCAATAGTGATTTCTTGGTAAAATTATTTGACGTTTTAAATTTTCTGGTATACAGGAGGCCAAACCAATCCTTCCATTCAATCTAATCACCAGGTTATCATCAATAAAGGGAGAACATCTATATAAGGCACTTGATTTTGGAACTTCTCTACCTTTGTTTGATAAAATAGCAAATTCGTCCTTAAAATACTCGTATTGCATTTTACGAAAAATCATATTTTCGGCCATTACATGTAGTTCAGATATTTCAGGAAATATAAACTTTTGTTTCCTTGACATTTGAAATTTTATTTTTAATATGTTCATAAATTTGAACAGGTTAACGATAGTATTAAGCAGTTTTTTCCAAGAAGAAAATCTATGAAAATCAATCAAACTATCATTAATTGCGGCACTGTGTACCAACACAATGTGGGTTCTAAGTTCCTTTGAAACTTTTGCAATCTGTGATTTATTTTCAGGCCAACTGCATTCATCTTTCTTTAAAAAATCTGGTCCAGCAAACCAGCGACTCTTCATATCAAAATCAAATACTGTTTTCCACTTTGTTGCGTCATCTGCTACATTGTCTTTTGTGGGAATATGTCTCCACTCTGATGGTTTGCTACTATCAAGCACTTCTCCAATGCGAAACATAACAAATTGTTTGTAGGTTCGAGGATCTGCATTAAGCCAGCAAAGGACTGTATTGGAATCAGACTAGAAGAAACGTCTTTCAATTTTTATGTTAGGAATACTACAGATTATATTTCCTAAGCGAACTCCTAATACTGCTGCCATTAATTCCATGCGTGGAATGGATAAGGGCTGTTTTGGAGCGACTTTGACTTTAGCGCTTACCAAGGAAACTCTAACACCATCAACTGATGATATCCGAAAATATGCTACAGCCGCATAAGCCAGTTCGCTAGCATCAACAAATATGTGAAGTTGAACTGTATTTTCAGGCTGGATCGTATACCACCGAGAAATTTAAATGTTAGTAAAGGCCAGTTTACACGTTATTACAATGTATTACCACATGTAGAAAAATGATGTAGATTGAGAAAAATCTTATCATGTTAAAGCAAAATGTATTGAGTAAGAGAGAATATGGATACGGAGTACATATCGCACTCGTTCAACAATACTGTATTAACTCAAAATTTTTATTTTTTCACTTTTTGGAAAAAATGGATACGTAATATTCATATCTACCCACTGTAAAAATATTGTGCAATTTTGTCCACTTTTTTGTAATGAAACGGCTGCTTTAAAAATTCTTTTTCATATGCCTGTAATGTTAAATTGAAAATTGTTTTGCTTCTACTGAAAATTTTTAAATTTTGAGTTAATACAGTATTGTTGAACGGGTGCGATATATTGAAGATGGTAGCATTTTTTTATAATTACAAAAGCAACTCAAAAAATTGTTATGTTGTTTTTGTAAAAATTGTAAACCTATAACCATCTGCTTTTTTGTTACTGTTTTTAATTTTACTTATACCATCCATGTAAACATGAGATATACTTACAACAGACTTTAATTTTTTACTTTTAAACATATTATTTTGATTCTACAAAGTCTTAATACATTGTATTACCGTGTAAACTGGCATTTAGAGGCAGTGATGTTATACACTTTTTTGAAAAGTTCTTACGTAGCCAGACAAAATCCATATTTTTCCATACGCGCTAAAAAAATTGTCTCTACAAAAAGACGTGCTATGCGAAATGAATTATTATTTAATTTTTATTATTTAATTAACAACAAGCACGTAATAAAATAAAGTGCTTTAAATTATTAAAAGGTAAAATTTACGTATTGTTAGTTTTAACGTATAATTAAATTGCGATAAGCTACGGTCACACTTGTCAAATACTTGACGAAAAAGCAGGACCAACAAGCAAACTAAATAATCATTTCCTTTAATCTAACGCTTATTTGGTCAAACATTTAATAAGGTCACACTTTAGCTTTAGTCTTCTAGGGTTATAGCCTTTTTACACTGATCAACATCTAACATCTACCATCAAAGATGTAGAAAATTTAAAACGCTCGTTTAGATTGGTCACATCTAATTTCTACCATCAAACAAAAATGTTTTGAATAAAAATGTTTTTAAAATAAAAAAAGATTTTTTCTACAAAAGTCCCAAAATTTAATAAGAAAACATAAAAATGTATTTGAAGTTCAGTTTGTATAAAAATATAAAAAATACCTAGCAAAAAAACATTGCAATTAAAGAGAAAACTTGACAAATGGTAACGCTGCTTTCAAACCCAATTTTTTTTGTCAGTGATGTCACAATCATAATAGAACTTATTGCCACTTTTTTAGTGATGACACTAAAATAATCGAAAGATGTAGAATGGAATAAAATGAGATAGGAACATCTTTTAAAGATGTTGAAATATGTAAGGTTTTAGTCCGATGTATTTCTTAAGGAAATATGTTAACATCTTCGTAAATTGTGGAATATTGATGGTAGATGTTAGATGTTGATCATTGTATAAAGGCTAGATATTTTCTTTTGAAATCTTTCTTTCGGTCAAATGGTAAGTCAGATTTCATATACATACATATGCATATGTTGAATGATTTTTCAAATCGGACTAGAATTTTGAATTTTACGTAAATCCGAAGTGTTTGAGTGTTTAAGCCTCCAAGGTCCGTCCACTAATGCACTAATAAGTTCTAAGTTTATAACTTCAACTTAACCCAACCTCCGCAGTCGATGTGAAATTTTTCTGCAAAATAGGATTGTCTTTCAGAAACTACCGTGTGTTTTCCTTTTTTTTCATACCCCACTGTTCAATGCTATAAAAGATTTAAAATCCTTTTTTAACCCCTTTTATCTTTTTACAGTTTTTTTTGTGGGATTAACACGTCGAACAAAAACAGAATATACACATAGAAACTTTTAAGATGATTGAATTATCATCACTGAAATAAAGAAAGAATAATATGTCTAATGAATACAATAAATTCTTATTTTATAACTTTTTTTTTTGTAGCCAACGGCCAACAAACTGTTCTGGCTCATTGTCTTTTATTCCTTAGCTGTAAATTCTATACCCTTCAATTTTATTATTTTTGTTTTGAATTTTGTGGCAGGCAGACATGTTTGACATTTCTTAAAATCCTAGATTATTTGGATGTTTGTTTTTTGTCGGATCCCTACAAACAATTTTGAAAGAATATGATGTTAATAGTGGATTTGGTTCCATAAACGGTTTTAGTATTAGAGCTTTTAATTACAGGAAGAAGGTTATTAATCGATTGACATCATTAACGTCCTTAAAAGTAATAGATGTATGTATGTTAGTATGTAAATAGTAATTACTTCACTTTCCATTAAATCTTCCCTCTATGTTATAAGCGGAGAAAGTGGGGAATTGCAATTTTCGGCTGTTGCTTACCACAAAAAATTTCAGCGTATGGAGTCAGAGTCAGAGTTGCCACTATTTCTTGACGACTCCACAGTCCTGCTTAGAACAAATTACAGGGGCTCAAAAGATTATTTCAAAGTATTGCAAACGAAATAACAAAATTAATATTGCCAATTTTTTTTTGCTGCTGAGTAAAAATATAAAACATTTCCAAAAACATGTTTTATTTTGAATGGTCATGTTAAATGGTCAATAATAAAATTGAATTGACGTTGTGCAGCTCTCCATATAAAATATCCAATGTAGGTAGATACAGTGTAACGTCGGTTTACGCAACCCTCGATAATCGCTTCACCCAAACCATTAACACTGGTGACTCTGTTAACGCAACTTTGCAAACAAAGTTTTGGGTTTTTCTCTTTCAGTTTGTTTTAACTTTAATTGGTTTAAAAATGAATTCAAAACCATTAATGTACGTGCACTTGGTGTATTCACTTGCCAAGATGGCTTCGATATTAACACACATACAAACCACAATACAAAAGCTACAGGCAAGGCCCATTTTTCAGGTCTGCCCACTTGCACAAAAACAAAAAACGACATGTAATTTGTTTGTGTAAAATTTCTTTTAAGCTGTCAAAAACTTTCTACCAGATTTACAAAGCAAAAGGAAAAGACATATGTGGGAAAAACAATACACGTAAACAAACATATACATGCACATGTAAGCAAAATATAAACAAATTTTGACAGCTTAAAAGAACAAAAACAATGATCATCAGGCTTCTTGCGCAGACCTGCTCAATGGGCCTTGTCTACAGGAATTTTGTTTTTTGATTTATTTTTTTTTCAGTAAAATGTTGTTTTATTTTTTTATATTGCCAAAATAAAATTTTTTAGAAAAAAGCACATTTACACAAAAAATAAAAGTTGCATGCTCTCAATCAATCATAATATGCACTGAAAATTTACAAATTGCAAATTTGAACAATGACCATCGCGATTACCATTTTTATTTAATTCAAAGTAAATGCATTTATTGTAAAAGCTAAAGGCTAGTTTTCACTATCTCACAAGTCTTACGTATTCCATAATACTTTGTGAGATGGAAATCTCATGAGTTTTGTTGCGACTGCCAAAAAATCTTATTTAACATAACAGTTTGTGTTCACACTATCACACAAAGTCGTATGGAATGTCAAACTTGTTTTCATAACACTTGTCGATGAAAATGACATGCATTCACAATATCAGACTTTTACATATTGCTTGAGTTTTTTACATGTATTCATAAAAAGAATAATAGTGTAAACTAGCCTTAACATGTGTTTTTTTTTAAATTTACCTTTTACTTGGTTTGATATAAGTTCTTTAATCGAAAAATATGCCTACAAATTTTTAATCCGAGCTAACGGCACAATCTCAGTTAACGCAACAACCTGTTTCTATTGGTTGCGTAAACCGAGGTTGCACAGTATTTATAATCGAAATCTCATCATTATTACTCTAAATTTCTTAAAGGCTTTTTTTACTATTTCAATGACAAAACCCAAGAAAGAAAAGAAAAATGTCTTTGTATCCTTTTTTTGCTGCTAAAACAGAATACATAAGACAGAAATTGTAATCTATCCTTATTTTATTTATTTTCCAATAACCTCAACTTTGTACATATTTTATAAAATTGTTGGTTCCATGTACACACATACATACATTAATATTTAGAAACAACTGACAATTTACTACACCATTATTTTTTCTGTTTTCTTTTCAAATATTTGTTTTCAATATTTTATATGTAAAAATGCATCTACATATCGTTGGTGTCATGTTGAAAGGCCCTAATACCGTGTTCATATATGAACCTTAATTGAGTTTTATGCAATAAATGACATTATTGAGCTCAATTATCCATTTACAGGCATGTCACAAATTCCGATCGGAATGGTTTTAATTTCGTATGTTCAATTCCGATCGATTTAGTTTTAGCTTCTTCAGATTCCGATCGATTTTGCTAAATGGTTTTACAATTGGATATGGCAACTTTACATAAAAACAATATGATTTTGTGTTAAGTATGGCAATGTGCAGAATAAAGTGGCTTGTGAGGAAAAAAAGGTGTAAGCAAAACACAACTTGCTTAACAAAGTGTTTTGACATTTGGAAACTGAAATTACAACAGAACAAAGGCCCATCCATTAGGTCTGCGCAAAGCCAGACATTTTTACATTTTGCTTAAACATGTACATTTTTGTTTACGTTGAATGTTGTATGTAGCAGTAATATAAATTAAGTTAGCTAAATTGTGTATATGTATGTGAACAGAAAGATAATTATGCCAATGAACTGAATATCGACTCAATAAAAAAGGTATATGTATTTGAACACGGTATAACTCGAATAATTGCAACTTTACAGGAGAAGGTATACATACTGTATACATATATGTTTACATATACATACATATATATATGTTTACATATTTTTAAATGTTTTGCAATTGCAATTGCTTGCCAAATCGTTCATTTTGACACTATTGCATTCAATTTTTTTTTGGTGAGGTGTGTTTGCATGAAGTATGTACGGCATCACTAAAAAAAACTCACTTTTGAAAAAATCAAGTTAAGGCCTTTCTACATCAGACCAACGATACATCAATCCTTATTCTTAAGAAATATAATATATATATATATATATATTGTATGTTTCAGATACTACCTTTTTTTCATATTAGAGTACTTTATTGTTATGGTGAATAAATATGGCACACAATTCATCTTTAAATGAATCTTAGAGAAATTGTATCATACGAATACAACAGTAAAGATTAATTTTTTTTTTGTGTAAATTGTCAAAACTAAAGAATTCCGTTTGTGTTGTTTTTGATAGCTTATTGAATATTTATAAGCAGGGAAACCGTAAATATGGAATTGGAATCAGGAAGTGATTCTGAGTTGATCAGTATACTTAAAGGTGGTCTACAACCAATACTTTTAAGTGTTTGTGCATATAGTACAGGTTTTATAGATTTGATGAAACACACTTTTTGGATTAGGACCTTTGTGCATATTAACCATTTAATTATGTTGGCTTTCAAAAAATATAGTGTTGCAACCTAAACCATCTGACCAAGATTTTTTTAAATTGGTCCAAATTTGGCCGTAGCTCCCATACAAATACCATTTCTGAAAAAAGTTTCGAATGCCATATTTTCCTTATATGTAAGAGCAAGTATTGATATACAATTTGGCATCGATGACTTCTTTAATTGCTACTATGTATGTCAGAATTAACCATAGGTCGCATATTAGCTCCAACCCTAAAATAACATTAAGATAAAAAAGGTATTTGGGGTATTCAAATGGTATGCTATATTATCGTATTGTCATAATATCCTAGTATTATTCAATAGCTTAAAAAAATTGTTGTTGTGTTTAAAACAAAAAAGTCCTAATTAAATAAGGCTTTTATGCTGTCTTTATTGTTTTGTCATAACAACACAGAAGAAATATGAGCTGAACGCCCGAAATAAAAGGCGGTTGCTGACAGCATTCATATTTTAATGCCCTTCACCGATTTTTTCGTGCTATAGTTTTAAGACATGTGACTTTATGACTGCCGTTTGATAACCCAAATTATATAGAGGTTGCTATCTAATTAATCAGCCCAATCACGAATATTCTAAAGGAAATGATTAAGTGGCATCACCGAAATGGCTGTGTAAGTTAAAGTAAAATTTATTTAATTCAAAATTAAAAACTAAAAAGAATAAAAAAGTTTAATCGGTTTTACCGACGGACTTCATCGGCCCAACTTCGACTAATGATACCATTAAACCCCGTTTCACACAAAGGAACGACAGTCGCTGCCCACACGGGCAAACAAAATCTTTGTTAACACCAGCCAGACGCCAACAATTGTATTCCTCCTGTGTACTTTTTTGGTTTTGTGCTGCAGTCTTTTGCCGTTACTGCTTTTTAATTGATCAATTGCTTTTACAAATGAAAATAACAACCATTTTTTCATTCAGTAACACAATTTTTTAATGACCCCAAGTAGTTAACCTCGTTTTCAGCATCCCTCCAAAAATCCTACTTACAGTCTTTTATCAATTTTTTTCTGTTTTGCAAGGGATTTTTTTCGGGAAAAAGTGAAAAATTGTATGAGGAATTCTTATTTGTAATGGGAGAAATGGGAAAAGAGAAAACTTTACCGCTGAATTTTTATTCTTAATTTGGCTGAATATTTGGCACAAATATATTTACCTCATCAAATAATTTTGGTCTGGTGGGTCCCATACTGACCAGGGGTCCCAAATAGGGAACAACCGAAATCGTTTCTGTAAATATTGTGGTTTGGGTTCGTACTTGACCGACTTTACTTCTTTACTTATTAATAATATGCAAATATTATGTATTAAATTGTTTAATGTTTTGTTTATAATAAGAAATTTTTGATTTTTGGGCATATTTCGGCAATTTTTTATAGCATATTTTCAAGTTTTACTGAAAATTTAATATGCGCATTAAACGTTTTCTTAGCTTATATTTTCGGTTTCCCTGTTTATAAGCAACTTATTTTCTATACAATTGGTCAGATCAAAGTGTTTTATTTCTTTTATTTTATTATCAGTGTTATAGTCACATGTTTTAATGCGAACAAATTCACACGTTTGTTAAATAGAGGGATTTCAATTCAATAAAGGAAATCGTCAAATTTTGAACATCATTTGAATGGCAATATAAAGAATTAACGAAATAAACGTTTTTTTTTAAGACAAATTGTACGAGCTAGCGAAAAACGAAAAAGAAATATTTAAATTAAAGAATAAAAAACTACAAAACTTCATATTTAATAACAAATTTTGTTAAAGTTACGAAAAAAATCTGGCATCCTAAAGATCTCCCTAGTGACGTTGGTATTAACAGCAACCACAACATGATGTCCGATGGGTCCTCAAACTATTAACTTGTTCCTTTGAATAAATAGGACGATATGACTGATTTTTAAAACTTAACAATTTTGATATTAAGAATATTTCAGCAAAATTTTTTAATATGAACCCCATCGTATCAAAACCCAGAATTCCGGTGGACACATGTAGTGTGGCCAGGTGAATTAATGAACAGATTTGGCTTAATTTTAATGCAGAATACTTTATGGATACGAGTATAAGAAAATGTTTGTCCTCCTACCTCACATAGTATGGGCGCTGTTGTGTAAAAAACTTAATGGAGCAGATAAGTGGCCTTGACATCTTAAATATACATTAATACATTTCTGTAGAGAACGTTAAAGTTCTAAATACATTTTGGTGTTATCTCTTAAAATTTTCTCTTTTGTAGAAAAAAAGTATTTAAAAAAAATTAAAATTTTTTTTACAGAAATGGTGACATTTTTTTTGATAGTAGATGTTAGATGTTACAAGTGTGAACGCGTATTTCACATTTTCAACATCTTGAATGCGTCCCTATGAAATGTATGCAAGTGTATAAAGGGTATAAAAGTATATAAATTTGGTTTTAATTGCTTCGTTATCAATACACGAGATCTGTTTAAAGGACATTTTATTTATTTTATTTTAATCGGGGAAGCAAAAAGCATCGCGTTAAGCTTGTATATTTAATATAAACCGAAGATAGTTGTAGTACCAAGGCGAATAAATACAGGTGACATTTCCGAGTCATCTGTTTATTTGTTTGTGTGTATACTGAATGTCAAGCTTTGTTTAAGTTTTGTGAAAAAAATTAGTTAAAATTGAAAATTCAATAAAAATCTAAATACTTTAACAAAACTTATTTAAATTTTATAAATCAAAAAAAGTGCAAATAAAATATAAACACAAGGAATTAAAAATGCGTAAGGAATAAGTCAGCCCCAACAAATTTTGCAAAACAGGAAAAAGAATTTATTTGTGTATATTTTATAAACAACAAATAATGTTGACAATCACTCTAACTTTTTACAAAAATAATATGCATAGTATTTTTTATAAAAAAATGGAACCCTACAAATAAAAGGACTAGTCCAAACACGCGTGTAAAGTGTAGCCCACTAGGGACTAGAACTAGTCCAAAAGTAACCCAAGCGTATGGAAAAAACATCGTGGTATTTAACATTACGATGTCCTAGGGCAGGCTTTGGACTACAAAGGAGTAGTTTTAAAACTACTCCATTGTATACACAAGAGGATTAGTTTTTACTTCGTTTAAAACCGAAAACATGTCGTTAAAAAACGAAGACATGTCGTCTCACTACAAACACTTTTTAACAATGACATGGTCCATGCTTGCATTACATCGGACCAGTCCATGGAGTTGTCCATTTAATCAAAATGGATCAGGTGGTCCAATAATATTTGCAGGGACAGCTAGTATAACTGTATCTCCTCCTGTCACCTGTATGAATTCGCCTTGTAAAGTACATAAGGCATCTTATCAGGGCTGCCAGATTTAATCATTTATTGCCATTTTGACAAATTTTCGTTCCAAAATTAGCAAAGTGCCGATTTTTTCTAAAAAGTGACTATTTTATTCAGTCTTCTAAATAACACAAATTTTTAATCTTTTTATATGTTTGTACATTATGCAGCACAGACAAAAAGCGGTCTTATTCTCAAGTTTAAATTTAGCCAAGATTTTTATGCTCTGTTATTCTGCTGACGATATTGCCAAATTGCTGAAATATTTATCTTTGTTGTAGACCTGGGGCAAGGAAAACAGGTATTAAGTCGAAAAAATGCATTTTGAGTTTGTGATTGGGTTTTATTCAATATTGTTTTCTCTTCCGATTGGTATCAATAACATAAGTCTAGCGCAATTGCTTAATTTAATTTTCAATTCACCATTTAGAAAATTTAAAAGTTCTGACTTAACCCCTTTTTGCCTAACTTCAGGGAATTAATTCAATATTTAATTTTATCCCAAACGATTTTCTGTGTAGTATACATTTTTTCATATTTTTTGGCGCAATTTTTAGTTTATTTAAAATTAATTTTTTTAATCCTTTAATATGTATTTTCCGTTCGTTGAAGAAATAGAATTTTATCTTAATATCGTAATAAAATAAAAACTAAACGAGCTTTCTAAATGAGAGCGGGAAGTCTGGTTCAAATTATGCCATTTTTACACAAAATCTTTATGGATATCTCAAGAATAACTACTTTAAGAAACATTGTAGTTCATTACTTTCAAACAAATACCTCTCTCTTTTTCTAATAAGCCATTGTTGGAAAATAATTACCTTATCTCATTTGAAAATCATATTCATCATTTAACTGACATGGTGGAAATAATTGAACCAACAATAGAAAATAAAAATTGAAAGTTTTTCATAACAAAAAGTACAAGAAAAAAATAACACAATGATAATTTTACCCATAAATGCAAGTATGTATATAAAATTCACTTAATCGCTTCATTTAAAAACGCCCCTTTGGCACGTCAATACAACACAGGCAGCAGCAGAGTAACAACCACAAAAGTAACGACTGACAAATAAAAAAAGTATCCAACTCATTTTCTATTTGCCACAACAGCAACCAGAGAGAACTTTAGCAACCCACCCATTAAATCAAACAAAATCTAAAAAAAAAAAACATCAATATCATCATGCAACTTTACAGCTTCCAAACAAACACATTCATATAAACTAGGGTTTCTAATTTTCCGGAGTTTTACAGTTCCCGGGAACAGAAAACTGAAAAATCCCAAAAAATGTATTTAAAAAAAAAATACTAAAAATTACCTCCCTTTTCCATACACATACACACTTCTAAACACGGTCTGTATTTAATTGAGGCGCAGATTTTCTATTGTTGCGAATTTTTTCGCTTTAATTCCAGTTTTGAAGTGGGGAACAGAAGTAGTACAATGTTACGAATAGAGCTACAAACTGTCAAAAGTTATAAACAAAAGGTGCCGGGAGAAATTCCGTGAGGACCTTAACCGATCCTGGGGTAACATATCGGATTGCAGGGTGTCTAGGGCACTATGGGCCAGATTGGACGCGGGGGCAACTAGGGTTCTACTGGGATTGGACAGGGGTGGTCTTAGAACACTTATAGGGTTCTTGACGGGTCATTGTCCTGTTAGGGCTTTTACGAGCAAATTGGACACCCCCATACCGGACTTCTGCAGGTTACGATGATTCTGAATGGCTTGAGACGATCGAGCATGTATTGTGCCATTGTCCTAGGATGCAGGGTCTCAGACAGAAGTGGCTAGGAGACAGATTTCACGACGAACTGGGGTGCATTGCTGGATGTAATCCGGCTGATCTACTGGGGTTTGTCAGGGAAATAGTGCGGTTGTTTCTGTTGAGGGGACTGTAGAGAAGGTAATACTTAGTTCTTCGTGGTACCTACTAACTTTCTTAAAACTTTCTTAATTCTATCCACCTCATACTTGTTTTCTTTACTTTTCTCTTTCTATCATTGAAGGGATTCACAATGGACCGCATGGGTCTCAGAATCGAAGTGTGCCCTTAGGCACATAAACTTTCTTAACCTAACCTAAAAACATCAGTTTCAAAGAAGTGTCAACACAATACGTAGCTGTAGTAGTCGCTGCAGTTGAAGTTTAAGCGTAAAATTCAAAATTTTGAACTTTGTTGCACTACAGAGCATTTGCCATTTGCCTTAATCAATTTTAGAAGAATAGTTTTTACTTAATGGTGTATTTAATTTAAAGTTACTAAGTAAATATCAAAGGGCAAGACTCGATATTTTTATGACGTTTTTTGCAAAGTGTGTAAATGTTGTTTACAAACTTTCAAAATGATACCTGTTCTTACAAGTCTCAGAAAAAACCCCAATCTAATAAGATTGGGTCACTTGTATTCTATCAAATCTGCTTTACCCGTTAATGTTTATATTCCAGAATCTTTAAATTGCTTTTAGTTTTCGAAAAATCTACAAATTCGAAAAAGTGTTGATTTTTGATTTATTTTTTTTATCGCCTCAATTAAAATTTTTTTTTTAAATGCATTAGAGACACTTATTATCCAACATTTCATATGTGAAGGCCTGCAAACCAGCCGAATAAGCGCCCGACCCAAAAATCCATGGCGCCAAGTAAATTATCTGTATTTATTGGGACTGAAGTGGTCCTGTCTATTCTGAGGTTTCGAAATCGGACTAGACGATAACAGGGAATGAATCAAGATTTATTAGATTTAAGGGATCATTGGCCGAAAAATTCCCGAAATGTTCTTAAGACATCAAACATAAATTTTTTATCATAAAATACTTTGCATTGATTTTTATTGTACCCATATTTCCCAATAAATACTTCGCATTTCCCAAAAATGTCGCCCATAATAATTTATTTTCTTAAATTATGTGTCACAAAACCTGCAATTAGATACAAAATTTTTTTAAGAAAATAAAACTCCTGGAAATAAAAACTCTTTTTCCCGAGAATTTCCGTCAAAGTTTTCTGCATAGAAACTCTTAAGCAAACCCATTGAAATTAATGTTTTTTGAAAAGTGTAGAAATAAAAGAGTGGAGGAGGATGGAATGAGGAAGGTAAGAGTGAAGAAAACAATTTGGTTCGGCCAAGCAATTGTTTGTTATTTAACCCGTCCTAACCATATAATAGTCATTGCATTCAATACAGAATTGTTTTTTGTTTGTGTGGAAAATCAGCATTAAACTCACGCGATCTAGAATTTGGCTATTGCAAGAAGGTGAACGCAACAGAGCCGTCGAGAAAAAAATTTAAGGCATAAACAAAGGAACCCTTTTCATGATTCGCAACTAGTTTAAGTCCGTATACGAATTTTCTCTAGAAATATGGAATGATATAGTTCCACAAGATGTCTTTAACAGTTATTTTAAAGTCGTTTTGTGGATTCTTTTAATTTTATAAAAGATTTTACATGGCATTTAGTTTTTGCTACTAACAGTTTTAAAATATGTATGTTTCCAGGTTGAAATGATTTTAGGAAATGAGATTTCTCATTTTTCTGACGGCATATGGATTCAACGTTAATATAGCTGCTCTTTTTCTTTGGGACCGAGACAAAATAAGGCAATTTCGAATGCCATGTTCAGAACTGAAGCTCTAAATGTAATTTCCATAGAGTGGAACACAAAATTAATTTTAATTCGGGCGCAAATTTGGTATTTGTCAAGGGTACCTGCATGAAAAATTGGTGCAATTAAAATGCAACTTAAAAAAAGAAGCAACAAAATATCAGCGACAAAATCACACAAGGGAAACACGAACATAATTAAATTTTCAAAAATAAGAGGCATGTCTTGAAGTTGCTGCTTGAGTGTTTCGCAATGATTTTGCAAGTTTTTCTTGAGTTTAACAACAGCCTTTGTGAATTAATTTCTATTCTTCAAAGTTGTTTTGCTGACCTGGAGACAGCACTGCAATCGATGAAACATATTCTGGATAAAGTTCGGTGTGAAAAAGATGTGCGATTTACACCCACACCACAAGAGTGAAGAGAGTGTTATGCATTTATGCAGATGTGTGTAACACTATCCATGTAACTTATGGCGTTTTCTTTTCTAAAAAAAAAGTGTAGCATAAGTGTTACATGTGACTTGGCAACTTTTTAAAATGCTCCCCTAATTTTTAAGAAGTGTTTCATATTTTACGTTTACAAAAGAACACAAATTTCGGCACTAAACAATAGATTACAATTAGCGCAAGGTAAATTCAATTACAGGTGGTGGCAAGACTACAACAATCCAAAGCAAACAGAAACAACAAATGTTTTTGTATTGCATTGTTAGTGTTTACGGCTCGAAATTTGCCACCACCTTACTCTGAATACGCATTGATCTAGTGCTGCACTCCTGCCCCTTTAATTAAATTGAGTGTTGAACATGTAGCATTTTTTTAATTTTATAGGGAACATCATCAGAAAAGAACGCTTTACACTTTTAAAATAACACATGTTTTTCAGAAAAGAACACAAAATAATGTAAAAGGCAGAATAAATGCAGAATTTTACTCAGAAAAGAAAACGCCATTAGTGAGCAAAGTAGAGGCACAATTTTTAAGATAATTGTATAAAATTTTTTACAAAGGCCATAAAAACGAAGCCTATTGGTGAGAATCGGTCCATAATTGCACATGCATACTTCTTTCCAAAATAGTCTTTGTGCCAATAAACCATCATCGAAGGGAAAAATGCTATTATAAAACTCCCGTGAACAACTTGTCCGCCTATCACTTCTGCCACCTCGTCTTTTGAAAGCTTCGCAATTCCTGTTTTTTTTTTGCATTTTGGGGAAATATATATAAGTTTGTGCCTTTTTAACAGATGTTACCCTTAAATTAGCTTTGTAAACTTTAATGTTCGAAAAATGAGAAGAATTATTTCTTAAATGTTCTTTTCTCCAGCAAAAATAAAGTAAGAAAATCAAAGGGAAAAGTGGATAATTTACGAGGGAAAAATTATTCACGATAAAGGGAATTTTTAGCCGCAAACACTTTATTATTCTCGTTTGAATTAATTTTTTTCGTGGCAGTTTCTCACGATCGCAAATACGTGAAAAGGAAAAAAATTATTCACGAATGGGAAGATTATGTTAGTATTAAGATTAAATTTGGTCCAAAGTTATTTTATTGCCATATAAATCATCCATCAAATTATGTTAGTATTAAGATTAAATTTGGTCCAAAGTTATTTTATTGCCATATAAATCATCCATCAAATTTTTTTTTTTGGAATCGGTCCATATTTGACCAAAGTTCCAAAACAAATACTACTCCCGAGAATAGCTTTTAATGCCATAACTTTCTTAAAAAAGACGTTATTGGCATACAAATTTGCGACAATAATCATGATTAAAGTTGTGCTGGTAGATCCAAAGTTAACCATAGCTCCCATAACCTCCTTCTTAAAATCACTAAAAGGCAAACTAATCACATATAGATGAAGATATCTAAATAATAATTGGCACAGTGACCTTCTACATACATAAATCTACACCACATAAAATAATTTTGTTCTGGCGTGTTCATGATTGCACATGGGCGCAAAAGCTCAGAAATTTGTCTTTATATGCTGTGATGCAGGGTATCAAATGGTCGGGCTTGACCAACCATACTTTCTTACATGTTTATGGCTTAAAAAGTTATTGCCACAAAATTCGATATTTTTGAAAAAAAAACTTTATTGTTTTAAATTTATGGTTTATTTCGAGAGCTTTTCATATAAACTTTACTACGCTTCCAATCACTTGAGTACGAAACTTATCGCTGTTTATTGATTTTATTTTTTTTTTTTTTAATATTTATTCAGAAATTATATATATACATTTTTAAACTAACATTAAGTGCCTCAGCGCTATTCTAGCATTTTTGAGGCTATCTGGCAACATATATTTACAGTATATATAGATATATAGGTTTAATTTGATTTAACTAAGTAAATTAAAAAAAAAAAAAACATATTTTTAATATATAAAAATAGTAGTAAAAAATATAAAAAAAATACATATTTATATATCCAAATGTATATTTAAAGATTCATGTTTTATATTAGAAGCATATCAATGTTTTGTAGTAAATATTGTTTTAATCTTCTTTTAAATATAGAAATAGATTCCAAATTTTTAACAAATGTTGGCAAATTGTTGTAGTGCAAACTACCGTTATATTCAATTCTTTGTTTGGTTGTTTCCAGGCGGCACCTAGCCGCTTGTAAATTGGATCTTTGCCTTGTATTAACGTTATGGTGGCTCACATGCAACTTAATCGTATGGTGTCCAATGTTGTGCAAAATCTTATATACATAAGTAAGAAGTTGCATTTTGTGCAAACCATAAATAGGCAAAACAGTACGCGCTATGTCTTTATATAATAGCAAAGTGGAGAACATATTAGGTAGTTTATAAACATTTTTCAAAGCTTTGTTTTGCAAAACCTGCAAGGATTTTAAATCAGCATTTCTTTTATGACCATAAATAAGAGACAAATAATTAATATTGCTTTGTATCAACGAGTCAAAAATCATCAGCTTGGTATTCATATCAAGTTTATATCGAAGTTTATACAACATTCCAACCACTGGAGATATTTTGGATCTTATATACTGAATGTGGGACTGCCAAGCAAGATTGCTTTGGAGATGCAGCCCCAAGTATTTGACAACGTTAACCTCTGTTATTTGTTTTCCATCTATCAACACCATACAATCATTATTCCTCCTCTGATGCGGTCTAAACCTTATAAATTTAGTTTTGTTTGCATTTAAAACCAGTTTATTAATTCTCGCGAACTTAGAAATTAGTTCTGCATCATAAGCAATGGATGATTGAAGTGCTGTTACGTTCTGGAATGGGTAAAAAATGCACAGATCATCTGCATACAAAAACATTCTTCCTTGCAACCCGATATTATTTAAATCGTTGATATAAATTTTAAACAGTAGAGGTCCTAACACACTACCCTGTGGTACCCCATACTTTATTTGTTTCATTGAACTATTCTTCGAGTTTACTACAACATATTGTTTTCTATTAGCTAGATAGCTCTTAAAATATGCAAGCTCTCGTCCAAAAAGTCCATAAAACGACATTTTCTCAATCAAAATTGTATGTTTTACTAAATCAAATGCCTTGCTAAAGTCGTAGAATAAACCTCCTACTCCAGTGTAGCCTTTGTCTAAACAATCACATATGTAGTTTACAACATTGATAACAGCCTCATCGGTACCACATCCTTTTCGGAAACCAAATTGGTCATTTGCTAAAAGATTTTCCTTCTCTAAAAATGTTGTCAATTGTTTACAAATTAGTTTTTCAAAAATTTTATCGATTATTGATAACAATGCAATTGGCCGATATTTCTCAACTGCATCTGCAGATATTTGTTTTGGAATCGGAATGATTTTTTGGATTTTTAATAATTCGGGAAAAACTGAAGTGTTAATTGAATTATTAAATATATTTACAATATGTGGAACAAGTTCATTAGCACATTGAACAATTAATTTAGATGAAATATTATCAAACCCAGGTGATTTTTGTATATCTAAAAGTTCAACTAATTCTCGAGTTTCACTGATGTCTGTATGCTTAAGTCTAAAAAAGACACGATGACGTCTAAGCGATCTAAAGTCATTCCAACTTTCTCCTGGAATACAACGTATCTGTTGTTTTAAATCTTGTATGGAGTTTATAAAATAAAGATTAAGTTTTTCAGCCTTCATATCATCGTGATTAATCATATTCCCTGATGATCTTTAAGTTTTATTTCCGACTTCTTTTCCCTGCCAAGTGTTCGATTTAATAACTGCCAGCATTTTTTAGGGTCATGCCTAACTTTTTCTAACTTATCCTGATAATAATATCTCATTGCGTCTCTTGTTGCTACTTTGATTACTTTACTTATTCGTTTTAATCTATCGTTTAGATCCATGCTGGATTTTCTTTTTCTTGCTCTCATAAGACTGCTTTTCAATTTCATTAATAATTTTAAGTTTCCACATATCCACGGTGCTATTTCATCATTCAAAGAATATTTCCTCCTCTTCGTAGTTGTAGAGCTTAAAACAGCATTCGCCACACACGATATAAATTCTTAATGCGTTTGAGAGGACTTTCGGGCTTTAAGTCGTTTTTTGTAGTATTTAGTTTAAAGGACCAGATTGTGTGTTACTTTAATCTATTCCAAAAAAACACTTAGGGCTAATAAATCAGAGCAAGTTATACTCCCTTTTCGGTTTAAAAAGTATTTTAAAACAACAAATCTATTAGTCCGTTAACATATAAACCATCTTAAAACGCATACAATTTAAACTACAAATACAAACCACATTAATTTGACAGCATTTATCGTAGTGCTGCCACATGCTATTTGTTAAGCTACATATAATACATGCCGTACTGATTTACTGCTGTTGAGTTTAAACTACATACTAATTTTAGTTCAACTAAACCAGCCGTTTAACGTTCCCTGATTTATTAGCCATTAGTCGTTTACGACAACGACAACCATAATGAAATATTTTTATTTAGCTTAGATTATTGAATTTCAGTAACCTTGTTCAAAAGACCAACGGCCAACTACTTTTTTGTCTCCCCTTTAAATCCACAACCCTGTTAATGATGATGAGTGGTTTAAGGGCAAAAATGACTGACTACTGACTGAAATGGTTGAGTTTATGGCTGACTGACTGGCCGACTGACTGTATGGCTCTTCGGTTGTGTTTATGCACATAATATATCAAAAAGTGTTAGTGTTTGTGTCTCGGTGTGGTTAAAAAAAACACGTGGTCCAGCTCACATGAAGGTATTAACGCGTAACAACGATGCATGATTAACCTTGAAGTGCACAAGAAAAACACAACAAAATACTCGTCCATTACACAAAAAACATAAACGAACTTTTCATGTTTGCGTTGATGGAGTTGAGGATGTTGTTGCTGTCTGGGAAGAAACGGAAGAAAAGGGATGTGCAACTTTTAACAAATCTCCACAATTGATGTAATGCACTAAAACATGCTAACTGTGGTTTCACTTCCTATCCTTTACACTAAGGAGATTGAACGCTTTTAACTTAAATATATTTTATACAGTAGTTTTTTTTTTGTTTGTAAAATGGGTGGGTTGGGCAGATAATGAGCTGAAAATTCAACCATTTTTGAAATTTTTGTACATTAGGAAAATTGTTTCAAAATCGTCTATATATAAGTATTTTAAGTTATCGAATATTCCATAAAAAACACTATACCAATTAGTTGCATATTCTTTTTTTTATCAATTAATCTGTATTGATTTCGTTTATATACACCCAGAGAAAAAAAATATTTTTAAATATTGTCAGCTCCAACAAAACTAATCTTAAAGAAGATGTTTTACATATTATGTTTAATTTAACCATATTATTGTCACCGACAACCATAATGTGGTTACATTTGTCGTCCATCATGAAGCCACAACCATATTATGGTTACTCCTGAACATGTTATGGTTAATAATAACTGAAATTCGTTTAAAACTTATAACAGCATAGTTGGTTTTTAACCATAGCATGTTGCTCTTGGAAAAAAGGAAAATACTATTGTTAATTTAAAAACAAATTATCGTCATATTTAACCATAACATGTTCGAAAGCAACCATAATACGGTTGTGGATTCGTGATGGAGGACTAATTCAACCATAATACGGTTGTTGGTGACAGTAATATGGTAAAATTAAACATAATTTGTTTAAAATTTTTTTTAAAATCCAAATTTTTCAATTCAAATTTTTCTTTAAAAACAGTTTTGTTGGAGGTGACCATATTTAAACAGGTTTTTTTTTTGTCTATAGAGAGCAGTTACTGTTTCCATAACAAAAATTGATAAACGCAGTTAGTGCCGGTTCACAAACGTCAAGTTTCACTCGTCAAGTCTTGAGTTTTTAGGAGAGAGGGGAAATAAATGGCATTCTCTTTCCTTTCTCCCCTAAAAGTTTAAGACTTGACGAGTCAAATTTGACGTGTGTGAACCGGCACTTACAAAATCTTGATAGATTGATTTAGTCTGGGTTCGATTTTTTTTAATTGTAACATGGAAAACATTAATTTTTTACAGTTTTTGTTTTCCTATTCCTCTTGAGTTAATTCACAAACCTTTTAAATTCAATTACGAACTTTTTCAATGGTTCCCGCTTTTTTAGCTGACTGTCAAGGAAGGGTTATGTTACTTTTCACATTCACTTAAGTTTGAGGTCAGTCACTTTAGTTCTAATGCGAAAAAGTTTATGCCATTAATGTCATGTTCTGAAAAGGGTTTTACACGTAGCTTTATTACATTCTTACATGTTGTGTTACGATGTAAATGGCTTCTTTCTATATCCGTAGGTGTGTTGGTATGTGTGTGTGTGTATGTGTGTGTGTGTGTGTGTGGGATTTTAACAATTTTCCCATGTGTAGCCATCAAGCCAATTTTAAGAGTTTTTAATTCCATAGGTAGACTCTTTAACAACATGAGTAGTAAAATATATAAAATAAAACCATCTCGCTTACGGAAGACATACATTTCATAAGGCGAGTTCCAACTTTGAAGCAATACATTTTTGACACAAAATCGCTTTGCACGCTGACTTTTTGTGGTTTCAGTTATTCTTAAATATTCTCCCTAACAAAGCTGCTTCGTATTAAGACAATGCCGAGGCTCTTTAAAAGTTTTATTTTTATAACATTCACCGCAGGTGGACAGGGCATATAAAAGTTTGTCATTCCGTTTGTAATTCCTACAAGATTGATCTTAGACCCTATAAAGTATATATATTCGTGTTCCATATGAGAAGCGAAGTTGATTTAACGATGTCCGCCTTTCCGTCTGTCTATTGAAATGGGCTTAACAAAGATCCCAGGAAATATGGGGACTTGGTGTGTATAAATTTATATCACATATGCTTTGTAAAATTTAACTTTTGAAATTCAAATGGCTGTGATATGAACAAGAAACCATACTAGTAATAGCCAATATTTCTTAATTAGGGACAAGAATCGGGGTTACCAATTTAAAAAATCCAACAAAATGTAGGCGGCATTGGTGAGTGTGGCGTGGCAGTTCCAATACAAAGACATTATAGATTTCTGTATATCTTACGAATGAAAAGCCAATTGTTTTCGAACTCATATAGTATAGAGGCTAGCTATCAAAATCTTTATTCCGGGAACATATTTATATGAGTGCTTGATTAAAAAAATATGACAATTTCGCTTATTTTTAAAACCAAAAAAAAATCGTATATAGATCGGTCCATAAATTACCAAAGGGCCCTTATAGTGCCCACAAACGAATAACACTTAAATAAACAGAAAATTGTAACGAATATTGATATTGTAATTACATTTGGCACGCATTAGTTTTAAATGACTTGTAATTTTTCAGGTCACAAATCCTTTATAGGCTCCACATTCTGAAATATTCTAACTTTAGCTGGAGGGTTTTAAATAATCGACACAGCCGTATGCAGGAATTTTACTTGTTCTAATGTCTCATGTTCACTTTTTTTCTCTTTTAAGTCATCCTGTTTGTTTTGTTGTTAACGAGTTTTTACGGACATTTTTTAAGTAGGAGTTTATATTGCTCTTGTTTGGCATTTTTTTTTGTTGTATAAAGGATTTAAAATGAAATTAAAAATATCACTTTTTTTTGGTAGGATGTTATTTATAACATCAATCAAAAAGTATAAATAATTAAAGTGTATTGACGACATTTAACATTCAGTCAACTTTCTTTTCCCAGATACTCTTACATATTAAATTTCTGTTGTCTGAACTCTTTTGAAAATCTTTTACACGTTATTTTGATTAGACTTTGGATTTCATAGCATATATAAAAAAGTATGTATGTATGTAGAATATACATAGTAAAGGCCTGCATATTTAACATAACAAATATGAAAATCAAACACACAACAATAATCCAATGTGTCTACAACACGTTTGTTAACAACCACAAGGCCAAATGCTATTCGTTGCTGTTGTGGGAGTACAATAATTCAGAGAAATACACTCCAAACAGCTCTTGTTTCCTTCAAAACCTTACAATACAGTAAAAATATTTTCCTATACAACTAGTATGTATTTGAAAATTACCTTACGTGATGTTTACTTGTCTGTCGTATATAGCGGACGCATACAAAGAATTTGTGAAGCTTATACAAAGGAATAAACGGTTGGTGTGGGCCTGTATCTTAAGCCGTTTTGCTTTGCACCATAGTAGTTAAATGTATCATTGATAAGTCTTTCATATACATATTTGTACGTTTTAAGACTTTTCTGCTCATTTTTAATAATTATTTTGAATAAATATCATTTTGCTACAAATTTAAGGTTACTTTACAGAGAATACAAAATCCATAAGCAAAGCAACTGCTACATTTTCAGACGCTACACAATTAATGCATAAACTTAGATGCAGAATAGTTCGGAGTCCCAAAAATAGGCGACTTACTTTGTCGCAAAGATCGACCATTTCAAAGACAGTAGATTGAAAACATTTGTTAATGAGCTACTTAACATGACTCTGCATTCCGATAGTGTTTCATTAATTTATATTTTCAGTTATATATGTATGTAGATTAAGTTTTTAAAATAAAAACCATATCGGGAATGATGCTGGTGTTTTATAATTGAAAATCTGCGAGGTGTAAAACGAGTAAATAAAAAAAATCATAATAAAATTCTCCTTCTGATTTTACTTTTGGTTTATTTTAAGTACGAATTCCGAAATGAATCAACTTTAAAATACTTGAATCAAGCTCATTTCGAGATTGGTTCAATCTTAGTTTAATTTAAATCAATTTCATTTTCGGATTATTTTAATTACGAATTCGGAATTGAATCAACTTTATAATTCTTGAATCAAGCGCATTTTGAGATTGACTTAATCTTAGTTTTACTTAAATCAATCTCATTTTAGGATTATTTCAAGTACGAATTCTGGGTTGAATATGGATAAGTTGAGCATTTCGCGTTTGTAAATCTTTACTTTAATCAATCATTTTGTACTTGATTAAAGAAAATCCGTACTTACCGTACTTTTAGTACGGCTTCGGATTGATTTTAGTACGGATGGATTTATGTTTTCTCTGCGAAATCGTCTTTCTCTGCAAAAGCCGAGAATATTTTATCTTTATTATTTATTAATATTAATTTTTTTGTTTAAAAAAAAGTTAAATTTTTGTTAATTTTACCATGAGTTCAAATTAAATTCATTGTTTTGTAAAATCTTATTAATATTAATTTTTAATATAAATCGATATTCTGTTTTCTCAGTAAATTGTGAATAAAATCAAAAGTTGTACACCGATTACAATGAAACAAACCTCATTTCATTCGAAATTATGTTAAGATAAATGTTTTTAGACCATAACTGTGATTTTTGTCGCATTTTTAGTTTTTATGAATTTTTGAAGAACGAAAAATTAGTTTTATTTTTCAAAATGTTCCAATTGTCTTCAAAAATTCAACCATATCTCTGAAACTAAGGGGCAAATTTTAAAAAAACAATGTAAGTACGGCTTAAAGATCATAATGTTGCCGAGTTTCGGATTTTTTGTTTACTGAATATGGTCAACCGTTTTCAAATTATTCCAATATATGTAGTGAAAGTGCCTTAATTTTGGGAATAACGGTATATCTCGAAAAGTAGAGCTAATAGAGAAAAATGTTGATTGGACTTTAAATTAGCGACCTCAAATAAGTAATAATTTCCAATCAAATTCCAGACCGCAAAATGTCTGTTCCCCAGTGTAATTATTTTGTTGGCAAAATATCAAAAAGTTGTTTTTTTACAGATGATAGTTTTCGGTTGTTCGGAGGTTGTTTTACTTTTGGCAATTTTTCATGTACAGGTTGACGCCCATTGAATTTTATGATTGAATACATTTTTTGTTAAAGTTGCTTTTAGTTTATTTATAGAAATTAATTTTAAAAACTTGGGAAATTTTTGATAAAAACTACACAGAACAAAGAAACGAGGTTGTTCAATTATAATTTGAATAATTTGTTCTGGCCTTAGCAACCAGTGAAATGCGCAATGCGCATAGGAATTAGTTTAATTTGAATTATTACCCCTACGAAAAATGTCAGTGTATTTATCAAGAAAAAAACTGGGAAAAATAATCTTTCTCTAACAAAACTGCGTTTATGTTCTTATTTTAGTTTTTTTTTTTAAATTTTTCAAATAATTTTAAGAATATATGCAATACATTCGATGTACGAATAGTTATGCCCTTAACTGTATGCACGTTGTTTTTCCTTAGCTTATTAAAAATCTCATTTTACAAGGAAACTTTAGGCCTAATAACAACCAAATCTAGAAATCTGCATTTAATATTCTTTTATTTTTCATATGCTATTTAAAATATATGCGATGTACGAATAGTTGTGCCCTTAACTGTATGTGCTTTATCGTTTATAAATTTTGCAAAATTATTTGAAATAAAACACACGTTAAATATTTTATTATTGTAATTATTTATTAAATTTATTATTGCACATTTTCATGTATTTTTTTTTTCTTTCGATTTTTTTTTAATACCAATACAATAAAATTATTTTAACATTTACTGTATTTAGTTTATTTGTCATTTATTTGAATACTAAAGTTAACATTTTAAGAAGATTATTGTTATTATTATCGTAGTATTTCTATTTTTACAAACTATTTAGTTGTATTATTAGTAACTTTTTTTTTAAATATTTTCGTTTTCGTATATTTTTATATATTCATAACAGTTTTTGTAAAAATTTATTTATATTAAAAAAAAAGTTACAAAAAAATTTTTATTCTAATAACTAAATAAATATGCAGTTTAAAAATGGTATTGAAAAAGATTCAAAAAACAAATCATAAACGCTAAAAATAATACTTGATACAGTTAAATTTATTCTGTGTTTTTAAAATTCAATTTAAATTCTAATTCATGAGAGAAAAAAAAATCGCTTAAAGCAAAGTTATTTTTTCATTATTTCTAAACGCATCATCATCAGCGCGCTATCCTGATGATAACCTTTTGAGTATCAGCAGTAGCATCCTCAAATAAACCGCGAAATATTTTTTTTTTTTTTAATAATAAAAAATACAATATTGAAAGCTTCATTTTTTTCATTTCATAATAAAAATACTTGATGAAATAAAAAACTCTAAAAAAACAAAAAAAAAAATTTATTTTAAACAAAATGAAATGATTGTAACAAAATAGCCAAAAGGATATTAAGATATTCCTAACGTTTTAACAAATCTAAACACAATCTAAGGTAAATCAAATGACAAACAACAGAAAAAAATTTGTTTGGAAAACCAAAATGTAACAAAAAGGAAGCTTTAATGTGGGAATGTTAAGAGCGTAAAAAATGAGAAGATAAAATAAAAGGTGAATTTCAAGCCCTTCAAAATGAATTAATAATGGTTATCCTGCAGTCTACTTACCCAGCACACGCAAACTGAAGGTTTGAAAATTAAAAATTAAATTCTAAATCAAATCTTTTTACGCAAAATATTAAAAAATGGAAAACTGTTTTCTTGAAAATGGGTTTGATTTCAAATAATTTTTAAGTTCATGCTCGCATTAAGCTAAGGTAGAGTAAGACTTGAAGTTGTTTGGAATAGACTTCTTGAAAGAGACACATACAGGCCTGCTCTTTTTTGATAAAATCACGGGTTTTGAAAATCACACGTGTGATTTTGTGTTGTTTTGAAAATCTCGCTGTTTTTGTGTTTCTCGTTGTGCTTCCGGCAATTGAACATCACACATAAAAACAAAAAAACGAACCACTTGTGATTTAAATTAAAGTGATTTTCACAAGAGGCATTGTTTACTGAAAAACTTGCAAAAGATCTCGATTAATATCAAACGTAATGTCAAAAAATATAACCGTTGAAAAATTTTGACCTTTTTTCTAAAATAAAATGCTATGCCAAAACTTTATGGAGAATTATAAGAATTTTGTTGAGCATATTGTTTTCTAAAGTTATTATGCAAATTTTTTCTAACGATTGACGAAGTACAGCTTGCAATTTTCGCGATAATGTAATGAAATTTTGTACATTGGTTTTAATTTGCACCTTTTGAAAATTGGTTAAATCGGTCCATAATTTCTTATAGCCCATCTTATTGTGTTAGTATTTAGATTAAATTTGGTAGACCAACTTATTTTATTGCAATCCAATTCATCTTACCAAATTTTATTGGAATCGGTCCATATTTGACAATAACTCCCATACAAATACTACACCCGAAAATAGCTTTTTTTTGCATAAATTCCTTTTAATTGCTGGTCGACAATACGTTTGCAATAGTTACTATACAATGCAAAAATGTTGTACTGCTTGGTCCTAAATTAGCCATTGGTCCTATATAAACCCCATCCTTAAATCACTTAAAGGCAAACTAATCACCAGGGAAACCAGAAATAAAAAAAATTTTTTATTTGTACTAAAATATGCCTCAAAAAGGTAAAATATGCGCTATACAGTTTAAAAATGCTGAAAAAGGCTATTTTAACTAAATTATGCAAAACAAATGCTGCAAACGGTAAAATATGCAAAATATGCATTTTTCCGCCTTCATTGGTCACACAAGGAAAACATGCAATTGCATATTTATGGTTTCCCAGCTAATCACATATACATAGATAAAGATATCTAATGGCGTTTTCTTTTCTGAGTAAAATTCTGAATTTTTTCTGCCTTTTACATTTTTTATGTTGTTTTCTGAAAGACATGTGTTATTTTAAAAGTGTCAAGTGTTCTTTTCTGATAATGTTTCCTTTAAAATTAAAAAAATGCTACATGTTCAACACTCATTTAAATTAAAGGGGCAAGAGTGCAGCACTAGATTAAGGCGAATATTTTCAAATTACATATTTTTTAAATATTTTTTAACGTTTGGAAATTGGTTTGTTATAAATAATTTTTAACAAATTGTACTATTGGTGATTAAAAAACCTTTTCGGAGATATAACGACAAATTTGGAAGAATGCCTATTTGCGTTATTTGATATACAATATAGAATAACAAAAAAGCCTTAATCAGCGCGTCAAGCATTTTTTATCTATCAAAAAATATCATGATCATACAAAATGTATGGTGAAGCAAAACCAATTTGCGCGGCGCGGCGTCAACGCCTTGCAATTAGAAAATCCGATTTTGACAGGGCGTTAAATAAAACTTAATTCATTTCTATTTTGTGGGTTCTACCAAACAAGATAAGTTAACATTACTTTTCATGACAAAGTATTGACGCTCTTATTAAGTTTTGTCATTGCAGCGTTAAAGCTACGTTGTACGTGCAGATTTAGTTTGATCAGTTAAGAAAATAAAGGTTATGCATGTATCAACTACAGGGTACACTAAACAGGTATACACATGCGCCTATCTGATCGATTTTAATATGAACTTAGTGACTCTTTAAGTCAAAATTCTACATCATAAAAATGTACATCCTGTATAACTCCCTTTAATGCATATACCTTATGAATGAGCTTTGATCAAATATAACCATTGACTTGAACACTTTAATTAACTTCACGGCAAAATATCAATATTATTTTAAACTTTGTTCGTATCCCATAAGAAACGTTACATTTAATAAATAACACACATTTTCTTTGAAATAAAATGATACACAAAATCTTTTACGGAATATTAAAAAAAAATTGAGAAAAGGATACCTTTTTTGATTAAATATAATTAAAATAAAGCTGTTGCGTCTTCTGAGATGTTACAAGTATGAATATGATTTACGAACTGTCAATCAGAATTTAATACCTAAAGTGCGCTGATAAAGGAACTTTCGGAACCATGAATCTTTTTATATCTCAGGCTTTCTCAGTTGCCGAAAAGTTTTTAAATCTTTTCTTTCATTCCTGGTTATTGCCAGGATTTTTTTATAAAGAATATTAAAAAAAATGTTTGTGCTGAGTGGGCCATAAGTCACTGAATATTGGGCAATTCCACGCAGAAGTCTACCATAAATGAAAAACATTAATATCTGATTTTGGTAGTCAAAATACTTAAGTGTGGTGGCAGCATTATGTTACTTTTAAGTGTTACAGTGGCAACAATTTTTGATATTTTAAAAAAAAAATTAGAATTAAAAAAAAAATAATTTTTTAAGTTTTTGAAACATTTATATTTCTTATTTCTAAAATGAGTTTGTTTTGAATTATATTAGTTTCAATTTTGGTTTCTAACTTATTATTAGTGATTCAAAAATAGCATTTTAATGAGTTCATTAATTACAATTTTGTATCTTTCAAATAAATTTAGAGTTCCTTTTTTATGCGCTGTGATTTCAATTAAAACGTTTCATGTAAAAATACTGGCTTTTATACTACACAAAGTAAGTGTAGTGTCGGTCACGTTTTGGGCTGTAGTGTCAGTCACAATTTATTTTACTAATAAATATTTTTTTAAATAACTAACCATTTTAACTAAGCTTTTTATAATAGTTTGATGCTTGAACTTTCGATAAAAACACAAATTAAAGTTATTTCGAAAGTGCAGAGGAAGATCATTGAAGTTTAAAAACACTCCCGAAAACGACTTCCTTTTGCATGTAGTGTCAGTCACGTTTAAATTTTACTAAATAAATGATATTTCAAAATATCGTTGGTTGCCATTTTTTCTCTCTATCGGATAATACTAAAAAAATATTACTAACAGTAATAAAAGACAAAACAAAACGCAAATTGTGTTAAATGTAGAGTCAGTCACATACGGAATTGCCCATTTTTTTTAATATGTATTTTCCTCATTTTATTTTTCTGTATCTGAAGCAACGTTTAGGAGATTTAGATTGAGGAACGGGCAAAAATTGTTGAGTTTATTTTGCTAGTCAAAATTAAGTAATTCAAACCCAAAAAAATTTCGAAATTTGTGTCTTATCTCGGAGTAGAAGACTGCTTGAAGCACGAAGCCATCATAATATCGAAAGAGTTCTGGAAAGCGTAAAGGGGAAAATCTACACGTAAGCGCGCCACTCAGCTTCAAGTGTCCAGATCTTGACTGCGGAGAATAATGAAAAAAAATTATTGCTGTTCCCGTACAAAATACAAATGTTTCATGAAATTTTGCCGCAAGTCTATGCAAGATTTTGTGAAAAATTTACCGAATTACTAACAAATCTTCATTGACTTATGATCCACCCTGTATAAGAATCAGGATGTCACTGAAAATAAATAATCATTTACTAAATACTTAAGACTGTGTTTGATTAGAGAAAAGCGAGAGGATATTATTTTGCTTGGAAAATTATTCTGTTTATGAATTTTAACAGCTTTCCTTCATTTACGACAATTTTGTCGATGATTTGCTTTAAATCAAAATTTTTTTTTTCAATGATGGGGGAAAACTAAATTGTATCTTGATCTAGTTTCTAAATAATCAAGCTCTAACCGCGAAAATAAAGTACATAAACGGCAAAAATCAAATTTTACAGGAGAGAGTTTTTTTTGTTTTATTTCATATAAATTTTGTATGAAATTTGTCGCTTACGATAAAATTATTCTTGCTGTAAAATCGTAACGGTACATTATGTGACCATTTTAGGAGATGATGCAAGTGTTGTCAATAAAGTCATTTATTAAAAAAAAACGAAAATTAAAAATGATTTCGCTTAAGTTATTTTCGCGGCTTAGGCTCGATATTTTTCCGATTCAAATATTTTTTTAAAATAACTTTCCACTTGATATAAGTAAACTGGAAATAAGTACAATTTATTATTTTATCAAACACATTTGGGGGATTCACAAGCTATCAAGTCATATTGTCATAATGTCTTAAATAATATTTTACAATTGTTACAAAAAAATTGTTGTGTTTCAAACAATATAAAAATTTTAATTCTGTGCTCATTGATTCGTCATAATTATACAGCAGAAATCTTAATTATAAGCGGTTGCCCACAGCAGTCATATAGATTTCATGTAATTATTTTAAGACATATGACTATACAACTTAGTGACAACATTGTGAATCCCCTAATTATTTAAGTTAAACTGTTCCGGCTTTAAGCTCCGGGGAATTAAAAAATATCTTTTTCTGGGGTTTTCCGATTAATTTTCTTATCTTAATGAAAATCTGACGCGGCATTGTATGATTGGACTGCAAATTGTGAACATTTTCTTTTTAATTTTTTTTCAAGTTTTTAATTCAATAAAGTTACAAAAAAAATTATTTTCCAATTTCTAATATAAACTTATTTATACTTAACACATCTATGTTCAATTACTTTTCCTGCTGCTGTAATACCGGCAAGGCCCCAAGATTACCAGAGCTTACCGCAGCTACACTTGCCGCTGCTGTTGGTTCCATTGTATACATATCTCTTAATAAGCGCGATATAGGCACATTACCAATCGTTTCTTTAAAGAACAAACTCTCTATAGTACATGCTCGTATCGTCCGCAACGAAGGCAGCAGCAGCAACAACCGTCCGAATCGTGTAGCTTGTCTTGGATATCGCAGTCTTACATGATCTGTTAATATACATTGAGCTTGATCTTGTAACATTTCCACAGGCTGAATGTCACAAAGACCAGGTACATCGGGTGTAAAGAGTGCAATAGCCTTCATACAACCCACTTCACTGCCATCGGGGGCAATTTGACGAAATCTTAACAGGACATCTTGTATGGTTTTTATTTCTGCTTCGGTAATATCATCCTGTGGTAAACGCTCCTTAATCATGGGTGAATCGAAAATAGGGGCGAGATCCAAAGGAGTTATCCATTGGGCTAAGTTGAGCAAGAAAAGTTCTTTCCAGGATTCCTTAAAGAAAAAAAGAAAGAAAAATTAAGGATTTATGAAGGGAATCTTTGGAAGATTGTATACCCTCCATTTTAAAATGAAAGAATATTTATATTCTTATTCCCAAAAAATCGTTGAAGGTCCAATATTAAATAACCCCAGAAGATAAATTTCGGCTCTAAATGGTTACGTGATAAATCAGAACAGGAGGAGGTCGCTTTCCGTCCACGCAAGATCATGTACCGATCACGCCAGTAGTCTTAGAATTATTGAAGACCAATCAACGCTTTATCTGCCATTTCTGGACTTTGAGAAGGCCTTTAATACCCTGGCACACAAGGTAGTATGGAAGGCGTTCAGATGTATAGCAGTTCGCGGGAAAATAATATATCTATACTCCCATCCTGTCGTGTCCAGTACGAAAAGAACGGTGTAAGACAAGGTGCATGCTATCGCCTCTTTTATTCAATATCGTTCTCGACAATATTATGGCATGGGCAACGCACTCGAACATATGCATTAGATGGGGTCTTCAGTGCCAGTTGGTAGATCTGGATTACACACACTCAATGACACGCAGGACGAAATATATATGGTCCATAATATGGCTGCTAGGGTAGGACTATAACTTAAGGCCCCAAGCACAATACGGACAAACACAAACAACTTTTAACCTTTTGTACTTTTGGACGACCCAATTAGGGAGATAAGGTCATTTACATACTTGGGCTGTGTCATTTTGACAAGTTGTGGTTCCTCCTAAGAATTCAAGAACAGATTGGGAAGGGCCAATAGGGCATATTTCATGAAGTCTCACCGAAGTCTCCTAAAATTTCTTCAGAAGCCTAATCTTTCAACTGCTCTTTTTCCCCATAAAGTAATTTTATAACAAAAACAACAACAAAGAACTTACCTGCAACAATAATATTTGATCATTCCTTGACAAGGTTTGAAATGGCATTAAACATTTCACCCAACGCACAGCCATAAACAACAAACGGGCCGTAGTCTCCTGTAACATTTCCCAGGACATCAAACGTGAATCCAAACCAATTAATTGTTGTGGCAACGGTGGAAATAAAATGGAGTTGTGTACTTGATACTGAATTATTTCCTGACATTTATCTGGACTTAAAAGCAATTCAATGAAACCATTTTGACGTGCAGCATACAAAGCAGCGGCAGCATGTGTGTGTTGTGTATGCGAAGTCGTCGATGAAGAGGATGTAGTCGATGATGAGGGTGGAGGCGGTGGGGGTGCTTGTTGGCCAGGTATTGTTGTTGGGCAAGTTGTAGGTGTAAGAGAGGCCGTGGTGTGTTGATGGGTGGATGTTGATAGTGGTAGTGTTGGATGTGCCAATAAACCAATATGAGGGTTTGCTTGTAGCGATGCTGCATTCAGAATTTTAGTGGGCGACGAACGTTTGTGTATTTGTGTAAAAGCTGTCAGATGTATTGGTGATTGCGATAGACGTGTTGGCGAGGAGGATGGTGAAGAATTAAGCAGGTTTAAATTGCGATTGTTAAATGATGAGTTGTTATTATTGTTTTGATGATAGTTTGTGTGCAATGGATGATGGCTTAAACTTAAGGGACTATTAAGTATAATGGGCGAATGAGAACGTGTTGTACAATTGGTGTCCGTGGGTGATAGGGGTTCTTGTGGTCCGGGTGAATTTGATGGTGATATTGGTGGAGGTGGGGTAGCTGAAGGCGTTTCAGTTTCCACATTTACTCTAGGCGATTCACTACCCAACGAAGACCGCCCACCCACTGATGATATTGATTGTATTGAAGGTGTAGGTGAGGGTGAGGAGTAATTTTGATTTATTGTCTTGTTATAGAATTCTAAACTAGTTATACTGGTTGCTCCAGCACTACCCGCCGAGGAGCCATCGCCTCTACTATTTGTTAGATCATAAGTCGGAACACCATTGTTTTGATTCGAATGATTAAGAGCAGATAAATTTGCACTTGCCATGGAGGTAGGTACTAAAGGAGCTGTAGTGGCCGCAGCAGCTGTCAATCCTGGTATCTTGCTAGTAGCCTCTGCTATAAGGTTATGATGCATTTGTGGCAGTAAATGGGGTGGAAAAGGCAAATGAGAAGGAGGCACGTGTTGAGTCCCCGCATTTGAATTTGGCCCATGTCCGGGATGGTGAAAAGCTGTAGGATGGGGAGGACCATGGAAACCGGCCGCTGCATGGTGAGCAGAAATATGCGAAGTATAATTAAAAGAAGCTGATACATTAGTTACCAAAGAAACCGGCAAATGGCCGGTATGGGCATGATAGGCTCCATGGGGATGGCCGACCAAACCATTCAAATGGTGATGAGGATGATGATGAGCCGGATGTTGGTGATGTAGTTGAGGATGGAGTTTAGGTTTTCGTGGACCCCTTTCATGTTGTACCGCTAAAAATATAACAAAGAACATTTCCATATGGTTAATTCTCATCTACTCATCATTATTTTTAAATTAACTTATTTGTTTTTTTTTCTTTTTTTTGTAATACTGTATCATTTTATTTATTTATGTTGTTAAAAAGTAGATTATCACAATTATCTACTTGAATAGATTTTCAAACACCCATTTAAAATGTTGCCCTTTTTTATTCTTTGTATTTGATAAGAGGGGTTGTTTCTTCAATCATGAATTTTTCTTTAAGCGCTGACTTTGCGCAAGTTAAAAGAAAATTTTAAAAGGAGCAGAAGTGGAAAAAGAACTTTTTCTAAAGGAAAACGTATGCAAAAAAAGTTCGTTAAAGAAATCAAAATGGCGCTGAGGTTTGAGTTTTTGATTTCTTCACTGTGTAGACAAGTGGTGGTGGTGGTGGTATTACTAGGAAAAGGAAAACGTTTTTTTTTCTGTGTTTAATTTTAATACTTTTTAATGTGTAATGACTAAATTTGCATACGGGATGTTTGCAGGAAAAAAAGATATTTCGAAGAAATTTACTTTTCTTTTGGTTAGATAAGTAGATTTAAAGAAAAAAAATCTTTGAAATCTTTTTGATAAATGAAAAGTTTTAAAGATTTTTTAATTTGTTTGTGGGTGAGGGATCAAAAAAAAAACGATTTAAATTCCTTAAAAAAAAAACGTTTACAGTGGAATGATTTTTTGCTAAATGGGAAACAGGTAATTTGTTTTATGATAAATAGAACATCAAATACAAGAGGAAGTTAATACGTAGAACTAGAAGTTTCTATATATTTAAAAAGTACAGCATTTAAAATCGTACCAAGAGTATAAAACTGTGATCGCTTCACATTTTTCTTCTCCTTCCATCTTCACGTAAATATGAGTTTCAAGGTGAATTCATGTATACAACATAAGTAACAACACCAAAAACACAACATTGTATTTTAATATATTTCTGCCATTAGAAATGTTAGGAAGCCGCTTAGCTTGCCTTTTTGTTCCATTTTTTGTTTATGGCCGTTTTGTCAATGTATCGACAAACTGCCTGTTACTAAATCTCGGTATTAATTTATTAGACTGTTGGTTGACGTGTATGGTTTTCTTAATAAACCGGCATAAATATTTTTTTGTTGGCAGTACCTCTCAAAATAGAAGTGAAAGCTTTACGACCTTTTGACAAAAAAAAAACAGCTGTTTTCGACAGAATAGAAACATATGAGACCAAAAACCAAATTTCTTTATATTGCAGCTTTTCGCTTGGGAAATGTATCGGGTAACTGAAGGGTAAAATAAATCACACAAATTGCTTGGCAAACTTTTCAAAATGTTAAGTTTATAAAAATGTTTGGTATTTGCTGTGTGTACAAACATTTGAAGCATGTTTGTAGAAATATTACAAATTTTTTAAATTTCACAGACATGTTGGCTATTTGTCAAACTTCCTAGAGCTAAATGTAATAATTTCAGTGAAGATTTTGCGTAGAAAAGTCGTTGAAGAAGAATCATTAACAGGCATGTGATGGGAAAAAATTTTTTAAACAAAACAATTTTGAATCGATTGTGTCGTTTTCAGTATCTTTAAAAATTGATTTCTATTACATTTCCTCTTTTTCCCTGTCTATGTATATTCGTTTTAAATATTTATTTTTTGTTTACGTCGAATTTCACCAAGATCAGTAAAAACGAACTATGTATTATTTTAACTTCTAGTTAACAATATGTTTTTGACAGTTATAAGGGAAAGTTAAGCGTGGTGAAATTGGCCGTTATATATAATTGAATTGTATTTTGAATAAACAATTAAGATTATAATTTAGAAATGGATTTTATAATAATCCTGTCATAAATTCTAATTTTTAAAGTAGTATTTGCCACACAGATCGTTGTTTAAACCTCTATTTACTTCGAATTCTTTTCCTTTATTTTAAGCAAAAAGTGCTTAAAATTGCCGCAGCCCTGTCGTCGCCTGCATTCATTAAAAACGAAACGAAAATGTAAAATTAATGTTTGTGCGAAATATGTTTGTGTTGTTTATTGGCGAGCACAAAAAGGAAACAAAGTGTGTGTTTGCCAAGCCACTTGTGAGGTTTATTTTACCCTCAAAGTGTGCTAGAAATTATTCGTATCTTCTTCAATCATATTCAATATTAATACTCATAAGAGACAATGGCTAGTTAGTTCGTTATTATAACGCGATTAAAGATTTTTTTTTGCGTCTAAATAATAAACCGAGGGCAAGTATGTGCCGATCATAATAATTGGCAATTTCGTAGCATATAATATGTTCATAGGCAAATAATAAAAATTTTAAAGAAGTTGGCACTGTCACATTGCCCTTTGGAATTTGACTAGCAGGTTCCTCAATGAACATTTTGACTAGAAGGTTTTTTGTTCTACCAAAATATTTTTAATCTTCTTTGCACTTTTTTTTTTTTTGATACTTTTATTTCTATTTATTTAATATGCTCATTTCGTGCCAAAAAAAAAATGCCTTAAGACTTTTGTTAAGAATGTTTCTCGCTTCTTTTTTTTGCCACGCTTACTTAAGCCCTTAGTTAAAATTTTGATGAGTCAAAGTTTTTTTCAGATTTTTCTTTTTTTTTTTAATTTGCTACTTGTGAATAATACATTTTTTGTAGCAACTTTTACTTTATGCTGATAGTGTCTGCTGATGTTTGTACTTAATTGAAATGTTTGATCTTTAAAAGGCTTTGAGGCTTTTTTATGGTAAAAAAAATTTGAGTTTATAGAAAAAAGTAAATGTCTCCTTTTTCCTGTGGTTTGAGGACAAAAAAAAATGGTGCATATTCAGAATGAACATTTAAATTCACAGCAATCAACTTTAACAGCTTCTAACGAAATTTCTTGTTAAAAATTAAAATTTTTTTAGTCAAACTTGTTAATACTTTGGAAAAAAACTTAGTTTAACTTTTTTTAATCTTTAAATGTTAAAAATTCTTTAATTCAACAACTAAAAACCTGCTACAAGTGTTGATTTTAAATTTGTTTCTATACCATTTACTTTTACAACAAAACCACAACTTTGTGTTGACACCGTTTTTTTTTTGAGTAGGGGTGAAGTGAAAATCTTTAAGTTTTCTTTTTACACGCGAAAGCAAATGCTTAAGGGTAAAACTTGCACATTGTTTTAGAACAACAATAACGAAGTAAATTTATAGTATGTATATACAAAGGGCTTACAAGCCTTAATGTATGCTATGTTTTACTAACTTGTATTTATATTTATTTACTAAACACTTTAGCAAGACTTCGGAGCATTTGTGTTTAATTTTTCGGTTTAGGTTTGTATGAAATGATATGTCTTTATTTGTATGAAATGATATGTCTTTAAGGACATTATGGCATTTTAACATTTTAGCATAAAATATTTTTTGTAAATAAAGCCTTTAAGAAAGATAATAAGTTCTGTAAATAAAAGACGACGAAGAATTTAAATTTAAACAAAAGATATTTTCAAAATTCATCCTTCAAAAATTTTCCTTTATTCCATAAATATGTCTTTAAAGTCAAATTAAAAATAAATTTTCAAATTTATTACTTATTTAAAAAAATTACTTTTGTTTTCTTTTTTTTTGTAGTTTAACCAAAAAGTATGTTTTCCATTATATTGTTATTTGAAGCCTGAAAATTTAAAGCGGCTTTTACACTTGCAATATTGTTAATTGTAAAATTTTTCGTATTGTATTATTATAAACAATTAGGGCATTCACATGGTGTCATAAAGTCATATGTGTTAAAATAATAACATGAAAATATTATACTGTTTTGAACAACGTCTCATAATTCAGTGTGCTATTTTGAATTTAAATCAGCCGACTTACAACAAATATTAAAAAAATAAATTTTGACCTTAAATAAATAAATTTTTTAATTCTAATCCATGAATTAATTAAATTAGATCTTACCTGACTATTTTCCATTTTTCAGACGCAAAACGGAAATAAACTTTATTTTGTTTGCTTACCAAGCCAATCTAACTGGACGCCGCAAGTGATATGTTGCAAAAATTTCTAGCCGCAGGATTAATTCGGATAGTAGCCGGATAAAACTATACCATCAACTTCGACGGCTACAAGAACTAATGCGGCTCGGCTCTGCTCAAGGTCAAGCGCAGGTCTCTTCTGATTAATTAGAACAGCACAATAAACATACCAAGCAAAGTTTTATTAATTTAAAAAACTTTTTGTTTACAATGCCATAACAATATGTTTAAACCATTGTAAAATGTTAGAACATTATGACAATATAATATGATAGCACACCTTGTGAATACCCCAATAGCAAGCAATGTTCTATTAATTTTAGACACTTTTTGTTTACAAGGCAACAACAATATTTTTAAACCCCTGCAAAATGTTAGAACATTATGAGAATACAACATTATAGCACACCTTGTGAATACCCCAAATAATATATTGGCAATAGTCAAAATCGATTTGATTTTTATTGCACAACTAAAGAAGTGAAATGTATCGGCAACTATGTACGATGTTGTTTTGCTTTGAAGGTTATGTTGTATTTTGAATAAGAGTTGCGCCATATTTGATTTGAAACCATTGTGCCACTTATTGCATAATATAGGGCAATATAGTAATAATAGGCGAATAGGATATGCAATAATATTATACGCTTAACAATAAAATATTGGAATGATAAAGAGATTTGAATACTATTAGTTGAAGTTATTTAGTGCTGGTTAACACACATCAAACTTGACTTGTCAAGCCGTGAGTTTTTAGAATACATTTTGTTCTTTCTTTTTTCCTTTTCTTTTTCTATTCGAAATATGAGTTAAGGGTAAAGAACAAGAAAATTGACGACACAAGCTGATTCTATATGAACGTACATGCAGGTACAAAAGAGAATTAAAGAAAACTTATATAAAACTCTACATTGATTTTAAAAATTGTCTTAGTGTATTTCAGAAATTAGATTATTTTGTGACTTATAGGTACGGTGAACATTCGTCCTGTTTTTAAGAGGACAGTCCTTTTTTTTATCGATCGAATTCTAAAACTTTGGATTATCGAAAGTCCCAATTAAAAATGGTTACTTAAGAACCACTAAATTGTCCAAATTTAGTCCATTTTAAATTTGGACAATTTAAATTTGTTTTATGTAAAAACAGTCATATTTAAAAAAATTACTTCTACAGAAATATATCAATTATTTTTAATAAATTATTTTTTTGGTTTCAAGGACATACATAATTTTTTTTAATATGAATTTCGAGATATGAATATTTTATTGTTTTTTTTTTTATAGACAATAAAATAAGTATATGTATTAATAGTAGTTCTTCTTGCTAATGTCATATTCTTTAAATTATCTTATTAACTATCTAACAACCTTGATACTATTTACCATTTTTACTACATTTCGTAATGTCCTTTTTTCGCGATTTGGTTTTAAATCACAACCATCATGTGATTTCAGAAGGGCCACACCGAGTTACCAGTCAAAACTTACGACGTTTGATATCCTGAATAATATAAGCGAAGTTCATTGACTAACGGCAATTTACAATTATCGCATCCTTGGCAATTTAAAATAATCTTTCACCATATAATACAAAAAATCCATAAAACTCATTTATTTCTTATTTTCATAAAGGTGCGAATAATGTCAAGTGTTTTCTTTATTTTTGTCTACTCTATGAGTTGAACTTTAGTCTATTTTGTTAAAAAAAAAAAAAATTAATCCCCATACTCAGAAGTTATTTCATCAGCCCTTTCTTGTCTTTGTTCAGTAACCCGTTCTCTTTACATATGACTACATACACGATTAGCAATGGATTAAAATGTCACCCCTCTCTGTGTATTAATGTGTGTTTACGGTTATAGTTGATTTTACTCGTATGCGTATATGTATCAACGTATGTATGTATATCTAGCTCCCTTTCCCAATTTTAATTTCCCCAACAAATAAAAGTCACTTCGATACGCCTTCTACATGTAAAATGTTAATACATTTCATACGTCGTACATGTTGGTAAGGGTGTCCAATGAATTAGTTTTATTTATTATTTAGAATCGTAAACGAAGAAAATTTCGTCAAAAACTCACTGATGAGAAATATCCTCTATTAGGAATAAGAATATTTTTTTTTTTAGAATTCGAACTTGTCCTAAAATTGGTGCTATGGACGATTCATATTCAATTTTAAAACATAGTTTGTTATCAGATGAAACCTTTTTGGGTTAATATTTTTATTTGTATCGATTTTATTCGATTTGACTTCTTTATAATTTTAAGTTATTTATAACAAAATAAATAACTGCGCTATAATTCGTTACGTTATAATATACGTTGCATATCCCAACAAACATGAATTCTGGTTATATAAAACTAAATCGTACCAAGGTAGACACTTTTATTGGGTGTAGGCTTTATATGGTAAACTATGAAAAACGTTTGCCAAATCTCATGATACTATTATTTTTATTCGTTACTATTTCAGACGTATTAAATTGATTTCCCAGTAGAAAGCAGCTAACATTGCAGGGGATCATTTGCCGTTATATTTTTCTTCAATGTCCGCAATATCGAGGTGGAACCTTTCACAATGCTCATCAGAAACGGCACAAAGACAATGCGTAAAAAAAGTAAAAACTTACTAGGTACCAAAGTTACAGATTCTCGTCAATTTGATCATGGCTGCAAAAACATGTCGTAGGTAATTTCCAAATCCGCCTAATAAAATGTATTTCCTTTAAACTAAAAGTTTGTTTTTTAAATTTACTACATCTAATCTTTTGCATAAATTTTATACTAAAAACTTCGTTTTGTTTTTCAAAAATAGATATTTCTTTTATTTGCATTTAATTCAATTTTAAGGGAAGCCCTAAACTCTTTGTACACACATGTATCAGTGCTTTAATATAACTAGATGTATGTATATGTATGCACGCCATAGTAAATATATTATCCATTATAGTTCGTATTTGTCATAATATGAGTATATTTTTGGTTGGTATATATTGGCTATATAATCATCTGCGCACATGTGTCTCTGGTCTCACGTTCTGTTTAAATCATTTCTTACGATTTTAAAATGATGAAGAAAAGAACAACAAAAAATCCAAAAATGAAGTAAAAAACTGAACAAAAGTTAAAAAGAAGCTTAATTAAATAAAACGAGTTATTGTAGTAAGAAAATTTAAACATAGTGATAGAATATTTCAATAGAAAAGAATTAAAGGATTTGTTTGATTATTTCGAATTCAAATTAGAACAAAGAAAATTTGACAACAGAGATCAGTAGCAGCCCACAGGGAAATGAACGTTTGGGAGCTAATCATACGAAATGCTAATACAAATAGGTTAACATTTCCTTCTTTAGAAATATCAAACGAAAAATTTACAAAGATTAGCAAAGCGTACTGTAACGAAATAAAGGGCTATTTCCAAAAAATCATGTATATGATTTGCTGGCGCCAAATCGTCGCATTCGTGTTCGAATAAAGTTTCGTATTATAACGTGTCTAAGAGCGGATTGCGGCGATCGATAGTGTTCGAATCGAAATTTGTTTAAAAATATGACGAACATATGATGCTTTTAAAATATAACCAAAGAAATTAAAAAAACAAGTAAGAGTGCCATATTCGGCTATGCCGAATATTATATACCCTTCACCATGGTGCGATAGTTACAGAAAGTTATATAAACAACGCTATTTAGATATAAAAATAATCAACTTTGTACCACGCCCAATTGTCCAATCCCGCTTACATTTTGTCGGTTGTTGTGGATTGAAATTTATAATATCATTGTATGGGATGTGCCGCGCCCACTTGTCCAATTTCGCCAACATTTTGTCGGATGTTGTGAATTGACAACCAAGATACCTGATTTGAAAACTTTTACTTTTGCCGTTTTACAGGTATACAGGAAATCTATAATGTCTTTGTATGGCTAGAGCCACGCCAACTAGTCCAATCCCGCCCACATTTATAATCAAGATACTTGTACCTATTTTGGAAGCTTTGGCTCTTGCCGTTCTCCATATATTCCGAATATTTTTTTTGCCAATTTACCGTCGGTGCGGGGTATAATAAAGGTAAATTGATTAAACAAATTAGTTTTAAGCAGGGAAACCATAAATATGCAAGTGCATGTTTTTCCTTGTGCGACCAATGAAGGCAGAAACAATATATTTATGCATTTTAGAGGTTTTTATGAAATTAAGCATCGATTTTTTAGTGCATATTTTTGCATATTTTACCGTTTTCATCATCTCTTTGCATAATTTAGTTAAAATAGCGTTTTTGCTGCATTTTTTAAGTTTATAGCGCATATTTTGCCTTTTTGAGGCATATTTTGATAAATGTTCAAATATTTTTAAGATGCCTACAGAACTTTTGCAGCAAATAAAAAAATTTTTTTTTTTCAAAATTCTGGCTTTTCTGTTATAAAAACCCTGTGCTAGTTGCAAAATTAGACAAGCCGGGCACATGGCGTTTTGACATAATTTGGCTGAATCCAATTGTGCTAACCGTTTTTTTAGGCTTGCTCTTGTTTTCGAGATATACCGTTATTTCGAAAATGAAGGAGGTTGCACAGCATATTTCTGTGGTTTTCATGGACAACAGCGTATGTCTTAAAACAAATTTTTCAGGAGAGCCGAAAACCCATTCTAGGTCAAACTATGGGCTAGGTATTGCACTTTTTAAACTTTGTCATTACGTTAAAAAATCTGAATTGATTATTTTTTTTAAAAAACTTTTAGAAACATGTAAAGAGCGTTTAAAATTAGGCAATGGACATACGCGGTTGCCCATGAAAACCACAGATTTACTAAAAAAACCGAACTAGATGGGTCAAATGTATGGCCAACCCCACATTATTTTTCATTTTAATCACTTATTTCTAACATACCTACCCGCTATTTTCATTCCTTTAGGGGGCTCCCATACAAAATGTTCAATGCAGACTAAAAATATATTGAAAAAAAGTCCCATAAATGCCCAGAAGTCACCCCTGGTAAGATAAAATGTATGACCGACCTCAATTAGTTTTTTGTCCTTAACATTTTCCCGAGACATACTTGCCCTTTATCCCACTTCTTAGGGGGGCTCCCATACAAATATTTTGTTTAATGAAATTCCTAAATTAATTAAAATTGTTCGACTTTTGTGAATAAAATCAAAAGTTGCTAACAGATTTTATGCCCGTAATTTCAACAAATAGATAGATATCTTAGCTGTGTATAGGTATCTATGATTTTCTTAACCAATACACCAATGGGTTAAAGAATAATGTATTTTACACCGCCGATTTTCGTTAGTTAATTCACGTAGGTAAAATTTACGTTGAAATTAGCAAAACAGTGGTACCGGAGGTAAAGATAACTGTTAGGTACGAACACGACTAGACTTCTGTTTGTAGAAACTACGGGCATTAATCTTTTATGGCTGCATGGCTGCATTTTCCAATTTTTTATGAATTAAAAAAAAAAAAAATTTCAAAATTTTGATAAAAAAAATTATTTTTTTTCCAATTAAAAATTAAAAAATTATGTTTCTAAAACGACTGCGCATATTTGAAAAAATGTTTACTTTTCTGAAAGGAAATTTTATTGCGGAATTTCGGGTTTTTTTGTAATTTCAATAAACTAAACCATTTTCGAGTTACGGGAATATATGTTGTGTAACCTCCTCCATTTTTGAAAAAACGGTATATATCGAAAACAAGAGCTACCCTAAAAAAAACGGTTAGCACCATTGGATTCAGCGTACCCGAAATATGTTACAATGCCATGTGCTCGGCTTGTCTAATTTTGCAACTAGCACAGATTAATATATGATTTTTTTGTCGTTTTTCTTATAACTGTTTGGGTCGCTGGTTTAAATAACAACTCGACGCGACGGACGCACAAGTTTTAACCATTAAAGTTGGCTTTGCTTCATATACATATTTTTGTTATTTGCAGGAGTTTTAACTTCTATAGAGGCCTCAGAACTTTCGAATATCTAGATTTCAAGAATTTTATATTTTAACTAGAATTTTATATATTTATTAAATTGCTTTTTTTTTTAGAAAAATTTCTATTTTTACTACCTTAAATTTCTTGTAATCCTTACTTTGATAATTTTCTTCTAAATTTTCAAAATCTTTCATCTACTTAATTTTCTCCTTTTGGAAAATAAAAGTCCTGCAACATCTGTTTTATATTAATGATCATCATTAAAGGAATAAATTCATGACAAGCAACAGTTCATTTATTTTCCAACCCCTCTTAAAACTTCATTATAAAGCCCTTCGTTTAATAGTCCATGTATAAAACCACACCTTGACGAATCTCGACGAGTATTATTTGTAATTTTACGGTTAATATTTCTGCAATTGTTTGTTTGTATTTAAATAATACTCCCATTCACTGTAATAAAAATTTTGTAATACAATTGCGATTATTTTGTTCATATTGTTTGTTTTCTTTTATCAGATAATTTCGTAAAAATAAATGTTTTCTTTTCATTTGATCGTAATCATCAACTCTCAACTTAATGATTTTAAAGATAAACAAAATGTAACAAATTGATTCGCATTAGAATCGAAGAAAACAATTAATATCTGCACTTAATGTAAGTAAATTCTTTATTTGTTAATTATTTGTAACAACAGGCGTTTGTAAGAGTTTAGTAAATTATCTCCTTTTTATTTTACAAACAGAGGGATGTTTTCACTTAGATTGCGGGAAAGGGGGAAACAATTCAAATGTTCGTGGTTAATTTTCGATAAAAATAATGTTTCACATAAAAGTAACGAGTTAACGGGTGTGAATTTTCCCAACTGATTTTTTAGCTGTTATCAATTTGTTGAGTACTTTTTGCATTAAATTTCTTTAACCTAAAAACATTTATAAATATTTAAATAGCTTTACATCTTGGCTTTTCAAGATCGATTCAAAATTTAAAATTGCACAAAAAGCCGTTTGATTGGAAATATTTTTGTCCGTGGTTTTTTCGATAACTTTAATCGTAATGATTTAAGCAAATGATCTACATACTTAGAATTTTTTTTAAAAAATAATTGAAAAATATATCTTTCGTAAAGGACAAAATAAGCCACACAATTGCTACGTTTGTACAATATTTTTGTGTTGTTAATTGGGATGTTTGCTGTTTGGACAAACATTTGAAGTATGTTTGAAGAAGTATTAAAAATTTTAAATATTTGGCAGACATGTTGGATATTTGTCATATTTTCTGATGTCTAGTTCTTAATGAAATGATTTCAGCGAAAATTTTTAATTTCAATTCGTAAATTCTATTGTATAGTTCGTTGTTTAACCCATACTTAACTCCAAATTGGTTTCCTTTATTTTATATTTCTTCTTCGTTTTAAGAAAATAGCCGCAGCAATATCGTCCTTGGCATTCATTGAAAAAAATAAACAAAAATTAAAAATTAATGTTTGTACAAGATTTGTTTGTATTGTTTATTGGCGAATGCAAAATGGAAACAAAGTTCGTGTTTGCCAAGCCATTTGTGAGGTATATTTTACCCTAATAGCAAATATTTTTTTATATCTTAATTCTAGCAAAAAGAGTTCTTTAAGGACAAATTTTTTGATAAATAATCGAAAAATCTTTTGAAATAGGAAATATTTCGATACAATTTTCTAACAAATTAATGAAAAAAATTTCGATAAACTGTCGAGAAATTTTTCATTTAGCAAAAATTTCGATAATTTATTAAACAAAATTTTCTACAGATTATGGCGAAAATGCTTCCTTGCTCATTTTTTTTGTTTGTTCTACAGAATATAGAAAAAGACAAATTTTCGAGAAATAATCGTGATTTTTCAACAAGTTATCGGGAAATTTTCGAAACAGAAAAAATAATAAATAATTGAAAAGCTTTGTAATCAAAAAATGCTTGTTTTATAATTTTGTTTGAGAAATCGTTTGTTTAGACAATTTTTCGATAAATTATCACGAAATTTTGTGATTCATTAAACATTTTTTTCAATGTTTCCTATTGAAAAATTAAACAATAATTATTGCTAACTTTTTTCTACAGAAAAAAGGAAAAGACTATTTTTCAACAAATTATCGAAAAATTTCTTCCAATAGGAATAATTTTTTTGAATTATTAAACATTTTTTGTAATAAAAAATGATTGTTATTTAGATATAAGGAAATTGTTTGTTTAGGCAATTTTTCGATTAATTACCGCGAAATTTTTTCGTAACGCAAATATTTCGAAAATTCATTAAAAAATGTTTCATCGTTTTCTATTGGATAATTTGCCAATAATAATTGCTAATTTTTTTTATTTTACAGAAAATAGGAAAAGACAATTTTTCGGGGAATTGTCGACATTTTTCAACAAGTTATCGAGAAATTTCTTCCAATAGGAAAAATTTTTATGAATTTTCGAAAATTTTTTGTAATACGAAAATTTTTTCGATAATTCTTAAAAAATTTTCCAATGTTTTGTATTGGAAAATTTGCCAATAGTTATATTGCTGAATTTTTTTCAGCAGAAAATTTTCGAGAAATAATCAAAACGTTTCAACAATTTATCGAAACATTTTTCGCAATAGAAAAATTCTTTTAAACTATCAGAAGTTAATTATACATTTTTTTGAGAAATTATCGACAACAGTTTTTGTAGAGAAAATCAGGGTTTAAAAAACAAAAAACTGTCGAACAATAAACGCTTTTTGAGTTGATTTGACAGCGATTGTAAAGATTTAATGAATGAGAAGAAAATCAACGGTTTTTTTTAGGGCAATGACAAATGAAGAAGTGGAAGAAATGGCAGTTTTTCTACTTTGACTTCAGTTTTTTTAACGCTTAGGAAAATTTTCTTTTACTTTTTCGTATAAAATTTTTTTGATATCTGTACAGAAAACTTTTTTTATAAATTATTGAGAAATTTTCAGCAAAATAAAAAGTCAAAAAATAATAGCAAAAACAGTCTCGCAACAGTAAAATTTCGAATAATTTTCAACAGAAGCGAAATTTTGAAAAAAAAAATTTTTTGCAAAAGAGAAAGGTTCGATAAATTATCGAGATCTTTTTAATAAATTATCAGGTAACTTTTAATTTTTTCATATATGTATTCCAAAATTATTTTCTGTAAATTATAACAATATTAAAGTGAAATTTAATCCCAAATCTCCTTCCAATATGTTTCTCCTGTCCATCATTTCTCTTACATTCTGACATTTTTGCTTTTTGGTCTTTTGGTTTGTTTAGAAAAAAAACAAGTAATTTGTTTGGACATTAGGTTTGGGTTTGCGTGTCTTAAAAAAAGAAAATGAAAGCGGCATCATCATGACCCAAGCACTTCCTTCAACTCACTTCTAAATTAATGATGTTGCGTGGCTTTTCTCTTTGTATTCTTCTTAAGTTTGACCATTCAAGTTTTCCTTTTTTCCCGTTCTAGTTTTTGTTTTTATTCATCCACGCTTAATTAATTGATTAGCTTTGCTAAATCGGTCAATATGAATTTTTGTGTGTTTTTGTTGCGCACTACTTTTTGCCTTTATACTTTCTCCCTTTACTGATAATTTGGAAATTAGTAACAAAAACTCTGGAAGCATAATGAGCTGCTAATTAGATTTGAAATGTTTTTATTTTCGGCTTTTCTTTCTGTTTCTCATCATTATTATTTTTAGTAAAATTTTTTGTGCGTTTGTTTTAATGAATTTAGTTTTTTTTTGTATGGGAATTATTGCACATGTTAATTCAAACAGTATTTGATTTCGAAAATTGTAAAAAAATTTCAATATTTTATTATAATTTTGAAGTTTTATTGATAAAATAAATTTCCACATCAGAACTATTGGCGAATTTGGAAAACGGATACAACACTATAAAAATACTTTAACGCTGTGTCAAAATAATCAAACACTGTAGTTAACAAATTAGCTGTTGTCAACAATATATGCTGCCACATAAAATTAATTTAATTAAACCCTTTGTTCACTTGAATACATTTCGGAGGAACGGATGGATGATATTGAAAATGTGAAACACGCGTTCACACTTAAAACATCTAACATCTACTATTAATAAAAATGTCACCATTTCTTTCAAAAAAAACTTTTATTTTTTTAAATATGTACTTTTTTTCTACAAAAGAGCCAACATTTTAAAAGATAGTACGAAAATGTATTTAGAACTCATTTTGTTTAATAATATAAAAAAATCAAGTAACATAAGGCCTGCAAAAATTGAAAAACTTGGGAAATGGTAACGCTGCTTTCAAACCAAATGCCATTTTGTCAGTGATGCCACAATAATAATAGAATTTATTGCCACTTTCCTAGTAATTACACTAAAATAATTGGAAGATGTAGAAAACAATGAGATTAAACATCTTGTATAGATGTATTTCTTATGGGAAATTTCCAACATCTTCGCAAATTGATGTTAAATGTTGACAAGTGTGAAAAGGCTATTAGGAAATCACATTGTGGTTAGTGCAAACATCAAAATGTGTGGTTAACTTTTTAACGTGTTAAAAGTTAGTGAATTGCACTTCAGATGGAGAACAGCTGTTATTGGCTTCCTTTGTTCCAGTTAATCTCATTTAACGAGTATTAAGAATTCTTGTTTCTCATTTAGTTTATATTTTCAGTTAAATATGTATATTAAGTCTTAGGGATGGGCAAGTTGAAAAAATATATCGATATATATCGAATCGAGTTATTTTTAGAGTATCGATATTTATCATTTCAAAAATATCGATATATCGAACGTATTTTGCTGAAACTATTACCAAATTAAAAAATTCAGTATACCTTTGTACAAACATATGTATGAACAAATTAATTATATGTAATTACATTGTTAGTTTTTATTGTTTCATTTTATTTAAAAAAATTATTTATTTATTTTTATTTTATTTATTTTTTTCATTTATGCAATATCAAGCCTTAGAGGCCAAATAAATAAATAAATAAATAAATTAATGAAAACAAAAAAATTTAATCAAAACAAAAAGTTCAATTATAAAAAAACAAAAGGGAAGAATACAAAAAAACCATAAGAAAAAAAAAATAAATTACGAAAAATTTAAATGGAAGTAAATAAGTCATGGAAGTACCAACTTTTCTAAAAATTTGAATTGCACCCCAAAAGTACCAACTGGTTTTAGTCAAACCAGTAATCATCAGATATGGACATCAGGAGCACTCTCTATTTTATGTGCACTCCAGACAATCTGCTTATTGTATCCGGCACTGCTTCTTATAAATGCCAATTATTTTAGATCTTCATATTTGTTTAAAAAAACATATGATGCATTCAATGATCCCAATTCTTAAAAACATATTGTTTGAAAAACGGCTAAAATTTTGAGTTCTTAATGAAGTCTGACTTTAAAAAATATAGAATTCGATAGTCGTATTTCAATATCGATACATCGATATATCGGTATTTAAAATATCGGCGATATATATCGATTATATTTTTTTTAAATATCGATATTTTGATATATCGATATTTTTAGCCCATTCCTATTAAGTCTCGAGCATGACCTCATTATTTATTTTGAGATTCCATTAAGAAAATGTCGAATTATCGATAGTTTTAAAATATTGAAAATATCCATAGGAAAAATATCAATATCGATAGGAAAAATATCAATATCGATATTCACTTGCTATTATTATTTGGCGCTGAATTACAGCAATGAGAACAAACAGCAAGAATGGCAGGTGGTATGGATTGCTTATCTATGCTTTTTTACTGCTAATTAAAGGTATTCGAGTCGAAATTTGTACATGTTTACATAGGGACTGAAATGTCAAATATTGTTGTAATGTTTAAAAAAAAATACAAATCCAAATGCAATTTCAATTGCGAGCATAGGACAAAACAATGAACGACCATTAGAGGATAAGTCCGCTAGATTACATTCCTTTTGAGTTGAGAATCAAAACCAATTTAGAAAATTATCTAAAGTTGCAATAAAATATCTTACAGTACGTGCTACTTCGGTTCCTTCAGAAAGGTACTTATCAATTTTTCAAAAACTGTTATCTAAAATAACGTGCGTACAAACATACGTTTCATTCGTTCAATAAAGTGATAAAAACAATGAACTTTAGCTTGATACAAACTAGTTAAAGTTTTCCTGCACAAGTACAAACATTCGGTCGATAGTAATATCGATAGTATCAATATTGAAATTTGAACTATCGATAAATATCGTTAGTAAAAAATATCGATCCCAGCACTACCTTCTAATTTCTCTCTTGGTTTATTTCAAGTACGGATTCGGGATTGAATCAACTTAATAATACTTAAATCAAGCGCATTTTGAGATTGGTTCAATCTTAGTTTTACTTAAATCAATCTTATTTTCGGATTATTTCAAGTAAGAATTCGGGATTGAATAATGATAATTTAAGTATTTCGGGATTAAAAATCCGTACCGAATCAATCTTTCTATACTTGATTCAAGAAAATCCGTATTCACCGTACTTTTAATACCGCTTCGGATTGATTTGAGTACGGATGATTTTGATTTTTCTTTTGAGTTCACAGTGTTATTAGTGGTTAACTAATTATTGCCATATTGTACCATAGCACGTTTTGAAGCAACCACGACTTTAAGCATAATTTGATTGTCGGTACCAATAATATGTTTATATTAACCATAATATGTTTAAAAATATTTTTGATGAAAGTGACCATATCGGAAATGTTTTTCTCTGCTTGTGGGCTCTAGAGGTAAAAGAAAACTGTTAATGAGCTTCTTAAATCATTGCTTAATACCAACATGAGCTTGGTTAACTGTCGGCTTTAGCCTGAATGGAGGTAAAGCAGTGATATCATCAGGTGCAAAAAGGAATTAATAAGCGATAACAAATTTTGAATGTCATACTTTTATTAAGTCACATTATTGTCAAAAACCTTGAAAAATCCTCTTTAAAAGATTTATCATATTATTGGCTACCTAATCTTACTCTTCCCACTTGTCGTAATATGCTTCCACTGTCTTTCTTCTGTTCCCATTTCAAATTTTAATCCTGACACTTATAAATAGATTTCTAAATTGCTCAATTTGGTTTCTAAATAAAACATCTTTATTGACTTCAACCCTGGAATTTGTATATTGAGATAATTTTAGCCACCATTTGAAATCCCTATTCCACCGTTGATGAATTAATATGTTCAGCTTCTTTTAAACATCCCCCACCCTTTTTTTACGACCAAAAATATAAATATTTTTTCCATCAACAAATCATTTACCAAAGGAAATATTTAAATAAATCCTATTTAAAAAAAAAATGACAAGAAAATGTAAATAACGCGTAAATGTAAGAAAATACAAAAAAAAATCCTTGTAAAAGAAGGTAGTATAGTAGAACACAAATATAACAGAAGACAATTATTAAAAAAACTTATTTAAACAAACACAATTTTATTTTTATTTTTTATGAATTTTTTTCATAATTTTTGATATAAAAAAATATTTTCAAAACAAACTAATTGTTTTCCCTTCGACTTCGTTTAAGCCGTATTCTACTGTATATACCTTAAAATGGAAGAATAAAAAACATTTTTACAAATGCTTGTACAAATACCATTAAAAATGTCATCATAATTTGTTATGACCCCTGATACTTTATGTCTTATTCAACATTTTTACTTAAATGCCTTTTTCAAATTTCAAAGCAGAATTTTGCTCTGGGAGCTTTAAAAAAAATTTCAAGTTGTAATGTTCATTGTGTTGGGAATGCTATTAGCATAAAACCACTTGAATACCAAACATTTACCAACAACATTTATTAAGCTTAAAAAATGAACAAAAAAGAAGCAGAGGACTACGCGAAAAAGTGACACTTAATTTTGTTAGAAAGAGCAGTTAGATGTGAAGTGTATGGTACGAGGCGAAGTTCTGTTGCCCACTATATACATACATACTCTGTTTTCAAGACTTTTAACTAAATATGAGCCTGATTTTATGGTTATTTCGATATGTAAAACCTGTCGTTTCCGAAAACGAATCGGAGTAGAGTCATCCATGGTGAAATAATTAGAAGGTGGCAGCACTACAGAATCAATTATTTTTTGCTCAATGCATGGTGAACTTCCTTTATGTCAAAATTATTTGTTTTTTTTTGAGGTTATGTCACTTAAATACATTTTAGTAGATGAAAGAAATTGTTGGCGTTGGTTTGTCGAGGCTGACGAAAACCCCAAAAAGGAACGTGTTAAGAATTATGGAGTAAACTTTTCTTGGAACAAACGTACCCGTGTTTCAACTAAGTAGAAATTGTAATTTATTTGTTATATTATATCAGAAAGAATAAAAACAACATATTTTGGTGTGGTGAAAATCCATATTTTTGACATAATGGACTATTTTACACAAACAAATTTGCCTGTTTTTTTTGTATTGTTGTACAACAACTCCTAGTGCTGCCACCTTCTAGTAATTTCACCATGGAGTCATCGTTTACTGTTTTATTTATCGACTGAAATTTAATACTTTCAAAAAAGACAGCAAAATGCCAAAGAAAGAAACGTGACAACATTCTGTGAGGATTTTAAAAGCACAACTAAAAATCGCTTTATAGCCAAGTACTTTTAGATGGGCCTAAGCGTCTAGGTTCTTGATGATTTAAGATTTCTCAGAACTTGCACTGTCTTAAGGAGATGTTATTCTGTAGTCCATGGTTTTTTTCCAGGCCTCTGGGCACGGTTTCAATTATTTTGTAAGAATATTAAGTATTGAATATGATCCAAATTGATCTATTTTTGGCCATAATAAAAAAGTTCTCAAAAATTCAGGGTGTTGATCGATTTTTAATTAGGTGAGAGCTGTGAGTATAAAAAATATTTTGTTTTAAGATCTTTTAAAGTAATTTTTCCAAAATTGTTGAATACATATATACAAAATATTACCCTGCTTATGACGGTGACAAGTAAAAAACATACCATAATTTTCTTGGTAATACAGAAAGTAACAACATAGAAAACCCTAAAATTGTGTATCCCCTGACACTGTTGCAAGTCCATCGCTTAACATACTACACTTTCCTTTTTATGGTACTTCAAGAAAGTACCTAAAACATGAATACCACAATATAAAAGAAAAATATGTTCATCCTGTTATATTTTCCCATAATAACTTATTTGCTTTACATGTCAACGCAAGCCAAAATTATACAACCAAAACGGGAATTTGTATAATATGTTGATTCAGCTCCTGTTGATGTGTAATATAAAGAGCAATGCTTAAATTCTTCATCTTTTAAATAAAATTGTAACAGAAACATCAGTCAACAAACAAACAAATAAACTGACAAAGCAACGCCATTTTTAGCACAACCATCATATTTCATTTTCCACTTTTCCCAATTTTTTTTATTTTTCAAAAATTTTCTTTTCATTTTTATCATCAAAAAGTATTATTGTCATCATTATTCACTTGAATAAGCTTTAAAGCATTTTCATTATGTTGATGTTCATATTTATGTGTGTGTGAGTGTGTGTATGTGTATGTGTAAGGATGTATTTCTAAGGATGGGTTTAACATGGGTTTGATATTAATAAAATAGCCTGAAATAAGTATATTTTGTTATATATTCTATTCTGTTACGGTGGAATCTGTAGTACTAAAAACATGTTAAGTACTCGTAGGGGACAGCAACAGAAACAGAAAGTAAAGACTAACTGAGCCTTAAGTTTATTGTGCTGTTATATTTCGTTTTGTTTCTATCAGGGCTGTGGAGTCGTCAAAAACAAGTTGTAATTCCGACTCCATCCGCTGAATTGTTTTAAGTACGTCTCCAACACCGACTCCTATTCTAATTTGATGCTAAATGTATATGAGACTGGTCCCTTTTTTACTTTAAACTCTTTTTTTAATGCAGTACCTTTTAAATGAAGTTAGTAGTTAAATTTATGTAGTAAGAAAATTATTCTGTAAAAGTTTTAAATCGATATTTTAATTCTAACAAGTGCCGCCCGCATTGAGATTTAGGCCCTAATTCTGCAAAACGCAACCGCAACGCCAAAAATTACATTGAAAGCAAAAACATAATAAAAAATATTTCATTATTTTGTTGTTGTTTTCCACAGAAAATCATATTGAATTTTTAAATTTTAAACGCTGCATATCTTGTGGCGTTGAAAATTTAAAAACGCAGTATGAATTTCTGTGGAAAGCAACAACAAAATTATGACAAATTTTTGACATTGTTTTTGCTTTAAACGTTATTTTTGGCGTTGCGGTTGCGTTTTACAGAATTATGGCCTTAATATAGTTATTTACATAGAAGTAGGTGAGATGCAAAAGACATATCGGGCCTTTGCTGTAATAGAGTCATAAATCAAATTTGAATTTTCTAGCACCTTAAAATTAAATTCTTCTCTTTAAAGTTGAGTATATAACACCCAGCTAGCATTTTTTAAAATTTTTAAATCATAATCGAGTCTTTTTTGACTCTTTAACGCGATTAAAAAATCAGAATATGCGCTTATTTTCTGATCAATTATAATTGATACTTTTGTCGGGAGAAAATGGTACCCTACCCGCGACTCTTCTTGATGAGTCATTTATGATTGGTTTTTTTTATTAGTTTAGAGTCACTTTAGACTCTTTTCTAATGGAATTTATGATTATTTTCGAATAATTTTCTAGTCATTTATCAGTCTTTTTTACTTCTATTCTGCGTCTTTTTCGATTCCTATATAAGACATATTTCTAATCAACTATGAGTCATTTATCAATAGTAAATAATAAAAAAAAATAATCACTTTTCAAACGCATGCATAATCAGTTAGTGATCAAACAGTTTATAACCTTCTAGCTGCGCGAAATTTGATTATGAATAACGGATGAAATACTCACATTTTAAGCGCCAAGATGATCCATTTGCGGTTTCAATACGATTTGTTATTGCATTTTAAATCAAACAGTTTAGAATCATAAGCGTGGGTAATTTTTGAGTCTATTTTTAAGCGTGTAGCTGATTAATCAGTTTTTGATCACCAAAAGTTCTCGAAAAAGACTCATACTCTGATTTTTTTAAAAACAATGTTCCAAATGCTAGCAGGGCATATTTGTATGAAATTTTTACACATTATGAAAAAAAATATATGTATGTATATATTATCTTTTGTTTATAAAAAAAAAGTTGTTAATGGATTTTTCTTTTTTAAAAATTCCAAAATAAATAAAATTTAGTTAATTAAAAAAAAAGTTGCTTATGAATTGTTTTGTTAAGTTTTCTTTTTTAAAAATTCAAACATAAAAAAATAAAGTGTTGTTTATTTAACAAAGTTGTATATTAAAGAAACACATTGATCCCGAAATCCCGGAAAATCCCGGGATTTGTTAAAATCGATCCCGTTTTGCATCCCTAATTGGAACTACAAGCATGTTAGGAATGCCTTAAATGTCATAAAAATATTACTTGTTCGTATTGACTTTTAACGATTCTCAAAACAAATTCATGGCTCATCAAAAAAAAAAACAACTATTTTAAAAATCGCCAAAAAGTCGCCATGTCGCCAAATCGAATTTTAGGACACCAAACATGAAATCGCCACGTTTGGCGAGAAATCACCAAATCTGACAACCCTGGTTTTAAACCACACCGCACACTATGAAGATAAGCTTTAAGCAATTCAAGAAGTAATTCTAAGCAGAAGAATTTGGATTTTCTTTAAATTTATTTTAAACACTTTATTTACTCCAAAAAATTGTAAACACTTCTTCAAATTTAAAACTATCAACCCGCTGACAAGCAAAGCAGTCCAAACCCTATTTTCATTTTCACCTCTCCACAAACAACACATAAGAGTAAAAAAAATAAATTTTTTAATTTACCCTCCCCCTGCAAATTTTATTGTTACCATGTCGTTGTTGTGGTATTAATTTTAATCCGCTTTTAATGTTGACACTGACACTTACTTTTCTGATGTCACACACTTGTAGGCTGAAATGTCAAATTGGAAAAAAGCCACCACCCTTTTTTGAATTTTTGATTTTTGCAGTCAGTTTGGGTGGCTAAAGCTAAAGAGTTCATGATAGTGAGTTTGCGAGTGTGTGCTTATGTATATATAAGTCAGTGAGTAAGTATGTTGAGATGCAGGTGTTGCAAAATGTATTTATACATACATACATATGTATCACTACTGCAATTAAGAGTTTTCATGAGAATTTCACATGTTGAGAGGATTAAAAACAAATTTTTCATTATCACCAACATCAATACAGGAATAAGCATAGGTGTATGTAATGTATATGTACATATGCATGTTCCAATACCCTGCATGTTTTTAGAAGACTCTTGTAAAATTAAAAGTAAGTACTTGATGTCACTTCTTGTACACTTTTGGAGGATTTTAAGAATACACTTTACAAAAACAGGATATGTTTATTGAAATCGTAATTTAATTCAGTGCTCGAAAATAAACAATTAATATCGCTCCTTAGTGTTCGGTTCGGTAGATTTGTTCGTTTGTTTCAGTTGTGCTTACACAAACACTAAGCAAATAGATAACGTTCCTGCGTGTGTGAGACGATCGTTTAATTATGTTCGAACACTGCTTTATTTATTAAATTTCAGTTCTGGACATGATAAAAAAGAAGAGATCGCACATTTTTCATTGGCAAAAAAGGTTGATTCAGACAGAAAGCAAGAGCGTTGATTTTACAAAAACGAAGTAGTCTTAGCATAACCGCAAAAAAGGTTAACGCTAACGATAAAATTGTTTTTGCTATAAAATCGAAACGGATGCAAGTGTTGCCAATAAAGTCATTTAAAAAAAAAACGAAAATTGAAAATTATGTCGCTTAAGCTTATTTGCGGTAATGGCTCGATATTATTTTTAAGAGAGCAGACATCTTAGAAAGTATTTTTGATTAATATTAAATTTTTTGTGTTATTTTTTACAATTTCAAGTTTTATAGGGCTTAAAATAACATCCTCACACAAGTGTAAAAAAGTGCACCTTTTTAAAATAAGTTACGATTTAGATGTCATTTATGAGAAATAAATACAAAATATACCATCATTTTAATTGTTTATGGAATTAAAAATTTTCGAAACTTTTTTTTCTAATACTTTACGTCACGAAGTGTCCTCTCAGAGCATTCTTTTTGGAAGAGTTTAATTCATATCCGAAAGCCTTTACAATGAACTGCCCTTTGGGTCAGATGATTTCATTTATGAAAGTTTGATGTTTTCTATGTTTAGCGATTATGTTAATTCAATAGCTTGTAGGGTACGAGAATGTACATGTAAGTATTTTGTAATGTATTATGTAGTGCATAATACATTGTTTAAGTACTAGCCCATAATTAATTCATAATTAAGAAAAATTGGGTTGGTTGGCTCCGATAGAAGCATTTGGGTAAAATGATAATAGCGACTTCCGGAATTGATCTTTTTATGTGAGTCGTATTTCGTCGGCTTGATATGCAAACCTGCTAACTCCCTTTCAACATATTTTACCGGATAGACAAAAAACTTTTTATTTTTCCTATTTGCTGCTTGAGAGGAAAACCAAAAATATAGTTGATTTGACACACTCAAAGACTTAAAATAAAGAAAAACTACATGCTGGTCGACGAGGAATATCTTTCTCTACCACACGGCATTCAAATCTCATTTTACTTAAAAAGTGGATTTAGCTGATTGCATATTAAGCCGACGATTTGAAATTTTTTTCAAAAAACAAATTATTGACTTAGGAAATTAAAAAAAAAACACAACCGATTTATTTCATATTCAAAAAACAACTAGACTTGTTTAACAATTTTGAAAAGCTTCAAGCAACTGGCTTTTATATTTTCGAAACTTTCTTGAGTTTAGAAACTACCTAAATCTCACTTTACCGGTTCTTTAATCGATAAATAAATAGTAGGGTAATAATTTTAAATTATAAAAAATTACCGGCATTACATGTGCACTTGTGTGAAAGGTTCGGCATGCTGGCGGATCTCCCTGGGTGCTGCTTCAAAACCGCAGCGGAGGTTATATAGCTCCAGCTTCAAGGGGACAAGGGACGAATGTAAAGTTTTGTGTGTGTAGTGGTGGCCACTAAAATGGGCGGATGTAAAACGCATTGTTTGCCACCCAGAGCTCGGCAGGAGCTCTAGTAAATTTTGTTTATCTACTTGGCTCCCAGACAAATGTATTTCCGAATTTGTTAGAGTCTGGCTCTTGTGAACATCGTTGGATAAATACACCAAAAGTCTTGCTCGGTGTGAACCACGCTACATGTAGTGGTCGCATCTTGCAACCCACTGGTAGCGTGGTGAACTTGTTCAATTAATTTTGCCTCTTTTCACCTTTTCATTAACATTTGCCGGCCACAATTATTTTTTTTTATGTTCTCCGATTTTAAAACTTTTTTATTAATGTGAAAGTAAATACTAGTGAACCTCGGAAGCCAAAAAATTTCAACCCTATTTCAACTATTTCATTGAGAACAGGGTGATCCGAAATGGACTTTCTCAATATTTGGTTATAGTTTTGAATTTCACTTTCAATTTTTGAAGCTGAAATGCTCATAACTTTTTTGTTTTTTGAGATTTTTTGACAGAATAAGTTTTGTGTATTAGTTTATTTTATTAGCTATACGTTAAAGCATTAAACCCTGCGACCTCTAGAACTATTTAATTTTTTTTTTTAATGTCAAAATTTCCCGGAAATTTCCTACTTTATAGAGCATAAGTCCTGACCGTCAAAACGCGTCAAAAAAATTTATACTCCCTTGTAGTCCAGAATCTAACCTACATTTCTATACCCCATTGTACACACGTCTGGATACGACCTTGCGGAGTACAGCAATTTCTGTGACCCCAGGTAAGATATTCGGTTCAAAAAATAAGTCCTGCAAGGAAACATTACTGAAATTAAAGAAGATGAGTCTTAAAGAAGAAGAAGAAGTTCCGGCCACATAAATAATCTAGCACGACAGGTTATCAATTAATTTGGAGAAGGTAAAGGTAATAATAAATAAAATAAAGGGAATTATGAATTAAAACGAAGAAAATTAGATAAATTAAAGTTAAAGTTAAAAAGAAAAAAAGTTGCAAACGCTCTAAAGAGCAGAGGAAACGTGTTTTTTTATTTGAACAAAAAATAGGATCGTTTATTGAATTTTATCACACTATTCCCGTTTATGAAGTTATTTGCTAAGTGCAGGTTTACACACGTCAAGTTTGTCTCGTCAAGTGTTTAGTTTTTAGGAGAGAGGGAAAAATAAATGGCATTCTCTTTTCCCTTCTCTCCTATATGCTCAAGACTTGACGAGTTAAACTTGGCGTGTGTGAATCGGCACTTACATAATGTTTTAAATTACCAACCAATATATCTTACAAAGCAGGAGTGCACAAAAGTTTCTTATGTAAGAGCAAACACCTATACATTTTAAGAAAAACAATATTTTCTGTTGTAAAAACCAATACAACCAAAGAAAAAAGAACAAAAATATTTCATATACGTACACGGCAAACAAATTTGATTTGCATTTTTTGTAAAAATTTAAAAAAAAAATGTTTAGTGCGTGTTAATTTTATTTTAAGCCCGTACTTTCCAATCGAAATGTCTAATAATTTATCGAAATTTATGTCAATGTCAATTGTAGGGCTTCAAAATTTCGTTGCTCATTCTACTTCTATGCTTGTTTTTTATTAACTTACATATTTTTATGTACAACCAAACATAGAATACAAACTTAAAATTTCCTTGTGAATTAAAGGGTATTTATTTGGGCTTAAAGGTTTTCAAAAATCATCAATATCTTTCATTGTACTCCAAGATTCGGAGCGCACCCTGATCAAAAAAAGACGTTTTAAAGTCCTCAACTAATTATTCTCTTGATCCACCTGCTATTTCATTGGCAATGTAATCTGCATGAAATGTCTTGAAATGCCATACAATATTATACTTAGTGTCAGTTTGAATTATTTGAAAGCATATTTAACATTGTGCTTTAGCCTCAAAATTATAAGTTAAAAAAAATAATTTTCCCATTTATTTTGCAAATCGATTTTGTAAAAAGATCAAAAAAATGTTTTCAATTATGTAAGAGTATATTGTAAGTGACCATACAATAATATTTGTGTGAAATTTAAAACTAACACCAATTTTTTCCAAGTGTTTTTCCATAAACACTTTGTTACGTTAAACAAAATCTACAATGATGATCGCTGTCGTCAATCTTTACCAGCAAAGCATACGAAAGTGTTGTTGCTTTTAGGAATGGGCAAAAAATATCGATATATCAAAATATCGATATTTAAAAAAAATATAATCGATATATATCGCCGATATTTTAAATACCGATATATCGATGAATCGATATTGAAATACGACTATCGAATTCGATATTTTTTTAAAGTCAGTCTTCATTAAGAACTCAAAATTTTAGCCGTTTTTCAAACAATATATTTTTTAAGAATTGGAATCATTGCATGCATCATATGTTTTTTTTTAAACAAATATGAAGATCTTAAATAATTGGCATTTATAAGAAGCAGTGCCGGATACAAGAAGCAGATTGTCAGGAGTGCACATAAAACAGAGAGTGCTCCTGATGTCCATATCTGATGATTACTGCTTTTACTAAAACCAGTTGGTACTTTTGGGGTGCAATTCAAATTTTAAGGAAAGTTGGTACTTCCATGACTTATTAACTTCCATTTAAATTTTTCGTAATTTATTTTTTTTTCTTATGGTTTTTTTATATTCTTCCCTTTTGTTTTTGTTATAATTGAATTTTTTGTTTTGATTAAATTTTTTTGTTTTTATTATTTTTTTAAAATAAAATGAAACAATAAAAAGTAACAATGTAATTACACATAATTAATTTGTTCATACATATGTTTGTACAAAGGTATACTGAATTTCTTAATTTGGCAATAGTTTCAGCAAAATACGTTCGATATATCGATATTTTTCAAATAATAAATATCGATACTCTAAAAAAATATCGATTCGATATATATCGATATATTTTTTCAACTTGCCCATCCCTAGTTGCTTTGCACTTGCGTGTATTCAATGAAGAACGACAAAAAAACTAATACTACAAAATTGTTTGTGTATTTCGTATTGCTAGTGCTGAGTGCTCCATGTGTGCTTAAAAATACACAGCCTTTAGGTAAGTGCTTTTACAAAAACAAATGAGCACCAAGCGCATAGGGCTTGGGCACACACACATAAAATGTATCTCGCCTTCTTAGGAATTTGTACGATGTGGTCCACGGGGCGAATACATAATTTTAATTCGTGGATTGTTAAAACGGAAGTTGAGCCATGTTTAAGGAAATTTTTTGTAGGCTGTATACCCGTGGAGCACATCGTACAAATTCCGAAGAAGGGGAAATACATTTTATGTGTGTGTACGCCTTAAAACATATTTGATTGCGTGTGTGTGGGTGTGTGTGTACGCATTAATGATGATTGAGTCTATTTGTCACAATATAATGTTGACACAAAATATCCTCCGGCATAACATTAATAAATCATTTACAAATGCACTTTCAGACTTTCAGCAATGACAATATGTGTGTTTGCCTGTTAGTGTATGAGTATTTTAAAAAAATATATAAAATTTTGTTTTTAATTATTAAGTAGTTAATGAATTCAAATATCAACTGTAAAAAGCTGTTAATAAAATATTTAATATGGATAATGTAAAAGTAGTTTTTATGTTTCTGAAAATTAATTTAAACAAAAGATATATTTAAATACTTTAAATAGGATTGTAATATTTAATAATACATTATATTTATTTGTAACTAGACATAAACATTTAGTAGCTAAAAGCCAAAATTTAACGTCAAAGTAAGAGATTTTTATTTTTAATCTATTTTTACGTTCAAACACCTTTTTTGCTGTCATTGTTGATGTTGGCAATAAATATCAAAATGTTAAAAGAAAACGTGCCTTTTAGGAATTTTGTGGCTTTTGTCTGTATTTGTGTTTGTATTCAATAGGGTTTTTCCTATCTATTTTTCCCCTTTGTTTTCTTAATGGCATTGTTGTCGTTGAAGTTTTGTTATATTTTGTCATGTGGAACAACAAACTATTTACAGAAGTGTATAAACAAACATGTGTTTCGATGAGAAGACCAGGTTGGGCTTTAAAGGCTTTTGGCAATAACTTGTTTTTATTATTTATAATTCTATTATAAAAACTTAGAAAAAAGTCAATAGTAAATAGAATGAGAACTTTTAAGTCAAAAATTATAAATAGGTCAGTGAGAAATATTTACATGAAAACCTACAGAGTAGGCCCACAACATTTTGGATCTTATCCACTGGTGACAAACAATGCGTTTAGCAAATTCCCCTGGCCAACACCAAGGTAGCAATTTGAGGTCATAATACAACAAGAATACTCGCCCCTTTTTAGGAGCTTGAACAATCTAGCCTCTACTGCTTTTGAAAATATGCTAGCAGCAGCTGTGGTGAAAACCTAGCCCTTCAGTGGGATCTGCAGGATATCCCTTCGCGCGTCTTTGTGCTTAAATCACAACCACTACGTAGTCCCCGAATGACTTTGAATCCGAAAGACAGGAAGCATTTTCCGCAAGAAGTGGCTGAACTTTAAGTAGACAATCATTGATTCATTTAAAAATAACAATTAACAGAAAACTGCCATAATACACAAAATCTATGCTTTGCAATAAATTTTTAAAAAAATATTGAAGAAAAAGTTGTATCTCAACTCTTTTTAAGGTCAGACCATTGTGCAAAATAACTTTTTTAATCAGATTCAGTACAACCTGAAAGTTCATCCGCCTCCCAAATATCAACAAGTATTTTCTAAGTTGGTCACCCCAACACCAGTTACAATAACCTTTATTTTTCTTATGTCTTCAAATCAGGAATTAATTTATTATGGGGTATGAGGTTTTTGTTTCCATTTACAAGCAAAAAGTTTTAAAAACCGGGATCCAAAAAGGCAAAGTTGTTACAAGGAAACATGGCTTTTTACATCACAAAAAAAAACAATACATGGTTTTCATTTCATACCCAATGATATGGGCATTAAAAAGTGGTTTGACGATTTTGTAACATACCAAGGAAGAAGGTAATATAGACAAATTTCAAGAACTTCTTTCAATATTCATCAACATCTACACATACATACGTGAATACATACATTCATATGATTGTATATAATATTATATACGTAATAAGTCTATGTTTAAACCGATTCGGTATTATGTTACAGTAAAAGTCTAAAAAATATTCGAACAATGTAACGTTCTACATTCGTATAAATATTCATTGATTTCAAAAAGATGTTGACATTGTCACAGATGTGGGTAGATTTACATATGCTCCTGCCTTGTGGCCAAATTTCATAGTGTTCGAACTTCTGGGTGACAAAAAATTTGTTTACACACCGTCCCTGTGTGTGAGCGCCACCAAAACACATACAGTTAGCAATTTTTAAATAACAATTCGGCAGAATTATACACTTGGCTATCTAACCACCGTTGCTTTAGGAATAGCCAGCAGCATCTGTTAAATAGCAACAGCACCTTTCCTACAAGTAGCGAAAAATAGGCCTTTTTTATGATCTCCCTTCCCGCGACTCGGCCACAAAACTACGTGATCCCCAAAGAGTCCTCAGCTAATCGTCAGTCAGGTTGCTTACCACCAGGGGCTACTGATTACCGTACCAGCAGATAGCATGTCTGGTCAGCAGCGATCACAAATAGATTTATCAATTATAAACTCTGCCGAACTTCAGGTATTGGCTGCACCTGATTTACCTAGAGCATGCAATACCATAAGGTGGTATATCCTTAAAATATTTTCCTACGTAACCCTCAGTGTGACAGTATCAGCAAAAATATCCTTCGACATATATTGAAGAAGGTCGTTTAAACAATTGTAATATATTATTTAGGACATTATGACGATATGACTTGATAGCACACTTTGTGAATCCCCCAAATGTGTATTACATACACAATTGGAATATTTGAGAAATGAAAAATTTTTAGAATTTATATTTAAAACGACAGAGAAACTTGCTATAAAGAAGCCAATACAAAATTGGAAGTACATTTTTTGCTTAAGATGTCAATTTATGGCATCAATGGTTTTGGTTTCAAATCAAGGCTATGCAGAGACAAGCTTAAAAGTATTTGATCAACAGTTGGTCAAGTCAAGTTTTTGCCTAGAATGCCAACTTTTAGTATTATGGGGGCAAATCTTGTATCTTTATTTGAACATTATAAATATTTAACTTGTATTAAGTACGGCTGTAAAATGTAGCGCATTAAAATCCCGTTTAAGCCACAACGTTAAATGTGTAAGTCACATGTGACTGATGACATTTTTTATGTATTATTTTTTTTTTTATGTAATAACATTGTTTTGTTTGTTCTTTTGGCAGCTTTTCTTTAATATTTTGCCTGTGAAACAATGTGTAAATTTTCCCCCAATTTTATATTTTTTTTTTGTTTTGTTTGGAAACTTCTTTGTTATATTTTCTTTTATATTTGATATATTATGTACACGTTGTTTTAAAATTTCTTTACATTTTAGCACATAAAAGAAAAACAACAGAATCATTTTTCTTAATAACTTTTAATATCCTCTGTAAAAGTCTTCAACTTCTTAAGCTACGGTCACATTTATTAATCATTTGACCAAAAAAGCTTAACCACTTCTCTTGTTAATGGATAGTGAGATTTAACTCGTCTTAATATCACAAAACAAAGCTTATTATACTGCTAGACATAGCAAAAAAAAAAACTGTAAGATGTAGTATTATTATTAAAATTAATATTGGAATTAAAGAAAATTTTATATAAGGTTGCCTGTTGTTCACGTCTTTTTCGTCAGATATTTGCCAAGTGTGACCGTAGCGATAATCATATTTCAAAGTTTGGTTTGGTAACTCCCACGTCGACAAACTTTTCGATTGAAATGTGTGAAATGAAACAAAAATCTCATGAATTAAAACACACAGCTGTTTTTCTCACTTTGCAAGCAACCGATGAACCGTAAACATATCTACGCATCATATCATATATTAGATGAATTTCTCTAGTATTTTGCCAAAAAAGAAGGCATATAAAAAGAAAACATTTTTTTGTCTCTACTGAAAATTTATAAATTTTGAGAAACCAGTGCGATATATTCGAAAATGTTTGTTTGATTAATTTCGGAACATAATAAAAAGGTATTGTAGACCAACAAATATTTCTAGCTTGCGACTAGAATATGGGTAACAAAAGCCATAACATTGCGTTAAATGTAGATTAATAAAAAAATCTTTGTCCAAAACTAGAGTACTAAAAACTCAACGATTACATATAAAAACGTACGGTTGTAGCTAATACATAGGATCTATAAGGAATCTGGTTTTCTTTCAACATTAAAAGAAATATAAAACAGAGCATTACAGCATTAAACATAGTCTTAAACCCATTATTGCTGATTGAATTGGTGAACTATTGCCGGACTGTTTCAGATGAAATCAGAGTTGTAAAAGTGCAATTTGGAGTACAGTACTTTTTGCTTATAGTCACATCCTTTCGTTGAAGACAAATCTTAAACTATATCGCCTGATTCACATATATGCCACTATGAGGCATATAAACTAACACGAATATAATCAAGTTATGTGAATATACAAAATAAAAAATTCATATAAATTACACCGACAACATGCTTATGGTTATCAACAGAGTTACATACAGTAGAAAAAAAAAAATAATATATTTCATAACTGATACCAACGGCAAAAACTTATTTGTTACGAGCAGAGATTTGATGGCAAAAATAAACGATTTAATTCTTAGTTTTTTAGATGAATTTCTGTTTCAAAAACTTAAAAGAAAAAGAATTTTGCTAATGTGGCTTCAACGCCAAAAATTTGCATTGATCTTGCCTTTGTTAGTTGCTGATAGGTGGAATATACGTACCTATATGTACCTACATTGCAAAAAGGGCTACATCGTAAATACTTGCTATTAAATTTAATTATTGCGGAAGAATAAACCGATAAAATGGACTATACCGCAAATGTGACTTAAAATAGTAGTGTCTATAAACGAAGAGTACTGTACTAGAATTGAATAATTGCCACTATATTTGGGGTATTAAAGGAGTACTTAAAGGAGTATACTCAAAGCCCAAAAACCTATAGCTACAGGTCTTTTAAGATTGCACCTTAACTTGAAAAACTTAACAAGTTTACAATTTTAACTCAAAATAGAGCACTTATAAGCCTACGATTAAAGCCTTAATTGGAGGACTAAAATATCTACTCTTACTGGAATTGGAATACTAATTAAGTTTAAATGCCAGCTGAAAGCGGAGTATTAAAAATCAACGTGTTTTAAAAATATAATAAAGAGTATTGTGCTTATTTTGTTGAACTGTTTATGGTTTTTAATCCAAATTTTGATATTTTAATTGGGCTAAAGATCATCCGTAAAAACGCCTGAGTTCGAGCCCAGCGTCAGTCAAGAATGAAAAAGTATCAATAAATTTTAATTGATTTCATGTTGTAAAATTCCTTTCTTCATAAAATTAATTTATTGAAAATTAAATTTGATGAACTTTAGCCTAATTAAAATATCAAGTTTTGCATTAAAACCCATAAACAGTTCAGCAAAATAACCACAATACTGATTATTGTTTAAAAGCTGAGGCACGAGCTCTATGTTTACATCTGTCCTTCAAGTTGTGTTAAAAAAGGTCAACTAGAAATAGAAAGACAAAAAAAAATGAAAAACAAAAAATTTAAAACGTAAATGTACTTTAGACTTCAAGAAGAATTCTTGACAAAAAGTACGAAAAACACAAGTAAGGAAGAACATGTAAATCAATTAAAATAGATAATCATTCAAAAAAGCAAATTTCGATCTACCAAGTGTTAAATACAATATCGTTTAAAGATTGATGTTTGACTATTTCCTGCCAGCAGTCGTCGATGGCTGTGAGTGTTAAACGACAAACCCCTCTGAAGAGATTGAGTGGTTGCGATTGAAACATGTAAGGGTAACCTGTCCGTGTAAGCCCGGGTTCGAGCCCCGCGGCAGTCAAGAATGAAAAATTATCAATAAATTTTAATTAATTTCATGTTGTAAAATTCCTTTCTTCATTAAAATAATTTAATGAAAATTAAATTTGATGAACTTTAGCCTATTTAAAATATCAAAATATAATAAAGAGTAGTAAGTATTTATTTCGAACTAATCTAATGTATTTTTTCTTTTGTAACATCAGTGAAAGGAATTGGACAGTTTAATCGCTTAAGAACGTCTAAAGGACATTTTGTTTTTTTTTTTATAGGAAAAACCAAAATTTAAGAAATATTCAATAAACACCCTTCTGATATTAAACCAAATATTCAAGTAGATAATGGTAAACACTTTTCCACTTTTCAAGTTGGGATAATGCATGTAATCCGCTATTAGATTGTAGAAAATTTGCGTTACGTTTGTTGTCAGATGCCTTTTAAGCTTAAATACAAATAAAGGATACAATCAAACACAGACAAGCCACTCACACAGAAACAATTTTTTTCAATAGAACTACTGCTAGCTCTACTTTGCAACATCTTGTGCTCTTTGTTTCATTTACTCTCTTTCTTTGCTACTCCATGTCTATTTCGTTCCTTTTCTAGCTCTCATATTTAAAGCATTGTTCAGTTTTGTAAATGTGTTAAAATTCTCACGTATTTGACAGGATTCTTTTGTTGTTTTGTTTTTCATGGACTATTTATTTGAATGTTGTTGTTGTTGTGGGTGCTGCTTCCTAATTTATATATACATTGTATATGTAGAATGTTGCAAGTATTTGTTTTTAATAAATTGTTTATGTATTTATAGTCTATTTTTTTTTTTTTTTGGTTTTTGTTGTTTTTACATTTGTGCTGGACCTAATCGCTTTTGTGTCTTTATGCTACATTTAATATTGGCTTAGAAGCTTTAAAGTTACCATTATCTAATATTGAATAAAATTTTTTTCTAAAATTATTTCAATAAAAACGTTAAAGAGAAACATGTATTTAACCAGAAAAGTTGTGTTAAATAGACAGAATTTTATTTTTTGTAGTTTCTTTTATTTCTCCTTTATTTGATTTGTGAAAAGGGTTAACAAATAATAATTGAGTATTTTCTGAATGTCATGTTAATTAAAAAAATTTCATGAAAAGTTTTACTATAATCCATTATGAATTTTAACTGAAGTCTTTCAAGACTAACGATTAAAAATTAAATTTCAACGCTAATAGACCTACGATTTCGGAAGAATATTTGGTCATAAAGCTTAAACCAGGCTGTCAGATATGGCGATATCTCGCCAAGCGAATTTTTCTTGACGATTTTTGATATAACTGGCGATTTACTTTTCTATTTTTACCATTTATATTAGCTCTGAATCCTTACTTTTTGGGTAAAGTTCGTGCAAATGAGAGCAAGCATAAATTTCTCTCATAAAGAAAAAACATTACACAAAAGCACTGGAACCAGTGTTGCCACTTTGTGGGTAATTACCCGAATTTGGTATAATTTTTTCTGTCGTGGGTAGAGCGTGGGTAATTTCTCTTAGTTGTAATTTAAAATTCTTACTTCAGATACCCAAACAAAACCAGAAAAGTCTTCAAACATTTAATATATATTTTCAAAAGTTTAATAATTAATGTCGCAAGATTGACTCTTAGATTTGGATAAGGATGACTATCATAGTCGTTTAGAACTTATTCTATTGCAAAAAGTTATTCAAACTAAAAATTAATTTTATTTTTATTTGGCAGCTTTCAAATGCTTAAGTTCAAAGAATATTTAACGCCCTTAACAGTTGTAAAACTGAATTACGAAAGGGACAATTGTATAAAACCCTGCAGACATGTTTTTTACTAAATAAGGTATAAACGGTTTTTTTAACCATGAAATTTAAAATTAATTTTAATCGTAGATTAATGCACGGCATAACCAATTAAAACTAAACAAATATGCATCGCGCTTGTCCTTGACGAAATGCATTGCAGACGTCCAATTCTGCTCCTCTTTCTCGAGCATTGCTTGCTGCATGTCACGAATAAAATGAACAATGTTGACCTCCAGTACGTCAATTGTTGCTGGCTTATCAGCACAAACCAGTGACTTCACAGTCCTACAGAAAACAATCAAGAGGTGTCAAATCGCACGGCCTTGAAGTCTAAATGAAAGTTTTTTTTTTCTAGATCAACCCATCGCCTTCATTTGTGAAATAATAAGTTGCGTCATTTAAATCATGAAGGCGCCTAAAGTTGCGAAAATCGATGTGTGATTTTCAACGTCAATGTGGATAATTTGGGGGCGTTTTTCAAGCATCAGTCTACTCAAGATGATGTGCCTGAGCAGAAAGTGAGAGCGTATGACAGTTCGATTGACAGCTAACCTTTCGAAAGCTCTATCGGGTTTAAAAAACAACCATTATAAAGGAATGAGAATGAGAATTTTGAACCTGGCATAGATATATGCAATCAAATGTGCAAGTTGAACTCATTATTTTAGGAATTTTATTTTATGTTTTATTAATTGTTTTTAAACTTTAACAGTTTGACTAATATTGATCTTTTTCCAATGAGTTTGTTGTGTTTTTGCTTCTTTGTAAATGTCTTTTTATTAAAAAAAAACTTCAATTTTATATCAGGTGTTATTTCATTTAAATCGGATAATTTTGCTTCATCTCAAGTGTAATATTGAATTTTGCTGGTGGTAACACAGACGGCAACAGAAAAAAACAAAATTTAAAGCACAAAATAAAAATTCAGTGTTTTTACAGTCTTTTAAACACAAAAATATTTGGGCCACTTTTGAAAAATTTTATGATGGCTGTAGAAATAAACTTCTTTTACATAAAAAAAACAAAACAGACACTTTTACAATAATTCACATTTTGTATACCTTATATTTTATTACAAAACTACCTATTTAAGTACATTATATTTTTTTACAACACTTTTTCTAGAATTTGCATCATGAACTTTTTTCTTTGTTTTTTTTTGGTTTATGTTTTACAGCTGTTTGACAATTTGCACGAAGAAAAAGTCTGGGCTGATTCGTGCAAGAAGAAGAAGAATTTTATTCTCTTAAGCCCGCTCTCATTCACACGAATTTGAAGTACGGGAACGCTATATTAAGGTTCTACCTTTTTTCTATGCAAAATTTAATTTAAAAAAAAATGGTACGAAAACTGAACAAAATTGACGTTTGGCGTTCACTGCCATCCGGTTTGACGATGGAGCCTAAAAAATCTGACAACCCTGGTAATTTGAGAAGTACGATATCTGTAAAGAATTGAGTACTAAAGGACCTTGGAATTTAAAAAGTAGTTGAATAGTAACCCCTTTTCGATTAAAGCCTAAATAAAAAACTTGAGATTTAAGTTAAAATGAAGATAACTAAATACCTGCAATTTGAGCTAAAAATAAACAACAAAAATTGAAAATTAATACTTAAAGAAATAAATTATTTGAAATAAAATCATATATAAATGCGTTCTAAAAAAAGGTTTGATTATACTTACAAACTATGATTAGAACTAGACTTAAAGTACTTAAATACTAACGAATGCAGATCACATTATAGTATACTCACAATATTCTGTACGTAAAATTAACTGAAATTGTAATATAAAATAACTGAAAGTTCAATTAAAAACCGGTCTACCTATTTTTCATTTATTTTTAACAAAAAGTTCATTTAATTTTTACTGTCAAATATTCAACACCATATTCCGTAAAATCAAATAAATATTCAGTTATTTTGTAAAATTTTACTGTCAAAAATTCAACACCATATTCAGTAAAAACGATTAAATATTCAGTTATTTATTAAAATTTTACTGTCAATTTTTTACTGTCAAATTGACCCCATATTCAGTAAAAACAATTAAATATTCAGTTATTTTATTAAATTTTCGTTTACTCCACAAAAGAGCCGAATTTCTAAAAAATACCAGACAGACACCTGTCCGCTTGTTTTTCTTATAAGCGAGAGAGGGAGAGGAGAATATTTTTATTTACTTACCCAGTTACACACGTTTGTTTTACTTTTGTTGTACTGACCACGTTGTTTACAGAAGAACTCTCAATTATAAGACACCAGCAGCATGACCGATATGGCTTCGCAATTATTTTACTTTTAAAATTTGATGTATTTAACTAAATTATTTTAACAAATAGAAAATGGGTATTGCTTACACAAAACAAGCAATTCATTTTTTATAGATAAGTAAAAATTAATTTTTGGTAGTAAAATTATATAAAATAACTGAATATTTAATTGTTTTTACTGAATATGGTGTTGAATTTTTGACAGTAAAATTTTATAAAATAACTGCATATTTATTTGTTTTTACGGAATATGTAGTTAATTTTTTGACAATTAATTTATATAAGATAACTGAATATTGATTTGTTTTTACGGAATTCGCGGTTGAATTTTTGACAGTAAAAATTAAATGAACTTTTCGTTGCTTTAAATTACATTTTCATTTACTTTAACATAAAGAAGAATTTTAACTCAATCAACGGACAATATTAACTGCAACTGAAAATCCGTATTAATATGCACTTAGTTTTTTAAATAACTGTTAGAATCAGTTAAAAATAAATTTGCTTGGAATTTTAAATGTTTATTTATTTAAAAATGACTGAACGGAATATTTCTTAAATAAACTACAGTCCGTTACTGTAATAATATTGTGAGTGTACATACCGTCATTGTCATTCTATTTTAAGGGCCATAAGGCCAAGCCGTCTCTAGTTTTCTTCATTTGCCTTTCGAACATTTTACGTTTTATTTCCCATTGTCTAAAGGCGTGTCACTGTGCCGAGTTCCGGTTTTTTAATGGTTTCAGCATTAGCCATATGCAATTGTTTTTAACCTAACTCTTTAATTTTGGCCAGGTGGACAACCATTTAAACCTAAGAAAAATTTCTCTTGGAGTACCGTTCAAAATTCAGTTTGGTAACTGGTGGAGACTATACAGGTTTGGTTGTAGGTAAAATTAAAGTACTCAAAAACCTTTAATGGTATTTAAAGTTGCATAGTTAAGGCTAAAGTACTAAAAAGTACCTGTTTAACATTATCCCCCGTATTCATAAACGATTATTTAACTTAACAAACGTTTACTAAGCCAAATTTTCGTACAAAATTTATTTTTTAAACCTTTTTTAAATTTCAAATATTTTTTTGGATACAGGCATAAACATTTTGAGGTATTAAACGTATTAATTAATTTATTTTATTCACGTTACATTTCACCAAGTTCGGGCATAGTCAACTCTTACTAGTGATAGTTAATTATAAATGAACTTGGTGAAATTGGCCGTTAATATTACAAATGTAATTAAAAATTATATTCTTTTTTTATTTAGCGAGCAATAGTAAGGTAGACCTTCAGCTCATTGTGATGAAACAGACCAGACTCTCTATCGTTAATCGAATCCGCAACTGATACACTAGCTCACTTTTAATTTGTCTACCGAGGCATCTGATAGTATGTTAATGTGGTATAAAAGATTCTTTATTTTAACTTATTATTTTGAAAAAAAATCCGAACCTTTACATTTCTTTTATTTTGAAATGCCTCCAGCATTTCGTAAACACTCCATCACTATTTATAAAATCATTAAATTGCCACTAAAAATTCTTATTTTGCGGTTTGTAACATTTACATTTTTAATTACATTCACCCAGACTCTGTCTATCTGCCACACACTCAGAGAGACACAGGATCAAGTATTACAAATAATAGCAACGCAAAATTTATGCATTGTTCATCTTAAACGTATAAAATTAAAATGTTTTGCATAATTAATTCTATTTTCTTTAATAAAACAATGATAATAATGTGATTTGGATTGCGTTTGTTATTTTAAACACCAAAACAAAAAAACTTTTACTTTTACAAATTGTTGAATTTTCTTGATGAGAGGAGTGAGTTTTTTTTTTTTTTTGTTGGCACTTACCATCCTTATTCATGGCAGATTGAAAACATTTTGCTAAACGACATGCTCGACATTGATTGCGATGAGTTTTGTCTACGGGACAACGGCCCTTCATATCACCAGTTGCTTTGCAAGTGTAAATGCGATTACGATGAATGCTGCGTTTAAAGAAACCCGAACAACCTGTAAGAGCAATTTCAATAAAGTTAATTTATTAGGTTTTATAAAAGTTTTTTTTTTGGGAGAGGGGCTTGATTGTTGGTTTTAGAGTCTGAACACAATGTAACGATAATTTATTTAGGTGCGGTTTATCATACGATTTTGAAGCAAAAAACCGCAGTGCGGAACGGCATAATTTTAAAATCTATTTTATTTTTATTCGGACTTTCTTTCTCTCTCAATTTTTGATACTCGTTCTCTTTCTTATGTTGCAATAGTTTTTGAATAATTGGCGATGTTCACAACATAATTGTAACATGGGGTCTTCACCTGCCAATTTCTTGTCTTAATAAACTTTAAACTTTATATAAAAAAAAGCTGATAAAAATTTTAGAGTTTTTTTATATTGAATTTGACGTTTGGTATGGCAAAAAATTGTCAGGTGAAGACCCCATGTAAACAAAAACTTGATAAAATTGTACAATGCACAAAAAAATGAATAAATATTTAAACAAACAATAACAACTATTGCCGTCGCCGTCTTCCATTGTATTATGTTTATTTTTCTCCCCCGCGACGAGAAATCGCACCGCACCACAAACACTTTGTTTAGACTCTTATTTAGAGTGGGAGTGGGAGTTATGGAAGGTCTTAAATATTTAAAAAAAAACTTACCATCACAACTATAAATGCCATAATGTTTACCGGAACTACGATCACCGCACACTTTGCATGGTATGTCCAAAAGACGATCACCTGTAGAGAAAATAAAATTAATTAATAACTTAAAAATGTTAGCTTGAGCATTGATAGTTGTTTTTTAGAAATTTCTAATATGAAATTTATAATACTCGGTCTTTCATTATTAGCGCATTTCCTATAGGAGAGAAGGTTTATATGAGACCTGTGGTAAATTTTGAAACTCCCATTATTGAATTTCGCCTTGACATAGAAGCTATTTTAAAAGTTATCGTTTTCAAATTTTTTTTATTAATACCAACATTTATAAGAAAGGCTTTATTCAAATATGAAACGATATTGAAAAAAATTTGGTTTTCCAATACACATAAGATCAATATATTTATATAAAAATGTATATATGATAGACAGATTCTTATCATTTTTAATAGGCTTTGTCCCTATGACAAGTGATATTTATGTTCCGAATTTCATCAAATTATCTTCAATATTGCGACCTTTTCATTGCGTGCAGGATACAGGACAGACAACCGTTCAGCCTATCGACTCAGAAAGTAATACTAAGTCGATCGGTATACTAAAATGAAGGTTTAGAACTTATATAATATTATATAATAAAACTATTTTTTTCACCGGGTATTTCTTAAAACTTTTTTGCAATCTTATCTCGACTTAAGGTGGTTTGTCAAAATCCCACAGAGTTGTTTGTTTAAATTTATGGAATTTTTATTTCATTTCTTACATTCCAAACGAAAAGTTTCTCGACGCGGGAGTTACAGAACATGGGCACAGCATACCATTTCTTAAAGACAACTATCCTACTAATATTTGCGAGAAATGATAATTTTCTTCTGATCAAATTAACAAAAACCAATTGTCTTCTAAAACAACACAAAATATTTGAATCAATAATATTATTACTGAATTTTTGGGCTACCTTGGTTTTAATATGTTAACTATTGAATAACATTAAAATTTTGAAAAAGTTTATAGCAGAAAATTTGACTTTTGGCCAATGAAATAAATTTCTGGGCACAGTGGCCGCTGCTGTGTTTGGTGGTGCGCACCATAATGTCCAGTTTTTTCCATGACATGATTACACATTATTAGAAATTTGACAACAAAATAGTTAAAAACTTTTAAAACACTCTTGAAATAAGAATGAAACTCGTAATGGAAACTTATAAGAATAAGTTTTGAAATTTAAATTTAAATTCAATTGGAAATTTCAAAACAATTAAATTTAAAATTTTTAAAATACTAATAAATTGAAACTAATACTGAAGACTAGTTTCTGTTAATAAAATTTTTATCATTTAACTGGCAAAAGCCTCCTTTTTTGTATTATTCCAGCTAAGATTGACGTCATAAATATTTTCCTTTGCTCCTAAATATTTATATATTCTTCGATTTCTCGCCCTTTTTTTGCACTAATCCCTGGCATCTTTGCCGGCACGTAAAACATTTTAAAAACTTAATTCCCTTTTAAACAACAACCAGGAAGTGGCACTTGTAAAAACAACTGGAACCAAGCGAACGGTGGCAAACAAAAAACAAATCTTATGTCCGAATATAAACAATGACAATTGACATATTGTCATTGTTTGTTCCTCACTGATCCCTTTTCTATAGCTCAATGACGCGTGCTGGTGAATTTTCACACCCCTCAGTTTTGTGGGTCGTGTGTTCTCAATTATACAGTGTTAAGGTGTTAGAATTTGTGTATTATTTGTTGCTTCTTCCTAAAGAGTGTTTTGGAAAAAAGGACACCCCTTTTTTTTCTGTTGCTGTTGTTGCGTTCGTCCTTTTACTTGCCTGGCTTAACTGGTTTGCCAATATCAAATGTAGTCATTAAATTTAAGTGGCTTTTTCTTTTCTGTCTATATCATCTTTTCCTATTGTGGTTTTAAATTTTTAAAAAGTTTTCATTGTTATTTTGTTGTTCTTTTAAAAAGTAAACTACAAACATATTTCGTTTTGTCGGTTGAAGAAGTTTTAGTATTCCTATGTTTTTTTTTTGTTATGAAATTGTGTGATTTGTTATTTTTATAAATATTTTGCATTATAACTAAAAGGGTTTTTTTAATTTTTTAAATTTTCAATATAAAATTTGTGTTTATTTAAAAAAATCTGAATTTAAATTCGAATAAAAGTTCTCAGGGATATGTAATTATTTGAAAATTCCCATGGGAATATTTATGTAAAACTTATCAAAGTTTATATGTTTATTTATGTGGTTTAGGCATTTTTAAATTTGTATTTTAAAATATGTTAAAACAACAAAAACAAAAACATAGGCTTAATTTAAAATCTCTTTCACAATGTCAGCAACAATTTCGTTTATCATCTGTTTCATTCTTTTCCGAAGTGATTCATATTAATTCCAGGGACCGTAACTGTTATGACTTTTATCAAAAAAATCAAGAAATAAGAGTTATTTTTGATTTTTATTTTTTTAAATGAAAAATAAAAGTTATTTTTAATTTTTATATTTTTAAATGAAAAATAAAAGTTATTTTTGATTTTTATATTTTTAAATGAACAATAAAAGTTATTTTTTGATTAATAATAAAATATGCTGCTTCATTCAAATTTCTATTTGAATATAATATATTTTGTGGCTTATGGCATAGAAATAGCTTATAAGTTTTGGCTGCCATTAATCAAGTATCTAACTTGCTGATAAAGAAATTTGAATGAAGCAGCATATTTTATTACATACGGCATCAACAAATAAATAAGAGTTTTGAATTGATTTTTATTATTGATATAAAAATATAAAAATCAAAAAATAACTTTTATTTTTCATTTAAAAATATAAAAATCAAAAATAACTTTTATTTTTCATTTAAAAAAAAAATCAATAATAACTCTTATTTTTGATTGTTAAAATAAACATCAAAAATTTAAATATCATGCAATATGTTGGATGCATTTCGCCTAAAAATCATGATGGTGTAATTAAAAGTTTTCTACGATGTTCATTTATGTATGATTTATTTCTTCAAAAATTTAAAAATTACTCTTATTTCCGGTCCCTGATAAATTCGTTTAATTTTTTGGGTGTGTGTGCAACGGTAGCAAAGTTCTATGGTGAATTTTAATTGACAAGAATTGCTACGCTTATGTCTCACCTCAAAAGTGTCAAAATTTTACCTTCATGAGTACTTTGCTACCGTTTAACACACACCATTTGTACAAAAATTAACAAAAGCTTTGTTGAGTCTACTTCTACTACAGCCACGATTTGCATAAAATAGGAAATGATGTTTGTGAAAATATTTATAAGTTTTGAATGAGAGCTTAACGCATTTGTAAGCAAAATGTTGCGAACAGCCGATGAATCTGGCTTTAAAATTGTTTCTTTTAGCCTTATTATTAAACTAATTTTAAATGAAAATCCGGCTTAAAATATTAAAAAAAAATTAGTTATTCCTAATTCGAGACAATACTATTTATTGCTCAGTGAAAGCAACTAAATAATGAGTGAAAGAAGCTACTCATTTTAAAAAAGTAGGCAAAGTTTTTACTGGCAATAGATCGATCATACCAAGGCGAATTAATTTTTCAGGTGGCGTTGAAAGCACAGCTGTGCTATTTTTTTTCTTTATCAGAGAGAGAAATGTCAAAAGTTGTTTCTGTTTTTGACATACCAGTCAACGAAAGTAACAAAAAAATACGTTGTTGTGATTTTGGTGTTGTTACTCGTTGTAGTATCGACACCACCGTTTACATGAATTCGCCTTGGATCATACACTATGAATTGTTTTCAAAAAATATTTGATCAAAAGTAAACCCTAATAATGAGATATTTCTGTTAGCTTAAAAGCTTTTTTTTCGAAAATAACACTTATCAGTAAATAGTCATGCTGCTGGTAAAAGCTGTACACAAAAAATGTATACCGATTCCAATAAAATTTGGCTATATGATTTTGATTGCAATAAAATGAGTTTGGAGCAAATTTAATCTAAATACCAACATTATAAGATGGGCACAACGACACTATTCCGGAATGAAGCTTGGGGCTATGCGCAATAATGGACCGATTCGCCCCGTTTTCAATAGGCTTGGTCTTGTACTAATTAGAACTTATGCACCAAATTTCATCGAACTATGTACATACGGTTTACATGGACAGCCAACCGTAAGATCGACTCAGAAAATGATTATGAATCGATCAATATAGGACTAATATTTTAAGGTGTTACGAACTAGGGAATGTTAAATCGATTTCGATTCCAGTCGAAAATCGATTTTGTGGCAAAAAAAATTTACGTATGCGATGTTATACTGAAATCGATTATTGGGCTTTTAAAATCGATTTTTTTTATTTTTATCTAAATGTTGGCAATATTTAATTTTAATCTTAATTAAATCGGTAAGTTATGGGCATGCACAATATAACTTGTTTTTTGTGCGTGCATACGTCTGTAGGCATGCTTATGAAGTTTTCCAAGTCTAAAGTTGTAGTTTTACGTATTTACCTATTAGTAGCCTTGGTATACTTCCAACTTTAATATAAGGGCTTTTGTTCTTTAGAAATTAAAGTCATCAATGGACAGTAAACCAAACAGTCCTAAAAATATCGTACTGAACCAAACACTGAATGAAAGTCAGCTTTGTGAAAATCAATATATTTTAGAAACACAACAAGTGAATTGAACCATGGCTTTCCTGTGGAAATACGCTAATATTCAAACAGACCAGTGTGCGAGCGATATTTAAATCTAGTTTAAAGCAGAGTGAAAAAACCAAAAAGTATGTAATTTATCCTAACAAATACAAAATTACAAGGAAATATCTCTGCATCCATCTGGCAACAATGGCATGCAAACGTTTGTTTTCTAAAACTAACTTAATAGTAACTTAGAAAAGAAACAGTCGCCATCGATCAGTAACTATTGTCATTATCCTTTGAAATGCTATCTATACATTCAGGCTTATCACAGAAATTAATTCCGATCAAAAGTGATTTCATTTTATGTGAAGCGAGATCCAAAACACTTCCACTTTCAGTCCAAAGTGTGTTCATCAAATCGTGGGTTATAGAAAACCCCATTTCAAAATCATTTAATCAAGTATCTAACACATAGGGATCCATAATATCGAGCCCTAAACGCAAAAATAACGTAAGCGACATCATTTTCAGTTTTGTTTTTTTTTTAATAAATTACTTTATTGGCAACACTTGCATCATCTCCTAAAATAAGTCGAATAAGGTACCGTTACGATTTTATAGCAAGAACAATTTTATCGTAAGCGACAAAGTTCATACAAAATTTATATGAAATAAAATAAAAAAAACTCTCTCCTGTAAAATTGGATTTTTGGCGCTTACGTTATTTTTGCAAACCTGATAACTCCCTTTTCGTAAATTTTACAGGGGAGACAAACAATTTTTTATATTTCATACACGCAAAGAAAAAACATGATTGTGGTAAAATTATTCTAAGAGCAACATTTTATGATAAGATTCATAATTGTAGTCAACATATCACGATTATTATTGAATCATATTATGACTAAATATATTCGTAATATTACATCATTATATGTTTTCCTTAATCATATTCTTATCCTGTTAATCATAATAAGTTAAGAAGTAATCATATTATTGTCATGGTAATCATAATAAATTAAGAAGTAATCATATTATTGTAATGATTATCATAATAAGTTAAGTAGTGATCATATTATGATACAGCAACACTTTCACAAAAATAAAATAAATAACAATTTTTTTGCATCGAGTTTTTATTTAGTATCACATTACAATTTCTTTATATTTTTTTTCTTAAAATTAGTTAGTTTGTTTGCCTTTTGAACATATAATGATAACGTATAGAAAGTAATCATGTTATGACTATTAAATATCATGAAATGTTTGTGAGTAATATGATTTGTTTTCAAAGTTATAATTATTTAGTTGTTATAAAAATGAATATTTTTCGGTCCACAATATTGCTAGTATTAAATAAAAATATCAATTATTTGTGTACGACAACAATATATTGTTACAATAAACAAAGTGTAGTTGCCGTTACCATGCCCAACCATATTTTTTCTCTGCGTGTATGTGGAGCTTGAGAGAAAAGCCAAAAATATAGTTGGTTTAACACACTTCAAGACCGAAATTGAAGAAAAACTACAAGCTGGTCGAAGAGGCGTATCTTTCTCTACCAGGCGGCATCAAAATCTCAATTTACTTAAAAATTGGATTTAGTAGGGATGCAAATTAAGCCGACGATATATATCGAGCCCTAACCGCGAAAATAGTGTAAGCGACATAAATTTCAGTTTTCGTTTTTTTTAATAAATGACTTTATTGACAACACTTGCTTATTATCCTAAAATGTCATGGTCACAAAAGGAACCGTTACGATTTTATAGCAAGAACAATTTTATTGTAAGCGACAAATTTCATACAAAATTTATATGAAATAACATAAAAAAGCTCTCTCCTGTAAAATTTGATTTTTGGCGCTTACACTATTTTCGCGGTTAGGGCTCGATATGTATGTATTGCAAATATGAAATATAAAAAGTTTTTTGTCTGTATATTAAGCCGACGATATGTATTTATTTATATACTATTTTTTAAGAAAAATTTTAACATATTATGTTTAATTTAACCATATTGTTATTATTGACAACCATATTATGGCTAAAATTGTTTTCCATCAACAAGCCACAGCCATATTATGGTTATGTTATAGTTATTAATATTAATGTTATGATTATTAATAACTAAAGTATGTATGTTTTAAAGAAACGAGAAAAATACTCTTGGAAATTTAAAAATAAATTTTTGTCATATTAAACCATAACATGTTTAGGGGCAACCATAATATGGTTGCAGATTCTTGGTAGTGGCCTATATGGTTGTCGATAACAACAATATGGTTAAATTAAACATAATATGTTTGAAGTTTTCTTTAAAAATAGTTTTGGTAATATGCATTCTGTGCATCAAGTCATCCTACGCTTATGTGCATGTTACTTGTTACATACAAATATGTACATTCATTATACTTTTCTGAGAGATGCGCCGCAGGCATGGTGTGGATTTCCACACATGTTGTATATTTGAGAAAGAGATTTGAATTTGTCAATTTACCGCCGGAAGAAAATTTTTAGGAAATTCATATATAAAACTCAGTGACTTCTAAAAAGTTGTTATCCAAACATTCGAAATTTTCGAATTTTCATTGTCTGAAAGAGAACCTTTGCATATTCATACAAATATTTATATTCATTTTTATTCGACCACCTCCAAACGACATTATTTTAAAACATTTTCTATCGGTAAGAAAGTTATTTTTGTAGAACTTTTTTAATAAAATTACGGAATGGCACTCTTCTTTCTGTGGTGAAGGTTAAAAAATACATATGGGCCTGCCACATATTCCAATCGTAATGGTTTGCGTTCTAGTTCCCATCAAATTTATTTTAGCTTCCTTAAATAAAATTTCCGTTTTTTTGGAAAAGCAAAATACGGAACTACATATTTCCATTTTTGTTTGCAAATGATTCGAGCTAGAATGTTTTTTTTTTGTTTTCTAAATAGCTTTTTAATTAATGACACCTAAAACTTTTTATAAAATCTAAGAATTTTTAAAAATAAATTAATTATTTTAAGTAATATGTATGAGAAAAAATTTACTATAAACCGTCGGTGAATTTGAATACACACCACTTCCGGTACCCATCTTGCGCTGATGGAAGTATTTAAAACTTAGGGTATCCAGGTTGAAATATTTTAATTGTTAACAAATTCTACACTGTAAAAATTACACTATTTTTTTTTTAATTATTTTTTTATTCTAATTTCTTTTTATTTCTTAAACATTTACTTGTAGTAATTTATAATAATAAAATTTTGCTTCTCATTGAAACTATTTTTTAAGATTTTTTTTATTATTTTAAAAAAATAATAATTTTTTTTTTATTTTAACACTTTTCTGTAGCTTTTTAGCCGATTTACGGTTAAACTTTTATTTCGGTAATGAATTTATTTTTAAAGTAGCTTTTTGTTAAAAAGCTTCTTTCCGTTTTTAGATGTTACCGTTACGATTTGTCTAGAGCTACAGAGACCACCAATTATAAAACCAAAGCAGCCAGAGTCAGAATTCTAGTTAACGATGACGTTTGGTGAGGATGCTGCTGCTTGCTAAACGACTATTTGACAGCAGAGCATCAAAACAAAACATAGAACAAAAAAAAAATATCCTTAAAAAATCTAAAGCCAAACCCACACTCTTGATGGACGTCTATCGCAATCACCCCCTCTTAAAAAAATACACCATGCCAGGCACTTACATATACCAAACACACTCTTGCATATGACGGCAACAAGCTAACACACCACTACAACCACAGGATAATAGAAACTGTTGTTGTTAAAGTTTAAGGATATCAAGGAACTACAACAACAGCATCGAATAACAAAAAAAGTGCAAAATGGGGAAAAGAAATCAAGAAAAAATAAACAAAAAAGTCGACAGTTTCGAAAAGCCACAAAAATGTTGAATGTGTGCGCGTTTGTGTTTGCTTGAATGTTTTATATAAAGGACCTGCACGCTAACAACTATTTACCACCCACAAATGCACCCTTACAACTTTACGACCTTGTTTTTCATTCATTCACTCAGCCAACCGGAAAACGCCTCTTTTTTGAATCCAAAACCATGTTGTTGTATTCCAAACGATTACAACAAATCAAACTTCCTGCCGCTCTTTTACCGCTTTGTTTTCCATTTTTTGTTCTTTTCTTCTTATCACAGGTCAGAATCACTACTAAAATAATTTTTCGTTGTTTTATTGTGCTGCATGTATTTTTGGGCAGAAATGATGATGGCTTTTAGACTGAAATTCACCACAAAATGTCAAGTACGATGAAAAAAGCGAATAATGTCACTCACTCACACCACACACTCATATAAAACATTTGTAACAGACTCCTTATTTGTGTCTATGTGCTTATCCTTACACACACACACACACACACATACACACACACTTTATCTCACTTTTATTTAATGTGTGTATATATTTTTGTCGTCGTTGATGTTGTTGTATTTGTGCGCCTGATTCGGCAAATAAGCCAGAGACTTTTGATTTTTTTTGTAATTTTGCTTCGCAGTTGGAGCCAAGCTGGATTACCAGTTGCAAAGTCAATTAACAGGGGCGTTACGCACTGCATTTATGCTTATTTTGACTATGGTAATTAATTAAAGAACGTCACTGTTTCTTAATAAACGTTGACAATAGAATATTTACAGTGGGACTAATACAATAAGACACATATTAAATCTTCTTTTTTTAATTTTGAATACTGAAAATTATTGACCAAGCATTTTATTAAAATTATAAACAATTGTGAGTCGTGAAATATCTTCACTCTTGGAAAACAATTTAATAATTTGTACCCTGTAGAGAGTAAAGTTTTAATTTTGAATTTGGTGCATTAGTGGAGTGTTTTGTGCATTTCAAAAGAATTTTTTTCTCTTTAATTTATATTTTTTTAAATTATTTTCAGCACTTCTCACGTTAAAATTTCTTTATAATTGTTGGACGCGCTTAAAAAGAAGAACGAAACAAGGGTGTCATGGAAATCGAAAACGTAAAACGAAAGAATTTGGCAGTTCTGTTTATTAAACTTGTTATCTAATATTTATCATTTTTGTTAAAAAATTTTGTTTAATTGAGAATTATTTGTATAATAATTGTCATTAAATTATTTTATTACAGAAATCTTATTAAAAAACGACTCTTATAATTCTTTCGTTTGACGTCTTCAATTTCCATGACACTCCTGAAAGTTCAACCTTTTTTCTCAATGTACCGTCAAACTGCCTGTTACTTAATGGCAACATAAATTTATTAGACCGATAAACTGTCTGTTAACAATTTTGGGTTTATCAATATACCGACAAAAAACATGGTTTTATTTATTTTTTATTTTTGGAACAGAATAATAGTTATTTTTCACTTTAATTGTTTTTACAGAAAAAACTTAATTTTTATATGACCCTGTCTTTTTTCGGTTCAAATTCGTTTAAAGTTTTAACAAATCCACTAAATGATGGCCGAAGAATTTCAAAAGTGAATTTCAAAACCTTTATCCAAAAAATCCTATAGCGAAATAAAAAAAGATCAAACAGTAAAAATTATTTTAAGAAAAAAATAAAAATTAGAAAATAATAATAAATTTAAAGGGTGTTTTTTACGCCCGAAAGATTAAAAATAAATTTTTATTCAAAACAAAATTTTTTATTTAAATATTTGGGTTGGTCTTTATAACGAAGAGCATTCTAGACATCAAATTAAAAAAAAAAAATAATATTAATGATGCCAGCAGCGTGTGAATTTTTGTGGATAAAATGGAGTCTGCTGGTTGTCTTATGGCAATTTTGCTTAATAACACTGTTGTTAATGCTATGTTCATACGACGATAGAAACTACTGGTTTCGCTCTCTGAAACTTGATTGCCAAACATGCTGTTCACACGATTTATTCCTGTTTCATTTTGACATTTTTTTTGTGTTGTTAGTGTGATTTTTTTTTAAATAGATAAAAAGCAAATACAACTTAAGAATATATTTTATATAATGCTTTTATTAATATTAAGGTATTATAATTATCACTTTATTTTATTAAAAATAAATTTTTATTTTGTTTTTTTCTTTGTTTTGATATTTTTTGAGAGCTAGTTCAGATAAACTAACGATAACTGTTATCAAAGTTGGAGATGATAGTACATTTTTCCTGTTTCGCAGCCTGTTTCAAAATGAAACGACCTGTTTCGCTCTCAAAATTTTGTATGGGAAAACAAGTCGTTTCAATCATGTTTGGGGCGCGAAACACGAATATTGCTGTCCGTGTGAACATGGTATAAGCCAAGAATGTGTCGCATCGCTATGGGCAAATCTTTGTATGTGTTAATCTATACATAATAAATTGCCAAAGTACAGTGATAATAAATGTGAAAAAGTAAGTGCAGTATTACCGTTTTTTGACAATTAACAGTTACTCATTTTAACCCCTCCTCCACCCTTGTAGACGCGCTTGCGGATAGGTAATCCTTTTTACACCATTAACCAACAAAATTGAACAAAAGAAAAAAAAATCATAATGAAATGTTTTATCTAAATTTTTATAACTAATACATACATATGTATGTTACTTTTGTCTGGAAATAATTTTCTGGGATTTTTTCGGGAATTAAAAAAAATTCACATTATCAAAGTTATTTTCGGGAATACAAAATTAATTATTAATACGATTTCCGTATGACGTGCTGAATTCCCAGCTTTTCATATTTGATTGTTTTCACGCAACTGGGAGTTGAAATCGTCAGTGTTCAGCAGTATTTTGTAAAGAATTTTACAATTTTGATCACTGTTACTTTTAAAAAATCAAAGATATTTGTCTTGAAGTTGTATATTTGCAGCAATAAAAAAGTGAAAAAAGAGCAGAAACATATAAAAAATCAAACCGAAAACAAGTTAAAGAAGAGGCGTGACAAAAATTGCGATACATACCCCAAGACGAAAAGTAAATAAAGTCAAGTAGGGAAAAAATACACAAAAAATATCATGGTTTATAGATATTTTCTAAAAATTAACGAGGGTATTTTTTTTTTAGCTGAGAATCCTGCTGATAGGGGTTGATTTACTGACTAAAAGGAAAAATGACTAAGTGACAATATTTACTAATACATACATACATAAATGACTGTGTTGGTATTTGAGTAAATAGCTAAATACGACTTATAGAAATCAAGGATAAACATGTTGTTTGGGTCTTCGAAATGAAGGAGGAGTTTGTTAATGAAAAGTTTTAAGAGATTATTAAAAATAAAAAAAATACATATTATTAAAAAAGTTATTTGAAAATTAACTTTTTCTTAACCCAACCTTTCAATTGATTTTTTAATCGTTTGCCCTTTTTTTTTGTTTTATATTTTGTGTTCTTACATTTTCCATCTGATGTAGCATAAAACTTTGCTGTGGTTATATTAACCAGTAAGGATGCAAAGTCATTTAAGGATCCACTTTACTCAAAAAAAAATCCGAAAAAAACAATACCAAACGACTCATATACATAGTTACCAAACAATTGCTAGACATTTCAAAAAATATTATATACATATATGTACATATGTATGTATATAGATTACAAAAAGCCAATTCGCTTCGCTTATTTCCCTGACACACTTCCAACTTTACCAACTCCTCCAATTAACTCCTTCCATAAACTCCTTAATGTTTTCACAATTACACATTTCTTTATACTCGCTTCATATAAACTACAAATCCCCCTCCCCATCCCCTCCCCTCACTATGAAAAATACCAACAACACTTGATTGTGTACCATTACAGTCAAACGAATTTGTGGCATCAAAAAGTCGCTTTTTTATTATGGTCCTTAATATCTGGTTATACAAGGACTCATACCATGATTTTTCTTTTTTTTTTTAGCATACTTACTAATACTATTATATGGATGGGCTCAAAGTATTGGTTGGAAAAACTCCACCCCTTTTTGTAGCGACCATTTAAAAAAAAAAGAGCTTAAACCTGCGCTGTAGCCAGAGGTGAATTTGGTGAAAAAGTTTCTATGCTCTCTATTGAAAAGTCTCTTTTGTTTTGTGGAGAGTATGAGAAAAAGACAAATGAGTTAAAATAACGGTAATATTATATTACTGATAACAGCTGATTTGTTTTAACTTTTTGATTTGTTTGGTATTAAAGTCACGTGATTGACTTTTACATACACATGTATGTATGTACTCGTTCAAAAGGACAGTGGTTGAAATTCGCTTATTAAGGTGTTTTAAACTAAAATTGATATATCAAGAAATTCAATTAAAGATACGTACTTAAGTATATTACAAGTTATGTTAAAAATTATGTTTAGTATACATACATACATATGTAATATGGATTTAAAATCAAGCTCCTAATGCTAATTTTCATTCATAAACTTGCATTGGCAGTGTAAAGCAACCTCGCACAAAACCTTCATTGCAAAGTAATGAGTTAAAAAGCTAAACTAACTACTCTTCACTACCTTTACAATGGCTTCTTAACTCATTATTTTAACACGGTAATGTCATTGAAGGCAAGTACTTACCACCCTCGCTTACAAATAGGGAGTTAAATACATAAGTAATTATCACATGCACTTAGAAATACGTTCTTCACATTGGTACCAACTAAACTGAATGTGTTAAAAAAAATTATGTTTTTAATTTCTAATGCAAAAATTGACCACCCTGCATTAAACAAGAGATCGATATGATTGCAAAGGAATGGTACAATTTAAATACTATCGTTTATGATACAAGATCAATATCATAATTTATATCACCTAGACGATATCGTTATAAAATCGTTTGGTTGATTGGGTAGTGTAGTTTTTATTCAAATTTTTAATTTCATAATAGCTACATATCAAAATCAATTTTTATATTCAAATCTATTACAAATTGTTCTTCATTTAAATATAATAAATAAAAAAAAAACAAATATTTAAAATCAATTTGTATTAGATTTGAATAAATAAAACCTTAGACGCAATTTTATGAATTAATTATAAATTTCGTTAATCAACTCATAAACAAGTATTTATGTATCAACTACAGGCAGGCCCATTTTTCTATTAAACTAAATATTAATTTATAATTGTATCGCATCTCCACTAATGGGAACTTTGGCTGCAAGCAACAAGCGCTAACATAACCCTGTTGTGCAGTGTTGCCAATTTAGCCATTTAGTGGCTAGATTTAGCCATTTTTCACCCTCTTTAGCCATTAAAAAATGCGTTTAGCCATTAGCCATTTTTTTTAGCCATTTTTCAACTTGTTTAGCCATAACATTTTTCTTGCCGTTTTGCTTTTAAAAGAATAATTTTTATTTTATTATAAAAATTTATAAAAGCAAAATAAACATTTTTAACAATTAAAATGCCTTTAATTTAAATCACAACTTTTACAAATGTTGAAAATTGCTATAATCGATGATGATGAAACATCTTTCAAAATAAAGGAACAGTAGTCCAATATTAAATTTTAAAAATGGATCAACACAAACATCGGTGTTTCTTTCTGATTGCAAATATTTCAATAAAGAGGTGTAGGCGACAACAATTTTTTTTTTTGAAATTTCAGAATTTACTATGGTCTAATGCTGAAGTAGAGAGGGTATTTCGCCAAGTAAACTTCGTTAAAAGTAATTTGAAAAATAGGTTACATTTAGCAACCGTTAATTCGATTTTATCAATGAATTATTTATATCAACACCACAATAGTGGAGAGGGTACTATGCGTTTGTGCTGATGTTTGTAACACCTTAAAATATTGGCACTAAGCCCACCTTTTCGTATACCGATTGACTCAGAACCACTTTCTGAGTCGAATAAACTATGTTTGTCCGGCTGTCCATGTAAATCTTGTGCGTAAAGTACAGATCGCAAATTTGCATATAGTATCATATAGTCGGGGTTGACCGACTATATTTTCTTACTTGTTTTTTATTGTAGATCTGGAATCAAAAGGTTTAAATTGTTAAATTGTAAATGCTGTCGTGATTTATCTTCAAATTAATTAAAACTAATGGCGATTTCTTTTCTGAGAAATCGCCAATAATACGAACGAGTGATTTTTATGAGATGAACAATAACGACATTAAATGTATCGATGATTTAATTTTTTAAATATCTTTCAAAATATTAAATAACGTTTATTCTTATTTAAGAAATTGATCTTAACTTACAATTTCATCGTAAACAACTTTAAATGAATTTTTCTGTTTTGTTATTGAATGTGAATGTGTTTTTATTTAAAAAAAGCTTTTAGCCATTTTTTAGCCCATTTTTAGCCATTTTTTCTCGTAAATTTAGCCATTTTTGGTCTCCAAGTTTTGGCAACACTGCTGTTGTGTGAAAGCTCAAACGAGACTGATTGATTTTATTTAAGATATGAAGGCACGAAGGTGTAGTAGTTTGGTTGGGATCTGATAAAGATGCACCGAATTTCTTCTTTAAGCCCATGTTAAAAATATTTATGAGTAAGTAAATTAATTTCTGTTGTTATTGCGATTTGTCTAGTGAACATTTTTAAAATATCCCCATGATTTACCAGGCAAAATATCTAGCCAAAAAGTGTCCAATTATTAATTATAAATTATAAATTGGGTCCATTTCGCTTATGATTTTACCTGTCCTCTATACAAATGATCTCATTTAAAAGACATGTAAAGCTTCTTATCAAAGTAGAGGTCGCAATTTCTAACATACTGTTGCTGCCATTATTTAATTTTCACTTGAAAAAATTTTTGCCGCGTATAATATTACAGTAATTATTATTATTTTTTTAATCATTTTGTTAAAATTTTCATTAAAAACAAAAAAAATTATTTAAAGCGTTATTTTAAATTTCATACAAATTGTTGCTGAAGTAGACCCAACTTTTTTATAAAACTTTTGATACATTTTTGTCCGAAAAATGAAAGAAAAATATTTAAAATACTTTGGGAAGAAATAATATATGTAGAAGAAAAAGCAAAATGGTTACTCCTATTATGAACAAAGCTTTACTTAGCCTTTTACAAATTTTTCATTTAATTTGTAAAATACGACTGTATTAATATATTTTGAAAAATATTTTTAACGAAAAGAATTTAATATTTTATAGGGAATGGTAGAAAAATATTAAAATTCAGCGTTGAATTCAAACAAATTATAGTCCAATCAAGGATCATTGAAATTCAATATTCCATAGCAATAAATTCATCCGGGAATATTACTTCTTAAATTCCTAGTAGAACTAGTAAGTAGTTCTGCAACATTTATTTTTTTTTTTTTTGTTAAGATTATAAGATAAATCTTTCATGTAGTTATTATTAATTAAAACATAAGTAATTTTAATTTCCGTTTTGCAAGACGTTCTTTGTAGAAATTTTATTGAAAAAAAAAATACAAGAACGAGTTTTTCTATTAAAAAATGCGAGTAATACTTAAAAGCCTTTTGTATTCTATGTCTTATGGTGGAGGTTTAACAAAATATAAAATAAAAAAATTCTCTGAATTAAGGACAAAAATACAGGACATTTAAACAAATTGTAAATCCTTAACAAATAAAAGATGAAAAAAGAAATGTTAACAAAAATTAATGGGCGCTTTTTTCAGAGTAAAAGTAAAAAACTTTTAAATGTAGTTGGTATTACAATTGTTTTGGTTACAGCTTAGTTTTTGTTTTTACTCAACATACACTCGAAAAAATGGTTAAAATGAATATGAATGCCTATACCTAATACAGAGAAAATTAAAATATAGTGATTTAGATTTTCTAGGTGTAGCATATCGTCGCAAGAATTAAAGACCGCTGTAACTGACAAAAAAAATCGAAAATACGTTTTTTTTTTGCATCATTGGGTCCCGGTCACAATTGTCAACAAACTATTGAAAATATCGAATGTTGCGACTATCAATAGTTTGCCAGCTCTAAATCGGTCCATAATTTACCATGGGTCCCAAATAGAGCATTTTAAAATGTTACAACTGTATTGAAATTGTTTCAATTTAGGGTTTTTATAACAGAAATCATTCCACAGAATTTAGTGATAATCCATTATTTACCATGGCCCGAATTTAAATTCCACTCATGAAAATCATATTAGTAGGGCTTAAGATGTTACGAGTCATGCTTTTTTATTCAAATAAAGTTTTTAATGAATTAAAAATAAAAGCATAAAACTCTCTGATGGTCGGCGCATAATTAAACATACCCTGCTTGAGATTGAACTAGAACCTAACTTGTACTAAACTAATACAAAAACAAGAAAGAGTGCTATATTCGGCTGTGCCGAATCTTATATACCCTTCACCAATAATAATAATGCAATAAGAACAAACAATTATGTGAACACCATTCTTAAGATATAAATAATTATATTTTGTGCCACGCCCACTTATCCAAACCGTCCACATTATGTCGGATGTTGTGTTTTAACAACCAATTTTTTGGGAAATATGTTCTACTAAAAATTGCCGATGTTTTGATACATAAGTCGTTTCCATAGGTCATATGGCAGCCCTAAAATGTAGGATTGTATAAAAATTTTGATGTTTTTTAAACCATTTTTGGAGTATTTTGCTAATAAATTGCTCATTATCTAACCGATTTGATTGTTTTATATACCGGCGTGTTAAGGAATAATTTATATACATTTATATACACTTGTATATATTTTAACAAACTTAATTATAAAAAATAAAAATGAGTAATTTTTGGGAATTCAGTATTTTGGTTATAACTCAGCCATTTTTTAACCGATTTGACAGAATTATATACCGACGAGTTTAAAAAGAAATTTACCATTTAGCTGAGTTATAAAGCTTGGACTCGGGGAGATCTATGGGAGGTACCACGCCCACTTCTCCAATCCCGCCCACATTTTGTAGGATGGTGTGTACTGGCTACCTAAATGTGTGTACCTAATTTGGAAACTTTGGCTTTTGCCGTTCCCCAGATATACAGCAAAAAGTAATATAATTACAACAACCACAAGGGATTTTTGGAAAATATTAGAGGAAGTCGTGTTTTTTTGCTCATATCTCAGCCATTTGTGGATCGATCTTGCTGAATTTCAATAGCAACCGATGGTAGACTATATGTGACATAAATGTAAAACAACCTAGCCGCTATCATGTCTGGAGTCTCCGGAAAACACATATCAAACGTAAGACGGACAGACGGACGGACGGACGGACGGATATCGTTAAATCAACTTCTCTCCTCATAAGGACCCAGAATATATATACTTTAAAGGGTCTAAGATCAATATTGTAGAAATTACAAACGGAATGACAAACTTATATATACCCTTTTCCACCTGAGGTGAAGGGTATAACAACCAGTACTAGCTCTCAACTGTAAACATTTATATTCCATCTTAGTGCTCAAATTAGCATTGAGTGTGCTTGGTTCTAGACGTGTACTAGAACACTTGGATCCCATTGGGTGATTAAGAACTAGTTTGTTACTAGTTCTTGTGTATAGAACAAATTAGCATTTTTGCATTTTTTTTTTAATAAAATGCCATAACTAATCAAAATTAAGAAGCATTATTGAAACACAATTGTGTACTCGAATTTTAGTTTTGTAACAAAAACTTCTATCAGTTCAGTCTTCAAGTGGTGTCCTTGTACTACATCAAGTACTGGTACTCATAACCACTAGTATTCTTATATAAAAACTCTAACCCCGTTAGCGCTAGTAGTTCCTCTTGTTCTAGTAATTTTACTCCTGCCATTTTGGCAATTAGCCCTTAATCTCCTGCAGGTTAGGTCTAAACCCGCGATCGGCAACCTATACTATTACATTATGCGATTCTATGCGTTGTTTGAGTTCTACATACATACATATGTTGTTGTTAATGTTGTTAAGTTCTCTTCAATGTGTGTGCGCACTATCGACGTCTGATTGGTTAATAATTTCTAAAACGTATGTATATAAAAACCACTGCTGAAATATTCTAACTGTCGATGAAGGTACTAAAGGCAGGGTTGTAAAGTTTTTTTTTAATTGTCTAAATGCTTAAATTCGTTACAAACTTTAAACAAAATCGTTAAAAAAAATCGACGAATATTTAAATGTTACAAATCAGAGGCAAATTTAATTTTTTCTTTAAAAATTTCTGATTTTAGTTTTATTTATATGACTAAAATTCGTTCAACGTTAGCTGACGAATTTGGTAAAACCATTATGTTATTAATAAAATTACATAAGTAACGGAATGCATTTTTATTATTTAGCAACTTCATTGCTTTATATTTTTTTCCCAAAAGATATTGATATCAAAATCTTTATATTTATAAAAAATATTGGGCTGAGGTGAATAAAATTTCACTAGCCCTGGAGGCTAGTATAAGTTTTGACAACAGCGTAGAAATTCTTGACAGTTTTAATTCACCATAGAACTTTGCTACCGTTTCACACACACCCATATATAAACAAATATTTAAATCTTTAGAAGTATTTTATTTAAAATAATAGATGGAGATATTAATTTTTAATTATTGTAACCCGAAATCAAATCTTTATTTTTTGTTTGAAAGCATAATTCCCTAGCTAAACAAAATTTAAGTGTCAACAAAATTAATTTCATCAAACGGATTATACATATTTGACTTAATCTTCTTTTGATAAATTTTTAGCGGTCCATATAACTGTAGAAATGGGGACTTCACCTGACAATTTTTTGTCATTATAAACGTCAACCTTCATACAAAAAAACGTTGACAAAAATGTTTTTATAGACTTTGAGGTTTGGTATTACCAAATTTGCCAGGTGAAAACCCCTTGTAATGAAAGCCGCCTGGTTCGTGATGGGAGAAATATTTTTTTTCTTTGTTTAATTTTCATTAATTTTTGTATTTTGAAAAATTGATTGTTACGTTTTGGACTGTTTCCAATATAATTGTAAATATTTCTTGTAAGTGTTTCTAAACATGAAGGAAGATTAAACCACGCTTATTAATGCCAGGAAATCGTCATAATACTATAACTTTCACTATAAAATCGTCAATCATCATTTTACTGTATTTTCTCAAAAAAAAAATCGTCCCTGACTACAGCACATCCGAATACAGCACTCTTATTGAGCTACCTAAATAAGAGCGGCAAGCGTTTTCTTTTTGTCAAAACTTCTTATTTGAATACAATTTATACGAAACACAGCTTTAAAACGCGAATTCCACACCGCCCAGCTGTATAAACTTATTTGATAGATCGCAAGGTCGGTTTGTTTTATTGCAAATGTATGGCAATTGAATTTTCATGTTTGAAAAAACGTTTGCCGCTCTTGTTTAGGTAGCTCAGTTACTTGTTTTCTTTCTCTGAGTGTAACGGCAGCATATTAATGCGTTTATCACTTACAAAAAAATGCCGTATAAACAAAAATAAAAAGAGCTTGAAAAAATAGAAAAATAGCTCACAGTGAACAGTTAAAAAAAATCTCAAATATTTATATAATGGATTTATAATGTTTCATATTCTAATTGCTTTGAAAAAAAAAAAAAAACATTGATGGTTACGTGTCTTAGCAAAAATTTTAGAGTTTTAAACCGAAGTAAATAGTAAAATGTGATTTTTATTTTTACAAATATTTTTAACTAATTTAATTTACAAATAAAAAAAAAATAAAATCTCAAATAAAAAAAACAAAACATTTTGAAAAAAAATTTTAAATATTAGTAGGTAGAAAGGCTGGTGTGAAGTCTCCCTCACACCTTCACCCAGAGACCAGTATGGTCCATTGTGACGCTTAATATTGGTAGGACAATATAAAATATTTTCTTTACTCTTCCACGAAATGAGAAAACAAATTTAAGTTTAAATTTCTCTTTTCCAAATAAAAAAAAGATAACGAAATAATTATTATTTAACAAGGGAAGTAGCTTAAATTTTCAATGACTACAGACATACGGTTCAAAAAAAACGCAGTGCTTAATAAAGAAAATAACATTAAACAAATATTTAAAAAATCTAAATTCTTAAAAAAACGTTGTAATTTTTAAGTTTAAATTTGAGTAAAAAACGCAAATAATTAAAAATTGTAAACGATTGAACTTGTATAGTTAATTATCTTTAATGGGCAAATACGATTTAAATTTGTTTGTCTTTCAATTTGGTTCTAAAAATAATCGAGAGTGGGAAAGTACATTTTTACAGCCATCAAATTTTTTATCTGGAAATAATTAATGACGATGTGTATAACACATAAAAATATTGATTCCAGACCCAACTTTTAGGGCCATTGATACAAATTGTGAATAAAATCAAAAGTTGTTAACAGATTTTAATCATTTATGGCTTGTTTTGTTTGCAACTTTATTATAATTTTTTATAAATTTTTTACAAACAAAAATTTTGAAATGTTGGTGAAAAATTATTACTTTTTTGCCAAAAAGAAATTATTTTTCTTAAACCACTGTGCATATAAGAAAATAGTTTAACTTAACTTAAAGGTAAATTTTGTTGCAAATATATCGACCCCTTTGCGCGAAATTATCGTATGTGCCAAATTTTTTTGAAATTGAGTTTTTGATGCAATCTTGTTCTACATTCAAAGAGACGTCACCTGACAAAATATTGTAGGCGAATTCCACCTCGTTGCTCCAAAAATTTAATGCATACTTTCATGTTGATATTGCAAGCGAATGAAGAGAAAAGTAGAAAAATGGCTGTCCTGTAAAATTTGGTTTTTGTAACATACGATAATTTCGCGCAAAGGGGTCGATATGTTGTGCAACCTCCTCCATTTTCTAAATATCGGTATATCTTTAGCAACATTGGTGTTAGCGTACCTAAATTATATTTAAACGCCAGGTGCCCGGCCTGTCTAAAAAAAATGTAAATATTTAGCACAGTGTAATAAAATATTAGAAAAATTTTAAAGCTTCTGTTTCAATGGGGCGTTTGTAAGACGACCAAGTGAATCAAATAAAGACATCCTTAGCTAATTTAAAAAAAACATAATCATTTGGCCAGTTTATTAAGATATGGAAATCGTCTTTAATATCACGCTGTGTTTAAATAAACATGTTTAACACCAATGCAAATGCACAATAGCACTGCAATATAGCTTTGAAACTTGAAACAGTGCCTCCCGAGACAATTACGCTTTACAAGTTTTCGATAATAAATATAATCGAAGAATTCTACGAGTTTTCTTATTTTGTGTCACGCCTACTTCTCCAGTCCCGTTCATATTTTTAGACATGTTGCATACTGATAACTGTTATCATATCCCGCTCAAATTTTGTCAGACGTTGTCTAATGATGATGATGATTGTAATAAGCGTTTCTGCGTTTTTTTTTTCGCATCTTCTTATTTTTTCTCTTTTCGTAAATCATCACTATTTATTTATTTATGTTTTCCAATTTCAAATTTGTGTACATATTTTGACATTTCATTACTGTCAATCTGCGCCGTCTTTAATTTTTGTTGGTAGTATTGATCCATTTTCATAATATCTTAAACACATACACTAAAGTTGTATTATTTATACCGAAATTAACATTTTTTTAAAATGGTGACTATTTTTACCACATCTGTCAAAAATTTACTTCACTTTATTTTTTATTACGTAACCATACAGACTCTCTCAGCTTAATATTTAAGAACTTATAAATTAATAAATGCTTGGAAATTTATAACGAACTTAACAAAACTTATTTTTAAACATAAAATGGCAGCCAATTATGAAATCTTATCTTTCCTTAGAAATAAAATAACTTTCTTAAAGTTACAAAACAATTGGTATACAGAGATTTAAGTTTTTTTTTTAAATTAAATTAACAATTTTTATAAGATTAGTTCCTTAGAGAGCTATTTAAAACAAACGGGACCAACTTTAAATCCAAAGGCTTGATTTTCTTTGCCATAGTCCGAGGGCAAAAAGTCGTTAAGCGGCAAATAATTCAAGCGTTTTGTGGTGAAAAGTAAAACTGTAGAGCCGACCGCATTTGAGGTCTGTAAATTAAAAATATTTTTTTTTTAAAAATCATCTTGTATTTCAAAAAATAATCTGAGAACTTACCGCACAATCATCTTTAACCTTTTCTAGGGTCAGACCCTCAGCCTTCATTGTGATTTCTATCTCATTATCACCCATAAATTTCAATGCCTTTTCATAATTATTGTTTGAAAAATCATGCCAAGCTATTGAATTGCGACAAAGGTAGGTAAAGTTTTGATAAGCTTCTTGCGATAAAAGTTTGAGAAAACTTAGTTGTGCTACTCCCACGCCATCATAACCTATTTTACCACCACCGTGCATTTGAGAAAACCATTGCTTTTCATTGGCAAAACGCATGGGCACAAGGGGTCTTTCAGAGGTATGAACATCTGGATATATGCAGGTTTCACCACTGCTTGACATTTTACAATAAACCTTAATAGCATCATCTGGCATACCACCGTTGGGATCAATCCAATACCAATCGTCTTCAAATTGAGTATGTGCGTAGTGTAAATCACGGCAAGAACGGGAGGGATTATCTTGGGTGCCTGTAGGCTTGCGAATTTTATCAATTTCTTGGCGCATATTGTAAATGGCATTATACATGTCCACTATTTTATCAGAAGGCTCATAAGTATCAACCTTCTTCTTTTTTTTGCGTTTTGTTTTCTTCTTATCCTCATTAGTTCGTCCAGTAGGGTTTGAAAATGCACCCAAGAATTCATTAACATCATCTTCGTCATCAAATGCTGCGGATATATCAGCGTCTCTGCGACGTCTAGTTTCTGCTTTAGTTGAAGAAAATTGTTGCATTTGGAACAAAAGTTCTGGGGGTATCATTGGTGCTTCTGCAGGAGCGCCAGCTGTACCAGGAGGTCCTGGTGGGCCTGTTTCACCTTTGTTGCCGGCTCGGCCATCAACACCTTTGGGACCGGTTGGACCATGCATACCCGGCAAACCTGGAGGGCCATCATTTCCTTTAGATCCAATAAAACCAACTGGTCCTGGATCTCCTTTAGAACCTTCTGGGCCATGGGGACCTCTAAACCCTCTGTCACCTTTTTCACCTTGCTCTCCTTTAATGCCCACCATACCCAGTTCACCACGATGACCTTTCTGACCTCTTCTACCACGATCACCTTTAGTACCAGCAGGACCTGTTAAGCCTACTTTTCCTTCTTTGCCTTCAGGCCCAATAAGACCAGGTAGACCTGTATCACCTACCAAACCTTGTGGACCTCTTAAACCGCGTGGTCCTTGTACACCTGGTGGTCCTTGGGAACCAGTCATACCTATCGGCCCCTCAGGCCCTAGATCACCTTTATCCCCTTTTCCACCTTGGGTTCCAGTTGGACCTTGTATTCCAGATGGTCCTTCCGGGCCCCGTTTTCCCGGTGGCCCTGTTTCGCCAATTCTACCCTCAGCTCCCTGATCGCCTGGAGGACCAGGCTCTCCAGTTTTTCCATCTTCTCCTTCGATACCAATATCTCCTTTAATTCCAACTAAGCCAGGCTCTCCTCTAGCCCCTGGGAAACCTCTTGGACCCATATCTCCTTTAGGACCTTCGGGCCCAATAACTCCTGGTCTTCCTTGAGAGCCTACCGGTCCAGATTTACCTTCTTCTCCTTTAGGACCTACAATGCCTTTTTCTCCGGCACGGCCAGTAGGGCCAACAGGACCAGGAGGACCCTGAGGACCATCAGATCCTGTTAATCCAGGAAGTCCTCTAGCTCCAGGTTTGCCTTGATGTCCGATTGCTCCTAAAATAAAAAACATAATTGTGTTAGTATTTTGATTGCCAATTTTTCAAAAAAAAAAGCAACCTTTTTGGCCTCTACGTCCTTGATCACCAGGTGGTCCTGGAGGACCAACTGGTCCCATCAGTCCATCATCTCCTCTTTCACCTTTAACTCCAGCAGGACCAGGTAAACCTTGTAAGCCAGTTTTCCCCATAGGACCTGGTAAGCCCTGTTTACCATCTTCACCCTTAATACCACGATGACCTTGCTCACCAGAAGGTCCTTTTTCACCAGGTGACCCTGGAGGACCAGATTCGCCTCTCGGACCTTGAGGTCCAGCAGGGCCAGCAGGACCCTAATTAAGGTAAACATTTTTAATATTAATAATACACGCTGAACCTTTAGCGGCTGAACGCGTACGTACATGTCCACGAGAATCAATTTATTTCAAAAATTCTCGCCTCTTTTTCTCTGGAAATGGCCAAGAGTGATCCTAAGACACATGAATTTTTTTTAATCATCTCTCAAGTCCATATCTATATATATTTAGAGCAGAAACAAAAGGCAATAATCGTAGAAAGCCGATGTTCTCAAATATTTTTGAATCAGGGATCTCATCTAAATTTTTGATGAGTTCACATGATAATTTTAGTTTTTAGGTTTATTGGCAACTATAGCACCTCTTCTTCAACCACCAGTTGGACTTAACCGTCTCAAAACAGGTAATTGAGGAGCCCTTGTAACTCTGGTATGACACATTTCTGAATAACACTAACGTTATCATCTTCATCAAAAATAAATAAATTTACTGAAGTGTGGCAATCTCTAGCGAATTTTTTATCTTTGACCATAAAAAACCTGTTATAGTCAGCCTTCCAATCTTCATACCTTTTTAATTTCATACATTCATAACTTATAAGTGGAAACTCTTCATCATCACACATATCATCTTCTGGATCCCTAATATCTTCTCTCGGATTTTGTTATCACTATTCTCTACTTCGTTTTTGTGTTTGTTATTATAATGCTTTTCCTTACTTTGTCTCAAGTCCCTCAATGTTACAAAATTGTAAGGCGGGGGTACAAAGAAGTTGTGGCTTGTTAACCATTAACAATAAGTCACAGTTTAACACTTTAAACAAACTTTAAGAAAATATTATAATTCTTAGTCAAATTAAATAAAAGTTTCATGTTTTAATTTGCCGCTTTAACTTCGGTTATTCTGAATAACATTATAATTCCATGGGCACTAGTGAGTTTAGCTTTCATTCCAGTACAACCACCATCGGAGTAATTAAAAAAATTAAAAGTTAAGTTATCCATACCGCAGTCCAAATCGGGCGAATAATTTTCTGCAAGTGCTGTCTTAGCTACTTTTAAAAATCCTTAACCTCCATCGGCCATAACATTTACAAAGAAATTTCCAGTTTGATTTCGTATATGTTGTTATTTCCGCTTATATTAAGTAAATGGGATAATACACTAATATGCGGTCAAATAAGGACACACAAAGTAATTTTACTATATCTCAAAATAAAATTAGCTGCTAGGATTTCCTTCAAACGGATTTTGAAACTGTGGGCACATACGTACAAATTCCCGCCTTAGATTTTTGTCGACACTTTCTATACCTATTGCCGTTTAAAGCACAGTGTAAATAATTGAATCTTAAAAACTTACTTGTTCTCCCTGATTTCCTTTCAAACCCTTTTCTCCAGGAATGCCGGCCTCTCCTTTATCGCCATCTTCACCTGGGGTACCCATGGGACCTGGTGGACCTGGCAAACCTCTAAGACCTGCTATACCATCTCTACCAGCCGGACCAATAGGACCTCTTTCACCTACTTCACCTTTAGCTCCAGGTGCTCCCGGGTTACCAGAACTTCCTTGATTTCCTTGTGGGCCACGAGGACCTATTTGTCCAGGTGCACCTGCTTGACCCTTGTCACCAGTTAGGCCTGGTGCACCATTCATACCTTGTTCTCCCTTTAAACCCGGTAAACCAGGCTGCCCTTGATGTCCCCTTTCTCCTGGAAAACCTGGCAACCCTGTTTGTCCTTGGGGACCTTGATTACCCATAGGCCCTACGGGGCCTGATGGACCTTCTTTACCAGATTCCCCTGGTATTCCAGCATCTCCTGGCTGGCCCGGTAAGCCAGGTATTCCAGGTTCGCCAATTGGTCCCATTTCTCCAGGGGCTCCTCTTGGTCCAATAACGCCTAGCTCTCCAATGGGTCCAGGTTTTCCTGGCTCTCCCTAAATAATAAACAAAGTGCAAAATTAGAATATTAATCATATTTACACAACAAAAACGTATTTAACATACAGGTTGACCTCTTTCACCCGGTGGGCCTTGAGTGCCAAGTTTACCATCAGCTCCGGGAACACCAGGCATTCCTATGAATCCTCTTGGACCTTCTGCACCTTGAGGTCCTCTTTCACCTTGAATTCCTGGAGGTCCTGGTTGACCACTGTCACCTTTTGAACCAGGACTACCATCATTACCTCTTCGTCCTCTTGATCCTCTAAAACCTCGAGGACCAATTTCACCTCTTTCTCCAGCAGGACCTTGTGGCCCTCTTTCGCCCTTAATACCAGCTGGCCCTGTGGCACCAGTAGCGCCTTTATCTCCTTTATCTCCCGAAGGTCCTGGATACCCTTGGAAACCTTGTGGACCTTGTTTTCCTTTCTCTCCTTGAAGGCCTTGCAGTCCGGTTTCACCTCTTGGTCCTTCAAAACCCTTGGGTCCTTCAGGTCCTTCTGGACCGGGAGCTCCTGCGGCACCTGCAGAACCACGCTCCCCAGGAACGCCCATATCACCTTTTTCACCATCTATGCCACGTTCCCCTGCATCACCTTTATCTCCCGGTAGTCCGCGAAGCCCATCATCACCTTTTGAGCCTCGAGGTCCTGGGAATCCAATTGGGCCTTGCACACCTTGTACGCCTTGATCACCTTTAGGACCCGTTTGACCAGGAATACCGGATACACCAGGGGATCCATCAGCTCCAGGTAAGCCAGGTAAACCAGGTTTTCCGCTCGGACCTGGTATACCAGGGGGTCCTGATTTACCTTGTGGACCAGGAGATCCTAAAGGTCCTTGACTACCCTGTTGTCCTGGAGCACCAGATTGTCCCGTAGGACCAGTATTTCCTTTGGGACCTGGCTGACCTTCATTACCTTGGGGCCCAGGGTTCCCGATGGGACCAGGAAAACCTCTGGGACCAGGAAAGCCGCGTGGGCCCTGAATTAAAAAAAAGTAATAAGTTATTACTAATAACATTCCAGGAATGAATGCAAAAGGATATAGAACCTACCAATTCACCTGGCAAACCAGGAAGGCCAGGAGGACCATCTTCTCCCGGATGACCTTCAACACCTTGTTGACCCTTTTCACCTCTTTGGCCAGGAATGCCACGATGTCCCTTTTCTCCCGGTATACCAATTGAACCAAGGAGTCCCATTTCTCCTTTAGGACCTTGTGCGCCTTGCATACCACGTTCACCATCACGTCCGGATCGTCCACGTCTGCCCTCTCGTCCCTGTGGACCATTAGGACCTCGAAGACCTCTTAAGCCCTGTCGCAGATAAATATTCTAAATGTTTAATAAATATTTAGTGGAAATATGAGGTACACGGCTTACTGGTTCACCGGCATCTCCAGGCTCTCCTTTCTGACCTTGGGGACCGGTTAGTCCTGGTGGACCATGTGGTCCTGTTAAACCAACGGGACCTTCAGGGCCTCGCAATGCCATCTGCAATTTTAACCTACATAAAACAAAATTTCATAAAGCATTGTTCTGATAAAACGTACCATATGTTGCGAAATCATTTGCTTTAAGGCTTCAGCTTGTGAGTCTGGACCCTTTTCATTACCTTCTCTGCCACCTGGAAGTGTCTGAAATTAAGTTAAATTTTAAATTTTTTTTTTTTGCTTAAACAAGAAAAAACTCACTGGCACTACAAAAACGTTACCAGGAGGACCTTGAGCACCATCTACACCAGGAAGACCATCACGACCAGGTTCTCCTTTTGATCCACGTTCTCCGGGTGGGCCTGGCAAACCTGTGTATCCTCTAGGACCTGGATAACAAGGTTGTGCTCCTGAATCAAAGGGCCGATCGTACGTTGTACCATTAAAAGTTGTATTAATATTAGGTTCAAAATTTCCTATGAATATGGGATTAATAAAATCGATTTCGGCTGATAATTCTTCTTTCGAAAATTTCTTCGATTTTTTTCGATCTTTTTTTAATTTATGACTGCTTGTATTTCTTTCGTTAAAAGGTACCTGTTCTACTTCTAATTCACCTGATCCAACAGTTGGAATTGAAGTTCCAGGGCCTTGTAGACTTGTTAGAGGTATTTCACTTGAATTTGCTAATCCTTCGAAATGAACGTTAGTGGCATTCTCATTACCTGTTTTTTCATCTTCGTCTTTTGTTTCTTTCGAATGGTAAGTTGTACCAAAACCATTTGATGCACCACCAGCTATACCAAAATCAGTTCTTTGTCGTGCTAAAGCAATGTTTAAAGCACCGGTTCCAAAAGAAATTTTACTATCTTTCAAACTATCGTCAGGTATTTCTAACTCAAAAGAGGGATTTTGCTTAACATTTGAAACTTCTACAGCTAAATTCAAATCAATATTCTGAGCTCCGCCATCGCTAGATAATCTAGTAAGTGAACCATCTCCTCTTGAGAAACCTAAGCTACTTAAATAGCTGCTTTCCAAAATAGGTGATTCTGATCCAAGACCCCTGCTTCCCGATTGGTAATGCGAAAAACTTCTACTTTTCGTTGAACTATCTTCACCATAAAATGATGCATCAATACAGGGTGTTACATATTTAGTACAAACTTCATATCCAGCCTCCGGAGTATTCCAGATTGACATCATTTGAACATCACCAATAAAGAAGCCATCATCACTACTCATTTGAACACCCGTAAGAATCAAACCATTTGTAGCTATTGAACTGCCCAAAGTACGCTCCAAACGTCTCGTAACTTGCTTAGTACAATCCAAATTCAAAGTAGCTGAGCTTCCCTTAACACTCAAGCCGATACGGTGCCACTTGTCATCACCAACACCAATACCAAAATTAATGTCATTATGTTGATTAAAATCCGCATCTCTTTGTTCATAACTAAACTTAATTTCAGGACCAATACTAAGCGATAGAACTTCTTCACTTTCATCGGAATATATTGTAAATATCGGTGCAGATGTTTGACTTGACCGGTTACTGCGTACAGCCAAAACTATAGAGAAATCAGTGGGAAATCCCTCTGGATATATTTCCGCTGTTTGTACTGTTAATATGGCATCCTTATCAATGCTATAGGCTGGAGATTTATGCAATTGATAGGCATTCCTTTCCGTCCCACACATACCAGGAACAGCTGTTATACCAGGTGGTAACTCGGGAAAACCAAATTCTTTTATAAGATCAATATGATCTGTAAAAGCAGAAGGAAAATGTAAGAAGATTAACAAGGACTAAACAAAGGTATTTAGATAAAATCTGACAAGAATACCGGTTTAAAAAAAATTTCTACCATACATTTAAAAAAAACGCAACTAAACAATCCTATTCCAACTTTAGTTGTAGATATTTTTTTAACTTCAATAATTACCCCCGTATATATAAACGATTATTAAATTTAACAAACGTTTATTAAGGAGAATTTTCATACAAAATTTGTTTTGTAAACCTTTATTAAATTTAAACATTTTTTTATAAATACAGGCGTTAATCTTTAAATAAAATAATTTTAACTTCAATCGTAGATTTCTAAAGTGTCCAATTTAACTAAATGATTTGCAGATCAAGTTACGGTTTTATTCATGGGACTTTTTTCATTTAAGTTCTAGTCCCAGCTACAGATTTATAAAAAATGAGGAAGCTTAAAATCATTTCTGTTCAAAGTGTCAATATAAGAAAACCCATTCATTTTAAATCAATATAGAAGTGCATTATTATTTATACATAAATATTGTCATACAAAATATTTCCTCAATACAATGTACGTTTGTTCTTAATTGCCAAAACATCGAAGTAATAAAATAAAACTAATTACAACAGCAACAACGATATATGACGATTATTCTTGTTTAGAAATCATTAATGAGTATTTATATGAGAATTTATTAAAATCAAGTCAAATGGCACTACAAACACAGAGAGAAAACTGGGTTCCATAGAATGTTCATTGAGCTTTTGCAACTACAAGTTACAAACAACACACATGCTGCGCAAAACTATTCGCACTTGCGAGTACAAAAGATGTCAGCGATGAAGTGAAATAAAAGCAATAGAAAAATTGCATCTTTTATGAACATAAAAAATGTCATTAATAAAAATTAATAACAGAAAAAAACAATTTTAATGTTTCCGATTTCCCCATTTAGCAAAAAGACATTTTGGTTTTAGTGAAGTGTTTATGATGCTTCCCATTAAAAATGTAAAGTAAATAATAATTAAACTTTGCTAGATGCCTTGTGAAAGCTATTAGGGTCAAATAAGTTTTAGGCAATATAAAGCTGGTCATACACTTATATATTTACACATACATACATATACAATTTTTGCATCTGGAAGGAAATGTGTGAAAATTTGAATAGACTTCAAAAGTAATTTAAGTTTGGAGCTAAAATTTGATTACTACCACAATAAAAAAAATTCTTATTTTGCGAAGCACTAATGATACATTTTAAGAAGTAAGCGCACGCTTATGCGCTACAAAATAAGAAATATATAGGTGCCAATAAGATAAGTGAACGAATTCTTGTCAAATTTTGTAAAATCATTTAAAGGACAACGGCATTGCCTTACTACTAAGGAGGCTTGTAAGGGAAAATATTAAAAAATAACTGCAGTAGAAACAAATTCAGTACGCACAGAAAAAAATAAAAATTAATTTCAATTAAAAAATGTGTGATATTAATTAAAAAATTAATTAAATTAGCACCAGTAAACAAATTAATAGTATCAATTAAACGTTTAATTTACTTGATTAAACGTTTAATTCACTTGATTAAATTTTTAATTAAAACTGATTTTATTTTTGATTAATACTTTAATTAGTAAACAATTTTTAAAAGTTTTTTCTGTGCGTAAATCACAAGTTTTTAAAATGCGTGAATAATGCGCTCTTTGTTTCAAAAATGTGTTGCTTCAAAGTCGGAACCGCCTATATTAAATTCATGCCTTCCATAAGGGAGATGGTGGCGAAACTTTTACATTTCTCCCTTACAAATCTGCTTCTTTTGACGCTTAATTTATTGGAAAAGGTCTGTTAATAAAACTTAATTTAGAAAATAATTTAAAAATAAACTTTCAGCCAATAGGACAATAACTGGTTCGGAATTTAAATTAGAGTCCCGTCGCTCTTAACAACTTAAGGTGGTACCTTAGATTCCAAACAGCCAAATACCACAAGGTAAAGCAAATAAGAATGTAAAGTCGGTCAAGCCTAACATTATGATGCTCTATAGAATAGTATTTACAGACAAACTATGAAGTGTGTCCTATTCAAGACCATTGGCGGTAATTTACCCGCCTAAGGAAAATTATGCTTTAAGGTCAAAATTCATTGAAGAGTTCTCTGTGCCGAATACTATTTAGATTTCTATGTCTATCTTAAACGCGTAACTTCGTTCACGTGAAAATTGGCGTTGATTAAATGAAAGAGAATAGATCCTATATTGATAAATGTTTTATTTAATGTCGGCAATTATGTATGGAATACAATATCCGATAAATGTCCGCCTCTGTTAGCCTCACACATGCTCATTATGATTTTTTCATGAAAATCGGGGTTGCCATGGGCGAGCTGTAACATCCTATTGGCATTTGTAGCGGTTTTATCTCCAATTTTATTTCGATTAAGCGGGATGTGTTAAACAAGAGTGTTAACACTATTGATCGTGATACAATGTTGACGCTCTTGTTTAGGTTTGACATACCAGCGTTAAAGCTAAGCGGAAGAAAACGTTCCGACTTCTAATCTTGTTTAGGTACGGCTGTAATTCTTCTTTTCTGTATTCTCGTAAAACAAGTTGTGACTTCGTCCACTTGTGTACGTCGAAAAGGTCTAGTCCAGCTTAGCGGTTTTTTTGCCATTGATGCCTTGAGCCATGTTGAGAGCCTGCTAAGATTGGAAAATAATCTTTCTGAAGTAACAACACTTTCTTGCAGTGCTGCAGGAATACAATTTATATCAGAAATTGATTGGAGAATATTGTGATATCATTGCCATTTTACTATACCCAGGCGATCTTAGTTATGAATAAAACCGGAGTATTGCCAATTTGCAGTTTTTAGTCATTTGCGAGTCGTCAACGGTTTCATTGTCTTCCATAGTATAAGTGTAATTAACTTTAGGGACAAAAAAACCTAGCTTAAATAAACTTAGTACTTATGCCCGTAATCTTTAAAAAAGGAAGGGTGGTCGCGTTCTTAGTTAACACTTATTTTCACCTCATTCAACGTTTATTTGGCCTGCGGGTTTTAACCTTCAGTTTTCTTTTAAAATATGACGGCTTTTACACCATAGATTTTTATACACAGCTAGATTTCTTTTTGTCGAAATTACGGGCATTAGTACAGGAGGCAATCGGTCATGTAGACCATTTATTACTGAATCTAGAAGAGGCATATACATACATACATACATGAATCTGTAGTTTGTTATGACACTTTTTGAGGGCATTTAATTTTTATATCGAATTGTTCAGCTATTCATTTTGCTTCTTTAAAGAGCTGCTGGAAAACTATAGATATCTCTTCCCCTTGTATCCGCGCTTATCAAGATTATTTTTATATGCGCTATATATTTTATGTGATTTGCACATTTCTTAGTTTAAACACTTTATGCTTTATTGTCCCTTTGTGGGAAACTGTTAATAGAATATTTTCTTTTCTAATAAGATCGAGTATCACAAAACTATGTCAAACAATACACAGCTTAATTGATTGATTAATGATTGTTCATGAAAAGTTTTCTGTGCCGTGTTCTACTAAAGAACTTGACATTAATTTGTTATTCTTTAATACTTTGTAAAGAGTCGCAAAATGATTTCGTAAAAAAAACAGCAGTAATGGCTAAAAAAAACCTATAGAACTATTAAAACAAATGATTTAAGCGAAATTAGGGCGTCATATTAATAAAATTATTATACAGTGGCGACACTTTTATTTATCTGCTTAGAAATTAGTGGAGAGAAAATTTGTGCCATAATGGCTGATGCCTTTTTGCAAACACTTTATGCAATAAGAAACCCATTAATAATTAAAAAAAATTTTCAAATTTAAAAATTGCAATTTTATCATCTATTTATCTTCTGTATATACAAAAATGAAAAAGCGTTTGTTTGTTTGACCGCTATATACTCCTAAACTACTGTACAGATTTTCCTGAAATTTTCCCAGAAATTTCCTGATTACCCGGCTCTTAGCATAGCCTATACGTATTTGCAAGTTTTCGAATGGGCATGGCATCTCCCTTACAAAGAGATTTTTGTATGTGGAGAAAGGTAACAGTAAAAGTTTTCGAATTTGAAACAAATAACTTGGTTATCAATACACAGAATCTGGCAAAAAGTGGGTTGGATTAGACATGTGAGCCTGGTTTTTTTGTTTATCTAAAAATCGGTAACAGGAAAAGCTTCCAAATTTGGTACAAACGCCATGATAATTAATAGGTGCTATCCCGTACTTTTTGGGCAAAGTTCGGTAAAATGAGAGTAAACAGAAATTTCTATCAATAATAGACAAAAATGTACAAATATACGGGAACAAAAAAAAAACCAAATTTCTAGACTAAAAGAAAACGTTCAAATAAGTACATAAACGATACATTAGCATGTACAAAAGTAAAATTTAAGCATGTACCTAAATTTTTCAACATTTTCTTTTGTTTATTTTATTAATAGCGGTTTTCACCCTTTGTATTGAGTGTACTACTCTGCTTTTCTTAATACGATTTTATACTACAAAGCATGAGTGTCTTTTTCGTTAGTACTGTAAATTAATGAAGTTGCTGAGCGAGGGAAAGAGATAGATATAGTTTCTTCAACTGTTTTCTTCTGGGTTATTTAACAAACGTATGTATTTACTACAGCTTTTTGTTGGATTTTTCAATTACAGCGTAGTAAATTTTTTGTCTAATACATTTTGTTGTTGCAGTGTTGTAAATCTTAGTAATTTAACTATATAAATAAGATTCACAAGGTCTACAAGGGACTTTACTATTAAGGGTGAAAACCGCTAATATTTTTTATTATAATTCTTTTGGTAATATGAACTTGTTTTTAATTTTTTATTGTTTATTTTTTGTCACAGCTGATTTTTTAACAATTTTCCTAATCAGCCCAAAGAAAAAGTACGGGCTACTTCGTGCGAGAAGAAGAAGAATATTTTTTTCTTAAAAGCTCTCTCACTTTACCAAGCTTTGAGTACGGGAACAGTTTTCGGTAAGATTGGGATCCCGCGGGCTCCCAACGTTGAGTACGGGATCACACCTAAAGGAGAGCGTACACGACATGTATTTGTCATCTGACATGTCAAATTTCCCACTGCAAAATACATACATGTCGTGTGTTACCTTTTAAACTTTGCTTCTGTAAAAGTCAGACGCAAAGTCATCTGACAAAATTTCATTTAGAGCGTGCTCTATTTTCTTCTGACAAACCATCTGACATCAGATATCTATGCCGGGAAGCAACCGGCAGCGGCGTCCACTATTGACGGAATCATTAGCCGGCTGAAGTTAATTTTTTACAATACCGAGATATGTTTGATCATCTTACCATTGAATAGAATTTATGTGAATATATATATAAAAACCGTTTTATTATAACATCCTAAATTGGTATCTTTGAATTAAAAGAAAAAAATGTTAAGATGGCTAAACTATTTTACGGCGCAAATAAAAAATTTCATGGCGGCAGCAAGCTATTTTAAAACCGAGCACTACTTTGGTTTCTACAATAACAATTCGAAAAAAACAGAGACAATGTCAGAAGCAAATTACATGTACGTTTGTGACCGAATATTATAAACCTTATGTAAAACAGCGATTTTGACAGACATGCACAATTACATGTGACTTGAAAATTTGACATGTCACATGACAAAAGCATGTCGTCTATATGCTCCTTAATATGTACATGACATCTGTCAAAAAGGTGGCTCTGTCGGAAAGAAAACCACAACAAGAGCTATTAAATTATTAATCTCGAACAAATAAAGGACGAATTAATGCATTATTTTGTAATAAATTTGTTATTTGTCTAGATTTTTAAATTTTATAATTTTGTGACGACCTACCTCTTAAGTAAAAATTGGTCCATTTTAAGATGACTAACCTGAAAATCTTGGTCTTAGGAGCATGCAGTAGTAACTTACACAAAAATCTGTATTTATATATGTATGTAAGTGCATAATATTAGAGTACCCATTAGAATGTTTGGTTGGAAAATGACAATGGACAATTCTATCAGTTATCAGTTCTCCCCAAATGTATTCCTTCGTCGTGACTGGAATATTATTTATTAAAAATAATGTATATACATACATGCATATACATACATATATGAATAATTTTTAATGTATGTATATTAAATGCATGTGTTAAAATATGGCAATTGATCGAAATTGTTTTGTAGCCATTTGCGTCATTGATGGCAACATATCAATGAAAGTTGTGAAGATTTTTACTAACTAGTCAAACACTTTCAGTAATTTATGACATTTTGCTAAAACAAACTACTGCAGCTAGTTTTCATATTTGACTAACTACATATCCGTGCCAATAAATAATAATAATAGCTTAAGTCGAAATTTTGTGTTTTGAGATATAAATGGTTTTGTCTACAATAAATTGTGTGTTTTGTTGTATAAGTTAAAATATAAATGTGTGTAGTTTTATTAATAATGATATTTTATACTTGAAATTTAGGTGAGTGATAGATCTTGACGGAGAGAATAAAAATATATAATAAAATGAAAAAGCACTTATGTCAACTTAGGCCATTATTATTTATTGCCACAGATATTCTGTCGGGATTATAATTCATTTGATTCGCAAAAGTTGCCTGGATTTTTCTTAATTGTTAAGAAAGGAAAAGAATGTAATACATATGTATATGTATGTATGTAATATGAAATTAAAAAATGTTTGTGAAAGCCTTGTTGGAAAAAATAGATTAAGATCATATCGCACACTAAACCTTAAACAATCACAACTCGAAATTCAAAAATGTTCAGAGAGTCAAAAACTGGATTCAAAAATAGGTTGCAGTTTTTTTTTATCAAATTGCATTTCACAAATGTAGAAGAAAAGTTAAGAAAGACAGTGAAGCAAACGAAATTTTTGTGTTCGTTATAGATTTGATTTGTGAAATGGGGTCTAATTCTGGCAGGCGTAATCGAAATTGTTTTCGATTCGCAAGCAATTTCGTTAGTGGTCGTGTGTCTAATTCTGTCAATGGATAATAAACGAATCAAAACTATTTTTTTTATGTAGTGAAAACTCAAATAAATGTTTACAGCACTAAAGGAAATTGGAAGCAAAAAACATATCGTCGGCTTAATATGCAAACCTGTTTACTCCGTTTAAGCTAGGGATTTCTGTTCGGCTTTAAACGAAACCGCGGGTTTTAGCTTTTACTTTATTAATATATTTACATATGTTTAAAGAAATTGCAAATTATACATAATACTCGTACTTCAAAAACTTTATACATAACAGCCTGCACGGAAAAAATTATTTTTCGAATTCAAACAAAGAATTTGTAGAATCAAAAATTTGTTTGTCTGAAATCGGTCCTACAAACAAATTCGCATATTCAAACTATTAATTTGCATTTTGTTTGCTGAAAAAAACACTGATTTTTTTAAACAAATAATTTACGGAATCAAACAAAAAGTTTGCTGAAATTCATATAATTTTCAAACAAATAATTTTGCTGAATCAAACAAAAATTTTTGCACAAGCAATGACGCTCTCACACAATGTGTTTCTTCATCACTCACTGTTGCTGTATCCTTTCCTTGGCTAAAGAAGAAGAAATGTAACCAAAACCGGCAGCAGACCGACTCGAGATGTTTTTCGCCATCATTATATTTTTGTTTTTGATGTATTTAACTAAACAGTTTTAAAAAATTGAATACGGGATTTTGTTTTTCATTCTTTTTTACCAACTTTGAAACCAACCAAAAATTTACTTTGTTTCTTATAATGTTGTTGTTGTTTCTGTTGCTTAAAAAGAGTTGAACGTTTTTTTTACCTGCTATTGTTTTTTTACTACAAACCTCGTCACGCTATTTTATCAAACAAAATTGTTTGACATTAAACGGCTGTTTTTTACAAGTTAGCAAACGTTTGGCAGCTCGTTAACAAGAATTAAGCAAATCGTTAGCCAAAGTTTGGTTAGTATATTATGAATAAACTTTTTGCTAACTTCATGCCAAATTTTCATTATGAATACGGCTTTTAATAATTATTTGAAAAAAATTAAAAAATGCCTGGCCGGTTTCACATTTTACGGTTTTTAGCAAACTCTAGTTTAAACACATTTTACAGGAGAGACAAAAATCTTTTTATTATTTCTGTGTGCCGCTTAAAAGGAAAATCCAAAATATAGTTGGTTTTACACACTTCAAGACTCAAGTTGAAGAAATACTACATGCTGGTCGACGGGGCGTATCTTTCTCCACCACATCGCATCAAAATCTCAATTTACTTAAAAAGTGGATTTAGCAGGTTTGCATATTAAGCCGACAATATGTATGCTTGCAAACTGTTTAACAATTTTTTTTTATATAAAAAGTTAACCAACACATTAAGCCCATACACTTTTCTGGACTTAAAGTGTTGGTTAACTAATGTAAACTTTAACTTTTTTAATAATAAGAGGATAGGTTGTTATATATATTTGCCGTATTCACAAAACCCCTTGTTACAAAGACATTAATAATTTCAGTATATCTGTAAAACAAAAAGATCTAAAATCTCCAAATTAGGTACAAACATCTCGATTATCAATACAGAGCATCCACAAACGGCGGGCGGGATTGGAGAAGTGGGCGTGGCACAAAATTGTTATTTCCTATATCTCAAGATCGGAAAGAAAAAATGTTTCCAAATTTGGTACACATAACTGGTTAATTAAAACACAAATTATTTAAAAACATGGGCGAGATTGGAGAAGTGTGCGTGGCACCTTTCGTACAAAGACATTATAGCTTTCTGTCTTTCTGTATACCTGAAGAACGGCGAAGGCCAAAGTTTTCAAATTGTTTATCAATGCACAACATCCGAAAAAATGTGAGCGGGATTGAAAAGGTAGGCTTTGCACAAAATGGATTTATTTATATGTAAAGAACGGTATTTATATACAGCCCAATTATGAATAAAAATTTCCCGGCAGTTTTCTACCTTCTTCCATTTTTCCTTTGTTAATTCAATTGTAAAAATGGGAAAAGGGAAAAAAACTCCCGGGGAATTTTTATTCGTAATTGGGCTGATAACTTTATGTTCTTATGGTACCATGGTGAAGGGTATATAAGACTCGGCATAGCCGAATATAGCACTCTTAATTACAAGCCTGACTATATAGTACCCTATACCATAGTATTAACAGACTAACTAATTTTAAGAACTGTATCTTATGGGCGATCATGGACCCGAAATAAAGGTTATGAGGTTAAGATTTGTATAAGCCTTACATATTACGCAGATAACGCATCTTTACAAGATTTTTCCTCTTAAAAAGATTTCAGAAGAGAGGGATGTTCCATGATCATATATGGACTTAATAACACAAAATTTTGACAATTGATTAAGTGGTCACACTCCTGCTTAAAAACCCAAATAACTCACCTTCTGCATTTGCAATTCCAAATAAGGCAATTATAAAAATTCCAATCCAATACGACATTTTCGCAGACATTTTTAAATAATGCTGAGTTCCAATTTGCTGCCATCTGCCATTCATGGTGGCAGAGGCAAAATTTTTAAATAGTTAGAAAACTATGTTAATATATTACAATTGTTTACAATTAAACATCAAACGTTAATTTAAATTTATTTAACAATTCGTTGTCTATATCAATTAAACATGATGCACTCAAGAAAAAAAAAACTAAAAATAGAAATTTTATATAAAAAAATTTTGCACTGATAAGAAAATTACAAAACCGTTTTAAATTTCCTCAAAAAAAAAAGGGAATTCCTCGTATAACTTTGAGTATTTATTTTACAATATAATCACAGTCATCGTTAATACGTCATAAACATGTCTTATCTACTTGACCTAGTCCAGTTTTAAAGCGATCATTACAAAATTCAAACACAATTTTGAAATTTATTGTCGTTTTCAGCTAATTACAGCATTTAAAATATGCTCTTTGCGATCGCCTGCCGGCCGGCTTAGGAATACTTTTTATTTCGTTTTTATTTGTTTCACTATCACCAACAGCTGTTTATTTATTTTAACTTTTTTTTTGTTTAATTTTTATAAATAAACTAATTGACCTGTTCCAAAGAGACAACACTCAACTAAACCGGGAAACCAAATTTTGAAATGAATAAAAGTCTTATTAAAAACGCGATAACATATTGAACTTTTTTAGAAAATAGTGCAGCATTATCACATAATTTTTTGAAGATTTTTTAAGAAATTGTAGTAATTTCACTATTTTGAAGACAATAATTAATAAAAAAAAATTAGGTTAAATTAACAAAACTTTAGTTTTTTGTTGAAAGGATAACATTTTAAATATTTAATACAAATTTTACTTTTATCATTTATAAATTTGAAATATTTTATTAAAAACTCTTAAAATAAGCATTTAATTAAAATTATGACATCACTTCCGGTTTTAAAAATTTTTATATAATTTCTTTTCTATTTAAAGTTTTTGTTTACTTTTTTTAATAAATATTATTATTTTATATAGTTTTTTATTTTTTTTTTTTTTAATTTTAAAACAATTTGTTCACTTTTATAAGTATTTTAATTAAAAAATGGCTTTAAATTTGTATCACTTTTTATTTTTTCCGTTTTTAGTACCGACACCACCAACCGCCAAGCAGGAACTGAATCTTAGCTTTCAATACGATCTTTAAAATAGTTTAAAAGTATTTGTTATCTTTGAAAGAATTGAAATTGACTGCAACATTCTTGTCTTTTAAGAGAACTTAATACCCATATATTCTCTTAAAATTATACTGATTTAAAAATAACAAATAATTAAAAAAAATCGAAAGCCCGACTGCAAAAAAGACAAATTTTAATGCACCGTAACAAAATCGAGTAAGCCCAATTACAGGAAACACTACCTCAGTTTAACCGAGGTAAGCCATTTATTTTATTTCGGCTTATAGTTTTCGGCTGATGTGCACCCGATTCAGAATAAAAAAAGAAGAAAACAATAATTAAAATTTAAGGGGGCTGGGGCCCCCTGGACCCAAAAAACTACTCCGACGACATAGTGATATGTGTGGGTACTCAAATTAAAGGTAATTTGCTCACGATTGCAAATATGTATTTTGTTTTTGTATTCGCATATTATTTTCCTCTCTATGTTAATTTAAGTATCTTTTAGGTGCAGAGGAGCTTTAGTTAGCGAAGCCGCTATTTGTTATACCATAGAGGAGAAAATCCTTGCGCCCGACCGAAGGCCTGCTATGCAGGGAAGCTTTAGTTAGCGAAGCCGGTCTTTGTTATACCATAGAGCAGAAAATCTTTCCGTCCGGCAGAAGGGCGACTATGCAGAGAAGCTTTAGTTAGCGAAGCCGGTTTTTGTTATATCATAAAGGAGAAAATACTTGCGCCCGGCCAAAGAAAAGAATTCTTTAGAACATCGGAAATAGGCTATTAGTTACAAAAAAAAAATTCAAAAAATTTTTTTTTTAAATTAAAAATTTTTTTTTTAAATTAAAAATTTTTATTTTAAAAAACGAGCATAAAACATTAAAAAATACAAAATATGTACAATCGTGAGCAAATTACTTTTAAGTTGAGTACCTACACATAGATGTGAGTGGATGGGGGCACTTTTTTTTTGACCCAGAGGGCCCCAAAAGTCCCGCCCGCCCTTAATTTTATTATTTTCGTTTTTCTTGTACAAATACCTTTAATTTGAGTACCCACACATTCCACTAAGTGGGCGGGCGGTTTTTTGGATCCAGGGGGCCACAGGCTTCAGCCCCCTTAAATTTTAATTTTGGTTTTTTTGTTTTTAATTTCGGAGGGCGTTCAAATTTTTTTTTATTTTTTTTCGTACGCCCCGTAAACTGCACTTTTGCCTAGTTTTCAATTGTGCCCCGCCTGCTAAACTTAATACCTGCATTAACTTATGCTTTCGGCTCATAATATAGTTAGTTAAACTAAAGTAGTGTTAACTTTGTTTAAAGATTATATTTAAGTTGTATAATAAATCTTATTTTGTTTTTTTTTTCTTTTTTGTGTATTAAATATGGGCTTTTTGCAGTCGGGTTCTTGATTTCTCTATTTATTTCTTTTTTTTTAGACATTTTATTGTCCCGGCACTTTAAATAAGAGATACCAGTTAGTTATCAAACATTTGTAAAACGAATTTATTATTTCTAATTAAATTAAAACGAATAATTTAAATACATTTATTTTAACAAATAGAATCTGGGAATTTATTCCTTTCGAGGATTGTAATTTGACTTAGAATACACATTCGAATAATATGAAAATGTATATATTTATTTTAGAAATCCCATTTTAATTTCCTTTATTTTGATACCCTACTCTATAAGTTTGGTTGACTTTAAGAAATGCTTGTTGTACTATTTCGCGCCATAAACTCACCATTTTGTTTTTTTTTTCAAAAAGACGAAAAGACCAATACAATGTCGAAATCTATCCAGCCATTTGGAAGATACAAGTTAATAACAAAATTTACATACATACATACACACAAACGGGCAAAAAGAGAAACCCTTACTTAACAGTCAGATTAAAATATATTTCTAGGGAAACGTTTTCTCAAGAAAAATAGTCACAGGGAAAAAGAAAACTCCTTATAAGAAAAATTGGACTAAAGTTCTTTCTTTATGGGAAAATTTTCAGAAAGTTTTTTTTAAATCTCTTGTCCGAAGAAATATTCTTTTGAAAACAAGTTTTGTAAAGAAACCCCTTCATAGAGATTAACCGGGCGGACATCGTTAGATCGATCCTAAAAGAGATTCTAAGTCTCAAAGGGTCTAGGATCAGCATTTTAAGGTGTTACAAACATTAGCACAAGCGCATAATGCCCTCTCCAATCTTGTGGCGTGGTTATAAAAGGAAATTTTTTTATGGAAAACTTTTTGTTGTGGTGCACACTGTGGCCAAACGTAGATGCGCAGAAACAATAAATTTTTAAAAGCTGAACGCGTTATCTTGGTTTCTTTGTATCATGGAATAACTACAATAATGAGGCGTACCCCTCTCTAAAAAATATTTTTCTACAGAAAGTTCTTTCCTAGGAAATTTTATTACGACTTTTAGAACTTTCAATGAAAACAACTTGTTTTACTATAAACACACTTTCCTTAAACAAATTATTTAAAATCTGTTTTACATAGAAATTAAAATTAAATTTTGTCAGAAAATTTTTCCAGAAAAAAAATTTATTTGCTTCTCAAAGTTCTTTAAATCTATAGAAAAACTTTTCAATTCAAAATTTTTAGTAAAAAATTTAAACTTTAAAAAAAACTTTCTTTAAAAGTAAGTAGCAAATTAAAACCCCTCAATACGCTTAATAACTTTTATTACTATTTGCAGAAATTAAAAAAAATTAAAATGTGTGACCCCTGTTGCCCTCCTTGTGGACCTTGCAGTCCCTGCGATCCCTGCTGTGCTCCATTCGAGGTAAGCATTTAATTGGAATGTAGTTTTTTTTTAATATGAGACATATTTTTAATTTCTTTATCTAAAATAAAAAACGGCTATAAACATACACATGTATAGTGCTCTCCAAAATGTTATAATGGTGCCCAATTAGATGCCATACCACAATGCGCGCCACGCATACCACCACCGTTACCCAAAAGTATTACGGTTCAACAACCGCCTCGTTTAATTTGTAAAAAACGTGTAGTTTTTACTGAAAAAGTTATACCAGAACCCATGGTCGTAAATCGTTGTCGCCAAATAACCATACCAAAAGTAGTCGATACAACTAGAGTTATTAAAGTTCCTAAGCTAACTTGGGTCTCTCAAATGGTGCGGGAACCTAGGGTTATATATTACCCTTCCATGATCCCGGACCCTTATGTTGTTTGCTATCCAAAACGTATTTGCGAGCCCAGAGAGGTTTGCCAATCAATTTTGTGCCAGCCTAAACCCCAAACTTTGGATGTTCCTCCCCCAAGAGAATATTGTTGTTATCCAACAGGTCCTATAAATTACAAGTCAAATGCTGCGTGTCCACCTTGTCCCATTGGTCCTAATTCACCTTGTGGCCCTTGTGGTCCTTTGCCTTGTTTTTCAACAAATCAATATCCGTTGTGTGATCCTTGTGGACCGTGTGGTCCTGCTGGACCGTGTTTTCCACCTAATTGTGGACCATGTGGCATGACAATGCCTTCAGGACCTTTTGTACCAACTCCTTGTGGCCCTTCAGGACCTTGCGGTCCCTGTGGACCCTGTAAACCCTGTTTTCCTGGTTGTCCTTTTGAAGCTCCAGAATGTGGTCCATGCTATCCATGCGCGCCAACTCCTTGGAATACGAATTGTGGTCCTTGTGGACCGTGTGGTCCTCAAGTACCTTGTGGGCCTTGCGGACCCAGTTTTGCAACATGTGGTCCCTCTTGCTAGCTTTTTCTACAAATATTTATGGATCAATGTTTTAAAATATTGCTTAAAATATTGTCAAGGTGAGTATTTGAATTTACCTTGATTAGCTACTCGTATCAAGGTGAATTCATTTCACCTTGACAATAAACGGGAGCCAAATCAAGAATAGATCCGATCAGCGGAAATAAACTTTTAAAGTCAATTCTTTTATCTTTTCTCCTTTAGCCAAAAACGTGTCGTAGTCGTGAATTACGCAGCGGCATTATGTACACCACATGTGATTGTATCAAACGTAACGGCCTACAAGATAAATGTCCACGTTCCTTATGTCAAGGTCGCTCTACTTGCATGAGTTTTCCCACACCTGGTTGCTGTCCAGCCTCATTTCCTTTACGATACGCTAACTTAACAATGGGTGTTAAAAAACGACGTTGCTTTACTTCATGTAACGCTCCACCATCAGCAAATTTTGATATGCCTTCGGCTTGTTGCGGTCCATCGAATCTTCCTTGTGGTGCTCCTTCACCCGTACCTTGCTCAACATCACCATTTTGTTGTCCACCTTTGCCGGAAGGTGGCATACCAGATCCTCGTATTTGGAACTGTTCCAATACACCAGCCAGTTACCCGTGTAAGTTTTTTTTTTGAACTGGGTTGAAGCATTTTTTTATTTTTTTTTTGTTGTGAATTTTGTATTCGTATTAAAGACATAAAATGCGAGATTGGATCCGGTTTATTGGTATAACTTTTTCATAAATCTAGTACTCTTTGTTTTAATAAAAATTTAATCCAACGGGGTGCTTAATTCTAAAAAATCGTTAACAAAAATCTTTAAGTTTTAATTTAAATTTTTATCATCATCAAAATTCTTAAAAAATGTTCGGTTTAATCTATTATAATTTGAATATTCGTTTATTTTTGTTTATTTGGCTTAAATATTGGTGGTATGCTTGTGCTGCCTCAAAAAGTCTTTAATACTGAAATTTTAAAATTTCGGATCAAAAGATTTTTTTATTACTAAAAATATTTGTGTAGGCGGCACTCAAAATCAATTAAATACCTCTACGTGTAAGTTTTTCAAAATTGCAGTTAAAATAATTTTTCTTCTTTAACAAATACATTTCTGATTAGGTTATCCCAACGTTTGTCCAAATCATTATCTTAAAGGATCCAATGGTCCTTGCAAATGGCCTTGTGCTTGCAAGGCCCACTGTTATGATACAAAACCAAAAAGATGCTGTTAAAAAAGCAATACAAAAAATAATTTTCTAAAAAAATTTAACTATTGAATAGTTAAAGTTCGTATATTAATTTTCTTTTTTTAATAGTAGAAAGTTTAAAAATATTAACCATGAATTGTTTTTAAAATTTGTTTTTTTTTCATAGGTGGATTTTAATAAAAACTAATTGGAAGAGTGAGAGGAAGAGGGCAATTCAAAATTCTAACAACGAAATGTGAAATCGGTCTAAAAAATTTATATTTTCGTAACAAAGAAATTGTATGTTAAATAAAAGCTAATCTTATTTATTATGTACAAAAAGTTTTAATTTTTATCACAGGATTGGTAAAATATTAGATATTTTACCAAGCCTTTAATAAAATTTTTGATATACATACATACAAGATTTTATATTTTTACTGAAATGCAAAAAGCACCAAACTAATCACCCCTATTATGAAAGTCGACTTCAATATAATTCGACGGCACCTGAAGAGTAATGGTATTTTCTGAGTCGTTTTTGACAATAATAATAATAATAAATCTTTATTTTTGGATAATTATTTCATTTACATTCTTAATTTTTATAATTTCATATATAATAAAGATTATACAGCTATAACAAAAGTCGTCAGCTGGATACATTTTAAAACTGCTATTATTTTTATACGGTAATTTACTTAATAAAATATCATTCAAATTCATTTATAATTAGTTTTCGGTAATTAAGGGATGATTTTAAATAACTAACTAAGTTTATCCAATCTGAATACAATCGCCCATTTAGAATTCTTTTGATTTCATCTTCTGATAGTATAGCTGTTGAAAAATATCTCATTCGGAAAGAGGTTAGTATAGGACATCGACCTAGGAAGTGTTGCAATGTTTCCGCTTCCCTCAAATTACATAGTGTACAAAGGTGATCCCGTTCATTTGCTGAATACTTATTACCATTGAGATATATAAGATTACAACGTGCCTTGATTATCCAGGTGATATCATTTTGGTTGAACCTTTGAAAATATATGGCCCCAACTCTATAATCTAAGTGTTTATATATACGTGTTTCGCTTCTTATAGCTCTTTGTGTTTTATTAAAAAAATTTTCATATTTGAGATTCTGTATTAACAAGCTGTTTCGGAAGTTCCAATCTGGTTCCGTAGTATTTATATCTGCCCATTGTGTGTTAAGCTTATTTGCCAAATCGTTAAGGCTTTTTGCCCAAAATATATTTTTCCTAAGGATTATTTTTGTTAAGTGGTGTGGTAACCTATCTTCTGTGTAGCTAAACATCGTTTTGGTTATATACTGGAGATGGAGTTGCAAGGTATATATATGCCCTTCTTCTATGCCAGTTTCAAGCTCTAATGCATAGTTTGGTGTATTTATAGGGAGTTTTAACACTCTTTTTAGAAAGAATCTATGTAGTTTATCTACTTCTTCGAAAAGGCCATAGCCCCAAACCTGTGCTGAGTATGCTTGAACGGATCTGCATACTGCCATAAAGAGTTTCCATTTCATTTTTAGTGTTATATCATTCTTTTTTAAAAAGTTTTGCCATGTAATATTTATTGCAAACTTTGCCTGCGCGTTTCTATTTTGCAAATGTTTAAAAAATGACATTTTAGGAGTGAGGATGACTCCAAGATAGTTGTATTCTGATACTATGTCTATTTCTTCTCCTTTTGACAATAATTGATTACTATTGACAGTCAATTCATATTTTCTAAGGCGCTTTTAAGTCGACGTCGAGTAGTATTTTCGCTGTTTTAGTCGACAGGAAATTTTGCGACGACTCAAATGAAAGTTAAAGAAATTTTAAATGAAATGTAAACATATTTGCTGAATACGTTTTAAATAAAAAATGCAAATTTAAAAGAAGTTACTCATATCAAAAACATGGAAAAAATTCGCAAAAATATTCAAAATTGGAAACAAGCTCCTAAACTTTGTTTTAAAAAGCTAAATCGGTTCAAAAAATATGTCGGAAAAAAAGCATAAATAACGTTAAAAAGTGAGTAAAGAACAAAAATAATTGGAGATGGGATTTTTTTTTTAATTTTCGATGACTAGTCGACGTCGACACAACATTCTTATTAAATACCAAATTAACGTCGAAGTCGATGTGACAAAAATTAATGTCGAAGTCGACGACGACGACGACTTACATAATAGGAGTGAATATTTTTAATCAGGCATCTGAAAATGTATAGTTTTCAAAACGATCGTTTTTAGCAGATGCGAGCTTTAAAAAAATGTAAGTAGAAAACCTTTAAAAAAACAAGCTTTTCAAGGGTGTCATAGAATCCAAGCCTTTGCTGTTTGTCGGTTTTGTAAACCAATATTGGTTTCATTTGGAGCATGTGTTTACATCTTTAAATGCAAGACTAGAAATCATATTGTTGAAATTCGTGAAAATCGGTCCATAATTTACCATAGGCCCCATATAAGGCCCACTATTGTAAAACACTTTAGTACGCGTAAGACTAATTAATAATACAATTTTCTTAGTTATAGTTTCATAAGACTAGAAATTACATTGTCGAAATTCGTAAAGATAGACTTATAATTAACCATAGGTCCCATATAAAGCCCACTCCTAATATATTCTAACTGTCGATGATGGATATCAAAGATTCGGCACAGACGAATATAGCGCTGTGAAAATTACGGTTTTCGGTTAATCTCGTTTGCTTTTATTTAAAAAATTAATTTGTTGTTATACATACATATAAGAAATTTTTTTAAAGTGGAAAACAGTAAAGTTGCAAATCAACTGTTTCATTTTGTTGTGTGTAAAGCAATTAGAACGATTATGGTTAGCAGTAAGATATTACGTCTCAATCAGTTATAAGTATCAGTATAAGAAATAGATTGGCCTTACATTTTTATGGTAAGGTAAAGTTCCTGTTAGTCCCGGCTAACTGAGCCTTAACTTTTGACGAAAAGTGTTACACTTTTGAGAGAAAAGCGTGTCTTTTTTATTCATCCCTTGGCAACACGGATATTAACGCAATCGATTTACAAAGGCTGCTAGCTATTTTCATTCTATCGAATTCATCAACCTTTCTTATTGAGCTTTTATGTCTTTCTTATCATTCACAATAAATATATATTTTTTTTTTTTTTTTAAGTTTTGGTACTTACCAACACTGTAACCAATGTCATGCTTGTAACAAAATGTCATAAATGAAATGTCATTAAATTGGAAAAAAAATCACACAGGCAACTTAAAAAATTTTGCAGGTGTTGCCTTTTTTATAAAAATTATTAAAAAGATTGAATTAATTATTATTAAATTTTCTCTTAAATAAAAGTAAACAACAAAATGGAGCAAATGGATATGGAATTAAAAAAGGTAAGTGGTCTATGTCTGTAAAAATAGAAAATAATGAAATGAGTCACTGGCCTGCCAAGTCCTCCAAAGGAGGCAATTGATTTCACAAATTTTTTCTTCTCTTGCAGGCATTCACAGAAATGCAAATAAATAAAATTGAAACAACCAAGAAAATGAATATGATTGATATGAAGTGTGATATGGTTAAGACCGGCAAACAAAAATATCAATTGACCCAAAAGGGTACTAGTGATTTAACAGAGGATACAAGGTAAAGTTAATCAGCCCAATTATGAATAAAAATTTCCCCGGGAGTTTTCTCCCTTATCCCATTTTTCCTATGTAAATTAAATTGTAAAATTGGGGAAAGGGAAAAAACTCCCGGGGAATTTGCATTCATAATTGGACTGAATATAAAAATAGAAACTGGGAATTATTTCCTTTCGAAGGTTACTCATAGAATAAATTCGAAAAATAAAAAAAAAATGTTTAATTTCTAAAACTTTACATTAAAACAATCTTCGATTTTTTTTAAACGCTTTTTAAAACATTTTCTCTTTGCAGGGTTTACTTATCGGTGGGTCGTATGTTTGTTTTAACAAGCGTCCATGATATGCGAAGTGACTTGAAAGCTAAACAAGAAAAATGTGATAAGGCCATTGATTTGCTAAGTAAAAAGAAAGAATTTTTGGTAAAATCTCTCAAAGATCAAGAAGATGGCTTACGTGAATTAGTCCAACAACGTAAAGAAGCCGAAGCAGCCAAATAAATGAATCAAACGGCAATTAATTTTTTCTATTATGTTTATTTTGCATTTAAGTCATACTTACAACTCAAAACACACATTTATAAAAGATAAGTAAAGTTTAAAATTATATTTTTGGTTTTACTTAATTGCTATGTTATAATAAGATCATCTAAATTAAAATTAGCATATGATATAAATTCATTGCCTAAATTACGTTCATGTTCGGGGTGAAATTTACACTTTTTTACGGGCAAGCAAGCAGTTAACCATGGTTCCACGATTTCACCAGAACAAAAAATGATCTTGCCTTGTTGTTTAAGAAGATTTTTTATAATTTTTGATATTTTTTTTATGCACTCTTCGGAAAGAAATGGTGGATCGGCTATTATTAAATCGAATTTTTGCCAAAGCTCTTTAAGGTAGTTTTTATCTCCACCATCATTAAAATCATAAAATACAAAATCGTCGCCATAAGCGGCAAACCGTTTATCGAATTCAAATATTTTTACTGAAATAGGTACATAATAAAAAATTAAAACAAAAAAAAACTTAATTTAAAAAGTTTTAAACGATTTTATAGAAGTTTTTTATGGAGAGACTTTTTTATTTAAAGAGAATTTTCGAAGAGTTTTCTATACAGGTACCTATGATGAAAATCGATCGGTATCAAAATGATCGCAAGTTAAAGGTGTAATGAATTTCGTGCGATTTTAAATAATATAATAAAACAATTTAAAGAATAAACCTACCCAGTAAAAACTTCGCCTACACAATAATGTGTTAAGTAATCAGGAAAAGAAAAATACTACTTCCAATTCTACTGAAAGAACCAATGAATTTTACAAGGTAAGTCCCAAAAAGAACGCACTAAAATGTAAGTCATTATTTTTTTTACCTTCATATGTTCATACATCTGAAATATAAGTAGCAGTTATATGGAAGAAAACTACTAATTATTGAGTGAAAGAAGCTACCTATTTATTTTTAAAAAGTATGTGAAGTTTTTACTGGTTAGCCAGGAAATTATCAGAAAATGTATTATAAATCAATTAAGATACTGAAAACTATATCTTTTTTATTGTTTGGTTTTCTAAATCGATTTTTATCACATACCTACCTGAAAGAGAACCTTTTAGAAAAGTTTTTATAGAGAAATTTACTAAAATTATCTCTATAAAAAATAATATTAAAAAACTTACCATTGTCATGAATTTCCTTTACTGTAGTATATAATGAAGGACTTGATAACAAAGCAATAGTAAATGAAGATTTATCTTCCACATCCTTAAGCAACTGGGACACAACAGAACCTAAACTTTGCTTGGTACTCGAGCTATACCAAAACTGACTTAATTGCTACAATTAAAAGAAATTAAACTAAGAAGACATATTAAATTTTAAAGCCTTTACCCAGTCTTCTTCAAATTTAGTTTCTTTCCCAGCTTTTTGTTCAATTTTTTCCAATTCGTGCTGTTCACGTTGAGCTTTTTCAGCTAAAAATTGATTTAAAATAGCTAAAGTATCAGCTGGTAAAGAAATAACCTCATCATCCATGATCACTAAATAAATCAATTCTTCCAATGAATATTTCTAAGTCTTATAACAAATCAAAAAGAATATAAAACTAATTTTGTTTATTTTTACTGCATGCCTTTAATTATTAGTAAGGTTAACCTTATGATGTTTGTTTATGTTTATATTGTGAATTGTTTAAGATAACAACCCTGTCTCTTTATCAGTTTAAGAGCCTTTGCTTAATTATGACATTTACTTTTTATTGACATTTTTAATATGGGAAAGTTTTTTTTTACATTAAAAAGAAATCTGACGTGTGTATTTGTGTCCGTAAATTTATTTTCTTAAATCGCGGATTAAAACAAGAAATCATAGAAATTTATATTCTAGTTTATTTTGCATAAAAAAGATAAGTAAGTGCTGGTTCTTAATTAATATAAAGACTTTTCTTATTGTAAGTGGCAAATATAAAAGAATTTATAAACAATTGGTGATTTTGTTAATTACCTACAAGTTTATAAATGGTGGAAAACTTTCTGTCTGTTTTAGATCACTAAATTTGTTTAAAATGGAAGTCACACACAATGTAGTAAAGTGCATTTATTTTATTGACAGTTTTTCCGAAAATGTTTAATCAATTTAGGTCAATAAAAACAAGAAATTTAAAATTAAGAATTTAATTGTTTTAATCTATTGCAATTCAATTAGGTTTGAAGTCAATTGATGAAATCATTAGGCAAAATCGTGAATTATTACTCCAGTCCATTATAAAAGTGAAATTATTTACGTCATCAAACTTAATTTTAAGTAAATTATTTTTAAAATTTATTAAAGTTAATGGTATTTTAAAAACCAGTATTGGCAACATTCATTCTTATTAGCGTATTGAATAAATAAAACTTTACCTACTTTGTTGAATTTAGTGAAATACATGCCTTTATAATTTAATTAATATGTACATATATAGGTTTTTTACTTTTAACATATGAACTTTGGAGTTGCTACTTTTATAATTTTCTTACAAAAAATTCCATAAATAGTGAAATAAGATTTTGCACAAATTCATTCTAAATGACTAGATATGATACCAGAAAAAATCGTGGAGATCTAGTTATCTATGTATGTATATTTTACCATAGGCCCCATATAAAGCGCACTCTCGGAAAACACTTCAATATGCTTAAAACCGCAAAGAATAGTGTTATAGTAATAAAATCCGTCATAATTACATATGAAGAGAAATCACACTGTCGAATTTTATAAAGATCATAATTTAGCAAAGGTTTCCATATAAAGACCACACTCGAAAACCACTTTAGTACGACTAAAGCTTTAACGAATAAAAGCTTTATAATAAAATTCATAGTTTTATATGACTAGGTAGGTAGGCAGGTAGAAAGGCTGGTGCGAAGTCTCCTTCACACCTTCACCCAGAGACCAGTATGGTCCATTGTGACGCCTCAATTAGAGATAGCTATATAGAGATAGGAAGTAGGGGAAATAAACAGCGAAAGCACAAGTCAGAAATAAAAGATAGATAGAAAAGAAGGTTTCGGACCAGCCCCGAGAGAAATCCTAACCAACCAAATTCGCCCTACGTGCGGTCAGCACCCAGTCTCCTCTCGCGCAGCCAGGCCATCCCCGTTACGAATCCTATCAGATGCTCGAGTCCGCAACCCGAGACATCCCCTAATTCGCCCAGGAATCTACTGCCCAGGCACCTCGGCCTGGTTCTCTGCAACCTGGCACAGTGGCGCAAAAAGTGCTTAACTGTCTCCAACTCCTCAGGGTCCTCACACAACCTGGACATATCCGACAAGTCATATCATACAGTGGCCCGTGATCATTCGTATCATGGTCCTAACGCAGACCCTACTCCTGCCCAGCAGCAACCCAGAGTCGGACTTCCTAAGCACCGGCCACAGCGTCCATGATACCCGGCAGTCCGTTCGGTTCCCCCAATCCCGATTGGTCGCGATCAGAATCCACTTTCTGACTAGAAATCACATTATTTACCATATACCCCATATAAAGACCGGTGCAGTGTTATAAAGCCATATGGCCTTATCTCGGCTTGCATTTTTGAAATATTTAATCATATTCGAGTCTTTTTTGACTTGATGAGTCATTTATGATTAAATTTTTTTGTTAGTTTAGAGACATTTTCGACTCTTTATTGTTAATATTTATTATATGTTATTATTTTAATCAATTGTGATTAACCAAAAGTATTAAAAAAAATACTCATGCAAAGTTTTTGGTAAAAGTAATGGTTACTTATAACCAACAAATAATTTCTTACTTTAATTATTTTTGGGTTAATCAGACATCTCAAAATTATCATTATTCGTTTAATCAGATTCTTGATATATCAATTGTTATTTTCATTAATCAAAATCACAATTAATTGATTATTCAGAAATTTGAATAATTTCATTTTTAAGTAATTGAATAATTTGAAATTTTCTTTTCTTTGTTTTATAAATTTCTCTATATTCTTCCCATAGTTTACATGCCTCTCGTAGTGTGCAATATTGCAGGATCTTACATAAAATTAAACGACTTTTTCTACACTGGAATTGGCATTTCTGTATCTTATTCACCACAATAGTTAAATTTTGCTTGTTTTATTATTTTTGCAATTTAAAAATTTTTGAATAAAATTATTCAATTTATCAGCACTTTTATTAATCGATTAACTTATTGATTACAATTCTGATTAATGAAAACTTTGTCAACAAAGTATTCATTGTGAGCACCTCATCCGTTGTTACTTTAGTGTCAGTTAAAAAGACAATATACAAATTACATTGGATTCTAAATTCAAATATATTCAAAATTCGCTTCAGTATAGAAATTTGGTCTAATATAGTTTATTAATGCCAGAAAATACTGTACAGAACTTTTTTATGATTGATCCATAATTTACCATTGTCCAATATAAATTCCTCCCTGAAAATCTTTTCGTACGGCTCAAACTATTGTCATTATATTTTTTAATATTAGTTTAAATAAAGTTCTATAGAACTAGAAATAAAATCAAAAAACTTTCTGATGGTCGGCTAATAATTCAACGTAGGTCTGTGAACCGCAACCAATGAAAATACTGTCGTCAGTTTTAATATTTATTGGTTAATAATTTATAGAACCCATATAGAGCCCACTACTGAAATAGTTTAACTACCAGTGAAGGGTATCAAAGATTCGGTACAGCCGAATATAGCACTAATGCTAGGAATACAACTGAGACGAACGACGAATTTCGCCCTACACGACGAATTTGTTTAGTAAATATTCGCTGAGTAAATTCGTCGTATGAAAAACAATAACGACGAATAACTAACAGCTTCAAAGAGAAAAATAGTGTGACCATAAAAACATTAACAAATCCACAATTAAAAACTATTCTTATAGTTATCTACTTTTTATATTTATTTTAAATGCGATAAAATAATAAAAAATTATTAAAGTAAAAAAGTAACTTTATATACTGAAATACTCTAAAACTAAAATCAAACATGGTCACCTGGCACTGATTTGTTCGTCGTTCGCCGGCGTATGAATAGAAATAAATCCAATGCAAAGTCGCCGCGTATGACGAATTTCGACCGACGACGTGATTGTGTGTATTTTCATATACACAAATATGTTTTATTTTGTCGATGAATATTCGCGGCCAAAAATTCATTTGTTCCAGTTGTGTTCCTACCATAACTTGTTTGTATCGTTGTTTAATTACTGCATTTTAAACAAACGTATGTATAACAAAAATTACTCGCCAATTTCTTTATCTAAAAAAAATTTTATTTTTAAAATAATAACAATTAAGATTATTTTAATAAAAAATAATTTTAAACATCGATCAAAACCATCTGTTTATAAAGTAGTATTAAAAAGTAATAAACAGATTTTAAGCTCGTGTTTGACTGATTATCTTCTCTAAGTTATAATTAATTGGCTGCAATATCATTCTAAATGTTTTATCGCTTTACCTATTATGTTAATTTTTATCAAAAACCTTTACTTTAAATAACTCTAAATGACCTTAAATAAACTTTTGATTTAATAACAAAAAATAATAATGATGACCTTTTTAAATAATATTTTTGAATGCTTTACTTTTCATCCACAAAATTAATTTACAAATATTTATCGCCTCTACCTGTTACACCCTTCTTTTTTAACACACATTTCCTAACATAAATGTCAATAAAACCTAAAAGTATGTAAATCATTAGTATAAAAAAACTACAAATACAAGTACAAACTTATCGATTGTTTAAATTATTAATTAAATGTATAAACAACTGTTCAAAATTCATGTTTTTTATCTACTTATGTAGGTATTTTAAATTAAAATGATTTCACAAAATTTTCTTTAGATTTTTCTTTCATTATTTATACTCCCAACAAAATTAAAATTTATACTTAATTATAGTTAATTAAATATGACTCATTTATTTTATAAAAATTTTAGGCACCGTCTATTAAAAAGTATCAAGTAATAAATAAAGTATATATGAAGAAAGTAAGAAACATAAGAGCTGAAATTGTATTTGCCAACAAATTTATTAAACAATTTACAGAACTTGGCGAAATTTACCGTAAATTGTAATTTCTTATCTAAAAGCATTTTTCAAATAACTTAATTGCTAATTAAAATATGGCGCTTAATAAAAAATCAGTATAAATTAAACATTTTACATTACTGTGGTTTTTTTATAAAAAACGTATATTTATTTCAATTATTAATGTTTTCTTTTGCTATGAAATATTTCTGTTTTTTTTTTTGCAAAATATTCATCGAAGACCACATAAAGAATTAATAAGCTATGCATGTCATGTAAAAACATGGTCCAAATGGTTGCATTCACGAACGAATGAGGTTTCGTATCGAATAAAATTTCGTGACGTATCGAAAAAAATTTTTTTGCAATAGATTTTTTGTAGTGGATAGATGATTTTTTTTAAAATAAACAAAGAAATTGTTAAAAATAATAAAAAAAAGAATACTTGTAAGTTTCAAAATCGATTGTCAACCTCAAAGAAAGCGTTGACTTTGTATTGTCTCAGTTCGATTTAACAAGCGGCATGCCAACAGTAGTGCAACCAAAACTTCAGATAGCAGATACACTGTCTCTTAGCCGGTGAAAATTTCAAGCACATCGTTGGAAATTATTGTGGTGGTCATGTACCAAAGTACTATATGCAGGTGTGTTAACTAAAGTAAAAAAGAATGAATGCAAAGCCTAGACCGGCATTTATAAAGTTGAAACCTTAAAACTTATTTGAATACATTCATAGAAAAATATAGGATTCTAATAAGATAATATTTTAATCACAGTATGTTATGCAAAATGCAATTTCTGTTTTGTTTCTTTAAAACATTTTGGCTTGTTTCCATTTAATGTACTTTTGCGTTTTAAATGTACATAGTTTAGTCACTGCTTTTTAAGATTTAAACTAAAAACATTTATTATTAACAATTATATGTTTTTTAAGCCGTTTTTATTCCGTTTTATATTTCTTTAACCGGCTTTTAAGCAATTCAATTTCTTTTTTCTCTCTTTTACTCACACTTTTATAAAAGTTCATAAAAACTTTTTCTTTTATTTTAATCGCATTGTAGATAAAAAAAAATTGATGATAACATATTTTCATATACACATTGTGTGTTTGTTATTTAGCAATTTAGAGGGTTTAAACATTTTATTATTATTTATTTTTTATACAATAGCTACCTGTTATTATTTTACATATAACACTTTTTAAACCATTAAACTTTTCTTTTTTTGGCATATAGTTTGTAGTTTTGTGTGTTAGCAAGAAGTAAACGGTTGTAGTGACACCAGTTAACGTGTTTAAAGCAAGAAAATAATAAATTACAAGTGTATCTTTATATGTACTTGTATAACTTAAAAGTATGATGTGGAAATAAAAATGATTACATTTTGGTATATTTTTAAGTAAAACTGAAAAAAATTTTGTGGGAATTTTTTGCATTTTTCAATCAAATGCAACAAGTTTGTTAACAACAAAAATCTTGTTGCATGTAAATATGCTTACAAGTATTTTGGACTTGTTCGTTGTACATATGGGCAATTCCAGAAAAAGGTTTACCACGAGTGACAAAAACAAAATTATTCAATAATTGTTTTTTGTTTGCAATAATACTCGTAAATTTGACTTTTAAACTTTTTTTGTAACATTGAAATATAAACTCAGCGAAAATTAAATTGGCACAAAACTCTATAACTATACCACCAAATTATAGGCAGGTTGCGTCAAAAGTAGATTGTTCCAGTTAAAAATTACATTCATAAAAAAACTATTTTTTTCAAATTGTGCAAAAACACAAAAAGCACGTTTAACTTTTCTTATATCATCTCTGCTGTAATTATAATTGTAACGAGTTTAATAATTGTTTATCATGTTTTATCTCTCAATTTAACTAGATAATAAATTAAAGCATTAATACATTTCCAATTTGGTGATAATATTAACTGATAACATATTTCTGAAGTTGTAAAAATTTCTAGTTAAATTTAATGTCATTTAATAAACAAATATGATTGCTATAGTCGACCTTAACCAATTTTGTTCCAGTTAAAAATTACATTCATAAAAAAACTATTTTTTTCAAATTGTGCAAAAACACAAAAAGCACGTTTAACTTTTCTTATATCATCTCTGCTGTAATTATAATTGTAACGAGTTTAATAATTGTTTATCATGTTTTATCTCTCAATTTAACTAGATAATAAATTAAAGCATTAATACATTTCCAATTTGGTGATAATATTAACTGATAACATATTTCTGAAGTTGTAAAAATTTCTAGTTAAATTTAATGTCATTTAATAAACAAATATGATTGCTATAGTCGACCTTAACCAATTTTTTTAAATTTAGTCTCAGAAATGTTGTACGGAATACGTGCTTAAAATTCTTCCCAATAAGAACTTAAAGTCTTACGAATGAAAACCTAATAACAAAAATCAGTAACAAAGTCTTTAAAAACAGCCTAAAAGTTAACTAACTAAAAGTTAGTTTTAAAAAATAATAATTTTTTTATTGACTCCTTATAAATTCTTAATTAAAATTTACATCCATTTATTTTAATGAATTTTTTTTTATTCCATTATAGATTATCAAACAAAATGAGTAACGAAGCGGATGATCATCAACAAAACAATGGCACTTCATCAAATTCTACAACGCCACCACCAACACCCCAACCAACAGCCAATGTACCCGCCAAAATGATGGAACATTTTAAAGCAAATAAAGTTGATGGCGCCATGTGGTTTTTGCGTTTGTTAGCCATTGTCTTCACCATTGGCTATATTTTACCAATATTTGGCAATCAACAAAGTGCTTTTAATAAAGTTTTACTTTCTAACGCTGCAGTTTCAGCTTTGCGTTTGCATCAACGTTTACCCTCCTTTACATTCTCACGTGAATTTTTAGCACGTTTGTTTGTTGAGGACTCATGTCATTACCTAATGTATTCATTAATATTCTTTAATGTACAACCAACACTACTGATATTGGTACCGGTAGTATTGTTTGCTGTATTACATGCCTCCAGTTATTCACTGAAATTGTTAGATGTAAGTGTAAACGGAAATTGCGGAAAACCTTTTTTTTAAATGGATCATTTTTGTTTAGATTATTGGACAAAACTCTTGGTGGGGTGCTCGTTTCCTAATCTCTTTGGTTGAATTTCAGGCAGCTAATATTTTAAAAGCAGCTTCGTTCTCCGAAATTTTTATTATGCCCTTGGCTGTAATATTGACTTTTATGTAAGTTTTTTTTTATTATTAATCAGGTATGTGATGAAAATCTATCGATTTTCATACAATCGCCCATGTTCTATAAATCTAAATGAAGCGGATTTAAAATTTTAAAAATTTTAAAAAGGAGACTGTAGAGAATGTGCGTAACTATATTTCTTTTTATATAGTACTTCATACTTTGTGAAGCAATTATCTTTACAAGAACAACTCTTACAGTAAAAACTACTACAGTCATTTTGTAAATATGTAATTGAAATCATAATATCGTTCGATTTTAGTTTTACTTCATTTCGATTTCTACAACATGCAAAAAAGTATAAATTTTTTGTATAAACTCAAAATTATTGTTTTTCACTTTTTGAGAAAAATCGGCACGTAACATTTATATCTTACTGCTGTAGATATTAAAGGCTTATTGAAAGAATTTCCTATGAAAATTTGTTCAATAAACCTTTTATTAATCAAAAATATTTTTTAGGAATATGGGGGTAAGACTTTAATTCAGAAATAGATTTAAAAATCTCTCGAAATTCATCACACATTTTAATAATGGTAATGGGATGGAAAGGAAAGGAAAAAGGAGGAAATGTATTTAAATCAATTTTTAAAGTGACCGAATACGATATTATCGGTTTTGAATCGTTTTGTTTTTAAAGTATTTTTCAATCACATACCTGATTAAAATTTAACAGCTAATATTTATATTTATATACATATATATTTACTTTTTTATTATAGGGGAAGAGCCGGTCTTATGACTCCCATTGTCTACTATCATTTCTTGGTTATGCGTTACAGTTCACGCCGTAATCCTTACACCCGAAATGCTTTTGCTGAATTACGTATGGCAGCTGAAAGTTTAGCTGCACGCTCACCTTCCTTTGTGGGGAAAGTAGTGCGTGGTGGAATTGCCTTCGTTAATCGATTGGCTCCTGCTCCCCAACCAGCCCCAGCGCAATAAGTCTTATAAACAAATATTTTGTACATCGCTTTCATGATGCATATTTTATTAATGTGTTATATTCATTATTTTGTAAAACGTTAATCATTGAATATTAACTTAATTATTGTTTTTTTTTTTAGTAAAACAAACAAATTTTAACTATCTTTTTTCTTGTCGATTTCACTACTTCTGGTTGTTTCTAAAATTTTTCATCATGTGGTTTATGTCAAACAACACTCACAGTTTTTTTTTAAATTAAATCTTGAATTATGAAGTAATTGTTTTTTTTTTTTTTTTGTTACAAAAAGTTTTTAGTAGACATTCAGTGTTTAAAGTATTACTTTAATGCAAAACTTGCAAGGTATTATAACGTTTTTCCTTATTGTATAATTACGTTTAGTTACCAAGTAAATATATTTTAATTTAAAGAAAAACAAAATAAAAATTTCTCGTGGGAACAGTTTAAAGCTAATATAAAATAAACATGTGTTTAATTTAAATAAGGCCGAAAAGTTGCCTTAATGAGTTTTTTGACACGTCTGTAAAATAAATTAACGTGTTACTTTACGTTCTTTAATGATTTGTATGTATGTGAAATTTTCAAACTAAAAGTTTTTTGTGTAAAATTAATCGGCCATGTTCTCACAATCGCAGGATTTGAAATCGCAAAACGTCCGATTGATTTTATGGTGCTCTGAAACTTTTGCGTTTTACTTGTTATCTGCCATACAGGGGTGTCCTGGATATAGAAAACGGAAAACGCAAGAATTTGGAATTGAGCCTTCTTTTGCAATTTAAAAACACGAAATTTCTTGAGATTTATGGAACACATTCTGCGATTTCATGTCGGAATCACAAATGTTAAGCGTTTTGATATTGTCAGAACCTACTCGAATAACTTTAGAGACACTGAACTTGTTTTAACAGAGAGCGCACTGTACTTGAATTCGCACATATATAACACTTTAAATTAGCTATCAGTTTCGGAACGAGAGTCGATTGATTTTTTTGTACTTGAATTCGCACATATATAACACTTTAAATTAGCTATCAGTCTTGGAACGAGAGTCGATTGATTTGTTTGTAGTTATTTTATTCATATGTTTGCAGTAGATTTAAGAAAACCATTTAAAACAGAAAACTGAGCTTGTCACCTTTCGTTGTAGTTGAGAAAAGTTTTTGACCAAATTGTGTGATAGTTATTTCCACCCCTTCCACAACACTGTTATATTAAACATTTTTATTGAGAACAAAATATTAATAGCCAATTAAAAAACATTACACTTTTTTGACCACCTTATAATACTATACATATATATTTAACACTTCTTCATCTTGATATGCTACACTTATAAAATACCCTTCTTTTTTTAAATATTCAGGCATGTTCTACAAATCGAAATGAAGTGGAATTTAAATCGAATGAGATTTCAATTTCAGTTATTTACAAAACTATTGTAGTTTTTCTTGTTTTTAAGAGCTGGGGCCTAATTCTGGCAGTCGTGATCGAGTACTTTCTCGATTCGAAAGCAATTTTTTCAGTCGATACTGAACGAATCGAAATAAAATAAATGCTTTACAACACTGAAAAAATAATTCCAATTTTTTCAGTATTGGCTGAAATAATTAGATATTAAATTGCTTTCGAATCGAGAAAGTACTCGATAACGACCGCCAGAATCAGGGCCCAGGTCCTGTAGATACAATTGGTGCTCAATGTATGAAGTATATAAAACGGAGTATTCGTATGAACTTTCTTTACAGGCTCGTATTCAAAATTTGTTCGGTTTTAAATCCACTTTATTTCGATTTACAGAAACTACCCGATAATGTCTTTTAAAACTTTTCTCCAAAATTTAAGCATAATTTGCAGAACGACAAGCATTCCAAATATTTTCCATTTCAACAATATCACCAAATTCGTGGGAAGCTATTACAAAACGATAGCTATCTGGACCACTATAACGCGGACGATGAAAATGAAAGTTTCCACAATGAGTTAAATTAATTCCAGCCTTCAAAGCTACTAAACCCAAGTAAATGTCGTCGAAACGAAAATGTTTGGTATACTGACCAACGTAGTAGAGATCAATGGCGGCAGCACGAGATAAAATAAAAGCACCAGCTGTGACATAAGGCGGCCATTTATTAAACGGATACTCTTTGAGAGTAACATGCCATTTACTGAATTTATGTCGTAAGGGACGAGTTTGAAAAACAAATCCTCCAAAAAGTCTTTCATGTTGAACTTTGGCTTTGTGTTCCCACATACTGTTGAGTGAAACAGCATTCTCTGGATACAACGTGGGATGAGCTATAAAACGTAAAACATTTTTCATTGATACATAATAGTCATCATCAACGAACATATAGTATTGAGACCTTTGGCAGTGTTCTACTATCCACTTTAGACCAATCATTGTCTTAATGGTATTATTAAAATAAGCATCTATAAAATCTGATTGTACAATATCACCATATTGTCGAGCCTCCGAGTCAGTAGCGTCCATCAATGTACTACTTACACTGACACCCAACAAAAAAACTCTTCTCACATGAACATCGGAAAAGCGTTGTTCATAACCCCAGGTACGTCTTATGGCTTCTCGTCTTCTAACATTTGGCAATGCTGATTTTATCAATAGAGTCAATTGTGGCCTTTCGGCCTTGACCAAATCGCATTGACGTTGATGTAAAAATGTAAAATTATAAAAATTTATTGGTTTTGGTACAGTCTCACCATCATCTAAATGTGTACGTTTATCTCTATTAGCTTGGGCATATTTCAGAACATCGCCCTCCATGGGATAATGAAAAAACTTTTCATATTGCAATTCAAAAAGATGAGTGAAAACTCCAAGAAAATCCAATAAAAATATTCCTGCTATGGCGGCAGCATATTTGTAAATGCGATTGTTTTTAGTTTTCATGCTTTTATAATTTTTTATATTTGTTAATTTAATTAAAATTGTCACTTTAATCCCATCACCAAAAAACAAAAAAATTATTGCAGCTGCACCCACTCGAAAAAAAACAAAACAAAGCCACAGCATTGATAACAGCTGATTGAGTATAAGAACAGGGTGTGCCATAAATAGTTTGTTTTATTTACAGAATGGTTTATATTATAATATTTTTATAAGTGACTGTTATTTTGATAGTTTTTTCAACTTAAGCCATTCGAATTTAGATTTGGTGTTTTTTTTTAATTTTAGGTTCCTGATTTGACTTTAAAACTTTTACAATTCAATATACGTTTACAGACAATTTTTCCCCCTGTTCGGAAAAACTAAGAGTATGCTGAATTTTTGCACGAAGCTTTATTTTATGGTTGTATACAACGTCCCAAGACCCATGTGCCGCTAAGGGGAAGGGTCAATATCCATAATGGTAGGTAGGTCCTCATAAAACAGGCTTCTGAAAAATCTTAACAATTTTCTAAAACAAATTTCATTTCCGTATTGAAACTTTCGTTTTTTATGTGCTCTTTTACAACACAAGCGATTTTGGGCCATGGTTACCCTACTAGCTCATCTCATCTCCCTAGGGGCGTTCTCAACCCTTTGGTTGATGCTGGTTCGCAGTCAGAACAAAAATAAGCTCAAACAAAACTCTACAACATATTACATACACTTACTTAACCTTGAATACCAATTCATATTGAGGTAGATGTTGACCCCCAATCGCCCATTTCCTAACTATGACCGCGATGTTTCCATATACTTTTCTCAAAGGACCCTGCCTGCCTGCCTGCCTTACGTCGCCCTTTCTATATCAACAATCCCCAAAAATTAATAACTACTCAGATTTTCTAATTTTTTAAACATTCAAATGTGGAGCCCTCAACATATAGCCAGGCCGGAGCCGTCTCTCCGGGTGATACTGATTCCTTTGGTGCAAAATAGGGTCTCTGGTCAACAAAGGGCTTGTAAGAAAGGCGAAACTCACTGTTTATTGTTGTTGTTTTTGTTTAAGCTTTGATATTGTTACATGTAAAATAATTCTTATTCGCTTAAGGGCCATTATTACAACTTAAAGCCGTTTTACACTATCCCACAAAGTCTTTAGTAATTTACGAAAATGCAACCCTGTCACGATAAGTTGTTATTGTTTTTTGAAAATGTTTAAAGAATAATTAGATCAGGGAAGCATTTTTGAAAAATACGTAAGACTTTGTGGGATAGTGTGTAAAGGCCTTTAACGATAGTTAAAAGTCGGATTTTGTCGGACCGATAAATAGCTTTGCATTATAAAACCTTCATTTATTATGTTTTAATCTATTAAATATTATTATTATTGAAAATAACAGCAATAAAAAATGGAAGTTGTACTAATGCAAAGCTATTTATCGGTCCAACAAAATCCGACTTTTAACTATTGGCAAGTTGTAATAATGGCCCTAAGAGTTTTATTTGTAAAATATCTTTAGTTTTTCTAAAATCTTTGGATTTAGTTTCCCGATAATCTGGCCTAAACAACCAGTGAAAAGTGAATAAGAATAGCTTGTCCCATCAACTATAAATATCATTTTATCAATAGTAAAAGGTGGACTATTTTTTTTAAGTATTTCTGCATATTCCTGGGGGTAAGAACATGACCAATTAAACATTTGGCTGAAGTTCACTTTACGGGGTGTACGAAAAAAAATATAAAAATATGCCACCCTATTCAAAATAAAAAAACAAAAAAGGCAAAATAAAAATTTTAGGGGGTAGAGGCCCATGGGCCCCTGGAACCAAAAATCTGCCCTCCCACTTAGTGATATGTGTGGGTACTCAAATTAAAGTAATTTGCTCACGATTGCAGATATGTATTTTGTTTTTGTGTTCGCATATTATTTTCCCCTCTAGGTTAATTTAAGTATACATATTTTAGGCGCTTAAGTTAGCGAAGCCGGTGTTTGTTATACCATGGAGCAGAAAATAATTGCGATTGATGTTTGACTGTTGGCTGGCAGGCACCGCAGTGGTGCAGAGGGTAGAACTCAAATCATTCTGATGAAAGAATGTGGTGATTCTTGAAACATGTAAATTCATCCCAGGTTCGAGCCCCAGCTCAGCCAAGAAAATTATCAATAAATTTTAATATAATTCCAAGTTGTAAAAATTCCTTCCTTCAGTAAAAATAATTTAATGAAAATTAAATTTGATGAACTCAAGCCAAACAAAAAAATATCAAAAAAAAAAATAAAAAAAAAATTTTTTTTTAAATCGAGCATAAACATTAAAAAATAGAAAATACTAGCTGACCCGGCAAACGTTGTTTTGCCATATAACTTATTTCTTTTAGATGCTATAGTGTCTGCATTCCAAATTTTCAGAAAACCGGTAGATTAGTTGAGAGGATAATAAAAATGATGGGCTATAGTTCGTTCCAGATGTTGCACTACTTGCCTGCCAAATTTCAAGAAAATCAGTTGATTAGTTAGGAAAATATAGGGAAGGGGAGCTTTTACCCCTCTTGCTTTTTTTCACACCTCAAATAATAAAAACTATAGGTGTGAAGCACTTTCCAGCTGTAACACTATTTGCCTGCGAAATTTTAAGAAAATCGGTCGATTAGTTAGGAAGATAATGGGAGCTTTTACCCTTCTTGCCCTATTTCACATCCTATTCCTTATTTCCTTTCAGATGTTACAGTGTATGCATGCCCAATTTAAAGAAACCCGGTTGATTAGTTTAAAAAATTGGGGAGGGGAAGTTTTTACCCCTATTGCCCTATTTCACCCGCTAAATAATAAAAATTTTAGGCTATAGTTATTTCCAGATGTTACACTATTTTCCTGCAATTTCAAGAAAAACTAGCCGATTAGTTAAGCAGATATAGGGAGGGAGGGCTTTTACCCCACTTGCCCTATTTCATACCCTACTCCCTATTTTCTTTTAGATGTTACAGTGCGTGCATGCCAAATTTTTAGAAAGCCGGTTGATTAGCTAAGAAGATATAGGGAGGAAGAGCTTATGCCCTATTTTGCTCCCGCCAGCGATATAAAATATACTTTACGACCTAATCTCATACCTAACAAATACACTTACAAAATTTCATAAAAATCAGTCAAACCGTTTCGAAGGGGTTCAAAATGGAGGGCATTTTGTTGATATTTGTATGGGAATATATAGAAAAATCGTAATGCCATATCTGCGGAACCCCTAAGCCGATTTCGTGCAAACTTAACTTAAACCATCTACAGACTATCCCCGTACCCTGAAATTTTGGTTGAAACCGGTCGACCTATTTTCGCAGTTAGTGGTGACATCAAAGTGTACACTTCTTTTTATATATATGTATATAGATTTACAATCGTGAGCAAACTACCTTTAATTTGAGTACCTACACATACATAGATGTGAGTGGATGGGGGCACTTTTTTTGAACCAGAGGGCCCCAAAAGTCCTTCCCGCCCTAAGTTTTATTATTTTCGTTTTTCTTGTGCAATTACTTTTAATTTGAGTACTCACGCATTCCACTAAGTGGGCGTGGCGGTTTTTTTGGTTTTTAATTTCAGAGGGTGTTCAAATTTTTTTTCGCAAGCCCCTTAAACTGCACTTTTGCCAAAAATTTGGATACAAACAATTAAAATCCATTTAAATTACACTGCCCTTCTGGACCTCTAAAAGAGGAAAGTGGCTTTAGGCGCCAATAAAAATATAAAAGTTCTTTTTTATGGTTGCAACTTCTAAGAAAATTGTTTTTAAAATTATATTCATCTTAGATCATTCACTCAAGGTACCCACATATGTATGTATGTACATACATATGTACATAAGTATATCGATTACATTCTAAATCACAACCACAATAATTTTCCCCAAATTTAAATTCAATGAAAAATATAAAGGCATGGCGATGATGGTGGTGGAAATCCATAGAATTACACACACTTATACAAAATTGAAAATTATAATGAAAGCTTTTTGTGATATTTTTCTTAATAAAAATAAAATAAGAAACAAAACATCAACCAACGAAATACGGAACTGTGTCAGTGTCAATGACCGTTACAAAATGTAAAAAAACACAGAATTAAATGAAGTGAAAAAAAAACAAAGTGACTACTAGATGGCAAATAATTTACAGAAAAAACAAGTAAAAGTGTTATATTCATTTGTGTCGAATCTTTGATACCCTCCAACGAGAGTTTGAATATTTCAAAAGTTTATATTGAATCTATTAATTATGAACAAATCTTTACAAAAATCGACCTCACAGTACATTCGTTGTGGTTTTGGGCGTATTAAAGTATTTATGTTTCAAAAAAAAATTTAAACTTGATTTTACCCAATTTATATTTGAAACGTAATATGATTTGCTTCTGACACTATAAGGCGCACGGTTGATAAAGTTGGTATAATTGTACTTTTTTGGTACAAATCCAAACTAAAAAGTACGCTGGTACTCTTGTGGCTCATTTGGTACTACTTCCAAATTTTTCAAACCTAATGTTTATTGATATAAAATGGAAATTCGTATTTACTGTCCAATGATTAAAAGCGGAGTTCAGTGTTTGGTGCAAATGCAAAATTCTGTTATGAAATCTATCGGAAACTCTGGTTTTTGCTGTTGGATTTAACAAAACAGTTATAATATTTTGCAAGACTATTTGCATCAAACACTGAACTTCGCTATTGTGAATAGATTTTTGCACTTGTTCATTAGAATGTGGCATATCTTTGGCTTAATATGCAAACCTGCTAAATCCTTTCATCACATTTTACAGAAGGGACAAAAAACTTTTAAAAATATAGTTGGTGTTACAAACTTCAAGACTCAAATTGAAGAAAAACTACATGCTGGCTGACGAGGTGTAATTTTCTCTACCAGACGGCATCAAAATCTCAATTTACTTGAAAAGTGGATTTAACATTAACAGGTTTTCATATTAAGCCGACGATATGCCACATTCTAAGTATCAGCGGAAGCATAGAAGCAATTTACATATATAATCGGGTGGGTTAAATTTTTTTCTGGTGATACTGACGAGTTTTTAAAATATGTACATAGGAAACCAGTTCTGCAAAAGTTCTAGTAGAGGAGAAGACTTTTCTTTTTTCTCTCGTGTAAAGGGCTTAATTTTACGTAAATAAATAAATAAAAAAATTAATAAAGATTATTTTAGAACGAACTCATAATATTTTGAAATATTCGTCAACAAGATGTTTGTCACGTCAAGAAGTAATCAACAGAATTTTGGAACTGTGGGAGCCACTCCATTATTATTTTACTCCGAATGATTTTGAAGGAGATTTTACAAGCACTCAATAAAATTTTATTATATCCAGTCTTTTTGCTTCAGATTATAAATGTCTTTCCTCCTTCTGCAGTACATGTTGAAAATTGTAAACATAATATATTTAAAAATGCATAACATTTTTTTTAGAACGAACGAATTTTCGAATATTGTTTTTGTTTTACATATAATTTTCTATGCGAACGTTAACGTTCGAAATCGATGAACAGGCTGTTAAAGTTTTTATTTTCGTTTAAAATTTGAGATTGCATTTTGAGAAATATTCGTCCATTTTCACAACAATTTCGATAAATTCCAAGAGGTGTACGAAAGCGCTCTCTGGCGGCAATCAAAATTAATAATAAATTAATTGTTCTACCCTAAAAATCGGATCATACAGGTTTGGCTAGAGCAAATACAATTCTATTCTTAAATATTTTGGAAAACTACCTTCATATTTTGAAATATCCGGGGACTCGAAATTAATTTTTGACCTATGGTTTCTTTGGCAAAGTTTCTGGGAATGACTTATAAAACAAGAATCGCGATGTGCTTTTGACGCGAAAAAATTTAACCCACCCGATTATATACATATGTAAATTTAATGAACATGAATTTATTATTTGTATCTGCTATATATACTTTACATCTTTTAACTACCTTTTGTTTTTGTTGTATTAAATTTTTGCTTATAAAACAAGATTTAGTACTATTGGGGTCGAAAAAGTACAATTTTAAAAGTTCGTTGGCACGATATTGGTTTCCTCATTTATCATCCCTGATAAGGCGTATTATGGATCGTTCATCACAAAATTTGATAGAATAGATTTATAGTATTAAAAACCCCTAAATTATACCTCATTTCAATACAGTAGTTCATTTTTCTTAGCATTTTATGCGTTTTAAAGTAAATTATGAACTGGATTATAAACTTATCTTCACGAAATTTAACAGAGTGATTTAAAATCGTATGATCTTTACAAAATTTAGAAATTTGATTTCCAGTTATAAAAAACGAATTTGTTCAACATTTAATGAATATCGGCACTTTCTGCCACCAATTCATTTTAGTTTTGTAAATACATACATATATAATTTTTTGGGTGGTTCATAACTCTTTCCCTACTATGCAAATTGTGCTGGTTTTTAATTCTAAAATGAATAGAACTGGGACAAATTTAACACCAACATTTGTTTTTCTGTTGAGTCCTTCGAAAGTGAGCGTGTTTTTAACAGACGGACAGACATGACTTCATCTACTTACAATTACTCAAGGACACAGAATATTCCGATACATATACATACATACTTTGTGGGGTCTTAGGTGAAAATTAAAAAAGTTTCACACGGAATGACAAACTGAGTATACCCTCATTCACAACTAGTGGTGGAGAGTATAAAAAACATAAAGAAATATGAAACGAAAATGAAATAATGCACAATTAATATTAAATGAGAAAAATTTATTTATTAAGCGCCAAAAACCTAATGATTTTATAAAAATAACAATAAACAACAGTGTGCGATATATTGTATTACAAATAATGAATAATAGTGAAATTAAATAAAATTTGTGCATAAAAATATATAAATAAAAAAAAACCTACAAAGATCAATGAACTTACGAAATTATTTTTTAACTTCTTCATAAACGAAAATTTAAAGAGGAAAAAATGAAAACCAAATTTTCAATTGAGATTGAAAATATTTTAATTAACTTATTGTCCTCATTAAAAATTTTTAAAAAGTATTTAATAGAAAACAAGACATCAATTAACAAGTTTGTTTGTGTTTATTCTTAAGCACCAATAAATAAACAAATTTCTTGTGCTTCTAAAAATTTAATAAAAAAAAAACAAAGAAGACTTCTAATCAATTATTTTTGTGTTTATTCTGCAAAGTGGGACTGATCACAAAACAAATGTTTATAAATTAATTATCAAGAACATCTTCTCAATTTTAATTGTAATCGGTCGACATTTGAACAAAGCTGCCATACAAAGTTAATTTGTAATTTTTTATATAATGGTTTGCAACTTTGCTATGTTGCGGTGAACAAAAACGTTTAATTACAACTCAACTTAGTTAAGTTCTGAACCGTAAAACGGGTCATATTTCATTTTAATGATACCTATTCAAACAACGTTCATTCATGGTTTGGTTGTCTAGGGGGGTTGTTAAGGTTAGAAACTGTGAGTCCTCTGGTTCAAATCTTGGTTTTTCAAAAAGGAATTTTTTTTAATTTTTATGTTCTAAAAACGGATTTAAAAAAATATTTACCAGTTTTCGCTTTTTAAATTTAATGTAAAATGAAGTTTTTAGTATTGGAAATGTATATGTAAAAATTATTTAGTTTTTGTCTAGATACTCTGTGCGAGTAGAAGCCCAACGGTGAAGGGTATATAAGATTCGGCTCAGACGAATATAGCACTTTAGTTAAGTAATTCTTTTGTTCCACATAATTTTAAATTTTTTTTTGTACAATAGCTTGTGGATAGTTAAGATGGAGAACTCACGCCTTTCTACCGGGCTAGCGTGGCAAATTTTCTGACCTAAGCGTTGCCATCCTAATCATCCACCGATATACACCAAAGTTATTGATAAGAATTATGGGAAATCACGTTCGTTTTTTCTTGCAGTCTTATAACGAAAGTTCTTGAGCTGTAAGAGGAGGTAACCGTTTATTTTTTCTAGTGTATTCTATCTGAAACTGTACATTGGTGGGTGGTAGTTTTTTTTACACAATTGTAGGGTTGTAGATTTGGAAAACTTAATTTTTGTAGACGTTTAATTTTTTGCTTGTATTGTTATTAACGAAAAACTCTTTTTTTAGGCATTTCTGTTTTGTTTGCTTGACATGTTTTTTGTTTTGTTCGATTTTCGGGCGAGAGATTCCTTAAAATGCCCTGCAGGAATCCTGGGATCAATTGTCTCCAAGTCGCAACTTTTGTCGATTATTTTTCGTGACGTCTGCACTTTTGTCTGCCTTTGATAAAAAAAAATAGACATTTTTTGACAGCGGTAAAACTGAAATTTGTGAAAAGACTATAGAGAGTTTACAGTAAAAGTTCTTTTTATTACACTGTGCAACATTTTTGCAAACTTCTTCTCGTGTGGAATCTCACGAAGTACTAACAAAATCCTATTTTGATTTTGCTAGTTTAGTTGTGGTCGGATGTACATATGTTGTGGCTAAAACTTGATTCTTTCGAAGATCATGCAATTATTCTCACGTTAATACCTCGGAAGCCAATTGAAAATTAGTTTTTATGTCTTCGGCACAATTGCACATATAGACTAGGAGACAAAACAGAGAAAGACAGAAAACAAAACTTCCGAGATAACCAATAATAATTGCAAGTTCTTCGAAAAAAATCTGGTTTAAAATATTTATTAGGTCAAAAAATCCGAACAGCAGCAAGCTAGCAAGCCTAAAATAGGGGTTTGTTAGTTTCGTTACGAACTTCGAAAAATTCTACACGAGAAGGAGTTTGCATTTTATGTGTTGCAAAGTGTTATTAATTAAACATATTGTTTAAAAAAACTATGCTAGTAAAAATATCAAAATTCTAGACTTGAACTATAAAAGTGTAGTATTGAATTTCCGGTTTCAATGTCACTACACACAAAAAATAAAAATTTGTTTAAATTTAAAAATTTGTGAAATTAAAAAAATTAACTAAATTTGCACCAGTAATTAATATTATCAATTAAATATTTCCTTATACATATTAACAACATTTTCTGCAGGTTTGTTTGATACAAAAAATTAAGCGTTTTTGATTAAATTTGTAATTAAAACTGATTTTAATTGATTTATGGTTAAATTGATAAAAAAAATGCCTAGAATTTTTTCAGTGTAGTTCTCAAATCAGTTGCAGATTTTCAATGACAAGCACAAACGCATTGTCTGGTCTGCAGTTGGTCAGTAGAACTGGTGACAGTTTTACTATTGATATTTCCTACAGGGAATATATTTATTTTTTTTTTTTTTAGACCAAAACCACCAAATAAATTTTGGTTGTGAACCAAGAAAAAGGAAGGTCAATGAACTTTAAAAGCTATTTTTCTATGTTATAGAGTAGTTGGTTGCCGTTTACTTTCCTTAAAGAATTGTGTGTCTTATATAGAGATGATGGTGGTGTTTAATTCAACTTGTATGTGCGATTTCCACAATACAGACGATTGATTGTGAAGTAAAAAAGCACTCAAAAAAACTGAATGCTTTTCATGTACATTTTACTGTATTGTGGAAACTGTTCATTTATGCTTTTTCAATATTTTTTAGTAAGTCTGAATTTACGCGTTTCATCATTTGAAGCTCAAGTTCTTTTCAATTCCCTTTAAAAGATGCCAATAAAATCACACGCAGCAATCGGTTTCAACTCTATTCGGTTCAAAACAACAACAATTATATTAACAGCGAATACTTTTATTCTAATTTCTTCGACCTTTTTTAAAATAATATTATTCCTTATTAATTTTTGAGCTTAAGGTCACTTTTATTTAAAATAGTTTATTTATTTTTATCAATATTTCGATTTCCTTTGGAAATCTTCTTCACGATATATTTATGAAATTTGTTATTTTTTATTAAATTTCATAAATATATCGAAATATTGTTAAAAATAAATAAACTATTTTAAATAAAAGTCACCTTAAGCTCAAAAATTAATAAGGAAAAATATTATTAACAGCGAATCAAAGACAAAAAGAAAAGAAAAAAAATACATGCAGACATCGTTGTGCATATACCAAAGAATAAAAATACCGAGTACAGGCATCTCAGTACTAACCCCCTTTCTTCTTTCCTTTCTCACCTAAAAACATAAGAGTTGAGCATCAAAAGATGAAACGTGTGAAAGCAGACTAAATGTATATTAAAATATAAGACGTATTAAAAATCTTAAGGAGAAATTTATACAAAAAGCATAATTATGGTCAGAAGTAGGGACTGTTACAAGTTACTTGCTTGTCACATGGGTTATACCTCATTGTAGATTAAATTAGAAGCCAATTCGATAATATTGCAATGTTTAATGAAATTTATCCCTTGATTCCCCACAGCCAGTGTTACCGTTCAAAATTTTTAAAAAGGGGCACAAAAAGGGGATTTTCAAAAAAAAAGTGTCACAAAAAGGGGAATTCTGAGAAAAAAAGGGGCAACTTTAAAAACAGGAAAATTTAAAAAAAAACGCATGTATTTATTAAATTATTTTCATCGAAAACTAAACATAACAAAAAATAAACTTCATATTTATAAAAAAATACATTATAGGTATATAATACAAATTGTTTGGGAAAAACACACATATGTATACATATATACATATATCGTGAAAATACATGTCTTGTTTCCAAGTAAACGATAATGAACTGTTGCATAAAATTTTTATTTCAATTATTTATACAAAAACAGTTACTAATTACTTGTAAATAAAACGAGCTTAAAATAGTGTAATAACAATACTTACAACAACAAAAAATAGTTCATAATATGATTTGATACAAAAAAACTTTACATTTAAATAGATAGAGATATGTATATATATAAGTATATGTACATAAATATTTGGCACTTGGATAATTTTATTTTTTACCAAAAAAATTAAGTTACGAAAAAACCTCGAGGAAAAAGCATATAAAAGTATTGATAGGAAGATAGTTAATATCAGTTACAGATCCATTTTTTTATAAATTGCAGTGTTTTGTTGTTTCTTCAACTATTAAATATCTATTTTTTTGAAAACGTAAATCTATATTTATTAATCAATTCATCACTTGGAATCCAATCTTCCAAGTCCTTTTGATACAAATTTAAAGCGGATAACATAGACTGACAGGTATCTACTTTCAGTCTATTTGTAACTTTATTTTTTAAATATGCTAACTTAGAAAAAATACGCTCAGCGGATGCACTACTATGTGGTAAAGTAAAAACATACGAAGCAAATTTATACAAGTTTGGATATAAATTGTCACCCAAACAGTTTTTTAAATTGCCAATTTCGTACCAAAATGTTTCAGGCTTAGATATTTGAAAAATTGCTTCATAGCTTTTATCGTTTGATCTGGTTTCTAAAAGTTTGAACTCTTTTACAAAATCATCTGGGTTAGTAATTATATCAATAAAAACGGTAACAATTTCAAAGTAATTTATTTCTTCAGCTGACTTAATAAATACTGGATCTAAAACCTTTAATGAACTCAGCCTCTTATCGCTAATATTAATTCTTGATAAAATTTCTTTGCACAGCTTTTGGTAAAAAAGTAAAATGTTGTTTTTAATTTCTACAACATCACTACTTAAGATGTTAGTACATATTTCTAGGTCGACTTCGTGGCCGATATATATATTAAGAGTTTCTTTTATATGCAGAACATCAACAAAATCAATTTGTTCTATATTTGTTTGCAGTTAAGTGTAAAAAAAAATTTGGCTTTTCTTTTAGCACATTACTTAACTACATATTTAAATGATAATAGTTCCTCAAACTTTATAATAAAATATTTTATTACATACAACTCCCTCATATTACTTACATACATATACTCCCTTTCTTATTCGAAAATCTCCCTTATATTTATACAATTTCTTAAAATAACAAGAAACGTGTGAGTACAATTTTGTACATTTGAGTACATTATTTTGATACATACATACATACATTGCGTGACCTATTTTTTCAAAACAATTTTATGAGTTTTACCAAAAAAGTTCATAGACCTTTGTACTGACGAAATACAACATCGACAACTTCATATCGTTACTTTAATACAGAAAAGTCCTAACTAACGTTTTCCTTACATTACAGGAGAGGAAAAAATCTTAATAAAAAGTATAATTTTGTAGTCGCAAATTTTTAAACGCAGTTTTTATACAATTAAGCAATTTAATGCTGTAAAATTTTTTTTTAAATTAAATTTTTTTTTATAAAATTGGGCTTTATGTGAGTTAATATTTTGAAAGTTATTGCAAGTTTGGGCTTTTTAATACAGTCAAATCCCGATAATGCGTACCCCGATAAATCGTAATTCCCGATAATTCGTAATAAACTGTCGGTCCCTTGAAAAAATTTCGTTAATTCGTAAAATGTCCATACATTTTAGTCCCCTCGCTAATTCCTAATCAAATAAAATCTTCTTTACCTCTTATAAATCGTAATCGTTTGCTAACTACCACTTATAATTCGTAATAAAAACAACAAAAACATGGAAAGAATGATATTTGGTTTACCGCTATTTTTTGCGTGGGGTTTTGCATGTGTGTGTGTTTATTTTCTTAAGATCAGTTTGTTACATGAATAATGTAACAAACAATAATGTAAAGAACACGCATCGTTTTAGTAAATAAATTGAAAAACCCCGTTAATTCGTACATATTTATTTTATTTTAACTCCGTTAAATCGAAACTCCGCTAAATCGAAAACCCCTATAATTCGTAATAAATGGCCCGTCCCTTGCGATTACGAATATCGGGATTTGACTGTATGTATAACTAAAACATCTTTTTGTTAACTAAAAACAAAAAAAAAATAAGGATAAATGAAAATATATAGTGGAATAAAAAAAAGTATTACAATATGTGAGGAAAATTATCATAAAAATTATCGCAATCAGAAAGAATACATTTTTTAAGATAATGTAAGTGCACCCATTTTGTTCTTTCTAAGTTTCTCTATTTATTCTCTGTGCAGTTCGTGAGTGTAACCAGATCTAAACATTTTTAACAGCTAAATTTGGCTTTAACATAGTTAAAAAATGCTAAAAGTTTTTTTTAAATGTTTATTGTTGATGATTTTGTTTAAGCTTTGATATTGTTACAAATATAACTGTTTCTGTAATTCTTATACGCTTAACAGTTTTATTTGGTTTAATATCTTTAGTTTTTCTAAAATCTTTATGAATGAAGTTTCCTGATGATCTGGCCTAAGCAACCAGTGAAATGCGCATAGGAATAGCTTATCCCATCAACAATAAATTTCAGTGTTTTTATCAAATAATAAAAATTGGGAATTAAGCACGAATAACAAAATCATTTAAGTTTTTTTTAAAAAATTCTTACAATAGTGGTCATAAATATGTTTTCAAGATTTCTATTTATGTATAAATTTATTGACAATATAAAATTTTATTTGAAACTCAACAAATTCAGTGGTTCATATTGCAACACAAGGATAGATTTTGGTAAAACATGAGAAATAAATATGTAGCACTGGTAGTTAATTTTAAATTTCAAACATAGGCCCGCAAGATTTCTGATGCAAGTTGGTGCCATGCCCACTTGAGCATTGATTACACAGCTATATCGGACCTTTTTCCTCTTACCGTTCTTAAGATATAAATAAATATATTTTGTGCCAAGCTCACTGTTTCAATCCCGCCCATATTTAGCCGGATGTTGTGTATTGATAACCAAGAGCCCTGCACCTAATTTGGAAACTTTGGCTCTTGCCGTTCTCCAGATATACATACATAAAATATAAAAAAACAGCAACAAGGTATATTTCGGTTTAATAAGAGGCAGTCATGTTTATTTACTCATATCCCAGCCATTTGTAAGCCGAGCAGGCTGAGTATCAATAGCTAGCAATTCCTTATGTGATATAAATATATAACAACCAAGTCCCCATCATTTGTTGGTTCTTCGGAAATCACATTTTTAACATTCGCACGGACAGACGGACAAAGTTAAATCAACTTCGCACCTCATAACGACCGAGAAAAACTTAGCGGCTTTTGAAAAGCGATTTAACGGAAAGTCTTCAAAAAAAAAGTTGGTTACAATAGGCGTGCGCAAGAACCAAAATTTATGTATGTACTTTAACATGAATAGAGATTTTACACCAATAAAGCTGCTAATTAACTGAATTTCTTTACATACATACATATATGTATATGTACATCCATCAAAACTAAAACTAGTTTAATACCTTTTACAAAAATATTTTCATTAAGTTATCGATATTAAATACATTTTTAGCCAATTTTGATAAATTACACTTCATTATACCATTTTTCAATTTTATAATATAAACGAAAGAAAACTGAAACATCAAAATATTTTAACCTTTTACTCCTTGAAGTTCCTTAAGTTTAAAAAAAAATAACTAATTTCTATATATTAATTTTTTTTTTTTTGATTACAGCTTTTGTTAAGAGTCATTTATAAGTTTACTCAGAATTTACTCATTTACTCCATTTAACAGTAAAATTACTCGAAAGTACCTATTATTGACAATTTAAAGTCTTTACAGTGGGGAACAAAGTCATTTTAAAATTTCCTTTAACAAAAGATGAAATTTCTGAATTGCTTTAGCAACTTTTCGTCTTCTTATTATGCCGATTATGTAAAAAAAATTAATATTAAAAAGAGCGACGATTGTGGAGCAAAATGTAATCTTAAGAGAGCCACAATTATGAAGTAAAATTAAGTCTTAAAATAGGCACGATTTTGTAACAAAGTTTGGTCTAAAAGGGAGTTATAAAAATTTTCATTTACATCACCTCAAAAATAAATGTAAAAAGCTTTTCAAATTTTTATTTTTAATATTATTGAACGAATAAAGATTAACTTTTCCAACTTTTACTTACGGCTTCTTATTGCCATCATAAGGGTATCTTTTCTGAATGGGAAAGTTATAAAATAAAAGTCAAAAGCTTAATTTTTTATTTTTGTTTCCAGCCTATTATTTTATTTACAAATTTACCAAAAACTCAGCAAAAAAAAAACTTTCGATTCCCGTTTTGGGGGTGGCAATTGCATACGAGTTTGTATCATTTTAGCATTTATTACTGCTTGGGGTTGAGTTGGTAGTTTAAGGGGGTTGCTTGAAACTTTTCATTTTCTTTGACCTATTTTATAGAATGTTTATTAAACTGTCACATGCACACATTTCGTAAGAAAAAATTCATACAAACGAATATAAGTTTCGTAGCTACTAGACATAAACTTACATACATGCTAACATTAATATTTGATGAAACTAGATCTTTATTGCACAAAGAATGTTAAAAGTTCTGGAATATTTTATTACAGCTACGAATTGTACAATATTTTCTACGAAAATTATTTTGCTACATTTGTTAAGTACAGAATTTTTTCCAACCCTCTAGTTGAGAGACTATACATATGTATATATAGGGCATGAAAAAGTTAGGAGTTATCTTAATTTCCAAATGAATTAAGAGACATTCCTTAAGTTGTAGTTTTATGTTTCAGGAAAATTTAAGCTAAAAGTCCCCCTCATAAAACTATTAAGACTACAAAACAATTTACATATTTGCCATACAAGCGACGTAGGTAAAATTGTTGTGTATAGGATGTATTGGATTTAGGTAGTTTTAGAAGTTGAAATTATCTACCTTTATAAAATGATTCAAGTTTTACCCTTTTTTTAACCATAATTACTACCCGATTAACTGGTCGGTTAATTTAAAATTGCTTATTAAATCGGTTAATTTTAAAGTTAAAGTTGATTAATCGATTTAACCAAATTTTTAATTTTTATAGTTGGGGTAATCACAAGGTGTCATAAAGTCATATGTATTAAAATAATAACATAAAAATATATGACTGTTGTGAACAACCCCTCATAAATTAGTGTGCTATTTTGAATTTCAAATCAATCAAAATATTTTTTAATTCTAATCCATGAATTAATTAATTAAATTAGATATTTCCTGACCATTTTCCATTTTTCAGACGCAAACCACAAATAAATTTTATTTTGTTTGTTTACCAAACATCAGAGTCCTAAGCCGATCTAATTTGACGCCGCAAGTGCTTTGTTGCTAAAATTGCCAGCCGCTGGTTAAATTCTGATGTTAAAAGGATAAAACTATACCATCAACGGCGACGCCTACAAAAAAATAGCCGCTGTGCTCCGCCGCTCAGCGCAGGTCTCTTCTGATTAATTACGACAGCACAATGAACATAGCAAGCAAAGGTTTATTAATTTAAGACACTTTTTGTTCACAAAGCAACAACAATATTTTTAAGCCATTGTAAAATGTTAGAACATTATGACAATTCAACATGATAGCACAACTTGTAAATACCCCAAGTATGTATTATAAAATTTTTTTGTGTTTTAATTTTTTGTTTCGTCTGATATACAAAAGGTATGTGCAAGGCGAATTCATACAAGGTGGTCTTATTTTGAAAACGATAACAACACTGTAAAATAGTTGAACGTTGTTTTAAAATAATACAACACTGTATTAAACAATTTAAACATATATTTAATTTTGTTTTTAATTTTAAATTGTGTGTTTGAAATGTAATAATTTAAAAAAATTTAAATATAATTTTAATCGAAAATTAAAGAATTTAGTAAAGAATTACCAGAACGGTATACCAATTTAACACATGGTTAGGTATCAGCTGTTTGCTTACGTAGCAAGATAAGGTCACCTGGCGTAAATTCGCCATCAAAACAGGACTCTAATGGCATAATGGAAGATTTTATATGTGGAGAAATCCAGGAAAAGGACTGAGAATTCTGCTTTCGATTTCTCCAATATTTTCGAAAAGTGAAAGAATTTTTTCCAAGTCTAGCTTTATCAAAACTAAAGAAAAGAATCGCTTTAATCCTAAAAAATTAAACCAAATTATTTTTCTAAAAGATTATTTTTTAAGATCTCCTTAAGACAAAACCTCGGTTAATTAATTGAGCTATTACCGATAAAAGCAAAAGGCAGGCTTTTGAGTGGGAAGAGTCAAGAATTACAACTTACAAAATTTCAAGAGAGGATTTACTATGAATACTAGAGTGATTTTGTTGGTTTTTAATTGCTGAAATCTGTTAGCGAATTCGTCTTTAATTTTTTTTATAACTGTGCTTAAGTAATTCGTATCAATTGTTGCACTAGTTTTATCGCGATATTGCTTTAGAAATTAAAAATGAAGTAATTCACCGCTCTAAATATCTTCTACAAAAATAAATTCTTCAAAACAAACCAATTCTTCTGTCAAAACATAGGCTGGGTTTCCTTTTTCCTTGCAGGTTTAAATACAGTTCATTTAATTTCGCCGTTATATTCACCATTAAGTAAAATTTTTCTAACCATTTGCCGTTCTCCAATTTAGGATGGTTTAAAAACCTTACCTATAGAAAGTCCTTGCACTGTATTGTGAAGAAGAAGGTAGGAATACTGAGTCTCCATTTCGTTTAAGAATTTTTTAAACTGACGATGGTAGAGTGCTATCGACAAGATGCAGCTAAAAATCTTGATTCATTTACATATATACATACATATAGCGCTTGTCCCGTAAATCGACTTCAAGCAAAAGGCTGGTGATAGCTCAAGTAATTTCGATTGCAACGATACTTTGTAGCTTATCAGCAATTATCATTTAGCATATTTTTGCCGCTGTGCCCTCAAAATTAAAAACTACAGCCAGCCTGTTCGTCGATTTCGAACGTTAACGTTCACATAGAAAATTACATTAAAAACAAAAACAAATTTTCGAATTTTTTTTTACAAAGGCACATTTTCTTTAAAACAATATACATACATAAATAAATGTATTTTTTATTTTAAATTATTATTTTTATTTTAAAAAAGTTCCGTTTATATTGTACCTTTTTACAGAGAGGGATACAGTGAAAAGCGAGTATAAGGGCTGAGAAATAGAAATGGTGCCTTATCCTGGTTAATCGATTTAGAAAGATTTTTAAAGGTTTTTTTAAAAAATATTTGCGCATTGAACCGAAGCTTCACATCCAAAGCGCCGTAGGTTGCCGACCTCTGCCCTTGTATAAATATATCGCACATTTTTACTTTTTGAAGAAAAATGATAAACAGTACTAAGTCATACATACACACTGTTAAAATCTTAATTCAATTTCTTAAGTATTTTATCAAACAAAAAAGTGCAGTGGTATCCCCCTTTGTGATATAAGGTATACCTTATATTATCGATTTCAAAATCGATTTTGAGGTGCAATTAATCGATTTCAAAAATCGAATTTAATAAAAGTCGATCGAAAAATCGAAAATCGATTTTGGAATCCATTTGCCATTTCCTAGTTGCACAACATATGTATATGTATTTGCGTACCCCAAAAATGCTAGCTACATACATACATATATACATATTTGTTGAAAAAACTAAAAAAAATTTTTGGAAATTAAATTAAATCTTTAGTATGGATAAAATTTTTTTTAATTTGCAGAGTGGTTTAAGAAATAAAAATTTTTTGTTCCAAACGTAAATATGTAGGTATATGTTGTGTAAGCACCTCCATTTTTGAAAATAACGGTATATGTATCTCGTTAACAACAGCTAACCTAAAAAAAACGGTTAACACCACTGGATTAAGCGTGCTCGAAAAAGGTTTACCCGCTAGGTTTTTTCAACTAGAACAATGCTATTGACGATTTTTGTACACAAATGTGACAACTCAGGTTGTAACTGAAATGTAACCTTAACAAATTAACTTAATTTTAATGAAAAAATCCCTTTATTTTTATTAACACTCATAAATTTCCCTTTCTACTCATTTTCAGAGGTAACAACTTACTCCATCCAATAGACACTCTTCAAAATAAAACGTTGTTTTAATACGAATACAAAACAACAACAAAAACTGGAAAAAATGACGTAACATACTACTTATGTACATAAACAAAAGTGCGTATGCGTTGTTATGGTTTTTGTTGTGTTAACAAGTGCGTGTATGTGTGTAATATAACTTCACTTTGCTCCAAGTTTTTATATTTTGTAATATTGTTATTGTTGAGAGTAAGTAAAAACACAACAAAATATTTTTGCCGGCCAATGACCCAACTATCTCATATAACAGTACTATTTGTGGGACTTGTATTCATAGTTGCCAGATTAAATGTATCGAATTAATCGTTATTGTACTTATTAAATCGTCATTGTAATGATTTTCAGAGACCGTTACGGTTATAAGTTTGGTTTTAAAAATTACTTTTTTTATTTATTTCGTGAATTTTATTTCGATTAGAAAATGAAAGTTATTTTCTGAGTTGTTTTCTTTATATTTCTTTTTAACAGTGTTCGAAAATAAAAACTAAATATTGCTCCTTAGTGTTCGGTTCGGTAGATTTGTGGAAAACACAAACGCTATTAGTGTCTGTGTAGTAAATCATTAAAAAATAACGTTTCCCTGTTTGTCACATTTTGAACACAAAAATAATACTGTTCTTATTCAACTCACAAAAAGTTGAGAACATTTTAATCCGTTCGGAACAAAAAAGCCAGCAAAATACACAAACAAAACATATAGTATAAGCTGTTCGTCTTTCGGTCGTTGCAAAATTTTTTTTTGTTCATTTCTTTATCAATGAAAAATAAAAATACATTCTAGAACATTATAATATATAGGTCATAATTATGTAAATCGCAACGCAACGCCAAAGAATTACATTGAAAGCAAAACATAGTCATAAATATTTTGTAATTTTGTTGTTGCTTTCTACATAAATTCATTTACCAATAAGAATTTCTATAGAAAGCAACAATAAAATTACAAAATATTTATGACTTTGTTTTTGCTTTAAATGTGATATCGGTCCTGGGTGTGTGAGGCGAACGTTTAATAATGTTCTGTTTATTTTCGAACAGTGCTTATATGTAAATAAAAGTTATTTCTTGAGTTGTATTTATTCCTCAGAAGATAAAAATTGTTATTAATGCTTATTTTTTGCTTTGAAAATAACAATTAATTTTTGTGTTTTATTTTTGATTTGAAAATAACAGTTACTTTTTTTTTTTTTTGTGTCTGCTTACAAAAACAAAGTTATTTTCTCCGCTAAAATTAATATTAACCGACCCTAAGGCGAATTTATCCTTAGAGTCCGTGCAAAAACTATTATTTGTTTAATTAAATTGATTTTTTTATATTTTATTCAATTTAAAAAGAAAATTCACAAAATAGGTACACATCTATTATGTAAAACGCAACGCAACGCCAAAGAATTACATTGAAAGCAATAACAAATTCATTAATATTTTAATGATTAATGCTTTCTACAGAAATTCACATTGCGTTTGAAAATTTCAAACGCTGCATAGCTTGTGGCGTTAAAAATTTTAAAACGGCACATGAATTTCATTACAAAGCAACAACAAAGTTACAAAATATTTATGACTTTGTTTTTGCTTTCAATGTAATTCTTTGGCGCTGCGTTTTATATAATTAGGGCCTTAGTCGCAATTTATTTACACTGTGGGCATTTCTTGCCGGACAAAAAAAGTTTGTGGGCGAGAGAGCAAGAAGAAAAGTGTGTCACGCATACAGCGTCGACTCCTTACCAACAAACTTGTTCTGTCCGGCAAGAAATGCCCGTAGTGTAAATTGCGAATCAAAAAAATAAAAATAAAATCGTCCAAGTAACAAGGATTACCTTGGTGTATAACTAATGCACATAGCACTTCTCTTTTAGTTTGATTTGCTTTAGTTCAAGTTTGAAAAACAATTGTTATTTGCAGTCGCTGGGTATTTTACTAATTTTTTAAGTTTTGTATTTTTTTGTTGTGAATAAACTTAATAACCATATAACCTGATAACTAGCATCCCGTGAACAACCCAATTATGTTTTGTTTTACAATTATATTTTTGATATTTTATTTTTTCATTAAAAACTTTATTCTAAATAATTAAATAGTTATTTTTTTAATGATGACATTTTTGAAGTAAATGAGCAATAATTATGTATGTAAAATTTAAATTTTAGCAGTTTGTAGTCTATGTTTATAATAAAAATTTGATTATTTTTATCTTAAAATACTTTTAAAATTTTATTTTATTAAAACAACAACATACATATATGTATGTATATGTATTTTTATCGATTTTTTTATTAAAACTTTTTGGTCCCCCCAAAGCGTTTTTTATATTTTTAACAGGGATGATGGTTGGTTGAGTTTTGTTTTCTTCAATTGTAATAAAAACCATGTGTTTCTTAGAGAGCTTCTTGGTTTGTTTAAGTATTTCTGTAAATTTTTTATTGTCTATATTTTTGCTAGGAAATAAATACAGGGTAAGGGCCCACAGGTTAACCAAATATCTACAATATGTACATACCACACATCCATCCACACCCGTTTTGTTTGTTTAACATTGCGAACGCAGGTTTTCGAAAGGTACATATCGTTATATGATTTCAAAAAAGCCCTTTGTCACCAAAAATTCAAAAATAAATTTTTGATAGATTGTGGAAAACGTACATAAAAATAACGTTCTTATCAGCAAAATTCTAAAAGGCCTTAGTGCAAGCGCATTTCGATAAATAACACTGGCGAGTACCAAATTTTCAACTTTTAGCTGCCAAATACGAATATGACGTTCATATTTTTTTTCCTCAGTCGTGTTTTCGAGATATTCACAAAAACGTATTTTTTGCAGTTTATAAGGCTATTTCCATATTTTTTGAGAACTGATTTTTCGTAATATACTATGTACAGCCCATATCTATATTTATTTATTTTTTGTTACGTTTTTTTAAAATTCAATACTTTAAGTCCCTTCATTGAGGTAAAACAAGACAATTTTGTTCCCAACGTATTAGTAACAAAATTGATTTCATCGGACAAAAAATAAAAAATTTGCAAGATAATTAGTAAAAACATCCAAATTTGAATTTGCAATAACTAATTTTTGTTTCTTGGTTGTATTGAGCGGATAAGGACTAGAGCGACTAGAAATTGTGAATTTTAAAAAGAAAAACGTATAAAAAAATGTTTATTCAATTATTAAGGCATATAAATATTTATCCGATAAACCCATTATACATATGGTCTAAAAGGGAAAAAATATATTTTTGTAACAGTGTAAAACTTGCGTAATTCACAAAAATCAGTTCTCAAGATAATCGTGTTCTGTGCAGAGTACATGAAACTGAGTGCCCTTCCCTAATCTTCTCACCCCTTACAACAATAAACTCAAGAATTGCTGCAACAAAAATTGCAAGTATGGGCGATGACTTAAGGCCCAACCATAATGTGCTTAAGTTGGCTTAAGCAAATGTACGAATACATGTAAATCATATGAGACAAACCATATTGAACTTAAGGAAACTTTTTGTTGAACTTTATGAAACTGTCATTTGCTTAGTCTGGGTTCACACTATGAAAGTTTTCTTTCAAAAAATCTGAGTTTATGGGTAAGAGAAAAGAGAAGAAAAGCATGTTCTCTTCCCCTCTCACCAATAAGCTCTGGGGTCTAATTACGTATCGAATAAACTATCGAATGTTTTTGCATACGATAGGCACTGACGTATCGAATGAAAACTCGAGAAATGTAATGTCGAGTTACTCGATATCGAATGCTATTATTTCAAATTCAATAAATTTAATTCTATATCAAGATTAATGATACCAAAATAAATAATTTCGATCAATTTTGCTCGATATCGTATGCGGTGATTAGACCCCTGACTTTTTGAAAGAAAACTTTCATAGTGTGATCCCAGACTTAAGCAAAGAACGAAACTGATCGCACATTTCGTACGGATTCAAATGTTTGTTGATTTTATTTTTGTTTTTTTTAAATACATTTGAGAGACTTTTCGTTAATTTTTGACAGTTAGTTAAGCAAGGCTATGCATTATGGTTGGGCCTTTACTGACTGTTTTTAGAGCGCGAGTGCAAAAGAGACTCGTTTAACTTACACTTAAAACAGATTTTATCTGTTTGGGTTTTTTTTCTAAAAAATAAACCTCGAAAAGTTAAGTTATCTTTCAATGTAGAAAGTTTTTTGCTTATCATGTAAAATTTGTTAAATGAAAGTTAGGGCTTTTTTGAAATCATATGACGATATCTATGTTTTATCAAACCAAAAACACCCCAAAATCAAATTCAAACATAAACTGAAAGTTTCTCTATTTCTCAACAAAATCATAAAATGTAAACTTTGATAACATTGAATCGCATAAAAATAAAAACAATGAAATAATTTTCAAAGTTGACAAAGGAAAACAGTAAAGAAAACGTAAAAGATACAAACTGTTAGGACTTTTTTCTGGAATACAGATAAAAACCCCACAAAAAAAAATGAAGAAATGAGAATCGTGCGTGAAAGGAGCACGTTTAATGCAATTGATGAAATCAAATTTAAGTAAAATTCTTCATACAATAAGTAATAGCAGACATTAGGTGCTCCTTTTATTAAATGCTTTATTCCTTGCATAAACTTCGTGCACAATAGGCAGCAACATTTTCACTACAAAGTTTACTTAAGATGGAAAAGACTTATAAGAAGATATCAAAACGTAGAATTTAAGGATGCTTTGAAAAGTTAAATTAGAAAAAAGCCGTTTTTTACTCATATCTCAGCCATTTGGGAGCCTATCTTTAAAATCGGTTAACAATTGACCAAAGCTCCAATATATTTTTTAATATCTTCTAAAATGACTAAATTTCATAATTTGCGGTACATATCTTTCCTGTCGATTAGCAATAAATACCTTATACTCAATTACAATTATATTATTTTTCACTATAGCGATATAGGGTATCAAATGGTCAGGGTCGATCGAGTATACTTTCTTGCTTGTTTTCAAAAGAAATTAACCCTATTTCACACCTTGGATTAAATATGACCCGATAACAAAAGCATAATAACTTTTTATGCGGACCTAAATTTTATTCAAAATTTATATTTCTGGATAAAATTACCACTCCTTAGATCCCCTTCCAAAAAATTGTGTATGTCCCTTCAAAAAAAAAAAAATTGTGCATTACGAATTCGTTCCTTTTTTTAAATAAAAAACTAAACTCATTTCATCAAACCCAGTAGGTGTTGTGGGTAACGAAATGTTTTATCCTTTTTTTATTTAAACGCCGGCTGTTGTTGTTATTATTGTTTTGATACTGTTTCTTTCTATTTTATTCAAGGGGAATGGATAATAAAGACTTTTTTGCATGATAACTGCTTTTTATCCACGAGTAAATATTTATGGTTATGTCAACCTTACTTTTAATAGGAAATTACCTACGAACCGGCATTCTTTAGTGCAGAATTTTCAAAGAAATTGTTTAAGAAGAGGGTTGTTTAGTTTTTATTTTTAGGAGGAGTTCTCAAAACTGAACCCCCCATATTTACACGTGTGCCATTTAGTTTTTTTCTTAATTTGTTATTAAGACTTTCAGTGGGGGGGTGGGTAGAAAGTTTAATATTTATAAAAGCTTTCTCTATTTCTTTCACTTTCTCTTGAAAGCTTTCATTATTTTGTTTTTTTTTTTTTTTGTTATTTTTCTTCTTTTTCCACACACTTCTACTCAAAACCTTGAGTTATTCTTTGCCAAGTTCAATGACTTTGCAAAAAGAAAAAAATTCCATTATTAGAAAAACAGTAAAATTTCCCTTTTTTGATGGGTTTGAGGGGATTGCCATTTCACTTTTGTTGTGGAAAAGCTAAATTGAAAATTTAGAGAAAGAGAAAGTAGGACATGCGCTTTTGTTTTGTTGAATATGTGTATATTTGTTAAAACAAGTTTTTATTTTCAAGGATATTATTTATTTTATTCCTCAATAGGTGTTTTTAAAAGTAAAAAATGTTTTTCTTTAAATAATTATTTCTGTGACAATTTGCATTTGTTTATTAGATTTTAATTATATCAACCGCAGTATATTTCCCAGTCGTTCCTGGAAAAATTTTTTTCTTTTTTAATTTTTATATGTACCCACAACTACCACCACAAGTTAAGTTTGTCATTTCCAGTGTAACACCAAGAAATAATCATCTAAGACCCAATGAGGTATACTTATGTGTATACAGATATATTAACATATATTTATATAGATACTAGCTGTTAGGGCCCGGCGATCCTCGGGATTTTCTTAAAAAAAAATAAAGAATTTTATACAGGAGAATATTGTTCAACTTGACCCCAACGCTGGTCGAAATTTTATCATTAAACTTATTTTTGTTTAATAAATATATTTTGTAAATTTTAGCCAAATCGTACCATAAAGAAAAAAAAATTAAATATCGCGACACAGTGTCACCTATCGGGATTAAACTTAAGAGAAATCTGGCTCCCTACTAAAATAATTTATTGTCCAAGTTTGGTGTCAATCGGACCAGCAGTTCTTTAGTTTTAGGAGCAAATAGACGGCCGATGTTGAATGTGAACCACACCTAAACGTCAAGTTTTTTTCTGCATTTCATTTGACATTTCTCAATTAGAGTCAAATCCCGACAATTCTTAATCGCAAGGGACCGGCCGTTTAATACGAATTATAGGGGTTTTCGATTTAGCGGGGTTTCGATTGAACGGGGTTAAAAACAAATAAATACGAAGTAACGGGGATTTTCAATTTTTTTTACTAAAACGATGCGTGTGCTTCACATTTTTTTTATTATTCATGTAATAAACTGATCTTGAGAAAATAAACACACACACAAGCAAAAACGCACACAAAAAAAAGCGGTAAACAAAATATCATTCTTTCCATGTTTTTGTTGTTTTTATTACGAATTATAAGTGGTTGTTAGTAAACAATTACGATTTATAAGTGGTAAAGAAGATTTTATTTGGAAAAAAAATTACGAATTAGCGAGGGGACCAAAATGTATGGAAATTTTACGAATTAACGAGATTTTTTCAAGGGACCGACAGTTTATTACGAATTAGCGGGAATTACGATTTATCGGGGTACGAATTATCGGGATTTGACTGTACTAACTAACCCAATTTGAAAAAATACGCAACCGAGCAACGCGTTAAAGTTATTCAGGCTTATTATGAAAATGGGCATTCAATCGTGCACTTTGTGATTTTTTCGGTAAATTTAATCATCCCAATATGCGTACAATCGGAAAAATCGTGCAAAATTTTGAGCAAACCGGGTCTGTAGGAGATGTGAAAACACCAGTGCATGCTTGTACAGCAGAAAATATTGCTGCTGTTTGCGATAGTGTGGCTGATGAGCCTTCCACCTCAACTCGCCGTCGTACCGAACAATTGCACCTCTCACGTTCGTTTTTGATGAACATTATGCATAAAGACTTGCATTTACAAGCTTACAAGGTGCAATTGATTTAAGAACTCAAGCCTCTTGACCATTCCAAACGTCATCAATGGTCAGAATGGTGATAAGATATGGCAACAGTGGATGATTAATTTTCGAAGAAAATCATCTTCATTGATGAGGCACATTTTCACCTCAGTGGATTCGTCAATAAGCAGAATTGCCGCATTTTGGCGAATGATAATCCAAGAGTAATTGTCGAAAAACCAATCCACCCACAAAGAGTATTTTTTCCAAAATGAGGCCGATCAGGTAGTTACTGTGAATGGTGTTCGTGAAATGATAACGAAATTTTTATGGCCCGAATTGGAAGATATGGATGAGGACGATATGTGGTTTCAACAGGACGGTGGCACTTGCCACACAGCTAACGAAACAATGGCTATTTTGCGCGACAAATTCAATGGCCGTGTTATCTCACGTAGTGGCGATGTCAATTGGTTGCCAAGATCATGTGATTTGACACCGTTGGACTTATTTCTTTGGGGTATTGGAAAGAAAAGGTGTACGTCGATAAGCCAGCAACAATTCAAGAGCTAAAGGATGAGATAATTCGGCACATTAACGGCATAGAACCTCAATTATGCTTTAGCGTCATTGGAAATTTAAACCATCGGATAGAGGTGTACTGCCGGGGCCCCGGCGACCATTTGGCCGATATTTTGTTTTATACATAATTGAACCATACCAATATTATCATAATAAAAATAAGTGACAATAATTTCCTAAATAATTTGCGTTTTATTTAAAATCAACATCAAAATTTAAACACCCTTTTTATAGATTTAAACATACTAGCTTAACCCGGCGCACTCTGTGCTACCACGCGGCTAATCTCCAGATATTCCAAAATTATAATGTAGATTTATTGGTTGTCAATATGCCTTTGTTTCAATGCCTCTCACTTGTTGGCAGATGTCGTGTATTGATATCAAAGCAGTTTGTTCTAAATTTGGAAACAAAAATCTATTTTGTATTAAATAAAAAAGATTTTTTTTTTAAATTTGCAAAATATAAAATATATATTGATATGCTGGTAATTCACAAAAAAAAAATATTTAAAACAAATTATGATAAATTTGAGTCTTATATTTCCAAAATACTAGACCAATTATAAATTATGAAGAACTCGACAAGCGCATTTACATAAAAAAATATTTTTAGCATCGAGCTAGAACTAAGCATCGTTTTTAGTTTTTGTTATACCCGAGGTATCCTAATTTAGGAAACTATAGCACCTCTCCTGCTTAGTCTATAGACCTCAAATCCAAGACTTAAACTCGACTACAACTCTTTAATTGTCACCTCAAACTGCAATTCAATCGGACCAACCGTTTATAAAATATAGAATTATTTCCATTTTGTTCTAAATTTCACACACTGTGCAGCAATCATATAAATAGAAGCGAATCTCTTATTTTCTGGCCCCACTTCCTATTCAACTAAGAAAATTGTAAATAAAGCATTGAATATTATTATTTTTATGATAATTTAAAATATGCGAATAAAGTTTAATTATTTATTGCTTTTCAATAAATGTTAGTGTAAAATTTTAACTCAATTTCGAGTTCTGTTCACATGATTACGCTTTTCTTAAATTTTTTTTAAATAGTTCTATCTGCTTATTTCAATGTTCAAATGAATAAAATTTTAATTTGTAAATATGTAGTGCTATCAGACATATCTGGAATTAAGAAAAAAGTTGTATACATATGTATGTTTTAGACGTTGTTTTTTTTTTAATAACATTGTAAAATAAAAATTTTCATATTATTCGAATGTGTATTCTTAGTCAAATTACAATCCTCAAAAGCTTCTTTACTTTAAAAGTCTTATTCCTTCAATATTTTCCAGGAATATAATAATATAATTGTTACTCAACATGAGAAATAAATTCCCAGATTGTAAAATAAAGTTTAGTTAATAAATACTCTTAGGGCCATTATTACAACTTACAAATAGTTATTTTTAGGATGCTATCTAACAGTTAAATAGTTTTTGGTTATTACAAGTTAGCATTAACCTAAAAAGTGACTGATAAGCTAACATCAGGTTTGTCCTCATGGTAACTTTACAAGTGAACTTTAAGAACTTTAAGATGCCATATTTTCTGCTGAAGATATGGTAACTTAAATTTTTTGCCCTTTTTCTGACATTTTTTTAACACAATAAAACACAAAAAAAAAAACAATTTACCATAAAAACCAAAAATTAAGCACAAAAAATTTACGTTTTGCTTTCAATTAAAGAAACAAGCAAAACTAAGGCGTTGCCACCATGTATTTTAAACGAACAAAAGTAGTCGGTATATACTGCAATGTTGCCACAGTATATAAATTACATTTTTTATTTTATCGGACAGTTGTAACAATGGAAAAAACTTATTGGTCACTTTATCGTTCAAGATAGCTATTGTTTACGTTAACTATCAGCAACTTTATCATTAGGTTGTAATAATGGCCCTTAGAGTTATCGAAAAAAAACAGTTTTTTCGCTCTCCTGAAAAATTGTGATTTTGCAGATAGCACTATTTGAATAATAACCCTCGATATGTAATTCAGCACGCTATAGTAAATTTAAATCATATAAAAAAATTCTTGCTCCCGACTTTTTTTTTCTTTTGGGGGCCAGTGTTATCTTATTATCTAGAAATTTGGCTTAAATAGATTCTTATTTAGATTGTTACAGCAATATCTTTCCATAACCTTAATAAAAATTATTATAGTTTTTGGTAAAGGCTACCAATGATACGGCACAGCCGAATAAGGCATTTCTACTTGTTTTTATTGCTTTTATCTTAAGCGTGATATTTTGTCTTTACGTTCTCCTCTAAAGTAAAATTATCGCTTAGAAACTTGTGCTTAAATGTTAAAATTAATATCAGCACGCGCATTTTTATGTATTGATAGTTAAAAAAAAGTTTAGCAATGTATTTATATTCTCTTATTCATTATTCATTTTTTTTTTTTTAAAAAAAAATATTTAATATTTTAAGACAATATAAAATTAATTATACTGTTTTACCAGTTGTCAAATAAACTGCATTACAATGTGATAACATGTATATGTTACTTCGTATACATACGAGTTTTCGTTTAAGAATATAAGCAAGTGCATATGTATTTAAAAATATACTTGAAAAAAATTGTATCTTACAGCCCGCCCGTTCACATTACAACGAAATCTAGTAGATTTGATCTTCCTTAAAATTTGGTACGTTTACGCAGGGCAAAAAATGTGTTACAATACAGTCGATCAGCTTAGTTACTCAAAATTTCAACACTCCATAAAAAATATGGCAGCCAAAATAACTCTTCTAAAAAGTTTTCAACTGAAAAAAGTGATACGACAGGGTAAAATATAGACTAAAATAATCATCTTCTTAAACATTTGAAATCTTTATAAATGTGGTCTAATACTATTGAGCTTCATGTGCTTTAAAATATGATTGAGATCAAGGTTAAATATTGCCTTAACTGCTTTCAACTATTCAATAAAACTAATTTGGCAAATTGTTTATTTAATCTATTTTTTTTTTATTATTATTTACTGCCTGTTTTTTAAACTTAAATAAAAACTTTCGTTTAGAAATTTATATTGAAAACCAAAACAAATTCGATTTTTTTTATAATTGTTTTCCAAGCGAAAATTTTTATTTTATTTTGAAAAAACAGGCAGTTAATATGCATATATTTAGCCTAATTTGTTTAAAAAAACTTGAAACTTTTTAGAATTTTCGAAATAAAATTATTTTTTATATCAGCAAATAATAAAGAAATTTTAATAATAAAAATTAGCAACATTGTAACAAGTTGCAAAAAAATAATTGATTTATTTGTGCATGTGTTAAAATTGTTCTTTAAATGTGTAAGTGCTCGTGTATTTTTGTTAAACAACTGTTGATCGCATTTACACTTTTAGCGTTGTAGTCAATATTCTGTATGAATTTACACATGCACATACATACATACATACATATATGAATCATGTACGTAAATGTAGAAAACAAAAAAAAAATTGTATAAAAGTCAACGAACGTTTAAAACTATGTACATTTGTCGCAAAGTGTGCTAAATTGTATTGCATTCAAAACAAATAGAAAATTATCTTGCACACTTACAATAGAATAGCGCATAAACGATTAACCAACCCCCTTCAATTAAAGACTAATAAGCCTTAAATTATTGCAACAATGTTGCAGGATAAGAAATGGCGTACCTTGGGGTTAGTGAAGGGCCTTCATTTAGAAGGTTTTTTAAGCGAATGCATACATTGTTAAATAGAAACACAATCCTGCAAGTTAGCAACATTTTAGAGCAAGTTTTTCTTCTTTATAATTTCTAAATTTTTGATTTAATTCATTAAAATTGAACTATAGTGTTTAGTATTCCAGATAAGGCCTGAAAAGAATATAAATCACATAACAACTCGGCTCAAAACTCGTACAAAAGTATGAAAGTATAATAAAATTATAGTACTAGGTATATTAGATAATCACGACAGTTTACAAAAAGCAAGGTTCAAACCTGGGGTATTCGGAAAACCCATTTCAACAGACAAACGGACGTTAAATAAACTTCGCTTATCCTAAGGACCAAGAATATACACATTTCATTAGTCTTTGTATACGAGTGCTCAAAAAAAATAAGTGGCGAATTTTGACCGTCCTCCCCCTAGAATTATTCTGTTTATTGTAGATACACATTGTGTAAAATATTAGGATAATGCACTTGGGGTAAAAATAACGCCAAACCTTTTTTAACAATACAAGTTTATGGGGGTTTCAACTTAGAAAACATTAAACATTTAAAATTAATGTTCATTTTTGCAAGTCTTACAATAAAAATTTATTAAATTTTGATCTCGATTTTAGAAAAAAACAACTAAAATTTCCATTAGGTAGGGAACATTTTTTTTAGCGTGAAGGGAAAACTCATAGTTTTCATTGATTGGGTTATAAAGTAGTATCGGCCTCCATTCAAAAAAGTTGTGACAGTCACCCTTTAGAATGAAAGATATGTCAATGAAGTGTCTAAAAAAAATATTAGGATAAGGCACTTGGGGTTAAAAATAACCCCAAACTTTGAAAATGTATATTTTTCCACACAACACAAATTGTTTAGTTTGCCTTCATTAGTAATTCAAATTATGTTTAACACCATTTAATATGACAGATTTTTCAAAGTTTAAAAAGTTTGGTGTCATTTTGACCCCAAGTGCACCGAAGGCTTAATCTAAATTACTGCACTGTTTTGTCTTCGTATGAATTTATGGTATATTTTTTTTAAAAAAGTTCGCTATATTTCCTTTAGAAATTCCAAATAACTATTTACGTCAAAATTTGACTTTTGACCTTCATGATTGTGTATTTGTATTTTTAAAATTATCTAGACTATAATATTCTGAATAAGTTTTGCTTTAAATTAATACCAGTAAAAAAATTCATTCACAAAAACATGGACGGCCAACAGATTAGTTTTTCCTGAAAATTGTAAAATTTATATCGCAGGTACGGAATGCGAATAGGTTAACGGTATCCTACGAACACAAAAACTTATATACAAGTAAATACGGGTATATTTCAAGTAAAAATAAGTTCTTATTAAATTTCTTGATATTCTTTAATTAGGCTTGTGTTCATCAAATTTAATTTTCATTAAAATAATTTCACTGAGGAAGGATTTTTTTACAATTTGGAATTTTATTAAAATTTATTGATAATTTTTCTTGGCTGAGCTGAGATTTTAACCCGGGTTGATTTTTACATGTTTCAAAAATCACCACATTCTATCCTCAGAAAATCTTTCTACATTTTTTGTTCAAGTGGCCTGAGACACCGCAATGGCCTGGGGAACTTTCAACAACATTGACATTTTTTAACGAAATTTTGTCTTTTATATCTCATTAGAACGATACTTAGTCTGGGATCACACTATGAAAGTGTTCTTTCAGAAAGTCTGAGTTTATTGGTGTGAGGGGAAGAGAACATGGGTTTCTTTTATCCTCTCTCACCCATAAACTCAGGCTTTCTGAAAGAAAACTTTCATAGTGTGTACCCAGACTTACCTACACATTTCGATTATTTTAATTTAATTGCAAAAGCAATTATTTAATGAAAAATTCTATAAAAAAAAATAAACAAATGTATTTTTCCCCTTGTGCACATTCAAACTTGAGCGTCGTTGCAGCGCCACACTTTTAGGGGCGACGTTCAAAATTCACCACTTAATTTTTTTGGAGCACTCTTATGTTTTTTTTTATTTTATTTCAGTCTATAGATTACAAAATAAAATAAAAAATTTTTTCAATAGGTGTACTTTTTATACTTCTTAATTTTAGTGGGCCATTAGGTTGGTTTTTTCTCAAATATCGTTCTAGCCGTAATTAACTATTTGTGACCTTCTTCGAGAATAGGGACCAAGTGTGTGAAAATTAAGTTTCTATTATATTCTACACCCTTTTAGGTACCAGAATCCACTCTTAAGTTCAAACTCGTTTTTTGACACACCAGGTCCCTTTTCTCGGAGAAGGTCACATTTTTTTTTATTTATATTCAGTCAGACAATTTTTCAAAAAAAAAATTCAAAAAATTGTGTTTGCTCATAAAGTTTGATAGTGTGACCTTTAAATTAAAGTTAATGACAGATTTTTTGAATTGGAAATTCTTATGGAAATTTTCAAAAAATGATAGATGCAATGCAATCAGAGTTACATTTCGTTGTAAAGTAGCTGAGTCATATGATTTTGCATCTTTTTCAATGGCACAACCATTGAAAACAGATTTTGCAAACGATTTTTTTACGTCGAATTGAATGCATCGTACGATTGTGTAGGATAGTGAATCCCGGTCTTTAGGAAAATATCAACAAATGCCAACACAAGCATCAAATTTAACAAAATATATGCATATGTACATATACATTGTATAGAAACTGTGCGATTAAATAAAATATTGCAAATCACAACGAAAAAATTGAACATCACAACAAAAATCTAGTGCAACAATGTAATTTGCATTGAAATTAAAAAAATTTGCAACTTTGCTATAAAATAAATCTATTAGAGATACAATGTTGCATTATCAACCGCCATACTCTAAGAAAAAGCAGAAAAACAAAAAATTTTATTTGATGTCTACGTTTTTTTTAGTTATGCACCTGCACTTGTGCTCAATATTAGCGGTATTCGATATCTGCCTCATTTTTCAATGCAACAGTTTTCACACTTATTGTGAGAAGTTTGTTTTTCTCTTTCCAACATTGCGTCGTGCTGTCACAAGCTTTACTACATGATATATTTTTAGAATTTATTTATTTCGATACTCTTCCAAAGAGTTTAAAATTATATTTGTTTGCACACGCGTCCATTGTTTTACTCTTTACTAGTGCTGGGAAACTATCGATAGTCTTAAAATATCGATAGGAAATATATCCATATCGATATTATTATTTATTATTTAAAATACAGCTTTGAAGACATGTAACAGCAGCTATACACATACAGTTTTTTACTTGCTATTATTAATTCGCGCTGAATTACAGCAATGAATACAAACAACAAGAATGGCAGGTGGTATGGATTGCTTAGATGTGCTTTTTTACTGCTAATTAAAGGTTTTTACGTCGAAATTTGTATAGGGACTAAAATGTCAAATATTTTTGTAGTGTTGTAAAAAAATTGCAAATACAAATGCAATTGCAATTGCAATTGCGAGTATAGAATAAAGCAATGATCGACCATTAGAAGAAAAGTCCGCTAGATTGAATACCTTTTGGATTGAGAATCAAAACCAATTTAGAACATTATCTAAAGTTGCTATACAATATCTTATAGTCCCTGCTACTTCGGTTCCTACAGAAAGGTGCTTTTCAGCAGCACAATTTTTAAAAACTGCCATCTAAAATCACGTGCGTACATATCTACGTTTCATACGTTCAATAAAGTGATAAAAACAACGAACTGTAGCCTGATAAAAAACTAGTTAAAGATTTCCTGCACAAGTACAAACATTCAGTCGATAGTAATATCGATATATCGATAGTGAAATCTGAACTATCGATAAATATCGATAGTAGAAAATATCGATAGTATCCCAGCACTACTCTTTACCAAAGGTGGAATATGTAGTTTATAAGTTTTTTTCCCCCATTTTTTTTGCTCATCATTTATTTATTGAATCTTCATATAAGTATTAAATATCAACTAACAATAATTAATCAAATCTTATCGTAATTCTTTGGCGGCATGAAATAACTCCCCACGAAATAAGTCCCCAAAACGAAAATGAAATGACTCCCCAAAAAAAAATATATGAGAGGCAACAACAACGTTTTTTGGGGATTTATTTTATTTTTTTGGGACTTATTACATTTTTATATTGGGGAGTTATTTCATATAAAAAAGGTACCCCAAAAATCTGAAATGAAATAAGTCCCTCAAAATATTTTGGGGAATTATTTCGTTTTCAAATTTATTTGAATGTCCCGTTATAATATGTAAACAAAACATGTTTTAATGATAAATGGAGTTTTATGTCGGTTCGCAGAAAAAATGGTCACTTTTTCAAATTTGTGAAATTAATTCGCAACGAAGAATTTTTAAAGAGTAGAAATTTTGCTATCTTATGCGAAAGTGGAGGAGCAATGGCCCAAAAACGGAGAAAAAGGGACAAATTTGCCAAATTCATTAAAATTGAAAGTGCATCAAATTTATTTTAGGAAGAAAAATTAACCCTTTCTGAATTTCTAACAAGAATAGTGTTTGAGGGAAACGAAATTTGTAGCAATATGATACCAAAAGAAGATATTTTTAAAAAGTCTTGCGATGAAGAATCGGAAGAAAGAATTTTTGAACTCCCAGTTTCCAATAACGACAACCTGTGTGTTATTCGTCAGGACAAAAGCCCAAACATTGTTCTTATTCCCTGCAAGCATCTTAAATATGCAACGAATGTGACGCCAAATTAATGGAGGATGCCATTTCTAATGGTCTGCAAAAATACAACTGTCCCGTTGCCGTCAAACAGTTGACAAATCGATGGAAGTGTTTGTTTTAATTTTGCAATTATTGCAAATAAATCTATATTTTGAAATAATTGAGTGTTTGGAATACTTTTTGGGGATTTATTTCATTTCAGGAATTAGTGATTTATTTCAAATGAAATAACTCCCCCATTTTAATATAAGTGGGGAACTATTTAGACTTTTCTGTGACCTGTATACTGGTTGTTATGAGTAGCATAATTTATTTAACGATATCCGTCTGTCTAAGTGTTGTATGAAATGGGTTTTAAATATCCCCAGATATGATAAAGACTAGGTTTATTTTATATTTATATCATACCCTTTTTCCGCAATCTTCTGTTTTAAAAAAATTTTTTGCGACATGTACATACTTGCACAATACAATTTGTACTAAAAATTCAATACCGCTATTAAAATAGAATATTTCTATTTAATTCTATGGCGCATGTGTCCTTGGCCTTGTATTTTACAATTTACAGATAGGAAAAAGTTCATTGCACCCGGTTAAGTCTCGACGTCGAGAGGGACGTCAACCGTTACGTTCTCTGCTTTGATGGACGTGTGTTTGTTAAAGTATTTTAAAAATGTTGTAAAAATGCTGTTAAAATGTGTTTATATTTTTTCCCCTATTTTTATTGTAATTTTATATATTTTTTTAATTTTTTTTCAGTCAGAATACACTCGACGTATGAAGGAGCTATTCAATACTTATGCATATTAATTTTAAAAGTCTGTCTAATAGAATTGGCTAATAAACTGTGTTTGCAAATTAATATATTTTATATTTTTGTTGTTGTATTGTTAAAGAAAAAGTAATTCTATTTAAATATGATTTGCTTTTTTAACAATACAAGTTTATGGGTTTTTCAACTTAGAAAACATTTAAAATTAATGATCATTTTTGCAAGTGTTACAATAAAAATTAATAGTTAATGTATTAAAACAAATATTTTTTTAATTTTGATCTCGAAACTATTAAAGAAAAAAAAACTGAAAAATTAACAAAAATTTCCATTACGTAGGGAAAATTTTTTTTTGGCGTGTAGGGAAAACTCAAAGTTTGCATTGACTGCGTATTAAAGTGTATCGGCCTCCATACAAAATAGTTGTGTCAGTCACCCTTTAGAATAAAAGATATGTCAATGAAGTTTCTAAAACAAACAAAACAGCACTTTGGGAAAAATGAGGCTTCATTTTGAAGCGTGTCAGACATACAAAGTTTTAGAAGGACCTTCCAGGTAAGTGCAAAAAATTGGACATTAGGGGGAAAAGATCCCAGATTCCATAAGTGGCACCCAGAATTTGATATCGGATTAAGAAGTCACCGAAGGAAAAATTAAACCGTTGCCAAGCCATAAACAACGATATGCGATATGTTGAGATCAGACTTTAAACGGAGGCGCTATATAAAAAAACACAAACTGCCTTATTTTGGGGCGTGGCAAAGAATATTTTTTTTCCTCTTTTAAATAGTTCATTGTCGTTCTTTCATTTTAGGGGCTGACTGGCATAAGTGTTTTTTTTTTATCCAACTTACTGGGTATTAAATTTTTAAAAAAATTTCTGTTAACACTGATCCAAGCCAAAGTGACAAATTTAAATATTATGTAATTTAAATTTCTACAGATTACTACAAACCGACCACATTCCCCAACTAAAATCGTATAAAATGCCATATTTTACTTTAAACGTGTTTTAGACTTTAGATCAAAATTTAAGCATGTGAAGATAAAAATATTATTCTTTGCAAAAAACTCTTCCGTAAATGTACCGATCAAAGTTATATCAGTTTGTAATAATATTAATAAAATAAACTAAACAAAATTTAATTTGTGCTAAACTTATCATGTAGTAAATAAGTACATATGTAAGTATTAAGTAATATTCAAAGTTTAAACAAAAAACAAAAACAAATTTTTTACACTTTTTTAATGTTAAGTTATTTAGAGATCTTTTTTATTATCACCTTCACCTGCCATCGAGAATATTCTTGATTTCATTCTGACAGATGTTTTTAAGAGATTTTACTTCCGTCGCTGATGTCATTGAAAATTCTGAATATTTTTTAAAGCCTTTTCTTGGTTGTCGTTACAATTACCGACAAAACCAACATTATTAAAATATCAATGCTAAATGATTTTTATTTAAGAAAGTAAACAAAATTCAAAAATAAATTTCTGTTAAAATAAGAATATGCCGAAACAAGTAATTATCATGCAGATTTTTTGGCATTTTAATAATGCGGAACTAAAAAATAAGATTTGTTTGCTTGTGTACCCTTAAGCAAAGTAAGAAGTATACATGGTTTTTAAGTCCATTTGTAATTTCATGAGATCGTATAGACATGGAATTCAATGTAACGATACCAGTTCCACCTTAAACCTCATCAATACATCCAGAATTTATTTAATTAAAAATATAAAACAAAATATGTACAGTGTTAACAAAAATATACACGGGTTTTCTGGAAGGCGAAAACGCAAAAATGTCAAACGACGTTTTTTAATAAGATTTCTGTAATAACGGAATTTTATGAAGAATATTATACAAATATTTCTCTATTAAGTAGAATTTTATAACAATTTAAACAAAAATTAGATTAAAAGAGTATTAAAAACAACTTCCAAATACAAGGGAATCAGGGCTGCCAGAAAAATTTGTGAGGAAATCTTCAATTTCCTATGAAAAAATAAAAAAAATCGTCTGTCACGTTTCAAAAAATTTAGTTTTTTTTAACAATTTTTATTCGATTTTTATAAAAAAAAAACATTCAAGCAAAAACATAATTACGTCATTCATACCCAACTAGCATTTTCAATCGTGTAAGAGATGCTGGGACACTGGGATCGCAAAAGAAGGATTTAAAAACATGTCGAAACCAGTCGCCACAAGCAAAATAAAATTAATTTTTTTACTAAAAAATTTTGTGTGGCGATTTTTGGAGATTTCTTATTAAGATTGTTCTTACTACTTTTTTAAAAAAATTTTAAATTTGTATAGAAAAAAATCAATAAAAAATTATTAACTTTTTAAGGTTATTTTTTTGTATTTTTTTTTTTTGGGACAAGGAAAAAAGTACCTGGCAACCCTGAACACAACTGAGATTCTTCCATAGCACAGCAAAAGACGCGTCTTCAATCGTTGTGGGAATCGTTTAAGACGTGGGTAAATATTATCTAACCTGCCTTTCATGTCAATTATCGTATGAGACTCATGTAGATAATATCTTACAACCCGTGAAATGTTCGCCATATAATTGTTGAAAATATGATTTATACAGAGAGTCGTAAAAGGTTCATTCGGCAATGGCTTGACGAAGGATAAACAAAGTGTAACATTGTTGTTTTTGAACTCTCAAGTTAATCATTTAAAGATTTTCTTAAGCAGCACGCGTTATCTAGTTTTTGAATAGAGCGGCCTCAATGCTTTGCAATTGGAAAACCCGATTTCGACAACTCGTTAATAGTGAAGTTTTCCGCTATTGTTAATTAATAATGGCAATTTAGCTATTTTTTTTTTGGCAAATGTAGCGTTTTTATCTCTATTTTTATTTATAATTTGCGGGTTGTATTAAACAAGAAAGCTATCACTACTGTTTGTGACACAACATTGACGCTCTTGCTAAGGTATGTCATATCAGCGTAAAAGCTAAGTGTAATAAAACATTCTGCCTTCCGCTCTTGTTAAGGTACGGCTGCTAAGCATTCCAAGATTAAAAAACGAACGTATCAGAAAATTAAATGTTTTATTCAGACTTTGGAGACTGAAAAAAATCGTCACTTTTTAGAAAAAAAAACAGCAAATCGGCACATTGCCGATCAAAATTACGATAAGTCGTCAAATCTGGCAGCCCTGCCCCTAATATTCTTTTGAACAAATGCATAATGTCGGATGTCTTTAAATAAGCATTCAAAAGTAACGCTAATGTGGATACCAGGGCATGTGAACGGCCGGGCTAACCAGATACCAGATGAACTTGCCAAACGAGATGGTCGTCTGGACGACAGATTCATTAATCAATTCGTTGGCTTTCCAATGGCTCACTGTGAGGCAGTCATCAAGTACGAGTCTTTTAGACTTGAACATAGCCGAATCTATCACTTTTATTTGCTTAAGCTACGGTCACACTTTTTTTTTTATTATTTATTTATTGAATCTTCATATATTAAATATAAACTCACAATAATTAATCACACTTGCCAAATATTTGACGAAAAAACGGGACCAAAAAGCAAACTAAATAATCATTTCCTATAATTCCAATATTTATTTTGATTATAGTGCCACATCTTACAAAAAAATAGTTTTTTGCTTTGTGTAGTGGTATAATTAGTTTTATTTTGTGATATTAAGACTATGTTAAATTTCAATAAATATTTACAAAAGTAGTGGTTACGCTTATTTGAGCAAATATTAAATAAGTATGACCGTAGCTTTACAATTGCAACTTTAAGTGTTTTTTGTTATCTTTCCACAAAAAAAATTCTTTTTTGTACAAAAAGTACCACTTTTTTACATACATAAATAAAAAATTTCACCAAAAATAATTTTTTGGAAAAGTAACATATTTTTAAAAATGTTGTAAAAACAAAAATGCTAATTCAAATACATATTTACTTCTTTTATTCAAACGAAAGTTTTCTTAAAAATTCTTATTCATATTTAGCAAAAGTTACTTATTTCTTCCTTTCAAATAGATGGTGATCCATCTTTACAAAAAAAAAAAAAATATTTTTACAAACCAAACTACAGAAACCCCTTCTTTCTTTCCAGTGAATTAATTTCCCCCTTTTTAAAAAAACCTTCTTCGACAGTAAAGTTTTTACATTCAATATCGAATGCCTTATAGGAACCTATTGCTTAAGAACAAGATCTTCTTAAGGAATAAAATCTAAGCTTCCTAGACGTAAATCTGAATAGCATTAGCCTTTTTTCACCCTTTGTGTTAAGTGTACAACTCTGCTTTTTTTAATACGATTTTATACTACAAAGCATGCGTGTATTTTTCGTTAGTATTGTAAATTAATGAAGTTGCTGAGTGATGGAAAGAGACAGATATAGTTTCTTCAACTGTTTTATTCTGGGCTATTTAACAAACGTATTTACTACAGCTTTTTGTTGGATTTTTCAACCACAGCGTAGTAAATTTTAGTCTAATACATTTTGTTGTTGCAGTGTTGTAAATCTTAGTACTTTTACTAACTTAATAAGAATCACAAGGACTATAAGGGAATTTACTATCAAGGGTGAAAACAGCTACTTTAAAAATTTTGGTAAATAAATGTATGTTAAATTTGATTGATGTGCATAATTTTAAGGTTTAATTTTTAATCCTCCCCAACTTAAATTTCCAATCTTCAGATAATTGTATTCTTTTGCAAAGAACACAAAACAATATGAACAAACATACAGTGAGCGTCAAAATAAATTAAACAGCTTCAATATAAAAAGCTTTATTTTAGTAAAAAAGAATTTATATTTTTAGAAGTTTATTATCATTTACAAAACTTTGGACAATATAAAATTAAACATTTGAAATACAACAAAAACAGTGCTATAAAATACAAATTTCCTCGTTTTTTAACGCGTCAAAAAAATGTACAGTTCTTAAATTCTAAGAAAAGTGAAGTGGCTAATAATTTGGCTAATACTTGGCTCTTTGGCATCGATTCCACCCATTTTAAAGTTAACTCAGTAGACATTTTTGGCCACTCTTCCTGCCGAATTTTCTTCAGAGAGTGCTTGCTAGCTATGTTTTTTTTAATTTGTCTGTCCAAATGCTCCCAGATGTTTAGTTGAGTTGATATCGAGCGACTATTGGTCTGATCCAGCTGTTTAAGGACGTATTACAAAAGCCAACCCTATCACGCTTTACTACATATTCGGTATGTTTTCAGTTGAATTTATTATTTATACCTTATATCACATTTTTTACGTCAAATTTTGGAGAAACGTATTTTTTACAGATGACAGCAAGCATGAAGTCTAGTCAAATTTGGCAAAGTAGAAATTTAACTTTTTATAACTACTTAACATAACACTTTTTACATTGGAAAACAAGCTCTTTACTTTATTTTGACGCTCACAGTATGTACCTTCATAGCAGACACTTTTAATTCATAAATTTATTATTATTTTTCAAAAGCACAGAAAAAAAATTAAAATTTTTATTTGCGTTTAAAAATGCAACAAAAGACAAAAATCTTTCCAAAGAACAACAAAAACGTTGTTAAAATTCATATTTTTAAGCAAAAATTTAACCATACACAACATAAAAATAAAAATTTTATTGCTGCATGTGCTGGCAATAAATGGCTGCTGCAACTTTTCCTCCTACACCAAACATACATATGCACAGGCAGAAAACTTTCTGTAAAACGTTTTTCAAAAGAGGTTGTGTTAGAGTTTTCAACATTATTGGATGACGTCATAGTGTTCGACAACATGATTTTAAGCTTATTTTGTTGTTGTTTTATTTCTCCACATTGCATGCATAATCAATGCTGTGCTGTTTTAAAATGCATGAGGCAGTGCAAGAGTTTTCAACACTCAGAAACTAAGGCACGTGTAGTATTTACGGCGGTCATTGAACTTCCTAGTTATTGTTACACATGCCGACTGTTTTTTTTAATGGTAAAGACACAGCAACTACAAAATACAAAAACAACAGCAAGATCAAAAAACAAAACAAAAAATGCACGTTAAAACAGCTATACACAATGCACACATCCATACATTTTTACACACTCTCTTACATGCTGCACTCAATTCACTCTCCTATACACTCTCAATTAACGACTGCACTTTAAAGCCCCCTCGTCTTTTTTTTTTTTTTTTTTTTTTTTTTTTTTTTTTGATAATTGTCTTTAGTAAACATTGTTTTCCAAATCCCCAAAAAGGGGAAGTTAACTGTTATTTATTGTCAGATTTTCAGGGGGGTTGGGGTATTTTTACATTTTATTTATTCTCAATAGAAATTTCAATATTTAAAAGAGTTTGATAAAAAGTTTAGGATTTTTTTTTAATTTTTGGGTATTTCAAAATTTGAATTGAGGACATGAGCAAAAAGATTTCTGGTAATTTTAAATTAAATACCTACATATGTATATAACAGTGTGCCCGCTTAAACATTTTTGCAGCTTTATTTAGCATTTAAAATTTGAATTAAGTTGCATTGTTTTAAAATATTTTTAGCTTTGTTTTAAAATATTTTTAGCTTTGTTTTAAAAATGGAAATTAAAACGAAATTTCTCATAACTATTTTTTGTGAATTGTCCTATGACATTTTCATAACTGGTATAAATGTTGTCTTTATTTTTCCTTTTGCACCTTTTATGTTTCCTTCCAAAAAAAGTCTAATATTGTAGACTCATAAAGTGTTTTCCTCTAATAATGTTGCCCAACAAAACCAAAAAATGTTGCATGTTTCCCTCTCAATTTTATCAAAGGGTTAGAATTGCAGAGTTTTTAAAACAGCTGTAGTTACATACATACATAAAAGAAAACTACATAAATGTCAATTATTTTCGGTCTTAATTGATCCTTTTAAAATTAGGTCCATAAAATTTTAATTTCAATAATGCATTTTTTTCAAAATGCCGCTTACGATCATTTCGAAAAAACGGTTGAAAATTTCCTTGATTTTGAAATTCTGTATTTTTAAACTCGGGATTTTAAATTTCGGACTGCAATCCAAATTTATAAAGCCGCCCATAAACGCCTAATTCAATTGTCAACTGAATCGTTTGTTGTCCAAATTTAAGCGTGTATGACTTTGTCAATTGATTAGTTTGACAAAAGATCAACATGAAAAAGAGAGACAAAAACATTTACTTTGGACTTCAAGAATAATTCTTGACAAAAAGTACGAAAAAACAGAAGTAAGGATGAACATGTAAAATCAATTAAAATAAATAATCATTCAATGCAAAATTCGATCTACCAAAGGTTAAACACAATTTGGTTTAAAGATTGATGTTTGACTATTGACTGCCAGCAGTCGTCGATGGCTGCGAGTGTTAAACGGCAAACCCCTCTGAAGAGATTGCGTGGTTGCAATCGAAACATGTAAGGGTAACGCCTGGGTTCGAGCCTCAGGTCAGCCAAGAATGAAAAATTATCAATAAATTTTAATTAATTTCAAGTTGTAAAATTCCTTTCTTCATAAAAATAATTTAATGAAAATTAAATTTGATGAACTTTTGCCTAATTAAAATATCAAAATTTGGATTAAAATCCATAGAACAAACAGTTCACCAAAAATCACCGCAATACTGATTATTGTCAATAATAAACTTAAATTAACAAAAAACAAGTAAGAGTGCTATATACATATATTTGGTTATGCTGAACTTTATATGCCCTTTATCATGGTGCGATAAGAACAAAAAATTATGTTAATACCGTGCTTTTTATATAAATAATTTGTGTGCCACGCCCACTTCTCCGATCCCGCCCACATTATTTCGAAAGTTGTATTTTAACAACGAAGATGCATGTATCTAGTTTGGAAACTTTGGCTCTTGCCATTCTCCAGATTTAGAGAAATTTATAATCTTTTTGTATGGAAATCTCCACGCCCACTTCACCAATCCAACTTACATTTTGAAGGATGAATTTTAATAGCAAACAAATCCAAATAGGTGACATAAATATAGGTGACATAAATATATATCAACATGTACTTATACCTTTACCTCGGTATATATAATTTATATTGTAGACATTACAAATGTAATGACAAACTTATAAACTACGATGATGGGTATTAATATTAAAAATATATGGCTTTACAAAACGACACTGTAACAATCCACATTTGAGAATAACGTTTGAAAGTAACTTGAAAATACATGAGTGTCTCAGTTTGAAAATAATTTTTCTTTTTTGTTGAGAATGTTTTAATTTAAAATCAAACCTACTTGTTTGCTAGAAAAGAGAACGAACGTTGTATGCAAATGAGTGTAATTTATTTTGTATTGTTGTTTTTAAGATCTATTCTACACACAAACGGATGCAAAGGGTATTTTTTTTATTGCTTGCATTGTCTGTCTAACGCTCATTATCGTTATATGGGTGATTGGCTAATGCTTTTATTGTGCCTCCATGATTTTTACAATTTTCAATTGTGCATGAGTTAAAAAAAATTCAAGATATTCTATAATTGTTTTAGTGTTGGTTTCATTAAAAAAAAAACGAAAACAGAAATCAAACATCATATCAAAAGCTTCCAAGTTTATTACTAACACGTTACGTTAATTGTGGTATAAAAGTGGAAGCAATGCTAATTATAACAGGGGCGTGATAGAGATTGACATATTGTTAGAGATAATAAATAAATTAAGTAAAACGTATGTGTATACATATGTACAGACATATAAAATCAAACAAATCTTAAAAAACTGAAATTTTAGCTCAATAAAGTTTACAAGGTTTCGTTTAAATGTGCTTAATTCCCATTTCATACTATTGATAAAATGAAATTTATTGTTCACTAGAAATTCAAAATCAATATCAATTTGTGCTTCAGCCCATTTGCTGAATTATTTTGATTTAAAATTTCAACAATTTGCACGCGTTGCTGTGGTGTAAGTCAACTCATTATTAACGTTCAAAGCAAAATAAACAAAAAGCAGCTATCAGCATTTCACTGGTTGCTTAGGCCAGAAAACTTCATCAAAAGATTTTAGAAAAGCTAAAGATATTATACAAATACAACTGTTAAGCGAATAAGAATTATAAACCCCAGTTTAGCTTGAAGCAATATCAAAGCTTAAATAAAAACAACAGCACAGCCCCGACTACAATTGTTTGATTTTTCGTCAACTCTAAATGTAGTTGTAAGTTTATTTTAAAATTTGGAATCTGCGAAAATTCAAATGATTTTGTTATTCGTGTTTAATTCCCAATTTTCATTCTTGATAAAAACACTAAAATTTATTGTTGATTGGATAAGCTATTCCTATGCGCATTTCAGTGGTTGCATAGACCAGATCGTCAGACAACTTCATCCAAAAAGATTTTAGAAAAACTAAAGATAGCCAAATAAAACTGTCAAGCGTATAAGAATTATAAGCAACAGTTTTACTTGTAACAATTTCAAAGTTTAAGCAAAAACATCAACAATAAACAGTTAGTTTATCTTCATCGCTTCATCGGAATATAAAATTTGGAATGGAAATTCAAAATCAATATCAATTTGTGCTTCAGCCCATTCGCTGAATTCGTGTAAGTCGATTCATTATAATAAACGAGTTTTAATACTCTAAAAAAACACCCTTTACCTACAAAAGATATCACCTTTTTCAAAAATAAAATCCTTTTGACAGAAAATTCCTTTTTTTTTTAATATTTAAGTTTTTTTCCCCAAAAAAAACTTTCTGTTTCTTTTTTCAATTAGACCATGTTGTTGGGTTTTGAATGCATTTTACTTGTAGATTTGTAACTTGTAGTTTTGAGAAACAGGGCCCAGATGTGTTTGGTCGGCCTAAACATACGGTGCTGCAGACTCTGGGGGACTCAATGCGTTTATTAACGGTCCTACATGAGAGTGGGACTCTTCACATGTATAGGTAGCAGTTCACTCACCTCTTGCTTAGGAGCTGGAGCTATCAAACCTTCAATGCTAATAGCAAATTCCGTTGATTAGCAACAGCACCTAAATAAATCTGCCAGCAGGCCGAATTTGTTTACAAAGGATAGAAAATTAGCATTTAAAGCTGACTTTTTAGATCTCCTTTTCCGTAAATATGGGTATAAACTGCAGCCACCACGTGCCTTTCGAAGTAGCCCCACCAATAACCAGTCAGGGGCTTACTGGTTCCCATACATTCAGATAGGATCTCTGGCCAGTTGAAGAAAGAAGGCCAGCCAATTTCATCCCGCCTTGCAAGGTATTGGCTGAACTTATTCCCTCGATGATGAAATATCCTTAGGACGTATCCCTAAATACCCCAAGAGCGGGAGGGACGGCATATAAAAGTAGGCAATACAAAGTAAAAAGTGAGGCGTGTATAATTTTGACCGCAGCCAAAACCATGTTATTGTTGCCTCTGACCATGTTATTGTTAATTATAACAATAATATCCCTACAAGAAATGAATGAGCGAGTAGTCACATTTTTCATTTTGGTGTTAAGAAAATGATAGACAAAAATGACCGATTGTGACCGAACACTTGATTTCGGTCATTTCTTTCTATCATTTTCTTAACACCAAAATGAAAAATGTGATTACTCGCTCATTGATTTCTTGTAGGGATGTTTACATCTTCCAGCAGTTTTTTTTTAAATTAAAAGCCATACAATTATTAGTAGTAAGCAAGCTGTAGTTATTTTTAACCATAACTTGGTCGGAGGCAGCCATAATATGGCAGTGGCTCCTCTATGTAAATATATATGTTTGCCGTTGACAATAGTATGGTTAAAATAACAATAATATTTTTTAAAACTTTTTGTCAAAAACAGTTATTTTAAAGAGTACCTTTCAAATTGCGACGACTCTGTAATTTTGGACTTAAAATTTATTATTTTTATTATTTCTGTCTGCACACGCCAAAAAAGTTGACGCCTTTATTTTGTTGCTGCTACTGCTGAAAATATGCACATTTAATCTAAGAAATATTTTTCATTTTTATTCCGAAAGCAAAAGAGAAAAACAAATAATAATAAAAATGAATAGTGTATTTTTTGTCCCTAATGCCTTTCATTGTAACAACAAAGTTTATAAAAAAGTTAGTTTGCTTTTTTGCATTCACTCTACGTCTAAAACTTGCTTGCATTGTTTCAAAGCAGAAAATATTTCCCAACAATTGGCAACTGTCAATGTTGTTGTTGTTGTTGCAAACTAAAATATTGTTAACGGTTACAAGTTGTGCTTCTAGTGGATTTTGTTTGTTCGTCTGCCTGCCTTTTCATTTGCTATTTCAATTATATCTAGTGCTACAATGTAAATTGTAAAAACTAAAAACAAAAAAAAATCATTTGGCACTAAAAACTGTGCAGAGAGGAAAAATAAATAAAATTAAAATAATTTTTACACGTGTAATGTTAACAACACCTTTGTTGTCCACTTGAATACCAACAAAATATTCATGAACTTGTTAGTTGTATTCGAAATTTTTCCTAAAAGTAATTAATATTGATGATGTTTTTATTTCAAATTTGAGAAAAATAACGATTTTAAATAATTCTAACCTTGAAATAAGTTTATAGTTAAAATGTATAAGTTTATAACCAGGGTATAACAAATATTTAAATGGAAATAGGGAGATGGGCAAATTAAAAACTATTTCGATACATATCGTATCGATATTTATTAATTAAAAATATCGATTTTAATGACTAATTTTAGGGTTACATAAAAGAACAGAAAGGAAACAAATCTGAAAGTTGTAAATGAAAAGGAAATCAAGATAAAATTAAATGTGTTATTAATTGAAATATTGGACTCCAAGATGATTGTTTCCTTGGATTTCTATGGTTAGGGGAAAGACTCATTATTTCAGGCTATGTCAGCTTTGCCTAATGTGGAGTTAAAATCTTGCGAACACTGGCTCAAACTTTTAATGTCATACTTGTCCCACCGTATCGTAACGGACAATCGCACATAGGCGTATTTTGCCAATCTAGCCGGGCATAACTTTTTGTTTTAGCTTAAAAGTTATTGAGTGCCCGCCCCTAGATCGAAAAATAAAATTTTTTTAAAACTTTTCCAATATGTACTTTTGATTAGCAAATGCAACTTTCAACGTCGGCGAAAGTTAAAAAACCTAAAACTGGACCCAGCAGATTGTATTATTACACCTTTCATACCCGCCCCATTTTGTGAGCGGTTACATAAAATAATATTTTTAAAAAACTTTTGTTTTTATGGCCTTAATACCATAAAAAAATTTTTTTTGAACTTATATGGGCAGGGGGAAGTATCCCTCCAAACCCATCCCCCGGAATTTTTTTTTAATTTTTTTTGCTAATTTCCACAAAATATTAATTTTTAAGCTTTTATGTGACTTTTTTTTTAGTATTTAATTTATCTGAAAATTATTAATTTATTCGTTATTATTACATATTTATAATAGTAATAAAAATCTTTATTTAAACTTTCTCTGTTTCTTCTAAATCCTCTTCCGAATCTGAATTCTCTTCAGAGCCAAGTACAAGAGGAAGCATAAACGAAATTGCTTCTTTTGTAAAGGGTAATGAGTTTTTTTTTGATGTTGGTCTTATGCTAGTTATCCGTGGAGAACCGAGCCTATTTATAATATCTTTGCTACACTGAACCCTCAAAAACTTGCTATCAAAATTCTGCCTGTTAAGCCGAAAATATTTATTTAATGCCTCAAACGCTTCTTCTGATAATAGCCCGGTGGACAACAATGCTTCGCTCATTACAGTTGCGCCATGTATTAAAATCTTGTAATGTATGTGGCATAGTATGCCAAGGATAAAGAGCATCGTAAAGTTTTGCACTGCACTAAGCAATAATTGGCAACCTCGTGCAAATAGATTTTGTAATTATGTACTTCAATAATAATTTTGATTTGATAGATAAATCAAATGCAAAAAAAAAGAAAAAAATCTTCTGCTAGTGTTACCTTCGTTGCTGTTTCCAAATCCGGTCTTCGTCGGTTGATCCACTATTAGCCCTAATTCACTTCTAAATTTTTCATTGAAAGTTTTTTTTCTCTCTTTAACAATAGTTTTGTTCTTATCCGATCTTAATTGCCACTTTTTTACTGTGGGTTTATACGACAGGTGTAATATGCTCTCAAATTGAAAATTGAATTCTGGCAGCACAGGTGGCTAAAAACCGTTAGTATCTGGTTCGCACATTCCTTTTTTACACAGGTAATATTAGTCTTAGATGTAATTATTTAAATAAAAGACAACCAAAACATTTTCTGACTGAAGAAAGGGTTTCTATCATATGTACCTATGCAAGATGAGCAAAAACAGAAAAAGGTGAAATTTTCAAAAAATAAAAGTAGAGATTTTAAATCGATATGGTGATGTATAACATTTTTAAAAATGCAACTAAATTCATGTTCAAAAATCTTTTAATCTTTTTTTTTACAAAATAGTGAACAACAAATTGGTTTTTTTTTTTAATTTCGAACGAATTTATTTATCATAAATTTTTTTCCAAAAATATAGTCTTATGCAGAAAAATAAATAAATGTAAAATCTTTATTCGTTTACCCACAAAAAAAATATATTGTAAGCTTCACACAACCGTAAAAAGTCAATGAACACACATGCAACTTACTCAACTTTCCTGACTTTAACAGGGTCACAAAACCACAAATCTCAAGCAAAAGACTTGAAAATTTGCTATATGATGCAGAATTTTTTTTATTAAGTTATTATTAGTTTTGTCGGATAATTTAAATTTTACTCTCTTAATTATCTTTAAATTAGTAATCGATTACGGAAAGCAACACAACTAAAGTCGAGTTGCCAGCAGCGTAATTAGGCAACGCCGCTCATGTTGAAATATATATTTGTTTGCATAATTTCGCTGCTGACAACTCAACTACAGTTCAGTCGTCACCCAAAATTGACTTAACATTAGAATAGGTTTACTTACCTTTATATCAAGTCTCATTCCTGTATATCCTACTCTAGGTATCTTCTCTGAGCAAAATACGAAATTGCAATTCTGTACATTTTTTTAATGCCCTAATTTCAGCGTGTGCTACCTTCCCTTTCGCAACTGTAAAGATTCTATCGAAATACTCATTTTTCCTTAATGTTATTTATCAAAATTTGCTCATTTAACTAATTTTTTAAAGATTTTTATTTTATTAGTTTAATTATTTTAAGAAATAAATTGATAATAGACTGCCTGCCTCAAGTCAACTTGCATTATCAGCAAACGCTTAAAACACACACACACGCAACATTTAAATAGCACATCAAAAGCATTAAATTCATACAGTAAATAAGAGAATAAAAAAAACAGCCATATGTATACAAATATTTGAAATTTTTTTTTTAATTTGAATAACCGACATTAATGACATGATTCCGATAAACTTGTCATAATCTTGAATGTGAAAAACAAAAATAAAATTTTAAAAGATATTCTAAGCAACACGTGTAGCTAATTACCGCTCTAACCCACCAGTACCACTTGGTCGTCAAATTTGCTAGTCCCGATTCCACAGACATTTTGCGAAATTAAAATATGTAGGTATTCATAAGGGAGATCGATTATTCGACTTTTTTCAATAACCGGTTTTCGAATATTCCGAATAGTTGCAATTTAAAAAAACCCGGGTTTCGGTTAAGCATTTTAAAAATAACCGGTTAATAAAAATACAAAAATCAAATTAGTTTTTGTAATAAAAAGTTAATTAGAATAAAAACAAAACAATTCACGAAGGTAAGGAACCAACAAAATACATAAATATGACTTAAGGTATCGAGCCCTATCCGCGAAAATAACGTAAGCGACATCATTTTCAATTTTGGTTTTTTTTAATAAATGATTTTATTGACAACACTTGCATCATTTCCGGAAATCTTTTGGTCACATAAGGTACCGTTACGATTTTATAGCAAGAACAATTTTATCGTAAGCGACAAATTTCATACAAAATGTTTATGAAATAAAATAAAAAAAACCCTCTCCTGTAAAATTTGATTTTTGGCGCTTACGTTTTTTTCGCGGTTAGGGGTCGGTATGTTCAGACCTAACAAATATTTGACGGTAAAAAAATAAAAAAAAATAAAAAAAAAACGTGACCAGTAAATTGATTAAACTTAAGCTTTATTTTTAACAATTTCTATTTATTTGCTAAACTTAATGTCCAAGATGATAATTGTATAATGAAGTTTAGAACCTGTTAAATAATATTTGCTCTAGCCAAACGATTTCCAAAAGCAAACAACTCTTTATTAAATCTAGTGGTTACGTGTAGGACGTCAAATATTTAATAGGTGTGAACGTAGCTGTAGAAATTTTGAAAAACTTTGGTTTCAAAAAATTATAGGAATTTAATAAATTTATTATTTGAGATATTCTCTCAAATTAATTTTAAATGAGTTTTAATTTGTTGGTGGCTAAGCATGTCTATATGAATCAGTAAGCTTCAGCCAAATTTTTTTAAAGTTGCAAACAAAACCTCTCATCCAGTCAGTACCCATGTTCTGTAACTTTAGTGAGAAAATTATCGCTTCGAAAAGATGTGAAACAAAATATTCCATCGTTTCTCGAAAAGTGAGAAAAAACTGTGTCTGTAACTCATGTCGAAAACTATCCAAAGAGATTACGTCGTTACGTAATAACTGTCATAACATTGCACCCGAAGCCGCTGTGACATTGCAGACGTTGAGAACGTCAGTAACAAATTCGTTTATTTTGTAAAAATGTTAAAAGCAAAATAATTAAACAATGGAAAAATGTGCCAAAAACAAAATGTTATTATTATTATTCTTTGCATTTTAATTTTTAATTGTTTTTTAGTGTTAACATTTTTTCTCGCCCCATTTTTATTCGTGAGTCTTTTGACAGTTCAAAGCGGGAACTTTTCTTACAAAAATGTTACAGACACACTTTTTCTGTAAATTGGCGAGTTATTTATTTACGTGACAGCTAGTACTCGCCAAAAAAGTTACAGACACAGTTTAGTAAGCAAAAAAAAAATAGCTGTTTGTTTCAATTTAAGGCATTTTTGCTTCATTGCACACATTTAAATCGAAAAGTTTCTCGACACGAGAGTTACAAAACATGGGCACAGGATAATATATTTCAATTTTTCTATTTCAATATCTGTCAATTCGTCGATCACAATTAAAACCCTTCCATGAGATTGTTTGATTCCTTCAATTTTGTTTTAAGTTCTGGGTAATTTAATAAAACAATAACTGAAGAACGGTTCCTTATCGTTGATTTCGTCGGTATGGTTTAGTTATTTTGCCTTTTTCCTAATTAAAAAAAATCTAAATTAAAAAGCCTTCACATTTAATGAGCTTATGCGGAACTTTAAAATGGCTAAGAGCAATATGTCGATAGAAAACCAACAGGCAAAGTTGAATAGTTTCGTCCGTTAACCATTTGAATCTAATATGTATTCCAAAATATCATTTTATTATACCTAAAATTGAGATTTGTGACTAAAAGAAAGCCCTTTATTAGTTTTAAAGAAAAGGTAACAAAGTTACTTTAAAACCCATTTTCTTTATCAAAACTGTATACCGCCCCTGTAAAAACCCTCTATGCATAGGGAGTTCTGGCACGTATTCGGAGTTGTATCCCCTCAAAACCCTCCAATCAATTGTTTCTGCTAGTAACAAATAACAACTAGTTAGTGGGACATTTACAATATTCGTTTATAATTATACTTGTACTCATGTCTATCTGTCTAACTTTTAATAACAATAAATTTGCAAATGTTCCCAGTATTAGTTTTTTTCATATGATTATTTGGTGTTTTGCAGTAATATTTGCTGTTTTCATTAGAGTTTTTACATGTAATGATAGTAAATCACATAATTACAAATGTCTGGTACTGGGGCGTACAAACAAAGGCACCAGTGGGCTATCGGGGGATTTGGGAAATTTTAAATTGATAACATTGTTTCTTTACGGTATTTCAACAACGAAAAAAACGATAATAAAATATGATTTGAAATTGTAAAGTGATTTCCAGTGGATATGAAATTTAAAGCTTAATATTAATTAATCATAATGTTAAAATTCATATTTTTATTTTTATATTAGCTGATTCCTCGCTATAATTCACGTAAGCCACAGTAATCTCAAGCTCGAAATAAATTTTTTCCGTTAATTGTTATTGTGAAAAAATGTTTTCTTAAAAAAGTACCAAAAGGTACCCTTTAAAAAAAAATACTGTCATGAAAAAATATTCCATTGAATAAAGATCCTTTTTGAAAACAACAACTTTAAAAATAACAAGTAAGAGTGCTTTGTTCGGAATTGCCGAATCTATAATACCATTCACTTAACGTAATGCAGCGTCTTAGACCACTCACCCGCTAACACACATTATCAAACAAAATGTCAAATAGTTTTATACCGTACACCTACCACCCTTTAACACACATTATCAAACAGAATCTAAGAAAATTAACAACAATAACAAAAGATTTTATCTCAGCCATTTGCGAACCGATCTGACTGAATTCAAATAGCAAAAAAATTTAATACTCATTCATAACAACAACGTATCATATCTGGGGTCTTCGTTGAACTCTTTTAGGCCGACAGACGGACAGATGGCCAGAAGGACAGACTGCATTTGTAAAATCAACTTCGCTAAGAACAATATTGTATAAATTAGAATGACAAACTTATATACCCTTTCCACCTGTAGAGTTTTCATGACCTGTGAGTTTTCATAAATTAGTATCTGAGAAAAAAATTAAATTTTTAAATAGAAGTTCGTTATTGGACAAAGTATAAATCGGTATTTAAAAAATCAACTTTTAATCCAAATTTTTTAATATTTTAATCAGGCTTAAGTTCATCAAATTTAATTTTCATTAAATTATTTTTATGAAGAAAAAAAAATAATTTTGTATTGTAAAAAGTACCTTTTTGAAAAGTATCTTTATGAAAATTTACCATTTTAAGAAAAAATACGTGTTCAAACAAAAATCATTTTCAAAAAACTTGTATAAGAAGCTTCCCTTTTGAAGAATCGCCTAATTGAAACCAGAAAAAAACTACATAAAAAAGTATATTTTCTAAAAGTGTACTTTTTTGAACAAAGTGCCATTTATTTTATGTACAAAAGGTACCATTTAAGACATTCTTTTAAAAATCTTAAAAAGTACACTTAAGTTTTTTTGTGCTTTCAAAAACTCAATATAATTTCTTTATTAAATTTCAAAAGCAAATTCCTTGGAGGTCACTTTAGCCTTGTCGGAATGCACAATTTGTCTAAAAGCACATCAACAAAAATTTACATAACTTACTTCAAATAGCCTTGTTAATATCAATAATAATCACATGTGTGTAAAAAAAAAATTAAATGAATTTTGTATCTAAAAAGTACCTTTACACACTTGGTACTGTTGTTTAGTTAACTACAAGTTTGTCAGTTTGATGGATCGCAGTCAATTTGTCTGTCTGTCCGTGTGACTATACGAATTTAATTGTATATTCCGTATTGCACAACTTTTACAGAATGCACTAAATAAATAAATAATAAATTACTAAACAAATGCTACAACAACAGAACTACAACAGTGTATAACAAAGTTAAATATGTAGCAAAAAAAAAAAAAAAATACAAAATAGGAAAAACAAATTTTGTATTTTGCAAAATTTTCAATGTCAATGTCAGACATTGCCCATAATCAGATAATTAACAGCATGTGCATACACTAGTGTACTCTGTAAGTGAAAACTGCAACAACAACAATACGAAAAACTGAAACTTGTACAACAAAAAAACACACACGAAAAATTTCAATCAGACATACTCGGATACGCAAGCAATAGATAATTTGCGAAATTCAACAACAATTACACTGTGCTAGAATTTGATACATTCCCTGCACCCATGCAAGTAATAGGACTAGTCCAAACACGCGTGTAAAATGTAGCCTACAAGGGACTAGGACTAGTCCAAAAGTAACCCAAACGTATGGAAAAAACATGGTCTATTTAAAATTACGATGTCCTAGGGCAGGACCACATAACCCAGCTTTGGATTACAAAGGAGTAGTCTTAAAACTACTCCATGGTATACTTAAGGGGATTCGTTTTGAAGTCGTTTAAACACGAAAACATGTCGTTACACAAAACGACGACATGTCATCTCCCTGCAAATAATATTGGACCACCTGATCCAATTTGATTAAATGGACTACTCCATGGACTGGTTCGATGAAATGCAAGCATGGACCATGTCATTGTTAAAAAGAGTTTGTAGTGAGACGACATGTCTTCGTTTTTTGACGACATGTTTTCGTTTTTAAACGAAGTTAAAAACTTATCATCTTCCATACGTTTTGGTTACTTTTGGACTAGTCCTAGTCCCTTGTGGGCTACATTTTACACGCGTGTTTGGACTAGTCCTATCATTTGCAGGATTTTTTTTGTCAAGCGGGGCGTCTGGCGGTTAAATCGGGCACACGCAATCCAGTGGTTTTATTCGTGGTGGTTGTATTCGAAATATACCGTTATTTTGAAAATGGAGGAGGTTGCACAACATATATTCGCATAACTCAAAATTGATTTAGTTTTTTAAATAATATAAAAAAACAGAATTAGGTTAACCCGCAAGGTGCCCCGCTTGACAGTTTTTTCAACTAGCACAGTGTTTTCATTACACAATTGCACTTTCCCGCACACACACAAACACAAGTAAAAGTAGTAGGTGTGCGAGAGTGTGTGGAAGAGAAGCGGGTGTTGACTATTAAGCATTTGACTTAGATCAGTGCGGAAGAGAATCCACAATAGAATTTTCATTACCATTTGCAATCTAGTGAATTAAAACTCTGCTATTAAATATTATTAAGTAGAATGACAAAGTAAATAGACGCAAATTACACAGAAAAAAAAAGCTCGAATAACAACAAAAAAAACTTATTTCTACAATAATTTCTATATTTTAAATCTAATGTAAAGTCTAGGCCGGAGCTAAACAAACTTACAAAAAAAAATTGTTACAAAATATGTACATCGTATGATTATTTCGCATTCTAATCAAATTCACCAGAAATTCTAAAAACTTGTTGCTTATTAAATTTTATGTCGATTTAGAAATGCCAGCCAATAAATACTTATGAAATTTTGCGCCAATCCAGATCTTTTTTTTATTCGGATGTAAGTGATCTTACAATAACATGTTTTTTTTTTGAACATTTTTTGTAAATTACATTATGCAACATAAAAAACCAGCTTCAAAACTTGCAACGCGAAATGAAAGTAGACTACTAGTAGAGCAAATCTGCAAAAGAGTTTTGAAAAGTTAGCTCGGACTCCCGAAATATGGGCCCCTAAAGTTTTTGTATGTTTTGAAAAGCCAAACGGTCAAAAAAAAATATACTAAATGTACTTTTGAGCTAAAAAATAATTTCAGATGTCTTCAGTAGAATGGTATGGTGATTCTTTTCTTAGAATTTATTAACCCTCTAACTGTTATTTTAAGGGGTAATTTTTGTCATTTTTCCCAACTCTTACACAAAAGTATAGCACAGTAGGAAATTTTCCGAGTTTCTATTGATTTCACTAATTTATTCTTCTTAGCGCTAAAAAATCAGAGCAAGTTAAACTCTTTTTTGGTTTAAAATGTGTTTAAACCAACAAATTTTTTAAATCACCACACATATAAACCATCTTTAAACGCATAAAATTGGGCGTTTAAACTACCAATACAGACCATATGAATTTAATAAGATTTATCGTAGTGCTGCCACATGTTATTTTTTTAACAACATATAATACATGGGATACTGATTTATATTTGTTGAGTTTAAACTACATATAAATTAAAGTTTAGTTCAACTAAACCAACGTTTAAACCATCAGTGATTGATTAGCCATTAGTGAGTCGCTGCTTTTAACTCGGTCGGTTTTTTATTTTTTTAATTCGTATCTATATCCATATTTTGTTGTACCATCGTCCACAGTTTTAATTATCGTTACTTCAGCTGCGCATAGAAGGACTGACCACATATAGCATTTAGTGAATCGAATGCCAATTGTAATAGTGGTGCTGTATTTAAATAAGGCCTCTCTCGCCATCTCTTTGCAGCATCTAGTTTGCTTTGAGGCATTCCATTAATCATTATTCAGAACACTAAGATATTTATACGTTTTTACACGGTCAATGTCTGTACTTTTTATTTTTAAGATGGTATTTTCATATATTCTTTTAACGGACATACGATCTATTTACTTGTTTCGGTGAGTTTATTCAAGAGTTTTCGAAGGCTAGACATTGTGCTTGCTATTATCATAGTGACTTCAGCATATCTTATTTTGCTTATTCTTTTCCTTTTAACGTCTTTTCGAAATATTTTCTCCGAGTATACGTTGAATAGCATAAATCGTATGCTGAGACACCAAACGGCATACAGTAGAATCTTACCGAAGGGCTGAATGCTATTGAGAATGCAAATGACGTATGCTTAATGGCGCACCGCTTCATAGATATTGAGGTAAAATCAGTGTTACCACCAGCAAAATTTTAAATTAAACTTGAGATCAAGCAAAATTAACCGATTTAAATGAAATTACACCTGATATAGAATTAATTTTTAAAGGAGATCTATATTATTCCTATTATTTTGATTCTTGTTGCTATTTAAAATAATTTTACAAAAGAACACTAAAGACTTAACATACATTAATAAAACATTAAATAAAACTCCTTAAATAATGAGTTCAACATTTGCTGTCAACCGAACTGTCATACTGCTCTCACTTTTTGCTCAGACACATCATCATGAATAGTTTCATGCTTGAACAGTGGCGTTGTTCGTCAAAATTTACTTTGAAATTCAGCAATCGATTTTCGCAACTTATAGGCGACTTCATGAATTAAATGACGCAACTTATTTTTCAAAATCGAAGACGTTGTGTTGATTAAGAGAAAATAAACTATCAATTAAACATAAAGGCCCTGGGAGGTGAAATCTCTTGATTGTTTACCGTGAAGTCACTGGTGTATGCTGATAAGACAGCTACAATTGACGTCTTGGAGTTCAACATTGTTCATATAATTGGTGACATGCAGCCAGAAATGCTTGAAAAAAATAAACAAAATTGGACGTCTGAAATGCATTTCGTAAAGAACATTATTTGTTTGAAATAAGTTTTCATTGGTAATATTAATATTAATCTGTAATTAAAAAAAAAATTGTTTGTATTGTCTACCATTTTTAGTTTCATGGTCTTAAAAATACCCTTTATACCTTATTTAGAAAACAAAATGCCTGCAGGGTTTTATACAACTGTCTCTTTCGTAATTACAGTGTTACAGGGTGTTTAATATTCTTCAAACTAAAGCATTTGAAAGTTGCCAGATAAAAATAAAATTAATTAGCAGCCCAATTATGAATAAACATTCACCTGGAGTTTATTCCCTTTTCCCATTTTTACAATTGAATTTAAATAGAAAAAATGAGGAAAGGGGAAACAATCCCGGGGAATTTTTATTCATAATTGGGCTGTAAATGTTGGAATATTGAAAACATTTCTTACCCCAGGCTAGTTTTTAGTTCGAATAACTTTTTTTCAATAGACCTCAAGTTCTAAATCACAGAGTCCATATATATTCATAATCGAACTTTTGATAATATATATTAAATAATTGAAGACTTTTCTTAAAAAGCAACCGAGACTTTGGCTCAGAAGGCTCTACATTTTGTATCAACAATATTTCAAAAGAAATAAATGGCATCACTGATATCGAATCTTGATTTTATTTGGATATGTGAAGTAAGACTTTTAAATTACACCTGAATTACACCTAAGAGAAATAACCCAAGCTCTACCCACGACAGTAAAAATTATACCAAATTCGGGTAATTACCCACAAAGTGGCAACACTGGGTAAAAATAGGTCTCAAGAGCACTACCAGAAATACCAAAATATTGTTCCCGCTCATACTAAATGGCAGCACCACCATCGAATATATAGAAACTTTCACATATCTCGGAAACATAATCAATAAGAATGGGGGCACAAAGGCCCCGAATTAACAAAGCAAGGTGTGCTTTCCTGTTACTACCCAAAATATGGAGATGCAGAAAACAAAACAAACTCATAATTGCGAAGCTGAATACGAGCTTCATTTAATTGACATTATTTTCAAATACATATGGTAATTTTCTCAGTGTACCGAACAAACTATCTGTTACTTAATGCCAACATAAATTTATTATACACTTATAAAATTATTACAGTAACTGATTGTGGGTTATTAAATTCGTTTTCCGTACTGTTAAAATTGAATAAAAATATAGTTATTTTACGAATAATTTTATTTTTCAACATTTGTGTTTGTTATTCAAAAACAAACAACCAAAAAATAATGTTTTTCCGTAATTATTTTGTTATGTAGTTTGATTTTTTTCGGTTAAAATACATATATTCTTTTTTAAAGTAAAAACTGTTCAATCTTACGAAATATGCTGTTTAATAAATAAAAAAATTAAAAATGAATGTACAAATCATTTGTTTTAAATGAAATGTAAATGATCCGATTTTTAAATGAATTTTAAGTTGTTTCAAATGAATTTTCGTTTGAATTTAACTACATAGTTTTTTGAGTGTACCGATAAACTATCCGTTAACGATTTTGGGTTTCTCAATATACCGACAAAAAACATTGTTTTCAGTTGGCAGCACCTCTCAAAATACATTTAAAAGTTGAGAGTAGCTTTGCCAGATGCAAAACGTCAAATAACTGGACAATAGAAAAAATTTACCTGGAATATGAAAAAATAACTGGACAATTTGAAAATACACTTAACTATAAGAAAAAGTAAAATTTTACTTCAGATTTTATTTTGCAATAAAATATAAAAAAAATTTTCTGCCTGTTCAACGATTTCAAACGTTAATGTTCGCCTAGAAAATTGATAAAAAAAAAACACTCAGTTTAAGAAATATTTTCCATATTAAATTCTATAAGAACGATTACGTTCGAACTCGCTGAACTGGCAGTACAAAGCAAGGAAACGTAACACATAAATATCACATTACAAATTTATTATCAGGGCGAATTCACTACAAGTGGTAGCGAAAAGCCTGTTGACTTTCACAGTTAGAACCAATTTGTTTTGGTTTCACAATGTTTTATTTAAAAACAGTTGACATTTCAAGCAGTAAACACTAATAACACTAAAAATAAACCCTATTAATAAAAAAAGTACATCAACAGCCCTGTTATAGAAATCGAGTAAAATTTAAATCAATGGGAATTTTTAGTTAAATTTTTGTTTAAATTACCGTCGTTTTTGTTTTTGTTTTAAGATAAGTTCTAATGAAGATAAGCTGTACTCATAGTATATAAAACAAAATAGTTTAATGAACTTTAAACACTGGATCGTTTTCAAAGTTTTTTTGATTTTTATTTCACTCGAATTCGATTTCCAGAACATGGCTGATAACTATTTGTTTAGCCACATATAGATTTTTTTGTATTGTTATTTGAAGAATTTAATAACTCTATTACTTTCAGTTGTAAGCAAAAATGTTTGAAACATTTTGCAACTTTCATTAAAATTTAGTCTTCTTAAAATTGTAGCCTTTATTCGGTCAAAGGAATGGATTCTTGTGAGTAGAGATTATTAGAAATACCTTAAGTCCTTGCACAAAAAGTATTGTTAGTTGGCATGCCTAACAAACGAGATCAATTTATGTAAATTTTTTACGTCATTTTTATGGCATTTTTTTAAAAACTGTACCGTATCTTATTAATTGGAATGTCTGTCAGCAAATTAGTAATGTTTTCCTTCAAATTTTTTCTTAGCATCAGATTTTGTTCCATACAAAATAATTTAATAATAAAAAATTTAATTAATAGAAAAGTAATTTTTCACATATTTTTAACTGGATAAATTGCATTTTAACTGGAATCTGGACAACACCCAAAAAACTGGACAATGCAGACCATTCCATGCCGTCTGGCAGCCCTAGTTGCGATTCAGCTGATTGAGTTTATATGTCCGGCAAATACAAGGAAAAAAATAATTGGCAGATGAGTGCGGGTTAGCTTTTCGACAGAATATAAGCAAATTAGACATCCAGAAACTGAAATTTCTTAATCGTGTAATAATAAAAACTTTTTACCAGACAATCATGAATAACTCAATATTACTATTATTTCATCTTATCATTTTGATGTAAATGCATTGTATTATTGTTCTATATCGTTGGTCTCATGTAGAAAGGCCCTAACTCACATAATTGCAACTTTACAGGAGAAGGCATAAACATAATATGTAGAAACTAAAAATGGCTTCTTTAATTTCTTGTAAAACTGATATTTTGTGATTTTGAACACTAAAAAACTCTATTTCGAAAAAAATCGAGTTAGGGCCTTTCTACATGAGATCGACGATATGTTTATTGTAACCTTTAATGAGCCAGCGAATTTTATAAACTTTATTGGGGGTATTTACACTTGTATTTATTACCTCATTGTCTCATTACATTTTGTACATTCATAAATATGTACTCGTACATACATAAGTGTGGCACAAGTGGTTATCGTGAAATATTTTTTTTAACCCAATTGACTTTGATGCCTCGTTATTGAAAACCTTTTGCACAAGCAACGTCTCGTTATCATTGCTGCCAACTTTTTTTTGAAGACATCCCGTCAAATCGTACTTCAAAAACCGCTAGAAGCCGCTAAATTTTTTAATTAGCGTAAAATGTTTCAAAAACTCGCTAAAATCTAAATAGTTTGCAAAATGTATATACAAATCAAGATATGGAGTGTTTTTTTTAAAGGTGTACGACTTTTTATTAAAACAAGTGTTTTTCTAATGGTCGAAATTCGGCCATAATTTTTTTTAATATGAAGAAATAATAATATGTTTAGAGCATTCATTTTTTCCGTCTTAGGGGATCGATTTTGCGATGGACCAAGCTCCGGTTCATATGTTCTACGTGAGTGGTTGAAAAACAACAGAAAAAGATATCGTTCCTACCTGGTTTGCCTGTGCCGATTTATATAGTCGAAATATTTGAAAACCGGTATCTTGAAAATGTCGAATAATCAACCACCCTATTTTTTTATTATTTGATAATTGGAAAAAACATAATTTTTATTTATGTGTTGGTATTAAATTTGAATTTTAATAAAATATATATTGTGCACTTCTGCCAGTAAAAACCTTTCAAATAGTGTATTTTTTACACTAGTCGCTGGGGAAACAGAGGAGAAAAGTGTTCTTAACTGTTTTGCCTTAGCCGATTTATATATAGATTATAAAGTAAGGTTTTTAATTTCACTGGCTTTCTTAGTCCCGGGAACATACAAAAGTGTTTATTTAAAAAAAGTGCCTAAGAGTTGGTAAAATATATTGAATAAAAAGAAAGAAAAGATCTTTTCTAGCACGTCTGGTTTTTTATTATGGGCTGGTTATGCTTATATAACTATTTCTTTATAACTAGAAAAAGATTTGTCCGATTTTGAACAAAATTTACAAATGATTAAGAATAAAATTTCCTTTTAATCATTCAAATAACATTTATTTATATGCATTTTTTAACTGTTTCGGACCAATTCAGAAGTTGGTTGCGATAAATTTGGTTTTTATGCAAAACAAAAATTTTAATAGTACTATTTAAAATAGTAATATAAAAAAAATAGTAACAGTACTATATAAAATAGTAATATATTAAAATAATAATAGTACTTTATAAAATAGTACTATTTTTTGCTTCAACAAATTTAAAACAAATTATAAGGACATAAGTCTTAAATTTTTATTATTTATCAAAACGCCAGATATATTCCGAATAAAATTTCTAATATTTCGCCCGAATTAAGGCGGATTAGTCCGATTTGGATTTAATTACTGGCAGATGACTTGGAATAAAATTCACTTCATACCAACTAATCCAAATCAAAAATTTTAATAAGAAAAAATGTTGTAAAATTTTTTTTATAGTGGAAACGAATTCAATTTCGACAAAAAACTAAATTTTTTTCTTCTCGCTTTATAACTTCTTATATTTTCTAATACGTAGAACAAAAATTTTATTTTATATTGTTATAAAAAAAACCCTCTAAATTTCTCGCTCACCGGCAAAACAGAAATTTTGCAGCGATGGGCACATAAAAACCGCTAAAATCGCGGTAAAACCGTTAAATTGTCAACAGTGCTCATTATTGTCACTATTGTTGTAGTTGCGCCAAAGCAAACAAGGAAGTCTGGATTGTTGTATCGCTGACAAATCGACTGCAAAACTGAACATTCAAGCATTTGTAGAAGAAAAAAATTTACACAATTTACATATAAAATTTTGGGAAAAGAAAAAAAATCTCGTCGTTATTCTTAAGTAAATTAAACTTTTTAGATCATAAAAACAAATAAAATTGTAGGAAATAATTAGAGGAAAAATGACTAGTTTGTTAAAAACATAATTTTAGCCAAAAAAGAATGGAATTTATTACATAAATGGTCTTACATTCACAAACAAGTTCTTAATTTCAAAAAAGTACATTGTAAAAAACAAATATGTGGGTAATTTTATGTCAAAACGACTAGGAGTGGGACCCCACCCCTTTCGATTTGAATGAAATTTGGTGAGACGTTGCCATTCATCTTATAAGGAACATATATCAACGAAAAAGTTAAAAAAAATTTGCACAGGCTACGTCATATCCAAAATATCATAACTTCGCCGAATGTGTTGAGTTTTTTTCCTCAATATCTCGAAAACTTCTTTGCATACGAAGGTGGTTTTTATGTAATTCAAAAGAGAATACTTGGGTCTACAAACAATATATTGCAAAACAAAATGTCTTTTTGAAAAATGTAATACATATCTGCAAAATATTAAATTTTAAAAATGATTTTGTTTATAAAATATGTCAAACTGCTCTTTAAAAATCCTGAAACTTTGAAGGAGGTGTTTTTTTTCTTTTTTAAGATATGTTTTATTTCTTTCGCAACCTTAAAAAAAAATATTCTCAAAATAAAATTTTAATATAGGGTTTTTGAGTAATAAGTATTTATTAAATCTGATTTGTTTTGTTGTCTTTGTTTATTTGTTGAATTTTTTGTTGGAGTTCAATACGTCTCCAAGAAATTAAATGATTTTTATACATTATTTTAGCGAAGTCGTTTTACTTTCTTTCTCTTTCTGCCGTTGATGCCTGGCTGATTTTTCTGACCTAAAAAAAAATTTCAAATCTTTTTCGTTCACTCAAATGGAGGGGTCGGGTCCCACTGTACTCTTTTATCCGAAAGACCAGCATATTTTTAGAAAATGTATTAAGGCACAACTATAATATGCATTAGCTGGCTTAAGCTACTATCAAAAATTAACAAAAAAAAAAATCAAAGAAGCATTAAAATAAACCAAAATAAAATATTTTAATCCGTACGGAAAGTGCGATCTGTGTCGCACCTTGCTTAAGCAAATGCCAGTTTCATAAATTTAACCAAAAAGTTTTCTTAAGTTCAATATCGTTCAACATATGTATATGATTCAAATGTATTCGCACAATTGCTTAAGCAATTACTACTGAATATTTTCTCAAATTTCTTTTTTTAATTGAAAGTACAATCCTTCCGGTTAACAATGGAAAATAATTTCATTCAAATGGCTGCCTCGGCTGGCCATGCAGTAGCCTACACGATCGGTCCAATTTTTAAGCACATTATCGATTGTGTGCAGCTGTATTTCACCAATGGCTTCACGAATCTTGTCCTTTAAAGCGTCAATTGTCTCTGGCTTGTCGGCGTAACACTTATCTTTGACGGCACCCCACAAATAATAGTCCAACGGTGTCAAATCACAGCTCCAAGGTGGCCAAACGTTTTCTTTTTTTCAACAGTCCAAAAATATAAATTTAGTCCCATAAATATGTTAACTTTATGAAAATTTTTGAAGAAGTAAAATTTTTTGTAAAAACATTTGTCACAAATTGTGTTAATTCTTGAAATGATCTATTAAATAACATGATAACAAATTTTACAAGTTGTCTGGGGTTTTTTAGAAGTTTCATAACTTACGAGGGCGATCTCAAAATTAGCCGAACTGGCGTATAGGTGGTAGCAATCGTGTTCTTTCCCGAAGGTTTGAAGGGATCATCTTAAGGATATTTCAACTGTGTAAAATTAACCGGGGCATAATGTGTTGCAGCCAAAACCGGAGATTCATCACGATCACAGGAAATCTTTACGATACGATAGCGGCTAACCAGAGGTCCTATCTAGTACAGTTTGTGGCCCCGGCGTTACAGTACTAGACTAACTTGTTTTATGCCTCCGTTGGCATGCTTCTTGCAAGAAATTCTTTCTGTCTTTCAGGAAGATTGTGTTTGCGGAATTTTCGCTTTTCTGTTGGAAATGCACATTGGTGGTTATCCCGAAAATCCCACTACAATGCTGATTTTTCACCAAGTGGGGGAGAGTTCTGGTGGAAGGAAGTCTGCTGTCATTTTTCCAAAAGCAGCGGTGGTTAAATAGCTTCAGTTCCTAAACAAGGGGTAGGTGTATAATCTTCCCGAATTATGCACCCAAGTTGTTACCTGGGGGGTGCCGGTAGCTCTCACACTCGGGGGCGGTTGAATACGCAGTGGCTAAGATCCACCATGTAGCGGGCCCTAGGGCAGATATCCATGTAAATCTTTTCCACAGCTGTTATGGCGATAGCCAAAATCAATGAATTAAAGTTCGAACAGCTTCAACACGCATCTCCCTTGAAATGTTTTCTTTTTCCAAACTAAAAAAAATAGCTCGGAGGTAAACGATTTGCCAATAAAGAAGTGCACCTCCAAGGACTAGTCGGTTATTGTAAATTTACTGTAAACAGAATATCAAATATATTCAATTTAGCTGGAAAAAGTGTATCGATCTTAAAGCAATCTATTTTAGAAATAAAGAAACATTTTCCAATTTGTTCGCGTTTTTTATTTTGGCATCGCTCTCGTAAGTATTAAAAAAAACGAATATTTTACAATATTTCTATGCATGTAAAAATTTGATAATAATTTTACACACAATTTTGTTTACATTAAGATTCAAATGTTATAATATTTTTAGTAACGCATTTCAATATTATAAATAAAAAGATGTGTACATTGTACAATTAATAAGGTAACCCCAGAAGCCCAGTTGAATATTATTAACGAACATTACAGAATGTCACAATCGGATTACAGTTTTGTTTGTTTAAAAATAAGAATACCTATTTATTGTTGTTAGAAATACACATATTTTTTGACAAGCTATCGGATTATTCCACTAACAATTTTGTTCGCCTTGCTGTAGAACTAGGGCTACCTTATTAATTGTAGCATGACTGTGTGCTTAAAAATAATGCATGATCTATTCCAAGACGAATTTACACCAGGTGACCTTATCTTGCTACGTAAGCAACAGCTGATTACTAACCTTGTTTCAAAATAATATAAAGTTCATGTGGTTCTGGGGAATACATATTTACTAAATATTATAATTTTCACTCAAAATTATGAAATTAAAAATTTTTTTAAATTATTACATTTTAAAAATTAAAAAGAAAATGAAATATTTGTTAAAATTGTTTAATACATTGTTGTATTATTTTTGACACAACGTTAAAATATTTTACAGCGTTGTAAACATTTTCAAAATAAGACCACCTTGTGTGAATTCGCCTTGATCTATTCATAAAATTATTTTTTTCATACCTAATTGAAAAATAAAGTAAATTGTATAATAAATTATATTGTAAATCATAGCAAACTAAAGTCATTTGAATAAAAAGAAATTTGCAAGGCGAATTCATGTAAACGGTGGTGTCGATACTACACCAAGTAACAACACCAAAAACACAACAATGTATTTTTTTGTTGCTTTCGTTGGCCCATATGTCAAAAACAAAAGTAACTTTTGACGTTCCTCTCTCTAATTAAGAAAATAAAGTAGCACAGCTGTGTTTTCAACGCCACCTGAAAGTCAATTCGCCTTGGAAATTTGCTTATTTATTTTAAAAATACATATGTATTTATAAATTTTAAAAAATTGTTTGAAATTTACGTTTTTACCAAATTGATTTAAAGCTGCGCATCTTAATTTTAATACTTTAAGATTCAAAAGATTTATGTCTTAAATCTTAACAACAGATAAAATCATTTGAATATAAACAAATTTGTTTGTTTTTATTAAAAAAAAAAAAAAAAAAGAGACCTCAAGCTTAATAAAATAATAATAATAATTGTTTTTATTAAATTAAAAAAATATATGTATGTATGTTTAAAGTATTAAAAATATTAAAAAAGTCAACGTTTTAACAACATTGATTTTAAATGTTTCGTCTTTGTTTTAAAATTGAAGGATTTTAAATTAAAAAAATTTTTTTTTTAACTATCAATAGGTAAAAAATTTTTTTTATTAAACATAACAACAACAATTATCTTAACAATAATTTACTTTAAAAGCCCTAAACCCCTTTAACTCAATCCTTGATCTTATCTCAACCACAATGACCTGTCGTAATAAAGATTGTCGTAGGACTTCTTCATATGCTAACATACACTCATAAAAAAACCCCAGTCGATTGATATTAAATGATATTATTTTATTTTATTATTTTTATTCGTTCTTAGTGCCCACATTTAGTGGCAAAATAACATACCAATATTTGTTATCAGCAACCACCAGCATAAATTCCCTTGCATTACTCAACCACAGTGTAGCACAAGTTACCAGTTGGGCAAGTCAAATTAGCAGAGTTGCAAGCAACACCGGCACTCACACTGAAACGCCGGTAAAATATTTGCAGATTTCAACTGCACAAAAGAAAACAGGGATAAATAAGCAAATGATGACGTTGTAGTTCTTGGAAAAAAACTGTTGCACCAACAACAATTTGTAGGGTTGCCATGGAAAAAGATTACTAATTTCTAAAAAGATTTTGAAGTAAAAAGTTTCGAAAAGGAGAACTCTGTGAAAAAGTATAGAAGTATTGTAATTTTCGTTGGATACCCTGCAAACAAATGGAAGATATTCCCTAACCCTGCGGCCACACGATCAAGTTGTTCGTGGTAGTCTTTTACATATACTGCTTGTCAAAATTTACATAAATTGAGCGGCTGAGACGAACCGCATTAGTTTTTGTAGCCGTCGCCGTTGATGGTATAGTTTTATCCGGCTAATATCCGAATTTAACCTGCGGCTAGCAATTTTTGCAACAAAAAACTTGCGGCGTCAAATTAGATCGGCTTAGGACTCTGATGTTTGGAAAACAAACAAAATAAAATTTATTTGTGGTTTGCGTCTGCAAAATGGAAAATAGTCAGGAAAGATCTAATTAATTTAAGTAATTCAAGGATTAGATTTAAAAAATATTTTTAGTTTTGGTAAATATTTATTTTTTATATTTGTTTAAATCAGCTGTCTTAAATTCAAAATAGCACACTAAATTATGAGGGGTTGTTCACAACAGTCGTATATTTTCGTGTTATTATTTTAAGACTTATGAATTTATGACACCTTGTGAATCCCTCAATTAAGCTTTAAAGTATTCAGATTAGCTCTTTTAACATTTATTTAAAAAATATATCAAGAAAAAAAGCTAAAGGAAAAATGTTTCTACCAGTTGAAAAATTCGAATATATTTTATCGTTTCATAAAAAGCTTTAGACTTTGTGGGATAGTGTGTAACGGCCTTTACGGTTTACCATACTGTTTGTGTAATAAATTCATCTTGTATCTTTCAAGATCCAAATTAACAAAAAAAAAAATTTATATTATTAAAAATATCCTCAAATTTCTCCCAGTTACCTTCTGCAACTCTTTTAAGGGTTTCCCTGTTGCACAGTGCAATTTGTTGCACTTTGTCCACTCTGCCTCGTTGTACTTGTTGAAAACTCTGTCACTTCCTCCACGTGTACGAGTTTTCATAATTTGTTCTACCTTCTACCCCATACAAACAATGTCTGGCACATGTTCGATAAAATTTTGTATAACGGCGTTGCAGCAGCATTACCAACTACAAAACTTCCACTTACTTTTGTTTTCTATGTGGCATGAAGGAAGAGGCATACAACATGCGCTTAAACTTTTAAGTTGCAAATTTGTTTTGTTTTGTTGTTTTGCATTCTCTCTTTTTTTTTTTGCATTGTCTCTACATTCTACCCATGTTCTGGTAGTTGCACAAAATTTGCTTTTGTATTGGTAGCGTCTATTGGTGGATTTGTGTGAGTGTATTTCTGGCATGTGATCTGAAAAGGGGTTGTATTTTCTGTCGCAGTTAACTGCAGGATATGTTGCTGACATTGACAGTGCAAAAACTATATAAACAATTCGTGGCTGCAGCGGATATGGTTTTTCTATATCTACTAATGGAAAAGTATGTGTGTGGACATTTTGGATGTTTGTGGGTTTTCATTATTAATTGTGGATTTTTTTGCATTTCTGAGTGTATTTAAAATTTTATTAATAGGTATCAATATTAAGTATTATGCTATTTAAACACTTTAAATCAATTAAGTATTTTAATAATAATATTCATGAAAGGATTAGGAAAAAAAATCATCAGAAAAGAAAAATCTGACAAAAGTTTGGAAGCGTTAAAAATTTTAAATCCCTTTAAATCCCTCAAGGGACTTTAAAATCATTAAAAATTGGAAATTTACAAAAACTGATTTCTCAAGAAAAAAAAATTTTAATAATAAAAAATTGCTAAAAAAAAGGGCACTTAAATTAATTTAAAACTTAAAAAAAATGGAAAGTTTACAAAACGTTCGCATTTTATTGAACAGGGCCTAAGATTTATGAAGTGATCAAAGTTGGGAAAAATCGTTTAAAAATTAAAAATAATCTCGGATGCTGTAAAAGCATTAGAATTTATATGTATAAGCGTTACATATACGTTTATAGATTTGCATATATGTATATCAACTGCCGATATAAGAATAATAACACTGTGCTAGTTGAAAAAACAGTCATGCGGTGCACCCTGCGGATTACCCTAATGCGAGTACGCTGAATACAGTGGTGCTACCATTTTTTAGGTCAGCCCTTGTTTTCGAGATACATCGTTATTTTGAAAAAAGATGAGGTTCACAACATATATTCGCGTAACTCAAAAAAAGTTAAGTTTATTGAATAAACAGCAAAATTTCGAAATTTTTTAAGCGGCATACATTTTATCCTCCTAGGGGCGACTCTTTCAATTTCTTCAATATCAAAAATATAATATATTTTTGATCCATTAGGAGGCTTCCATACATATATGGCGGCTTAATATAATTTCTTAGTTGCAGCGCCTAGAAAGCCCTTGATGGGTCAAATGTATGACAGCCATACTTTATTTTTCATTCATGTCTACCCGCTATCACCATTTTTTTTAAGGGGGCTCCCATACAAAATTTTTACAACAAGCTAGAAATATATTAAAGAAAAAATCCCATGAATACCCAGAAATCGCATCTATGGGGAAAAAATTACGACCGCCCGCCATTAAGTTTATGTCTTAAGCATTTGTTTAGAACCCACTTGCCCTACATCTCCACCCCATAGGGGGCTCCAATAAAAATATGGCGTTTTAATTAAAATGGTTCAGCTTTTCTAAATAAAATTAAAAGTTTTATACAGATTTTAATTATTTATGGCTTGTTTTATTTTGAACTTTGTTTTCTATAAAGTCTGGTACTCTGTCCAACATTTCACGTGAAATGCTGTCAAAATGCACATGAAAAAAACTTGTGCGGAATATCTGTGAAATAATGTTGATAGAGTTGTACTCTGTTTATTTTGTGAAAAAGTTCTGAAATGTGTCTTGCAGCATTTTTTTACAACTGCGAAATAATGTAAGCTGCACTTATTATATAAGAAATAAAAAATTAAATATTTACTTTTTTTTAATAAACATTTTATTAAAAAAATTATTTTTAGTAAAATACATGTGGGATTTGTTTACATACGCAAAACAATGTCGCATACTTTGCAGGAATAAAAACGTCAAATTGTATAAACTCGCATGATAGGTAATATTGATACATGTCAAAATAGTAGTCTACCAGTCCGGGCTGAAGGTCTACGTTACTGTTGCTCGGTTAATTAAGTTAGAATACAATTTGTAATTGTATTTGTAACTCTTATTAAATAAATAAATAATTCTCTTAACAATTTCAAAATAAAGTTAAAATTCAATGTCAAAAACACACGTGACAATGGTCTATAAAAAAAACATTAAAATTGTTTTCTTAAATAAATAAAAAATAATTTATAGCCGGAAAATACGGACCCAGTCAGCAAACGAAAGTTAATGTATAACTCAACAATATAATGAATTTTTTGGAACTAATTTTAAGAACTATTATGAATGACTTATTTCAGAATAAATTTGTATATAATTTTATCGCAAATGTTACCTTTTTGTGTGCGGTTTTTATTACAAAAATAAATTTAAAAGTCAAATTTTAATATACTTTTAGTCTCAAACACTTTTACAATCATTTAAGCCATTTTTATTTTACTAACTTAAGTAAATATTAAAAAAGAATTATGTGTTTTTTTATAGCCATTGTTATTGGTACTAAAATTTTAAACAGTAAATTTAATTTTAGGAACTTAAAAAAAACTTGTGCTCTCTATTCTATCCCTGCGGGAAATTTGTGTCAATTGGTCCAACAGACTGGTCCTGGGAGTTGTGAAAATAGAACAGGTACAAAAAGAAAGAAATCATGACCAGTAAAAGGAGAACCGATCATGTAACTGGTTTAACAAAAAGGTAGAGAAAGTCATGAATTACAGTACAGTCATCACCGGTGGTGTGACACATTTTTTGGGACTTTCTAAAATTCGGTTCTTGAATTTAATTCTAGGACTTGTTTTATTGAAATAATACTACATTGTAGTAATTTTTTTAACTAGAAAAAAATTAAACAAATAAATTAAGAAAAGTGATTCTTATAGGAAATGGTTTGTTTGATCTTTTCAAAAAAAAAAAAAAGAAATAAATTTAAAAAAAATATTTTTCATTTGCAAAACCGAAAAAAATACTAATTTAAATTAAAGCTTTTCGGACTTGGATGCTTTTTTTTTTTTTTTTTTATATCAAAACTAGCATTAGGTGTCCTTTTTATACTGTAATAGTTTGAGAATGGGGTGGCATAAATTTAAGTGGTATGCAAATTTCTTTACAGGCGCAAAGCACTTATAAACCGGAAGTGATCATTTTTAATTCCAATTTTTCTAACTTAGACCAACTTTTTTTTTTAATCCGAAATTAGCCTACATCGAACTTATAATACTGTAAACGTTTTGATGTGGGCTATGCATTTGTTTTAAAGATACGTAAGTGACTTTCCATAGTTGTTGCAATGAGAGGCCGTTAGGGATCAATTTAAATTAAAAATGTTCTAACTTTGATACCTTTTTATACACCACACCACAATAGTGGAGAGGGTATTGTGCATTTGTGCTGATGTATGTAACAACTTAAAATATGGGTCCTGGACCCACCTTAAAGTATACCGATCGACTCACAATCAATTTCTGAGTTGATCTAACGATGTCCGTCCGGCTGGCTGGCTGGATGGCCGTGCATGTTACCTTGTGCGCAAAGTACAGGTCGCAATTTTGCACAAGGACCAAGCCTATTGAAAATGGGCCGAATCGTAGGACCACGAGGGAAGATAGGAATAACTCCGCATATATCATTTTACCTTTGCTGAAATGTATAATAACACTGTGATAGTTAAAAAACCAGATAACCTCATTCGGATACGCTGAATTCAGTGCTGCTGGCCGTTTTTTTAGGTAAGTTGTTGTTTTCGAGATATACCGCTATTTCAAAATTGAGGAGGTTGCTCAACATATATTCCCGCACATAAAAAACGGTTTAGTTTATGGAATAAAGTAAAAAAATCGTTAGTTATTCCACAATAAAATAACCAAAATTAGAAGCTTATCCAGTTTTTCCTAAAGTTTTAAATAACAAATAAGTATTCAAAAATGTTGCTAAAATTTTTTTTTTTACAAAAAAAAATTATGTTTTTCTACGATAAGGAAAGGTCTTGTTTAAATTCTTTGTACCTAGTACCTGCCTATCTATTATTATAATTTTTATGTCATTGGTAGGTATTTGACAAGTTAAAAACCCATAAACTTTTATAATTAGAAAAAAAATCAAAAACAACAACCACAAAAAAATAAACCTGTATAAACAAAGGTCAGAAATTATTTTAATCGCACGCACCAAACAAAAAAAAATTTCAAAAATGGGAAGACGTACCCAAAAAAAAAAAAATAAGCGGTTGATAACATAATAAAAATTTTATTGAGTAAGAAAACAAAGAAAAAAGTATCAACAACAACAACAATCATAAATGATTTAAAGCAGCAGCGGTTTTTTGAAAAGTAGAACCAGAAAATAACCACAAGAATAGTGAGTGCCTGTCTGCAAAAGCGGCTTGTAAGACGACAAATACAGAAGCAATATTGCTTTCAATTACTCCAACATATTGTGAACCAACGTTGCCAATTTCCGAATAACTAATCAAAACTTTAATCTTTTGGATACTTTTTGAACCAAATAGTTCTTGTGTAAATTTCCTCAAATTTTACTTACAACCGAAATTTAATCCTGTCAGAAGCTAATTTTTCTTAAGTTTCCCGTTTTTTTACTTTTAAAGAATTACACTCAAAAAAATTCATGCTACATTTTGCGAAAGAAACTTTTGTTGCAACTTTTTTTTGAACTTATTACAAAAGTTTCGTATATAATACGAAAAAAAGTTTAATCTAGCATTTTTTAATTTAACGAAATTCGTGACTTTCTTTCGTAGTCCTTTTTTTGTAAATATTACAACTTTTTATGTTTTAAAAAATAACTTTAGTAAAATACAGCATTAGTGCGGTTTTATTTAAAATTTTTTAGCAAATTTATTGTATTTTGTTGTATTTTACGAAATAATTTTGTAAAAATAACCAAAACGAAGCTACAGCTCATTTTTTTGAAAGAACTATCTGATTAAAATAAAGTTAAGAATTCATGAATTATTTATTTTAACATATCATCAGCTGATTATTGGCTTGGCGCATATGCCAAAAAGTCGCAGTGAGGAAACACGGCAATGAAGGCTTACGTGAAGTTTTCTGAAAATATACCCGATAGAGTTTATTTGTATTTTTACCACTGAATTTTGGCATATATTTTGAAGAAAAATTTAAATTTTTGAACGTTCATGAACCAACTTAGAAGTTAATAGTATTTTATTGAAATCAAAAATTACTGTTTTGTGCCGCATACGACACTTTTTAAAATTTATGTATTTCTAAAACGTAGCTTGTTGTGCTGCATTACTGCGATGTTTTGAGTTGCAGGCGTTTAATTTGCTTAAACTAGTTGTTTTCTTACGGCAAGGAAGCGAACCCAGTGTGAAATGTATTTCCTTGTTGTAATTTTGTTCTGATTTCGCTTTAACTACTTTTTTTCTTACGGCATTGAAGCAAAGCAATTGTAAAATTTTCTTTGTACATGTAGAGCACAACAATATTTATAGCCTATTTCCGATGCGCGAAGGAATTCTTTCTTTCGTGGTTCGACCACCCTTTATTTAAAAAATCCCTATTCCAGAAGGGTATTTGTATAGAGTCAACGTAAGGCCATTTACAAATTTGATTTTGGGCCGCTTATTGTTGACGATAATCGCCTCGGACAAATATTTTTATTGGATTTTAACATAAATTCCCCGAAAAAATTTATTTAATTTCGTATGGTTTTGAAGAATTGTGTTCAAAAAGTTGCCAGTGTAACTTTTTAGTTCAGTGGTGGTAGCACTGGCTTGTAAGTTCTTAATTTTTATTTTGTTATTATTAAAGAGCAGCAAACAATTTTTGGCAACATTTTAAGTTTAAAGAACTTACACATACATACATACATACATACATACATACCCAGCGGGAAAAAGAAGGGGTATGGATGCCTTCTAGAAGGCCTCTGTACTCCTTCTTTTGGATATACAAGGCCTTCTCGCTCGATTCCATACTCATATCTTTTTTACACACGTTGTCATTGCGGAGAAGGCCTTCCGCTCTCGCTTCTTTAGCAGGTACATAAGAATGGCAACGGGTACAAAAAAATAATTGTTTTGCTTTTGCTTGTGCAAAAAAAAACAATACAAAAAATGTTACTCCTTCTCTACTCCCTTCTCATAGAAGCGAGTGTGGAAGGTGTATCTTATCTTTTACACCAAATAGCCGAGGCCTTCTATAAGGCATTCTTTAGCAGTTAGATAAGAATAGGAACTTAATCAAAACAATTTTTAAGCAGGCCTTTTAAAAGGCCTGAAGTAAGAAGGTCTTCTGAGTTTTACCGCTGGGTACATACAAACATACTTACACTCACACTCTAGCAAAGAAACAAGTTTTTTTTTCGAAGTACATATGAAGAAGGAAGCTGTTGAATAAAAAGTGTGGGAGCTTTTTTTATGGTAAATATTTTTTTTTACAGTTTTTTTTATAAAAAAATTAACTCTTTTTTTAACTTGATGTTAGAGACGTCTCAAAGTATTAAACCCTTTTTTGGGTTTTTATATAAAGATGTGTATGTGTGTTAAGTTCAATTAAAATTCTAACTTGTTTTTTTTTCTCCTTTGATGTTAATTTCTAACAGCTCTGCTACTTCACAGCTAACGGTAGACTCTGGACATTAGCAGAATTTTTATTTGGTGTATATGCATTGGTGTATATTTCTGTTTTTTTTTTTGTTTTTGTTTATTCTGTATTTAAAAAGCATAAAGAGAACAGAAAAAAAAAGCTTTTTTTATAAAAACACCGAAACCCCTACCAATTCTTAGCAATACTCCCTATTCTCACTAAACCTAACGCAAACATACACAAATGCTCACGCATACTTATTGACATTTTGAATGAATCTTTTTTTTTTTTTGTTATTGAACTTTATTTAAAAGTGTTTATGTATTAGTGTAAGAACCAACATATAAAAATTATATTCCAAATGAGCTGTACAGAGAAGCTTTGCTGCTGTCGTCTGTGCACGGTGGTATACAAATTTATTCTTTTTTAATAACGTTTTTGCCTTCGAGTATTTCAAAATTAACTCGCAACGCGTTAACAACACCTACCGAGTGTGAAACTTAAATTAGAATTTAGTTTATAACAAAAAAGATTCTAAAAGAAAACAAAATATTAGAACAATTTAAAAGATATTAAACTGATTTCATTAAGGTACATAAATACACACAAATGTATGTATTAAAGAAATAAAAGTAAGACAAGTGAAAATAAAAAATTTTAAAATTTTTTTAAATAAAAGTCAAAACTAAAATCCTTTAAAGAAAAAACGATCTCATTTAAAAAAAATCATTCAAAATGCCTTAAATTTTTTTTAATTGTTATAAATTCAGAGAAAATAATTTAATTAAAAAAAATTTACTAATAAACAAAAGTGCAATTTTTTTTATAAATAAACAAAAAATAAAACTAGAAATAAAATTTAGAAGAAATTTTATATAAAAATGTTTGATACCTTATTGAGAAAAAATATTATAAACAAATGATAAAAACAAAATTTTTTTTAAGTAAAATTATTAAAAGCAAATATAACAAAAATTTAAATAAAAATTAACAACATTTTTATTAAAACAAAACTAAGAAAAAACGTTTGTTGTAAAAAAATTCGAAAAGATCTAAACAATTAAAGAAGAATTTAATTAAACAAAATTTAAGAAACAAAATTGTTAAAAATAATCTACAAAATAAAAAAAAACTTTCAAAACAACCATCAACAATTTCTTACAAACCTTTTTACAAAAACTATAAAGAATTTAAAATATTTTTTATACATACATATGTATGTACATACATATGTAATTAAAAATAAAAACAATTTTTAATAAATAAAGAGGAAAACTTGTCTTAAAATTAAAATGTTCTAAACAAATTATAAAATATTGAAAAAAAATTAAATTTCAAAATTTTAAAAATTAAAAATTTAACAACTTTTATACAAATATATTTCAAATTTTGTATAAAAGAAGAATGTCTACCAGTTTTATTTAAATAATACATAAACAGCAAAATAAAGTATAAAAAAAGTCAAACCTAACCTTAAAAAAAATAAAAACAATTCCCAATTTTTCAATAACTACAATATTTACATGGAATAAAACATTTGACTATAATCTTTAAGTTAAAGGTAAACAAAAGAGAAACATTATTTTCTTCAAAATTTAAATAATAACCTTAACAAAATGTTTTAATACTAAAAAAATCCTTAATTTATGGTTCTAATTTCTGTCAAAACACTAAAACAATTTCAAACAAAGACTGAATTTCTTTAAGTGTATTAAAAAAAATGTATCATACACTTAAAATAAAAAGCTGTAATTTAAAAATAAAATCAAAAGATGTTTTAATACAAAAAATTTAAAAAAAGCAAAACTTTAAATCACAAAAAAAAGAAACTTTAAAGCTCTGCAAAGCAAAAATAAAATAAACTTGTTTCAAAAGTTTCCTAAACATTTTTACGTTCAGTGTAAAATCCAAGGATAACCTGGATACTGCCGGCTGCCTTAAAAACCTGACTAACGGGATTTTGTATCCCACTTTTTATAATAAACAATTTCAAAGTAAGTAAATATGTACTTTTAAAGAATATTTTTTTATTAATTTTATCAGAAATTGTTTACATATGTACATAAATATCATTAATATGGTCTGAATATAAATAAATCAAAAAGCATTAAAAGCTACAATTAAATGAAATTTCATTTTAAAATAGCTATTTGAATTCTGACCATGTTGTATTTTAATCATCACGGTGCTTTTGTCGAGATATTGAAGTGCCAAGTCAACAACGGCCTGTGCTCTTTGCAGGAGCTTAAAGTTCCAAAATTTATCAAAATATAAAAATATAAGTATTGTCATGTCCCCAACTATCTGAAAATTTTATATACATATAGGTATGAACTTTGTTGAATTATCCAATTTTTCTTTAATATTTTTAAAGATTCTTAAAGATATTTAAAGGTTCTAAGAGATATCTCGTTCGCCAGTTTACATCGGCCCCACGTGAGATGACTTCCTATATCCTCAAATTGCTCGTGCAAAATGTTCAGTGTGGTATGAGCTGTGTTGCACGTAGCTCCGGCGTATTGAAACAGCATATCGTTTGTCTGCATATCATTAAATTTAGGCCATAAAACAAGTTTGTAATATTTGACGAAAAATTCGCCAAATTGTTGCAGCTAGGGATAGTCCTCCCTCAGGCCGAACTCTCCCACAAGTGGTGGAAAGTCAGCCTGTGGTTGGACTTTTCAGTACTATCCCTACCTGCGACAGGCGAAACTTCCGCAAAGACCATCTCTCTAAAAGACATGAAGAATACTATCGGATCCCTTATCCGGTGGCATGTCACTGGGAACTAATGACTTCCGTGGTACCAGATAGTATTTCTGTTTAGCCACGACCTAAAAAAATCACCTAATATTGGCTTTTGGCCGCTTGCGAGGCTGCACCTGATTAGTCCCGGAGGACTTACCACGTTTTCTATACAAGTGGGCTTAAATTTATCCACCTCACTGCCCTATGAGAACACCCATTTTAATAAAACAATTTTAAATCACTTTAAATTCATTCTCTACTGTTTGTACAATTTAAAAATTTTGAAACAAAACTTTGTACACAAGTTAAAACAATTTTAAACAATATAAAATTTTTTGTCATAGATTAATATCTTAACTGATTTCCGGAACTATAAAAACAAGCACAAAAGTGGAACATGTTTTTTTATTATTTTTTGTCGAATTAAAACCGAAATTTATGTAGGCATTCGAAAATTCTTACATGTAAATTACCAAAATGCTATTTGAAATTTTTTTGTTTAATTCATACAACAACAACAACCTAGGTCAATATTGTTTATATTAGCACATCAAAAAAAGGTTAGACACACAAAAAAATATAATTTAAAAAAAAAATTAGCAAAAGGAAATGCAAAAACAAATTTAAATTGTAGAAACAAAAATCTAACAAAATCACATTTTTATAACAAACGTCATCTATAAATTTTAATAAACAACTGCTAAACACTGGCAACCCACCCATTTCTATTACACAAAAAGAGTAAATAAAAGCACAATGAGAATTTAATACAAAGAAAATAACAACAACAAATACACTAGTTTATTCAAATTCAAAGCAAATTTTCAAGTTTAATGTGAAATAAATTATCATCAAAACAATGACAAAAACACACAGGTTTTTATATGTAACAAAGTTTGTGTCTTTATCATTACTCAACAAAAATAACAACAATTACCAATACAAAAACATCACTTGTAAATTTCGTAGAAATAACAACAATAATATGAAGACCCTCTCTAGAACAACAAAACACCCCTCTACGAACGTACTTGTTAAAACGAACCTACACAAGACCCGACAACAATCGCAAATTTTTGTTTGCATAGAAAAAAATACACGGGTTTTTTCTATTTTTAAGGGAGAACGAGAGCGGGAGAAAAACTCTCTGTATATTTTTGTATAACAAATATTGCTGTTTCATTAAACTAATAATAATTTTTAAATATCATACTACAGTGGTTTAAAAGGTTGCAATATTTAAACTGTTATTCAGATCTTTTTAAAATTTGCAGTGTCACAAGAAAGACAGTTCAGCTTGTTGAATATGGTTCAAAAGGGCTTTAAATTTTAAATATCAAACTTAAGATATAGCAAGTTAAAGTTTGTTCTTCATTTTCTGAATATCTAATATTGATTTTGATATAATTTAAAATGATAATAAAGTGTTTAGCTCTTAAAATATTGTGTAAAGTGTTTTAAAATATCAATACAAAAAAAAAGTAGGAATCGGTTTAATGATACGAGGACGACTCACTTGGGGAATTATAGCAGTCCCTTTGTGATACCCTGAGCCAGTGGCCAGAGTCGGCCAGTGTCCACCACATTATTCCCCAGGCATCACTGCAGCCTCGAACCTTTTTGGCTGCCTACACAGAGAGATCTACCTCAGTCCCACATTAGTTATACATATGTAGCATCCAAGCACGGCAATTCTTCTACAGTCGTTATTGCTCATCGCATGGGTCCCTGTTTTCCAGTGACCGGTAATAACCGATATCACTGTTCTTATTTCGTTCCTACCGAAACCAAGAAGCACACGGATTTTCTCCGCATCATTGTCAGACAATGGACTCTGCCATCTCTCCTGAGCCCGTCTGTAGTAAGGTTCCCCAGGCACCCACTGTGCCCTGGTACCCATGTCAGCGATACCCAAGAAGGTTCTTTAGAGACATCCAGCATTGCACAGTAAGCCTCGATGTCGTGAAGACACCAGACATAGTTTTAAGGGTATCAAAATAGACCCAAGGGCCACACAAATTAAAAATTTCAGAATGACAATTCGAAAATCAATTTCTATTATATGCTTGTTAAAAAATGTTATTTTGAATACAAAAAACGTTATATCAAGTGAAAAATAATAAATATATCTTGATAATTTTATAAATTTAAACATTTTTTTACTATTATAACCCACTGTCATTTATAACTAGTCATTGGCGCAAGAGTTACCAGATGGGACGATGTGTCCCCAAATTGGTGATTTCAATGTTTAACTTAGGACGGATTTTTAGAAAAAAAAATAGATGTTTGTGACCACCATTTCGCGACCTTAGAACAACAATATGCTATTTGCACCTAAGCTACAGGTCGCGGTTAATTCCCATCAAGTTTTCGATTTTCTTTTAAAAAAAATCAATTTTTAATTAGGGAAACAAAAGACTATGGAACGTTCAGGATAACAATCTTCGGACATTATTCTTTATATTATTATTGATAAAGCCAATACGTTATATGAATAATATTTTATTTTTAAGTCTCCATTTTGAAAATTAATTATTAATAATAACTTATGTTAAAATTAATTAATAAAAATTTAAAACAAAATTAAGGATCTAAATTTTGAGATGGGAATTTTCGGAGACTACAAAATTTTAAATGGGAACATGAAGCAAAAGTTTTCTGGTAACACTGAATTGTACTAACACTACCTTATCAATTCTTTTTTGTTTTCTTTTTTTTTTGTAGCCAAGAACTTAGAATTTGAGAATTTAATTATTTATTTTTCGTGTTCGAATCGTTTTCATTCATTAACTAATAGAATTTTTATTAAAAGCAACTTACGTTAGTGATTTTATAATTAATTTTTAAATTCCAGTTAAAAAAATAAACAAAAATTCGTAGAAATTTATTAAAACAAATACATAACAAAATATTTGTTTTGATTTGTCATTTTTACAAAATTTTGATAAAAATAAATACAGGGGAACCCGGAATTACAAGAAAGAATAAAAACCAAAGGAATTTAAAAACTTATGGTGAGTTTAGAAGATTTAGCTTTTATTTTTAAGCTTCAACTAAAAAAAATGGTTTTTTTTTAAATTTGGAAGAAAAATTTTCAAATGTATAAATTTTCAAGAAATTTTTTACAGTGTAAATCATGAAATTTGTTTTCTAAAAATATTAAAACCACAAGTTAACTTCTGACGTCAATGACTAAAGCTAATCATAAATTTTATATTTAAATGGTTAATGTAGAAGAAATTGACTTATAAGGCATTAAAATTAAATCAAATTAACTTTAACACTTGAAATTTTTTTTGGTTTGGAGTCTATTGAAGTTTTTGCAAAAATCTAATATTTTAAGAAGAAGTTATTCCAATTTTTAGGTAAAACGTAGATTAATTTTTAAATTTCATTGTTTACATACCTTAAATCTGAATCTTTTATACTCTTCACTTTACGTAATGCAGCTTCTTAGATTACTTACCCACTAACCAGTGATGCCAACTTTGTAAGAGCAAAAAGCACTTTAAAATTTATAAAAAGCACTATTTTTAACAAAAAAAAAACGTAAAAAAGCACTAAGCCATTTTTACAATTTAATTAAACACAAAACAAGTTGCATTCGGCTATGCCGAATATTATATACCTTCAAAATTTTAAAAAAAGGCGATGGCGTTTATGGGGACCATTTTTTTAAGATTAAATAATAAATATATTTACATTTGTATAAAATCATTTTTAATTGTATTATTATTATCCTCAATAAAAATAATATCATCTAAATCATCATGATCCATCAGTTATGTTTGAATTGGCCATAAAACCGTTTTAAAGTAATACAGTGCGAGCTCGATTTTTGTAACTCGAAAAAATCTTGCCTGTTGCAATTACCGAAAATTTGCAATAACCGACCATTGTTTATAAAACTTTAATGACAGCCTATATTTTAATAAAAAACTTTATATTTTATCGTTTAAATAAATCTAAATTAAAATCATGCAAAGTTTAATAAAACAATTGGCGTATGATATTATCCCACTTTTCTTATAGGTACTAAGTTACACTCTTTATATGTTTTTAAAGTCTTTGCGTTCTTTTGTACGGTTTCCTACTGCATGTTTTTTAACTTTTCTACATGACTAATTTCAAAAGTTTTTGTTATTCGTGCTCAATTCCCAGTTTTTATTCTTGATAAAAACACTTGAAATTTATTGTTGATGGGATAAGCTATTCCTATGCGCATTTCACTGGTTGCTTAGGCCAGATCATCAGGAAACTTCATCCATAAAGATTTTAGAAAAACTAAAGATATTAAACCAAATAAAAATGTTAAACGTATAAGACTTATAGCAACAGTTCTACTTGTAATAATATCAAAGCTTAAACAAAACAACATCAACAATAAACAGTGGCTTTATCTCATCTTACATTCCCCGCTACAATTAGTTGAAATTCTCTCAACATTAATTGTAGTTGTAAGTAGGTTAAGAAAAACAAAATAAAAAACAAACAACAACTTACAAAAGATGTTGTCAATTAAGTGTTTTTTAGGCCGTGCACCCGCCTGTTTATTATCAAAAAGTAATTTCAATTTTTGGGAATACAAAATTTTTAATTTCAAAAGTTTTTGTTATTCGTGCTCAATTCCCAGTTTTTATTCTTGATAAAAACACTTGAAATTTATTGTTGATGGGATAAGCTATTCCTATGCGCATTTCACTGGTTGCTTAGGCCAGATCATCAGGAAACTTCATCCATAAAGATTTTAGCGGGGAATGTAAGATGAGATAAAGCCACTGTTTATTGTTGATGTTGTTTTGTTTAAGCTTTGATATTATTACAAGTAGAACTGTTGCTATAAGTCTTATACGTTTAACATTTTTATTTGGTTTAATATCTTTAGTTTTTCTAAAATCTTTATGGATGAAGTTTCCTGATGATCTGGCCTAAGCAACCAGTGAAATGCGCATAGGAATAGCTTATCCCATCAACAATAAATTTCAAGTGTTTTTATCAAGAATAAAAACTGGGAATTGAGCACGAATAACAAAAACTTTTGAAATTAAAAATTTTGTATTCCCAAAAATTGAAATTACTTTTTGATAATTTTCTACATGACTCAAAATCGTTGTTTATTTTTCCATTCACAATTCCTAATATTTTCCAAACCATTTTCTATTTTTGACTCAGTGCCTACATCTTTAAAAAATGTTTATGGCAAGCAAATACATCGTTTTTATTACGATTACTAAATATGTTGTCATCGCTAAAAAGTGAAACGTTTTGTAAAATTTCCAAATTGCTAGGAAGCATAATTCTAACCTCGTAAATAAAGTTTTTGGCAAAACGAATGCAACTTTCTTTTATCAATTTTTGTATCTTTTGAATTCTTAAAATCTTTACAGGCTTTCTTACTTATGACCATAGTTTTAAAAAAGTATAGAAAAAAAATTTAAATTGTAAAAAGCACTAAATGCACTAACGAAAAATGTAAAAAGCACTAAGTTAATGCTTTTTCTAGGTTTGACACTAAAGATAAAATTTTGGCGTTTTGAGACTTTAAAAAGCAACATAAATAGTGCCAAAAGCACTTCGTTGGCATCGCTGCCACTAACACACATTAACAAACAGAATATAAAAAAATATGTTGAGTAGGTACATTTTTTTTTTACAACTCATTTCTCAATTGAAGCGGCAAATTACACAATGCAACAAGAAAAATTAAACGAATTAGAACTAGATTGTGTTATGGTCCCCTGACAACAAAAACAGCCAACATTTTAAATTCTATGGATAATTTTTGTTTAATAGATAATTGTCTATGGATTTGTTATGTTGCAGTAAAAATAAGTATGAGTACTTTATTCGGTTATGACCATTTTTTTAGAGAGGTTGTGTATTGATAACCAAGATGATTGTATCTAATTTGGAAACATTGGCCTTATATCAGTAAAGTAGAAAATGCAAACGGATTGATAAACTTATATGTATATCGTTAGCTAAAATGCAAAAAGGCGTAACTAATAAAAAATTCAAAATCGAGTTTTTGATTGATTACTATGAATGCCATTAAACTAACTACATGTCTTGAAAATATTGTACACTTCTGCGATCAAAAATAACAACGGGAGATAACTTAAACTGTGTTGATAAATGCAAAGCGACGTAATTGCAACGTAAGTTTTTTTTTTACAAAATATAATGAAATGGTTTTCTTTGATAAATGTTTGACGAATTCCATGGACGGCTTATCACTGCATGATCTTCTGACATGTGTAAAGTTTTCATATTATTAAGCTTTTTGCATTTCCTGTAGAAATATTTTTTTGTTAGTTAAGCCTTTTTGCATTTTAGCTAACGATATGTATGTATGTATAACATTTCCAACTGTGGTTAAAAGTATGAAAAGCAAAATGAATGTAAAACATTATGGATTTACTATATGTGACCTTCTCCGAGAAAAGGGACCTGGTGTGTCAAAAAGCAGGTTTGGACTTAAGAGTGGATGCTGGTACCTAACAGGGTGTAGATTAAGATGAAATGCGTTTTTCTCAAAACTTCATTTTCACGCACTAGGTCCCTTTTCTCGGAGAAGGTCACATATTTTAAAAATGTTGTGGTCTTTAATTTCTTAGGCATTTCTAAAACTAATAGAAATTTACTTCTTTCTGTGCATATTTGATATTATTTATAAATATTAAAGAATAAAAACTCAAGTACATTGTATTTTAAAACCGCAGAATTCTTTGAAAACAAATTATGCTTTTTAAGGTATACACGTACACATGTATAAATAGCTTAGAATTCCTTATATGTATATAAAAATGAGGGTTTTGCCAGGAAAATATTGTTTTGAAAAGATTATTTTAAAAAATTCCATGAAATACGGTAATTTTATGGGAAACTTCTTAAGGCGCAATAATTATTTATGTAAGTAATTAATTTGTAAAAAATTATTTACATCTCAAAAAAAGATGGAAGAAAACTCAATTGATAAGTATTGATATCAAATGTGGATTCTATTTAAAATTTGCCTAACCTTTTTTGATGTTTGACATTTTATTTCTTAAATTCGACAACAAAATTATCCACAGAAAAAAATTAAAATTGACTTCAATTAAAATATTTGTGATATTAATTAAAAAATTAATTTTTTAAATTTTGTAATATTTGTTTAATTTGAAGAAATAAATTCGACATTGATAAAAAACTACAATTCAAGCAAAAATTTTTAAAGAAATCGAAAAATTTTGTTTAAATTTTTTTTTATAATTTTTGTAAGTCCCATATGAATATAAAAAAAAAAACCTAATTTAAATTAGATTATTTAATTATATGTTAAATGAAAAATTATTTCTTATTATTATTTATTATGGCTAAGAATTCAATGTGGATTTTATTAGAATTTTTGTGAAACTTATTTAAATTACAATAAAATCGTTTAAAAATTTAACAAATTTAATAAACTTTTTGGAACTCTTTTAAATTGAAAAAAATTTTTTTTTAATCTATTAAAAATGTAGCAATTTTATTGGGATTTATTTACTGTAAGGCCCACAATGTCGATAAGAACATTTCATTCGCATATTTATTTTGAAATCAATAATAAAAAACTAAAATTTGTTTTTGTTTTCAATATAAATATATGAAACATCGAGTAAAAATCTTTAATTTCCTAAAAAAAATTTTTAATCTATTTAAATTCAATAAAGTTGTTAGATATTTCATGTGAATTTAATTAAATTAGAAATCTTTAAAGAATTTATTTAAACCTTTTTTAGATTTTATAAAATTTTAACAAAATAAAAATAATTTTTGTAAAGAAATTTAAAAAGATATGAATTGAATTGTAAAACTTATTTGAATTTTTTTTTTTTTTGTGTATAAATAAAAACTTTTTTTATAATTCTCAAAATTTGATTTCCTATAGCATAAATGCAATAAAAACTTCCTAAGTTAACAAAAAACTCAAATGCCGGTTTCCTTATTATTCAAATTTAAGATCATATTGGAAATTTCTTTAAGATTTTATTGTGGATTCTATTCAATCTCTGTGGAACTTATTCGAACTGTTTAAATCTATTTTTTTTTACAAAAAAAAAAAACAATATTATATATTAAACATATAGGAAAATTAATTAAAAATCCATTGAAACAATAGAAAACTTTTTAAAAATATTGTGGAATCTATTTGATTTCAAATAATATTGGCAAAAAGTTTTGAATTAAAGATTTTGAAAAATATGTATACATACTTCTAAGAAGCCAAAATTTTTTTGTCATTGAAGAATTCTGAAAACTAAAAAAAAAAATCAAAATGTTAAGTGCATCGAATTGAAATTTTTTTTAATTAAAAAAAAATAGTTTGTAAATTTATGAAATTAAATAGATTATTTTTTTATTTTATAATTAAAGTTTATAAAGTTTTATGAAGAATATTTTGTGGATTTTATTAAAAATTTATCTATAAGGTACAAAACCTTATGGAACGTATTAATTTTTTTTTTTTAGTCAAAACATGCATATTTTTAAAAATTAAAATCGTTAAAGAGGAGCACATTGCAATATTTTGCTGTCGTATGTATTTTAAATTGAAATTTTCAATGCAATCCATTTTTTAATGACTAAGTATTTTATAATCAAAATTCATTTTCAATTATTTTTTTATCTATTCAAATCTTTTAAAATAAAAGTCCAATTTCACGTTCTTTGTTTATCTTATCGATTTAAGTTCGCTAAAAATCTAAATTTGCACTTATTTCTTGTTTATTTATCTTTATTACGTGACAGAATAGTTAACGCAAATATTAAGCGATAATTTTCATATCTTTTTTTCTATTTTATTATTTTGCATGAAATTATACATACATACTTATGTATGTAATCATCTCACAATTTCAACATTATTTTTGATTCAAAATTAAAAAATTAAAAAAAAAAATTTATCATTAATTACTGATTAGAACACGAAAATAAAACTAAATTATTGAAGTGTGAAATGAAAAAACCTAATAAGTTCCAAACTCGAAAATACATTTCTCGAATAGAGATTGTTCGATCTGAAAATATGGCGTGGTTGTTGCTGATTCATTGTTTGGTTTTTCCTAATTTGACTGACTTGTTTAAATTTATGTTGGGGTAGTTTATTTCTTTTTTTATTTTAACTTTTTCCCCATTCTCAAGAATGTGCTGATAAAGCCCTTCTACAAAGAAGATTGACTACAACGAAAAGTCTCTCAAAAAAAAATGAATAAACAAAAATTTATTTTTTAAAATCTCGTACGTGAGAAGTTACAACAAAAATGCAACACATTTTTTACTAACACAATCATTGAGTGAGTTTTAAGTATTTGACTCCTGAGTTAAGGCTTAATTACTCTTACGTAAACGTATACGTTAAGAACCAGCTGTTTCGTTGTCCATACCAAGCTTTTGTAAAAATAGGTACTCTTACGTAAACACCATGTTGCGTTGAGGATGAACTTGAGAAAATTAAAATTTTTTTAACGTTTTTACGTATTGGCTGTTAGAGAATTTAATGTTTTTTTTTGGTAAAGTGAACATTCTATCGAACTAACAAAAGCTAAAAATGTTTAAAATTGTGTAACTTTTGACAAATGTTTTGCTCTATATTTAACACATGTTTGCGTTTTTTAAGTTACTTACACTGATGGAAAATTTAGTACTATGGTACTATTTTTTTTCCTTTAAAAAATACCATGGTACCCCCACATCCGTTTTCGTACTCTTTTTGTTATGCTTCTTCGTTTAGAAATTTAGCGTTGATTTTTTTTAACATTAAGTGAGTGCCCCGGTAGGCTAGCTGGTAGGGAGCTAGTCTATTAGCGCCGGGGTTGCGGGTTCGATTCCCGCCAGAGACTCTGGTTTCTTTCCTGCAGACAAGCATAAAAAAAAGCTTCGCGGGATTAGCTTAGGAAATTAAATAAATAAAAAAAAAAAAAAAGTCGTTAACAAAAAGCACTAACTCCGACACCAACCGCTTAAATTCCAACTCCCACTCCCAATCCTAATCTTAGCTTAATGTTTAATGTTCATATACACTGGTCCTTATTTGACTTTAAACTCTTTTTTTAATGCAGTACCTTTTAAATGGTTAGAAGGATTCAGTTAAAATTTCGAATCAATATTTTTAATATTGCATCGCCAATTTCGAAGTTATTTTATTTTGGAAATTTAATTTTTTATGCCGAAAAATTTTGGAGTCGGAGTCGCGAATTTTTTGTAGGTACTCCGGTTCAAAAACCCTAACTCCGATTCCACAGCCCTGTTTACAACATTGCCTATACAAAATGTATTACTATCAAAAGGTTATGGCAACACTGCTTGCTGGTAAATTTTAATGTTAGATATCCTCATCAGAATTTTGCTGTTGAAATTTAGCCAGCTCGGTCCATAAATGGCTGTGATATAAGCAAAAACCAAGTTTATTTAAAAAAAATAAATTTTAAAAAGGTCCAATTTGTTGAAAAAAGTACTATTTTGCTTGGTGGTCAGTACCATCTAAATAAGTCAATTTTCCATCACTGGTTACTACTAACCAATGAAGTCCACCGCAACGTATACGTGTTCGCAACATTTACGTATGAGTAATAAGACCTTTAGGTTTTTTCTCTCTCTTATCGTGCTAGTCAATCTTCTATGTCTTTCTATTGGTTTGTTGTAGGAATTATATGCAATGAAATTAGAGCTGAAGTCTAAATATTTATCTGAACTATAGAAAAAAAGAAAAACCATAAAATTTATAAACAAAATATTTATATAATAACTTTTATTATTAAACGCGTGTTGACTGAGAAGTTTAAAAGAAAATTAAAAATGTGTATTAGATGTTCGAAAAATGCTTAAATTTGTGTAGATTTTTTAATATGTTTTAAATGTTTCACATATTTTATACCTAATTAACCGAATTATTTTGTGTGAATTTGACTAAATTTTTATAGATTTCCCTAAAATAAAGGGTGTTCTTTTAAGCTCGACAGAACAACGTTACCAAATGTACTTTGTCATTGTCGGGACTTGAAAATTTTGATGTAATGGAATGATCTTAAATGCAGTCTTTTGTAAAAACAAATGCTTTGCTACTTAAATTCGTAATTTTTTGAAAAATATTTTCAAACTGTTTGGGGCTAAATTACGGCATTCAATTAGAACGAGATTGCTATTTAAATTGTATTGTAATTTCAATCGAATGTCGTAATTTGTCTGATGTTTTTCGGGAGTGTTTATTTAAGATATTTCCAAAAATTTTAAATCCATTTCTCGCAAAACCACTTATAATTTAAGTTGAGCGCATTTTAATTAAAATTTCCGTCAAAAAATTTATATAAAAAAATTTCTGATTTTTTGTTTTGCTTTAAAATGTTGCCTTTGCTAACTTAAAAAAAACCCAGAAAGAAATTCTCTGTTATTAATTATCGTTTAATACTGACCTTGAAATTTTGTTATTATTAATTTTTTAGATAGCAATGACAAAATTTCATTAGCAAATTTTTCTTAAATAAATAATTGAATATCGAAAGTGGCTTTTAAAATGTCTTAAAAAAATATATGGGAAAAGATTTAATTTTTATTTAGAATGGTAATTTTTTTTTTCAAACGAGAATAACAGAACGCGTAATCATTTGTGTAACCAATACTGTTGATCAAAACTTACTTTTCGTTCGCGTTGATTGTTGTACGTTTATGTTAGTTGTCAAAGTTTTCAGTCAGATCAAACTCGTTTTACGAGTTTTTTTTTGTCGTTTTTAGTTCATTTGTTTGTTTTTGGAACTTTATTTCTCATTTCTACATTAATTTCGCTCAGAATTTTTTGTTTTTTTGACCTCGCATAACAAAATTCTTTTTGTATATTAAACTCACACATACTGTCTCTATTATTTTGTTTCCCATTAATTTTGGTTATTGTTGTTGATTTGTTCTTATCTCTTCCTCTTTTTAAATTTTTATCGTTTTTTTTTTTTTGGCAATTCGTCTTTTATTTACGATTTTTTAATTTGGTTTAATATTCTAATAAAATTAGTTTAAAAAATCCATTTCAAAATAATTTCAATATCAAACAAGTAAAAAGAGTACTACCTATGCCGAAACCGTTCACCATCATGCGATAACAATAGACAGTAAATATAAATTTCGTTCTTTTAATTGAAATGAATCTAGTTTGTGCCACGCCCACATTTTGTTGGAATATTATCCAACATGATTGTACCTAATTTAAAAACTTTTTCTCTTGTCTTTCTCCAGTTATACAGAAATCTATAAAGTCTTTGAACGGGAAGTGTCACGGCCACTTCTCTAATCCCTCCCATATTTTGGGGAATGTTGGGGCTTGATAACTGAGCTGTTTGTAACTAATTTGGAAACTTTGACTCCTTCCGTTTTCCAGACACATATTCAGGACATTATAATATCTTTGTATTAGAAGCACTACGCCACTTCTTGAATAACGAATATTATTTTAGAGAGGTTGTGTATGGATAACAAGATACTTGTACCTAAGTTTTGGCTGCTGCCGTTCTCCAGATACATAGAAAAACAACAACAAGGAATTAAGGAGTTAAATTAGAGGCAGTCGTGGTTTTTTGCTTATATCTCATCCATTTATGGACTGATCTGGCTGAATTTTAACATTTACGGAGTATACCTATGTGACATATATAAATATATAACAACCTAGTCCTTAGCATTTCTCATCGGAATCGGAAAATCTTTTTCAACATAATCGCGGACAGACGGACACCGTTAAATCAACTTCATAATAATGATGATAGCTACGCAAACTCATAACCGGCGTACCCGTGTACCGAATAGTTTTTATATGAAAAAATTAGAAAATTTTATTTCTATTAAAATCTACATATGTATTAACTTACTTAATTAAATTTATTGCTTGTGTTAAGACGTTATTGCATGTGTTAAGACATCATAATTGCTGTAGGGGTAGGGGGAAAACTCGTGATCAAAATGTATACCGACAGGAATTTCACTGTTTGATAGGCAAATTCGCCTTTCACGGTACCGTGAATTGTAATAGAATAGATAAAAGTAGATAATGCATTTTTATCGTTATCGTCGGCTGAATATTGCTTTTGTTTAGCATTAAAAAGTTTGACAACATTTCCTAAAGCATCTCCATACCTCGTGCTGAGTAGGTACGTACCTATATTATGGTCAATTCGAAATTTATTATGCATTTGAAAATTAATCAGCCATCTATATCTCTCTCCACCTATTTCAATCTCTTGCAAATTTTAAAAGAGTACATAGGTATGTAGGTACATACATATGTACATATGTGAATTTTTTTTAAGCAAAAAACACACAAACACAATGACAAAATAAAACAAATTAAAACATTGTTGTAGGTACATATGTATGTGTATATATATTTTGTTTTTTGCTATACATACCTACATACAAACAAACTTTTGTACTCACCCGGTGTGTGTGCATGTGTTTTTATAAGTTTGTGTGTGTATGTTTAGTATTTTTGCAAGTTCAAGGATAACTGCTCTGCTGCTCTGCTTTTTCTCTTTTGCGTTAGTAAATGCATGCAGTTTTTTTTGCGTCTGTTTCCATTATTTTGTTGTTGTTATTATTGTTGTTTTTTATTTATATGTTTTTAATTTCTTTAACATATTTCATAATAATGACCATGACTTTGACTTATTAAGCAAGGTAAAACATCGTTAACATTTAGGAAGTAGGTACATACCTACATAAGTACACACATATGTTTGTAGGTGCATACCTACTATTTAAATACTTTTACCTCTACATAAGTAGGTAGTAATAACAATAGGTACCTAGAAAAAACAATACAAAATGAATTTTGTTGTTTCTTATTTATATGTAATTGTGTAAGTTAAATGTTTTTAAAAAAGTTATGCAACTCCCGTAAGTCCGACGAACGCATATGAAAAAAAACACACAGCAAACTGATTTTAAAACGCAATATAGGTATCGTTCGTCTGATGTAGAAAGGCTCTAACTGACATAATTACAAGTTCCCATAAGCAGGTAAAAACGCAATACATATGTACATATGTATAGGTAGAAAATGTATGTATCAAAATGTAAAATTGCTTGTAAAACTAAGGTTGCGGCATGTAATGGCCTGGATTGTCCAGTTTTTTTTTTAGTTTTATCCAGTTACGAGCCCAATTAGTCTAGTTAAGTTTAGTACCTATAACAGGTTGTGTGTTACTTTAATTTAGTACAAAAGAAACGAAACAGGCGTTAACGACAACGCCTTACACAAACAAGGTCTAGAATTGCATTAAAATTTTGTGACGAGGTGCATTTGTGTGAAAAGCAATACGTCGGATCTAGCAAATTGTGGGTATTTATTATATTGGAATGATAGTAAAGTGGGAACTGTCGAACTTAATTGAAATTTTTTCTGTTGAAGGTACTTTTTCTAAACTTGAAAACGCTTATAAAATACCTATAATAATTTCTGTTGCTGTTTTTTGCGCTCCCCTGGAAATAATATTGAACTACCAATGTAATGCAAGCATGGACCATGTCATTGTTAAAAAGAGTTTGTAGTGAAACGACATGTCTTCTATTCGTATTTATTTCTTTGCCCAATTGCTTATAATGATGTTGATGTAAATAAAATTAATTTATTACATTTCACCCGACGTTTCGTCACTTTTTTGGTGACTTTTTCAAGGGTCGTCTATTTAAATTTAAATAATAAAAGGACAAAATGTATACAAAATATTTTTCACAACAAGCAAACACAACTTACAAAAAATATATGTATATTATCTTACATTTAAAACATCGTTTTTTAACGACATGTTTTCGCTTTTAAACGATTTCAAAGCTAATCCTCTGGAGTATACCATGGAGTAGTTTTAAGACTACTCCTTTGTAATGCAAAGCTGGGGGTTATATGGTCCTGCCCTAGGACATCGTAATGTTAAAAAGACCATGTTTTGTTCATACATTGGGGTTACCTTTGGACTAGTCCTAGTCCCTTATGGGCTACATTTTACATGCGTGTATGGGCTAGTCGCATTATTTGCAGTGCCTGTTTGGAAAAAACAGGGATGGGAATAGGAATGAAAATATTATAGACGTGGGTAAAAAAATATAAAAAAAGCTTAAAACTTTAATTCAATTTTTGTTTTTTTTTTGTGTTCTGTTTTCGTATTTTATAAATTCTAATTTTTAATTTGTAGCAAAAAACGATACCTATTACACAAAGGAAAGATTTGCCCTTAACCTTACACAAAATTTCAAAAAATGTGTGTGTGTGTGTGTATGCGTGTGAGTGTGCGTATGAATGTGTGCAAACATCATTGTATGTATTTATTTTTTTGCTAGCCTACCACATTAAATTTTATGTTAGACACGAAACAAAGAAATTATTCGACAGACATCTTTCTTTATTTTGGTGTTGTCGCTTTTATTTGTTGCCAAAAATAACGAAACCCAAAAAAAAAATATTGTATACTCACAAAGCCGGCTCTTTTATTTGTGTACAGTTTTTTTTATTTAAGGAAGGTTTTAATAAATTTATACTTTAATATGGTATAAATACATACACACATACATAGGTATACTACAAGCATACACTTATCAAAAATTCAAAGAGTTTGAGTTACCAAAATAAGCAAGAAAAGTAGCAAAAGCAAACAGAGAAACATTTATTTGTATTTGTATTTATTTGTATACATTCGTCTCATGCAAAAAGGTCCTAACTCGATTTTTTCGAAACTGAGTTTTTTAGTGATTTCAATACACTTTACACAAATACACCTCGTTACAAAAATTCTAGAACTATAGTAGGTATAAAAAATAACGGTTTTACAAGCAATTGTATAAAAAAATTTACATTTTGATAGGTAGGTACATACAGTTTCTATTACGTTTTTACATTTTCCTGTAAAGTTGCATTTATGTGAGTTAGGACCATTTTAACACGAGACCAACAATATGTATGTAGGTATGTAGTATTTTGCTCCCCAAAAATTTTGTTTGGGATTCTGGTATACCTACACAAGGAGAATATCAATAAATATTCAATCAAATATACTTACATACCTTAATATACACACACAAATACTCTCATATTTACTGTGTTTATATTTAAGAGTACGTAGGTACGTTGAAATACTTCGTCCCATAAACATCTTACGTATACTCATTATTATTGTTTTTGTTGTCTGCAGAATTTAAATTCAATTCTAATGCGTAACGTTGTCGTGTGTGTGTGTGTATTCGTAGATGCCTATGTGCATTTAGTGGTACATATTAATTTTCTTGTTATAGCAACATAATCATCGCCATTTTGCTTACAAATTTTACATAAATATATACATAAACCTTTATTTACATAAACAGAAAAAAAAATTTTGCACCGGTAAAAGCATTAATCAAAAATAAAATCAGTTTTAATTAATAATTTCATCAAGTGAATTAAACAACGTTCAATTGATATTATTAATTTGTTTACTGGTTCAAATTAATATTGTCAATTAAACGTTTAATACACTTGTTTAAACGTTTAATTCACTTGATTAAATTTTTAATTAAAACTGATTTTATTTTTGAATAATGCTTTTACTGGTGCAACATTTTTTTCTGTGTACTGTACATAAGTCCATAATTACTACTTATCTAGGTAAATATTATCATAATTTGCAAAAAAAATGATATTAAAATTCAAGCAAAGAAAAGAAAAGTTATAAGTAAAATGTTATTGTCATAAACAAAAATAAAAAAATAAATTTGAACGTCTTTTGGTGTTTTTAAAATTTTTTTGACTCCCAAGACAACCTTTGATAACAAATAATAAAGTGGCAGTGAAAAAAACTCAACTGATAACAATGAAATAACGTAATTTTGTATGTTCTAAAATCTTTGAAAATGAAGTTTCCTGATGATCTGGCCTAAGCAACCTGTGAAATGCGCATAGAAATAGCTTTTGCCACCAACAATATATTTCAGTTTATCAATAGTAAGAATTGGGAATTTAGCACATTAAAACTTAATCTTATTAATAAAAAAATTTTTGACTCCCAAGAAAACTTTTGATCGATTAATTTTCTTAAGAAAATTTCTGTTATAAATTTTTATCTTAAAATATTTTACTTATCGGTAAATTTTCTACAAAAAAAATTCTATTATTGGTAAATTTTCTTTAAAAATGCTTCTGTATTAATTTTTTTTAAAAATTTAATTTAAAAAACATGCAATTTTTTTTAGGAAAATTTTATATTATTTTTTTCGATTATTTAAATTTTCGTACAAATTTATAGAAAATTTCTTTAATCAACCCAACCTCGCGTTAAGAAATTTTCATATAATATTTTTTTAACTTTGAAACTTTTTTGAAAACCAGGTGAAGAATTTTCGAAAATAAAAGGATTTAGTTTTTTGCTGTTGTTTTTTTTTTTTTTATTCTTTAACTTATTTAAATCGAAAATACCTACCTATATCAAGTGCTTTTTTATTAAATTTTTAACCCAAAATGTATTAAGTTGGTCAGTATTTTTTTTAACTTTTTAAAAAACCCACCAAACAAAAGATTAAACTTGTTTTTTATTTATTTTAATGTGATTTTATCTCGTTTCTTGAGAAAACGATCGTTTACATATTTCAATAATTTATGAGTTTTGCACAAAAAAATCTTGTTTGAGAGTTTGTTTCTATCTTTCTCTCCTTTTATTTGGAATTATTATACCTAATGAAATAAAAAAATATCTATAATTAGCAAATTATGTACAAACATTTTTTACTTGTTTACATAACAAATTTGAATAAGAAGATCGAAATCTAGAATTGAATAAACGATTGAATAAAATTTAAATTTTAATATTTAAAAGTTCTTTTCCGAACTTTTGTCACTTGCTTATACTAATTAATGGCGTAAATTTATATTAGAACCGGGTGATTTTAATAAAAAGGGTTATTTTTAATACATAAATAGGTAGAAGCATTTTTTTATTTTATCAAAAATTTTTTTAAGAAAATTGTATGTAATTAATAGTGAACATTACTTAAGACTTTTGTTTAAGTTTTGGACAAAAAATTAAAACAAAAGCTACAAAAAACATACATACATACATATTTCTTTATTTCGTACCTATGACGCTTTTAAACGCTAGCGTTGGCTCTGTTCATTGACCCCTTTTTGTGTTTTTTTTTTGTTGTTATTTGATTAAGGTTCTGTTTTAGTACAATTTGTAGTCGTTTACTTTTTCAGTCATTGGCTTTTTTTTTTTTGCTGAGTGCTTAAAATTAAATTTATAGGTAGGTAGGTACCTACATACCTATGAAGGTATTCACATTTTAAAGTTAAATAAAGAAATTAAATTATAAAAACATGATCTTAAATCTTTAGTTAACTGTTTAAATTAAATTTAAGGGATAGAGACATTTTCTACTGAGAATTCCCAGTTATCGACAAGCAAAAACAATTTTTAATTGATCATTTCTAAGAGAAAAGTAAAGTAATCGATAAATATTTAAGTGAATATTTCAATTATCTAAAAATGTTCTGTATCCCTAAATTCTCAATGTAAATTCAAGTAATAAATTCATTTTCAAAAAAAAAAAAATTAAACTCCAAGTAAACAATAACTTGTCAATAAAAAATATTTAAGAAATCGTTGTTATAGGTAGGTGAATTTTCTACAGATAAAGTCAAAGAATCGATTAAATATTTAATATTCAAGGAATTGATAAATTGTTTTAAAAACTTGAAGTTAACAATAAATTTTCTATAGAAAATAAAAGTTTTTAATAGGTTAATCTTCATAAATTTAATACAGTTTCTCAAACAAACCAGTTTTCTTGATAAGCTTCTTTATATGTATTTAAAGCTCAAATTAGACGTGACATAACCATAAACATACAGCTGTTTAAAAAAACCTGTTTGACAACACTTACCATAACGACATACCCATGACCATACAAACCAGTTGAATTTTGGTTTCTATGGTCATCATTATGGCTTTGGCATTATGTTTATAGGGCGTTAACTAAAATGTTATAGATACCTTCTTGATCATCACTGTCTGTATTTTCTGTTATTCAGGGCCGCCTACATACCTATATATTAAGGGATAACCTTAATAACAAGTTATTAGGTACAACAGTCATTTTTATTTTCCATACCTGCCTACTAGGTATTTTGCTACTTCCTACTTCCTTTCCTTCCTGTAATCCTATTTTGTTATAAAACATTTGCCTACTTTAAGGAGTAAAGCCTTAGTTAAGCCATATTGATTACGGTAGACAACAAATTTTTTTATTCTCTTATGGCTAATAAATCAATGAATGTTAAAACGTTGCTTTAGTTGAACTAAACTTAAATTTATACCTATGTAGTTTAAACTTAACAGCTGTAAATCAGTGCCCCATATATTATACATATGTCAATATGTAAGTAGCGCAAAAAATAATAATGTGGCAGCACTACGATAAATGTTGTCAAATTCATATGGTTTGTATTGGTAGTTTAAACGCCCAATTTTATTCGTTTAGAGATAATTTAAATGTTTACTGAATTATTGATTTGCTGGTTTAAGCACATTTTAAACCACTTGCACTGATTTATTAGCACTTAGCATTCATACTTATTTAAACTTAAACTACGGATTTTAACGATCATTACCACCTCTCTTTTTTAAAATTAATCTGAGGAGGCAAGGAACATACATACATATGTATGTACATACAAACACACCTACATTTGTTTTGTTAAACTAAAAAATAATAAATGTGTATGTATGTATGTACATATGTACATATGTAGGTATTTAAATGTTGGCAAACTCATACAAAGAAAAAATCAAATATCAAACGACAAAAATCGTTTGCTCGTGTTTATTAGAATAAAAAAAATAGAAAAACAACAAAAACAATTTATGACGCTTTTATTGAATTCATAAGAACAGCAGCATAGCCAATAATTTAAACAGCAAAACACAAAAATACTTGCTATTGCAGACAAAAGCAGCAGCAGAGCAGTAGCAGAAAAGCTTTAACAACAAGAAAACAAGCAGTACTATCGCGTGCATGTAATTAATATGTGTATGTATGCATAAGTAAAAAAAAGAGTATGTTTTTATTACATACATACGTACACTGAAAACAATCACAAAAACAACTGTAAAAACAAAAAAAAAACGCAAGCAAACACAGTTACTAAAAAAAAACTAAGAACAGAACCCCCTTAAATAAGTTCTACAGAGAGACAGAAAAAAACAAAAACATACAATAATAACAACAAAAACAGCTTTGAACTTGAACTACACGTGGAGGCAGTGCAAGAGTTTTCAACGAGATTTTTTCTCTACCCTAAAGAACACGAAGAGTATGACTCGTTCACATTTCTTCTAACGACTGTTAACGAATGAAATACACAACAAAAACAACACAATTTAATAATAAGAAAAATCTTGCTCATATGCACACATACACACACACATGCAAACAAAAGTATCTAGTAGATACATACATGCACACTAATGTGCAAACAACAGGCAGTGCATGAGTTTTCAACTTAAGGCAGGCCAGTTTGTATGAAAAATGACGTCGAGGGTTGTTTAATTTTATTTGAAATGATGTTTTTTTTTTTTTTGATCTGCTACGTGTAGCTTATAATAGTGTTGTTTTTGTTACGTATTTATATGAGTTTGTTCTTTTTGCTGCAATGTAGCTTTAAGTTTCGTAAGGTTTGGGTGGGCATTGTAAGATACACGCGCCAATGTCAAATGTACAAACATACTACATACAGTTATGTGAAAATTAATAAGGACGGTATTATTTTAGACAAATACGTATCGTTGTTCTCATGTACTTATACCTACCTACCTATTGAGATTTTTAGTGAATCCAATACATTTTACTTAAACACCTAGATACTCCTCGTCACAAAAATTTAATGCAAAAGTAGGTATGTAGGTACCTATCAAAAATAAGTTTACATTTTGAAAGGTACATACATTGTAGAGATCACTTTCGTTTTCATAATGGTGTGGGACCCGTTTACCGCATAGGGCATTCCATGAAACCAACCGATTTTGGAAAATACCTATGGGTCTTACAACTAGACAATTATCCTTAACACACGGCTAAGTGTACAAAGGAATGATTTATTGACAACAAAATAAATGTATTAGAGTGGCCATTACAATCACCAAATCCAAACCTGATAGAAATTCTTTATAATTAAGGTAAAACCTTAATAAGAGGAGAAAAAAGCAGACGTTATAGTGAGAAATGGTTTCGTCTAACCTATTTTAGGCTTAAAACTTGACTTTTACTCTCACTGCCTTTATTACTTTTTACATAACTGTTAGTAGTATAGAGGTACTTGCATAGTAATATGTACATATAGTATATGTTTTTTACATACATACAAGCGCATGTATATATGTTCATAAACAAAGGTACATAAAATATTTTAAACACATACATACCAACAAATGTCTCCTTTTTTAAGCATTAGCAATGAGAAGGTGGCAATGTATTTTATTTTAAAGCTTAAAAAAGGACTCTAAGTTTGTAAAACGAAAGTGAAAATTTTTAAGTGAAGTCCAAAAAGTTTAAGGATTGGAAAATGTTGTAAATAATTTGGAAAAAAGAAAAAAAATAGAAAAAACATCATTTAGAATACTTAAAAGAATAATAAACTTTATAATAAAATGTAAAAAAAAATTGATTAAACTAAATATGTACATATGTATGTATGTGTAGCACTAGTGATGTAACGAATATCAATTTTTAATATTCGGGAATACAAATATCTGCGCCAATTTGTTTTGATTTCAATACAAATATAAATACGAAAGAAATGTTCTTATCGACATCGTGGCCTGGGCCTTAAACTACTTCAATTTTTTTTTAAAAATTTCAACATTAATTAACTGCCTGTTTAACGATTTCGAACGTCAATGTTCGCATAGAAAATTACATTTAAAACAAAAACAAATTTAAGAATTTTGCTTATTTTTTAAATATAATTTTCTATAGGTACGAACGTTAACGTTCGAAATCGAAGAACAGGCTGTGAATTTTTTATAGAAAAACGTTCGCAAAATAAGAAACTTTTGTTATTAGTTTCTATTTTTTGTTTATTTTACTGTATTAAATTTTTCATAACAAAATGTTTTCGTGTTCATTTGTTTTTTTTTTAATTAAATAATACCTGTGTACATATGTATGTACGTACCTAGGTTTTTTATGTCCACTACACAATAGTTTTATTCGGTTTTACTGATGCTTGTAACACCTTAAAATATTGTACTAAGATCCACTTTTAATAATACCAATCGACTCAGAATTACATTTTGCGTCGATCTAAATACAGTTGGTTTCCGGTTTAACGAACCAATACTTTGTCAGGCCTGTTCGTTAAACTGAAAAGTTCGTTATATGCCATACTTATGTCTAGTACCCAAGGTATATTTACACAAGGTAGACTCATTTGGGAGTGTAGACATGCTGCTCTATAAAAATAACCGAGTGGAACGGAATTGTCAAAATTGTCTTCATATAAATTTAACGCACACATGTACAAATTTTGGCTCATATTCACGGAATTTGACATTGGTGTTCCAACTTAGGTAAACAGCTGACACACATATGGGCCAACGAGTTTACCTTGTGTAAATATACCTTGCTAGTGCCCATGATATGAATAAAAAATGACTAGAACTGTATTATTTGTCGTTTATTTAAAAAAAAATATATTAATTTATATTAAAAAAAAAACTAAAAAAGGTACAATTCATTACACTGGTAGCATAAAACCTAAAATAAATTTAATGAAAAATAGGTTCAAACTCATTTTCAATTTCATTGAAAATTTTACATAAAAAATTTGCCGATTAATGTTTGTTTTTTTTGGAAAAAAAATTTTGTTTTTGTCATCTTACTTTCTTTCCTTCTTTCGGATTCGAACAATTTGTAGTGTGTATTACAATTTTCGTAATATGTATTTGTTTCGAATAAACGGACGTTTTTTATACTTTATGGAAAACACAAAATCCCTTTATTAACAGACATTTCCTATTATGAACTAAAAGTTTTCATCAATTTCCAATTTGTTAAAAAATACAACTTCTGGCTCAAAAAAATGGTCGCTATCTAAGGTACTCAATGGAGCAAACTTGTGTGTTCGTTAAATGCGATATTCGTAAAATTGAAGGTTCGTTAAACAAGAAAACTACGTATGTCTGTTCGTCCTGTGACAATTAAACAGCCTGATAATTGTCACAAGGACCAAGCCTATTGAAAATAATGACAACCGGTCAACAATTTCACATAGCCTCCATACAAGCTTCTTTCCGGAATAGGGTATGTGTGATCATAAACCAACTTATTCGTTTTAAATTTATTTAATATCAATCTAAATCGTTTTACCAAATATTATTGCAATTGGTCCATATTTGACGATAGCTCCCATACAACCACTACTCACGAAAATATCTTTTGGTATTGACACAAAGTTTGTCGACAGTTACTTTGTCGATAGCAACTATGTCGTGTTAAAATATTGGGTTGGTAGGTACAGAATTGAACACATATATTTACATAGGTCCCCCTTCCTAAAATAAATAATTTATAAAAAAAATCTCCTATAGGTACGCAGGTAGATGAAGATATCTAGAGCAAGAACTTTTACATAATCTTGACCTCATAGAAAATTTTTTTTGGCGGATCCATGGGTCCCAAATGGGAAACATGGGTCTCAAATAGGGTACATTCTCGAATGTAGGGTACCATAAGGTCGGTCTTGACCGATTATACATTCTTACTTGTTTTTTGTTTTAACTGTTTTTGTTTGTACAATGAATTATAATGCGCTATTACTATAAACCTACATTAGTGTGTCCCAAAAAAAAATTCGATTTTTATAGGTACGCCAGCATTTTTTGAAAGCTTATAGGCTTATATTTAAACTGAATCATTAGTTTTTTTTTACCTTTAATAATAATTTGAAAAGTTACAAAGCATTATTTTTCAAATTTAAGCTAAATTTACAAAAAAAAATGTCATTAAGGCGACCCAAATGAGCAAAAAAATAACCGAAACCTTTAATATCTGCACAGAGAAGTAAAGTTTAAGAAGTTTTCTTTAAAAAAAGTGACTTAGTAACCAAGAAAATCGTGCTAATGGGCAGAATAATAAGCATAATTCAAAAAAAGGCGGGAAACCCCGATTTTTGGGTTAAATTCGATTTTAGCGACCTCTAAACCTCTTAAGAAAAAATCACAATAAAACTTTACCCTATAAGCTTTCAAAAAAGGTGGGGCATAAAATATTTTTTTTTTTGGGACACACTAATGTACATAAGTATGTATGTATATTGTACATCCGTAGGTAAATAAGTATGCAGGTAAATATTTACTCTTCTTATCTAAATGGCAATAGGTACCTATGTTTTTAAAATTTTCTGTAATTTTTTGAAAAATATCAATAGACATTAAATAAGAAATAAAAACACATTTCCTAGTTTAGAAATAATAACAAAAATATCAACAATAACAGAAATATGACGTGTTAGAAAACTAAAGTAGAGAAAGAAAAGTAAAATAAAATAGAAAAATAAAACAAGAACAAAAAGAACTTTTGTTGTTGTTTGTGACCTACGCCAATGTACATACATATGTATGTATAAATAATTTATTATTTACACACGCATTCTACAAAAATAAAAGCACAACACAAAAAAAACAACAACAAAAACGTGGTTAAGTACCACTCACTACCCTGCAAATTTTATTGGACCACCTGATCCATTTTGATAAAATGGACTACTCCATGGACTGGTCCGATGTAATGCAAGCATGTCATTGTTAAAAAGTGTTTGTAGTAAGTTCGTTTTTTAACAACGTGCTTTCGTTTTTAAACGACTTTAAAACTAATCCTCTTGAGTATACCATTTAGTAGTTTTAAAACTACTCCTTTATGGTCCAAAGCTGGGTCATATGGTCCTGCCCTAGGACATCGTAATGTTAAATAGACCATGTTTTTTCCATACGTTTGGGTCACTTTTGGACAAGTCCTAGTCCCTTGTGGGTTACTCTTTACACGCGTGTTTGGACTGGTCCTATGATTTGCAGGGCAATAATAAAAAATAAACATGACAAACACACAAAACATGACAAACACACAACTCAAATTTATCATTATCAGCCATGATCTTCATTTAAAAATAGGCAAAGATTTACTAATACACGCAAACAGTGTGCTTTTTCTCTGCTCTCAACTCACGCATACGACAAAACTTGCGTATGACATGCGTTCGTTTGTTCTTTTGAAAACTAGAAAAATATGAACAAACAGAATTGTTTGAAATTTACATAGCTTTTTCTTTACAAGGCATTTTAGTAAACAAATGAGGGTGTGTGTGTGTGTGCCTTGTGGTTATGTTCTAGGATCAATTACCTACAATAACATGTGTTCAGAAAACAGATTTTTTTTATTATTTATTTTTGTTAAGCTGTGAATTTGTCGATTTATCGATGTTCGATTAATCGAGGATTTTTTCCGCCATTATTTGATCGAATAATTAAAATGGCCAGTTTCGAATAACGAAAAACTCGAACAACTTGTGTCAATTAATCGAATAAAATTAATTTCTTAGAAAATTCTACTTTTTAATGTAAAAATATTTTTTTTCGATTTCTAACTGATTAAATGCCATTAAAACTTAATTGCCTTCATGCATTTATTTTCATTATGTAACTGGCTATAACCGTCAAATTCCACACGTTAGCAATTTCGCACTAAAATAGAAAATTTTTCATATTCATTTTGGCGTTTATTACAGAAAAAAAATTCATCAGCAGTTATAAATGTGTAAACCATGCGCTGTCAGATTATGGGTTAAATGTTTTAGCCCGACTGTTAATTTCTTTATTACAGTTTCTTTTGATCGACTTTTGACATTTGAGATTTCTTTAGATCCATCTTAAAAACCTAAGTGTCTTTGTTTGAAAACGAAGTATCGGCGCGAAATATTAATACGTTAAAAAATGTTTCATAAATTATCGATAAATTTTCTAATAAATCTTGTTTCAAATTTCTTTACCTTGATTATTAATGATGCAATAAAATATCTTGCTAATTGAAAGAATCAATAAGTTTTATACAAAATACTATTGTTAGGCCCGGCGCTGCTTGGGATTTTCAAAATAAAAAATTTATTACTGGAGAATTTTGTCAATAACTTGACCCCAACGCTATCTGCCGGGTCAAAATCAGAAAACTTATTTTTGTTTAATAAATATACATATTTTGTGAATTTCAGTTAAATCGTACCATAAATAAAAACAATTTAAATATCGCAACAACAGCGCCCCTACTGGGATTAAACTTAAGTGAAACTCCTCACTTAAATAATTTATTGTCCAATCGGTCCAGCCGTTCTTGAGTTTTAGGAGCCCATACACGGCACAAACGTTTTTATATATAGATAGAAAAAAGAAAGAAAGTCTTAATAAATCTTTAAATTTCTATTTAAAGTTTTAAAAAAAAAATAGAATATAAAAACAATTTCCCAGAAATTTTAAAATAACGAAAAATTATGACAATTGGATTGTTCGCGAAAGGCGGTTAATCAGGTGAACAATCCAAATATTTCTGTACAACTAGCTTTAAAATATAAGTTATCGAAAAGAAAAACTTAATAATATCAAAGAATGTTCAAGCAAATTCAATATTTTCTTTCGAAAAATAAAAATAAATTAAAATAAAAAATTCATCAGTCAATAGTCAATCTCAAAATAATTTGTGGAGGACGTTTGACTGACGAAAATTTTCGACTTTACTCTCAAACAAGCGAAAATTTTAGCAAAACTGTCATTCGTTCACATGATAGTCTGTACCCCGGTAAAGTAATCAGAATAAGTTTAAATAATCGAATAAGTTCATTATTAAACCCACACCACAATAGTGGAGAGGGTAATATGCTGATGGTGCTGATATTTGTAACGCCTAATACTATTAGTCCATCCACCTTTCAGTATACAGATCGATTAAGAATTTCTTTTTAAATATTTTTTTTAATAATAAAAAAAATGCACAAAGTGCAGACTGCAATATTAGGGATAATTTGATAAAAAATGGTGAAAATCGGTCCATAATTTTACATAGCGCCCATAAAAGCTTCTTTGCGGTATAACTCCCATGCAAATACAGTACAACCTAGGTTAACACAACCCTCTATAAACGCAACTCCTCGATAAGCGCAACATCATAATTCTTAAAAGTTAACAAAACTTTTCAAAAAATAAAACCATAATAACCACAGATAATTTCTCTTTCGGTTGGTTTTAACTTTATTTTTTTTTATGCATGAAGGCAAAACTACAGACGTACGTGCACATGCAGTATTTACTTGCCATTACCACATTTACATGCCACAATACAAAATAACATTCATCTTGGGATTTCATATAATTTTTCATGCAGCAAAATGTTGTTTTAGATCCAATACCGTAAAAAAAAATTATATCAGAATGCTGTCGAAAGTTTTGACGTTTGTCTTCAATAAGTGAATAAGAATTGAAAAGGCTAAGAGAAACTGCAGATCAAAAAAAAAACGCGATCGAAAATTTCACTTTAATTAAAACTGTTATTACAAATTTACATACATTGTAGGTACATGTACTTTTAAATTAATTGTAATACTTTTTTCTATTTTATTAGTTTTTCTTTATTTATGTCAAAATGAATGCATTTATTTAAGAGCTAACGAGTATTTTTTTAATATACCTTTTACTTAGTTTTGCATAAGCTCTTTTATCGAAAATATGCAAAGAAATGTTTGACCCGGCTTAGGCGAAAGCCTAAATTTCTCTTGGTTGTGTTAACCGAGGTTGCACTGTTCTACTTCCTAAAAAATATTTTTAAATTCCATAACTTTCTTATAAATTTTGGTATTGATATACAAGTTGGCAACAAAACCTTTAACGTTGCCTACTACTTCAAGACAAAATATTGTGCTAGTAGGTTTAAAAGTAACCAAAGGTTACCCAACCCCCTTCCGATTCGGCTCAAAGAACTTTAACATGAATCTTAACCTCATAACATAATTTTATTCTGGAGGGTCCACAATTGTCCATGGGTGCCAAATAGGGTACACTCTCGAAGATTAGTTTTCAAATATGTATTGTGGCGTAGGGTATCAAAAGATCAGATTTAACCGACTATACTTTCTTACTTGTTATTTATAGAAAAGTGAAGTCAAAAAGAAAAAATATCTGCAGAAACTTCAAGAAATCGAAAAATTTTCCACAGTGTTTTTTCCTTAAAGTTTATTAACCTTAAAAATACTTAATAGACAAAGTATAATATCTTTAACAAATAAAATTGGACTTAGTTAATTTTCGTTCAAACTTGTATGCATATTATGTATTTAAAATTGAAATCATTAATTTTTTTTTACCGGAAACTTTTTGTGGTTTTTATTTAAACATTTTTTTTTCTTTTGTATGCAACTCGGTACAGTTCGACATATTTAATGTAAAGTACTTGACGAAAGACAATAAGTTGTTAAAGTACAACAAAACAACTACCGAATTAAATCAACTTCATTTATTTTCGACAACCAAAATCAACATTGAAATTTTGAAAATCATCAGAAGAAAGAAAGCACTACTTTTCGTTGAATTTTTAAGTTTTCAAGTTGAAGAAACAACAAAAGTGCTGGTGGCAGCAGTGAGTTTTTATATATTGGGTTCATTAACCTCCATAACGCGATGGAATTGTATGTCAGAGATGGCCCAAAAAGTAAAACAGACACACACACACACAAACGCTGCAGAGCAGAATAGTAGAGCGAGCACTTAGTCAAGACAAGTGGAAGACAGAAAGTATGACAGACATAAGGCATAAAAAACTTAAGGGAATTTTAGACTGGGCACCTGGAGTGTGTTAAATATTACATTCAACTTAAAAATCGAGTTGTAATTAAAAATTAAAATTCAATAAATTTATTACCTATCTAAAATTTAGGAAAACGCTGAGTTTTCTATAGAATATTCAAATGATCGCTAGAATTTTTATGGAAAATTTAAGTAATTGCAAAAGAGTTTATAGGAAACTAAAGTAATCGCGTAATTCGAGTAACGGCTGAATTTTCTATAGAACATTTACATGGGTGTGCTGGAAATCGAAGACGTAAACACAAGAATTTGGAGGTTGTTTTTCTGCTATAAAATTCGGCTGAAGTGCATTTTACGGGGCGTACGAAAAAAAAAATAAAAATATGCCACCCGATTCAGAAAAAAAAAGAAAAAAACAGTAATTAAAATCTAAGGGGGCTGAGGGGGCTAAGGCCCCTGGACCCAAAAACTGCCCCGACCACTTAGTGATATGTGTTGGTACTCAAATTAAAGGTAATTTGCACACGATTGCAGATATGTATTTTGTTTTTGTATTTGCATATTATTTTCCTCTCTTGGTTAATTTAAGTATCTTTTAGGTGCAGAAAAGCGTTAGTTAGCGAAGCCGGTGTTTGTTATTCCATTGAGGAGAATATTTTTGCGCCCGGCCGAAGGCCGGCTATGCAGAAAAGCTTTAGTTGACGAAGCCGGTGTTTGTTATACCATAGAAGAGAAAATCCTTGCGCCTGGCCGAAGGCCGGCTACGCAGAAAAGAATTCTTTAGCACATCCGAAATAGTCTAAAATTAAAAAATTTTTTTTTTTGCCTAAAATTCTGTTAAATAGAGAAATGTTTGTATAATATTTGTCATAAAATTGTTTTATAACAGAAATCTTATTAAAAAACGCACACCCGTGTTAAGTAACCACTAATTTTTCTGTTAAAAATTTGTAGTAACCGCTAAATTTTCTTCTAAAAATTTATGAAACTACAAAATTTTTTTCAAAACTTTATATAACCGCTAAAATTTATAGAAATTTCGATAATTAGAAAATTATTATTTTTATAAAGCGTATGCCATCGTCGAATTTTCTACAGAAAACTAAATTTTCAAAATGCAATTCAAACAATTGCTCAAACTTATGTAGAAATATCGAGTAACCGCTTAACTTTCTATTGAAACTTTAAGGAAACGCTTAATTTCGTATTGAAAATTTAAAAATAGTCGCTGAATTTTATACAAATGTCGATTACTAGAAATTGTTTTTTGTGTTAAGTTTATGTTATCGCTAAACTTTGGCAAAAAAAATTTCGAATAATTGCAGAATTTTCTATAAAAAATTTTAGAAACCGTTGAATTTTCTATTGAAAACTTAAGTGACCTCTTTTTTATTGAAAATTAAAAAAAAAACCTACAAATGTTCTATTAAAAATCTAGATTTATATAAAATTCTCTTGTTGAAAGTTTATGTAATCGAAATATTTTCTTTCTAAATAATGATTTAAATTCTTTAGGCCTGTTTTCACAACTTACCGATAGCTAAACGTAGGATTTTATCGGCCGAATAAAAAGAGTTCCATTATTACAACGTTACTTTAACTACCAGGTAGGATGAATCTTACTGCCTATTTTTAGAAAACGTCAACAAGTGAGTGAGTGAGAAATTATATGGAAAACAACAATAAAAAACGAAAATTTGTTTTTGTTTTCAATATAATTTCTCACTCACTCACCTGCTTACGTTTTCTAAAAACAGGCAGTTAATCTACTTTATCGCTCACTTTAGGTTAAAGTAAAGTTTTAATAATGCAACACTTTTTATAAGACCGGTTAAAGTTTACGTTTAGCTATCGGTAAGTTGTGAAAAAGGGCCTCAGATTTTCAATTATGTTATCGATCAATAATATGTTCAGAAAAGGTTTGGTATCGATAAATTGTTGTCAGAAAATCATGAAATCGATAAAATTCTTTTAAAAATTAATTCCACATTCTTGCAATACATTTTCTTTCCAAGATTTATGTTTTTGTTATATTTTCTTTCGAAATTTTCTATTTTTACTTAAAAAAATTAAAGCTGTCAAACATTTTTAGAGCAATTTTTCTGATTTTCTTTAGATATCATAAATTTAAAACTGTAAATAAATTCATATTATAATTTAGCTCTTTAAATTTAAATTACATACTTTTAAAAAAGAGGAAGTAGGTATTATTTAATTTTTTTTTTTGAGAGTTATCTAATATTTCATAATTAATAGGCAGGAAACTGAAAAAACAATTCAATAACGGTACAATAGGGGACTATTGCTCTCCCACTCTCGTTTTTCTCTTTCTCTCTTTCTCGTTATCATCCGTTTACTTTTGTTGTTTTTATAAGCGTGTTTTTTAACACTGTAAACATTACAATTGAATATGAACATAGTTGCCAGATAAAATTAGTCGAAAATAGTAAAGTTATGAAGAAAAAAATCGTCAATTTGTTTTACATAACGCTGCAGTCACACCTTTAAGATTTTGCTTTCAAATTTTGTCCACATACTGCTTGTCAAAATTCACAAAAATTGTTAGCTATTACGAAGGTTGCAGGCAAGTTTATAGCCATTTATTTTCAAGACTTCATCAAGAATTTAGGCGAAGGAGAAACGAAATAATAGATGATTTTAATACATAAGGGAAGGATACAAATGATGAATAATCTAGAATTGCAGATGTCCAGAATCATTGGAGTAACACAACAAAAATTTGTTTAAAGGAATTGGCATTCCTAAACAAAGTAAGAAAATTGGGTGCCACGCGAACTGAAGCGAAGTGATGTCTAACAATTATTGTACACGTTTGAAATCCTGTTTAAGCCCTCAAAAAAGAATGGTTGACGAAAGTTCCTATTACCATAATCTAAACAAAAAATTTTAATGGTTTAAACTGTGCTAACGAAAAAACAAAGTTTTTTTTGTGGCGGCAACAATCCGTTTTGAAACCGAGAACGTCTTTGGTATCTGCAAAAACTATGCGAAAAATAATAGAGACTATTTCAGAAGCAATTAACAAGTACGTTTGTGACCTTGACAGACATGCAGAATGGCATGTTAGTTGAAAAGTCAGATGCAAAAAACATGTCGTTTATGAGAGGCCTTAAGCGTATTGTACAATTATATCGCCTTTAATTTTTATTTGTATCGCTTTTAATTTTTATTGCACAACGAAAAGAAAGTGAAATGTGTTGGCAACTTTGTACAATGCTGTTTATGTTATACCTATAGGTTATTTCACTTTTTTATTGAATAAATCAAACCATTGTGCGACTTATTGCATAATATAGGACAAAATGGAAATAATATGGCGAATATTAATTACAATAATATTGCAAGTGTATGGGCCGCTTTAGACGTTAAAAAGTACTGTCAAATAAATAAGTAAAAGTTCCAAAAAACTAAATTAAAATGTGGAACTATATTTCAAACTTTTGTAATTAAATACAACATTTGTCATTTAAAAATCATCAAATTTTTGGTATAAATCGTCAAGTCTGGCAACGGTGCATATGAAGAACCGAAGCTGGTTATTTTGAAATACAATTAACTGGTACTATCCCAACATTCTAACGGTTTTTTGTTTTCAAATAACCAAATTGTTGTTGTTATAAATAAGAGTTGTTGTTCGCTGGTCATTTAACTATTTTTGGGTTTTTACTTGTTGTTTAATTTTACTTTTGAACAGACACAGACCCTGCCCATGCTAAAAAACTTTTATTAAATCAAACTCGAATAACCTTTTGAAGTTTATAACCTCCTTCTCTTCTGATAAATTTATAATGCTCTCGTACACACACTCTTGTTTATTATTATGCTTTTCAGTATCTGCGAGTACCTACATTATTTTTATTTTGTAAGTGTGCGTGTGTTTGGATGTTTTAAAATTTAAAAAAAAAAATTTGACGTTTAAGTTTATTACCTTCGAAATTTTGTTTTAATTTTAAGTTTTTTTTTTTTTTTTGTTTTTTTCTATATGTACATACATATCTACAAAATCAACATAATTATCAGCATGTTAATGAACTCTTGTACTAGTTTTTTTAACAAGCTTTATGATTTACAAATGGCTTAATTGAATTAAATAATTTAGCTTTTATTTAATTATTTAAATAAAATTTATTAATTTTGTTAGTTTTTGTTTTAAAATAACATTGAGTTATTTGAGTTAGTTTATAATGTTGAATTTGAAATTAATTAGGAGGATGATGACTCATATGAGAAAATTTATTTCTTTATGAGTCATTTGAAAAGGATTATTAAAATAAAAAAAATTTTTGTAATTGAAAGCTTTTCAGGCCTGTTATGCAAATCACTTTTACTCAATTCACGTGATTTCAAATCACATGTGCCAACTAAAATCACACGTTTGATATTTTGTGTCCCGTTTTTGTGTGTTTTGGTGTGATCTTCAATTGCCGAAAGCACACCGAGAAATACAAAAACTGTATGATCCTTAGAAGACCACAAAATCACACGTGTGATTTTCAAAAACACGTGATTTGAAACCACGTGATTTTCAGAACAGACCCGTTTGTTTTAAAATTATCTTTAAATAATATTATATACATGTATGTACATACTTACATAAATACATATGATTCACAAAATAGTTAAAAAAACATGTTTAATTAAAACGATAAACATTTTAATTAAAATGATATCAAGTGGTTGAATTGTATTTCAAAAATAAAATGTAAGAACCCGAGTTATCGAGTAATTGTTTAATAGAAAATAGCAGTACATACTCGAGAAATTTTAAAATTTATTTTTATCGTAAAGTTTTCTGCAGAAAATTCAAATAGTCGTGATAGTTTTTTTTTTAATTTAAGAAATTGAAAAATTTTAAACAGAAGTTGTCGGGAAATTTTATACGTATACAGATTTTAAGTGATTTTTAGAAATGAAAAAATTTTAAACCAAAAAATTCAAGTAATTAAAAAATTAAATGGAGGGAGGTACTTCAAGTTATCATTTAAATGTTCTATTGAAAATTTATTTCAGCAATCAGGAATTTTTCTATACAAAATTAAAGTAGGCGACAAATTTTCAATTGAATATTAAAGATATCGAGAATATTTTATAGAAAATTAAATCAATCGTAAAATTTAAAAAAAAAATTCACGTAAAAGTTAAATTTTCGTTAGAAAATGTTATTTACCTGTTTCTGACTTCAAATTTAATTCATTTTAATTTAAATTGTATTTAAATACGATTTCAGTTTTGAAGTGCTCTTTGATTAATCTTTTTAATTAAGGCAAAAGAATGGTAACAATACAAAATAGCAGAAAAACAGAAAAAAGTATCTCAAGAAATTGTTTATCAGCACAGTTTGTTAAAAATAAAATTTTTGGTCAATAAACTTTTTATTTGATTCAATGAAAAAATTTATCAAAATTGCGCTTTACAAAATATCACTCAATTAAACATATTTAACAATTAAATATTTCTTCATATTCAATAAAAAAAATATTTTAATCAAAGTAAACAAAGTATTTTTGCAACTCGTCCATTTTTTAATAGCTTTGTTATCTATGCAAGTAAGACTGGAGTGTTTGTAACTCTCATTTGCTTTTCATTTTTATTTGTATAATACCTTTAGTTTTTCCAAAGTCTTTAAGCAAAGTTTTCCTGCGGATCTGGCCTAAGCAATCAGCAAAACGGAACTAGCTTATCCTCCAACAATAATATTTAGTGTATTCGCCAAAGAATAAAAATTGGCAATTTAGAAGATCATAATTCATGGATAAATAATTAAAGATTCAATAAACATTTTGTTGGATTTATTTAAAATTTCCAACAATTTATTTTAACAAATCACGTAAACATTTTATTTTGGGCAACAACTTTTTTATTGACTCAATAAACTTGGTTGTTGATTGAAAATTCAATATTAACACCTACAAACTTTTTTATCATTACCGAAAAAATCGTCATCGCAGAATTTTCAACCATTTTTCTAATCAAATATGCGTATTCAAATATGAAAAATATTTTTTGCTTTGAAATATTATAAAACAGCTGTTTAACCAAAATAAGGTGTATTTATATCAAAAATCGTATGTAATTCAAAAATAATCGGCGTAATTTAAGAATTTGTTAAAGGTAGTTCTTCTTTACTCTAATAAATTTCTTTAAGGTTAAACAGATGACTCATTTTAATTCATAATTTAAGAAAATCATACTTAAATAATCGGCGTAATTTAAGAATTTGTTAAAGGTAGTTCTTCATTTACTCTAATAAATTTCTTTAAGGTTAAACAGATGACTCGTTTTAATTCATAATTTAAGAAAATCATACTTAACCCTCAAAGTGTTAGCAAACACAAATATAGTAAAGTTTTGTCTAAAAATAAACATATGTAAGTATATACCTACTCATAAATTGAAGACAATGCCGGTACTATTAAGCGAATATCTAACAAAGGTATAGTTCAAAAAATAATTAGAGGGGAGTGAGCTTTTTGAATTGGATATGTAAGTGAAATGCGTGTAGAGAATTTAAAAAAAAATTTTTTTTTTCTTTTAATTTTCCAATAAAAATTCTCTCTCCTTTTTTATTTTTCTCAAAAAAACTTGAATTATTTGAAGTTTTTTTCCTTTTTTTTTGCATACAGATTTTTCCTGTCACACTTTTCCCAAGATTTGTTTGGTTTTTTCTTCTGTCATCTATTTCTTTCCAAAATGGCTTAAAGGGAAATTTTTTTGTTAACACAAAAATTTTTTTTAACACAAAAATTTTGTAAAATTTGTTATTTGTTTTGAAAATAAATTTAATATTTTTCTGCCTCTGTATACCCTTCATTTACATACATATCTACTCAAATAAGTTTGAAGAGAATAAAATCCTATTCAAGTTATTGGAATTTTCAAGAATCGTTCGTATTATTCTTTATACAAAATTTCCCTTTGCCTTTTGAAATTACAAAAAGCTTATTTTTAAAGAGTTTTTTTAATATCTCAGTAGGTATACAAGTTCTCTCAAACTTCTACTTTTTCATATTTCAGATTTACATTAGCTTCATTTCAAATTTCCACTCCCCTTTTTTACATTTTTCCAATCCATTTTACTAAAGTTTTAATAACAATTTTACACATAAAATTCGTTGAGCCTATAGGTACCTGCCTACAAAAATATTACTTTAATTACTTTATTAAAAATAACCAAAGTCCAAGTCTCTTCCGGATTATACAAAAATTGAGTTTTAATAATTATTATTAAACATGTTCATTTTCCGTTATAAGTTTCCTATTTTAAAAAACTTTTTTTTTCATTTATTCTAATATTTGTTAATCACAAAATAAGTTTCTTAGTTCTTATTAGGACGGTGAGAATTTAAAAGATTCCTCTCTCTCTCTCTTCAACTCACCCTTTAAAAGTTCTCTCATTATCACTGTTATTTTTTGTTTTGGTACTTTCCTTATTTGTGTCTTTTCCAATTGGAGTTTTAGTGTAAAATAATTTGTGTGTATAGTTTTGTAAACAGAGATCTAATGCTATTTTAATACTAATAATTTGAGAGCAGTAATGACTTATTGGAGGCTTTTAATCGTTTAATCGTAAAAATGCAAAAAAAAAACTTTTGAGTAATAAAAAATTGCAAGTAATAAAGTAATAAATTTTAGGAAGCTTTCCCCTTAAAAACTTTTTTAGATTTTGTATTCCCAAAAATTGAAATTACTTTTTGATTTTGTAAGAAAAGTTATTGATTCTAAGAGCTAAAATTCAGTTTTGAATTAGAATGTCTGAAAGAAGACTCTATTTTTCGAGTATATGGCTTAAAACTTTGATTCCTTTCGGAGATTTTTATCCAAAAAAAGTCAAGATATGAATAAGCCCTCCTTCAGTTGTCATCGCCATCTATATAGAATTTTGTGAATCAATAATTACCAAACAATTGAAATAAAAATTATAGGTTATAAAACCGAATAGTTTCGAAAAGAACGAAAAATAATTCCCATGAACTTATTCTTTTAAAAAGTTATATTTTTTTTTAATTTTAATTGACATCACTGTTTGTTTCATCATTTCTTTGCAACTTCTTTTACATTTGAAATTTCCCTTTCCACTCTCTTTGACACATTCTCTTTACGACACTTTTAATAGAGTAAAATAAAAAATTTCTCATTAGAATTTTGACAAGAATATATGGGAATTATTAAAATATTCATAATATGTATATCAAAACAAAAATCATAAAATATAGTACAAATTTCATAAAAATAATTAAATTTTTAATTAAAAAGATATTCTGGCAAAAAATCCGAATTATATTTCTTAAATAAGAACTTTCCAAAAGTTCTTTTACACTCAACATTTCATTAAATCTGATAAAATTTTCAATTTGAGTAAAAATATTCAAAATCTCTTTGTCAATTAGAAAAAAGAGGGAAATTTTTTCTGTGAGTGTGAAAAATCATTAGAAAAACCAGTTTCGCCTCAATGAGTGGGATTTTCTAATACGCACGCAAAAGGGAATTATTAGACCCTTCTTTGAGTTAGAATTTTTTTTGTTCAAATGACAAGAAAAATAATTATTTGTTATCATTTTCGGTGGTTAGTAGAAGATTTTCAAAAAACTCACCCACCAGTCGGGTACTTACAAGCGAACATTGAACTTCTAACAAACGGAAAAGTTACAATAAAACGGAAAATTTTTACTAAAAAGGGGGGGGAAACAAAATTTTTTTTTTAAATAACGTCAATAACAAGCGCGTGCGTTTAAAAACATTTGAAAAAAACTATAATGAAAAAAAAAAAATTTTTAAGAAATCTTAAAAAATAAATAATAAAATTTAAGTGAATTTTTCTTAAATAATGTAATGTCTCCTCGAAAACTAAATACTTCTAATGAGTTTCTAATAAATATGAATGATATATTGAAATCGTTTAAAAAAATGCGTATGAATAATAAAATAAAAACCACCACCACCAACTCCCAAACTTTATCAACACACTTTAAAGCTCATAACTCCAGTTGTTTAAATCCCACCTCTTCATTTTCACCACCAATGGATCAACCAACCAAAGATTTAAAAAAAATTTTGAAACTATTGAAAAAACATGTTAAAAAACAAATTATTTTGAAGAAACCCAAAATTTTAATATAAAAAATTTGTTACAAAATTTTAAAACCGAAAGTTTTTTCTCATAAAAATCATGAGTTTAATAAATAATTAATCCCACAAACTTCATCCTGCAAACAGAAGCAACTTTTAAGACTGATTTAGGAAATATACTATATGTGACTGATTTGAGATTATTGCAATTTTTTTATATAAATTCATATTTTTATAAACCAAAATATAAATATTAATTTATAAGTATAAAATGTCTGAAACTTCTAATACAGCTGCAAATGCTGCTGCTGCAAAACCCTGGCCAAAAGAACAAAATTGGATTAAAGATGTTTTATCGAAATCGGGTACGGAATTAGTGCAATTATCACCGAATAAGGCGGTTAAAATAACCAAGAAATTTGGTAAACAAAATGAAAGGGGTGAGTTTTGAAAAGCAAAAGAAAAAAACTTTTAGAACATTTATGTATGTACATCAAAGAGAACCTTTGACCCATATTTTATAGTTGCGTTGTTCACGAAAGGCTGGTTATCAGGTTAAATGGTAATTTAGTTCTACATATTAACAGCAAAATACATTTATTTAATTTTTTTAATACATATATTTTATTGCTGTTGATATAACTACATGTAACCTGATTAGCCGGCTTCCGTGAACAACCCAAGTTTTTTTTTTTATCAAATATTGAAGATTTTAAAAAACCCCATACGGGAAATTATTGGTACACATGAAGACAGTAAATAATATAGAAAACCACTTCTCTAAATTTAACAATAAAAAGTTTAAATAGCCATTTTAAAAACTACAGGTCTAAACTTTGCGGTCTTATCTCTTGTGCAAATTCAAACCTTCTATAATAATAACCTGTTTTCTTTTCCGAGAGACAAATATTTCACAAAGAACCCAAACAAGGCGAATTAATTTTTCAGGTGGCGTTGAAATCACAGCTGTGCTACTTTTTTTTCTTAATCAGGGAGAGGAATGTCAAAAGTTACTTGTGTTTTTCACATATCGGCCAACGAAAGCAACAAAAAAATACATTGTTGTGTTTTTGGTGTTGTTACTTGTTGTAGTATCGACACCACCGTTTACATGAATTCGGCTTGAACCCAAGTAAAAGCAAGTCAAAATAATTTAAAATTTTTCAATTAAACATAATTGAGAGCTTACTCTCTCTGTCGTAGAAGTCCAACAGCCGTCTGTTTCTCACTAGTGCGCAGGTTCAGGTCAATGACCCCCAGCTTCTAGAAGCTTTTATTTTCAAGAATCTTTAAAAAATTTCAGTAGAAAATGAGCAAAATCTCTATTAAAAGTGAACCTGCATTTTTTTTCGGCCAGTGAACGCCTGATATAGAATTTTTTAAAGCAAATTTTAATTTTGATACTAAAACTAGAGTTATAAACAAAAAAATATATTAGGAAATAACGCTAAAGGCCATAAAAACTAAATAAAGTTTGCTATTGTCGCGTTAAACTTTAATTCAAATTTTTTTTTTAGATGAGAAGAAAGTCTTGGGAATTAAACTAAACCGAATTTCGGCCTAGTATTTATTAGGTTCTCTTATATTTGGGGACTCACAAGGTAGTCATAAAGTTGTAAAGTCATATGTCTTAAAATAATAACAAGAAATATTTATGACTGCTGTGGGCAACTGCATATAATTTAGATATCTACTGTACAGTTTTGACAAATCAATGAACACAGCATTAAAATTTTTATTTTATTTCAAAAACAGCAATATTTTCTTTTAAACAATTGTAAAATATTATTTTGGGCATTATGACGATAAGACTTGATAGCGCACCTTGTGAATCCCACAATTAATTCAAAATAAAGTACATCGTATAGGTACATCGGTCGGAATACATCACAATAAACTGTTTTACACGAAGATTTTCGATTAAGAAACTGTTTTTTATTTGAATAACTGAACTCAGATTTCGGAGCAATTTATCAATGGAACTATCATTATATTATTTTCTAATTTAACGTTAAGTTTAGAAACTCTTTGATATTTTTAATGTATGTATGTATGTGTGTTTATTTATTTGCGCTCTTAAGACTATTATCGGCGGCCACCAGTTTCTTGTTAATGCGCAGGCCTGAGAATAGTTCAATGATTAAAGCTAATGGAAGGATTTTGTTTAACAAAATATTAGAATATCAGTGCCTAAAGTCAGATTTAACCCCCTGTTCGTCGATAGCGAATGAAGACTTCGTTCGCTTAAATTACATTTAAAACAAAAACAAATTATAAAATATTGTTTTTGTTTTACATGAAGGTTAAGCGAACGAAGTCTTCATTCGCTATCGACGAACAGGCCATAAATATTAAATTCCTAATTACTCTTGCGAAAACGTATACGTTGCGTATCAGTGGTTCCATTATCCTTGTTAAGCTTATTATCGCACTTGATCAACAAGAGGGTATTAACTCAAAATTTTAATTTTTTCACTTTTGAAAATACTATTTTTCATACTTTTTAGTAATGCAACCAAATTACGTAAATGTGACGTTATTTTGCATTCAGTGTTGCCAAAACTTGGTGACCAAAAATTGTTAAATTTACGAAAAAAATGGGTAAAAAATCGGCCAAAAATTTTTTTATATAAAAACAGATTAAAGTTCAATAAGAAAACGAAAATAATTCATTAAACATTTTTACAATTGTCAATTGAGATCAATTATGGTAAAAATATTTATCTAATTGATATCTTCGAACTAACGGTTGGTTAATGTAACTTATTTTTCAAATTTCTTTAACGAAGTATACTTTTCCCTCTCTACTTCAGCATTAGACTATGGAAGATGTTTCATCATCGTTAGATTATGGAAGATGTTGTGATTTAAATTAAATGCGTTTTAATTGTTAAAAAGCTGTATTTTACTTTTATCAATTTTATAAATTTTTATAAAAAAATAAAAACTATTATTTTAAAAGAAAAACGGGAAAAAAATGTTTCGCAAAACTAGTTGAAAAATGGCTAAACAAGGTGAAATATGGCTAAATCTAGCCCCTAAATAGCTAAACTGGCAACACTGGTTGCAGATAAACCTGATAAAATTAAAATTGCTCTCCGTTTTGACCGATCAGCTGTTACATGCAGTCTACAACTAACATAAAATGCTTAACATTAACACTAATATGGTGTTAGTGTTAAGTATAGGCTCATCATGTTAGAGTTTTTCTCATGCTATAACACGGATGTTAATGCAAATGTTTTAACAACGCTTTTAAAACATCATGTTATAACAGCAAATCATGTCAGTTGTAGGCGTGGAGTTAACGAATTTTATGATTGTTTTTGTTTATTGATAGAGCACGACTTTTTTTATTGTATCTTTTTTTACAAATAACAAAAGCTAAAGTTTATAAATTGTGTACATTTTGACAAATTTTCGGTTTTCTTTTTAACACATTTCTTACGTATTTAAAGCAGGGTTCAGAAAATACACACACTGTACTGTTCAAAAGCAACACAAAATACACTTTAATTTACATAACAATTATGCGTGTCTCAAAATTTTCTACGTTGCCGAACACAGCCACGGTTGTGTTTTGCTTTAATATTTTGTTGCGTTCACGGACATCTGTAGTTCTCGTATTGTAAGATCAAAACACACTTTAACCACACATTGTAGCTAAGGTTGTGTACGTGAACGGCAAAAAAAGTCGTTTACGTGTAAAAAAGTACATGTGCGATAGACATGTTTGATTTAGACTACATATAATAAATAAAACAGTTTTTTGTCCCTACGAAAAATGTATAAGAGGAAAAAGTGCGATATGTATTTTAAAGAACTCAATAAAATTTTATATTAAAAGGCTAGTGTTTAAAGATTTTTGCTTGAACACATTTATTACGTTTTAAAATTGATAACCACCAGTTGTCAATGTAAACCGAACAAGGGATAGTTAAAATTGGCAAAATTTGAATTTTTACCTAAGAGTTTTTAATAAGTTGGGGGTCTTATGGCCAATTTTTTGCCTCGTTATAAAAACGTGTTTAGTTAATTTAAATTAAAAAATTTAATTTTAAATTAATGCAGTTCTTTTGTTTTAGTGCTATTTTAATAGTCCTATTTTATTTTTAGTTAGGATAAAAGTGTGGTAGCACTTCTATCACAAAACAGATGTTCGACCAAAGTAAAGAAACTTGTAAAGATACCCATTAATTTGTAATATTATTGCTCACAATTAAATTGCATACTCAATAATATTGCAAATATATGGGTACCTTTAAGAGTGTTTATTTTCTAAATGGCCTCATCGAAACAGCTGATTGTTTTTGCTTTCCCGGTGTTTTTGTTTTGCTGTGATATTGAGGCCACATTGCCAAGTAAATACACAATGAAAGCTTAAATAGACTTTAAATAAGCAACGCAAGCTATTTAAGTACATATAATTTTAAAACAGTACTGGAAAACATAATTTCGTTTAAATAGAACTTTAAAATAAATAATACTTCAAAACGAATTCAAAAATTTGCCATTATAAACGTTAAGAGTTTAGTTTTTAAATATCTTTTAATATTATATTTCATAAAAAATAGCGAATCCTTCACTAAAATTTAAACCCATGATCTGCTGCAGTGAGGCAGATATTTAAAATTGTAAACTCTTGTTTATTAAATTCGGCTGGAATATATTCCTTAATCTTTTGTTAATTAAATCATTTTACAATTAAACTTTTGCTAAAGACAACATATGTACTTTATTCTGACTTTTACTTAAATAATTTTCTTAATCCATTTAAAACTTCCTTTCTTAATTCAATTTTCGACATTTTATCTATTACAAAACGCCATTTTCTGTTTTTATTAACTGTAATAATACAAAATACCGGCCGGTGAAAACGGTGTTTCCAAAAAAGAATAAAAATACCAAGTTATCAAAATAATACAAAAAAAAATATAGCATTTTGTTATTTTACAAGCAACTGAAGCAGAGCTAAAACAACCCAACTCCCAAAGCTCTCATTTGCGAAACATAAAAATACGTGGCCCCCGTTTTCATCTCACTCTCGTTTTTTTTTTGCCCTCCAACTTATTCCAATAAAAGTTTTTCAGGAAAATCCAACACCCCAAAACAATGAAACTCTCATTCTCATCCCTTATTGAATTGAATTTATATAAAAATAAAACATAGTGCGTAATTTTTTCTGTTTTGAAGCTTTTTACACCCTTTCAGGAAAATTCCAAATGCTTTGTTAAAAAGAAAAAATTGCATATTTAAATTTTATACTTCCTAAATTTGTTTTCATATAAATTGATGGTTTTGTATTTTAAATATAAAAAAAGTATGGACAATATAACCGTTGCCTTGTTAGGTCGTTAAAAAGCCTAAAGGAAAAGTCCCGTTTTTCCTATTTTCCTCTTTTCCAAAAAAAAAGGTGGTGGTTTTCTGTGGTGTTTATGTGCTGAAGTTGTGTGTTTTTTTTCAAATATTGAAAAGGGTTGTTTTAAGTGCATTTTCACTTTTCTTTTGAAAAAAAAAAACTTTGCAATCTGGGTTAATAATATGTTGGCTTTATTTATATATGTATGTATATTTGACTTCTTAGTTAGACTTTAAAATGTTTTGCATTTATTAGAAATCATAAGCTTGATAACAGATAACCTGGTAACATTTAGGGGTTGAGGATAAATATGTGTATGTATGTGATATGAAAAAAATCGATAAAACTATTTGTGTTAAGAAATAAAACATTATTGAAAAAAATTATACGTATTTGGAATTAGAGATTTCAGTTCAAATCGATATCAATAAACTTGCATTTAGTTTAGAATTTTGAACAGCTATTGAATAGAGCAATAATTAAATTAGGTTAAATTAGTCGTCGACACTCAATGACCTAATGTGTGAAAAAGAGAGAGAGAGAGAGAGAAAAGTTAATATATGAAACATCGTTTTACATTATTTTAATGATGAGAAACTGGATGATATCCTGTAGTTTTTAAAAAGGACTATCAATCCATTCATATTTTCTTGTAATTCTACATAATTTCAGTTTGTATGCCGTCCCGTAAATCCGTTCGAATTCTGTAATATATCCATCCCACTTATTCAACCAAAATCTCAAAGAAAAATATTCTGCCATGGAATCTATTTAAATTCTTTGGGGCTTTGCAATCCAACCTCACAGCAAACATGTACAAACCTCATTTAGAACCAAGTATAATGCATTCGGTATTCTAAGATAATCCATACTTATCCTGGTACTTTTGGTTCTAACTATCAAACACTCTTTGATTCTTTTATTCGGTCGTACTATTAAGGGGTTCTTATAAAACAAACGTAAAATTTGTAAATTAACGTGATCAGCCGCCATTTCGGCCTAACCTCACGGCTCTTGAAGAACCGAGTGAACACAATGCGTCAACTGACGTCCCCGTTTCAATTAAGTACATAACTGTTACACCTTTAACTGCAAAGCAGCTTTTGTTTTAAGCAACAGTACCTGCGAAATTCCGCTTTTTGCTTACGCGTTCAAACCAACCAACCCTTAATGGGTATTTTCTTCGTGATTTCGGGGATTTTAACCAATTTTGCCACCGGATCGCAAACCAATCCAGATAAAAGTCAGGCCAGCCGCGATCTGTATAAGTTCTGCCAGTTTTTAACTCCCAGAATTACAATGCTTAGAGTAACGTGCTTTTCATCACGCTTAACACAACTCCCGGTAGGAAAAGTTTAGCATTAACAGTAGGAAATTTAATGACTATCGCACTCGGGTTATATGTAACGGGTGGCGCAAAAGTAACGTTTATATTTATTTAATTAATTTTTTTTTTTTAATTCGGAATGCGTTAATTCGGGCGAATGTGATTCCCAGTTAAAATCTGAAACATTCGATAATTTTCGATCGCCAAAATTTTCGCGCAGGAAAGCCATAACTTGACAGGCTGTGTGAGCTGTGACTCCATTTTGGTGGAATTATAATTATGGATTGTTTTCAAACAGTGTCCAGTATTGAAATCCATTAACATTTATTTTTCTTTATTATTTATTTTATTTAATAATCTTAAAGCCACTAAAGGCTAATAGCAACTTTATCGTAGTTTTCGAAACAATAAGGTCATCTTAGTGGGCACATTTGATGTTCAACCAAGAAACCACAAGGTTTCTTATGCGCCACCCGTTATGTATGTACAGTATGTTTCTTATGCGCCACCCGTTATGTATGTGCAGTATGTCTCCGTAAGCGCACTTCCTTGAAAACTTATAAGTAATTTATTCGCCTTTAATTTATCGTTTCTAATTTACTGGGTCTAAATATACTTCTTGCCACCATTCCGATTATATGCTCAAAATGGCCCTTGCATTTCAAGTTGTTTATGGTTCTCGGAATAGATTATTTTTAGTGAATGATTTTATTTAATTGAAGTTTGAGTTTTGAATAAGTCGTCGACACTTTGGTTCGCCCTCGAATTCCCAAAACATTCCTTAATCCATTTTTTACCCATGTCTTAATTAAAAAAAATCCTATAAACTTTGCATTAATTGACTTTTTATTTTCGTTTCAGATTCACAAATTAACACAATGGTTTATTACCAATCGACACCATTAATTATAAAATCAGAACAACCTAGTCAGGCACAATTGTGTGCTCCTCTCAGAAATCATCATGAGCCACAACACCAAACAACACAACTACAGCCAGCAACAAGCAACAGTTATATACTTAATAATATGAATATAACAACAATGCAACAACATCACCAACAGCAACAACAAATGACACACAACATAAATTCCACAAGTATTACAACAACAAATCATCATTTACAACATCAACAACCACAATTTTTAACAAATATTAAAAGTGAACTATTACCACCGGGTATAACACTGTATGCAACCACCCAACCTGCTACCTTAACGACTCAAACTGCAACTCCAATCCCAACATCGACAACAACAACAAATAATGTTACTAGTAGCACACCAACATCTACGACAACGGGACGTAAAACAAATGCCAATAAGCCACAATTTAAATGTGAACAATGTGGCATGACTTTTGGTAGTAAATCGGCGCATACTTCTCATACAAAGTCCCATGCCAAGAATGGCGATTTAAGTCTATTAAATAGTGGAAACAGCAGCACAAGTGGTGCACTTAATCTGCAGGCCATAGCAGAAGGAGTTGAGGTAAATGAAGCTGGTGTACCACTGGGCATACCAAAGACCCCGCAAATTAAGCCTAACGCAAATGCCGCCACAAATGGTGGTGATCCCTATCAGTGTAATGTCTGTCAGAAGACATTTGCTGTACCTGCAAGACTGGTAAGTTTTCGGAAGATTTATGCTTAAGATAAACTGATTTTTAATTTTTTCTAATTTTAATAACTTCTAACAGATTCGTCATTATCGTACCCATACTGGCGAAAGACCCTTCGAATGTGAATTCTGTCACAAACTCTTCAGTGTCAAAGAGAATCTTCAAGTACATCGTCGCATACACACCAAAGAACGTCCCTACAAGTGCGATGTTTGTGGTCGTGCCTTTGAACATTCGGGCAAATTACACCGTCACATGCGCATACACACAGGTGAACGACCTCATAAATGTTCAGTGTGCGATAAAACATTTATACAATCAGGCCAATTGGTCATACACATGCGCACGCATACCGGTGAAAAGCCTTACAAGTGTCCCGTAGAGGGTTGTGGTAAAGGTTTTACCTGTTCGAAACAATTAAAAGTTCATTCACGTACTCATACGGGAGAGAAACCATATCATTGTGACATTTGTTTCCGAGATTTTGGTTATAATCATGTTTTAAAATTGCATCGTGTGCAGCATTATGGATCCAAATGCTATAAATGCACCATATGCGATGAAACTTTTAAGAGTAAAAAAGAAATGGAGGCCCATATTAAGGGTCATGCCAATGAAATGCCTGATGATGAGGAAGAAGCCAACGCTAATGGTAATGGCACTGTTTCTTCGGTATCGACTTCTTCAGGGGTTGAAACAAACTCCGGACCAAATTCCCCACAATCGCCCTGCTCAAGTGTTGGTGCAGCTACTACCACTACGAGCAACTTAGCCAAGCCTCGTAAACAGAGGAAAGAAAAGCTAAGCAGCAGCAGCCAATCTATAGGGCCTTTAAGTCCTAGATCTCCTGGCTCCCCAATATCGTCATCAATGTCACCCTCTTCTTCTTATGTCTCTGGCACTAGACTCTCGGCTGGCTCTCCCACATCCTCGGTAGCCTCGCCAACTATGTCTTTAAGTTTAGAGGCTGATCATCATAGTCGTGATAGTGGTGTGGCCAGTGGTTCCATACCTTGCAATAATACCCGACAACTAGCCGCCGTCTCTTTAGTTGACTTAAGCCATCAGGGTGGTTTCCCTACATCCGATGAAATGCCTACGGACTTAAGTGTTACCCAAAATCATCACATCAACGATGAACATAAACTACAGCAGCAGCAACAACTTAATAATCACCAACAAACACCACAACATCTAAGCTATCCTTACCAAAGTTCTCCATCGCCTCAACATCAATTGCAACATCTTCAGCCACAACAGTATCATTATTTAAAAACCTCCACAAGTCCATCACATAGCACAGACCTAACTCATGCGTCTCTAGCCTCGTCCAAACAACATCACGCTCGTTATGATCAACAACAACAACAACAACCCACTATTAATCCAGCTCTTTTGGAAGCTGCCACCATAGCTAGTCGTCGTGAGGACGATGTTCAACAGGCAGCCATACAAATCATGCAACTACATCATTCTCAACAGAAATCGAATAGTAATCAAACTTATAATGACTTACAACACAATATACATCACAAGTCTTTGATAACGCCACAACACGAGGATATGGTCAAGTCTATGGTTATGAATAATTTGACAGAGAACTTAATAGAACACTATACAAGAGATGAGCTCACTAAGCATGTGTCAGGCCTTGCAAAAGGTTATGCACCTGTACCGAAATTTGAGTAAGTATTTCTAACATTTCTTTTTTCTCTTTTTTTTGTTTGCCTCAATTCGGGAATTTTAAAGTTTTTGTGTTGAAAATAGAATATACATAAATACAAAATTCGTAAAATATGTGAGATGTGGTATGTGCATGACATTGTGCACTAACTGACTTTCTTGCTAAATACGAACGTGGTTCTTCAAATCGTTGTAAAATGTTTATCTTTTTTTTTGAGGGAAAATAATGAAAATCCAAGAAATTCGCTTAAATTTTTTTCCACGCTTTTCAATTAGAAAGGTTTTTAAAATTTTGTTTAATATTTTTAATTAAGATCCACCGAACCATTTCCTTTTGTTGCTCTCTTCAAAGTACTTAACAAGCTTCCGTTGATGTGATTTTTTTTTCTTTTTTTTCGAAAAAATAATTTTTTTATTACTAGAACAATCAATATTTGCCAACTATTTATATCCTCCACCACTAGTGGTGAATAGAAGTATAGCAAATTTTTTCATTCCATGTGAAACTTTTTTTATATTCATCTCAGACCCCATAAAGTATTTAAAGTATGTACATATACGGTCATATCATGGAAATTGAAATCGACGAAGATTTTCAATTGAATTTTTGTAAAAATGAATGCAGCTTTACCGATTTCAAAAGTAGTTTAGGTAGAGAAAGCTGGTCCTCTCAGTATGAGGTATGTATATAAAAGGAAATATTTTTGGAACTTTGAATACGGGAGAGTTTTCCAAATTTGTTTGATTTCGATTTCCGTGACATGGCCGATAATTAGGGTTCTCGAGTAATTCTAAGTAGGCTTAGCTATGTCCGTCTGTCTGTTGAAAACGCGAAAAGAACAATATTGATGTCAATGTTTTTCTATTTATCCTAAGCAGTTTGAGATTTAAATCCAGCAAAATCGCCCTAGAAGGATAAAAGTTTGAATTCCTATGTGGATCAACCTAAAAGATTGATAATTTTATTTAGAATTGTGGTTATTTTGTCGAACTATTCATGGTTTTTAATCCAAATTTTTTAATTTTTAATCAGGCTCAAGTTCATCAAATTTAATTTTCATTAAATTATTTTTATGAAGAAAGGAATTTTACAACATGAAAATTAATTAAAATTGTTATTGATAATCATTCATTCTTGACTGACCTGAGATTCGAACCCAGGCGGCTGGTTACCATGACATGTTTCGATCGCAACCACTCGATCTCCTCAGATTGATTTGCCGTCTTACACTCGTAGCCATCGACGACTGCTGACGTCAATAGTCAAATATCAATCCTTAAACAAAATTGTATTTTTAACCTTTGGTAGATCGAAATTTGCTTCTTTGAATGATTATCCATTTTTTTAATTGATTTTACATGTTTTTTCTAACTTCTGTTTTTTCCGTACTTATGTCAAGAATTCTTCTTGAAGTCCAAACAACATTTTTTTTTTTTTTTTTTTAATTTTGTCTTTCTTTTTCTTGTTGACCTTTTGCAGCACAACTTGAAGGACAAATGTACACATAGAGCTCGTACCCTAGCTTTAACAATATTTAGAATTGTGGTTATTTTGTCGAACTATTCATGGTTTTTAATCCAAATTTTTTAATTTTTAATCAGGCTCAAGTTCATCAAATTTAATTTTCATTAAATTATTTTTATGAAGAAAGGAATTTTACAACATGAAAATTAATTAAAATTGTTATTGATAATCATTCATTTTTGACTGACCTGAGATTTGAACCCAGGCGGCTGGTTACCATGACATGTTTCGATCGCAACCACTCGATCTCCTCAGATGGATTTGCCGTCTTAAATACAATTTGGTTTAAGGATTGATAATTTTATTACAAAAACTAACATAAATGGTTGCGGAATGCACAGGTTGATATAAGATTTTGCCCACTCTCAGAAAACACTTAAGTATTTTATTGGTTTAAAATTTGTTCTCTCACAGTTTTACAAGACTAGAAATAATACTGTTCAATTGCATGAAGATCGGTCTTTAACTAACTTTAAGCCCCATATATAAAAATTGAAATAAATATACAAATTTATATTCATTTTTCGTATTTTTATTTACAGGCCCTCTTTGCATGACAACGAAATCATTTTACGTCAAGTTGAAGCTGCTATAGCACCTTTAAGATCATCTACCGAATCACCTGATAGATCATCATCGCCCGAAAGTGATATGATGTTAATGGCAGATCGTGATGTCATGACTTTGCCACTTAGAAAACGCAAACTCTATATGAGCGACTGTGCCGATACGGCCGATAATGAGAACAGTAATAATGGTGCTAAAGACCTCAATCAGAAAGTTATAAGACACAACTCGGTAATACAATTTGCCAAGGCCTCATAGGAGGAGATTGAGCAAGAGCTGCATGAAAAAAAAGAATGATATCAATAATTTAAAAATTAAAAGGAACTTATAGTTAATAAGCAATTAAAAATTAACTATGAAAACTTAAACCACAAGACTGCTGCATACATAAATGAAATACAAAAAAATCTAAAAAAAAAACTAAAATCTGCTGGAGGGAGAACTTAAGGTAGAAAAACAAGAGAATGATTTATTATTTTATTTAAATTTTAAAAAGAAAAAAAAACTTTTTAACTTTTTAAAAATATAAAAAAATTTTTTGTTTTCATTCAGCCAAAAAAAAAAACTTTAATTTATTTTAATTTCAAATTCTTGGTTCTACTTTTAATTTTTGTTTAATTATAAGTTTTAGCTTTATACTTTTTTTATATATGTTTTTTGGAAAAACTTTAAAATCAAATCAAAAATATTTAAATATTTAAAATAAAAAAAAGTTATTTTAAATAAATTTTTCTTTTAGTTGCTGTGTCATGTTAATTAAAAATAAATAAATATTTATTTATTATTAAACTAAAATTAAACATTTTATTTAATTTGTAATTTCTTAATTTGTTTAATAAATACTTTAATTTTCTAAAAAAAAAAAAATATAATTAATATTAAATAAAATATTTATTTTGCTATGCCAAAAGTATTATTTTTTTTTAATTTTCTTTTTTGTTAGTAATATTTTTTAAAAAAGAAAAATATTTATGAAAAAAAAAAATTTAAATAAATTAACTTTATAATTTATTTTTGTGTGTTTTTAAATAACGTTTTGATTTCATTTTAAAATAATTTAAGTGCATTATTATGTAGTAATTATTTTAATTTAAACAACAAAAAAAAACCATCACTAAATTTTAGTTATTTAACTGCTAGTTATATTTTACAACAATTAACTACTAAACTTATAAACGTAAAAGTTAGTTAACCTTTAGTTAACTATTAGTTTAAACATTTTAAATACTTATACAAAATCAACCAATATTTAAATATAAAAGAAACAAAATATAATATTTATATTAAAATAATTTTTAAAACAAAATCGTTTTAAGTTTGTTTTCTTTTCTTTTTTTGTTTTCGTTAGTTTTATTTTTAAAAAATATTTACTAACAATTTTTGCTATAACAGTGGGGTTAAAAATTATGAGTACAGACATATATAAAAGTTCAGATACTTTACTTTTACTTATAAAAGACCAACATTTTTCAAATCACGAGCGTTTTTGAAATCACGGGTTTGATATTTTGGTGTTTTGAAAATTACGAGATTTGTAATAGTGGTTTGCATTGTTCCAAATCAAAAGCTAAAAACTTGTGCGCTTCTTTTAACAGTGCTGCCACATTTATTTAGTACTTATGGTTGCCATTTTTAACTTTGTATATTAAAATTTAGCCAATCAAACTTCAAAATTATAGACTATATTTTGTTTTTTTTTTATATCAAAAACAAAAAATTAACAAATAATTTTAAGTGAATGTGATAATTTTACATATTACAGATTTCAAAGAAAAATGCTTAAAAAATCTGAAGTTATTTGTAAGCCGACCAATTTTAAATCACGAGATTTCTAAAATTTTTGTGCGCAGAACACCTTTTTAGTGATTTCAAATCACTTTACGAAAAAGTAATTTTTAGAACATGCCTGTACGGGTGTACGGTGACCATATTTTTCTCGTTTTAAGACTCAGCTCAGAAAAGATTTACATGAGTGCCTTACATAAGGTATCATCTCATGATGGATCTAAACCACTGGGTGGCAAACAATGAGCTTACTAGCAGCCCTCGGGTGTAAGAGGAACATAAACACAGTGGTAAAAAATTAGCCCTTAAGCGGGATGTTCAGGATCTTACTTGCCGCGACTTTGGGTAGTAAACCACAACCACTATTTTTAATATGTAAAAACATATTCTTGACAGACTGTATGTGTATCTGTGGAAAATAATTAGCCGTTAAATTCTTTCTGCGATGTCCAAAATTTTGCATATGTACGTACTGTACAGGTCTTAGAAAACCTAAGTTTGGCTGAAAGGTTAGATAAGAATCTTAGAGATCGTGCTCTTGAGGGGTTTAACTCATTTGCCATCAAATTTAACAAGTGGGAGCTGCATTCGAGTTTTTAAAATAGCTGATATACAGGGTTGTTCTGGAAATCGAAAACGCAAACCACAAGAATTTTAAGCGTCGGTTTTAAATAAGATTTCTGTAATAAAAGAATTTTATGACAAATCTTATACAAATACATATTTCTCTATTAAACAAAATTTTATAACAAAAATTATAAATATTGGTTAAAAATAAACGTTAAAGTTTTTTATATAAAATAAAAAAAGACCTCAAGCTTGAAAATTTAGTTGTATTACATATAATAATAAAGGTCGAATAAAATACATATAATATAAAAAATTATAAAAATTACATTAAAAGTGTATTAAAAACAATTTCCAAATTCTTGCGTTTTTCGTTTTTGATTTTCAGAAAACCCCTGATATTCTAGTTTTTTTTTACAAAATTTTCTTATTTGCGAATAATAATAGAATGATTGGGACTTAAAATAATCAACGATAACTCTTTTGGTTTTAAGTCTAGGCGGATTGCCTTCAACGTTTAATAAAATCGATTGGAAGAGGTCCACATAGGAAATATCTTAAAACAAATAATTTTTAGGCAAAAAATTTGCTTAACAACTGGGTTTTAAATGAACATTGAAAAATTTTAAAATGTTCTAGATGTAGTTTAAAACCTTACGCATATTTTTAGTACGAAAAAAATTTTAAAATTCCAAGTTAGACCTCTTTTTATGACTTGATATTGTTTTCCCATCTTGATGCCAAAAAACTTATCAATAGTTTTAAAGCTAGAACTCAAGAACCCATTATGATTTCTTATCATTATTTGTATTTTATTCTATCAGCTAAAACTAATAAATGTTGGAGCACGGAACAGGTAATAAGGTAACCGTAGTTCAACAGCAAGTACAACAACAAAGCAAAAACAGCATGTATTTTGTTGGTAGAAAACCCTAATACAGACAAAATTGTAAACCAATTGTAACATAATGATTCTTAAAGGCTAGTTTACACTATTATACTTTGAATTAATTAATACATGTCAAAAACTCAAGTAATATGTAAAAGTCAGATAGTGTGAATGCATGTGTGATAAAAATTAAAAGTATTATAAAAAAAGTTTGATATCCTATACGACTTTGTCGTTTTTTGAAAACATTCTAAACAATAATACTTTTCATTGAATCAGGGGCGCATTTTATTTCATGTGTGAGTGTTTATACTTTGTGTGATGGTGTGAACACAAGCTGTTATGTTAAATTAGATTTTTTGACAGTAGTAACAAAACTCATTAGGTTTATATCTCACAAAGTATTATTGAATACGTTAGACTTGTGAGATAGTGTAAACTAGCCTTTAACAATATTCGGCTGGGCTACTGGGGCTACCTTATTTATTGTACCATGCTTTGGAGTGTTGCCTGACGACTTTGTTAAGCAGTTACTTTCATACCGGGTGCCAAACATTTGTTTGATATTAAAAACGAAACGAACGAAAATAGGCTAATTGAATGAGAGTTCGAAAATAAACATTATATACTGCACTTTAGTGTTCTGTACGGTAGAAATATGGAAAATACAAACGCTAATAGAGGTTGGTTAGTAAATACCTTAAAAAAGTGTATCTTATTGTGATCTGTGTACACAATTAAAATAATGTACAAATCCATGTTAACATACTTATGAGAACATTAAATTGCGTTCAGTTTTTCATAAAAACAAACACAAATTTCGTTGTGTTCGGTTCATAACATTACTGTTCGTTCATTTCAGTTGTGCTAAGCGCCCTTTTGGCTGGTAACGACAACAAATAATTTTTTAGAAAAACAAAATTCATAGTCCGCTTTTACAATGTTGAAATTGAAAGGCAGACATTTTTCTTAATCTCTTTTAAACAAGCCACAACAACATATACTATTAAGAAGCGTTGCCAAAATTTTTTGTTTGCCCATTCCTTCATCAATGTGACAAAAATCGTACAGAGCATTAAAATATAACATATGTTTGTCTAGAGAAGCACTACAGTTGTACTGCTTTAATTAACCTGGCCTTTGCACAAGCAAGTACAAGTTCGAAAAACTCAACACACTCACACTTTTTTACTAAACCCATCACATTTTTCGTACTTGCAGACAAATTGCAAGAAATTGCTAACCTAACCTTTACACATGCAAGTGCAAGTTCGAAAAACTCAACCCTGCAACTAATAGGACCAGTCCAAACACGCGTGTAAAGAGTAGCCCACAAGGGACTAGGACTAGTCCAAAAGTAACCCAAACGTTTAGAAAAAACATGGTCTATTTAACAATACGGTGTCCTAGGGCAGGACCATATAACCCAGCTTTGGACTGCAAAGCAGTAGTTTTAAAACTACTCCATGGTATACTCAAGAGGATTAGTTTTGAAGTCGTTTAAAAACGAAAGCACGTCGTTAAAAAACGAAGACATGTCGTCTCACTACAAACACTTTATAACAATGACATGGTCTATGCTTGCATTACATCGGACCAGTCCATGGAGTAGTCCATTTTATCAAAATGGATGAGGTGGTCCAATATTACCCTGCAAAGAATAGGACCAGTCCAAACACGCGGGTGAAGAGTAGCCCACAAGGGACTAGGACTAGTCCAAAAGTAACCCAAACGTATGGAAAAACATGGTCTATTTAACATTACGATGTCCTAGGGCAGGACCATATAACCCATCAAATATTGTTTAAATATTTTCCACAATTCCGTATAAAGTAAAAAATGTTTTAGTTTTATTTCAATTTTATAGCTAAACGGTCATAAGGTTAGAGGTTTTACTATAAGGGGCCTAGAACTTTAACCCTGAGGTCTAATCATTGCATTCGATGTCGACTTAACTATCGTATCGACTAAACTATCATATTTATCTGCATACGATGAACACTGACGTTTCGTGTCATGATACAAATATAAAAAATTTCGATCAATTTTGCGATATCGTATGAGGTTATTAGACCCTTGACTTTAAATCTCATATTCCCCAAAAATGACTTAATATGAATTAATTAGCAATTACAAAACACTTTGAATATTCTTATAAATTGAAAGAGAAAATAATTTAACAAAAATTTAATAAGGAAAAAGCCATATTGGTTTTTACAAAAATAAATATATTTTGCATATAATCAAAGTTAAAATAAAGACATTAGATTATTTAAAACGAAAACGTTAATTATTAGAACAATTTTTTTAACAAAAATAATAATATTATTATTAATAATAATAATAATAATAATAATAATAATAATAATAATAATAATAATAATAATAATAATAATAATAATAATAATAATAATAATAATAATAATAATAATAATAATAATAATAATAATAATAATAATAATAATAATAATAATAATAATAATCATAATAATAATAATAAATAATAATAATGATAATTATAATAATAATAACAACAATTACACAAAAATAAAGAAAATACAAATTTTTTTTACTTAAAACAAAAAATATAAAAATAAATGGAAATAATTTTGAGTGTTGCAAAAGGATTTGCAACATTTAAATATTATTAGGGGCGTTTTGGAAATCGAAAGCGCAAAACGCAAGAATTTGGAAGTTTTTTTTAATACACTTTTAAAGCAGTTTTTATAATTTTTGTTATAAAATACTGTTTAATAGTGAAATATTTGTAATAAAATTCTTTTATTACAGAAATCTAATGAAAAACGATGTTTAAAATTCTTGCGTTTGCGTTTTCGATTTCCAGAACACCCCTGTATATATAATAATTTGAAAATACGTTACCAATTTTTAATTTGACAATTCTTTTTCCAACACTTAAAGTTATTTTAAATTTTTTTATATTTAAATTTAAGTTTATAAGAAAAAAAATCCTTCAACTCTAAACAAAAAAAAATATAGTTTTATAAATCATTAAAATCTCATTTTTTACACAAATTTATGATCTTATATCAACTTAATTATCACTTCAAACCATCAAAAAAATCTTAAAATAATCCTACAAATATTCAAACTTCTAATCACATAAACTCTATACATTTTTATTATAGCCCCCTTAAAAAATACTCTAAAAATTTATAACCTATGGAACTGATTTCTTAAGAAAAAAAAAATTAAATAAAACTTAAAACAATTGCCAAAAACTGAAGAAATGAAAATAAGATCTGTATTAACTCTTTGAAAATATTTATAGAAATGTAAGTTTTTTTTGGTAAAGTACATAAAATAGGTAAAAAATAACAATAATTAAAAGATATATTAACAAAACAATAAGAATACAAAAATAAAATATATAAACATATATTTAAATACAACTAATACTTAAACAGACAAATAAACAAGTGTTTTATTTAGCATGGAATTATATTAAACAAATTTATGTGTCAGAAATAATAAAGAACATTTTTTAAGTTAACCAAAACACGTTACAATTCTTTTAAATGCATATTGCGTGTTAGAGACACCTAGCGGTGAGTAGAAAACCAATCAATACTTTGTTAAGTTTAAATATTAATGCTGCCACCTGGCAGAAAAATATTTCAAACAGTACAATATAACCCTACGTTGCCACAAGCAAGTAACAGCTTGCAAGCAGCAGGGCTGCCAGACTTGGGGATTTATCCCCAAAGTTGGGGATTTCATGCGAGCAAAAAGGACAAAGAAAGACATTTGGGGATTGGGGATTTTTTTCGGGTATTAAAAAAAAAATTCGGGGATTTTTTGGGGATTTTATACATTTTAAGGCCCTAATTTTGTAAAACACAACGCACGCCGAAGTATTATATTGAAAGCAAAAACAAATTCATAAATATTTTGTAATTTTGTTGTTGCTTTGTACAGAAATTTATTTATCGTTGTAAAATGTTCAACGCCACAAGCAATGAGGCGTATAAAATCTTAAAAATCAATGTGAAATTCTGTTGGAGGCAACAACAAAATTACAAAATATTTATAAATTTGTTTTTGCTTTAAATGTAATTCGTTGTCGTTGCGTTGTGTTTTACTAAATTAGGGCCTAAATTTTCCCTTTTTTTATTATTTACGCCTATCTTTCTTTGTTTCTTACATAAAATATGAAAAAATTAGCAAAACTTTTTCCTTACTCTTACTAATACAGTGTAGAGCGTCTTAATTAAGTTTACCATTTTGAGTGAGTGTTTTAAAAAGGAAGAATTAAAAAAAAGAATCTTAAACCGTTGACAAAACATACAATTTTTGATTTTTTAAAGACAATTTTCAAGCAAACATGTCTTTCCCAAAAATAAGTAAATCGTTACCTGAAACGCAAAAGGAACTTATAAACGAAAAATTAAAAATCAACGTTTTCATTGATTCTGATCTATTGCATCAACACAAATGTCTACAAAAAAAATCTTTCGACTAAAATTTGCGATTTTATTATCAAAAACAAAAGCCATATCTACAAAAGATACTATGATAAACGCTAAAAGGCCTTACTGACAGTTTGCATAATATGCTACATTGTCAATTGTCAAAACAACTGGAATGTTTTACAAGAAAAATAAAAGAAATTTAAGTATAAACAGTTAAGGTCATTTATTAATTTATCATTTTGAATAGTTTTTACTTCTGCTGTAAAAGTTTCAAAATGTTAGATAGGGCCTTTTGCGTATTAGGTGAAGAAATATAAAGAGACAATATAATAAAGTTTGGGCAAAAGAATGCGGGGCTATTGGTTAGTACTTATTATGCTTCGAAGTATTAAATAATCAACGGATTTATGTATTTTTTTTATGGATTGCTAAAACCGACTGAACAAGCTCCAAATTCTTATAAATTGGCTCATATGTCTTCAAAAACAGCATATTGCTCTGCTTGTAATTCCTCACTGGAATTACATAAAAAGCATTTAAAAAAACATGCCGAAACCATTCGCTACTAACAAAATAAATAATTTTTTTACTAAAAATTTTTATTTGGGGATTTTTGCGGATTTCCTATTAAAATGTTTCTTACTAATTTTAAAAAAACTTAAAATTTTTAATTAACAAGATTTAAAATTTGTTCAGTAAAAAAACAAAAGAAAACATTAACTTTTTAAGGTTTTGATTTTTAGTTTGGGGATTTTTGGGATTTTTTTTTTAATTTTTTTGGGACAAGGCCAAAAAGTACCTGGCAGTCCTGGCAAGCAGTGTATACGCAAGGCGAATTCATCCCGGGTAATCTCGGTACTACAAGTACAAGGCGAATTCATCCCGGGTAATCTCGGTACTACAAGTACAAGGCGAATTCATAACAGGTAAGTGCAACTCTAAAACTACAAAAAGCCCCATGTATTTTGTTTTTGCAATTTAATTGTTAGCTCTCAAAATTTTTTATTGCAATTTAAAATTATCAATTTTTTATAAAAGGTATTATTATTAAATTCACTTCAATCATTCGCAGTTTTGAAATTTTTTAGCATAAAAATAATATTCTTAGCACTTTTCAATCAACTTCTTCTCAAAACAAAATTATATTTTGACGTTTCTCAATTTTTTCTAATTCGCCGTGGAGACAGCTGATGAACGGCTGACGATATGAGTTTACCTGTTGGAATTCGCCTTGTACAAGTACAACTCGAATTTATGAATTTGCCTTGTACAACAACCACAAGCAATTTGTTTTTTTGTAATATCATTGTACAATGTCAAAAACGGAAATAAAACAGAAAAAAAGATAATAAACAAAATTTTGACATCTAATAATGATAAAGCTAAAAAAAAGTTATCAGCAGGGCTTTAAAAACCACCAGTAATAAATTTGCCTTGTGTTATTTGTTATCATGAAAAATCGAGGAAACAGCCGATTGGCTGAAACAGGGCTTGTTTGTCATTGCCCCCGAAAAAAATTCAAAAAGATACCCAAATTAAAAAACAAAACAAAAAAACCCAATTTTTAATTTTTTTTTTTAAATACATAGTAAGAAAAATATTAATAAGAAATCCCCAAATACAAATTTTTAGTAAAAAAATTATTTTATTTTGCCATGCCGAAGAATATAAAAAAAACAATAAAACACACCAAAAAAAAATTAATAATCAAGAATGCTGCCGGTCCCGTGTGTTATCGATAATCGAGGACTCACTGTATTTTCAACAACACACTTCAAAGTAAGAAAAAGAATAAAGCGTAAAAAGAAAAATTTAAAAGAGGAATATAAAAAACGACATGAAAACACAAACCGAGTCGTTTTGTTTACCCCTCTTTCGTCTCTACACCGCTTGCCATCAAACCAAAAGAGACGTCGACAAAGCGACGTCGTAAAAGCCTCCATGTGAATTGCCTGTTTGTTTCGTATATTAAAAATCAAAAAATTGTAGCAAAACTTTAACAATTAATACGGTGTAATGGGTCCTAATTAAGATTACCATTTTTTATGAGTGTGTTAAAATACGTAATAAACTTATGTTAATATTCTTGAGTAAGTGTTTAAAAAAAGAATTTAAAAAAGAATCTAATACCTTTGGCAACACGTACAATTTTTGATTTTTTTAAAGACAGTTTTCAAGCAAATATGTCTTCCCCAAAAATATGTACATAAATATGAAAGACAATAAATGTAATAACATTTAGGAAAAAGAGTAGTAAATAAATGACGGATACATGTATTTTATCTTGATTTAAAGGATGACTAAAACCATTTGAACAAGCTCCAAATTCGTATATATTGGGTAATTCGTCTTTAAAAACAGCATTTTGTTCTGCTTGTAATTCCTCACTGGAATCAAATAAAAAGGATTTAAAAAACATGCCGAAACCAGTCGCTACAAGCAAAATAAAAAAATGGTTTACTAAAGATTTTTATTTGGGGATTTCTTTATTATTATTGTTCTTATTATTTTTAAAAAAAATTGATCAAAGGTTTTGTTTTTTAATTTGGGGATTAAGTTTTTTTTTTTGGGACAATTAAAAACGTACCAGGCAATGTACCTGGTAATGTTGAAATATTACTTTTCAGTATCCTTTTTTGAAGTAAGAATCACATATATTTATTTTAAGTGACCGAATTTCGATCACCGAATGATCCTAGTTATTTTTTTATATCATTTACATTAATAAATAATAAAATAAGAACAATATTTTGAAAAAAATAAATATAAATTAGTTTGCCTTACCGAGACTACCGATCGATCGAACCAAGCCTTATTTCAGAAAATTAAAAACAAAATAAATGAGAATTTTCACTGATCACTTTTTGACATAATTAAATAACAGGCCATTAAGCAGATTTAATTAATTTAATATTTTTTTCTTATATAATTTATTTTTTAAATATTCAATTACATTTTTCTATCTGCTCCTTCTTTTAAGGCTGTAGGCAAAATCACCCATAGCAACTTGTGAAAAATTGCTCAAAAATTTACCATTTAAAAGTGATTTCGCTTAAGAAATATAACCCTTTTTGGGCGATTTTTTGTAAGTTTATGGCAAAAGACATAATTTAGTAAAAATTTTTTTTTTTTTTTTATTTAGTCAAATTCATCAATGAGGCGGTAAGAAATGTTACAAATCATTAATGTACCAACAATGTGGAGAATTAATTTTGAGTCAGACACTGAGAATGTTGCACAAAATTATAGACATTTAATTCATAAAAATAGTAACGGATATTAAAAATGTATTTATATCGTAATAGATCAAGTTTGATTTGAAAAATATGTTTGTATTTAATTGAAAACTTTTTTTAATTTGTCATTTTAATAGGTATATTGTTTAATTTGTTTGTTCAATTGTGTTATATAAGAAATAAAAAAACAGTGAAGAAGGCACTCAAAGAAGTGCCGAAATATTGGTTACAATATACGTTTAAAGTTTTATATAAAATGGAAAAGAGACCTCAATTTTGATAATTTAGTTATATTAAAAGTAAAATAAACATAAAAAGTTTTTTGAGTAACAAACTTGCGTTGAGTTACAAAAAGTAGACTTTTCGCTGAAAATGCACATAAGTCGTGTACCAATTACCTTTACAATTAATGTTTAACCTTTGTAATATCTTGTTCCATCTCTGAGATATCTTGGTCCGAAATTTTTTGAAAAAAAATAATTTTTATATTAATATAGTATTTTTGCTTATTTTTTTAATTTTTTGCGTCCCAAGGTTTCGACTTTACCCAAATTTTGCAAGCTTCAAATAAAAATGGGATGATTTATTATTATTTTTTTGGTCTTTTTCCTTTTTTACTTTGGGTCATTTTGCCTAAAGCCTTCTTTGCAACTTTTTTAGGCGCCTTCTTTTATTTCTTTTTAACATCCATTTACGCGCACTCTAATAGGAAAAAACACCGAGCGCCATTTAAACAACAACAACAATGATAATAGCAAACTAAACTTTTTTCCACGGCAATTGCGTAGAATTTGTAATATATTTGCATTCAGATTTTCCCTATTTTTTAATTGAAATTTCATTAGAAAACACTTAAATAATATAAAGAACTTTTTTATTAATACTTTTCTAATGTTTTTATTTCACTTTGATCACTATTTCTTTATTATTTTATTAATTTTACACGACAGTAACTTTTAACGATCTACTTGCAACAACCGACATTTGATAACTAAAAAAACGTCAAAGAAGTGCAGTGCTAGTGAGAGTGGTAAATAAAGTGGTGATGCCATATTTATAACTGAGAGTCAAAAATGGTTGCAGAATTTGCTTAGTTATTATTTGCAAAGTGGAGAGTTGCTTAAAAAGGTTGAACAAAAGGATTGTGGATAATATTATCGGCCTAAAGCAGTATGTATCACTGATGTTAACCGTACGGTAATTACCTTTTTTTTCGGTAATTTTGGGACGCAAAAGGTAGCAAGGTAATTTTATTTAAAATACGGTAATTTAAAGAAATCTGAATTTTTGCAATACATATATGTACTTACCAGTGTTGCCATGGGAAGAATCAAAAAATTTACGTTTTTCATCAAAGTTACATTTTAAAATATTCCTTGTTTAAATTTGTCATAGTTGGGGGTAGTGCACTAAATATTGATTTAAATCAGCAGTGCACTATCACTAAATAAAACTGCATAGAAATTAGTTAGCACTCTTTTTTTACCAGCTTTAGTGATGATTGCAATTTTTTAACTACCACTCGAATTTTTTTAGTGATATTGCACTCAATTCAAATAGTGCAAAATTTGGACTTGCAATCAAAAAATCTGCATACAAATATTGTCACTAATATTTAAAAAATGTAACTTTGTATGTGCATGGTTTTTAATTTTTTTGGAGGACATGCATAAGCAAAGAACATTAAACAAAATGAAATTTATTGGCTTTATCATGAAAAAAACAAGTTTTTGATTTTAAATTTAGTGCAACAATTTAAGTTGCACTCAAATGAGTGAAGGAAAAAAAGTTGCAATAAACTGATGACTGCTTTTTTAAATCAAACTACTTTTTTTTTTAAGTGCAACATTTTTTAGCATCACTATCACTCATGTTTAGTGAGGCTTCAAATTTTCAATTCATCACTCAACGTCAAGAAAATGATTGCAATATTTTTGCACTATCACTAAGTGTGAGTTGAAACTGCAAAATGAGTGCACTACCCCCATCTATGAAACTTGTGTGATTCAGACAAAATAAATATTTACATATTTTAATATTGATGTTTCCTAGTTGAGAAGCGCGTGCTCACGCCATTCTTTCTGTAAGGCGCAATCTTCACCAAAATTAGTTTAACAATAAATTTTAAGTGACCGAATTTCGATCACCGAATTATCCTAGGTTTATTTTTATATTATTTACATTAATAAATAATAAAGTTATAGTAAAATAAGACCAATATTTTGAAAATAATGAATGAAGTTTTCCTTGCCGAGACTACCGATCGAACCAAGCCTTATTTCAGAAAATTAAAAACAAAATAAATGAGAATTTTCACTGATCACTTTTTGACTTAATTAAATAACAGACCATTAAGCAGATTTAATTAATTTAATATTGTTTTCTTATATAATTTATTTTTTAAATATTCAATTTCATTTTTCTATCTGCTCCTTCTTTTAAGGCTGTAGGCAAAATCACCCATAGCAACTTGTGAAAATATGCTCAAAAATTTACCATAAAAAAGTGATTTCGCTTAAGAAATATAACCCTTTTTGGGCGATTTATCGTAATTTTTTTTTGCCATAATTTAGTAAAATTTTTTTTTTTTATTTAGTCAAATTCCTCAAGGAGACGGTAAGAAATGTTACAAATCATTAATGTACCAACAATGTGGAGAATTAGTTTTGAGTCGGACACTAAGAGTGTAGCACAAAATTATAGACATTTAATTTATAAAAATAGTAACAGAAATTAAAAACGTATTTATATCGTAATAGATCAAGTTTGATTTGAAAAATATGTTTGTATTTAATTGAAAACTTTTTTTAATTTGTCATTTTAATAGGTATATTGTTTAATTTGTTCGTTCAATTGTGTTAAATAAGAAATACAAAAACAGTGAAGAAGGCACTCAAAGAAGTGCCGAAATATTGGTTACAATATACTTTTAAAGTTTTATATAAAATGAAAAAGAGACCTTAATTTTGATAATTAAGTTATATTAAAAGTAAAATATACATAAAAAGTTTTTTGAGTAACAAACTTGCGTTGAGTTACAAAAAGTAGACTTTTCGCTGAAAATGCACATAAGTCGTGTACCAATTACCTTTACAATTAATGTTTAACCTTTGTAATATCTTGTTCCATCTCTGAGATATCTTGGTCCGAAATTTTTTGAAAAAATAATTTTTATATTAATATAGTATTATTGCTTATTTTTTTAATTTTTTTGCGTCCCAAGGTTTCGACTTTACCCAAATTTTGCAAGCTTCAAATAAAAATTGGGTGATTTTTTATAATTTTTTTGGTCTTTTTCGCCATTTTTGGATATAAATTTCCATTTTTACTGTGGGTCATTTTGCCTACAGCCTTCTTTGCAACTTTTTTAGGCGCCTTCTTTTATTTTTTTTTACATCTTACTTATCTTAATTTAAAAAAACACACTACATACTACAATTACGCGCACTCTAATAGGAAAAACACCGGGCGCCATTTAAACAACAACAACAATGATAATAGCAAACTAAACCTTTTTCCACGGCAATTGCGTAGAATTTGTAAAATGTTTGCGTTCAGATTTTCCCTATTTTTTCATTGAAATTTCATTAGAAAACACTTAAATAATATAAACAACTTTTTTATTAATACTTTTCTTATGTTTTTATTTCACTTTGATCACTATTTGTTTATTATTTTATTAATTTAACACGACAGTAACTTTTAACGATCTATTTGCAACAGCCGACATTTGATAACTAAAAAAACGTCAAAAGTGCAGTGCTAGTGAGAGTGGTAAATAAAGTGGTGATGCCATATTTATAACTGAGAGCCAACAATGGTTGCTGAATTTGCTTAGTTATTATTTGCAAAGTGGAGAGTTGCTTAAAAAGGTTGAACAAAAGGATTGTGGATAATATTAACGGCCTAAAGCAGTATGTATCACTGATGTTAACCGTACGGTAATTACCTTTTTTTCGGTAATTTTGGGACGCAAAAGGTAGCAAGGTAATTTTATTTCAAATACGGTAATTTAAAGAAATCTGAATTTTTGCAATACATATGTACATACATACCAGTGTTGCCAGGGGAAGTATCAAAAAAGTTACGTTTTTCATCAAAAGTTACATTTTAAAATATGCCTTGTATATATTTTTGTGATTCAGACAAAATAAATATGTATTTACATATTTTCATATTGATGTTTCCTAGTTGAGAAGTGCGTGCTCACGCCATTCTTTGTGTAAGGCGCACTCGTCACCAAAATTAGACATTATTTTGAGTACGGATCAGGGATTAATTATGAGTAAAGATAAGTGTTTGGCACTTGAATAATCTATATTTGAATCAAGCATTTTGTAGTTGATTTAAGAAAATCCGTACTTGTCGTACTATTGACATCGCGGCTTGATTTAAGAACGGATGGGTTGACTGTAACAATTCAAAAATTGTTTCTTTTAATGCATATACTTAAATGAATTAAACAAAACATTATTTTTTCTAAGCGTATTAAATAAAATTATTTTGAGTTGAATGAATAAATGTTCCTATTTATTTAGAATTATTTTACTTCGGTATTTATAAAATATACAATAACTTTGTATATTTGTGTTTTAAGACAAAAATTTCAATTTAAATTTTTCTAAAAACACATTTTAATTTAAAATAAATTGTTTATAAATCTGCTGTTTCCAAATGACAGGTGATGGTCTGAGTGCTTTTTATAAAAATTGTACCACACAATCAATTGGTTGTAATTTGGAAACAGCACATTAATGCTTTGATTAAAAACCTTTGCGTAGGGTAATTTCGCCTCAAAAGCGGTAATTTTTTAAGGACCAATAGGTAATGAAAAAATAAAAGTTAACATCACTGGTATGACCGTAGAAACTAAAATTGAATTAGTTTGTATAGTATGCTTTTACTGAAGAAGCGTTAAATTAAAATATATTGTGTCTATGAGTTTGCAAAATTTTCTTAAATAACACGGTGCTACAGTGTAAAACAAACTTGGAAAACGTCCTAGCGTGGGTTATTGGTCTTGTTGAGTACATTAAAAATTGTGTCAAAAAATTTCAGAAACACCCTCAAATTCAGAAGTTATTTTAAAAAAACCGTTTTCAGTGATGTTCGTCAACTTATCGACCTGTAACTCAGTCAGTTCTTGTCCGATTTTAATTTTGGGTTTGGAAAGAAAACTGATTACGCTTTAAAATTACGTGCATTTTTTTATACATTTGTAAATTATAAGTATTGTTTTTGTTAAGAACATCTACAAAAATAACGAATATTATAAACTTTTTTGATTTTAGTAGCTTTTCATTGCTTATTTTAATATGAAAGCTTATAAAAATTTATATGAGCGTATGAAGAAAATTTAGTTCTTAACAAAACATGGTTTTAATTTTTCAAATCGGATAAAAATTGTATAAGTTATTCAACTTTTCATTAACACCTATTTTTAGTATTTTCTCCCTCCGCGCAAAAAAATATGAATAAAAACAAGTTAGAGTGCTATATTCAGCTGTGCCGAATTTTTAATACCCTCCACCGACTGTTCGAATATTTCAGGAGCGATATCTATATGATATCTAGTTATTATTAATTTATCTTTCAGACATCAGCATTAAAATTGGTTGGGTTGAGGTTTAGATCTATATTAAATTATTTAGCAATTTAAACTAGTTTGAGTAACAGTTTCAATTCAAATTTTGTTATGATAGCATTATTTTTATCGGTTTTAGGCGTACTAAACTATTTTCCGGGAGTAGTGTTTATATGGGGCCTAGGGTAAATTATGGACGGATCTTCACGAAATTTTACAGCGTGATTTCCAGTCGAATAAAACAAATTTTTGCAAAATCTTATCTCATTCCGTGCCTTGTTCCACCATTTATGTTATTTTTTATAACAAAGTTATCATTTTTTTTAGGTGATGGTTCCACATTTTGATTCATAGCTCTGGTCCTACAGCACCGATTTTGATGAATTTCAATCGCAAACTGCTTAGGATAACTGCAAGCAATTTGGCACTAAGTTTGTTCATTTCTTTTGAGTTGTTCGAAAGTGAGCGTGTTTTCAACAGACGAACAGATGGACAGACAGACACATGTTTGCGGTTTATTCGCTGACAAAAAACATCGCTTTGATCTGAAGAAAAATAAAGCCTTGGTAAATGCCTTCAATACAGTTTTTAACTGCTCATACAGTTCTAGCAAATGTTATGAACCCGAAAGTATTTGTACAAGCTGTTCCAGTATGCTTAAGAAAACTAAGTCCGAAAAGTTTATAAGCCAGCCATTACCGTTATCTTTCCCAATGATTTGGCATCATCAAATATTCCATAAACCACAAGACTGTTATTTTTGCCAAACAAACATCACTGGTTATCAATATAAAAATCGTGATAGTATTAAGTATGCTAATGTGTTAACTGTTACTAAGCCAGTATTAAGTGCAATTAAATGTAATGAAACTTAACATAAACAAAGTGATGATGAATCTGAAAACGAGGAATGTGATATGGAATATTTACCAAAATCGGCTAAGCCACATTTTGTGACAAATGCATATTTTTGCGATCTTGTGCGTGATTTAAAACTTTAGTTACTTTTGTAAATATAAGCCGATTTTAACAAATGATATCTCGTTTTTTTCTACACAAAATTATCTTTAAAATACAGTACAAACAAAGATAGGTTTTCAAAGAAAAAAATTAAAATAACTCTTGTTGAATTTGAAAAATTATGAAAAAAAATAAAAAAAATTAGAAACTTTTGATAAACACTCACCTAATTTCCTGGAATATATTTTTTATGAATACATTTCATAATAGCTTACTTCTTTGCCTTTTCAAAACTGTTTAAAATTTTGAAATCGATCAAAAAATGTATGAGTTAGAGGTACTAAAGTGCTACGACCTACCCTAAAACAGTTTTTTGAAAATAACTCAAAATTTTGAGGGTGTTTCAAAATTTTTGAAAACGGTTTTTGTATGTCCTCACCTAGGCCTACAACCCCCACTAGGTCGGTTTTCAAGTTCTGACAAAAAGTGTTTTTTTGTAGCAGTGTGTAATTATTTCTATATGTTTATAAGTACATATGTTTATTTTTTTGACAACAATTATTTAAAATTTAAATAATTTATTATAAACCGACTATACTATTAATTAACTACAAATTGGTTGAAAAATAAGTAGTTAGTAGTCAGTTAAAAAGTCATGCAGAGATAACCAATTGACTACAGCCTATGACATGCCTATGTTAAAATAATGAGTCGTCGACAAGGAAAAAAGTCACTTGATCAACTAGATTGCTGGTTATAAAAAAACCAGTTTGAAGTTACTTAAAAATATGTTTGACTTCCTACAGGGCTGTTAAATATGATACCCTACATATGGGCTTGACCGCCATACTTTTTTTTTTCTGTTTGATGTACGGTCCAGTAGCGATACATGCTAACTTTTTCAGTAATACATGCATACTTTTCCAACTGTCTTGTCTACTGTCTAGCAAATTTTGCAGACAGTAAAATTGGACAGTGATTTGACATTTGCTAACAGTCAAGGTATATTTACACAAGGTAAACTCGTTGGTCCATATGTTTGTCAGCTGTTTCCCTAAGTTGGATCCCAAACATCTAATTTCGTGTATATGAGCCAAATTTTGTACATGTGTGCGTTAAATTTATATGAAGACAATTTTGACAACTCGGTTATTTTTATAGAGCAGCATGTACACACTCTCAAATGAGTCTACCTTGTATTAATGTACCTTGTTAGCATCCATGTGCGCCATGATGTTGGCATACAATGTATTTTCTGTACACCAAACAAATACAACCAAACGCCACAGCAACAAAAATTGTGGTCAATCAGAACATGAACGTCAACACGTTTTCACCACATGTTCATGTTCAAATCGAAAGTGTTTGAAAACGTGGTGTTACTTGAAAGAGCTTTTTTCAGGGAAGTTCGCTTAATTTTTAAAAGCATGAGTGTATTAAAACTTGATCGCTCAATGGCCCCCAAGTAATTCAAGTTTTATGTGACGTTTTTAAACGTTACCATTTTAAATTTTGTGTGTTGAGTATGGCAGCTCTGTTTTAAAATTTCATTCACTACATAGTGCAACCCTGCAATATGGCTGCCATTCCAAATTCCATTTCATTTAGTTCTTCATTCGGTTGCCGCCACTTGTCCATTATATCTTGAAATTTTGTGAATAATTAACTCATTTTAAAATTTACTAAAAATTGTTGTTTAAAGAAAAAATAAAACGAACGTTCTGTTTTATTAATTAATAAAAAACAAAAAATTTGCATACTTCATTGTTGGTGAGTGTTTAATAAAAATTTCAGTTTTTTTTCTTTGCATTTTGTAATTTAATTATGTTAATTAAATAAAGTTATTTATGTATACAGTAATTTTTAAAATAAGTGCCTAATTGTTTTTGTAAGTTAAAAAAAAAACAATATGATCTGCCGTTATTTTTATGCCGCTTCATCATAATTCGTGTTTCTTTCCATTTTGTTTCTTCTTTTCGAATTGCTTGGCTCAGCATTTTTTCTAGTTTATTTAAAGTGTTTTTGTACTTCATTCATTGACTGCTTCAACTATAACGGGACAAATATTTGTCAAGGTTTAATGACATGGTAACAATACATATCGCTCATTTGCTGCAAGACCGGCATAAATCAAAAAATTAAATTTTGGAGATAGTGATGCAGAATTTACCGCTGTTTTTCTTTATATTGTGTATAAAATTCATCTTTTTATTGAGCTGTTTTCACAACACAAATGAGTGAAAAACTGAGTGCTTTTTATATACATTTTACTTCACGTTCAGTTACTTGTGTTGTGAAAACAGCACATATCTTTTATACTTCCCCTATTTGAAGAGAATGTATCTTTTTTTTTTTAATTGATTAGAGCAAATCAAAAACTAAACGCGTTCATCTCGTAATGCATTTTTTTGACTTATGCCGGTCTTGCAGCAAATGAGCGATATAATGTTTTATAAAGAAACTTCTTAATGTTGATGCAAACAAATTTTTATTTTATGTTAAATTATACGGCTTAAATCTAGTTTACCGACGCAGCTCCAAATAAAAAAAAAAGTACCTAGGGGGATAGAAAAATGGAAAAATAAGAAGAAAAAATTAAATAAAAATATTGGCGCAAACGCTTAGTTTTCGAGTTATGGACGTTTTTAGTTTTCATAGAAATATGTGATTTGGCTGAAGTGCAGCTTAAAGGGCTACGAAAAACAATAAAAAAAATTTGACACCCAATTCAGAATAAAAAAAGAAAAAAACCAAAATTAAAATTTAAGGGCGCTGAGGCCCGTGGGCCCCCCTGGAATTAAAAAACTGCCCCGCCTACTTAGTGATATGTGTGGGTACTCAAATTAAAGGTAATTTGCTCACGATTGCAAATATGTATTTTGTTTTTGTATTCGCATATTATTTTCCTCTTTAGGCTAATTTAAGCATCTTTAGGTGCAGAAAAGTTTTAGTTAGCGAAGCCGGTGTTTGTTATACCATAGAGGAGAAAGTCCTTGAGCCCGGCTTAAGGCCGGCTATGCAGAGAAGCTTTAGTTAGCGAAGCCGGTGTTTGTTATACCATAGAGGAGAAAATCCTTGCGCCCGGCCGAAGGCCGTCTATGCAAAGAAGCTTTAGTTTGCGAAGCCGGTGTCTGTTATACCATAGAGGAGAAAACCCTTGCGCCCGGCCGAAGGCCGGCTATGCAGAGAAGCTTTAGTTAGCGGAGCCGGTGTTTATTATACCACAGAGAAGAAAATCTTTGCGTCCGGCCGAAGGGCGGCTAAACATGAAGTGTATGTTTGCGACATTTGTGTTTGTTATTTTATAAAATTTGTATTACACTTTTATTTAAATATATGTATTATACACTAAGTACACAAAAACTGTAATGTGAGCTTAAGAGTTAACAATTTTTAAATAAATTCTATACCTATATCCGGAAAGATCTAGTCAAAACCTTCAAAATGATACCAATATTGGCCATATACCTTTAGAAATGTAGTGGAAAAATTACACATTTCTATGAAAACTAAAAACGTCCATAACTCGAAAACTAAGCGTTTGCGCCAATTTTTTTATTTAATTTTTTCTTCTTATTTTTCAATTTTCTATCACCCTACGTACTTTTTTTTTTATTTGGAGCTGCGTCGGTAAACTAGATTTGTTCCAATTATACTGTACCTATGTACCTACATAACACAAATGTATACATACTATATGTATGAATATGCAAATAAACCATATACATACATATCGCACCCGTTCAACAATACTGTATTAACTCAAAATTTAAAAATTTTCAGTAGAAGCAAAACAATTTTCAATTTAACATTACAGGCATATGAAAAAGAATTTTTAAAGCAGCCGTTTCATTACAAAAAAGTGGACAAAATTGCACAATATTTTTACAGTGGGTAGATATGAATATTACGTAGGGTAAGTGCTCCTATTGTCGGCATGTACCAGTAGTCGGCATATTTTGGATTTAAACGTCAATAAATAAGAAATCCGGGTTTTACGTTCATAAATAGCATGAAGTTTGTCAAGAAAATTTACTCATCTTTCTATTAGTAATAATTGCATTGGAGTAAGATGAGTATTTTTGCCAAATTTTGAAGTCTTGAGTGACAAGTTTTTGAAATTTTTCGGTGACCCTTGTTTTTCAAAAAAAAAATTAGTGGTAGAGCTAACTTAAAAAGGCAAATAGACATATTATTTATTTAAATTATATTACCAATAAAGTTTGAAAAGGTAAAAAGTCTATTATATTTTGTTGTAAAAGCAAAAAAATTAACAAAAAGTAAATATTTTATTAATTTTGTTGGGTGCCGTCATTAGGAACAAAAATTTACAAAATTTCCTTTGGTCGGCATTGGGTGCCGACTACTGGCAAATCAGTATTTTTCTCTAAATACACTCAAATTTTAGCAAATTGCTCATCAATCGTGCCTCTTGCCTCTGAGATAACAGAAAATGAGTTTAAAACGAGTTTACCCAGTAGTCGGCATGATTTCTTCTAAGTATTTCATGACCTGCCGACTATAGAATAAGTGTTGTCCTAAAGTCGGCAGCAATTTTATTCCTAGTTTAACTGTATATGGGGTCCTTAAACAGTACAATTTTTAAAATTTGTAAGGACTATTAATTATTTATATTTCCTTTACATACTAATTTCAGTAAAGTTAAACATGAAAAGCAATAAAACAATGCAAATGTTTAAGTTTACTGAAGTGGCCCTACAAATAAAAAGTTTTAATGTCTATACAAGTGCCAGCAAGAAATGTTGCGTTCCACGCTCCATTTTACAGGACAGAATACAAGTTTAGTCAAATGAGAGGAAAAGTTAGTAAAATGGTGGCACGTCCTTGCCAAATGTAAACTTACGGTAAAAATTGATTACATTCTGAACACAGTGTAAGCGATTAAAAAGGAAGATGGACGCACTACACCATATAAAAATTATCGTCCTGGAATCGGCATTTAAGCTTTGCTGTTAAGAAAGCAGAGGCAATTAGTAAAGGACGAGCTATAGTCCCTTAGGAGGGCATCAGCAAATGTTTAACTGATTAAAAACCATCTCATTGAACAAAATGTTGTTGATATTTTAGATGATCCGTCCAGAATATTTAATGGCGATAAAACAAGTCCCAATGGTTGAATTTCCATATGTAAGACTTTAATTTAAATTCAAACAATCAATTTATTTATTAATTGATTGCAATTAAAATATTGCATTCAAACTCAGTAATTGCAATAAAAAAAAATGAAATAAGAATGAAAACCTTCGTTTCCTTCAAATGAAACGCTCCTTCTTCTAGAAATAAACCTGACTTTGATAATTACAAAGTATTGCAATCTTACAAATCTAAAATCATTTCGTAATTAAAGAATGAAATCAGTTTGGTTGAAATCATTTTGATTGCAGATTTTTATAGCTCTGACTCCAATAAAACGTATTTAAAAGAAAAATCTTAATCATATGGTTAATTTAACAATAATTTTGTCACCGGTGATTTTGGTTAAAATAGTCCTTCATCAAGAAGACACAACCACATTATGGTTACTTTCGAACATGTTTTGGGTAATAACAAAAATATATTTAACACTTATAATAGCATGGTTAAATTTTAACCATAGCATGTTGCTCTTCGAAAAGAGGAAAATACTATTGTTAAATTATAATCGAACTATTAGTGGTAAACAAATTATTGTCATATTTAGCCATAACATCAAAATATGGTTGTGACTACAACAATATGGTTAAACTTACCATAATTTGTATTAAAATTTTCGTTAAAAATAGTTTTGTTGGAAGTGAAACTTTTTTTCTACGTGTGTACACTCAGAGAAAAACATGTTTAAATATGGTCACCTCCAACAAAACTATTAATATAGAAAATTTTGAACTTATTATGTTTAATTTAACCATATTATTGTCTCCGACAACCATATTATTGTTAAATTAGTCGTCCATCAAAAAGCCACAACCATATTATGGTTGCCTAGGAACATGTTATGGTTAATAATAATTAAAATATGTTTAACATGGTTGTTTTGCAACCATAGCATGTTGCTCTTGCAAAAGAGGAAACTATTGTTAATTTTTAAACAAATTATTGTCATATTTAACCACAACATGTTTTGAGGCAACCATAATATGGTTATGGCGTCATGATGGAGGACTAATTTAACTATAAAATGGTTAAACTAAACATAATATGTTTAAAATTATCTTTAAAAATGGTTTTGTTGGAGGTGACCATATTAAAACATGTATTTTCTATGCATGCAATGCCTACATAAACGTACAAATGTACATTTGAAGCATTTTAGAAAGTAAAAAGCTTTAATTTTCAATAAATGATCAATTGAAATCCTGTAAAAATTGGTTTTTTCTTTCAAAAATAGCCATGCCGACAATAGGATCATTACATGCCGAAAAGTGGAAAATTGGTGCCGAATATAGGCAAACATGCTCTTTTTTTACAGAACCTCAAAATTTGACAATTTAAACATAAAATACTAAAATTTGAGTTGAAGATTCTAAGAGAAAACCAATTAATGAATTATAATCAGTACTCATATATCCCATAGCTACTGTACACAAGGCAAGGTGAGAGTTCAAAAAATAAGTAAAGCCTTAAACTGCCGACTACTGGAACACTTACCCTATCCATTTTTTCCAAAAAGTGAAAAAATAAAAATTTTGAGTTAATACAGTATTGTTGAACGAGTGCGATATGTATATTTAAGGTTTTTATATGTACATACCTAAATATGTACATATACATATATGTATTTATAAAAGGTTTGATAATTCATACACCTATTCACACTACGTTATTTTCGGTTAATTGAGCCCCGCTTAATTGAGTTTCCCGCTTTATTGCACTATAAATCATGGAACCAAATCATTCGCATAACTGTCTACATATGTATGTAAAAATACCCGTTTATTTGAGTTCCGTTTAATTGCGTCACCCGCTTAATTGTTTCGCAAATTAAGACCGCATTGCGAAAAACAAGAGCAAATGTTTCGGCTAATTGTTTCCGTTATTTAATGTGTTTTTGCTCCACAAACGTAAAAAAAATATTTTGCGGTAAGAAAGTCATGTTTCTGTTGATCATGTAAAAGGGAACTTCGATCATATGTTTTTGGGAATTTTTTACATTTCCCAGCAAAAAAAAATGGAAGTGATACTTCATAAACGGCATCTTAATTACATCCAAAGTAGCTAATGCTACTTTTTAGCTTTAAAGAAGTAGTTTTGAAGTACAAATAAGAGATAACATTTTGAATAGCACCTTTGTTCTTAAATAATTGTATAGAATGTAGTTGGCCCGGAAATTTTTAAAAAAGATTGAACAAGGTATATTTAATGTACCTTGGGATTGAATTTCTAAAAAATATTTGTTTGTTCAGCAAATTGTACCTGTAATACTTTAATTTTTTTTTGCCATGCAAATAAATTTTATATTTAATAAAAATTAGATTAAAAAATACAAAAAAAAAATTAAATTACAAATTAATAATAAAAAAAATTACCGAAACCATATCGTTTTTTAATTTTTAGTTAAGAGTGATGCTTTTAAATTAATTAAAGGGGTTTTTAATTATTAAAAGCGATATAGGTAGATGCATTTTAAAATCACTGCATTAATATTACTTCTTTAAATCACAATTTTATTACTATTGCAGAACTACTTTTGTTTAGAATCTTAAAAGTTATTTTAGTATACATTTTTTCTACTACTTATAATTAACATTCAAATATCAGAACTCTAAATGTACTAGAAATGTGGAATACATATATGCATTTAAAAGTAGTAGAAAATGAACAACATTTTTCCAATGACATGCTAATGTTAAATTCATAGCTTCTTCACCCGAATTTGAAGTACTTCGGGTTTGCGAGTTGTGGTGATTTAATAACATCTTTTTCAACGCTTTTTTTGCTGGGTTATAGTAGAAAATGAGTTTTATTTTCTATCTACACATGGGAGTTTCGCTTTATTTCACATCTTGCTCAATTAAGCGATTTTCGTTTTAATTGCGTCGGCGCACACAGGGACAAATGGAGGATTTAGCGCGACAATATTATTTACTTCATATGGATTCAATAAATTTTAATAAAACTAAGTACGTTAAAGGTTTTAGGGTTGCTGATTACGAATCTGATGTCAGTTTTTAAAAATTCAAAATGGCGGATCCAATATGGCGGACAATTTTTAAAAAATTGATCGAATTCACTTAAAACTTATTACACGGGATTTTTTTTGGGTCGCTGATTACGAATCTGATGTTAGTTTTGAAAAATTCAAAATGGCGGATTCAATATGGCGGACAATTTTAAAAAAATTTATCGAATTCGCTTAAAACTTATTACACGGGATTTTTGATATCAGTTTTTAAAAATTAAAAATTCAAATTTCAAAACATAAGGCCTAATTAAAAACTTAAAACGAGAATATGTACTTATAAAAAACGGAATTAATAATTATATTTTTTAAAAGTTTTTATTTAAATTTGATCAACAATGCTACTACTTAAAATAATAAGAATTATAATTAATTGTTTTACATTTTTTTTTTAATTACAATATTAATTTTTATTTTATTCTATATTAACATCTTCATCGTCTTGGACGTCATCGAACTCCTGTTCATTATTCTCTTCTTCGTTGCCACAGAAAGTGGGCAGCCTTAGCATATTTAATACAGTTTCATTAAATTTTGCTTTACTTTTTTTAGCTTTTTTTCGGTTATCGGTCACAACAGGGTCCGAAGAAACCAGCATCCAGTTAAATATGTCACTGTTGGTATTGATTCTTGAAGTTTTTCTGGAGTGATATTGTCTTAAATTTTTATACTCTTTGTGACTTGCTTCAAGTACATCTTCTGACAGTTGGCCTACTGGTAAAGGTAACGATTTTATAATATCTGCTCCATGAATTAAAATTTTATGAACAGTGGCACTCATTTTGTACCGGCCATTTCTGCTGTTTCAAAGCAATAGTTTTTTAAACGAATTTGGAACGAATTAAAAAAAATGTCATTTGCATGTGTGATTTTCAGAATTAGGTGTACTACCTAAGCAAAATATGCTCTATCTATTGAAGGGGGAAACGGGGGGACCTCCACTTGACTTTTTTACACTTATTAGTGGTTGTTTGTTTTAACTTGTAAGGAAACGTCGTGGAACTCTGTGGAACTTTTTTTATAGCTCTAGCTAAAGTAAATTTTTAAATATATTTCATAATAAAAACATTAAACTATATCTACACTACATAAAATTGTTATTTTAATAATAACTGCAAATTAAATTAAATATCTGATGCTTAAAATTTTTTATAAAAAACTTCAAACTGTAAATTTACAAACAATTGTCGAGTGTATAAACAATAAACGCTATAGATGCTGCTGACAGGAATAAGTGCGTGTAACAGATACTTATACTTTGCACGCACGTACAGACTAATGTGAAGCGTTAAAAAAAAAAAAAATTATAGGTTGAGTGCGTACTGGTATATAGAACATATTAAGTGCAATAGTGGTTGCATTTAACAAAATGAAAAATTCTATTTTTGTCGTCCTAATTTGGCTATTTGTCCTTGTGTGCGGCGATTCAATTAACCGGGCACTGCTTAATTGGGTTCCCGTTTAATTGCGTCAAAAGTCGTACATTTTTAGAAACTCAATTAACCGAAAATAACTATAAGTACCACAAAAAAAAATTAAAAATCGACTTTTTCATTAAATCTGATGTATTCATCAACACAAATGTCCACAATGGAATCTTTTGACCACCACTAGCGATCTTATGGACAAAAAACAAACTTCCCTGTTAACCAATATTCTAAAGACCGTTTTCGCAAGTTACAGATAGACCAAGTAAGATTTTATCAGCCGTAGGTAGGTATAAAGCGTTCCATTATTACTAGTTTACTTTAACGTTAAGTGAGCGATAAGTTAAATGAAGGTTCAGTTAACCTGTAAGGTTTAAGTAAAGTTATAGGTACAATAGTACAACTTAGGTAAAACTTTTAAGTAATGGTAAGTACACAATGCATCAACAAGGTGGCTACCAGTGCAGTGCTGTCAGTGAAATTTCGAGAAAGATACATTTTAGTTTCCAAAAAGATACACGTTTTCCCAAAAAGATATGTACCTACATTAAAAAAAAATTAAAATGCATTTTTAACGTTTAACATGTCATTTTAATTTCATATTTAATGAATATTGTAAAGAAAATAATCAGTTTTATTCAACAAATTGGTGTTCTCAAATCCACATGTTTTTGTGTATTCGAAGTTTTTTTCGAAAAACTTTAGTTGAACTAAAGATCGCTAATTTTTTAAACGCAGCGTAATAGCAAATTCTAATATTTATTAAAAACCGTGAAAGCTGTAAAGAATAAAAGGAAAAATTCGCTTCTTTCGCGAACATGTCTTAAATTCGCGAAAAATTGCAAACTTTTAAAAATAGCGAAATTTCGTAAAAATTTTCAAACAAGCCATAAAACTGATTTAAAGTCCCTAAAACAATTAGGAATGGCAAAAATTAGGTAAAAATTTCTAAACTAGCGGAAATTTGCAAAAATTTGCTAACAGCAGCATGGTTACAAAGTCTTCATTTTTATTACAAATCGGTAAAGCTGTAAAGAATCAGAAAACTTACAGGAACAAATCGCTTATATCGCGAACAAACTCTTAAGAGGGTAATTTTCTCAACGCAAGGTGAAGTGAACAACAAAATTACCCCCTAAAACTTATTAAAGATTGCTAAATCGGTTAAAAAAAATGATCGGAAAATAACAAAAAGCGAGTTATCAAAATCAATATAAAAAAGTAGATTTTAAATTTTTGGTTAGTTAGGGCCTTTTGCGTTTTATGTAACTATAGATTTTGATTCAATTAGAATTAGAAAATTTTAAACTAAAAACGAAATTTTTTTGTTAAAAATATTAGATCATAAGGAAGGTAGGTATGTAATTTTTTAAAAATAAAGTTAGCAAACTTTAAAATTAATTATATGTATGTAACTATCTTTGGATGTTATGAAAACAAATTCATCTTTGTAAAAACTAACATATGAGTTAGGCATTTATACTAAGGCGATTGTAAAAAAAATTCATATAAATTTCCTGAAAATAAAAAGGATGTTTACATTTGTTCAGTACAAATTTGCACTACAAGTGATCCTCGATTTATGAGGATCGTATGTTAAAACACCCTTTATGCTTTCTTTTTTCATTATTAAAGCTGCTATTGTATTAGTATTGAGATGACAACGATCATCAGTCTTAATAAGTTTTAGTTGGCTAAAAATTCTATAATATTTTATTTCTGTACATTTTGCGGGGTCTACCTATAATGCATTTACATATTGTGAACACATGTTTAGGAAAACTTTTAGTTTTTCCTATTTATTTATGCTGCCTGACTAAAGAAGTTAAAATGGACAAAAGTTGACGCATTGACTTTTTTCTCAAAATTAATAGGTTTACTTTTGAATTTGAAAAATTCCTTATAGGGACAGTGCACCTAATGTCGGCATGTACCAGTAGTCGGCATTTTTTTGCATTTAAACGTTAATAAATAAGAAATGCGGGTTTCACATTTATAAATAGCATCAAGTTTGTCAAGAAAATTTACTCATCTTTCTATTTGTAATTATTGAATTGGAGTAAGATAAGTATTTTTGTCAAATTTTGAAGTCTTGAGTGACAAGCTATTGAACTTGTGCGATGACCCTTGTTTTTCAAAAAAAAAAATTTGTGTTAGAGCTAACTTAAAAAGGCAAATATTCATATTATTTATTTAAATTATGTTACCAACAAAGTTTTAAAAGATAAAGTCTATTAAATTTTGTCGTAAAAGTAAAAAAAATTGCAAAAAGTTAATATTTTATTAATTTTGTGGGTACCGTACACTCAAATTTTATTAAATTGTTCATCAATCGTGCCTCTGATATAACAGAAAATGAGTTTAAAACTAGTTTACCCAGTAATCGGCATGATTTCTTTTGAGTATCTCATGACTTGCCGACTATAGGATAAGTGGTGTCCTAAAGTCGGCAGCAATTTTATTTCTAGTTTAACGGTATATGGGGTCCCAAAACAGTATAATTTTTAAAATTTGCAAGGACTATTAATTAATTACATTTCCTTTAAATACTAATTTCAGTAAAGTTTAATATGAAAAGCAAGAAAACAATGCAAATGTTTTAAGTTTTCTGAAGTGACCCTACAAATAAAAAGTTTTAATTAACAAATGTACATTTTAAGCACTTTAGAAAGTAAAAAGCTTCAATTTTCAATTAATGATCAATTGAATATCTGTACAAATTATTTTTTTTTCTTTAATGACGACAATAGGATCATTACATGCCGAGGATTGGTAGATCGTATGCCAACTACTGGCAAATGCCGTGTATTTTAGAAATAAGTAAAATTGCTCAAATTTAATATAGAATGTGTCCAAAAACTCTTATATGAATCGAAAATATACATATTACTGAACTGTAGTGGCTAGTTGCCATCCCAGTATAACGTTTATATACGTAAGGGCACCAGTTTAAAAATGAAAAAAAGTTAAACTGCCGACTACTGATTCGAAATTGAAATCCGGAAAAAAATTTTGACGCTTCACCCTAATTAACACTTCTCGTTAGTGTTTGGAAATAGGTACCTATGCGTATAAAATTTTATTTAAAGAAGCATTAAAACTAATGTACCTATGTAGGTATAAAATATTTAAAAGCCAAATAGGATTTTGTCATAAAATATTCCCTACAATATTGTTTATATGAATACCTACATTAGTTTTAATGCTTCTTTAAATAAAATTTTATACGATTTCTCAGATAGATGCATGGGATAAATAATAAACAAAAAATTTGGGATCTACTTTAAGCACTCTACCGCAAAATGAGATCAAAATGTTCAATTTGTGAAAAATCGTATGATGCAACATTTTACATTTTGAATATGAGTTGTATTGTAACTCATTGCACTCGAAATATCCACTTTGTTTTTCCATTCAATGTCAGATTTAAAGAAAAGTTATCAGTCAAATTTTTAAACTTAAAGTTTTTGTCATTGGCATCTTAGATAAAAAAACATTTTCTAAGCTAATATGAGGTCGCTGAACGCGAATATAAAACTCTTAAGTTTTTAAATGCGCGTTATGGCGGTATTCGAGAAAAATAAGCTTTTTTTTAAGCGATTTTGTTTATTGGCAAAAATTCCGACAACGGTTCATCTGAATAAAATAAGATCTACATATTTCAAAATATATCTTTCTATTTTATTTTGGCCATAACTTTTTCGTATCTGAACCGATATTTCCGAGTTTTTTTTTGTAAAATATGTTCTACTAAAAATTTCCGATATTTCGGTATATATGTCATATCCATAGGACATATGGCAGCCCTAAAATGTAGGTTTTTATAAAATTTTTAATTTTTTTTGTACGGGAGGTACCACGCCCATTTCTCCAATCCCGCCCACATTTTGTAGGATGGTGTGTATTGACAACCTTAATGTTTGTACCTTATTTGGAATTTTGGCTCTTGCCTTTCCCCTGATAGGTATACAGCAAAAAGTAATAAAAATACCACAACCATAAGGGATTTTTGGGAAAAATTAGAGGTAGTCGTGGTTTTTTGCTCAAATTGCAGCCATTTGTGGACCGATCTTTTTGAATTTCAATAGCAAACAATTCCGGAGCATATGTGACATAAATATATAATAACCTGGCCCCAATCATATATGTATGGGGTCTTCGGAAACCCCATTTTAACGGACAGACGGACATCGTTAAATCAACTTCGCTTTTCATAAGGACCCAGAATATATATACTTTTTAGGGTGTAGGATCAATATTGTAGAAATTACAAACGGAATGACAAACTTATATATACCCTTTTACCTTCGGTGAAGGGTATAAAAATAGCATGTTGTCTTCTCTGACTTTCTAAAAGAAACTTTTTAAGGTTGTGAACACTGGACGTACTTTGCGTAAGTTGTTTAACTCATTAGCGCCCAATGACCCCATTTGGGAACAAATTACTAAAAAAATAATAATTGAAAAAAATGAATAAATAAAATTTTATTCTTCAAAAATAGCCAACAATCTTTAAAATAAAAATTGGGCGTTAAATGGGTAAAGTCGTTTGTAATTTACAACCAAAAGTTTAAATTTTTTTTAACTTCAAGGTTTTAGTTAATTTTTAGTACATACATACATATATATATGTATTTATACAAATTTTTATTTAAAATCTGATAATTTTTCTGTTATTTTTCATTTCTTTTTTTACTTACGCTGTTACTGGAATTTTTTCTTGAGTTTTATTTTAAAATGGTCTTTTATTTTGTATTTTTTTAAAATATTTTTTATTTTTTTAATTTTTTTCATGTTTTAATTTAAAATTAATTTTTATGATTTTTTTATATAATTTTGTTTTTGTTTTAAGTTTATTGTTGTTTGCTACAAACTTTTTGTTTTACTTATATTTTTTTGTTAATACAATTAAAGACTTTATTTAGTTTTTTTTCCTTTTTTTATTTTGTTTTATTAATAAAACTTTTATTTTTTGTTTATTAATATTCTTAAAAATCATGATGAATGACTTTTTTTTATAATGAAATAAAGTTTTTTTAAGTGAATTTGGTGATAGTATTTGATGATGATGATAATGTCTAATAATATTCAAATTTAATAAAACATTTATTTATATGTATGCATTTCTAATGATAGAATAATTTTAACGATTTACTAATTTATTGGAAAAAATGTCGTTGATTTTATTATGGCTTTGTTTTGTTCCATTTTTGTATTGTTAATTATTCAAAAATTTTGTAAAAAAAAAACAACAGTCTTGACTTACATTAACGCGCATTTTATGTTGCAAGAGAAACATTTTCAAAATACATTGTAAAAGGTTTTTTTTTAGAAAAGATTAGCTGGATCTTAAAGAATATGTTCTTTTTATTCCCTTTTACATTTTTGTTTGTTTTGTTAAAAATTTGTTTAATATTTTTCTCTTAAACTATTAGTGCTAAACGTTTTTTTTTGCAGTTTGAGGATCCAATGTGGTCCAGTTTCAAAATACAAATGTGTCTAAACCAGGGCTTGATAATTTTTGGTTTTTTTTTTAAACTTACTGCCTGTTTTTGAAATTTTACACTAGGAAATTTATATTGAAAATAAAAACCAAACTAAGTTTTTTTTATTGTTTTTTCTTTCAATGAAAATTCCCAAATGAAAATGATCATTTAAATCCAATAACGAGCAGTTAATTTATATAAGGAAGTTTTCTTTAAACAATTGTTTTGCTGTTTCCTAAAAAGATTTTGTTGTGTTTGTTTGTGTAGTAAAAGTAGCGGAAGTGATTGTTGGTTGGGTATCTTTTTCTCTAAATTTAAAATGACTTGTTTATTTTGGCTTGAAAAAAATAAATTTTTAATAGTTAATTCATGATCTTACATATCCTTTCTGCTGTGGCTAAAAAATGGGGTGTAATAACACACCTTCTAATTGTTGGTTAAAAAGATTTTTTTGTTGTATACGCAGCTTATTTAACAAAGCCACAACATGAAACGATTTAAGCCAATGTAGGAAATTGACGTTCATCGTTTACTTTTGGTGCAGCATTTTGCTTATCGCCAAATTGACGTTTGCCTCCAGCACGATTGCCACCGGCATTGTTGTTGCCACCACGATTACCCCCATCAAAACGGGGTTTGCTGGCAGCAGCACCAGCCTCACCAGCAGCATTATTATTGTTGCGAGGTCCATTACGGTTCCCACCACGACCCCGGCCTCCAAAACCACCCAAGCGACGACCGTCATTGAAATTGAACTGAATATCCAAAACTCGTTGTTGTCTACCCACACGTTGGGGATACATGGCAGGATCAAATTCTAATTCTTCTTCACTTTCAGTGCCCTTCTTTTCTTTAGTAGCTTTGCTGTTGTTTAAAACAACCATTTTCTTCCATTTGGTAGTGTCTTCACCTGAAATTTTTGTTATAACAATATTGTAAACAAATATGTTTTTTTTATACAAAATCAACAGTTTTACCTTCGCCAGCTTTTCGTATATTGAATTGAGGCTTAGCACGTTGTTGTTGTTGGGCTTTCCATTCATCTAAAGTCAATTCCTTAACTTCCTCCTCAACAGGAGTTTGTTCAGCGGCCTGTTCATTACCAGATTCCTCATTCTTTTCAGCAGCATTAGCAGCACTTCCATTTTCTTCAACATTCTTGGTGTTGGTGTTGCCTTCTTCAATGGTGTCCTTAACGGAACCCCAGTTGTGAGCGCCAGCGCCATCACGTTTATCTACAGATTTAACACCTAAAATATAGAAATTTTTTTTAATTAAAAAGCTATTCAAAGCTCTTTGCCTTTTTATAATAATTACAACACTTTGTATGTATGTACATTATTTATGTTAAACTTGTAAAATTTTTCCTGTCGTTAAGTATTTTCACTGACGAGTTTTAAGTTTACTAATCTGACGATTACTTGCATAACCTTAAACCACTTGATAACCTTTTATTGTTTAAAATTTCGCAAGAATGTGCTAAATTAACCAACCTATTTATTATATTGTAAATTGTAGATATTTTTATTTCACATTATAATTATTTATAATCAGTATTGTCAAACCTTGGTCGTTGGTTTTATATTTATATTTCAGCCGATAATAATATTTGGTCTTTTTTTAGTTAATCAAATGATATTAACTGATTTCATGAGAAGAAAGAAAAATTCGTCGTTATTCACGAAATGTGTGAATACAATTTTAAATCTAAAATAATTGTAGCAAACATTTGAGCTTGACTTTTACAGCCTGTTTTTATAAAATGAAAATATTTGATCGTTCGTAAAAAAAAAATTAAAAAAACATTTCTGGTGAGTGACAAAAAAGCTTTATTTTTTTTTACCTATTTTTGGTTCTTATAAAATGAACATCTTCGGAATAAATGAAAACAAAAAAAGTGATAAGAAGACGATAAGTAAAAGGCATTCGTTAAAAAAATACAAAAAAAAAAAAATTGAAAATAACTGCGATATTTTAAAGAAGGAAACCTAAAAAACTAATACTATTATAAAATATTCAATAAAGGTTCACTTATGATTACATAAATATGTGTTTGCAGGTTCAAAAAATTTTAGAAACAATGAAACTACATACGCTCTAAAATATGTACATATGTATGTATGTACATTTACGCGGTTCGACCTACATCCTAAAAAGGTTGTGCCCCTTATGAAAGTTATGCCAATGATGTTTCTAAAATAGTAAAATTTGTATTGCCACGCCTCCATACACTGCCCTTTTTTATATATGTATAGTGCTGCCATTTGAAGTCCGATGTCATCATATCGCACATCGTTGTTCATGGCTTGATTTTTAAAGTTCTTGACACTTCATACCTAAATATACCTTTTATTCAAGGGCGTCACTGGGGGAAATTTTTTAGTATTTGGTTCTACCTGGTTACATGTAAGATTTATGTGAAAAAGGAATAAGGGGCTTAATTTTGAGGCGTGTCATAAAAGGGAGTATATTAAAAGCTAGACATACTAAGTTTAAGGAGGACTTTTTGGCACGTGAACAAAATGGGAAATTTGGGGGAAGGATCCAAGATGGCATAAGTGGCGCCCAGAGTTTGATGTCAGATTAAACAGTCACCAAAGGCAAAAATGAAGCCACTGTGAAGCCATGAACAACGATATGCGATATGATGTGATCGGACATTATCTGCCAGTGCTATATGTATATAAAAAACAAAAAAAAAAAACTATTTGGGGGCGTGGCAAAAAATGATTGCTGTTTTAGAAATTCATTGACATCTTTCATTCTAGGGTGTGACAGGCACAACTCTTTTTTCGACCCACCTTAATGTACATACACTGTAGTATAAAATGACACCGTTCTTCCGAAAGTTTCAGAAAACTATTGCTATCACGCAAATATCTTCTACATATCTATGTATATGTTGATGTGCAGCAAAATATATATCTTCTATATGCTTTTCTTTTATTTATTGCTATTATTGTTAACATTTTCATTCAACATTTTTATTTTTTACTAATTTACTAACATTTTTTATAAAATATTTTGTTTTTAAAATTTAATTTTAATTTTTGTAAACAAAAGCCAGGGTTATCCATAAACACAAAACCTTAATATGTAAAAAGAATGGAAATGTACAAATATTATTGCATTGGCAATAATGTTGATTCTCGAAAGAAAAAAGCTCTATTTATGTCAACCATGAATATACGAAAGCTTTTAAATGTTTTAAAAAAACCAAATTTTAAACATTATCGTATCAATACGAAAACTTCGAGTGAGAAGACTTGTGTTTTACAAAAACAGGCTGTTAATGTTGTATAATTAAAACTTGAACCGTTTCTCTAATAATCCTAAATTAAAATATTCTTAACCTACCGACATAATTTGAAAAAAACTGATTTTTAAAAATGTTAATGTTCGACAAAAAATGGTTTAAGTAATGACAAGATGCTTTCAAGATTTTTGTTAAAAATTCGTTAACAATATAAATTGTTATTTGAAGATAAATCAATTTTAGTGACTCTGTAAAGTTTGTTTTCGGGATTTCCCGACCCGAGAATTCTCAGGATTTTCAATTGTTTTTAATTCCCGCTTTCTCGGGAATTAATAGCGAGTTTCCTGCGAAATTTTTAAGAAAAACTTTAAAGCTATACAACTTTAGTAAATCTATGTGAGACTCGTGTCTTAAGTTGTTTTATTCAACTTAATTTTACCACAATATTGCAATTTTCTGCAGTTAAAGGCTTATTTATTAAGCTGATTTTTGAGAATGGGCTTATGGCAAATTATTTATTTATTTATTTTATTTTCTTCAATAACATTAACTTGGGATAATGGGAGAAGGGAGAAAACTCCCGGGGAATTTCAATTCATAATTAGACTGTAACTTTCGAATCACGCTTCACTTCATTCAGCTTCTTAGGTCTGCCAGTGCGTGGTTTATTTTCTGTGCTCTCGGTTGCTTCATAATTCTTCAGTATTGTCCGAACTGTTGCGCTATTAAGCTTTATTATTTTGGAAATTTCGCCATAAGATTTGCCTTCCTTTCGCTCACTGACCACAATAATTCTAACAGAGATCGGTATCTCTTCTCTACTTAATATTTTTATGGTTAAAATTACAGATATTTTACTTGAATTTGTAAATTTTTTTTTCTGTTAGGACCAGCACTCAGGGGATGACCCCTACTAATACATTGCAGGAAAATAGGTTATGGGAAGGAGGATAGACGGAGTAGTGTTTGTGAACATTCGGTTTGAACTTATATATGCTGTAAAATGATTTGAAGATAGTGATTTTAAGACCAAATAAAATAAAAATAATGGTTGTTTTCTCCTTTCTATTCTTAATTTTTTACTTACTGTGGTAACTCCACCACACTACACTGTATGTAGTTTTTTTCCTGTCGATTTTTAATGTTTTTATAATAGCATGGTTGGTTGGTTGGTTGGTTGGTTAACGTGGTAGCACGCACAGGTCCTGGCGCGCAACAAGTAGAGCCGACGGTGGCTCCGTTTTGACACCACACAACTCGTCAAGAAATCGGAACCCCCCGATCAAAACTTGACCCAGGGACATTACTGAGGTGGCTAGAGCCAGCCCGTTGCGTTGAGATATTTCAGCAGGCTGTTGAGTCCCACCCGCGATATCTCCGAGAGTCCTTTTAGAAGGTAATTCCCGAACAGTCTATGTCGTATAGAGTTAATAGCCGGGCAATCACATAGAAGATGAAATACTGTCTCCTCAGTTCCAGGTTCCCTGCAGCTGCGGCAGCATACATTGAAATAGAGGCCGAGTCTCATAGCGTGCTTGCCAGTGAGCACGTATGTAAGTCTTGACACGTCCTTCCGATATTGTTATTTATTTCTTTTGTTAATAAAATTATTAAATAGTGCATTGCTTTTGTAATATATTTTTATTGGCCTTGATAGGCTTTTGTATATTACTTATATTAAATAAATAAATAAATAAATAGAAGCAAATCAATTTTTCTCATTATCTTTATAACTTTGCCTATAAAAATATATCGTCAGCTTATTATTGGCTTGACCTGCGGTCCATTTTCGAAAATATTTAGTTAGGGTTATAAACATATTTTGAATACCGCTTCTATGAATCCAAAATCTGTTTCACGAAATTTTTTATGGTTTCTGAGATATTAAGCTTTCATTTTGATCCTTATCAACTATTTTAAAGTTTTAAGTATTGTTTTGCTCTACACATACAAAAAAGTACAAAAGGTTGTTCATTCCTGTTATCATTTTCTACATTCTCCTCTTGTGGCTACATACATCATATTTTTTAAAACAATAATAGCGCATTGGAAAATAGCACTGGACATAATAAATAATATAGAAAAAAAAATTCTTTAAAACGCCCACATTTTTTTTCTAAAACCACACACAATATAAAAAACGACACAGAAAAATATATAAAATTATAAAAATATACATATACCACAAATTATGTGCAAAGAAAGCAAACTTTGAAACTTTTTTGAATTCCAAATTTAAACTAATTACAAGTTGCATTTTATGGTAGGGAGATAGGGGAAAAAATAAAAACAAAAAACACGTGAGAAATAGTAGGGTTTGAAATGCCACAATAGCTAAAATTAAATAATTTTATTTACAATCGCTTTTTTGATTTCTACAAAATAAGGAAGTCACTTTCAATTTTCTTTAATAAAACTTGAATGGCGCACAGATCGAATTAAGAGGAATACACATGTAAAGTTTTTCAATTTCTAACGCATGTTATTTCTATAGCAAAGTTTTTCACTTTCGTCTTCATTTAAAACAAGGTCTATTCTTCTTTTCGTTTATTGATAGAGAGTCAGTCAGCAGTTTATATTTTTTAAAGAGTAAATTTAAACTATTTTTAAACACATGTATTTTTACAGTATATATTGTCTCTTTGTATATATAGTACATATGTACATATGTATTTTTCTTTTATTTGTTAAGAATTTTTTCGTCGATCACATTTTTTTTATATTTAAATAAATTATGAATATACACTTTTGTTAATATGTTTTCGTAAAAATTTTGTATTGAACACAAATCTTTTCACACACTTTTAAGAATTCAATTTTATAAAATTGAAAAATGAATTGGGCGGTAAAAGAGCGAAGGGGTTTAAAGTGTTCAATATTGAGTCTATCTCTATAGTGATCATGCATCATCATGTTATTAACCCCACTTCTGTTCGTTTTCATTAAACACGACCATATGTTTTTGTTCGTTTAAATTTTAAGGTTTGAAAAGATTTTAATTTCACACTGTATATGTAATAGTAGTAGTAGTAGTAGTTTTAGAAGTATGTATGTAGTACCAAAAACTTTTCTGGCCATAACTTTTTGTTACTTACCAGTTTTATCAGAACCCGATTGACGATCAAATTCACGTTTACGATTGCCGCCCTCGAAAGTACGATTGCGTGGTGGACGATCAGCTCGATCACCACCTCTGAAAGGAGGACGTTCACCGCCAGCAGAAGCGCCACCAGGTTGACCATTTTCGCGTACATTACGACGGTTATTGCGTTGTTCACGTGTTTCACCATTTTGTTGTCTAAAGTTGACATTGCGTTGTTGTTGCCCTTGACCACCTTCACGTGCCTCACCGTTATTGCGTTTACGATTGGCGCCACCAGCAGCACCACCACCAGCAGCAGCACCACTAGCACCACCAGCGCCGTTGGCCCCACCTTGTTTATTAAATCTATCGACATTTGGTTTCTTAGTATCATTCTTATTTAAGGGTTTATTTTCCTTTTCAGCCTGATTGGATTTCTTAACTTGATTATTGTTGGCTGGTTTGTTCGTTGTCTTGGCTCCATTGGCGGCTCCAGTAGCGCCAGCAGCCACATTTGTGGCAGAGCCACTACCAGCAGCAGCAGCAGTCTTAACCTGCTTTTTCTTCTTGGCAACAATGTTATCTAATGGATCACTATCATCGTCCATGAACAAAAGTTCATAACGATTTTTCCCAGCTGAATCCATTGTTGTTTTGAAATTAATATATTTTTTTTATTATTTTATTGAATTTTATTCAGTTCTCTATTTTTTCCCTCTGTATTTTAAAGTTTTGCACCCAAAATCTTTTAGCGGACTGCTGTTAACCTTAATTTTGGTATTTTATTTTTTGCGTTCTTCTGCACACACACTCTCGTATGTCTTTTTATTAAATCTTAGAACGTCGAAGAAAAAAGCATGGTATACACATATCAAAAATACGAAGTTAGATGGATGGAAAGATGGATGGATATAAAAAGAATTGAATAAATGATAAAAGAGTACAAATAAAAACGAACAATAAAATAATCTCTGGTGCTGTGTGTAGTATTTCGCTCTCTATCTGTATCCCTCCACTTTGACAGGAGCTTACTTTTTTATTTTGCATTCTGCTTCCATGTATACGAAAAGAAATATATGCACATATGTTCTTCTTTTGGGGGACTGCCTTTTTTGGCTGTGTTCCATAAGCGATAGAATGTTACAAAGCAATAATAATTGGATGTGTTTAGTTGGTTTTGATTGATTAAAATCGAATGAGAATTAATTGAACTTTTAAAGCAAGTTTGAATAATTTTAAGATTCTTATTCGATTTTGAAAATTAGAAGAAATATTGAGGACATTTCGAACCTTTATTTATAAACAGTTAAAACTGACATTTGCGAAAATTGTCAAAAAAAAAAAAAAAAAAAAAATTACACAAAAATTTTTTAGCCGAATAAAAATTTTGCTATTTTATTGGAAATTTTGTAAAAATTTTATATTTTACTAGCATCTAGAAAATATTGTTTTGATTTTACATGTACGTAAGTTTAGCGAACGAAGTCTTCATTCGTTATCGACGAACAGGCCATTATTAACCTGCTATTATTTCGTGGACATATTTTTATGCCAAAATTTATTTTTCTAGGTTTTAACAAAACAGAAAAATTTTTTTGCTAATGTCTTGTTCACTGAGGACGAAAGCGCACCCATAATTTTATTTTTCTTAAATAGCTTAAATATTTGACGTCCTACATGTAACCATTAGTTTTATTTAAAAATTATTTGCTTTTCAAAAACGTTTGTCTATACCAAACATTATTAACAGTTTTTAAATTACATTATACAATTATCTTCCTAAAAATAAAGCTTAGTAAATTAATAGAAATTATTAAAAATTAAGCTAAAGATTAATCAGTTTATCGGTCATCCTTTTTTTTTGTATTTTTTCGTCAAATATTTGTTTGGTCTGAACATCATACCTTTACATGGCGTTTACATTTGCCAGTACTGGCAACAAAGTAGCAATACATGCAAACTTTTTCAGTAATACATGCATACTTTTCCAACTGTCTTGTCTACTGTCTAGCAAATTTTGCAGACATTATGTTTTATATAGCAGCATTTATAAACTCCCAAACGAGTCTACCTTGTGTAAACTAAACTAAAGTTTTGTTCGCAAAAGAAAAAAAAAATTAAAATGTAAATAAATAAATATATGTGGATCTGTTTTGATTTTTAATGGTTTAGTTATTTAAGTGTTTGTTTGTTAACGCAATACATATGTATATGTATAATTATTTTGTTTTAGACTTGAACTGCAACATACCCGTTTGACATACATATTTTTAAAAGTGAACTGTCTTAACTACTGTCAGGACGCCTACGCAACGAAGACAGTTAGTAGTATTTTTGGCAACTAATATGTATTTTCCTAATGTCTTGCCAGTACTGTCAAATGTAAACGCTGTGTTAGTTAATATTATCGAACATTTAAAGTACACCTTGTAGAACGAAAACAGCAATTTTCCATTTTTTTTTATACTCTTCTTCCCACTGAAGTATCAATTAAAAGTTTCTGAATGTGGTTAGAAAATGTAAATTCATTGGTCAACGTCAAAGGTTTCCTGCACTATTCAGCTACATGGGAGGTTTATTTTCTTTGCGAAATTGTCTTACCAAACTACAATTAAAAATGATTCATTTACGGATTCGAACAATTTGTACTGTGTATCACGATTTTCGTAATATTTGCTTCGAATTAACGGACGTTTTTTTATACTTTATTAAAAACAAAAAATCCCTTTCTTAACAGCCACTCTCTGTTACGAACAAATATTTTTCATCAAATTTCCAATTTTTTTAAAAATAAAACCTCTCATCGTTTTGAACAATTGCGAAAATCGTAATACACAGTAGAAATTGTTGGAACTCGTAAATTATTTCTTTCGAATCGAAACCCCCTAACAATGTATCATATAACACCGTTTTGTGTCTGCGTCTACTCATTTGCGATAAAAAAGAAAATGTTACCAAATCTAGTGATTGGTACGGTACACTTTGATGCTTTTGGGCATTTGGTTTTCGCATTTTTTTCTTTTCGGAAATTATCGCTGTTTATTTTTTATTTAAATTTTCAAAAATCAAATTTTTGGCTTCGGAATGGAGGGTAGCCCCCCTGGTTTCTATGTTTTCTCCTATTTGTGTGTAAAAATAATGAAATACATATTTACTAATTTGTTTTAAGAAATTAATAGACAGCCGTTTTCCAGTTTAACGAACCAGTACTTTGTCAGGCCTGTTCGTTAAACTGAAAAGTTCGTTATATGCCATACTTATGTCTAATACCCAAGTTATGAATAAATAAATAACTGGAACTGTATTTTTTGTGGTTTATTTTGAAAAATGTTTTGAGTACTGTATAATATATTAAAAGAGTTAAAAATGGTACAATTCATTACACTGGTAGCATACATCCTAAAATAATTTTAATAAAAAATAGGTTCAAATTCATTTTTAATTTGGACCTAAAATTGGACGAACAGAATGCGATTTGTCAAGAACAGCCGAAATTATTTTCAAATGCTATTGTTATGTATTGATCTTCCGAATAAAAAATATTATTGATTACAATTGAATTTGTTGTGGTATTTTTTATAGTTTCAAGTTCTATCGGACTTAAAAAACACCCTTTTAAGTTGGGTTTTTTTAATTTCATTATTTATTGAAGCTGCCTTTTTTTGTTGTATTTTTTGTTTTAGTTTCTGTAATTTAACTTACTGAACTTTTACTAGATTTGAAGCTGTTAATAATATAAAACTTTTAAGCCAATTACGACTTAAATAGAGGGATTACTGTAAAGAAAAAAGAATATTATATCGGCTTCATATATTTTTCAATATACTAAAACGTTTTTCTAAAAAAATGTACAAAAAAAATTTCGTATCGAATTAGCTTGAAATATGTAGGTACTTTAAACATGTCGTAATCTTAAGTAATAAATATGAAAAAAAGGATAAATTGAATTTCCCTAAAAATGTTAAAACTACCTGAAAATAATATGTGTTTTCCAAATTATTACCAAAAATATATTCACACATATGAATATCACATGTTTTAAATCTCTTGATTTTTCTAACCTTAAATAATTCAAAACAAAGTTTTGTTATTTTCACAAAAATAAACACATGTAAAATGTCAACCGTTTTTCATTGCCTCATGTTCTTTATAAAATACTACCCTGTGTGCTTCTGTTATAAAAGAAGGGAACACTAAAAAACAAGAAAAAATAATTTAACATAGTGCCGCTTCATGAATATTTAAAAATTAAATTGATTTTAGTTAATTTTGCAACTCTGATGAAAATACACTAGGGCGCATACAATCATAAACACAACAAATATACTAAATATGGATTCTTTTCAACAAATAAATTTACTTTTTCCTCAAGATGATCACGATTCAATAGTAAAATCTCAAATTACAAATAATCGTTTTAGAAATTCTTCAAAGGAAGAGGCCAAAGATAAAAAAAAACAGACGACAACATCTGGAATAACTGAAAGCTCTAAAACAACTAAAAATCTTTACGCAGAAACTGGTTCCTCCCGAAAAGCTATTGGAAGCTTGCCAAAACCGAAGTTACCCTTTTCTATCCGAACTAAAAAGGCTACAGGTGAAAATTCTTCAAGAGATCCTTTTGTGAACACCAGAAAAGAACACGGTACAAGGAAAATGTCCGACTGGGGTGATGAGGAAACAACCGAAGTAAGTTTTTTTTGATTAATATTAATTGTGGGACTTAAACAATTTTTTCGTTCATAGGTAATTGGTAAGGGGTTTGGCAATGATAATGATGTCTATAAGTCCAATAATGATGATTATCAAAATGACGACGAAAACAATAACAATGGCGGCCACAAGAAACGTTTTAATGGTGGTGGTGGCGGTCGGGGAGGAGGTATGTAAAGCATGATTTTCAAATTCTAAAATAAAATATTAAGGTATAATAATTATGGTTCGACTAAACTTTCGAGTTCGGTGTCAGACACTTCGATAAAAAATTATAAAAAATTTGTTTGTATATGTGGGTTACCTATTGCAGCATGCCACATTTTTGTGTATATTTTTAATGAAACAATTTTCGTACTATGTAAAATTTCATTGTTCTGGATACATAAAAGGTTCATCTTTATATAAGCAACGTGACTCAGCTCCAAATTAAGAAGATTCAAAAGTGCAAGAAAATATTCCGTCTTATCGTTAATAAAATTACCCCCGAAGTTTGTTCCCTCTTTCCAAATAAAAAATTTAAGAGGAAAATCAAAATTTCGTGGAAAAAACTGTCCATTTTTTATTACTGAATAGGCGGCGGGCGTGATTTATATGCTCGTTTTCACAGTTTTTTTTTTAATGATTTTTATATACAGGGGGTCATAGAAACCAATCATATCGGTATTGGATTTGAAACCGAAAAAAAATACGTTGGTGTCATGAAATCCAATGTTGTCGGTTTTTGTTCAAACTAAAATTAGTGTCAGTTTTAGGTGTCACAGAAACCAATGTTATCGGGCTTTTGTTGAAAATAAACCAAGCAGCTTACAGCTCTTGTTTTTTTGGAAAGATTCATTTTTTATTTTATTATTTAAGGCTGTTACACACTATCCCACAAAGTCTTAAGTATTTTTCAAAAATGCTTCCCTGATCTAATTATTCTTTGAACATTTTCAAAAAACAATAACAACTTATCATGACAGGGTTGCATTTTTGTAAATTACTAAAGACTTTGTGGGATAGTGTAAAACAGCCTTTAACAACAGTTAGATTTTTTCCACAGATAGAAGTAAATAAAATTGATAAATTGGATAAATAGCACTTTTTGCATGTTTGCGGTAGTCTCCGGCAGCGGGCTGCTACAAATTCGCAAACGTTTTCTCACTTTTTCTGCAAACACCAAATATGCAACAACATCAATGGTAATTCTATTTATTTCTAACGTTAAACAACAAATTTCTTTATTTATATTTGTAATAAATTCCCCTTATACCTACATATTTGTGAAAACAATAAAATTACAGAAATGTAAACAACTAATGTAATGCAAGTAATACAACAATGGCATTTATTTCATATGTTTTCTGTATTACCACTTCTTATTTTCTTTTCTCTAATTTTCCTTCTATTAAAAACACAAGTTTTAACAATATTTTGGAGCAAAAATCATAATTAACAAAATTGTCAAACAAAAATTGCATTTAAAGCTGTAAACACATGAGCCAAAACATTAAAAAGCTGTAGCGCGATTCACTAACTTTTATAACGATAATCGTATCGATAAAATAAATATAACGAAATTTTATCGAATATGGTATTCAGTAACATTTTTAACGATATTCGCTGTCGTTAAAAGTCAGCTGTTACTTTTAGCAATTTTTTGTCGATATTTTAGCGACAATAATTTAAGTTGTGTTTATTTAATCGATAAAATGTATTTTATGTTTAAAATAACTTACAAACACAAAGATATATTCATATGTATGTATATGTATGAACAAACACAAAATCCTAAATTTAAAACAAGCAAATTAGGAACAAAAACAAAATTCTAAATGTAAAATTCACAAAAAAAATATAAAACCACAAATTAACCCTTCGTCTTACTCATGAGTCTCGCCAGACCTTTTTCAATGTATTTTGAATGAAAAACATGTGAAACACGGGGGGTTAAGAACAATTTCAATGGTTTTTTTTTATTCTCTTTTGTGCTTTTCGTTTTTTTTTAACATTTTGTAGACAGAGATGTTACAAAAAAACAGCTGTTAACAATCGTTAAAAATAAGTTACAGAATCACACTATCGTTACTGCAAGCGAATATTTATGTCGACAAATTTAACGAATGTCGGATCGTTAAAAGTTAGTGAATCGCACCACTGATTCGAATATCGGTTTTATTTGTGTTTGAAAATAAAAATTCTGACTTGTTTTCATGACACCAAATGAAACCAATATTGTTTGTAAAAACGACAAAGAGCAAAACTGACTTCGATTCTATGACATCCCTGATAAATTTTAATACACGCTTAATCACTTGTATTGTAAAAACCGCACATGAATAAAGAAATTAGTTTTGTTTTTGTCAACGCCTTTAAGTTTAGAAACTTAAATAATCACAGTCTCAAAATTCAGTCAACATCAGCGATAACTTAATATGTACTTCTTTTTACTAAATTAAACTTGTTATCAAAAGAATATTTTTTTTTAATTTTTGGTGCCATAATCAGAGTGGAATCAAGAACATTATTGACTTATTTATTCCATTCACAGTTATATGTATATAAAATCCTCATAGACGAATTAACATACATACTTATATTTTAAAATAACTCGCTCATTGGCTTCCCAGCCAAAAAAAAGAGATGGTATAGAAATTATGTTTAATAAGAAGTACATAATAGGGTTTAACTGCTTGTTCATCTGTTTCCAAACGAAAACATTGTTTGCTTAACATACATTTAAAACAAATTATCAAATATTGTTTTTGTTTTAAATGTAAGTTAAGCGAATGGAGTCTTCGTTTGAAATCAATGAACAGGCCATAATTGTTTTATGTGAAGACAAGCGAAGTTTAAGTGGAAAGATGGGATGGACGTTTTTCTAAACGTATGTTCACAATGTGTTAATACAGTATTGACAACGTGTTGATGCATTGTTTACTTACGATTTTACCCACATTGTATTGTATGAGTATACATATGTTGTGCATCTAAATTTTTAAACTGCCTTGTTTGCTTTTCTCTGCGTATTGACTACTTAAAAGTTGCATTTAAGAACAAAACGCCAAATTTTTATGGTTGCATTTAAGAACATGTTGCTATGCATTACTCCAATGCCCGCAATTATTATAATAAATGGCCGTTCAAATACAGAGTATCCTCGGAATAATTATTAGTAGATTTCTGCTGGAATGAGAAAATATAAATTCAGACTGAAGTTGAATAAGGAAACCACACTTAATAACCTTATAGAAATTTAATGATTACGATATAAAGTAAAATTCTTTAAAGAACTACTTAAGAAGCATTGAACATAATTGATATATACATTCAATTTTTAACATTGTACACATAACGCACTATCATATACATAATACGTTTCATATAGCAACAAAATAAACCACCGTACCAGAAATAACCTCAACCCCATAAATCTCAAGAGGCATCAAAATCGTATGTGGAATAGTGTTCTTTATGTGAACTGGTTGAACTTGAAAATTTAAACAAGCTCTTCAATTTACAAATTAGAACACAAAAACCAACGGAGTTAAACATCAAATTGTCAACATTCAAAGTACTTCAAACATCATCAGTTAGGTTCAGTAGTATAGAAGTATGCAGTACTATGACCACGACGAAAAGCATATTGGTATGGAGAAATCAAATGCCGCACACAAAAATAAGAATTTAATTCTCCTAATGGAAGTATGTATAGATACTAGGGCCAAATTACGGCACTCAATATCGATCGAAATAATAATACAATTTACATGGGAATTTCGATCGATATCGAATCAACAACACAATGTCAGCTTTGAACTCAGGAATCGGCAGAACATGCGCAGTCTTTCAAGCAGAGGGAAAAATAGATGTAGTAAGAATTTGGCTTATATGCCACTAATGAACATACGAAATATGGTCAAAAATAGTCTTCAAATCGTTAATTCCGCTTATCGTTATACAGAGTTTCAAATACTTTTATACCAATTATTTTTTTTAATAAATTACAAAAAAAATTGTGTTTAAGTTCGGATTTGGTTTTCGAACATTTTTAATAAAAAAATATTCGAAAATTTTAAAAAAGTTTTAGTTATTCTGTAATTTAAAAAAAAATTATTTTTGTAATCAAACATTTACAATAGAAACTTTATGTTCCAACGTTTTCAGAATAAAAACTACTTTTTTAATTTGTTTCTAGGGCGCAGTGGAAACGGATTCAACCGTTATAACAAAGATAATGAAGATAATGGAGAAACTGATGGTAAGTTTTATTACAAAGAAAGATTTCTAATTATTCGAAAGTATTGAACTAATAATGCATGAATGTATTGTTGTTAAACTTAACTTTTATACTTATTATGTATTGTGTTTTGTGATTGGTTCTCGGTTTGTTTTTTTTGTCTTTTTTAAATTTAAAAAATCAAATTAAAGCTAATAAAACTCATGAGCATTATCAAAACCCTGTATTTGCTTTAACTCCTAAAGACTACTTACAAGAAACTTTACATTATTTTATGAATAATATGCCTGAATTATTTCAAAAGGCTACACTAATACAAAAATATACTTTATTGAAGTATTTAATGGAGGCTTATGAAAGGATTCTTAAAAGATCCAGTGAAACAACCAAGAAACATAAGCCTCATTACAAAAAGCCCGATACTAAAACTAAAAATAGGGGTTTGCAGCATTTACAATCAACTTCAGCGGAAGGAACTTTGTCGCCAACAATGCTGCGCTCTTATGCCATCGAGCAAGATGAAGAAAGTTTGATAGAATTTCCCGAACAATTATTATTTCCATCTCCTGAAAGTGATGTAGCTGCGGACTTGTTACAAATATTTCAACAAGATGCAAATAAATACTGGGCTGCTCGAGATGCATCAACACAACAGCATAATAGCTACCAATTGGAATTTGAAGAAAATATAACATTTCCATTACCATCACCTCAATTACCGGCCATAAATATCTCCGATTTATTCGAAAATGAAAATTTAAATGATTCCGATGAATTCCAGTTGACTTTTTTTAAGCCGCCTCAAATTCAACAACCAGAAAGTGCAACACATGAGGAAATAATCCCAAGAAGAAGTGAAAGATTACAAGCTCAGGATTTAACAACTTTTACTGCAAATGAGAGGCTTCCGCCTTCTAATGTATCAACTCAAAGATTACGTTACAGTTTAAGATCTTCAAATACTGCTCACACACTCACAACTAATTCTGATAGCACTGCAGAAACCCCAAAACGTTTAAAACCTCGAACTTACATAACTGAAGAGGAATATAGTTTACGTTTTCGTTTGCCACGTAGAAGATTTTTAGAGATCTCTGAGCTACCTCGTGTAAAATATAATATTGAAACTTCATCATTTGCTTATTTTCCCATGGATATGTCACTTATCGAAGAAGAATACTCGAGTTTTATTGAAAACGAAACCAATGACAATAATTTAGTTACAGTGCAATTGCAATCAACAAATTTAAATTTACATGAACCACCTACAACACTACCATTAACCACCTCGGTGTTGGCAGCAACCACTGGCGACAATCTTTCTAGCTTAAATGTTGTTCGACAAGCCCCATCTTCTATGATGGAGCTGTCCTCATTTGCCAGACCCTTACCGCCAGTTGTACCTGGAATTGATGTATCACTTATTAAAGAAGAACGTAGCCTTGGTATACTGCAGCAGGATATGTCGCCTCGTGTCGAAACTGTTGGTGTTCTAAATAATGATGTTAATGTTAGCACCAATTCTGCTTCTTCAGGAGGTCCACATGTGGCAGAGGGGTATTTGAGTTTTAACTTTTTTCTGGGATAAAAACGAGTTCAATTATCGTTTATTTATTTTATTTTATTTAAATAATAATAATTGATTGACGTCATCAGTGATGTTATATACTTTTTGAAAAGTCCCTGCTTAAACTCGAATTTTTTCCTTGCATAGAATTAATTGAGATCGACTGGAGGTGTTTTCGTGAAGATAGCTTGGTCAATAAGGGCATTTCCATGAGAACATGAGAATGTCAACCATGATATGACATGGAATAATATAACACTCAAACTTTACTAAGCAGAGGAACAAATTACATATGGGCAGTTCCAGCGAAAAGTATACTTTTTTAACGTAAATTTTATATGTATAGTTTACTTTTGTATATTTTGGTGTAAAGCACAACTAGCTCTACATTAAGTAATAAAAGGAATAATGGTTGAACGACGTTGTCTAAAAATACAACCTTATTTGCATTCTGGCGTTACATTAAAAAAGTAGACTTCGCTGAAAATGCCCATATGTACCATGAAACGAGCAAAGATTTTTAAATATGATAGCTTGAAAAATAAATCTATATAAGTCCAAAGTTAAATAAAAAAGGTTTTATACAGAACGTCTTTCTAAATTCGCAGTCTTATTCAATTTTGTAATGCAAGTCGAAATTCACTTCCGTTTTTTTAACGTCACGCCAGCGCATATTTTTGCTTATATCTGCAAATCCTTAGCGTCGATTGCTGTAATTTTTTTTCTGAATACAGTGCTACTTCATTACTTTGTATATATAAAACCCCTTTTTACAATTTTGTCTTCTTAAGTTATTTTTTTTACATTTTGTGGTTCAAATATCGCGACACGTCAAAATGGAAATGCCCATATTGTTTATTAAAATTTTTAAAGGTCAACAAATAAATGCCTATAACGGTTTACAACTCAACTCTAGTTCAGTTGAAATTTTCGTATTATGGTTTACAACTCTGTTATAGTGCAGTTAAGAAAAACATTAAAAAATTACAACTCGTCACTAGCAGTTGTTTTAATTTAAACTCAAATGAGTAAACCGTAACAGGGGAAAAAGTTTCAACTCAACTGAGTTAATTTGTAAACCATAATAAGGACATTAATTAATAATATAGCAACTAATGTAGAAGATGTACAAAACTAGGAAAGGAGAGTCTGTAGGTTACTACTTCCAATGTCTGGCACTTTCTTTCTTGTTCGACAGATTGTATAGATGGGCTATTTTTGTTAAATATAAGTATTTATTATACAATAGTAACGGGATAATTAATTATATTTAATGAGCGCCAACGTGATTGTTAATAAAACCTATATTTGTAATCAGTGTCTTCGCTTCTATATGAACATAAATAAATCGATAATTAGTTGGTCTGTTATAATAACTAACAACCTTTGTAACCTGATGTCCTCCTTATTTTAGTGAACATAATTGAAGCTCGTTTTTATCCAATGCGACCACAAGTATCTAAAAAACATTTTTTTAAACATTATCTTCATTTAGTGAATACCTTGAACCCCAACCTCAACAGCTTGAACATCTTAACGTTGTGAATGAAACTCCCCTACTAAGAATTGAACCTCCACCACAAATGACTGCAGATAGTGGTATACATTTACCAACGTCAAACCTTCATACGACAGATACTGCTCTTGTGTCGTCATCAAATATTGATACTGGTCCTCGTTCGATAGCGAGGGATCAAATGGCTCCCGACCCCCCCATTTCAAGTGATACAGGCATATTTAAAACTCCTCAAGTACCGGCTCATAAAATTTTACAGCCGACACAAACTATGTCTAGTGTGGAAGAGAAACACTTTCAAAGTAATTTGAAAACTCGTTTCCTGGATGTATCTACTCCATTGACATCACAAATTTTACAAGAGAGAAAAACATTGCTAACACAAATTGAAGCTGAAACAACGAATACAAGTGATGTTGAAGGCAGTGAAATTAATAGGCAAAGTGAGCAAGTAATTCTCCAAAGCGCGTCTATACGAGAGCAGGCTGTACTGCAGCCTATATTAGAAACAAGAGAAAGTCATATTACCCCTTTGGTAATGTCTTCAAATGGGAAAGAGGCCTATAATCAACTACAAAATAAACACGCAGTTGATGAAGTAAATCAGCCAATTGAAAGTAACTTAACTTACAAAACAACTGCTGATAATGATTATCGCAAAGATTGGTATGAAATACTTAGGACTAGATTACTAAATACCAATTTTAAAAATGCAACAACGCCTCAACGTAAACCCAAAAATCGTCGCCCTCGCAGAAGATTGGCTTTAATTAATCAAATATCACAACTAGAACGTGTCGAGCAACAAAGGTCAAAAAATCAGAATCTATTGCAACAAACTTTAGCTGGCATACTACCACCTATATCAAATAATTCCCCAGTGCAAAATATAAATACCAGTCCTGCTGTAAATATCTCTTCCCAACAGCAACAATATGATCAATTTATTTTAGAAAATTCTGCAAATATTAGTACAATAATGGATAATCTAAACAGTTGTCGAACTATTTTGGATAATCATCGTCGAGGTTTGCAAGCAAAACTAACTGCCGGTACTGTTAATCGAAGTGTTCAACATTTTGATCCTTCTGTGTTGTTAAATGCTTGCCAAGAACGTTTGGTTGTCAAATTAGGCATATTGCAGAATATCATTCGCCAGGTTTCATTTGACTTTACCAAATGCGATTGTATTACAAATCGCATGACTGCCGCTATAGGATTTGCTTTTATATTGGAATTAAAATCGTCTGGTATTATAAATTTAAGTGCAGATGGCCGTACTGTGGCGTTGTGTTAATTTTATGTATTTAGAATTTTTTTGTTTTGTTCAAAAATCTTTCTTTGTTTAAATTTTAAAATTCTTAATTGAATGTTTACTAAAATGTATCATTTTTAATTTGTGAGTAAAGTAGTGGTTATGTTGAAATCACCGTCCGTCCAGACGAGTAGACTTGAAATATTTGTTACTAAAAATTTAAAAAATAGATTTATAGTCTTTAAATTTATTTAATACTCTATTAATATTAGATTCGAAATCTTTTTCCAATAAATGAATTTTAAAAACTTATTACAAATTTAGTTTCTAAATACATAATTATTAATTATTACGATTTCATTCAAAAACAAATTGCAACTTATAAATAATTTTAATTAAGGAAAATTTCAAAACAAAAAGTACAATATCCTCGAATTTTTCATTAGAACGAGTCTTCCCACCGAACAATTAGCTTAGCTGTTTGCGATTTTTACGAACTTTTTTTTTCATTTCTTAAATTTGTTTTGAAAACCCTTCTCGTTTTGCTTAAGGTGCTATCAGACGGGATGTATTTTACATATGTACTGTCACTGTTCTTACCCATATGTAATTCCGTATGTATGTCAAAATTTCCATTTTACATACGATTTATAATTAAATAAGCAGGTGTTATGTTTTTCCTTATGACATAACCTATAAATGTAAACAAAAGCTGACTTTTTAACGTGTATAAATTGTTTTAATTATAAAGCTGCTGAAATTATAAAGTTCTTAAGAGTAAAATGGATGTAACAACTGCTAATAAAATAATTATAGCGTCCAGTATTATTGCAGTAATATCTGAAATAAAAAAAAGAAACAAAAACTATGTGTTTTGTTTATGTTTGCCACAGGAAAATAGAGCGTGTTCTAATCATAAAAATAATTAAATATTAAAATTATGTTTTATATTTGTATGCTCCTGGGAACATCTGAAACTTTTTAATGTGATTTAATTGCATATTGTTTGTCCATATTGTTTATGTGTTACGCTATTGTACTTATTTTATTGTTTTATAATTTTAAAATAGACAATCCCTTGAAAATGTCGACAAACAATCGACGTAACGTCGGGAACAAAATATTGTAATTAAAAATTGAATTTTATTTACATTGAAGAAATTTAGGCCCAATTAGCTTGACAAAAATAACATTCAATAATTAAATAATATTTTGCATCGATCTGTATTGAGCGGGAATTCCGGGAAATTCAAAAATAATACATTGTTTGTTGTCCTGTTGTGCCAATGAGATCTAGCTGAATATTTGGCCTTAATTACAATAAAAAGTTATTAAAAACGATCAAAAAGGTGTGATAAAACCTTTTAAAAAGGTCGTTTTGAAATCGATAGATTTTCATCGCAAACCATCGTTTTTTTACCTGTTCGTCGTTATAAACGTAGTGATTTATATAGTATGTACATATAATTTTTTATTAAAACCGATGTAACCGAAGACAAGTATTTAATTATGTATAACAATTAATTGAAATTAATATGTATTTTAGAAACAAATTACAACCAAACACTTAAATAAAATTATAAATAAACATAATCTGGGCAAATCATACTATTAACCGAAATCAAACTATTTGAATTTGTTTCTTAAAATTTGAATTGCATTTCCAAAGACTTATTTTCAAATTGTATTAATAAAAATTTTGAAAACTTTTTTTAGTATAAGCAATAATTATATGTAGAATCATAAGCAAATAATGTAATTTTAATGTTAAATAACAAGTTCTCTTAAGTTGATCAGGTTCCGATCCATTTATTCGTAATTATTCAATTAACCGCGTTTCAATATTTCTGTTTTATCTTGGCAAATTTTACAAAGCTTATTTCCACTTTGAATACTTCCTTTCTCATATTAGGCTTTGACGGAGAACGCCGTAATGGTGGTGGTCGGGGTCGTGGTCGGGGTCGCGGTGGTGGACGCGGGGGAGGAGGTAGAGATGGTGGACGTAGAGAATTCAATAACAAAGGCGAAAATGGTGAACACAATAATAGTGGTGCTGGAGATGGTGGTGGCGATGGGGAGGAACCTCAAAAACCACGAGAATTTTATATTCCACCTGAACCAACAGAAAACGAAGATGAAATTTTTGGAAGTGGTATAACGAGTGGTATAAACTTTTCCAAATATGACAATATACCCGTGAAGGCAAGTTAAAAATTAAATAAATCAAAAGAAATTTCTTTCATTGTGTCTTACAATTTTAGGTCACCGGGGAAAATGCTCCTCCCCCTATACAAACCTTTGAGGAGGCAAATTTACGTGATATTGTCATTAATAATATTAAGCGTTCAGGGTATACTGTGCCTACTCCTATACAAAAGACTGCCATACCCGTAATAACAGGTGGTCGAGATTTAATGGCTTGTGCTCAAACTGGTTCGGGGAAAACAGCCGCCTTTCTATTACCCATTATCAATAGTTTATTAAGTGAAGGTGCTGAAACTTCAATAGGCAGACCTCATGCTCTGATTGTTTCTCCCACACGCGAATTAGCCATACAAATCTTCAATGAAGCTCGCAAATTTGCCTTGGGATCTTATTTAAACATACGAATTGTGTACGGTGGTACTTCCTCGAAACATCAGGGTGAAAACATTGGTCGTGGTGGTAGTCATATTTTGATTTGCACTCCAGGACGTTTGTTGGATTTTGTGGAAAAAAGTTTTATTACGTTTGAAGATACACGATTTGTGGTTTTGGATGAGGCAGATCGCATGTTGGATATGGGCTTCAAAGAAAGTATGTCCAAAATTATGAATCATTCTACAATGCGTCCAATGGAAGAAAGACAAAATCTTATGTTTTCCGCGACATTTCCCGCGGAAATCCAACGCATGGCTGGAGAATATTTGAATGAGTATATTTTTATATCGATTGGTGTTGTAGGAGGGGCATGCGCGGATGTCACACAAAATATCTATGAGGTGAAAAAGTTTCAAAAGCGGTCCAAGTTAATGGTAAGTGTAACTATAAAATCACTTAGCAAAGTATTTTTTTTTTTTGAAAATGCTTAATAAAAGGTACTTTTTTATTTTAAATAATTTTTTCCAAAAGTTATTAATTTTTTCAAAAAAGTTGCATTTTATTTTACTTAGAGCTACTTTTTGGGCTTGAGATTAAAGTTAATTTATTTCTGTAATTAGATAATCTGAGAATTAAGTTAATCTAGCATAAATTGAATTTGATATTTTTGGGTTGTGGCTTAAACCATGTAGTGTTACCATACTGAGCACAAATAATGGCAATATTTTTTTTGCAAATGTCAACTTTTTATCAAAACAAGATGGATGTTTTCAAAGATGAAGAAGAAAATATGCGAATTTAATATTGTTTACAAGGTAAAAAATTTTTTACGTGTAAAGAAAAAATATATTAATGAAAAAATATAGAAAGGAAACATTATATAAAAGTGCTTAGCAATATATATTATTTTAAAAATTATGTTTTGTTTATATTTTTGCATTAATTGTTTATGTTAAACATGTGTATGTTGACATTTTATGGTAAGGTTTAAACCACCACCAATGGCCGCTTAAACTAGCAAAAAAAGTTTAAAAAATACAACTCAAAAAGTAAATACGGAGATTAAAGTTAATTTAATCGCTAATCTCTAACCCAAAAAGTGGCTCTTACACAAAAGTTAGTTTGTATAAAAATATTAAATACTTGTTTGCAAGAAAAGGAAAGTTTTTTAAACGATACTTCCAAGGTTACGTTAAAATAATTAGTATGGTAATACACGTCATAAGTTGCACCTTTGCGAAAAAGCAAAAGTGCAAAAACATAACAACAATCACATAGACAATTAGTGGTACATAAATAATTGTCTATTTGTTTGTTGTTAACTTTTTGCACTTTTGGTTTTTCGCAAGGGTGCAAGTTACCTTTGTACTTCTAAAAGGGAACCTTTTGTTAAATGAAACAATTGTACTTAAAGTTTAAATTTAAAAATTTATTCTCTTTCTAATCGTGTTTACTCTTTAGGAAGTTTTAAAAGAAAATCCCGATGGCACCATTGTTTTTGTGGAAACCAAACGTGGCGCCGATTTTCTAGCTTCGCTACTCTCAGAAACAGAATTCCCAACGACCTCAATACACGGCGATCGTTTGCAAAGTCAACGAGAAATGGCCTTAGCTGATTTTAAATCCGGCAAAATGAAAGTTTTAATTGCCACCTCAGTTGCAGCTCGAGGTCTTGATATTAAAAATGTCAATCATGTCATCAATTACGATATGCCCTCTTCAATAGATGAATATGTGCATCGTATTGGTCGTACAGGACGTGTGGGTAATAACGGTCGCGCTACTAGTTTCTTTGATCCAGAAAGCGATTCAAACACTGCAGCAGATTTAGTAAATATTTTGGAAGGTGCGGGGCAAGAAGTACCAGATTTCCTTAAGAACTATAGTTCTGGAGGCGGTGGCGATAGTTATGGCAGTAAATTTGGTGGCCGTGATGTGCGGAAAGGAGTTCCCCAGGTAATTTTTAAGATTTTTATATACAAAAAATATATCTAGCATTCGTTTTCTCCTTCCACCCTTTTTTCTAGACTGATGATAATTTTGTTTCTTCTTCTGGACCCAGTGCTTTGGAAGAAGACGAAGAGTGGAATTAAAATTAAATTTTCTTCCTTTGACTTCCATTATTTTAGAGTTCAATGAACTGGTTTTCATTTTTATTTTTTTCAATTTAACTACTTATTCATACATTCATACCTACTTTTATTAAAAACATAACTTTATTAATTTTTTACTCAAAACAAATCTTATGAATTGACCTTGTTTAAAAAAATTCTCTTTCCATTATCGTTAGTTGCAAAAACGAATTCCTTTTATAAGTTATATCTAAGTTAATCCTTCTAACTTCTTAAATTATTTTGAAAATACACCCAGTAATTATCCTTCCTTTTTAATTTAATTGGTTTGATTTTGAAAATAACTGAGAAATAAAAATTTTATTGATAAACATTTATATAATGAAAATGTAAATGAAGTTACATTATTCTAAAAGTAATTAATATTTTGATACTTAAAAAAAACAATAAATGGTTATACCTGTTTTTGTATAAACTATCTAAAATATGCACTGGGTTTTTTATTCTATTTCTTAATCACTAAAATTATCGCAGTTGAATGTGGTTGTGTTATGGGAACGTTGACTACATGATGGCCATTAATTAGGTACACCACACTATATCCCAAATTAGGAGTTCAGAACCATAGGCAGTCAGTTCAGCATTCATCCAAAAGTTATTTTCTATAAACAGAAATAATCATCAATACATATAAAATAATTCACGCGAAATTTTACGAACGATACTTTTGAATCTATTTTTGCGTACTATTTACAAAAGTTTTGTATATAATACAAGAAAAGTATACAAGCATTTTTTAATTTTTCATAAATAAATACAGTAGAATCCCGATAATGCGTTATCGCAAGAGACCGGCCATTTCTTACACATTATAGGAGTTTTCGATTTAACGGGGTAAAAATAAAATAAATACGAGTAAAACGATAAAAAACAAATGTTAAAACTAAAATATGTACATATATAAAAATTATATATAAAATTATTCATGTAACAAACTGATCTTATTATAAGTGGTAGTTAGCAAACAATTACGATTTATAAGAGGCAAAGAAAATTTTATTTAAAAAAAATTACGAATTAGCGAGGGGACCAAAATGTATGGACATTTTAAGGATTAACGAGATTTTTTCAAGGGACCGACAGTTTATTACGAATTATCGGGAATTACGATTAATCGGTGTAAGACTAATCGGGATTTGACTGTATTACAAAAACTTTCGTAAAATGCCGCATATGTGCTGTTATTTTTAACAAAACTAAAGAAGATATTTTGTAGAAAATTTATTTTGCATTTTAAGAAATAATTTTATGATTTTTTTTTTTCGTAAAATAACGCAAGATTTGAAATTAAATTAGCTGTTTTCCTAAACGCCTATAGCATTGTAGTAATACATGGCAACATGTTCTTAAATGCAACCATAAAAATTTTGACAATGCATTTTGTTCTTAAATGCAACTTTGAAGTTGTCGCTGCGCAGAGAAAAGCAAATAAAGCAGTAAAAAAAATTTGGATGCAAACATATACAATACAATGGGGATAACAACGTAAGTATGTACATAATGCATCAACACGGTACGGTGTTAATATTTTATTAACACATTGTGAACAAACGTTTAGGAAAACAGTGATGTACAGTGATGTTACCGTTGTGCGAGTTAAGTTGCAATTTGCATACTTTTTGACCCTCGGGCACTTTTTGTGCCACTTTTTCAAAATCGTCTAATTTTGCAACTTTTCCAACTTTTTGCGACTTTTTGCCCCTTTTTTTGTAAGGCAAATACTTTTTTTACACTGCATAATTTCACATATTTCCCTTTAAAATATCAATTTTCTTTTAAACATTTCCCTTCATTCGGTTGATCAGGTGATTATTTTGTATCCAGACAATTTCAACTACTGAACTGTATTGCATATGCCTTGTATTGTATCGTTTTCATGAATTTCCATGCCAATCTAGAATGATCGGCATGATTATTTCAAGCGTTTTAAGACTAAAACCAACCGCTATTGATCTCATATCTTTATTTAAAAATGTTATAAATGATACAGGCTTTTATTAACGTATTTAAGCTGTTAGAAAGAAAATCCAATTATAAATCATACAATTGAATTTTTAAAATTACAAATGCTAACCATTTTTGGCATACAGTAGGAAGCTCAAAAATTACTTTTAATTAACCATTGTACCTTAATTAGACAAATAAGCTGCGCATGTATTAACTCTACCGCCCAACAGTGCGTGTGCTGACAGTTTTATATACAAACACGTTATTAAAAATCAATCAAATGTAAAATTAATACACAAAAGTGTATTTTAACACATTTTTAATGAATTATTTCTCAGCTATTTATATATGTAGTTTAAATTGTTAATTCCGTTTTGTGTTTTTTTGGTTAACCAACGCCTTACCAAAGGTTTTTATGTACATCGTTAACCAATACCAACCCGGGTGTTTGTAAACTTTTTTCGGTTTTTTTAATGAAGTTTCCGTCATACAAGTTTTTTCCAGATTTTTTTTTAACGAAATCGATTTGTCCTATAAGTAAAATTTCTTTTTAACTGAAGCAAATTTAACCCTTTCGCTATATTGTATCCATATGGATACACTAAACTTTAGAGGCATCTGACAATCTCCAGGTCAAGGAATTGATTTAGATATCGGCATGTTGTTATTTTTTAAGATCTTATGAATCATTTTTAACGAAAAACTTAGATTTTTACAAAATTCAGAAAAATATAGCATTTTAAAAAAACGTTTTTTATATTCATAATCGAAATATGTATCCATATGGATACAGTCCAAAAAACATATTTGGGGTTAATTTTTTTCAAAAGTGAATATTGATTGTTTTTGTTAAGGCCAAAAAATTTTATTCGGTTACAAAAATATGTCGGAAAATAGCATAAATAGCGTTAAAAAGTAAGTGAAAAACAAAAATAATAAAAAAAAATAATTGGAGATGGGATTTTTTTTGTCAAATTTTCGATAACTAGTCGACGTCGACACAACACTCTTATAAAATACCAAATTAACGTCGAAGTGATGTAGTCGTCGACTTGATGTGACAAAAATTTAAAATGAATGTTGACGTCGACGACGACTTACATAATAGGGTTGATTTTTTTTTTGTTGCGAAAGGGTTGAGAGTTATTAAAGAAATAAAATCAAAATTGTCGCCCGGGTGGTAATTTAATTAAATGTAATTAAAATGTTAAAAAGTGTGAGACTTAAATTTGAACAAACGACTTTGTGCGACTTTTTCAAAATTCTCAACTGTAACCCTGTATATAACAATGAGACACTAAATAATATGGACGCATAACATTAAGATTCAAAAGGTAATTTTCTAAAAAGAAATCGAGTATTAGAAACAAATAAAATCTGCTTTGTAGATAATTTAATTCACGAACTTATTGACCTAACCCTCATTCGACCGATTCTAATTTATAATTTTCCGTCGTTTTATTTTATCTGGTGGGTGTTTTTGATTTGGATCGGCCGAATATGGCTTTCGCACATGTTTTATTTCGGAAGGTTATTGTCTATACTATCCAATGTAAAAAAGTGGTGAATTTGTTGCAAACTTTTACTATTTATCTGCAACCCTTAAATATTTTTTCTCATCAAGTACCTTGTAATTAAATTTTTGACATTCCTTTTAATGCTACCAAAGAAATACAAAACAAACTTTACAAAACCGGCATTCGTTTCAAGGAAAAACAATAAAAAACATGAAAACAAAATAAAGGAAAACAAATTTAAAGAGAGCAAAACAAACGAAGGAGCCAACTGAATTAAAAAAAATAATCAATATAAGAAGTTCACCACCATTAAAAGTTGAACTATTTATTTTTTTCAGCACGCAACTTTTCTTTAGTCTTTAACGGTAACTTTAACTTAACGGTTGACAAAGAAAAAATTGGTTTGGTTTACAAACGCATTAATTTATTCTTTTTTTTTTTGCGGTAGAGTAAAAATTTATATCAAAAAAAAAATAAAAAAAAGTTAATAAATATTAAAAAGGAGTTAAAACATATCTAAAAATTTTTAAATTTTTTGAAAAAATATTCCCCGAAAAATTTTATAGAAAGTGAAAAAGTGTGAGTGCAGGAAAAATTCTTTAATTTAAAAAAAAGTGTTATGAAATAACATCCTTTTTGTGGCATTGTTTGCAAAAAAAAAACTGGAAAATTCGTACATTTTATTGAATGTAGGGTTATATGTATGTATGTATGTCTATGCGATTTTTTATACGTAATATGGCCGATCTACTAGGTTTGGTTTTCAGTATGTTGCCTTAATCTTATATGTTTGTATGTCTGTCTGGCTTCCTCAATAAACCGTTAAATATTTTTTTTAATAGAAAATTCTTTGTTTAGGTTCGTATTTTTACGTTCATCGTATTGAAGACGTGTTTTACTATATGTACATATGTATATGACGTCTACAAGAGGAAATGATGGTCGGTCTTCTTTGTTGCTTTAAAGACATTTTCTTCAATATTTTTTAAGTCTGTTGTTTTTTTATATTTGATTACCACCCTTATGATTGCGTTGTATTCTGTTTCAAAGATTTCATTGGATTTTACCCCACTGTAATGCGAATTTGAAGGGTGGCAAAAATAGTAAAAAGTAGTTTGTGTAACCAATTTGTAATAAATTTTTATAGGTTTAAAGATATTTCATATTTTTTGTTTGGGGTGAGTTAAAAAAAGTCTTCTGTTCACTTTAATAAAAGTTAAAGCTATTCAAAATGTTTTTATAACCAGCAATCTAGTTGATCAATTGACTTTTTTCCTTGTCGACGAATAATTTTTTTAACATAGGCATGTCATATCTCTCCATGACTTTTTAATTGACTACTAATTCCTTATTTTTCAACCAATTTGTAGTTAATTTATAGTATAGGCAGTCGGTTTATATGTAATAAATTATTTAAATTTTAAATAATTTTTGTCAAAAAAATATATGTACATATATGTATATGAACATATGTACATACATACATATATACATATGTATGCACATATATCTATATATACTTTTATATAGAAATAATTATTTAAGAAAATGTTGCATCAAATTGCTTTAAATGAAGATGTATAATAGTGCTGAAATAAATACGCTACATAATAAACATTAACAGAATTGTATTGCTTTCATTTTTAATAATTTGTATATGTTTGTATTTACATTTTTATAAAGGCATTTTGACATTTGCCGTCTCAATTCTAGCAACAAAATGCCTGTTGTTTTTTCTATTGTTTCATTGTTGTAGTACTGAGGTTATGTCTGTGGTACTGAGGTAACTTTGTTAATACATTTTGGTATCTATTTTTTTCATTTGACTTCATGGCATGCTTGTTTTACTTATTTTGCTTTTATTTGTGTTTAACGTGTGCCTCTAAGCAATTTAATTGGTTGATATCTGGGGTCTAATCACCGCATTCGATACTATCGTATCGAACAGACTATCGAAATTTTTTGCATACGATAGACACTGACGTATCGAATGAAAACTCGAGAAATGTAATGTCGAGTTACTCGATATCGAATGCTCTTATTTCAAATTCAATAAATGTTATTTGATATCGAGAGTCATGATTCCAAAATAAAAGATTTCGATCAATTTTTCTCGATATCGTATGCGGCGATTAGACCCCTGCATGGGATTTAAACCAATTTGTAGTCATTTGTAAAAAAGTTAATTTATAGTTAGTGTTTTTTGCAACTGACTATTTTATTTACTACAGGGAGTATTTAAAAACAAATTTTCGAGAGTGTATGGCTATATGAATAGGGATCAATCTATCTTTTTAGAAGCAGAAATTGCCACCTATCTCTGCCCTCCTGGTCGTATTTTTTAAATATATATATACATATATATTAAATATCATTGCAATCGGTTTGATAGTTTCTGAGAGTCAGAAATTGCCCTATTCCCCTGGTGGTCCTAATTTATAAAATCGTGCAATGTATGTAAAACGGGGTTTCGAAAAATTTCAAGTCGCGAATTTCGAAAATCCGTTTTACGTTCGTTTGATGCCAGAAGACCCCTAGTAAAATTTAATGCAGAAAATATTCGTGGAGTAGTTTAACCCTCTTAAGTGCCGTGGTGGAGAAGCTGAAAGAAGGACAAACAATTCCGGTTAAAATGAGTGTTAGAGGGTTAATAAATTCTAAGAAAAGAATCGCCATACAATTCTACTGAAAACATCTGAAATAGTATTTTAGCTCAGACGTACATTTAGTATTTTTTTTTGACTTATAACCAACTTTTTTCACAAAATTCAAAAACTTTAGGAGCCGATATTTCGGAAACCCGGGGGGCTTCTCTCTATTGCGATGCGAAAGAAAATTGTAGCAAATCTAGCGATTGGTACTCTAATACCTTTGCGCATGTGTCTTTCGCATCTTTTAATTTTTTTTCTTTTTTAAATCAACACTTTATTTTATTTATATTTTCCAGTTTCAAATATTTTTGCATACTTTGGCATTTCATTACTGCAAATCCACGAAATCTTAACATTTTATTGCCACTTTTGCTTAGTTTTCAGAAAATTTTGCGAAAGGGATAGAGTGGCATTTTGCTTTCGCATCGAAATTGTTTTCGCATCGCAGTAGAGTGTGGACCCCCCGAGCTAACTTTTCAAAAACCTTTGGCAGATTTGTCCATAGTCTAGTTTAATTTTTGCAAGTATTGAGGCTGACTTTTTTGTTGTTGCACAGTGTTGTCTGTCAATGTTAATATTCTGCGCAAAATACAGTTCACAGGTTTTGCGATAACTTGATGAAATTTGGTACATATGTACATATTAAATGTCATAAGGACGAGGGCTATCAAAAATGGTGAGAATCGGTTCTCAAGGAACAGATTACCAGAGTGCGGTGCGTTTACTTTCATGTATTTAGTCATACCCACCTTAATCCGCAATTGATACTTTTCAGCTGATGGCGATAGCTAGTTGATATATCATAGTTTCGTTTTGGTGGGTCATTTACTGCCCACGGATCCTAAATGGGAAATCTTTGAAAATGTTTCTGTAAATACTCGAATGTAGGGTATTTTACGGTCGGGCTTAACTGACTATACTTATAAGTTTTTCATTATAAGCGAATATTATTAAATTGTTTGCTTTAAAATAAGCCGTTTTGGTTTCTTTTATTGCCTATTTTTAACAATTTCCTTTGCATATATTTAACTTTACTGTATGTACAGTGTACAAGTCGAGATAAGATAGTAAGAGTTAGAAAGAAACTTGGTGATCAGAACATTTTTATTAAATAATAAAATAAACCAAAATTAAAGAAAAATTTCGTTTATAATACAAAATTTTAAAAACGTAAACAAAAATGTTTTTTGAATGAAAATTCGTACCATTAACAATATCTTTTTTTAACTTTTTAAATTTGACCTTAGATGTTTTGTCAAAATGACACATATGTACATTAAATGCGCACAAAATACTTTTTTAAGCGAATATTTCCGATTGCCCGATCCTTAATAGAATTTCTGTTTTAAAGTCATATAAACATTTTCTAAGCTTAACTTCTACAAAATTTTGTATCATTTTAAAGAATTTGTTGCCTGAAGGACTAATTTAGGCAAAATAAACACAAAACTGCCGTACACAAAAAGTACTAAAGGGCAGGGGAGTGTAAATTCCGTCTCATTCCAATAAATGTTTTTACTTACATACATACGTATACAAAATGTTTTTGTTTGAATTTTATCCGGTAGTTTGTCTTCTTTTATTTTCAATATATTTTCCTTATTGTTATTTTTTCTATTTTGATAATAGGTGCTTTTGAGTACTTATAAGGTAAAATGCAGTAAATAAGTAAACCGAATAATTTGCTCTCACAAAAACCTATTGTCCAAAAATTACGCGAACGGAAAATTTGTAAAATAAAGGCAACAGCTGATGGCAAATAATTGATAATTTTATGTAATCTTTCATATTTGTTTTTTTTTATTTCTTTATTTAAAGTAACATAAATAATAATTTTTTTGATATTGATTACTTAAAAAGCAAGTGCAGTTCTAAGTACTCATTAATTAACCTAAAAAAAACTAAGTTTCAAAAGTTGCTATTTAGCCATATAAATACTTAACAAACAAGTTTAATAAATATTTAAATATTTATTCATTTGTTGTTTTTGTTTAATTTTAATTTAAGCCTTTCATACATATGTTTGTTTGTTTCACTAATTTTTCTGCAAAAATTTGTAAATACTCAGTCAAGAACTGTCACTTTACGCTCTTAATTTATGTTCTCTTTTGCTGTATTTTGTGTACGCGAACGCAATTTAGTTAAATGTTGTGATGCTTAGTAAAACTTTTGTGTTCTCGAACACAGCTAATATTATACTTGTTTTCTTATACAGGGTGGCCCAAAATTAACGAATGGGTTTGAATTCGTTATAACTTTTTATTTAAGAAATAATTATTAATTTTAATTTTTTAATACACTATATAAATGGGGAATATTTTTAGTTTAGTTATAAAAAATAATATCTCGCAAGTGGTGGACATTTTCTGCTTCGCAAATTCGTGCTCTTTCCAACACATTTTCCATTAAATTTCGCAAAACTTCTGGTGTTATGTTGTTTAATTTGTCGCGTATATTGATTTTTAATTGCTGGATGATTCAAGGCTTATTAATGTAAACTTTTACTTTCAAATAACACCAAACTACCCCATGTTGTCGAAAATTTGCAACCATACGGTTTAGTGTTGACTACTCTGAGGGTCCAACCCGCACATTAAAATAACGACTATTTGCACGCTGAGTCAAAATGGATCGTTGATTTGAAAAATAAAGCTCAACAATTTGGGCACGTTGTTCAATTTAGTAATGCTCCATTTTAAATTCCCCATGTCTTCTTTACAAAATACTGAAAAGAAAAGAAACAAAAAAATAATAATAATAATGTTTAAAGCAATTTAAACCACTTCGGTAATTTTGGGACACCCTGTACATAATTTTATTGCAATCAGCGTTGTCAGGGTTCTAATCACCGCATTCGATACTTTCGTATCGAATAAACTATCGAATGTTTTTGCATACGATAGACACTGACGTATCGAATGAAAACTAGAGAAATGTAATGTCGAGTTACTCTTTATCGAATGCTACTATTTCAAATTCAATAAATTTCATTCCATATCGAGAGTCGTGATACCAAAATAAATAATTTCGACCAATTTTGCTCGATATCGTATGTGGTGATTAGACCCCAGAATAATGATTTTATCATATTTTTTTGATGTTTATTGACCAACTTATGATTATTTATTTTTAGAATTAAATAGTTTTCTATAGAAAATTGTTCGCTCTAACATTCAATAGAAAATCCATTGCTTTAAAAAGTTTTCTATAGAAAATAATTGGCCTTATAATAATTTTAACAGAAAATATTTCCCCTTTGGGCAATTCTATTCTAGACAACTTTTAACATCAATTTTCAAATCACACTATTTGATACTTTTTTGATGCCAATTTAAAGTAAAATATCTATATTTTATAATAATATGATTTTTATAGATGTAAGCTTAAATATAAATTTGTTGTGCATTTCGAAGCATTAAGATCATAGATTTGGCGCGAACCGAAAATTCATTGCATGTTGCACCCGTCATGGCTTAAAGAGCAAATTTCTTATTATTGGATTATATTTCTCTACTATGTTTGATTTGATAATCATCGTCTGATATCTCATCTTTCACAATAAAAAAGAATAATACAAAAAAAGTTTAAAAATTAACAGAGTTTTGTGTTTATGTGGTATGATCTTATGAAAGTGGGCCAATTTGGTTGCACCCGTCATGCACTTTAAAGCTCTCTCGTGGCTATTTGATCGTTTCATATAAATTCTTGTAAATAGATAACAATAGTATATAACAAAATGTTACCCCTTCTAGAAATAACTAAATTGTAAATGTGTTTCTTTCTATTAGTAAAAGACGTTTAAAGCGTATACATGTTGCACCCGTCTGAATAGAATCGCCCCTTTCAAAGTTTTTCTAGAATAATAAAGTTTTTAGAAAATTTTTTCTTTTTTATTTTTGTTGTTGAAAATCTTTCGCTTAAAACTGTTTTCTAGAGAACATTTTTTTTATTCTTAAAGAGTTTGTTTTAAAAAATATTTCTCCTTTACCAGTTTTTATAAAATATATTTCGCCTTTAAGAGTTCATCTTAGATAGTCTATATCCTTTAGTCTGTGTTCACACTGTGAAAGTTTACTTTCAGATAGTCTGAGTTTATTGGTGAGAGGGGAAGATAACATGTTATTCTTCTCACAATCTCATCAATAAACTCAGACTTTCTGAAAGAAAACTTTCATGTTGTGAACCCAAACTAATGAGATTTTTACATATTTCCGCCAATAAGGGTTTCTTAAGAAAAGCGTTTGTCTTAGATAACCTTTTGCCTTTAAAAGTTAATACTGGAATTTAAGATTTGTTTTATTGTTTATGATTCGTTATTCTTTTGTAATAAACAATTTTGAAAAATTCTTGAAAATAAAACAAAAAAAAAGACATCAATCGATTGCTTATTTTTTTTATTAAATTGCAAAAAACGAGATTTGTTTGTATGTTGATATTAATAATCTTTAAAGGATGTTTAAGGACTAAAATCTTTGTACATACATTTCTGTATAAAGCTATTTCCTTTTTAGCCATTTTTTGAAGGATAATGTTGATATGTATGTATGTATGTAAGTTATTCTGATGTAACTTAACCTTGTTAAATATTATTTTTTAGCGCATAAGTAGAAGCAGATTTTAAAAAAGTTAACAGTAATGGCGGTAGTTAAAATAAAATTCAAAAATAAGATGACATTTTCCTTTGACGGAAAACTTTTCAACTTGATTTTTGTTTCAAATGTTACAAATACACAACTGTTCCTGTTCCTTTTGTAAATCGCACAAGTTTCATGAGTACCTTTGTTTATTTCTTTCTACTTCAATGTTTTGTTTTCTATCTAAAATGACTTGTGATGTATTTTTAAAATAAAATGAAAAAGTATTTTTTTTTTTGTTTTCATAGATTGTTCATGGTAACAGCTTGAGGCACATTGAGAGTTCATTAGATAGAATAGAAATTGCTTAAGATAAAGAAAATGAATTTTAGTTCTATTGCTTACAAAAATACATATACACTTTTTTGTGCAATTCTTTGAGAAATTCATTTTGTACGCAGTGTAACAGGGCGATATAAATAAAACAAAAGAAAATGTAAACAATTTAATACAAATATTGTGTAAATACAACCCAAGTTTTTTCCTAAATGTTTAACAATTTAAAACCTGAAATTAAGAAAAGGGTTTCAAGTGAATTTATTTAAAAAACATTGAAAACAACTTTAAAAGTTTTTTATTTCTAAGGCAATATCTTCCAGATATCTGAGAGAAACGTCGGAATCGTATAAGAATTTTGTCAGATTTCCAAATGATGACCCAAAAACGTATGATGTGGTTGACACGAATTCTGACAGACATGTCGTGGGAAATTCTGGTTTTTTTTTTGCCGACATTTCTAATAGATATCTGACAGAAATCTAATGAAAAAGGCATTGAAAATTTTGATGAACTGGCCGAGATTCTTATTCACCCATATCGCAAACAACTACTCCCATTAAAATATTCCCATATTTTTTTATTTCGTATTGTGAATCATTCTCACAACAAATTTTTTGGGAATAAATTCCGAAACATAAAAAATTTGGCACCGCCAATGATTACTTCCGCGAATTTTTTTACTAAATAAATTCCCAACAAGTGTTAATGTGAACGAGAAGGGAACATGTACATTTTAATTTGTATTCTAAGGTTGGACTAAATTAAATTGCTTTTTCCTTTAATTGAAGCAGTTTTTATAAAGAAAATGATTCTATTTATTTATTTATTCATTATTTATTTTATTATATTTTTATTAGTATTTTACTTTGTATATTTTTCTTTCACAATTCAAGCACTGACAAGTTATTCACAATAAGGACTTTTGTTTATAAAGCACTGAAAAAAATACGGAAAAAACACAACGTCCCATTTTTGTTAACTTCGGGATTTATTAAAAGTTCCAGTCTGTCAAGTGCCGATGATCTTTATTGTGTAAAACTTTTCGTTTTTTGCTTGCCTTCACTGCGACTGTTTTCATTTAATACATCAGAAGTAAAGACAACGGTTTATTTTCGTCCAATGAAAAATCAGAAAGTGGAAGAAAAAGCAATTTTTTGATTTTGACTGCAGCTTTTTAAACCCTGGTTTAGACACAAATTTTCAACAAGTTCGGTCAAAAAGTTTCTGAGTTAAAAGTTTGACATTTTGGCCAAACAGGTGTTCTTTCTCATCCATGTAACTTATTACCTGTTGGTGTTAGCAAAATTCGTCCCAAGTAGCTTAGATAGCTATTTGTTTAATATTTAAAAAATGTTTTATTGGTTTTTTTAAAAATTTTTTTTTTTAAATTTAAAACATTTTTTATTTTTTTTAAAAGAAAGTTTATGTCTTTTTCTTTAAAGTAGTTTTGGTCGCTTTTTGGGAAGCGAGTGGCTTTTGTATAAAAAAAAAATGTCTAACTCTAGACGAGGGTTTTTCAATTTTAGCATATGCACTATTTTGAATTTTTTTCTTATTTGTGTTTAAGTGTTTCTAAGAGCTTAAAAATAAAACTTATGCTGAGAAACTAGATACTGTAATACCCACAGAATGTTAATTGCAGGAATAAAATCACTTTTTTCTAATAATAATAATAATAATAATTAAAATAAAATGATAAATAATTTAATAAAATTTAATCTTAATCACATTAGATCCTTTTATATCATAACTATTTTTACTCTTTATTTATTGTAGCTGATGAAGTATTGATTTCCTTAACCTTTTAGCAAATTTTCAGACATTTTTGGCTTATGGGTACAGAGATATCAAATATTAAAAAAAATCGCGTTATAAGAAAACTATGTTCAAATAAATTCTCATAACTTTTTCATTGTTTGTCCAAATAGAATAATTTCTTTTTGTATTTTTTCTTTTTTGTCTACTATCCAATAAAAGCACAGTGGGCTTTGATGCGATTTCTTAAATAAAATTTTTCACTGTTTGTACTCTTTGATTTTTTTGAATTTTTTTTGTATTAAACTATGATTTTTCCACAAATTTTAAGACCCATTTGGTTGTAGGATTGAAAAAACTACTATTTTTTCTAATTTTTTGAAATTTGTTAAAAAAAAAAATTTGCGATTAAACGGAGCTGTAAATGAATCATTCATTTTTTAAACAATTAGCAAATCATTCATGCACTGAATTAGCAAATTTTGAATTACTTCTTTTCACACAAACAATGAATTGAATGAAATTTGAGTCTATTCAAATGAATGTGGTAAAAATTAATTGCAATTCGTTTGCAATTCAAATGAATTTTTAGAAGGAATTGCAATTCGTTTCTAATTCAAATGAATTTGTAAAAGTGAATTGCAATTGATTTGAATTGATTTTGAATTAATTCAAATGAATTAGAAAAAAGAATTAGCAATTCATTTCCAACTCATTTGAATTGAATTGATTCTAATTTGAATTTTGTATTGGAATGGAATTGACAGGTAGCGGCAGAACTGGAATTTAATTATTAGGTGTAGGCGAAAATTCTATCAAAATGGAAAAATTTTGTTTATTTTCTAAAAGAAACTTAAATTTTTATTTTTTTATCAAATATTGTGAAAATATTATTAAAAGTGTGTTTAACAATTTGTTAAAATAATCTTATATTTGTATATTGTGAAAAATTTCTCTTTTTTAAGATTTTTCAATTTTATTTAAAGATTTTAGCAACTTTGAATCTCAAGCTGTGTTCGTTTACTCGAAATTCTCACTACTTTTACTACAATAGGAAAATTTGTTGACTTTTTGCATTGAAAACTTCCAACTGGTATAAAAATAGTAACTTTTAGTATTCCCCCCTAGATCTGCTTTTAAATTTGATTGCAACTCATTTTTATTTCATTAATTTCCAACTGCAATAAAAATAGTCAATTTTAGTATTTCCCTCTAGATCTGCTTTTGAATTTGATTGATTGCAACTCATTTTTGATTTCATTCATTTGTTCTAATTCATTTAAATGAATTCAAAATCAATTCAATTGCAATATACTTTAAAAAATTTATTTGAATTGGAAACAAATTGCAATTCATTTTACAGATTCATTTGAATTGAAAACGAATTGCAACTCATTCTACAAATTCATTTGAATCGGAAACGAATTAAAATTCATTTCTGCCTAATTCGTTTGAATTGATTGAAATTTCATTCAATTATTTTTGCTGTGAAAAGAATTAATTCAAAGCTTAGCAAATTCGTAACGAATTAAAATCAAAAAATAATGTTTCATTTACAGCTCTGATACATAAAAAAGTGTGTGCTAAAACTCAAGAACCGCTGGACCGATTGACACCAATAATTTATTTTAGACGGGAGTCAGGTTTAATCCCGATAAGGCGCTGTTGCCGTAATAGTTAAACTTTTTTTATTTATGATACGATTTGGCTGAAATTCACAAAATACCTTTATTTATTGACAAAAGTACGGAAAAAAACAGAAGTAAGGAAAAACATGTAAAATCGATTAAAATGGATAATCATTCAAAAAAGCAAATTTCGATCTAACAAAGGTTAACATACAATTTGGTTTAAGGATTGATGTTTGACTATTAAAGTCAGCAGTCGTCGATGGCTGCGAGAGTAAGACGGCAAATCCATCTGAGGAGATCGAGTGGTTGCGATGGAAACATGTCATGGTAACCTGCCGGCCAGGGTTCAAGCCCCGGCCACGGTCAAAAATGAAAGATTATCAATAACGATTTTATTTAATTTTCATGTTGTAAAATTCCTTTCTTCATAAAAATAATTAAATGAAAATTAAATTTGATGAACTTGAGCCGAATTAAATATTAAAAATTTGGATTAAAAACCATAAATAGTTCAACAAAATAACCACAATATTAATTATCAAAAAAAAAGTTTGTGATAAAATTATGACCCGCTAGATAGCGCTGGTGTCAAGTTATTAACAAAATTTTCCAGTATTTAATTGATATTTGAAAAATCCCGAGCAGCGCCGGGACAAAATGACCCCAGGAAATATGCCCCCAAAAAGGAAAGTGAAGAACGGGCCCAAAATTTAACATGAGACACAACAACACGCAATTGTTTTGTTTTTTTGGGGATATTTTTCATTTTTTCGTTAGGGTGTTTTTGCATTTTAATTGGAATGAAAAATTACCCCAGTATCGAGGAATAAAATCACAATTTTTACTTTGGGGCTATTTTTCGTTTACTAATAAAAAATGCAAATTTTAAGAAATGAAAAATCACACCAAACATTTTTACACAAATTATATAAAATTTTATGTAATCTAGGGATAGTATAAAAACCCCGAATACTTATACCAAAATGGAGAAAATCCTTGCCGGTTATGCAGAGATGCTTTAGTTATCGAAGCCGGTGATTGTTATGCCATAGAGGAAAAAATCCTTGCGCCCGGCCGAAGGGCGGCTATTAACAGAAGGCTATAACGTAAAACTTTAGCAAGCAAAGCCAGTGTTCGTTATACCATAGAGGAACAAATCCTTGCGCATGGCCGAAAACCCAACCATCAATCGTACGATTTTTAAAACCAAAACTGTATAATTATTCGGATTTTGAAACCGGGATTATAAATTTGGGATTTTTAGTTTCGGGCATATGAACTCCACCCAACATTTTTAATATAACTTTCTTTGTGTTTTTTTGGTGTCAAAGTTCATTATAAATTTTGAGGTGATTTTTAAAATTAAGGGTCACATTTCATTTTATTTTTTGCGTTATTTTAAATTTTTTTAGGGTAATTTTTCATTTAAAAAATGGGGTCATATTATATTGCATTATGTAAAACAGCCCCAAATTTGGGGTCAATTTTTATTTATTTCCTGGGGCCATATTTCGCAGCCCGGACCAAATAGCTAGTTTTATAATAAAAATTATATGTACATACATATAAACAAACTTTTATAACAAAAATCATTTGCCTTAAAGCACACACGGAGTGACTAGAAACGGTTGTACAAATATCTTTAAAAAAATTCTTTAATGTCTTGTAACGTAGATCTTCAGTCCGAAGTAGAGAAACATACTAGAGTATCTGGCGGGAATCAAACCGACAACCCTTTCACTGATAGACTAGCTCACCATCCACTGGCTTAACTTATCTAACAAATTTTTATTAATTGTTTCATCATAAACTTCTTTTTAACAAATTTCATAAATTATTGTGTTGGACAGTAAAACACACCTCTATCCTTAACCACACCTGAAGATTAAGTTTATTGACCATACAAAAGACGTAAATTGATGCAATTCAGAACTTCAATAGGGGAATAGTGCTGTTTTTAACACACTTGTACATAAATGATTGATGGCTTTTGGTCTGGTACAAAAAAGGATTTTGTGAAATTAAATTATATATACAATTTTTCTTTAATTAAATTACGAGCGGGTACTTAAAATAACGCAAAAATAATGTTGCAAATGTATACGGAAATATTTGTGATAACAAAACCCCGATATTTACTCACAGTATAAAACAACAAAACCCCAAAAAGTTTAATTAAAATCCTCAAAAAAGCTATAAAATATTATATCAATGAAAAAGAAATTTTAAAGTTAATTAGAGGAGAAATTTATTCAAATAAAAATAAAACAAACTTAAAAGATTAAAAACAAAAAAAAATTTAAATTAATATTGTTCAACCAGCGTTAAAATATTATGAATAAAAGTATTGAAAGTTTAATTCAACACGACAGCGGCAATATGTCTTCAGAGCGCCAATCATCTGAAGACGTACAAGAGTCTACCGCAACCGCAGATGATGCGGCCATAGAAGGTGATGGCGATTTTACGGATGATAATAATTTTGAATCGAATCTCAGGAGGCGCAAGGGGAAAATAATATCATGTGCTAAGGAAACAATTGAAAATGGTAAGTTCTTAAATATTCTTATTATTTGTTAATGATTATTTTAAATAAACATTGCAATCAAATATTTAATCTTAATTCCATGGTGGAATAAGCAGGTGTCATCGTTACGGAAACAAATACAACATTACGACAAAAATGGAAATTACATCACCGTTTACGTCAAAAACTACTTTAAACAAAAATCAAAACGTGCCGCTGAACGTGATGAAATAAATACATTTTTAGCCAATTTTTATTTAATTATCGTCAACATCATATTTATTTTAATTTGATATTATCGACAACTTTAATAAAATACAATAGTCACAGCACAAAACGTGGACTAAAAATAAACAAACCTGTGACATAAACCTAGACAAACAATGCAAGAGCAAAAAATCGTCATCTGGCGTAGTGCTGCCAACTGTTTATTTCACCATGCTTAATTCAGCAGAAATGTTTATGGTTAAAAAAGAAATAGAAAATATGTTATCTGTATGAAATTTTTCGCTTTTTAACATTTTCTTTCGCTTTACAGAATTCTTTATGGAAAAATCTTTCTCTCTAAAGAATTTTCTATAAAAAATCTTTCGCTTTAAAGAATTTTCTATAGAAAATCTTTCGCTTTAAAGAATTTTCTATAAAAATCTTTTACTTTAAACAATTTTCTGTAGAAAATCTTTCGCCTTAAAGAATTTTCTATAAAAATTCTTTCGCTTTAAAGAGTTTTTAAAAAAGAAAATCTTTCGCTTTATAGAATTTTATAAAGAAAATCTGTCGCTTTAAAGAATTTTCTAAAGAAAATTTTTCGCTTTTAAGAATCGCTTTGAAGAATTTTCTATAGAAAATCTGTCGCTTTAAAGAATTGTCTATTAAAAATCTTTCACTTTAATGAATTTTTTATACAGAATCTTTCGCGTTAATGAATTTTCTATAGAAAATCTTTCGCTTTAATGAATCTTTTTTATAAAAAAATTAACTTTAAAGAGTTAACTATAGAAAATATTTTGTTTTAATGAATTTAGTATAAAAAATCTTTCGCTCTAAATTTTTTTTTAAATAAATCTGTGCTTAAAGAGTTTTCTATAAAAACAATGCGCTTTAAAGAATTTTCTATAGAAAAACTATTGCTTTAAAAAATTTTCTATAGAAAATCTTTGACTTAAAATAATTTTCTATAGAAACTGCGCTTAAAAAAATTTTCTACAAAAACCGTTCGTTTTTATGGCGTTTCTAAAGAAAACTATTCTTAAAGCGAATTGTTTTCCATTAAAACGCAATTTTTGTATACAAAATATTTTGCATTAAAGAATTTTCTTGAGAAAATTTTGGTGCAAACTAGATTATGTGTAGAAAATGTTGTCCCAAATTATTTTTGTGAAAAAAATTTGTCACAAATAGAATTTTGTGTAGAGATCTTTGCCACACTGAAATTGTATAGACAATTTTGTGGCAAACCAGAATTAATATCAAAAATTTTGTCAAAAATTAAATTTTCAATAAAAAGTATTGTCAAAACTTAATTTTTAATACACAATTTACCACAAAGACCTTTAAATTTGAAAATCTATTTCTCTTCGTCCAAACCAGTTTCAAAATCCATTTCCTTTAACATTTGTGTGCTTGAGCTTAAAAATCCTTCGTTGTTGGCTCAAATGCTTTTAAACATAGTGAGGGGGTGGTAGAAGTAGGGAGTTTTTCAAATAAACGAAATTTTTGCAACTTAGTTTTTTTATTACTTTATTCATTCAATAATTCTTACTAAGACCCTCTCCACACAGCAGTTTTATTTCTTTTATACTTTATTTATAGTCATAAGGGGCAATCTAAACGTGTTTGTTTTTTATGGCAAACTTTTATTTAAATTCAAAGAATTTTAAGGGGTGTTGAAGTATGAGCATGTGTTTCGGTGCCTCGGAGGTATTTTTTTACGTCTAGGGGTTTAGATAAAACAGTTTACCAATAAAAAAATGCTACACGCAATTTTAATTGATTGAAATTACATATGTATGTATATAAACTGGCATTTGTACTTTGAATTAAGGTCAAATGAAAAATGTGCTACGCAAAAATTGAAGCAATTAATTTAAAAAAAACATTATTTAATAAATGTCAATAAACATAAAATGTTTATGTGTTTATTGCCAAATAAATCAAAAATTTATTCAAAAAATACTCTTCCAAACAAAAAATTTTACAGAATTTTTCCCCCAGACAGAACATTCTACATATAAAAGATTTTATCATTAATAGAAATTTCTATAAAAGTTTTTCTTTTCAAACAAATTTCTATATACAATTGTTGTCTCAAACAAAAATTGTTTTTTTTTAAATTTTTTTGTTCAACCTCATATTTTTACTGACTCTTTTATCTCAGACTCAGATTTCTTAGAATAACTACAAAATTACCGTCATACGATTTTTTTTAGAAAATGCCCTAAACATGAAGTTTTAAAGAAAATATTTTCCCAAACTAAATTTTCCTAAGAAAATAGTGTCCTAAAACAACTAAATTTTCCTAAGAAAATAGTGTCCTAAAACAGATTTTGCATGAAACATTGTCTATGAAAATTGTTTTTCAAATATAATTTTCAATGAAAGTGTTGTCCCAATAAGAATTTCCTATTAAAACTATGGTTTCAAACATAATTTTCTATAAAAAATGTTGTCCCAAATATGATTTTGAAACAAAAATGCTGTCCCATCGCGATTCCTACTGAAAATGTTGTCCCAAATAAGAGATTATGTATATCGCAAATGTACAAACACTATCAGAGGTGTCATGGAAATTGAAAACGTAAAACGAAAGAATTTTAAGAGTGGTTTTTTATTAAGATTTCTGTAATAAAAAAAATTTTATGACAATTATTATACAAATAATGCTCTATTTAACCGAATTTTTTAACAAAAATTGTAAAAATAATATTAAAAGTTTAATAAAATGAACTATCAAATTCTTTCGTTTTACGTTTTCGATTTCCATGACACCCTTGTAAATTTCAAATATATCGACCCAAACAAAAAAATAAGACTTTCTTAATTGTCTTCGAAAATCATCGGAATCACGGGTTTCTATAGAAAATGCTGTTCCTAACACAATTATCAATAGCTAAAATTGTCCCAAAAATGTTAAAAAAAAAATGTTGCTCTCAGCGCTATTTTATACAAAAAAGGTGTTTGTTACAAGATTTTCTATAGAAAATCTTTCCAAATATAATTTTATTTTTTACTTCTTGTCTCGAGACGATTTCTACGATTAATGTTGTCCAAATATGATTATTGAAAGTAAACGTTGTCCCAAACTATGTTAAGAACAAAAAACTTTGTACCAAAACGATTTCTAAAGAAAATCAAATATTTAACTATAAAATAACTGTTCCATTCGAAATTTTATTTTAAAGTGAAATTGAAATCGAACAAATTTTGAAATCGACTCTGAATTATAAAATTTTTACTTTGAGTACTAATTATCTTTACCAGAGTTACTCCGGATTCCAATTGTAGAAAATGGCAGGTGATTTTGATTAAAATTAGAATTTTGTTTGAAACTAAAATTCTTATAAAATATTTTGTTCCAAGTGTGCCCCAAAATAAAGGTTCTGTAGCTAATTTGGGGTTTAAACTAAAATTTTTGTACAAAACATTAATTTCTTGAAAATGTTTTTATTAATTTTTAATTAATGTAAAAGTTTTTATTATAAAGCTCAATTATAATCAATTAAAAACGTTGTCCTAAATGTCAATTTCTATAGAAAATTTTGCTTCATACGCAAATTTATATTTAATATTTTACTTCCTACTTTTAGAGACCACTACTGTTCATGTGCATGGCTTAATTATTTATCTATTTTCTATTCCAAAGACAAAGAGGGAAAGAACGAAAATTACGTTATTTTAATGTCAAATTTACTTGTCCACTTTTTCGAGGATGAGTTCAAACATGCAATATCGTTCATTATAATAGTAACGAAAAAATATTAATGACAGTTTATTTCCTCGTGAAAAACAGTCAAATTGAACTTTTTGGATAAGACTAGACCTGAAGGCAGACATAATAAAAGGTAATAGAAATTTGTTGTGCGTCATTAATTAAATGTTTGGCTTCAAATATACATACAAACTTGCATATGTATGTATAAGGCAACATAATCCAACAAAACTTTTTTTATACACACCAATAAGACTGAGAAGTATTAACTTCATAAGGAAAGTTATAGAACAAAAATTTTTTAATTCAGATTCTTAATTTTCTGTCTAAAATTTCAATAAAAGATTTAGATTGGGACACAATTTTCCATGATTAATCCATTTTGCTGGAACGCTTTCTACAGAAATTCTAATGTGTGGCAAATATTTCTATAGAAAATCTAATTTTGGACAAGATTTTTGTATAGAATATCTAGTTTGGGACAAAATTTTGTATAAAAAAATTTCTATAGAAAATCTTTTAAGGACAAGACAATATTTTGTACAGCAAATCTTATTGTTGTCAACGAAAATCTATTTGGTGACAAAATGTTTAATAGATTTTTAATTTTTGGTCTTAAATTTCAAGAGAAGACCTACTTTGGGACACAATTTTCCATGAAAATTCTATTTTGTTGGAAAATTTTCTATTGAAAATATAGTTTGTGGAATATTTTTTTTTAGAAAAATCGTATTTTGGCCAGATTTTTGCATAGAGTATCAAGTTTGGTACACAAATTTCTATAAAAAATTAGTTGGGGACAACATTTTATATAAAAAAATTTAGTTTATAGCAAAATTTTCTTGAGAATTTCTAATTTGTGACAAAATTTCTATAAAAAATCTAGTTAAGGACAACATTTTGTAAAGCAAATCTAGAAATCTAGCTATTACCCGAATAAAATTTAGTTAGGGATAACCTTTTTCATACAAGATCTATGTTGTGACAAAATGTTCTATTAGAAATTTAATTTAATAAAACATCTTGTATGCGACAACAAAACTTAAAAAACTCTTGTACTTTTTACTAGAAAATCAACCTGGTGACCAAATTTGTTAATAGAAAATCGAGTTTGTGACAAGATTAAATAAGAAAAGCTAGTTTACGACAATATTTTATATTAAAATTCTTGTAAGCGAAAAGATTTTCTATAAAAAAACCATGTATTTAAAACAAATTTTCTAAAGAAAATCTTGTATATAAAAAAATATTGATTTCCTATAGAAAAATTTAAATAGATACAATAGAATATATAGTTCGGGACAAAATTTTCTCTTAATATTTTATATTTAATAAAATTTCGTACTGAAATCTGATATGGGACCATCTTCTTATAAAAATATTAGTATGTGACACCATTTTAAAGAAGGAAACCTTGTGTGCGTAAAAATGTTCTATAAAAAATTATATATGCGAAATAATTTGTTGTAGAAAATTTCCATTTGCTCCAAAATTTTCTGCAAAAATTCTTTAGAAAATTTTAAATAGAAATTTTTGTAAGCGAAAAACTTAGTATAGAAAATCTTGTAAGCTACAATATAAAAAACTCCAGATAGAAAATTTTGCCACAAACTAGATTTCTTATAAAAAATTTTGTCGCTAGAGATTTTTTTTAGAAAATTTTGGAGCATAAGAAATTTTCTATAGAAATAAATACAATAAAGGATCTAGTTTTGAACAAACTTTTCAATAGAAAAATATTTTGTGGGACAAAATTTTAAATAAAATTTTTTTATAGATAATCTTTTTAGACCAATGCGTTCGCTGGGTTATCTTTTTGAACGTCATTCTAAAATTTAATGCCTTAAACTTTTATCACAAAAACGAAATTAAAAGGAACGACCCAATTTTTTTTTAATCCTGTTTAAGATTATTTCTTTCCTCCACCCCGCTTAAGAACGAAAAAAAACATTTTATTTATTTTTGTTTTTTTTATATTGAAGTGGATTTTTTGGGTGGCAATGTATTCCAATTTTTTTTTGTAAAGATCTGTAAGGTTGCTAGTAGTTGAAGTGGTTTTCGCCCTCTCCCCTGGGGATAGACAAATAAAAATTGTTTGATTTTAAGGTTTTTCCTTAAATTTTGTGGTTAAATAAACAATTTCTACAAACACGCAAACCTGCAATTTTTCTATGAAAATTTCAATTTGTAGTTTTTTTATTTTTTTTTTGAAAATGTTTTTAAATTTTGTTCTTAATTCCCTTTTAACAGTTACTGTTCTAAATGCCCTTTAAATATATTTAGGTTGGCAATCGTTGTAAATTGTCTAAATAGAAATGGCTTTATAGATAATTTTTATACAAAATGGCTTGAAACATGTTAATATACTTTTCTTGCTAGAAAATTGTTTAAGTTTGTCTAAGCTAAGTTAAGTTAAGTTTATTTGATACTTACAAAATAATTACATAAGAAAATAAAAATTATGAGCCAAATTACACAAAAACTTAAGTTTGTCTAAAAGCTGAAGCAATTTAAGATAATTTGCTATAATTTCAACAGAATTTGGATACAGTGTAAGGCATTAAGAGCAGTATATAATGGTGAAAATGATTGAATTCAAAAAATTATTTGAAATAAAATTATGTAAATTAAATCGAATCAGAACTAAACTTCAATTGAACTAGAACTAAACTGGAACTAAACTAGAACTGAACTTGAACAGAACTAAACGAGAACTGAGCTAGGACTTAACTAAAACTGAACTCGAACTAAACAAGAAATGAACTTAACATGAACTGAACTAGAGCTGAACTAAAGCTAAACTAGAAATTAACTAGAACTAAACTCTAAGCCTTTTAGATCTACTTTGAGTTTTGTCATACCAGTTCGCACATAACAGAGCTTTGTGTTGACGGAGATTTTTTTTCATACTCTTTGTCAGTTCTTGCCGTATTTGTATTGTTGTTTTCGATAAAGTGTTTGAGGATCGGCTTCGAAGTAAACATGCATTTATGACACTTCCATACTCTCAACAAGTGCCGTAAAAGATTACTCTCAATTTAATTGTAATCACATGATTTCACGTTAATGTTTTGCTAATTGTTTAAATGCATTCGAAATCATGAATTGATCGAATGATTTCAATGTTTAAAATCATTACGATAGAAACGATTAAAGCAATTTATTTAAATCAGATCACTTTGATGGCGATACTTCTGCGTTTATTATAAAACACAAACGGAATTTTTCAGACTTTTCCCGATACATAATATTAAATCATATTTTTTACATTTTAATAAAAACAAAAAAAAAACTACAACAACCATTTCAATATTTTAAATCATTAAAAAATTCTTCATAGTACCAATAAAACTCAATAAAAAAATTTATTGCAGAAAAAACATGATTTACGATTCCCAAAAATATGACCAGCTCATAAGAAAGTTTCCTGTTTTGAATTTTAGAGCAAAAAAAATTCTTGGAATTGTGCAAAAAATCTAAACTATAAAAAGCAATAAAATATTTGCCCCCTTTAAGAGGAATGAATATATTTTCCATATAATAAAATAAGTAAATATTTTGGGATCGGAGAGCTGAAGCTCCTCTCACATAAAGAAATTACGTTTTTGTATTTACCCGTTTTTTCGTTAAATCTTATGGTGTTTCCTTTTCTGAGTGTGAGAAGTTGTCGTTTTCCTTTCTAAATATGTTGCAAAAATAAATGGCAAATTTGTTTAATTTCTTAACCCCAGTTATAATTGAGTTTAAGATAATACCATTTTTTGCATATGCGTTAAGTACTTCTTTATGCAAGCAAGTATTTTTCTTTTTGTTGTATTGTGATTTATGGTTATTTATGGATGGATAAAAAAATATTTGTTTTTCGTTTTTAATTACTATTAAATAATAATAATTTTTTTGCGCATAATTTTTAACAACAGCTGACTTTAATTATTGAAAATCAAAATCAGTGTTGCTAACGCTTACTGAAATTCAAAGAAAATTTCATGTTGAAAATCGCTACAACCGTGGTGAATATCGCTTATTTGTACAAACTTTGCATTCAATATTTAACACGCTAAATACACATTAGTTTTGAGTGTACAACGTTGCTATTATTTTGTTCCATTGTAATTTAGAAAAATGTATCACTTTGTAAGCGTGCGTGTAACCTGATAAATATCGAGCCATTATAGCAGAAATGATGTAACCAACAAAAATAAAATTTTACTGGAGAAGATTTTTTTTAAATATTTTTGCGTCAAGTCTAGGGTTTCGTTTGAAATTGTTTATGCTGTTATTTCGTAACGGTACTTTTCATGGATATGACATTTTTAGAGATGATGCAAATGATCAAAAATGATCGATTTTCATCAAAAAAACAAAAATATAAAATGTTGTTGGTTACATTATTTTTGCTATTAGGGCTCGATATATTACACAAATAAGATGCATTTTTATTTTTTAGAAAAGAAAACACCATTAAATACATTTTTTTTTGGTTTATTACGATTGCAACAAAATTTCTAGTTTACTTCACATACTTCTTCTCACCATCTCAAACACCATAAAATCCATTTTATAAAATATTGCATTCAAATCACTTATTTTTTTTTTTATAAAAAAGATGTGATAATAAATCTTATGAAAATTTAAAAAAGAACAACTTCTTATGGCACTTCAAACTGAAATAAGAGAACTCTTATAAACACTGTATATAAGGGTAGTTTAAGTGAATAGGGCTGACTTTTTTTCATAAAATTAGGACGTGCTCACGTCTAGAACTACTATTTTGTTAAAAAAATCCAATTGCAAAGATTAAGCTTAAGATTAAGGACATTGACAACTCGTGCCGAAAGAGCACTAATGAAGTTTTAAAAATTTACTATTTTTTTACTTTGACTGATAAGTGGTTAAATTTATTACAAAAAATTTACTACTATTAAATGAAAATCTATTTTATTAAGATTACATTGAATTTGTTATATTACACAGAAATGCCAAAGGATACCAATACATAACAATATAAATATAAAATACAGTAGGTATAGGATATAAGAAAATAAAGTAAGGATATGTACAACAAATTTGTCTATTCACAAGTGCATAAACAAAATTCTTGTTTTTTTAAACAGACAGACAGAGCTTGTGAATTGGACAGATGTATTCAATATGCGTTAGTTCTACAGAAAATATGTACGCCAATCCCGATCCCGAAAAAAATTATGTTACAAATGATAAAAGATCATTTTCTTAATGTATCGACAAACTGTCTGTTACCTTATGCCAACATAAATTTTTTTATACCGTTAAACTGTCCGTTAACGATTTTAGGTTTCTCAATATACCGACAAAAATCATTGTTTTTAGTTGGCAACACCTCTCAAAATACATGCAAAAGTGGAAAGTTAGCTGATTGAATTTCTCTGCACGGCAAACAAAAGGGAAAAAAATAATTGGCAGATGAGCGCTGGGGCCGTATTCTGCAATTCGCCAAAGCTAAATCTCTATCGCTAAAAATCTAAAAAGTTGATTTAGCGATTTTTGGCTACGAATGCAATACTGTAACGTGCGTTGCTAAATTTGGCATTGCCATACAAATTTAATTCGCCGCAATTTTAGCTTTTAATTTCATCGCTAAAATTTTTCAATTTTGTATTCTCTATGGCATTTTAGCGATCGATATTTAGCTTTAGCTAAGCGTTTTACAGAATACGGCTGCTGGTTTGCTTTGTGACAGAATTGCGGCAAATGAGATTTTAAGAAAAACAAATTTCTTTAATGTGCAGTTTTTCGTTGGGAAAACAGATAATTGTTTTGTAAGAAAACAGCCATAAACATAATAAACCACAATTTAAAATATAAAATTTTGGTTCTTTTGTTTATAATAATATTCCAAGAGTATTTTCTTTTTAAGTGTTTGTAATTTATTCCAAAACTATCAAAGTATTTTTATAGTTGTGGAATCTTATAAACTTTTCAACATGGTGCGATAAGAGCATAAAGTTATATAAATACCGTTCCTTAGGTACAAATTAATCTATTTTATGCCACGCCTACTTATACAGTGCACTCGGGAAAACGTCAACACTCGTTTACGTCAACATCCCAAAACGTCAACCCTTTTTTTTTTACATTGCCTACTCTAAAACGTCAACCCAACTATAAAGCTCTAAAACGTCAACTCTGAATAAAATAAAATTTCGAATTTAGCAGCAGTTAAAATACACACATTTGTACAGACACACATTTATTTTATGAAATCAATTCAGAAATTGGGGATCCACCTTGTAAGTAGAGTAAAAAAAATTACAACTGTATGTCTGTATTGTCTTTTTATTTATGTTCAGTTGCTTTTTTGTGCAGACAATAAAACCAAGCGAAGCCGTCGAAATATTTAACAGGGCTTTGGATTGGGCTCAATGCGAGAATGTTGAGCAAAATGACTTAAATGTATTAAGACGTTTAAGAGAGAAGGCTCTCTTCCAAGTGTTGGATAGAAAAAAACAGCAGAAAAAAATAACAGATTTTTTTAAATGCATATGTGTGCATGTAAAATTAAAAATATGATCTCATTTAAAATGTATTCTTTTAGTTCCAGTTGTCTTCTATGGTTTTAGTCAGGTTGAATGCCTTTTATATTTCCTTTTTGAATTTGTTTATGTTTGGATTTAGTTTATAATTAATAAAAACGTTTAAAAGCACATTATCGATATGTTTTTTATATAAAAATTTTACATTCGTAAACGTCAACAATTTGTTAAACGTCAACACCCGCGGTTTTAATTAGTTGACGTTTTCCAGAGTGCACTGTATATTTAATAAGAGGTTGTGTATTAATAACCCAGCTATGTGTACCAAGTTCGGACAATTTTTCTCTTACCGTTCTTTAGATATTAAAAAAACAATTTGTGCCATGCCTACTACTCCAATCCCGCCCATATTTTGCGGGATGTTGTGTATTGATAACCGAGGTGTTTGTACCTAACTTGTAAGCTTTTCGTTTCTCAGATATAAAGAAATTAATAATGTGCCGCCCATTTTTTGAAGAGGTTATGTATTGGTAACCGAGATGATTGTTCCCAATTTAAATACTTTGGATCTTGCCTTTCTTCAAATATACAGGAAAAAAAAAATAAATAAAAAAACAGCTACAACGAACGATTTATGTGTAAAATTAAAGGCAATTGTGGTTTTTGCTCATACCTCAGTCATTTATAGACTGATCTGGCTGAATTTCAATAGCAAACTTTAACGGAGTATATGTATTATAAATATATACCAACCAAGTCCCCATTATATATGAGGTCTTCTGAAAACCCATTTCAACAGACGGGCAGTCAGATTTGAACTTCTCTTCTTAAAAGGATCCGAAATATATGTACCTTATAGGGTCTAGGATCAGTATTGTTGACGTTACAAGCCTAATGACAAGCTTATATATACCCTTTTACCTTCGGTGAAGGCTATAAAAATATATACAAAGACAATCATCCATTTTGACATAATTCATTACAACCGTGTTTTACTGTACTAATATATACAATGTTTTCATCCTCTGCTGTCTAATAGGCAGTTAAAAAGTACCAAGTTGTTTAAAATTTCTATTCGATTTGCTTTTATTAAGTTTGATATTTGTTACTTTTATAATACCTGATGAGTTTATTTGATTTCTAAAAAAAAATTGTAAAGTTCTGGAGATTCAAAAGTTATTTGTTAGAATATTCTCGTTTTCTTGATTTAATTTTTTTTGAACAAGATATTTTCTATTCAACATTCATTCAACATTTTGTTACAAAAAGGTGTATTTTAATAGAAGAAAAGTTTTTGTTAGTCTTCTCTTTTTTTTGGGATTATTATTATTATTATTATTATTTTTATTTAAGCTAAAAATATTTTATATTCTATTATCAGAAAATTATGGAAATGTACCTCATTTATACCCTAAACGAGATAATATTATTAACATACACAGACAATCTAGACATATACTAGAGACTCTTACTGTTTGTGTTATATTTGTATGTGTGACAAAAATATTAACCCAACAAACACGATGTCAAACCTTTGATATGAAATGATTTCATCATTTGACATCAAACGCAATTCTCAAACGTTTTTCAATTGTTTGATTTAACATTTAAATTCAAATTGATAATGATTTGAAAATAAACATTTGGTATCAAATGTTTTATCCATTTGATGTCAAATGTTAAAATCAAATCAAAAATAAACTTGGCAATACTAAAGCGAAAAATAAATGTAATCATTAAAAATGGCGATTAAAGTTACATTTTTTTACTTTGTGGTTACATGTGTTTTACTATTAAAAATAAATTTTAATATAAAGTGAACAGTATACATCTTGTGAAAAATAAAAATTATTTTTGAGAAATTACAATGATTAAAAATACGAAAAAAAGAAAAATAATAAAACGGAAAAGTGAAGAAAGTTTTTGAACGATCGCGGTGCTACAATCCTCAAAATAAAAGGGAATTAAAAGACGGAAATAACACTATTTCATTTTTAGCTATGGTACCGAATGTTTATCTCAAAGTTTATTTAAATAAATAATAAATTTAAATTAAAAAAAATTAAATAGTTTTATTTATATTCTACATTGTATTATAATCCACATTTGAAACACATTTGAGAATTACGTTTGAAAGCAAGTTGAAAATAAAGGCATTTTTCAATTTGAAAATAATTTCCTTTTTTTGTTGAGAACGCTATGATTTTCAAATCATTATCAAACGATTGTCGTTTGAGAAAACGTTTGATTTCAACTCATTTTCAATTTGAAATCAAACCTCCGTGTTTGTTGGGAATGTAGATATGCATATTTTAGATATAAAACCAAAAATTGAACAGAATGTGAGTTTTTATGGGGTTTCTTTCTACATGATTTGAAAATAGAAATAGGAAACCTAATAAAAAAAGTGCAAACATCCTTTTTTTAATTAAATTTAAATATACATACATATATACATATATACTCAAATTATTATGTAGTTAAATTCAAACGAAAATTCATTTTAAACAACTTAAAATTTATTTAAAAACCGGATCATTTACATTTCATTTAAAACAAATGATTTTAACATTAATTTTTAAATTTTTTATTTATTAAACAACATATTCTTTAAAATTTAACAGTTTTTACTTTTAAAAAATATATTTTAACTGACAAAAATCAAACTACATAACAAAATATATACGAAAAAACATAATTTTTTGGGAGTTTGTTTTTTGAATAACAAACACAAATGTTAACAAATAAAATTTTTCGTAAAATAACTATTTTTTTATTCAATTTTAACAGTACGGAAAACGAATTTAAAAACGCACAATCAGTAACTGTAATAATTTTTTGAGTGCACATATTTTTAAATGTTTATATAAATAAACTTTTTAGCGACCGTCCCTAAAATCCTTTTTGGACAAAAAAATCCGGATGTTAATATCTGGATAATATTCGGCACAAATTACACTGTTATAAATTTTAACCTCTTAACATAACTCTGTTTTTGTGAGCCGATGGCGGCCCATCATTTCCAAATGGGGTAAAATCTCGAAAATTAGTCCGTAAATACTATGGAGTTTAGGCTCTAACGATTATAATTTTTTGTTTGTTTTTTAAATGGAACTGTTATTAATATTTTGTTTTCAAATAAGCAATTTTTAAATTTTTTGGGGCATTTTTTAACAATTTTCAGGACATGTTTTAAAGTTTTTACTGTGTATTTAATGCGCATAAAACGTGGTTTTAGAGCATATTTCTAGTTTCCCTGGTTATTACATATCGAACCGATTTTTTATAAAAAATGTTAATGATAAACCATATCAAACAAATTTTCTGTGGCCATTTGTTCGTTATAAACCAGGGAAACCAGAAATATGCTCCAAAGAAAGCATTTTATGCGCAATAAATATGCAGTAAAAGCTTGAAAATATGCCCTGAAAATTGTTGAAAATATGCCCCAAAAAATCAAAAATTGCTCACTTGAAAACAAAATATTCAATGCAAACTCAAATGTTTGGAAAAATGTGAACCGTTTCGGAAAGAATTTAATTTGCTGTAAAATATTTTTGGGGCAAATTTTATCTAAATGTCAACGTAATTAGATGGTTTACGTAGACAAAGAGTCTTATTTGTAATGAAGTTTTTATGGAAAATATGTGAAGACCGATTCTCACCATTTACATACATACATAGACTTCGGCCTTAGTACATTTAAATGTATTTACCAAATTTGATAAAATTTTCTAAAAGATAGGAACTTGTACTTTGCACACAAGGCTTACATGATAAGACAAACAGACAGACGGACGGACGTAGTAAGACCACTTTAAAAAGTGATTCCTAATCGATCGGTATACTAAAAGATTGGTCTTGATATGTGTAATTGATTTTTCCTTAATTTTTCGAATAAAAATTAAACGTAGATGGCGGAATTGAAGCAAAACTTTGGGTATACCTACATAAATAAATATTTAAAACAGAACAGAAATTTTCGAAAAAAATTTTTTTTAATTTGCTACAAAAACTACATCTAAAAAATTAACATGTATCAAAATATGCTAAAAAAAATGCTGCAAAAATGCTCTTTTAACTAAATCATGCAAAAAAATGCTGCAAAGGGTAAAATATGCAAAAATATCCACTAACAAATTGATGCCAAAATTCATAAAAAGCTCTAAAACGGATAAATATATTCCCAGTAAAAAATGTACTCCAAAAGGAGCATATTTTACGTATGAATAGCTTCGCTCAAATCGCTTCAAACCTACTAATGGGATGCCTGATTTTTGTATGGGGTGTTCCCGGTTTTGAGGACTATTTCTGCTGACAATAAGCGCTTCTTTTAACATGCCAACAAAGCACTCTAAAGTGCTTTTTTAAGGGCTAACTATATTAACATATTCTGTAATATTTTGCTTTTACTTGCTTAAATGCCTTTTTTCAATCAATTTTGTAAGCTATAAAATATTTTTATTTTTTTTGCTTAAAAACCTTCTTCGTTGTCAGCACTAAAATAGCAGCTTTTTATGTATTTTATTCCTTATCATTTACTGCTGTATAAAAGCTCTCTTATTGAAGCGCTCAATTATGCGCTTTTTCTCTTAAGGGCTTCAAAATACCCAATTTTTTTTGACTGGGTTGTTTTTGCCTTCATTGGTCGCACAAGGAAAAACATGCAATTGCATATTTATGGTTTTCATGGCTATTACATATTTAAATCTTTTTTTTTTATTTTAAGTGATGGAACATCATACATTTTTTTTCTTTGTAATATTAAATCCTTTTGCTATTGATAAACATTTTAACTTGCTTCTACAAAAAAAAAAAACATACTAATAAAATTAATTTATTCACCAGCAGGCGGTATTTTATGATGATTTGATTTTATTCTAGTGCATATTTAGTCTTCGAAAAATTTCTTACAAACATTTACACATAATTTTTCAAATACTAATTGAATTCGTATAAAATTAAGAGGAAAAAGGGCCTTTTACGCTATAATAATATGCTAAAAACTTAAATAAATTAAAAATGGATAATAGTGTGAAAACAATTTATTATGAAAGTTAAAAAAAGAAAATTGTAAAAATTGGACAATCGTGTTTAACCACTTTTTTGAAATTTTTTTAAACCAAAATAATTTTCGTGGGAATACAAAATTTAACATATGTAAATGATTTTGTTATTCGTGCTTACTTTCCCAATTTTTATTTTTGATAAAAACACTGAAATTTATTGTTGATGGGATAAGCTATTCCAAAGCGCATTTCACTGGTTGCTTAGGCCAGATCATCAGGAAACTTCATCCATAAAGATTTTAGAAAAACTAAAGATATTTAACCAAATAAAACTGTTAAGCTAATAAGAATTACATCAACAGTTCTATTTGTAACAATATCAAAGTTTAAACAAAATCATCAAAAATAAACAAAATGAATACTGAAGAAGTTTTAAATAATTTAAAAAGTAATAAAAGTCCAGGTTATGATGGAATAACTCCTAAGATGTTATTGACAAGAACTAATTTAGTTGCTGATATAATAACTGTTGCTTTTAATAGTATGATTGATGAAGGAAGATTTCCTAATGCTTTAAAAATACATAAAATAACACCAATACCAAAAATTATTGGATCAAATAATATTGAAAATTTTCGGCCTATATCGGTTTTAAATATTGTTGATAAGATATTTGAAAAACTTATTTGTTACCAACTCTCAGATTATCTTGAAAGACACAACATACTGTTTGAAAATCAGTTTGGATTTAAGAAAGGAACTGGAACTGAGGAAGCAGTGGTTAGTGTTGTTGAATATTTATGTAGTGAGCTGGATGCGGGATATTGTGGCGTTGCAGGTGTCTTTTTTGATTATTCCAAAGCATTTGATTTAGTAAATCACAATATTTTAATGAAAAAGCTCAGAACAATTGGATTAATGAGCAAAACTTTGGATATTTTTTTGCATTATTTATCAAACAGAAAGCAGTTTGTTCAGGTGGGTGAGTCAAAAAGTAATATGAAGCCTGTAACTTGCGGTGTTCCCCAGGGGAGTGTCCTTGGCCCGTTGCTCTTTAAAATTTTTATTAATGACATATCCAATATAAACTTTAATGGAAAATTATTCATGTATGCTGATGATGTTTGCATGTTTTACAGATATAATCATTTAAAGGTTTTGCAGACCCAGATTGAGTACGATGCTGCAATACTATCGGAGTTCTCGAGACTCAATAGACTTATTCTTAATACAGATAAGACAAAGTTAAAAATATTTAAACCATATCGTTCTAGAAATGAGGAAAAGATAACTGCGCACATAGATGGTAGTTTGATTACTGAGTCTGATATGGTGAAATATTTAGGAGTACACTTGAACCACAACTTACTATGGGATTGTCATATAAACATGCTTAAGTCAAAAATTTCTTCCGGGATTGGAATTCTCTACAAATTTAAAAATAAGCTCAGCGTTGATGTAAAAATGTTGCTTTACCAGTCACTTGTACATTCCCACTTGACATATCTTCCAATAATATACGGGTGTAGAATTAATCAGTCGTTGAAATCTCTCCAGTCTGCTCAAAATAAAGCTCTAAAGCTTGTTTTTAATCTTCCTATAACCCATTCTACGTTGGAACTTTTTACAACTCATGCTAAAAATATTTTGCCTATTCGAGGTCTATATAAACATAAAATTTTAACGTATGTTTTTAAATCATTGAGAGGAAATCCCCAACAATCTATTCAGTTTACCCAAAATGTATTTAATACGGGACGTAATACCAGACAAGCCTCAAATTTAAGCTCAGTAAGATGTCGTCTAGACCTGACTAAACAACGTATTGCATTTGCTGGCCCACATGAGTATAATCAGCTACCAGTTGACTTACGAAATATACAGGTTCTTTCAACGTTTAAGAACCGCGTTAAAAGCTATTTACTTCAAAACGTAGAAACGCTTCTTATGTAAATTTCTTATGTAATTTTTTTTTCTTTTTGATAATTTCAATTGATTATTTAAAAAAAAAAAAAAAAAAATAAAATTTATATGTATGTATGTACTTATATTATGTTAATAATCTTCTAAGCATATCATGTAAAGTTGCCTACTATAGCCTCTTTTAAGCCTGTAGGGCGCTGAAGCGTTAACTTAAGCCAATTGTTACCTAATTTTTTTTATTGAATTAATAAAACATATAAAAAAAAAAAAAAAAAAAAAAACAGTGAGTTCATCTCTCCTTACACGCAGAGAAAAAATATGGTTGGGCATGGTTACGGCAACCACACTGTGTTTATTGTAACAATATATTGTTGTTGTACACAAATAATTGTTATTTTTATTAAATATCAGCAATATTATAGTTACTGTAAACATATTAATGTTTATCGCAATTATAAATTTGAGTATTGTTAACCGAAAAATAATTATTTTTCTAACAACTAAATTATGATAACTTTCAAAACATATTATATTACTCACAGCCATAACATGATATTTAATAGCCATAACATGATAACTTTATATACATTTATCATAATAAGTTTAAGATGCAATCAAAATATCGTTACTCTAATAATATTTTGGTATCGCCATTTGTAAAATAATTTTGTATCAGTTGTGTCGTGTTTTACATAAACGTATCGAATTATTTGTTAGTGAGTGGCTAAATAATAAAAAATAACCATTAAAATAAACAAGAAATTAAAACAAAATAAAGAAAAATATTAAAAAAGAAATAACAAAATAACCATTAAAATAAACAAGAAATTAAAAAAAAAATAAAGAAAAAACATTAAAAAAGGGTTGTAGTGTCACAAATTAAAATATCTTTGCTAAAAAATTTTAATAATCTTAAAGTGGTGGAAAAATTTGTGAAATATTGGTGCAAAATATTAACCATTACTGGTAAGTTTTGTGTTATTTTAAGAGAAAAATAATGAAAACTCCATAAAATAATTTATAAATAATTGCGAACTACGACAAAAAGATTACAGTAACTATATTATGTTTTTTATTTTATCATAAGTATTTTTTTCCAATAAAAATATTATGTTTAAAGTTGTATCATATTATGATGTAAAAAATTTATGTATAACAGTTCGTATCACTTTGCATCATAATATGATTACTTCTAAACTTATTATGATTGCCATGACAATAATATGATTACTTCCAAACTTATTATGATTGTCATGACAATAATATGATTACTTCTAAACTTGTTATGATTGTCATGACAATAATATGATTACTTCTAAACTAATTATGATTGCCATGACAATAATATGATTACTTCTAAACTTATTATGATTGCCATGACAGTAATATGATTACTTCTTAACTTATTATGGTTACCATCACAACAATATGATTACTTTTTATCTTATTATGATTACCATGACAGTAATATTATAACTTCTTAACGTTTTATGATTAACAGGATAACAATATGGTTAAGGGAAAAATATTATGATGTAATATTACGAACATATTTGGTCATAATATGATTTAATAACAATCGTAATATGGTGACTACAATCATGAATCTTATCATAATATGTTGCTCTTAGAATATGTTTACCACAACCATGTTTTTTCTTTGCGTGTACATTCCCCACTACAATTTACCATAAGTTTGTTCATTAGAAGCACAAGAAGGAAATCAGGGATGGAAAATTGAATTTTTGTTCTCAAATTTTCAAGTGTTTATAAGTGTAAATATAAAATTTCCAGTGTTTTATTTTCAATTTTAAATATATCAATTATATTTGTTACAATAACTTATAAAATTTGGTACACAGACGTAAAAAGTATGAACAATGTACGTTGATGGACATTACAGAAACCGTTGTTGAATAATTAAAATGATTAAATATTTAAATTTTTTGTTGTTATCTTCTCACTTTTATGTATTTTTTAATGTCTTGTAAAAATACACCTTAAATTAAATGGCTTTTAAAACAAAAACATTAATATTTTTCGTACGGAACACCTTTTTATATTCTACAAGGAGTTTTTGTTTTTATTATTTCTCAAATTTTTTGTTATTTTATTTTGGATATTTTATTTTAAATGTATTCCTAAAAAATTTTAATTAGTACTTTCTTTTAACTTTTCCGGGAAATGTTTTTTTGTAATGTTGACTACAAAGAATCGGAACATTCACTATTGTCAGCATTAAACGGGAAATGAAAAAGGCAACGGAAGTTGTTTCTTATGACGAACAATATTGTTCACTATTGGCTGGATGTTTGTGATTTCAGTGTCTTTTATGTGAACTAAAACGCGGGCAGAGAAAATTATTATTACAAATTCAAAGACAAGAATGCGAAGAATATAAGTGAACAGTGCTACAGCTGAAGTAGAATTCAACAAGAGCAGTGCTATAACAACTGTATTAGAAACGATGTAGAAAAAAACACGAACTGAACTAAAATTTAACTTAAACTAAATCAAAACTAAATTAGAACTCTGAACACTAAAATAGAACACCGACTTTAACTATAATTTGAAAGAAAAGTGGAACTCAATTAAAACAACAATGTAAAGTCTAAAAGTATAATACTGAACTAGAAATCAGGGTTTGAATAACTGCAGTCGAAACCAAAAACTGTCAGACAACTTTTCACTTTTTGAGTTGGTTTGGCAGCGACTGTTTACATTTAATGAATCAGAAGAAAAAGCAACAGTTTTTTATTGGCCAATGACAAATGAAGAAGTTGCAGAAATGGCAGTTTTTCTACTTTGACTGCAGTTTTTTTCAACGCTGCTAGAAATGAACTCGAACTCTAAACAACAAAACTGCCCTCCTAAGAAAGGAAATCATATTTCCATATTTAAAATGTTTAAGTAGGGTAGAAAAAAATTCTACTCGCGAGCACAATTCCAATCAATTCTCTCGTTTTAAAATTTTTGATTTAATTTTGAAAAAAAAAAAAAAAAAAAAAAAAATTTAAAACGAGAGAAATGAAAATTGAGAATTTTTGATCGCATGTTTTATTTTTATAAAAAAATATTTTAAAACGATAGAATTGACTCGAATTGTGATCCCGAGTAGAATTTTTTCCTACCCTGCTCAAAACTACTACAATGAAGATGTGTCTTTCTTTTTTAGGAGGGCAGAATAACAATAAGTATGTTATGTATGTATGTATATATTTTTTTTATAGAATAAATGTTCACACCCAATGATGATAAGAACCATAAACAAAACAAATGTACGACCAACTTTACGAATTTTTTTAAGCGTTTTTTACTGTGATAAAAGCTTGTGCTTAAAAATAATGAAATTTTAACAATAAAATCAGATTAAAGTGCTGCTGTTAAATATTATTATTTGTGTACTTTGAGCTGGTCACAAATTATTATTTGAGTGTTAACAATGGAAAATTGAAAAGTATTTTTTATCAAATTTTTTATGGCATTTTTTTATAATAAAGTTTGCAGTTTAATAAGGAGGTGTAAAAAACTGGGTTTACTTAAAAAAAGTAATACAAATTGTTTATTTCACTTTCAATGGAAGTGAAAAGGTTTAAACAAATTTGCTAAAAAAGAAATTTACATTATAGAATAAAGAACGGAATTAGTGGCGCATACTAACGGTGACCATTCGTTCTGTATTTAATAGTTTTGTTTTGCGTGAATTATTTTCTAGTCAAAAACATTTCATTTTTTGTTATTTGCATTTATACTGTATTAAATAAATTAATTAAAAGAAATAAATTCCCAATTTATCTGACTTTTCTCATTACTAACAGCTTGCATAATTTTTTTCGTTTGAAAAAATTTAATTAAGTTATAATTTTTGACACCAGCGAAATATAAATAATTTAAAATTAAAAAAAAATATAAACTAAGATTTCTAATCTCCAAAAATATGGCCACCGTACGTATACGTGATATTTAATTTTGTAAAAGCCAATATGTGGTGGCGTGTACTTAATATTGAATTTAAATAACGCATACTCATAGTAGAATATTTTAAAATAATGGAATAAGTAAAGGGTATCCCAAAATTACATTAAGATTTGAATTTGCCAACAAACGCCGCGATAAGTTAAAATTGCTGCCTCTTGATTTCCGAAAATGGTGTCGTAACAGTTCCCCGTTTACCAGTAGCTTTTAGTTTTGTTTTGTGTGAATTATTTTCTAGTTAAAAACCTTTGATTGCTTTGTATCTAATTTAATGTTATTAGCATTTAGACTGCATTTAATAAATTTATTAAAAGAAATACATTCCCAATCTATCTAACTTTTCTTACTACTAAAAACTTGCACAATTTTTTTTTATTTTTGAAAAATTCAATGGAATTATAATTTTAAAAATAAAAATATTATTATTCGAAGGACCACTTAAGGCTTAAAAGCATTCTTCTTGACACCAGCAAAATAGAAATAATTTAAAAAAAGAATTTAAAATTTAAAAAAATATGAACTCAGATTTCTAGTTTCCAAAAATATGGCCACCGTACGAATACTTGATTTTTAATTTTGTAAAAGCCAGGATGTGGTGGCGTGTACTTTATATTGAATTTAAATAAGACTTATACTCATAGTAGAATATCTTAAAATAATGATATAAATAAAGGATGTCCCAAAATGACATTAAGATTTGAATTTGCCAACGATAAGGATTTCCGATAATGTGTCGTAACACTTGCACTGTTAACCTTTCTGTATGCGATGTGGCTATATCGTGTTGAACACCTCCCCTGGGAAGGTTTCTAGCGATAATCTTAAGGATATTTTACATTTTGGTGTCTTATCCTCCGGAGAAATCAGGAGCATTAATGCCTGGGATTCGGCTAAATTCCGAAATTAACAGATTTCAGGAGAACTTTTCGATCTCTTGCGAGCGCTGCTGACCAAAGATCCTATCTGGTACCACGGGAGTCAGTAGCACCGATGGCACCGCACCAAACCAGCTATTGGTCGAGATCGCCGTTAGTATGCTTCTTGCGAGAAATGATTATTGTCTTTCACGAAAATTGTACTTGCGGAAGTTTCGCTCTTCCGTTTTTTAGATTCTTTTGGGTATCAAGTAAAGGCTGTGGTATACTACACAAAGTCGCGGGGAGGGAGTTGCTGGAAATCCCAATAAAGACAGAGTTCGAGGAAGAATCATCTCTAGGTGCTGTTGCTAACTTACAGATGCTGCTAGCATTTATCCAAAAGCGAATGTATAATCTTACACTTAAATTACTACCTGTGTAAGCTGGTTACTCTCACACTCGGGGGCGGTTGGTAATCGCGTTGTTTGTCATCCAGTGGTTGAGATCAACAATGGAATAGGCCTTAGGGCAGGTATCTATGTGAATATTTTCCGAATCTTGTTAAATTCACGTTTGAGCATAGTTTTCCGCATATAGTTCGGTACTTGCATAGCCGATTTTATGTTCAAAGAAAATTTACCAATATTTCATTTAGATGATAAGTAACATTTGTACACTTAAAAATGGTGTTTATTATTGCTGATGAATTAACCTAGAAGTTTCCGTTGAACGTATTTTGCAATGTCGTTTATTGACGAAGCTATTTAATTGAAAATAGGTGTCGTACTTATTATAAGATGGTGTTAAAAAATCAAGATTTTCTTTAACCCTTTAATTGTTGTTGTTCCTTTTTACTTTCAATGTCCCATGTCTACTTTAAAATAATCTAAAAAAAACATTTAAACCCATTTCGTTTCTCTCGGGCCATTTTTTTTCGTTTAATATCATACTTATGTAGCATTAAAAAAAATACACGACTAAATTAAATAAAAATCTTTTGAACCTTAAAAAAATCATGTTGTAACAATGGAAACCTTTTTTATGTTGTAACAATGAAAAGCTCTTTTAAAATGCGTAAAGTGCTAAGGAGTGTCACGAATCAATCTGGAGCAGATTTCCTTTAGCTTATGTACATTTGCAATAAACTTAAGCCCAAAGCGTACATTTCTTTTATAGTGTTGTTAACAAAATTTTCAATTTGACCACACTCTTATGCTAATGAGTGTCTCAAGAACTTAAAATGTATGCTTCATAAATAATTCTAATAGTTCTCATACTTACACTTAGTCCTCTTTTCCAAAAAATATAAATTGCATGCGAAAGAACACTTTTTAAATTTTATGTAAATATTAGTCATACGTTAAGTAGGTCAACGAAGAAAGTAGTATTAAAGAAATAAAATCAGGGAAAAAGCATTAATGAAATTATATTTAAAAGAAAACTATAAAAAACGAAGAAAAAAAAATTCTGTACAAAAATGTTTCTTTAAACTAGTGTAAAATATGAATTTTTTTAAATCAAATCAAAAACTTACACAATCCAAAATGAAATCAGACAACAAAATACCAGAATTTTAAAGTTTAATTTATGGTGATAAATCTTCTCATTGTTTTGCCCACAAATGCGGTAATAAAAATAGAATCTAGCGCCTAAATGCCTTAAACTATTTTTTTTTTAAGTAACACTGTTTCAGGTTATTACAAGTGCCAGTACAGTAACGTTTGGCGAACTCATTTGGCGAAAATCCAACCAATTTCAGTGGGAAATGTAAGAAAAGATAAAGCCACTGTTTGCTTTGATATCGTTGCACACAGAGAAAAAACATGTTTATTTATGGTCACCTCCAACAACACTATTTTTAAAGAAAACTTTAAACATATTATGTTTAATTAAACCATATTATTGTCACCGGCAACCATATTACGGTTAAATTAGTCCTACACCAAGAAGCCACAACCATATTGTGGTTGCTTCTAAACATATTTTTATGACAAATTCGAATTATAATATTTTTCCCTTAATCATATTCTTATCTTATCATGTCAATCAAAATTCGTTAAGAAGTAATCATAATATTATCATGTTAATCATAATTAATTTCCATACAAAAAGAAAAAACGTCCATGACACACACATATTTTTATTTTAATGTTATTTTTGTATGGAAATCGATATTCAGTTTTCTCAGTAAATTGTGAAAAAATTTAAAAGTTGTGCACCGATTACAACGAAATAAACCTCATTTAATTCGAAAACGATAAATGTTTCCAGACCAAAACTGTGACTTTTGTCGCGCTTTCATTTTATTTTTATTTATTTTTTTTTTTTTTGAATTTTTAAAGAACAAAAAATTCGTTTTTTTTTTCAAGATTTTCCTTTTCCCTACAGGGCAAATAATTAAAAACAATAAAAGCACGGCTTTAAGATAATACTGTTGCCGAGTTTCGGATTTTTTTTAAACTGAATATGGTCAACTGTTTTCAAGTTTTTCCTATATATGTAGAGAAAGTGCCTTAATTTTGGACATAACGGCATATCTCAAAAAGTAGAGCTGATAGAAAAAATTTGAGATTGGATTTGAAATCAGCGATCTCAAATAAGCACAAAAAAAGTTTAAATTTGTTTCTTTGTGTTATTAGAGTAAAGATATTTTGATTGCATTTTAATCATATTATGATTACCCGTATAGAAAGTTATCATGTTATGGCTATTAAATATCATTAAATGGTTGTTCAAAATTATTATTAGCACTAATAATAATAATAATCTTTATTTTGTTTTCCTTAATCATTACATTGGCATTCATTAAAAATTTAAAAACTAAAACAAAATAAATACAATTTTAAAAAAAGAATTTAACTGACATTGACTATAAAGCCGTCCGTCATATATAAATTTTACTTTTATAAATGATTTTTTTTTTTTTTTTTTTTTTTTTTTTTTTTTTTTTTATTAATCGAACTCATCTACTAACAATTTTCTATACATCAAAGCACTTGTAACATAATTGTAGATTCTATTCCAACCATCATGTAAGTTACCATTTAAAATATCGATCAACTCATTCTCTTCAATGGCCGTTTTCCCAAAATACCTTATTCGGAATTCGTTTAATATCGGACATTTTCCCATAAAGTGCTGTAGTGTTTCATCTTCTCTCATATTGCATAAAGTACACATCTTGTTGTCGTCGTTTCCGAAGCTATTAGCGTTCAAAGGCAGCAGCCCACATCGTGTTTTAACGATAATTGATACTTTGTTAAGATTCGCTAACTCTTTTATGTAATTTTCTCCAATATCGTGATTTAGAAATCTATAAAAACGTGTACTACTGGATAATGCTCCTTCTATCTTTTCACTTCGACTTTTATTTTTTAATTCCTGTAGAATTAACGTTCCTTTTCGAATCCAATCTTGCGCCGAAATATTTTCATCAAAAGTTATGTTAAAGTCTGCTACCAGTTTGTTTATTTCTTTTGCCCAGAAGCATCTTCTGTTTAAAATCAAAATTGATAGCTTATGTGGTAATCTGCTTTCGTTATATTTAAATATTGTGTTGAAAATATAGTTCATATGCAGGTTAAGAGTATAGAAGTGATTATCCTCTGCGTTTGTTTCTAGTGATAAGGCATAGTTTGGCGTGAAATCTGGCAGCCTTAATATTCTTTTTATAAAATACCTTTGTAAAACATCGACCTGGTTAAATAAAGAATATCCCCATACTTGAGCTCCATAGGACTGCACCGATCTACACACAGCTTGGAAAAGCTGCCATTTTGATTTTAGTGAGATTGTTGTTTTACCAAGAAAGTTTTGCCAAGTACAGTTTATACTGTGTTTAGCCAAAACATTTCTTTGCTCTAAATGTGTCACAAATGACATTTTTGGTGTGAGAATTACGCCGAGGTAACAAAACTTATTTACGATTTTAACTTGCTGTCCTTTGTAAATCCATCTCTCTTGCGTTGATAGCCGACCACCTTGCCTAAACACCATCATAGCAGATTTTTCTAGATTTACCTCCATATTCCACTCAGTACAATAAGCTTCTAATTTATTTATCATTTTTTGCATTGTATGCATGTTATCTGACAGCAGAACTATATCGTCTGCGTAAAGAAGTAACCGTATATTGGTTCCACCTACTCTTAACCCACCTTCTAATGTAGTATGTAGATCGTTGAGGTACAAAGTAAATAACAGAGGGGAAAGTAGACATCCTTGGCGTACACCAGAATATGTGTTGAAACTTTCTGATAGTTCTTTACCAGTCCATACTGCTGATTTAGTGTTTTCGTATATATTTTCAATTAGATTTAACATTTTTGTGGATAAACCCAGCATATGTAATTTGTATATCAATAACTTTCTTGGCACTTTGTCAAAGGCTGCCCTGAAATCCACAAAAAATGCATAAACCTTCTTTTTTTCTTCAAATTTCAGGTGTACAATTGATGATAAGTTATAAATATTATCTATAGTAGAGTAGTTAGGTCTAAAGCCAGCTTGATATTCATTAAGTATTTGGTGTTTTTCGACCCATTTTTGTATTCTTGTGTTTAAAATACCCATTAGAATTTTAGCCACGGAGTTCATAAAAGTAATTCCCCTATAATTACAGGGAGAATCAGCATTACCTTTTTTAAATATTGGGAATATAATAGTTTCATTAAAGGTGTCATCTACTTTTCCAGTTTCAAATATGATGTTGTAAATAGCTGTTAGCTCTGAATAAAATTCGCGTGACGCATTTTTAAAAAATTCATATGGCACTCTGTCAATTCCTGGTGCTTTATTTATTTTTGCTTTGTATAGAGTTTTGCACATTTCATCTATACTAATTTCCTTATCCAGATCATCATCAACTTGCAACATTGCTGCATAGTGTATATTACTTGCCGTTTGTATCGGATTTAAGAGTGTATCAAAATAGTTCTTAAAATCTTCTGCAGCAATATTAACACCCATATGAAAACGTTGACCTCTTATCTGTTTTGCCACTTTCCACCAATCTTTTGCATCATTTGACGTATTAATTAATTGCTCCATCTCTACCTGATATTCATTCTTTCTCTGTTTACATATTGATTTATAATATTGGTTTGCTTGTATGTATTTGTTTTTATCATCCAGGTCATTGGATTTTCTGAATGCATTTAATAGTTCAAAGGATTTTACTCTAGCTTTCTCACATTTGGTATTAAACCATATACATTTAAATTTTGTTGTTTTATTGAAATGTTCTTGCTCAGTGTTTGTAGAAATTTTTATTATATTTACCAAATCATTGAGATTGGTTACTTTTCCTTGCTTTTTTTGTAAAATAAGGTTTGTATTAAGCTTTTGCAAGTATCGCGCACTTTCTGAATCCTTCCACTTTAGTTTCGGTAATAAATTCATACCAGTTATTTCTTCAACTCCTTTATCAAAATTAAGGGTAATTTTTAGTGGCATATGATCGGACCATATCTTTGACTCAACTTCAAATCTTTCAACGAATTCTAAAACTTCATATGATGCAGCGCAGATATCATTTACAGATTGACCTACTGTACTGACAAATGTAAAGTTACCATCTTTATCTCCTATTGTTCTTCCATTAAGCACTAATAGCCCATAATCTTCACAAAATTCTATAAATTTTCTTCCTTTCGCATTCACTATTTCATCTTTTGAATTTCTTGTCTCCAAACCTGACGTAAATTTGCCGATGAAATTTTCATCTACCACTTGCTGCATGTTTCCAATTCTCACATTCATATCGCCCATCACTATAAAACTTGAATTTACAGTTTCCCGGAAAATGGTTTTAACTTCCTCAAATTCTACATCCCAATTTTCTCCACGTATGTATACGGGTATTATATTAATCTTTTTTTCCTTTGATTGCAATACAATAATATCAGTTTCATTAAAAGTTTGAATATCATGTCTTATACCAGTTTTCTCCAATCCCTTATTGATTCCATATACACTACCCCCACTAGCTCTTCCAAATCTACTTAATCGCTTTGCAGGTTTCCAATACAGTTTAAAATCTTTAAAATATTTTGCCCACTGAGCTGTGTTTTCCTCGACTACATGCGTTTCATATAATGCAAAAATTTGTGATTGGCCAATATAGTCGAAAAACCGGGGAAACATATATTTATTATTAAGACCATGAATGTTATATGAAATTATATTTAATTTTTGATAATTTGGTTTTTTAGTTACATTTTTATTTATTTTATTACTAGTGCTTTGATGTTTATTTTCTAGTTTTTTAAATTTAATTTGTTTAATAATAAATCATAATTAATAATAATATTTAATTCATTGCCATAGAGTTCCTTTAAAACTGTGATACCATCGTCTTTGCCGCATACCAGCTTTTTTTCCTTGTTCCATTTGAGCCACTTTTTATTAACATTTAATCTATCATCACGAACTAAAATACGATATTTCTTACTTACAGCAACAATTTCTTTTTTTAATTGCAGCAGAACCACTTTATTTTGTTGTTTTTCAGCATCCAAATCACGCTCGATATAAATCCCAGTGCCTTTCAGCTCTATTGTTTTCTTTAGGACATCTTCAACGTTATTATTTGTTTGGAATTCAACTAGAACTGTCATTTTGCCTTCCCTCTCAAATAGCTTTTTTGTCGAATTAATAATACCAGTCGTGTCCGTCATCTTGAGTACATCAGTGCATATGGCATTTACTGCTTCATTAGCATGTTTTTTTGAGTCTAGTCCTTTGAAGATCAAGTTTTTTCCTTTGATTCGTGATTCCAGAATAGAAATTCTTCTTCGGTCCTTATCTCTTTCACATTTAAGTAACTCTATCTCATGCATAAGAAATTCATTTTGCGTTTTAAGTTCACGTACTTCTTCAGTTAGCTTTGTCAGCCCTGCTAATACTTCACCATTGCTCTCTTTAATAATACTTTTTAAATCATCAACGGATAGATCGGCAATTTTTTGACTCATTTTTTGTTGTTTTACTTTATTTTCCCCCACTGGAGATATTTGATTTGATTTTCTTTTTTCCAGTTTGTTTTATTTATATTATTATTTGTTTATTTTACGCGGTATACGATACGTTATAGAAGGGACACCTCTTATTATTATTATTTTGTTGTAAGAAAATTTTCAGTCAACAATACTTAAACTTATAAAGATGATGAACATTGAAATGTTTACAGTAACTATAAATATTGCTGATATAAAATAAAAATAAACAATTTTTGTGTACGACCACGATATATTGTTACAATAAACATAGTGTAGTTGCCGTAACCATGCCCAACCATATTTTTTTTCTGTGTGATCCATCCCATTGCAGAGTTACAGCAACTGCATCAATATTACAACTGTACTCAAAATAAACAGCTTTTGCACAAACTTATCCTAAGCAATTTAAATAAATAAAAGTTAAAACTTTGTATTTTTAAAAACCTAATCAAATAATACTTTCCTTTTTTATGTTTTCAGGTATGAATGTTATATGTTTTTATAACTACTTCTTATTAAAAATCTGTTACACAATCTATTGATTTTTTCCATCATGTCTTCTTGCCTGGATTTTGTATTAAAGAAACTATTTATGGTGAGCAAGTCAATTTCTTATTTTGAATGATTTTTCCAGCACTTAAGCACAAATACTAATGTATGTATCAAGTCCTACCAACAATAATAATGTAAAACGCACAATGTTGCAAACATGTTGTCTAAGAAAATTTAAATTCATAATTAAGTTGATGGTAGTAAGAATTAATACTCACACTCCAACCGTTATGTGTAAATGAACCCACACACATACACTTACGCATACAAGCACGTTATGTTTTTAATAAACTTTTTGTATAGAATATGTGCTTGATTAGCATGAATGTTGTTGTATTTGCAACAAAATCCTTTAGAATAATGTGTGTTAGTGTGTATTGCTGTTTTATAGTGTATATATTAAGCTGTTTGTTTACATGTGTATGGAAAAGTAGGCTTAAAAATACATTAAGTTTTGAGGTCACTGGTAGACTTCGCAAACATGAGTGTGAGTGAGTTGCTCCACAACTTAATAAGCTGAAGCTACAAAATAGTTTAACACATCGACATTTGTTAGAGTAAAAGTTCGGAAAAAGAATTAACTTTTACATGAATTTCAACGTCGTATCAAAATTTTGTTTTGGCGGGTCCATGATTGGCCATGGGCTCCAAACATGGTACGGTTTCGAAAATTGGTTTTTAAATACTACAATGTTGGGTATCATATGGTCGGGCTTGACTGACTATTCTTTTTTACTTGTTTTCTTATGTAAAATGTGCGTTCTCTTCTTATTATCGTTAAGAAGTGAAAAAGAAGAATATATAATGCAATCGCCTAGAGGGGTAGAAGAAGTGACGCACGGTTAATTATAATTTTCAGAAATTTTCCAAATACTTGCAGGGCATAAACATGCATACGTGATTGTGTATGTATGCATATGATAAGTGTATGTGTGGCTGTAATCGCTGATTTTCTCCAGCACTTTAAGAAAAAAAAAATGGGAAAGCGCTACTTTAATAGTTTAATGCTTTTATGTGTTAGTCTTTGGGTTGGGTTTTTAAATGTTTTGAGAAGAGATTTTATTATAAAAAATGTTAATTAGTTTTAGGCTTCAACGCCATTAATAGGTTCTTACCACATAAAATGAAAAGCAAAATAAAGATAATTGCCATTAAGAACTAAACGAAAAACGTTATTTTTAATATGTGTAGTATGTACTACAAATCAGAAAAAATTAGACTGGTTCACAAATTTTAAACTTTTTACCATAACCTCAAAAACAAGATTTTTCTTAAGGTAAATCAAAATAATCAAAAATTTATTTATTTTTTTACGTTTTTTCAATATTGAACATTTGCAGTCTCTCTATTAAGCCAATTTTTTTTCAACCCTAAAGGCCTTTAACGCAGTGAATTTTCATCCGCTCAACACAGTGTAAATATGTGCTAAAAGAGGAAAATAATATTTATTCACAACTCAGATGAACAGTTCCCGAGATTTTTGGAAATTCTTGAAAACGCTTTTTGAGAGAAATAAATGACTGCCATATTCCTGTTTAGTCGACCCAATTTAGCTAAAAAGATATCTCATTTTTAAAGTGCTATCCATTAAAAAAAATATAAAAAAATAGTGTTTAAAAAACTGCAGTCGAAACCAAAATAGTCAACTTTTCGGTTTTTGAGTTGTTTTCACAGCGACTGTTTACATTTAATGAATCAGAAGCATAGCATGGCTTAATTTGTAGGTCTGCTCGAAACGCCTGCTGATTTTTTTGCAGAGTTGTGTTTTTAATAATAATACATAGACATAAATGGGCAAAATGTCAAAGCTTGTTTACATTTTTTAACGCCATTGTGTTTATTTAAAAATTGTTTACTTTTTTAATATGATTTTTGATTTAAAAAAATTATTTTTCTTATTGTGAAAATAGAAATTAAAGTTATTAATTGTGACAAAAATTGCCAACAAAAATTTTAAATAATTTTAATAATAAAAAAAATATATTTTAGTACATATTAAATAAAAAACTAAAAGGCAGACACAGCAGAGAACATTTATCGTCTCCTTCCCAGTAATGATACAGCAGCGCCAATGTATTTATCATTTGCTGCCGAAAGTGTCTTGTTCAACTCTTTTTGGTATGAACGATTCAATAAACAAAAATTAATCTGAACAGCACATTAAAGACTGCTTTCCGTCTGCATATGGTGCGAAGAAAACCACATCAGTATCAACATTTTTATTTCAATAACAGAAGAGTTAATTCCAAAGACGAACATGTTGACCAAGGGTAAACTTCTTCTATATCGGGTAAAGTCTAGTACTCTGTTCAAATTTGTGAAAAATGATGAGCAACATTAATTATTTCACACGAACATTTTGACATGTATCATGCGACATTGTTTTGCGCATGTAAACAAACCCCACATGTATTTTACTAAAAAATTATTTTTTTTAATAAAAAAGAAAGTAAATATGGATAAAAAACTATTACCGGTTGTGTTATTTTAATTTTTTATTTCTTTTTATTATATAATAAGTTCATACTTTTTTGCTTTTGCTTAAAATTCCACGTGAAATAAGTGCAGCTTACATTATTTCGCAGTTGTAAAAAAATGCTGCCACAAAAGATTTCGAAGCTTTTTCACAAAATGAACAGAATACAACTCTATCAACATTATTTCATAGATATCCCGCACAAGTTTTTTTCATATGCGTTTTGACAGCATTTCACGAGAAATGTTGAACAGAGTACCAAGCTTAAAGCATTTCCTTTGTTTTCTTTACACCCATATGCAGGCAGTGGAGGTAAGTAAGCAGTCTTTACTGTGCTGTTCAAATGATAATCTCTAGATTAATTTTTATTTGTAACATGATTCGGAAAGTGTTCTTTCGGCATCAAATGATAAATACATTGGCTCTACTGTATCATCACTAGTAAGGATATGAAAAATGCTCTCCATTCCGCCTTTTAGTTTTTTATTTATTACTAGCATTTAACCCGCTACTTCGTTAGCGTCTCCTTTTCCTTCGTGGACATATTTTTATTCCAAAGTTTATTAAAAAAATACCAGTTGTAGAACCAAAAAGCTAAATTAAAATATAAAATTTTCCGTATTTCCCCTTTTTGGTACTATATTTTCCCCCCATTAAAGTATTAAAAATTTCAGTATTGTAGTGCGAGCCCACAATTAAGTACGAATATGTCAATGAATGGAGACAAATGTTTTGTAAAAAAAGTACCAAAAATAGTTAAGATGTTTACCCCTTAAATGTTCGAATTTCGAAAAAGTACCATATTTGTATTCGTATTTTTTTGATAAGAATCGAGTGTGGTATTAACTTTGTTTCAATGGTTATTGGTTTCAAATGAAAGATGGGGTTGCAAAAAAGTACCAAAAAAGTACCGTTTACAGAATTTCAGAAAAGGACCAGACACCTGTCCGCTTATATTTCTAACTAACAATGATAAGTTTTACATTTTTTTGTATCTCTTTTAGTTTTGGAGATATACACCCTTATCGTGGTTGGCGTATTTAAAATACGCCTACGACTGTTTGGTAATAGATTAAAGAAAATAAGTTCACCTTCTCTTTAATCTATTACGAAACAGTCGCAGGCGTATTTTAAATACGCCAACCACGATAAGGGTGATAAAGTTACCGAATTTTCGCGTTTTTACGCTTTTTACCCCCTAAACATTCGAATTTCCAAAAATTCCGTCTTAGTGGATCGATTTGGGGAGTGACTAATCTCTGGTCCAAATTTCAAGTTTTTAGCATCAGGTGCTAAGGCTGTGCGATGATAATTCACTCAGTAACGTAACATTCTTTTATTAAATTTTAAAACACTAACAGCAAATACTGGTAGTATTTTGCAAAATGTAAAAATAAATTTCATTTATAACAATAACAAAAACAATTCCATACATAAAATGTAAATGTAAAATCTTCCCATTGTGCTTTCGTTTTAATTTTTTTTTATCGCCCAGTTAGTTCTAAGCACTTTTTTTTAGAACAAACTTATTTTACCAAAATTTCGATTGAAAATTTTTCATTTTACAAAATAAATACATGATAAATACAAAACACATATTTCTTGGCAGCTGACAACTTTTTGACATTTTTACCATTTGAATACACAAATAAAGCGCGTGTTGTCTTTTCTATTGTTGCATTATTGTAGTTGTGTGCAGCAGCGGTATTCTGTAATTCGCTTAGCTAAAGCTAAATCTTGATCGCTAAAATGCCTTAGAGAGTACAAAATTTAAAAGTTTTAGCGATGGAATTAAAAGCTAAAATTGCGGCGAATTAAATTTGTATGGCAATGCCAAATTTAGCAATGCACGTTACAGTATTGTATTCGTAGCCAAAAATCGCTAAATCAACTTTTAAGATTTTTAGTGATGAGCTTAAGCTTTACCGAATTACAGAATACGGCCACAGATCTACTAATTGGGCCATTATCGAAAGTAAAAGCAACAATTTTTTGGCTAATGACAAATGAAGAAGTAGAAGAAATGAATTTAAATAGAACTGAACTTGTATTGAATTAAAGAACTAGACATCAACTATAATGGAAATAGAAGTGACTTAGATGTGAACTAGTGTTAAACAAGAACTTAACTTTAACTGATCTAAAACTATTTGAATATTTATTTAGCTACTATAAGTTAAATAAATAAAGAACTATTTATGTTTTAATGGATTTAAAATTTTAAAGGTTTCTTTAATGATTATTTCGTATTTGAATTATTTAAACTTAACTTATTAATTTATTCATTTCTAGTAATTATTTTAATGACTTTAATTTTTTGCTTTAAGCCAATTATTAATTATAACTAGTTGATTAACTTAAGTGTTAAATTAACGATTATATTTACTCCGTTAGCTTTCAATTAGTTAATGTTACGAACACATATTCATAAAAATCTTTCATATTCAATCTAATGGAAAAGTAAAGAAATGTAGGCATTTTCTTTAATAAAACAAAAAGTTGTAAATTATGTCCTCAATATTTGAGTAAGTATTTAAATTAATTTAAAAAATTAGATATTTTAATAAATTTTATAAATTAATATAAAAATTTGTTGCTTTTGAGATAAGGATCCTGGTGTCAGAAAAAGGATTGTCTTAAAGTGTATTAATTGCCGAAAAGTTCTTTGGGATCAGTTCCAATAAATGATAATTAAATTGCATTTATACATGAAAGTTATTTCTTAAAAGTTGCATATGGGCATTTCCATGTCATCGTACGTGACATTTGTCTGCCTTCAGAGAGGTACAGATTTTGCAAAAATAGCAGTAACTGAAAAAATTTAATCTTATCAAATGGTTTATTAAGAGGATATTATACTTAAAAAAATTGCTATTCGAAACCTTGTTGGCTAAAATAGTTGCATATCGTACGTGACATAAAACGGAAGTTATCTTAAGGTGAATTAAAAAAATAAGCGACTTGTGGAAGGAGTTTTTTTCAATTTCTGACATTAAACCAAATATTTTTTCATCGTTATCCGTAATTGAATGTCAAAATGGCACGCACCAAACAGTCACTCTTTATGGTTCATTGGAGTTTCGACAATCACTCTTGGATTATCATTCGCCCAAATAAGGCAATTCTTATTGACGAATCCACTGAGGTGAAAATGTGCCTCATCACTGATGATTTCGTCGAAAGTGCACGATATGCATTTTGATTTGAACGTCCATTTTCAACATAAGCCTGAATAACTTTAATAAACTTGAATAAGTTTCCATGGTTCAAATTGGGTAAGTCTGAAATTGAGAAATGTTAAATGAAATGCATGGTGTGGTTCACATTCAACATCGGCCCTTAAAACCACGCTTTATGTGTACGTACAAAATATTATACAAAATGACCACTGTTTGTCTTTCAGCATGACTAAATTCTTACGTTTGCCGACATTCGTCTATCGCAGTAGCCACTACATTTCTAGGCAAATTATCCATTACTTGGATAAGGGCACGCTTTATGGATTCCGAATTTGAACGAAGTTTAGTACATACTATTCTCCCTAACACCAACAAAAATTTTTAGTTCAGAAGGCCAATCGTCAGTTAAAATAAAATTTAAAAAGAAAAATGTTTAGCCAAAATTATATGGGGGTTTTCCTATGTGCTGGCGCACAGTCTTTTTTAAACGTCCAGTCCTTTTGACAGGAAAGATTAATACACCGGTGCAGATGTTGTTACTCCTTTTTAATCCCATTATATACGACTTCCCTTCATACTAACTAAAGCGGAATAGGGTCTCCTTTAAGGCATTTTGAATACATTCCTTAATATGTTACAAAAAAAAAATACACACAGTTGTTTAAAAAACAAAACTTTTCATAATTATTTATCGCATAAAAACCGTGAACCAGAACTTATGAAAATACTGGGTATTGAAGTTCTTTATATGTGCAAACGCCAAAAAAAGTTGCTTTTTTAATTGCTATTCAACACAAATTATATTAATTCCCAAAAACTCTGTATTTCCTACATTCGTAAATAAAACGGAATTTATTTTCTATCTGAAACGTTTAATACTAATAAATATTTGACAAAAACATCCGAAAAAAGAGAGACCACTAACGGATAAATTCTAAAAAAGAATAGTGGTTATGTGTCGAGCGTCAAATATTTCCTAAGTGTGACTGACCATAGCTCATTACCAATCGCTACACTAAAAGCCTTTACATATTATGATAACTCATGTTCATCAAGTTTCATCATTCCGTTTCAATTAGGCTATAGTTTAGCTACATATATCTATCAAGGACATTCATAAGCTAAAGGCAGGTAACTCTGTACGCCAAATTTGGATTTAAACCCCTGTGTTCAGAAACTATTATTGAATTTAACAAACGTTTATTAAGTTAAATTTTCATAGAAATTTTGTTTTGTAAAATTTTATTATCAAAAAGTAATTTCAATTGTTGGGAATACAAAATTTAAATTTTCAAAAGATTTTGTTATTCGTGCTTAATTATTTAAAAAAAAAAAAAAAAAAAAAAAAAATTTTATTTATTTAAAAATATTTTTATGAATACGGCAGAAAGAATTGTGGACTATTTTTAAAGTAATTATATACAGCCAAGTCTGGTACTAAGTGGGGATTTCAAAGAGCCCCATATGAAGAGGAAAATTTACGCCATCCTCATATCGGCTAGGAAATATTAAAGGAGAAACTTAAAAGGCTTAAGGTTAAATTTTATGTCCACCTTATATGGCTTAAGGCAGTTTCTCCGGTTATTTAATATTTCACCGCCAGCTGAAAAGACCTTTCTGAAGAAACCGAAGTAGCAGGGACTATACGATATTTTCGATATAGATAATTTGTAATGTCAAATAGTCAGGCGGCTCCCAGAGCGCCGTTCTCTTCTGAGATAAAGTCGGAGGTGGTCGGGGTCTGTGTTTAATCTCTGAATGATCTAAGGAAACCCGAGATTTTATGTTGGGTGTCTGACCATAAGGGCTATGCATTCGGCAAAAGAGCAATAGATGCTCTCGCCGACTATCTGTATGAACTGAGCTCTTTACTGTTTTGCTGGGGGCTTCATAAGAGATACTATGATTCTTGTTCAGATCTAAATTAGTTTTAGTTTAGTTCTAATTCCTTTTAGGTTCAGTTTTAGTTTATTTCTAGTTCAGTTTTAGTTAAGTTCTTCTTTAAGCTCTGTTCTAGTTTAGGTTCCGTTTTAGTTTTCGTCAGTTCTATAATTTCTTTTCCTTTTAGTTCTGCTTATGTTATTTTATTAAAGATTTTTCTCTCACGATATTTATAATGGGTACATATGTTTGACTGTTTAATGCTTGTGCTACTTGTCGTAGTTAGATTTGTAAATTTAATTTAATAATTTAACCATAAATTTACATAGAATATTGTAAATACTGCCATGTTTAAGACCTCATCGTACTTGTGCTTCTGTGTCAGTTTCATGCAAATATAGTTGTGTTTTTCATGTGTATGTGTTTGTAATATTAGAGGCGGGTCTGTGTTTTTGTAGACATGATTTTCATTTTTACACGGAGACACAGGCATTTACACAAACGTACATCAGCAATCAACTACTAACCAACCATGAACATGTCACAGCTCGTTAATATTTTTTTTTTTTTTTTTTTTTGAAAAATGTATAAATAAAATTTAAATTTAATTTAATTTAAAATTGATAAATTTCATATATTACATCAACATTTTTTTTAAACTGTTGATGATGTCGCCATTATTGTGTTTCGCTCATCACATTAAACAATATGAATGATGAATTTATTGACAATGACTTCAAAGAAAATAACAATAAAAGCCTGGCAAATGTTTTTAAAAATTAATCCAGTAGGTAATTAAATTTTTCATTGGAAGTTTTTTTTTTACATCTTTTGTTCTTGAGCTAAATAATAATTTAGAAATATATTTTTTTGTAGAGAACTGTTTAAATTATTTAAATACTTTACAAAAATCGAAAAAGGCAAGAGACAAAAGTGTTTTATCCTTAAAAATTAACCTTTTTTTCAAACTTATTTTTTATTATTAACTTTCTATAAAATTTGAAACTTTTATAAGAAAAGACACAAAAAATTCTTTAAATAGTTTTTTGAAAAAGTTTAAAAAATCACAAGACCCCATAAACAAGCACGTTCCATTTTCTTTATTGCAAACAAAAAAATATAGTTTTTTCAAGAACAAGTATTAAATAACAAATGAAAGTTTTTTTTTTCGTACCAACGATTAAAAATACTAAAATACTGTGTAAAGTCCTGGAAAATTGTTTGGCTGCCATTTTGACATTAATGTTCATATTAAACCACTATAAAGACGAACATGAACAAAATAAAAGAAACAAAATAAAAAAAAAACATGTAAAATGCAACATAAATGTGCTTAAACACGCGTGACTTGCAGAAGCAGCAAAAACGCTAACTTACTTGCAACAGCATTAAATAAGAATATACTTGAAATTTCAACAATTTAAAAATAGAATAGATGAGATTTTAGTTGGACTAAAATTTCGAGTGTATACTTAAAAGGGTATTGGAAATTGAAGAGTTTCAATTTTTACGAACTTATTTTTATTTTACTTGGCCCCTAATAGATTAACTTAAATTATCTGTTTATGTTTTAAATCTATTCCAGTTTAGTTGTTGTTGTTGTTGTTGGTTTTATATGTAATTTGTGCGAGTTAAGGTCAAATTCAGTTTCTGTTTATTTTAAGTTCGATTATAGTTTTAGTTTATTGCAGTTCTACTTCTATGTTCTAGTTTATTTCTAGTTACAGTTTAGTCCATATCTACTGAAATTCAAGTTTAGGTTTAGCTCTTGTCTGTTCGAAAGCCTTTTTTTACCTTTCCATTGATATTTTTTACTACATTATTTAAAAAGAAATAAATATTTCCTTTAAGAAAATCTTTTATAATGATTTTCTAAAATAAGTAAATAGTTAAATAAAGTATGTCTTCAGTTACACTTATTTCTCTTTCTCCATTCATCATCCTAATTATAAATAGTTGAAGATAAAATAAGCATTTTCTTAAGTATAATGCAAGATAATTTATTATTTATGTCCGTATCTTTAATTTACACAATATTCTTGTCTATGCACGCTATACTTTGGGAGTGAGTGTGTTAAGTTAAGTGGAGTTGTCAAATTTTAAGATTTTAGATTGATATTGTTTTAGATAATTCTTAAATAGGATTTATGTAATGACATTGCACATTTCTAGCTGCGAATAGTTGAGATCATTTAAATTTTGTTTTTTTTTAGCTTCAGGAGAACTTTCGATATCGATAACTGCTGAGAATGTCAAACTGTGTTCACATTTTTTTTCAGTAAGGTTTGCCAAGTAATTATGAATCGTTTTACGCTAGAACAGCGCTTCTAAATGGTGGAAAGTTATCAAAGTTTTTCTTGGGATTCAAAAATTAATTAATAAGGTTTCTTTCAAATGTGCTAAATTCCCATTTCATAATATTGAGAAACTGAAATTTATTGTTGAAGGGATAAGCTATTCCTATGCGCATTTCACTGGTTGCTTAGGCCAGATCGTCAGGAAACTTCATCCAAAGATTTTAGAAAAGCTAAAGATATTATACAAATAAAAGTGTTAAGCGAATAAGAATTACAAAAATTAATCTGTTCGCGAAGTTTATCGAGCACTTCGTCCATTTAACGAAGCTTATTTCTGATTTAATGGCTACGCCAATAAGCTAAATTACCGTTTTTGGAGGGAAGACAATCCTCAAGCCGTTAAATAATCACCATAACATCCATTAAAATTTACTGTTTGGTGCGATTCACACGCTCTTTCGAAATGAGCCAAGAAGCTGCCGTTATGGTAAATGATAAGCGATATCTAGTCTGCTGACTGAATTTTTTTTCCAGTAATTAATTAGCTAAACATCGACGACATTTGATTCCGACAAGACAGCGCTGCTTGCCATACAGCGCGCTTAACAAACGAGTTTTTGCAAAATTATTTTGTTGACAACTTTTTTCAGTGTCCCCCTGGTTAGTGCGATTTTAAGCCTCTGGAATACTTTTTATGGGGTTATGTTAACTCATTGGTTTATGCTGAAAAACTAGCATTTGAAGACAATATTTAATTTTGACACCATACGGCCAGATTTATTGGAAACATTGGACTGATCGATTTAACCATGTAACTCGAAGCCTCGGCAGACATATGCCGGAAATCGTATTTAAAAAATAAATAAATGTCATGCAATTATCTACCAGATTACAATAAAAAAGTTCATTCCAACAATATTTCTGTCTTGTATTATCTTTTTAAGTTCCAATGCAGATAACAAAAAAAAACACTCTAAAGTTTAATTAAGACAACCAAAGTTTTTATTTAATTTTCGTTAGATTTTCTTTAGAGAATTGTGTGGTTAAGACAACTATACTTTTATTGTATGTACTATTCTGGGACAAGAGAATTAAATATTAAGTTTTGTCAACAAATTACACTGCACAACAATCTCAAACTTTTACCAAATACTAATTCTAAGTAATAACTAAATTATCCCTCAAATGGAAATCTTAAGTCTGGCTGTTTTTCGCTGTTTTTCGCTGTTTGTGTTAAGTTTTTGTCTTTGGAGTGTTGCGAAATATGTAGTAAAATTCCATGGACAACATTATTGTAGAACAATTCGTCAAAGCAGTGTTTTCTTAAGATTTGTTAGAATAGAGCCAAAAACTACCGTTATCAAAGGGAGTAAGAGGGTTAATATATTTCACTTAAATATTTCCCGTAACAGTTTATACAAAGTTGTCGAACATATTTTATGCCTCAGATATCAGAACACATAGTTTCACATAAATATATACTTTTTCCGATGTGATCTATCAAAACGCAGACAAATGTATATTTATTTTTTGGCCTCCTCTATTCGAATTCATTGCTGGAACCACGTTATTTGTTTTCTGTGTTCTACAGTGTAATTAATTCGCCGAAAATAATTGATTATTTGATTGACAATTTTCCTTATTTGAGTAAATGGTTTGTTCTTAAATAAAATATAATTTTTCATATTAATTCGAATGTGTATCAAATTACAATTTTAAAAGCTTTTATACTTTAATAGTCTTAGTCCTTCAATATTTTCTATTTACTATCAAAATACACATTCGAATTAATATGAAAATTTATAAAATAAATGTTGCTCACCATGAGAAATAAATTCCCATATTCTATTTCTTAAATACAAGGAGAACTTCGAAAGAGCAACCATTAGCTTTCAGGAGCCGGAATAGCTGTTAATACCTTTTTTATCTTTTAAGTTTCTAAAATAAAGGTGAAAGGGTGCCTGTTAAACGTACTACTGCATATCCAGTCCTCTGATTACAATTTTTATTTACCAAACAAATGACATACCACACATACAACTGTGATGGATAGCTAACACTTAATTTGAGAAGGACTATTACCCAGTAGTAAAAAGAATGATAAAGTGGCCTAAAAGAAGGCCTTATTTAGGAGACACACAACACAAACTTTCCCAATTACCGCAAATGAATTCAAAAAGTAATTACCCATCAAGCTCAGGTATTATTAATTCAAATGTTTAGCTTAAATTTGCAAAACAATTATTTGTGGAAGTGTTTTTATTCTTTAAGTTTTTATATGGGAAATGTAAAAAAAAAATTAATTTTCTCAATTTAAGTGGGCATAAAGTTATTAATTAGGCTTAATTAAGTAAAGATTCAAACTTTATTTTAAAGGTTGAACAAATCAGTGTTGTCTTAGAAAAAATTAGGGTTCACATCAGCGCGCCTTAGAAGTTATGTACGAATTAGTAGCAACGCGCGTTGAGTTTACCAAAAAATAAAACACTTCACGACTTCTGCTATAATTTGTATTGCTGTTTTTGTTGTCATTGTTTTATGTGTTTTTTTATTAAGGCTCAGTTAGTCTTTACTTTCTGTTCTGTTACGAATCAGCTGATTTGTTTTTGTTATTAAAAAACCTGTGAAATTGATTAGTTTTTCTGTTCTGTTGCGGTTCAGTTTGTTAAAATTCAAAACTTTTTAAGTAATTGTAAGTGATAGCAAAATAAATAATAAGAAATACATATTTTTATTGAAATAAACTATTTTTTGATTTTAAGAATTCCCAAAATTTAATTTCTTCAAATTTATTTTATGTGCATAAATTTATGTGAAATAAAACAATGGACGATGCAAAACTAATAAATTTGTCATAAATGGCTGATAAGTTGCTGCAGAAAAAGTAACTATTACAATTTTGATACAGAACGGCACGGAACGGAACAGAAACAGAAAGTAAAGACTAATTCTGCCTTTAGTAATTCTTACGCGTGACCGTGATTAAATTACCGATTTTTTCAATGAAACGAATAAGAATTGGCTGCAATCATCAATGACAAAGCAACGCAGTGTGCTAAGACGCCAAAGCGTGGTCGAAAAGAAATTTCTTTTAGTGATTCTAGTGACTCATGTAACAGAACTGATACAAAATAATTTTTTTTTTCATAATACGTATGTGAAGTCATTTATTGCGGGGAATTTAGCAGGCAGGAGTGTGCGGGGAAAAAAATCATGTTTATTATTTTATTAATAATTTTTTTTGTATGGGGGGACCCGTCTCCTCCCTCTTAGACCTCCAAAGTTTTATTGGAACCTGAAGTTTGTTCTTAAGCTACTGTCACACTTATTAAATATTTGACCAAACAAGCGTAACCACTACATTTGTTAATAGTTAGTGAGATTTAACATACTGTCAATATCACAAAATAAAGCTTATTACACTGCTAGACATAGCAAAAAAATGTTTTCTGAAAGATGTGGAATAATAATCAAAATAAATATTGGAATTTATAATCAAAATAAATATTGGAATTAAAGGTAATAATTATTTAGTTTTCTTGTTGGTTCCGTTTTTTTCGTCAAATATTTGACAAGTGTGACCGTAGCTTAAGAGTTACCCACTTCAAATGCAGTATGCTTTAATAAAGTAGATCTTCAGATACTGATTTTTTTCGGATGGGGGGTACCCGTATCCCCCCCTATTATACGCCCAAGATTTTGTTGGAAAATTAAGTTTGTTCCAAGAGTTACGCACATCAAAAAATCTAATTGTTTTTGTATGGGGGTACCCGTAACACCAAGATTTTGTTAGAAAATAAAGTTTGATCTAAGAATCACTATTGTAGCTGAGGAGCTATGAATTAATCTTCGAAAAAAGGTCTTTTGGCTCCAGTGTGTGCCTGTACAAAAATCTCAACTACGACTCTTCAGCAATGACTCCACAGCCCTGGTTTTACGTAAGAGTAACGAGACAAAAAACAAATGTAACAACTTCCTTTTTTTCCTTTCCAAAGAAGGGAGTAAGGAATGGCACCAAAAAATAATTAAAACTTAACAGCTTTGCTTCCGCCTTTTTAAAGCAGGAAGTAGCGAATGCATAATGGATATTTTGGAAAGTCTTTTTAAAAGAAATTTATTCCTTTTAGACGGCATACTTCTAAAGGCAGAATATCATTAGCAGGTAAGGGCACCACTACATTGAAAGCTTTGCATGTGTGGCATTGTATTGGTGTGTTTACGTTTGCATTTGTTGGTTTTGTGCTCTTTGTTTTTTTGTGTATGTATACACATCTTTTGCTCTTTTTGCATTTGCCCATACATGATCATTAGAAACGATTCTTTTAGAAAGGATTAAAGAGGCCTTCAAAAAGGCCTGTCATTTGCGGTCCTTTCAATATCGGCCGCTGGAAACTTTTCAATGTTGCAAATATTTGAGTATCTTCATTTATTTGAGTATGTACTATATTTATTAGTTAGTTTGTGTTTTAGTTAAGTGATGAGCATGACAAACATTTATGTATCTGTCTTGTCTTGCCAGTTTGTATATTAAATTTAAAAACAGAAAAAAATTTCCAACAAAGTCAAAAGCATTAGTTTAACTAGTGAGCTAAGAAAATAAATGTAATTTATTTTTTTTTTATTAATTCTCTACAACTCCAAATCAATTTCATTCCATTCCATCATTTCATAAAGTCTCCAGATGAGATGACATGAAATAATTGAATGTCTTTGCTATATTGATGGAGGAAACAAAATAAATATTTTTATAACAAAGTGTCTTCAAAAAGTAAGGAAATCGAATCCGAACTAAAGTCAATTTATTTGGTACATAAAAATATATTTATGTATGCCTTTTTACATTGGGGGATTATTGATTGCAATTGTTTTTTTTTATTATAAAAACAAGTAAAGTGATATGCTTGCTAGATTGTAAATAAAACATTAAAAAAAATAAAAATATATTTATTGGGTTTGAAAACAGACAATATACATACATATCGTCACCTAAAACGCAAAAGGCCCTATCTAACATTTTGAAAATTTCACAGCACAAGCAAAAACTATACAAAATGATAAATAAATAAATCGCTTTAAACTGTTTTTTAATTAAATTTCTTTTATTTTTCTTGTAAAACTTCTAGTTGTTTTGAAAATTAAAAATGTTACATATTATGCAAACTGTCAGCTAGGCCTTTAAGCGTTTACCATAGTATCCTTGTTTTTTTGATAATAAAATCGCAAATTTTAGTCGAAAGATTCCAACATTTTTTTGTGGACATTTGTGTTGATGCCATACATCAGAATCAATGAAGAAGTTAATTTTTAATTGTTCGTTATTTAGGGCCTTTTACGTTTCAGATATCGATATGTAAAGTATGTACAAACTTTTTGACATTATTTAATCCCATACCAAAGGTCTTGTTCTCGTACAAACATACATTTTAGAATAATATTGTTTTACAAATGTTTTACAGAAAGAGATTAAATTTCTAGATACATATTTAAAGCACTAGTGTTAAAATGTAGGATTAGGCAAAACTTAAGGTTTTGCTTAAATAAGAAAATTTAAAAAAAATTTATATATCCTTTATACATATGTAAAAGTTCTCACACTCATTGGCTGACAGAAACTAATCGCCTGAATCTAAAAAATTTAGTCCGGAGGCTTGTCTCACTATGACGGAATTTTTGGAAATTTTAATGTTTAGGGGAAAGCCCAAGGTAAAAACGTGTAAATTCGTTAACCTCATATCTCCTAAACTAAAAGGGCTACAAAAAATTTAATACCTATTTAGTTACGTTGTAAACAATTAAACAATTTACTTTATAATTCAAAGCTTATTTTGTTTATTTAATTAATCTACAGTTTATAACTATTAATAAAGATATTAACAAAAGGAAGGAAAGTGATGCCACACCTATCATTGTATATTCAAAAAATAAGCGGAAGGTGTCTGGTACTTTTTGAAATTCTCTTTTTTTGGGGAGTTAACGGGAAAAATCTATACTTTGGAACTTTTATTTTGCATTTATCGTTTTAATCAATAAGCATAGAAAAAAAACTAAATCACATTCGCAACTTAAGTATCAAACAGCCAATTTATATGTGCGGTTTTAATAATACAAGTTATTAAACGTGTAGTAAAATTTGCACTTGTGTTATACTTGTTTGGTGAAAAGTAATTATTACATTCAAAATCGTTTTAAATACAAAATTCTGTTTTTACTAAGCACTTAAATGGCACTTTATTTACTTATCTGGTACCTTTAAATTCAATTATAGGTAGTTTCCATTGTGTATAACTTAGCAAGGTGGCCTCAACATCACAACAATACAACAACAACAACAGGCAAAGCAATAACAGCAATAACAGCCAAATTACGGCATTCGATATCAATCGAAATTTCAATTTAAATTGTTTTGTAATTTCGGTCGATATTTAATGCCGTAATTATACCCGGCTTGTAAAAAATATACTTTTACATGCTATTTTATCTTAATTAAAAAATACTTTTAAAATATCACTGAAAAACCCAAACTCTATTTACATACGATTTAAGTTTATATGAAAATTAACAATATATAAATTTAAATACAAATATAAATTTGGTACTTTTACGAAATTCGACCGCTTTTTAACAAAACATTTTTTTCTATTCATTGAGAAATGTATTAAATTATGGACTCCTACTGCAATAATGAACTTTTTGCTACTTCAGTGGGGAGAAAACAAGTATCAAAAAAGTCAAATACGGGAAATAAAAATTCTTTCTTTAACTTTACCATTCTACATGTGGTACTCTTTTGGAATTTGCTCTTATATTGAACTGATGGTAAATAAATCAATTAATGCTTAAACGTTGGGTTGGTTGAACTAAACTTAAATTTATATGTAGTTTAAACTTAATTTGCTGGTTTATACATATGTTTAACCAAAACGGTAGTTTAACTTACACTGATTTATTAGCCCTTCGAATCATATACATAATTATAATTGTAGTTTTAAGAAATGGGTCAGGAGATGAATTTTTTTGGTACTTTTTTTTTAAAAATTTGGCATATAAATAAGTCCAGAAAAGAAAGGGGCTAACGAATTAGCGGGTTAAATGCAATTTATTTATATTTCAGATATGTTGGAATTTTAAATGGTTTTCAAATCTCACACTTGTAGAATTAAAAACAAGTTGAGTTTAAATTTCAGGTTTAATAATTAATTCAAGTTTTTTATAATTAAATTCGGCTTAAGTTCATAAAATTTAATTTTCATTTAATTATTTTTAGTGAAGAAAGGAATTTACAACATGAAATGAATAAAATTTTTTTTTGATATTTTTTTTTTTTTTGACTGGACACATAGAATTGGTCTATATTTGACCTTAGCTGCCATAATAGCTTTAATTTTCACAAACAATTTTACAAACTACTATATCATGACAAAAAGTTGTGCTGGTATGTCGAAAAATGCCCATAGGCCCCACTAAAGCGTCCCACAATTTAATCACTTAAATGCAAACAAATCTAATATAGATGAAGATGTCTCAAAGGCAATTAGCACAAAGATCTTTTACATGAGTGTTAACCTTATACAATAATTTTGTTATGGTGGGTGCAATATTGCCCATGGGCCACAAATATGCCACTTCAAAATTTGTCTTTATATACTGTGGTGTATGGTATCAAATGATTGGGCTTGACTATACCTTTTTACTTGTTATATGAAGTTTTGTAAGCATTTCGAGCGATATGTTAAACAGGCTGTGAATTTGTTACCTGTAGTTTTAAGAAAAGGGCCCCATTCTAAGTGGTTTTTATTTAATTCTAGTATAGTCTACCAAATTAAGGGGATTGTTATTGAAAAAGTTGATTTTTTAGCATTTTATATTCTCGAATATATTTTGACGACTCTTGCGAAATAATGAAAATTTTTCTAAAAAATTAAAAAAAAAAATAAAAACGATTTGCGTGCCGAGTGAACAAATTCTTGTGCGCCAACTTTGTTGGCTTGTATGTAAAAAAGCTTTTGAGCTTTAATTGAGAGACTGTATATTTTAGGGTGGCCACTTATTATTTTTATTTTATTTTTATGGCAAGAAAGGACCATGTTTATTTGTGGCTTATCTTAGACACAATTAAAAAAGAGATGGTGGCGATGATCTAATTTAATTAAATGGGAAAAAAGAGAAAAGAAGGAAATGTGGTTTTAGCTATTTTCATCGGAGAGCATTAGGCCTCGAAAAGACAGGATTTAATCAAGCAAAAAAGAGGGGATCGCTTTTTGAGTAGATGGCAGGAGGGGGTTCCTGGTTGGTTGGTGGAGTGGATTTTTAAATAAAAACCAACGGCAATTGTTTTTAATTCAGTTTACTTACATTTTATTTATTTCGATATACTTATTTTTGAGCTGTACAATGGTGAAAAAGAGTTGCTGAGAATGTTGATGGGGATCCGAAGGATGACTGGGTGGTTTGGTAGTTCAAGAGGAACTGACTAGAATACAAAAAAATCCGAATTAAAACTTACTCAAACGCGTCGAATATCAATAAATAGGAAATAATTCACAAAAGGCTAACCCAGAGCCGTAAACGCTAATACAATCATGTTTTACTTTAAACATTAGCATTCTTAAGAAATCAAAGATTTAAAAATATGTATGTCGTTTATTCTTTAAACACTGCTTTACATATACATATGCTATAAATGAATACTTTAATTATTTTCTAATTCTTAAGATACTCATACTGCAAAGACCGCACACATAAAACGATTCGAAAAAAATACTACCAACTACCTTTGAATTGACTGAATGAAAACTTAAGTTTAATCTTTTGTCACTATTTGTTTCATTCACATTGACAACATGCAAAATGCAATTAACGACAATCATTAAATTCGAATGACAAATGATGAGAAAATAATTGGCTTAGATGAATATCACTTCTCTAAAAAAAAAGTTCTAAAATTATACTGAAATTACAATAAACTTTTAGGGATATTCGAATAAAAGTAATCAAACTAAAATGCCAAATTGCTTCTATTTGAAAAGCTACTAAAGCATTTTAGGCTTAATATGTTAGGGGGGTTTGCGTGAAGAGAAAATAAATAGGTTAGAATCCTTAAAGTATGCTATATTTTTCTAAGTAATACACGTGTAGAACATCTGTCATTAAATGCTCATTATTTATACCTTTTCATGTATAAAATACTGAATATACATTTGTTTATTCTTACTCTATGTACTGTATTATGTATGAGAGCGATACTTGACTAACTCACAAAGTAAGAAAAATCAAGAAAATAAACATATGTTTTACAATCCAATTGCCTTTTATGGGTATATTTTCAAATCAATTAATATTTTTGTTTTCTTTATTCACTTTTTCATGTTTCCTGATTTAGTTCACTTTTGCTTTTAACGCCTCCTATTCTTCATATTCAAGTCTGTTTCTGTATCTGTGTTTTTGGAAAGTTTTATCAATGTTTTTGTATATCACTTCTGTGATGTTCCATCAACCATAGACACTTAATACTATAAAATCTGCATTAATCACCGGTAAAGGTCATTGTTTATAAAAGAAAAACAAATATTATAAATCTGTGTGTAGAAAATGGGGGCAAAGAAGACTGTAAAATAAGCCAAATAAAAAGAAACTGTATTATGTATGCCATAGTAAAATATTTAGTATGTTTTGTGGTCTAAGCAAGGGTTTAAAGGAATTTAATCAAAAATAATATCTTCGGTCACAGGTTGACAACTCTTAACTCGCAAAAAAATCGAATCGGGTTTTTGATGCCAAAATACTGCGTTTGTCCTTCTGCATGTTAGTACCTTTGTTTTCTTTACAGCATCTTACAATAAATATCTCCTACTAATTTTGGTTTTTTTTATTTACTTCCAACACGGTTCAGTAACGGAGTAATAACGTTTTTTTTGACTCCTGAAAAGTACAAAAAACATGTTAAGAGTTGTCAACCTGTGATCGACGATATTTTAAATTTAACTGATTTAACATTTAATTTAAACTGGCAAGTGCACGGACTAAAAAAACTGAACTGGCAACGTGCTTTATTTTTTGATTTTTCTGCGAAAACAATAAAGCATGTTGTTTTTGATTTTATTTTGTTTTTTTAACCTACTTGCAACTACAATTAATGTTGGGAGAATTACAACCTATTGAAGTGGGGATGTAAGAAAAGATAAACTCACTGTTTAATGTTGTTGTTTTTGTTAAAGCTTTGATATTGTTACAAGTAAAACAGGTGGTTATAATTCTTATTCGCTTAACCGTTTAATTTTTGTATAATATCTTTAGCTTTTCTAAAATCTTTGGATGAAGTTTCCTGACGATCTGGCCTCGGAGCACTGAACCTAATTTTTTTTTTGATTATTTTTTCTGCGAAGGTTGGTTGGTCCGCTTTTGGATCCAAGCCCCTTTTCCTACTTAACCGATTATGTTAAATTTTTATCTCCAACTGCTGATGCGAACTTAAAATAATTTGAATATCAAAAGAATATTTTCTGTTAAGTCGTTCGGATATAAGCATGTTTTTAATAGATGAAAAGACGACTAAATAAAAGCGACTTCACTAAAGGTGGTGGCAATACTATAACAATCTTAAATCAAAAGAAACAACAGAGGTTCTTTGCACTGCTTGTTAGTGTATACCATTTTTAATAAAACCATAAATACCAACATTTTGTTTCGAACTGTTAAAGTCTGCCACAACCTTGTACTGAATTCGCCTTGACCTAAATCGAGTTATATTAACTTAAAATGAGCCTTTATGACCAATTTCACCAATTCTATTTAAATATCAATTCATATTTTAATTATATGAAATGTTATTTTTATTTTACAAGAAAAATTAATTTTTAACATAAATTGATTTTTAAAAAAAATTGGTGAAATCAGCCATTAGATGATTATTATTTTTGCTGTTACTCTTTAAATGGCAAACTTAATATATTTAGCATTCTCATTCACTACTCGTGGTGAAAAAACCGAGAACAGTGTATGAAAACAAACGAAACATTTTAATAATATTTGCAAAATGTTAAAATTATTTTCAAACTTGTTTAATCGCTTTGCACATGAGTCTAATCAAAGCCAATAATTCTTTATTGGCAAAGAGTCCAAGCAAAACGATTGACTTTTCCCTCAACTCTTGAGAACAAAACAAATGCCGAAACTTGTTTTTTTATGAATAGTTTTAAATATGGATTTCCATTTTTACTTTTGTCCCTTCTCCTTCTATTATCAATAAAATCAAGGATTAACAAAAACTAGACAAGAAGCTGTCGTTTAATTTTTATCAAGTTCAATTATCAAACGTTTGCGAAAAGTTTTTGTTTAAAACTTTTCAATTTCGCTTACTTAATGAATAGTTTTAAATTTGTATTTTTATTTTGACTTTTGTCACTTTTCCTTCTATTAAACAAGGATTAATTAAAACAAAAAACTAGACAAGAAGCTGTCATTTAATTTTTCTCAAAAAGAGCAATTCAATTGCAAACGTTGGCTTAAAGTGTTTGTTCAAAACCTTTAAATTTCGCACACTTTGCTTTCTTTCGTAGCTGCGTGCTTTTAAAATAATGCACGTATTTTGCTCAAAAGCAAAAACATACCAAAGCTTTATGCCAAATAATTTTCATTGTTTATGTTTTACTCACTGCAAAGTACAAAACCAACCGATTGCAAACATTATGTTTTATTTTCATACTCTGATTTAGAATTTAGTTTGCAAAGTTATAATACTAATTATTCTCGATTGTTTACTATTGGTTTTAAACTTTATAAATATTTTCTTAAAAGACTTAATACCTTTAAATCCCCTTCAACTCTTTGACAAACTTTATATAACGATACTATTGCCTGAATATCTAAACAATTGCAACCGTATTAGGAAAAAAAAAGAAATATAATGAAAATCAACTGCAAAACTACCATATCAGAAAAGAAAAGTTAAAACAATGACAACTATTCGTGTGCTGGTACTATTCTTAGTTAAGAAAATGACAGAAACTAGTTGCAGATAAAATGGAAAAACTTTAATTAAAATATTTATCAGAAAAAATGTTAAAAGTGAACAGGCAATTTAAATTACCATTTAAAAGAAAATTTCAGATTTTTTTCTCTTAAAAAAAAAATCCTTGAAAGTGATTGATTTTTTTCTGTTGAAATAGAAGTAACAGCCAAACTTTTACTACCTGAAAAATGATTTCAATGGTGTTATATTATTTTTTTTTTTTGATTAAGGATTTACTAAAGGAGAGGACAGGTGTTTGATTTAAGTTAGGAAAGAAAACTTATTTTCAAGACATTTGAATTGGTTTTTTCTTTTTTTCCAAGACATTTAAGCTAATTTTTTAAATATTAAACAGATGTTGTCAAAAACATTATAATGTTAAATAATACTTTGTTTGTTTATTTATCGTATTCTTAAAAGATCAATTAAAAACAGTTGATGCAGGCAATTTAATAGCAAAGAAATTGTTAAATTTCAGGGCCTTATGACACTACATTTTTAATGCATTGTTCAAGTGCAAATATAATTGGGGGATTCACAAGGTGTGCTATCAAGTCACATCGTCATAATGTCCTAAATAATATATTACAATTGTTTAAAATTAATGTTGTTGTGTTTCAAACAGAATAAAAATTTTAATGGTGTGTTCATTGATACGTCATAACTGTACAGTAGAAATCAAAATTATAAGCGGTAGCCCACAGCAGTCATATATATTTCTTGTAATTATTTTAAGACATATGACATTACAACGTTATGACTACCTTGTGAATACCCCAAATGTAATAGAAAAATTAACCAAGTGCAAAGAGTTCAGCTTTATTAAGATCAATAGCAAACTCTAAAAAATTAAAAAAAAATTATCGATAAAAAATGAATTTATGTCAAAAAAAAAAAATGTTAAACTGTTCATCTTAAAATTGTTCAAATTAAAATTGTTGCTGATTCAGCGGTTTAAGTGCAAATTCAGCGATTTACCGCTTTTTGTTTCTTTTGTTTTTATGTTTCTCATAAACAAAAAGTTTACAACATTTAATAAAATAAACAAAATCATAACAAAAGAAAAACTGAACAAAAAATTTTGTTGAAATTTTTTATAGTTTGCTTCTTCCAACATTTACTATTTCTTCCTATCAATTCTATATAAATCCAATTAATGAAAAAATGTAGTGTTATAAGGGCTTTAGGGAGCCGGAAAGGACAAATGAGGTTCAGAAGCTAACGGCATAAAAATTGAGAGATTCCTTTAACTGCTTTTGGTGAATTCCTTACAACTTCGCTAAAAGCAAGACAAATTTTAAGCCTTTAATTTTCAGTAAGGCCAAATACCTCCTTTTCCTTTGACACCGAAAACAACTTTATATTACATAGACAAGGGTTTAACGGCCTTTTTATCGATTTCCGTACGTGAAATTTTTTCGCTTAACTTAGATTTTTTAAAACAGGAGGATATTGGCCGGCCCTCGTATATTTTTATAATATTTTAAATTTTGAATTTATTTAAATATGAATTGGTTTTTTGGTTAAAATACAAAAGTTGTAAAACGAAACGGTTATTAAATAATACCCCAAAAATCCGGTTTCAGAAAATTTGCGGTTTTTTGAATTGTTCGAAAACAGGTTTTTAGAAAATTTCGAATAGGTGAAACCACTATTAAAGAAACTACCCAATATCGAAATATCGCATATGAAAAATGTCACCGTTAACGAGTTAAAGTATGTATGTATTTCTATTTCTAACGCAAGCAAAAACGAGTCAAATTTTTTCGACTCGAATGTTGCTATTTATATTTCGGGCCTCGAAAGCACTGAGTGTCTAGAGGTGCCATCTGACGTTTATAATTTAGTGTTATTAGGTCATAACTTTAATTAAAACATCTTGGCCTTTGAGCACAACTAATTTACTTACTTCTTCTTCTTAATTCTTAATTTCTTTCAATCTTATGGAATGAATGTTTAAACGTTGGTTTAGTTGAACTAAACTTAAATTTATATGTAGTGTAAACTTAACAGCTGTAAATCCGTTCCCCATATATTATATGTAGTGCAAAAAATAATAATGTGGCAGCACTATGATAAATGTTGCCAAATTCATATGGTTTGCATTGGTAGTTTAAGCGTTTAGAGATGGCTTAAATGTTTACTGAATAATAGATTTGCTGGTTAAAACACATTTTAAACCAAAAAGGGAGTTTAACTTGCACTGATTTATTAGCCCTTAGTGGGCAAATGGCCTCAAAATAATCCGTGGGTTTGATTTTACTCTATTAAAATTGTTCTTTACAGTGATAAAAAAAAATAATTATCTACGCGAAAAAATTAAATTAACTCGTGAGCGTTTTCGGTCGAAGATTTTTGACGTCAATTATTAAGACAGTCGTGTATCCGCTTTACTAAGATTTCCTTGCCACTATAAAACTCTGGTAAAGAGAAGAAAGTCGTACAAGTCCCTCAGTTGTGTGGCAGAAAACATTATTTTTTTAATTTTTTTTTATTAAAAATGGGCTAAATTTCATCTAAATCACATACAAATATTCCACCGCAATAACACTTCTGGTACTATAGCGTCCATACGGGGTGAGATTTGCTCAAATACTTCTTTTATGCAAAGAGTGTTAAATATCGAAAATGGGAAAAGTCAGTTTATTATTTTACTAAGGATTGGGCATGAAAGCGACCACTAGAAACAAGTCGCTGCAACAAAATTTGCCGTAAATACTTCTTACATGAAAAATTTGTTTGGTATTTGAAATTGGCCAAATGGTTTCATTATAACACACAGAGCCCACACGTTTGTAAGCTGCTGAAAACTTACAATTTTTAAAAGTTGATTTATATAGCGCAAGTTTAGTTTTAATCGAATTTCATTATTTGGTCATAACTCGGCCATTTTGTACAGACGTCTTAAAGAAGAAATTTACCATTTACTTTGGTGATAAAATTTGGGCTCGGGAAAATCTATGGTTTCCGAAAATGGGGATTTAAAAAAAAAATTATATTTCGGTCATAACTTTTTTGTATCTGAACCGAAATTTCAAAAGATATGTTGTACTAAAGATTTCCGATTTTTTGATTTGTAAGGCGTAACCAAAGGTTATATGACAGCTTTAACTTTAAGTTTTAATAAAATGTTTGATGTTTTCTCTTTGGGAGATACCACGGCCGCTTTTCCATTCCCGCCAATTTTTGAAGGAGGTTGTGTATTGACAAAGAATCTTGCCGTTCTCCAGAAATACAGAAAAAAACAAATAAAAAAACAACAACAACAATGAATTTTTGGGTAAAATTTGAGGCAGTCGTGGGTTTTAGCTCATATCTCCGTCATTTATGGACCGATCTAGCCAAATAGTTAATTTTAACGGAGTATATGTGACATAAATAATTTAGTCCCTATAATTTCTGGGGTTTTCGGAAAACCCATTTCCACATATACACGGACAGAAGGACAACCGGATTTGAACTTCTTTTCTCATAAGGAACCAGGATATTAATACTTTATAGGATCTATATTGTGAAACCTACAAACGAAATGGCAAACCTATTTATACCCTCTTACCTTCGGTGAAGGGTATTACAATAATATTCAACAACAAAGTAAGCAATTTTCTTTCTAACAGAATTATAGAATTCGGTTTTTTTTCTCTGTTTCGATTCTTGTCAATCTTCTTTGTTTGTCATAGAAATGTCGTGATGAATAGAGACTTCCCACTTGTTTAAGTTTTATTTCTCTTTTCATTGTAAGTCTATGTTCTCAATACCTTTCATGCAAATCTCTATGGTAAATTTTCACTTTTGTTCAAAGTTTTTAAAGTCAAATCTAAAGAGTGCTTAAGAAAAAAATACTTAAGGATTTTAATAATTTACCTTGTGACACTTTTAAAGGGACACGAAAATGAAAGAAAGAAATAAACACAAGTTTAAAAATCTTTTGCCTTAAAGCATAAACTTATTCAGCCATGCACGCAGTACGCCCTTCCCCCTAACACTTAAATCCAATTTTCATTCAATACACGTAATTGCATGAGTGTGCGTTTGAACGCATCTGTGTTTTTGAGTGTTTGAGTTTAGTTGTGTTATTTTAAACTTATTCAAGTGTGATCAAGAGACAGAGAACAATGAAAATTCCAAAAAATAAAATTTTTTAAATGGACAAATTTTAACTGGATCAATTGAGTCTTTTATGTTGTTCTAGTTAAGCAGAAATATTTTATTTTCCAATTTGATTTGTACATACTGGTATCTGCCACTAATTTGCTTGTGTGTATTTTTTGACTAAAAAATAAAATTAGTTTTTATTCAATATACTACTTAAAAGCTTTTGTTAATTGAACATGTGTGTGTTTTATTGTTAACAAATAAATAAAGTCTATCCATAAGTGTGAAATTAAATGAATTAAAATTTTTGGCCAAACTTTTTGACTAAGACTAGTCTAGTATCTAGTCTATAGTTTCATGTACTGGTTCATGTACTGGATAGTTATTGAGTAGGTGGGCTTACATTCAATTGAGTTTGTGGTCAAGTCTTTCATCATTTTTTTTTTAGATTTATTGTCTTTTTAAAAATGCAGTGTCTATTCTCTATATGACATTTCAACGCTAACCGCCGATGTTGAGCTATTATTTGTTTATTGATTGTAATAAAGTGGCATGCTTCCCTACTCAAAGTGAATGCTTATGATCAAATTGTTGTTCATTGACTTTATGATCCTTATGCTTTATTTGTATAGATTAGTCGTGGTCCTAATTTCTGCTAAGTCTATGTTTTAATGTATCTTTTAATCCATTATTTTATTTGTGGACTAGTATTCGTCTTTAGTTTAGATTATTTTTAAAATTTATATTTGCTGAGCCGTAACTATTTTTGTTAAATTCTAAAACTTCGTTACACCCCTAAGCTGTACTTTACATTAAACTAATTAAACCCTCCGCCTATATGTAGGCTATGAAACTTATTATAAGTTCATCCCGTATCAGCTGCTACCATTTTATGTCACTTAAGTTTTTATTTATTGTTTATTCCTTCAACTAGTTCATTCCCAATTGCATTGTTCCAAAGGAAATTTATTTTTCTATTGTCTTCATAATATTGTTGTTCATTCACAAGGAAAATTTATAAATTCCTGCTGCTGCTGCTTTAAGAAATCCTTTAATTTAAATGAAAAAAAAAAACAAAAGAAAAGAATTTTTCTGGCTTCATTGAAAATAAAAACAAACAAGAGAAATATAATTTTCATTGTTTTCTGTTTAACTAAAAACAAATAAGGACAAGAACAAAAACTTTGCTTAAAAGGGGTGATAATATTTGTCTTCTAACTACACAGCTCCGGGTATTTCTGTTTCATAAACGTACAAATAAGAGACAGAGAGAGTGAAAGCGTGTTTGTATGGGTATGAATGTGTAGGAACATAAAACTTGTGGTAAGTAGAGAAATGTTTCACTTCTTATCAGTACGTGACAGGACATTCGGAAAGTAATTTTGTGCATAGTTAAGTTCGTGCGAGTTATTTGATTGCTGTTGTTGGGTATCTTATTACGTTTGAAATATTGTGTTAACTTGTCAATAAAAATATTGTTTTCCATTTTCTTAAATCTCTATAGAAATTCTTGTGGATTTAAAGTTTTATTAACGAATATAATTAACTAATTGCTTCGGATACTTTAAGGCGGAGGATAAAGTTTTTTTTAGATAATCAAGATTGAGTTTATAACTTTTTTGTTGTTGGTATTATTATTTTAAATTTTGCCGTAATGGGTTTTTAACCAATGTCAGTCAAGTCAATGGAAGCCAAAAATTAAAAAACCATTAAAAATTTATATATAGAAATAATTAGATTTCTAGTAATTAGTTCTAAAGAAATCTTGATTGAAATTAAAGCAATAATAAAAGACCAAAAGAAATTAAATAAACTTATAAATCGCATTTTTTGTAAAATGTAATTAATTGTTACAAAGTGTTAAAACAAATATTTAAGTCCTTTCGTAAATAACTGCTTGATACGTATTTACCTCAATAAAAATTTTCTTCAAAAAAAAAAAAATTTCGAATTGATACAGCGGTATTTTCCATCTGAAAAAAATACAACAGTACTGAATTTTTCAAGCCTGCTTAAATTTCTCTCTTTGCTTCCATTTACTAATTAGTGTTTATTAATAGCATTTGGCACTTAAAGAAAAACTTGCACCAAAAATCGATTTTTTTTCTCAATTTATCTTAACAAGATGTGTTTGTTTAACATTTTTTTTTTATTGAATTTTACTTAATTTCCGATATAATTAAAAGATAAGTAATACATACAAAATTAATGACATATCTAAAATTAGAAATAAGATATTTTTTCCCCAACGTAATAATTTTATAGAATTCGACTAGAAGAGGAAAAACGAGTTGCAAAAACTAGACTATAGTTAATCTTTAAGTTAGGTATTAGTTAAGTCTATACTTTTACCGATAAAAAAGGAAAGGACTTTGAGAATCTAAGAGATCGGAATTGAAAAAAAAATACAACTACCCGGATGAAATGCTGACGTAGTAGAGGGGTAGATTAGTGAACTTGTAGATGATAGTTTACCTACTTATAACAACGTCAAAAAAACCTAAACTTTAGTTAACTGCTAACCTTTTGAACTAGCTTTTAGTTTAGTATATAACCCAGTTAGTCGGTTGGGCTCTTGTTTTGGCCAGAGAATGGTCGACAATTGTTTTTTTTAGTTGACACTATTTGTTTGGTCTTTAGTTAGTCTATAACTTAGTTTACTTTACATCATGTTTTAAAATTGCTTCACTATTTTATGCTTTTGTAAATGCTTAACATAATTTAAGAAAAAGAAAGAGGCAACAAAAAAAAAATTTAGAGTAAACAATTTGCCTAATCCTTCAATGTGTATGTTCTTTGCTTAAGCAGTCAGCAAAGCAACCACTTTAAAAATTGCTGTTGCTCTAAGAAATAAATGTTGTTTAGTTTTTTTTTTGCTTTTGCTGTGCTTGAATTCAGCATGTTTTAACTTCTTAATGTTGATGAGTTATTTTCTAATGGTATGCAATAAATGATGCTAGACAGGACATTTATACGGCGGGCCAGGTAAAACTTTTCATCAACAATTCTACATCTAAATAGATTTTGACTGGAATTGCAACATGTGGCCGAGTCTTGTTATAAAGGAATATTACGGCTTCTTGTTAGATAGCAAATGTTTGAAGTTCATTTCGGTACTGGACCCCTCATAATAGATGGTTTCACTTGGTTGGTTAACAGGGCTTTACATACCATTTTCTGCTCTTAGGGTTGCCTTAATGGATCGACTTTATATCGCCAATAATAGTTAATTGAAAAAATTACTTGTTCATTGTGTTCAAATACGATTTCTGATATTGAAAATCATCTTTCAGTTTCTTTCGACTTTTGCTCGTATGGTACCAAATGTCCTTAGCTATGGATAAATCCTGCAGCTTTTGCAAGTTCCTCTTAAGTTTGACAACAATCTTCATGGAGTTATACCTCCATGTATTGTATTCTCTCAGGTATTATAGCAATCGAGATTCAGCTTAGCTAATCGAGCTACAGAATACGGCTGCTGGGACGGTATTTAGTTTCTATTTTAATATCACTGCATAATAGTTTATTATCTGCTTTGTAGTCCAATATATTATTTAGTGTAGTCTATTTTCTATTTTATGATCGAATTTATAATATAGACTTTAAAAATATGGCATACTTTCTACTCTAACATTAAGGGCCATTATTACAACTTGCCAATAGTTGAAAGTCGGATTTTGTCGGACCGATAAATAGCTTTACAATATTGAAACTTCCATTTTTTATTGCTTGTATTTTCAATAATAAAAATGCATACAACAGATTTTTCTTGTTTTCTTTTAAACACGGAGAGAATTTCATAATATTTTGATTCTACAAAGTCGTAATACATTGTATTACCGTGTAAACTGGCCTTAAATGGTATCTCGTTTTTAGTTTTAATTATACAAACCTTCTCTTCTAGTTGTTGTCTACATCTAATAATATACAACTAATCCTGCTACAACATGTTGCAACACGCTAATGACATGTTTTTATATGTTTGTTTTTCCAGCTTTTACATGCTCATTTTAATGCAATTTTAGTAGAAAAAAAAATTAACCAGAGAGTAAAAGGAAACAAATTACCAGTTAAAGAGCACAAAGCATCTGTCAATTGAGTTCCCACATGAGCTTTTAATTGATGACATTAGCAGTTACATGTGTTTGTATTACTTTTTGGTTTGGAATGAATAAATGACAGAGTGAAATTTAATTTCTATTTTCTTCATTATTGAACAGTTTTATTTGTTATTTCCGTTTGTTGAATTTTTAACGGTATTTAAGTTCGATGTCTTTAGTTTTTGGAAAGCGGAAAGAAAAATTATTTTTTTCCTTCCCCCAACTCAAATTGAGCAATAAATCATCTAAACTATAAGCTCAAGTCCTTAATGCAAATGTTTAATATTTTTCTTAGTATTACATAAGTTTATTTTTTTAATGGTTTTTGATTGTTTTTAAAGTTTTTTCCTGTTTATTTATTTTCTTGCATTAATACGTCAGTACGTTAACCCGGGACGCTTCCCTACCCCCGTTTATATCAAAAAAGTAAATTTTTTTTTTAAATATCTTCTGTATTGATAACAAAGCAATTTGTACCAATTTCTACAACTATTACACAGTACAACATTTTTCAGTTAATTGATTGCCAACTCAATTCTGTGAACTGTATGTGAAATTAGACCCAAAAAGAAGAATTTCTGCATCATTCGTTTTGTCTTCTTACCTGCGATTTGAAGTTAGTATCGATTTGAAGTTAGTACTATCGCATAGGGGAATTTATCACGTTTTAGGCCCTGTTGTTTGACATAGCTCGACAACCACTAGCCCAATTTAGTTGAAATAAATTTAAAAAAATTAAGAATTACAATTCCCTTAATCTGTTCATATATTGTTTTCCTATACAAGTAACACTTTCGAAGTTAAAAATGAATGTATGAAAGGAAAAAATTATTTTTTGCCTAAAAATTTAAATTTTTTTTTTTAAAAATACATAAAAAATCCAAAATGGAAAAAAGTTTCAAGTCTAGTTATTTTTTCGCAAAGTCACATAACCTATGAGCAAAATGAGACAAAGATCATAAAAATCGATGCACGCGTTTCGCTTTTATTCGCAATTGAGTAAAGGTATGAATTTCAAAAATCAGTTATAGCCACCACCCTTAAAATAAAAATAAAAATATAAATTAAAAAATTATCATGCAAAAAAAAACTTTATTTATAAAAACTTAATGAAAATAAAATAATATGCAATTAATACGCAATTATAATATGCATAAAAACAAAATTTAGAACATTTTCAAACTGTGCAAAACTTTCCAAATAATGACCACCCTTAAATGTGGGTGCAATTTCTGTAAAAAAATCATATAGGTAGCCACCGGGAAACCCCAAATAATAAAAAGGTCCACTTTCCGTTTAATTGTCCACGTACATTTATTACCGCAATCATAAAAATCAAATAACCTTTTGTTTATTCCTTTTTTTTTAATTCTCAGAATCATGAAAAAGGTGTCAATGTGTTCTCCAAATAATGTTGTGCATATCTCGAGCAAATTTTTGAAATTCATACATTTACTCAATTGCGAATAAAAGCGAAACGCGTGCATCGATTTTTATGATCTTTGTCTCATTTTGCTCATAGGTTATGTGACTTTGCGAAAAAATAACTAGGCTTGAATTTTTTTTCCATTTTGGATTTTTTATGTATTTTAAAAAAAAAAATTTTAATTTTTAGGCAAAAAATAATTTTTTCCCTTCATACATTCATTTTTAACTTCGAAAGTGTTACTTGTATAGGAAAACAATATATGAACAGATTAAGGGAATTGTAATTCTTAATTTTTTAAAATTTATTTCAACTAAATTGGGCTAGTGGCCTAAAACGTGATAAATTCCCCTATACGATAGTACTAACTTCAAATCGATACTAACTTCAAATCGCAGGTAAGAAGACAAAACGAATGATGCAGAAATTCTTCTTTTTGGGTCTAATTTCACATACAGTTCACAGAATTGAGTTGGCAAATCATGTGTTGAACTGTGTTATTCTATATACGCTCACTTTTCCATTTTTTGACATATGCTTTCTGTTGATCAACAAACTATTTGTTCCACATTTGAAAAAGGTTACTGTAGCCACTCTGCAAATAGCTAATCGGTGCAGCAGGTGTTACAAGTAAATCTTACAAGGCAATGTTAAAAGTAAATTTACAAGTAACAATTGTCACAGATTTGTAAAAATTTTTAGTAAATGAACACAGCTCTGTTTACCATCGTGAGCAAATTACCTTTAATAAGAATACCCACACATAGACATGCACACAGCGTCAAAAGTGAGTCAACATCAGCGATAAATAAACACTTCTTTTTACTACAGTAAACACGTTATCTTAAGAATCATCTTAACTTTTGGTGCCTATAATCACAGTTTAATGGGAATCAATTACATTTTTGACATTGATTTTGTGAAATTTTTGATGGCAATAAATTTATTGTAAAAAAGGAAAATATAAAGTTTTTTACCGAAGCTGGCTCACTTTTAACGCAAGTCCCGCCCAAAGAAACTAATCTAATAATGTCATATGTTTGCATTTGGTAAATTCTTATGATGAGTTAATTTGGCAATACCAAAAAAGCGCTTATTGAGCATAAATCTATAGTCAAAACCTACTGATGAAAACAGTATCTCAGTCAGTCTCAGTCTATTGGAGATTGCTTCTTTTGCTATGCTCACATACTTGCCATTGTCGACAATTCCCTCAGCGGATGAGAATGATCGGCTGGTAAACGTTTATGCTTTGCCTGTATTTACATGTAACGCCCTTTGCTACTTATGCCTATTTTGTTAAATGCTTAGCATGAGATTAAATCGATTCACAAAATCCAAAATTAATAGCCAACCAATAAAAAAATGTAGCTTCCACCAAAGTAGGTTTGCAAGACCCCCTTCAGACTCGGCAAGTTAGTTGCGCAAGTCAACTGCCGAGTACAACAAAGTCTGTACTTAATTGTTTTCCCTTAACCCGACTTTACCGCTAGCATCTTCAAAGCAAGAGTTGCACAAGAGACTAGGAACTTACCGAGTTTGAAAAGGGTCTAAGGGAGATATGCAAAAGTTTCGCCTTATATACCGCTTACGGAAGACATGAATTTTATATGGCGAGTTCCCACTTTAAAGCAATACTTTTTTGACACAGAAAGCGCAGAAGTTGGTGAACAAATTGATCAGCTTTACCCACTGAATTTCTTGTTGTTACCTTTATTCTTTAATATGCTCCCTAACAAACCTGCTTCGTAGTAAGGGAATACCGTGGTTCTTCAAATTTTATATTTTGGTTTTTAAATTTGTTTCTGCATCTCTGTATGCGTTATTGCGCAGCGCGTAAATGTTTTTTATTTGACATTCTGGTTCTAATATTCTTGGCAGTAATAGTATATTCCACGTAAGTCTCCACGGCATATCTTAGATCCTGGAATCGAGAGCATTTGAAGGTAACTTATTATGTCTGCATATTCTGTATCCAAACGAGTTGGGTAGCTTGGTAAATAGTCAAAGACGAATTTTAAAAGATGATTCTTATGCTCTACGTGGCTTGTCAAAAATTAAGTCAAGTGATTTATATCGCCTTTATTTTCATTCGCCTTCGTTTTATTTGCTATTTAACGATCTTACAACGAACACTCTACTTAGTCGTTGTTCTTTGAACTCCGAGTCGTTCCGGTGCGTAAAGCTGATTATTGTGGAATCGAACCGGAAAAGTTTACACAAGAACCGTCAATGAAAAGACATCAGCAGCATGGCCGATATGGATTTCGTAATATTTCTACTTTGAAGATTTGACGTTTTTAACTACATAATTTTAAAAAATAGAACTCGTCAATTTTTGCTTCTTATTTTACTTTTTCAAAATGAAAATAATGTATGTTTTTCTGCTTTAAGTGTTGTTGTTTTTTCTACAACAACATTTTACAAAATCACGCGTATGCACGCTATTGGTTTTGGAAAGCTTTTCTTCCATTTTAGATTGTTTCAGGTACATTTCTGTGGCATTTTGACAAAACAAGTCAAATCAAAAAAAGTTGATAAATCATGCGAATTTTCATTCAAAAATCATTTTTGTTTACGTTTTTCGAAATTTGTATTTTAAACGAAATTTTCTTTAATTTTGGTTTATTTTATTATTTAATAAAAATTATTTTTTCGCCGGGATTTTTTTAAAAACTTGTTCGGTATCTTATTTCGACTTAAGCCTAAGTTGCTAGTGCTTTAGCTTTAAGATTTATTGTAATTTTAATTATAATAAATATCTTAATAAATAAATAAATTATCTCGACTTAGGATGTTTTGTCAAAATGACACAGATTTGATTGCTATTCGTACTTAGATTTTTAAGTACGACTCGTACTAAAAGTAAGTATAGTCAATATTATTATTTCTAGTCCAGTTAATAACTATTAGATTAGACTTTGGGCAAGTCTAATCCGTGGTTTAGTTTTTAGAATATTCTGTATAGGAAGTTTTTACAAGTCTAACTGTTACTCTAAAGTATATTTTAAAATGTATCTTCTTTCGCTGAAGTTTTTTTCATATTAAGTTCTTCTGTTCCTATTTTCATTATCAAGATTTTTAAACTTTAAAATTGTATTAAATTTAAACATCAGAATCATTCAACGTCAACATCAAAAACATCAACGTCACCTTAACCGTCATTCAAAACATTTTGATCTGCTTGAATGAAAAACGTTGTGTTTAATTATGAGGACATTTAAAATAGTCAAAGAGAACATAAGCACGTATAATGAGTCTCAGGTTGGTATTTAATACAAATACTAGCAAAAATAGTACATATAAATAGTTTTTAGTACTTAAAGCTGCAAAAAAAGCTAAACTATTAACGATAATGTCTATTAATATTTCATCATGACTATTTTCCTCTTTATTTTAAAAATAAAATATCTACCAACCCACAATGTAGCTAGAAATATGCCACATGACATTCGAATGCATTCGCTTGAGGGAAATGCTTCTAAAAATATTTGACATAAACTTGGATGATGTCAGTCATTTATTCATTTTATTCATTTAGTTGCATATATTTCGATAATGAACCCTTTTAAGTTTGTTTATGTGTGTTGTAATCGGAAAAGTGGGACTTTAATTATTTGTAGTAGTTTTTTTTTCATTCAAGTTAAATGAAAATAGAATTTAAAGGATAAAAAGGATTTAAAAAATGTTGTAGGAAGATGAATAAATGGAAAAATTTTGTAAAAAGAAACGTTATTATAAAATACCTTTTAAGTTTTTAAGACCTCTCCAGTGTTCCGGTAGGCTAGCTGGTTATTGGGCTGTCAGTGCGGGGGTTGCGTTTTCGATTCCCGCCAGAGACTCTGGTTTCTTGCAGGCAAGCGTAGGGCTTCGCGGGTTTAGCTAAGGGGAATATAAGAAAAGCAAAAATTAAAAATAGGTCTAATCGGTCTCTTTAGATTAGAGTATTGAAATATTTCCTCCTTTTAAAAAGCTGTGAATTCTTTGCAACAGAGACTCTTTAATATTCTGGAATTTTAAGGGCCTCTAACTTCTGAAAGCAAGATAGAGCTTGCAAAGAAAAACTACACGTAAAGAAAACACATTTTTCGATATGGTCACCAGCAGCAAAACTATTTTTGTAGCAATTTTTTAGTCACATTTTGGATACTTTTACTTTATTATGGTTAAATTAGTCGTCTTAAATTGTATTTTACGCACAAGGTTTACATGAACAGCCAGCCAGCTGGACGGACGGACGGACGGACATTTTTATGCCATCTCTGACTAGCAGTGCTTAAAATTCTCTTTAGTTAATAATAATAAAATGGTTCTTAAAACATTTAAATAAGTTAAAACTCTTGACCAACATATGTACATTTTTCTAGTGGTAAAAGAACATCTTCCTCCTCTCCCAATTTCTCAACCCTCTTTTTTCCTAAAAAATTTTGTTTGACATTAAAGAATGTTGCAAAGAGAAACAAACATTTGCGACAAAAATTAAAAAAAAAAATCAAGTAAAATTGCTACACACGGCTCTAGCGAATCTTTGATACTCTGCACCAGGAACAAAAACTTTTCAAAAGTAGACTTTATGTGGAATCTGTTACAAAAATCTTAATTAAATCTAACATTTCAATTTATAGTTATATAAAACTAATGTTTGCTTGTCAAATTGAGTGGCAGTGTTACTATTCGTTTCGGTTTTAGATACACACATTTAAGTGTGTTCCGAGGGTAGGCTTTATATGGAACCCATGATAAATTATTGACCGAACATCGCAAAATTATATGGAGTTATTTTTAATCATAAAAAACTACATTCGACCAAATTTCACCACAATATCATTAGGTTAGCCAATAGGTAGCTTTATATCGGACCTAGCGATCATCAGAAAATTTGTAGAAGTCCAGGTTGTTCGTGGACTGTTTTGCATCTCTGAAAGATCTGGGGAACAAAATTTTTAAAATTTGTGTTGGGTACCCGTTTATGATGGTCATGTGGGCAAGGAAGGGGCTCACTGTTTGGCAAACAGAGGCGCTCGCCGTCCATTTGAAAGCCCTCAGCCTTTATTTGGCGTCGCTGCTGTATTCCTTCATACATGGACGTCCATTTCCGGATTAAGACATTGCGAGAGATTTGTGACTTTTTCCGTGGCAGAGCAGGTAGGCTTCTTCTGCTTGAGAAGGGGCAAAAAAAAAGGCTAATTGTTGGTCTGTTTATGGGGCACGGTGGTCTAAGATGCCATCAGTTTATAAAGGGTAACGTTAGTACCAAGATCTGCAGATTCTATGCTGCTGTCCCGCCTTGGGGACTTTTAGGCGGAAATTATGGGGAAACATGATGAGTCCAGCAGAAATCGCTGATTTTTTTTATCGGACAGGGTGATAGGCTATATACGCAGCCTGTACCTGCCGTGGTGAGAGACACAGGCTGCACAAATTACCATCAAGAACGCGATGCGTATTGGGCTAAAAAACAACTTTTTTATACAGTGTAAATGGAATTAAAATATAAATTTTTTAAGTAGGGTAGTCCACAATTGGGTTCATTACTCTATTCCTACAATTCCAAACTGTTAACGAAACAATTTGACGCTCAAACGGTTAAGTACAGGTCAACTGAGAATTACTCAAGGACCCAGAAAATATTTGCTTTATGGGGTCTTAAGTTCTAAATACTTCTTAGTGTAACATATGGAATTATAAATATAATTTACCTACATTTACCACTCGTGGTGGTAGAGTGTATCACAAACAGATAATTTATAAAATAGTTGCCGGTTTTAGGTCCAATCTTAATAACGTTTCTTTTACTCTTTTTATTAATGGTAAACTTTTGCAATTTGCAGCTTCCCGCCAATTAAGACGTAAAGTACCATATGCCGGCCATTTGATGACACCCCGCAGATTGTGGTTGAACAAAATACCCACGCAATGTGATGTAGTCATAGAATTTCCGGAAGATTCACCCGATGAGGCTTTAAGATGGCTACTGGCACGCATACGCTCACAACCACCCGCTGGTCTGGGACTGGTAGTGCAGGTTAGGGCCCATGAAAGTTCAAGGCGAAATGCATTTTATATTAGTGCTCCCACAAATATGTAAGTATGAATTATTTAAGTAACGAGTATTTTTTTTTAGCGAAATTTATATTCAAATATTTGCAAACACTTTTATGAAGGTCTTTGAAATGAAATGGTTTTAAGTGTTTCGTAAACATATTTATAAGACGTTGGTGGAAACGGAAATCCATAATGATTGCTTTTAATTCTGTTTGCATTTTATTTTTTTCATAATACGTTTTTCTAGTTTATTTCGTGCTGCGGAAGAGGCTCGTTTGCCGAAACGTTTACGTCCTGATTTAGGTGGTGCCTTACGTGAATTTACTACCCGCGAAAGTCACTGTTTTCAACAGATCAAAAGCGATGATGGCAATACCTCTCTGTTTACCTCCCAGGAGCGCCAGTGGTTGGTATTGCAAGTATTGCAGGGCCTACGAGCTGGGCAAACAGATATAGAGGCTTTACAGGGTCGGGCAGCAGTGGAAGAGGGCCAGAGCATAGTGGCTGCCTGGCAAGAGACTGGTCTTATAACACAAATATTTCCTTTGCATGAAACTGAAACCTTGACTCAGCTGCAATACAGTTGGGTAAGACAGGTTTTTGCTCCACAGCCTTTAGGTGAAATACAATTTTTTTTTCGTTTTGAATTTTAATTAAATTCTTTTTTTCTTGCTATCAGATGATATTGCTGAATACTTTGGTGTTAAAGTGGCTTTATACTTCGCCTGGTTGGGCCACTATACCTGCGCTTTGGGAGTTCCTGCTGTTTTTGGCACAATCTTATATGCCTTCTTATGGGGCAAAGGACAAACGGCTCAAGATATGGGTCATGTTTTATTTTCATTGTTTAATGTGGCCTGGGCTTCTTTGTATTTGGAGGCTTGGAAACGTTATTCCGTAGAATTGGCTTTTCGTTGGGGCACCTTGTCGACTCCACCGGAACTTTTAGAACCACCGAGACCTTTATATAAGGTAAGTTTTTTCTTGACAAAAATTAAATAATAATAAATAATAAATAATAGAAATACTTTATATAAAAATCATGGAAGACCAAGGACTTTCGAACAAACCCCCAATTGGTAACAAAAGTTGACTACCACGGCTGTAAATGAAAAGCTTAAAATTTAAAAAAATTTATGTAAAAAAAATGCAAATTTGTTTTAATTTCGTCACAAATAACTAAATTATTTTTAAAGTAAACTGCTCATGCTAATTTGGTTTATTTCAGCCATATTATAGTTACTGTGAATATATTTTGATAAAATTAGTCTGCTTTTTTTGCACTGCAACCATATTATTGTTTCCTACAGCTATTTTTTGGTTGTCAGAAGCATTTTAATGCTTATTGTTGGTTAGTTCAATTTATGCTCAGTATTCTAGTCGTGCTTTCCTCTGCGAGGAGTTTTCGTATGTAAATAAGTACATAATTCTTGAGAAATATATAAGGTGCAGCTTTGGTCGGGCTTTAAATTTGACTGATTTCCAAATAGATTTCGGCTAACAAGAGTCCTATTTGGAATCACAGAAACTAACAGCTTCAAGTATTCAAAATATATCCTAGACTAGTTACTGATGAGGTCTATTTAGAAATAACGTAATCGCTCTAATGTTTGATCAAATTGCGGAGAGGAAAATATAAAAAGTGTTGGGTTAGGGACTGATATTTGCCTATAGCCTAGCGAGGAATTCGATCTGCTGTCAGATTTCCTTAGCTCCTCTTGCAAATTAACAACAACAAAAAAGTTTTTACAATGGTAGTAACACATTTGCAGCAGTATCTCTACGTCTTTAAGTGTTAGGCTATTCTTCTTAGGCAGCCATTTCTTCAATATATTCCTAGTCTGTATTGAAAATTTTATATGGGAGTCCCCTTAAGGAATAGAGATAGCGGGTAGGTATGTTAAAAATAAATTATGGCTATAAAAAATAAAGTGGGATCGGTCATACATTTGAGTCATCTAGGAGCATCCAAGGCGCTGCAGGGGCCAAATTTAAGATTTTAATTAAACCGCCATATTGGAATAGGAGCCCCCCTAAGGGGTAAAGATGTATGGCAAGTATGTTTTAAAAAAATGTTAAGCACAAAAAACTAATGAAGGTCCGTCATACATTTTATGTCCCTATTGGCGATGCTTTGGCAGTTATGGGCCTTTTTCTTGTAAAGAAACGCACAAAAATGCAAATATTGAAGCTGAATTCACGTGTGTAAGAAAAAATAATTCTAAAGATAAAATTCGCATCAATGCTGCTGTTTGCTCTTTTTTTTTGTTTCATTTTGTTAAATATGAGATTTAGAGAGAACTCATTAAGACAAAAGTTGTTGAAAATAACAACTTCTTTGTAAAAGATTTTAATGTAAAATTAATATTTTCCAAGTTATAAGGCATTAAAGTCGGACTTAACGATTTTTCTCAATATTGAAAACAAATGTGCTCCATACAGTTACCGACCACCCTAATGTCACATATTAAAAAAATTAATAGGATCGGTGAACTGTTTTTTTTTTATTTTTTGGGCACCTAAAAGTACAAAAAGTCACACTGTGTCTGGGTAAAAAAATTTAAAAGATTCCATTCGATTTGCTTAATGCTAATGTGTGTTTTATTTGTAAATTAATATTTAGAATAAATTTTTAATATTTTTTTCAGGGTCCCCTTGTTGAAAACAATGTTACGGGACGTCTAGAGCCCAAAGAAGCTCCAGCGTGGAAACGTCGTGCATTCCGTTATTTAGTCAGTTTTCCCATAATTGGTTTATGTTTGTGTCTGGTATTCGTTGTAATGTTCGTGATGTTACGTTTTCAGGTAAGTCAAGTGAAATAAATAAAAACTTAATTTAAACTCTTTAAAACCTGGCTAAAGTACATGTGTGTGTGGCTCTCTTTGTCCTCTTACATGCAACAACGTGCATGTTTGTATCCCGGTGTATATGTATGCATGTATTATATCCACTCGTAGTTGTTTGCGAACATGACTCATGATTATCTTTTAAGGGTAATCATGTACATACTTGACTTGTTTTATAATTGAATGAATTTTTGTATGTTTGGTGTGAAAAAAGAGTGCGTGCCTTGGTACATATTTTTGTGTATCGTAAGAAATAATATGAAGACGAAACAGAAAAAATAAAGTTTAATAAAGTTAACAACAGTAAACATATTTCCTTAAACAACACTTCTTTCTACACTAGTTCCCTTTCTCTTTTTTCTCTGTGTGTACTTGTAACTTACATGTCTTACATAATGTAAACAATGTTTTTTTCAACTTCTTTTAGGTGTAAGTTTATTCATGTCAGGACAAACAAAAGTAAAAGTATTATAAATCTTAGATATATTGTTTTTCTTTTTTTGTCTTTTTTAAAAAAAAGAAAGAACATATTAAATTATGTTTTAAATCCGAAAGTAAAACAAATTTGTTCCAATACACTATGGGTAATTTATCCATAATTTTTGGTCAAAATTAATAACAGCGAGAATGAAAAGTTTTTTGCAATACAAAAGCCGTTTTTGGAGTGAGGTATCCTTAGCAAAAGATTTAGGTGGATCTCAAAATATTAAGACTAGTGCTCCTAGTGTTCCAAGTGTCCCAAGTTTAACCATCCTGTGATTTGAGCTTTTTTTTTATTAACTTTTACACTAAGAATTTGTAATAATCTTAGTTGGGAGTAGTGAAATAAATATTGATTTAAATCAGCAGTTTGCACTCTTTTTTACCAGCTTCAGTGATGTTTGTTATTTTTTTTTAACTACCACTAAAAAAATTTAGTGATATTGCCAATTTTTTCACTATCACTAAACGCAGATTGAATGCAAAAATTTGCACTCAATTCAAAAAGTAAAAAAAATTTGGATTTGCAATCAAAAAAGCTGCATTCAAATATTATCTCACTAAAATTTAAAAAATGTAACTTTGTATGTGCATGGTTTTTGATTTTTATTTTAAGGATATGCATAATCAAAGAACATTTAACAAAATGAAATTTTGTCAATAACGGTATAATTATTGGCTTAAATCATGAAAAAAAAAGTTTCTGATTTTAAATTTAGTGCAACATTTTTAGTTGCACTCAAATGAGAGAAGAAAAAAAAATTGCAATAAACTGATGATTGTTTTTGCTTAAATTTTTGAGTGCAAAAATTTTCAACATCGCTATCACTCATGTTCAGTGAGGCTGCAAGTTCTCAATTCATCACTCAACATCAACAAAATGGTTGCAATATTTTTGCACTATCACTAACTGAGTTGAAGCTGCAAAATGAGTGCACTACCCACATCTATGGTAATAATAAAAGATTTTTTAAACACACCCTGCAAATAATATTGTATTACCTGATCCATTTTGATCAAACGGACAACTCCCTGGACAGGTCCAATATAATGCAAGCATGGTATTTGTGGTACAATTGTACCAAATATGGTACAATCGAAACTATATTGGTACACTGGTACAATTCATCCTTTTTTGGTACAATTGAGAAAAAATACCCACGAAGTTTTATCATTTCTTTGTGAAACTACCAAAAATTGCGTTATTGTAAATTTGTGTGCATAATGTTATACTAAAATATTAATTACATACACAGAAAGAAAAACACTCGGGATAAATCAAGTTTTTTGGGATTACTTTAAGTACGAGTCGTACTCAAAAATTCAAAGTACGAATAACTCTTAAACGTACTCAAAACAATCCTAAATGCGATTACTTTCGAAAATCAATCAATTTTCAAATTTTTTTTTTTTAAATTTGAACTCATGCTACTCATTTAGTTTATATTTTTGGCTAAATATGTACATAAGATTTCTAAAATAAAAACCATATCGGGCATGATGTTGGTGTTTTATCATTCTGTAATGTGTAATACGGGTAAGTAAATCAATCATAATCATTTTTTCTTTGTAATTTCTTTTTTTTTGTTTTTTTCAATCATGAATTCGGGATAAAATCAAATTTATATTACTTGAATTAAGTGCATTTTGAGATTGATTCAATCTTAGTTTTATTTAAATCAATCTCATTTTCGAATTATTTCAAGTACGAAAAATGGATTGAATATGGATAATTTAAGTATTTTGGGATTAAAAATCCGAACTTGAATCAATCTTTCTGTACTTGATTCAAGAAAATCCGTACTCACCGTACTATTAATACCGTTTCGGATTGATTTGAGTACGGATGGATTGATTTTTCTTTTGAGTGTACATACATAAGAATACGAGTACATATATGTACTCGTATCCCTGTAGGAAGCCGGGAATCAAGTGTCTCCAAATTTCTGCCGGTTGTTGTGTTGACACTGTCTACACTTTTGTCTGTCTTTGACAGAAAGAGAAGTAGACAAATCTTTGCTTCTTTCTTATTTTGGATACCCACACCACAACAGTGGAGATGTTATTATGCGTTTGTACTGATGTGTGTAACACTGATTAATATTGGTCCACCTTTGAGTATACCGATCGACTCAATATCACTTTCAGAGTCGATTGGACGATGTCCCTCAGTCCAGATGGCTGGCACGCAATCACACAGAAAAAAATTAAAATTAATTTCAATTAAAAATTTTGTGATATTAATTAAAAAATTAATTAAATTTGCACCAGTCAACAAATTAAAAGTATCAATTAAACGTTTAATTCACTTGATTAAACGTTTAGTTCACTTGATTAAACGTTTAATTTATTTGATTAAATTTTTAATTAAAACTAATTTTATTTTTGATTAATGCTTTAATTGGTGAAAAATTTTGAAGAATTTTTTCTGTGCATGTAACCTGCGCAAAGTATAGGTCAGAATTTTGAAGGCAATTTTATGAAATTTTGTACATTGGTTTCAATTCAAAAGGACGAAGCCTACTGAAAATGGGGAAATTCGGTTCAAAATTTCACATAACACTACTTTTCGGAATAATGTATAGGCCTATAAAACATTTTATAATTGATGTTGGTATTTAGATTAAATTTGGTCTAAACTTATTTTATTGCAATCAAAATTAACAATCATTTTATTGTAGTCGACTCATCTGTGAATATAGTTTTATTGCCATAACTTCCTTATAAAAGTTGGTATTTAAATAAAAGTGGGCGACACTGACTTTTATGATAGCTACTACATCATGTTGTGCTGGTGTGCCCAAAATTAACCATTTGTCCCATTTGCCCATAAGCCCCCTTTCAAAATCATTTAAAGACAAACAAAGTTCGTATAGATGAAGATATCCGAATAATATTAGCTATAAATAATTTTAAGTTAATTTGTTCTGGTGGCGCTATGATTGCCCATGGGTCCCAAAAAGGGTACACTGCCGAAAATGTGTTTCTATATAGTGTGGTAGGCTTGACAGACAACATTTTTTAGTTGTTTTGTTTTTAATTCTATTAAATAAAAGGGTGTTACAAGTTACTTTGTATGCTTTTATAATTTATAGCGAAATTTTGGTACAATTTACGTAAATTTGGTACAATTTTGTGATTAAGGCGGTACAATTAAGGAATTAGCAGATCCCAACAGTGGCATGGACCATGTCATTGTTGAAAAGTGTTTGTAGTCAGACAACATGTCTTCATTTTTTAACGACATGTTTTCATTTTTAAGCGACTTAAAAACTAATCCTCTTGAGTATACCATGGAGTAGTTTAAAGACTACTATTTCGTTATCCAAAGCTGGGTTATATGGTCCTGCCCTAGGACATCGTAATGTTAACTATACCATGTTTTTTTCCATACGTTTGGGTTACTTTTGAACTAGTCCTAGTCCCTTGTGGGCTACATTTTACACGCATTATTGGACTAGTCCTATCATTTGCAAGGCATGTTATCTTCATTCCGTTTTTATTGAACAAAAAGGCACATTTTTTAAGTCATATTTTTTTTATTTGTAAAATGATTCTTTTTTGAAGCAAGGTGGATTTAGTTGAAAAGAAGACAATATTCTTTTCTTTGACCAATAAATTTTATGAAGAAAAACCTTTAAAAAAAGGTATTGATTTTTTTCTAAGACAGTGCCGTTTTTATGACAAAACCTAATTTTTTTTTGTGATAAAATGGATTTATCGTAAATAAGGTGACTTTTTGTAAAAAAAGTGAATTTTTTGTAAAAAGTGAATTTTTTGTAAAAAAAGTGATTTTTTGTAAATAAAAAAAGTGATTTTTTGTAAATAAAAAAAAGTGATTTTTTGTAACAAAAAAAAAAAAAGTGATTTTGGAGAAATAATTGTTCAAAGGGGCTTTTTTTCTAAGGACTATCAGGGGTGTGCTCGAAATCGCAAACGTAAAACGCAAGAATTTTAAATATCGTTTTTTAAAAAGATTTCTGTAATAAAAGAATTTTATGACAAATATTTCCTTATTAATCAGGATTTTAAACCAAAAAAAATAAGAATTTGGTTTAAAGTTTATTAAAACCAACTTCCAAATGCTTGCGTTTGCGATTTCCTGCACACCCCTGTATACCACTATTTGTGACTTAAAAGTTCTTTGATTTCGTGACTTGAAAGTTAATTTTTTTCCAAATTAAAGTTACTCATACGTACAAAAAGTTTCATTTATGTTAAAAATCTAAACTAGACTTATTTGTTGAATTAAATGGCCAGTTTTAATATCGCACACTTCTAAGGTCTGTCAGAGTTATTTATTACTTGACTCTTGGGATGTTTAAATAGAAAACCAGTCACAACCAATAGTGGCAGCAACTCTTGCATTAACAGCGCAACTAAAAAATAGACAAAATAGTCACAATGACTGTTAACTACATATTAAACTTAAGCTGTGTAAAGTTGTTTTCTTTATTTTGCTCACAAACTTTCAATTTGTGTAATTTGTTCGATATGGGTTTTCCTACTTTTTCTCATGTTCAATATTTAATTTCTTTTTCAGAGGAGTAAGAAAATGCTATTGCAATGTGTCACCATTATTCTCATATTTATTTCCGTTACCCTTAAATGTTAAATCTTTTTAAGCAAACGTAAGAAAAGGAAGAAAACTTTTAAAACTTTTTGGCTATGAAAATAAAAAAACTGTTTTATTTCAGCAATTTTTAATTAATTTTACTCTTCCGTTTCCGTTTCCGTTTCTTTTATTTATTCCGTTTCACACCTTGTCAGTCACACATTTCTTTTGCTTTCATGCTTTAATATTTATAAATGAACTTTTTTTTCTTCGCACTTCATATTCTTCATAAATTTCACCGATTGATTGAGTTATATATACATAAGCAGTTGTTTTTAAAAATTTTTTTTTTTTTAATTAAACAAATATTTTTAAAACAATTTCACACTCATACATTTTTATTTGCAGGATTGGCTGGATAATAATAATATACCTGATAGAGGAATTGCTCAATGCATGTATAATTTGCACAAGGTTAATTATTTTTGCTTTCAATATTTTAGTTTAGTTTTTAATATCTACATACATTTTATTGTTTAAGAGAATTATTTCTTAAGTAACATTTGTTATCATCACCAAATTCATTTATCATCAATTCAAAAATACTAACAATTAGAAAACTATTTTGTTTGCAAGAAGATATCTGTTTAATGTTCCTTAATTTCATTTGAAAATGTTTTATTTGCAAAAACTAAGAACAATAAGAACAATTGCAGTAATTTGATTTGTATTTCGATAATTAATACCGTAACGAATGAGTGTTAATGCTGTGAATTACAAATTAAGTATACGCACTGTGGGCTAATAACACGAACAAAGTGTTTAACAACTAACGTTTTTTTTTTTATTTTAGTAAAAAAGAAACTAAAATAAATTCTATAATACTCAATTAAAAAAATAGGGAATTCAATTTGAGAAAAAATTTTCAATATTTTTAACTTTTTATAAAAACATTCATTATATTTTCAAATTTCTTGTCAAGCATTTGTCGATATCTATAAATAATTAGTATTGAAGTTATTTTGTTGAACTGTTTATGGTTTTTAATCCAAATTTTGATATTTTAATTGGGCTAAAGTTCATCGAATTTAATTTTAATTAAATTATTTTTATAAAGAAAGGAATTTCACAACATGAAAACAAATAAAATTTATTGATAATTTTTTATTCTTGACTGAGCTGGGAACCGAACCACGGTTTTTACGGACAGGTTACCTCACATGTTTCGATTGCAACCACTTTATCTCTTCAGAGCGGTTTGCCGTTTAACAATTACCGCCATTGACGACGAGTGGCAGTCAATAGTCAAATATCAATCGTTAAACTAAATTGTATTTAACCTTTGGTAGAACGAATGCTTTGAACGATTATCTACTTTAATTGATTTACATGTTCTTCCTTACTTCTGTTTTTTCGTACTTCTTGTCAAGAATGCTTCATAAGATCCAAAGTACATTTTTCGGTTTTTCAGATATCGATAAATTTTTTAAAGAAAATTTGAGAAAGCGATCAAGAAAAATTATTATAAAAAAATTCACAAAATTTGTACATCAGTTAAAGCAGTCTAACAATTCTTATATACAATCTACTTAACATATTTATAAGATTTCTGTAAAATATTGAAGTAATCGATAAATTTCCTATAAAAAATTTTCTATACAAAATTAAAGTAATCGATCAATTTTCTATAGATAGTTGAGGTAATTGATAACTTTTCTTTAGAAATTCAAAGTAATCGATACATTTTTTAAGGAAAGTTGAAGTAATTGATAAAATTTAAGTTATCGATAAATTTTCTATAAAAATGCAAGTAATCGATATGTTTTCTACAGAAAGTTCATGTAATCGATAAACCGTCTAAAGAAAATATAAGTTATCACAAAATTTTTTATAGAAAATTCAAAATTTCTGTAAAAAAATTCAAGTAATCGATAAATTTTCTCTTAAAAATTCTAGTAATCGATACATTTTATTTAGTTCAAATAATCGTTTTCTATAGAAAATTCAAGTAACGAATAAATGTTCTATTGTCAATTTCAGATATCGATAAATTATCTTTTGAAATTTCTGATCAAATTTAATAGAAATTTAAGAAAGCGATAGATTTTCTACAGAAATTAAAGTAACTGCTATTTTTTCTATGAAAAGTTCAATTTATTTATATTTTGAACTAAAAATTAATGTTTTCACTAAAATTTCTATCGAAAATTAAAGTTATCCCTAAATTTTCCTTGAAATGAATGTTATATTTGTTTAATTTTCTACAGAAAAATATATGAGCCTTTGAAGCCCGTAATTTCTACAAAAAGAAAGCTGGTCGTGTTCGTACCTTACAGTTATGTTTACCTATTTCAATGTTTTTTTAGACTGCATGTTTTTACCTTCAGTTTTCTTTTAAAATATGACAGCTTTAACACCATAGATTTCTATACACAGCTGGATTTCTTTTGTAGAAATTACGGGCATAAAACAAACAAAAAATAACATTTGCTCGTAAATTTTTTTTATAGAAAGTTCTAGTAATCTATACATTTTTTAAAGAAAATTAAAATAATCGATAAATTTTCTATAGAAAATTCACTTAATGAATAAGTTTTCAATAAGAAACTTAAGAAATCGATAAATTTTCTATAGAAAGTTCAGGAAACCGTTCCAATTTTATGGAAGTTTAGGAAAGCGATAAATTTTATACAGAAAATTCAAAAAATCGATAAGATTCTGTAGAAATTCAAGTAGTTGTTAAGTTTTCCTAGAAAACTTTAAGTTATTTATAAGTTTTCACTTTATTATGCACTAAAAATTCATGTTTTTACTAAAATTTCTATAGAAAATTCAAGTTGTCCCTAAATTTCCCACATAATTGTTTTTGATTAATTCTCTAGAAAAAGTAAACGTTATCGACAAATTCTTTTAAACAAATAAATAAATGCATACAAAATTTAAAAATATGAAAATTAAATACAAACAAAAAATAAAATTTTCTTTAGAAAGTAAATGCTTTTGTTATTGAAAACGTCTAAGTAAAGTTAATATTCAATTAATTATATCGTTTACGTACCGAATATTAGCAAGTCAAACTACTAAATAAGCTAAACAATAGAAGTCGTCGTATTAATATTTCCTAATTTCTGAAAATTAAATTTTTCATGGCAAAAACAAAACACAACATAAATTTAGTTCCATTAATTGCCATTGGTTCAGACTAAATGTGTTTTATTTTTACGTAGATATGGTTATGTGTGTATATTATATAGACTTATGTATGTTTGAATGGGTACAAAGTCAATGATTTCCTTTTAATTCACTTTCTGCTATTTCCTGTTTGGAGAATTTTAGTAAAAATACCATCCTAAAAGTATGCGAAAGTACAATTAACTCAATTACACGACAGGAAATGTTTTGACACCGGCAATAGCAGCAGTAATATTTCAGATTTACAAATACTATTTTAAATGAATAAAGACTGAAATGATTTTAAGTAATGTTCATTTGAAATCAGGGGCAAAATTACGTAATTTGGCCCCTGCTAAAAATTTAGTATTATTGGGCACATTTAATTTTGTAAAAATTGCGAAGTTAATGGAAACATTTTTGTATATCTATACCTATAAATTTGTTTATATTATGCCAGTATTTTACCAGGCATGAGTTTGTATTTTCATTAAGAAAGTAGATATTTCCTGTAAAACATAAAATAAATTATAGTTTTGTTTTTAGCCGGAAAATGCAAAAACCAAAATTATTATAATTATAAAACTCTCATCGTTGCAGGAAAAGTTGTTAAACAATAGCAGTATTCATTGTTTGAAGCAAATGGTCTTGCGAAGGAGCCAATGCAAAATTTATGTAATAGCAAAACAGTGTTGCCAATTTAGTCATTAAGTGGCTAGATTTAGCCATTTTTCTCCCTGTTTAGCCCTTAAAAAAATGAGTTTAGCCATTAGACATAAAAGAATAATTTTTATTTTTTTATAAAAATTTATAAAAGTTAAATAAACATTTTTAACAATTAAAACGCCTTTAATTTAAATCACAACTTTTACAAATGTTAAAAATCGCTAAAAACCATGATGATGAAACATCTTTCAAAATTAAACAGTATTCCAATATTAATTTTATAAAATGTATCAACATAAACATCGGTGTTTTTTTTTCTGGTGTCAAGCATTTCAATAAAAAGATGCAGGCGGCAATAAAAATATTTTAGAAATTTCAGAATTGACTATAAAATTGCCCTCAATGCCATCGTTAAAAGTAATTTGAGAAATGAGTAACATTTAGCAACCGTTAACTCGATTTTATCAGTTAGGGAAATATTTTTACCATAATAATAAAATATTTATACCAACACCACAATAGTGGGGAGGGTACTACGCGTTTGTGCTGATGTTTGTAATAACTTTAAATATTGTCCCTAAGCCCCCCTTTACGTATACCGACTAACTCATAATCACTTTTTGTGTCGGACCAACATTCGGCTGGCTGGCAGGCTGGCTAACCATGTAAACCTTGTGCGCAAAGAACAGGACGCCATTTTGGAGATTATTTGACAAAATTTGGCACATAGGTTCTAATGTGGTGTAGGGTATCATATAGTCGGTGTTGACCGACTATACTTTCTTACTTGTTATTTTTTGCAGATCTGGACTCAAAAGGTGTTGGGTAAATGTTGTCGTGATTATGATTTACCTTCAAATTATTTAAAACAAATTTTATATGCGTTGAATAATGCGCTTTTTGTGTAAAAAATGTGTTGTTTAAAATTGGGAACTCACAATATAAAATTCATGACTTCTGTAAGCGAGACGGTAAGCGAAACTCTTAGATTTCTTCCTTTCAAACCTGCTTCATCTAAAGCTAAATTTTTTAATTGGGAGCACTTTTGTAAAATTTAACAACAAATTACACAGATTTGCCGTTAAATTTCATAAAAACAAACTTCGATATTTTGCATTTGATCTTTCGCTAGACCATTTGCAGCAAATCCTGAATACCGCTGCTTTAAAAATAGTGACGGGTATGAAACTCTAGCATTTCATTGTAAAGTTTATATATGGAAAAATCTATTTTTGTATTAAATCTAATAACTAAAATGAACCTTTTTGTTGTAAGCTAAACAGCAACATTTGTTTCCATGACCTTTCAGTATTCTCAATTTCCTGCATGCCACATGAAACCCCCAAAGGGGTAAAAATACAAAAATAGCTTTAAATATCAATCAAGTTTTTTGAATTCCTACGCTTTTTAATATACAAGGTGGCGTAAAAGTAATGTTTTAATAATGGCAGCTAATTTAGTTATAAATGAAAAGAAGAAATCTGTTTTAAAAAAATAGTGTAAAATTTTCAATAAGATTCATAAAAAGTTATAATGGACAAAAGTTATAATGGTCAGCTCTCGAGAGTTGATGCATAATTGTGCTCTTTTTACGGTAATCACTTTAATGGGATTGACTGGATCTTCATGTGGGTTCTCTGTTTTCCAAAAATGCACATTTTATTTGTTATGATTTGTTGTTTGTTAAGTGGAAATAGACTTTGTCGCTCATTACGACAAAATTCACGCAGACTAAAAGTTAATTGAAGTTATGAGATTATTTTTGCGCCACAATGTATTAAACTAAGTTTTATTTTAGTATCTATTTAAAAAAAAAACCCTCAACATAAATAAAAACACCAAATTTAATAAATTTTTAATGAAATTTTCACAACCCATAAATTTGAAAAGAGAAACATATTTTTCAAAAGAATTGTGAGATAATTACCACAATTTTGGTTATTTCGATAATAATAGCAAATTTATACAATAATTTTTATTTAAATGGGTTAGATTCTTATTGACAATCTGTGTATTTGACATTGAGTGGCACAATGACAAAAGTCATTAAAAATTGGTCGCTACAAAAAGATAAAGAGTCACACACTTGTATTGATTAATTAAATATGTATGTAAAAAAAAAATAATTTTAGGACCAAAAAAAAAGGCATTTGTTTGTGATTTAGACCATAAAAATAAAATTTTTTTCAATTATTTACGCAGTAAAATAAAACATAATATTATTAAATTCTATAGAAAAAAAATTTTACATGTCCTCGGGATAAATGACAAATACTGTAATAAAATCAATAAGTTAAAATTAAATTCTAAAAAGAGAGCGGCAAGCACCAAAAAAAAAACATAAACTTTTTTTATCGAGCTTGAGTATTTATTCAGATTCAGATTTTATTCTTTGAGATTCTATTGTACAGAAGCCTTAAAAATATTACTAATAACAGTAAATTTCATGAGGACATTTTTAAATAATAGAAAATTCTTCGATAACTATAATTTACTATAGAGATTAAACGATAACTTGAATTTTTCATAAAAACTTAATTGACAGTTAAAATTTTCTATATAAAAACTTAACGATCATTTAAATTTACTATAGAAATGTTATTGATAACTAAATATAGAAAACTTTTTAATTTTCCTTAATTTTCTAAAGAATCCTTCAGAACAACTTGAATTTTCAATTTAATTTATTAAAAATTTGTAAATATTAGAAAATTTGTCGATAACTATAATTTTTTACAGAAATTTTAAGAAAAACTTTAATTTTCTATCGAAAAATTTATCGGTAACTTAAATTTTCTATAGAAATAACATACTATTATACAGAAGTCTTCAATATATTATTGATAACAGTAGAACTGAAGTAGCAGGGCTAACAACTTCAGTCGAAACCAAAATTGTCGAGCAAAAAAAGAAAATTTGTCTACAACTTTTCGCTTTTTGAGTTGGTTTGACAGCGACTGTTTACATTTAATGAATCAGAAGTAAAAGCAATAGTTTTTTTGTTGCCATTAACAAATTAATAAGTAAAAGAAATGGTAGTTTTTCTACTCTGAATGCAGTTTTTTAAAAGCTGCTTAAGATAACATTTTTAAATATGTACTAGAACATTCTTCGATAACTATAATTACCTAAAGATACTTAACCGATAACTTGAATTTGAATAAAAAATTAATTGACAATTTAAATTTTCTTTAAAAAATTTATCGATTATTAAAATATTGTATTACAAATTTATCGATCGCTAAATATAGAAAATTTTTTAATTACCTTGAATTTTTTAAGGAAGGACAACTTGAGTATTTTATTAAATTTATAGAAAATGTGTAAATATTAGAGAATTTATCGATAAATATAATTTTTCACAGAAATTTTAATAAAAACTTATATTTTCCATAAAAACGCTTAATTTTCTATGGAAAATTAATCGATACCTTAAATTTTCTATGAACAAATTATGGATACTTTAAATTTTTTGTAGAAATTTTATCGATAAATTACATTTTCCATAAAAAAATTTATCGATGCCCTAAATTTTTTATGGAAAATTTAACGAAACTTTACATTTTTTATAGAAATTTTATCGAAAACGTTGATTTTTTTAAAAATTGATTAAGAACATTTATCGATATTTTAAATTTTATATAGACATTTTTTCAATAATTATAATTTTCTGTAGAAATTTTATCGACTAATTCATTTTTCTGTAAGATTCAAATATTATATAGAAAAATATTAGATGCTTTTCTTTTTTTGTGGGCATTTTATCAATAGAAATTTTATTTTCTATAAAAATAAATATTTAATTCCTTGAATTAACTTTAAAAAATTTATTAATCCATAAAACCTAATTATCGATAAATTTCTGTTGCAATATTTAAAATTTTTATAGTTAACACAATTGGGTAAGTGATGCTAACCAGTGTTTAAAAGCACCCATCAAGTAGATGCTTTTTATTTTTCCTTTTTCTACTGCCACTGCCACTGCCATTGAAATTTTTAATTTTTTATCAATAGCCAATGTTTTGTTTTTCGTTTGTGCAAAAAAGCAAATCTCTTATTTTTTATATTTTTATTTTTGACAATTTGACAAAATCAAAAGCTCAAAATGATTTTTTCGCAATTTCCTTTTTTTTTTTGTTGTCCTAAAAGAAAAGCTAGTTAAAAAAGACATAACAAAAAAATCTAAAAATCCAATTTATTAATTTCGCGTCTTACAGACAAAAGCTTTTTGTTTCATTATTTTCCTACAACATAAAAGTGATTGCCGTTGCTTTTTGAGATCCATCAAATAAGAATTTTTTACTGTTGTTAAAAAAGCAAAAGTTGGCAGAAGCCAGTTCCCTTTAAAAAGTTAATTTTCAAAAACAGTGTGTTTATTTTGCTGTTGCTTTTGAAAAGTGTGGGCTATTTTAGCAGTGGAATTTGTCGGCTTTTTAATTTTGATTTTTATTTTAACTAGGATAAGTTAAAAACATAGTTTTCTTTTTGGTTTTTATTACTCGTATTCAGTAAATTAAATACATCTATTATTATGACACTTAAACAAACTTCTCTAGTTAATTGCCAGTTATTATGGTAATTTATTTTTTTACTGTAGGCGAACATTAACATTTGCATTACAATTATAGTAACATATACATATATACATATGTATATAAATTAACGCATACAATCACATTTACTAATATTGGCGACTTTGGAGAGGCACTAACATGAGAAGTCGTGCACCAACAGTAAAGTACATTTTCAGTATTGAAACAAAAGGAAGGCGCCGAAAAGTATGCGACATATCATATAATAAACTACTTTTTTTGAAGGCAACAACTTAAAATAAGTAAAAAATTACTGCATTACTCATTTAGAAAGGGTCATTGTACTTAGAATTAAAATGAAAGAAGTTAATACAATAGGTAGCAATTAATTAAAAGTAATAAGTGAGATCTAATAATAGAAAAATATATAAAGAGAACGATGGGTAATGGGATGAAATCAACTTTATTTTTCTAAACAAAACAATCAATAACTTCAAATTTCTATTGATATTTTATCGATAACTATAATTCTCTAAAGAAATCTAAATGATATGTAGCTTCAAATTTTTTAAGAAATTTTAGAGAATAGTTTAATTCTCTATAGAAAATTTAACAATTACTATAATTTTCTATTAAAAATGTATCGATAAATATAATTTTCTATTAAAGTTTATCGATAACTATAATTTTTTACTTAAACTTTTACAACTTAAATTGTTTATGAAAAATTTTGCGTTAACTTAAAAAAATTTCCATAATTTTCAAGAGGAAATTGATGGATAACCATTGATTTCGATAAAAAATATATCGATAATTATTATTAAAAATTAGTATTGTGGTTATTTTATTGAACATTTTATGATTTTTAGTCCAAATTTTTTATATATTTTTTTTAAACTTAAATAAAATTTTACGTTTAGAAATTTATATTGAAAACAAAAACAATATTGCTGTTTCAATATAAATTTCTAAACGAAATTTTTTATTTTAGTTTAAAAACAGGCAGTTAATTTTCAGTACATCATTTTTATGAAGAAAGGAACTTTACAACATAAAATGGATTAAAGTTTGTTGATAATTTTTTTATTTTTGACTGATCATGGGAACGGGTCCGACAATTATTTTTTTATATTTTAGTTATCGATAACTATTATTTTATTTATATAACTTATCGGTAACTTTAATTTTCTACAGAAAATTTATCGATTAGTATTAGTTTCTATCGAAATTTACCGTTAACTTAAAAATGTCTATAGAACATTTATCGACAACTTTAATTTTTTTTAGAAATTTTTGATGACTATTATGTATTTATATTTACCAATAAATAAAAATTTCTAAAGAAAATTTATCGATAACTATAATAATCTGTTTAAATTTATCGATAAATACAATTTTCTATAAGAACTTTATTGAGAAATTTAATTATACATATGTATATATGTATATTGATATTTTTTCGATAACTTAAAATTTCTATAGAGAATGTTTCCATAACATTAAATTTCTATAAAAAATATTATGGATATAGAAAATTTATCGATAATTACTATTTTTTATATTAACTATAAATTTTTATCAAAGATTTTCTTGGGATTCAAAAAATTAATAAACAAGGTTTCGTTTAAATGTGCTAAATTTCCATTTCTAACTAGTGCTAAACTGAAATTTATTGTTGATGGGATAAGCTATTCCAATGCGCATTTCACTGGTTGCTTAGGCCAGATCGTCAGGAAACATCATCGAAAGATTTAAGAAAAACTAAAGATATTACACAAATAAAACTGCTATCTTGAAGTTGAAAAAACAACTTTTTTGACCTATTGCTTAATATACATAAGAATACATATTGCTCATTTTCTTCAATAGTGACTTAACTCAAAAAATTGCATTTTGGAGTTGGTGATAGACAATTTTTCGATTTTTTTTTCTTTTTATTTTCTACAAAATTCATATTTACATATGTATATCTTAAGTACTTTCCTCGTTTGAAGAAAATGTGTTGTTTTTTCCAAGAGGTTAAAGCAAATCAACACTTGCTATAACATCGGTTCAGTTTGAGATATAATACTGATTTTTTAAATATACAGTACATATATAAATATATTCTATTTTTGCTATGTTTACAAATAATCTATCGATATCTAATCATTTTTATTAAATATATTTTTATGGATATTATAACGATTATTATTTTTTTTAATTTTGGGTTAAATGTTTTATATTAAAAAGTATCCTCATTTATTTTTTTACGTTATAAGCACATAATTTTTTTCACTCTTGCCAAAAAGAAATAAGAAAAAAATCGTAAAATATTGTTGGTTCTTGAATTTGACCTTCAACCTCGTATATCGAGCATAAACATGCTACATTTATTACAATACAAATGATATTTTGCTATTAACTATTGTACTCATAGAATTATGGCAATTACACTGTTGTTGTTGGTATTCAAAGAGTGTGCAAAAGGAATAACAAATTTCTACCATACAAAAACCCAAACAAAAGAGCACATATTAACACACGCACGTAAGAGATTTATATAAAAGCATCGCACAAACACGTACAAATAAAAAGAAACCCGAACATACTCGTAAGAGCTTTAGACAATGTATTAATGCTGTATTTAAGAGCCAAAATTGCGGGGTAACGAGAAATCTCCATTATGCTTTTGTGCCTGTTGTTGTTCTTGTTTTTGTAACTAACCATAAATAAATTGCACAAACATAACAACAAAATATACAAGAACAACAAAATACGCCCAAAGGTTCTGTAAAAACAAAACAACAACACGAAAAAAAACAAAATCACACAAAAATTACATTACAAGATCATGAATAATAACAGGGGTTAAGTAGAGTAATAAAAGTAATAGCAACAACAGCAAGTACTGCTTACAACTACAACAAAAGCTAAAAAAAAAAAAAAATTAAATATAAAAAGTACAAGTGTTTGAAAGGAGGTAATTGAATGGCACTCTTATGTTTAAATATAAAAAAAATATAACAATTGGTCACAAAAAATATGCGCAACAAAGTTTTATTTAAGATTTGTGTTAGAAAAATAATAATATTTTAGCAGGAAATTAAAATTTAATGGTTTGTGTGCAGAGTTTATTTTATTTAAAAGACTTGTCTCATTATATTTAGATTTTGAATAAAAATTTAATTTCTTTCCTTAGAAAAAATTTTTTACAATTATTTAGCATAACTTAAAAAAAAAATTATAACAACCAAAAATATAGATAAAACAAAACTGGTCGATATACACTTTTATAGGTAATATTTATCAATAAATATGAATTTCTTTAGAAATCTAGAAATACTAGAAATCTTTTAGAAAATGAATCGATTACTATATACATAAAAGAGGCCTGCACAAAGCCAATTAAACAAACATGCAAATCATTGAAAATTTTTCAAAATCTATACTGTAGTGTCACTGTCACAAACAAATACTGTGTGAAGGTGTAGAAACTAAAAAACAAAAGCTTCACTATAGTCGAAGTTAAATGAGAAGTGGCTATAAAAAATACTCTCAACAATTTAGAAACGGAATGTATATATTTAATTAAAAAAATACACACAATTTTGTTAATTTATGTGTGTATGAAATATGTCAATAGGCATGTTAATAACTTTGATAATATAATATAATAAAAATATGTTCTTCCGTATTTATTTTGTTATGTTGTTAAATTTTTGTCGGTTAAAATATATTTTTTTATGTATTGCTTCTTTATGTTTTTTTTTCACTTTGAACGCCGATCTAGATGCATAACGAGATATTTTACATGCGAGTGTTAAGGCATTTTTTTGATTATGATTACCGACGTAAAGTGAGCGTTAATTGTGGGACTCCAGCTGAGGAAAACTTTAAATAAATAAGTTTTTCTTTATAAATAAACCAAAAAAAAACTTGTAAAACTATTGATATATTAAATTAATTGTATGAAACGTAAATAAATCTGTTTAACAGAAATAATTAACTTTTACATAAACCCACTATCGTTAAATAAAAATTTTATATCCTGTTTTCTTTCCCTCCCACTCGTTGTACACTTTGATGTTTACAGGATTGGTGGGATTCTAAATTACCGGAAACTGGTATACTATGTTGTTTAAGTGTTATACCGAAAGTTTTGTTGGCTGGTGCTATAACCCTAATGGATGAGGCCTATTATAAACTGGCTGTCTGGTTAAATGATAAAGGTAGTTATTTTCAAAGCCAAAGGCAAAACAAAAATTCATTAATACACAGGAAAACCGCAGAGAAAGTTTTTCTGGTTTAGGTTTTTTGAGTGACTTAGATTAATGTTGCATAAATTTTTCTTTTTTTTTTTCTTTCTTGTTTTTCCATTAGAAAATTATCGTTTACAGTCAAAATATGAAAATCATTTGATTGCCAAAGTTGCTTTATTTCAATTTGTGAACTCATTTCTTTCGCTGTTTTACATTGCGTTCTATCTCAGAGATGAGGAAAAGTTAAAGGAGGTAAATTTGTATTTTTTTTTTGCACATGAACAAATAAAATATTTAACAGTCTCCCTCTTTTTCTTTACAGCAACTTGCCGGTCTGTTAATTTCCCGCCAAATTATTGGCAATTTACGGGAATCAGCAATACCGTACTTTCTGGAACAATGGAAACTGGCTAAATTGAGCTTTAATATGTGGGGTGCCTTGAGTCCCACCCAATATATAAATCGTACTTTTGCTGATACTCTTAAGACGAATGCTGACTCAGCAACTGCAGCATCAACGGATACAGAGAAAACGAAGCAGCCAAGTGAAAGCTCAACACCCCAATCGGGTACACCATCGAAACAATTGCCGAAAAAGCCAACAGAAACGGGATCATCGACACCAACAACTGCAAGCGCTAAAAGGAATATTGGTCAAGCGGAAATTGAAAGTTCTTTATACAAGGTACGGAAATGAACTAGTTGTTGATTTTGTAAAATAATGAATAATGAAAAAAAATTGTAATGGAATGAAGAAACCACAGGGCTGCCAGATTTATTCGTATTATACAAGAAAATTTGAATCATAAATATCCAGAATAATCGTACGTGATCGGGCTAAATTTAAAGGCCCAACTACATTATGCATTCGCAAGCTTTAGCTTAAAAATAAAAATTAACAGAAAGCCCTTCCTTCAAATGCATTTAAAAACAAATAAAAACAAAATTAAAAACATCTGATTCCTAAACAACAACAAGGCGAATTCAACTACTGGTATCTAATGTCGAAACGCCATCTTATTTTGACAGTTCGAACCAATTTGCTTTGGTTTGTTAGGAATGTTTTGAATTGTGAACACTAACAATGCAATGCAAAAATGCCTATGTTGTTTCTGTTGTTTTAGGATTACTTTAGTATCGACAACACCTGTAGTTGAATTCGCCTTGATTCATATAGAATCGAGCCACTTTGAGGCAGTTTACAGAATACAACTATATTTGATCAAGTTCTTATCGATTATAAAGAAAAATAAACACGTTAAAATTGAAATAAAAACAGGTTTATTAAACATACAGTGAAATCTTTAACGGGTTTTAAAGTTTAAAATCAAATCTTAAGGTATAAAGGGAAATCTTAAATATTTTTAATGGAAACAAGTTAAATCTTAACTTGTTTATATAGAAAAATTTGAACTGGTTTAAAAAGGCAAAAGCAAAATGTTTTCAAATCTAAGCGGATTATTATGCTTTATTTTTTATGGTACCATTTACAAAATAGATAAAACTCGGCAACCGCTAATTTTTCACCCCAAAAGGTTTTAAGCTACACAAAACATGAGCATAATAAAAATATTAAAATTTTTATGCAAATAATCTCTAAACACTTTCTTAACTTTTATCCAACCCTTCTTGCAGTATGATGGCACGTTCTCCGATCACTTGGAAATGCTTGTACAAATGGGTTACGTAGTACTTTTCTCGGCTGCCTTCCCACTGGCGGGTATTTGTGCACTTATCAATAATCTAATGGAAATACGTTCAGATGCCTTTAAACTGGCCCATGTTCATCAAAGACCATTTGGTCAGCGTGTTGCAAACATTGGCACCTGGCAAAATGCACTAAGTCTTTTATCGTTAGCAGCTGTAATTGTGAATTGTGCTTTAATTGGTTTATCCGGACAAGTGTCTCGTTTGTGGCCAGGTCTAACCACAGCACAAACAATCATATTAATTGTTACACTTGAGGTAAGTGTGAGTGTTGTGGCATGTGTAAACACGACAATGGGCTTTCCAGACAATAAACGGTAACTTACCATTGTGCAACAAAGCACCGAACAAAAAACAATTCTGTATACGAATTGTTAAACATTGAAATAATTAAAAAAGCTTTTCCCACTTTTGCTGTTGTTAGTATTTTTCCTTTTTCATATTTCTTGCACTTTGTTTTATTAATTAACAGCACATAATGTTGGGCTTACGGTCAGCTTTAACATGGATATTACCCGAACTGCCATCATGGTTGGCTGCGGAAATAGCAAGAGCTGAACATTGCCGTAGAGAAATGCAATGCAAAGGTACCTCGCCGAGGCCTACGCCCCCTACACCACCCAGCACAACTTCGACACAACCTGAACATGACTTGGCGGCATTAAATTTAATAGATGCTGTAACCACCGCCACCACCAATACGACTACCACCAATGAACAGTCCATAGACAGCCAAATGTCAGAGTTGTTGTACCAACAGGAGTTGTTAAAGCAGGCAGAATATGAACCATTTTTAGACGAGATTGCCAGGTTTGGTTTACGGAGAAACGTAGAAATGGATACAAATGTTTTTGATTCATCACCAGACTCGCCGCCATCTCAGGTAGATTTTTTGTTAAGGAAAGGATTTTTGAATTGAATTTGTTTGAAACTTTTTTGCTTATTTCTGAATTAGACCAGCACAATTTTAATACGACCACTGCTAGACTCCACTCCCCCTAACAGTGGTGCCTCTTTAACAAGTCTTAATCAGGACATTTTAACGCACGGCTCTAGTGGGTGAGTACTGTTTACTTATCCTCGTTCTTCATTATGCATTTTTTGTTTTCCTCTTTCTTCCTACTTTTTTTTCAAATTTACGTTTGAAACTTTTTAAACTGTATTTTTAACTTTTTTACTCAATGACTTGTTCTAAAACACTTTTTTATACCAAGTTTGCATTTGTTTTATTTAACACTTACTACAACTTTCTATTTTCGTTTTCTAACACACCAAACAAATATTCAAATACTTTATAAAAGTTTTTGTTAAAAACAAAAAAATATTTTTGTTTTATAAAAAAAAAATTATTTTTAATTTGAATTAAGCATGAACGAATTACAAAAAATGAGAAAAATTAACAAAAAGAACTAATGAAATTAAAATATGCATAAAACCAATTGGCAGGTTATTGATTTTTGGCGAAATTTTTAAAATAATGAATGGCTCTAGAGACGCGATCCAATCACTTAAATACCGAAAGCTGGGTCCTATTCGTCGAAAAGTAGAGTTTCTTTGCCAGGTAGAGATTAAATTAGCGTTTGTTATTTTTTTTAACCAATACGAACAGTTGAAAAATGTCAATTAACCAATGGGTGCTCGGAAAAAATTTTCTAAACTTGTTCACCAATTCAAGCATTAATCAAAAAAAAAATTTGTTTTAATTAAAAATTTAATCATGTAAATAAAATGTTTCATCAAGTGAATTAAACGTTTAATTTATTCTATTAATTTTTGTTTTCTGGTTCAAGTTTAATTAATTTTGATATTTTAGTCAGTCTTGAGTTTATTAAATTTAATTTGCATTAAGACCATATTTACATTATGCAATTAACGCCGCAACTTTCGCATGCAACTTTTTGTTAGTTAGCAAGAGGTGTGGGAAGAAAACGGGGTTGAATTGCATAGTCTAAATGCGGTTTAAGTTATTTTTATAAAAAAAACCTCTTCAAAAGGGTTTTGCCGTTTAACACTCACAGCCATCGACGACTGCTGGCAGCCAATAGCCACATATCAATCTTTAAACCAAATTGTATTTAACCTTTGGTAAATCGAAATTTGCTCTGAATGATTATCTATTTTAATTGATTTTAGATGTTCTTCTTTACTTCTGTTTTTTCGTACTTTTTGTCAAGAATTCTTCTTGGAGTCCATTTTTCTGTTTTTCAGATATCGAAAAATTTTTTAAAGAAAATTTGAGAAAGCGATCAAATTCTGTAAAAGGTTTTCAGCCTGTTCATCGTTAAATCGTTAAACAGGCAGTTAAGGACTCAAAAAATTATTATACAAAACTTGACGAAATTTGTACATCAGTTTAAGCAGTCGAACATGTTCTTTCTTACTTCTGTTTTTTCGTACCTTTTGTCAAGAATTATTCTGGAAGTCCAAAGTACATTTTTCTGGTTTACTGATAACAATCACTTCAGAGGGGTTTGCCGTTTAACACTCACCGCCATTGACGACGCGACGGCTGGCAGTCAAATATCAATCTTAAAACCAAATGGTATTTTAACTTTGGTAGATCGAAATTTGTTTTGAATGATTAACTATTTTAATTAATTTACATGAAAATTAAATTAAATTCAATATATAAATATAATAATAATAATATAATAATAATAATAAATATAAAAATTTGGATTAAAACCCATAAACGGTTCAATAAGAGAACCACAATACAAATTTTTTAATCGAAGTCAATTTTTATTTATTTCTGTGTGGTGTCAAAATGATTCCCATTTCGTCCACAGTTGTTTGCATTTGGTCAACGCACAGTATTCGATTTTAAAGATAAGGAGAGTGTATACGACAGGCTACTTAATACTTGGCCCATACATTTCTGTCTGACGCTTCATTTGTGCACACAATAACTTGTGAAAGGAATGAGCTATAATCGTGAAATTCAGTTTATAAGCGTTTCAATAAGAAAACTTTTATAGATTTGAAGAAAATTGTTTTAGTGGGCGTGATACCTCCCATATAGCACAACCTGCTGAAATACCATTTTATTTTTATATTAAATTTGGTGATTTTTTTAAAATTTTATATATGTGTACGTATATATAATTTTATATACATATATATTATATTATATATACACATTATGTCTTCCACTGCATCAAGGGTTACGACAAAACGATAGGGGATAGTAGACATCCTTGTGTGATGGGGATAACTGGTCCTACCATTGTGTGCGATGCTCATTTTTGTATTATGGGACTGGTTTTGAATGAGATTGATTATTTTTGTTCTGTATTTTATGTGACACGGAACTTATAAGTCGTATTTTGTGATCTCAAATTGTAGTATTTTTTCTTATTATTATTATTAAATTTATAAAATTGAAATTTTAGTTTTCGAATACACTTAATTATCACATTACACCTCTTACACTTTAACTAACCTTTGAAACTTTATTCTTAAAAATTTTTAATCTCTAACTCCTCTTTTTTCACAAATTCCTAAATGTGATTCATTTGTCTTAACAAAACGTTCTGTTTCATTATTAATAATTTATTTTAATCAATTTCATTTTTAAAATTATATATATTTTTGTTTTTATGAATAAAATTAAAATTTTTTTTATACGAAAACCAAAAATACATAAATAAAGCGCATGTAAAAGTTGTAAGCAGAAAAAGAAAATACCGGAAATACCCCCATTTCATGGATATTCAATTCGTAATTTAAACTCGATACCAATACAAAGATTGCACGCTTTAACGGGGTAAATTCTTTAAGAAGTGTTTTAAATATATGTGTAAATGTATGTGTGTGTATGTAGCAAATTTTCAAAAGTTTTTTAATTTTAACAAAGTACATTGTTAGAACACTTAGAGAAAAGTAGTTAAAAAAAGATTAGTTTTTGTTTAAAACGAGATTATTTCTAAGAATTTTTTTTTTTTTTTTAAAAAGCATGTTTTAGTATTTTTTTTTTAATTTTGGTATCATTTTGAAATGAAAAGTTGTAAAATTGTCTATTAAAATCTTTTTTTTATGAAAAAGCTAATTCTGTAAAAATATTTTTCTTCTCTACTTTTTTCCTTTTTGCACTTTTTTTTAATTATCTTTTATATTTTATAATTTACCGCTGTTTTTCGTTAAAAAAAAAATTCCATTTAAACTTCCCTAACCAATTGCAATTCCCTACTACCTATTTACCCCCTTAAATCTTTTGGTTTGCCTTGTTTTGTTCGATTTTGTTTGTCTTTAATTAAAAAAAAAAAAAACTTGTGTAGAGCTTCTGCAAGTTCCCTGGCCTTAAATACCCGTCAACCTATGCATATACCAATAATACCACCATTTCGGAAAAAATCCAGTGATTCGGCTGATCACACTGGCAGCAGTACAAGCAGTAGTCCTCAACGTACTTCTGCCACTTACATTGTAAATGGCACCAATGCCGCCACCTCTACCCGCCAACCGTTAATTGCTACGCCATTATCATCATCACCGCCGTCACTTACCAATCCTAAAATACCGGAAATACCACCATATAAAGCTCGCAAAATATCCGCTGAGAGTACAACGAATTTGAATTTGAGCGTAAGCCTTAAAATTTCTTTTCTTTTACAAGATAATTAAATTATTCAATTTTTCGTTGGTTTTATGTTGTAGTCTTTTGAAGTTAATCCATTTATTAAATATTTAAAACACAAAAGAAACATTTCATTACACTTTATTAGTTTCTCTTAAAAAACCAACCAACCAACCAACACTTTGTAAATGTTTAATTTCAGAAGCAAGTTGTTAAAAAGAATGTAATCGTTAAAAAATACTTTTTCAGAAAAAGGCTTTAAAATGAATTTAAAAACATAAGATTTTTTTTTAAATAGAAACTGGGAATTATTTCCTTCTGAAAAATTGAAGGAATATGAAGTATAGTCTGTCAAGCCCGACCATATGATACCCAACACCACAGTATTTGAAAACATATGTTCGAAAGTGTATGACTATATGAACAGGAATCTAAATATGTTTTAAATTTCATAAAAATCGGTTTGATAGTTTCTGACAGGCCGAAATTGCCCCTTTCTCCCCTCGTGGTCCTATTTTTTTAAAAAATACATACCTTATGTGTCCTTATAAATATGGATCGATCTACATGCTTTAAGTTTCATTAAAATTGGATATATAGTGGGCACAAAGACCCTTTTCCGGAGAGTAGCTTGAATGGGGAACATATGCAATTATCGACCAATTCGCCCTTGTGCCAATTAGAACCTATGTACCAAATTTTATTAAATTATCTTCAAAAATGGTTACATGAACAGCTAGCCAGCCAGCCAACCAGCCAGCCGGACGGACATCGTTAGATCGACTCAGAAAGTAATTCTGTATATACTATCGGTATACCTTAGAACCAATATTTTAAGGTGTTACACACATTAGCACAAATGCATGATAACCTCTCCACTTTTGTGGTGTATGTAGGTATAATAACATACAGACATAATATAAGATGTTGGGATGATATTGTACTAGGGAAACACAAAATATTACCATAACGTTGAACGATTTTTTTAACCAGAGTCAGTGATGCCAACTTAGCTATTATGGGGCTAGATTTAGCTCTTTTTTAATTACTCCCGGCTCGTAGTTTTTCCGGTTAGCCTTTTTGTTTAAAAAGAGCTAACACTGGCTCTTTTCGAACGTGATATTGGAACGTTTGACAAATTATTTTCCGTTTTTATCCTCTTGTTTTGTCTTTGGTTCAATTTTATATGTGTGCACATTTTTTGCTTCGGTCAAAAGTATAGAGAGGCTTAGGAATCAAATCCTGTGTTTAAAAATGGATTAAACCAACAAAAGATCCGTCAAAAGCTTTATGCAAATATAACATTTCAATAATAAAAGCTTAACATTTTCATTTAGAACACCATTCCATGTTACATGCCACCATTCGGAAATTAAAAAACATGAAAAAGTATGGCGCCATTTAACAATGTTGTACTTTCTTAACCAGATATATAATTTTCGCCAGATGTTCCGACAGAAACGTTAATTGCACCGCCGCCTTTTTTTAGCGATAAATAACCTTTGCGAAGCAAGCGTGTTTGTAAAAATAAATTCAATTGAAACATATAAAAAGTCAACATTTTATATAAAAACAAACATATGGCCAGAAGAAGAATTTAACACTTTTTGAAAATGATTGTTCATATTTTTAATTCTATTTATTGAAATGATACATATTTGGGGGATTCACAAGGTGTCATAAAGTCATGTCTTAAAATAATAACATGAAAATATACGGCTGTTGTGAACAACCCCTCATAATTTGGATTGCCATTTTTAATTTAAGTCAGCTGATTTAAAAAAAAATAAAAAAAATAAATATTTACCAAAAATAAAAATATTTTTAAATTCTAATCCATGAATTAAAAAATTAAATTAGATCTTTCCTGACTACAAATAATTTTTATTTTGTTTGTTTACCAAACATCAGAGTCCTAAACCGATCAAATTTGACGCAGCAAGTGTTTTGTTGCAAAAATTGCTAGCCGCAGGTTAAATTCGGATATTAGCCGGATAAAACTATACCATCTACGGCGACACCTTCAAAAACTAATGCGGTTCGGCTCAGCCGCTCAGCGCAGGTCTCTTCTGATTAAATATGACAGCACAGTAAACATACCAAGCAATATTCTATTAATTTAAGACACTTTTTGTTCACAAAGCAACAACAACTTTTTTAAACCATTGTAAAATGTTAGAACATTATGACAATATAATATGATAGCACACCTTGTGAATATCCCAATTGTAATGTAAATATTTGTATGCAATTTTTAAGTAGTAATTTTATTAAACATTAATATGTTTATAACCAATTTTTTAATAGTAATAAATAAAAAATGGATTTAAAGCAGATCAATCTTTGATTTTTAAACTTCTTAGCTATTTCAGACTGCTTGGTCGGCATTGAGTAGTTGGCATCTCTGACCAGAGTTGTTACAGCACAAAAAAGGGTTGATTTTTTTAGTATTTATAAAAAAAAGTTGCACATCAAAACAAAAAAATTAACAAATTAAAAATTATCTTAAAATGGCAAAAAAGTAAAAAAAAGCCGATATTGCCAAAATAAGCCCTGACTTCTTTGTGACCTTAAAATTTACATCTATTCATTTGTTTGCAAAAACTTTAAGTTAATCTTGGTTGGTTGGTACTCGTGGTAGTTCACTGCACGCAAACAAAAAAAGTGGAGTCGAAAGAACTTCATTTTAGCAAGACCTCACCACTTGTCAATAAATCTTTAGTTTCCGATACAGTCTGTAACCGTGAGTTATTTTAAGAGGTCATTACGTCTGGACATAAATATCTCATTTAGATTGGATAGTGTGTAGTTGCCCAGGAATCTGATTTTTCTGACTATGGCAGGAATTCGCAGAGAAGGTGGAAGACAGTTTTCTCTTTTCCCCCGTCATTGCAACTGCGTCAGTAGCCTTGACATTTTCTTTAGGATTTCTGCTCAGTAATAAAACATTTAAAATTCTAATTAAGCTTTCGTTCATTAATAAATAAGCTTAAAGCTCTTTTTGTTGACCTTTATGCTCTAACGATTACATTCTTTTCCATTACTTTTGCCTCTCACAATCACACATCCTAACACTTTTTATACCATCCTTAACACATGTTTTTTTCTTCACTTCCTTTATTAAAAAAAAAAAAAAAAATCAACACTCAAATAATAAAGCAGGATAAATATACATTAAAAACTCATGCACCCGAATGGATGTCACGTTTAAAAGTCAGCGATAATATTAATCTTCATAGGAGTATAGATTGCATAGCAAAGGTAGTTAGTTCAGTTGTAATCCATAAATAAAAAAAGAGACAATCGTAGTAAAGTTTGCCTAAATGTATGTGATGTTATATGTATAAATATACCTATAAATGTCTATAACGTAATCAGCCCTTACACTGCAAGTCATATAAATTGGGACAGATCAAAATGTGTGCTACACAAAAAAATGTTAAGGCCCTAATTTTGTAAAAGACAACGCAACGACAAAGAATTACATTGAAAGCAAAAACAAATTCATAAATATTTTGTAATTTTTTTGTTGCCTCTAACAGAAATTCACATTGGTTTTTAAGATTTCATACGCCTCATTGCATGTGGCGTTGAAAATTTTAAAACGGTAAATAAATTTCAGTACAAAGCAACAACAAAATTACAAAATATTTATGAATTTGTTTTTGCTTTCAATGTAATACTTTGGCGTGCGTTGTGTTTTACAAAATTAGGGTCTAAGTCTCTAATATTTAATAACTTGCAATAATAAAAAGAATGTTATAATTTATTAGTATATAAAAATTGATTGGTGAAAAAGCTACTTTTTTATAATTTTAAATTTGGCAAACAAATTTTTTTTGTTTAAAGGGCCAAATAAACTACACAAAGAGTGCCCCGCTAGGCTAGCGAGTAATAAGCTAGGGGTGCAGGTAAGATTCTGATTCACTATAACTTGCTGAAGATCTAAAGCGGGGTACACACTATTGAACTTGAGTGGCAGTCAAAAATTTCGTCAGTCAACAGAAAAACGCAAAATAACTCGTGGTTGACGGTTTACTGACGAAAAAAAGCCGGTCACGCTATCGAGTAAGCGAAGATTTGAGCAAAACTGTTACTCATAATTGATAGTGTGTACTTCGCTTAAGTTGCTATTTCTCGATTAATAAATTTAGAACATAATTTTTAATTGTATTTGTAGTTCTTAATAAATAAAATATAAGTAGCTACACAAGCGGTTTGACAACAACAACAAAATGTTTGGGTTATTATTAAAAAAAAAATATATGATTTTCCTACGTTTTTCATATGTTTGATCAACCCGCTTGCGTGGTTTATTTGGCCCTTAAGTTGTATGTTTTCTATCTTTTAGTTATTTATTGTTAGAAGATAGTTTTAAAGCATGCATGTAAATCAGGATCAGAATTGCTTTATGTTTATGTGTGTGAGTGTATGTACTAATATAGTAAGAAGGAGTTTTAAGGGCAATTAAAGTTTTACATACATAAGACGAAATGTTTCCTAAGAGGTTATTACTAAGTTTTCAAACATCACAGAATCATTTCATACAATTTAATAAGGTCATTGTTTAGTGATCATTCCAAAGATTAAACTATAAACTATTTTGAAATGAAATTTAAGTTCAAAAATAAAGAGTGGCTAACTAATATCTAAATATGTATGTATGTATAAGACTTTGGCACATCTGGTATACCATAGATTGACAGCTTTTCTCAAATCGGATTGTAAAACTTAAGGCAAAAATTTGGTTGTTTTTCATAACAAGAAATTATAAATAAAAATAGATTATAAAGGAACGCTCTAATCGTATTCCAAATCAATCTATCAATAGTACACAAATACCAATTATTGCTTTAAATGGTACTTTTGCACTTAAATTTTTGCTTGTTTTTACGGTTTTTGGCAGTGTTGCCAAAAAAGTTGTGGCACATAACCTAATTTTAAGTTTGATGTCCCCAAACTTTTCGATTTAAAAATTTAAATAAATTTTGTCGCCGAATTTAAAATTATTTGTTAACACAAAGCTTTAAACTTTTGGTTAAATTTATTGAGTTAAAGATTCATATAAAAGTTTTATTGCCTCTAAGGCTGGGTTTTTGAGATCTCAGTTAAACTAGGTATGGTTTGTATACAAAATTTTGACAGAACAGTTTAGTTTTGCTTAAAATGTTGGTATGTAATTAGATAATTAAAAAAAATCACATTTCGCCGGAAAACTTCGAGTTTCAGACTACGTTAAACTCAATCCACATCTCTAAAACTCAGCCTAAGTGATGTTAGGGAGGGGATTTATATGGGACATATGGTTAATTTTGGGCCCGCGAGCACAACATTGCTATTGTAAAAGTCATTGTCGCCAATTTTTATGACAATACTACCAACATTTTCAAGGAAGTTGTGGTATTAAAAGTTTTTTTTGGAAGTTGTATTTGTACGGGAATATCGTCAAATATGGACCAGATCCAACAAAATTTAATAAGATGATTTTGTTTGCAATAAAATTAATTTACACCAAATTTAATCTAAATACCAACATAAGATTGTTTATGGGCACAAAGACCCTATTCCGGAAAGAAGCTTTTATGCGGGCTATATAAAATTATGGCTTAGTCCTTGTGGCAATTATAAGCTTTTGGATGAGAAGATATCGTCCTTACTATTTTTCCGACACTATATTTATTACATATTGACAAAATTTATATGAAAATGGTCTATTAAAAATAGTTGAGTTATCCGTGTCACCTCGACACACATTTACTGCGCCCAATTTCACCAAGTTCAGTTATACATATAATTAACTAGCAGTTATAACTGTCCAAAACTTATTGTTAACTGAAAGTTAAAGTTATGCTTTGTTTTGACTGAACTTTGTAAAATTGGCCTTTAGACTGAAAAAATGTCCGTTAACGATTTTGGTTTTCTTAATATTACGACATAAGCATTATTCTCAGTTGGGAAATACCTCTCAAAAGAGATGTGAAAGGTGGAAGTCAGCTGTTTGAATTGATGTGTACGACAAATAAATAATTAGCACATGAGGGAGAGTTAGCTTTGCGACGAAATATAAACAAATGAGACGTTAACGGCTAAAACATCGGAGCAAGTTAATCTTTCTTTTTGGTTTAAAATGTGTTTAAACCCAAAAATCTATAAATCACCAAACATATAAACCAACTTTAAACTCATAAAATTGGGCGTTTAAACTACCCATACAGACCATATCAAGTGCTGCCACATGTTAATTTATTAACAACATATAAAACATGCGACACTGATTTATAGTTGTTGAGTTTGAACTGCATCTAAATTCAAGCTTAGTTCAACTAAACCATCAGTGATTTACTAGCCATATGAAAACCAAATTGTTTCAATCTACAAATTTTCGTTGGGGAAAAAGACAGTCGTCATTATTATATTGATGTATTATTTGGTTTGTAATTAAAAATGTTTTTTAACAGCGATAAAAAAAGCCGCAAATATCTATTAGTTCACTGCATGATAACAATAAAAAAAAACTGAAAAAAATAATATATAAAAAGCAAAAAATTTAAAAAAATTGTTTGCTTTTAAGTAAATCCTCCTTAAACAAAGCTTTTAATGTTCTTATGTACTTTTTGTGTTTCGAAATGTGTAAAAAAATGCAACTAACAATCTTAAATACAATTTTTTTCTTATCTTAAACATTTTTTTCATGCTGCAACACAAAACAAAAATTCATAAATGTGGAACATTGCAATAAAAAAAAATATGCACATGTGTTTTAAATTTTTTTTTCAAATTTTTTTGAACATAAAAAAATGGAAAAAATTGTAATTAATGTAAAAATGTATTAAAAAAATAATACAAAAAAAAAAAAAAAATTTAACGTGCCAATAAAATTCTACCTTCCCCTAATATAAACTTCACCTTGCATCTACTATAAATTTGCATTAACTATAAAAATCTTAATCTATTCCTGTATTATACACAAAAACTTTTGCCTTTTTGCAAATTGTCTTTTTCTCTTCGCTTACCCTGCTTTTATGTCTGCCCTTGTGTCTGCCTGGGCTTGATGTAATGCACCCCACTATTTGCTCTGCTACAACTATCATACCTTAACAAAATATCATCGTGGCCATCAACACCATCAAAATTCTGTTAAATATTGTAAATACAAAAAAAAAAAACATTTAAAAAAAAGGAGCTTAAAAGTAATGCAGACACGATGGATATTTTAAAGCCTGCGCCCTCCTGGAGTAATGTGGCCATAAAGACACAACAGCAGCAAACCGTTTCCTCACAAGCAAAACAACAAACAACAGCACCACCACACACATCATCAACAGCACAACATTTAGGGGCCTCATCACCATCTTCCTCAGGGGGTGGAGTGAGTGTAAGTGGTTCAACGGCAAACAAACCAGAAACTACAACCTCACGACCCAGTGTGGGTGCCATATCGAATACATCAACATCTTCTGTACAGCAACCGCACGAGAAAGACCTGGCTTCATCGTCTCAGCAGCAAGGAACAAAAACAACTAGCGGTAGTATTACAACACCCAGTGGTGCTACGGATGATGAAGCTAAAGGTAAAACAAAAGCATCATTTTTAAAGACATGCTGAACTTGTTTTTTTTTTAAATATTTAAATTTTTTTTTGTTTTTCTCTTTTCAGCTGCTGAATTGGCTGCTAAGAAATCACGTTTAAAACAAAAACTGGTAAAAAGTGCTCGTTCAGTGGCCATATTTTCCTTAAAGCTCAAGGAGAGACGACAACGAGAGGCGGAAAAGGCGGCTGCAATAGCAGTAGAGCATGCCAAGGTAACAACTGATAATCTTAAAAACAAAACAAAACAAAACTTTGTCTGCAGCATGATTAAATTACTTCTATAATGGAGATTTAAAGATCCACCCCCGTATTCACAAACGTTTATTAAACTTAAAAAACATTTATGAAGGAAAATTTTTATAGAACATTTTTTTTTGTAAATCTTTAAATTCAAATTTTAATTTTTTTTTATGAACACGGAAGCTAGTCTGTAGTCTAGTAAAAGGATTAGTTTATAGTGTAACCAACGTAGTCTTTTTAATGACTAGTCTGGGGAGTAACTCTCTATTGCGAATCTCAACTACTTTATAATCCAAGCAACGGACTTGTCTATTTAAAGGACTAATCTATAGTCTAGTCAACGGACTAGACTAAAGAGAAGTCAACGTAGAAGTTTATAGGCTTTTCTGTGGACTAGTCAATAATCTAGTCCTTTGTAGTCAACGTAAGAGTCTTTTGTTTTTTTTTTTGTGGGCTAGTCTATAATCTTGTTAATAAGCTATTCTATTATCCAGCCAACGAGCTGTACCTGAGTGTAACCAACGGACTAGTTTATATTATAGTCAATGAACACGTCTTATGTGCTGTTTTCAAAACACAAGTGACTGAACGTGTAGTAAAATTTATATCAAAAGCCCTCAGTTTTTTGAGTGTTTTCCATATAAAAAACTACACGTTCAGTCACTTGTGTTCTGAAAACAGCACATAAATATATTCTAGTTAACAAACTATTATTCTATAGCCTACACAGAAAAAATGTTTGCAAAAAATTATTCAATTAAATAATTAATTGGTGTACATTAATTATTCAATTAATTTTTTGTTTGCTGCAATTACTTTTTTAAACAAAACCCACAAAATTAAATGTTTGTGTATATGTGGTGTATTTTTTTGTTTATGGAATTAATTTTTTAATTGACTAAATTTGGGTTTCATGAATCGAAAATACAAATCCGTTAATTGATATGATCAATTTCTTTACAGGGGCAAAATTAATAAAATATTTAACTGTCTGAACTAATTGTTTAATTAAAGTCGAGTTTCTATTTCTTCTGTGTAGGCTTTTCTGCAGACTTATTTATAGTCTAACCCCAACATTCATAAAAAATATTTTTAATTCATAACAAGGGTTACTAAACAAACTTTCATGGGAAATTTGTTCAATAAACCGTTTATAAATCAAAAATAGTTTTTATGAATATTAAACCCCATAGACTAGTTGTCTTAGTGCCTGATTTTCAAACTAAAATAAAAATGTTCGAGTGTGAGTTTTTTTTATGGTTATTTCAATAAAAGTTCTCAAGCAAAAATTTTTATTTTTCAAAAACAGGCAGTTCATCTGTTTTTACTTTTGACTATTCTTTATACCGAGAATAGAGTTATCGGTAGTAAATAAGTTGGTCGGTGTTTTTTTAAATGTACTATTTGATAGTCCAGTCCAGTCAACGGATGAGTTGATAGTCTAGTCCATAAACATGTTTGTAAATAGTCTCGCCTATTTTATAGTCTATTAATATAACGTAGAAATTGTCTAATCAATGGACTGGTCGAAAGTCAAGTCAATGAACTAGTTTAAAGTGTAGACCAAGTCGAATTTCCATAAAGTTTTTAACTATAAAATACGTTCCTATATCTTCCTAGGCTTTAGCAAAATTACCGCCTATGCCACAATCTGGTGGCGAACTGTCTCTGATACCCATCGAACAACTCATTAAAATCGAAGATATTAAACCTGCACTAAGATCACCACCACCAGCGAGCACAGCTGCTTCAATGTCATTCTCGACAACGGCTTCAACATCGGCAGCCATAACTTTAGCGAATACATCAACCACCTCGTCGGCATTGTTAGCAGCGGCGGCTGCTCATCTACAGCAACAACAGCAGCAGCAGCAGCAGCAACACAGTTCTTCTTCCGGTAGTTTTTAAAGCAGAGAAGATGTAAATTTTCCCCGTCATATGCATTGTAAATATACGTTTTATTTACATTCCATGTCTATATGAGTCTAATGGTGTTTTCTTTTCTGACAAAAATGTTCCATGTACGCTACCATTTGCGCGGATTTTTGTTCTATTCTAAAATATATGCAAACATGTGAAAAGTTGTTGTTTTCCTTTCTAAGCATGTTGCATAAAAAAATTGCAAATGTGTTCCATTTCTTACACCCAGTTATAATTGAGTGTGAGATAATACCCTTTTTGGCACTGCGTTTAGTAATTTTTTTATGCAAGCAAGTATTTTTCTTATTAAATTTTTTCTTGTGTTAGCGTTAAATTTGTGTTATACTGAGATTTATGGTTATATTTTGATGTATAAAAACACATTTTATTTCCGTTTGTTTTACTTTTTTTCAATAAACATTTTTTTTTTGGCGCAAAATTTTTAACAACAGCTGACTTTAATTGGAATGGAAAACTGGAATTCAAAGAAAATTGAATGTTGAAAATTACTATAACCATGGTGAATATTGGTACAAACTTTGCATTCAATATTCAACACGCTAAATACACATTAGTGTTGAGTGTAAAAAGTCGATAATTTTTTGTTCCATTGTAATTTAGAAATATGTATCCCTTTGATAGGGTGCGTGTAACCTGATAACTATATTACACAATTATAATGCATTATTATTTTTTAGAAAAGAAAACACCATAAAATTAAAGCTTGCTTTCACGCTCTGAAATAAAGCATTCTTAGGCGAAATGAAAAATTTTACAATTTCACATAAAAACTGTTGATTTCAAATGCTTTAATGGGAAAATATTAATTTTTTTTTAATAATTTAAATATTAATGCATTTCTGAGAACGACTTTACTCGTTCAAACACAAAAAGGTTTGAAATTTAACAAGTTAATTTTACAAAATAGGCATTATGTATTATTTTTATAACTTTTTTGTTATACAGCAAAAATCAATTATTTTGAAGAGAAACAAAAAAAAACTCCTCAATACAAAAAATAATCACACCCTTAAACAAAAATTAAAGAAAAAGGATTAAAAAAATTAAGTGACTTAATATACTAACGAAATCTAATTCAGAAAGTTAAAAATACATTTAAAACAAACAAATATCTTTACAACAAAAATTTAAAAATTTTATTAAAAACCCTAAGAAAAACACACTTAAAAAATAAGAGTAGTAGTTAGAGCGAAAAAAAAATCAGAAAAACTCAAATTAGTTTTAGAAAATCATCATTATAATTATTTTGTAGTCATAGAATTTTTAAACACAAATTTAATGGTTGAAAATAAAATATTACAAAAAAAAAATAGATACAAAATTGTTAAAAAATTTAGGTTGCTTATTTCATAGAAGAAACATGTTTTAATTAAATAATAAAAAAAAACATAAAAAGAGAACAGAAAACAAACTATTTTTTATATGATTTGCTAAATAAATGTGATAAATTTTAAGTTAAAAAAGAAAATTTAGTTCAAAGTTAAATATCGGGAGTCATACACTGAAGCAACATTTAAATTATTTTACATATAATCGACTAAATTTCAACGGGCTGTTTCATTTCATTTAAAAAAAGTGAGCTTAATGGCCGATTTCACCAATTTATTTTAATATCAATTTGTGTTTAAAATTCATTTTTCATGTCAAATAAAAATAAAATTATATAAAAAAAACTATGAATTGATATTTAAATAGAATTGGTGAAATACGCCATAAATCTTATTTAATTATATAAGAACCGGTAGTATTTTATTCGATTTTAAGTAGAACAGTTTACATTTTACACATTTTATTTGATTCTATATAATCCGGTTTCCTTTTTATTCAAATTGTTATAAACCAATCAATATTTTACTTTATTTCACATTTCAATTGAATCCATGTTCACTGGTTCACATTGTATTCGATAACACTACGTGACAGTTTTTTGACCAAATGTTTCTGTTCAAGTTATTAAAAAAAAAAATAGCTTGAAAAGAAGAAAATTGCAAAAAATCATCAGATTTTTAATGAAGTTTGAACTTTTGTCCACTGTAACTCTGTCATTTCTTGACTAATCTTCACAAACAACCCATGTTTATTTTAATATCTTTCACTAACAAAAGAAATACATAATCCGTTTAATGTTTTTGAAGATATTTGCATTTTAGTCACATCGTCTTTTTTAAAAAACACAAATAACGGTTATTTTAAAATATCTCGAAATCTGTTCTACTTTTTAGTATTCAATTTCAGATTCTGCGGGCAATTTTACATAAAGATTAGGTATCAGATTCATTTGGTCACGAATTTGGGACACAGTATTATATACATACAGTTCTATATGAGCCGGTTCATATTTTATTTGATTCTTTATGAACCGGTAACAATTAATTCGATTTTATGTAGAACGGTTTACATTTCATTCGGTTCTCGCTAACCCAATACTGACTTCATTTGATTCTATAGAAACAGGTTTACTTTTTATTTCACTCATTATTAACGGAATCACATTTCAATCTTTTGCATAATTTACTGGCTTACATTTTATTCGATATTGTATAAACCGGTTTAAATTTCATTTGTTCCTTAATAAACCGTTTTTAATTTTATTTGATTCTTATTGAACCGCTTCATATTCTGTGCGATTTTTTATGAACAGGTTTAGATTTAAATTGATTCTATATGATTTTAAATGAACCTGATCACATTTCAATCGATTCAATATAAACCAGTAAAAATGTTTTACCATTAACAAGTTTAAATTTTATTCGGTTTCACATTATCCGATTCACAATTAATATTATTATATATGAACCGCTTCAAATATAATTTGGATGGGGAAACGGTTCATATTTCATTATAATCCATATTAACCGGTTCACATTTCATTCGGTTCTAAATAAACCGGTACACATTTTTTATCGTTCTTAATGAACCGGTTAACATTTTATTATATTCTATATGGCATGGTTTACATTTCCAGCGACTTTTAATTAACCGATTCAAATTTCATTAGATTCTATATACATTCATATTACCGGTTCAATTTTCAATATATTCCTCATGAACAACTTTAAATTTTATTCGGGCTTATATTAACCGTTTTACATTTCATTCGATTTAATATGAACCGGTTCACATCTTATTTGTTTCTATGTGAACTTGTTTATATTTCGTTTGACTTTTCAATATGATTCGGGTTAAACTTATTTCATTAGATTTGATATGACTAGGTTTACATTTAATTTGATTCTATAGGTCACAGTTAACATTACTAACGATTCTAACTGATTTACATTTTATGTGATTCTGTATATGCCTGTTCACATTACTGCATAAACGTGTCCAGATTTCATACGATTTTCTGTTCACCATTGATTCGATTTTCGATTTTTTTAAATAATTGACATTTCATTTGTTTCTATATCAAAAGATTAACATGAATTTGATTCTTTATGAACCGCTTCGTATTTCATAAGATTTTAAACAAACCGGTTCAAATTTAATTTCATTACATATGAACCGGTGCATATTTAATAGGATTTTTAGCAAGCCGGTTCTAATTTAATAAGATTCTATATGAACCGTTTCAAATTTAATTTAATTCCATATGAACCGGTTCATATTTAATAGGATTTTTAATAACGCGGTTCTAATTTAATTAGATTCTATATGAACCGGTTCAAATTTAATAAAATTCCTAATGAAACGGTTATTTTTATATATTACTGTGTACCGTTTTGATTTAATATTTAATGATGCCTCATTGCAACGCTATTAGTTGATCTCTCTAGGGATCAATCGTCCATTGTTCCTTCCACATGCTGCAAAATGTAACAAAATTCAAACAAAACTCGCTTTAAAAGAAGATAAACAAAACTATTTACAATTTACATAAATAAGAAAATTAACAAAAAAGTAAACTAAATAACGAAATAAACAAAAACTATCACTTTCAAATGCTTTGTTTTTAATTTTCCAAAACAGAAATATCGTTACAAATCTAAAAAAATATTTTGAGAATACAATTAAAATAAAGTTTAGAGTAAAAAAATGAAAACAGTAACAAAAACAAATATACATATTTGTAAATAAAAATTATATAAATTATTAAGTCAGTATTAAAATAAATGTTTTCTTTATGTTATTAAATGAAAAAAAGAAATAAAAAAAAATTAACCAAACAAAGTGTTTTATTTTTATTTAAAAAAAAATTTTTAGATTTTGACAGTTTATTCGGTACAAAAAAATTCGAAAGAACAAATCTAAAGTAATTTACATTAACTTTTACACAAATAACACAACTAAAAATTAAATTGTGAAAATATTATTAGCAAACGCAGTAGCAAATAGAAAAAAATATATTTCAATAAAAGAAAAAAAAAACACCAAACAAGACCAGAAATTGTTTTATTTAGTCTGGGTTCATACTTTGAAAGTATTCTTTCAGAAAGTCTGAGTTTATTTATGAGAGGGGAGGAGAACATGCTATTATTCATAGCTTACTTTTTTGCGACAATTACTTTTATCATGACAACATTGTGTGCTCGTAGGCCCAGAATTGACAAAAGATCGTTGCACTCAGCAGTTGTATATGCGTTAAATAAAACGCTTTTCTGTCAAACATGTATTGCTTCAAAGTGGCAACTCGCCATATCATGTCTTTCGTTAGCATGATGGTAAGTGAAACTTTTACGTTTCTCCCTTTGAAGTTCAATTGTTTATCAAATTAACACACACTTTAACATTTGTATACACCCAATTATTTAAATCAAATAAATGTTAATACATACACTCTAAACTAATTGAAAAGATTAATTTTACTGTTACACCTTAAAAGCATTCAAATTGACATTAATTTTTAAAAACGTTTTAAATTATTTTCAAAATCGCAATGCTTTAAGTCTAATATCAATAGAAACGAGACAAATTTGGCAATAATTTAACTAGTTTAAATAATAAAATTCATTTAAAGAAAGAAAAAATATAATAAAATTATATAGAAAAAAAAACCTAGAAACATTTTTATGGCCGCTATTTTGAAATAGTTGTTACAACAACAATAAATGAGCATACAAGTTGAGATCGAACCCGATAACACATGACATTAAAATTGGCTAAAAACAGGCAGAGCGATAAAAAAAATAAAAAAACATTAACACAGTGGTATGAATAGGTAACTTTTAAGAAAAAGTGTTTGCGAAAAATTTGAAATTTAAAAAAAAATTAAAATTAACCGATTTTTATATCATCACAACTAAATTTTAGATACTCCGCAACAATTTTTTTAAATTGCATGATATTTAAAAAAAAATGCAATTTCATATTCTGCTCAAGAGTCAAACAAAGTGCTGGTTCATACACTTCAAGTTTAACTAGTCAATTCTTGAAAGGGGCGATTCTCGGTAAATCGTTTCACATTTAATTTGATTATACAAAAAAAAAAAAAAGACTGTAATGCCAAGATTATTTGATTTTGATTCAAAAAAAATTTACATTCGGATTTTGCCCAACAACTTTTTGCATTTGCAGCAACAAGTCTGTTTCTGTAAATTCATTGTAAAGGCAAAAATAAAAGTGTTGCCTAAAATGACATACGGTTCATTATACTGTTGTCGCAACTGCAAAAGTTGTTTGCTCAACAGTTCAATATAATTTGTCGCAAATGCAGAAAATGTTCAGTATACTTTTGTCGCAAATGCAAAAATTGTTAAGGTATATAATATAAATGAAAACATTATTTTTAGTTTGAGAAAATTTATTTTAAATTCTATCATTTTAAGATTATTGTTTATATTAATTATATGGCCAATCGTATCCTTTTGGTCGTCAGATGTTTTCGCAGCCTTGTTGATGCGTGGAGGACTTATAACCGCATGAAGTAAATAACAGAAATAAAGATTTCGCAAATCTGTAAAAATATTTTTCATGCAATTCACAAGAGAAACGAATATATTGCATCAACTTACCAAGATTTTCTGTCGATTTATATTTTTCAAAATATGAACTGCAATTTAATTTTTATTTAAATTATTTTAAAACTAAAAAGTTCACTTTTTACTAGTTTTACCCCGACAAAGTACTCAATACTGATCGCAGTGATATTGAAGTACCAATCATGTCATTGCCAAATGTTCATTTGTTTTTACGACAACAATAATGTTATTTGATTCCAAAAATAAATATTTTATGGCAACAAAAATTGTTATTTCCTGCAAAAGGAAATCATGTACGTCAACAGCAAGTTTCAATGTGCCATTATTTTGGAGGAAAACCTTTAACGGCAAAAGTTATTTTATTTGCAACAATTAATTTTGCTGCTAAAAAACTTCAAATATTTTCATCTTGTTGCGGCAAAAAAAAAATATTGTTAAAAAATTTCTTGCAACAAAAGGTTTTCATTTTCGGCAACAAGTTTTTGTTTACCCCAACAGCATAATCGTTAAATGCTAAAAATATTTGCCCACAAAAGAATTTTTTTTGTGTGTATATAACCCGGATTAAACATGTCAACAAATATTTAATCCATAAACCAGAGTATACTTTTCTATGGTACATATGCACTCAGAAGTTCACCATCACATCAGGTTTTATATAAAGATTCAGCTAAATTAATTATAAAAAAAAAATATCAGGTTTTCAAAATATCTTGGCTGAAAGTTAAAAAACGCCATATTTGAGAGGTTAAAACTGCGCGAATTCATCTTTATTTATAAAGCCTTATATGTCGTCTGAAAGTCCTACCAACTACCTTAAAAATTATTTAACCTTTGCAATATCTTGTTACTTCTCTGAGATATCTTAATCTGAAGTTTGAAAAATCCGGGTTTTCACCAAATTCGTGGTATTTTCGATTTTTTTTAAATTTTGTATACTATTTTTTATGTTTTTTTTTTTAATTTTGACTTCATTTTTGAATTGTCTTAAGAGTTATGTAATTTTTGTTTGTATATAAAAATATAAATAATAAATTTCAATGTTTTTATCAAAACTAAAAATTGGGAATTAAGCACGATTAACAAAATCTTTTAAAATATAAAACATCGTAAAAAAAATAGAGTTCAAAAAAATCTAGTCCCAGAATATCGGCTTTTTCCAAATTTTTAAGGCCTGTTTAATTGAAATAATTTTGATTTTAAAATTGTATGTGTTTACAGTTAAAAAGTGTCTTCCCAAACCACTGTCCCCAAGCTTGCTTAAGCTTTAGCAGCAACGAATAACTACAATTAATATTGGACCACCTTTTTTTGCTTAATTTCGATTTGAATTATTAAAGCCACCACAACAAACCAATGACCCAATGTGATCGTTTCAATACTTTTTGCTGTTATTTCTTTCCAAAGCGGTCCATTTGACTTGAGTTCCTTTAAGAAAAAAAAAAAAGAGTGAGAGAACAAAATAAGAGCGCAAGATCGAATTTCATATTGCGAACAGGCGCGCAACCAGTGGCGACATGCTGAGCGTGTTTTTTATTCAACTCGTATTAAGAACATTGAGAAGAAAAAAACATTTGTTGGTAGTTCGAAAATTTGTCAAAATGTCAACGAGAATTTAGTGCCTCGTCGTTTGAAGACCAACACATTATTAACCCATACATTATAGTTTGGAGTGGCACTCGCATCATCACGGGCTGGGTGGGTTTGTGAACATGGCAGAGTTTTCAGCACGTTGTTTTTGTTTTTATTTTCGTTCATTCTTTGTAAAACAAACCATTAGTATACATTTAAAACATTAGTCATGGCTCAATATCAAATTTAAAGTTCCAGCAACAAAATTAATACCCAACCACGAGATGATTTAGTTGAAGTAATTAAAATTTTTTAAATTTTCGAACATCAGTATCACAAAACACAATTCGTAGAATTGAGTAGATATGAAACACTTTTTGTTTAAGTTTCAGGTGAAAAATGCTCCAACAGTTTGTGCAGGGATTTAGTTTAAGAGAGCATAGATATGGGAGGAGAGAGTATGATTTATTTTGAGGTCATTTGAAATGATTTTAATCACGAAAAGTGATTAAAAGTTTGTTAAATCAATCATTTGATTTTGGTTTATGGGCATTTTTTTTTGTTTTTGGTTTAGATAATGAGTTCTGGGAAATTGTAAAAATAGACATTAATTAAAGAAAAAGGTCCAAAGAAAAACACAAGAGAAAGGCAATCATAACGGATTTCAGTGATGCAAAATATGGCACAATTGGGCCTTTTGTGGCACCTTCCAATTTATTTTGGTCCTTTCACGGCAAAAGGCAACCAACTACTTTAAGTAATTAAGTACATTTTTTAATGCAATTTTCTGGTTGTTCCGAACACTTCTTTAAATTACAATATTGTTTTGTTTGTTCGGATCAAATTAACATTTAAGATTTTTGTTTTTTGATGAAAATCGATAGTTTTTGATCCTTTGCATCATCTCTAAAAACCTCATATCTCTGGGAAGTACCGTTACGAAATAAGAACAAAATCAATTTCAAACGAAACCCTAGACTTGAAAAAAAAATATTTTAAAAAAAACCTTCTCCTGTAAGATTTTATTTTTGTTGGTTACATCATTTTTGCTATAAGGGCTCGATATTATCCAATGCATCCCAATTTTGTAAGAGTTCTTGCCACTTGTAAGAACAAATATCCCATTCTGGAAAGCAAAATATGAATCCTGGGGGGTTACCGCGTATTTCGATTCGAAAGAAACAATTTACGAGTTCGACCATTTTGCACTGTGTATAACGATTTTCGTACTATTTGTTTCGAATGAACGGAAGTTGTTTATTCCCTTTCGAAAACAAAAAGTCCCTTTCGTAACGGCAACTCTCTATTACAAACATAAAAAATCCCTTTCGAAACTCCAACTCCGTATTACGAAAACAAGCGTCAGTTATGTAAAAAGCGTTAGGAAATTGTTCGAAAGCTATTTTGTTAGTGACAAAGAGCAAATGGCAAAGTTCAAGATAAATTCAAGTATAAAACAAACAAATTAAACCTAATAATATAAGACTTGATATAAAATAAATGTTTACTAATGCTATTATTGAAAATGTTTTAATATGTATTTGTAATCTTGAAATTTAAAAAATATATAAAAAAAAAATTACATTTACAAATAAAAAGCCGTATAAAGTAATGGTTGGCTTTTATTGTCGATTCTTCAAACCACAGCGAAATACAATAAATTTTTATTAAAAAAACACAATTATAATATTTTTCACACATTGAATTGTATTTATTATTTGTTTTGTTGTGGAATAATTTCGTCCATTTTGCTATTTTAATAGCAGTGCTACCAACTTTTAATCAAATTTCCCATCTGTTTATTAATACAACTCTGTCATCGTTTCCAACGAGTTACGCAGTACGGTTTAACTTTCGAATCGGAAATTGCAAAACAACAACATAAATTGTGCAACAAACACATGGTGAGACCAAAGCCTGCTCTCGAAATGATCACATCACAGTTAAAAAGCTCAAAGGATAAAAGAGTACTGAAAACAACGCGGGGGTACAGCGGTATTTTTACTATGAAAAATTACTAAAGTACTGAAATTTGCAACACTGGTCTGCATTAAAGATAACATAATTTTGAGATTTACTGCAATATATGTATGTCGTAATATTTATCTTTGGTATAGACGGGCAGTTGAAGACAAAAAATCATCATATATGTAGATGAGGATATCTAAAAAATACTCGCAACAAAGAAATTTTATATGAGTTTAAGCCTGTAGCATTATTCTTTTTGGCAAGTCATTATTTAATCATCACTTTCAGAAAATAAGTATCGCTTTTATTGAAAGGGTAACAGCATTGCTGTAGTATCCCAAAATAACAGTCGCAGGCTCTTGTTGCCATTTCAGCCATATCGGACTTTTATACTCTGTGTCCAAAGCTTGTGATTAAAAAGCAAGTCGCAATTTTCTTTTCTTTCCTGTTATTAAGCCTTATAGTCGCAATAGCTTCAATATTGAACCCTCTCTTGAATTTATGATATTAATTTAAAATATTTTTTTTCATTTAATTTTTTTTTCATTTCAAATGCAAAAAAAAGCTCACAAAGCATATTTCTTATTTCAAAAACTTGTTTTTAAGGTTTTATAAATTTTTCTGCGAAAAACTTTTAGAAAACTTTGTGCCTTTCCTAACCCACCTCTGAAGCAAAACCGCAACAATAGCAACACATACCACAAAAAAAGCCAAAACACTCATCATCTAAATCCTTGACTTGTAACCTCCTGGTAGATTTTTTTTTTTAATTTAAATAAGTTTTTCAATTCGATGTTTAATAATTGCTTACAAGCTTTTACAACTGCTTACAAGTGTACATTCATCAAAATGTCCAGATTTACAAGTAAAACGAATAATAACAAAAAAAAAATATATAAATATAAATAAAATACAACCACTTAAAACATAAAAATCCTACAAAATATTCAGATGACGATGGCGATAATAATGACAACGATGTTGATGATCTCGTTAGGTTATCGAGATTTTTCATTAAACAAGTTTATTTTTTTTTTAATTAATTTTTAAATGGCAAATCGTATTAATGTCTCTTGTAAAGGAAATAAAATAGAAGGAAAGGTTTTGTAACAAATAATAACCACATTTTGTTTAGCAAATCTTACACAGACGACAATAAAGCAACAAAAATTTTACGATCGTTTTTCTCTTAAAGTTCTTTAATAAAATTCCAGGTTTAAAATAAGTATGAGAGCTTAATAATGTTTCCAACTCGAACCATCCTTTCTTTTGGATTTCTATGAATCATAAAAGATTTTATGTTTGTATGTGTGTCATAAATGAATAGACCTCCTTGCTTATGATTATTGATATCAAAAGTCAGTCACTTTTGATTTGCAGTGCATGAATAAATTTAACAACAAAAAAGTTTTATTTAATTTATTTTTGTTTATAATCTCCATCACGAGTAGTGAATAAGGGTATCCCAAATGTGTCATTCCTTGTGTAACACGAAAAATAATTAATTTAAGACCACACGATGTTTGTAAATAAAACAAAACGTTTTCAGAGAATTATCTTAATATTTTTTATTATTATAGAACGATCTATGACAATTGTGCGTGCACCAAAATATCGGCCAAATGATCGCCACGGCGGCATACCTCTATCAGATGGTCCATATTATCAATGACTCTGAGACATAATTGAGGTTCAAGGACGTTAATGTGCCGAAAATTTTACATCCTTTTACTCTTGAATTATTCTTGGCTTATTGACGTATACTTTTGCTCTTTTAAATATCCCCAAAAAAATAAGTCCAACGCTGTCAAATCACATGATCGTGACGGCCGATTAACATCGCCACGACGTGAGATAACACGGCCATTGAAAATCTCGGACAAAAGAGCCATTGTTTCGTTCGCTGTGTGGCAAGTGGCACCATCCTGTACCATATACATTTCATCCAGGTCCATATCCTTAATTTCTGGCCACTTGAAGTCCGTAATCATCTCGCGATAACGAACACCATTCACGGTAACTGCTTGGCCGACCTCATTTTCCAAGAAGTACGGCCGGATGATGTCGCCAGCCCATAAACCGCACCAAACAGTCACTCTTTGTAGATGCATCGGTTTTCAACATTCACTCCTGGATTCTCATTTGCCAAAATTCAACAACTCTTCTTGATAAGGAATCCACTGAGGTCAAAGTGTACTTCGTCGCTGATGATGATTTTCTTTGTAACGTCACCATTCACTTCTGTCTGTTCAACCAACCATTAAATTTGTGTACCCTCCATGGTTAAATTTGCCAGACACTGAAGCAAAGGCATGTCACATTAAGTTGGGCAATAAACTTGATGTTAAGGTGTGACTCACAATTAACATCGTGCAATATGGATGGACCACCCTTTATATAGTATATTTTGGGGTCCTCGTATAGTTCTTAGGCCCGTTTTCACAACTTACCGAAAGCTAAATATAGGATTTTATCGGCCGAATAAAGAGTGTTCCATTATTACAACTTCACTTTAACCTACCAGGTAGGATGAACCCATTAATTTACTTTATCGCTTACTTTAGGTTAAAGTAAAGTTTTAATAATGGAATACTTTTTATACGTCCGATAAAATCCTTCGTTTTGACGAATTCGGTAGAGGGTATTAAATATTCGGCACAAACTAATGTTGTATTCTGACTTATTTTTTCTTTAATTTATTTTGCTTACATTTTAGTTAATTATTTTTTTAAGTTATTTTTTATTATTTATTTCAACCTAAACCTTATGACCAGGGCAAGTTTTTATACATACAAAAATTAAAAAAAAAATGCATTCTAAAATGCCTACAACAAAGAAAAATTCTTAAAATATGAATGAATGCAGCAAACGTATTATTGTTATTTACTTGTAAGTTTGTTCAATAAAATATTTTAAAATCATATTGTTATTTTTTTTTTTTATTATCTTGCCGTCTGACCGTTTACGGCATTCCATAACGAACGAAATTTATAAATTGATATCGAATGCTGTAATTAACCGAATCAGAAAAATATATCAAGAATATTCGTTTGATGTTATTTTTGGAGCAAAGTTTGGTATTCGTATATGTTTTTTTTTTTTAAACAAAAATCTTCAAAAACTTGCCCTGATTATGACGAATAATTTAATTAGTTTTGATTGTTGTGTACATTTTTTTTTCATTGTAAGTGACAATGTCCGTTAATTACAGTGGTGTGATGTTTTTGGTTTAGCTTGGGTACTCTACTTTAAAAAGAAGTAAACAGCGTATGAAGAATGATCTTGATTTTTAAACAAAAACAAATGCCCCTAATTTCAGCGCAAAAATCGTAAAATATCCCTTTGAGATAACAAATTGTTCACAATCACCTATAGGTTCTCTAGTTATGGATAAAAATTTTAAGAATAATAAAACATTCATTTCTTATTTTGGTATTAAGAAACTTCTTCTAGAAAAGAGACCAATAAGAGAAGATTAGCAAAAAAGTATCACATACAACAAAGCATAGGTAATAAGGCGCTGTATAAAAAACTGAGAAAGCTTCTAACTAAGCAGCAGATCGCATAGATGAACACTTTATAAACACCCTTACAAATACCAAACACACAAGTTCCCGTTGTGTTGATTACAAAAAATTCTATGACCAGTAGTTAAAAGACTTCAAGTCCTTAAAGGAAACTCTGATGAAACCTGTGCCCATCATAAAGTATGTTAACCAATTATTTTGGCCTATTCGTATAACAAAGATCAATTAGCAAACAAACTCCTTTCGCCCACGAAACCCACATCCGAAAATAGACTTGGATTGGCTACCCACTGCGCAGGGACATCTTCAGCATAGCAAAGTCCTGTTTAAAATGTAAACTCCAAGCGAGACTAAATGTGAAACAATAACGAACAACATGAAGAAGATCGGTAGAAGCGGAACATCAACAACGAGGACTCACTTGGCCACAAAGCTGACACATGGCACAGGACAGAGATTAATGGAGATCGTTCCTGAACACATGCTTCTAACATATAAATATATATCCTTTATTTATCTTTTTTTTTTTTAAATTCCCTAAGCTAATCCCGCAAATTTCTACGATTGTCTGCAAGAAACTAGAGTGTCTTGCTGGAATCGAACCCGCAACCCCGGCGCTGAAAGACTTGCTCACTACCAGCTAGCCTACCGGGGCACGCTAAAAAATAATATGAATACAAAAAATGTCAAATAAAATATTTGAATAAAATGTTCACGGAGAGCATAGGGCGTCCCCTAACAGTAATTCATAAATATTACTTCCCAAGAAAACCTTTGATACTTCATCTTTATTTTATAACTGTACTAAAGTTATTTTGTTTTTCTATTTTTAGACACTTTAGTGTAACAGATATTTTCATAAGCTTAGATAGACGATTAACTTATCGCTGATATATAGAAACTAAGAGACTTCACATGAAGTTAAAAGCTTCTGGCCTTTACCAGTTTATTAGTGACAAATCTAAATAAAACTTTAAAGGCTGGCTCAGATATGACCAAATCACCATGACTGCCTTCAAGTTCTACCTTTAAAACTTCACTTCTCTTTTTGCCACACAATACCGGTTATAAGATACGAGTTAGGACGATTAAATTTTAATCTACTAAAATATATAGCAAATACCGCGTTCCAAAGTCACCCAATACCAACTTTATCATTTGCACTTGTTTTAAATTAAATTTCAGTTAAACAACATGTTTGAATTATTGCTACACATTAAAAGAATTATTATCGCTTATAATTTTAAACAATAACCAAAGTAACAGACATTTTAAAATTAACCAATTAAAAAAATAGATATTAAAATTAAAATATTTAATTAATTATTATAAAAACGTTAAATTTAAAACAAAAAAGTAATCTTTTTTTAAAACAAAACGTACAATAAAAACAAGCACCAACAGAAAATCTTTTATAACAATAAACAATTAAAATACTTTTACATTTGTTAAAATGAATTAACCTAAAATTTAAACATGAAATTTTTAAATTTAATAAAATTTGGTAGAGAATCAAACAAAGGCTAATTATCTTTGATTGAAACGAAGGAACTTTTTAATTAATGCAATTAAACTGAAACAATAAAAAAAGAAAGAAAGATGAATTTTAAGTAAAATTTTATCCATTCTGCTGAATAATCTGAATAGTTGTGATAAGCGCAATTTATTTTTATACCAAATTTAGGACCAAAGCGAATTCATAAATGCATCAGGTTACAACCATCCTTTGACAACAGGAATTTAATTGTTTTTTTGCTGATGGATGTTGTAACAAAATTTAAATAAAAAATATATTTTGACAGTTTCATAGAAATCGTAGAATAGAAAGAGAGTAAAATATTGTCTTTTTTAATCAAAATTTTTATATTTAATTAGGCTTAAGTTCATCAAATTTAATTTTCATTAAATTATTTTTATGAAGAAAGGAATTTTACAACATGAAATTAATTCAAATTTGTTAATAATTTTTCATTCCTAACTGACCTGAGGCTCGAATCCAGGCGTTTTTACGGACAGGTCACCCTTACATGTTTCGATTGCAACCACTCAATCTCTTCAGAGGGGTTTGCCGTTTAACACTCGCAGCCATCGACGACTGCTGGCAGTCAAAAATCTTTAAACCAAATTGTATTTAACCTTTGGTAAATCGAAATTTGCTCTGAGTGATTATCTATTTTAATTGATTTTACATGTTCTTCCTTACTTCTTCGTACTTTTTGTGAAGAATTCTTTTTGAAGTCCAAAGCACATTTTTTTGTCTTTCTTTTTCTTGTTGGCCTTTTTGTCTCTCAAAATTCAGTACAGTTGAACTTTACATTGTGAAGCAGGGTTGATAAATGAGAAAACGAACTTTTAAAATCGTTATTGTTCGATCCCAATAGTACTAAATCATTTTTTTATAATATTTTTTTTTATTATTTTAATTTTTTAAACCAAAATTTAATAAACCAAAAATTAACTTTGTGTTTCATTGGAGACACTTCGGACCCAAAAATAGAAATATTTTCGATTTTTTTTAAGTTTTCTAAAGTATCTTTATCCGCCAAAGCTCGAAACTCGTTATATGTAAATAGATTCACAATTTGCACTTATATTTGGAAACATTTTTAATAAGAGCTGTACTATAGTGATCGTTTTTACTGAAATCACATTTTCTGGAGTAAATTTTGCCAGCCAGCTTAAAACTTCGTCGGCGAAGTTAACTTTATTTTATAAAGCTTCGCAAAATGTTTATGGTATTCTTTGACATTTTTTTTTAAATCCTTAAGTATACAACTTTCAATGATATTTCTGGATATATAAATACATATCTACGATATATAAATATCGTTAAGAGGCAGATGATTTCCTTCGAGTCGAAAAAAAAATTTTAAGCGTTCTAAAAATATGTGCATGCGAGCATCTTCGGGTTGCATTTTTAATTTCATTGTGTTTACACAATAAAGTAGAAAGTCCGGATATAATAAAATTTAATTTAGCGCTTTTAAAATTTCCTTCAAAATCATTCAGAGTAAAATAATACTGAAGTAGCTACTACTGTTCAAAAATTCTGTTGATGACTTCTTGACGTGACGACCATCTTCATGACGAATTTCAAAATATTATGAGTTTCCGTTCCGTTCCAAAATAATCTTGAAATGAGAGAAAGTCGTCTCTTCTACTAGAACTTTTGCAGAAATGATTCTCTATATCGACCCCTTTGCGCGAAATTATCGTATGTTACAAATACCAAATTTTACAGGACAGCCATTTTTCTGCTTTCACTTGCAATATCAAAATGAAAATATACATGTGCTTAGATAAGGTAAGATAAGACGAAGTGGAATTCTTCAACAATATTTTGCCAGATGACGTCTCTTTGAATGTAGAACAAGATAGCATCAAAAAAAAAAAAAAAATTGGCATATACGATAATTTCGCGCAAAGGGGTCGATATATTATAAAAATGTGTCAATATCATCAGAAAATACACGTTTATATGCTGTGCAAAATTCTCTTCAGATAAGCGAAGTTTAGTGTTTGGTGCAAGTGGTCTTGCAAAAAATCAAATGCAAATTATTTCAGCAAAATGCACAGTTTCCTAAAGATTTTATAAAAAAGCTACAAAATTTTGCATTTTCTCTTTCGCAAGAATATTTTCACCAAACACTGAACTCCACTTATATTAATTGGACAGTAAATACGAGTTGCCATTTTATATCAATTAGCAATAGATTTGAAAAATTTGGAAATAGTACCAAATGAGTCACGGGGGTACCAACGTTCTTTTTTGTTTTAAATTGTACCAACAAAATGTACAATTGTACCAACTTTATCAACTGTGTTGCTAAGTACCAATAACAAAATAAACGCATTTCTTACCAACACAATCATAGAGTTAGTTTTTTTGTGACATCTGAGAAAGGTTTGTTTCTCTCTTCTTCTGTTCTATTCTCTCTTTCTGTTCAATACAATCTACTTTAAACTGCTTCTTTATTTCTTTTCTATTCAATCATTTATAGTTGTAGCATCATTAACATATTCATTATTGCGTACTTTTCTTAGACTCTAAGATCGCATTTTTAAGATGTGGATTAAGTTTAAACTTAGTTAGTCTGAAACTCGGATTTTCCGGCAAAATGTTATTTTTTTTAATTATTTCATTTAAGACCAACATTTTAAACAAAACTAAGCTGTTCTGACAAAACTTGATAATGGCGGCACAAATCTGTTTCCAGATTTACTAAACCAAGTTTAATTGAGATCTCAAAAACCCGGCCAAACTAGTTTTTTAACTTCTTTAATTCTCTCACATAAGGTAAGGACCAAGGCGAATTCATAAACCAGATGAGGGCACTCCTACAACAAGAGAAAATTGGTGTTTTTTTCGGAAAGAAACTGTCGTCAGAATCCGTTACAAAATGTTACCGGAAAAAAATCTTGTGTGCTCATTAAGTATGATAGTTTAACCTAAAAATACATTTGAGGTACAGATTTTCTTAAACGTCTGTCCAATCTTGTACCTGTTTATTAAAAATTTCTATTCAATTATAGATTCTATCCGATCAGAGTGGCATTTTCTTGTAAAATAGCTGCTTCATATGATTTTGAATATTTTTTGTGCAATAGTGTGGCATTGACAACAAATTTAGCAGATATTTTTAATGTCGAATAGAATTCAATATGAAGATGCATTTTTCTATGAATGTACGATTGCGAAGGATAAAGAATCCCGGCCTTAATGAAAACAATCATTACCAGCTGATCGGTTGCCCTACTTTGGTCAGGACCGAATTAGATGTTAAAATCATAGAGTTAAAAATGGTAGAATAAAAAGAGACAGAAGAAAAAAAATTTGTCTCAAAAACCACATTTTTGTCTAACACAAACATAGAGAATTTTTCTATCTTTCTGTTCTAGTCGTCCTTTGTGGTATTTAATACAATTCTATTGGGGTATTCACAAGGTGTGTTATATCGTCATAATCTTCTAACATTTTACAATGGTTTAAAAAAATATTGTTGTTGCTTCGTAAACAAAAAGTGTCTTAAATAAATAGAACTTTGCTTGCTATGTTTATTGTGCTATCGCAATTAATGAGAAGAGACCTGCGCTGAACGGCTGAGCCGAGCCCCATTAGTTTTTGTAAGCCGTCACCGTTGATGGTAAAGTTTTCAGGCTTTCAAGGTCATTAATTTAATGTATATAAAAGATTAATTATTTCATTCTCAATAATTTAAGTTATTAATTCATGGATTAGAATTAAAAAATATTTTAAGTTTTGGTAAATATTTATTTTTTATATTCGTTTTAAATTATCTGATTTAAATTCAAAATAGCACACGGTTGTTCACAACAGTATTTTTTATGACACCGTGTGAATCCCCCATATGTTTATTTAATGCAGTATTTATTTTTGCATTTTTTTTTTAACTTTTAAAGTATCCTTTAAAATATCTCTTAAATCTTTTCTCTCAGCATTTAAGTAAACAAAACAAACAATTAAAATCATTTATTACACAAATTTCATATTTCTAATTTACAGTCATAAAGAAATTTGTTAAGATAACAAAAATTTTTATTACTTCCGTAAATTATTCTTTTAATTATATTCGAAATAAATCTCTTATAATGTTCTTTTTCTCTCCTCTTTAAAATTTTATGAGCCTGAGAAATAAAAATGGTCTACCGCAAAACTCCTCTCATAAAGATTTTTAGAAACTCTTTAGCATCTGTCACAAAAAGGAGTTAGAAATACTCATACAAGTAATTAAGTAGAGGCATTTTATGACATTTTTTAACATCATAATTTTATTTTATTGGCTCTTCAGGAAAACAAGAGATTAATTTGATTGTTTTTTAAGGAGGCATTATTTTCTTATTTTTAATAATTATCACAAATTTGGTGTAATTGTTATCATCATTATTCGCTTAAGTGTTTTAATGGTGATTATGAAATGATGTTAAAAGTATTTTTTAGTAATCATAAAAGAATGATGAGATTTTAAATTTTTTTATGTATTAATTATGAAAAAGGTGCGGTAGTAAAATAAATAATTTATGGTGAAAACTAAAATGAATCTGGGAACTTTATATGAAGAAAATAGAATTAATTTTATAACAAAGTTGTGAGTTGAGAAAGTGCATCAAGTTGGGCAGGTTCTGACTATCAAATCTTAACATTTTTTTGGTCTGAAAATTCCGTATGGTAAGAAAGGCCAAGATTTTAAATAACTTTTGGAAAATTAGCAATTAATGAAGCCTAGACGGAAGCCGAATATTAAGTTGTAAAGAAATTCATAACCAAATGTCAAAAGGATTTGTTCTAAGGATGACAAATCTTGATAATTGGTCCGCAAAAGTACTAATTTTAAGCGTACAAACATTATTTGAAAATAAACAGAACATTATTTAGCGTACGGCTCACACAAACCCAGAAACGATATCTAATTTTTTAGTGTTTGTGTATACTAACACAATCCTTAAAACCGTTCGTAACTATTTTCAAGAAAGAAACGAAGAGTATATAATGTTCTCTCCTTCGTTATAAAACAGAACAATTGTAGTGGTTCTGTAGACATTCATTATATTTCAATGTTCTATAATGTTTCTTTTTTCATTGATAAAGAAATGAGCAAACAAAAAATTTTAGCAACGACCACAACACGAACTAACCCTAAGGCTCTATACTGACGTTTTGAAGAAAGGAAGAAGAGTAGGCCTAGCTTTCTTCATAGAGGAACTAGATACAAAGAATTTCTTTCGTCTGCCAGATGACTGTAGTGTTACTGTGTGTAACTGGCTAAGGTATTATCGCATATCGGTCAATATATGATATAAACTGCAGAAAACGGCATGAGAACTGCTGGGGTAACTAACTTACAAGAAACGAATGAGCGAGTAGTCACATTTTTCAGTTTGGTGTTAAGAAAATGATAGAAAGAAATAACCGAATGTGAAAATGTGACTACTCGCTCATTCATTTCTTGTAGGGTAGATAGCAGATGGGCTTGCAAACGAGTCAAGTTCGTTGGCGTTTCAATCGCTCACTTTAAGTCACTCATTAAGCGCGAACCTTATATTCTTGCACAGTTGGGATGATGTCGTGAATCCATCTGCTCCATAACCAGAGAATCGTTGCCTGGCTGGTGGGCACTCATGCGAAGAGAACGGGTCTTGAATTCAACGACTACTGCAGAAGTTGACATAGAGAGGAGAAAGAGGAAAACGTGTTTAATTTTCTTGTGTTTCTTGGTGTTTTCCTGTTTGAATAATCTATCAGGGGTAGAACTAAGGTTGCTTCTTCCTTTTATTAGGAAGATGAACCCAAGTGATCTGCCATCTCAATGGCTGCCCAAGAAACCTTACCTAACCTTAGAGAGTTATTGAAGTTATGCAGATTTTGCTTCATTACAAGTTTGCACGGTTCCTTATAATGATGAAAAATCACACTCACCTTATTCAGGTTTTGGGGGTACTCCAGAGTTTGTTCAGCTCTGTTTTTTTTTTTTAACTTAATTCAGAAAAATGTAAATAATTAATAAGACATGTATGTATTAACTATGTGTGTGGTGGCATGACTACAAACAAAAATTAATAATAATAAACATTTTTTGCGAATATGTTAAGATTTTAAAAATTGATTAATCTGTACTCGTATCTTCAAACTCTACATCAATCTCCATTCTCGTTGTAAAAATTCTAGAGAAATCGCTGTTCCAACACACAATAACAAAAAACTTAAATTGTAATTTCAGTTTGTTTTTTAAGTTACAAACAAAAATAATCATTAAATAACAAAAAAAAAAAGTAATTAAAAGCTATAAAACAAAAGGTATGTACGATTAAAATTACCTGATTTCACAAAATAACAAAAATTAACATTAAAGACCTGACTAGAGTAACTAACTTTATGCATTCGTTAATTCATTCATTCACCTGTTGCCCATAAAAATTTCCGAAACAGACACTGTTTAAAATATCATACACAAAAATGTACGAGTAGCTGGTAATCTTGGAGAATTTTAAGAAAATCTCGAAAAAAAATACATTTAACATAAACCGACTAAAGGTTAATAAACGGTTTAACTTTTTTGAAAATAAAAAAAATTGTGTTAAATTTCAAATCTCCAAACATTTGATCTCATTAAAAAAATATTTTTGCTTACATTTTAAGATAAAACATAATGAAATGAAATGAAATACAGTATACAAAATAGTGAAAACAGTTTCTTCTTTTATATATAAGTTTTATGGCCCGGCAGTTCTGGAGGATTTCTTTAAAACTACCAATTTCTCTATCAAGTATTGGTGATATCCGAAAACAATAATAATTAATAATATTACCCGGTTTGAAAGACTCAATTACCTCCTTGTATTTCAAGTATACAATTAAAATTTAATTTAGCTTATTAAATTTCAATAACCTGCCGTATTAGCCTGACATAATGGTGGATCTTATCTACTTCAAAAATTAGTCGTACAGATGGCGCAGTCCAAATGACCAAAGCCATTTTAATATAAATTGAATTTTTTGTGTTGTTTTTACAATTTATTTGCTCAATAAATTCGAACCTTACGTTACAAAACACATTCATATTATGAACGGCATAAGCGATAAATATTGTAATTTAATTAGTCTGGTTCAGCACCTTGTTTTTTAAGTTCGATCGGTTCGCCAAGATTCTAAGGAGTTCCAATGAAACTCGGACAAAAAACGGGGTTAAGTAAATTAAATGTGCATTAAAATAGAATTGAAAAGCATAAAAAAACTGACATAATAATCTCGCTATCTCGAGCCTGTGTTAAGATTTTTAAAATGTTTTAATGCAGAATCAAAAAGGTCATTTATTGGACCAAAAAAATGTACAGAACTTTTTATTCATGAAAAATACCATTTTTGGCCCGGTTTGCACTCACGGAAGATTATCGCTAGAGCCAAAATATGCTCTGGTTATGGAACTCCCACTTGCATTACACAAGGCAGACATGCTAATCAAATGTGTCAGCTTACCAAACACAGTAGGAAAATATTAGTTGCATAATTCTTCCATACTCCTTCTTCAAAACTACTGGGTATTGCTGTTTTCTTCTGTTTGTTTCTTTTCGGTTGCCCTTTTATACATTATTTTATCTGGTGAAATTTGGTTTTTTTTTTTGTTTTTGTTGGAATGTTTTTACTTTAACGGATGCAAAGCATCGTTTTTGGCTTGTTTGTTTTTCATGTTGTTTTAGTATCCGTTTTATGTCGTTATTTTGGATGGTGGTGTATGTAACTTTATGGGTTACCGCCATTTTTAGTTTTGGACAACATTTTGTTTTTAATGGCAGTTAATTTACTTTGTATTGTTTTTTTGCTGTGTTTCTTTTGGCACAATATGGCAAAAAAAAAATTAATGAACTGAAAGGTGTAACCATTAGAGTACTATAAAGTAACTGACCAAATAGTTTTTTTATACTTTTACAACAATTTCTGCATTTAGTAAGCATTTCTAGTTTTTTAATAATTTTAATTTTTTGTTGTATTTGAATGCAAAAAAAAAACTTCAAATTTTGGACAACATACAAAGTAGTAATTTGGTGGGCTATTAAAGATCATTTGCGGTATAAACTAATTATTTTAGCCCACATTTAAGGGCTTGGCTTCATCCCGAACCTGTGTTGATTTTGAATAGAACACAAAATACTTTGGAAATTATTGCCATTTCTTTTTATTATAATAATATTGGTATGGCTCAATTATGTATGGAATAAAATATCGGCCAAATGGCCGCCACGACCTCGGCGGCACTCCGCCATATGATAGTCCAAATTTTCGATGACGCTGAGACATAATTGAAGTTCTATGCCGTTAATGTGCCGAATTACCTCATCCTTTAGCTCTTGAACTTTTGCTTGCTTATCAACGTTCACCTTTTCTTTCATATAACCCCAAAGAAAGAAGTCCAACGGTGTCAAATCCAGTGTTGCCAATTTAGCCATTAAGTGGGTAGATTTAGCCATTAAAAAATGAATTAAGCCTTTTTTTAAGCCATTTTTCAATTTGTTTAGCCATAAAACTTTTTTTTTTGCAGTTTTTTTCTTTTTAATTAAAAACTTTTATTTTCTTATCGAAATTTTTAAGAGTAAAATAAACCTTTTTAACAATTAAAACGCATTTAGTTTAAATCACAACTTTTGCAAATGTTGAAAATCGCTATAAAGGATGACGATGAAGAGTATGCCAACATAAAATTTATAAAATGGATCAACACAGAATTTACTAAACACTTCCATGGTAAAATGGTAAAGTAGAGATGGTGTTTAGCCCAGTAAACATCGTTGACCGTAATTTGACAATAAAATGACATTTAGCAACCGTTAATTCGATTTTATCGATTAGGAAAATATTTTTATCATAACAATAAAATATTTATACCCACAGCCAGGGTTTAAAAAACTGCAGTTGAAACCAAAAACTGTCGAGCAAAAAACGAAAATTTGAGTACAACTTTTCGCTTTTTGAGTTGGTTTGACAGGGATTCTTCACATTTAATGAATCAGAAGTAAAAGCAACAGTTTTTTTTGGCCAAAGACAAATGAACTCGAGCTCAAATGTGACTCGTTTAAATAACATTTGAAACAAAACAAATTTTGAAATTTTGTTTTTGTATTTGTTTGAAATGATAGTTAAACGAGTCACTTTCGCACTCGCGTTCTAAAAACAGGCAGGAAGAAGTGGAAGAAATTACAGTTTTTCTTCTTTGACTGCATAACCACAATATTTTTGCTGATGCTTGTAATACTTTAAAACAAAGTATACCGGTCGACTCAGAATCACTTTCTGAGTCCAATTAACTATGTTCGTTTGTCTGGCTGTCAGGCTTTCCATAGAAATTTGATAAAATTTCTAACGTGGTGTAGGGTAATATATAGTCGGGTTTGACCGACTATACTTTTCTATTTGTTTTTCATTGCACATTTTGACTCAAAAGGTTTGGTAAATATTGTCATGATTATGATTTACCTTCAAAATAGTTAAAACTAATAGGCACGAGTGAGTAAATCCTATGAGATGATCAATAATGACATTGAAGTTATTGATTTTTAAATGCGGAAAAATTTAATTTACGTTTATTTGTATGCAAAAAATTGATCTCAACTTACAATTTTATTGTAATGAAGTATTTCTGTTCTATTATTGAATTTTAATGTGTTTTTATTTTAAAAAAAAATTTTTTTGCCATTTTTTAGACAATTTTTAGCCAATTTGTATAGAACTGCTATACTTTCTTGAAAACCAACATGCGCTTGAAATTATTAATGTGTCGCTTAGGGCAACAACAACATACTACATTCTCTTTTAATTTTATATCTTAACATGAGCGGCTTTGCCTGATTTCGCTGCTGGCAACTCAACTTTAGTTCACTTGTTATCCGTAATCGACCCATAAATCTTTTTCTTTCACCAAAACACAAACGTATGTAAATACAACAAATTGTGGGTGGCTTAAAATTCAATGAAACTCTCTTTAAAGCTTTCAAATGTCAATAAAAAATTTGATATTTATAGATCATTTCCTTCCATTCAATCAGCAAGTGAGACACAATGTCTAGCTGGAACTAAAAATAGGCTTAAACAGCCCTGTTTGTAAGAAACAAAAGATCCCATTAACATTAAAAACAAATAAAATATTTAAATATTCACAGAAACAAAAACAAACAAGCTAAACCACACACCACCAGCCACCCATGTTGTAAATAATGATTAATTTAATTTAAAAACAATAATTAAATTATGTTAATTTAAACACACAAAAACAACAACACAACCACAACAACGACAACATACATAAACTTTAACATCGACCTCGTCTTACAAGAAATTTCTTTGTAAAATTAAAATGAAAACACATCGTAAAAATGTTGATTGATTGCCAGTTTGAAAAGTAACAGATTTATTTTTTTTTTCTTTCATTTCAAACGAATTCAAACAAATCCTACAAACAACAATAAATTTTTTTAAAGCCAATACCATATAAATTTTTCAAGATAATTATATGGTTTAAAATCTACACAATATTTAGAAATAAAATTAGAAAAAAAATTATATAAATAAAAACGTGCCATGCGATACGATCGAATTTAAATTGAATTTGAAATTGATGTTATTTATTTTTATCTTTTTTCTTTGGTTAAAAGATGTTTTATTGGCTATTTAAATGCGTTTAAATTAACATAAAAGCGCTTTGATTTTGGTTTGTTATACAATTATACGAGATGGAAAGCAAACCTACAAACGAAATGTGAATGTGAACATTATTTGTTTTTTGAGTCAAAAAGGCCGACTGAGAAGAACTTTACAAAAAAAAATGAAGAAGTTATTAGTAAAATTATGTATGGCCATTTACACAGACGCGAGAAGCATTCGGTATGCTGAGATATCTGGCGGGGATATTCAAATTATAACCAATAGTAAAGCGGCCATAAGATCCCTTAAAATCATCGAAAATTTTCTAAGAATGTAGCAAGAGGAGATTGCGAGACATTCAGTGGCAACCCTTAAATGGGTCCCAGGACAAAGAGGCATACATAGTAACAACACTGAAAGAATTTTCTTCGCAATACCAATGAATTTTGACATTAATCCCATGAAAAATTGCATTAAAAAGGAACGTATGCAGCGCTTCGTTGGATCAATGAAACCTGTTTCATTTAAATATATTAAATGAAACATTACATTAGATCTATGAATATTATTCATTGGATGAATACGTTCAATAAAGTAAAAAAAAAAAATTTTTTTATTTTATTTTTTTTTAATTCTTTTATTTTTATTTTTTTTTTAATTTTTATTTTATTTTATTTTATTTTTTTTCTGTCTCTGGCGGGTATCGATCTCGCAACCTCGATGCTGATAGACTAGCTCACTACCAGCTTGCCTACAGGGGCAGTGTAGTTTTTGGATAAAAAAACTATGTTTTTTACTCAACTGAGAGCGTAAATATGAGATTAAATTGTTAATAACAACAATAACAGCGTTGATTGAAAGTTTTTGTTTCATTACTATAATAACATTTTTCATTGTCATAATCAAAATGTTTTCATATATCCAATGAAAATGTTTAACGTAATTACGAAATCCAATGAAGCGATTTTAAGGAAAATACTTCATTAAAACATTGAAATTTCATTTAGACAATGAAAATTTTCATTTAACCACTGAAAATTTTTTTATGAAAGTGATTCATTAAATATATGAAGCATTTTTCTTTCAGTGAATATGGCTGGCCACTTTCAATGGGAACGGCTGCACATTTGATATGGGTGTTTTTCTTCCGAGTAGTAAGATGCTTATCGCACACAAGTTTCATCATATTACCTAAGAGGAAACCAGAAAAATGGGGCTAACTAAAGAGGAAAAAATTACTCCCCGGGCTCTTAAGCAATCAAATTGCGGACAATGGGCCAGATTATGATCGGCAAACTCGACTTACAGTGCAAGGAATTTTCAAGATTATAAAGAAATTTTAAGGGGAAAGAAGCGTTACAGATATGGTCAGGCCTCTACATTATCGCAACGGGCGCACTCTAAAAACTATCGCTTCTGTTAGTGAAAGTGTAGCGGATGGCCGTATGATAAGTTTATAAGTGAGAGAGCTAAGAAGATTGTACTTTGAATTCTGTTCTGTTTTGCCAATTCTCGCACTTTTCAACTTGAAGTTGGCAGTAAAATATAAAAAGGAGAAGAGGAAAGACTAAATATAAATACAAAAATGAAAGACTAGAAGTTTTTTATCTGGACACAAATGAAACTTCAAAGCAGAATTTTAAAAACTTGCAGCAACAAATATTGCAAGTTTGGCCGAGAAATGAATAACCGACTTATTTCTGCCTACAATTGAACACTTTTAACTGGACGATATGTGGTTTCAACAAGACGGTGCCACGAGATACACAACACGACTGATTTTTCCAAAACGTATATTTTTACGTTTTGGCGACGTCAATTTTCCACCAGGATCATGCGATTTGACACCGCTAGATTTTTTTCTGGGGCTATGTCAAAGACCTTGTCCACGTGGATAATGCCCTAACGTTAAAGCATACATACATACATTCGTCAAGTTATCGCCGAGATACCGAACGAATTATTCGAGAAAGTATTCGAAAACTACCTCAAAAGCATCGACAGCTACAACCATTCTAGAGGGCGTAATTTAAATTAAATAAAAGATTCATCCAATTCATAGCTTTATGTGTGTTGTATCAAACTTTCCTTTTAAAACCGAAAAATGGATAGATAACCCTAAATCAAGAAGATGGCTTAGCAAATTTTAGACTAAAAACATCCACAGTTGCTTCACAGATTAATTCAAGATTACTTTACACATAAAGGTCTTAACTGGAGACTAAATAAAACCTTTAGCTTTTCAAATACATTCATTGTTTGTTCACATATTGGGATATAAATAGATCCACGTTTGCCCCACCTTTTGGAGACTTATTACATCTTCGAGTTTTTTTTTAACTTGTCGGTTTCTAAAGTAACATAAAAAATCCATTCTTCATATTAAGTCCAAATTTTTCCTCTACTGCATGCTAAACATTAAAAAAAATCTTCTTGTTTTCCAATGAAAACATTAAAACGATATTAAAATACCCGATAAGGAATTCGTGTTTAAACACATTCATTAAATGCGGTTAAGATGTAAAAAGAAACAAATCAAATAAAATCTTCAAATAAATTTTTTTTTTCTTTATAAAAGAATAAAAACATTTTAACAAGTCTCTGTAACAATCATGGTATAGTGTTTAATGGATACTTTAGGGTAATTTATTGACACCTTTTCGTCAAATTTAATTATCTGTTTGAAAAAATTTTTAATGGGATACAATGAACTGGTACTTTTTTGTTGTGCTCAATTAAAGAAAATATTTCAAACAAATTCGTCTTAAAATTTTGTAGGTAATACCGAAACTCGTTTTGAGAAATATGTCGGTTTTATTTTTTTATTAAGAGTTACATATGCAATTACAAATCAAATTCGCACTTAGTTAACAAACCGAACAATAGTAAATTAGACCTTCAGTTCGTTGTAGTGAAACAGACCAGAGTCTCTGTCGAGAATCGAACCCGTAACCCTCGAGCTTTTAGAAGAGATCCGCCACCAGCTAAGACAGGGCACCCTTGCCTATTTTAATTTGGAAATATGTTTATGATTTGGCAAGAAAAACATCTAAATAGTTTTGCGAGGCGTACAAGTTATCTACTTGGCAGTAAGCTTGTCAATAAGTGTTATGGTTGCAGTTCGATTCCAGTAAATACGGTATTTAAAGAAAATTCTGGTACATAACACAAAATATCCAAAGTTAAGGTATCGACTAATACGGCAAATTTAATTGTTAAATATTCACCCATATTTTACATTTACGATGTCGTGATTTAATTAAATACAAATACGCCAACCACGATAACCTCTTTTGTAAAAGATTTGTAAAAATCTGGGATTCTTAAACGATCTTCACGATTTTATGCGATCGTGGCTGACCAGTGATCACACGATTCAATAGCACTGGCACTGCACCGGACTAACTATCGGGAAAACTTTCTGCCTTTAAGGAAGATTGTCGTTACGTAAGTTCCGCTATGCCGTTAAAAAGATAAATTCGAGGATCACGTGTTGGTTGTGGTTTTAAGTCGCGGGAAGTGATATTCTGCAATCATACTAAAGGTCTGGTTTTCCACCACTTGCGGGAGAGTTTGGTCTAAAGGAGAATTATCTCTAGTTGCCATTTCTTCTCAGTAACATTTTTGCTGAATTTTGTTACAGATAACGTTTAAAAATTGTGCATGGTTGCATTGTAGAATGCATTTAAAAAAGCCAGTTGCTTGCAACTGACGTTTTGGAACTCTCCCATAATAAAAAACACAAAAAGATGTGGTTTAATACTACAAAAAATTAAAAATTTTATTACATGGGTTAGGTTCATCGACTGAAATTAACCGGTAAAATCGTTAGTCAAAAACAGCTTATTTTAAATTAACCGACCAGTTAATCGGGAAGCAATTAATCGGTTAACCGATTAACGGTTAATCAAACGAATATCGTAGCGTACATACATACGTCTCATACGTTCAATAAAGTAATAAAAACAACGAACTGTAGCCTGATAAAAAACTACTTTTTCCTGCACAAGAACGAACATTCAGTTGATAGTAATATCTATAGTATCGGTAGAAAAATCTGAACTATCGATAAATATCGATAATAGAAAATATCGATAGTATCCCAGCACTAGTTGATATAGCTTATACATATTTAGTACTAATTAAATTCTTAATAAATAAAAAATAAATATTTTTGTTATTTTTAACCATTAAATGTTCGGAGGCAGCCTAAATATGGTTGTGGCTTCTTGATGGAGCACTAATTCAACCATAATATGGTTGCCGATGGCAAAAAAAAATTTTTTAAATTAGTTTTGTTGGAGGTAACCACATTGAAAAATGTTCTTTCTCTGGGTGCAGTTTTTTGTACTCTGGCCAGATGCGATCCATAATTAATATGCTTATTTTAAGATCCAGACAAGTTAAATTTATTTAATAGTAAACAATTTATGAGATTGTCATCTAAATGAGGCCACAGTTGCCAGGCCAACTTTTTATCATCAGTAATTTGTAGCTTTAATAGCTCTTTGCTAAACAAAATTCTAATTTTGCATTCCTGTTTTAACTCTGAACCTAATTTTTTTTTTTAAATTTTTTCGATTTTTATTTTAACATTAAAGCCATAAATTTATTAAAAATCTTTTATTAACCTACAAAATAAATTGTTTTTTTTTTAATTTTTATTAAATTATTATTTCTTTCTACACAAAAACCCATTTAATTTGATTTAAAACCTAGAAATTTTGTATTAAATCATAAAACCAAACAAACTTCTCAATTTTCACAGCCGTAAATCAAAAGATTCCCCAAAATAAATTCACTTTTCTGAAAGAAAAACTGAAGAAGAAAATAAAGGAGATGATGAACAAGATACACATCTTAAGATGAAATGAAAACAAACAAAATTTGTACGAGCTCCTGATTTTAAAACCGATAACACATGACATTAAAACAAACAAACAAAAAAACAACAACACAAGCTCAAGATCTACATTTTTAAATGCTACAGGTATCACATTGTCAGGTTTATGCTCTTAGACCTGCCAACCACCTAACCGACCAACTTCATATGCAGCTCTGCGAACACTGAGATCCTCAGCACATCATTTGACCACCCTTGGGTGCAGCTTTATAAGCCGTCGTGCCTTATGTCGTCGTCTTTTTTTCTCGCTGTGTGTTGTGCGTCACAAGATTAATAGTGTGAACAAAATTTACATTAACAAATTCTGATTTAAATATTAAACAGAAATGGGAAATAAAACAGTAGAACATGAGTGATAATCACTGTTTGTGGCAGATTGTCTACTTCTTTGTTTCTCCCTCCACTTTCAGATGATTATCGCTGTCAGCATCATACAAGTCTTGGTCATGATGATGATCAGAAAAGGGGTTTTAAGATTTAGTTTTGTGTGGGATTTTTGTTGTTGTCTTTTCTGGTTTTCTTTGCTTTTATTCAGTTTAGTTTAGTTTATAGTAAAAATGTTTAGTGTAAATTGAGTTAATTTGTCAAGCATGTAAATCGATTATCATGATCATCGTCATTATCATTTAAAAGGGTTATTACAATGATTTAATGGGTCACACACATTAGTCATAATTAAAACAGTGGGTTACGAGTTACGAAAAACAAATTCTAGGAAAGTTGATTTAAGGCTAATTTTGAATGTGGATTTATTTTATAAATTTGATTTAAAATAAAGTTTGGAATTGAAATTCTTAATGAGTTTCAGAAAAATCATTAGCTCATTATCAAACAGAAATTGCAAATAAAATAATGCGCAAAGAATCTGCCATTTAAAAGCGTCATATCAAAATGTGAGAAAAGCCAAAAAAAAAGTATCTTTAAGGAAAAGCCCTTGAAAAAAATAAGTAAGAGTGATATATTCGGCTAGGCCGAATATAATAAGCCCTTCACAATTGTGCATTAAGAACAGAAAGTTATATAATCCAGCAATACAACCATTTACTTTTGGTGCCACGCCCATTTCGCCAAGAACGCCCACTTTTTTCGGATGTCCTGCTTGCATTGGTATCGAAACTATTTGCACAACATTTTGTAACTTTTACTGATCTACATATTTTGTTTTTGTATGGGAGTTGTCATGCTCTTTTAAAAATGTATAAGCCCACTTTTCCGATCCCACATTTTGTTGGATGTTGTGCATTTAAGGCATTTAATGTGTACCGAATTTGAAAAATTTTTCGCTTGCCTTTTTTAGATATAAGTTTTTTTTTGGCAAGCCAACTTCTTCAAACTCGGCAACATTTTTTCGGGTAATGTCTATTGATTACCAAGATGCTTGTACCTAATTTGGAAACTTTGACTCTTGCCGTCGAATTTTGCGTTTTGATCGCTAAACGCCAGATTTATTTTATGGTGCTCTGAAACGTGCACGCTTTGCTTGCGATTTACCATAGTTACTTAATAATTTTTGCATTTTGAAGTCGCCAAACTCCTTGCGATTTACAAAACACCTTTAATGCGATTTAAAGTCAGAGTTGCCAACGTTAAGCATTTTGCGATTGTCAGAACATGACCGTATTTTATTTTTAACCATATTTTTGTCGCCTGCAAACACATTACGGTTACATCAGCCCTTCACTAGATACCATAGCCATATTATGGTTGTCACCAGGGTTTAAAAAACTACAGTCGAAACCTAAAACTATCGAACAAAAAATTTGTGCACAACTTTTCACTTCACCGATCATGCGGCTCAACAAACTTTGGACGAAAATTATCAAGTCCAATGTGTGATAGCGACACATAAGCTAAGTTCATGTAAAATTTTAAAACCATTCTATTGAATCAAATTAGCCGCCTAATTACACAGATAAAAAGATATAATGTTTGTTTTTTTGTTTGCATCATTATTCAAGCACTCTGTATGTTACAAGTTTTTCAGGCACCAATTTCAATTAGATAAATTATTCTTTTAAATTTCTCATATTTCCAAAGTGTTTTGCATAACAAACTGAGTTTTTACATGGTAAAAATTATCGGGAACTCTCGGGCCAAATTTTTTTCTATACAACTTTTTTCTTTCGAGTATTACTAAGAAACTGGTCAAGGCGAATTCAAACAGGTCACCGCAACAGAGAGAGAAAGAGAGAGAGAAAGTTATGCTAGCTGTCCCCTTTTTTGTATGCAGATATGTATATGTATTTTAACTGTCAAACTCCACACAAAAATAATGACAGGCAGCATAAACCTCTATGAGGTAACCTATCTGAATTATCCTTGGAAACCGGCATGGCATGCCTAAAGAAAATGATCTTATTTGTTGTGGATTATCTAAACTTTAAACATTTTATACCAGTCTAGTTGGACCGATTTAAAAATTCATATACTTACACATCAATTAATATACTTAAATATGTTTTTGTACATTTGTTTATTTATTAAAAGAAATTAAAATAGACTCCAGTCATCAGGTGAAATGTATCACACGCCTTTATTGTGCCACTAATTAGTGTACGTGAGGATATTTTGGTTGTAATTGTTGTAGAATAGCATTAAGCCTATTAATAACATTAACTTGACTAACATATAACCAAGAAAAGCTTTAAACATTTGAATTATTAAACGCTTACAAAAAAAACTAAATAATAAAAGGCCAAAATAAAAGTATATCATTACTAGGGCTAGTTTTTAATGATATTTGTTTTAAAAATTATATTAACTTCTTAGTTCGTTCATAAACGGTCACAAAAACTTGAATTTTTCTTCCAAACATATTCTAGAAACTGTAGTGAAAAACAAAAAAATTATATCAGGTACATTTTCCGAAAACTTAATATAAGCCATCATTGTCGTTTTTCTCCATTACGACTTTTTGTCATATGCGCCAAACCAATAATGTGCTGACGATATGCTTTACATAAATTTGCATTTTACATTTATATTTATATTATTTTTAACAAAAGAGTTGTTCTTGAGTCAGTCTGTTGCAATTACAAAATAAAAATAAATCGGTCCTTTCCTTTCATATGCTTTTTTTTGTCTTGTATCGAAATTTTTTAAATAAAAGAAATTACATCGAGCTAATTTTTTTTTAAATTTTACATCGGGCTAAGTTTTTTTAAAATTAACGTTTACTGAACAATTTTGAACGTTCTGTTTTTGAAAGTACACAGAAAAAATTTTTGCAAAAAATTATTCAATTAAATAATTAATTGGTGTACGTTTATTATTCAATTAATTTTTTGTTTGCTGCAATTAATTTTTTTAATCAAAACCCATAAAATTAAATGTTTGTGTATATGTGGTGTATTTTTTGTTTATGCAATTAATTTTTTAATTGACTAAATTTGTGTCCCATGACTCGAAAATACAAATCCGTTAATTGATATGATCAATTCCTTTGCAGGGGCAAAATTAGTTAAATATTTAATTGTCTGAACGAATTGTTTAATTGAAGTCAATTTTCTATTTTTTCTGTGTAATTTGCTTAAAAATTTTGAAAGTAACTTAAGAAATTCTTTAAAGCTTGTTTCTTTCTGTTTTGAAAGTTGATCCGTCATAGAAGACGCAAAAGAAAAATTCAGAATATTTAAGAATAAAATATTTTTTGAAAATCTTAACAACGTTTTTAATCGAAATTATAACTATAATATGCGTGAGCTAGCTTAAGCTACTGTCAAAAATTAACGAAAATGCATTTAGTACAAACAAAAACCAGTTTCGCACTTTGCTAAAGAAAATAGCAGTGCCATAAAACTTAGTGCCCATTCACATTATACGATTTTTGTCGTTGCGATTCTTGCCTTATGGACGAGAGGGGAGAGAGGAATTAAAAGGGGTACACAAGCGAGTGTACTCTTCGATTAATTTTGTTCGCTCATTCGTTCTCTCATTGTTCCCTCATTTGACGAAAAATGTATTGAAGTTCGGTTGCAAAAGAAAAATTCGTAACGACAAAACTCGTACAATGTAAACATCAGACCGACTTCAAAGAGGAAACGACAATAATCGCAACGACAAAAATCGTATTATGTGAATTAGGACTTAATAAAAAGATGCCTTACGTTCAATTTGCTTTGACACATATGATTAACATGAACAGTTGCTTAGGCCAACTCATGCACATTATGTTTGGGCCTTTGGTCTTCAAACATTGACCAAGTTAAAAAGCAGCATATATTTTAATAAAAGCGAAACCGATGAGTATATTGACACACTATATCCATGAGAAATAATATTATCTAAGTATGTGCCTGTAACATCGATTAATGTTGAACGTATATTTTCAATATATTCGATGGCTTTGTGTGACAACTGAAGATTGAAAACTTGAAAAAACACATGATAATATTTTGTAATTTGCATTTGTTTAAATTTATTAGTTTGTGTTTTTTCGCGACCATATTTTTAATTTTTTTTTCGGTATACATATCTGCATGCATAGTTTAAAAATTTTTCTGCATATTTAAACTTGCCCTGATCATCCCTATCTAGGAATTTAAATCAGTAGCAGTTTAACAAACAAACAGATACAACAACACATACAACAATAAGCAACCACAAACAAATGATGATAATAAACAGCCAAACAGGAACAACAAAAATGTCAGCAACAACAATACATATCAACAGCAGCAGAACCAACAACAGCAGTAGTGTAGTATTTGTAAAATACAGCAACTTTTGAAACAAGATAACAACTGACAAAACTCATTTGTTTAAATGTAAAACAACTAAAAATAATAAAAACAAAACAAAAATACAAAAATATACCAACCAACAAAAAAAGAAATATAAGAAAATAACAAAATTTTAGTGCCAATATTTTCCTGCCAACATTGACTACAAAAAGTGTTGTCAACTACATATTGTTTGAGGCAAATGTTTTAAAAAATAATTCTTTTGCCGATTACCGGTCTTAAAAAATTCGGTTAAGATCAAAATCATAGAAAATTTTTAAATGCAACTCTTAATAATGTAATTCTTTACATTTCACTTTTCCAATGTACGTTCAAATAGGAATATTCAGAAAGTAGTGTTGACCGGGTTATGGTCAACCGTGCAGGAATCTTTATACACCACTGCAGTAAAGATAAAAAATATATCGAAAAAACATTTGTATGCATTTAAATCATTTTAGGCTATTTTGAATTTTACCTTCAAAGTAACGTTTATTTTGTAAGGAGCCTGCCTTCGGATCAATTCGGTTTTTTACTAGCCGAAGTACATAAACAGTTTCAAGTTTTGTTTCTCAGCTTTGTTTCTGTAGAGGCTAATTTTTAACTTCTATTTAAAACAATTTTTATTATTTAACTTTTTTTCAGAAAGTGTAAGACTCCTTTCAGACCGACTTTAAGAGATTTTGTGAGACGGAATGCGAACGCAAAGCCAGTGTTTTAGCGTTAACCACTAATTCATTATACGCTTTATACATCTTGCGTGTTTAACGGAACGACTATTTAAAACCAAGATACTTTGCAGTAATGGATTCTGAATAGGTTTTCGAAAAAAATTATATTTTTCCTTTATAAGAAAAATAAAATCCTGTTTGACAATTTTAAACGTTAGATGGTAACACTTAATACAGGGTAGGTTAATTAAATATTTCTGTATTCAAAAACAGAAATTAACTGTTGTATGCCTGACTGTATCTAACGAATATAATCAACATTAGATGAAATTTCTAATTATTGCAATATTCAATAAACTTTGTTCCCTAAAGAAAATCCTTTAGGACAATTTGATATACCTATATTTTATACATCTATGGTTTGAAGGAGAAGATATACATATACTCTTACCTTGAGGTTTGAGATTATCACTTTAAGGGCCGTTTTCACAATTTTCCGATAGCAAATTGTAGGATTTTTTCGGGCGTTTAAAATGTGTTCCATAATTACGACTTTGCTTCTTAAAAATTCTCGCATTGTCCAAGCACGCATTTTAAATTTTAAACAACAACAACAAAAAATCATAATTTTCTGTATACCTTGAATAACGTTGACATCACTTTAAATACACTCATCTTTTAACTAGAAAACATTCTTACAGTGAGCGAAAAATGTCTTTTTAAAAGGCAGCGGTGTGTCGATAACCCCTTCGACAACATTCATTGACAAATCAATAACACCGTTGTGTAATTAAAAACATCTTGTTGTTAAATCAAGGACAATAAGTTCTCACCTCATTGCTTAGTTTTCTAGTTTTATATTTTAGTTATTTGTGCGTAACGATAAATAGATAAAAACAAAATTTACAAAAGTTAAAAGTAATTTAATAGAATTTTAATTGGGAAATGCCCATTCGCCAAATTTTTAATAATTTTTTGACATAAAGATGCTTTAAAAGTTTCTTAATAAGAGACAAGTTAATCTTAAGGAAACATTTTAATAAAAACAAAATTTCAAAGCTTTGAAAATTATAATTAAAGATGATATCAAAGATTAAAATCGGGCTTGCGTATTTAGCATCGAAAAGTATTATTATGGTGGAAAAAGCAATTATAATATTGCGATGCAATTTTTGTTTCATTACAATCCTGCAATGTTATTAACGATTTTGTATTTAATGCAAAACTGAAGTGTAATAAAAATTTATGAACAAAAATGCCTTTAAAAACAATATAAAAGTGAACACTTTTAACCAATTTAAAGAGAAATTTTATTCACAAAAGGGGTGAATATGTTGTTAAATCAAAACCAATATGTTGTAATTTTAACAACGATATGTTGTTGAATAATAAACAATGCGTTTTCGAAATTAAAAAAATAACAACGAAATGTTCTTAAATTAATAACGCTATCCCTAGTCAGATTAAGCAACAAAGTTAGTAAGTTCACTTTTGAATAACTGCCTGTGGTGTTAATTTTATTATATTTTTGCCGAATTTTTTCACTCTGTGTACAGCCTTTTAGGCATATTAAAAACAGACACATAAACCCACAATCATAATTTTTAATGCTGCACCATGTTGCCACCTGCAATAAAACATCATGTTGTACGAGTTTGTGTATGTGAGTGGATGCGTTAATGTTTAGTTGGTTGTATTAAACGTATGTTAACATGCCACATTATCCCATGTTTTTTCTACATACATTCACTCATACTTGTTTACACTCGTACATTTTGAAAGCTTAAAAGTCATGGACTTGTTGAAAACTTTTATGACCATTAACTGGAGTAGAGTAAGTAGTAAGCAGCATCCCATTGAGTAGACGATTGAGAGTGTATTACTAGCCAGTATGCGAGCAGTGCAAGTATGGGTATCCTAATTTTTTCCACTTCATGGTTTTCCAAGTGTCTTTGGACAAATTAAATGAAAAATGTTTAAACAGCATTAGATTTTGTGGTTTTCTTTTGGTAAATAAAAATGGAATGAAATGGTATACAACTGACGGTCTGGCTGGCTGACTGAGTATATGAATCTTTCTTAATTATACATTTTCTGTTAGAATTTAGTGCAAAAACATAAACACAATTTAAGATTCTTTAGAATTGATAAGGCCATATGATATATTGTTATTATAGCACCATAATGTTGCCATCATTTTTCTATGTCCAAATCTCGTAAGCTTTTGCATTTATATTTTGTGATAAATTTCAAACATTATGATCTTCTTGTTTTTGTTTAAGGAATTATAATTTAAAAGTTAAATAAAAATTCTGCAGAAATATTTTGTTTAATAAAATAAAAGAGAATACAAATGAAACAACAATGTTGTATGATCATAACTGATGGCGTTAAGATTTTTGTTTTTGTTTTCTGTTGTTGTTAAAAAGCTTTCTTTTATTTAACATATATAGCCTGATCACGCACCCAGGAATGCTTCAATGAGTATATTTCTTTGCTTAGTCAGTGGAACGCTAAATGGATCCCAGAGCACCTGTTGTTAGATGAGTGTCATGTTTCATTATTGTTTTATGTAAAAAGTATTAAAATGGTGCTTAAAGTAATAAATATTTGTAATTCACTTTAGGTTATTTTCTCTTGGTCTTTTCTTGAGTTGCATTTTAAAAGTTGAAATGTAAAAATACACTTTTTAAAACGGTTATTTCAAGTTTTATATATATATTTGTTCCTTTTACTACTTCAAGTTTTAGAATAATTTTATTCGGCAAAATTATGACCGAATATTTGAAGGAAAAAATGATTTCTTAAGATATTCTGCATTCCATACGAATTAAGTAGTTTTTATATCTACCAATAGTGTTGAATGAAGGTATACACAGTTTGTCAAGTCATGTGAAAATGTTTTGATATTCACCCAAGTATTCTGGGTCCTTGACTAATTCCAAGTCCATTTCGTCTGTCTGTTGAAAATACTTAATAGAAAAGGACAGTATTGGCGTAAAGTTGTTAGTACTTATATTAAGCAGTTTGAATTTTAAATCCAGCACAATCGGTTCAGTTGGATTACAGTTATCGGTCCAAATATGGAACAACCATCCAAAAAAATTTATGATCGATACATAACTGACCATACCCTTTATGAAGCCCATTCTCGGAAAACTCATTACGATGTAAATGACAATACATCTGACGAGTGATTTAGTACATTTTTTCAAAACGATGTCCTTTTGAGTTTGCGAGGATAAAACCGTTATCTTGGCATTGTTTATGTAATTGTTTTATTTATTTATTTATTTAATTGAATTAAATAAATACCATAAATGATTCATTTTTTTTTAGCTAAATTTTGAATTATGTAATTCCTTTCTCAGCAAAAAAGAATTGAATGAAATTTGAATCAAATCAAACGAATTAGGCAGGAATTAATTTCAATTTGATTTCCAATTCAAATGAATTTGTAGAATGAGTTGCAATTCGTTTCCCATTTAAACGAATTTGTTAAAGTGAATTGCAATTCATTTTACAGATTCATTTGGATTGAATTGCAATTCAAATGAATGAAATCAAAAATGAGTTGCAACCAATCAAATTCAATCAAAATTAACTATTTTTATTGCAGTTTTCGAAGGAAGTTTTCAATACAAAAAGTAAAAAAAATTTTCCAAAAAATTTGGTTGAGATTCAAAGTTGCTAAAATATCTAAAATTCGATTTAAAAATTAAAAAAAAAAAAAAATTCCACAATATACAAATATAAGGTTATTTAAACAAATTGATGAAAATAAAAATTTAAGTTTCTTTTAGCAAATAAACAAAATTTTCCCATTTGATAGGATTATCGCATATACCTAACAATTTAATTCCTATTCTGCTGCTACCTGATAAATCCAATACAAAATCAATTCAAATCAAATGAGTTGGAAATGAATTGCTCATTCTTTTTTTTAATACATTTTTAAAAATTTATTTGAATTGGAAACTAATTGCAATTCATTTTTACCAAATTCATTTGAATTGACTCAAATTTAATTCAATTCATTATTTTGTGGGAAAGGGTTATTCAAAATTTACTAATTCAACGCATGAATGATTCGCGAATAATTCAAAAATGAATGATTCTTTTACAGCTCTGTTCCATACACAAGGCTAAGAGTCTTATTTTGCAGTATGGAACTGAGAATATGTTAAACTAAAAATCATTAATTAATTAACAACTTAATAACTAACTAAAATTTTTATATAAATAAGCAAAAATAAATTTTATCTAAGCAATTAAAAATTTAATAAAATAATTAAGGGGGTAATTTTGTTGTTCACTTCACCTTGCGTTGAGAAAATTTTCATATAAAATTTTTTGAATTTTTGAAAATATAAAAAATTTTATATGAAAATTTTCTCAACGCAAGGTGACGTGAACAACAAAATTACCCCCTTAAAAAAGCGTAAAACAATATATTTTAACAATAAAAAATTTAAATAATTTTATATATTTTAATCTCAAGTAATTATGTTTCAAAGTGCTATGCTGAAAAACAGTTTAAAAATATTTTCCTTGAATATTCGTGCATTACTTAAAAGTTTAAAGCTTTAGGGTATAGAATTCCAGAGAGATACTACGAATATGTACACTCACAATATTCTGTACGTAAAATTAACTGAAATTGTAATATAAAATAAATGAAAGTTCAATTAAAAACCGGTCTACCTATTTTTCATTTATTTTTAACAAAAAGTTCATTTAATTTTTACTGTCAAAAATTCAACACCATATTACGTAAAATCAAATAAATATTCAGTTATTTTGTAAAATTTTACTGTCAAAAATTCAACACCATATTCAGTAAAAACGATTAAATATTCAGTTATATATTAAAATTTTACTGTCAATTTTTTACTGTCAAATTGACCCCATATTCAGTAAAAACAATAAAATATTCAGTTATTTTATTAAATTTTCGTTTACTTCACAAAAGAGCCGAATTTCTAAAAAATTCCAGACAGACACCTGTCCGCTTGTTTTTTTTATAAGCGAGAGAGGGAGAATATTTTTATTAACTTACCCAGTTACACACGTTTGTTTTACTTTTGTTGTACTGACCACGTTGTTTACAGAATAACTCTCAATTATAAGACACCAGCAGCATGACCGATATGGCTTCGCAATTATTTTACTTTTAAAATTTGATGTATTTAACTAAATTATTTTAACAAATAGAAAATGGGTATTGCTTACACAAAACAAGCAATTCATTTTTTATAGATAGGTACAAATTAATTTTTGGTAGTAAAATTATATAAAATAACTGAATATTTAATTGTTTTTACTAAATATGGTGTTGAATTTTTTACAGTAAAATTTTATAAAATAACTGCATATTTATTTGTTTTTACGGAATATGTAGTTAATTTTTTGACAATTAATTTATAAAAGATAACTGAATATTGATTTGTTTTTACGGAATTCGCGGTTGAATTTTTGACAGTAAAAATTAAATGAACTTTTCGTTGCTTTAAATTACATTTTCATTTAATTTTACATAAAGAAGAATTTAACTTAATCAACGGACAAAATTAACTGCAACTGAAAATCCGTATTAATATGCACTTAGTTTTTTGAATAACTGTTAGAATCAGTTAAAAATAAATTTGCTTGGAATTTTAAATGTTTATTTTTTTAAAAATGACTGAACGGAATATTTCTTAAAAAAACTACAGTCCGTTACTGTAATAATATTGTGAGTGTAGAAATGCCAATCAGAAATTAAACTTTTGTATCCAAGCGATCTAATTCTTGTCCCCCTGCTTATGTCAGAAATACAAAGTTTGCCGTAAAAAAACTTAAACTCTCATGTTCAGCAGATATTCTAAAGAAAGGCCATAAAGCCGTGATGAAAACCAAGAAACAGTACAACGTCTTTTAAGTCCATACACGTACCGGAATACGTTGTTAAACGCAACTTGCAATTTCGCTTTACTAATTGTATCAGATTTAGCAAATAGCTCACAGCCATACAGTAAAGCTGGCGTAAGATTGTATGTTCCAAATAAGTAGCTAATATCTGGTACAATGGAAATCAAAAGCTCTCGAGCATTTATAGTCTACGGAATGTTTGGGAAATGATGAATGTCACCCTTAATATGTGAGTATCCCAGGGTTTTTGATATTTCTTAGAAGATAATTCCAATTCCTGGTAGACTGTTTTGAAAGTTTCTAGAATTTAACCTGAGACAAAAAAAGGCTTTTAGTTCTTGGCATCGTTTTATTGCCTTTAAAAATCAACGCAAATGCTAAAAATCATTTTGAATTATAAGCAAAGGCGTGATAGTAGCCCTCCAAGGAAATGGCGGCTTTTATTATTACATTTCTCAAACAGTTATTTAAGTTAAACATCAAGGGCTAATAATTGAGAGCAAGTTAAGCTCTCTTTTTGGTTTAAAATGTGTTGAAGTGAAAGCTTTTGCATGCAGATCGGTGACGCAATTTTGTCCGCTGACGGGAGATGTCCGTTTACGTGATCGTTTATGTATAGAACATCTCTGTTTATTGTCACTTATAAAGTCTTTGATCAAGTAATTAAAGTAATTTCGTGTGGGGTGTCAAATATTTCTTAACTACGACCAAAGCTTTACCCTTATTGGTTAGTTTCACTTTTTTGTTAGGAGAAAATTTGATTTAAAGTACGTTAAGGCCAGTAAATACAAAGCAATAATTTGGTCTGCTTACAGAAAATACCTCAGAAATTTCTTCACATTTAAAATTGCTTTTAAGAATCAACTTCGGATCAGGTGTCTTTAAAATATTCCCCAGATCTGGAAGAGCATTCACTGTATATAGAACCTGCACAAAATAGTTTAAACTGAATATGATACAATATTCTTTAATAAAAGAACCTTAAACATTTTAGGTTTATAAAACGATTTTTCGGTTTTCGGAACGATATGCGAGGTATATTATAAGGAAATATTCGACATTTTATAAAAAAAAAAATACCAGCAAAAATTATAGAAAAAGTTTCTGTGGAAAATTTTCTCATGCATTTGTATTATCAAAAGAATTTCAAGTATTCTCATGAAAGATAACTCCAATAAAACTGCATTATTATTAAGAATCATTATCATTATTTAATTGTCATAATTTTTCTCAACAATAAATGTTATTTTTAGTCTTTTAAGTTAAATCTAAACATCCCCATCATAACAAGAGATGACAAAGAAATATTCCCACCAGAAATAAAATAATTTAATTTACTCCCAAAATCTGATATAATATTCCTTAGAACAAAACAAAAGACACCACAAATAAGATAAAAATAAAACATTTTATGGCCATAATTAATTATCACATTTAAGCCAGAAAGGAAAGTCCAAAAGGAGATTGTTAAAGGCCACACACAAATACTCATACACAGGAAAACACTGATAATTTGATTGGAGAATGAGATCAGTTAAATTGGTGATAGCATTTGTACATTTGAAATATCAGAAGTAATTAGACTAGTTACGCTATTATTTATGCTTTTATGGAAGTAAAAAGGTTAAATGTTCCATTAAGCACTGGCTAAAAAGTCCTTTAAGGACGAATGTGTAAAAGATATACATGAGCACCTACCATATGACATTATCTCATTGTGGATATTAACCACTGGGTTAGAAACAATGCCTTTTCCAACTGCTCGTCAGAATGAGAGCAACCAGCATACACATGTAGCAATTTGAGTTCATAATCCGTCCAGATTTTACACTCGCCCCTAGTTATGGAGCTGAAGCTATCTAGCCTCCGCTGCTTTTCCAAATATGCTAGCAGCATCTGCTAAGTGGGTATCACCCTTGCCGCAGCTTTGATTTCAAGCCACCACGGGATCCCCGAAAGTATCTTTTCAATGGAAAAGTTAATTTCCCCGCAAAGACAATCTTTCTGATAGACAAAAGCCATTTCCCGCAAGAAGTAAACTTTCGGAGGCCTCAACCAACAGTCAGTCTGGTGCCGTGTCAACAGGGGCTACTGACTCCCTAGGTACTTAATAGAATCTGTGGTCAGACCGATCGTACAGATCTCTTAGGGTCCTTCAATTTTGGATTTTTGCCGAATCCAAGATATTGAGTGCATCTGATTTTACCGAAGGATGTAACAGCAGACGGTGAAAAACCCTTAAAATTATCCCAACATCTTCCCGGGGGAGTCATCTAAAGTAAGAAAAAAATAAATTCCTTTTGTTAGTGATTTTGTTATATCAATATCGCAACCATCTTTATGTTCTGCTTAGTTAAACAAATTTATATCACAACATCACATTATCGGCCCACAATCACCAGCGATTATATGTCCTTTTTATATCGAGGAATAAATCCGTTTTGTGTAAGATTTTTTAGTTAGAAAGACAGTCTTACAAGTCCTTATAAAATAGATACCAAGAAATAAATTAGTTTTGTATCCTTTAGTTATAAAAAAAGGATCGCATGTCTGTCAATATCCGAAAAGTATGTCTTAAGACTAATTGACCAAACAATAGCATGCACTCATTGTGGATAATATGTCGATGTTTGAAAGGACGTTTGTTGGATATTGAGTGAAAGATTCAATTGATAGCTGATTACTTCGATTATTTTGACCGTCACGCACCTCCGTCTACCTTTTTAAACCCTTTAATGAATGATTTTTTTCTAAAGATCGAGATGTCTATGGGATCAATAATCTGCCTACGTTCTACAGTCAAGACTCATTCCCACTATTCTGACTTGTCCATAAAGAGAATTTAAATTTTGGACATACAATTAAAAGATAAGTTGGAATATTTATAGAGCGCTAGGTATACAGAAGAGAAGTTCTCGCACTTCTCTTTATCACTCAGATCTCTTTCAAGTTAACTAAGAAATTAAATAGCAAAACAGTCTGCTCAAATATCAAATATTTCTTAACTAGGACTAGAAAGCTTTATTCTTATCGGTTAGTCTCAGTCTCTTGTTAGAAAAAGGTTCGACCTGTAGCACGTTATGGCCTGTAGATACGAAGTGTTCGTTTTGTTTTAGCTTTAAGAAAGGATCTCCAAAATTGCTCATTCTTTTAAATCACCTTTAGGAAAATTAAGAAGTTAGATAACGGAAAATTGTTTACTTGCAGCAGTTGACTTTAAAATATTCCTCTAATCTGAAATTTTTGATCTAGTGTTATTAAGTTTACTTCCCATACATAAAAAAGATCATGGCGAATTCATTACAGGTGCCCCCGCTGATAACTTTTTTTTAGCTTTTTAATTGATGGATGTCAAAATTTTGTTTATAATCTTTGTTTCTGCTTTTGACATTGTAAAATGATTTTACAAAAACCAATTGCTTGTGTTTTTTTATGAGTTGTACTTGTTGTAGTACCGAGATTACCTTTAATAAATTCGATTTGAGTAATATGAGGTCTTTAAAATACACAAAACTTTTATTAAAACATTATTCAAAAGTTATTTAAATATCATTCAAACTAAACCCCGTCCTTAGCCAATGACAAACGAGAAGACGTTAAAACAAATGAGAGAGTAAAAGAAAACACGTAACTGGTAGCAGAAAAACAAAACTGATCAGCATCATCAACATCATCACGGGCAATAACGATTAAAACGGAAAATAACACACATAATAAAAAACGTAAAATATTGTCATGCTCAAAAAGTAACGATAACAAAAAAAAACCTTAAATAAAATCCTTCCGTTTGAAAGAGTGAGTGTAAAACGTAAACAGAGAGCAAACAGAAAGAAGAGAATCAAAAGATTTAAAACGTACTCAACCAATTAAAATTTATAGAGAATTTTCCTGACTCTCTTTGTAAGGTTGGCTAAAACAGATCGTGTATTGGTTGATTAGAACTCGTAAAGTGGTTGCAACAAAAACAAATACTATCAAATAAAAACAAACCGCCTTCAAGTGCTACTGCCGCTTGTTATGATTGTTTGTGGCTATAATGGCTTAAAGTAGCTGTTGATTTGATGTGTGTGTATTTTTACGTTGTGAACACGCTTTTCTCACCCAAAATCTTAAAAACGTGTTTGCGATCGTTAACTCAGAAGAGAGGCTGAACTGTGCTTTGAGACTTAAGCAGGCTCTATAAGCCAAGCTAATACCAGTAGATAAAGTGTAAGCTGTGAATACAGTTGATGTAAGTGTCATGTTAGTAAGACAAGAAATCATAGCGCAATTTGACGTTAAACCAAACGGTACAACAAGAAAACCCTTAACGGGAAGTGATTTAAAGAAAAAACAAAATCCAAAATAATTATCTTTAAATTAAAAAATAAAATTTTATAAAATATATGAAAAAAATATAATTTGAAAACTAATAATTAAACAAAATTTAAAAAAAAAACCGTTACTAAATTACTAAGAAAGTGCTAAAAGTAATAAACAAAGTAATGAATGATTTAAAAATGGGCTTTAAACAATCCCTTTTGCAACGCTTACAACATATTGAAATGTCCTCAGCTCAGTCTAAGGATTCTAATAACTCCCAAATCACTGATTTTAGTATACAAAAAATATTGGGCAATAACCAGGAAACCAGAAGCACAAAAACAACAAAGTCTACATCCCCTAGCAACCAGGACACCCCACCTTCCAGTCCTAAACTTTACGCTCCAGTAGCTACAAAACCTTCCACAATCTCAGCTGATATCTTGGATTTATCTAAAAGTAAACAATCTAAACACTATGTGCATCCTTTGCTTTCCTCCACTCAAACACCAAATGAATTTCCCTTTAGCAATCCCAACAACTATGCAGCTTTGCATCCAAACATTTTGGCAGCAATGGCCGCCGCAAATGCCCAAAAATTCTATGCGCAATTTTTGCCAAATATGTTTCCCGCCGGTTTTTATAACAGCCCAGCAATAGTGTCCAGACCTTCAATGCCTTACCAGAAACGTTATTTTGCTCCATACGTTTTGAATTCTCAGCACTCTTCAATAGTATCCCAGCCACCTCTTACACCACCTACACCTACCCTTTCTAGCAGCTCTACAGCTCCACAAAATCCGTCACCTCAAACTCATCACTCCTCCAACAATAAAATGGCGTGCTCTCGACCCGATTGCTTGGGATGTTTAGATTCCTATTATAAATCTGCCTACAAATCGCCTATACTTTCACCAGCAGCCTCAACTGTCAGTTCGTCGAGTTCATATCATTCCAAAAACCAAAAGGATCTAATACTTGGATCTTCAAATATATCATTGAGCTCGGCTACCAATATACATATAACGACAACAAAAACTTCCAGGGAAGGTCATTTGGCTTCGGTTTATGATAACCGTAGTCAATTGGTGACAAATTCCGAGGAGATAAGTTATAAATGCCGCATATGCGATAAAGTATTTGGATGCTCTCAAACATTGCAGGTGAGTTTAAATGGCGATTTATTGTTTGGTAAAGAGAAAGCGAAATAAATGATAAAACTTAAACGCCGACGGCATTTTAGAGTTTTAAAATAACAAACAACTACAAATATTTATTCGATTTAAAGGAAGTCTAGTATTTTACTGAGTTGTTTTAAGCAAGTTTTCCCAAAAGAGTCCTAAGGATCCAATAAATAAATGTTCTACAAAATTGTCTAGAAAAATTATAAAGACATCCTCCTTTTTTGTATTGATGTTTAAATGGCTCATTTGATGCAAGAGGTATGAAATACCGCCAACAAAGTTTTACTACTCGTTGTCTTTATGGGAATCTGTTTCTTGACGTTAAAGAAGAGCTTAGGGGGTGAATTCTATAACGCATAATAACACATTTGTTGGGTCATCAAGATCTACAACATTGTCAGCCAAAGCTTAAAATGGGGTTAAATTTGTAGTAAAATACCCAGCAAACACAATTTATTTATAAAGGGTGGTGCAACCAAAACGCAATATGTTAATTGTAAATAAAATAAAACATTTTCGGAGAATTATCTTATATTATGATAGAACGATCTATGGAAATGGGATGTGAAACTAAATATCAGCCAAATGCTAGCCACGGCTTCGTTGGCATACCATATTTTCAATGACTCTGAGACATAATTTAGGTTCAATGTCGTTAATGTGCCTAATCTTCACTCTTCAGATCTCATCATTTAGCTCTTGAATTGTTCTTAGATTATTGACGTACACTTTTTCTTTTAAATATCCCCAAAGAAAGAAGTCAACCCGTGTCAAATCACATGTTAGTGACAACCAATCAACATTGCCACGACGTGAGATAACACGGCCATTGAATTTCTCGCGCAAAAGTGCCATTGTTTCCTTGACGGTGTGGCAAGTGGCACCATTCTGTTGGAACCTCATATGGTCCGGTCCATATCCTCAATTTCTGGCCAAAAGAAGTCCGTTATCATTACAAGATAGCAAATACCATTCAAGGTAACCGATGACGCCGTCAGCCCATAAACCGCACCAAAAAAGAGTTTTCAAATTTCCTACAGAGCCGATTGTGGACACATTTGGTCGATTGTGCTAACCAAAAAACCACGAAGTGCACGAAATGCATTTTGATTTCAACGCCCTCAATTGTGTACCTCTCCATGGTTGAATTTGTCAAACACTGAAACAAAGAAATGTTATGTTGACTCACAATCAACATCGTGCATTATGACTGAACCACCCTTTTACAATAAAATTGTCTGAAATTATTTTAACTCTTATAACAGTTTTTAATTGATAAAATGTGTTTTAAGTGTGACGAACTTGACTTATTTCGTTGCAAAATTTCGTGTGTCGTGCATAATTCCCAATTTTTATTCTTAATAAAAACTCTCAAATTTATTGTTGATGGGATAAGCTATTCTTATGCGCATTTCACAAATTGCTTAGGCCAGATCGTCAGAAAACTTCATCGAAAAGTTTTAGAAAAACTAAAGATATTAAACCAAATAAAACTGTTAAGCGAATAAGAATTATAACCACTAGTTTTCTTGTAACAATATCAAAGCTTAAACAAAAACATCAACAATAAACAGAGAGTTTTTCTTTTCTTACATTCCCCACTACAATTTGAATTCTCCCAACATTAACGAATTTTCATTTGGTATATTTTCGATCAGCTGTCACTTAAGAAATTTTTTTGTTTACAAATTTAAAAAATAAAATTAAAATTAAACGTGACCACGGCGGAATTATGGTTGTTTTCAAATAATTTAGCTTCAGTGGGGTTTCATCCCACTTTTTTACATGCTGAACTTTGCTGCAAATCACTTGGTCAAAAAACGAATTTTGTTCCATAAGGAATATTAGCGTTTCCAATTGCTGTTTATGACGTTGGACTTGCATAAAATAAACAAAACTAATAAAGAATTTGGTATTTGGTATACGAACACAAAAAAATTTGCATATACATAGTTAGAAATTCAACAAGTTTTTTAAATTTGTTTGCACCGTCGAAAGCAAATTTGTTTTCGTTTTAAAATTCTCATAATACCAAATTAACATTCGATAGTCGATGTTCGATAGCCAGCGAAATCGTTTATCGAATGAAACTCATAATAGGGGCCTAAGTTAAGAATAAAATAAATAAAAACAAAACCAATTTGCTTTATTGTTTTCGCAAGAAAATCAAAAAATAAAGCATGTTGCCAGTTCAGTTTTTTCAGGCCGTGCTCTTGCCAGTTTATTATCAAAGTAATTTTTTGGAATACAAAACTTTAAATTAACAAGTTGCTTTGAACAAAGGAATTTAATGTCGGAAATTTTTGCAGGATATATTAAAGTTTTGAGACATTTATTTGCTAGTCATGTATGAGAGAAGTTTTTTGGAAAACTAGAAAAATTATCTGACTTAATTTTCTTTTCTTCAAAATTATTTATATAACTATAGAACGCATCATAACCTCTTTTAATGTCGCACTCCCTTTTTCCCTGAATATTTATTCACATAAAAGGTCTTGCGTTTTACCAAATTCCTTTTAAATCATAAAATATTTTTCGAATGCCATTATGAATTTGAAAAGTTTGCTAGATGATTGTCGCTGAAAAAAGTGCTGGTTCAAGTTAAAACGGCAGTTTCAAAGTAGTGTCAACAGATTATGTAGTTATAGTAGTCGCTGCAGTTGCAGATGAAGCGCAAAATTTAAAAGTTTGAGCTATGCTGCGCTACAGAGCATTCGTTAGCTTCAGCTACTACTACAACTACTTTACTCTGTTCCAGGCCTAAGACTGGACAGCTTAAGCTTGAAGCGTGTAAACCAGAACAAACATAATAGCATCCACCGTATGTTTCATTGGAGAATAAATAAAAGAGCATAACAATATATGTGAGTGCTCTCAGCATAATTGTGGTATGAATTAACTGCCTATGACCTACCTATGAAATACTTTGGCAGGATCTCCACAAAGACGCAACGACCGGCAACAAAGGCCAAAGGCGACATAACTTAATAAAACCTCTAAGAACAACTCTTCGCTATAGCTTTCCATAAGTTCTACTTCTATGTTAAAAGTAGAAGCAATTGGTTACTTTAATCTTGAAGTTTCACCAAGAACAATTTTATTTTTCGTGCAGTTTGAAACGAACTAAAACCTAGCACAATTGGTTCAGTAGGATAAGAGTTTTGGGCCAAAATGTGAACCAACCTCCCTAAACAATTATATATACATACATACAGTGGTGGCCTTATAATTAGAAACGACTTTGCATATATACACATATAAGTATACCAAAGTCCCGAATCATTTAATTGCCTTCTTATTGTTCGTGAATTTTTCTTCCCATTAAGCACATTTTTTTATTCTTGGGAATTTCCAGGAATGGAAGAAAACGCGCTCACGGAAATAAGAAAAGTCTGGGGTACTAAGAACCCTTTATTGAAATCATTTCCTCTTTAAATTACAATTACAACAATTTTTTATTATTAAGAATAACTGACACTATTCAAACATTTAGTTTCGCGCTTTCGAGTTTTCTTTTCTTTAAAAATTTCTCAACACATTAACTAAGAAATTCAATTTGCTTTTTTCCACTTTCAGGCCCACGAAAAAACCCACAAATCACCTCGTTACGAATGCACCGATTGCGGCAAAGGTTTTTCACAATTACGCAACTACAAATACCATCTTTCTGTACATAGAGGTACCAAAGAATTTGCCGCCGAGTGTCCGGAATGTGGTAAAACCTTCAATGACAAAGGCTACCTCAGCAGCCATATGAAAATACATCGCAATAAAAAGGAATACGAATGTCCCTACTGTCCAAAATCATTTAACCAACGGGTTGCCTTTAATATGCATGTGCGTATACACACCGGCGTCAAACCGCACAAATGTGTCGAGTGTGGCAAGCGTTTTTCCCGCAAAATGCTTTTAAAACAACACATGCGCACGCATAGCGGTGAAAAACCGTATCAATGTTCTGTGTGTGGCAAATCATTTGCTGATCGCAGCAATATGACACTACACCATCGTTTGCATTCAGGCATTAAGCCATTTAATTGTCCTATTTGTCCGAAGGCATTTACCAAGAAACATCATTTGAAAACACATTTAAACTATCACACCGGTTGTAAGCCCTATGTCTGTCCACATCCGAATTGTAATCAAGCCTTTACACAATCCAGTAATATGCGTACACATGCCAAAAAGTGTCAATATAGACCGTTACAAATGGCATATCCGCCGGCGGCACAAACAAAGTCAAATACAGCAACTACCGTTACAACAAATCATTCATCAATACTCTCCGCAGCAACATCAGCAGTAACATCTTCTTCCATGGCCTCAGTGTCAGCACAAACAACACAAGGTTTAATGTTAAATCCAATTTCCCGTTTACCTTCGTCCATGTCTTTAGCAATTGGCAGCAATCATGGTGCTTTATCCACAGTCTCATCTAGCAACCACAATAATGGTAACAACAACAGCATTCCTTTCATACCTTCAACCACTTTAGCGGCTGGAATTCGGATGTTATCCACTGTTACCTCAGCTGTGCCTGTAACCAGCCTACAGTCTCCATCATCAGTATTTCCGCCTGCTCAACAGCCTCTCTTGTCCACTTTGCGTCCGTTTTAATGATGTAACCGACTGTTTTTTGTTGATGTGTATGTCTTGCACTGAATGTTTCTTTGGGCATTTAAAAAAGTCTAATTAGTGTTTTGTGTCTTTAGGTTTTAGTGCTTTAATATTTCTGTATTTTACTTAATATTTTAACTGTGATACAATTGTAGATTTTTATTTTTATACAACAAGATTTTGTATTTTGTAATTATTATTTAAAAAAAAAAACAAGTAAATTATTTTTTTAATACTCTTAACCAAAGCTAGTTTTATTCAGTTCCTTTTGGAGGTTTACTTTGTGCAATTTTGTGGGAAAAACAATTAAAATGCACACTTTCACATATTCAATTTAATGTTAATTAGTTCCTCGGTTGAAACTCATCCTAAAAAGAAGTTACTATTTGATCAAATATATATATACAGTATTTATCGCTTGTATGCTTGTGCGCATTTCACGCTTTTTTGCATCCAAATATTATAGAATTTTATTAGTTAAATTGCTTTCGAAAAGATGTTTAACAGATTAATTTTTGGAAACAAAAATTCAGTCGACATGGCTGGATAGCTCCCACAATTCACAGTAACGGCAGCTCATTGCTCATTTCGACAGACCGTGTAAATCGCACCAAACAGTCAATTTTAATGTAGATGTTATGGTGATTCGTTAAGGGCTTGAGGATTGTCTTCGCTCCAAATACGGCAATTTTGCTTAACCAGAAATCAGCTTCGTAAAATTAAAAAAGTGCTCTATGAACTTTGCGAACACATTTATTTTTTCAAAGTAAATTTCCAAAATTTGGAAGCGTTGTTCTAGCGATAAACGAATTTTGATGAGAATTGTCAAGCCTAACTGAACAGAAATGTCAACTCACTTTGACATTCTCTGCTGTCAAACCATAGTTATCAATTTGGAATCGATTTGCTACACAGAAAAAATGTTTGTAAAAATTATTCAATTAAATAATTAATTGGTGTACATTAATTATTCAATTAATTTTTTGTTTGCTGCAATTAATTTTTTTAATCAAACCCATAAAATTAAATGTTTGTGTTAATTTGTGTATTTTTTTGTTTATGCAATTAATTTTTTAATTGACTAAATTTGTGTCCCATGACTCGAAAATACAAATCCGTTAATTGATATGATCAATTCCTTTGCAGGGGCAAAAATATTTAAATATTTAATTGTCTGAACAAATTGTTTAATTAAAGTCGAGTTTCTATTTTTTCTGTGTAGTGCATATTTTTGCTAATTTTACCGTTTGCTGCATTTTTTTTTTTTGCATAATTCATTTAAAAGAGCCTTTTTGCAGCATTCTTTTAAGTTTTTAGAGCATATTTTACCTTTTTGAGGCATATTTTGATACATGTTAAATTTTTCAGATACCAACAAGAGCTTTCGCAGCAAAAAAAAAATTGTTGCAAAATGTTTGCTTTTCTTTTTAAAATATGTATCTGTATACGTTTAATTTTTACTCGAAAATTATAAGACAAAGCAGGTTGTCATTTAAGATTAATGTTAATTTAAACTTTAATTTTTATATATGAATAAGCAAAAATTAAGGAAATAGCAATTATATACGTTTTCGGCGATGTGTGTAGTCCATAGAAATCTGGGACAATCTTTTAGTATATCGATCGACTTAGAACCATTGCTAAAGTGATCTAACAATAACCATTCGTCCGTCTGGCTGGTTGCCTGTCCATGTCATATATAATTTGATCAAATTTGTTAAATACATTTTAATTGTACTGAGGACGAATTCTACGCAAATGGTGAGAGTCGGCATTTAATTTTACATATTCCCCATAAAAACTTTTTTCCAAATTATACTCTTTGTGTCCGTAAACCATCTGATTATGTTGGTATTTAGAATAAATTCGCTCCAAAAATATTTTACGGCAAACTAAATTCTTTTCGAATCACTTCACATTTGCCCAAAGCTTTCATCTAAAAAAAGCTTTTACTTCCTTTTAAATGTTAACATTAATTTTTGCATTTTTTGGGGCATATTTTTAACAATTTTCAGGGTATATTTTCAAGTTTTTACTGCCTATTAAATGCGCATAAAACGTGTTTTTTAAAGCATATTTCTGGTTTCCCTGGTTTTCAATATCGAAAGCTCTCATGCAGCTCGCAAAAAACACCCAATATATTAGTAAATGTGAAAAAATCCCCAAGTAAAAAATTGCTATATTTTTGGGGTCACTTTTATTTTCTTGATATTGTCGTAGTTTTTCATTGTACTAAAAATGGAAAAAAAAATTTTTTTGAGACAATTTTTGTTTAAATAAGCAAGAAACTCTAAATTTGTTTCTCTTTTTTTTTTTACAAAATAAACACTTTTATTAGATAAAAATCAAAAGTATCCCCCAATAAACATTAAAAAAATTTGCAGATTTCTTTTTCAAAAAAAAAAAAAAAGATTTATATTAGCATAATTTATTGTATTAGAGCATAATTTTGTTCTTTTTATTCTCAGAAAGAAATCAATTTCTTTTAAAATTTCCAAGAATTTGCACAAAAAAACAAAAGAAATGAAATCGTAACAGCTTCTTGGACCCCAACCAAATGTAACATAATTTCACAGGTGAATTTATTGTCGAAAATCAACTAAATCTTGGAAGTAACAACAAAAGAAATAACATTTAATTTTACATTTTCCAAAAAATAAAAATAAAAAAAACTTTGTGATCGTTTCAAAAGTGCCGTAATTAAAGTCATTAAATAAAACATCTCTCCGTATGTAAATCTTGTTTAATTTAAAAATTTTTTTTTAGTAGTTTTCTACAAAAAAAAATGTATCTTTTTAACACAATCTCCAGTTTTTAAAGCATTTATGGTCAAGACAAAGAATACGAATGCACAAAAATAGTTGGATGTACACACAAATTTAGACAAACGATGCTTAAAGTGATGATTGTACATAACAGTGCAGGGTAGAAGTGAATAGACGATGTTCAACAAAAAAAACAAACAAGCCATTCTGGTAATTATTCTACAAATGTAGTAAAATTAAAATAATTTCTTTTTTAACTTTAAAAGTATTTTAGTAGATATTTTGGAAAACTTTCATCGTGCACTGTTCCATACCTATACCCATGAAGTACACACATAATAATCTACCACACATATAGAGGAGATCGACCTCATCTCGTTATAGTTCCAAGGAATGATGTTGTTAAATCACTAAAAAAGTTTAACAAAAAGTTTCACAATTCTTAAATTGTTTTACGTGTCGTGTTAATTGTTATAATGTGACCCAAAAGTGACCTACAAAAAAACCCAAACACAAATTTTAATAAACAAAAATAAAATTCACCTGTTTTCATAAGATAATAAATAGACCACTCAACGGAGACTGTATGTTGGCAGTAACAGGTGAATTAAAATTTATTTCAAAAAGACAATGTGTTTGTATTTTGAAATTTACGTTGCAATTTGTTTTAATTCGAAACTAGATGATCCTTTTATCATAATGTGGTACCTTTTATCAAGGTTGCAGTACAGAACAGCAGAACTTAAGAGAGCAGCAACCGAGCAAAGAGGCCGAAGAGTTTGAGGTGTACGCCGAGAAGCCACTCTCAGGAAACGTTGCAACCTTTGGACAAAGAAGAGGATTGAACATTTTTTTATTGGTTTTAATCTGGCATGATCAAACGTTTCATATTGAATATAAAAATTGATACAATCAATTCTGTTCGTAATATTCTACTACACAATACAAGAAAAATCCCTTTAAATTGTCAACGGATGTGTTTTTAATATCTAGAACAAAAAATGTTAAACTAAAAACTAAAACGTTAAAAAAATACTTGAAGGTTGCACATTCAAGAACAAAATGTTACTAAATTTTAAAAGAATAAGTCAAAATTAACTTTTGTTACCAAGTTAAATAAATAACTGCTTGTTGTCAAATCATGATCAATCCTAGCGGTAAAACTTAGAAGACCTTCTTTCTTCAGGCCTTTTAAAAGGCCTGCTTAAAAATTGTTTTGATTAAATTCCTATTCTTATCTAACTGCTAAAGAATGCCTCATAGAAGGCCTCGGCTCTTTGGTGTAAAAGATAAGATACACCTTCCACACTCGCTTCTATGAGAAGGGAGTAGAGAAGGAGTAACATTTTTTGTATTGTTTTTTTTTGCACAAGCAAAAGCAAAACAATTATTTTTTTGATCCCGTTGCCAATCTTATGTACCTGCTAAAGAAGCGAGAGCGGAAGGCCTTCTCCGCAATGACAACGTGTGTAAAAAAGATATGAGTATGGAATGGAGCAAGCAGGCCTTGTATATCCAAAAGAGGCCTTCTAGAAGGCATCCGTACCCCTTCTTTTTCCCGCTGGGATGCATCGTCGTTGTGAGTGCGGGTTAGAAACTAAATTAAAATTTACCAAATATTTATTTTAATGAATGAAAGATTAAAATAAAAAAGTTAGTTATTAAAAATAAAAATATATTGCCAGTCCTTTAAATTTGTTTTTTTTTTTCTTTAAGCTGAAAATTCTTGCCAAGAATCTGAAAGGAGACACTACCTGTGGAATTTTATAAATCAATTATAATATTCCAACAAGTATATAAAATAAGTTTTCTCAAAATTATTCTACGAAATCAGTATGATGTTACAATTATATTTCGTGTTTTTATTAAAATAAGTTGATTAGGTGTGCAATGGCCTATTTATTTCCAGAATGATAACAGTATGTTGTCAATATAACAACGGGCAAAATGACAACAAGGTGTTAATAAAAAGCACGAACACTGTATCAATTTTTGTATTTTCATCTGCATTCTTAACGATGATAAGTTTCGTAGGCGCCCTTTTACGAAAGCTTTTCATATAAAAGATTTTGGTCCCAATTATGAGTTTGCATTTTGAATTGACAGAAAATTTGTTAAACGTGGAGTATCATTATCCACGCCAAAAGGACATAACACATAATAGTTTTTTTAACGCTGCAAGTAGTATTTTACACTAATAACCAGGGAAACCAGAAATATGCTATTGCATGTTTTTCCTTGTGCGACCAATTAAGGCACAAACAATATATTTATCCGTTTTTGAGCCTTTTGTGAATTTTGGCATCGATTTGCTAGTGCATATTTTGCCGTTTGCAGCATTTCTGTGCATAATTTAGTTAAACGAGCATTTTTGCGGCATATTTTAAGTTCATAGCGCATATTTTGCCTTTTTAATGCATATTTTGATACATATTAAATTTTTTAAATGCTTATAGGAGCTTTCGCATCTACATTTAATTTTTACTCTCAAATTGTAACCCAAAGCAGGTTAAATGTTATGCGATGTGTATAATACATACAAATCTAGACCAATCTTTTAGTATACCGATCGATTCAGAATCGCCTTTTAAAGTGGTCTGACGATGTCCATCCGTGCGTCTGGCTGGGTGTCTGTCTATTTTAACCTTGTGCGTAAAATACAAGTTCCAATTTTGTAGGTTATTTAATCAAAAATGGACAAAGTCTTTGTAAATGGTGAGAATCGGCCTATAATTTCACATATTCCCCATAAAAACTTCTTTCAAATTAGACTCTTTTTGTCCGTAAGACATCTAATTTGTTTGAATCGGCCCACATTTGCCTAAAGCTGCCATCTTTAAATAGCTTTAACTTTCTTTTAAATGTTACTAGTTGTTAACAATTTAGCGACCGTACCTAAAATCCATTTAAGACAAATCCCCATATGGATGTTAATATATAGATAATATTCGGCGCAAGCAGCTCCTATATGAATTTTTTATGGGCTTAAGCGATATTTTTAGGTTTTCTTTCAAATTTTATTATTAAATATTTTGACTTCAAATTAGGATTATGTATTTGATTTTTTAGTGCAAATTTTTAACATTTTTTAGGGCATATTTTCCTGCTTTTACTTCATATTTAATGCGCATAAAACGTGTTTTTTAGAGCATATTTCTGGTTTCCCTGCTTATAAAACTGCTTAAAATGAATTTTTTTTGTAACTAGCGTGACACCAGAGGCGAGTTAACCTAATTCGGGTACCCTGAATCCAATGGTGCAAACAGGTGTTTTACGTTAGCTTCTATTTTAGACTTTTTTAAGATTGAATTATGAGTTAACGTACCTAAAAACGCAATTTTTCTCAGTTTTCTACAATTCAATCGTTTTTATATCGATTGCAAAAACATATTATTGACAAAAATGTATAAGTTAAGTTTTAAGGCCGATGTTAAACCACACCTAAACGTCAATTTTTCTGCATTTCATTTGACATTTCTCAATTTCAGACAAACTTAATTTAAACAATGGAAAGATACACACCTAAACGTCAATTTTTCTGCATTTCATTTGACATTTCTCAATTTCAGACAAACTTAATTTAAACAATGGAAAGATACACAATCGAGAGACGCGTTAAAGTTATTCAGGCTTATTATGGAAATGGGCATTCAAATCCAAATGCATATCTTCCACTTCGTGATTCAGCGATGAGGCACCCTTTCACCTCAGTGGATTCGTCAATAAGCAGAATTGCCGCATTTGGGCGAATGATAATCCAAGAGTGATTGGCGAAAAACCAATGCACTTACAAAGAGTAACAGTTTGGTGCGGTTTATTGGATGGCGGCATCATCGGGCCGTATTTTTTCCATAATGAGGCCGGTCAGGCAGTTCCTGTAAATGGTGTTCCCTATTGTGAGCTGATAACAAACTTTTTATGGCCCGAATCGGAAGATATGTATGTGGACGATATGTGGTTTCAATTGGATGGTGCCATTTGCCACACAGCTAACGAAACAATGGCTCTTTTGCGCGACAATTTCAATGGCCGTGTTATCTCACGTGGTGGCGATGTCAATTGGCCGCCAAAATAGAACCTAAATTATGCCTCAGCGTCATCGAACATTTGGACCAACGGATGGAGGAGGGCCGCCGAATTCGCAGCAGCCATTTGGCCGATATTTTGTTCCATACATAATTGAATCATACCAATATTATCATAATAAAAATAAATTACAGTAATTTCCTAAATATTTTCTGTTCTATTCAAAATCAACATCGGCCCTTACTATTTAACCATCCTTTATTAGTCCAGTGTTATTAAAAACGTCAAACAGGTGACAAAAGAAAAATTTACAGAATTTTTTGGTTACATTTTTTTATTTAATTTTTTTTAACAATTGTGTTATTTTTATCAGAGATTATTATAGGAAGATTTTATTTGTTAAGAATTCTTTTCAAAATCAAGAATTTTTTTAGTGAATTTTAAATGTTGGCGTCTTAAGTTTATTTACTGCCTGTTTAACGATTTCGAACGTCAACGTTCGCATAGAAAACTACATTAAAAACAAAACAAAATTTTCGAATATTGTTTTTTTTTTACATATAATTTTCTATGCGAACGTTAACGTTCGAAATCGATGAACAGACTGTTAGATTGGATATTAAAACAATAACAGTTAACAGTACGTAATCCAAAAGGCAAACTTTCCATAAGCCGATGAGAAACGGAATGAAAAACTTTTTATACTGTTATGTATACGGTGGTGAACATAACAAAAATCTCGACTTTTTATTATTAAATTGTTTTCGTATAGCAATATATCACTATATCCATTTAACTTTGAAGCCAATTATTTCGACTTTCCTTTTCACGTAATCTCACTTTAAAATTCAAACAATTCTAACGCTACTTAACAAAATAAAAAAAAAACTTTAAAGAAATGTTAAACCAAATAACACCTTCAAAATGTCTATTAAACACATTTTAAAATTCACATTTTCAGATACCACAAATAATTAAGCCAATTAAGAGAAATATTCATTCTCACCATTAACTTGAAAATAATAATCGATTCCGATTGCAAGCTATTGTTAGTGTGATGATAACATACCCAAAGGAGCAATCGATTAAATTTACTAACTTCACACACAATTATTGAGTCTCTACAATTGCGATTGCAAAAACAGTCAACTCACCAGTTAGCCAATAATGCCAACCAAAAAAAAAAAGAAGAAAATATACATCAACCCAACAGTGAAAAAGCCAAGTGACCAGCCAGAGAGCCAGCAAGCCGGTCAGTCATTCGGTGCAGCAAAGCAGCCAGGCAGGCATTCTCGATGGTATTTAGTAAGTACGAGTATAAAGCACAAAAATAACAACTTTAAACTTGTTTAAAGAGAACTTGCTACTTTTTTATTTGTGGCGAAAAATAAAACAAATAAGACAAGAAGATGAAAACAATTTAGCCAAAAATGCCGATAAATCTGAACTGAATGAATGTTTGATTTCCTTTTAACACTACACTTAAAGATACGCTCAAGAAAAAAATGTTTGATAAAGGTGCTGACAACTTTTTTAAGTTTGAAAGTTGGTTACAACAATTACAATTATTTTCCCTGATTAGGAGCTGAGGCAATCCAATCTTCACATGGTTTATATTGTAAAGCAACAGCTCATGGAAAGACCCTCTTAACAAACTGAACAGATATCACCTGCATAACTAAATTTTTTTAAGTTTCCTTTAGCCCCAATTTAGCATTAAACCACAGTCACTACGTGATCTCCGAAGAGTCCCCAGCAAAAACCAATCAGACTTTCGACGGACGTGAGTTACCTTTATCAACAGATAATTTTCAATTACCGAAAGCACACCGAGAAGCACAATAACGGTTCGATTTTCAGAACACCACAAAATCACACGTGTGATTTTAAAAGCAAGTGATTTTCAGAACAGGCCTGTTAATTTGAAATTTGTAGGGGTCTAGTCCCCAAAGCATTAAGGTAAGCCTTTTAGGCCCTACAAATATATACACTTATTTTTTCGAGTTTTTAACGACGTTTTCAGGCTGCTTGTGACAAGACATTCCCATCATCTTCTGCCAGCATAATTTTCTTGAGCGTATAAACCTTCTACGCGCAACATAAGACGGCGGCGGCCAAATAATATTTTCACGCAAAAACTTAAAACAAAGCAACACAGCCCCAAACACAACAGAATGTCATAATGACAGTTGTTTTGGCATCACGTGCGCAATTTGTTGTAGTCGTCGTTTTACTTTTTTGCTTTTGTTATTTTCATATAATTTTTGTCACTTGTCAATTAACTGTCAATTGGCTGTCGAACGCTTTATAAATTGTCAATATTTATGAACACGTTCTTTTCTGTTTTTTCGTTTGCAACCAAATTGTTTGGCGATCTTAAAACATGATCATTTGTGGTAATATTATTTTCTTTTTTTTTAATGGTTGGTTGGCTGGCTTGTTAGCTGGGCTAAGCTGAGTAAAATGGTTGGCTGGTTAGCTAGCTGACTGACTGACTGGCGTTTTCAGCTTCTTAAGGAAAAATGAAAATTTTTCTTCATAAAATTTTTAATTGACAATTACGTTGTATTAAGAGGATTTATGGCTAGAAAAGGATTTATGATTGTTATTTTGTTTTGTGGCTTTTGCTGGCGTGTTTTCGTCGTTGTCGCTATTAGTATGTGAGTGAGCGACTGTCAATAATGTGCTCTATAATTATTTTAATCAAAATTATTGACAATTTTTATCGTGTTTTTTTAACGAAGTTAAGCAACAAAAAACACGTTAAAGCATGTCTAGGGCTAAAATATTCACATAAAGACATTAATAAATGTAATGCGAATATTTCAAATAAAAATATGTATGTACATGCTCATGAATGTATGTATATTAGTGTGTCCCCAAAAAAAAAAATATTTTATGCCCACGTTTTTTTTAAAGATTATAGGTAAAGTATTTTTGTGATTTTTTTTTCATCGGGGTTTCTCGACTTTTTTGGAATATTGTTCATTACTTGGCCCATTAGCACTATTTTCTTTGTTACTAATGCCCAATTTTCAGGATTGTTTTTAAATCTTTATTAAGTTAATTTTCATAACCAACTTAAATCGAATTTAAAAACAGATTGGTTTTTTGAGTTTTATTTGAAATGTCTTATTTAATTAAAATAAAAGTATGGTACTAAATACAAAAAAAAAAATATAAAAAAGTGTAATTATTTACAAGGTGGTCTTAAAAAACAGCTGATTGTTAATGCTTTGCCAGTTGTTGTACTGTTGTGATATTGAGGCCACCTTGCTAAAATATTACAATGGAAACTTAAGTTGAAATTAAGTGTACAACTCGGTGACTTAAGTTCCACTTAAGTTTTTAGAAAAGAAGAAGGGAATTTTGTATTTAAAACGGTTTTAAACATAAATGTGTTTTAATATCTACCCTTAAAATTGGCCATAAGGCAATTTTTTTAAAGAAAACTCCTCAAACTTTACTTCTCTGTGCAGATCTTATAAGTTTCGATTATTTTTTTGCTCATTTGGGTCACCTTAATGACATGTTTTTTTGTAAATTTAGCATAAATTTTAAAAATAATGCTTTGTAACTTTTAGAATTTATATTAAAGTTAAAATATTTATGATTTAGTTTAAAAGGCGGATAAATTCTGAAACCGAAAACAAATGAAGTTTAATCAATGGAGATTTTCAATTATTTTGTTAAGTGAGCGAAATTTTTCTTGATTTTAAGAGTAGTAAAGATAAGTAGTACTTAAAGTATTGATTTCAGGAAATTACTGAAAAATTTCTCAAAAGTCGTTTTAGTGTTTCTAAAAACTTGAAAATAAGTTTGATGTTCTAAATTTAGGTTATTTCCAAAAGAATATTTAAATACATATTTGAAAGCACACAAAGGAATTTTAAAGATTTTTCAAAAATACATTGATATATCAATATAATTGTAAAATTTATAGAATTTTCTTGAAGAAATGGCTGTTAGTTTAAGAAATTTTAAATTTTACTGTTTATAACTTGTCGGTTTGTATATTAATTTAATGTTTTTTAAGATAATTATTTGGTAAACAAAACTTTTGACTGTCTTTCCATCGACAAAAGGATTAAGAATTCGCCACATTAGACAGTCCTGCCAATAACAGCTAAAAAGCGGAAAACAGTTTTTCATTTTTGCTATTTATAACTGGCATATTAAGGCCATAATTGGGGCCTAAAAAATATTCAATTTATTTACTTTCAATATACAGAATTTTGTATGGAAATTTGAAACCGCTACTATTAATTTGTTTACTGGTGCAAATTTAATAAATTTTGTTTACTAATATCAGAAATTTCTTAATTGAAATCAATTTTTATTTTTAAAATCTTTCTAGTTCCGACTACTTTATAAGCCATTAAATAATTAAAAATGTCAATAGTTATTGTAATCTGTTAATTAATTTTCACTCAATTTATAAAATGAAATTTATGAATGAAATATTTGTTTTTCCATAGTTGAAAGTAAAATAAATAAATACAAATTTCATAGATTGAAATAAAGCGTGGTACCCGGCGTTGCCGTTGTAATACTAAAATGTTTACGCACTTGATACCTTATATGGCCCTTTTTAAAATTACCCTTTCGTATCATTTTTAACTATTTACATTCGGTTTTTTGGCAACACTGCTCTAACAGCTTTTGTAAGTAAGTGCCAGTTCACACACGCCAAGTTTGGCACGTCTAGTCTTGAGCTTTTAGGAAAGAAGGAAAAAGAGAATGCCATTTATTTTCCCATCTCTCCTAAAAACTCAAGACTTGACGAGTCAATTTTGGCGTGTGTTAACCGGCAGTAATAAAAGCGCTAGTAGCTTTTATATGCACAGTGTTTTAGTTGTACCCCTTAAGTGTAAAATTCAATCCTTTATGGAGGCCCTTGCCACTTAAATACACCTTTTTTAAAGGTCTCATTGTATCATTATAAATCAATTCCCTTTTTGACCATTTTTGAAATTATTTCACGAAATTGCACCAAGAATAAATAAAAGAAACACGAGAATCAATGTTTTTTTTTTTTTGTAAACCCGTCATTAGAAAATTCAAACAAGATATACGGCTTTGTTCTGACGATCGCTTGATTTGAAATCGCAAAAGGCCAGATTTATTTTATAGCGTTCTGAAACTCGTGCGTTTTGCTTTCAATCTGCCGTAGTTTCTTTAAGTGACCTCAAGCATACTTTTGGGATATAAAGTCACCAAACTTCTTGCGATTGCGATTTGCAGTACACCTGTTATGAAATTTCAAGTCAAAATCGCAAATGGATTTGAGAGAATGGTCTCCAAGTGAAGATTTAGTAATAACTAAAATGCATATTCCTTAAAAATTATTAGTATGCGTAGTTTTTGTTAAATAAAAAATGTATCTCCTTCTAAATTAATTTTTCGATGGCAAAATTCAATTTAAAAGTATTAAAAGTAGAAAAAAATCTGACTCTTTTTTACTTTGAAATATCCTTTTTGTGACCCCTTATTTGATAAATCCCCGTTTTTTACCCTTTTAGAAAATTTCCAACCGGCAACGTTGTTAACACCAATAGATTAAACAACTTAAAATATTGTTACTTTAAACATTTTGTGTTGGGGTTTTATGATCACTCTAATCAGTTTTGACTCCAGTCATTGTCTAAACATTTTTGTTAAAACAATTGCTGTTTGTTTTGATCTCTTAACATTTCAAAGGCATTCAAAAATCCAAACTCACACAAAAATGTAAATTAAAATAAATTTGTAGCAAAAAATTTATATAAAATAATAATAAATTATGTATTCATTTAAAACTCGTGACATTAGAAAAGTAAACATTTTAAACAATTTATCTTTAAGTTAGACAAAAATTATCATCATCATAAACCCAATTCAATGGCATGATACTCAAAATGTTTTATGTGCGCTAAATGTGGTTTGTTTTTAAGTGTAAGTTATTGGGTTGAAATAACCATAGTTATCACAAATAGAGAGATTTCAAAATATTTTGGACCAGCTTCAAACTATCAAACAACTATTAAAGGCTTATGGCGTTTTCTTTTCTAAAAAACAGTGTACCATAAGTGTTACATGGAATCTGGCTACATTTTTGAATGTTAACCTGATCTTTAAGAAGTGGTGTATATTTTACGTTTACAAAAGAACACAAGTTTCGGCATAAAATAATAAAGTACAATTATCGATAAAAATTTGGAGCCTTTTATACCACTAATTTCTAAGTAAAAAAAAATACGAGAGACGAACTAAAAAATAATTAATTTATGCAAATATTATAACAAAACCAACTGTTAATCTAGTGCTACACTCATGCCCCTTTAATTAAAATGAGTGTTGAGCATTTTTTCATTTTCTGTTTTTGAAAGATTGTTTTAAATTTAAAAAGTTTCCTCTTTTATTATATACAGCACCTTTTTTTAAATTGTTGTTACTTTTTGAATAACATGTTTATGTTAAAAAATAAAAACTATACAAAATAGTATTATTCGATTATTCGATTAATCGAATAATATTAAATTGTTCGAATATTATTCGGTTAAATTTTTACGCCGAATAATTATTCGCACTATTAGTCGATTAATACAAAACATCGATTAATTGAATACCCTAATATGTACTACAAACTGTAATAATAAAATTTAATTTTTTTTTATTTTACTTTTGAGGCTAAAAATTTAACTTACTTTTACTGCCTGGCCCACAATGTCGACAAGAAAATTTCTTTTATATTATTAAATTGAAAACATAAACAAATTTAAGTGTTTTGTTATTGTTTTCAATATAAATATAAGAAAGAAATGTTTTTGTCGATATTGTGGGTTAAACAGTTAAAACAAGATTTGTTTTTGTTTCAAATGTAAGTTTAACGAACGAGTTGAGAGTTCGTCATCGAAAAGAAGGCAGGAAGTTACACTTTTTTAAAAATGACCAAAAATGTGCCTCAAAGTTAAAATGCCAGGATTTTTTAACAATAAACAATTTCCTTCAATGTACGTTTTTCCTACAAATTTTTCATTTTAATGTATTTAGTCCTGCTTAACATCAAACAAAGCCGTCATAATTTTAAGACTTGTCGCCTAGTGATTTGTCCCTTTGTGCTATAATTGTCATAAAACTCTACATTTTATTCTACAGCATTAAGTTTTCATGTACTTACAAGTACTTGGTACTTGGTTTTAGTATGTTTCGAGTTTCGTTTCATAATAATAACTTAAATATAATTATCCATTCATTCATTCAGTTCATCAAAAATGTAAACCTTTAGCAAGATTTTTTCTTATTTTACAATTTTATATTCCTTCCAAAAAGAATGTTAACTAGGTATTGTGTTGGAGATTTCTAAAGGCACAAAGAAAGAACATTTAGTATGTTGCCATCTTGAAATCCACGGGCAACAGGTGAACAATTAACTGAATAATAAAGATTGTAATTTATAGTGGAAAATAAATAGTTGAACAAACAAACAAACAAACAAAAAATTGCATAAAAACGCAATTTCAAAGGAACTTAGCAAAAACATACAAAAAAAAATTATTAACAAAAAATCAACACAACCACACAAACCGAAGCGTTGGTGATGAAATTATAAATAATTGTCCCCAGCACTAGATAAATTGTTGGTTTAATGACTGACTGACAGACTTGCTGGCTGGCTGGTTAAAAGCCTGCTTGCTTCGTAACCAAGATGAATGAATGGATGCTTTTTTTGTGTGAGTGTGCACAGTGCACACTAAGGAGATTGTGTTGTGCGTTTTTTGTACACAAATGTTCAACACACTTAGACTACAATGCAAAAATTGCTTTACAGAGAATAATTAACATTAATAGCTGCAAAAAGGTAAAGTAAACCGAGGGAAGGTTTTCTGGAGCCGAGTTTTGGTTTTAATTTTTGTATAGTCCAAAAACTATTTTTTAGTTTTCTTTCAATTGAGGGAGGGCAAAAATTTCAAAAAAATTTTGGATCACCCACCGTCCATGTCTGGCTTAGCTCGCTCGAGAACTCAATCAAGAAAATGTGAATGTCACTTTGCAAATCTATTGCATCTGATAACAAGCCGAAGGGTTAATAACTACCTTGTTTCCATGAATGTCTTATTTATACGTAACCCAATTTATACTGGGTCAAATTAGATAACAAGTTGAAATGCATTCTAGTCCACATTTCGATTTTTTCACATAACTAATATTTTTAACCTCCTTCGCAGCTTCGGACGTATGTATTGAGTATATTTAATTTAATTGAAGCTTTGGAAATAAAGGTCGGACAAGGCAGAGTCTGAACTCAATGGAGGGTAAGACTTATCTTCCTAGACACCTTTTCTAAATAGTTTTCAATAGGTCTTGCAACATCCCAGAGGGAAAAATAAGGAGTTCGGAGGCCTTCTTGAATGTTGTGCTCTCCTTAATAACATTGAGATTTAAGTTGATTTTAGATTTTGGGGGAGTTAACGTCTGGCGTTAAGAAGCCTACGTTTCAAAGGGATCCGAAGTCCAGAATGACATCGCTCCCGATGTGTTTGGATCTTAACTCGACAAAGGCCAGACAGTGGCAAAGTGTTCCAGAATTTCGCTCGCATCGCTACACTCTCTGCACTCGTCAGAATCCGCCCGTCCAATTTGGCGTAGTTGTGCCCGTAATCCTTTATGACGAGTCAGGAAACGCACCATCTACCTCGGATTTTCTCCTATTAAGGAGGCTTTTTATCCTCCTCTCGTCTGGGTTACCCCACAAAATCTTAGTGGTCCTACCTATAATCCCAATAGTAAGACAACAATAGTAATTGAATTAAAAAATACTTTAAGCAGGCCTTTAAAAAGGCTTGCAATAAAAAGGTCTCCTGAATTTTTCCGCTGGGATGTAATCGAAAGTTGATGGAATATTACGACTTCATGTCTGGTCGCATATTTTTTAAAACGCATGCCATCCAATGCATATTGCACAAACGATACAGGTTATCTGTGATCGTGTGACCCGATTTCAGCAGCTAATAATATTTAGAATCCCTGTGGTCTAAGCAAATTCAGAGTTAAGACAAAAAATAAAGTGGTGTAGTAGAACTAAAAACTTGACTTGATCACCCTTCAAATTTCACCTAAACCAATCATAATTTTGTGAATAGCAACTTATTTTGTCCGATCAAAGTTGCGCAACATGTAACACTTCGAACGAGAGTTTTTAAAAACAACCCCCCCCCCCCCCCCAAAGCGGCCAAGTAACAAAAAGTTTCTCGAAGCAAAAAGAAACTATTTCAGGTTTAAAAGTAGTTAAATATACCTCTGTCAATTTAATGCAGTATTTTAATAATATTTTATCATGAAGCGAAGAACAAAAAAAAAATGGAGGTTGACGAGGTAGTCGTCATATGTCTTAAAATAATAACAAGAAAAAAATATGAGCGCTCATAATTTAGATTTCTACTGTGTAGTTATGACAAAACAATTAACCAGGGCTGTGGAGTCGTTCGAAAAAAGTACTAACTCCGACTCCAAACGCTGAAATTTTTTAATTGCGACTCCGACTCACGACTCTGACTCCTACTATAATTTTGATGCTAAATGTATATGAGACTCAGTGATGTTAACTTTTATTTTTTCATTACCGTATGGCCATCTAAAAATTAGAGTTTTTGAGAAGAAATTACCGTACGCAAACATTAATGTTTCCAAATGACAGGCGATTATGTAGTAAAATTTGCACTCGGTCCATCGACCGTCATTTGGAAACAGCACATAAGAGCAGTATTCATAAACCATTTATTTAAATTTTAAATGTGTTTTAAGAAGAAAATTTTTATTTTGGAAAATTGTTTATGCCGAAAAATTTTGGAGTCGGAGTCGCGAGTGGGTTCTACGACTCCGACTCCGGCACAAAACCTCAACTCCGACTCCACAGCCCTGCAATAAACACAGCATAAAAATTCTTTTTATTTTGGGACTTTTTCGTTTGAAACACCACAACAATTTTTTTTTTAAACTATTGTAAAATTGTAGTATATTATGACAATATGACTTGATAGCACACCTTGTTAATTCCCCAAATATATTTTGCAAATTGTTAAGGATTACCGTTTACGTTTTCCAAATTGCAATAAAATAACTCTTTTTTAACTAAACAAATTAAAACATAAAACCAAAGCCATAATCAACAAAAAAATTCTTGCCACGAATAAAATTAAAATAACAACGTAAACATTTTTTTTTCTCACGTAACGCCTATACTTAAGTTAATTAAATAACCCATAAAAACATATGAATAAATCCATGGTTTTTCGTTTATTTTTTTTTAATTCAGTATATTAGAGATACAAAAAAAATTTGTAAGCAACAGTTGTTCCTCTGAGTTTGATCTATAACTTTTTTTGTAAAATAAATATTAACGAAGTTATTGACAACCAAAGTCAAAAATCAGATGTTTTGCAAATTTTGGGGGGGGGGGGTCATAGGCAGGCACCCTATCCCCTCATCCGATTGGGCTCAAATTTTCAAGCGACTATTTCTTAGCAATTCGAACCCATCTGCGGCCTGGCGTGAAACAGATTTCTTGAAAAAAAATGTTCATATAGTTAATTGTCACCCGAATATATGAACATGTTAAACATGAACTAAATCGCTCAATTGATGGGTTTGGTATGATTTTTAATTCTATAGTGAAGGGTATATAATATTTGGGACAGCCGAATATAGCAGCTGTACTTGTTTTTTCTTTAATATTGTTCCTAAACTATTATTTTGAGATTTTTATTTTTGGAAATTGTTACTGTTTATCATTTCAGTAAACATATTCCATTACATATTTTAATTCGCCTACCTCCCCTTCCCACAAAACATTTTTTTATTTCCTATGAACTTCCATAGAAAATGTAGCGAAAATTTTTACTTTTTAAATCACATACAAAAAGTAGTTAATACACAACATAAGTAGATATACGGCAAACAGATGCTGGCAACAATTATGTATTTTAAGGTAATGTTAAAACATTTTTATGTCAATCATAACTTAAGATGAAAAGAAAAACTAAAATCTTTTTAGCAGGGAAAAAAAAACTATGAACAGCAAGAAAAATTACAGAGCACAAAAAAATTATATCGCAATTAGTTTAGGCACTCCATTGATAAATGAGACACACAGAGAATTTAATAGCCAACTTAAATTACCAGAAATTCGTAAAAACAAAACAAACTACTACATAATTTTTTGTTAAACAAAATTTTTGTTATCATTTTTTTTTTGTGACAATTACTTAAATATTTATATTTCGGAGATAATTGCTTTTAAATAAAAGTCTTGGAGTTAAAATAAATTACATAAAATGTTAATGACCATAAAAAATCTTTACTTTATGATTTCAAACAAAAATTTTCTTTTAAAAATCACCAAAACGCCATTGTCGTAGCAAAATTTTATACACGAAAACTAAAAATATTAAACTTTAGTTAATAAGGCGTGGTTTTAACCAGCACTCTTTTAAGGCGGGGTTTCACTGTGTTAGTTATTGTTTACAAAAAAAAAAAGAGCGTCTCTCTTTTGTTGTAGAATTAAATCTACCTGTTTATATGTATGTATTAGTAAGTATTTGTAAGCACCTTTTTTATTTTTATGCAAATCATGTTTATTTTATTTTTAAAAACTCATAAAAAGATGGAGAATTCTAAACTGGTTTGATCGTTTTCAATAAACTGTTTGAGATCCATTAGTTTAATCCAAGAAAAAAATTTTACTTGACAGCGTGTTGAAAGTAGAAATGAAGGTTTACAAGAAAATGAAGTTTGTTAAGGCACAGGTACTCTACATATTACAGCGGTACGAGTGTATGCAAAAAAGAAACATGTTTTAAAACACTCATTGCCAATGAATGCCAGAAATAATGGTGGAATTGCCAATTGTAATTTATAGGGCAGGTTTTAAACAATAGGATTATAAGAAATCGATGGTTGTAAAGAAGAGATGAAATATCTTGAAAATATTTATCGAACATCGACAATCGAATTTAAATTTGTATTATTATAAGTTGACAGTACTGTCGAATGTATGCCAAATTTTTTAATGAAAACAAATTTGCTTTTGACTTGTTGAAAATTTTACTGCATATTGCACGATGTCAAACTCTCAAAATTTGTTTTTATTTTACATGTAATTTGTGCGATCGAAAGCGTTCGAGTGACATCGCGAAATAGACAGTTAGTACCTATATACTTTCTATTTTTTTTTTAAGTTTATTAAGGTCTAAGTAGTAAGCAACTATCGGAAAAGCTCGTTTCCCTTTTATGAAACAGAATTCTTTTTTTGGCTAAACAAATTTGCCTGAAAGATCAGGCGGAAAAAGTTGGCATAAAATCGAGCATGAGCCTAATTGATTTATTTCCTAAGCTTAGTTGGGACGATCCCTTTCCTTAATACATTGTCATATCGAAGCTTATTATAAACTGCAAAAAAAAATCTCTTAACGTGCTACTCAGTGGCTACTTGATATGTCAAGGTCATTGAAACTGCTCACAAGCTCGCACAGCACAGCTCGGAACTAGATTTGGCAGCCAGAGAAATCTAAATATTTCCACCTTTGAGTCACTATCTTAGAGTTATCAAGCAGATTATAATGTAAAGGAAAATAGTTGTAATATGACTGCCAAATACAAAGAGCACTATGGAAACTGCAGCTTACCTTTTACAATTACAATTATGTACTAGTAATTTCACCATGCTAAAAATCCTTAAAAATAAAAGTTGAAAAAAAATCACATTGACAAATGAAATGAAATTTCGGAGCCTCAAAAATGATTTTTTGATATGTCGTAGTGGAATTTATTTTTATCGATTAATGGTTGTCCTTACAAACCTAACTTGTATGGGGGACTATGTGAAATTATAGACCGATTGTTCCACATTTTATTAAATTATCTCCTAAATAGATTAAGAAAGTGATTCTGAGCATAAACTTATTGTATACGCTTTAAAAAACAATTACAACTGAGCGTTTTTTTACAGATACATTTTATTGAAACTAATTCCTCTATAAAAATCATGCATAGTTTTTACATATTTTATTTATTTTCTTAAAAATGGTTTATAATCACAATACTTCACATGTAGATGCATCACTTTTTGCGACTTTTTCCCAACGTCATGGTATTATGCGATGCCGCATAATGATTCTTATGAGTGTTAAATTCCAAATATTCGTCCTCCAGCTTTTGCCTAGTTTCATCCAATTTGCGTTTTTCTTCTGCATGTTCTTTTTTCAACTTATCGAAGCGTGAGTGTAAATGTCGTTCACTCTCTTTCAATTCAGCTTCCTTTTCTTTAACACGTTGAACAAAAATCTGTCTCACATCCTCCTCTTTAGCCAACAATTCACTAAGATGATTAGAACGTTTCACTTCAAAAGTTTGTTGGAAGGACACTGGTTTATTTTCATTGTCCACATCACAGAAACCCATCTCTTGCAGACGTTTTTGTCTATACAACTCATAGTGTTTAATGTGCGTTTGTTCACGCATATCTTCCATGTTGGTGCGTATAAGCATCTCTCTTAGCTTGACAAAATCGCAATGAGTTTCGTTTTCCACTTGCACGGTACCCCAGGGATATTGGCGGGCTCTTACTTGTTTACTGCCGATTTTGCAAAAGTCAGTACTACCCACCACGGCAAAGGGGGTATGATCATTCATGGCATTATTGGTATCAGCCACCGTTTCATCGTCTGTGGGAAATTGATAGATCTGTACTTTATTATGCTTTAATTCATCCATTATCTTCTCTTTGAATCTTTTTAACTCAGCTTTTGATATAGTATCAGCTTTAGCTATAATTGGGATTATGTTGACTTTACTATCCAGTTGTTTCATACAAACCAGATCCAATGACTTCAGACCATGACCCGTGGGACATATAAAATATAAGCAGGCATGTATACGACTATCGTGAAAATCCACCAGAGAACGTTTAATTTTTAATTCCTCTTGCAAATACGATTCAAACTGTACATCTATATAGTCCACAACCGATTTAAAAGAATCATGTTTATTGATTTGGTCGCCATAACCCACAGTATCGCAAATGGTTAACGTAAGACCTACATTACTTTCCTGCAATTCATAGGTGTGAGCCTTTAGTTTCACATTAGGCAAAGTATGAGGACTGGCTTTTGATTCAAAACTGGTATTGAAGAGTGTATCCATTAGGGTAGATTTACCCAATCCAGTTTCTCCGACGCACATAACATTAAAAACAAAACCATTTTGTACACTTTTGTTAACCAGCTGATCCGGCAGACTATCGAAACCCACATGGCCAGCTTGTTTTAGACAACGTACCGCAGGCTCTTTTATTTTAGGTAAAACTGCTACTTCCGCGGGCATTATTTTTAAACTTAAAGGATTATGAAAAAATTTACGAATGTTGCTTTGTTGAATTTTCGCTTGAAAGTGTGCAGGTTAACTTATTAGGCTTCTTTATTTATACTTTTATATTTCGGTCTTTTAATTTTACCTGTGATCGATTTTAGTTAATCCTCTTTAGCTTCTAGGAATTAATATTTCCAAAAGGATTAGCAATTTGTAAAAAGTTTTATTTTTATCCCTTAACTCTTAAGAACTTTAGGTACTTAAAAATGCACTGAGACTTTCCAATTAGTATGAACAGCTGCAAAAATTTTCAAATAAATACCTACATTTGCAGTAATAATATTCACGCTATTTTAAGTGAGGCAAATTGATCTTAAAAATAAATTAGGGTATCGATTTTTAGATACTTTAACTTTTTATGATCGTTTCACCTTTAACTGTTTTGATTTAAACAAATCGGAGTGAGACTTGGGATGTTTTGGAGGACTACTCTTCATAGTGATTGGTAGGTATTCTATTATGCGTTTGGGCATTTGTCTTTCGCATATTTTTAGTACAATTTTCAAACAAAAACACATTAAGTCGCTTAGCTTTCTATTTTTTTTTTTAACATATATTGGCATTTCATTACTGTCGATCTTTGCCATCTTTAAGTTTCATTGCCGGAATTTTCTGTAAAAACTGAATATCGATTTTCAAACAAATATAACATTTTTAATATGTGTGTGTCATGAACGTTTTTTCCTTTTTGTATGGATATTCAGTTTCCTCTGTAAATTATGAATAAAATCAAAAGTTGTCCACCGATTTGTGCTTCATTTGAAATATGTTAAGCTTAATGTTTTAAGACCAAAACTGTGGTTTTTGTCGCATTTTTATTTTTTTATGAATTTTTAAAGAACAAAAATTTGGAATTTTTCAAAAATTTTCCTTTTTTTTTAATTCAACGATATCTCTAAAAACAATGTAAGCACGGCTTAAAGAAAATATTGTTGCCGAGTTTCGGATTTTTTTCTAACCGAATATTGTCAACCGTAATTGCAATATATGTAGTGAAAGTGCTTTAATTTTGGACATACAGAGAAATAGAGTAGAGCTGATAGAGAAAAATGGAGATTCGATTTAAAATTAGCGACATAAAATTAGTAAAAATTTGCAATCAAATTTCAGACCGCAAAATGACTGTTCCGCAGTGTTATTTATACTTTTTTGAAAGGTTACTTCATGCATAATATTGCCATGCTAAATTTTTTTTGAAATTTCATTTTTTACAGGCTTTATTAGGCGCTTCAAAAATAAACCCTTTTACAAATTTCCACTTTATGTCCTATTTTTTTAATTCCAAAGCTAGAATTAAAAATTTTAAGCACTATTTGTGTATTTAAGATTTCAAAAATTAAAATAATTTTAAATAATTGTAAAATTCGTTGAAGACAAAATGCGAAAAATTCATTTTTTGAATTTTTGTCAATGAAATTTTACAAGTAAAAAGATTTTTAATGCTTAAAACAAACTAAAATTTCTTTAAAAATTTTAAAAATAATCTCACAATTCCCAAAAAAAATACACCGGATATCCCCAAAAATTAGTTTTTTGCAAATATTTTTATCATTCCAAGAACGTGTCTCAGAATCCACATTATCCAAATATTATAAGCATTTTGGGTCATGCAAATAGTGCTCAAAATTTTTATTTCTAGCTAATATGTCTATAGACCACAAATCCATCTAGAATTATTTCCATATTTTTCCAAAATCTTTCATTGTTTTGCTTGAAAGGGATTGGTAAAGTGACAGAGTACCAAATAAGCATCTTATTGCATTTAGCTTTCGTATCGAAATTAGAAATGTAACCGATGCCGATATATCGGCGATACTTCAGTTTTGCCAATATTTCGGCGATATTTTAGTGTCTATAAGACGATACATTTAAAATTTAATCTTGCATGCTTATTTGTTGCATAACAACTAAGAGAGAAAAAAAACACACCAAAAAGCAGAGCATAAAATCAAAACAGGGGGCTACCAGGTACTTTTTTCGTCCTCCCCAAACTTGAAAGATTTTCCCAAAGAATCCCTCGATAAAAGAAAAAATCCCCAAAATAAGATCCTGTAAAAAAACACTATTTTTAACGCCTAATTTAAACATTTATTTGAGTTTTACTTGTACTATGATTTACAAGAGATCATTTTTATAGTAAGGAAATACGAAGTTGTATTTTAAATATGTATATCTATTTTATATAATATATAAGTTTATATATGAGTAGGTGAGTTGCAAAACTCGTTCGTTACACAATTAAAAATACGAGATGACAATTGATTCTAACAGTACTTTAGGTGCTTTATGAGAATAACTATACAAATTGTTTCAATGCATGCCCTCTTCCATGTTTTTTCAAAGGATATGCATTGCATGCTTTTTCAAAGGACATGCATTGATGCAATCAGAATAATTCTTTTAATAAAGCGCCAAAAGAACCATAAGAATCATTTGCCATATCATATTTTTAATTTTGTAACGAACGAGTTTTTCAACTCATCTACTCATATATATTATGAGTACAAATACATTATGTATGTAAAGGGTGGTTAAATTTTTAGGTCAAGTTTTTTCTGCATTTCATTTGACATTTCTCAATTTCAGACTAACTAAATTTGAACCATGGAAAGATACACAATCGGATAAAGCGTAAAAGCTATTCAGGCTTATTATGAAAATGGGCGTTCAAATCAAAATGTATAGCGTGCACTTCGTGATTCAGTGATGAGGCTTACCTCAGTGGATTCGTCAATAAGCAGAGTTGCCGCATTTGGGAGAATGATAACAGAAGGGAACAAATTTGAACTTTTTTTCATTCAAAGTTATGTAAAGATAAATGTTTTAAGACCAAAACTGTGATTTTTGCCGCATTTTTATTTTTTAGGAATTTTTGAACAACAAAAATTTGTTTTTTTTTTTCAAAATGTTCCTTTTTTTCTTAAAAAATTCAACAATATGCCTAAAACTAAATGGCAAATTTTAAAAACAATGTAATCGCGGCTTAAAGATCGTAATGTTGGCGAGTTTCGGATTTTTTTGTTATCTGAATATTGTCAACCGTTTTCAAGTTATGTCAATATGTGAAAATGAGGCCGGTCAGGCAGTTACTGTGAATGGTGTTCCCTATCGTGAAATGATAACGAACTTTTTATGGCCCAAATTGGAAGATATGAATGTGGACGATATGTGGTTTTAACAGGACGGTGCCACTTGTCACACGGCTAACGAAACAATGGCGCGACAAATTCAATGGCCGTGTTATCTCACGTGGTGGCGATGTCAATTGGCCGCCAAGATCTTGTGTTTTGCCACCGTTGGACTTTATTCTTTGGGGTTATTTGAAAGAAAAGGTGTACGTCGATAAGTCAGAAACAATTCAAGAGCTAAAGAATGAGTTAATTCGGCACATTAACGGCATAGAACCTCAATTATGCCTCAGCGTCATCGAAAATTCGGACCATCGGATGGAGGTATGCCGCCGAGATCGCGCCGGCCATTTGGCTGATATTTTGTTCCATACATAATTGCACCATACCAATATTATCATAATAAAAAGAAATGACAATAATTTCCTAAATATTTTGTATTTTATTCGATATCAACGTCGGCCCTTAAAATTTAACCACCCTTTATAATAGACCTGGCGTAGCTTAATGGAGTTTGTATTTTTTGGAATTTTGAATGTGGGTAGCGATGAAAATATGCGATTTGATGCCAAAATTTCAGGCTAATCGGATGGTGCCAAGACGTGACATAAAATGAGGTCAAAGGTCAACATTTTGAAAAACTATCAAAATACTCTTAATTTTTGCATTTCATAAATCTTTTTAATTCGAAATACTATAAATAAATCTAATTTAAATTAGAACATCATTTATAATTTGTTAATTAGTTTTATTAATGCTGTAGTACACAAGCCACCAGAATCGAATACATTTGATATGAATATGTAAAGCAAATTTTAATTTTGTTGAGAAAGTTTAGCATTTTTGTTAATTTTCGAATTTCAATGGCTCAGAAGACAAATTCTTCTTTGAAACGGCCTCAATCGGCAAATGTATACTTGATTGGTAAATGTGTACCCAAAATAGTTGGTGTGAAATTGCTATCGAAACAGCAAGTGCTTCAGTGTTTTTTTTAAATGTACAGTTAAAACAAGTGGAAGAAGGTGGTGTTGCTTTTTTGGGAAAAAGCTGGAATCCCTAAGCCAGACCAAAGAAAATGTGCTGCAAAAGTAATTAAACTTTATGCAGAGTGGAGAACAGTACAAAAAGAAACTGCCTTTAAGAAAAATATATGCCATTAATTTGATATTGCTTATAAATATACAGAAAGATAGAGACTGCTTAACGGAGCGGCCACAAATAAAGAAAAAAGAAAGGCACAAAGATTAGAAGATTAAAAACGTCGAAATAAAAATTATTTATTTACAGACTGATAACATTGCAAGTTGTGGAAAAAATAATTTTACGACGACAGAATGCTAACTTGTATGGGTGGTGGCAATATGCCATCTCCATTAGCTTTAAACTTCATCAGTGCAACTGCCAAAGCTTTGGGTCACAATATTAAGGATATTATTCTGAATTGCAATAAATTATTGAAAATGTGAAGGTAATTTTTTTAACTCTGGCCAAGTTATAAGTTTTTTTTTGAGCTTAAATTATTCAGATCCCTGAAACATTTGTTTTACATTGGGACGGAAAGCAACTTTCCGCAATTACTGGAAAAGATAAAGTTGATCGCTTGGCTACTGTGCTCACGTCGAATAACGTTGAAATATTGATCATTGAATATGGTGCTGGTCGTGCAGCCGCTTAATTAGTCTACGTCTTTTTGTTAAAAATGAATATGATTTATCATTAGAAATGTATGTTTTGATACAGCTACTGCAAATACTGGGGGGCTACTCACTATTGCGATGCGAAATAAAATGGTAGCAAATCTAGCGATTGGTACTCTTTAATGCGTTTGCGCATTTGTCTTTCGCATCTACTAATTTGTTTCTTTTCCCAAATCAGCACTATTTATTTTATTTAAACTTTCCAATTTCAAATATTTTTACATATTTTAGCATTTCATTACTGTCCATCTGCGCCATCTTTCATTTTTGTTGCCAGTATTGAACTATTTTCAAAACATTTTGCGAAAGTGATAGAGATTACCAAGTTGGCATTTAGCTTTCGCATCGAAATTGTTTTCGCATCGCCCTCATAGTGGTGTTGGGACTTTGTTTGGACCCAGGTTATTGTAAAATTCTCTTAGGAGCTGTATTTTAGATTCATTTCGGAAAATGAAATGAGTTTGCACACTAATGGAGCACATTTAATTAAAAAGGATACAACACGCAGGAGAGTGTCATATTTGTCTTGAATATTCAGTGAAAGTCCACAGTCGACAAGATTATAAAGAACTCTTACAACTTGCATTTATTTTTCTTGGTGGTAGCATTCTCAATTAAACATTTCGTGCACCTGGAGTGACGTCTCATGCAAGATTCATGTCCAAGGATATCTATCTATTATCTAAAAATGTACGTATGTATATTATTCAATGGAGTTCGAAACATAAGAATTTTCTTAGTAAGTCTATTCCATACTGGTTCAGAAACGCAAATGCGATTAGATATGTAACTGATGCAGAAGATTATTGCCTATTTTGTTAAAAAAATAAAATATCTACAGATCTATTGAAAAAAATTCGAAACGATCTGTGGTATTTGTAAGAGGAAGCAATTGCACTTGCCTTGTTTGATCTACATGTAGACTGAGAAATAAAGGAAAAGATGGTTTTTGCGTTGCAAATAGAGTTCGATAGACCATAATATCGGTGATGCTGTTAATAGTTTCCTTCTTAAAAAAGCGCGTGTGCAAGTGTTGATGAATTCCAATTATTCTTTTGCGACTACCACAGCAAACAATTTTTTCTCACTTAGAAATTTGTATGGATTTCTTACGCTTTGATCCGTCAAATTGGCCTAAAAACGAAGCAAAAGAAAGAAAAAAAAGAAAGTCAAACTAATAACTTACTTTAACAGATGCTTAACACACAACGAAGACGATAACAATGTAGAGGACTTGCCAGTAATTTAAAATCAAAATAAAAAGCCTGTTAATTTAAAATTAAAGAAAACCCTTATAATTATAGTATTTCTTATTAAAAAAAAATTTAAATTGCAAAAAAAAAAAAGTATTTTGGTGGTTTTTCAAAATGTTGACCTTCGACCTCATTATGGCACGGGTTGGCACCACCAAATCAGCCTGAAAATTTGCTACATAAATTTTGGCACCGTATAGAATATTTTTATCGCTACCCGCATTCAAGTTTCAAAATAAAGTTATTAACAACAAGTGAACTTTTTTATAGAACTTTTTTATAATGCATCTGCATGGGACTATAAAATCACCTAATTTTTAAGAAACTTCATTATACAGAATTTATTTTATTTCCACTTTTGTTTAAAAAAAAAATCCGACAGTTCTAGTTTGGATTACACTCCCGCGCGCAGCGGTTATCCATTTGAGCATTGCTTTATTAATTTCCCTAAAACAAAATACAGGTTTAAAGCCTTTTGCGTTTTGTGCTAAATTGCTTGCATTCTACATTTTAAGAATTAAGGTTGCTTTAGCCGACCGAAAATGTAGTGCAATGCAAAACCCCAAAACTGCCAGCCCTGTTTGTGCTCTATGTGAAAGCTAATCAGTTTGGCATGACTAAAAAAGACATCGCCTTTAATAAATCCAGTTGTTGCAATATTTAACTAACTAAACCATCTCTTTAAACTTTTTTCATTATTTTTAAATGCGTAATAGCATTGTGCTACAGTCCTATAGCAGTTTTGTTTTTTATACGTACTTTGCTTCGCGGCTAAACAATCACCATGCTTTTGAAAAAAAACAACTTTTAACATTTCGTGCTGTAATTTCGTAAAATTTTATTTAATAGTAACGAAAAAAAACAAAGAATATTAATAAAAAGTTTTAATAAATTTAAAAAAAAAATGATTTCACAATTTTAAATGAAAATTATAAAACGATGCTTAATGGTGTTTACAAACATTTAAGAACGATAATTCATAAAAGAAGATCTGGAAAACAAATAATTGTAAATAAGTCTTCGAAAAACAAATTAGTATTCTTTAACATACCCTCCAAAAGTAGGTTTCTGTTGTGGTGTCTGGGTAGAGTGAGCTAAATTTCCAAATGATAATCCAGAGTCTTGAGAGCCCAATGTCTCAAAAATATTTCCCGATGGCGCTGCTGCACCTTGCGCTACAGCACCAAAACCAGCAGAGGGGGGAGACGCAGCTGTAAATGAACCGAAACCTTTAGGACTGCCAAATGATGGAGCTCCGCCAAATGTTGGTTGTGCACCGAAAGCTGGCTGAGGGCTGCCAAATGTTGCGGGTCCACCAAAAACGGGTTTAGCAAAAGCAGATTGTTGTTGTGGCGATCCAAATCCAGTAGGAGCTGGAGCACCAAAGCCAGCAGCCGGAGGAGATCCAAATGCTTGAGCAGAAGATGGCTGAGAAAATGAGCCAAACCCAGGGGAAGCTGTAGATGAACCAAAACCAGGCGTAGCAGCTGCTCCAGCTCCAAATAACGAACCTCCAGAAGCTGAAGTGTTTGCCGAGTTAGAATTGCCAAAAATAGATCCTCCTGATGCTCCGAAACCTCCAGAACTGGGCGATTGAGCATTGCCTCCGCCAAAAATACTGACCATAGATTGTGGTGCTTGTGTTGCGCCAAAACTAGTTTTTCCAAATATTGAACCACCACTAGAGGAAGATTGTTGAGGGGGTGAACCAAAAATGCTACCACCTTCTGCAGGTTTAGTAGCTGCTGCTGCAGCTCCAAATATAGAACCAGCTGCATTAGCAGAGGCTGTAACTCCAAATGAACTAGAAGCTGCAGCATTTCCACCTCCAAATATTGAGCCTCCTGCTGCGGCACCAAATCCTGTTGAAGAGCTTCCACCAAAAATACTACCTCCAGCGGCTGCACCAGGCTTAGTAGTTGCAGCAGCTGCTGCAAATAAGCCAGAACTAGCTGGTTGAGCCGCTGTATTAGCGGCTCCAAAAACAGATTGTTCTGGTTTTGGTATTCCAGCAAATATACTTCCAGCTGTTTGAGGTGAAGTAGCATCAAATACGGACCCTGAACCGGGTGTTGCGGTTGGAGATGTCGAACAAAACAATGAAGGTGCAGATGAAGCCATTGCTGCACCACCTCCAAATATTGAGGATGTTGAAGTTGTATTAGCGGCTGTGGTCGCTTGTCCAAATACCGACGATCCTCCACTTAATATATTACCAGCTGCTGTGGTATGTGTGGTTGTTGCAGTGGATGCAGTAGTGGAAGCAGCCGTTGAAGTCGACAAAGAAAGAGAACCAAACAATGGACCGGCTGTCGAAGCTGTGGCTGTTGTTCCAAAAGAAAATGAAGATGTCGCGTTTGTTGTTGGTGCTGCATTAGCAGCAGGGGTTGAAACCGCAGTTGTGGACATTGTACTAGTAGTTGTTGTATTATCTATACCTAAGGTTGCTGTTGCAACTGGTTTTCCTAAAACATTTGCCGCATTTGTGGTGGAAGAGTCTGAGACTAATGAAAATCCCGTACTAGCACTTGGTCCAGTCACATTTGTTGATTCCAAAAACGATTTTGTTCCATCCCCAGTACCCCCTGCAGAGACGAAGGAAAATGATTTAACCGAAGCTGTGGATGTAGTGGCGGCAACTTCAGAAAAAATATTTTCCATTTTGTTTGAGTCGTCAGCTTCTTTTATAGTCGGTTTGCAAATGTTAAGAGAGTCAAGAAGAGAGTCTGTGGGACTTCCGGTTGCTGTGGGCGCTGAGGTGTTACTTGGTGCAGGTGTTGCCGCAGCAGGTTTAGCTTGTGGTAATCCTTTAGAAGTTATAGTGACATTTGGTGCAGCAATAGTTTTGGTGGCAATAGCAGTAGTGTTGCCTGCGGACGAACTATTAAAACTAAAACTTTAATTTGAGAATTTATTGGAAATGGAATTAGCACTTGATAGAATTGCATATGATGAAATAAATGTTGATGGTTGTTGCAAACGTAAAATTTAGAAAAGTTGGTTGACTAAATAGTTAAAAAAATTTTACTATTGTCAGTTACGTTAACCATCATAACGTGTCAAACGTTTTATTGTATTTAGATTTCCGTCTTTCCTGAATTAATAACTCTCTGTAATGTTCATGTTTAACGTGTTTTATTCCATCTACGCCTTTTCAAAAAATTCAAAAACTTTAGGGGCCCATATTTCGGGAGCCCGAGATTACTTGTCAAACCCCTTTGGCACATTTGCTCTACTAGAAGTCTACTTTCATTTCGCGTTGCAAGTGTTGAGGCTGGTTTTTTTTGTTGCACAGTGTTATATACTCTTATTTTGCAATAAAATAAATTATTTCGAATATAAAACAATAAGAATGTCGGCTAATACCTACATAATAATTTCCCTTGCCTTTTTTGTTTTGGCTTCTGATTCAGGCAACGTCATAGTATTCCTCCCATTCCAAGCAAAATCAAAGTTCTCATTTTTTGAGAATGCTTTTATTTTTAAAGATATTTAATCATTTTATAGTAATGGCTATTTCAGAGTGGGTCTAATTCAGTGTTTTTCATACGGGATTTCCCGGGACAAAAATCCCGGGATCCCGCACATTTTTCACGACAAAAATCCAGGGAAATTTGTGCGAGAAATTTCGGGATTTTTTTAATTTTATTATGGCAACTTTACTGCTGATATTAATATAATTAAGAAATAGTTCTTAGCCGTTAGGGAAAAAGGTCTTAAATCAAAAAAACTTATTTTGAGTTTTTGATTGGCTTTAATTCAATTTTGTTTTGTTTAACAAACACTTTAGTTTAGTACAACTGCTTCTTATCGTCATCATCTTCTTCATTTTTCAATTTTACATAACACAAAACTACAGACATTTTTGCCAAACGCCAAAGAGATGTACATCCGATAAGTAAGGCAAGCTTTATTGTTTAATGCTTTGAAATTTCGAAAGAAGAGTAAAAATGTACGGAATTTTTTTATTCGTGCTTAATTCCCAATTTGTATTCTTGAGAAAAACACTGAAATTTATTATTGTAGTGGGGAATGTATGAAGAGATAAACTCACTGCTTATTGTTGATGTTTTTGTTTAAACTTTGATATTGTTACAAGTAGAACTGTTGCTTATAATTCTTATACGCTTAACAGTTTTATTTGGTTTAATATCTTTAGTTTTTCTAAAATCTAAGTGAAATAAGCATAGGAAGACGAAATAAAGTTGTTCCCACTTGCTTCAAAAAATGTAATGATTTTTATAGGCAGAGCAGCAGCATAAAAGGTAAAAGTAAATTAAGATTCATCCTATATTGTTGGTTAAAGTAAAGTTGTAATAATGGAACACTTTTTATACGGCCGATAAAATCCTACCTTTAGCTATCGGTAAGTTGTGAAAACGGGCCTAAATAATTTAACTTTTTTGGTTTAATATTAATGCTGTTGGCTTTGAATTACGTCTGTGGCAATAAGTACTTAAGTCAGTTTGTTTAGTTTTATAGGAGAATAATTTTCAACTAGCTTTTGGAAATTTACTCCGAATTTAATATGATTATCAGTTCTTTGCGGTTATAGTTTTTTAAGTTGTTATTCCTAAACACTTCTTATGTCACAGATCAAAAGTTTTTATTATTTCAAATGTCATTGCACATAGAAAACAGATAACCAAAAAGTAATTTTCCTATAACATACAAAATAATTGACATTTTTCTTATTTGTACTTTTGAACATAAAGATCTTGAGGCGCCATTAAGCACTTTTTCCTTTTTGCCACACAAATAAAATATGTATTTAAATTCATTTATAAACTTATTTGATTTCAGGATAGGCTATTTGTTTAAATAAATAAAATTAAATAATATTAAAATCGGTTTGATTTTATTAAACTGTTTATGGTTTTTAATCCAAATCCAAAGTTCTAATTTTACATGTGTATTTGTTGCTGGGTATGAATTTTTAAATTTCTTATTCTAAAATCGATAATTTTCTATTTGGATTTTCAACAAATGTTTCTTTGATACTTTTCTAACTTCAAGTTCAAACAGTTGTTTACTTTTTATTTAAGCCACGAATTTAAAAAAAAACTAGAAATTAGATTGCCGATGTCGTCGATTGATTTCATTAAAACGGGCTAAATTTGAAGAATAAACACGGGGCTGTCTTATTAATTTTGAATTGAAAGGAACAATCATACGTTTAAGAGTGTGTTTCATTATAAACTCGAGATTGCCTTATCACGACACTTAACCTATACTTTTTTGTACACTAGAAATTGTATGCTGTCATGTCGATATTATTCCATCAATGCTACTTATAATAATGTGATTTGCAAGACAATTTCAAAGATTAGTTTTCCAGCAACGTCTAATTTACATTTTATTAGATAAGCTATCAGATAGGCTAATCATTTTTTTTTGTCAATTTGGTTTTTTTTTACTGATGCTTATGTCCGATTTTATCTTCCAATAATTTTATGCTTTCACTTTTTATTTCCTCTATATTTTCTTCGTTCTTTTCTTCTTAGTATTTTATTACTACCTAAGGCGTCTGGGTGAAGGTGTGTGAAGATTGAATTTACACCAGCCTTTCGTCCTAACCTAATTAATGCTAAATTTCTTAAACTCTGTTAATAATTACGGTTCTAGTCAATTGTCAGCAACTTTCAAATAATAAATTGATATAATGTTGAGAATGCTTAAAAATTATTACTCACCTAGCAGAAGTACTTGTGGCTGGAGTAGATGTAGTAGAAGCAGAACTCATTGTAGGTGTTTTATTTTCAACGGGGTTAGCAGTGAGTTGCAAAGAAGCCGTTGTAGTGGTTACTGGTTTGGAAGAATTGCTCTCTGTAGAGATTGAAGATGCTGCTGATGTTGCGGTGGCATTAAAGGAAAACGAAGATGAGGAAGATAGTGTAGCTGGGGCGTTTGTACTAATATTACCACCAAAAAGAGTAGAAAATGGTGCTGTAGTCTTCGCGGTAGCGGCAAGACCTGTAAATGCGGTTGCGGCTGATGATGTATCAGCTGTTGAAGTTGTTGCTGTAACAAACCCATATGGCTTAGGAGGTTCCTCTGATTTTTTAGCGCTTTCCTTATCGTGACTGCTAGTTTGCGAGCTGGGTTTTGTGGTAGCAAATGCCGAAAAACCTTGTGATGTCGGCTGCATAATATTATTTTGCGTTGTTGTTTTATTGCCTAAATTATTGAAAGGTTTAGCATCATTTCCTCCTATAACCTTGGCAGAAAATGATATGGGTGTTGTAATTGGCTGATTTTCTTTACTGTCATTGGTTGCTGCTGTTTTTAACAGTGGTTTAGATTGACTGAAATTTAGAGCTGTTTGAGAGGTCGTTGGACCAAACCCTGAAAATGGAGATGTGGCTATTGGTTTAGGGATTTCTTCAGATTTTGGTGCTGACGTAGAGGTCTTAACAAATGAACTATTGCCTCCAAAGGATAAAGTGGCTGCAGTTGAAGATGTTGGTGTTATGAAAGTGGGAGGCTGTGAAGAGACAATGTAAGGTTTTGAGGCGGTTGGCTTAGCCAACATAGGTTGCTGTTGTTGTGGGCCTGTTAATATGGTAGCTTGAGGTTTTATTATTTGTTGATGCAGCTGTGTTGGATAATTTTGTTGTTGTTGCATTTGAGAAGACATAGAGGGTTGCTGCATATTTATGGGTGTTTTGTAGGCAGCAAACTGTGTTTGCTGTTGTTGATATTGTTGTTGTAGGCGTTGCTGCTGTTGTTTTTTAGCCAATTCCTTTTGTTTACGTTCCGTTGCCAATTTAGTTTCCAAAATAACTTCTGATTTGAGGCCCACACGATCTGGTCTTTTTGGTTTAACTATGGCAATCTGCTGTTGCCTTTTAGTAAAATTTCTAATGGCATTTAATTTGTCGTCTGATAATTTTGCATGAGTTTGAGAAACAACTTGTGATAGACTCATAGATAAAATAGAATCAGCCAAAGATTCCATAGTGCTGGAATAACAAATAAGATTTTGAAAGACTATTTAACGAGTGTCCTTATATAAAAAGTATTGTTTACCTTTGACTTTTCGTTAAAGCCCCTACAGCTACTGAAGTAATATCCACATCATTAGCTGGTTTATAATTTAGACCCTTTTGCTTCAATTTTGTTTTAATATAATTCATTTTAGTTCTTTGTTGGGACAGTAAGTCTTTTAATTTTGACATACGCTGGTAAATGCCATCCAAGCAGGGAATGTGCATTTGATTTTTAGAATTACGGCGCACAACATCTTGATACTGAGACCATTGGGCATCTATCAATTGATTTAATTGGGACAATTGATTTTGGTTGGAAGCCACATAAGCCTGTAATTTAGCCAATTGGCGACGACTGGTGGGATCCGTAGAAGTAACAGTAGACAAACGTGTCAAGCTGCAATTTAATAAATCAAATATAAAAAAATAGTTTTAACTGTGTTCTTAAGAAATTATCTTACTTGGGATTATTATATAAATCCAATTTGGTACGACATTCAGCAAACATGGCATATGATTCATTCATGGAATGTCTTAAGCTTTGAACATCTTGTTCGAATTCGTGGTTATTTGCCTGCTCTATAATTTCTTGTAAATCATTTAATTGTTTGGTATAACATTTCAAATCATCCGGGGAGCCAATCTATAGAATTAATATATAAAACTCATTAGAGTTTGAAATAAAGCACTTAATACAGATTTTTACATTTTCCAATAATTGCTTAGACTGCTGTCTTATTTGTCTTATTTCCATTTCAAAGGCTTCGATTTGAATGACTATCATTTGTTTAACAACCTCATCTATTTCACCAGTATTTAAATTTATTTTATTCGAAGAAGAACCTGATGATTTCACTGCCTTTATATCCGTTTTTGCTGACTGTTGTTGTACCACATTTGGTGGGGTAAATGTGGGTGGTACTGTATATAAAGGTTTGTTAGCTTCGGGATATTTATCTGCATTTGTTGTTTGGGCTATCTGTTGCTGTGTAGGAGGTTGAATACTAGTGGATTCATTGGTTTTAGCTAAAAAATTTAAAAATTGTGCTAAATTCTTTTTTTATTATTCTTTATTACTTCACCTGTGAAACCCGTTCCAGAAAAACCTCCAAAGGGTGTTCCTGTTGTCATTCCACCAAATTGTTGGGAAAATGGTGAAGCTCCTGAAACAGTAGCCGCTGGTGTTGTTCCAAAACCAAATGCACTAGAGGGTTTGTTTGCTGTTGCAATTGTATTTGTTGCTGTGGAGCCTGAGTATGATGCAGTTCCAGTTGAGAAGCCAAAACCGGCCGTAGATTTTGGAGCAGATGGTTGAGAGCCATATAAGGGCACTGGTTTGTCTTTCTAAAAAAACAAAAATATTTTGAGTGAAAAATTAAATTAAAAAAATTATATGTGAACGTTTTAAATTTATATATTCTATTGTTAAAATCTTTTGGTTTAAATGATTTTGTTATTAGTGCTTAATTCTCAATTTTTATTATTTGATAAAAAAAAACACTGAAATTTATTGTTGATGGGATAAGCTATTCCATGGGCATTTCACTGGTTGCTTAGGTCAAATCATCAGGAAACTTCAATCATAAAGATTTTATAAAAACTAAAGACATCAAATCAAATAAAACAGTTAAGCGTATAATATATTATAGCAACAGTTCTACTTGTAACAATATCAAAGTTTAAACAAAATCATCAACAATAAACAGTGAGTTTATCTCTCCTTACATTCCCCACTACAATTGATTGGAATTCTTCCAACATTAATTGTAGTTGTAAGTAGGTTAAGAAAGAACAAAATAAAAACAAAAGCAACTCGCTTTATAAAGCGGGCTGACGGTCAGTTTGGTTTTTAATTAAAAAGTATTACTTACAATTTCCGGCGTGGATGTTACCATATTAGATCCTAATGTAAATGTCATATCGCCAGCATTTTGTGGTTTATTTCCCCCACGTAATTCGCCAGCATTAACATATGATTTTGCTTGGGTCACTGCTACAGTTTCACTTAAAGTTACAAATTGCCCTGATACATCATTCAAAGGAGGAGGAGGTGAACAAATATCTACAACACTCGGCGATAAATTCAAAAAATTATAAGAAACCAAATGACCATGTGTAGATAAGACGTGAATCATGGGCATCACGGGTAATTTCGTTTCTCCTATCGCTACTTGATGGGAAGAAGATGTATCAAGAGCAAAACCTAAAGGATAAGTTTCATCTTTTGACTCAGTTAAAGGCATTTCGATGCGAGCCTCATCCAAAAGAGTGTATTGTATCCAATTAGGTGATTCACCAGACTCCTTAGTACCTAATACACCAACCTCTACGCCATTAGCTGATGTAACCAATAAGAGATTCCATTGAGCAATATGATTAAATGATAATTGTTGTATACGAGGACCGGGAGCACTATAACAAATATCATAGTAATTTATGTATGAAGGTTGTCCTGCTTTTGGAGCATTAATTATGAATAGAGATGGACACATATCTTGGCCTCTTTGTAAAAATATGGCGGCAAATTGGAAAGTCGACAGCCAGTGGACAGCTATGCAATCAAATGATCCCGGATGAATACCAGGCGGACAAGAAATAGCTCTTGCAGGTTGTAAATTGGGTTTAAATTGTTGTAGTTTTCCCTCAGCAAAGCCAAAAACTATTTGTTTGCCTTTAGGTGACCAACAGCCAGATTTGACTTGATTTTCCTTGCCTAAAGTAACTTTATCATATTGGCCTACATTATTCAAAGTAAACATGACCACTGAACCATCAGTTAAAATTAAAGCAATATTGTTGGAAATGACAGGATTCCATAGCAGTTGCAAAGCAAAAACATTGTTCTCGGGAGCAACAGGTAGATTATACAAAGTGTTAAGAGTCTAAAAAACAAAAATATTAAAAAAAAAAATAACAAAAATCTTAAACAGACACCTACGGGTGTTGTAAAACTTTCAACTTGATAGATTTGTAAAAAGCCTGTATTATTTAAAACATAATTAATGGCCAGCATAAAACCATCACAGCTACAAGCCATAACCCTGGGTTCACCCGGCAAATTAATCACACGAACTTTTAAATTCTGACCCGTTGTCTTGGAATCTACCACATCGCGTAGTTTAAAAACTAGATATGTAAAATTAAATTTTAATAAAATCTATATATATATGTACACATGTATAAATATAGTTTATGTTTACCTTTCAGTTCTTTTCCATTTGGGTTGCCGGCAAATAGAAGACCCTTGGCCGATGATACAGCCAATAGGCTAACCAAACTTTTTAAATTTTTTCCTTCGGGAAATATGGTGAATTTGTCGTGTAATTTAAATTGTATATCCTAAAAAAACGGATTACATTGGTATTATTTATAATTAACAAAAAAATCTTGTCAATAAATTTTGCAAATTTTTTTTTTTATTTATGTACCTGCACATCTTGTGAAGGTGGCGCATTATGAGCCATGTTTTTTGTTTCCTTTTTTTTATCAAATACTGCCTTTCTAATAATTTTAAGTTTATTTTGAATTTTTCTTTAGTTCACCATAAAATTTAACAAATTTATTAAATATTTTACGTATGAGAAGAAAACAAACTTTTGGTTTTTTGGCAAACTTTTTCACGTATGAGAAGAAAACAAACTTTTGGTTTTTTGGCAAACTTTTTCACAGTTGAGAAAAAAGTAGTATTTATTCACACGTGCGCTTTGTTTTGAATGTATAATAATATACATGCACATAGTTTTGCGCTTATAAAATAAAAACAAATAAGCGCCCGTATATGTTCGTACTACCAATCAATAGAGCATAAAAATCTGAATCGATATCAATAAAGGTTATTAGATGACACTCTTGAGATAAAGAGTTATAGAGCAGCAAACTTTAAATTTACAAAATATGTGCATGTACAAACTTAGTTTTTCACTAATAACTCGGAAACGATTCCGCGTGCACATATCTCGCTAGTACCGATCGATAGAGCGTAAAAATCTGAATCGATATTGATTTAGTATATTTTCTAAGAGACTTGGGGGGGGATGTTATAGTGCAGCAAACTTTTTAAATTTTCTATATATGTACATATAAAAATTTAGTTTTTCACTAATAACTCGGAAACGATTCCGCGTGCACATATCTCGCTTATACCGATCGATAGAGCGTAAAAATCTGAATCGATATTGATTTAGTATATTTTCTAAGAGACTTGGGGGGGGATGTTATAGTGCAGCAAACTTTTTAAATTTTCTATATATGTACATATAAAAATTTAGTTTTTCACTAATAACTCGGAAACGATTCCGCGTGCATATATCTCGCTAGTACCGATCGATAGAGCGTAAAAATCTGAATCGATATTGATATAGTATATTTTCTAAGAGACTTGGGGGGGGATGTTATAGTGCAGCAAACTTTTTAAATTTTCTATATATGTACATATAAAAATTTAGTTTTTCACTAATAACTCGGAAACGATTCCGCGTGCACATATCTCGCTAGTACCGATCGATAGAGCGTAAAAATCTGAATCGATATTGATATAGTATATTTTCTAAGAGACTTGGGGGGGGATGTTATAGTGCAGCAAACTTTTTAAATTTTCTATATATGTACATATAAAAATTTAGTTTTTCACTAATAACTCGGAAACGATTCCGCGTGCACATATCTCGCTAGTACCGATCGATAGAGCGTAAAAATCTGAATCGATATTGATTTAGTATATTTTCTAAGAGACTTGGGGGGGGATGTTATAGTGCAGCAAACTTTTTAAATTTTCTATATATGTACATATAAAAATTTAGTTTTTCACTAATAACTCGGAAACGATTCCGCGTGCATATATCTCGCTAGTACCGATCGATAGAGCGTAAAAATCTGAATCGATATTGATTTAGTATATTTTCTAAGAGACTTGGGGGGGGATGTTATAGTGCAGCAAACTTTTTAAATTTTCTATATATGTACATATAAAAATTTAGTTTTTCACTAATAACTCGGAAACGATTCCGCGTGCATATATCTCGCTAGTACCGATCGATAGAGCGTAAAAATCTGAATCGATATTGATATAGTATATTTTCTAAGAGACTTGGGGGGGGATGTTATAGTGCAGCAAACTTTTTAAATTTTCTATATATGTACATATAAAAATTTAGTTTTTCACTAATAACTCGGAAACGATTCCGCGTGCATATATCTCGCTAGTACCGATCGATAGAGCGTAAAAATCTGAATCGATATTGATTTAGTATATTTTCTAAGAGACTTGGGGGGGGATGTTATAGTGCAGCAAACTTTTTAAATTTTCTATATATGTACATATAAAAATTTAGTTTTTCACTAATAACTCGGAAACGATTCCGCGTGCATATATCTCGCTAGTACCGATCGATAGAGCGTAAAAATCTGAATCGATATTGATATAGTATATTTTCTAAGAGACTTGGGGGGATATTATAGTGCAGCAAACTTTTTAAATTTTCTATATATGTACATATAAAAATTTAGTTTTTCACTAATAACTCGGAAACGATTCCGCGTGCACATATCTCGCTAGTACCGATCGATAGAGCGTAAAAATCTGAATCGATGTTGATATAGTATATTTTCTAAGAGACTTGGGGGGGTATGTTATAGTGCAGCAAACTTTTTAAATTTTCTCTATGGTGAAATCTAATTCTAAATGGTGAAAAAAACATGTAATTTGAAATCAGCGGCACTTAGCGGACTTGTGTAAAATCACAATTACGAAAAAAGTTTTCGTCCAAAACACCTTTATTGTGATTTCAAATCACTTTCGCAAAATGTGATTTTCAGAACATGTCTGATATATCCCCAATAAGCACTCAAAAATAAAATTTCAAGCGCTTAAAATTAAACTGGAAATAAACGATTTCAAATGTATTTTTAAATGCTGTTCAAGTCTGAAAAGGTTTTACTAATATTCAATTGGTTTCTAAATCCCATTTTGGAAAACATTGGCAGATGGTAACAGCAATACATGTATAATTGACCTTGTAGGTTTTTTTGCATTAAAAGAATGAAATACATAAATACACACTACAAATAAATATATTAATGAAGAATTTTTTGAGTTTCTTAAATATTTGAATTTTTTATGTGATTTTAGTAATTCTTTTGATTTGTATTTTTTAATTGAATACAATTCTTCCAAGCTTAAACTTTTCTTTATTTGGTATATTTCTTATAAAGGAATTTATCTGTTTTTAATAGTAACAAACTACAGACATATATACATACACATATATGGATTTTTTAATTTTACACTTTTTAGGGTAATTTCTTGAATATAACAACCCCCTATTCCGATTCTTACGATTTTTCTATATAGTAAACAATTTTACAATTTGCTTTTCTATTAAATGGAAATACTATATTGCACTAATGTTAAGTTCTTAATTTATTTTTTATCTTCATATTTTAAACACTTTTGTTAAACAAAAAAGTGTTTACAACTAATGAAAGTGCTTGATATGGCAGCACTGTGGCAAAAATAAACTGGCAGCTCTGCTTGATCATTATTTGTTTACAAAGTTGATTGGACAGACACATAAAAATATGTAATAATAATTAACATTTTGTAACGCTATAACTTTTCCCCCCAAGCCTCTTAGAAAATAAACTATATCAATATCAATTCAAATTTTTGCGCTCTATCGATCGGTACTAGCGAGATATATGCACGCGGAATCGTTTCCGAGTTATTAGTGAAAAACTAAATTTTTATATGTACATATATAGAAAATTTAAAAAGTTTGCTGCACTATAACATCCCCCCCCAAGTCTCTTAGAAAATATACTAAATCAATATCGATTCAGATTTTTACGCTCTATCGATCGGTACAAGCGAGATATGTGCACGCGGAATCGTTTCCGAGTTATTAGTGAAAAACTAAATTTTTATATGTACATATATAGAAAATTTAAAAAGTTTGCTGCACTATAACTTTCCCCCCAAGTCTCTTTGAAAATAAACTATATCAATATCGATTCAGGTTTTTGCGCTCTATCGATTGATACTAGCTAGATATGTGCACGCGGAATAGTTTCCGAGTTATTAGCATAAAACTAAATTTGTACATGCACATATTTTGCAAATTTAAAGTTTGATGCGCTATAACTCTTTATCGCAAGAGTGTCATCTTATAACCTAAATTGATATCGATTCAGATTTTTATGATCTATCGATTGGTACTACCTACATAGGCGTGCGCTTATTTGTATTATTTTTATAAGCGAAAACCTATATGCATGCATATTCAAAACAAAACGCACTTGTAACTAAATAGTACTTTTTTTATCAACTGTGAAAAAGTTTGCCAAAACCTGAACAAAAAGTTTGCCAAAAAGTTTGTTTTCTTCACGACGATAAATATTTTTCACTAACAAAGTGCCGTGCACGAAGAAGACAAACTTTCCAGGGTTGCAAAAAGGTAGTCTTAGTTCACGTGTGTTTTGTTCAATTAATTATACATACTTATCAAGGTATATTTACACAAGGTAAACTCGTTGGCCCATATGCTTGTCAGCTGTTTACCTAAGTTGGAACATTAATGTCAAATTTCGTGTATATGAGCCAAAATTTTTATATGTGTGCGTTAAATTTATATGAAGACAATTTTGACAATTCAGTTCCACTCGGTTATTTTTAAAGAGCAGCATGTCTACACTCCCAAATGAGTCTACCTTGTGTTAATATACCTTGATACTTATAAAATGAAATGCCGCACAGACCAAAAATGTTTTTACCTAGATTCTTTGAATTGAACATGCAGCCTAATAATTACAAACAATAAGTCTGAGTTTAGACGGTTCATTCTTTACTGAAAAGATTCTTCCTTTTTCTTCTTTGAACATGAATTGGCGTTCAAATGATTCATGTCATGTTGACGACATGTTTTTTATGTTGTATAGTCGTGCGTATGCATGTGTGCTTTTTGATATTGAAAACAAAAACAAAATTAAATAACGAATGTAAAAGCAAAGCGTACTGACAGTACAGACATGTGTGTACTCGTTTCTTTTCCCCTCTCCCCACTCGCCAATAAAGTAGCAATCTTTTCAGTAAAGAATGAACCGTATTAACACAGACTAATAGTATTTTAACTTTTACATTGCATTTGTTTCATAGCACAAAAAGTGACGAATGAAGCAAAACAATGTTTAGAGAGCTGTAAAATTGGCAATATCAGGCAAGGTTAGAGCTCGAAATCTCTTAATATATAATCAGGATATCAAAACATGGATCGAAGTTTTAAAAAGAGGGCATATTAACTCTCCTTCAAGAAAATATTTGGGGTTACTCTCTATTGCGTTTTATTTTAGTGTTTAATTAATTCTTTAATTAAATTCTTTTACTACAATTATAATTTGCTATTATTTTACAAATTTATGTGACTTCTTTCTCACACAATTTGCTTCTATTTTTGTTCTTTCTTTTTTGCTTGTCAACGAAAATGGACTAACAATTATTGCAACATAAATTGCTGGCAATAAATATGTACATTAAAGATAACATAATTTTGACATTTCCTGCAAAATTATGTCGCAATAGGGATCTCTGGTATAGACGGGCACAAGGCCTATCCAATAGGTCTGCTTACTTCTACAACAATACAACAACACAAAAAACAACAGGCATTTTGCTTGTGTAAAATTCCTCGCCGTTGTCAAAATCTTACTACTACATAGGCGAAACACAAGGAAAAATGTGTTTTGTGTGCATGTATGTGTTGCAAAAAACAAAAAACGTAAACAAAAATACACATGTATAAGGAAAATGTAAACAACTTTTCTCATTGCAGAAACCAAAGTAGTGCTCGGTTTTAAAACAGCTTGCTGCCGCCATGACATTTTTTTATTTGCGCAGTAAAATAGTTTAGCCATCTTAACATTTTTTTCTTTTAATTCAAAGATACCAATTTAGGATTTTATAATAAAACGGTTTATATATACATATATATATTCACATAATCTATTCAATGGTAAGATGATCAAACATATCTCGGTATTGAAAAAAAATTAACTTCATCCGGCTAATGATTCCGTCAATAGTGGACGCCGCTGCCATTTTCTTCCCGGCATAGATTTCTGATGTCAGATGGTTTGTCAGAAGAAAATAGAGCACGCTCTAATTGAAATTTTGTCAGATGACTTGGCGTCTGACTTTTAAAGAAGCAAAGTTAAAAAGGTAACACACGACATGTATGTATTTTGCAGTGGGAAATTTGACATGTCAGATGACAAATACATGTCGTGTACGGTCGCTTTTAGAGGGTTTCTCATGTTGTTATTGCTTTGCCTGTTGTTGTTGTTCTTGTATTGTGGTGATATTGAAAACACCTTGCTAAATTATTACAATGAAAACTTAGTCTGCTTTCACACGTTTCATCTTTTGATGCTTAACTCTTATGTTTTTGGTGAGAAAGGAAAGAAGAAAGGGGGTTAGCACGGAGATGCCTGTACTCGGTCAGTACGCTTTGTGTTTTTATTCGTTGGTTCATTCACAACGATGGCTGCATGGATTTTTTTTCTTTTATATTTCTCTTTGATTCGCTGTTAATAAAATTGTTGTTGTTTTGAACCGAAAAAAGTTGAAACCGATTGCTGCGTGTGATTGTATTGGCATCAGGGAATTGAAAATAAGTTGATCATCAAAAGATGAAGCGTGTAAATTCAGACTTAAGTTTCTTTCTACTCGCTCATTCATTTCTTGTGGGGAATTTTGTATTTAAAACGATTTTAATCATAATTGGGTTTTACCCTGCGGCCACACGACCAAGTTGTTCTTAATAGTCTTGTACATTTACTGGTTGTCAAAATTTACAAAAATTGAAAGCTGTGGCGTAGGCTGCACTAAATGTGTAAGCAATTTACAGTGCAGCCACACGATCAAGATTTTCTTGATAGTCTTTTACATATTCTGTTTGTCAAAATATCCAAAAATTCAAAGTTGTGACATAGGCTGCATTCAATTTTTGAGCAATTTACTTTCAAGATGGCATCAAGAAAAAATTTATAAAGGCAAATGAAAATGTTGCGCACTAACCTTGAAATTAGCTGTTTTCTTGAACGTAAATTGAAACACTCACTGACAAGAGAATTTTAAGGCAAGTTCGTATCAGTTTTTAAAAGTATTAGTGTATTGGTAAACAAGTGTGAGTGTGTTAAAACTTGATAGGCAAAACTTGATCGTGAAACCCTCAAGTTACTTTCATAATGTCATCAAAAAACAATTTGTTTATTGAAAGTATAATTTCCAAACAAATGGAAAGGTGAAATTGAAAGTAATGTCGTGGTCAATTTTAAAAGTGTGAGTATATCGCAAATTGAAAAGCAAACCTTGATCGTGTGGCCACCAAGTTAATATTAATCCTGAAAATTGGGCATAAATTTCATACTACACTTAAGAAGTCCGGCAGCATTAGTTCTTGCGAAATATATTGTGACATTTTGTGAAATTGTCAAACGAAGCAAAATTAAAGAAGAAACAGCAAAAAAGAAACGCAAAGCTTGCGTATATGTGTTAGTTAATTTATATGGAATAGTGATTTTTTCCTACCATTTTCTAATTGAACGCTTGAAAAGGAACAAATAAATTTCATAATTGGCCTAAACTAAAAATCAACATGTGAAAATTAAATTTTTTAAAATATAATATAACATCAAAGAAAAAAAACTACTAAACGAGGACGTTGTTGGTGTTTGTGTGTGCGTCTTCAACCGAAGAACAGAAAAAAAGACGAAACAATTTTTTTTTATCGCGTGCCTTTAGCCGCTACGTGCTACGTGTGACTTGTAATTTTTTTGCAAATTTTAGTTGGTTTAAAATTCTTATTTTCCTTAAATTTCGCCTACAAAGGCAGTTGTACAGTAAAAAGTACCTGATACTGACTGCAATTTAAAGTGGTGATGGCCTTAAAAGGCCAAAAATAAAAGTGAGGAAACAAATTAAAAAAAAAATTACTGAACAAAATCCAGCAACAACGTGCTTTTATCTTTGGGCTGTGCTAAGCAGCAACTACAGCCATAAAATCCAAAAATCTTTAAAGAAAACTTAACCACAAAAATGTCTGCAGATTCTAAATCCCAGTCGTCTTCCCAACCACCACTGTCACAACTTTGGCCGGGTTTTGGTTCTACATCAGATCTTAGCAGCCATTCTCTAGAACATAATCAACCAAATCCATCGTCGTTCTCGTCGAATTTAAGTCTGAATATGGAAACACATCAACAACAGGCGAATAACAATAATAATTATGTGAATTTTAATCAATTTATAATGCAGCATAATCTTGCATCACCACATCAAACAAAATCTCCCATGTCATCTTCCCTAGAGGAAACATATAACAGACAAGATGATCAGAATTCCAATTATGATGTGTTTAATTTTATTCATAACATGGGAGGCCTAAATAACACCAATCACAATATGCTTTCTAAAGGCAACAACAATAACAGCATTAGTAGCAATGCTGTTTCAGCTTTAACTAATAACAGCGACATTACCTATTCTAATCAACAGCAACAACAACAGCCCAAAAATCAACATTATAATGTAAGTTTAATACAATTCGTAATTTCTTAATTATTTTGTTTTATATTTTTAACGACATTTTTAAGGCATAACATGTCCAGCGTTGCCGTTTTGGTTACTTTTTCCAACTGAAAAACAACCAATTTTTTGTCTTGGGGATTAAAATTTGTATTTCTAGTTTTAAAACGCCCAAACTTTTTTACCAATTCACTCATACTTTTTAAAATTAAATCTGATTTGCTTTCAGTTTCTCTTTTAAGTTGAGTGTTTCAATTTACGTTTAAGAAATCAGCTAATTAGAATATAAAAGAGAATCTTTTTCGATTGTCTTTATTATGTTTTCTTGATTACATCTTGAAAATAAATTGCTATAAAATTGCGTGCTGCATTTTTGAATTTTGATCAGCAGTATGTGTAAAAAACGTGTGTCTGCAGCGTTAGTACTACTATTACTTTTCTGGACATATGTACATACATCGAGCCCTAACCGCGAAAATAGTGTAAGCGCCAAAAATCAAATTTTACAGGAGAGAGCTTTTTCATTTTATTTCATATACATTTTGTATGAAATTTGTCGCTTACAGTAAAATTGTTCTTGCTATAAAATCGTAATCGTATGTGACCATGACATTTTAGGAGATGATGCAAGTGTTGCCAATAAAGTCATTTATTAAAAAAAAACGAAAACTGAAATTTATGTCGCTTACACTATTTTCGCGGTAAGGGCTCGATATTATTGTGTACGCTTTGGATGCATTCACCCTTCATACTACATATTTTACATTTACTATAAAGATTTGTTATGTACTTAATTACTGTAAATAATATCCACTATCTGGGGCAGTGATGTTACACGTAGGGAAAATCCCCCTTTGTAGGCCATAGGGAAAAGAAGGAAAGGTTTTTATCAAAGTTGTAGGGATTTTTGTGGGGACAATTTTTTCGCGCGTGTAGCGAATTTCTAAAAAGATTATAGCAATACTGATCTGGGATATCCTTTTCTCTACTGTTTAAATTTTATAAAAACGATTAAGAGGTATAGGTAGGTATATACCAGTGAACCAAGCTGAAGGCATTTTTATCAAGTTTTCAAATAGATTACTTCAATAAAGCATTCTCTGATTCTTTGCTTTTACCAAGTTTTTTGTCTGAACTTCTAAATCGATTTTTATTTAACAACTGCTGGTAATATTTTATACTTTTTTCTTCCACATTAAAAACTTCACTATTAAAGTTAGATTCTGACTCAGAATCTAAATCATTTTGTTGTAGTTCACTTGTATTTTTTGTAAAATAGTCTTGCAGAGATTTTTGCATGTTGTTAACTACAATAACGCTTTGAAAAATTTTACGAAAATATAACGGAACTTGAATGTTGCACATTGATGCTAACACATACCATTTTTGACAAAGAAATTAATACCTACATTAAAACGCAAATCTGTAAAATAAACTTATGCCCAATTTTCAGGATTCTTGTAGCTTTAGAATTTTGACCAAAACTGATTTAAATTAGATCGAATAGGTATCATCATTAAAATACTCTTTCCAATTAACAAACGTAATTTTTTCCATTGTGTTTCATAAACATCCAAAGGTACGTTAGGATTCATAAAAATCTTTTAATATCTTTAACAACAATGAATTTTATATGTGATAACAAATTGCCACATTTTATAATGGAAACATGTTCATAAACTTCAAATATGATCATGTTTCAAGAAATTTTATTTATTGATTCTTTCAAGAGCATTTTTATATATGAAAAACAATTTTCTCGAAGATTTTGATTATCTTCATCAGCCATTTCAGCATAATTATGTTTCAAATTCTGGCCATACATATGAATGCCTCACATTTAATTCATAAAAATAATAAGTAGGTATTGAATTTAACAAATTTTAAAATAAATTCATAAATTCAGAAATAGCCAACAAAATCGCCATCTTTTTTTATAAATCGCCAAAAAATCGCCATGTCGCAAAATCGAAAATGAGGTCGCCAAACAAGTTTGAAAATCGCCACGTTTGGCGAGAAATCGCCACATCTGACAACCCTGCTTGAATCATCTAACATCTACTATCAATAAAAAATGTCACTATTTCTGAAAAAAAAACTTATTTTTTTTAAATACTTTTTTTCTACAAAAAAGCCAACATTTTAAAAGATAACACCAAAATGTATTTTGAACTCATTTTGTTTAATAATATAAAAAAATCAAGTAACATAAGGCTTGCAAAAACGAAAAAAACTTTAGAAATGGTAACCCTGTTTTTAAACCAAATGCCATTTTGTCAGTGCTGCCACAATAATAAAATTTATTGCCACTTTCCTAGTGATTACACTAAAATAATCGGAAGATGTAGAATAGAATACGATGAGTTACACCTAATTTTCACGATGATTTAAAAGACATGTCTTTTTTGTAGTTCTTTTTTAAAGAAACTTCCAAAAACATGTTAAATTTTCACAATGTTTCTAATTTTGTTTGATTTTTTTTTTATTTTAGTAAGTAATTGTCATTTTGAAATAAAAATACAATATAAATTAAAAAACAAAAATTTAGTGCAAAGAGGAATGTCAAAAAGAACATTGAAAATACGATTCATGTCTTTTTTTCTTCCCTGCTTACTTCTCACAACCGCTCGCTTTCAAACTAAAAAAGACATGTTTCAAAAATAGGAGAAAAATCATCATGAAAATTGGGGTGAGAAGTCAGCAGGGTAGAAAAAAGACATGAATCGTATTTTCTGTGTTTCTTTTTTGACATTTCTCTTTGCACTTAATTTTATATTTTAATTTGTTTTTTTTTATTTCAAAGTGAAAATTGCTTATTGATATATAAATAAAAAAATTTATTTTGAAAAAATTCAATACAGACATTTATAATGAAAACAGAAAAAAATCAATAACAAAAAAGAATCAGTGTGAAAATTTAACAAGTTTTTCGAAGTTTCTTTAAAAAAGAACTACAAAAAAGACATGTCTTTTAATCCATCGTGAAAATTGGGTGTTAGGAACATTTTGTAAAGATGTAGAAAAATTTTGATTTTTAGCCCTATGTATTTCTTATGGGAAAATTCCAACTCTTCGCAAATTGATGTTAAATGTTAAATGTCGACAAGTGTGAAAAGGCTATTAGGTAACATGTTAGGGGTTTTTAATAGTTTCTCATAATGCGGCTTTTAGTTTACATTGCTTAAATAATATACAGTGCAACATCTAATGTTGTTGTTGCGTTAACCGAGTCTTTATTTCGATTAAAGAGCTTATGTTAAACCAAGCAAAAGGTTTAAAAAAAAAACAAATTTGTCTTTATGTTTTATTTTCAATTGCTTGTCAAGATAAACTATTCAAATAATCAGCCGTTCATCAGATTTTTTAAAACAATAATAAGGGACATGCCTTAAAAGTCATCATGTAAATGCAAAATGTTTTTTGTAGCAGCTGTGGCGGCAGTAATACGATGATTTTTTAAACATGCCTTTTTACCAATATATCGACCCCTTTGCGCTAAAATTTCGTATATTTTTTGTAACATACGATAATTTCGCGCAAAGGGGTCGATATTGTTACATTTACATGATGACTTTTGAAACATGTCTTTTATTATTTTAAAAAATCTTGCATAGTGATTAGGTATTTGAAATTTTTACTTTCGCCCTTTTTCTGCACTCTAAAAAAACTGAATCGAAAGAAAAAAAGTAGAACAAATTTTGAGTTTTACGTACAAGTCGAATTTATCTCAGCTAATCTCGGTACTACAACAAGTACAACTCGTACAAAAACCACAGGCAGTTTGTTTTTTTTTTAATCATTGTACAATATCAAAAACAGAAAGAAAACAAAACAGAAACAAAGATAAACAAAATTTTGACATCCAACAATGATAAAGCTAAAAAAAAAGTTATCAGCAGGGCTTTTAAGACCACCTGTAAAATTCTTATGAATTAAGCAATTTTGTAAACATTAGGGGTTTTCACGATAAGTAGTGCCAAGTGTGCAAACGATGCGAATGTGTGCAAAAATATATGCTTTTGATTAAAATTCAAAAAAAAAATCTGAATTTTAGCCATATTTATTTAATAATAAATTAAATACATACATTTCAAAATATTTCAAATTGGTCAAAGTAATGGTAGTATCTTAAAGAATTATGTGACAATAGCTCTAAGTTACTATTAATTTTGCTTAAAAAAACAAAAGTATTCCCTTGCAATTGAGTATTTGTGAGGATAAATTACTTTCTGTTTTTTTTTTTACTTTGCTGATAGATAGATTTAGATATGGCTCACACACTAGTTTTTTTAAATATTAGTTTAATTCCACAGAATGGTTTGATTCACCTGTTGTGTTTCTTTATTATGTTGATTTTCACAAAGCTCACTTTCAGTGTTTGGTTTGGTACGATACGTTTAGGACTGAAGACTGGAGGACAAGAGGACCTTTATTTAAGATGGAAGTATACCTATGGTACTGATAGGTACATATGTACGTAAAATTACAACTGATGTTTCAACATGTTGCAAAAAAGCTTTATAAATTGAAATTTGATTCATTGAACACATTTAAAAAATAAAAATGTACTAATAAAGTAAAACAAGCGCAGCTGTTTGCAGTGATTTTCTTCGTGTATGACGTTTTGCGTCATTTTTTTTGTTTATTTACATTTTTTATGAAGGCATTTTGACATTTGCCGTCTCAATTCTAGCAACAAAATGCCTGTTGTTTTTTCTATTGTTTCATTATTGTAGTACTGATGCCACTTTGTTAATACATTTTGGGTTCATATAATAAAAAAAAAGAAAAGGGCTTATCCTTTAACAAATTTACAGATATTTTATGTAGTTTTCTTCACCTATACTTTTTGCAAGGCCCATTGAAAAGGTCTGTGCAAGAAGCCTGATGATCATTGTTTATGTTCTTTTTAGTTGTCAAAAGTGTTTATGTTCTTTTTAGTTGTCAAAAGTTGTTTACATTTTGCTTACATGTGCATGTATGCCACACACACATATACGTTTTTTCCTTTTGCTTTGTATATTGGGTAGTAAATTTTTGACAACTAAAAAGAATCGTATTTTGTTTTTGTACAAGTAAGCAGACCTGATAGATGGGCTTTGACTTATTGTATGTTAAAATATTTCAATAAATTCAACATTTTTTTTTTTTTTTTTTTTTTTTTTTATTTTTCGAATTTATTCTATGAGCTAAATTTCAGTTATGTATTTTATAAAGCTTTTTTGTAATAGTCATATTCCTTCAATTTTTCAGAAATGACTTTATATACTATCAGACTATTATATGTATTGTATTTTCTTGTTACATTTTACCTTAGAAAGCAATGAGGTATATTGTATGAACAGAAAAATTTACAATTATTAGACACCAGCAGAATGTAATGCATTTTCTGGCCCGCTACGGCCTTCGTCAGCATTCTTTGTGTCACACTGGATAGTGATACTTTATAAATTGAATGTATTTAACTCAACTATTTTAACAAATAGAAACTAGGAATTATTTCCTTCTGATGGTTACTTTATACATATTATATTCAACATTTTTTTTTTTTTTTTTATTTTTCGAATTTATAAAAAAAAAAAAAAAAAAAATGTTGAATATAATATAAAGTAACCTTCAGAAGGAAATAATTCCCAGTTTCTATTTCAATAAATGTAATGTCAAAAATTAAAAAAAAATATATGAATATTTAATTGTTCTCGACTAATCTTTAATCTTAGGGATTGAACGGCTCAACTTTTTTGGAACCACCCTTAGGGATTGTCGCATAGTCTGAAACACGTTAAGACGTTAATTTTTTTGTTTCAAGCCACAAACTACATCTTAAATTATACGAAAAATATTAAAAAGGAACATAAAATCGTTATTTGATTTCAAAAAGTCGTGTTTTTCACCGAAAATCGTTTTCGTCAAATAGAAGTTTAAAAAAATACTTTTTTCTTGAAAAAAGTTATTTCATAAGCAAAATCTCTTTACTTTAAATTTATCCTAGATTTTTAATTCCATAAAATTATTAACTTGTTTCAGTACTTCAATCCATCTTTACCCCAATATCCATTTGCCAACTACAATAATCAAATTTCCAATAACAGTGTATTTTCCGATGGTCTACAAAATTATAACATTAATCCCATTAAGAGTCCTGGTGTTGCAAAAGCATCTGCAAATCAAAATTTTTATGATCCTTCAAATTCATATGGTAACTTTAATACAAATGGCACTACTTACTATGCCAATCCGTTTGCCACGGGTTTTGATTTTACCAACACTAAATTACAAGCTAACGCTCCCGAATTCGTACCCCGATTTGATAAACTTTCGTTGAACGAAACAGCTCAAGAAGCTACACAGCAGACGGACAGCATTAACAAACAATTTGATATTATAAACGATGCTACTAAACCTATAGGCGAATATGGTCACGGAAGTGTTTCCACTTCTGGCGAAATGAAAGAAAGAGAGAAAAGTATGGATTCTAGTTTTGAAAAAGAAGAAAAACGTCAGCAACAAAGACATGAACGTACCCGTGGCAATAATCGTCTTCAGAACAAACATGATAAGGAAAATAACAGAAGAAATAATAATCGTTTGGAAAAGAATATGGAAAGGTTTTCCAGAAACTTGCAGGAGAAACATCAAAACAATGATTCAGCATCAAATTCAACTTCTTCCACTCCATCTTTAACCATTACCGGAAAGGATAAAGACCAACAGCAAAGCCAGGGAGTTTCAAAATCTACTGGGGCTTTTAGTAAAAACCAACGTGGTTCTATAAATGGTGGAAATGATAATGATAAGCAAAAGAATACAGACGGCCAGGAAAAAACAGGAGATAAGAATAATTACAATAAACGTTATCAAAATGGCAGACGTTCTCAGGACTTTGGGGAACGTGAAGATCGCTTTGAACGTTATGTGGAACGTGGAGAACGTTCGGATCGTGGTCATAACCAGCGCAACCAACAACGTAATGATTACCACCAACGTTATGATAATTACCGCAGCAACAAGCGTCGTGATGATTGGAATCGTAATCGTGATCGAATTAATGGTTTTCGTGTAGAGGAGAAATATTCAAATGATAATGGCAAAGATAGCCCTTTGCCGTCTCCCGAAAAGAGATCCCCAAAAAAATCTTATGATAAAGAAAATGAAAAACTTTCTCAGCGTGAAAAACTAATGAGAGACATTGAAACTAGACGCCTGGAATGTTTAGTTTGCGTAGAGCCCATTAAAGCTCATCAGGGTGTTTGGTCTTGTCATAACTGCTATCATATACTCCACTTGCAGTGTATAATTAAATGGGCTTCTTCATCCAAATCGGATGATGGTTGGCGTTGCCCGGCATGTCAGAATGTGGAGAAAGATGTTCCACGTGATTACTATTGTTTTTGTGGCAAATTGAAAAACCCTCCAAATAATCGCCAGGATATTGCTCATTCCTGTGGTGAGTTTTGTGGTCGTGTTGAAGGTTGTTCTCATGCCTGTACTCTACAGTGTCATCCTGGCCCCTGTCCTCCGTGCCAGGCTCAAGTAAAACGTGAATGTGGTTGCGGTAAGACTTCAAAAATCATGCAATGTTGTATTAAAGAAACCATAGAATGTGATTCTACTTGTGAGAAACTTTTGAACTGCGAATTGCACACTTGTCAGGAGAAATGCCATGAGGGAAAATGTCCGGCTTGTAAAGACAAAGTGGATCAAAAATGCCACTGTTCCAAGCAAGAAAGGCAAGTGACTTGCACACGCGAATCACATGACAAGCATAATTATTCTTGCGGCAAACCTTGTGGCAAGGATTTAAGCTGTGGTAATCATAAATGTAAGGACTGTTGCCATCCCAATGAATGCAAACCCTGTAAATTAAGTCCCGACAATGTGACTTCTTGTCCCTGTGGTAAAATGCCTATTGTAGCAGAGCAACGCAAATCTTGTTTAGATCCCATTCCCGTATGCGAGGGTGTTTGCGGCAAAACTCTGAAATGCGGCAAATCCACCAATCCTCACCACTGTACATCCAAGTGTCATTTGGGTAATTGTCCTCCATGCAACAAACAAACAGCAGTCAAATGCCGTTGTGGTCATATGGATCAAATGATTAAATGTCGTCAACTGTCGACCCGAGCTGATGATGCTAGATGCAAGAAACGTTGCACAAAAAAACGTTCTTGTGGCAAACACAAATGTAATCAAGAATGCTGCATAGACATCGACCATTTTTGTCCACTGCCTTGTAATTATACGCTCTCTTGCGGCAAACACAAGTGTGATCAACCCTGTCATCGCGGCAATTGTCCGCCCTGTTATCGTTCCTCTTTCGAAGAACTCTTTTGTGAGTGTGGTGCTGAAGTTATCTACCCTCCGGTGCCCTGTGGAACTAAACGGCCCGTTTGCAAGCGTCCCTGTTCGCGTAAACATCCCTGCGATCATCCACCTCAGCATAATTGCCATTCGGCTGCCACTTGTCCACCATGTATGATGTTCACCACAAAATGGTGTTTTGGTCAACATGAACAACGTAAAACCATACCATGTTCTCAGCAAAGTTTCTCCTGTGGTTTGGCTTGTAATAAACCTCTGCCTTGTGGCAGACACAGGTGTATTAAGACCTGCCATGAAGGTGCTTGCCAACAGGCTGGGGAAATATGTAAACAAAGCTGTACAACAGCACGTTCTACTTGTGGGCACAAATGTATGGCACCATGTCATAATGGAGATTGCCCAGAAAATCCTTGTAAAGAAATGGTAATATAGACATTATTTACTCAAAAATATTTTTTATAACATTTTTATATAAAGGTTGAAGTCCAATGTGAATGCGGCAATCGCAAACAAATGCGCTCTTGTGCTGAATTGGCTCGTGAATTTAGTCGCATAGCCACTGCCCAGTTAGCCTCTTCCATGGCTGAAATGCAACGTGGAAATTTTATGGAGCTATCGGAAATTTTGGCTCCTGTCAAACTCTCAGGCAAGTCCAATAAAACTTTAGACTGCAACGAAGAATGTCGTCTAGTCGAACGTAATCGCCGTTTGGCTGTTGGTCTACAAATACGCAATCCTGATTTACCACAAAAACTTCTAACAAAATATTCTGATTTTATAAGAAACTTTGCCAAACGTGATCCAGTTTTGGTCAAGTCCATACATGAAGCGCTAACCACTTTGGTAAAATTGGCCAAAGAAAGTAAACAAAAATCACGCTCCCACTCATTTCCCACTATGAATCGTGAAAAGAGACAGCTGGTGCATGAAATGTGCGAAATGTTTGGTGTGGAATCGGTGGCTTATGATGCGGAACCCAATCGCAATGTTGTAGCCACTGCTTTTAAGGACAGAGTAAGTGTTTTGTTATTAAAAATCAAAGAAATAAAAATGTATTTCCTCTTTTTTTCTCTTAATTTCAGTCTTGGCTTCCTGCTACTAGTATAATGGAAGTTATAGCTCGCGAGGCTGGTCAAAGACGTGTACCAGTACCGAGTAATAATGCTTGGGGTTTAAAGAGATAATGCAAATAACCACCCAAAAAATCAGTTAATTCATTATTTAATTTATACTTTTCCTATAAAAAAAGTCCCTTTTAACATTTAAAACCCTTGGAAAAAATATAACTCTAAATTACATTTCCTTTTTTATTTAATTGCTAAAAAGAAAACAATTTGTTTAAAACCCTACTATCAAACTAAACACCTTTCTAATGGAAACATTTACTATACTAAAAAACATGTTTAAAAAAATATCAGTGTTCAACTCCGTTTTATTTAATACGATTTTATAATACAAAGCGTTTCTTTCGTATGTATTGAAAATTAATGAATCTGCTGAGAGGGAGAGAGATAGAATTTCGTTCGAATCGAATGCGAATACGAAAGTCTTATAGAATACCAACTTTCATTTGCTTCGCATTTCATTGGCGCATGGTGTTGATTCTCGCAACGCAAGTACCCTTGTTTAAAACTCCTTAAGTGAGTTTTATTTTTTCTGTCAAAATAAAACTCAGTCAAGGAATAAAAAGTCGAATAAAACTTAAAAAGAGATATAGAGTTTTTGAATTAAAATTTTCTGGATAACTGTTATTTAGGGCCCCTCCACTCAAACTTTTGTAGCATAAAATCGTATTAAATAAAACAAAGTTGCACACTTAACAAAGTAAAAACTGATTGTGAAATCCGCTAATATTTTGCTATAGCAGTTAGTTTGGCAACAACGGAAAAGGCCTTGTTGGAATTAAATTTTTTTGATACTTTATATAAAACTCAAACTACTTTCAATTCATTTTTTCTTTTATATATATATATATTTTTTTAATATAAAATCATATTTAATTTTCTTTTTTTTTATTATGTTAGTATGCATCATATACATATACATATATACATACATATATGTGTATATATGTATATACATATATGTATATATTTTGGCAAATGGATTGGTATTGAAACATTATTATTTTTATTTTTCTTACAGAATGGCTTAAAACCAAAGCGAATTCATTACAGGTAACCTCGGTACTACAACAAGTACAACTCGTACAAAAGTATTTTGTTTTTGTAAAATCATTGTACAATGTCAAAAACAGAAACAAATCAAAAAAGATTAAAAATAAAATTTTAATATCCAACAATTATATAGCTAAAAAAGCTAAAAGGTTTTTTAAGATCACCTGAAATGAATTCGCCTTGTTTAAAACCTTTTTTTTTTGTTTTCTTTTAACTTTATTTAAACAAATTTATATTCATTTCAATTTATAAACAAACATTAAAAACATAAAATCGAATGAAAAATTATATAAAATAACAAAAACAACACAAAACTTGTTTATTAAATAAAAAGTTGTTTATTAATGAACTGTAAACAAAAAAACAATACAGGAATTTTTATTTATAATAATCACCCCTATCGTAAATAATTTTTCCCTTTTTCACATATTTGCGATCATGAAAAACTCCCAAGAAAAAAAGGTTATAAAAAATTTTCACGGGAAAAAATTCCCCTTATCGTGAAAAGCTTTTCCCTCGTAATTTGTTTACATTTCCCTTAGATTTTTTTAATAAAAATGCCTTACTAATTTATATCTAAAAACTTTTAAATAACTGCCTGGCCCACAATGTCCACAAGACCATTTCTTTCGTATCAAGGCGAATTAATTTTTCAGGTGGCGTTGAAAGCACAGCTGTGCTACTTTTTTTCTTAAGCATATACCAAGGAGTATTTGCATAAGCCAAATGATTTTTAGGAACAAATGCTGATCGCGGATAAAGCAAATAAAACATCTTTCGCTGTGATGGCCGCCAAACGGTATAGAGAAAGCACGACACAGAACTAGAAAAACAAAGCCTTACTGCAAGAGTAAAACATGATGGTGGAGGGGTGAATTTGTGGGGCTGTATGTCCGCTGAAGGGTTGTTTTTAAAATACCAGATGTCACAAATAGACAGAAGGTAGCTACAAAACAGAAAGATTAAGCAACTTAATATTAATAGTCGCAAATAACTAATATTTTATAGTCATGAATCGTAAAGTTGAATGTGCTTTCGGTGCCAAGAATTTTGTCCGTCACTGTATATAAATATACTAGCTTTTACCCGTGACTTTGTTCACGCGAAAATTAGGGTTAAATCTTGCCCTAAGAAAATGGTTTATTATCAAAGTAATTTTTGGAAATACATATGTATAAAATTTTTAAATAAAAGATTTTGTTTTTCGTGCTTTATTCCCAATTCATATGAAAAGCAAGGGGTGTATAAATATGTATACTGCGGCCATTTGACCATAATCAATCCGTATGCCAAATTAATTAAAAAGAGAAAAAGTACCAAAGGTAAAAGAGTACCAAGAGGACCAGCTTTTCCTCATTTTAGGGCCTCAAAAAGGAGAAAGAAACCGTATTTTATCCTTTAAACATTACGCTATATTTTCATCTGAACCGTATGCAATTTGTATAGAAAACAAAATAAGAAGAGAAAAAGTTCCAATTTCTTCCCCTTTATATCATTAAAAAGTTTCCTTTCTTTGAATCTGGTTCATATTCTATCCGTCTACTAAATTTCATCCAAATCCATTTCGCGTGAACTTTTACATTTATAATGTTTGTATGTTGTTAAAAAATAAAGATTTAAGAATTTTCGCTTTTTACTATTAATTAATTTTTATAATCGCTCATTTACTTTAACATCATTTACTTCAACATCACACACAACATCCAAAAAAATAAAAATTTTTTTAGTACAGCACAGAAATATTTCATGAAACAAAAGACTGCGGACGAAGGGTGTTAAATATTTTTCAGCGATTTTAATAGTGAAGTTGGCAGCTTTTTATAATAAATAATAGCAACTTAGCTGTTTTAGGTTAATCTAGCGGTTTTATCTCCATTTTTTATTTCTGTTATATGGGTTTTATTCAACAAGAAAATTAGCACCACTGTTAGTGATACAACGTTAACGCTCTTGTTGAGCGTAATAGCTAAGCGTAAGAAAACTTTCCGCTTTCCGCTTTTGTTTAGGTATGTCTGTTACTGCTGCAAATTTTGGCAAACTTAAACATTGCGTGAATTTTATAAAACTTCGAACAATCTTTGTCAATTTGTTAGACATCCAACATGAAAATCGATTAAACTAGATAATCATTAATAGCAAATTTCGATCTACCAAAGTAAAAATACCTTTTGGATTAAAGATTGATGTTTGACTATTGACTGCCAGTCGTCGTCAATGGCAGTGAGTGTTAAACGGCAAAGATTTCTGAAGATATAGTGTGGTTACTAACGAAACATGTCAAATCAATCTGCCCGTGAACGTGGGTTCAATTTCCCGGTCAGATATGGTTTTGATCTGCGTGGTACCACCTTTCGGTTTTGTCGCACGCTGGATCTCAACCACTTGACGATTTATTTATGCATTAACCAAGTGCCCCTGTGTGTGCAGGATAATTCAGTCACACACAGGTTGCAATTCAGGTAGAAGACCAGATTCTTAGTACTACCCCTTGCTTAGGAGTTGGAACTATCTAGATCTCTACTGCATAGAGTGATCCAAGCAGTTTGAAAAAAAGAGAGTCACAACGATCCTAAGATCAAGCATCAAGGATGCACCACAACCACCACGTGTACCCTGCAAGCAGAGTCCTCACCATGTAGTCATTCCGGGTTGTTCGGTCCAGGGGCTATATGACTTCCCGTGGCTCCAAAATAACCCTTCGATGGGGGCTTTGGTAAACACCCCAGACTCAAGAAATCCGTAAACTTCAAGAGTCCTGTCATTTCAGATGATCTGGCGTCCTATTGGCATGCATCAGCCACAGTGCCGCCATACATTTTCAATGTCCGAATGAAGATATCAAAACGACAGACCTAGTCCAACCATGCCCCTCGAGCCACTACCACTTCATAATCCCGAAGGACTCAATGGCAACGATTCTACTACAGGAAAGAAAAACTTTTCTTCTGATACCTCCAAACGGCTTCTTTATGATAAGCGTACTGTTACCAATACATAGTTCATTTAAATATTTCCAAATTCATTTCATTTATATAAAGGGGAATATTTCATATAAGCGACTCAGTTTGGAGCTTACTTTAATCATTAGCAGTAGCATTAGAGTGGATTCATCTCCAAGCACTTTACTGTGTATTATGATATTAAATTAGGCCACCTTGCGGAACCCAGGCGTGAACAATTTCCTGATTGTAGGCCTTGCAACACGTCCTTACAAAAAGAGGGTTCCTCTTAATATACGAACCCAGTCCTACGACATTTTAATCTAATTATTCGCTAGTATTACAAAGAGGTTGAAATACAATACTTTAAGTATTTTTCTACTCAACCTGAGAAGAATAGTATAGTTTCATAATATTTTAACCTTCTTCCTTAGCCAACTGGAAATATCCAGACGTTTCCAGGAGCAGCTGCGGGGAGGCTTGTGAGGCACATCAAACTGACATCTTAGACTCTCCAATTCCCCGGTCACTCAAGAATGAAAATTATCAATTAATTTTATTTCATTTTATGTTGTAAAGTTCCTTTCTTCGTTAAAATAATTAAATGAAATTTAGCCTGATTAAAAATGTGAAAATAAATTTATGTAGAATTTTATCTGGATTTAAAAATGTTTCAAGATTTATTCGTGTCAAAGTAATTTTCGAAAAATTATCCATATTGAACTTATGATGCCATTGAAACTATTTACCAAAATTTTGACAATAAGGGCTTTTATAAAAATTACTTGTACCTTATTCTATACCGATTAAAGTTGCGACCTCCACTTTCTACATAAGGCTTACATTAGCAAACTCAGCCAGCTGACCAGACAAACGGATTTCGATACATCGCCTTTGAAAATGATTTATCACAAACATTATGCATACCCTTTCCCTTTCCACCTATTCAATTATATAATGAATGAAAATGTTTTTTAATTGCTTCTGTTTTTCAGAGGCAATATAAGAACATCTTTTTAATGCATTCCCCCAAAAAGGAAGAAAATTATATTGGATCTAAAAAAAAAGCAAAATACAATTTCAGATTTAACCTTTCTATAACAGACAAACATCCACATTTCAATATTAAACTACTTAAATGCATTTGACTGCAAAATTCATTTGTAACCAGGGCTGCTCATGCAACATACACAGTTCGCAATTGTCCATTGGACGGTTGTCCATTTCATTTTATTCTTATACCCTTGTTTCGTTATATTTTTCCCTGGCGGTTTTTGTACCTTTAAAGCATATTTTCGTCTACACCACAAATGCAATAAAAGGTCTTTTTTTATTAATTTTTGTTGTAGATGTTTTTTTTTTGTTGGGTCAGTTTTTGAGAGCATGAAGGTATTGCAAATTATAAGGATGAGAAAGAAAAAAATTGAGATTTGAGAGGTTGTTATTTTTATGCCAGCCTTTTGTTAAATAATGGCGAAGGACCTTAAATTGCAATGCTTATCTGTCTGAGTGCAAGTGAGTTTGTAGCCATAATACATGAAATAACCCTGCAAGCATTTGCTTTTAAAAAAAGTTTAAATGGTTACACTAGTTTTACAAAAAAATTTATCGTAACTTGACGTACCTTAATGGCTTGGGAAACGTTTTTTTTTTAGAAAGAAGATCAACAAAAATTAAAATTTATTAAAAATTACACAGTGCAACACGAAAATAAAATAACCATATACGGACAATAATTAACCATAAAGGACCAAAAAAAAAAAAGACCCGTGTCTCCCAGTTTTGCCCAAAGTCATGCACTTTTTTATGGGCCCTAATGATTTAGGGCCTCGGTGTGTGTCATTTTTGCAAAAAAGTGATAATTTTCTCATGCTCATATCTTGCAAACCGTTCGGAATTTTGATTAACCCTCTGAGAAAAAGTTGTTGATCTTGCCATAAAGAACAAAAATTGTGAACATATAAAATTAAAAAAACTTCATCTTCAAGATCAAAATCGCAATAAACTTTAAAAAATTCCCTATGTTCCTAGGTAGCAAACCGTTCAAAATTCAAGGATTAGATTTTATATGTTCACAACTTTTGTTCTTTATGGCAAGAGCTACAACTTTGTCTCAGAAAGTTAATCAAAATTCAGAACGTTTGCAAGATATGAGCCTGAGAAAATGATCACTTTTTTGCAAAAATGACACCGAGACCCCAAATCTTTAAGGGCCAATAAATTAAAAAGTGCATGACTTTGGGCAAAACTGGGAGATAGTGGTCTTTTTTTTTTGTCCTTTATGGTTATTTTTTATCCGTATATGGTTATTTTTGACTTAAATAATTACACACAGTGTTATTAAATCACTAAAATACTTACTGCCTGTTTAACGATTTCGAACGTTTACGTTCGCATAGAAAATTACATTTAAAAAAACAAATTTTCGAATTTGGCTTTTGTTCGTAACACAGAAAAATAACGGATCGTGTTTCTTTGATTCATGGTTCTAAACAATAATTAAAATTAAGCCATTTCAAGAAAAAACTTCATTTTGTTGTTGCTACGTATTGTAAAACTATTTTAATTATTTAAAAACATTTAAGAATGATGAAAAAGTTCTATAATTTAAAAGACCACAATTTGAATCTTCTGTATAACTTCTAAATGTGACGAAGTAGCGACGTTTTGATAGATAATAAATAATCACCCCACTTAAAGTTTGAATGGAAAATTTTTGTTGTGACTGGTCAGTGTAAAGAATTTGGATAAAAAAAAATATTAAATGCAACCTACAGTGAAGTGAGGAAGTTGCGAAATTATTTCATTTAAATAACATTTTTTATTTTTCGAATGTATTCTATGAGATACATAAATTTTAATTTTATAATAGCCCTATTCCTTCAATATTTTACATACTTTTTATTGCTTGAGAGAACCTTAACATAGATATGATCATATACTTAGCAATTGAATCGTTTATTTCAGAAACCCGTCAAGTGTGCCTATTTTCAATGAGAGTTGACGGGTTTCTGAAATAAGCGATTCAATTATTTTTATACACTACACAAAAAAAAGGTTTTTGAAATTGAAATTTAACTTTTAGACTCTATATAAAAAAAATGTAAATATTATTTATGTATGAGCAAATGTCAGCGTTGCCAGAACATTTTGAAAAAACAGAGTTGCATTAGCAAAAATCGGTTGTTTGTAACTAGTTTATCTCAAAAGCTAATTACAAACCTGTACCCATGTTCTGTAACTATAGTGAGAACTTTCCGCATCGAAAAGAAGTGAAACAAAATATTCCATCGTTTCTCGAAAAGTGAGAAAAAAGTGTGTCCGTAACTCATGTCGAAAACTATCAAAAGAGATTACGTCGTTACGTTACAAATGTCATAACATTGCACTCGAAGCCGATGTGACATTGCAGACGGTGAGAACGCCAGTAACACATATCGTTAACGGCGACTAAAATTTACTAGAGTGAAAAGTTTTTCAACGACGGCGGTGAAAATACAACCGTCGGCTATATCAAATAATGTAAAGTGCGACTTTAATGTTTGTTGTTTGCAAACGAGCTTTGAAAATATTCGTATATTTTATAAAAATGTTAAAAGTAAAAGAATTAAACAATAAAAAATGTGCCAAGAACAAAATATTATTGTTATTATTCTTTGTGTTTTGCATTTTTAATTGTTTTTAGTGTTAAAATTTTTTCTCGCCCCATTTTTATTCGTGAGTTTGTTTGACAGTTCAAAGCGGAAACTTTTCTCACAAAAATGTTACAGACACACTTTTTCTGTAAATTGGCGAGTAATTTCCTTACGTGACAGCTAGAACACGCCAATAAAATTACAGACACAGTTTAGTGAGAAAAAACAGCTGTTTGTTTCAATATATGGCATTTTTGTTTCATTTCACACATTTCAATCGAAAAGTTTCTCGACGCGAGAGCTACAGAACACGGGCACTGTTTATGATTTGTATTGATAAATAAGTTTCACAAACTAGTTTATCACCATAAACAACTTATAAACTGTTTATGGTGTAGGTGTAAATGCATTATTACTTAATTGCATTTGACGCGGAACCTTTTTTAACGATATCGAAAATCTAAAGATGCGGTTGTATCCCTAATATACATACATTTTGAATTTTTTAGGCATATTTTTAATTTGTTTAAGAATTTTTTATGTATATTTTCCAATAATAAATGCATGCAATTTCACGCCCTATTAATTAGTTATAATTCAAATAAAGTTTTACAAATTCTAATTTGCTTAACATTTTTCTTATGTTTTTTTTTAAATATGTTCCACTGTTTAAAAAAAAACGTGAACTTTTTTGGACAGGTAGACAGGTATTAAATGCAAGCGTTAAGTGTGTAAAATGGCATGCAAATATATCTGTTGTAAATTTTTAACATGCCGTCAGACACTTCTTTTATTAAAAAAAAACGAAAAACACATCAACAAGATTTTGCATAAAAACTTAAATTTTTTTTATAATTATGTTTTTATACAAAATATTGAATATTTTATTTAAGTTAAAGCAGTAATTATGAAAATCTTAAAGTAACGAGTTTAAGAACATCTTATTTCAGAAGTATTTGAAGTATTTTAATAAGCTATCCTGATCCCAAGCTAAAGTAAATCAACATACCTATAGATTTAACAAAATTTTAATAAAAGGAAACAAAATCTTTCATCTGGAAACTCACAATTCAAATAACAAAACTTACATTCTGTTCAGCAATTTCGAATGGTAACGTTCGCATAGAAAATTTGTATGAAAAACACTCAGTTTTAAAAATATATTTCATATTAAATTCTACGCGAACGTTTACTTTCGAAATTGTTGAACAGGCAGGTAATGTTTCTCCCGAGCATATGATAAACTTTTAATTACAAATAATAAATATTAAGTATACGCTTCCAAAAATATTTACAGATAATAAATATTAAGTATACGCTTCCAAAAATATTACTAAAATACACGTGGCTTAATGGTACGGGTTTCTGCTATATACAATATATTTATCTTAAATCATTCAAGGATTTTTTTTGTCAGAATATAAAATGTTTTGTTGCTACATGGACTTTAAATAAATTTACTACAACGCACGTTGGGGCATGTATATGGGGGTTCTTGGCAACAGTTCAATTTTTAAATTAGCCATGTTTAAAATTTTCGTTCTATCATTTGGAAGCTTACACTTTTCTGCGCTTGACCGCGTATATTTTTTTTGATTTGACTACTCACCTTAAACTTGAAAATTTAAAAAAATATTTATAAAATAAAATTATAGTGTCAAGTTAAAAATTTATAATAAAAGGTCAACAAAAAAATTATTGATTTTTCAGCCATAATTTCTTTATTTATTTATTATCACAAAAGTCCATCTAAATATGTATTAAACTTTTAATCAGTGTTCGAAAATAAGCTGAACATTATTAAGCGTTTGGCTCACACACCCAGGCACGATATTTATTTTTAATTGTTTGTGAAGGCGAACACAACCCTAAATACCGTTCGTAACTATTTTCAAGAAAGAGTCGAACATTATATAGTGTGCTGTTCTTCGTTAAAAAAAACATAATAATTGTAATGATGCTGTAGACAAACATTATATTTTAATGTTTTATAATGTTTCTTTTTTACATTGATAAGGAAAAGAACAAAAATAAAATTTAGCAACGACCGCAGCACGAACAGCTTGTGTGTATATTGTGTATATGTTTTGCTTGTGTAAAATTATTTTGATGGCTTTTTGTTTTTTTTTCGTATGTTTATTTTGTTTTTGTAAAAAAGGTTTGGTTTGTTTTTTGCCAGCTCAACAGAAACCAATGAACATTAATGAGCTGAACCGAACACAATGAAGATTGAGATGTTTTTTAAGTAAACCGAACGAAATTAAATGTTTTCATTTTTTTGTTGAGTTGGATAAGAACATTATTATTTTAACGTTCGAAAGATGACAAACAGGGAAACGTTATTTTTTAATGCTTTTCTACACAAACACTATAAGCGTTTGCGTTTTCCACAAATCTACCGAACCGAACACTAATAAGGGATATTTAGTGTTTATTTTCGTACACTGCTTTTTATAAATTTTATATATTTGTATTTTTTTGTTTTTCGGCAAATTTTCTTAATTTTGCAAAAATATTTTTGTATATTTTTAGAAAAAATTAATCTAATAATTATGTATATAATGTTCGTCAAAACTCACCGGTTTTATTGATGCCACAAAATACATCCTTCGACCCAATGTGCAACGTCTTAAAAATTGAATCAAATTTATGTTAATTTTTATTTTAGGTTAGAGTTAAGGCACTCTTTAAGTTTGAATGCAGGCAATAGGTCAGGTTAAATTTTAGATTTTAATTATAGCTCTATTTAAGGTTCAAGAATAGGTTCTAGTTTGGGTTTCAAGTCAGTTTCTTATTCGTTTTAGCTTAAGGTCTGGTTCTGTTCTAGTCTATTCAAAATATGGTTTTTGTTATACCAACATTACAATAGTGGAGAGGGTATTATGCGTTTGTGTTGATGTTTAAACACCTTAAAAAAGTGTACCACGAAGGGCTAAAAAGTAAATTTGAACTCTTGCTTCTCATTTAGTTTATATTTTCGGTTAAATATGTACACAAGATTTCTAAAGTAAAAACCATATCGGGCATGATGTTGGGGTTAGTAATTCAGTCATAATAATTTTTTCTTTCTTATTACTTTTTTGGTTTTTTCAAGCACGAATTCGGGATAAAATCATCTTTATAATACTTGAATCAAGCGCATTTTGAGATCAGTGATGTTATACTTAGGGAAAAATCCCTATACGTAGGGATCTTCTTTTAACAAAAATGACCGAAGGGAAAAAGGGCAGATTTTTTGAAATCATAAAATTGTAGGGAATTTTAAGTAATGTTGTAAAACTGTATATGTACAAATGACAAATTTTTTCGATTTGTGATAGCATTCTAATCAAACTGTTAATACGGCAACTTTACCAATTTTTCAATTTCTTTGTGAAAATCTCCTTTACAAGAAGGGATATCTTTTGACTTTAATTTTCCTGAGCAAGAAATAGATAACTTGCAAAAGATGGTAATCGAAAAGGTTTGGAGTAAGTCACCAAAATTAAAAATTTTACTGAAAATTTTGTTTTTCCCCTTTATTCGAAACTAGCTAACATTCTAATCACTGCCACATGCCAATACATTAAGCGAAAGGAGTTTTTTTTATCATCACTGAAGCATTCACACTAACGGCCAATTTCACCAAGTACAGTTATAATAATAAACTACCACTGGAAGTTAAAGTAATAGTGAGTTTTAACTGAACTTGATGAAATTGGCAGTTAGTCAAAAAAAATTACATTAAATTTTTATTAAGCTGATTTTAACAACAAAATATCACCCAAATGTTAGCTGGAAACAACTTTAAATAAAATTTATATACATTTATACGAATGGTTTTATTTGTATAAATATATTCAGCCATGCCACAGAGTACAATTTCTTTCGGAATCGAAGAAAACATATTTGTTTATTGATAGAAGGTGTATGTATTTTGATTGTTTTTTGGCCTTTCAGATACAGAAAACTCCCATTCCGTTCACGAAAACAAAAATGGTTTGATTTCGAAAAATATTTTCTTTATTTTCTGAAGCACGAAAATACGAAATGAATTCTGTTTCCAATTGGAATTGTACTCTGCGACATGGTAGATTATCACTTAAAAGTTGTAGGTAGTTTTGTAATGACAATTTTGTTAACGCGAAGGAAAAAATCGGGATTTTTTCGTGCTGCGTAAGGACTTTTTAAAAAAGTGTATAACATCACTGTTTGAGATTGAGTCAATCTTAGTTTTACTTAAATCAATCTCATTTTTGGATTATTTTAGGTACGAACAACACAGTGCAACACGAAAAAAATAACCATAGACGGACAAAAAAAAAAGACCCGTGTCTCCCAGTTTTGCCCAAAGTCATGCACTTTTTTTATGGGCCCTTAAAGATTGGGGGGCCTTGGTGTCTTTTTTGCGAAAAAGTGATGATTTACGGTTTGAGACAAAGTTTTAGCTCTTGCCATAAAGAGAAAAAGTTGTGAACATATAAAATCTAAAAAAACTTCATCTTCCAGATCAAAATCGCAAAAAACTTTAAAAAATTCGATTGTTTTTTTACCTTTTTCCCCCTGATCAGGTCCATAGGTAGCCAACCGTTTACAATTCAAGGAAACAATTAACTACAAAAATGTACTTAAGATCTCAGTAAACAACTTTCTGGAACATATGAACTTCCTACGAATGATAAAAAAAGTGCATTATTTTGGGCAAACCTGGGAGACACGGGTCTTTTTTTTTGGTCCTTTATGGTTATTTTTTGTCCGAATATGGTTATTTTTCCATGACTTAAAAAATTACACACAGTGTAATTTAAGTATTTTGCGATTGAAAATCCGTATTTGAATCAATCTTTCTGTACTTGATTCAAGTTAATCCGTACTCCCCGTACTATAAATACCGCTTCGGATGGATTTGAGTACGGAAGAATTGATTTTTCTTTAGAGTGTTTTTCATTATTATCCTTTCACTAGTTTTCTGTACAGTTTTACAAACTGTATCAAACAGTGCCAGACTTGAGCACTGAAGTTTTTTAGTCTTTGGCTGATTTCAGACTTTAACTCAGCTTTTAATTTATATTTTGGTTGATGTTTCGCTTACGTTTATTAAGATTCTAGTAAAAATTTGAATTTCGGTTTTTATTAAGCTGTAATTTGACTTTATTTTTGTGATTTAATAAAATGAAAATATACTATTTTTAGTCTTTAATATTTTCATACTTAAGTACTTTCATATAGAAATATTTTTTATGATTTTATATTTAGCTCAAGGCCGTTAACTTTATTTGAAATAACAACGTACATACATATGTTTATTATTTTCTTACGGTTTAAAGCTTTACAGTCAAAAAAAAATTTGAAGAAAAGACATAATACAATAGTAACAAACTAGCGAACAATGTATTCGAAAAAAAATAAGAAAGAAAAATGCTGTACAGTAACATAAAATTCCAAAGGATACAAGGATATTTACATAAATACTTCCCGTTTAGCAGTACATGAGTTAAGAGGCATTGCTCACGTACTGCTTTGTGTTGCTTTTATGCTTCTTTCGCATGGTTTTTTTTTATTCCGATTCTCTTTTTGTAGCATAAAAATTATTTGTGATTATGCCACAACAATTTTTGTAACAATTGCTGTATGCTGAAGCGGAAAAACCAGATTGGACGAAATTTAAAACTGTAACAACAACAAATGAAAAGCAAACTTATGTATTTTTAAGTCGTTTGCTTACTACATGGACTTTGAGTGGAAGTTCATATTTTGGTAATAATTTCTTTGTATTTAAGAATTTTTATACATGAACAATTCTGAACTAGTTTATGAAAAGTCTTTTTTGTTGTTTGTGGGCTTCTTGGAATACGTAACGGCAACAACACTATGTTTAATGTAACAATATATTGTTGTCGTACACAAATAACACTATGCGACAGTCAAAATCGGGAAGGGTTCAAACTCCCGGGGAAAGTTATATCGGTAAAAAGAATTTATACGTATCCCGGCGTGTCGCTGGGTCACGTCAAGGAATCGAGATATATCGATTTGAAAAATGAGCTAAAAAACATCAAAAATTTTATAAAAACCTTAATTTTAGGGCTGTCATACGTCCTATGGATATGACTTAACTTGAAAAAAAACTTGGACTATTAACTAAATAAGAATCTAAACTAGCACTTATACTGGAATATAGTATTAAATCTGATCTAGAAGCTTGTCCAAAGAATAATCTGAACTACAACCTTAACTAGAATCTCAACTAGAATTTGATTTAAGCCTTGAAAAAATCTTAACTAAAGTTTAAAATAGAACAAGATCCCGATCTTTAACCTGAATTGGAACCTGAACTAGAAGCTGGTTCGCAAAATACATTTCGGTTACCAGCCTTGTTTTTATCTAAGTTATTGTTCTTCTTTACGCTGTTTTTAGTATTTAATTGGCCTTTGTTACATTATGAGAGGTTTTGGCATCTGGACCCCCCCATTTTAAATTATTGTATTTTTATTTGCTTGGCCTTCCCCTAGTTATTTTTATTGTGTATTTAATTCAATTTTGTTTTTATTAAAAATGTATTTTTTTTTTTGTTTAATGCCAAAAAAAACACCAAGAGAAAACAATGTTATGTGTTATTTTTTTATTTTTTTGGACTGTAAACACTTTTACACACATACACGCTTTTAAATGCAGAACAGTTTTCTTTAATCCGTTTGCCGTTTTTAGTTCAAGGACATGTTTAATATGTATGTGTTGCTGTTAAGGCCAAAACGTGATTTATGATCAAAGAATATTTTTTCTGTTTTTACTGCGGCAACAAATGGTCGAAAATTCATACAGGAAAATAAAAACTCAAGCGAAAATAAGTGAAGGGGCATAACGTTAACGTTTTTGGTGAGAAATTAAAATTGTTTTTATGGATTGTTTTTTTTTTAAGTAAACATTTTTTATTTAATGACCTGGTAGATGTCAATAGTAATTTTGAAACGGTTATTTGGACAAATTAAGGGACAGGTCTATATGAGATTTTTTAAAAAATAATTATTTTTTGCCTCAATATTATTATTATTAAAGATGTGCGATTAATCGATTCTATGACACTAAGGGTCCTCATGATGTCGCTTAAAATTGCCATTTGTGCAAATGCGCAAACTTACGAGTCTTGTTTCATGAAGCCCCTTTTTTTTACTTTTGTGTAATTTTAAACAATTAATGTCAGTTTGTAAGAAACGTCAATACAAAAATAAATTAAAAATTAAAATTCAAAAATATAAAAATTTCTGTTTAAATTTGTGATTAATATGTATGAGAAATTTGCTTTTAAAAATGCTCAAAGAAAGCCAAAAGACCAATTTACTGAAATTATTGCTAGAATTTATAGACACTTGGATTTTTCATTGAAAACGACGTTAAAATCATTAAAAGATCTGTTTGTATAAATGCACAATTGAACAGCGCAAGTTTACGAGACAAAATTGTTGGGCAAATTTACCAAGTTTGTGTAAATGAATTCTCATACAATTTTTGACAGTTCATTTACGAGGGCGTAAAAATGCACAGTTTGCACAGATTACGAGACTTATAAACGATATCATGAGGACCCTTACTATGATTCTATAAGTGTAGACTACATTTACTAGAATGTACTAGTGATTCTCTGGTTCCAATGTCTACATATGTTCCCAAAGGAACTACCTAATCAGTAGTACCAACGTCAGTAGTAGATCTCCAATGACACGTACATGTTAAATGTTTATAGTAAATAACATTGTCTGGGGTATAATAAGCCACTAGTACTGGCGGCTGTGTCAATAGTAAAAAGGGCTGCCAGATTTTACGATTTACCGTCATTTTGAAGATTTTTTGTCCCGAAATTAGCAAACAGTGACGATTTTTTTCAGTCTCCAAAGTCTAAATAAAACATTAAATTTTCTGACACGTTCGTTTTTTTTATCTTGGAATGTTTAACAGCCGTACCTTAACCTTAAGAGCGGAAGGCCGAACGTTTAATTTCGCTTAGCTTTTACGCTAATAAACCATACCTAAGCAAGAGCGTTAACGTTGTGTCACGAACAGTAGTGGTAGCTCTCTTGTTTAATAAAACCCACAAATTATAAATAAAAATAGAGATGAAAACACTAGATCGACCAAAAAATAGCTTAATTGCCATTATTAATTAACAGTAGCGACCAACTTCACTATTAAACGAGCTGTCAAAATAAGTTTTTCCAATTGCAAAGCGTTGAGGCCGTCCTATTCAAAAACTAGAAAACGCGTTCCACTTTTGTTTAGGTACAGCTGTAATACGCAAGTCTTAAGTAAATCTTTAAATGATTATTTTCAGAGTACAATGTTACACTTTGTTTATCGTTCGTCAAGCCATCATCGAATGAATGTATAAATCATATGTTCAACAATTATACGCCGAACATATCACGAGTTGTGAGATAATATATACATGAGTCTCATATGATTCTTGACATGAAATTAAATCTTTACCCACGTCTTTAACGATTCCCACAACGATTAAAGAAGCGTATTTCGCTTTGCTATGAAAGAATCTCATTCCTGTTACAGTTGTTTCCGTGTGAGGAATCTTCTAAGATTAAAAAATTCGGCCATCGATGATTAAAGAAGCTCTTTATGAGACTCCCAGTATTTCCTACACGATTGAAAATGCAAGGTGGGTATGAAGTAATCATGTTTTAATTTGAATGTTTTTTTTTATAAAAATCGAGCAAAAATTGTTTAAAAAAAAAAACTAAATTTTAAGTTGTCCAATTTTTTGACGATTTTTCGAAACGTGAATGACGATTTTTTCTCAGGAAATTGATGATTTCCTCACAAATTTATTTGGCAGCCCTGATAGTGAATCAGTATTGATTCACTAGTTCATATCAGAACCAGTTCATAAAATTTTCTAGTTTCCTTTTTAGATTTAAGAAGTGTTAATGCAGTTAATTTTAATCTAAAATAAATTTTATATGACCCTAAATTTTGTAGGTTAAAAAAATAACCAAGTCACACAATTTACAAATTACCATTTACATTATTTTTTCAAGGTATGTATACAAATTTGTCTCAAGTACATGGCCAAAAATGTCCTTAAACCATAAAAAAATTTGCTTTATTGTGGTCATTAAAGCGCTCACTTAAAAAAAAAAACAAACATCTTCATCTTCTTTCTCAAATACTTATTATCTACCTTTAAATATGTCCTTAAGTTTTTGTCTTTTCTTTCATTCTATTTGTTCGTTCTTGCGTTACTTTCTTTATGTCAATATTATCTTTTTTTTTTTTTTTTGTTGTTGTGACTATAACAGCATAAAAATATGAATCCAATTATAACTTGCAAACACAAAATAAATAAACTACAACTTACATTTTTGTAAGTTATTTTATTTCAAGGTATTTCACACTACTATTTAGGATCAAACACGAAATAAGAAGTTTTAATAAGAGAAAAATTTGACGGGCATTTTTAAAAGAATTTAAAGAATGAATAAAAAAGTTTAGATTCACTCAAGCATATTGTTGTATTTGTTGGAAAATATTTAATATATCGCTTTAACAATGAATATTTAATGTTAACTGGTGAAAAAAGGTTGTTCCGAAATAAAAAGAAATTAGTTCGCAAAAGTTTATTATTTAATATAAAAAATAAATTATTCTTTATTGAGAACTAAGACTTTATTCTATGACTCTGTATTTCATAATTTTTTTAAATAATTTGTAGCAAGAACAATTTTGATTTTAGTTGAACTGTTAATTTTAAATTTCTTGATATTCTTTAATTTAGCTTGAGTTCATCAAATTTAATTTTCATTAAATTATTTTCAATGAGGAAGGAATTTTTTACAACTTGGAATTTTTATTAAAATTTATTGATAATTTTTCTTGGCTGATCTGGGATTTGAACCCGAATAGAAAATTGTAAGAAAATAAAAATATTAATACTCGTAAAAGTAAATAAAAATAAATTTGTTCGCGATGAGAATAAGTTCTGAACCCTCAATCTCATATTTTCCAACGGAAATTTGCAAAATGTATGTCTACAAGGCGAATTAACTACAGGTGGTGTCGAAACGGCATCTGCTTTTGACAGTTCGAGCTTATTTGTTTTGATTTGTTAGTGTTTTGCTAAGAATGGTGACATTTCGGTATACGTATACCGGTTCGATCGTTTCGGTATTAAAAAATAATAAAATTTCTCAAATAAAAAAAAATTAAATATTTCAACACCTGTGCTGTGCTTATAAAAAATATGTTTGTTAAATGGACGCTCTATGCTTTCCTATGGGCCAAATACACTTATCAACAAAATACTCATCAAGCATTGTGACAGATTTAAGTTTATATTGTTATTGTGAAATCCCATCAACAATAAATTTCAGTGTTTTTATCAAATAATAAAAATTGGGAATTAACGAATAACTAAATCAAGGCCCATCTATCAGGTCTGCTTACTTGTACAAAAACAAAAAACGATTCTTTTTAGTTGTCAAAAATTTACTACCACATATACAAAGCAAAAGGAAAAAACGTGTATGTGTGGCTTACTATAAACGTATACATGCACATGTAAACAACTTTTGACAACTAAAAAGAACATAAACAATGATCATCAGGCTTCTTGCGCAGACCTTTTCAATGGGCCTTGAACTAAATCATTTAAATTAAATTTTGTATTCCCACGAAAATTATTTTGACAATTAATAATATATAATACATAAGTACATGCATGTATGAATAATAAAATACTTACACATATAGACACAGCGTCAAAAGTGAGTCAACATAAGCGATAACTAAACACTTCTTTTTACTACAGTAAAACCGTTAACTTAAGAATCATATTAACTTTTGGTGCCAATAATCACAGTTTAATTGAAATCAATCACATTTTTGACATTAACTTTGGGAAATTTTTGATGCAAAGTTTTTACCGATGTTGACTCACTTTTAACGCTGTGTGTATATATACATATATACCCTGCAGGAAACCTGGGTGCAAGTTTCTCCAACTCACCAGTTTTGTCGACTATTTTGGTGACATTTTCAACAAAGTGTCTACATGTAGTTCACTACTCTACATTTGCCACTATACACTACCAGACTATTATATTGTATATAGTCTGGTAGTGTATAAAGTCATTTCTGCAAAATTGAAGGAATAGGACTATTACAAAAAAGCTTTATAAAATACATAACTGAAATTTAGCTCATAGAATAAATTCGAAAAAAATAAAAAATGTTGAATATAAAATAAAGTAACCTTCGGAAGGAAATAATTCCCAGTTTATATTTTTTTTGGTTTGGTTCATTTATTTGTAATACCGATATATACCGTTATAAAAGTTGCTATACCGATACAATTAAAACGCCGATGCCGAAATAAAAACATTTAAGATATTTGCGAATGTTTGTAAAAGAATTCGTTGTTAAAGAATTCGTCGGTACCACATCGTTTTCAGCAATTTGGCCTATTTTACGACTTTTTTTGGCCTGCAATTGAAGATTATGAACTGGACTGAGCTAATGTGGTTTCAACAAGACGGTGCAGTGAGCCACTCAACACGTCCGATTTTTGCTTTATTGCATGGAAAGTTTTGGGAACGTCAATTGGCCAACAAGATCATGCCGTTAGACTTTAATTGTGGGGTTAAAGCAACGTTCGTCAAGTTATCGCCGAGATACCTCCAGAAATGTTCGATAAAGTAGTCGAAAACTATCTCAAAAGGATCGACTGTTGCAACCAATCCAGAGGCGGTCCTTTAAATGCCTTTGTATTTCGTACGTAATGGCAAGGTCCGAGCATAATAATGAAACAAAAGTTTTTTTCTACTTTACTTTTAAAACCGTAAAAAGGATAACACATTTTTTTTTCCTTAATCATTGAAAATTCAATTTGCACAAAGGCGATCAAGAACTGTACTCTTCATCTTTGAATTTTCTCATCACTATAGTGTACAATTTAATATCTTTTATAAAAAAAATCCTATTCATTAATTAAATAACAAGATTTGTTGCTGTAATAAAATACAAAAATATTTATAATCAAAGTCAAAGATGAATAAAATACCTACAACCAGAGCTACCAGATAAATGTGTGAAGATATCGTAAATTTCCTGAGAAAAAATAAAAAACAGTCTTTTACGTTTCGAAAAATCATCAAAATAATCAGACAACATAAAATTTTGTTTTTTTTTTTTTAACAATTTTTGTTCGATTTTTTAAAAAAAAAACATCCAAACAAAAATATAATTACTTCAGCTACTGCAATCGAGATACTGGGAGTCTCATGAAGAGTGTCTTTGATTGTCGATGACTGCATTTTTTAGTCGTAGAAGATTCCTCACAAGGGAAAAACTTTTACAGACTGAGTTTCTTCCATAGCTCAGCGAAAGGCGCTTCTTTAAAACGTGGATAAAGACTATTTAACGAGTCTTTCATGTCAAAAATCGTATGAGACTCATGTAGATATTATCTCACTACCCGTGAAACGTTCGCCGTATAATTGTTGAAAATATTATTTATACAGGGAGCCGTAAAAGGTTCATTCGATAATGGTTTGACGAAAGAAAAAGCAAATTGCAACATTGTTGTTTTTGTACTTTGAAAATAATCATTTAAAGATTTTGCATATGACAGCCCTACCTAAACAGAAGCAGAACGGATTTTCTAGTTTTTGAATAGAGCGACCTCAACACTTTGAAATTGGAAAACCCGATTTTGACAGCTCGTTTAATAGTGAAGTTGGTCGCTATTGTTAATTAATAATGGCAATTTAGCTATTTTTTGGTCGATCTAGTGTTTTCATCTCTATTTTTATTTATAATTTTTGGGTTTTATTTTACACTACTGTTCGTGACACAACGTTGACGCCCTTGCTTTGGTATGGCACATCAGCGTAAAAGCTAAGCGAAAGAAAACTTTCCGCTTTCCGCTCTTGTTAAGGTACGGCTGTTAAATATTCCATGATTAAAAAACGAACGTGTTAGTGTTTTCTTCAGAACTTGGAGATTGAAAAAAATCGTCACTTTTTAGAACAAAATCAGCAAATCGGCACTTTGCTAATTCCGGAACAAAAAATCGTCAAAATGACGATACATCGTCAAATCTGGCAGTCCTACCTACAACTACAAAATCAAATTTATAATAATTTAACCATAATCAAGAATCTTGTGTCCCATTAAAAAAAAAAACAAATCTCTGTGTTAGTAAATGAGTTTGGTTGAAGGGTTTTTTCTTTATTTAGAAAAATGGAAGAGGTGTTTGTAGTTTCGTTATTAATTAAAAGCTAATTAAGAAGTATTTTTACTATAAAAGAGGACGTCTTCATTTTTACAAGAAGAAGTTTTTCATCTTACATTATGGTCCACAACATTTGCATTAAGGTTTATAAAAAATTATGATTATTTTTGCAGGCAAAAAGAGAGAAAAACTCAGTGGAGATGATGAGCTGATTTTTATGAACAAAAAAAAAATTCTTTTTGAAACTTTATAGAAATGTAGTTGTAAAAATATGTATAATATAAAAATGACCTTCGAAAGAGTAATAGAACAAAGTTAGAAATAAATAAAAGTAATAAGAGTTTTTAAAAACAAGTAAGATATAAATCAAAAGTGTTAGTTATCTGATGAATAAGAAATTTGTCCCTGAAGTAATTACACAGAAAGAAAAACACTCGGGATAAATCAAGTTTTTTGGGATTACTTTAAGTACGAGTCGTACTCAAAAATTCAAGTTCGAATAACACTTAAACGTACTCAAAACAATCCTAAATGGGATTACTTTCGAAAATCAATAAATTTTCAATTTTTTTTTAAATTTGAACTCATGCTACTCATTTAGTTTATATTTTTGGCTAAATATGTACATAAGATTTCTAAAATAAAAATCATATCGGGCATGATGTTGGTGTTCTATCATTTTGTAATGTGTAATACGGGTAAGTAAATCAATCATAATCATTTTTTCTTTGTAATTTATTTTTTTTTTTGTTTTTTTCAATCATGAATTCGGGATAAAATCAAATTTATTATACTTGAATAAAGCTCATTTTGAGATTGATTCAATCTTAGTTTTACTTAAATCAATCTCATTTTCGGATTATTTGAGGTACGAATTCGGATTAAAACAATTTTATAATTTTTGAATGAAGTGCATTTTGAGATTGATTCAATCTTAGTTTTACTTAAATCAATCTCATTTTCGGATTATTTCAAGTACGAAAACGGGATTGAATATGGATAATTTAAGTATTTTGGGATTAAAAATCCGAACTTGAATCAATCTTTCTGTACTTGATTCAAGAAAATCCGTACTCACCGTACTATTAATACCGCTTCGGATTGATTTGAGTACGGATGGATTAATTTTTCTTTTGAGTGTAGAAATAAATGAAATTCTGAAAATGTTTCTTTTATTATCTACTTGTGAAAATGATTTAAACATTTATGTCATTAATTTAAGAGTAGAACCTTTACAAATAAGTAGTAAAATAAAAAACAAGAAGATGACAAATAATAAACATTCCTCTAAAGAAGAAGAATCGTATACAGTATAATCCCGATAATTCGTTATCGCAAGGGACCAGCCATTTTTTAATTAAACGGTATTTCGGCTTAATGAGGTTCAAATAAGAAATAATAGGAATTAAAATGAACAAAAAAAAAATTACAAAATAAAAACCATTTTTCATTTAAACGATGATCATTTGTAAATCAAATAACAAACTGGCCCCAAAAAAATAGAAACAAAAATCCATAAAAAAGTTAAAGGTAAATCCAGCTTTACTTCCAAATATGTCTATGTACAAAACTTACATACATATGTATATATATGTACATGTTGTAAAATTCCTTTCTTCATAAAAAAAAATAATTTAATGAAAATTAAATTTGATGAACTTAAGCCTGATTAAAAATATTGAAAATTTGGATTAAAAACCATAAATAGTTCAACAAAATTACCACAATACCAATTATTGTTAAAGCTAAGGCTCGAGCTCTATGTGTACATTTGTCCTTCAAGTTGTGCTGAAAAAGGTCAACAAGAAAAAGAAAGGCAAACATGGAAAAACAAAAATGTACTTTAAACTTCAATAAGAATTATTGACAAAAAGTACGAAAAAACAGAGGTAAAGGAAAAACATGTGAAATCAATTAAAATGGATAATCATTCAAAAAAGTAAATTTCGATCTACCAAAGGTTAAAATACAATTTGGTTTAAGGATTGATGTTTGACTATTGACGTCAGCAGTCGTCGATGGCTGCGAGTGTAAGACGGCAAATCCCTCTGAGGAGATCGAGTGGTAGCGATCGAAACATGTCAGGGTAACCAGCCGCCTGGGTTCGAATCTCAGGTCAGTCAAGAATGAATAATTATCAATAACAATTTTAATTAATTTTCATGTTGCAAAATTCCTTCCTTGTTAGGAATTATTGAGATTTTCGTTTTAACGGAGTACGAATTATCTGGATTCATCTTACATCTTAATACTTATGTTTTAGCAAAATTATCTATATGTATATATAAAAATGTAACGTTGCTGACTGATTCATCATTGCATAGCCTTAACGCCTGAAGCTAGAAACTTTAAATTTGGACAGTTGGTCTCTCCCCAAATCGATCCACTAGGGGTAAAAATGTTAAAAAACAGGTAAATTCGATAATCTTTTGTCTCCAGAACTAAAAGAGATACAAAAAAAATTTAATAATTATCTTGGTTTTTTAGGTACTTTTTTGATATTCGGCCCTTTTAGGGAGTAAACGGGTGAAACCTGTATTTTGGAATTTTTTTTGTCACCCCATCTATCTTTTAAACTAATAAACTTAGAAATAAAGCTAATATCACATTTGAAACTAATCTAAAAAGTACATATACGAATTCGGTCCTTTTTCGAAATTCTAACGTTTAAGGGGGCGAAATCTTAACAGTTATTTTATTTTTTTTTACAAAACATTTTTCTCCATTTATTGACGCATACGTATTAATTTATGGCCTACCACTACAATATTTAAGTTGTTAAAACTTTAATGGGTGGGAAAAAGTTCCAAAAAGGGGGAAATACGCGAAATTAAATTTCTTTTTTCAAATTTTAGTTTTAAAACTGGTACTCTTTTTAATTATAGTTAATATTTCATCTATAAACATAAAATTCAACATGCAATGTCCTGAGTAGATAAGAACCTCTTAGACCTAGAAACATAAAATAAAACTTGCAACGTCCTGAATGAATGAGACGTGGAAGGTTCTTAGGGAATGAGAATCAGTAAGAGGGCTTTTTGTACTTTTTTGTTATTTAACTGCTCTTTCAGCTGGCTGAAAGAACGAACTTACGCTTTAAATAAATGAATGAAAATGTTTAATATTGAAAAATCAATTTCTGCTTCCCTTAAATCATCCTTTAAAACATCAAAGTGTTAAAGGAAATTAATCCTTTTTAAAACATCCTTCAACGTTTTAATTCAGTTATGTAAACTGAATATTCGCGTATATCGTTTGAATAAAAAGATTTTCTATGGCTAAATGAAACTTTTATATAATTAATTTGGTATTTTGCGATTCACAATAATTTTAAAACAAAATATTAATAATCGGAAAAGTGATCAGCCAAGAGAGAACAGCTTAAAGATTAGACGTTAAAGTGGTAATTAGTTGATTATTGTCAATACCCAAGACGAATTCATACGACAAGCATAACAATAAAAAAACATTGTATTTTTATTTTGACATTTCTATCTCTAAATAAGAAAAATAAGTACCTCCGACTGAGTTTTTAAAGTGAAAAGTGCATTCGCCTTGTTAAAACTTAATTAAATGTTACAAAATACATACTGGATTATTTTAAACTTTGGAAATTTTAAGATTAAGGTAATATCTTTATATTAAGTTTAGGGCATTTTTCATTGGATAAGTAATGAGCACAGTCTCAATTAAGCGACCTTGAAACACGTAAAGTATAAAGTGTTACTGCATGTCCAACGATTTCGAATAAAAACTTCGTTCGCCTAACTTATATTTAAAAAAAAAAACAAAATTAAAAAAATTGTTTTTGTTTTAAATCTGTGGCATTTTGAAAAAGCATCTAAAGCTATCTCAACTAGCAAAAAAATTTTTTTTAAAAATATTGGTGAAAAAATCATTTTTATCAAATATGTAATAAAATAAACCAAAACTAAAGAGAAGCTTTATTTACAATCCAAAATTTTAAAAACGTAAACAAAATTGGTTTAAAAAAAAATCGTTTGATTAAAAACATTTTTTATAACTTTTTAAATTTGACTTAAGATGTTTTGTCAAAATGCGACAGAAATGTTAGTTAAGCGAACAATATCTGACTTAAAACTGCCTTACAAGCTTAAAGTAAAGTTGATCTGTCTTTAAGACAAACTTTTCTAGGTTTTATTCTAAATAAATAACTGTACGAAAAGAAAACACCTAAGTCAGCTGCCAAAAAACCTACATTTATGAATGTGTCTATTTTGTTGTTATAACTTGGCACTAAGGCGAATTCACTACAGGTGAAGGCATAAAACCTGCTGACTTTGACACATCGAAACAATTTGTTTTGGTTTTAAAATGTTTTGCCATTTTTAAACGTAAGCACTAACAATGCAATGCAATACGTTGTAGTATTGCCGCCACCTGTAGTAAATTCGCCTTGTTTCACAGTTACGAAATTTTGAGATTTTTTTTTTTTATTTAATAGATTTTTTACTCTAGTCGCTTCTCTATGGTATAAGTTTTTAAGTAAGTGTATTTATTCTATGTACAAATATTTGTTGAATATATTGTTTAAATTGTCTCGCCATCTGTCTGTTCTTCTTTTTACTGTGACCATGTCGGAACATTAATACACACATACATACATACATATATATGTATGTATATATATCGATTCAGTGGAGGATACTAAATGATGCTTGAAAAAACCACAAAACTCCATTAAATCACGTAAAAGCAATAAAATACACATGTGACATTGGTTTCATTTTTAGTTTAACTGAAATAAAATTAGAGTAGAAACACAAACTCGTGCTTAAATATTTGTATCCTTCGAAACGCAAGAAAAAAAAAACAAAATAAATAAAAGAAACTCATTCAATAGAATAAAATTATTGTACAATAAACAAGTGAAAATAAGCAACAAATAACCTAAATTGTTTTTGTTAAACAGAGATAAGTTTAAAAATTTAAAAACAAGAAATTAAATAAAAATATTAAGTTTTCTCCTTTTTCAAAGGACATAAATATTTAATAAAAAGGATATTTATTTTCACAGATAAATGAACCGAAAACTTTGAGGCCTTATAAACTGCAAGAAATTTTTTAAAAAGTTTGATTCCTTTACACTTAACAAAAACAAATGGGAGGTAAAAAGTGTAAATGGCATGAAGAATTGAAGAAAATAATCGACTTAGGAAATTAACAATTATTATTGAAAATTTTATGTTAAATTATGTAAAATTGTCGTATTGAGGAAATTTATTCAATTTGAATAATGGCATTGATTTTGCGGTTTTTTTGGGAATTGACAAACAAAAATTATTCAAATTTGTTTTTAGCAGGACGGTATCAAATTTAGTTTGCAAATTTATTTTCACTGATAAATAAACTGAAAGCTTTAAGGTCTTATGAATTGCAAGAAATTTTTTAAAAATATTATTCCTTTTTTACACTTAACCAAAAATAGGAGGTAAAAAGTATAAATGGGATGAAGAATTGAAGGAAATGGTATGTTAAATATTTAGTTAAATTGTTGTATAGAGGAAATTTATTCAATTTGAATAATGCCATTGATTTGAAGATTTTTTGTGAATTAACAAACAAAAATTATTCAAATTGGTTTAAGAATTTGTTTGCCAATTTTCAGCATTTATTGTAAATGATTAGCACACGTCAATGTGGAATGTGTTTTTGAATGGAATCAATTGCACTTGGTGCGAGGAAAAAATTCAGGATTCGATATCGAATAAAACTACAATACAATTTAAATGGGAATATCAAAATTTGGCCCCATTTTCAGTCATAATATTTGGGACCTTTTTGGACACACGAAAAACGCCGCGTTGCCATGGATATTCGGTTTTGGCGTTAATTCGCCTAATTAGCCGGTCTCTATATACGGTATTTTGTGCTTTAAAATCAGTTGGCAGAAGTGAACCAACTAAGTTTGTGTTCAATTTCAGAATCGAGTAACTGGCTTAATGTCTTCTGGTTCTGCATTTCCCTCGTCTTCCCTAAATTGTGGTCCGAACGTAGCCATGGTCATCGTCCCTCTCATGTTTAATTATCCAGCCAGTCCTACTCCGCTTTGCCAAAGAAGTCCTTCTAATACCTACCCTCTGAAAGTAGCTCAATTCCTTGGACTTGGGGGTTCAGCCAGATCCAAGTCCATAGATTAAATTTTGTATATCGTTTATGCTGCTACAAGTACGGACTTGACCGACTTTACTTTCCTACTTGTTTTATCAATATTTTTGTATACATATTTTTTTTTATTCCAGGCGAAAAAAATTAACGAAATTTAATCAAAATCAAACTACATTATTGAATAATTGTCAAACAATGGTGTAATAATAATGCCATGTGTTAAGGAATAAATTTCTAAACTTTTCTATTTATTACAAAAATAATAATAACTATAAATATTTATAAATCTTCTAACTACTTATTTACCTTTTCGGGTTAAAAACTTTTAAATTATTCTTTTTATTACTAAAACAAAAATATATGTAGAATAGATTCGCGTACGTTGATATTTAATATTCTACCAAAACTTGTTCAAATTCTTCTTATACTTTAACGAGTTTTAAACTTCTAGGAGGATTCTATTTCGGCAATAGTTTTTGTGAACAGTATTTAAGTTTGTATATTTTTATTGTTGTTTTTTCTTTAAACAATAGTTTTCGTTCTATTTGTATGGTCAGTAAATTAAGGCATATTTTTTCTGTCTTCACAATTCTAAAAAAAAATTCTTTTATTTATATAAATAAGAAAGAAAGATATAAAAGCAAACAAAATAATATAGCAAGGACATTTACAGCCTGTAAATATGTTAGTTCAAGTCAGAGTGCAATTGGATCCATTTTTGAGTTGAGATAAATTATTGATACTTGACTTGTATCAAAAATTTATGGTCCCCTTTCATCAAACAGAATCAGTAACAACAACTCTCTCAGGTATCTAAAATAGATGCTCAGAGTTAGCATTTCTTGAACACATCTGTTAGATTCAGGGTTCAGAAAATACACACATCATATACACAATGTTCTGCTCAAAAGCAACACAATATACTTTAATTTACATAACAAATATGTATACCTCCAAATTTTCTTCGGTGCCAAAAATGTATAACCACGATTGTGTTTTGTTTTAATATTTTGTTGCGTACACGACATGTGTAGTTCTCGTATTATAAGATCGAAACACACTTTGACTACACATGTACGCAGGGCTGCCAGATACTTTTTTCCTTGCCGTTGAAAAGTTAAAAAGAAATCCCCAAACTAAAAATAAACACATTTAAAAGTTAATATTTTTTTTGTTTTTTTTTCTGACCAAATTTTGTATCTTGTTAATTAAAAATTTAAAATTTTTTTAAAAATAGTAAGAAAAAGTTTAACAGGAAATTCCCAAAAATCCCCAAATAAAAATGTTTATTTTAAAAATCATTTTATTTTGTTTGTAGCGCCTGGTTTCGGCATATTTTTCAAGTTCTTTTCTATGCGATTCCAGTGAGGCCGTTTTTAAAGACATGTGAGCCAATTTATAAGAATTTGGAATTTGTTCAGTCGGTTTTAGCCATCCTTAAAATCAACAATAAAAATACATATATCCGTCATTTATTTAATACTTCGAAGCTTAATAAGTACTTACCAATAGCCCAGCATTCTTTTTCCCAAACTTTATTATATTGAATATTATATTTCGTCACCTAATACCCAAAAGGCATTATCTAACATTTTGAAAATATCCCAGCAGAAGCAAAAACTATTAAAAATGATAAATTAATAAATCGCCTTAAACTTTTTATAATGTTTTTGTGGACATTTGTGTTGATGCAACACATCAGAATCAATGAAAACGTTGATTTTTAATTTTTCGTTAGTTAGGGCCTTTTGCGTTTCAGGTAACGATTTACTTAATTTCGGGAAAGACATATTTGCTTGAAAATTGTCTTTAAAAAAATCAAAAATTGTATGTGTTGTCAACGGTCTTAGATTCCTTTTTTTATTCCTCCTCTTTAAAACACTCACTTAAGAATAATAACATAAGTTTATTAAGAACCTTTTACACACTTTACAAAAATGGTAATCCTAATACAGACCCCTTACACTGTATTAGTTGTTGATTAGAGTAAGTTAACAGTTTTGCTACTTTTTTTAATATTTTATGTACGAAACAAAGAAAAATAAGCGTAAATAATAAGAGAAGTGCAATTACATATATTTAAAAGGTATACAATCCCCAAAAAATCCCCGAATTTATTTTAAATCCCCGAAATGTTTGTCCTTTTTGCTCGCAAGAAATCCCCAAGTCTGGCAGCCCTGCATGTACGATTGCAGCTAAGGTCGTGTACGTGTTCGGCAAAAAAGGAAATGTGCGAAATAATATTTAATCAATTACGACAAAATATTATCAAATTAAAATTCAAAACTTTTTTACTTAAAATTAAATTCTCCGCCTCTAAAAAAAACACCCGTTATTAATCAGGTTGTGTAATATTTGACTTCTACTGGAAAGATGAAAAAATTCAACTTTGTTTAGAATCCATCCAGAATAATTTATTAGTTTTTTTTACGTTAAAACTATTCACTCAAAAAAAATCAATCCATCCGCATTCAAATCAATCCGAAGCGGTATTTATAGTACGAAGAGTACGGATTTTCTTGAATCAAGTACAGAAAGGCTGATTCAAGTACGGGTTTTACCTTAGAAATCTTATTTACATATTTAACTAAAAATATAAATTAAATAAGAAGCAAGAGTTAATTTACTTTTTAACCCTTCGTGGTACAAAACATGCGTAAGCCGGAGGGTAAAACACAACGAAAAGTTTAATCTTTTTTTACTTGATTTAAAAATTTTATAATTATTTCAAGAAAAACCGTGATTGGCTATCGAAAGTACGTTTTAGTGTTATTCGTACATGAATTTTTCAGTACGACACGAACTTATAGGAATCATAAAAAACTGGATTTATCCAGAGTGATATTCTTTCTGTGTTCACTTTAAGAGTATAGAATTGAGAATTCAAGGACTTTTAAGCTAAATATTGTTTATTGACAACGCTGCTAATTAAAAAAATCAATACCTAATTTGAGATCGGAATTAATTAATCAAACACATATTAAGGAGGATTAAGTATACTTAAGGAGGTTTTAAACATCTCTCTTTCGTTATAAAACTTTTATAATTGTCTCCTAAAATGTTAGGTATCTCAAAATTTCTAAACTGTGACTACCCCAAAAACTATTTAACAGTTTTTTAAACTTCTCTACTGGAATTTAACATTTGAAAATTCAGTTTTGCTTTCTTACTGAATGCATTGTTTTGCTTTTGGGTTTTGAAAGAGGGGGCATATAAGTTGCATAAAAGTTTCAACAACCTTTAACATATGTTTTGCATACTTTTTTATTCCAGATTAAATTACATAAATTTACGTAAGTATTTAAGTAAAAATGTGTAAATTCATACATACATATGTATGAGTTTATGTCTGGATATCCTTCTGAGCATTGGTGTGGGTGTAAGTTCATGATAAAAAATGTCATATAATGTAGTCCTGTCTAAAGTTTCTAGTTTAGCAAACACACTTTTAGTTTTATTTTTTTTTTGTTATTAAATTTAATTTTTTATATTACAGAAATAAAATGTTTGCTTAACCAGTAGAAAATGTAGATTAAAAGCGAAATGAGAAGAAATTTTTTTGCTGATATTATAATTAATTAATATTGTCGTTTGCAGCAGAAAATTTCATTAGTTATTAAAAGTTTGATAAATTTTATTAAATTTTTATTAGTAAAATCAACATTAACTAGAGTGCTACGTGTAAAAGTTATCTTCCACTCTTGCAATTTTTGTTGCAGCAATTTTTAGTGTCCAGCTTATGAATTTCTAGTCTTGCAATTTTTTGTATTTTTATCTTGTCTTTCCTCTTGTCAATTTTACATATAATATTTGAATACAAATACATCTACAGCCAACTTCAAGTTGAAAAGAGTGATAATTGCAAAGCAAAACAAATCTTCTCACCCTCTTACCCATAAACTCAAGAATTGCTGTAACTACAAGTCCGGACGATGGTTAATAAAACAAGGTAAGAAAAATTCCGTAATAAAAACCTCGAACTAGACCATGTTCACTTCTTCTGCTGGTAGCATTATAAAAAAAAGTCTGGTGGCTCTAAAGACTACATTAAAAAAGTCAGCCAAACCTTCCAAATTAAATCAAGAATGTTTGATAATTGACCAAAACAAATTAACTAAGAGTTGCAAAAAATGTTAAGAAACGCAAGTGGAACTGGTTCGGCCACATTCTACGAAGACTCGCAGACATCTGGTGATGTTTAAAACGCCATCGACTGGAAATCGATGAAAGCTGGGGGAAAATAAATATTCCCTTCTTAGTGCCATTATTACAACTTGGCGCTAGCTAAAGTTAGGATTAGGTTGACAGATAGTAACGTGTTATCTTTCAAACGCCAACCCTTATTAATTTAAATTTCGTTGTCGTAACAAAACTGTTTTTGCTTGATTTCTAACTGGGTTTTTCTTTTTCTCTCATATTGATTCGGCGCACAGTGGGCAAAGAAATTTTGCTTACCCTATAAAATTCTCCCTATGCTCTGACTGTGTATTACTTAAACTACAAAAGCCCAAACTGGTGTTCACTCTGCTGTTGCTTTGGTGTCATTTATTTAAGGCAAACATTTTTGAATGTTCGTTGCATACCTACTGTTCGGTACAAATGGTCTATTTTTAATGAAAATTCACACCTTATGGCAGATGTGCAGCCGAGCTCAAGTTTTGTATCTTGAATCTATGTATATCAATGTAAGAGACTCCGTTACATTAAGTTGATAAAAAACGCGCATTTCTGGAGGTACAACTGTAATAATTTTTCAAAACACAATTCCAAAGGCGAATTAATTTTTCAGGTGGCGTTGAAAGGACAGCTGTGCTACTTTTTTTTCTAAATTAAAGAGAGGAATGCATATCGACTAACGAAAGCCAAAATAAAATACAGTGATGTGTTTTTTGGTATTGTCACTTGTTGTAGTATCGCCACCTCTGTATATATGAATTCGCCTTGATAATTCCCAGGGACTTTTAGTTGTTTAGTTTTTCAAAAGTCAAACAAAATAACATTTTCTAAAAATGCCATTAACTGAATATAAAATTGCGCAATTGCCCACGAACTCGTCAGCCAGTTCACATCACTTCCACATGAGATGACAATATCGCTTCTGCAGAATGCCAAATATTGCATGAGATGCGTGACACGTAGCGCCGTCATGTATAAACAACATGTTGTTGGTGTCAATATCATAAAATTCAGGCCAACAGAAGTTCCAAATTGTCAGCCTTTAGCGGTCGCCGTTGACGGTGTTGGCCTGACCAACTTCGTTCTCAAAGAAATATGGTTTAAAATCCCCACCAAACAGTGTTTTTTCAGGATTCTATATCGCATTTGGATCTATTGACGTAATGGACTCATAGCTTAAGAGGATTTTGAAACTTAGGGTCAGTTAAATTATTTTTTTAAATTTGTCATTTACACATGTTGTGGGAATCCATATCCGTTAGTGGCAATATGAAGATGCATACCGAATAAATTACTATTATTTGACATATATGTGACAGTCTCAGTTAAAAGGGACCTATGGTTGAAAAATCGATGACTGATTGATTCTTAAAATAGACAATACGCTCTTTCTAATGCAGCAAACCGCAGTTTTCTAACTTCATTACTTTTGTCATAAGTAAGCTTTAAAATACACCTTTGATAAGAAAAGAAAAATTGACTTGCGAACTTCAAAATCGTTTCCTCCAAAACTCATTTCTTTGCCCATAGGTCCCTTTTCACTGAAACTGTCACATATACTTAGCATCGACATGTTAATAGCGGACAAAAACTTTCCAAGTTGCGAACTCCCTATTAGATAAATTTATTTGATTTTTGAATTTTTGTTAAACTCTTGCCATTTGTACATGGAGAAACTACAGATTAATTTTTTAATTTTCTTTTATTACCCCCACTGTGCGGTGTATATAAGTACAAGTTAGTGTGTTTATTTGCTCGTAATAGTTGTGCAACATGTAAACGCAATCCAGCAGAGACTTTTATGTAAATTGGAAAAGTTTGTAAATTTTGTGACGTTGTATTGCTGTTTGTGATGCTGGTGCTGTCGTTGTTGTTGTTGCTGATATTACCGTTGTTGATGCTGAGCTATGTGTTGCTCGAAAGTATAAGTTGTTGTCACAAAACAAAGTAATGATAGGATTCATTTTATTTACAACTAAATGTTATGCAACAAAGAATTTTTATTCTTTTTTTTCGTATTTTCAATTTTATTTTATTTTGTTTGCTGTATTATTTTTATTTATTTTATTTCCAGAAAGAATAAATGTATTTTTAAATTGAAATAGGACAGGAATGCATATCAAAATTTTTTAATAAAAGCAGGTCATTTAATGATATGTGAAGAAAAAAAAATTAAAAAAAAACATATTTGTAAAATTAAAATAAAAATAAATTAAATATAGTTTCATGTTTGGAGAATATTAAATTCACAGAAAAAATAACTTCTTAATAGAATGAACTTTTTAATGAACAGTATGAAGCGAACATGCAATTTCTTCCCAAACTACATATTTTCATGTGAATTATGAATTTTTTATTAATATTTTTTTAATTAAATTATGACTCTATTTATTAGAAATATGTATTAAGGGTTGGTTTTAATTAAAGACCTGCCTGCATAAATGTGCTTGAAAATTCAACACACAGCAATAAGCAAATGTGAATAGGGTTTGTGTACAACCACAATGACAAATGCTATTGGGTACTGTTTGTCGTAGAATTTAAATGTGTTGTAGGGGTACAAGAATTTAAAGAAATACACTTTAGGCAGTACTTGTTTTTATAAAAACCTTTCATTACAGTAAAAAGTCTTTTTCTATACTCCTAGTAATTAAAAATTACCTCGTACAGTCTGCGATTATTTGTGATCTTTATTTGTCTGGTGTATGTAGCGAACGCATACAAAGAATTTATAAAGTTTTCTTGTGTGTCGTACGCAATGCCCAGGTGGTGTTTTTTGAGCGACCTTGTCATATTGATATTTTTATTAATGATTCCTCCTTACAAACTGGATCTCAAGGCGCAATTTCTAGGAAAATATCAAAATGTCGATGAATGTATGCGACAGCGACACAGCTAAAGACAGTTGTGAAGACATTTGTGTTATTTATTTACCGTTCAAAAGAAATTTGAAAGCGATGTTTGGACATTGTCTGTTATAATTCGAAACAAAGCTGAACTCTGCTGGAGTTTGTCTGCTACAAGTATTCGTTAAACGAAAAAAAATAACGGATTATGAAATATTTGTTTGCTTCTTGTTTGCCGCCCCATTTAAGAATTATGAAACTTAGCAACATTGTCTGACGTAAAGATGATTTTGTCTGCGACGAATCACTAGGATAGCGACAAATTTCGATGATTTTTTATGTTAGGGCTCAATAATACCCGGACGCCACGGAACAAAATCAATCTATATGATGTCTTGGGCAATTGCTTGAAAAATGCATGCATGACTCCTCCTCCGGAGGATTTTACGCTTACAAATAATTATATCAAAGAAATAAACATACAAAATATTTCGTAAATACATATCTTACACTTACATTAAAAAAAATTAAGAATGTGTGTATTTTTTGATCCTACTCCCATTTCTGCGTGTATTTTTTATTCCCTTGTTAAATTTTGAAAGTATTTTGTGTACCCGCAGTTTCACCATCGTAAAGCATTTGTTTTTTGCCTATACACGTTCACACAATAACGTAAATTGATCATCTACACTTCTTTTCAGAAGTTCTTTGTAACAGCGACAATACAGTATAGAGTTAGAAAAATTTTCAAAGATTTGATATGTATTGAAATAAAATTGTGCAGGCCTCTATTTTGAATTAAACATAATTTAAAAAAACCCCTTCGATAGGGGCTGGAATTCGATGCAACTTCAGGCATTTTTCTCAAACGTTTTAATACTTACGGCCTTATGAAAAAAAAAATTAATTTGAACTTGAAGTTTTCGTTTAACAAAAAATTTGTATGGAAAACCGCTTTAAATGAACAATTCAAGTTCACATTAATTTTTTTTGTAAAAAGCAGTTAGTTATTAAGTTTTTGAACCGAATCACATTTTTTCTTGAGAAAAGCGAGCGATTTGTTTGTGCATGCATGGGTTTGTATAATTTGTCGTGATTTTCAGGAGGGGATTTTATATTGAACTTATTGTAAATTATAGATCGTTTATCACAAAATTAGGTAGAGTAATTTATATTACTAAGAACACCTAAAAAAGACTTAATTTCAATACAGTAATACAAATTTTTTTGGAATTTAATTCATTTTAAATTGCTTTCTAAAGGGCCATTCTATATGGGACTTGGAAAATTATGGACTGATTATCGCATAATTTCGTTTGTTACGGTTTAGTCGTATTTAAATGATTTCCCAGATTTTGTTTTATATGAGGCCCATGGTAAATTATGGACTGATTTTCACGAAATTTGGCAGAGGGATTAATGAAACTATTACAGACTACATTTACTGCAATAGAAATTTTATGCGTACTAGAGTGTTTTCCGAGAGTGGGATTTATACGGGGCCTAGAGTCAATTATGAACCGCTCTCCACAAAATTTTGAAGTATAATTTCCAATTATGTAAAATGAATTTGCGCCAAACTAAATGAGAATCCATGCATTCTGTCACCAACCTAAGTTTGTTTTTGTAACAAAAAAATAAATTTTGTAACGAGCTTGTGCCATATTTGGGCTCATATCTTTTTTCATACTGGCCCGATTGTAACTGGAAGCAATTCGACACCAAAATTTTTCTTTTCTGTTAAATTTTTCGAAAGTGATCGTATTTATAACAGACGGACAGACATATGGACATGACTAAATCGACTTAGAATTATTCATGGTCCCAGCATATATTTGTGGCTTAGTGCTTAATGGGCCATTATAAAAATATTCACTTTTCAGAATATTGAAAATAAAGTTTTTTTTTATAGAAAAGGTCTAAGTAAAATTGGATAGCAAAACCCTCGCTTTAAGGTTAAATTAGACATTGGCTGTTTCAGCAAAATAAAAGAGAGTAAAAAGGGACACCAAATACAATGATTAATTTGAAGCAGCAAAATGTTTACATTGGCCCTTTTTGCCCAAAGCCAAAAAAATCAAAGTTTATGAATATGTATTAAAAAAGTTTCAAACGGAATGAAAAACTTAGCTTACTTTCATTCACCACTCGTGGTGGATTATATACAAATCTAATTTAAGAACCCAATCAACTGCTTTTTTTCATAAAAAAAATTGGGTCAATATTTTGAGTTAATACCAAGGTGAATTTAGTACAGGTAATCTCGGCACTACAACAAGTACAAGTCGTACAAAAACCACAAACAATTTTTTTTTCTTAAGTCATATTTCAATATCAAAAACAGAAGCAATGATAATAAATAAAATTATAGCCCCTGTTATGAATTCACCTTGGTTAATACATGCATACATAATTTTTGTTAACGAACGTGCTTATCTAAGTCAAATTTCAAATTATAAAGCTTTTTTCAGTAGTCCTATTCCCTCAATATTTCACACTTTGTTTTTGCTTAAGCAACCTCCTTTGGTTTACATTGAAGCTTCGCCCATGCACATAAACATATGTACTTAGGAATCATTCTAAAGACTGCCTAAATATCTTATATCTTCCTGCTTAATGTAATATTTTACACGGCACTTACATTTGCTAGTACCGGCAAATTTCGCAGACAGTTATTTGACATTGGCTGACAGTAATTTTAAATTTTATTCGCAAAAGAAAAATAACAAAAATATAAATATATTCTGCTTGGATTTTTTATGTTTTAGTTAAGTGTTATCTATGCTCACTCTATTGGGGGATTCACAAGTTGTAAAGTCATATGTCTTAAAATTATTACAAGAATTATATCGTCGCAAGAATTTAAGAACGCTGTAACTGGAACGCCTGTAACGAAAGTTCATAAACATATTCCTTTTTATATACTTTATACTTTGAGTATCAATTATATTTACAAGAACAACTCTTAAAACAAGAAAAACTACAGTAATTTTGTCAATAACTGAAATCAAAATCTCGTTCGATATCAATTCCACTTCATTTCGATTTGTAGAACATGCCAGTTTTAGTATAAAATAAATTGCTTGTAAAGTTTTTCATTATTTTTTTTTACCATTTAATAGTACATTTTTGTACACAAGTTGCAAAAAGAAATGCTACTTGAACAATAAAACTAATCTCAAGTTATTTTATGAGTTTATTTTCCTTCTACCTTTTACATAAATAAATTGTAATTTTCTTCGATTTTAAGAAAAGAGAGTGCACAACAATACGTACAAAAAAAAATGGAAAATTGAAGTTGAACGAACGAACGAAAGTTGCGTTTTACACAAAAGTACCATTAAAGAAAATCTTCTGTTATTTATGGGTTGAAGGGGGTTTTGCTAGTTTATAAAGATTGGGGGGCTGTTGAGGAAATTTATACATACATACATACATACATAGACTGGTATGTTGGTTGTTTTGGGCAGTTATTTGTTGCTTAAGATAAGTTCTACTGTTGCTGCTCTATAATTATATTTAAGATAAAACAAATAACCTTCATAACAGTTATAATTAAGAAAGAAGAGATGAAAAATTATCAACAGGAAAATCTAGATTATCATCGGTAGTGAATGTTGGTGATGTCTCCAAGTGATTTTAAGTAGAAACTACAACATGCTGTCGTTATTATTCTTTAATGAAATTGTGTTGTTGTCTATGGAGAGGGTAAGGAAGAGGAATGAGTAAAATTAATTATGTAAGTTAAAGCAAGTTTGCAATGAAATGATACTCTTTTTAATGTTGAATACGTTTAAAAACAAAATGGTGCTTTTTGCACAAAAATGGAAGAATTTTGTAAAATATTTATAATATTTTTGTGAACAAAAGCCTTTATAATCAGCAAAAGGTACCTTATGTGTGAACAACAATCTATTTGTAAAAATTACTTTTTGATAAGCATAGAAAAATATTTTAAAAGGAGCATTTCTGTTAAAAAAAACACAATTTTTTAATGGGTAAGGTACTCATGTGTAAAACACAATCAAAAGAGAAATTAATGCAAAGCGGTATTAAAAGTACGGTGAGTGCGGATTTTCTTGAATCAAGTACAGAAAGATTGATACAAGTACGGATTTTCAATTGCAAAATACTTAAATTGTCCATATTCAATCCCGATTTCGTACTTGAAATAATCCGAAAATGAGATTGATTTAAGTAAAACTAAGAATGATCAATTTCAAAATGCGCTTGATCCAAGAATTATAAAATTGTTTTAATCCGAATTCGTGCTTGAAAAAAAAAAATTAGAATGAAGAAACAACAGTCAAATCCTGATAATTCGTACCCCGATAAATCGTAATTCCCGATAAATCGTAATTCCCGATAATTCGTAATAAACTGTCGGTCCCTTGAAAAAATCTCGTTAATTCGTAAAATTTCCATACAATTTGGCCTCCTCGCTAATTCGTATTTTTTTCAAATAAAATCTTCTTTCGCTCTTATAAATCGTAATTCTTTGCTAACTACCACTTATAATTCGTAATGAAAACAACATAAACATCGAAAGAATGATATTTTGTTTACTGCTATTTTTTGCGTGAGGTTTTGCTTGTGTGTATGTATATTTTCTAATGATCAGTTTGTTACATGAATTATAATTCGTATTTATTTTATTTTAACCCCGTTAAATCGAAACCCCGCTAAATCGAAAACCACTATAATTCGTAACTAATGACCCGTCCCTTGCGATTACGAATTATCGGGATTTGACTGTATTATGATTGATTTACTTACCCGTTTTACACCCTACAGAATTATAAAACACCAACATCATCTTATGTACAATTTAGCGAAAAATATAAACTAAATGAGAAGCAAGAGTTCAAATTTTCTTTTTAAACCCCCTTCGTGGTACGTATGAGTCTGACCAGACCTTTTTTCTATATGTATAGAAAATCAAAACATGCGTAAGCCGGAGGGTAAAACTCGAAAATAATATATGTTTTTCTTCTTGTTCTCTTGTTTTTGTTGTTTCTACATACCACAAGGAAATCGGTTTTTCCAAACTTGTGTTGTTGCGTTGTCGTAAATCTACAACAAACGTTGAAAAACACACACGTATGCACGCATGAAAGAATACAATGCTTAGAAATGAGACTAATAAGTTTAATGAGATTTATAGATTCCACTGTTCTGCTTGAGAAATATTTAAAAACGATATTTAAAAAGTGCTCAAAAATCGCAAAACTAAATCATTTTCATGACGAATTTTTCATAGTTCTAAAATCTTTATATATGTACATATGTCCTATTAATTTTTCCATTATTTTTCTCTTTAAGAAAAGATTTGAAATTTTGTTTATTTAAAAATTTCAGTTTTTTTTTTCGTCAACAATTTTTATGTACATTGTCTGTGTTGGCTTTAAGCAAAAAATAAAATAATAAAAAAAAACAAAAAATAAGAAAGAAAAGAGAATGTTAAAAAATATTGGCGGATATGCCAAAAAATTATATATGAGTATGTGTGTTAATATTTGTTGAAAAGCGTATAATGCATACGTTAAATGTTTAAATGAATAAATAAAATAAAAAAAAAAAACAAAATAATAAATAAATAAATAATAATGTCTTGTTATGAGATGACACAAAAGAAAATTGACTTTTGTTTCGGCAAATTGTTAAGATCTTATTTAAGTTTTAAAACTTTAAATGGTTAAAGTTTGCTAAAAATAAAAAAAGTCTGCTCTACTTAAGAAACAAATGTAGTTTTCTAAAGAGATAGTTCATAAAGTTTTAAAACAACACAGTGAACATTTGGAAAATTTCTTAAGGCCAATTGTGGAGAACTACCCACAAATATGGTTTAAACAAGATGGAGCCACAAAGTCTACAGATGTGTGCATTGATTAACGTGGCTTGTATCCTAAATTAAAAGTGCTATTAGCACCGGGTCATTACAATGCATCGACCAGCATCCCCTTACTATTCCGCCAGAAAGTCGTGACTCAGGAGTGCAGACTTCAAAATCGTGCATTAGGCCGAAGCCTATTCAATATTCCTACTGTTCTATGGGTCACGGCGCCCACAAATTCAACAGTAGTGCACTGAAATAATTATGCTTCATAAATTTAATAACCCAATTTCATTAAATTTTTTTCTTTAATCCAATAAAAAATTTCATTACAGGAATGAAATGTTACAAATATTAATAAATTAATGACAAATCTTATATCTCTTTCAAAAGAAAAATTCAACTTCTTGTTATACATTATTTCAAAAGGGATTTTAAGAGTAAAATGAACTATTAATTAAAATATTCAAATATTTTTCAGTTAATGAAAAAAATAAATTTTTTGTAACTTCATATTTTCCACGAAAAAGGCACCAAGTCAATGAAAACAATATTAAGTTGTCTTACTTCAAGATATTTTTTTTCCTATAAATGGAATGATATTAAAGCAAGTACGCGGCATGGTGGCCTAACCTAACGGTGCTTTTCACACTGGGTGGGAGCAACAAACACACACACACATGACAGAAATTTAGGTTTATAATACCGCAAAATGTTTCACTCAGGCCAACATTTTTGGAGCTTAAACTATATGACCCCTCCTGCTGAAAAGCAAGCAAAATCTATTGAATAACCACCGCATCCCGAGAGATCCGATAGAAGCCAAACTTCTCTTTAAGGTGAAAACCCGACTTTTTAAGATATCCCTTAGGATGTTTCCCTACATACCTCTGGGGCAACAAATCCTACAACAGGCAAACAGTGAAGATGTTCAGAGCATTATTTTACGACGTAGAGGCAAAACTTCTTAAGAAGAGCGCGTCTATGTGCATATAAGAAGGACTGGTGTTAACGCGTCGTTATTTTAAACGTCTAAATTAATTAAATATCCTAAATAATTATGAAATTGAATAATGAACAATTTTTGTTGACTTCAATAGACTATTTTAACCCTTTAATTTGTTACCCTTTCTTAAAAAATGTTTACAGTTTTCCTAAATTTTATGAACTTAAAACTGGTTTACAAAGCCAAAATAATCTAAATTTTTGCTTTAAATACTCTTGAAACTTTTTCTCTACAGCCCGTTCAAAAAACAGTATCTTCTTCCAGACATTCTCTCTCTTACTCTCTCTGTTTTACCTAAGCTCTATTACTCTTTTATAGTAATTTCCTTGAAGCAAACAAATAACCACAACATCATTGTGTTCGGTTCAGCTCATTAATGTTCAGCTCATTAATGTTCGTAAGTTTTAGTTGTGCGTAGCGCCCTATTGGCTGGTAAAAAACCCAAAAAATATTACAAAAACAAAATACACATACGAAAAAAACAAAAAGCCAGCTAAATAATTTTACACAAACAAAACAGATACACAATCCACACACAAGCTGTTCGTGGTGCGGTCTTTGCTAAAATTATTTGTTTGTTCATTTCTTTATCAATGTAAAAAAGATACATTACAGAACATTAAAATAAAATGTTTGAATACAGTATCACTACAATTGCTCTGTTTTTTTTAACGATGAACAGAACACTATATAACTTTCTGCTCTTTCTTGAAAATATTTACGAACCGTTTTAAGGGTTGTGTTCGTCTACTTAAACACCAGGGTGTGTGAGCCGAACGCTACAAAATGTTCAATTTATTTTCGAACTCTGATTGTACATGAAATTTTTTAAATGCACGCAAAAACTTTCTCAGAATACGCCTTCACAGAATACACTTTCTAAGAATACGTATTTTGCCTTTCACTTTATTAATTTTTTTTTTAATTAAATTTTTTTTAAAGTATATTTTCAATAACAAAAGATTTTTTAATAACGATTAACGTACAATTAAATGAAATACAGTGTAGGCTACTGCATGGCCAGTCGAGGCAGCCATTTGAATGAAATTATTTTCCATTATTAACCGGAAGGATTGTACTTTCAAATAAAAAAAGAAATTTGAGAAAATATTTAGAAGTTTTTTTTTATAGCATTTTCATAAAAAAAAGTTATTTGGCGGACCCTGTATATTTTATGTGGTGACCTGTAGGAAATCGCCTTGCGCAATACCATATAAATTTCGAGGTGTTTGTTGGGAAGTAACCCACTCTACGATTGTATGTAACTATTTAACAATAGCAAATATAGCAATAGAACAAAACGAGTAAAAATCTTAAAAAAATTTTCATTTTGTTTTTTTTATTGAATTTTTATTTTATTAAGTGCAATTTCATATTTATTTCTATTGTTTAATTTTTGCAGACTTGTATGTTGGAAGGAAATGCATGTGTTCAAATGAATAAAAGAAACAACTCGTATCAATGGCTGAATGAGTAAATTGCACTTATGTTTGTGAAACGCACCAAAAAAGTATTATACTCACGGACACGCTCAAGTATTTATTTATTAAAAAAAAAATATGTACAAAGTGGTGGCTTAAGTATTTATTAAGTACAAACGGATTTGTGGTGTATTGAACACATGTTTAGATTGATTGATTAAGATGAATGAAAATGGGTTGTATTTTTTGTTGTTGCTGCTTTTATTTTTGTTTTGAACATGTTAGGTTTTAATTATTATTATTATTTTTTTCATTATTATATTGGTCAAGTGCAATACTGTTTTTAAAAGGATTTGTTATAATTAAATTTGGGGTCTTATTATTGAAGATGAAAGCTGTAATGATACCAAGGCCAAGGGCGCATCCAACCTTAAGATCAGTAATGGGTGGAGTGTCACCTTGTAAACTTCAGTCGGAGTAGTCTAAAAATCCAATTTATGATTTTAGAATACCGCCTTCCCTTTTTGTTATTTAGGAAGATTCTTTTTGCGGAAAGTTCGCTTTTTTGTTGAAAATATACTTTTGGGTAGAACGTGGTGGTTGTGGTTAACAAACAAAAGTCGCGGAAAATGATATCCTGAAAATACAAGAAAAGTGCAGATTTTTTTACAACATGTGAGAAGTTCGGTTTGTGGATGCATCATCTCTATGTACTAGTTATTGATACTCAATAGATGTGCTGGCATTTTTATAAAAGCATTGGAAGTAAGATAGCTTCAGCTCCTAAGCAAGGGGCTAGTGTATATTCTTGCCTGATTATGCTCTCAAATTGCTACCTGAGTGTGTTGGATGCGCTAACACTCGGTTGCGCTTGGCAAACGCATTGTTTGTCATTAAGATCCAGAAAAGAGTAGGCCCTAGGAGAGGTATGCAAATCTTTTCCACAGCTGCCGCCATTTGTACGTCACGTCGGCTTATTTTGAAAACGACCATAGATTGAGGTTAATAACATTTCAATTTCCCATAATTAAATGCTAGAAATTGATCAAAATCTTAAGGAAATTTCTCATCCATTTAAATTTTTTCTTAATTTAACAACAATACAAATGTTGGCCCCCATCTACGTACTTATGTGTTATTTGTTACAAAATTTAACCTTAACTCGGACTTTTTAGAAAAAATTAAGTTGTTCAAAAATTCACTCTTAATGACTTTTTTGAATTTCAGTTTGATTTTTACTTTTCTGCTAAACATTAAGAAAGTTTGTGCCTGTTTTAATTGGCCTTGACTTTGATTTATTATTAAGAAAAATGATTCAAATATTTCGCTAAATTCCTTCGAAAGCCTGTCTATTTCAATACAAACAATTAACTATTTTATTATAAAAAATATTTATTCCTGTAATTGCCTTTGTAACACATAACTTTATTAAAGTAACAAAATAGTTAAACAAAATATAACTCGAAAGAACTTGTAAACAGACAACATTTACACATCTTTTTGCAAGTCTTTTAATAGTAGTAAAAAGGTTTTTTTTTTTAATTTTTTTTTATTTAAATTTGTTCCTCTTTGCTGTTTTGTTTTTACTATTTTTTTATTCGTTGAAAAGAAAAAGTTTTCTCTCTGTACAAGTATTTATTCTCTTTTGAACTTTTGTTTTTAATTGGTTTTTTCCATTTCTATTTCCGCTTAATTTAAATGAGTTCATTTGCCTTTTTATATGTGGGGGTAAAACGAAAAACAAGCAGAATTACAGGAGCAGGGAACTACACACAAGTATAACAAACTAACTGACTACTAACTTGTACTACGAATACTAAAAAATAAAAAACCCCTAGAAAAGAAACAAATTTTCCAGCCTAAACTATGAAAATACACAAACACATACATATGTATATTGATGTACACAACAACAGCTGCAACTGCACATACGTACACAAATAACAGTCTCAACCATAGAGCAATACTTATTTACCCTGTAGACTTAACCCTAGATTACTAAAGTTTGTCGATTCGACAAGCACCTCTCTTTCGTTACTAATGTGCTCTTTACTGGCTGAGTCGATCACTCTCAAATTTACAGTGTATTGTGTTAGTTGCTGAACGACCCAGCAGATAAAATCATAACAAGTTAAATTTAGGGACATTCATTTAACTAGTTGTTACCAGTTGTATAAGGGCAGTTCTTAATTTCTATTTGTTAAAACTTTTCAGTTAAATACATACAATTTTGAAAGTAAAAACCTTAGCGGGCAAAGAAATGCATTGCATTCTGTTGGCAACTGATAACTTTAAATATTTGTTCTCTACATAAAAAATTTACTCAATTAATAATGAAGAGGATCGATCCAGTAAAAATATTATCTAGAAAACTTATTTTCAATACTTCTGATCTAAGAATTGTAGTCACTTCTCAGAGACACTTTTACGAACCATTCATAAGTACATATTTAATTTGGATTTCAAAAAACATCACAACTACGTTGATCAAGCTTTCAGACTAAAGATTAAAATTAAGGCGAAGTCAACCGGTGGTGGTGTTGAAACGTCATCTGATTTTGGCAGTTGGAGCCAATTTGTTTTGATTTGCTAGTGTTTTGTTTGGAATGGTTGTCATTTCGAACCGTTAACACTTACAATGCAATGCAAAAAATCCAATGTTGTTTCTGTTATACTACCTGTAGTTGAATTCGCCTTCATTTAAGTTATGATTAGCGATTTTTGAAATGGTGGTGGCAACTTTTTTTCTGAATCCCCGCGATAACAAATACTTGCAGGGTATTTACATAAATGCATTTTTACATATCTATACCAATATGCAAATTTCAAATAAAGAAACTGAAAAATCTGTAATGGGAAATAAAATAAATTTAAAACAGATTTGAAAAAAATATGAAAAAAGAAACCAACTTCAACATACCACCAGTATTTTTGGCATTTTAAATAGTTAGTTGATATACAAATATGACTACGAATACGAAAATATTACGAATCAAAACAACCAGTATACACCGTTTCCATTGTAAAAGTTAAATTGATTTAACGAATAAACACTTTTAAGAAAGTAACATAAATAATTTTTTTTCTTACGTTAAAAAGTAAATTTTTTCTCTCAATTAGTATTGTAGTTAATTTATTAAACTTTTTATGGTTTTTAATCCAAGATTTTTGATATTTTAGTCAGGCTAAAGTTCATCGAATTTAATTTTCATTAAATTATTTTTATGAAGAAAGAAATGTTACAACATGAAATGAATTAAAATGTTATTAAAAATTTTGTAAATCAATTTAAATAGATAATCATTCAAAACAAATTTCGATCTACCAAACGTTAAAATACCATTTGGCTTAATGATTGATGTTTTACTATTGACTGCCAGCCGTCGACAATGGCAGTGAGTGTTAAACGACAAACCCCTCTGAAGAGATTGAGTGGTTACAATCGAAACGTAAAGGCAACCTGTCCGTGAAAACCTGGGTTCGGTTCCCAGCGTAGTCACTTTATTTAAAAAAAATTAATTTTTTGCAAAACAGCCATTTCAAGAAAATTTATTTTAACCCAGAGAAAAAAACATGTTTAAATATGGAAACCTCCAACAAAACTATTTTTGAAGAAAATTGTAAACATATTATGTTTAAAATAACCATGTTAGTGTCATCGACAACCATATTATGGTTAAATAAGACCGACATCATGAAACCACAACCATATTATAGTTGCCTCCGACCATGTTATGGTTAGAAACTACTACAATATGTTTAACACTTATAAAAGCATGATTGGGTTTTAACCAAAGCATGTTGCTCTTGGAAATTGTTAATTTTAAAACAAATTATTGTCATATTTAACCATAACATGTTTAGAGGCAACCATAATATGGTTGTGGTTTCTTGATGGAAAACTAATTTAACCATAATATGGTTGTCGGTGTCAATAATATGATTATATCGAGCATAATATGTTTAACATTTTTTTAAAAAATAATTTTACTGGAGATGACCATATTGTAACATGTTTTTCTCTGCGGTTTTACTGGGATGTGTTTCGTCGGAATTATATACATAGGTTATGCGAGGACACAGAAGAGATAGATACAGTTAAGCACATTCTTTGTCGCTGTTCAATAGCAGGCTGAGATGTCTAGGTTTGTGGACTCGAGTATCCAACTGGATTTGTTATGGGCATGACCTAGCGGCTTAGCAGACGACAGGGAACGGGGCTTATGGAGAGCTATTATGCTGAGTCGGGTTGTCTTTCCTTCTCGATTCAACTTGTGCTTTTCGTTTCATTTCTCCGATTGAAGGTAGTTTTAACTTGTGCTTTTCGTTTCATTTCTCTAATTTTTAAATTTCTATTACATCACAAGACGTCAGAAAGGAACCTACTGGTCTCTGAGTGAGGGTGTGAAGTTTTACTTCTTTCTATTTACCTATGTACGCCCTACGTTGTTATGACGTACGAGCTAGTTGTGTTATTCAAAAAATTTGTAAAACCACATTTTATACGAAGTGGCCTGGTTGTATTAAAGGTCTCTTTTTTAGAAAAAGTTAATTTTTCATTAGATCTTAATTTTCCAAAAAATATTTCTTTTTATAGAAAATCACAAAATGTGCCATAATTACACTTTAACTTGATGTCTTTGATTAACTAAAAGTCCCTTTCTACAAAAGTCGACAAAATGTCCTTCTTTAAAAAACGCCTTTTTACCAGAATACCTTATATCTTCTGGAAGTGTATATAATCATTCCTAATTACATATATCTATAGCTTCAATGTTAACCAAAGGTTAGCTTAAGCAAAAATTATGTCAAATATTGAAGGAATAGGCAGGACTATTGTCAAGAAAGCTTAAAAAATTATAAATTGATTCATTGAACACATGGGAAAAATAAAAATGATTAATACAAATAACTTATAAACAGAAATAATTCTCAGATTCTTTTTTTTTATTAACAATAAAGTGTTTTCCAGGAATATTTTCTATGCACTGTCAGAATTTTTGTTTAAATATTTCTGTTTCGAGGCTTTCTTAAGCTATTCTTTGGCTAGCTTATTGCAAATTTTATGCATTCAACTTTATTATTTAAACAAACAGAATCTGGGAATTTATTTCTCATGGTCAGTAACATTTATCATATAAATTTTCATATTAATTCGAATGTATATTCTAAGTCAAATTACAATTTATAAAGCTTTTATACTTTATTGGTCTTATTTTTTTTTTAATTTCTTTGCTTTACAAAAATTTCTTTTTTTTTACCAATAAAAAGGTCATTTATTCACAAAAGTCCCTTATAAAAAAGATTCACAAAAAAAAAACTAAATTTTCTAAAAATTTCCTTTAAACAAAATATCTCTGTATACCATAAAAATTCATTTATTTTCAGAACAATTTTTCAAAACAGGTCCTTGTTTATTCAAAAGTTCTTTCTTTACAAAACGTCCTTTTTTCAGAAAAAGTCCCTTTTCCTAATTGTTCGTCCTTTGACAGGAGGTCCTTTAGGAATGTGTGTATTATGATGAGGCTTGCAGATAAAGAAATACTATAGTATTTGCATGCACATGTTTGTTATAAAGATTTGTCTGTCTGTACATCAGCATTTTATTTGCTACTGTGTGTGTGTGCGTGAGGATTTGAATGTGTTTGTGTATTTATAAGTCAACTTTTTTCATTGCAATTGATCTGGTTCTCTATACATTTTTCATACATTTATGATTGTTGTTGTTGTTGTTGTGTATTTGTTTGTTGGTAGAATCGTTTTGGTTTATGTATGTGTGTTTGTATGTTTGTACTTCTGTATGGTGTTGCTGTTGCTTTTTTCTTATCAGTTTGACTGGCTGTTGAAATAAAACTTTGTATTCATTTGTCAGTTGGTATATTTATAGAATTTTAATATATCTATGGTTGGATATATGTATTGGTATAAATGTATGTATACGTGTTTGTGCAAATCTGTTCGTCTGACTTTCTGCCTGTCTGTGTGCCCTGCTGTTGATGACGTTGATGGGTGTTTTGGGTAATTGACCTTATATAAGAAAATCAATACTGGCAAAGCAACAATTTTTTTTGCTTGTATTTATTTTTTTTTTTAAGTTTGTGGCTTATTTAATTTTTTCGCTTTTGTATTTGTTGGTCTTTCCTTTTGCTCTGTACTTCTTATTCTGTGTGTTTAAATAAGCTTAAGTAAATAGTTAATGAATGTTATTAAATAAGAATTTTGTAAAAATAAAGTAGAGTAAATACTGTTAAATAAGTAGACAAGTAATTGTCTTAAATGTTTTTACATATACGGAGAAGATAATTAGAAGGGAAATCGTAGGACAATTGAAAATGAAGGTTCTATATTAAAGAGTCTTAAACAATGTTCAATGCTATAATCACTACCAATTTTATGGCTATACCTATAAATGCTTCCCGAAAGATTTTGCGGCATTAGCAATATCATTAAAATGTTTTTTAGTTAATACATTTAGTTATTTATTTGCATTAGAGTGTAATTATAAATTAAAAACACAGTATTTTTGGCCATGGCTTTAGGCGTGGTATAGCTTTTTATATATTATTACCATGGAAACCAGAAATATGCTCCAAAAAAAAAGTGTTTTATTTCCATTAACTATGCATTAACATTGTTAAAAACGTGCCTCAAAAAACCAAAAATTGCTTATTTAAAAACAAACTACATACTTAACCATTTAATAATATTCGCATTTAAAAAAAAGCCAAAAGTTATAATCGGTACAACCCATATACCACAATATTTAAAGACGATGGGCAGTCATGAGTGCACCGAAGTTGAAAACCAGTCGTTTTAAGAAATTGGTGTTATTATTGACGTTAACGACCTAAATACGACAAACTTGCTATGTATTTTATAATGTCGATGTTGTGAAAACGACAAACATTTCGAATAGCTACGTCTTCGGAATCGACAACGACTTTCGTAATAAGGCTGACTATCTAGATGCACCATCTATATCAGATTTTTTGTCTCAAAGGGGTTTTAGGGACGATCGCCAAATTTTATATTGATATTAATCTTTAAAAGGCTGTTAAAGCTATTTAGGGATGGTAAAACGTCAACCGATTTAAAAAAAATATATATTTGCGGTAAAATATTTTTGGGGCAAATTTATGGCCAGTTCGTCGATAACGAATGAAGACTTCGTTCGCTTAACTTACGTGTAAAACAAAAACAATATTTTATAATTTGTTTTTGTTTTAAATGTAATTTAAACGAACGAAATATTAATTCGTTATCGACGAACAGTCCCTTAATCTAAATACGAACATAATTAGATGGTTTATGTCACAAAAAGTCTATTTAGGAAAGAAGTTTATATGGGACAATGTGAAATTATAGACCGATTTTAATGATAGGCTTCGTTCTGAGTGCAAATAAAACGTATTTGCCACATTTATCAAATTGCACTTTGTGCACAAGATTTACATGGACAGCCAACCAGACAGACGCACGGATGGACATCATTAAATCACTTAAAAAAGTTATTCTGAGTCGAGCGGTATACCAGAAGATGGGTCTAGATTCCTATGTCTAAATTTGCTTATTCCATAATTTTTGCTTACGTATAAAAAACCAGAATTTCAAAACAAAAACTTTTTTTGCGAAGCTTTTTTAGGCATCTAAACAAATTAAGGATGTAAATGCCAAATTTTAAAAGGTGACCCACGTTTGGCAAAACAAAAAAAAAAATCGAAACCACCTTCCAAAATGGTTCATATTAGGGGGTGTACGGTGCACTTTTTTGCATGTAAGGTGGTACGCTCTAATGGTCAGTTACAGTTACACAGACCATAGTACGTACTTTCTCTAAAATTGGAGTTTACGAATAACCCTGGATTTCTGAAGAATATTTTTGCTTGCATTTGCACGGCATCGCCACACTGTCAAAATCAAACTACAAAATGTTCGGGTTACTTCCCGCTTATTATACTTTTACACTTAAAAATTATTCTGACAGCACAGATAATTATTCGTACGATGCCAAATAGAAAACGGCAATTTTTAAATTAAGCAGATTTAAAGAAAAAAATATACGAAAAGTGGTACAAGCTAAATATGGAAGCCAATTCTTAAAGACTGCAGTAATTTTAGAAAAAAATGTACTGTTTTGTTAAAAAGGTAAGAAAATAAAGGACAATTATACGGATATGCCTGAACATATTTTATAATAAAGGAACGATGGTAATTTCTTAAGATCAATTTTTAAACATGTTGGACATACCATGTCTACGGTGCAGACTGTTATAAGACATTTGTCTGAGTCTCAATCCCTAGTAAGCAAGCTAAAAATTGGACGTCCACCCAAAATTGCCACACGAGTTGAGCGATTTATGAAAAGTATTGTTAGAAAAAATCCTAAAACAACACTCATGGAAATTCGAAACATTTTGGAAAATTACCACAATATTAATGTTCATTCAGAAACAGTGCGAAGTGTTCTGCTGGGGATATAAAAGCAACTTGACTTCGCACTTAAGTATGCAGACAAATGAATAGTCTTAATTTTAAATAATAAAATAAATAAATATTTGCTTTCATTTAAAAAGTTTTGTTATATTTACTTTTTTTAAATATCACCAATTTTTAGAAAATTAAATAATTTTTAAGGTGTGACTGTATATTGAAAATTTTGCAAGCTTATGATACTCTACGCGTATAAGTAATAATTTATTTGAAAATAATATTTATTTATCATACGCCACATAGGACAATTAATTCATGTACACCCAATTCTCTTTTTACACGATAGATACGTTCCCAATAAATTCGTGTAAAAAAATTCGTGTAAAAAAAGATACTAGCCAAAGGTGAAAATAGTAGATTGGTTCCAGACCTAAAAAATAACGTAAAAGTACAATTAACAACAATAAAAAATTTTTGTTAAAGTTTACTTGAGAATTTATTTAACGTGCTTACACATTTTAATATCTTAAATACATATAAATACATACATATATTATAAAAAAAAATAATGATTTGGAAAAAAGAAAATAATATCAGAAATTCATTAATATAAAAAAGGAAAACTAATATAAACATAAACAACTTTTATTTGCTGTACTTTTATTTATTGTAAAAAATAAAAATTTATAAAAAGAATTTGTAGAATATTTAAAATCGTGTTAAAACAAAACAATTCGTGTAAAAAGAGAAAAATGTTAACTTTTTAACTCGTGTTAAATGAAAATTCGTGTAAAAATAATTCGTGTAAAAAGAGAATTAGGTGTATAAGCTTGTATAGTTCTATACAGGGTGGCCCAAAATTACCGAAGGGGTTTTTCTGTCTTTTCTTTTCTATATTTTGTAAAGAAGACTTGGGGAATTTAAAATGGAGCAGTACTCAATTAAACAACGTGCCCAAATTGTTGAACTTTTTTTTCAAGAAAATCATCATTTTATTCATAATTTAATTATGAGCGACGAAGTCCATTTCCAATTAAGTGGGTTCGTTAATAAGCAAAACTGCAGGATATGGACTACGGAAATTCCGAGAGTAGTTCAACAGCGAGAATTACACCAACCTAAGTGTTCGGTTTGGCGCGTAGTTTCATCGGAAAGGATAATTTATCCTTTTTTGTTGGAAAATAAATACAGGGTCGCCGTTTCCGTCAATGGTGTCAGAAATTGGACCATGTTGGAAATTTTTTTAAGGCCAGCCGTGGAAAACCATATGCAAGTATGGTTTCAATAAGATGGAGCCACAGCGCACACTGCAAGGGAAAAAATTGCTCTTTTACGGGACATCTTTGGTTAACGAATTATTTCGCATGCAAGTGATTTTAATTGGCATCCACGCTCACCGGATTTAACCGCCCCAGACTGTTTTCTTTGGGGTTATTTCAAAGGAAAAGTCTACAGTAATAAGCCTAGAGCCATCCAGCAATTAAAAAGCAATATACGCGACGAAATAAACAACATAACACCTGAAGTTTTGCGAAAGGTTATGAAAAATGTGTTGGAAAGAGCACGATTTTGCGAAGCAGAAAATAGCCACCACTTGCGAGATATTATTTTTCATGTATTAAAAAAAATTAATAATTATTTCTTAAATAAAAAGTTATAACGAATTCAAACCCCTTCGTTAATTTTGGGCCCCCCTGTACTTAAACATATTAGAGGCCTGAGCAAATCAACTTGAAAATCACATTACACTTGATTTTTCAAGTGGTTGCACAAAACATACGTACAGTGTTCGATGTGCTTCGCACAATTCAATCATCAGTTACACGCACTGCATGAGAAAACACAAGTAAATTGTTTAAGCAAATGACTTGTGAATGACTAATTATCCAAAAATGGCACTTTGACTTTTTTTGTGTCCACTGTTTTCACAAATTTATAATGAGCGATGAAGCCCATTCCTACTGTATGGCTTCTGCAGCAAGCAAAACTGCACGGTTTGAGCGCTACAAAGAAACAGCGAGAATTACACCTACCTAAGTATAATGTTGGTCTTTTAATCTCTGTCAATCGGATGATATTGGAACATTTGGTATGGCCAGATGCGGAAAACAGCCAAACCTTGTAGTTTTAAAGCAGATACTGCAAGTGTCTCGATGGCTTTGGCAAGTGCTTCACTGTAACCGAAGTGAACAGCTCCTGCCATTTTTTTTTTGTTGATATTCGTTTTTATGTTATGTTTTTACGGAAAAATCCCTTCCAAATGAAAAAATAGAAAGTTCTCAGCCAAAATCCGATAGATGGCGTTATACGTTGACTTAAACTTTGCGCAATTTGACAGGTGTCATTTTGGCATTTAAAATTGAGGCGAGGCGAAGTTCGCCGGGTCCGCTAGTTTTAAATAAAATTCTAAAGATAATAATTTCTGTATAAAAAAAATTCTGTTTAATGAAGCGACTTTATGGTTCCATGCAGATTCATTATAGGGAAGTTCGACTGTATAATTATTTTTCAATATTGATTCGATCTGCATTAAATAAAAAAATATACAGAGAATTTATTATATTTAATGTAATAGTTGTCAGTTTCAAAGGGACAATCAATTTCGGATAATTGATGGCCTTATGTATAAAATAAGGCAATTTTACTGCAATTTGGATTCGAAGATTCCTCATTTGTATGCCTAAAAATTCTAATAAAATAAATGATTTTTTTCCTGCAAGATGGTTCATTTTTTCATTCAACTAATTATGGTTACTTCAAAACACCAACCAAAGTCTTAATTAAAAAAAAAAACAATTTCTATTCATTTAAAAAAGTGCATTCATGATAACAACGATAAATTCCCAAATAAAAACCAGCAATCAGTTTAAATTCAACTTTTTGCACATAACAAATTTTTGCAAACACATACAAAGTGTTACATTCATTTTACTTTGCAAAAACGGAAACTACTTTAGACACTCTAACAGTACGTACCAAAACAATATAGCCAAAAAACACTCACACATACGTACATACATATGAACATATAAACATGACCAAAGATGGTGCTAAGACCTTTTGAGATGCCACGTAAAATGTTGTAGAATAAAAGTGGAAAATGCGAATTTATATTCTACAATGACAAAAACAATCGTATTAGTAAAAGTATGCTACACGTTCTTATAACAGACACACTGACATACACACGCACAAACCCTTACTTCCTTACTAACACACATGCACGCCAACACATTTACGAAATAAAAGTAGAAAAAAATAAATAAATCCTAATGGCGGAAATGTGACATTCAACATTGAGCAACGGAAACTGAAATTGAAAAGCACGTAGTTTTACATGCAGACATTCATGAACTGAGGAGCAGAAGAACTGAAGAGCTGAATGTAACGTAACCAAATGTATGAATGAATGGCCATCCATTAACGAGCACAAATGCAATTTAATTGCAGTCTTAACTTGAAAGCGTTACAAAAATCTTATAAAATGAAACAAACTTGAAAGGACGCAATATCGAGTGCATACAGACTGTTAGCGTTAGAAACATGTAGTCACTATTTTATGAATGAATTTATGGGAAGATTTTTAGGGGCTATTTTGAAAATTTATATTTTAGGAAGTTTATGGTTGAAAGATTTTGAAAATTGGCATAAACCTATTCATTTGGCGTAACGAAATTATTACAACACAATTCAAATAAATTTGCAGTGATCGAGAAATGTTTAATATAACTTATTAGCTATCGACACATTTTCGAAACAAATCACTTAGTAAATCATAGAAAATGTGTAGTTATACAGTCATAATTTAAAGATAATTTACAGTTATCGGCGCTATATTTTTTATAACAATTTACTTCTCTTATTTAAAGCTTTTTAACGCTTAATTTTGAAATGAAATCGATTTTTAACTCTAACAATTTTGACACCGGCTGATTGATTACAATTGTGTAAATATTTAACTTAAATAAAGAAATTCCTTAATTACAGTTCAACGTAGTTTCAAGCCAATCCTAATGAAATTCAAATAAAAATATAGCAAACAGTATGACATTTTATATTAGTAAGACATCCGGACGCCTAAACACCAACAAAATATTAAAACTGAATAAAAAAAATTAAATAAAATATAAGTATTTATAAGAAATTGTTGTATCCATTAACTTTCATCAACATTATCAAATTTACACAGACGTCGAAGTAAACTATTTAAATATGATTTGTATATTTTAACAAAATAAGACACCGACATATACAAAGTTGTTTTACAGGATACAATACTTGCACGCACACTTATAAAGTTTTACATTTGCACACAGACATATACTCTCACACAATAACATCAGCAACAACAAGTCAAATGATTGGGAAGCAACAAGAAATAAATAGTTTTCGTAGGAAAATGATACAGAACAAAAAAGTTTAATATTCATTCTTCTTCTTTTTTTGGTGGGTGTAATAGTTGAGTGGTAAAAAAAATTACATTGCATACTTCTGTGCTTCTCATATGAGTATGTAAGAAATGCTATTTAGATGAGCACACGCACACATTCACCTTCTTGAAATAGTACAACACAATAAAATACAATGGAATGGAATATACATACATACATAAATACAGTGTTACACCACAGGAGCCAAAGAACTTTTTCACTTCTTCAACAACACAAGAAAGCAGACAAAGAATCAAATATTTTATAGATAAATTATATTGCATTTTCTTATTGTCAAGTGTTTGATAATTTATTTGTATGAATAAAAAAATAAATGAATTAATATTAAATAGGAACCAATGAAAATGGAGCATCTAAATTTGTTATCAATACATTATCAATAAGATTCCCAAGTAAAAATTGTTTATGGTTAGCAATAAATTTTCTAGAAAAACAAATCAATATCGAGTAATTTTCTATGTACATTTTTTGTTAGCAATCATTTTTATGTTTATCGATAATTTTTTGCAAAATTTGTTGCCATCGAAAAATGTTCTACTTACATTTTTTGTTAACGATCAATTTTCTATGAAAATTTGTTGCTTTAATTCTATCGATAAATTTTCTATGAAAATTGATTGCTACCGATAAAATTTCAATCTACATTTAATCCTAGTTATTTTCGGGAATAAAAAATTTATTATTAATAAGATTTCGGTATGACGTTATTGTTGAGGGAAAGCTAGCTTCAATGTGCATTTTACTTGTTGATTAGGCCAGCCCATCAGGAAACCTTTTCCAAAGATTTTAGAAAAGCTGAAAATATTATACAAATAAAACCTTAAAGCGAATTAGAATTATAAACACTCAAAGTCTTACTTGCAACAATATCAAAACTTTAACAAAAACACCAACAATAAACAGTGAGTTTATCTTTTCTTACATTCCCCTACAATTGGTTGGCTTTTTTTCGACTTGAATAGCAGTTGTGTGTGGGTAACAAGAAAAACAAAATTAAAAAACAAATTGTCACATTAAAAAAAACAATTTGCAAGTTCAGTTTTTTGCACGGGCACATGCAAGTATTTTATCAAAGTTATTTTTGGAAATACAAAATTTATTATTAATAAGATTTTCATATTTGATAAATACACTTAAAATTAATTGTTGAGAGAAAGCTAGCAGAAATCTTATTAATACTAAATTTAATGTTATTAATAAATTTTCTATCTAAATTTATTGCTTACATCATATTTTTTATTTAAATTATTGCTATCGATAAATTTCTTATAAAAATTTATTGTTATCACAAATTATTATCGATAAACTTTTATGAACAGTTATTGTAATCGAAAATTTTCTAATAAAATTTATTCCAAGGCCCATCTATCAGGTCTGCTTACTTGTACAAAAACAAAATACGATTCTTTTTAGTTGTCAAAAATTTACTACCACATATACAAAGCAAAAGGAAAAAACGTGTATGTGTGGCATACCATAAACGTATACATGCACATGTAAACAACTTTTGACAACTAAAAAGAACATAAACAATGATCATCAGGCTTCTTGCACAGACCTTTTCAATGGGCCTTGATTTATTCATTGTTACACATTTTCCTAAGAAAATGTTTTGTTACCAAAAATTTGTCAATTAAAGTTAATTGTTATTTATAAAATGTCCATGCAAATTAATTGCTATCGATGAATTTTTAATGAAAACTTGCTGCTATCGACAAACTTTATATGAAAATGTAATGCTATAATTTGAATGATAAGTTACTATTATCGTTAAATTTATCTATAAAAATGTATTGTTATCAAATATTATAATCAACCAACTTTTTATGAAAAGTTTTTGTATTGAAAATATTCCATTAAAATTTATTGTTTTATTATAAATTTTCTTAAGAAACTGTACCGTTACCGAAAAATTTTCTATTAAAGTTAATTGTTATTTATAAATCTTTAATAAACATGTAACGCTTTCGATAAATTTTCTATGAAAATTTGCTGCTATTGACAAATTTCATATGAAAATTTATTGCTAGCGATAAATTTTCTATCTTAATTTATTGTTATCGATACATTTTCTTTTAAAATTTCTATTCAACTTTATTTTTATCTATAAATTTTTCATGAAAATTTATTGTTATCATATGAATTTTCTATCTAAAATGTTTGTTGTCAATAAATTTTTTATTTAAATTTATTGTTATTGATAATTTTTCTGTCTCCATTTATTATTATCGATAAAATGTCTATTAAAATTAACTGTGACCAAAAATGTTCTAGTAAACTTTTTTCTTTTTGAAAAATTTTCTTTAAAAAATGTATTTTTACTGAGAAATTTTCTAATAAAGCTAATTGTTATCTATAAATTTTTCATGAAAATAATTGTAATCGATAAGCTTTCTATGAAAATTTATTGCTATAGATACATTTTCTATATTAATTTATTGATATCAATAAGATTTAGTTAAAATTTATTGTTCATGATAAATTTTCCACATACATTTTTTGTTATCGCTGTATTTTTTATTAAAATTTTTTGTTATCGATACATTTTTTGTGAAAATTTGTTTTTTTTTTAAATTTTCTGCCAAATTTTTTGTTATTGATAATTTGTAAATCTTCATTTATTATAATCGATAAATTTACTAACTTATTAAAATTTTATTGGTGTCGATAAGTTTTCTATAAAAATGTATTGTTATTTACTAAATTTTTATCTAAATTTATGGGTTTTAATATATTTTCTGTTTACAGTTATTTTTATCGATAAATATCTTATAAAAATTTATTGTTATTGAAAAAATTACAAAACAAATATTTTATTATTCATAAATTTTCTATTTAAATTTATTGTTATTGATAATTTTCTATCTCTATTAATTTTTATCGATAAATTATCAATGACAAGTTATAGCTATCGCAAATTTTCTATTAAAATGTATTTTTTCTAAAACATTTTCATTAGAAAATTCATTGTTACTATAAAATTGTCTATTTAAGTTAATTATTGTTTATAAATGTTACATTAACTTTATTTCTATCGAAAAATTGTCTATGGAAATTAATTTTATCGAAAAATTTACTAACTTATTGATGTCGATAAGTTTTCTTCATAAATTTATTGTTATTGAGAAATTTTTAATATCAATTCAATGTTATCGTTATATTGCATTTTAAATTAATTGTAATCGATAAGTGTTTAGTGAAAATTTATTGTTAATAAAAAATATTTCTATCTCTAAATAAAAAATTATTAATGACATCAAAATTAGTTAGAAAACTTATAAATATTTTCTTTAAATTTTAAGTCACTTAAAATTTTTCTATTTTCATTTATTTTTATCGATAAATATTCTTTTAAAAGTTATTGATATCGAAAATTTTCTATTAAAATTTTTTGTTTTCAACAAAATTTACTCAGAAAATGTATTGTTATCGAAAAGTTTTTTTTAAAATTTATTGTTTTCAAAAAAAAACTTGTTTATTTAAATTTGTAGATATCGATAAATTACACATTTTTAAAAAAAACCTATTGTTACCGAAATATTTTAATGAAAATTGTTTGTTATCGATAAGTTTTCAATGAAAATTTTTGGATATCTGTACACTTTTTACTAAAAACTTATCGTTATTGAAATATCGTTTTCTGCAAATTTATTTTTAGCTATAAATATAAAGATAGTGATACTTTTCAAAGTCCCCTTTCGGCTGGCTTTATCAGCCATTACCGTAACAATATGATTTAGTTTATATTGTTAACAGCGATCCCTGAGAAGTGCTTAGGTTTTAAAACTGAACAATTTGCCCAGATCTTGATGGACTTAATAAGTCTAGGATAAGTAATGGAAAATACTGCTCTGTCTTTCGCCAGTGGAGTAGCATTAACTTTTTCTTCCCCTAGGCGAGATATAAATTGGCAACTGACAAATACACGTTTGATGACCGTTCCAAAAGAAAGAAATGACGGATATGAACCCAAGTCCCACTGTCCTGAAAAGTTTATACCCTTCGAACGAAAAGGGCTTGTAGCCTTAAAACGATCTCCTTTATTTTAAAAACAAAAAATCTGAAGATTGCATTGCTATCATAGAAAGTGGTGACCATTTCGTGCAAAATTTCAAACCAAGCCTCTACACCAGCCGCAAAAAGTTCACAGAGGAACAAATCATTTAGCAATAGACGACAGTTGGCCTTTAGGTGTCTGCGGTGAAGTGATTAAGATCGTTAATACCGGAGCAACGAGAAACCAAAATAATTCACAACTACAAATCCCAAATATTTAGTTTAGCCAATTAGTGAAGGCACTTAAAAATCGTCGGATGTGGCTTTACCAAACACTGCAGTCCAGAGATAATTTATCGCTATCGATATATATTCTATGAACACTATGTATTTAATAATTTTATTTTATTGAACTTAAATTTTGGTTTATATGTTTTTAAAATTTAAAGCTATCTTGCCTATTAACGATCATATTAATTTTTTCGCGTGTTTTTCTAAAATAAATTAATATTAACTTCAATTCCCTTTTTGAATATTAATATATCACTTTCTTTTAGAGCACCCGTGAGCCATACAATAAACTTATCTTATATTCATAACATTTGTGATAATGTGTGTATTTGTCTGAATGTATGCATGTCACATGATAACATTTTCTTCAATTTTATGTATATGTATTAATGTACAGACACAATGACAAAGTCATTCCTTAAGAAATATTTAAATGCTTTTATTTACTTTTGAGGATACATATGCACGTGTGTATATGTCTTTAAGTACCCTGAAGGAAACCTGGGCGCAAGTGTCTCCAAGTCACCAGTTTTGTTGTCTTTTTTGTAAATTTTTGGCGAGATTGCCAACAAAGTGTCTACAATTTCTTATTTGCCTTTAATACGAAAAATTTTCTTGTTAATATGTAATTCATATTTTTTTTTTTTTTAATAAAAATTTCATTATTTTTATTTTATTTTATTATAAAATAACTAATTATTTAAAAAAAAAAAATATGCAATTTTCAAATCGATATTTACTTTAAAAAAGTAACAAAAGTCTAGAACAGATTTACTAATGTCTACATGTGGTTCCAAAAGAACTACATACACACAATCGTTAAATGCCTATTACAGATAACAGTGTCTGGGGTATAATAAGTCACTAGTACTGGTGACTCTATCAATAGTGAATCAGTACAGATTCACTGGTGTCATTTCCTATAGGGTATGTAAGCATGAGTATTATAAATATTTGTTTGTTTTGGGACTGTGTTTGTGAATGTTTGTGAATGACATAAAATCGTTTATGAAAATTGTCATTTTATATTCTTAACATATACATTTATATTTATGACTTAAGAAATGTAGTTATTGAACAGTGACAACAATAAAAAAAAGTAAGAAATTAAAGTTTGGACTAGTCTGACGAAATATTACCCTAAATTAATGGCTCAAAAAAGGTGTAACCGCTCTGAAGTGTAAAAAAATCAACTGTACCATGATTTCCATATCTGGTGTGTGCAAAGAGTCTATTAACTTCGCTGTCTTAGTAATTTAAACGAAGAGCGCTGGTCCTAAACTAATATTTTTCTGCGTTACGAGCTTTAGCACAAACTAATTATACCTACCCTTTTCACCAATATTAGTGTAGGGTATAATAACAACAGCAAAAAAAAACTTCAACAATAACAAAAACAAGTGTTTACATTTATATTTACTTTGCGAATTTTTTCAAGAAAAACTTCAATTTATTTAGCAATTGTTATGAGAAATCAGATTTTTCTTCTTGTATTTAATGGAATTTATAAAATTTTGCGAAATTAGAGTTGATTGTGTAGAATTTATGTATATACGAATGCAAATATGAGAGACAGTTTTCAAAGGAAATTAAGGGTAAATTTTTGTTCAGGCTGGAATGATTACAAAATACAGATCACTAATGAAGACTTAAAATAAAAACACTGTGCTAGTTGAAAAAACAGACAAACCAGGCAACTGGCGTTTTAACCTAATTTGGGCACGCTGAAACCAGTGGTGCTAACCGTTTTTTTTAATGGAGATTGCACAACATATATTCGCGCGACTCAAACACGGTTTAGTCTATTAAAATTACTAAAAAAAAGCGGAATTCCGCAATAAAATTACCTTTTAGTGAAGTTAAACTTTTTTCTTATATGCGCTGTCGTTTTAGAAACATAATTTTTTTTTTGAAATTTTTGTTCATCAAAAATTGGAAAATACAAAGCTTTCTCAAGTAATGTTTATATATATCCTAAATGTTCCTCTATATCGCGAAAACTAGAGCTAATAAAAGTTCTAATTGTACATTAACAATCTGTAAAACCTTATTCCGGAACGTGATGGACTGTTATCATGTGTTCTGGTGACCATATTTTTGTTACCGGCAACCCAACAATATTTAAATTAGTCCTTCATCAAAAAGCCACAACCATATTATGATTGTCTTCAAACATGTTGTGGTTAATAATAACATTATTAAGTTAACCAATACAATTGTAAAATTGTGTTGCTCTCGGAAAAGAGGAAATATATGTTTTTATGTAAAACCAAATAGTTGCAAGTGGTAAACAATTTATTGTTTGAAGGAGAACTAATTTAACCATAGTATGGATATGCCGCTTACAAATAATATGGTTAAAGTACAAATTATGTTCAAAAACTTTGCTGAGCTTGATCATATCGAAAAATGTGCTTCCTCTGCGTGCAGAAATAAATTTTTTTTATAGCCTAAAATCGTATTAAACATCAAATATTTTCTTTCTTAGCTTACACTAAAATTTCTGGCATATACTATGAAATTGTTTACAAAAATGCTTATTTTACAACTTCATACAACCACAATGAAATTCTAAAAAAAAATCCCAATTTAAATTTTATTATTTCAACAAATTTGTATTTTTGGTTACAATGTTTGCAACAAAATTGTCAGTAGTTTTTTTTCAACTTGTGTTTTGCTTCTTCTTTCCTATTTGTTCTATAACAGGAGTAATAGACAGACAAATTAACTTACATATTCGAACATGAGCGCTTTTTTTGCACATTTTGTATAAAATGTTTAAAACATCTGTTTGAAAGCACACGATACAGATATTGAGAGAACTCATTAGGGTGCATCCGTTTAAACGAAGATTTAATAATGCTCGTATAGAATTTGTATACTAGTTTTCTCAAAATGTTCCAAGGCAAAATAGTTATAAAATTCAACAGTTGGTTATTGAGCAACAGTTCCATGTTTAATAGACTTCCAGAGGGACCGTGTAGGAATATACCTCATAGTTTCTATTTAAAAAAATTTATATAAATTTGCTAAAAGCATATAAAAATTTTATATCATTTTAAAGTCAACAAGAAAACCTTGTCTAAAAGCTACCAAATTTTGTTAAGGACCCTACCGAAAAAATTTTAGTTTGTCAAGAAGTCTATTAAAACTCTTCATCAACTTATTTATGGGTCTTGGAAAGTATTGCATAGCCTTTTTATACCAAAGAATGATGAAAAATGCAATAATTTGAACAATCTGCTTAGGGCTATGCGCCACATGCTCGATCTAGAGACAACTCTGACCCAGTTATGCCAGACAATTTTTTACAACACATTTTTTTCCAGCATTACTAACGGGTGGTTAAATTTAAAGAGCCGATGTTGAATGTGAACCAAGCCTAAACGTCAATTTTTGCATTTCATTTGACATTTCTCAATTTCAGACTTATCAATTTGAACCGTGGAAAGATACATAATCGAGCAACGCGTTAAGGCTATTCAGGCTTACTATGAAAATGGCCGTTCAAATCAAAATGCATATCGTGCAATTTCGAACTGATATCGTGCACTTTCGAACTGATGAGGCACGATGCCTCAGCGTCATCGAAAGTTTTGACCATCGGATGGAGGTGTGCGCCAAGGCCGCGGCGGCCAATTGGCCGATATTTTGTTCCATACATAATTGAACTATACCAATATTATCATAATAAAAAGAAATGACAATAATTTGTGTTTTATTCAAAATCAACATCGGCCCTTAAAATTTAACCACACTTTATTTGAAGTGTTAAAATTTTTTTTTTGGAATTTGTACAGTTTTATTAAACGTACATAAATTTAGGTTTATTAACAAATATGTATTACATAAAATCGAACAAAAAAACATAAAAAGTAACATAAGAATGCCATAAGAGTATCGTAAAAAAACCATAAATGTTGGTATAAAAATGCTTCAACATCTTGTTTAGACAATATTTGCTTTTTAAGAGCAGTTAAGTAAAATTGTATCCCATCAGATATCATTTGATGAACACTTGTTTCTCGTAACGTTTTGAACAATTCTTCACATTCACGGCATAAGCTTCAACCTTATGGCACAAACTCTCTTTAGTTCAATTTGGTTTTGCCGAAGTTTAAAAATATTAAGCAAGTATTTCATTTACATTGTTATTAAAGATGCCACATATTTACATACTTCATATTATAAAGATATTACCAGATTTACGAATTTATAGTGATACACTTAAAAAAGTAGATATTAACTATGTAATTTTAAAGTTTACATTTGAAAATTTTCATAAAAATTTTCGCAATTGAACAAAAATCTCTACAATTCAACAGAAGTAAGAAATCTGATTAAATTTTTAGTTCAAACTGATTTTATTTTTGATTAATGGTTTTAGTGAAAACAATATTGGCGAGAATTTTTTTTTGTGGACGGCTGTGTGACATAAGGTCAAGGCGTTGTTGATAGAAGCATTGTATTTTATCCGGTGCTTAGACCACCATGAGTTTGAACCATTAATGCGAGTGTTCATCTAAATTCACGACAAATTTGTAGAAGTTGTCTGTACTGAGTTGCCGCTTTTATTTGGATTGGTATGCTTATAAGAATGTTAGGAAGATATAATCGTAAACTGGCCCTTTTTTGAATTGGCGATTAAACCTCATATACATACATGTATACAGAAAAACATAGTTAAAAACATTGATATTTTTTCAGTTACCATCCTAAATCGTTTATATACATATTTATTTGTAGATTTACACCAAATAAATTAATATATTATGTACCATATTTCCTTACATACCACCTTTTTGCAAAGTATGCAAATCTTGTTTTGTACACTACACTCACAATATTATTACAGTAACGGACTGTAGTTTATTTAAGAAATATTCCGTTCAGTCATTTTTAAATAAATAAACATTTAAAATTCCAAGCAAATTTATTTTAAACTGATTCTAACAGTTATTCAAAAAACTAAGTGCATATTAATACGGATTTTCAGTTGCAGTTAATTTTGTCCGTTGATTAAGTTAAATTCTTCTTTATGTAAAATTAAATGAAAATGTAATTTAAAGCAACGAAAAGTTCATTTAATTTTTACTGTCAAAATTTCAACCGCGAATTCCGTAAAAACAAATCAATATTCAGTTATCTTTTATAAATAATTGTCAAAAAATTAACTACATATTCCGTAAAAACAAATAAATATTCAGTTATTTTATAAAATTTTACTGTCAAAAATTCAACACCATATTCAGTAAAAACAATTAAATATTCAGTTATTTTATATAATTTTACTACTAAAAATTTATTTTTACTTATCTATAAAAAATGAATTGCTTGTTTTGTGTAAGCAATACCCATTTTCTATTTGTTAAAATAATTTAGTTAAATACATCAAATTTTAAAAGTAAAATAATTGCGAAGCCATATCGGTCATGCTGCTGGTGTCTTATCATTGAGAGTTCTTCTGTAAACAACGTGGTCAGTACAACAAAAGTAAAACAAACGTGTGTAACTGGGTAAGTTAATAAAAATATTCTCCCTATCTCGCTTAAAAGAAAAACAAGCGGACAGGTGTCTGTCTGGAATTTTTTAGAAATTCGGCTCTTTTGTGGAGTAAACGAAAATTTAATAAAATAACTGAATATTAAATTGTTTTTACTGAATATGGGGTCAATTTAACAGTGAAAAATTGACAGTAGAATTTTAATAAATAACTGAATATTTATTTGATTTTACGGAATATGGTGTTGAATTTTTGACAGTAAAAATTAAATGAACTTTTTGTTAAAAATAAATGAAAAATAGGTAGACCGGTTTTTAATTGAACTTTCATTTATTTTATATTACAATTTCAGTTAATTTTACGTACAGAATATTGTGAGTGTAGTTTTGAAAAGTTGTCTAAACACTTTATGAAATGTTCACTTTAAATGTCAAATGCATAAACAGAAATAGAAAAATATCTTTTGAAACATCATGTTGTCATCAGAAAATTCTACATGTGTAAACTGAAAATTAAATTTGTAAATATTTCGCGAAATCGGATTCTGTTAAAATGAATATCTAAACAGTTGGAAAAGTTGTTAAATTTGAAAATATTATTTTTTTTGTTTTTAATCAGAGTCGGAACAACGGAAAAAGTTATAAATTTTCTTAAATTTTTACCAAATGTTTTTTTCTGAAATCTTGATCGGCAAGTGCGGCGAATGTGGACATTTGATACTTGAATAATTGGTAAAAATTAAGAAACCATAAAAGGGATTTTGAAACAAGAGCATGATGAGAAGAATCCATTCAGTTTGATCAATCGTTTTTATTAACTCGATCTCTCATGATGAGTAAGGTTAGGTTAGGTACCATGGGCAGCCATCGAGAGACAGCTCACTTGGGTCCCTCAGCGGTCCATTTGAGATACCGAGTGCCAATGCCCGATGATGACGTCATAGCAGAGTTAAGCCAATTCGTCTTCCTAATGAAGCGAAGAAGCGATCTAAGTTCCATCGTAGATAGATCCCCCAAACAGGAAATCACCGGCTCTCCCAGATATTGAGTTATGTTGTTATTCCTATATAAGAATTCATAAAGTTTAAAGAATTACAACTTTAGTTCATTTAGACAATAATGAAAAAATAATTGGGGGATTCACAAGGTGTGCTATCAAGTCTTATCGTCATTAAGTCCTAAATACATTTTTACAATTGCTTAAAATAAATGTTGTTGTGTTTCAAACAAAAAAAAATTTTAATGCTGTGTTCATTGATACGTCATAACTGTACGGTAGAAATCTAAATAGCCCACAGAAGTCATATATATTTCTTGTAATTATTTTAAGACATATGACTTTACAACGTTATGAGTTAAGCTGTTATGGGTTGTGACCGCAGATTAAACGATATCGATTTTTTTTTAAATAAAATCAATAAAACTTTAAATCTTAGGAGAACAATTTTTAGAGCCATTATTACAATTTGCCGTCAGTTAAATAGGGCAAAAAAGGTAAAAGCTCCCCTTCCTATATCTTGTTAACTAACCAACTGGTTTTCTTGGAGGTTTCGTTACTTTTTAATTAAAAACCAAAATATTCACTAGAAATAAGTTATATGGCAAGACAAGGTTTGCCTAGTCAGCAAGTATATTATAAAATGTATGCGTTATTTTTACTTTCAGAGAAATTTTAAATTGTTTCCAACTATTTCAGGATATTACAAAGCAAAAAATAACAAAAGTTATAAAGTAATTAAAGAAAATTTGTTAAAACTTTTGAAATATTTTAAATAATTTTCTTAATTAACGTGTTTGTAAATTGTCATATTGACAATTTGTTCCATTTGTAGAAAATTAATACGTATGTATATCATAAAAAAAAATAATAATTTTGTGTCGAAAAGTTAAATATACATATAAAAAAATCTGTATTTTCGATTTAAAATATTTAAAAGAATAAGCGATAAGAAGATTATTGCGAAATTTTATCAATCTATACGGTAAGTAAAGTTAATTATTCATAAAGAAATTTTAATCAATCCTTTATAAATTATAGATTTTAAAATATGTATTATTGATAATGGTGTCCAGATTCCGTTTTGTGCTGAGTTCCGAGCCTTAAAGTGCATCCAGGTCTAAATTTTTGGCTTAAATAAATTGTATTGTTAGGTATCATGTGATTGATTTTTAATATACCTTTGTATGTATTTTACTAAAAAATTAATAAAAAATAGCCATTAAATGCATCTTCTGATTTAACTTAGTTAGCAACAATATATTTTGTTAATATGACAAACTCACAGTAAAAAATTACATTTAATTGCTAACAAATATTGTATTCAATATAACAAACTCATTGTTAATAAAAATAGTTGTTGAATTTAAGAATTAAAATTAACAAAATAATTTTTTATATTTACAAATTTAGTTGTTGGTGCCTTTTTAATTAAAAGGTTAATTGTATGGACGAATATGGTATTCAATATGACAATTGATTTGTCGTAAATTTGTGTAAATAGTCTAGGAAAAACAAATATTAAGTGCTTTTTAAAAACCCTTAAAACCCATTTTTAGGTCATCGTACGGGGAAAGTACATTTTTCGTACCTTTTTTTTAGATCCTATTCAACCAAATCTAGAATGATACTTCAATGTAGTCTTCTAAACGGACCGTTAAGTTCAAGTGACCCATTTGCAAAAAAAAAATTGCCTATTTTATTTTTTATTTTCTGAGCGTCTAAAAAGTACCCTAGTTATTCTCTATTTATTAAAAATTAATCAATTTCGATGTCCTTAGTTGAACTCTCAGTGTAAACAGCACAAGTATTCTTCCAGCACAATGATAACATTTTAAATAGTTACTTGATAATAGTTACTTGATAATCTCTAGTAAACTCATATCTTCTAGAAACTTTTAGCTCTACAAAAATCCTATCCTTTAAATCCCACATTTTTAACCCATTCTTTTCGATTGCGAAATTCACAATTAATATCTACGTTTATTTTTAAACTTTATTGAAAGATACAACTTCTCACTTTTATTCGATCTAAAAATAAAAATAAAATGTTCTTGTTTTTATAATACAACGTTTTATAAGTATTCCTTTCTTCTTCCCCCTCTTTCTTATTCTTTAAAATAAATCAAGAAAAAATATCTGTTAAGGACTAAAGGATGAAATATAAAACCTGACTGATATTTTATATATAGGATATAAATTTCAGTAAACAATGAACGTATTAAATAAATATAAAGTAACGAAACTAATCTTAAAAGTCACTTTCATTACAACAATAAGGAAACATTCCATTTTAACATAGAGGGAAATAAAAGAGGGAGAGAGGCATAAAGAGAGAGGGGAGAGTTATAAATATATCAGGACATTTTCCTAGTAATAATGAATGGAAGGAATAGCATGTGAAAGTCAATACAACACTTCAACTCAAACAAGTATTAGTCCTTCTTTCAATGCATTCTCATCATCTTCATCATGAAATGCATGTTTCTTTTATTCAAGGAGCTGTAAACAACAGCCAAGAAAATGTGAAAAGAAAGGATTTTTCTTTTTTAGGGTAAGGACATCATTGTTGTATTTGTATAAGTATTTTGTATGTGCTGTCAGAGTATGTACTTAATAAACAAGTATATCTTTATCTTCTTGGAAAGAGTTGTTGCCGTTATTGGTGTTGTTGTTTTAATAACGTGACGTTGATGCATTGAAATTGCTTTTGGCACTGTATCAATTTAAGGTAATTTAAAATGAAAATATTGAAAACAAATAATGAAGTTAAAATACGGGTAATTATAATAGTTTATAGATGGTGGGATAGGTAAATGATAAAAGTCTTCAAGACAACGACAATAATGGAAACGTTTAACAATAAGGACAATAAGGAACGTAATCTTTTAAAATATTATGTTTTTTTTTTGTATTTTGTACTTATTTTTGTAAAAAAGTTTAAAAATAAATTGGAGAATAACTTTCAAATATAGGTCAGTTTTCTTTTTTATTACTAGAGGATGAAAATATATAAGGCAAATAGTTGTTTCTTGTTTATCAAAATGTCATGTAAAAAGTGGGTTATCATATCATGTAAAACCATGTAATTATTTTTAATTTATTTATATGCAATTGGCCTTAACATTACGTCACCTTCTCGGAGGTCATCTGGGGCATGTTTACTTTTTGGGCAAAATTAGAGGGAGTCGTAGTTTTTTGGTCATATCTTAGGCATTTGTGGACCGATCAGGCTGAATTTCAATAGCAAACAATTCCGGGCTATATGTGATATAAATATATAACTACCAAGTCCCCATCATATCTGGGGTCTTCGGAAACCCCATTTCAACGGACAGACAGACGGATGCCGGTAAATCGACTTCGCTGTTTACAAGGTCCCTGAATGTACAAACATGCATACATACTACACCCTATCAAACATTGCCCGCTAATTTTCGTCAGCCAACAGTCAACCACAAAGTTGTTGGTTAACCGCAAAATTCGATAGTGTGCACCCCGCTTAGCCATTTGTATTCACTGAAACAAGTATGAAACAAATTCTTATTTATTTCTACATGACTAAACACTCAAGTGCCTCAAAACTTGTTTGATTGCCCAGACTTTTGTGAAGTGTGTTGCCAACTCGAAACGACAAAAAAATTACGATATTTTCAGCAACAGCAGGATAAACAAGATTTTATTACCAAAATAACAATATTTTTTAAGGCCCGTTTTCACAACTTACCTACAGCTAAAGGCAGGCTTTTATCGGCCGTATAAAAAGTGTTGACGTTTCTGTAATCATACGAGTTTAGGAAGATTGACTGATTAGGCCAAAGCCTCCGATCCTAGAGTTGGGGCTGCCAACACCGCTAGGCCGGTTTAATACAGGACGCCCTATGTTCTTCGTGAACAATTTATTTAAGTATTTTTATATCGCTGTATCTATACTGTATTTAAATAAATAAAGGACATATATATATATATATAAAGTGTTCCATTACTACAACTTTACTTTAACCTACCAGGCAGGATGAATCTTAATTAACTTTATCGGTCACTTTAGGTTAAAGTAAAGTTTTAATACTGGAATACCTTGTATAAGGCCGACTAAAGTCTACTTTAAGCTATCGGTGAGTTGTGAAAAAGTGATAAAACCAGATTTTTTTAAACAAAAGAATTGCAGATGAGAAGACATTTTCTAAATAAAAAACTTTTAGATTATAAAAAATACAAAAATAAAATTATTTAACAGCCTGGATTTGTTTTCTTCAATGAAGTCGTTTGAAAAAATGGGGAAAAATTTTAATTTGTTCCTGCCTCAACAATATGTATGTAAAATGGATAAATATAGCCACTAACAAGGCCGGACTCATCTTTCTAGAATACCAGAGCTCAACAAGACCAGGGGTAGGGGGGATCACTTTTGCGCTTTGCCAATAAATGTCTAAATTGGAAACGCGGTTTGTCAACATAAGCAAAACCATTGAACATACAAAAATTTTTTTTCATTAACTTTATTAAGAACAATAGAAACCGTTTTTTTTTTTGTTGGCTTATTGTTTTTGGTCGCCACATTCCCTATCCTGTTTTATTTTTACACTTTTAGTTAATTAGGTTACTGTTTTTATTCAAGTAATTCACATTGGGGATCAAGAAATTCCTTTTCTAGTATTGTGTCATTGTTTTCTCCCAGTTTCGTTCGTCGAAACTAACAGCAACAGGAGCAGCAGCAGCAGCACAAGAACAAAGTTTCTTTTCAATTTGACCAAAATAAAATAGTAAAACACAAAGCAAAAGAAGTCCTTTTGTTTTGCGACGATTGTCATTTGGTTTAGTTTAGTTCGGTTTTGGTTTGTTTTATTTGTTCATGGTAGCTTCCTAAGTAGTGGGGGGTTTTTTTTTTTGTTAATAAACAAAAGCTTAACAAGTTTTCTTAAGAAGGAAATTAAGGCTTTCGTTTGAAGTAGTTTTTTTATTATATAGATTACATTCATTAGAATTGCATTTTATATAAATTCTTAAGTTCTACTAAGGAAATTTATATTTATTTTACTTTAGACTTTTGCATCATAGTTTTGGGATTTTCTTCTGTTACTCCAATTAATAAAGTCATATTGAAGGAGACGCATTAAAAATGAACTTATCACAAGTTTGAACGGTCGTTTCTAGGACGAAAATGGGATAAGTATTACCTGTTTGCAGATTCGGAGATAGAAATATCTGAAGGCCCCCATTTAGCACGATCCATAATAGGCCTCGGAAAACTCTTTAGTACGCCTAAAACCGTAACCGAATAGTGCATTTGTAGTAAATTTGATCTGTCATGGTTCATTAACACTAGAAATCACACTGCTAAATTGAATGAACACCGGTCCATAATTAACAATGGCCCCTTGAAAGGCGTACTTTGAAAATATACTTTAATACCACAACGAATTACTGTGAGGTCAGTTTATGTATATTAATTTGTGATTATAAAATTTAGATAAAGCCCAATACTGAAAAATTCTTACTCTGGGTGGAGGGTATCAAAGATTTGCTAAAGCCGAATATACCAATTTTCCATTTTTCTAAAACCCATTTTACAACTTCGAATACACACAAACTTTTAACATTGTATTAAAATAACAAAAAGTCGTAAAATTTTATTTTATTTTTCATAGTTGAGAAAACTATTCTTCTTATCAAAAAACTATGTTTCGCAAAAAATTAGGGTGATCATTTATCGACAAGGGTTGGATTTTTTAAACCTAAAAAAGTTTGGCGTCATTTTGGCCCCAAGTGAATTTAAGGGTTAATGTCCATTTTTGTTCTGTTTTGTATTCGTATGACTGTAGGGTACATTTTTCTCCGGTTTCATAAAAAGCGCCACAAAAATATAAAATATTTCGCTTTCTTTCCTTTAGAAATTCCAAATATGTTAAATTTTCTCATGAGTTTAAGGCTAATTTATCCGTTTTAGTAAAATTTTCTTTGTACATATGTATATAAAAAATTATCTGGACTATAATATTCCGTATAGGTTTTACTTAAAATTAACTACTGCAAGGAAATTAGGCGAAAATAACGTAAGGGACATCATTTTCAATTTTCGTTTTTTTTTTAATAAATGACTTTAATGGCAACACTTGCATCATGCCCTAAAACCGTTAAATGAAGTAAACTAAAGAGTTTTTTCAAAATCTTATTACACATTGAAAAAAAATTAGCAAATAGCAATTTTCAAGTGTTATCCAGGGCTGCCAGGTACTTTTTTCCTTGTCCCCAAAAAATGTTAAAAAAAGCCCTAAATTACAAAACAATAACCTTAAAAAGTTAATATTTTTTTATTAATTTTTTTTTCTGACCAAATTTAAAATTTTTTTTAAAAAATAGTAAGAAAAATTTTAATAAGAAATCCCCAAAAATTTAGCTTTTAGTAGAGAAGGGAAAAGGGAATGCAATTTCTTTTCCCCTCTCTCCTTAAAACTCAAGACTTGACAAGTAAAACTTGACGTGTGTGAACCGACACGAAGTGGCAACACTTGCATCATGCCCTAAAACCGTTAAATGAAGTAAACTAAAGAGTTTTTTCAAAATCTTATTACACATTGAAAAAAAATTAGCAAATAGCAATTTTTAAGTGTTATCCAGGGCTGCCAGGTACTTTTTTCCTTGTCCCCAAAAAATGTAAAAAAAAATCCCTTAATTACAAAACAATAACCTTAAAAAGTTAATATTTTTTTATTGATTTTTTTTTCTGACCAAATTTAAAATTTTTTTTAAAAAGTAGTAAGAAAAATTTTAATTAGAAATCCTCAAAAATTTTGCTTTTAGTAGAGAAGGGAAAAGAGAATGCAATTTCTTTTCCCCTCTCTCCTTAAAACTCAAGACTTGACGAGTAAAACTTGACGTGTGTGAACCGGCACTAAGTGGGGAAGCGAAAAGAGAATATCATTTCTTTTCCTCTCTCTCCATAAACCCCATGACTTGGTGGCTAGAACTAGAAGAGTGCGAAACAGCACTTAGAGGCTTCGACTGCATTGACAGAGTTTCAAATCTTGAATTTTTTTAAGTTGACTTTTCTATTCCATCTGAATCTTTTAAATCTTAATAACATTAAGAGATGAATTTAAATGTTTCTTAAACAGGCATTATCCTATTTCTCAGAATCCCATTATACAAAATATTCTTAGACAATTAAGACCTGCTCCTAATAATTATCATTGCTTTATCCCTGACCTTGACCAAAACTATCATCGATTTCTTGACATAAATTTCGTAACGCTTTCATATTGTTTTAGCATATTTAAAAAAAAAAAACTATTCCTTCAATTCATATGTGTCATTTTCAGAAGAACTAAGAGGACAATATTTAAACATAGATGAAATGCCATTTTTTTCTACATTTTCAACTATGACCCAAATTTTTTTATTTTCCTCTATTTGTAACTGCGAAGGTGATGATGATGCCGATGATCACAGGAATGTTTTAAAACACAACTACAAGTACTCTTACTATGTGGTAATATTGACTTTTTTAATACTAATGGTCTTTATGTTGAGCTTTTGAACATTTGAAATATGGCTGTGATTTCCTCTACTTACAGAAATATTTTTTCCAGTTTGCGTTTTGTACCTTTTTTCCTTCTCCGTCAAACGAAATGAAACTCTTTAAGTCAGTTTATGAACATTTCTGTTTTTTTGTTGTTGCTATTTTTTGTGCCTACATACATGTTACAAGTAAATCTGCATATTTAAACATTTTTGATGTACTATATGGGAATGCAGTGTGACCAGATCTTTAAACATAGTTCATCTTAATCTGTCGTTGAAAAAAAAAATGCTAAGCAAACGGCTGGCGAAATAATTTTGCTATAACGAAAAAAGAGATCATGGGAACAGGTTGTTAAAAATGAATTTGATAAATGCAAAAAAAAAAATTTTCAGCCAAATAAAAACAAATTTTATGTGCAAAATGAGTTGCAAAAATGCCAAAATGGTGACACTGTGTAAAAGTGCAAATTTGACTGACTGTTTGGCAGGTTGTTGAGAAATGAAACATTTGTATGTGTGCGTGAAAAAATGTTAAATAAATCATCAGGTACAAGTACCCTGTAAGCTTTTTTGAGCCCAAGGCTAAACCGTATATGCCATATATGTTAATATATGCCTTTATGTGCGTTTAAATGTAATAGAGTGTTTGTTAAGTATAATGTTTTCATACAAGTTAGTCACCTTTTTTTGAAAGGACAAATATTTAATATTTGTAGTTTTAGTTGTAAAATAACATAATAAAATATTCATAGAAAACCCGCATGCATACAACACAATAAAATTCGCCCGATTCGCATGTGTGTTTATACAACAACAGGATTTAAATAACCACAGGATACACTTAAATCTGTATTGGAAATCTACGTATACGCACTGAAACCATACAAATACAACTAAGCAGAGTCCCGAGTAAATAGCAAACATTTCACTCTGTTTGCTTTAAGTGATTATGAATTTAAAGGAGTTTTTTTTTGTGTGTGCTAAGTAGAAAGAAAGAAATACAAATTAGCTCTTGAATAAATACAAAGAGTTTGAAAAAGATAGTCTTTTTCTATGACCTTTGACCTTTCTTAGGCCTTACTTCCTGACAAAGACTGCAACAAAGATTATTTTATTTTTCAAGTCCACAAAATCAAAGTCCAATTACATTAAAGCTCAAAGATTTGGGGTCTTCTTAAACCCGAAACTGTATTGTTACTAGCCTACTATACTGTCTAAAAATATTAGTTCAAAATAAAAAAATGTTTGCTAAAATTTTAAAATATTTTCGTTACCCAATCTAACGAAAACATGAAAGAAAGTTTAGTCGGTAAAGCCGTACGCATTATGCCTTAAACTACAGTAGTTAAAAATATATGTACCGTATTTGGCACCCACGGGCAAGCATGGACCCGCCAGAACAAAATTATGTTATGAATTTAAGTTTGGGTTAAAAGTTCCTTGTGATTCTGAGTTGATTTAAAGGTATTGCAAACATCAGCACAGACGCAAAATATGCTCTGCAGTATTTTGGTGTGGGTCAAAATATGTGCATTAGACCGTACCTCAAAAATATGTTTCCCCGCACACTCTCTAATATAAAATATTTTTTATTTTTTAAAATATTATTTTTGCAAGGAGATTTGGAAAAATAATTTCGCGAACGTAGGGGTCGCCTTTTTACATTTTTCGTTGTATCTTAGGCATTTACAGTCCGATCTTAAGGTATGATATATCAGTGTTTTTGTCTCGAGAAGAAGGGTCCATTGACCTCACGTATCTCGTTCTAGTATTTACCCACCAGATCTCTGTTCGTACAAACCTTATGTACGACCCTAATGTCAGAAAATTAAAGATCGCAAAAAACTATTAAAATTTAGCTGAGGAAGTAATTCGATAATTCCAGCAGAAACATTTTGAAATCATTATAATTTTGCTAAAGAAGTATTTCTATGGGATTTTATCGGAGGCGCTGCAAGCCATACATACATAAAATCTGAGGGCAAGTATGTTTTGAGAAAATTTAAAGGGCAAACAACTAATTGAGGCTGGTCATTCATTTTATCCCCACAGTGGCAACTCCTGGGCAGTTATAGGACTTGTTCTGCAACATATTTCTAGTGTGTATTGACAATTTCGTATGGGGGCATAAGAAATAGAAATTTTAAAATAATCACCAATTTCGATGGCATTATTTCTAAATACTTATTATATGCAGCTGTAATTACAGGAATATTCAGAAAGCTGACTAGCTAAAATAATAAAAGTTATTTACAAAATAATCACGGATTAAAGATTTATTCAGCATAATAAATATAATTTTTGAAATAAATCATGAAAAGAACCTTTTGTTAATAACATATTCAGCGAGTTGAATTTAAGTTTAAGCCTGTGAAATTGTTAGCATGACTTTGATAATTGTAAAAATAATTTAAATTATTATGTTTAATGAAGATATATAAAAATTATATTATTTTATAAGTCTGTCTGTATTTAACCAGCTGAATTAAAATTTGATCCTGCTAAAATTCTAAAGTTTGACAGGTCTTTTATTTATAAGCATATTCAGCATGCTGAATATAAACTATATAACTTATTGTATAACACAGTATTTTCTATTCAGCTGAATTTGTATATAAAAGAAAACATGAAAACAATATTGTAAATTTGGAAATAAAAAAAAATTTCTACACAGTTTCCTTAAACAATTAATTTTGAATTTTAAAAGTTCACAAAGCCAAAATCGCTGGGATTCTCTGCTATTTGGCAAATCCTTAATAGCTGTTTCTTTCCACAAACTTTAGTTATCCAGTATCATTTGGTAGAATTTATACGAAACGTCAAATTTTGATGTATAACATTTTCTTTTTTTTAATTGTTAAACACATACATACATACATACATACATACATACATACATACAAAACAAATCAACCCACATACATACACATCCACACTTGCACCCATAGAAAATAACCAAAATACACAATTTAAAATAAAACTGGGTTAATGGAAGAGCAAATCGACAAAAATAATGAATAAATGACTGAGCGAACGACCGTAAAACAACAACTGTAAAATCCATTTTGTCTGAGTGTATTTGTATGTTAGTGGTAGAACAACATTTAAGGCCACATATTGACGCATTACTATTGGCAACAACAATCATGCAACAAGAGGAATAAAGAAAACAACAAACGCAAACTAGCAGCCGCTGTTGATGGTTATAAGTTTGTAAGTATTTTAAATTCAAACGATGTCTATCTGAGAAGTATTTGTATTGTTTTTAAATTAACGATTTTTGTTCGATAAGGTTTGGGATTTTTTCATCAATGAGATTTAGTTTGTCGTGCTAAATTACCAGTTTTCATTCATGATAAATACACTGCTATTTATTTCTTAGGCTACTTCAATCAGATCATCAGGAAACCTTTTCCCAAAAACTTTAGAAAAGCGAAAGATATTATGCAAATAAAACTGCAGAGTAAATGAGAATTACAAGCACTTAAGTTTTTTTTGCAGCGATATCAAAGCTTAAACAAAATACCAACAGCAAACAGTGAGTTTATCTTTTCTTACATTCCCCATTATAATTGGTTGGATATTCTCCCAACATTAATTGTACACGCAGAGAAAAAACATGATTAATAAATGGTCACTACGAACATTTTTATTCATATTTACCTAATATGTTTACCCTTATAAGTTTATTATAGTCCTAATATAACTTGAACAAATATTTTTTGTCCTTAACATTTTTTAATTCACTATAAAAATATTATCTGGTGTTTAACACCTAAAAAGTTACTCTGATCTAGCTGAACATATTATATTAAAATCATAATATAAGTTGCACACAAAAGGAATGTTTAGTACCATAATATTTGTTTGCTTAAAAACACATTCTCTAATTGAGCAAACATTTATTGTCAAAAAAAAAACAATGAGTATTTAGTCTGCGAGCATCAGTTAATCGGGATACATACTTAAATTATTACAAAATAATTTAAGAAAAAGGAAAGAACTTATACGTTTATTTAAACAGGTAAGTTATTTATATATAATTATTAAAATACATACAAACATGTATAAACGTTGTCTTTCTTGCAGCCGAAAACACCTACAACATTAAAAAAAGTTGGGAGTTAGCTGATTGAATTTATCTGTACGGCAAAAAAAGGAAAATAAATAATTGGCAGATGAGTGCTGGTAAGCTTTGCGACAGAATAGAAGCAAATGAGACATTGAGAAAACCAAATTTCTTTAATGTGCAGTTTTTCGTTAGAAAAAAAAGATAATCGCGTAATGAGAAAACGGCCAATATATGTATGTATTTAATTTTATTTTTTATATTTTTGTATTTTTCATAAAAAATAAATTTTTTAGAATAAATTTGTTATTGTTTTTATTGTGAGCACCATGTGATGTGTTGAAATAGACATCTTGCATGGTTTTGGGAAATATAGAAACATGGTTGGAATAGTCGTTTGCGTTTTCTTCTGAGCATAATAATATGTTTGAGGGAATAATAAGCTAAAAACATTATGTCTGAACATATATTGTTACGCAAGACGTGTTTGACACAATCATAACCACAAACATTAATGATAGTTTGCGATTGTGATTGCATCAACCATGTTTTTTCTTTGCGTGTAGTAACGTAAGAGTGGGTTAAGCAAAAACCAAATTAACGAACAAATTTTTATATTGTTTTCGCAAAATAATTAAAATAAAGCAATTCCAAATTTATTATGAAAGTTATTTTTGGGAATACATAATTGTTCATTAATAAAATTTGGTGTGTCGTGCTAAATTCCCAATTCTTATTCTTTTTTTTAATTTATTTTGCTTCAAGGTTGTAGTTTTAAAGGTTGTAAAAAACTTATACAAAATTATTTTTTTAAGTTTTACTTGAATTGCTGTTTTGACTTACCGACCATTTTATTGGTTTACGTATGGGGTACATGTTTTTTTTTTAATATCCCCTTTCTATATCCAAAACCTTTTTAACGAATTTTTTTTTTGGGTTTCTAAGATATTAAGCATTTATTTTGCTCCATATCAATTATTTTAATGTTTATTAAGTATTGTTTTTGCCACTGCTTGGCGAATGCTGCAACTTCCTCATACAAAAACGTACAAAATAAGTTTCACTCTTATTTTTTTCTTCTTTGCTGTAAGAAAAACAAGTAGTTAAAGCAAAATAAAATGTCAACAACTCAATACACAGCAGTAAGTATAAGTATGCAGCACAGAAATCTAAATTTTTAGAAATAAATTTAGAAAACTAATATATGGAGCACAAAACTTATTACTTTGTTTATGAACGTTCGCAAAAATCTAAATTTTCCTGTAACGTGTTAACCTTCATTCTAGCTTTTCTATACTCTGCCTTGTTGGCATATGCGCCAACACAATAATGAGCTTACGACATGTATGCATGTTTATCTTTTTTGTTTTGTAAAATAGCCGATTTATTTAATTTTTGGCACATTTTTTTATAGATTTTTTTTTATTTTCATAAACCTGGGGCCTGATTCTGGCAGTCGTGATCGAGTAATTTCTCGATTCGAAAGCACTTTATTATCTAATTATTTCAGTCAATCTAAAATAAAATTGCTTTCAAATCGAGAAAGTACTCGCTCACGACGGACAGAATTAGGCCCCTGAAATAATGAGCTAACTTATTTTACCTAAAAGCTATACAAATGTCCACCAAGACGACGAGAAGTTTGGACACGACAACAGAGGGGGACTGCGGGTTGCAGTTTTGTTTCAACATGTTTAAAAGATTTATTTTGTTATTGAAATGGGATGAACTCGGTAATGTTTTTAAACCTGACCCAACATCTCTTATTTTCGCAATGGTCCAGTCAATGGGACACTAAGGTCAAGCAATATTTAATTATTTCATCAAAGATTACGTAAAGCCATTATTTCGGACACACGGAAAGAGGTTTATTTTTAAAAGTTATCAATTTTGTTTCTTAAAACAAGCAAATCCATAATAATTTCTTGATTTTAACTTATTTCGTTCGTACTTTGCAAAATTTTCTTAAATAACGAAACATTTTGCTTAAACCAAGCAACACATATATTTAGAACAATTAATTTTTGGCTTGTACGAGATCATGTAAAGTTTTGTTAATTCAAGCCGTGATTTAGTAAATAATTCTTTCAGTGTAACTTGTAAGATAACATTGTGCAAAGTATTGCGCGATACATTCCAAATGCTTGATGAATTGTTTAGCACAAAAATACCTAAAAAAGAAAACAATGTTTTTTCCTTTTTTTATGAAAAGGACTTTTAAAACTCTTCTCGTCTGCTTGTACAGATATGTACTCATGTATTTCAGTATTATGGCTACAAAATCACTGAGTAACGTAATGTGTTCTACATAAACTACGCCAAACAAAAACAACACGTAAACAAACATAAATACGCAACAACAGAAAACCCATCAACACATGGTGGCAGCTACAGATTTTGTTAGACAACTAAACACAAGCCCCTATAAACATGCAACACAAATTCACTCATTCATATGGTTTTTAAAAGGTCTGTGCATATGTAGTGGTGTGCACGTACTTATTTTACACCAATGCGAATATGGCATAATAGAAAAACATTAAAACGAAAACAACAGCAACAGCAACAACAACAACAAACAAATGACAACAATAAAATAATATGGTACGCGATTTAAGCAGTTTTTAACCTAAAGTGGCATTTGCTGCATTATGGTTAAGAGAAGTACATATGTAAATATATGTATATAAAAAAACAGCAACAACAACAACAACAATATCTAACAACCAACATCCTTTTACTCGAATACTCTTAAGAACAATTGTTAGTCAAGAAAAGAGCACACACACACACACACTAACACTCTTTATTTTCTACAAATATAATTTCTATAATAACGCTTTCATTTACACTCAATACATTAACTGGCATCTGTTTTGTGGTGATATGAACAACAACAACAACGAGGAGGACATTCAAACATTTATATGCTTTAACATTACCCACACACTGTTACATTTAATATTAAATACTGCTCTGAGACGTTTAAGTTGTTCTTATTATTTGTTATCACGTTGTTTCCTTTCTCTTCTTATTTTTGTTCAAATGTGTTGTAATCTAGTTAAGGTTGTCTGTCACTGATGTCGTAACCAGTGTTGCCCAGATGAAGGGATTTTTTCCAAATGAGGGATTTAAACATTTAATTGTAAACAGAGTTTTGTGAGAAGGTATTAGGGTGTTTATTGCCTAAATATCGAGATTTTACAATTTGTTATGGCATTCCAATGTTCGTCCCAAGATTTTTATGAAGAGAAAAATGTGAAAAATTATTTAAAGAAATTTTGAACCGTTATTTGAATTTTGGTTTTATGACTTTTTCTACTCTTTAAGATGGCAAATAAATTTCCTTTTACTATTTTTGAATCTTTTTTTTCAAATTTTCATACTGATTTTAATAGAAACCTGTTGTAACGTTTTTTGTTTTTACAAATTTGTTTGCTCGTTGGATAATTGTTTAAGTCTTCAAGAAGAGAATGCTTGAATTCTAAAGCTATATTTGGCAAACAAATATAATGTTTGTATATTGCCGCTCATTTAAACACTTTTTCAATAAAATATTATTAAAAAAAATTATAAAAAATAAAGCCGGTTTCATTCTATAAGACTGATAATTTAGAACTGAAATAATTAGAAATTGTGATCGTTTACCTTTTCGAAAAATGTTGAATTAATTTGGGATTTGTGATGGTTATTGTTAGGGACTTTTAAAATAAATTTTGAAAAAAAAATTTTGGTAACACTGGTCGTATCTGCTTTTTTTGCTTGTGCTCGACAATGCTGCGTTACTCTATTTACACTTCCGCTTCAGCTATTTGCGAAAAGTTAACTGTTTATTAGACATCAATCAATTGTTTTGCATATGTACTTAAATATAAAAAATGTTGATGTCTTCAGATCATTTAGGAAAAATTTAAAGACAAGATGTCCTTGAGAGAAAATAAAATGGAAACAGTTAAGGTTTGTAAGAGAGAAATACTGGGTTTTTATGTTCGAGTCGCTTTTTCAGCAGTGTTTCATTTATTTTGACAAAATTGTTGTTCAAACACAAGATGAAAAAAGAAAATAAATAGAAAAATTTTAGGCGAGTGGTTCGGGAAAATATCCGTCGTTTAACTTAAATATACAGTGCTCTTCATGTACGGCATTGAAGAAGAATTTAATTTGTTTATTGGTTGGTGTCTAAAGCAACTTGACCTATCTGTTATCACCACAACGACCATTAGCAATATCATCAATAATCAATCTAGGACCAATAAAGTTCCAAGGACTACTGGCTGACGTAGTAGCAGATAAGAATATTGTCAGCCGCAATCTCGGAAATCTGGCAGGTTAAAGCCTTCGACAAGCTTTAGATATCCCTAAGAGTACAACGTCTAAAGATAGGAACTTTTTAGACAATACAAGATCTCTCTTACGGAAGCAAAATCGACAAATTATTAAAGTTATAAGGAACAACGGTGCGATAACAAATTCCCGAAATTTTTTTTTTCGAAATTATAAAAAATGTAACCACCATGATCTTTAGATGAACTGTTTTCTGTGAGACCGTTACTTATGATGGTAGTATTACTTTTATACAGGCGGCATGATAGCAGAGTCTACTTTTTAATATAAATCATTAAAGCTAAAAAGAATCCGAAAACTTACAGGAACAAATCGCTTCAATCGCGAACATGGCTAAAATTCGCAAAAAAATACAAGATTTTAAACAACCCTAAAACTAAATTGACATCGCTAAATCGGTTAAAAAAAACAAACTGTCGGAAAATAACGTAAAAAGCGTTAAAAATGAGCTATAATTTTGAAAAACAAACCTTTTGTGTTTACATGTGCTTTCGACAATTGAAAATCACACCGAAAAACACAAAAACGGTGTGATTTACAGAACACCACAAAATCACACGTGTGATTTTAAAAGCACATGTGATTTGAAATCACGTGATTTTCAGAACAGACCTGATAATGTCGTAAAAAAGAAATTTTCACAAACAAAATCTACGTTTTCTTTAAAAAAAATCAATAAAAAACCTAATTTGGCTCACAAAATATTTAGGCAAAATAACATAAACCCATATCGCCGGCTTACAATCCAAACCTGCTAACTCCCTTTCAGCACATTTAACAGGAGAGACAAACCAATTTTTATATTTCATACGCCGACGAGGCGTTTCTTTCTCTACCGCACGGCTTCAAAATCTCAATTTACTTAAAAAGTCGACGACGATATGCTTTTGTAACTATACAAAATTGTCTTCATTATGACCAAATATCCATATGGTGTATTCTCAAAAGATCTGTTCTACATTTATTTCGTTGATTGATTGATGTATTTATTACATTGACCATACAAAATGAAAATTTATTTGTACGAACATTTAGCAGGAGAGATGAATGAATAATGTAACAATGCAAACATATACATACAACAACTAAACTCATGGATACAATGCAAAATATGCAACTACATACATCCATACATACATACATACTAGGGTGATCGATCGAATAGTATTCGACCGGTTTTAACCGGTTATTTTAGTTTTGCCCAAGTCGAATATTTCAAAATGTACATTTTTCGAATATCGAATAAACCGGTTATTTTAGTAAAATAACCCGGTTATTTAAGTAATGTGTAATTTTTATACGTATTCCTTACTTTTGTTATAAATGAACCCGTAATTTAAGTATTTTTCTAATTGAATATTTGGCAAACTTAAACTTTTTATAAATAATGTCAAAACAAAATGAAACAAAAGTCAAAAAACATTATGAGCAATGTAAATACAAGTCGCTTATATAAGTGTGTTCTTGTAACAAAAACCAAAAACAATTTAAAGTACTACAAAAAAAGTTCAGCTTAAACTGACTTAAAAGAAAATTGTGCTTAAACGGCCCTAAAATGATAAGTTGCAAAGGTTCTTTAACGTCATGATTTATTAATCACTTTAAATTAGTCTACAAGCTTGACATAAATATACGCCAAGTAAAACTTGACTCGGTTCCAAGTAGTTTTTAAGAGACAGCAAATAATTCTTTACAAAAAATACTTTAATAAAAATAATGATTGAAAAACTCTTAAGTAGTTCTAGCATATCTTCATGCTTAAAACAAAAACATACCGGCGGAGTCAACGTTAAGGGAAAATTCATCAGTTTTATTTATTAAAACACCAAGAACTAACACCAAATTGAAGGAATCAAAAATTTCCTGGAAGGGTTTAAATTGTGTGATCGACGAATTGAAAGATATTTTATACAAAAAGCATGTTTTCTAGTCTTTAATGCTGAAACAAAAAAAAAAAAAATGGAAATATATAATCCTGTATAAGAGGTTTTGTTTGCCACTTTTCAAAAATATGGCTGAAGTTTACTGCTTCATATAGACATACTACCAGCAACAAATTAAAACTCATTGACTGGTCAGGTTTTTTTTTATTTTATCGTCAAATATTTGTGGTCTGAACATACCTTAAGTCATATCTATGGAGTTTTTTGGTTCCATACCTTCGTGAATTGTTTTGTTTTTATTCTTATTTAGTTTTTATTACAAAAACTAATTTGATTTTTGTATTTTTATGTGTTCGAATTAAAACCGGTTAACCGGTTATTTTTAAAATGTCTAACCGAAAACCGGTTTTTTTAAAATAGCAACTATTCGGAATATTCGAAAACCGGTTATTGAAAAAAGTCGAATAATCGATCACCCTAATACATACATAAATATTAATACACTTGGACGAGTTTAAATATAATTGTTTTGCATGTGAATACAAAATAAACGACCACATTTAGTGTATGCAATATTAAACTGATACTTTAGTACAAAGACTTGCAAGCTCTCTCTTTCTCTCACTTCCTGTCGCTCACACGTACTGTTTTATACAACTATACATTTGCCAGCAATAATAATAAAAACAACAAGCACTTCTAATTGTATACAATGGTGTCAAGTGTAAATGTGTGTATAAATGCAATAAAATACGTAAGTGTTTGTTGAGGATGTGTTAAGGACAGTAGAAAAACCTATTGTGTTTTATATTACCTGTCCAGTCCATTATGTGTCTAATCTTTAATCCAGTCCTTATTTTCCTCTACAATTTAGTATAAAGTCTGGACTATAGCACAGCCTAGAGTTTAGTCTATAGTCTGGCTTATAGCTCTATCTAAAGTCTAGTCTATAATCAGCTTCGTAAACTTTAAGGCTTTTACTTGCTCTTCAATAGCATGGTGTACGTTTGTTTTCATTTTAACGAAGTCTGTCTTCCAGACTATAGTTCGGTCGAAAGTCCAGGGGCCTAATTCTGACAGTCGTGATCGAGTACTTTCTCGAATCGAAAGCAATTTAATTTCTAATTCTTTCAGTCGATACTGAACGAATTGAAATTATTTTTTCAGTATTCTGAAAGTCAAATTAATGATTTACAATACTGAAAAATAATTCCGCTTCGGCCAGTATTGACTGAAATAATTAGATGTTAAATTGCTTTCGAATCGAGAAAGTACTTGATCACGATTCCCAGAATTCGACCCCAGTATGTAATTAAATCAAGTCCGGAAAATAGTTCAGTCTGTAGTCTAGAGTCCAGTATGATGATCATAAAATAGTATACTCAATACTTTAGTCAAGTCTTCAATTCAGGCTAGTCTACAGTTTAGTTAAGCCTATAAAAAGCCTAGTATAAATAAGCAAAAGTAATAAATTTATAGAAATTTATAACGTTAAATCTTTATGGCATATAAAAACAGAAAACATTTTCTGAAATTATTGGTTCCGAAATCCGTGGGATTGCTATTCACATTTAGCGGGCCTCTCATGTGCACATCGTTGCCAGTCAGGTTTAAAGTCTAGTTCATAGACAAGTCTAAAGTCCAGGCAACAGTTTAGTCTATCTCCGGTTTTTAATCTACTTTTAGTAAATAGTCTAATCTATAGTTTAGTCTGTATTTCAGTTTATAGTCGACTCTATAGTTCAATATATAGTCCGGAGAATATTTCAGTCTATAGTAAAGTCTAGTCTGTAGTTCATAAAACAGTTTAATCAATACATCAGTCTAGTCTACAGTCCAGTTAAGCCTATAAAAGTGTAAATATGTAGAAATCTAAAAATTATTGGTTTTCATCTTTTTTTTATAAATTTTCCTTTATAAATATTTTTCAAAACTAAATAACATAAAATTAAAATAAACAAGAAGCTCGGGTCTAATATATTGAGTAAACTTGCAACCCACTGTATAGTTAATGCAAGTAAATTCATGTAAATGTTGTTCTTGTACGAAGCAAATTTTATACAATCTAAAATCAAATCACACACACGTTTGTATATCTGTCCTTTATATTTTGGCCCATGAGATGACTAATAAATTTAAATTTTAAATACGTAGGAAATATTCTTTTTGTTATGAAAACGCTCAAAAATGTACATAATTTTTGTGATGTTATGTTTTTGTTTAAAGTATGAATGAAATAATAAACAAACAAAAAAAAAAACAAATAAACAGCAAATTAATAAACAACAGTTTCCATGTTGAGTGCAATTGTTCCTGGGCTGATATATATAATTATTAGAGATGTAACGATACGGTGTTTTGCCGATACGAAACCGATACTCAAAAATATATATCGGCGAAACCAATTCCAATTCAATACGGAAGCAAAGTGTGTGTTTGCCAAGCCATTTGTGTGGTCTATTATGGCCTTTACAAAGTAACGCAAACATACAGCCATGTGTGTACGCATATTTTTTCACATTGAATTTGACACTTAAAATAAACAAACACAAAATAGTGTACGTCAATACTTTTATGCTTAAGTAGTTGCAGAGAAAGAATTAAATTGGCACCATCGAAACGTTTATATTTTTGTAATGTTTCTATTAGAGTTTTTTTCCTGAGTTTTTCGATTCCCGGGATCCCGAGAAATATCGCTAAGCTCAATATTTTTTGTAGATATGACTATGTTGCAATAAAGGAGCAATATGTTTAGGTATCTGCTATTTTAAAGACTTGTCCATAGACAATGAGAATTTACTGCCTGCATCTTAGTTTGAATTTATGTTCTTTATTAACTCTTCACTTCGCTAAATTTTTAATTATCAACTCTTGCACTGGCTATCCTGCTTGTAATAGATTTATTGCAGCAGGAGACATTGATTTACGTATGAACTCACTTCATGTAATTGACAACCCATCCACAGATGCTAATTTTTAAGAGAAAAGAAAACTAAATTTCAGAGTAAAAATAGCTGTTTTCTGAAACTATAAGCAATTTTTATTTTCCGGGATCCCGAAAAAAAAATCCCGGGAAAGCGGGAATTATAATATATGAAAAAATTATAGTTTTTATGTTAAATAAATAATTTGTTAAAGCTTAATAAATTTTGTTTCATTCAATGGAAATTAACATTTGTATGGCTTTTTTATGTTTAGCATTATGTTTTAGCACCTTAATTATTTTTTTAGCATTTTTTTTAAAGATAACTTAAGTCCAAACCTTTTAACAATCTGGTAACACTGTTTACAACACCAAAAATATGGAGGATCACTTTAAAAAATTATTTTAATTTTTTATGTAATAGGTATTTACCGTTATCGATTTAAGTTTTTATCAATTTTTTTTTGTATCAAAGTCCTTTTTTGGTAACGACGATATTTTCGCTTTATATATTAAACCCAAAAATGTCTACAATTAATCCGTGATAATATATTTTTCCATTTCCCGTTAGTTATTGCATTACGAACATGTTATAGCATTAAAATGTTATTGGCAAATTTAGAACAAATGAAACAGAAAATCTAAATTTACCCTGCAGTTCTGAAGAGTAAATCCGAAGTTGGTATTTAACAAGATTTTTATTAGGATATTCGCTGGTTTTAAAACAGTTTAATGCTAGTAAGTATAATAAGTGCATACCAATTTTATTTCTGGCTATATACGAAATAATACATGTAGCCAATAAGTTACTTCACTCCTTACTTACCCATCAAGAACAATGACAGTCGTTTGATGCATCATCTGATGGGCATTGCTGATGTGTATATACGTCAGAAGTTTCGATCATTTTATTAGGGGTAATATAAAACAAGCTGATGTGTGTGACATTGTTTCCAACTCATACTCAATACAAAATTTCAAGTGTGTTAATTTATAAGTTTTGTATGTGTTAGTTTCAATCAGCAGTTTCTTGTAGGGTATGGAATTAATATAGAGTATTAATATAGAGAAATATATGCGCTAAAAATTTAAAAAATATGCAGTTAAATTATCTTGAATTTTATTATTAGTCAAAAAAATATATAAAAATTACAAGAAAAACAAAAATCACATGATGAACGTTAAAATTCAGTCTCATAAACATAAGTAAGGCACAATAACCACATAAGAAGAATTTAAAATAAAGCAAAACTCAAATATATAAAGAAACATTAAGACAATCTTGTAAATTAAGTTACTTGTAAAGGCCCATCTATAATATACATAAGCTGGCTTGAGCAACTGTGCGAATACATGTTAATCATAAGTGTCAAACCATATTCAACTTAAAAAACTTTTTGTTAAATTTTTTGAAACTGTCATTTGCTTATGCAAAGTGCGAAACTGATCGCAATTACATACAAATCAAATGATTATTGATTTTGTTTACTAAAATGTCTTTAGAGATAAATTCGACCCAATATTTTTTCAAAAAAAAAGTTTATAGCCTGTTTTTCAAAACAAAATAAAACGGAAGTGATAGGTGCATGATTAAATGCTGATAGTTTCTCTGTGGATACATTCATTTTCACTAGGTTGTTTCCGAAAACAATTTATATTAAATATGCAAGTAGTTAAGGATTTAAAAATAATTTTAAATCCTTAATTTGTGTTTAAACTTTATCAATCTTGCTACGAATTTGTTAACTTGTTATTTTGTTACTGTCCAAAAAATACATCTTATATATGGCAATATCAATTAACTTAAATTCACCACTGTTTAATATTTTTACATCATCTTTGAATTGGCAAAAGTTTTCGGCATAATACATAATTGTTTTCAACCGCGTCCCCCATCTGGTTGTTATAGGCTGTAGAGGAAGACATTAATCCGGAGCATTCTTTTTATATGCGGCAACACGCGAAGGTGCTTTACAAAATATTTTTCCCATAAGAAATCAATAAAAAAAATATTATCGCAGCTGTCATTTACCTCTTCTGCGGAAGGGTGCATGGCAAAATAAAGCAATTAAAACTAATTTTTTCAAAATAGCAATATCAGCAAAACATGCAAAAATATGCATTCAAAGCAAAATATGCAAAAATATGCACTAACAAATCAATGCCAAATATGCAGTAATTTCTTGATTCGCAAAAATATTTGGTATATGGTAATCTCCGACCGACGAGAATAAATATGCATTTACATAAAAATCCGGGCCTTGATAATCATATTATTATAGTTTTCAACATATTTCCATTTTAATGATTAAATTAATTTACTTGTTATTTTTTTTTTAGTAAAGCAAAAAATAATTTTTTTTTATACATATAATTGTTTGCTGGGTTATGCCGAGAGCGCACTTGAAATCAGCAGTCTATGAATAACAGTCTAGTCTAGCAGTAGAGCCAGTTTATCATAATCTTCGGGCCATGTATATGTAAAAATAACTAATACATCTACTATCCACATGCAACCAGTTTTATGAAGTAGTTTACGCACAATATCCGCAGGGTAAAAACATTTTTCCATGTGTGCTTGCACATGTATGGATATGTACAAAAACACAGTTGTTAGTGTCATTTTGAATTGAAATACATGTGAGGAATGAATATCAACTTCCGTTTCCTTTATATAACCAACTGTACATTTATCTATCACTTGTGCTACAACTCTACGTAGAAAACATTGTTTTAAGTTCTACACTTTTATTGTAGCGTTTTGTACTTGTTGTTGCTGCAAAAATATGTTGGACATGTTACAACAAATTCCCCTCAACTCTTTTTTTTTCTTCTATGAATATGGAAAAACGTGTAAATTCAACCGCAAAGCTAGGATTTGAATCGAGTATGAATTGTTGAAAGTACAAAACATGTGAGTGAGTGACTGCAAGGAATTAAGTGATAGTGAGTGTAAATCATTATGGTACATGACAGGAAGTTTGAAAAAGTATTTTTAAATTGGAAATTTTAGTCAAATAATGTAGGAAATGCTTAAGGCAAAACTTCTTCGAAATGTTTAACCTTTTAGGAGTTTTTTAAAGTTTACTGAGATTTTATTTTATTTTAGGTTCAATGGTCAGCCGATACGATAACTGCTCACTAGGGTCTTTACAGCGGTTCATTTGTAATACCATGAGGCAGTGACCAGAGTCAAGCCAGTGTTCACTAGATTCGATACCCTGCAGAAAAGTCAGATCGACCTTAGTCCTACATTGTCGGTGTAGACCGAAGCGATCCCGTGATCGTCAACCCAACTACACTATAGATCATTTCAGCGACAACTCTGCAGTACCGTCCTCTAACAATGGCAGGTCGCCACACTATGCCCCATGGAATAGAACCGGATTTACTACAACCTACAATACCAATTTAACGACTCTAGGGCCTAAGCTCCGGTTCCTGCACACAGAAGTTCTACAGGCTTATACGAGCCACAATAGCGTTATCAATCCTCGACCGAACGTTGAGTTCCCAAGATAGTTTACTTTTTCGCCTCGGAAGACTTAAGTTATTAACAGGGCTGTGGAGTCGGAGTTAAGGTTTTTGTACCGGAGTAGGAATCCAAATTTTTATACTTTACATATGTAAATTACTATATTAAAGCTCAATGCGGCGCATGTTAGAATTAAAACGTCGATTTTAAATTTTTACAGAATTATTTTCTTGCTATTTAACCAGTTAAAAGGTATTGCATTAAGAAAAAGAGTTTAAAGTCAAATAAGGACCAGTCTCATATACATTTAGCATCAAGGTTTGAATAGGAGTCTGAGTTGGAGTCGCAGTTGAACTTGAAAAATATCAGCAGTTATTGCGAAGTCGGAGTTAGAACTATTTTTTGACGACGACGCCCTGGTTATTGATCTTATATTTCCTCGTAAAAATATTAATTCCGATTGACACCGAGTCCACAGGAGGTACTCCAGGAACTTAGAATCTGCAATGCAAATTCCGTGCGATTCTCTTTGGGCAAAGTAAATCTTTTGACACCGAGTCTACAGGAGGTACTCCAGGAGCTTAGAAATTGCAATGCAGGTTCCGTGCGATTCTCTTTGGACAAAGTAAATCTTTTCAAGCTTAAAAAAGCATAGATAGTAAAGCTATCGATATGCACCAAGCCTTATTTCAGCACTTTTTAAATTGTTTTTCTCGCTGACCTCGTATATATGTACATTCTTGTAAATAAACACTTGCGTGTATGGCAGTTTGACATTCAAATTGTGTAAAATTTTACATACATGTGTGTTTGTGTAAATGCATTTGTATATATAATTTTTACTTATAGTTCTGTATACTTTATTTTGTTTGTATGTATTAGGGTATTCATTTAATCGAGGCTTTGCTTTAAGCGGTTAATCGCTCGATTAATTAACCGTAGTTTTGTTTTAATCGCTTAATAATCGGTTAACTTTGTTATTGATCGGTTAACCGATTAATAAAATTTTTGTTATAAATTAAGTAATTTCAATAAAGAAGAATGCAAAAATTATTTTTATTTGGCTTTTTTTAGTACAAAAAAAAAAACAATAACATAACAAACAAAACAATTTTAATTAATACATATTCGGCCATGTTCTGGAAATCGAAACCACGTGAAAGTGAAATCGATGAAGATTTTTAATTGAATTTTTGTAAAAATGAACGTAGCTTTTCCTGATTTCAAAAGTTTTTTAGGTAGAGGAAAGTGGTCCTAAAACTGTGACGTATTAAAAAGTAAATATTTTTACGAACCTTAAACACGGAAAAGTTTTCAAAATTTGTTCGATTTCAATTTCACGTGATTTCGATTTCTAGAACATGGCCGATTATGTATTTATTAAACAATAAAGTTTGTGATCATCTTATTAATTATTTTAATTGATAAGATCTCCTTATGAAATAATCTAAACATATAAAATAGAGTCCTGTTTTTAATATTTTTAAAAATTTTTAACACTTCCAACAGTTTTGGTAAATTCTGCTAACATATTGTTTGTGTTACTGTCGACAGTTTCTTTTATTGTCAGGTGATCATCTGACTCATCATGGCAGAGCTCAGTACCGAACATTCTTCAAAACAGTTTATTTCCGAACACCTTAGTTTCTGTTTTTGTACTGTATTTTAATAACACAGTGCAACACGAAAAAAAATAACCATATACGGACAAAAAATAACCGTAAAGGACCAAAAAAATAGACGCGTGTATCCCAGTTTTGCCCAAAGTCATGCACTTTTTAATTTATGGGCCCTTAATGATTTGGGGCCTCGGTGTCATTTTTGCAAAAAATTGATCATTTTCTCAGGTTCATATCTTGTGATCTCAATAAACAACTTTTTAGAGCATATGAACTTCCTAGGAATGTTTCTTAACACCGTTTAGGTAGCCGCAAAAGTGAAAAATTTCCCGAATTTTTTTTTTAATTTCATTGGTTTTTTCTTTACTTCAACATTGAGATACTAGGCTACCTATACGGTGTTAGGAGTCATTCCTAGGAAGTTCATATGTTCTAGAAAGTTGTTTATTAGGGTCTTAGGTACATTTTTTTAGTTGATTGTTTCCTTGAATTTTGAACGGTTTGCTACCTATGGACCTAAACAAGGGAAAAAGGTAAAAAAAAAACCAATTTTTTTAAGTTTTTTGCGATTTTGATCTGGAAGATGATTTTTTTTAGATCTTATATGTTCACAACTTTTGTTCTTTATGGCACGAGCTACATCTTTGTCTAAAAGTGTAAATTAAAATTCCGAACGGTTGCAAGATATGAGCCTGAGAAAATTATCACTTTTTTGCAAAAATAACACCGAGGCCCCAAATCTTTAAGGGCCCATAAATAAAAGAGTGCATGACTTTGGGCAAAACTGGGAGACACGGGTATATTTTTTTTTGTCCTTTATGGTTATTTTTTATCCGTATTTGTTTATTTTTCCATGACTTAAACAATTACACACAGTGTAATGTATTGCTAAAAGGAAATATTTGGTACAAAAAATATTTTCTAAACACATACAGGGGTGTGCTGGAAATCGCAAACGCAAGACGCAAGAATTTGAAAGTTGTTTTTAATAAACTTTAAACCTAATTCTTATAATTTTTGGTTTAAAATCCTGTTTAATAGGAAAATATTTGTCATAAAATTATTTTATTACAAAAATCTTAATTAATAACGACTTTTAAAATTCTTGCGTTTTACGTTTGCGATTTCCAGCACACCCCTGAAACCTTTTATATATGAAACGAATCAAATAATTAAAAACAAAAAAATAATTTTTAATAGGTACTACAAAAAATTAAAAATTTTGTTAGTTCGGTTAATCCACTGAAATTAACCGGTTTAATCGTTAATCGAAAATAGCCAACTTTAAATTAACCGATTAGTTAATCGGGTAGTAATTAATCTGTAAACCGATTTACGGTTAACCGAATGAATACCCTAGTATGGATGCTATGTTTTGAAAATAACTCTAACCTCATTTTGTTTGTTATCAAAGTTTACAGTTATCCACAAAAAAGCATAAACACACGTTGGGATCAGAATAAAAAAACGTACCTATTTCACATTCGATTGTTCTCTCTCTCATTCACGTACACCAACATAATCTTTTTTTTTGTAAAACATCATTATACTTAACTCCTGTATTACAGCGTTTTTTAGATTTTTCTCTTTTTTTGGAATTTTAAATTATTTTTTCCTTACAAACTTTATCATCCTATGGAAAGTCTTACTTAACATACACATTCACATGTATTTATTTGGTTTTGAATTAACAGAAACTGTTGATATTCACCTCAAGGTGTTTGTGCATGTTGTGTGCATTTTTTCACCTGCCGATTACATATTTATGAATTTTACTTTATTGTAAAGTTTAGTCAAAGTATGTTGTAATAAAAAAGAAAACCTTTTAATTCTTTTGTTGTTGTGAAATGTATTTGAACTAAAAAATTGGTAAATTTTTAACCACTAAGAGAATTGTATGCAAAAAATTATTTGGGAAAAAAATCTATAGATTAGAAAGTGAAAATTTGGATAAACACAAATATTAAACAGTTAAAAAAATAACATTTTTTTATGAAAGTTTATAGTTTTCGATAGATTTTCTACAAAAATTTATAATTTTTTTCTAAATTAAGGTTTAAAATTTAACGATATTTTAAAAAAAAAAAAAAGTTCGATAGCTCAAAAGTGAAAAGCTAAGAATAAATCATTATAATCTAATGCTGCACAAAAATAGTTATCGTTTAGTTTAATGTCATAATTTATAGTTATCTAAAAAAATTTAATTAAAGATTTTTAGTTATCGATATATTTTTTATGAAAGTTTTTAGTAACCGGTAAATTTTCTTTGAAATTTTTTAGTTGGCGATAATTTTTTATGAACATTTTTAGAAATAGCTAATTTTTCTTAAAAAAACATTTTTAGTTATTAATATATTTTCTAAAAAAAAAAAATTATAATTTTCGCAAAAGTTTTTTAAAAAAAAATTTATAGTATAATTTAATAAATATCCTTAAAAAATTACCGACAAATCTGTGACGTTAGGCAAAAAGGTCCTAAGTCAGAAATTGTAGTTTTTCATAATTGAATAATTGAAAATTATTTGTTTGGTGTATTTTAAAGACTATTTTCTTAATGAGCAGACGATTGCGATAAGATTTATTGTAGGGATTTAACTAATACCGATACCGATATATCGGCTGTACTCCATGTTTGCCGATATATTGGTATCGGCGATATTTTTCAAACGATACGACGATACTTTCAGGCTGGAGGTCCACATTACGCGTTCTCTGTTACTTTTTCCCCTTTTTTAGGACACATGCCAAAGTAGATAGTAATCCCATTTCATGCTTTCGATACGTATATGCATTCTACGGGTTTGATGGGTAATTTGTCAATACAATTTTACACTTCTACTTTTTGGACAGATGCATACACGCATTAAACGCTTGATGTGTACCTGCAGCTTTAGCGGTTTGGCTATTCACCATAGTAGCGAAAATATATGAAATACTTTGGGAAGAGATAAGATAACGGAGAAATCGAAATTGTTGCTCTGATTGTGAACGAAGGTTAAGATTAAAACTTCGTATGAACACAAAGAAAGCAAAGGTTATTAGAATAAATACAAACAACACCAGCACGCTCCCTTTATATGATACAATTATTGAAGATGTTCAATTCCAATCTCAACAAACAGACGAAGACATCGAAAATAGGATTTAAATTTTAATTACATTTATAATTATAAATCGTGAATTTTTTAAGTTTCTAAGAAATTTGTTATAAAATCTTTTAATTATAAATTTATTTATATTAACAATTTATGCATATCGCCAATATTTATTTGATGATTTAAAATCATTAATACATTTTTAAATTTTAAAAAATACTATATGTTTGGTCCCGGCGCTGCTCGGGGTTTTCTGAATAAAAATAAAAAAATCAAATACCGGAGAATTTTGTTAATAATTAGACACCAGCGCTATCGGCCAAGTCAAAATGTTATCAGGCAACTTATTTTTGTTTAATAATATACATATATTTTGTGAATTTCAGCCAAATTGTTCCAAATTATAAAAAAAAAAAATTCAATATCGAGATTAGATTTAAGAGAAACCTGGCAATTATCACTAAATTTTCTTTTATAAAATTATGGCCATCGTTGTTTCTTTAAAATAAAATTGAATAATACAGTCTTTTTACTTCAAATAGAATGACCTTTAAATTTTAAAGCCAAATATGCCATTATCCTTGCTACGATTATAACAATGTTACTGACTTACATTTAAATAAATCTTAGTTTCCCCTTTGTAAAGAAAATTATTGCAATTTTACTTAAAAACAAGTAAAAACGTATAGTCGTACCAGTCCGAACATATGATACCCTACACCACTTACAAGTAGACAGACAGAGAAATTTTCAAATTAAAAATTTTCAGTCATACGACAAAAATTTTATTTTGGTTTAAAAGCCTTAATGGGACGTATATTAAGAACACTTTGTACAATCTGAACCAACGAGAATTTTTGTGCTGAACCCCAACATTTGTACGAGATCTATTTGTGTTAAAGTGAAAATGGAGTGGAGTAGACATGAGACTTACATAAGGTAAATTCTGGAGCAAACGTCCCAAAAATTATAAAATTTTTTTTGTGCCAAATTGTATCTTAATGCTAACATGTAGGTAAACGTAATATCTGCGGCATTTTGACATCTTAACTCAAATTTAAAAAGTTGTTTAAGTTTTTAAAAATTTTTTATTATAAACGAAATTTTTCTTTAATTCTGGTTTATTTTATACTTTAATCAAAATTATTTTTTCACTGAGTTTTTTTTTAACAAATTTTTTGCTATCTTATCTCGACTTAAGATGTTTTGTCAAAATGCCACTAAACTAAACTTCTGGCACTAAACGTGATTTTTGGGATGGGCATTCGTTTGAGAGATACATATTTTTAAATATGGAACGCACCCAACAAAATTGTGTAACATAATTATGGGTGCAATAATCCATTTTTTCATGGTTTATAAGCAATAATGCCCTATTCTGGGAATATTTTTATGGGGGACTGAGTGAAATTGTGAACTTATTTAATCATTTTTATCACACTTGGTCTACAGAAGCTTTATATGCCATACTCAATTAAATGATCTTTAAAATTGCTTAATGTAGTTTGTACACAGGGTTTCCATAGAGTCATAGCTGACCAGACGGACCAATGGACATGCTTTAAGCAATTTTGAGTCGATGACTATACCAATACTTTTATGCGTTACAAACCTCAGCACAAACGCATAATACCTTTCACACCTATGGCGTTGTAGGGTATAAAAATATATACGTAAAAAGAAACGTAACGTTATCCCTGTAAATACAAATAAGAAAATAACACAATCACATCCATTACAAATCTAAAAAGTCAAAAAGATAAGCAGACAAGTAGTCGAGAATAAAAAGCAAAAAATTAAAAGAAAAAAAGAATACAGGACAATAGAAAAAAAGAGCAAAGAACGAAACGAAAATTCTAGCTGGAAAGACGTGACATTAGAAACGATAAACTACTAAGCAAAGACACATATAAACCAATACAGTTAGTTTATTCGTACCAGGAGATGAACAAAAGGATCCTAAAAGCCAAATACCACACACACACACACGCACGAGAAATTCAAAGCCAAAATAAGTATAAAGAATAGGTACACACTCATCTAAACAAAGAGAGAAAAAACACACATTAAAACTTAAAATGCAAAAAGTATAAATGAACAAAACGAATACCAAATATCAGTTAAAGCTCCTAAAAGTACACAAAAAAAAAGTAAAAAGAAGAAAACATTTAAACCCACACCAGGATAAAACTGAAAATAACATTCTAAATATATTTTTGAAAGAAAAAAAAAAACTTTCAAGAAAAGGCAAAGAAAGGAAGTTAAACCCATAAACCGTATGTGTGTAGAATTCTTAAATAAGTACTAAAGAACATACACAATCACGCCCACCGATTGTACATGCACATTCATAAACCCGTACGCATTTGCATTAGTATTTATTAGAAACATCAAAAAAGAAAGTATTTTGGTTTATTGACGCATGAATGAAACATATTTCAGCATATTCTTAGCAATTCATTTACACACTTGCTACGCTCACTCATTCCTTCCGTCATTCATTCAGTCATTTGCATGCCAACCAATTGTCCATGCACAAATAAAAGAAAAAAAGGATTTGCGTTTTAACTTAAGCTAATATATGGAAGAAAATCCGCTGAATTATTTATACCAACCTACTTCCAACAAAATTGATGTTCTATAGGAAGTCGAAGCTATAAAGCGCTAAATTTTCTACAAAAAATATAAAAGAAAGTTGGACTGTCTATCAAAAATTAAAGATAAATTTCTATAGAAAATCGAAAAAGTCATTAATTTTCTCTAGAAGTGTTAAATTATCTAGAGAAAATTTAAGACTTTTTTCGATTTTCTATAGAAATTTATCTTTAATTTTCAAAGTGTTAAATTTTCTTTAGAAAATTGAAGAAAGTTTTAAATTTTCTGTGGAAAATTGAAGAAAGTGTTAAAGCTTCTTTAACTTTAACTTCTTTAAGGAGTGTTAAATTTTCTTTCTTTTCTTTTAGTGTTGTAAAGAATTTATTTTAGCTTTGACAGCACGCAACAAAATACTTTAATTCGTTCAGTATCGTTTGAAAGAATCGGAAAAAAAATTGCTTTTGAATCGAAAAAGTACTCGATATCGACTGCCAGAACAAGTGCCCTCATAAAAATATCAAGTAGATATGATATTCATCATTATTATACATTCAAGTTCGTTTTAAAAAAGCATTGTTCAGATACTTGCAATGTATTAAAAAACGGTTTTAGTTTAAGCTTCATTTAATAGGGTATTCATTTAACCGAGTTTTTGCTTTAATCGGTTAACTGCTCTTTTACTTAACCGAGGTTTTGGTTTAATCGGTTAATTATCGGTTAATTTTGTTATTGATCGGTTAACCGATTAATAAAGTTTTGTTATAAATTAAGTATGTAATTTCAATAAATAAAAATGCAAGACGTATGTATTATTTGGATTTTATTAGCAAAAAAACAAACGAAACAATTCTTGGACTAAAACGAGCCAAAAACAATAGTTTTTTTTACTTATCAAAGATTTTGGAGAAATCGAAAGCAACCAATACAACAGAATACAGTATTCCACGGATAATTACCTCGGCCAAAATGCCAAAATTTTTGGGTAATTATTAACTACCTCTTTGAGGTAATTAAGCGAATACGTTTAAATACCTCAGTAAGGTAACGTATTTGTTTACAAGATACCTTAACCTTGATGTATGAAAAAACGTTAAGCCATAGGAATTTTTACATGTATCAGCTAAATCAAAAGAGATAGCAAAAGCTGTCTTTAATTTTATCTGTAATGATTTTTGAGATGCCCTGTCATATCCTACTATCAAAAACGTACTCATACATACAAACTTATGACCAGGGAAACCGTAAATATGCAATTGCATGATTTTTCTTGTGCGACGAATGAAGGCAGAAACAATATATTTATCCGTTTAAGAGCTTTTTTATTGATTTGGAATCGATCTGTTTGTGGAAAATTTGCATACTATAGGTATTGCTGAATTTTTTCCCGTTTTTGAAGCATATTTTAAAACTTGTTCAGCAACTAAAAAAATTGCTTAAATTCTGGTTAATAGATGAATTTTCTGTTGCTTTAACTTCGCCTTCTAGATAGGTACATTTAATTTGCACTCTCCAATTGTAAGACATAGATTTCAAAATTGGATCACTTGACTCGAAGTCCCCCAAATGCAAAAATCAAGGAAAAAGCAGTTAAATATGCTAATACATAGACATCTGGAAACACTTTTAAAACTGATCTTTTCGTGTCCATCTGGCTGGTTGTCTGTCCATGCAAACCTTATGCGGAATATAAAAGTAGAATTTTTTAGATAATTTGATCAAATTTTGTTAATACGATTTAATTGTCATATGAACGAAACCGTAGTAAGTCCCCACGCAAAATTCTTTTTTTTATGTCCATAAACCCTTAGATCATGTTCGTATTAAAATTAAATTTGCGCCAAAATATCTTACTGAAATTTAATATGGTTGAATCGGTTCAGATTTAAACATACAGCTTCCATTCAAATATCAGTCCCTAAAATATTCAAGCAATTTTATACTTTTAAATGTTAATAGGTACCTATAATTTAAAATGTAGCGACCTTTCCTTTAATCACTTTAAGACAAAATATCTCATATATTTGGTGTAGGTATCTAGATAATATTCAGCTCAACCAGCTCTTATAATAATAATAGTTATCTCATAAAATAATTTTTTTATTCTAGTTTGGTTTTTTTATTATTATGTATGTAGGTACCTACCTACTAAAACATTTTTGTTGCACTTCAGGAAAATTAGTGTTAAAATTTGATTTAGTGCCACCGAAAATAAAAAGCAGTAAATAAATACAATAAATATGTAACTGACTAAAAAAGATACGCGCTGACATTGTATAATTTTACATTTTAATTAGAACGACGGCGAAAAATGTAAGCAAGTAGGTATTTGACAATCCAACTTCGAACACGGCGAAAACACTGTGATTTTGTGCTTACATTTTAACTTAACTGATCGTACTTACCAAAATTACAAACACAAAATTTTTTTTATAACGTAGTAATTAGTCTAAAGATCAACTTGAGGACATTGAAGTTTTGCTCGAAGCTATTTTATAAATTATGATTAGGTAGGTACTTATTACATTTTCTTATTATTTTATATAAACTTAACTACAGTTTTGGCAACAAGTATGCCAACCACATTAACCTTTTTTAATAGAGTTGTAAACAGTGCCGTATTTCTTGTAGTTTTTGCTAATCCCGACACCATTTTTTAAAAACGTTTACTTTTCGTCGCAAAAACGCCAACCATGATAAGGTAAACACAAACATTATTTTTTACGTTTAGCAACATTAACATTACCTCAAAAGCGAACAATGTTTACGAATTTCCTTTGTTATTTTTGACAATTTCCTTGATGGTCTATATACCTCTCTTTTCCTCTTAAAGAATTGTTTTAAGGAGTTTATTTATATTATTATTAATCTATTTCATTCTACCAATTCCACTGTATGCATAAGAATTTGAAGATGTAAATAAAGACAACAATAATGAAAATTTACTCAAACAAAAATAAAGCGAATACAGAGAGTCCAAGAGCGACTTAAATGACGAATGAGTGGACAAAATAAACATGACAATAAGTAGAATATTTGTTGTTGTTTTATGTTTTTATCTCAAACAAGTTTAGCAACATTGGATGGAAGAAAAAGCGCTCAGTTGCTGCGGAAATTTTAAAGCGTACGTTTGGTGTTTTTGGTCTGATTGCCAATGAATGCTGGATTACAGTGTTTGTGTGTTATTCTTCTAAATTTTTTGTTTTATATTAATGCACACAGGTAAAAACAATTAAACAAAACGTGTGACGGTCGAAATAATTAACAAATAAATATCCATAATAATACAATCGTAATTAAATTTTGCGCTATTTTAACCCTCTAATTGATTTAAGTTGAAAATTGAAAAAAAATTTTACGAGGGAATTAAAGTGTTTAAGAAAGTACACAATAAAAATAAAGCGATAATTAGAAATTTAAAAAAAGGAAAAAGAAGAACTTCTTCAAAAATTATTCGTTTCTGTTGGGTGCTTATATTTTTTTTAACTACACCAGCAAGAAAGATTTTCTTTGTGTGTGGAAATTCCAAAAAAAGTATTAAAATAAAAAAAGAATATAAAGAAAAAAATGTATAATGAAGTTTTAAAGTGTTTGAAATATGAAATGAAAATTATGTGAAAGAAAAAAAATTAAAATAGGTAAAAATAATAGTCAAAGAAAAAATAATAACAAAATTTAAATTTAAAAAAATTACAAATTAAAAAAATCTCCCTAAAATTAAAAAAACTCGGATTTAAAGGTGGATTCAAGGTATATTTATAGCAGGTAGCCGCGAGATTACAACAATTGTACAATAAAACAAACAACAGGGCTTTTTATTGTTGTTTTGTGATACGAACTGTCAAACAGCAAAGGGGTTGAAAAGAGACAAAAAAGACAAAAGATAAGGGCAAAAAACCTTGTTTACATGTTTACTATACAACATTTGACAGTTTGTATCGCAAAACAAGCAAATAAAAAATAACCAGCTGGCTTTCCGAGACTACCTGCTATAAATATACCTTGGGTGGATTATAAAAAACTGCCCTCTCCAAATTTGAAGTAAGCCGTAAAGTTTGATTTACCTTTTTAATAATTTATTATTATTTTAGCATCATTTCTGGTAAAGACTGTCGGACAAATTCATATATTTTATTTACTGCTATTTACCTTTTACGTTTTCTTAATTCTCTTCCATCCTTTGTCCATAAATTTGTTTGATATTGTTTATTATGCATTTTTATTAGTTTTTTTCTCCTTCATGGTAGATTTTAATTTGTTATGCTCTCTCCCTATATTCTTTCTGGTGTTTCTCTTGTTATACGCATTAAAAACTAATTTATCCAAAAAATTCATTTTATATTTAATAAAAAAAATTTACTTTCTTATGGAGTTTATGCCAATTTTTGCTAAAATGTTTAATATTTTTAAAAAATTGTCTGTTTTTATTTAAAATAGTAGTAAGTTTTTCATCTCTATACTTTGCTTTTCAATCGGACATGTTTTTGGCTGCTCTTTTTGTTACTCAATTTTTTTCGTCTCAAAAGTAAGACAGATATTTTTCTGTATTTGAGTGTTTTTGCTTTGTTTATTTTGAATTGTTTGACTGAGTTGCCAGAAGCATAGTAAATTAATTACACAATCTTATTAATATGTTAAAAAAGGAAAAGTATTCATATCTGGAACAAAATATTTGATTTCTTATTGTAAACATAAAAAACTGCTGCCTTTCAAAATTTGAGAAATATTTTCATTAAGAGAATATATAAACATTTTTTATTTTTTTTGTCCGAATTTATTCTATGAGCTAAATTTCAGTTATGTATTTTATAAAACTTTTTTGTAATAGTCCTAATCCTTTAATTTTTTAGGAATGACATTATACACTACCAGACTATTATATTGTATCTTCTTGTAACATTTTACCTTAGCTATCCTCTGGATAGCAATGAAGTATATTGTATGTACAGAAAATTTTTTACAATTATTAGACACCAGCAGAATGTAAAGCATTTTCTGGCCCGCTACGGCCTTCGTCAGCGTTCTTTGTGTCACACTGGATAGTGATACTTTATAAATTGAATGTATTTAACTCAACTATTTTAACAAATAGAAACTGGGAATTATTTCCTTTCATAGGTAACTTTATTATATTCAACATTTTGTATTTATTTTTTTTTCCAAAAATATAATACGCATAAAACCCGCCAATATTTACTTCTTTTTAATAAATTTACATTTTTGTGTTTCTTTTAGTAGGTAATGAAGATAAATATGTATTTATTTATTAGGCATTTAATTATTTTTTATTATAGCTATTAATGTTCACAAGCATCTTTAGCAGTTCAATGCGATTATTTTTATTAAAGATATTTCTATGCGAACCATAACATACGAAATTGTTGAAAAGCATGTTAATTTTTGGAATTTCTTAAAAAATTTAAAAAAAGTTATTCAACAAAAATTTGTTTAAATATGTGATACAAATTTCAAATTTTTAATGGACAAACGAACAAGAACTTTCAAACAAATAAAAAAGCTACCACAACTGCTTTTTTCGCAGTTACCACAAGTAAGAACAATCGTGTGACTGCACTCAGGAAATTGTTGTTACCATTTCGCTTTGTAACAACTAGCGGCAATTAAATTTGCTTAAAACAGGGCAATCGTGTGATTTCAGAATATTTGATTGGTGCAATTTCATTATTGTGCGCCAAAACCTACAATACAAATTGTGTCATATTGGTGCATTTGCGGCAATCAAATGTTCCCAGCTTTACTGACTGTTTTTCAAAAGCATTTGGCGTAGGAAACAACAATAACAAATCTCAATTTTTGTTTTGTTTTCAATATAAATTCTTTTTTGACGATTTACCTCAGCAAACTTTTGGGATACCTTTGCTAACAAAATTACAACACAAATAATATTCAACTCGGTCTGAATGTGATACCAAAGTGCAGTTTTTCAATTAGGGCCATATCGTGACTTTCTGTAGAAAAGTTTAATATTTTCTAAGCGAACCAACTCTTAACTACCTGTAATGTATGCTTCGGGTATTTTTCATGCCGAAATATCCTCGCTTGTGGTAAATCATTTCTTAGGTAAATTTTCTATCGATTATGTAAAATAACGCTTAACCATTATTGACGAACACCCATGGGCTTATTGCGCCTTATTGTATATTGACCGGATTTCATATAAAGTGTCTGGCATTGTTTCCATAGGCATTAAATATTTACGCATTAATCCTCACTAGATATTTTTCGAGACATTCGACTTCTCGCACTAAAACCATGGCGACTATTCTTAGGCAAACGTCTTTTTACCGTTCCAAAATATATTTTAAAAGCTTATTCAAACTCCACGATCTTAATTCCAAATATTTAAGTTAATCTTATTTTGGATATCCTTCTGCAATGGTCGTGTTGCGTTCTTTTTTTCATTATAAATTATTAAAGGTATGCGATTTTATACTATGTGGAATTGCCTTAACAACTTTTTGGAATATCGAAAAGAATTTTTACGTGTTAAGCTATTGAACTAGTATTATGGAAGCAGATCCAAATTCTTTCTTTAATGAATTATGCGGCATCTACACGCTACAACTGGTTATACAATTGAGTTGAATAAATCAGTTGATCGTTCGCCGCATTGACTACAATTTTTTTCAGCAAATTTTCTTCAACTTTGGTCGTTATAGGTTTCTTTTGATGACAAATAAAAAAAAAAAATGAGAAAAAAAGTTTTTGGCAAACAGCAGGAAAAAAGATAGGGTATGAAATATACTTTAAAATCTATTCTCATAATTACAAAATATAGGTATGTACATACATAGACTAAACATTTTTTAAATTAATAAATATTTTTTTAAATATGTAATAAATTCTGATTAATTGCCTGCTTTTCAAAATAAAATTAAAAAATTTCGCTTGATAAACTATAATGAAACAACAATAAAAACAACACAAATTTGTTTTTGATTTCAATATAAATTTCTAAACGCAAATTTTTATTTTAGTTTGAAAAACAGGCAATAAGATGTTTTCTTTAAATATGACCTAAAATCTTATTTCTATATACATATCTGCTAAATGAATATCCAAAGTTACACCTGTGTTTTTATGAAAACCTTCATTGAATCACCAAAATATACCATAAGCCGCTATCTTTAATTCCCAATCAGAATAATTCTTAAACAAAGCAATGGCAACCTCGGTAATGAGTTTTTTCAATCCAGTCTTTTTTCAGATATTTTATTTTGAATATAAATGTTTTAGAAAAAATAAAAAAATTTTATAAAACATTTTTTTCGCAAAAATGTGCCTAATTTTATTGATAACTTTACATTATATTCTGTGCTTTACATAAACTAAAAGGCAAATTTGAAAATAAAAGAGTGAGTTTATTTTTTTTTTTCGATTTTATTTTCAACCTTTATTCTTCTCTTTTCTTTTTTTAATCAATATACTGTCTGCTCACAATAATATACCGTGCTCTTTTTAAAATGTATATAAAAATCTATGCTGCCAACTCAACTCTTATAAGAGTAAAAGAGACAACTAGTGCTGTGGTACAATATAGAAAGTGAAGAATAAGTGAAAAATTAAATTTTTTTAATACATTCTTATTAAAATTTTCAGTTTGGAAAGAACTACGCGTAAAAAAGCAACGAACAGTTTATTTTTATTATAATTAAATAAGAAAATTAAGACAGTAAAAAAGAAATCTGCATTTGCTAAATTTTGTTTAATAAAGTGAAATAAGTAAAACTGTATTGAGAAAATGACGGCCGAAGTGGAAATTTATAATCAAAAGAAGGAAGTACATTTACGCTCCTTAAAACAATCGGGACATGTGGGTTTCGACAGTCTGCCCGATCAATTGGTGAATAAAAGTGTACAAAATGGTTTTGTTTTTAATGTTATGTGTATTGGTGAAACTGGTCTTGGTAAATCCACCTTAATGGATACGTTATTCAACACCAGCTTCGAGTCTACACCTAGTTCCCATACCCTACCAAATGTTAAATTGAAGGCTCACACCTACGAGTTACAGGAAAGCAATGTACGCCTAAAGTTAACCATCTGCGATACAGTGGGCTATGGCGATCAAATTAATAAAGATGACTCATTCAAAGCTGTAGTGGATTACATTGATGCTCAATTTGAGGCTTATCTGCAAGAGGAGCTGAAAATAAAACGTTCTCTCGTCGCTTGCCATGATTCACGTATACATGTGTGTTTGTATTTTATTTGCCCAACCGGACATGGTTTGAAAAGTTTGGATTTGGTGTGCATGAAGAAACTGGATAGCAAAGTGAATATTATACCCATTATAGCAAAGGCCGATACCATTTCAAAGGCTGAACTACAAAGATTTAAATCCAAAATTATGCAGGAATTGTCTAATAATGGTGTACACATATATCAGTTCCCTACCGAAGATGAAACTGTAGCTGAAACCAATTCAGCAATGAATGATCATGTGCCATTTGCTGTGGTTGGCTCCACGGAATTCATTAAAGTAGGCAATAAACTAATTAGAGCCAGACAATACCCCTGGGGTACAGTACAAGTGGAAAATGAAACCCATTGTGACTTTGTGAAACTACGTGAAATGTTAATACGCACTAATATGGAGGATATGCGCGAGAAAACTCACACCAAACATTATGAATTATACCGCCAAAAAAGATTAGAAGAAATGGGTTTCTCTGATGTCGATTCTGACAACAAACCTATTTCATTCCAACAAACATTCGAGGCTAAGCGTTCGAATCATCTTGCTGAATTGCAGGCCAAAGAGGAAGAGGTTCGTCAAATGTTTGTTCAAAGAGTCAAAGAAAAAGAAGCTGAACTTAAGGAATCCGAAAAGGAATTGCATGCTAAATTTGAGAAACTTAAAAGGGATCATGCTGAGGAAAAGCGTAAATTGGAGGAATCTCGTAAGAAATTGGAAGAGGAATTCATGGAGTTCTCCAGGCGTAAATCACAACTGGCGGCATCACACCACACCCTTACATTGGGTAAAAGCAAAAAGAAGTAGACTAAAATAACCAAAAACTTACATTAAAGCACAAACGAAAATACTAACATCTATAACATTCAATAGAGAAAGAATAAAGAAACTAAGCTTTTTTTTATTTATAAAATGCAATTAGGTAGTGGCTTTTTACATGCAAAACACGTAGGTACATGTTACAAAACCTGGACACTGATAAAATTTCTCTACCGCTCTTACCAACAAAATATAACATTTATATTAAACAAACCATTGGTCACCCCTCTGTCTTTTAGACACAACAAAATATCACTATTCACCTACTCAGTCGTTTTCGTTTATATTTTAAGTTTTTTTTTTAAAGTTTCTATTTCTTTTTATATCTACGTAAAGAAAGACATTTACCTATAAAAAAGCAAATATGTATGTAGTATTATTATCGTTTAATAATTCACTATTAAAAAAATGTATTTTTTTTTTAAATTGAACGAAATTTTAATTTAGTTTTTGTAGTAACTTTTTGTTTTAAGCATTCAATACTGCTTGAACAAACAATTCCATTCATTTATTTTTATAAATCTTTTCTTAACTTTATTTTAATATAAAGTTTTTTTAAGTAATATTCTAACTAATTTTTTTGATACATTATCGTTAAAACAAACGAAAAGTTTTTATGAAATACCGTTGTTTTTATTATAAAATCAACGTATATACTCCAAAATATTAATATGACTAATGTTATAAAATAAAGAAAAAATTAAAAATTAATGCATATATAAACCTATAAAGTGTTTTAATTGTTACTATGGGAAAAACCAAAAATTTTTAAAATGTTTTCTTATAAAAAATTTAATTTTCTTGGGTTTTATGAACAAAGTAAGTAAAAACTCTCATTAGGCCCAAATTTACTGTCATTAGTTAGTTAACCATTAGTTAAACAATCAAATGTAAAAAAAGATAAACTCATTATAGGAATAGCTTATACCATCAACAATAAAATTTAGCTTATCAATAGTATGAAATGCGAATTTAGCACATTTAAACGAATTTCTTTCGTTGAAAATGATTATTTACATATTTTTTTTAATTAATATTTTTACAGCATCTTTTGAAAATCACAAGATTTTAAATCACTTCTAATTTAAGGGTGTTTTGAAAACCACAAAAGTTTAAAATTGTTGAAAAAATAAGCTAATAATTTTAAATCGGCGGCCACTTAGCTGACAGGTTTAAAATCTCAATTAAGAAAAAACAGAACAGCTTTCTTGTGATTTTAAACCACTTTAACAAAAAGTGATTTTCATAAGATGGCTGATAATTTGTACGTTGATACTTCAACGTATATTTTATTTTGATAATAATTTACTAATGATTGTAAATGTAGGCCTTAAAAAAGTAAATTTTTGTGTTAAACTGTATGCCCCTCGATTTTACTTTGTTCGCTTAACTTATATTAAAACCAAAAAATTTTTTTTTTAAATATTCTTTTTGTAAGTTAAAAATTTTCGTTCGTAATTTTTGTAATTGACTTTTCTTCTCAATAAATTATGTACTCTTCTGTGTTTTAAGCTAGATTCTTTTTACTTTCATCTCATTGACTGCCTGTCCCACAACTTCGTTCGCCTAACTTACATTTAAAACAAAAACAGTATTTTAAAACTTGTTTTAAAAGTGTTAAGTACCCATTTAGACGAAAACATTTATAAGTGATACGTTTTGTTTGGTAGTATATTACGGGTGGGGAAGAGTGATTGGTTTTTGTGTTCGGTACCCGGCGACACGCTTTGTTCTCATTTTCCATTTTGACATTTACTTTGCTTTTTGAGAAAAAAATAGCAATAGTTACAGAATGTTTCCGGCAACATTTTAGTTGGTGTGACCGCGAATGAAAAAACAAATGAAAATTCCAGATGTTTTTCTTCCAAATATTCGCTCGTCTAAACTCGGACTGAGCGAAAGAAGTTTTCGTTCGAAATCGTGTTAAGCGGTCGCTCGCCGTATTATTCCCATTTTACGGTATATAATGCAATAAGTGGCACAATGGTTTTAATTAAAATGTGGGAAAACTATTACTACAAAGTTAAACATAACGTATATTGTATATCGCGCTTATTTTAATTGTGCAATAAAAATCAAATGTCTCGACTTTAGCCAATATATTGTGCTACCTTAGTCTGCATGCATTATCAAAGCAGTGCTTAAATAAAGCAACAATACTTAAAAATTGTTATTTTACCATGGCTTTAAAATATTTACATCTTTTTGTCAACCATTAGTTTAACAATCAAATGTAAGAAAAGATAAACTCACTATAGGAATAGCTTATCCCATCAACAATAAATTTCAGTTTATCAATAGTATGAAATGGGAACTAACCTCACAATTTTTTGTCATACCAAATGTCAAAGTCTATATAAAAAAAACTTATATATTTGTCAGCGTTTTTAAACGAATTTTGACGTTTATTATGACAAAAATTTGCCAGATGAAGACCCCATGTAAACTTTTCAAAAGCAGTGTCAATTTAAATAATCAGCTAGTTGCATTTTTTTTTTGCATATCCTCAGCAAATCAGAGGAATTTCACAAAGTTTGCACGGCTAATCTTGGAAGTACGTGACATTATTGAGCTGCAAAGTATCATGCGCTTGGAAAGGCAACCAAGTATTGTATTAGAAAATTCTTTAGTACCGAAGAAATTAAGGGTCTGTTAAAATCTCAAACATTTTCTGTTTTTTATTAAAAATTTTTTCAAATCTAATAAATATTCGGTAAAGGAAATCACTTCGATGGCCTAGCCCTGTAAATCAGTACCGAATGAAATTGAAATCGATGAATATTTGTAGCTAATTTAGTTTTTGATTTTAAAAGTAGTAGTTCTGAAAAGATAATTACATATTAAGTATGAATATAACAGGAAATATTTTTTAAGCAATTTTAATAGAGCCGTTTTCTTAATTTGTTCAATTATAATTTCACTCGTATTCTATTGTAAAGAAAACCTCTTGGAATTATTTCTCAATAGAAATATTCTGCAGGAAAACTCGTAAGTGAAACAATATACTATTAAGAAAATCTCTTAGATATTGTTTTTATTAAAAATATGTTTATGAATTAAAATTAGGAGAATTTCTAAGATTTTCTCTAAAAAATATAAAAATTATTAAGATGATAACAGCAAAAAAATCCTAATTTATTTATTTTCTTTCACATTTGCGTCATCATGTTCAAATATTTTAATCATTATCCGTTTTTTTAAACCTCTCGTAACAATTTTCAATTGTAAATATAAAATTCATTAACAACCCTTTTGTTCGAAAATGAACGAGTGTTCTTATACTCAAACAAAACAGTCTAACCATTATGCTGGTTTATTTTTTGTTGTTAAATTTCAATTGATCTTAATTATTTTGTATTAAAAATTCAAAACAAAATTTTGTAATTCTTATCTTTACATGCATAATGTTTTTTATACAGAAAAAGACATTTTTGAACTTTCAATGAATTCTTAAGTGTTTGAAATGTGAATATTTCCAAAGATTCCCCCATTTGCCGAGAACAAAACATGTTTAGAAAATCTTATGAAATAAGAATACAATAATGAGGGGGGCTTGTTGGAGTTTTTTTGATTTCAAAAGATTTTATATGAGAGATTTCCAAACATGTACATAAAATAAATTTTTATCAAGAAATATAAACTTTTTCTTTGGTATTAACCAAAGTACTATTGATACATACATTATACATTGGTATCAACATTCTAAAAATTAATTTATTCAACTATTGTAAAGAAACTTTTTTATCTCTTTAATGTTATTTGTTCAATGATTTTATTTAAAGTAAATTTTAAGTTTACATGTGTTTCGAAGTAGACATTTTTTTGTTTTAATTAACGTAATTGTAAAATAATTTTATGCTTTTTGTAAAGAATAGTGGAATTTTATTAATTTAAGTATATGAATTTATAAAAGTCTTCATAAACTTTTTCATAAGGGATTCCCCAGGATCCCGCACATTTTTAAGGAAAAAAGAAAAAGTTTGTGCGGGAATTCCCGGGATTTTTTTTATTTAATTATGAAAACTTTACTGCTGCTTTTTGAGTTTTTGATTGGCTTTAATGAAATTTTTTCTCTTTTTTGGCTTAAATCACTTTAGTCTAGCAAAACAGCTTCTCATCGTTGTCATCTGTTCTTATATAAAAAATCTATGAAAAACCCTAAATAAATATTTTTCAATTTAACATAACGAAAAACTACAGTTTCTGACTTTAGGCAGTTTTGCCAAACGCCAAAGAAGTGTCAATTCTTATACGATAAGTAGCAGGGTATCACAAAGGGATCAATAAAGGACCCAAGTGAGCTGTCCTTTGATGGCTGCCCATGGAACCTAACCTATACGATAAGTAAGGCTATGTTTAATGCTCTTAAAAAATTCCGAAAGAAGTAGAGTAAAAAACATACAGACTTTAATTTGTTTAAAGACCAACTTTTATCTTATAAAATCGAAAAAATGTTGTACCCACTTGCTTCAAAAATTTAATGATTTTATATGCCGAGCATCTGCATAAAAGATTTTTAGGAAATATTTTTTTTTAAAAAGTAATTATGTACATGTTTTGAAGGAAGTGCTTAGAAAACTGAAATTGTCTCGAGATTTTATAATGTTCCTGTGACTATAAAGGCAAACATCCGTAGAAGGAAACGTGTTTTCTCACTGATATCTTCTTAATAAAAATTAGAAAAAGGCTTTCAAACGATTCTGTTAATACCTATTCTGAACTAAAATCCTAATTTAAAAGAAATATTTTGTAATAATTAGTTAAAATAATTTAACGTTTTTGGTTTTCTATAAAGGTATTCATTTCAGTTTTTTTATATGTTGGCAAAATGAAAAGTGGAAAAATGTAATTTTTGTTACAACAACCACAAGGAAAAAAATTCCACCAAAAGTTACATTTTTGTCAAACTATAACCAAGTGTAAAAAAGTCAGGATAAAAAGATGTAATTTTCCACTATAAACGTCAAATGAAATGATGTTGCCATTCATAAAAAATTGCTAATTTTTAATACAAAGTACGAAAAATTACATCTCTTTTTATAAACTCTTGAATTGTACAACTCAGATTTTAAAAATTATTTTTTATAGTTACAACATTTTAAACATAACTTCTTTCTCATTTAACTATCTATCAAAAAGAAAAAAACACATATTAAGAATGAGTTCAATAAAAAAAGTTATTAAAGAAGAATTAAAAAAACGAAATGAAATGAATGAAGAAGACATTTCTGCAATTTAATATTTCAAAGTTTATATTGTATTGTTTTCATGAAAATGTATCTTTACATACCCTTATTTTCGTAAATACATATCAATTTTAGTTAATGATGTGACAATTAAATAAATTAATTAATTCACCTTTTACACTTATTTGGCATATTGAAAATATAAATTACTTCCACGAAATATTTGCAGATTTTTTTTTAAAGTTTGTACTTTTTACAAAAAAAAATTAAAAAAAACCCGTTCACGTCAATAAGAGTGTAATTTTTCTTTTTTCCATTTTTCCAACCAAAAAAACTTTGAAATGAATACCCTTTATAAATGCTGTTGGCATTGAATTAATTCTGTGGCATTAAGTGCTTAAGTCTATTTATTTAGTTTAATAGAAGAATAATTTAAATCTTTAAAGGTGGCTTTTGAAAATTTACTCTGCGGTTGTAGTTTTTTAAGTTTATATTCCTAAACACTCCTTATTTCACAGATCGGAATTTTTTATTATTCCATTATTTATATTACATTGAAAAGATATAACTAAAAAGTAATTTTGCTATAACTTCCTCAAAAATCCTACAAAATAATTGAAATTTTGCTAATTTGAACATTTTGCCACAGAAATAAAAAAGTTGAATACATTAATAAATTTATTTAATTGATAAAATTGATAAATAAAATAATATCGCATCGATCCGGGAAAAGAAAATCTCCAGAAATAACACATTGAAAAGCTGAGCATAAAATCAAAACAAAATAATTAAATTGTTTTAAATAATAAATGAATAAACGGAGTGTAGTCCTAAAATTGGGCGGATGACTTAGCACTAGATATAAATACAAAATTTGAGGCCTTAGAAAAAATTAAACTTATTGTTTAAAAGCAATCTACAATTCTTGACCTTCGATACGATGCTTGAATATTTTAAAGACAATCGATTTCAATCAAATCGAAAAAACGTACTAATATTAACGAAATTGTGGAAAACACGGTCACCCCTACAGGTGGTACAAGTTCTGATAAGCCTAAAAGAACAGGCCTTTGGAGCGAAAATGCGTGTGTGAAAAATGTTTAAGAGAATCCGAGGAGGATGAGTCTCTTTGCAGCCTTTAATTAATTTAATTGTATATGTATCTTTTCTTTTTAAAAAATATAATTTTTATTTTATTTATTTTTTAATATTTCTTTTCAAAAAGATTTTAACAACTAAACTCAATTTTTATATTTCAATATGTTTTACAATTTTTAAAATAAAGGAAGACTTGTTTAATAATAATAAAACAAGTAACGATCTATTACAAAAATAAAAGTTTTAATTTAAGAATACAATAACAATTTATAAAATATGTAACAGTGATATTCATTAAGTATGTAACAATATTCATTAAACATATAACTCCCCCATCCTTTAAACACACATTACTCCTGAAATGTTTTATTTATTTTGTTTTGAATAATTTCTACCAGTAATTTTTCTATCAAAGTTTATATCTGGTATTTCATTTTGGTACTTAAAAATTCTTTTAACTAATTGCCTATCTCTTTTACAATTTTTATCATCTAAAAAATTTGTTTTATTTTTCTCTTTTACTTGTTTTATAATATATTTGGGTTTTTGTTTAAGGTTCTGAAATCCGAGATTTTTCACAAATTCTCTATCATTATATTCATGACAATCTTCTCTATTTTCATTAATTTTCTTTATTCTATTAATTTTATTTTCACGAATTTTATTACTTAAAATTGCCCATTCAGATTTGTCCACTTTGTTATGTAATAAATTGTTTGGTTTATGACCCGTTGTACTATGAACTGAGTCATTGTATATTTGAACTGCCTTATAGACAAGGGATTTATTATCGAAATCGTTGTGGTTTTGCTCCAATTTGAAAAGTCTTATATGCTCATTCAATGTAAGATGAAATCGTTCCACATCTGCATTACCAGTATGAGTATTAGGGGCAGTAAAATGAAAATCAATTTTCTCTGAGTTCAGAAAATTTCGAATAAAAGCTGTATTAAATTCATTGTCTGCTATAATTTTATTTGGTTTCCCCAAAATAGCAAATCTTTCCCTTAACTTTTCTACAATGGTCAATGAATTTTTATCACTTAAATAATGTATTGATACATGTTTCGTCAGTTTATCAATACATGTTAAAAAAGTTGTATGTTTATCCAAAAACCATATATCGATATGAATTATCTCATTAGATCGAATAGGGGTTTCCGTCACACATAACTTGGTTTTTATTGGTCGTCTATCAAATTTACACATATTACATATAGTACAATTATTAATAAATTTGTGAATTTCCCTTTTTAAATTTGGATAGTATATCTTGTCTTTTAGTTCTAAATATGTTTCCTCTATACCTCTATGATTTTTAGCATTGTGATATTCTGCTATAATATCCAACAGATGTTCTTTATCAAAAATATCTTTTATAAATTTGGAACATTTCAAAAATTTCATTTCAGATGAATTCGAAAAATAGTGTACTATTGTCTGTTGAAGTTTTCTAAAGATTTCAAAATTTTCACAAAATATTGCCACAATTCCCTTAATTGGAAAAATTTGTTTTAAAAAGTCTAATACCTTTTCTTCATAATATTCTTTTAAAGCTATAATATATCTAATTTTTCCATTATACACCATTTGTTTTTCAAGTTTATATTTCTTCCCTAATTGTACTATTACCTGGTTTTTGAATATATTAATTGGCGAATCTGAAATTAAAATATGGTCATTTAAGTTTTCCATTCCACTATGAATTGTTGCTTTATCTGAATTAACAATTTGGTCATTTTCCTCTAAGCAATTTATTTCAAGGCGACTAAGAAAATCTGCCACTTGATTTGTTTTTCCTTTGATATACTCAATATCAAAGTCGTACTCATTTAATTGAATTTTCCACCTCTGTAATTTCATATTAGGTTCTTTTAAAGAGTTAAGCCATACAAGCGGACGGTGATCAGTTTGTACTTTGAATTTCCTGCCAAACAAATAGGGTCTAAAATATTTAACTGACCATACAATAGCAAGCAATTCTTTTTCTACTGCACTGTAATTACGTTCATGTTGGTTTAAAGTTCTAGAGCTGAAAGCTACAGGATGTCCGTTTTGTGATAAAACTGCACCTAAGGCTGCATTACTGGCATCTGTTGTTAAAACAAACATTTTGTCAAATTTTGGGTAAGCCAAAACTGGAGTGGAGCATAAAATTTTTTTTAATTTATTAAAAGAATCAATATAGTCTGGATTGCTTACATTTATGGTAGAACTTTTCCTCAGGTATGAAATCATTGGCAAAGCAATGCGACTATAATCTTTAATAAATTTCCTATAGAATCCAGTTATGCCTAAAAACGATCTTATCTCCTTAAGAGTCTTTGGGATTGAAATCTTTTGTATTATGCTGATTTTGTCAGGATTTGGCTTGATACCCTCGGGCGTAATAATATGTCCCAAGTATTCCGACTCACGTCGAAAAAAGTTGCATTTGTCTACTTGGACCTTAAGATTATATTCTGATAATCTTTGAAAAATTTTTGTCAACGATAATATATGTTCTTTTAGAGATGTTGAAAACACTAATATATCATCTAAATAAACTACGCATATATTATTTATATAATCCTGTAAAACCTCATTCATCATTCTCTGGAATGATGCTGGAGCATTTTTTAAGCCAAAAGGCATTCTAGTGAATTCATAGTGCCCAGCAGGAGTTGAAAATGCTGTTTTATGCCTGCAATCTGGTAAAATTGGAATCTGGTGAAAACCCTTGGCCAAATCGATAGTACTAAAATACTGTGAATTTCCTAGCTTAGAAAATAGGTCCTCCATATTTGGTATAGGAAATTTGTCTTCTATAGTTACATCATTTAATTTCCTATAATCCACTACTATTCTAAATTTTTCCTTTCCAGAATTGTCCATTTTTTTAGGAACTACCCAAATTGGGGCATTATAAGGACTACATGATTTGGTTATAATTCCTGTACGCAACATTTCTTGTACCTGTTTTTCTACTTCCTCTTTGTAAATTTCCGGAAAACGATAAGTTCTTGAAAATATTGGAATGTCGTTTTTTGTCGGTATTTTATGTCTATATTTCACAACCGCTGATAAATCTTCACCCTCCACATAAAAAACATTTTTAAAAACTTTAATTAACTTGGTCAATTCTTCAATTTCTTCTATATTCAAGTTCTGAGTTTTCAGTTTTTCATTTAAATATTCTATTTTTGGTTCATTAAAATGTATGTCCATCACAACTGAATCTAAATATTTCATATCATGATTGTCATATTCCATCGTAGAATTGTCATATACTATAGGAATCTTCGCATTTGTGGTAATTAGTAAATTTTCCTTTAAGTCTATTTTCGCTCCTAAAGGTTTAAGAACATTGCATCCCAAAATTCCATCAAAATCACTGAATATCTCAGTCTCTAACATTTCGATTCTAGACCTAGGTGAATTAAATTCCTTAAACAGAGGGATTGTTATCTTCGTTGAAGTAACGGTCTTAGAGCAAATAGTATTAAGGGTAATTGGGCTTTCTAATTCTGTTCGGAAAGAACTATGAAATAACCCTCTTCTTACGAGTGTTGTACCTGATCCTGTATCTATTAATAATTTTATTGGAAGAGTCTTAGTTTTTACTATTATACAGGGTAAAGGTCTCCGGCCATTAATTGAAAATTTGACACCTGAATATTATCTACTTCCATTTTATCCGAGCTATTAATTGATTTTTGTTTAGATTGTTCAGAATTATTTCTAGTATTTTTACTTGTATGATCAAAACTTTTAGTCATATTCTGAAAATTTTCAGAACAATTTTGACCATTCCGATAATTTGGAAAACTATATTTACCAACTTGAAAATTTCCATTAGCCAGTTCAACTTGATTCCTAAATTTAGAATTACCATTGCTATTATTATCTTTATTACTATATCGTGAAAATTGATAAGAATTAGGAATAAAAGATTGAGAATTTGTAAATTCTTGTCTACAAAATTTATTTCTATTTATGATTTCATTTCCCAAATGATTTGAAGCAAATTTGAATTTTTTTATGTAAAAATATTCCGCTTCTATTAGTATTTCTTTCGCTTTTAATAGCGTATGAGGATTTCTGGAATTTAATACTAACTTGGGTTCGTTAGGCAGTTTAGATATAAAAATTTTTAAAACCATTTTTTCATTATTAGCGCAACTATACCATTGATTAGTTTCCCTATCAATACTAGTTTTTAGATTTAATTTGGTTAATAATTTTAACATAAATTCATATAAATCACTAACATCATTTCTAAATTCTGCCGTTTTAATTTTGTTAACAATAGACTCAATACTTTCTACTATATTAAAATTAATTCTTAATAATACCTTAATTTCATCCCATTTAACTGGATTGTTGTTATTAATAAGAGCAATATTTGCTTTTGATATTATTTTATTTCTTACTCTTAAATCAAATAGTGATAGTAACGATGCATCAACATGTTTACGTAGTTCCTCAACATGTGTGGTAAACATTTCTAATTCCTCAGCTTTTCCATCAAATTCTGGTACACCATCTAAGAGAGTAAAAGCATTGAGAGCCATTACCGTATTGATTGTTGTTAAAGTTTTAATGTTGATTGATATCTAGCTGTTGCTTGCTTTTCTTAGCCAATTGCTGTGTATAAACTTCAGACTATTGGTAAAAAGTCTTACTTTTCTTTTTCTGTTAATAATCAGTTTTTTCTTCCTTCTTTTTGTAGCTTCTTAACGTTTTGAAAATGAATATTCTTTTTTCAAACAAATGATTTAAAATTCATTTGAACCTCAATTAAAAACGATTTTAAGTTTTTATTTTAACAATTTTTATTAATTTTTTCTCCGTCAAAAACTTTTTTACATCCTCATTTAAAGAACGTTAGTTTTTTAACTTGAAAATAAATTTAGTTCGTAAACCGACTGCGCCAATTAATTTAATTGTATATGTATCTTTTCTTTTTAAAAAATATAATTTTTATTTTATTTATTTTTTAATATTTCTTTTCAAAAAGATTTTAACAACTAAACTCAATTTTTATATTTCAATATGTTTTACAATTTTTAAAATAAAGGAAGACTTGTTTAATAATAATAAAACAAGTAACGATCTATTACAAAAATAAAAGTTTTAATTTAAGAATACAATAACAATTTATAAAATATGTAACAGTGATATTCATTAAGTATGTAACAATATTCATTAAACATATAACTCTTTGCTTTGATTCCGCTAAAGAAGAAGTCGAAAAATCCCTAAGATCTTCTAATATTTCTAGAAAGTTGAGAATATTTTGGTTTTTTCAACAAAAATTTTATTAATGGCAATTTTAAATAATTAAATTCTTACGATGTCTTTTTTGCAAAAAAAAAAAAAAAAAAAACATTTTTTTTTGTTAATTTTATCATGAATTAAAATTATATATTTTGTTTTTTTAACCTTATTAAATTTTTAGTATTAATAATTTTGACAAATAGAATCTGGGAATTTATTTCTCATGTTGTGTAACATTTTATTATACAAATTTTCATATTACATATTCGAATAAGTATTCTAAGTCAAATTACAATCCTCAAATCTTTTTTTGTATTCTGATAGTGCATACAAATTATTCCTTGATAATATTGAAGGAATTAGACCATTAAAGTATAAAAGCCTTGGAGGATTGTAATTTTACTTAGAATACACATTCGAATATTATGAAAATTAGTATTAATAATTTTGTATAATAAAAAAATTCCTCTACTAGAATTTTGTTAATTTAAATTTGAATATTATTTCAACATGTGTATCAGTTTCGGTATCGATATCGGCCATATTTATTTTGAATATCGGTTTCGGTATCGTATCGACAAAAAGACGTATCGTTACATCCCTATTACAAACCTACAAAACTGAGATCCACATTTTTTGTTTGACTTAATTTATAGATTTTTATTTAAATGAGTTCCCAGCACTCATTAAAAATAGCTGTATACTTATTTTACTGAAATACTGTATGTAGTTAGCAATGTGTGCTTTTGTTCCATATTTACATAATAAGAACTTTAATATAAATATTAACTGGTTTAATTATTTTTCTTTCTTTTGCAGATTTAAAAAAAAACCTGATTATTAAAAAAAATTATACCAAAATTAAAATGACTTGAAAATTTTTATAAAAAACGCACAAAAAATTTTACTAACAACAAAAAAACAGTATTTTAAACAACGTATTCAATCGTGTTCAATTAGTGTTTGTTTATATAAACAACAGATACAAATCGCCCAAAAAAAAAGCTACCACAATACTCTGGCTGGTTTGTTAAACTCAGTTTTTTCTCTTTTCTAATTTATTTTTTCTGCCGTATGGATAGAAATAGTTTTTGTCATTGCCAAATTCAGCATAAATCTAAGAGTTGACAAACATTTTCTTTTTCATTTGTAAACTGATAAAAACCATTTTTGTTTTGTAAATCGGAAAAAACCTAAAAATTGTATAGATTAAAAATACCTGAAAACAGAAATTTTGCATTTTTCACAGTTTTGTACTCATAAAAAAAACTGCCAGTATAACGTCAATACAATAACAGTGCATCGTATTTAAAAACAACTTCTCTTTCTCCACTGTACTAAAAACGCATTTACAAGGGAACTGCCTTCTTTGAAAGCCCAAAATAAACGCGCAATTAAAATAAATCGAAAAAAAGGAACCCAAAACCATAACGTCATCTCTAAATCTTTCGTGTTCGTTATGCATCAATGTTTGTATTCCAATTGTAAAGACTGCAGCAACTAAAACGGAAAACCAACCAGCAACAACAACAACTGATGGATACAAATTTATGCAGCCAAAAATATATATTGTTTTGACCAACAGACGTAACAACATTTCAAACAATCACCACCGCCAACAAAACGGTAGCTACCACTAAAATCTAAGCAATTTTTTTGTTGTCCAGTTGGTCTACTACATCCGGACGTTTTGTACAAGAACCCTCCTCCGGATAAATTGTAAAACCAATACAAAAATTACAGATAAAAAAAAACAAACAAAATATCTACATAAAAAAAATATAAATACATCTTTCAATTGTCCAATTGATGTTTCAAAATATTCGCAAATCTAAACAACAGTAACGTTTAACTAAAATATAAAAAGTATTCAATTTTTCGGTTTGCTCTTCCAAATTAGTGTGTTTTGATTGTGTGTAATAAATTTCTATTTCGGTATCCTTTAAATATTCTACAAACAATCATCATCATAATTGCCAGCAAAATTTTTCGGCCATTACGAGACAAAGAATGTCATCAACAAAATGTGGCCTAAAAATGATTTTTACAGCGATTATTTTTGTCATCATCGTAAATGGTAAGTAACAATTTTCTAATAGAAAAACCAAAATAAGCAATTAAAAAAAAAAAAATTAAAAAATTTAAGTTGTTAAAAAAATGTTCAAAAGAAAAGCAATATTTTATAAATCAAAAGGTTATTTTTAAATCAAATTAATCGTTTATTTCACCATATAAATGTAACTGGTATTAATTTAATTGAAAGTTTTTGTTTTAAAATTAAAAAAAAATTATTCGAATAATCGGTTATCGATAATCGAATAATGCTTTCAACGATTAATCGGTTACTTGGATTCAACTAACAGCATCATATAAATAAAAATTTATATTTACAATAATATTTGTGCAGTTGGTACAACTACTCGATTAGTTAGATACTTAAACCATTATTAGCCAGTCTTATTAGAATATTCTTTATTCGATTAAATAAAATTTCATTTTCTTTTAAGATTAGCAATTGTCTTATCCACAAATTATAAGAAGAAACTTCTTTATTATAAGTGTTGCTTACGAAAAAAAAACAAAAATAAAAAGTACCGTCATATAGAAAATTAAACAAATAATCGGTTAAAGATTATTCGGTACCAAAGATTTGTTGGTAATCGTTAAAAAAATAGTAGTTATAATAATATTAACAATCTTTTTTATTATAAGAACATATAAGTTCTTAAACCACCATCAGTTAAGTTTGTCTTTCTTTTACTTGAAAATATTTTTACTCGATTAAAAACAAATAAACATTACCAGAAACTAGATTTAATAAAATATATTAATAATTAACCATATAATTCATTCACATATTTAATATTCATATTTAAAAAATTTTAAATTTTTTAATTTAATTGGATGTCGATTAATCGAACTAATTAAGTATACAATTAAATATAAGCTTTGATTAAAATTCTTAAGGTAATCATTTTTGTGGTTACACATTTTAAGACTTTCTTAATTACAAGATTTATAAGCGATTCATATTCGGAAAGTTGAATAAATAATTTTGCGATTTAATGAATTTTTCCTAATTCTTAACTTATGATTATTTTTGATTTTCTTTGAAACGATTATTCGTTTATTTATATCTAGAATTATCGGCTCAAAAAAATAACTATGCATAAATGTTTATTCGAAAATTATTTATGCGGAATTATTTGTACATGTGTCATCTTGATTGCCTCAAAAGGAATTATTCGTTTATTTAGATTTAAAATGAAACGCAAGAATCGATTAAAACAGAATCAACAAACCTTAGCTGGACTGTTTATTAAACGAATGCTCTTCGCGTTGCCTATAATTTATAGGTAAATTAAATAATTATTGCTAGGTTAAAAGTGTTAATTTTTTGAACTTTATTCTAATCCGTTATTCGAATAAACAATTTTGTATTTATTTTTTATTAATTGAAAATCCCTTTCATATAAACAATAAATATTTCTTTAAATTATGCCCGTCATTCTTCACAAATATTTAATTAATGGTTTATTTGAAGCAGAAATAATTCGCCATTTTTTAAAAGAAAACTAAAGGTAAAAACATGTAGGCTAAATAAACGTTTTAATAGGTAAAAATATCTGTAAGGTACGAGCACGACCAGCTTTCATTTTGTAGAAATTATGAGCGTTAGTGATTCAATTTACTTGCAGTCTGTTAAAACTTGAAATCGATTAATTGTAAAAAGCTACGTAAGTTTGAATAAGTTACCTTATAAATTGCAATGTTTACCGTTATATTGCTGATTTCTATTATTGTTGGACACATATTGAGCGATTATTCGAATCAGCAATAATTCGATTATTCGAATCAGCAATGATTCGATTAAAATCATTTATGAACAGTCATTATCAAAATACAAATTAAATCAAATAAAAAATTACTATTGTTTTAACGAAACATTTAATTGTTTACAATCATTCGTTAGATAGTACAAATTATTATCGATTATTCGCTTTGAAAATTTTACTTAAATATAATTATTTGACTTTTTGTTTTAAATATTTGCCGTTTAAATGGTACAAATATTCTGTTCATAGTATTTTAATCCACATATTATTCACTTTATATTAATCGATTATTCGAATAAAAATATTCGAATACATTTTTTTAATTAAACATGTAAAAAAAAGTCGTAATGTTCTTAATATTTGCTTAATTTATTAAGTTCTACTAATCTAAAAAATATTGATTATTCGGATCATTAATTTTTTTGGGAAATTTTTTTTAACATTGTGGCTTAATCGCAATTGGAGTTCAAGGATTTTTTCGTTTTGGGACAATTTTTTTATTTAAAACTTGGATATTTGATTCTGCAATAAATACGATTTTTTATCGCTAATATTTACAATTATGAGGTGCAAGTTATACCAGATTATTGAATTAGATTCTATGTAAATAGTTTATGATTCTTATGGAATACGCTAATAAATAAAATCTATAAATTGATTTATTCGGCCTTATTATGAGTGTCATTGTCAAAAACAAGTCGTTTTTGTAAATTGGTATTATGAATGTCGTAAACGATATTAAAACGACAAGCTTTCTATGTGTTTACATGTATTAGTTGTCGTAAATTGGAAATGATACCTATCAACAAAAACTTGAAACCAATACGAATTCGACGATTCAACGATTTTTTATTTCATTATCTAACTTGCAATTTGAACTATTCAGTTTTAAACTATTCGGCAAATTAAATGATTTAATGTGATTTCTAGCTAAATATTAACTCGTTTTCTTAGGTTAAACTAATTTGTTTTATATTCGAAAATATTTTTATTTTCGAGCTTTTTCCACTTACTGCCCCCAACTGAGATTACACGTTTACAAATTGTTGTGTGTACTGTTTTTAAATGACCGTTAACCTTCTCTAGTTACATGTGGTTAATTATTAACTTTGCATAACCTTCGTTTATTCAGACATTCATTCAATTAGTTATGTATGTATTCATCTACCCAATAACATTGATTGCTCTAATCTGCTTTATGGATTCCTTTTCCTGCTTCTTTATTTCTTCTTTATTAGAATGCAACAACAACATGAAGATAATAAAATCATAGCACAAAAATTTCTTTGGAAAAGCAGGAAAAGAAAATGAAAAATCATACATTTTGATCTATAAAATTCAGGATAAACTGTAAAAAATACACATACAAAAAGAAATACATCTAACTTAATTAAAACAGAATGGCAATTTTTTAAAAGGTTCGAATTTTTTTCTTCTTTCCTTTTCAAAGGAAAAATTTTATAAGGAAAATAATTTTAAATTATTCAGTTTATTGTGAAATCGAATGAAAGGCATGAATCCAATAATATTCACGATTATTCGGTTTAAAAACGAATAAAAGATAGATTTTTATATTACGGGTGTTTTTGAAGCCTAAAAGAATTTGAAATTGTAGGACTTACACAAAAAATTAACTGCCTATTCAACAACTTCGAACGTAAACGTGCATATTAAATTTTGTATAGAAAATATTTTTAAAACTTATGGTTTTTTTTTTTCTCCACAAAAAAATCACCTTCTGAAAGGGCGCACGTACAAAATTTTTTGCCAAACCTGTAATAATGCTATTTGTTATTTGTCGAGAACAAAACACAAGTTATAACAAAAACATTTTTAAGAAACTAACACCAAATTAAATATTTTAAATAAAATGTCGCATTTTTTTTGTAGGAAAGGAACCACCATGAGGGTTTCTCATTGAAATTTTTCCGTGCTAATTTTAATTAAAACACTAAAACCAGCGATCCCGTAGGTAATCATCTCAAATTTACGCTGTCGGTGTTCGTCTGCGGGTGGTTTTACTGTATGTATTTGGATATTGTAAATTTAGATTAGTTGCTTTTGGGGGATAAAGAATTTAATTTGTTTAGATAATTGTTATTCGATTCGAAAAGTAATCGAATATTTCAATAATAATTTTTAATAAATTTTACGATTTTCTTAAAAAATCGATGATTTGCTTCGCGATTAAACCATTCTGTTCACCAAATTTCAAACCATTTAATTATAAACGTCCATGTTCTGACAATTGCACGATTCGGAATCACAAAACGCCAGATGTATTTAATGGTGTTCTGAAACTCATGTGTTTAGCTTGCGATCTTTGAAGTCGCCAAACTTCTTGCGTTTTGTAGAAAACCTATTGTGCAATTGCAAGACATAATAGCAAATGTTTAGCGTTTTGCGATTGTCAGAACATGCTCGATAATTTTCAAATTAAAATATCTCTATGGGTATATTGGTTACTGGTTTTTCAAAAAGGCGATTATTCGGTTACGCGAAAAATCGAGTATTCCGTTTTGTTTTATTTTTTTTTTGTTTTACCGGATATAACAAATTACTTATTTTCTAAGCGGCATTTAATCAATATTTTTTCCCCATTATTGGGCCTTGTAATCAATTCTATTGTAAATAAAAAAATGCAAGATAAAGAAATAAATGAAAAATTCTTTAGAATCTTAATTGAATTTTTTATAAAAAATAAAGGTATGCCTTAGTTACAGGTTTTTACATGTTTATTTATGTGCATGTTATAAATATTAATGAATTTCAATAAAAATAAGTAGACAGTAGACAGACACTTCATCCATAGAGTGCACAAAGTTTAAAAATATCAAGATCATTAGGGGAAACAAAAGTTTTGGAGAAAAACAAGCAAAAATTAAAAACGGGTAAAAATTATATGTACAAGAATTTTTATTGAACTCGTCCCACTATTGAAAGCGGTTTTTAAAAGTAGTCTTAATTAAATTGCTTGAAATTTTTTGTATTTTTTTCAAAACCGTTTTAAAATTTTTTTCATAGAAAAAATATTTACTTTCCTTTATTTTTCTTACTTTAATAATTTCTATAAAGTTCAAGGTCAGTGTTTAATAGTAAATACAAATTCCAAGGAATTTATATCTTTGAAAACCCATGAACAAATAAAAAAAATCGTAAAAAGGGGGGTGGTTTTAGGACATGCAACTAAAATTACTCAACAAATATTTCACAAAATTGTTATGAACATGAAATTGGGTTTTTTTCAATTATAATCAAACTCTCTTTTTTCCAATTCAAATTTATTTAATTTGTTGTTAACTACATAGTTAATAAAAGCATGAATCATGTTTATAAATTTTTAAGAGTTGTTATATGAAATATGTAAATTTTTAAACCAAAAAACTTTTTTTTCTCAAATATCGATAGATTTTAGTGAATTTGTGTAAACTCGAAATTTAAATAAACAGTCGTATATGCAACAACAATATTTTTGTTTGTGCTTTTGCTGTATTAACGTACAAACATGAAATTGAAATCTATAAGACATTGACCGCATCTAACGCGAATATTTAAATGAAAGAAGTAAAAAAGAAGAAAGATAAAATCAAACAGAAATAACAATAGTAATAGCCAAAAGCTATTCAGGCAGGGGTTCTTAAATTGTTTTTGAAGGTTAAATTAAAAAATAGAAGATTTTTAATTGAATAAAAAAAATCAAGATAAAAAACCTTTAATAATCTTAATGCTTAATCAGAGATTCCCAAATTTACAATAATAACTTACAAATTAATTTAGAAATGAAGGCAATCAAATCTCTAAGCGCCCACAGTCTGGCGTAGAAGCAACAAATAATAATAAAAAAAGTCACCATGGAGTTTAAACATGTAATAACTTTCTCTTGGTCCAACCTAAACGCACGATGTTAATTGTAAATAAAACAAAAAGTTTTCAGAGAATTATCTTAGTATTTTTTCTTTACATAGATTGATCTAAGACAATTATGTGTAAAACAATATATCGGCAAAATTTTCGCCACGTCTTCGGTAGCATACCTCTATCCGATGGTCCATATTTTCAATGACTCTGAGACATTATTGAGGAGTTAATGGCGAATTATATCATCCTTTATACAAATTTTTCTCTTATAAATATCCCTAAAAAAAAAAGTCCAACGGTGGCAAATTACATAACCGCGATGGCCAATTAACATCGCCATGACGTGAGATTACACGGCCATTGAATTTCTGTCGCAAAAGAGCCATTGTTTCATTGTGGGGCAAGTGGCACAATCCTATTGTAACCACATATCGTCCAAGTCCATATGATCAATTTTTAACCACAAGAAGACCGTTATAATTTCGCAATAGTGACCTCATTTTCAAACAGCAATGTTTTTCGCAGAATGAACAGGGCGAGCATGCACAGGTGTTTTCATATTTCCTACATCCCCTGTTTGCTGAAATTTGGGCACAATTCTCCCGATTGTGGGCACATTTAGTCGATTATGTGAAATGAATATTGTTTTGAACGCCCATTTTCGTAAAAGGCTTTAACAATCTTAACGCGCTTCTTCAGGGTTGAATTTGTCAAGCACTGAAACAAAAAGTTTAAATTATGTTGGGCAAAAAAACTTGACATTAAGATGTGGCTTATTATAGTTTATTTTATTTTTTTGTTCAGATTATATAAATAACACCTGGAGAACAAATAATGTAGAGATTCACAACTGAATAAAGATCCAAAATAATAGAATTTTACTATAAAAATAATCGATTAATTACATAAGCGTCAGAATTTCGCCGGTAAACCACGTTAAATTTGCACTGCGGAAAATATCGAACTCGTATTATTACACGTGCTGCAGAAATTCGAGAGCTACAGCCACAAATTTTGAGTTGCGAAGCTAAAGACTGGGGTCATTAAAAATAATCTATTTCATACTTAGTGTAAAAAAATTCCATTTTATGTACTAATTATCTCAAAAAAGAAAAAAAAAATAAAAAAATATTTAAACGCAAAAGTAATTTGAATACCTTTTGACTTTTGGCGCACCCTGTACTTTGTCGAGCTACTTGGCTAAAATTTTGTATTATCTAATAAGTGCCCGTTTACATTATACGATTGTTGTCGCTGCAACTTATGTCGGTTTTTCTTCTGAATTGTTTTTGTGTTTATATTGTGCAATTTGTAAAGCAGCAACTTTTTCTGAGCCACCGAATTTAAATACTTTTTTCGCCAAATGAGAGAGCAATGAGAGAAACTAATGAGCGAGCGAACAAAACGAAACAAAGGGTACACCCGATTTTGTACCCCTTAGCCCTTAATTCTTCTCCACTCTCTAAGAATCGCAGCGATTAAAATCGCAAAAGTAAACGGGCAAGTTAATAGAGTTATTTGTAGTAAATTAAAAATAAAGCCAGTTTTATCTATCTGAAATGTTCTGACAATCGCAAAACGCTTTTCATTTGCATTTCTGACTTGAAATCGCATAAAAGGTGGTCTGTAAAACGCACTCGCAAGAAGTTTGGTGACTTGAAATTGCAAAAGTATGCAAGAAACTATGGCCAGGGTTTAACAAACTGCAGTCGAAACCAAACACTGTCGAACAAAAAAAGAAAATTTGTGTACAACTTTTCGGGGTTTCAGTTGGGTTGACAGCGACTGTTTACATTTAGTGAATCAGAAGTAAATGCAAAAGTTTTTTTTTTGGCCAATGACAAATGAAAATTGGAAGAAATTGCAGTTATTCTACTGTGACTGCAGTTTTTTAATGGCAGATCGCAATCAAAACGCTCGAAGTTCAGAACACCATAAAAAAATCTTTTGTTTGGCGAATACAAATCGTGCAATTGTCAGAACATGACCGTAAGGTTCAAAATCACTTACGAGAACTTTGTCGTCTTCTTTACAGCCGAACTTCAGATTCTTCTAATAAAAGTGTTTTTTTTTATTAATTTTATCAATTAGCACATTATTATACTTCCACTTTATTCAATTCAGTTTTTTATACGTCAAAAACTCGTTAAATTGGGCCATTAAAATCACACTTTGTGTTTATGAATGAATTTTTTTCGTTTCGTGTCGTTGTTTTACTTTTTTGTTGGCAGTTTAAGTTTGAGTGAAGACAGCAAATTGAAGGAAATAACTGTTGGAAATTTTATTATTTAAATTAAACAACTAACAAAAGATATTTTTTAAACTCAATATGTATATGAATTGTAAGTAAGTTTTGTTTATATTGTAGTTGTCTGTCTGTCTGTCTGGTAGTTAATTTGTGGTGTTAATTCATTGTTACATCAGCACATAATTTGTGGTAATGGAAAGAAAAGTATTTAACTTTGAGTAGACTGACTACAAGATGATTTGTAAGAATTTAAAGCATTAAAAAAAAGAATAATTGTACTTTGGTAAATAAAATAGTTTGAATTCGAAAAGTGTTTGAAACAGAAAGAGTAAAAATAGAAAATGGTAAAATTTTTTTGGAAATAATTAAGTTTTAGCAAAATTATCAAAGTAATTTTTGGGAATACAAAATTTTTAATTAATAAGATTTTGTTTGTCTTGCTTAATTCCTAATAAAAATACTGAAATCTATTGTTGGAGGATAAGCTTGTTTCTATGCGCATTTCACTGGTTGCTTAGGCCAGATCAGCAGGAAACACTCCCAAAAAATTTTAGAAAATAATTTAATGAAAATTAAATTGGACGAATTGAAGCCTGATTGAAAATATAAAAATTTTAATTTTAAAGTTTTTAATATTTTTATTAGGCTTGAGGTCATTTGATTTAATTTTCATTAAATAATTTTTAGTGCACAAAGGAATTTAACATGAAATGAATAAAAAATTTTAATTTTATTTTTTCTACGAATAATTTCATAGCAAAAGTAGTTCTAAGAATTGTTTAATTAGCATAAGTTTTTAATTTAAATGGTGTTTTTTAAGCCCGATAGGACTTGAAATTGTAAACAAACACAAAGAAATGTTTTTATTTCAAAGATTGCAAAGTGGATTGATTTCTTGAAATCAACTTATCGCCAAATTTTGATTTCGATAAGTTAATCGTTGCGGTCGCCATATGGCACGCAGCCCCATCGTGTAAAAACAAAATCTGGCCCGAGTCAATATCATTCGTATTTTCAAACAACAAATCATTGATCATGGTGAGTTAATGCTTTAACGATTTTTACTGACCGTGACTCGTGCTCCGGCTTAATTTTTGAAGAAAAAAAGCTCCAGCGATGCCATGGAGTCTGTAGGTTTGCTAAGAATAAGTCTCACTGCATATGCTGTAATTTTGTTCATTAACTAATCCGGCGATAAAAAATCGATGGATGATTTTTTAAGTACATATATTTGAATAATTTTATAAGGGTTTTCAAGCCTGAATCAATTCCTAAATATTTGCCAATGTATACTGACTAAACTCGAAATATCGTGTTCGGTTCGGTAGATTTGTGCAAAACACAAACGCTAATAGTTTGTTTGTGTAGTAAATCATGAAACAAATAACGTCTCCCCGTTTGCCATCTTTCAAACACGAACATAATACTGTTCTTATCCAACTCAACAAAAAGATGACAACATTTAATTCCGTTTGGTTTTTTTTATTTAAACCACAATCTTCATTGTGTTCGCTTCAGCTCGTTAATGTTCGTTCGTTTCTGTTGTGCGTAGCGCCCTTTTGACTGGTAAAAAAAAACCAAACGTTTTTTTCAAAAACAAAATACGCATACGAAAAATAAAACAAAAAGCCAGCAAAATAATTTTACGCAAACAAAACATATACATAATACACACAAGCTGTTCTTGCTGCGTTCGTTGCTAAAATTTTATTTGTTCATTTCTTTATCAATGTAAAAAAAAACATTATAGAACATTAAAATATGTCTACAATTCTGTTTTTTAGCAAAGAAGAGAACACTATTTAATGTTCAGTTCGGTAGTTACGAACGGTATTAAGGGTTGTGTTCGTCCACAAAAAAAATACATATCGTTCCTGGGTGTGTAAACCGAACGCTAAAAAATGTTCTGTTTATTTTTGAACACTGATCATAAATAGTATAATGTAAGCGCAGTATGAAACTTCGTTTGACACCTCACACTTTTTTGTAGTTCAATCGGGCTTACAAAAAACACGACCTAGAATTATTATGAATTTTTGAATGTTTAAAATGTTGTTTTAGACAAGTTTTCGAAACAATTTTTCATGAATGCAAATTTTTATATAAACTTCAACCTTAACTTAATTTCTCTGGATAAGCTTTTAACTAATAATTTTTAGTTTCGTTTATTTAATTTTGTGTTTTTAATTTTACCTATAAAATTTTATGCTGGCTTCATTTATTAGTTAGAAGTTTTGTGTAAAACTAGAAAAGCATTCTCTGTGCTTAAACAAAGTAATAAAATTTATTTAAAACTTTTATAATTTCATTATAAAAACATAAATTAAGAAGAAAAAAAGCTAGAGAACAATAAAAAAAACACAAACATTTCCGCTTAACTTGCTAACCATATGTATGAAAAATGCCACAATTTATGAATATTTATACGATAAGCATTTGAAATATTATATATTTTTTATTTTATTTCGTAGTTTAAAACTCAAATATAATGAAAATTTATGAATAATTAAATTTTCACTAGAATTTTTACACATGATATGCCCCCACACGCACACACACATACACTTAAGAGTGAAAAACTCAAATCAGACCACTTGAAATGTTCAATGGTAACCTTTTTTCTAAAAACCCAACATTTTAATTTTTGTTGAGAAATAAAATCCTATAAAATATAACTTTTAAACAGAAACGTTTTTCAAATTCAAAACAAAATTCTATAATCCTTTAGTTAATTTACAATTCAGTTTCTGTTGAGGTTTTCATTTGATAGGTGTCATGCAGTGGTTTGTTATCAGGCGTAATGCATATTTGAACAAGTGGAAACTGAAAAAGTTGGGGTTAAAAAGGAATTTATTAATGGAGAGCTATAAAGTTAAAATAAATACGAATAAAAAGTAAATAAACCATTGAAATATTTAAATATTTTTTGATTTTTTTGAGAACGTGGAGACCTGAGACAGTTTTAGTTGCTCCTTCTTTAAAATAACCTGCTAAGTCTGAATATGAACTTCTGAATCCGAATAAGAACTTCTTAACTCGAATATGACAGCCTGAATCTGAATAGGACCCACGTATTCACTTATCACCTGCAAATTTAGGGGTGGTATCGCCTTTTTTTACCATTTATGGCCGTAATTTCAACTTAGTAGGGCATATAGAATTATTTAAGCCGTAAAATGTCTCCAAAGCTCTCTATCTCTTCCTTCGGTGCATCTCTCGAAATCGCTTAGCCAAAATTTTGGTGTTTTGGGCGCGGATTCTGTGTTCTTAAATTCTCTAAATTGCGTTTTTTTTTATCTGGGATTTCCAAGATAAATTGCTATTTTTGCGGGCTGTTGACTTTAAAATCAATAATAAAAAATGGCAATAAGGCACGACAAACAAAATCTTATTAATTAAACATTTTGAATTCCCAAAAATTACTTTGATAATAAATATTCAAGTGCACGGCATAAAAAATCAGCACTGGCAACTTGCTGTATTTTGTTTTTCTTGCGAAAACAACAAAGCAATTTGCTTTTGTTTTTTCTTAACCCATTTACAACTTCAATTAATGTTGGTGGGAGAGTTTTATCAAGAATAAAAATTGGGAATTAAGCATGACAAACAAAAGCTTATTAAGACCCCTTTAACACTCGGCAAGTTAGTTGCGCAAGTTACTTGCCGAGTACAACAATGTCTGTACACAATTTTTTCCTTACCACGACCTTACCGCTGACGTCTACAAACCAAGAGTTGTGCAAGTCTCGTTTTATTGCCGGGTGTAAGGGGTCTAAGTAAAAACGTTGTATTCCCAAAAATGACTTTGAAACCCCCTTCCTTCCATTCTTAATACTGCATATAAATTCTACTTTGTTTGCCAAATTGGCGATAAAGACAAGTATTTGGCACTACTTGTTACAGTAGCTGGACTAAAAGGCATCCATAAACCAATGTCATTTGCTGTAGCCATGGTTATCCGCGAACCTAGTTAAAATCTCACGAATTGTTACTATTGTATGACTTTCCTCGACGACACTTTTCAGTATTCGAATATTCTTTCAGTTCTTAGACCATATTCACACAAAAAATCTGTGTAAACTGAAGGTAAAAAGTTTCCTTTTAAATGTGGCAGGTTTTAAACCATAGATTTCTATGCACAGCTAGATTTATTTTTGCAGAAATTACGGGCATTACTGCCCGTTTTAAGAAAATTAAAACAAAATTTCGTGTGAGAAATTATATTGAAAACAACAATAAAATACGAAATAAGTTAAGCTACCTTGCGACAAGTGGAGACTGTTTATAGATGCATAAAAGACGAGGCCTGTTTGCCAATGACAATCAGTTACCATCAGCCCCAGTTGCATATTCTATATATAAAAAGGAAACGTTTAATTATTTTTTCGATCGAGCACATATAATTTATTCGATTATTCGCAAACCTATTAATTTTGCGAACTGTGTTAGTGAACTAAAAATTTCTTCATAAAATCAAATTAAATCTACTTACTCTCTTTTGTATTCACATTTTACTAAAAAAAACATTAAAAAACACATATTTAACGCACTTTTCATTTACTCTACGTAGATACATGGTCTGACAGTTACACATGTCCACGGCCACAAAACATGGTTTTCGGTTTTTAAATTTTCTCAATCGGTTTTGCATTGTTTTATTTCTTTTTTTTTTCATAATTGTATTATAATTATTATTTGTTTACCATTAAAATATTTGAAATTTCTATAACGAATTCAAATTAAAAATGTTGCTGTTGGTTTTATGTTCGTTTATTGCTTTTAGTTGAAATTAATTTTGTTTTAAATTGTCTGTTTTAAAACTCTTGTACATGTGACCTAAAATGTTAGCGAAGCTTAAAAAAAAAGTGATTTTCACATTCTGAAATTTATAAATGAAAAACTTTGTAGGAAAAAAAAATAAAGACAATAGAAATTGTAGGTAAGAAGACTAAATGCTTTGTTACTCTTGCGTAAGCGTATACGCTTCGAATATGTTGTTTCGTTTGCCTTACCAAGCTTGTGTATTAATAGCTACTCTTGCGATAATATGACGTTGCCTTGTTGATGATGTTAAAGATGCTTGCTTTTATTTATTGACAGAACGAACATTCCATCGACGCATATGTATTTAAAAAGCATAAATGTTTGCCTAGTCCTTGCCACGTGGTGTTGAAATGTGTTAAAAAGAGAACAGAACATTTTGAAAATATTTTTAAAGCCCATTTACATTTGACCGAAGTCTTGAAGATTTTATTTGAAATATTCTTCCAAATCAAGTGCGCTTACACTGCAATATTTTGACATTTGCTAGCTTTTTTTTATAAACAAAACAGCTGTCTGAAAATATTTTGTGTTTTGCATTACGTTTTATTTATAACTAGCATTTAATCCGCAACTTCGTTAGCGTCTCCTTTTTCTTCGTGAACATATTTTTATGCGAAAGTTTATTAAAAAAAATACCAGCTGCATTTTCTTTTTTGGGAACTATTTTTCCCCCCATCAAAGTATCAAAAATTGTTTTGTTTAAAAGCACAAAAAATAGTTGCGATTTTCACCCCTTAAATTTTTGAATTTCGAAAAAGTATTAAATTCATATTCTTTTTTTTTTTATATGTTTCACATGTGGTATTAACTTTGTTTCTATATTTATTGGTTCAAAAGATAGAAGATGTGCCAAAAAAGTACCAAAATTCAGGTCTTACCCGTTTACTCCGTAATAGGGCCGAATTTCAAAAAAGTACCAGACACCTGTCCGCTTTTTTTTCTAAAGAACAACGATAAGTATTACATTTTTTTGAATTTCTTTTAGTTTTGGAGACATAAGGTTACCGAATTTTCCCGATTTTAAAGCAAAAACAATTCTTTCTCAAGCGACAACCTTCATACAAAATTTTTATGAAATAAAATAAAAAACAAAACCGTCTCCTGAAAACAACAGTTGCATAACTACAACTATGTAGATTTGAAGTAGACTCAACAAACACAGAGTTTTGATTTAATATTAAAAGTGATTTAAAAATCAAACCTTTTCTCAAACGATACACGCTGAAAATGATTTGAAAATCAAAGCATTCTCAGCAAAAAGGGAAGACTATTTTCAAATTGAGAAACACATTTATTTTCAACTTGCTCTCAAACGTTCTTCTCAACAAATTTTCAAATATGGACTTTTTTTTATAAAAATAGATTCTTTTTTCCTACCAATAATTTATATTTTTGCAAAGGAAATTTAGGTTTTCTAAAGATGAATTCATTTTACTTAATCGCCTTAGTGTTGCCAAGTTTATTTTTGATTTGAGAATCACATTTGATAACAAATCGCAACCAATTTGGACAATTTTCTGTTTAATTTTTAACAAATTTCTACACCAAATGACACGTTTACATAATTTTAGTGACTACACTGAAAAAACAAATGAGTCCATCTGTACTTAAATCAAGCCGCTAATTTATCCATATTTAATCCCGAATTCTTACTTACTTAACATAATCCTAAATAAGGACTGACTTAATTAAAAGTGAGATAAAATAAAACTGGGCTTGATTCAAGAATTTCTAAGACGGTTTATTCTCGATTCGTACTTAAAATAATCCGAAAGTGAGATAAAATTGATTTTAACCTAAACACTTAACGCACAGGACCAGAGAGAATATTACTTTACTTACCCGTTACACATATTTATTTCACTTTTGTTGTATTCCGCCCTTTCTTTACAGAAGAATTCTCAATTATAAGACACCAGCAGCATGCCCAATATTGTTTCCGTAATCATTCTATTTTAAAAATTAAATGCATTTACCTAAATAACTTTAACAAAAACTAATATGGGAATTATTGCTTCTTATTTAACGATTTAAACATGAAAATAATCTATATTTTTCTTTTTGTAGTATTGTTGTTGGTTTAACAACAAACTGTTACAAACAAATGCTCGAATATTCTTTTAAGAAAGTAATCCAATTTTGGATTGTTTTAAGTACTTTTAAGATGTGGGTGAAGATAAATATGTCGAACTAAATATGTTTCGACGTAACATCTTACGTCTTCACATATTTAAAATATGTTTTTCGTATTTGGGACAATTTTCCAAATATGTTTAAATATTTATGACAAATTACTAAATATGTTTTCGTATTTGTGACATATTTAAAATATCAAATTATTAAATATCTTCGTATTTGTTACATATTTAATGAAATTTGAAAGAAATTAAGGATTTTATTAAAAATGCAGATTCTCTGAGGGATTTTTGGAAATTGTGTACAAACTGGAAGACCTTACAGGATGGGACATACCTCATTTTAAAGATAATTAGGCGCACTTTTGTAATCCATTTCGATTTTTGAGAAAAAAACCTCTGGGCTATTTTTAAAGATTTTTTGAAATTCTCAGATGTACTAGTACTGATTCTCTGAGGGATTTTTGGAAATTGTGGACAAACTGGAAGACCTTACAGGATGGGACATACCTCATTTTAAAGATAATTAGGCCCACTTTTGTAATCCATTTCGATTTTTGAGAAAAAAACCTCTGGGCTATTTTTAAAGAATTTTTGAAATTCTCAGATGTACTAGTACTGATTCTCTGAGGGATTTTTGGAAATTGTGGACAAACTGGAAGACCTTACAGGATGGGACATACCTCATTTTAAAGATAATTAGGCGCACTTTTGTAATCAATTTCGATTTTTGAGAAAAAAACCTCTGGGCTATTTTTAAAGAATTTTTGAAATTCTCAGATGTACTAGTACTGATTCTCTGAGGGATTTTTGGAAATTGTGGACAAACTGGAAGACCTTACAGGATGGGACATACCTCATTTTAAAGATAATTAGGCGCACTTTTGTAATCCATTTCGATTTTTGAGAAAAAAACCTCTGGGCTATTTTTAAAGAATTTTTGAAATTCTCAGATGTACTAGTACTGATTCTCTGAGGGATTTTTGGAAATTGTGGACAAACTGGAAGACCTTTCAGGATGGGACATACCTCATTTTAAAGATAATTAGGCGCACTTTTGTAATCAATTTCGATTTTTGAGAAAAAAACCTCTGGGCTATTTTTAAAGAATTTTTGAAATTCTCAGATGTACTAGTACTGATTCTCTGAGGGATTTTTGGAAATTGTGTACAAACTGGAAGACCTTACAGGATGGGACATACCTCATTTTAAAGATAATTAGGCGCACTTTTGTAATCCATTTCGATTTTTGAGAAAAAAACCTCTGGGCTATTTTTAAAGAATTTTTGAAATTCTCAGATGTACTAGTACTGATTCTCTGAGGGATTTTTGGAAATTGTGTACAAACTGGAAGACCTTACAGGAAATTTGAAATTTCTATAACGAATTCAAATTAAAAATGTTGCTGTTGGTTTTATGTTCGTTTATTGCTTTTAGTTGAAATTAATTTTGTTTTAAATTGTCTGTTTTAAAACTCTTGTACATGTGACCTAAAATGTTAGCGAAGCTTAAAAAAAAAGTGATTTTCACATTCTGAAATTTATAAATGAAAAACTTTGTAGGAAAATAAAATAAAGACAATAGAAATTGTAGGTAAGAAGACTAAATGCTTTGTTACTCTTGCGTAAGCGTATACGCTTCGAATATGTTGTTTCGTTTGCCTTACCAAGCTTGTGTATTAATAGCTACTCTTGCGATAATATGACGTTGCCTTGTGGATGATGTTAAAGATGCTTGTTTTTATTTATTGACAGAGCGAACATTCCATCGACGCATATGTATTTAAAAAGCATAAATTTTTGCCTAGTCCTTGCCATGTGGTGTTGAAATGTGTTAAAAAGAGAACAGAACATTTTGAAAATTTTGTTAAAGCCCATTTACATTTGACCGAAGTCTTGAAGATTTTATTTGAAATATTCTTCCAAATCAAGTGCGCTTACACTGCAATATTTTGACATTTGCTAGCTTTTTTTTATAAACAAAACAGCTGTCTGAAAATATTTTGTGTTTTGCATTACGTTTTATTTATAACTAGCATTTAATCCGCAACTTCGTTAGCGTCTCCTTTTTCTTCGTGAACATATTTTTATGCCAAAGTTTATTAAAAAAAAATACCAGCTGTATTTTCTTTTTTGGGAACTATTTTTCCCCCCATCAAAGTATCAAAAATTGTTTTGTTTAAAAGCACAAAAAATAGTTGCGATGTTCACCCCTTAAATTTTTGAATTTCGAAAAAGTATTAAATTCATATTCTTTTTTTTTTTGATATGTTTCACATGTGGTATTAACTTTGTTTCTATATTTATTGGTTCAAAAGATAGAAGATTTGCCAAAAAAGTACCAAAATTCAGGTCTTACCCGTTTACTCGGTAATAGGGCCGAATTTCAAAAAAAGTACCAGACACCTGTCCGCTTTTTTTTCTAAAGAACAACGATAAGTATTACATTTTTTTGGAGACATAAGGTTACCGAATTTTCCCGATTTTAAAGCAAAAACAATTCTTTCTCAAGCGACAACCTTCATACAAAATTTTTATGAAATAAAATAAAAAACAAAACCGTCTCCTGAAAACAACAGTTGCATAACTACAACTATGTAGATTTGAAGTAGACTCAACAAACACAGAGTTTTGATTTAATATTAAGAGTGATTTAAAAATCAAACCTTTTCTCAAACGATACATGCTTGAAAATGATTTGAAAATCAAAGCATTCTCAGCAAAAAGGGAAGACTATTTTCAAATTGAGAAACACATTTATTTTCAACTTGCTCTCAAACGTTCTTCTCAAAAATTTTTCAAATATGGATTTTTTTTATAAAAATTGATTCTCTGCTAAAAAAAACTGCCAGCTAAACCCTCGACAACCAAGCTGCTCCTGAAAAATCAAATAGCGTTTTTCCGTCTTCAAATTTACTATCCCGTTTTATTTTTAGTCGCATTCTTATTCATTTTTCTTACCAATAATTTATATTTTTGCAAAAGAAATTAAGATTTTCTAAAGGCGAATTCATTTCACTTAATCGCCAAGTTTTTCAGATTTCAGAATCATATTTGATAACTATTTTATATCAAATTGATAAAACACTGTATATCAAATTATTATAATCAAATACTTTTCAATATGAATTCAAATGTTTAAATCAAACAATTGAAAATGGTTTTAGATTTGTGCTTTATATCGAATGTTAAAGAATTTTTATGTCATAAGTTTGTTTTTTTTTGGATTTCGTCAAAATCTAGACACGAATACAATTTGGCTTTATATGGGAAATCGAGTAAAATATAACAAGATTTTGCTGGAAATCTCGCAAGATCTTAGTTTTAGTGTAATGTAAACAAACGGGCAATAACGATAACTACAAATCGCAACCAATTTGGACAATTTTCTGTTTAATTTTTAACAAATTTCTACACCAAATGACACGTTTACATAATTTTAGTGACTACACTGAAAAAACTAATGAGTCCATCCGTACTTAAATCAAGCCGTTAATTTATCCATATTTAATCCTGAATTCTTCTTACTTAACATAATCCCAAATAAGGACTGACTTAATTAAAAGTGAGATAAAATAAAACTGGGCTTGATTCAAGAATTTCTAAGACGGTTTATTCTCGATTCGTACTTGAAATAATCCGAAAGTGAGATAAAATTGATTTTAACCTAAACACTTAACGCACAGGACCAGAGAGAATATTACTTTACTTACCCGTTACACATATTATTTCACTTTTGTTGTATTCCGCCCTTTCTTTACAGAAGAATTCTCAATTATAAGACACCAGCAGCATGCCCAATATGGTTTCCTAAATAACTTTATCAAAAACTAATATGGGAATTATTGCTTCTTATTTAACGATTTAAACATGAAAATAATCTATATTTTTCTTTTTGTAGTATTGTTGTTGGTTTTACAACAAACTGTTACAAACAAATGCTCGAATATTCTTTTTAGAAAGTAATCCAATTTTGGATTGTTTTAAGTACTTTTAAGTGTTATTCGCACTTAAATTTTTGAGCACCTCTCGTACTAAAGTAAGAAGAAAAACATAAATTTAGTACGAGTTTTTTCTTTCTGTGTACCAACGATTGAAGTCGACCTCAACATTTCCGTGTCCGCAAAATTCACGTATGACTAACGAGGCCTTTAAGAAAAAAGATTATCGTGAACTGCTTAATTTTGGTTTATTTTAAGTTTTGTATTTAAAAAAAAACAGAGTTTAAATTAAGGTAAATTTAAATATTGTCTTAAAATAAAACCTTGACCGGAAACAAAGAAAATGCGTAAAAAAATTACAATAAAATTTGTTAAAAAGTATTTTGAAATAGTTAAGTAAATTAAAAAAAGTTGTGGTTGGTTAATTTAACTAAAAGAAAAATTGTTAATTATCTTACAGTATTAAAATAAAAAAAAAATAATACAATAGTTCTTATTTGTGTGATGATTACGAACGAATATTTTTTTTTTAACATTTTTACTGGAACAGTCAGTATAGTAATGTTAACACTTCAATTTTTTTTAATCTACAATCTGAGAATTAAAAATCGAAATCTTCCAATTACCACAATAAAAATTATCTATTTGTTAAAAATTCTTGTTTTAAACTTTTATGTTTTCTTTGTTATCCAAGTTAATAAATTGTCGTCATCAAATCCTTTGAACGCCTTATTTCCAATTTGTATTCTCTAATATAAAACACAACTTTTTTATGCTTATTTTTCCTTCAAACTGTTGTGAAATTGGAAAACATTTTTACATTCTGTATGGCTGCCATTATTAACACCACCGCCATCATAAAATACTTGTCCATAAATAACAATTCACTCACTATATCTGTCGTACATGCAGCTAAAAATGCAACAGCAGCTCTAAAAATCTAAAAAAAAGAAACAGGCAGACAAATGGACAAAAAAAATCAGCAAATTCAAACTACAAGTACTTTTAATGTATAACAAATGTTTAAAAAGCATGCCCTGCAGTTCTGATAAAAATTTTTAAACATGTTCATATATTCTCCATCTAAGAAGTTATCTGAATATCTAGGAAAACTGGATAATTAACTCTTCGCAGATTAACAAATATCGGTTTTCTAGGAGTCGAATGAATATCTAACACATTACCAGGTAATTAAAGTCAATCAAGGTAGTCAGAAGATAGACAAATAATCTAAGACCCCTTTCAAGTTAGTTTCAAGTTAGTGCGCAAGTTACTTGCGCAACTAACTTGCCGAGTCTGAAAGGAATCTAAGCTAGACTTAAGAAGCAAATAAGCAGGAATAAAGTGGACAACAGAATAGTCGCTGCAGTAAAACGTTACGAATACCGCTACAAGCAGTCAAAAGTTAAAAGCGGCCATGTTAGTGTCAACAACATACGTAGTTGTCGTTGCAGTTGAAGTTGAAGCGAAAAATTCGAAATTTTCAGTTACTACTACAACCTTTTTATCTGTTGCAGGACTTAATTTATTTCTTCTAACATTACAATATAAGAGTCTCTTGTGTGGAACAGGTATTTTAAAGTTTTCAGATCTGCCGGATTAATTCCTGCGTCTGTGAGTATGTATTTAAAACCATAAATCTGTCATCAAAATATGTTCAAATATGTTTTGTTTTGCCAGCTACTGCAATAGTAAGCAGTACACAAGAGTGTTGTAAAGCGGTAATATATCCAAGTTTTCAAGATTTCTTAATATTTCTTAAAAAAAATGTCGATGTTTTTGAAAATAATTTGTCTTCAAGATTCTTTTTTAGTTTCTTAATGTTACAGAAAATATTTAAATCAAATCCTATTAGCCCCTAGCAAGCGAAAACGTGTTGGAACACAGGGCCAAGCTCCGCAGTATGATTGGGCTGCAAATATGTAAATAAGAATTTACATAGAATAAAAAGATTAGTAAAGATTTAAAATTCTGCTGAGAATTACGCGATTTGCAACGAAGTTAAATAATTTAACAAAATACGGTTATTGAAATATAATTTGTCAGTCAAAAACATGGTGCTGCCCCCGCCAAGAAAATCCGTTAGGCTTTACTATGGTAGTAGATGTAAATCATTTATAAAAGATAATCATTCAAAGCAAATTTCGATCTACCAAGGGTTAAATACAATTTGGTTTAAAGAATGATGTTAGACTATTGACTGCCACCAGTCGTCAATGGCTTTGAGTGTTAAACGGTAAAACCCTCTGAAGAGATTAAGTGGTTGCAATTGAAACATGCAAGGGTAACTTGTCAGTGAAAGCCTGGGTTCGATTCCCGCGGCAGTCAAGAATAAAAAATTATCAATTAATTTTGATTAATTTTTCGTGTTGTAAAATTCCGTTTTTCATAAAAATATTTAATTAAAATTAAATTTGATTTACTTTAGCCTAATTAAAATATCAAAATTTGGATTAAAAACCGTAAACAGTTCAACAAAATAACCTCAATACTAATTTTTTAGAACTTTGAGCATTTTTAAAAATATCGAAAATTTTTAAAACATCGAAAATTATTGAAAACATTGAAAATTTTCAAAATTTTTCAAAAAATTAAAATATTTTAAATATTGAAAAAAATTCAATGTGTTCAAAATTTTTCCAAAAATGTTGCATTTTTTCTAAGAATCGATAATTTTCTAAAGGAATTTTTTTTTATAGAAAAAAAAATTTTCGTAAACCGATAAATTTTTAAAATATCGAAAACATTTTTGTTCTTTCTACAAAATTAAAAAATTGTTAAAATCTAAAATTTTATAAAGCATCTCAACTTTGTTCACAACAAAAAAAAAAAAAAATGAATGGAAAGTTTCTAAAACTTAAATGAACGACAATTTTCTAACAAAAATTGTGAAATTACTATAAAACCTAAAAATATCGCAATTTAAATAAAAAAATTTCGAAAATATCGAATTTTTATTAAAACATTGAAAATTTTGCAAGATAATATGTGCGCATTAAAAACAATCAACATTTTTAGATTTCCAGAAAAAGTAATTTTTACTGAATTAATTTTTATTTAAAAGCGTACTTTTTCAGTTTCCAGTTTATTTTTTTAATTTTTCAAGTTACAAATAAAAATTTTATTAAACAGTCTCTTGCTTCAGGTCATTTATTTTTCGGCTTATAGCGTTGGTTTAATTTTATTTAGCTTTAAACTTTTAAGACCTTAATTTATTGTAATGAAATTTGTTATTAAATCTACTTTCAATAAAAAAAGGTAAATAAATTGCTGGATTTAATTTATTAACTAAAACATAAATTTATGTTTTATATTTGATTTTTTTTACCAACTGCTATCTACAAATATTAAACATAAAAATCCTGAGGCTTAGAATTACAAATTTCTGTTTAATTTAAAAAAAAGCATTTTTAATTTATCTAAATTGACTACAAAACATAAAACCAAAACTGAAAATATTAAAAAAATTTTAAATATTTATTAAAAACACTCTTAGCAAAAAAAGTTAATTAAAAAATCTGTAATAAAAGAAAAAAACAAAAAACTACTAAAAATAAGAGCAAAAAAATAATTATTTAATAAATTAAATTGAAAAAATATGAATGAGTTTGAATATTTCATAGCCAACAAAAACAGAAGCAGCAGTAAAAGCATTTGATGGTTATGAAAAATGTCGGTTGTATATTCATTCAATTTCAATTGCATAAGGCTTTTAAAAGAGCTCTGGTACAGTTTGTATTTTTATATGGCTAAACATCGCACAATACTCATGAGAGTTAATAAATAAATTATTATTGATATCTCCAATTTAAGTACAAGTAAAACAAGTAAAAGTGCTTTATTCGGATATGCCGAATTTTGATACCTCTACCGAGAGCTGGAATATTTCAACAGTAGGCTTTTTAAGGGATCTATGAAGTATCAGCCAATCTTTTTCAAAACTGAACTCACAGTATTATAATTCGTCGCGGTTTAATGTGTGTTAAAGGTATTCCAAGAGCACGCTTTTTATTTATTTTAAAAAAATATCGTTGTTGGAGACAAATAGTTTGGTGTTTTTAAAAAGAGGGTTTCCAGTTTTTTTTAAATTATTGATGTTTTAAAACATTTTGTTTTTCGATGATTAAAATCAATTTTCGATTTTTTTAAACATTGTTCTATGTTTTAGAAAGTATTCGATGTTTTTAAAAATTGTACTGATCAATTTTGATGTAGACGTTTTAAAAAATGTTTTATTTTTAGTAAATAAATTTTTGAATAATTCTATGTTTTAAAATTTTTTTGATGTTTGCGAAAAATATTGACGTTTTTCAAACAGTTTTGGTGTTTTTGAAAGGGGGTTTCCAGTTCTTTTTTTTTAAATTTCGAAGTTTAAAAACATTTTCTCGTTTCTTGACAATTAAAATAAATTTTCGAATTTTTTAAACATTTCTCGATGTTTAAGAAATATTTATGTTGTTGGGATATAATTAAAATGTCGTTATAAGACTGTACAGTTAAATTTTGATGTTAGGTTTTTGAAAGCTTGCTGTTTTTGGTAAATTTTGATGGGATTTTACACTTTTGATTATCCATAAAAATTTTATATGGATTACTGTCGATGTTCAAAAAAAAATTTTCGATATTTTGATAAATTTTGATTTACAAAATTTGTTTTATTTTTTAAACTGCTGTTAACTGTGTTGTTCAATGTTTTACGTAATATTCTATGTTTAAATTTTTTTTTTCAAACTATAAGAAATTTTCAAAATTTGTAAAAATGTATTTTAAAATGTTGATTGATTTCTCTTATAAAATTAAAAATGTTTAAGCGATTTTTCGATGTTTTAGAAATTGTTAAGTGTACAAGAAAACGTACAATATTTAAGTAATTTTTAAATAATCATCAGCAAAATTTTCTGTGGTGTAAAATAAGTCTTGATGTTATAGAAAACGTTTACAAAATTTCCAATAATTATTATATAAGTACAATAAAATATTGCTGTTTTATAAAATTCATGATCATTTTTTAAAATTTCGATGCTTTAGCTTTACAATATGAATTTTTTTTTATGATTTTCAGAAATTGATTAAGCTTTAAAAAATCTGAAAAATAGCGTTTTAAGAGCAAATTTGAATGCTTAAACATTTTTGCGATGTTGTAAAAATTGTTCGATGTTCCTTTTAATATTAAACGGAAAAAATTTGCATATGCATATGTGTGCATTTTTTTTATTTTATGTTTCTAATTGTTTACAATATTTTTTTTTATCTGTCGATGTTTAGGAGTTTTTGTTCCTTAAATTTGTGTTAAAAAAAGCCCTTAATAAAAGTTTCGATATGTCAAAAAATTTTCGATATATCAAAAAAATTGGGTTATTTTTAACGAATTTTCGTTATTTTAATGAACTTTCCTTATTTTAACGAATTTTCGTTATTTTAACGAATTTTTGATGTTTTATAATATGTATACTACTAACATATTATTTGATTTCGCATAATCTTAAAAACCTTTTTGAGATTTTTGATGTTCTGCTTAAAAAAAATTTCTTTTTCCAAGAAAATTTCGAATTCTTTTAGCAAAGATTTTATTTGTTTTTGAAAATATTACTTCGGAAAATTCTTTACAAAGATGTCTCAAGGTTTATTTAACAGATTTTTAAAGATTCAGAAAATTTTTCTATTGTTCAAAAATTATTAATATTTAAAAAAAATTTTATGAAATTTTCTATTCTTTCCTCACGATGAAAATAGTATTTAAAAAGTGTGTCTCATACATATTTTTTCACCCTTTTTTAACTGCTGCAGAACTTGAAAAAAAAATCCTTTCAAAAAATAATGAAATATGAACTCGTATTTATTGATTTTAACATGTGTTACAAACGTGTTTGTTTTCCGAAAAAGTGTTTATTAATTTATAAAACATGTAAAGATTGCAAAAATATAAAAAAAAAATCATTTGAATTGAGAGCACTTTCGTTCGTGTCCGTGTAGGGAATTTATAGTTTAATGTCTATAAAAAATAATTGCTTTAAAAAGATTAAAGCGATTGTATTTCAAAATATTTAAAAAAATTTTCTATATTTACAAAGAGCTTATCATGAGAGTGAGAAATTTTTTAAACAAGATAGCAAAATGAAATGTGGTTTAAAATAAGATTATTGAGATAAAATTTAAAAATATTTAATGCAATTATTGGTATTCAATTTGAGCTAAACACGAACGTGAGAAGTTTTTAAAACAAGAGCCAAAAAAGGAATTTGTTCACTCCTTTACTTTGCTTTTACCTACTAAGGCCGAGTTTTTGAGATGTGGATTAGGCTTAAACTTAGAATTACTTAGTACGAAACTCGGATTTTCCCAGCGAAATCTGATTTTTTTTTACTTTTTCATTAAATACCAACATTTTAAGCAAAACACTTTTTATACAAACTTGGTTGGTAATGGCGGCACAAATTATTTGTATTCACAGACAGTTAAATACGACAAGGTATAGACTTAAAACCCAAGGAACAAGAAAAATATCTAGTTCACAATTTAGTTTTGAGATAAAAGAATATTTTGACAAAATGGTTTGAAATTGTTGCAATGACATCGCATTTTTAAAATTTTTTTGGTTTACGTATAAAAAAATCTAATCAACCATTTTTTTAATTGTATTTAGTTGTTCTTTTTTTTCAAATTTTTGAAAAACTACATGACTTTGCTGTTAATATTAGTCACTGTAATTTAATTGCAAAATTGTGTTTTTGTTGTTTGAACGACATAATTTGTTAATTAACATCTAGTGTTCGTAATTTTTTAAATAAATCATTATAAAAGTCTGTACCTTCCAAGCAAAATGTATTACAAAAGAATTGCAATTTTATGAGTCATACTTAAATGAAAGTTAAACAAAACACAACGTTTACTATTATTTTTAATTTTTAGTTAATTGCAACAAAATTAAATTCAATGGTAGTTTGTTTACGTACATACATATGTACATACATACATACATACAAACAAAAAATTACGTCTTACGACAAAATTGCTTGACCTTAAATTTCTTAAACAAAAAATACCTTGAAACAGTTTGGGTTTTTTCTAGTCATACATATAAAATAAATTTTATGTACCTACATACATATACAATTTTTAAGATTTTTTGCAAAAAATTATGCTAATTATGTAAATCATTTAATAGCCATTAAAGAAAAACTTTAATAAACACAATAATTTTTGTTTATATAAACAAATTTATAAGAAGAATATCGCTGGCTTAACATGTAAAGGCTCTAAGTCCATATTTGAAAATTTTACAGGAGAGACAAAAAACAATCAAAATACATGTGATGGAAAAATTTAGAGCTTTTTCTTGTGATAAATTGGACTTAGCGCTTTTGCTCATCACTACAAAACAACAACAAAAAATGAGATAACTGTAATTTTTTCTTTGTAAAGAATGTATTTTTACTTATTGCACATTACTGCATTAAAATCTCAATTTCTTAAAAAAGTGGACTTAGAGCCTTTACATGTTCAGCCAGCGATATGAATAAACAAAACAAATACATACATAAAGTTGAAAATAATGTTTTCCAAATGTTTTTTTTTTCATTTTTGCCATAAATAATAATGAAAAACTTCAAACCAACTGAAAAATTCGTTGTGTTTACTCTCCTGCTCCTTAATGTTTAACATATTTACCCCTCCCCAAGCATAAACATCAGTATCTTTTAAGAGGCACCATAAAGAAACCGAAACGACTGGAGAAGAAACTTTAAACACAATAAAGAAAAACATTTCTTTAGCAAATGTCGTACGTGTGAAGTTACAACAACAAAGTAAATACATTTCCTACGAACACAATTTTAGAGTTTTTTCCTGTTTCTTTTTGTTCTAGTCGTTTTCTATGAACCTTAAGGTTATTTTAACTGTTGGGCTAATTTACAGTTACAGTAAAATTGGCTTAAATATGTACTTAAACATATTGAGAGTAATAGACAGTTATTCCATTAAAAACAATATACGCAAAAATAAATAAAATAATAGATACGCTCTCTTTCTCCAAACTCAATCTCAGATTCTGAGAGTCTCAGAACAAAATGAAATCAAGCAAAAATACAATTTCAGTTATTTTAAAAATTCAATATGAGAACATTCTACACTGTTAGAAAAATTGAGACAAAAGTTATTACTGAAATAAATGGTTCTTTGTTATGACATGCGTAAATATAAAATATGATTTGTTTGAATTGTTATTAAACAATCGAAATAGGTACCTAGTTTGTGGCGGACATGCTGTTTTGGTTGTGTCATGCCAAATCCTTATACTAATGGTTTTTTCTTTTCTACAAAAAAAGGTGCCTTTTTTTAAAAAATATGCAATTTGGTGTCTGTTTCTTAAAAATTTTGCTCCCGAAAAGCATGAGTTTTTTAGAATAAAACAAGCCAGCCTTTTCGGGAGCAAGAGGGTTTAAAAGTTTTGTATTGGTTAGATTAAATTTTAAAAAAAACAATAATTTTGTTTTTATTAATTTTCTTAAATCTTTCTTTATTGACTCCACGAATAGGAATGATTTTAGTTTTCAAATTTCTTAATTATAAATACAAAAATGTTAAGTTTACAAATTACAAAAATGATTAGTATACAATTTATTACAAACAAAGCAAACTGCACTTATAAATTCTTAAGAAGTATTTCTTAAGATTCTAAAAGTTCACTGACCAATTTAATTATAAGATTTTGGGTAGCTAATCATTCTTAAGAAATTGATATTTTTCAATAAACAATAAAAGAACTTCATGTTATATGAATGTACGAATGTTTGTGTACAATGTTGTATACGAACATTCGTATCGAATAAAAAATGTAACAATTTCAAGTGTATAGTATACATATGTGTACATATGGATGTTTGTTTTAATTTTGTGGATACGTTAATATTTATTTGTAAGCAAAAATTAAATTAAAAAGGTTTGTATTTTTATATGTATGTATGTACATATGTATATATGTATGTTTATTTATATTATTATTTTATGTGATGGTACTGTGGATATCGTAACTCCCCCTCCGTTAGATTGAGGCTCCGACGAAGAAACGATGTATGTTCTTTTATTATTTTTTATAAAGATTATAATAACGATGCAGATAAAAATTATAAAGATTCCTATATTGCTCCCAGTATTTATTAGAGTGTTTGTAAGAATTTTATGGTTTACATTTTTAATTGTGTTATTAAAGTGTATTTCTTTAAAATCTAAGTTAGGAAATATTATATTATTTTCCTTGACTCTTAACATTAGTTTTTCTAAAATAAACATTTCTTTTATATTGATTTTATAATTTTCATATGTTCTTAAATTAGTTTTAACAGAGCAATTTTCATATTTTAATAAAAATGTTTTCAAATTTTCAAATTTATGTGAGTGCTTACAGTTTGTAACAATTTTGTTTTGATAATTCTTAAATATAAGTAAGCCAGGATGAATTTCTTTTTCTTCTGGTTTTTTTATTATAGTCATATTGCATTTAGGTTCTAAGTTTTTCACGATGTTTGTTAAACAATGATCTTCTATTTTTCTTAGTTTTTTATATTCTAGGGTATTGGGTTCATAAATTTCATTTTTGTATATGAGAACAGTATTTTCATTTAGTATAACACTTTTATTTTGGCTGTTGGGAAGTGGCTCAAATAATACCTCCGTAAATGTCTCGTTTAAAAATTTTGGAATGTTTAATGTTAGAATTACTAAGTTTTCTCTATATGCAACGGATACTTTAGTGTGAATATATGATTCTGTTTTGTTTATGAAATTGAACTCTTCGGTCGTCAATATGTCTGATGGAATTATTCCTAGTTTAGAAGTAAAGATAACATGTCCTATTTCGTTTACGTGGTCTATCAGTAGATTCACATCATTATTAATTTGGAAAATATTTTCTAAAAACAAAGTTTCGTCTTCTAAGCTGATAATTTTATTTTGGATTTCCGTTTTAAGTCTATTTATATATCTTTGAATAATTTTCTGCTGGTTGTTGATATGATCTGTAATATTTGATATTTTATCCGATATGGAATTTCCTAGGTAGGTCATTTCATTGAGAGTGGTCATTGTTTCTTTATTACTTTTTTCTAAGTTTTGGATTTTGTCAAAAATTTCTTTTTCGTCATCGCTGTCCATTGTCCCTGCGATATATTTTAGTCCTTTCCCTACTGCATCTATTAGTCCTCGCCTTTGTCTAAAGTTGGGTATTAAGTTTTTTATTTTTGTTTTACATATATACATGCTTCTGTTAATACTGTCCAATAGTGGAGTAACGTTCGTATAAGTGTCTGATAGTTTAAGTATATTATTTTGTAAGATGTTTACTGTTTCCAAATATTGAGTTGTGTTGATAATATGTATAATTTTTATGTAATTTTCAATAATCTCCATGTCTTTTAGTTTTATTGGTAAGTATCCGTGATTGGTTGTCAAGTCATTTACTTCTAAATACTGTGCTCCTGTGTCACGTAGTATTAACACATTAAGTAGTATGAAGATAATCATCTGAAATTAGATTTCTCTTATTAGTTTTCTATAGAAGTTTCTTTTTGAAAATTTTTATTTCTTTTTATATGAGATTTATAATATTTATGACCTCGATCTGTTATGACGTGGTCATCATCTAACTGTGATACTTTTATTTTTCTAAATTTTGAATGATTTTTCCCGCCTCTTTCGTCTTTCAGATAAATAGTTCCGGTTTGTATTTCTACATCTTCACGATTTTTGTTTCGTTTTTCCAAATTCCTTTCTTTCCTTTTTATTATTTTTTCTCTGATTGTAGGATATTCTTCTCGACTAATTATTCCGTTTTTAAAATCTATAGGTTTTCTTTGTGTAGTAGAATGAATTGTGTTGTTATAATAACTTATACTTCTACATATTTTTTCTTCAACTGTTTCTAGATCTTTTCTAGGATCATGTTTAAGTAACCTAATATGTTCATTCAGGGTATTATGGAGTCGTTCCACATCTGCGTTTGAAGTATGATTGTTGTTTGATGTGTAGTGGATTTCGATTTCTTGTTCCCGTAAATATTCTAAAAGGGGTATTGCCTTAAAGCCTAGTTCATTATCAATAACTAGTTTTTTTATTTTTCCCATAGACGATAGATACTGAGCCAATGCGATTTTGAATTCTATCCAAGATCTATTTTTTATTCTAATGGCTTGTGCGTATTTGGAGAATTTATCGATAAATGTCAAAAACAATTTTTTTCTAAGCTATAGTAGATATCTGCATGTATAATTTCACCTGGATTCTCTGGGGTTTCAGTAAGCTTGAATTTTTGTTTAATTGGATTCCTGTCATATTTTTCTTTATTACACACGTCACAATTATTAATGAACTGTGTGATTCGTAATTTTAGTTTTGGATGATACACTTCCGTTTTTAATTCTGAAAAATTTTCATTAATGCCTCTATGGTTGTTCTTTTTATGTTCTTTTTCTATTATTTTACTAAGTTCATTTTCATCTAAAACATCTTTTAAAATTTTCTGACTTAAAAGGACTTTAAATCCGTTACTGGATTCGAAAAATTTATTTACAGTATCTTTGAATTTCTGAAGAGTTGTGTTATCACGAATTAAGACTGCATTAGTTCTTTCTGGATCGAAATGATTTTTCAGTATTGTTACTAGTGTCGCTTCATCGAATTCTTTAGCAGAAATTGTTTTTCTTTTATTTTGAAAGATGGTTTCGTTTTTTATTCTCATTGAACCAGAATTACTCTTATTTAAAATTATCTGTCTCTTGTAAAAATTTAAGGGGTTATTTGTTTCTAAAATTACGTTATTTGTTGAAGAATCATCATTTGTAGTAGGGTTGTCTTCCATATTTAAATTTACTTCTATACGGGACAGTGCGTCGGCGTTCCCATTTAAAACACCTTTCTTAAATTTGATTTCGTAGTCAAATTCTTGTAATCGCAGTCTCCACCTTACTAATTTAGAATTTGGCTCTTTTATTGAAAATAGCCAAGCAAGCGGCCTGTGATCGGTTTCAATAATAAAGCGCCTTCCGAAGAGGTATGGTCGCAAGTGTTGTGTGGCCCACACTATTGCCAACAATTCTTTTTCTATGGTACTATAATTCTGCTCGTGATCATTGAGCGTTCGGCTTGCATAACAGACTGGGTGTCCATCTTGAGATAGTACCGCGCCAATTGCAAAATTACTAGCATCGGTTTGTAAAGTAAATGTTTTGTGGAAATCAGGATATGTTAAAACTGGTGAACTGACAAGTAGTATTTTAAGTTTTTCAAAACTTTCTTTGTACTCTTGGTCATTTAAATTGATTTTACTATCTTTTTTCAAATATTTTGTTATCGGTCGGGCGATTTTCGAATAGTCTTTAATAAATTTCCTATAGTAGCCGGCTAAGCCAAGGAATTGTTTTATTTCTTTTGGAGTAGTGGGAAGTGGGAAATTTTTTACGCATTCTATTTTGTCTGGATTCGGTTTAATACCTTCCTTAGTTACGATGTGTCCTAAAAAATTAGTTTCTTTTTTAAGAAATTCACTTTTATCTAACTGAACCTTTAGATTTACATCCCTAAGTCTTTGAAATATTTTGGTAAGTGATTCCAAGTGTTCTTGGAGTGAAGTAGAAAAAATAATGATATCGTCTAGATATACCAAACAGATTTTATTAATGAAGTCTGCCAATACGTTATTCATTAATCGTTGAAAAGTGGCAGGGGCGGTTTTTAGCCCGAATGGCATGCGAAGGAACTCGTAGTGTCCTCCTTCCACGCTAAATGCAGTTTTAGGTATATCTTTCTCATTTATTTCAATTTGATGGAAGCCTTTCGCGAGATCCAATGTTGTAAAATATTGGCATCTCCCTAACTTTTCCAATATTTCATCTATATTGGGGATTGGATATTTATCATCTACTGTGACTTCGTTTAACTTACGATAGTCAACTACAAGCCTCCACTTCTTCTTACCGCTGGCATCCAGTTTTTTTGGTACTATCCATACTGGAGCTGAATATGGTGAATGGCTATGCCTAATTATCTTACTGTCTAACATTTCCTTAATCTGTTTATTCACTTCTTCTTTGTGAATATATGGGTAACGATAAGTTTTTGCGGCAATTGGGATGTTGTTTATCGTTCTTATTTCATGCTTAATAGCATTAGTGAACGAAAGATCTTTATTTTCGGTGTAAAAGATTTTTTTAAATTTATTTATTATTTGTGTCAATCTTATCTTTTCCTCAGTGTTGAGGTGTTCAGTGCGAATTTGTTCCGAAATTGGAATTTGTTGAATATCTTCACAAATATTATAAATACAAAAATTTTCTGTATTGACGTTTTCAATTTTAAATGGGCTAAATTTTACTTTCTTTGGGGTTTCTCCGTTAAAGCTTATTGTAGCGTTAATTTTAAAATTTTCTGCCTCGTACACACCTTCTAATATTTCTATGTCTTTATCGAATGACAGTGTTTGATTCTTGTACACTAACCCTTCTTTACGTTCAACGGGCAGTTCAACTTCATATAATCCTTGTTTTTCAAAGTAGTATTCTACTTCAGTTTGACCAAATTTTAGTGGTATTTTCCTTTCCCCGATGATCATTTCATCGTCTTTCAAGTTTATTATTACTCCTAATGGTTTCAAAATATTAGTTCCTATTAGTCCGTCATAGTCGTCGTGAAAATTGCAAACAAAAAATTCGACTAATTCATTTCTATTACCAAGTTCTTCAAAAAGAGGAATGCGAACTTTTTTGTTTAATTTAATAAAATGTTGAAGAGTTTTTATACTTGTTTCTTCTACAGGTATATTCCATTTTGGGTGGCATATGCCAGGGTTAATAATTGAGTGGGAAGCTCCCGTATCGACTAAAAATTTTAAATGTCCGAGATTGGTTTTTACTATTATATGCGGTAGTTTTCCCGTGAGGCCGGATACTGAAAATTTTCGTGTGTTTGATTATTTTGGGCATTTTGTATAATATTTACATCCATAGGTTCTGGTTGATCATTTCGTTGATAATTTGTATCATGGTTTGATCTATTATAAACGTTTGAAGAGTTCCTCTGTGGATTAGGATTATAATTAGGTCTATATTGTGGGTTTGTGTTCGTTCTTTGTTGGTTATTCTGATGGAAGTTATGGTTGGAGTTAGTTCTATATTGTGGACTTGAGTGTGGTCCTTGTTGGTTAGTTTGATAGTGGGTATGGTTGTAATTAGTTCTATATTGTGGGTTTGTGTATGATCCTTGTTGATTATTTTTGTTTCTATAAAAATTTTGCTGTGGTTGTTGGTCATTATAGTTATACCTCTGTCTATTTTCATGTGTATTGGAGTTCTGTTGAGGCTTATGATTTGGTGGATTTGCCTGAATTTCCCTTTTATGATCTAAGTTATGTTTTGAGCGTCCGGGGTGGAAATGTCCGTCTTTACCTATTCTATCATATTCGTTTTCGTACAATATGTCCATAGCCTGTTCTAATGAAGTTGGATTTCGGCATGCCAGTATAGTCTTCATAGGTTCTGGCATCTTATTTTTAAAAATATGGAGGGCTGTTCTTTGGTTGTTAATCGAAACTTGATTTGCAGCTTCACCTTCTCCTAATGTAATTGTCATTTTATTATTTAAACGTCTAAGAATATGTTTAATATCGTTAAAAAAGTCGACGACATTAGATTGAAAAGTTACAGCTCGTAACTCATCGAAAAGTTGGTCACTACTTTTCCTTTCACCGAAATTGTTTTGCAAAATGGTTTTGATGCTTGCCCATGATTGAGCCTGAGTATTTATTTCTATTACTTCTCTTGCTTTTCCACTAATCCTACTCTTGATTATATCAGAAAATAACAGTTGTGATAGTTCGTCATAGGAGGAGAGAAGAGGATGCACTCTGTCTATCAATGTCGTAAAAGTGTGTAATTCATTAATATTTCCGTTAAATACAGGAAGATTATTTAAATATTTAATGGGGTCTAAATGTATTTGGGGAGGATTTGCCATTTTATTGAATTTTAATTTTTTATTTAATAGAAACAATTTACTTAAAAACGATCAGTAAAAATGTAAATGAAAAATTTGTTCGTACGCACAAAGGATATGGTAAAAAAAAATTTATACGTATGTTTAATAAAATTAAAATATCTTATACTAAGGCTTACAGTAATTTTTCTGCTTTTCTTGGTTGGATAATTGGTATCTTCTTTATATTTGTCCTTTAGGCTCTTCTTTCTCTAGGATTATCTTCCTCTTGTGTTGATATCCGAGTATTTTCTTCTTTTTGGCTAGTTTGTTCTTTAGATGATGTATTTCAGTTATTTTTAAAAAAAAATCGTTCACCGGTTTGTTTTATATTTATATTATTTATATAAGAAAAAATATTTGTTTCACAAATGTCTTTTAAGCAAATTTTATTTTTCAGATATGTATTTATTAAAATCATTCACCGGTTTGTTTTATATTTATGTTTTTTTTATATAAAGTTTCACAAATGTCTTTTAAGCAAAAGATTTTATTTTTCAGATATGTATTTATTAAAATCGTTCACAGTTTTGTTTTATATTTATGTTTTTTTATATAAAATTATTTGTTTCACAAATGTCTTTTAAGCAAAAGATTTTATTTTTCAGATATGTATTTATTAAAATCGTTCACAGTTTTAAAATATTAGTTATTTGTTTCACTTGTATACTTTTTCTTACTAATTTGTTTCACATACATATGTCTTTCAGACAATATATTACATTTTCCAGATACGTATGTATTTATAAAAATCACTCACAGTCTAAAAATATTAGTTATATTTTTTTCACTATTGTTTCAATTGACACAATCAAAGGACATGATTTGTCAATAAGTTTCACTAAAAAATTATATATTTTTTTCGTTGTTTGTCAAAGGATATGACAAAATCTTTATCCTCGTCGCCAGTTTTGTATTGGTTAGATTAAATTTTAAAAAAAACAATAATTTTGTTTTTATTAATTTTCTTAAATCTTTCTTTATTGACTCCACGAATAGGAATGATTTTAGTTTTCAAATTTCTTAATTATAAATACAAAAATGTTAAGTTTACAAATTACAAAAATGATTAGTATACAATTTATTACAAACAAAGCAAACTGCACTTATAAATTCTTAAGAAGTATTTCTTAAGATTCTAAAAGTTCACTGACCAATTTAATTATAAGATTTTGGGTAGCTAATCATTCTTAAGAAATTGATATTTTTCAATAAACAATAAAAGAACTTCATGTTATATGAATGTACGAATGTTTGTGTACAATGTTGTATACGAACATTCGTATCGAATAAAAAATGTAACAATTTCAAGTGTATAGTATACATATGTGTACATATGGATGTTTGTTTTAATTTTGTGGATACGTTAATATTTATTTGTAAGCAAAAATTAAATTAAAAAGGTTTGTATTTTTATATGTATGTATGTACATATGTATATATGTATGTTTATTTATATTATTATTTTATGTGATGGTACTGTGGATATCGTAACTTTTAAACTCAAAATTTAAATAAATTCAGGACAAGCACAACAATTTTTAATTTTACATTAAATGCATACATATGAAAAAGAATTTTTAAACCAACCTTTTTATTGCAAAACAGTAGACAAAATACCACGATATTTTTTAATAGACGGTAGGTAGATGTGAATACGTAGTACATACGTGTCGATTTCTTCCAAAAAGTTTATCAAGTGTAATATGTATGTACATAATTCAGCAGTACATTGACATGACGAAACTCTGTTATCAACATTAATGTCCCTTATTTTACGACAGGGTTTTCAACTGTCTAAAATTTCTTGCGAAAATGAGGCAAAACGAATTGATTCAGTTATTAACATGCCAACATACTACGCTCTTAAAGCACTCCACAATATCAGAGAAGATCACCACAGTACGTCGTTCTTACGATAATCGGTTCTACGCACCGGAACGACACGGATTTCTACGAACATCGACCAAAGATTTTCAAATCAGCAACACCTGTTCTTCGAGTGATTTGAACGTGTGATTTGTTCGTGTACCTTTTCTCCACACACGACGAACATATCACAATAACCTTTAACGACAAAAATAACACATGAATTGTGAAGTAGATGATGCAATAGCAGTTTTGATGATTTACTTATTTGAGCACACAACGTGAAAAAGAAGCAAATGAACTTATTTCTGGCTTTTAAGAAGAAATATGTGTTCATTTATTTTTTTTTAAATTATGGAAATCACATCAACTGTGCTGTAAACACCGAATGAATTTGTGCGTCTTTGAAGGACTTGCATATACCCGGGCAAAAGCTTATGTACAGTTTGGGATTTTCAAAAATAAGAAAAACAATTTCAAGTTTTCTCTAGTTATAAAAGAAATTTGTTAAAAATTAGAGAACTGATTCGTAATTATCTCTCAGCAATCTAAGGATTCGCGTGCTTTCAATTACTTTAAAAAACTTTAAGTGAGGAACAGAATAGTCGCTGTAGTACAACGTTACAAATAGCGCTACAAGCTGAAAGTTAAAAACGGTAGTTTCAAAGTAGTGTCAACAGAATACGTACTTGTAGTAGTCGTTGCATTTGAAGTTGAATCGCAAAATGCATACAGAGCTTTTTTCAACTTAAGATACTACTACAACTACTTTATTCTGTTTCAGGCCTCAAGTTTAAACCAAATTTTTTTTCTGTGTTGTTTTTGTTTTCTTATTAAAAAAAAATCTAGACAAAATTTGTTCAAAACAAGATAACAGCATTAATGTATGTTTGAAGAAATAATACCACATTCAGACATATTAGCCCCCTCTCCCCGCAAATTGCCATACCCGAATAGACCTGCAATAAATGAAAAAGCTTAACGCCGGTTTTTATTTTCTTTCTCTACAAATAAAAACAAACAAACTCCTTGACTGCATTGAAACCAAACGAAAATATTTTGCACCAAAACCAAGTGGAAGAGTGTTTTGTCTGTCTTCTTGTGGTAAATTTTTTTTTTGGCAATTTTGTTTTTACTAAAACAAAGAATCTTAGGGACTTATTAAAAAAACAAACATGTTTGGAAATACACAGAAAAAATTATTAGTAGTTTTTTTAACAATTAAAAAAATTATTTAAAAAGTATTTAAACTTAATTAATGTAATAATTGAATCAATTATTTTTTTTTTTGTTGAACGAAAATTAAAAATATAATTTTGATTTAATTAACATTTTAGTTGTTTTGAAATAAATTTTGAATTAAAATAATAATCAAATAACAAAAAATTATTTCGTTTAAAATTAAATAATTTTAACTTGTGAAATTGTTGTTGGAAATTGTCAAAATCAATCAACACATTGTTTGAAATGGCATAGTTTTTTGATAATTTTTTTAATTAAAATTCAAAATATAATTTATTGGGGGAAAAATATTCAAAATATAAAATTTTTACAATTTTTAGTAATCAATATAATCATTTTGGTAATAGGTGCAACATCAACAAATGGGTTGCTTGATTCTATGAATTCAGTATAAAATTGGTGATTAGAGACAATTTTAAATTTTTTCTGTGTACGCACATATGTACATACATATGTATGCATGTGCCAATGAAGAAACTGAGTAAAATAAATATTAATGCGTTAATAACTTTAGGAAAACTAAAGGCAACATTTTCAAATACTGCTTGAATAATTTTTTCTCTTTTACTGGAAGATACAACAAACAAAGTCTCAACATAACCACAAAGAAAAGAAAACTTTTTCTTTATTTGTTTTACCAAATTTATATGAAAATTTGTTAATGAGAAAGAAGGCTTAGCAGTAAAGCAGATAAAGACAAAGGAAAAGAAAGAAATTTTTAACATGAAGTAGTTGAAAAATGCCAAAGTGTAGTTGGAAACCAACGGAAATTACCTTTTTTTCAATATTTTTATTCTTAAATTCTTAATCCAAAGGTTTTAATTGGGAGTATTCACTTGATGTGTAAAAAGTAGTAATTAGCTGTTTTGACACACCTTCTTCAAGTCCGCACTCCTATTAAACGCACTTTTTAAAAGTTTTTTTTTAGTATAAACGAACAATTTTATTGTTGCAACTACTTATAAAATAATAATTAGGGGGTTACCACCAGTTTGTTACAAATGATGATCAATTTAGTTCGGTAAGAGGGGGTGTTCTCGCATATCTAAGTTCCATGAATCAAAGAAACAAGATTGCGCATTGCGCAGGTCCGTTATTTGTGTGTGTGACGTAGAAATAGAATTTGTGTATGTGCATTTCTGTGTGTCTTACATTTTTTACAACAAACACTCATATTTAGTCTATGATGACGTAGATGCGCAGTAGATTTTTTTTTGTACGGCTGAGTGCACAATCTTGTTTTTTTTTGATTCATGTCTAAGTTCATTGTCTAATCCTGTTCTCTCTGGGGTGCCTAACTATGTCATCTTTACGACAACCTATCTCTTGGCGTTGCACTCTCGGGGTATATAAAAGCAGCAAGCACTTTAAGCTTGCCTGCTGCTTATAATTAGCCACCTTCACAAGGTCTCGGTAAACTAGAGATCCACTCCTGGGATATGTAAGGGACATTTTGGGAATGTTTCAACTTCTGATATTATATTCTCGGGAAATTTAGGCGCATCCAGTGCATAATGCCAGAATTGGCATGTCTTATGTATATCGTTGCCAACCCAAGGCTCTATCTGGTACCACGGAAACCATTAGTCCGCAGCACTTAAATCCTGGGTTGGTTGCTTTTAAGGCTCCCTCGGTAATCACGTGGTGGATGTAGCTTATACCAAAAATCGGCGAACAGGGATCTTTAAAGACTAACTTTTTACCCATTGCAGTGAAGTTCGGCCTGCTGGCAGATATCCATAGGTCCTATTGATACCAAAAAAAACCTGATTTATTTTACCCACAAAAATCCTTCATATTGTATGCAGTAGCCCTTAGGGAAAAATATGGACCCTGGACTAATTATTACTTAATCTCCTTTGTAAATAAAACTTTTTTGATAAAAGGCCTTACCAAAGTTTAAATTGCAGCGGAATTTCAATTTTAGCGTTTCGTTTCCTTTATTTGGTTACTATCAAAAATTAAAAAGCAGTAGCAGTCTAAAAGAGTAATGAAATTCTTGTAAGTGGAATCCAGAAAAATTTAAGAAATAGTATAAATTAAACCTTATTAAAGGCATTGTTTTAACACTATTTTTTTTTTCTTTAAAACATGAATACCCCTACTACTACTACGCACAAGAGGGAGTTTCATTGCAATTGAAACAAGTTATTATTTTTCGTTAGGTTTGGTTTATTATTCTTTGTTTTATATATCTTTTAAATACATACACGTATTATTAATAAGGTTGATTGTCAGTCTGTCCGACCATTTGGCTTTCAAAGAGTCTAAAAACAATTCAGTAAAAACAATAACAACACCAGCTGTACACAATGTGTTTTGAGCTGTGTTACTTAAACCACCAACGGCATCATCATTAATAGAACTTAACATTCTCCATCATCCCCTTCCTATCCTTCATCATTTCCTTACTTACTTTTACATACATCATACATCATCAAATGTATCTTTTTTCCCTGTATGATGATGAACTGAAACTTTCTTTGGTATTCCTTTATATCTTTGTCTTTCTCATCTTATTTCGTTCTTAACATTTTTCATGTAGGTACATATTTTCTTGCTGGCTTTTTTACTCATTCTCCTTTGTCATCACAAAATATGTATGATTGTTTGGTTTTTCTGTTTGCAGTTTCTACATTTACTCGCATTTGAGGTCATGTAAGGGAATGAGTAATTCATTATTTTTTTGGTTCTGTTCTGTTTGGAGTATATGAATCTGCCATAATTTGTCGGTATAATAACTTTGTGTCACTTTTTGGGAGATATTTTTGTTGTTTTTTTTTTATATCTTGTCATCGTTTTCTGAATTTATAATAAAACCATTGATTTTTGCATTTGGTGTAGAGAAGACAAGAGTAGAGGTAAAATGGTGTTAAATAAACTGATGAAGATACATTTGAGTGCCGTCTGCATTTAAATAGATTTTAAATTAATTTTTTTTTTCGATGTACTTTTTGCAATTGAACATAAATTGAATTTAATTGAAAACAGTAAATAGGTAGAAAATATTTCGTTATAAGAACTTTTAAGAATTTTTATTGAAAGAAAACAGAAAAATGAAAACTGTTTCAGAACAACACCAAATTCAAAGTACTTAAATTGGCGGACTAACTTATTGGCACAGATTTTGACTAGAAATGACGAATTTCAAAAACTTTAGAGACCGATATTTCGGGGACCCGAGCTTACTTTTCAAAACCCTCTGACAAATTTGCTCTAGCAATAGTCTAGTTTCATTTCGCGTTGCAAGTATTGAGGCTGGTTTTCTTTTTTGCTGCACAGTGTAATGCATCGTATGAATAGAATTTTTGGCAATCTGGTTTCGGAGAGCGAAACGAGTGGTCGTATGAACATAGCATAAGTCCAAAAATATCCTCAACATAAATCGCTGTGGAGATTTAGCAAGAGTTTGGAAAATACGGTCTGGAGAGCACTACTGGAGGCAAACAAAAATTGTCGCGTTGCTAGACGTAAATCTTCAATTTCGTTAATCAACCAAAAGAAGCGTTTAGCATATGCCAAGGAGTATTTGGTAAGCTAAATGGTTTTTTGGACAAGTGCTTTTCTCGGATAAAAGCAAATTCAACATCTTTCGCTCTGTTGGCCGCCAAACGGTTTGGAGAAAGCCCAAAAAAGAGGTTAAAAAAACGAAATCTAGCAGCAAATGTAAAACATGGTGGTGTAGGGAAGATTTTGTGGGGCTGTAAGTCAATGTTTTTGTCTCGAGAAGACTAATCAATGCTTTGCTCTTAGGGCCATTGACTTCAAGTATCCCGTTCTAATATTCATCCACCGAATCTCTGTTTCTACAACCCTATACTCGAACGGGATACTTGAGGTCAATGGCCCTTGGAGCAATCGTTGGTCTCCTCGATACACAAATGTCCATATGTATATCATATTTTAAGACTTTTTTTTCTAAACTGCCTTGCAAAAATTACTTCTTATTATAGGGTGTACGGCGTTCTCTATAAAAGAAGACTCTTTTTACTTCAGATTTAAATGCTAATAGGCTCAACATTTCCGTAAGACAACCGATTTGAAGGAAACCAACAATCTGCTTGTCAACTGTAATTTTTTGGTTTTTTGCTTGCATCATCTAAATCATTGTGTTCTTTCACGCTGTGGTTTGCATGTTAAAAACAATTTCTAAAATTTTACTAAGTGCAGAAAAAAAACCAATTTTGCAATTATTTTCAAATCGCCAGACCCTTGAGGCTTTTACTTTAGTTTTGCGGTAAAAGCTGTTGTTTGTTATATTTATTTAACATTTGAGACCACCTGTCAAAAGTCAATTTCCGGTACTTTTCTTTAGTTTTTGTTTTTCAAACGTACCGTTCTTTCCACTATAAAGAAAATACAAATTGCATTTAAGTTTGTGCGAAAAAAGGAAATCCAGTAAAACGTTTTTTTTTCTATGGTGTTTTTTCTGTTGTTGGTTTTGTTTTGCAGTAAATCTTTTTATAACAACTTTTGCAATTAAATGATCATTACATGCAGCAGTTTTTATATATTTTTTTCGTGATTTTATTTTCAGCATTTGCAATCATCGGTGTTTAAAAAAAGAAAACACATGACGTTATTTTTTCCACTTTTTGCTCGAATTTTTTTCTAAAACTACTCAATAATGCTTTTGCCCTTTTCATATTGAAAAGCGTACAACTGAAAGCAGTAAAAGAGTAATAAAAAAAAACTAAATCATAAATATCTGAAAAAAGTTGTAAAATACTGCAGTTTTTTTTTAAATGAGAAAGAAACACTTAAACCAAAAAATAAAATTATCATCATAAAAAAATAACCAGGGGGAAAAAGTATTAAATTTTATAAGTGTAAGAAGGAAGAAAACGAATTGATTTTACACTGCATTTATGAAATAGCGTAATATAACACTGTTTGGATTAAGAAAACTAAAAAAGAGATTTTAAATAACAGCTTTTTTCTGAAAATAAAGTATGGAAATACTATTCCGAAATTATTGATAAAATATAAATATTTTTTTCCTTAAAGTTATGATTTTGGGCTTATGACACTTCAGATGACAGGTGTTTAACAGCTGACAGCCTTGCCAGACCGGCGGTTTTGAAAGCACTTAATGAACAACCCTTTACTATAGAAATTCACGATTCTAAAAAAATGTCTTGAACATTTTATTAAGAAATCCTGGTTTTAAACATGTTGGTGCGGACGTTATCTGGAAAATGAAATTTTTAAAATGCTTAATTTTAATTTTTAATTAAAAATTTTTTGGGTACCGCGGTTGGCTAGTTGGAAGTGAGCTAGTCCATCAGTGCGAGGGTTCGATTCCCGCTAAAGACTCTGGTCTGTTTCACTACAACGGGCTGAAGGTCTACGTTAACGTTGCTCGGTTAATTAAGTTAGAATATAATTTGTTATTGTAATTGTAACTGTTATAAAATAAAAAAATATTAAGTGCCGGTTCACCCACGTCAAGTTTGACTCGTCAAGTCTTGTGTTCTTAGGAGAGAGGGGAAAAGAAATGGCATTCACTTTTCCCTTCTCTCCTAAAATCTCAAGACTTGACGAGTCAAACTTGACGTGTGTGAACCGGCACTAAATTTTCTGTTAAACCAACTTTTTTTAATAAAAAATATTGCTTCCATATATGCACATTAGGGCGGGTCGATTTGTATGGATGAAAAAAAATTAAAAATCGTATAGCAAAAACGTAATCTACATTAAATTCTACGAAAATTCTCCGTAGAAAGCATGGGTCTAAAACAAAATCCTAGTCCGCGCCTCTCGACTTGAAAATTTTTTTACTTGGGTGAAAATTTTTTCAATGTAAACAAAATTTTGATTGTAAAAAAATATAAAGTGCAAAAGAATTACCTTACTAAACCATTTTATTAAAAAAATTCGATTTCTTTTTGGAAAAAGCTATTTATTCAAAAAAAAATTTTTTTTTCCAAGGCGGCAGCCAAATTTTCAAGTCGAGAGACACGGATTAGGATTTTGTTTTAGACCCATGGTTTCTTCGGAGAATTTTCTTAGAATTTTATGTAGATTACGTTTTTGCTATACGATTAAAAAAAAAATCGACCCGCCCTAATGCACATAGTTTACATTTTCATAAACCCTTATCCACTCGTCTAAAGTAGGGTGTTTGACTGAAATTAAATCAAATAAAAATGAATTCTGTTGTAAATTGAAAAAAGTAAATTAATAAAAAATGCTGTCATGGTTGATTTGTCGGTTACTTTGAATTTATTGCAAATTGCACGTCTTAATAATAGAAAATCTACACAGAAAGCACAAAAATATAATTAAATTGCAACAAAAAAAAACGTTACAAAATATTTAAAAAAAAGGAATTTAGCCATTAGCAGTACAAAATATTTACATTGTAAAATTAAATTGAAAAATTTGCTAAACAAACGCGGTGATGCAACTGGGAATGACAGACATTTCAGTAATAAAATATCTAAATTAAGACAAACATTAAAATTACTATTAAGAGCTGTGGAAGTGTTGCAATTTTGTATTATTTTCTACTTTGCTTAGCGCATTTCTATAAAACACTTTTGTCAACACTGATTTTAGAGTAGTAACGGACTGATTGGGTGGAAATTATCATTTGCTATCAAAAAAAAAAGTCCTTAATTTCTTAACATTTAATAATTTTTAGATCGAATTAACAAGACCTACAGGGTTTCATTGTGATTCCCTTTAAAAATTTATGATCAAAAGTATTTCGCTTTAAAAAAAACCTAATGTTGAAATCTCATAAAACAATGACACCAGCAACAGCAATCAAAGTGTTAGCAGAAGTCGCGAGACGTTTTTTGTTCGTGTGCGGCTAATATATATGTTCCCTTTATTTACTAATACATAATTCTTAAATAAAAAGTTCACAAAGAACATAGAGCGTCAAAGAAATCTCCACCGATCCACCTAACTCGACTAGGCAGCAATTTACACAAAGCCTTCTTTGAGATGTGGTTTCACGCAATTTTAATTAAGCAACGCGAGTATTATAAGTCCAATCAAAAATATTCACAGTTAGCGAATTTAAAATACACTTGCGACTGTTTGGTAATAGATTATAGGTAATAAGTTCATGTTGTCTTTTATCTCTTGAATCATAATTGACTTCTGAGGCGCAACGATGAGCAGCATAACATTTTCTTAGATAACGCTCATTTGTTCAACTTTTAAAATCAATTAAAATCGCAGTCTTATTAAGCCGAATCAAGAACTTTATGTCCACTTAAACCAGACTTGCCAGACTCAAATTTGCAAAATTCTTTATATTCACTGAACAAATCTGGATTTTGAAGCTTTCTAAAAATATCACAATTGTAAGAACCAGTTAAAAGCAAAATATACAAGCAAATGAACTCACTATTTGCTCTAAAAATGACTGTACGCTTTTGTTTTGCGTCAGCTGTTTTAACCCATTTTTACTTTTTTTTTTTTTAATGAAATGATTTTTTTTCTGTCAGTTACTTAGAATCTTATTTCATTATTATATTGTCAGTTTAGTTGGGAAAAATTGGTTATGTTTTTAATTATAAGTGTTGAGTATTAAGGGAAATATGTACATACAAGTGTCGATACGGGTTTCTTCATGGCGAATGTATACCAGGTGACCTTATCTTGCTACGTAAGCAACAGCTGATTACTAACCTTGTGTCAAAATGATATACCGTTCATGTGGTTCTGGGGAATATTTACTAAATGTTATAAGTTTCGCCTAAAATTGTGAAATTAAAAATTTTTTAAATTATTAAATTTCAAAACAAACAATTTAAAATTAAAAAGAAAATGAAATATTTGTTTAAATTGTTACACTACAGTGTTGTATTATATTTGACACAACGTTAAAATACTTTACAGTGTTGTAAACGTTTTCAAAATAAGACCACCTTGTATAAATTCGCCTTGGGTTTCTACTTCATATCAGTAGTGGGATTCTGTAACTTTTAACAATAACAACAGTTGTTATAATTGTCAACCTGTTTTGTTGTTTGCACTAACGATCATGTGATTCTGTAATAAAACTAAACAGAATTTTTAGTTTAGTTTTCTGTCTTTTTAAAAAGATAAGCCAAACATTTTACTATTAAATTAAATGAAATTTATTTAATTGCCATTTTCAAGTTATATTATTTCTTTAAACAATTTTTTTTTATTTTTTCGACATTTAACAATAAATAAACAACATAAATAAAGTTGTCGTTTACTTAACACAAACAGCTGACTTAACAATAACAAGTGTTGTTAAAAATGTTACAGAATAGCAAAATCGTTAATTTGCTTGTTAAATTTTTTAACAATGACTACTATTGTTTAAATTAATTACAGAATCGCACTACAGCATCTTAGTGTTGTCAATTTTTTAGTGTAAAAGGAAACGAAATTTTAATACATTTTCAACCAAATAAACCAAAACGTCGAAATATTTTTTTGATTTTTACACTACTTTTCTCAAAGAAAAATGTAAACAAATTAAAAAAAAATTATAACGTGTTTTTTGGATGGGCTTTAAAAATTCTTGACGAGCACTGCAAATTCTTTTAAATCAATTAAAATCAAGGTCATCTGGCAGGTGTAACTTAAACTGAAAAAATTCACTTTATTTTTGCAGTTCAAATATAAACAATAAAAACAAAAGCACTTCCACATAATTTGTATTGCAAATTTAAGCAAACATTTGAATAAATGCGTTGATTGTTGAATGGTTAGATTTATTACTTTTTAGATAAATACATGGAATAATTATGATTTAATTACACAAAGTTTTTAGATTTGAATTTTTTGTAATTTGTTTTGTTTTCTCTTACAGCCGTACCTAAACAAGAGCGGAAGGCGGAACGTTTTCTTCCGCTAAGCTTTTACGCTGATATGCCATACCTAAACAAGAGCGTCAGCGTTGTGTCACAAACAGTAGTGTTAACTTTCTTGTTTAATAAAACCCATATAATAAAAATAAAAATAAGAGAAAAACCCGCTAGATTGACAAAAAATAGCTAAATTGTCATTATTTATTATTAAAAGCGGCAAACTTCACTAATAAACGCGCTGTCAAAATCGGATTTTCCAATTGTAAAGCGTTGACGCCGCGCTATTTTGGGATGCTTCATACAAATTGTATGGGCATGAGAATTTTTGACAGCTAGAAAATGGCTGTTACAATGTTTAATTTCAACGCGTCACTACAAAAGTACAGTTACCTATTTGACATGTATTGTTTGCCTAGTGATGTAGAGTTGAATGCACTTTAAACGAGTACTTTTGATTTTCACGGTTCTTGAACGTCTTTTTTTAAATTAATTAATTAAAGACTCTGATAATTAATACAGTTACCGAACAGCTAAGATCGTTTACACAAACAGCGTGTAAAAAGGCGTTTGTTTCAATGTGCCACCCCTGGCTGGTTATGTCTCTAGAACAAATAAAAGAAAAGCCAATGCGAATACGCCTTAAAAAGATCCCCCGTATCACTCAGAAGCCAAGTGCAATCGGATTTTTTCTACCCACACAACAAGTGCGTGGATACAAATTTACGACAAGCTTTCATCAAAGTAGCTTGTTTACTACATTTTTTTCTAATTTCTAGTTGAAATAATATAGAAAACTTAATGGTCACTTTATAGTTCATAGATAGCTGTTGTGCACGTTAATATCAGGAACTTTATTATTACGTTCTAATAATGGCCCTTATAAAACTTGCAATTCTGAGAATTCTATTCATTGAAATTAGGCTCTTAAAACCGCCAGGCAGCAGCACCTGTGTTTGATGACACACACTACCACACACGATGTGTTTATTGGCTTTGAATGGCTGTCTGTCTTTTTAGTCTCAAATTACGTTGTTTTTTTGTGTAGATTTCTTAGAACACAAAAACCTAAAATATATTATTGAGACTTATAACAAACAAACCCGAATAGAAAGACACATTTTCAAGGTGAAATGTTTTGAAATTTCTTGTTTTTGTAATTTTGTGTTCATCCAAAGCAGGTGTCGCTTAAGTTAAGCTGTTGTGCTTTTACACAAAAGTAAAACTCTGCTTAGATGTGGGACACATTTGCAAAATTTAATTAAAAATCTAAACTTGAAGTCGTCGTCTTAGCTTTAATTTTCTTTTAAACTTTTCAGACACACAACATTATAATTGATAATTTTTAATCTGCCTGTCTTGTGCTGAAAATACAAAATATAACCTTGAACTTTGTGCCACAGCTACAGACCATAAAGAAGTCTGTCTGCGCTTAAATAAACTAATATTAAGTAAAATTTTATTTAAAAATTTTATTTTTAAAATCGATTTAGTGTGGAAAATGTGAAATGTTACTTTGAGTGAAATGTACTCACTTTTTTGGTTGATTATAATTTGACATGAACATTTGATAAAAAAAAAACAATTTTGTCTGTCAATAAAAAACGTAATAAATTCGAGAAATATGTATATGTGTCAAAAACATCGAAGTCTTGTTGAAATATGGGTAAATAAAGCAAATGTCAGCACGAAAAAGGTTTGGCTTAAATGCAGGAGTCATCAGAATAAATTTGATTTTTAAATTCGTTTATAAAGGTAGAAAACAATTGTAAAAAATATTACATGGGGAAAGATGCGTTAAAAGTATTTATTTACAAAGTAAATTTGGGAATACAACATTTGAGTTAAATGTTCTTTTTATAAAATTTACATATTTTACATGAGGAAAGCAATTGCCATTTTCATAGTATATTGTTTTAAAAAAATTAGTTTGTTCCAAAGCAAATTTTAAGATTTTACATAAATAATATGGTAAAAAAGTGTTTTTTATACTTCAATTAAAATTTATGAATTTTGACATATTTTACATGATGTAAACATTTTCCTTTTTTTTTTGTTTTTGTGGACTAAAGATTAATAGTTTATTTGTTTTTATATCAAACTAATAATTTTCTTATAAAATAAAAATCTACTTGAATTATTTATATATTTTACAAGAATAAATTTGTATTTTTTTAGGACTACATTAATTAAACAGCACTAATTTCAATTAATGGTCACACTTTACATGGTGTAAATAATATTGATTTTTGGTAATTTCATTGACTTACACAATTATTGTAATGTAAAATTTACATATTATTAAAAATTAGTTTCTACAATGCAAGTTAGTTTACATATGTTAACATGTAAACGACAATCTATTTGAATTCTTACATGGATTTTATTACACGCACTTTATGGTCTGTTTTCTATTTAAATTAAAAATGGTATCTATTCTAATTAATATGTTTTTTACGTTCTTTACATATTTTATATGGGTTTGATTAACAACGGAAAAAATCTCTTTCAATTAAAATATTGGTTATTTGACTTTATTTAATATGTAAAGTTTACATTTTTATCAACAAAAGAAGTTGATTTTTACATTATTTACATGAGCTTTAAAATAATTTAGATTTATTTTCACAAAAAAAGTTTAATTTAAAGCAAGAAGATAATAGTTTTTACAATAGGTATACAATAGTTCGTTTTATTATTAACATTGAAACTCCAATTTGGTTTCAAATATATAAAATGTATATTTCTGTTTCTGTAAGCAATACATTACATTAAGGTAAATAATTAAAATTTCCATTATTATGATTAAGAAAAATTCAAATTTTTTATTATTGTGGAAAATTTGTTTTAATTTTTTACATACTCTACATTATTAACATGAACTTATGGCGTTTTCTTTTCTGAGGAATATTCTGCATTTATTCTGCCTAATACATACATTTATTTATGTTCTTTTCTAAAAAATGCGTTATGTTTTAAAAGTGCAACATGCTCTTTTCTGAAGATGTTCCCCGAAAAAAGAAAAAATGCTACATGTACAACACTCATTTTAATTAAAGCGGCATGAGTGTATTACTTGATTAACAGCTGCCCTGCAAATACCCTGCAAATCAAATTGAACCACTTGATCAATTTTGATTAAATGAACCACTCCATGGACTAGTCCGATATAATGCAAGCATGGACCATGTCATTTTTAAAAAGTTTTTATAGTGAGACAACATGTTTTCGTTTTTTAACGACATGTTTTCGTTTTCAAACGAAGTTAAAACTAATTCACTTGTGTATACAATGGAGTAGTTTTATGACTACTCCAGGGCTATATGGTCCTGCCCTTGGACATCGTAATGTTAAATAGACCATGTTTTTTCCATACGTTTGGGTTACTTTTGGAGTAGCCCTAGTCCCTGGTGGGCTACATTTTTCACGCGTGTTTAAACTAGTCCTATTATTTGCAGGGTGGTTTTATATCAGCAAAAATAAATTATTTTTTTAAATCGTCTCTCGTATTTTTTTACTTAGAATTTAGCGGTATAAAAGGCTCCAAATTTTTAACGATAATTTTACTTTATTGTTTTATGCCGAAACTTGTGTTCTTTTGTAAACGTAAAATATACAACACTTCTTAAAAATCAGGTAAACATTTAAAAATGTTGCCAGAGCCCATGTAACACTTATGGTACACTTTTTTTTAGAAAAGAAAATGCCATTAGTTTTTCCTAAATCATTCACACTAAAAGTATGACATTTATTTTAATTTTTTTAAAATTATATTTTAAATTTATATAAAAAATTAATTGTTTTTGTCCCCAAAAGATGTTGAAACACCCATTTTCTGGTAATTACGACATTTTAACTAATTCCTTACATGTTTAGCTATATAAATTTTTTTTTTTTGTAATGTACTATTCTATTTTTGCTAAATATTATCTAATTTTTTCGTTTCTTCTTTCTTCTGTTGCAGGTTACGCAAAAGATATTTCTGGAGTTGAAAGAGGTATGTAATACTTTTTTTCTTTCTTTACATTTGCCACGTTTTTCAACAATTTTAACTCATTATCATAATGGTAAAAACTACATTATTAAAGTACTTAAACATTGTTTTTACAAAAAAAAAAAAAAAAATAAAAAAAAGCAAAGATAAAATTGGAAAAATTACAACAGTAGAAACCAACTGCTGAAACTCATTTTGAAATGTTTCAGCTCTGGGTAAAAGTAGAAAAACAAAGCAAACATTAAGTAAATGATTAAAAGTAATGGAAGTAGGAACTTAAAAAAAAGGGATGAAATAGAAAAAAAATTAAAATCAACAAAGTAAGTAAACCACACTTTAGAAAAGGAACAAAAAAAAAACAAAATATGATAAAAAATATGTATATGTACCAACAGCAAGCGCGCACAGTAGGGAATATAAGAAAAAGTTTTTAAAAAAATAATCTGATTTTGATAGATTTTTTTTTAATTAAGTAAAGTTGTAGTAAACTTTAAGTTTGAAAGTAAAGAGAGTGTCCATTCAAGGCTTTATAAAGGAGTAATTTTAGCTTTAAGTAAAATTCAAATAGATTTCTCTTTCTAGTTGCTACTAATGGGGAATTTAAAAAATAAATTTTTTTTCAGGGACAATCCTATATTGAGAGAATGCTTTTTTTATAAAATAGGCGTAGTTGACTCTAAGTTTTTTTTTTTGAATTGTATATCTGTAAGGGGAGTGGTCCCATAAAGCTTTTAAGAAAGGTGCCTTGAGCTACAAGCACATTTCATAAACATGCCTTTTTCTTTAATTGGGATAGTTTTTCAAAATGTTTTTAATGGCTATATCTTAAAAAGAGTTGCGTTTATGTTTTGAACTTGGGGCATAAATCTGTTATGGTGTTTTCTTTTCTAAAAAAAATGTGCCTTTTTTAAAAAAAATGCAATATGGTGTCTGTTTCTTAAAAATTTTGCTCCCGAAAAGCATGAGTTTTTTAGAATAAAACAAGCCACCCTTTTCAGGAGCAACATTTTTAAGAAAAAGACACCAAATTTAATTTTTTTTAAAAAAAAGGCACATTTTTTAGTAGAAAAGAAAACACCATTAGAGTTGTGGCTTCAACAAGGTCATAAAAATTACAACATTTTTTTTCCTTCGCACATTAAAATTTTTTTAAAAGAGAAAAACTTTCTAAACGGTTTGTCTGATTTCTGACTATTCCTTTATTCATATCAGAGGTGTTCGGAATCGTGTTTTTCATTTAAAGCTTAAAGTCGTCAACAGTTGTTGTTTTGTGTTTTAATTCTCTATGATTTTACTTACCTTAGTATTTTTAAATAGACTGGTGATTGGCTAATCGCTTGCTGGGGCACACGGGGACCAAAAGCCCTTTTTTCGAGAATTAATTCATCAGCTGCGCAGCTACAAAAGTGAGTCATACAAAATTTGATGAACGTAACTCTTAGAACAAAATTAATTTTCTAACAAAATTTTGTGAGTATAAGAGGGGGGATAGGGGTACCGCATACAAAAAAATTTGGTTTTTTTTTATATCTGAAGAACTTAGAACTTAGAACAAACTTCATGTTCCAACAAAATCTTTGGTGGAAAAAGTTTTTTAATAAAATAATAAACTTGAGAGTTGCCCTCCGAATAAATATTGCGTTTTTTTAGTTCTTCTTCCTTTTTTCAAAATATCATACAAGTTTTGGCGACTGAAAAAAACAGTGCTCGAGCTTGTTCCTGCAAAATTTAAATATATTGCATTGAAATATACAAAACAACATTTAAAATAAATAAGCTATAATATAAAATATATAAATTTTATCACGGTCACGCATCCCTCATGTGTGACTCACGCGTAAGAAATTACGACATTTGCACATCTCTAATAAAAGCACATAAAACAATGACAACAACAACACCAATACATATTTTAGCAGAAGTCGTAAAGCGCTTTTTTTTAGTAAACTCAACGCGTGTTGCTACTAATTATGTACGAATAACTTCTAAGGCGCATCGATGCGCACCCTAATTTTTTTTTAAAACAACGCTGATTTCTTCAGACTGATTAATAACTTTATGTCCACTTAAATTTTTTTGCATTTCCCATACAAAAACTTAAAAAATAAAACCACTTTCACAAATAATTTTTTTTTTTACAAATTTTGCTTGAATTTTGAATTCACTTTCGGTAAATCGGATTTATTTACGAAAAAATTTTAGCTTTTTTACCTATTTCTTTAAATTTTTTGTTACAGTGTTTAATTTCAAAGCGTCACTACAAAAGCACCGTTACATATTTGACATTTATTTGTGCAGAATTTTGTGGACTTTAACCAAGTACTTTTAGTTTTCACGGTAGTTGAATTTTTTTTTAATTAATCCGTGAAATCACTGTTTTTGGCCCATGTGTTGTGTGTCGTTCCAAGGATTATTACCACTCGGATATTTAATGAGACCTCAATGTGACTCTGAGACTTTCCGCTTGAAACCGCAAGACAATTAATTTATCCGCAACCTGTGGACGGATCTGGGAGCATTTCTGCTCCTGGAATTTTTCACTCTTTTACCCGTTATTCCATTCCTTAAACAAAACATTTCAAAGAATTTAATCAGATATTTTACTTGACATATTCTGTGCAAAATTTAACAATACATGATGTTTGTTACCGACATTTGCAAACAGCACATTTATAAAGTAACGACCGTTACTTTTTAATGGTCAAAAAAAGTATTGAAATTAAATTTTTTATGAATTCTTTCGGGTGCTGCTGTTGCTTGAACTTTCGTAAGTCCAAAATGGAGCAATCCAAGTGGCATATTTGAGTAGGTTGGAATTTTATTTAAAAAATCTCCGAAAATTAGTAACGACCGTTACCCTGGAAACACCCATATGGACACGGTAAAAAATTTTGTTTTAACTGGAAAAAGATTTTTCAATTCTATTTCATATCCCCTACTGTGAAGAGCCAAGAAAAGAAGAAAACAAAAAAATAGCACACATACAAAACAAATGAAATTTTAAATCCACAATTGGCAAAAAGGATAAAGACCTTTAATACCCGCTCACACAGCTCCTTTCACAAGCTGAGTCACAGGGAAATGATGATGGTTTATGGCAATTGTAACACATATACACCATGGAACCATTCAGCCAACTCACATGAATGAATAGAACAAAATATTAGTATAAAAAAAACAGATTGGAATGAAGCAGAGCGCCAGAACAAATAACTGTTTTTAAATGGCACTGGCTCCTCGACGACTGACTGCCTGGTAGCTGTGGCTTGTCATATCAAATTCAAAAAATATTAAAAAAAATGAATAACATAAACACAGAGTAATAGAACAATGACTTTATTTTTCATTGTTTAAATTCTAATACAATGAAATGAAACAATTTTCTAAATATTTCTATTTTTTTTTTGCACAAATTGGCGTGAAACGACTCACTTTTGTTACGGGTTTAAAAATATTACGCTTTAAAACTTACTGTAACAATTCTCCTCCCGTTTAATAAAATTTCCCTAAAGGCCAATCTATAATACGGGCATTACAAAAAATAAGGAAAAAAATGTTGGTTTCAAAAAAAAAAATAAAAAGAGCATATATGGTTAACAAAAATTCTAAAAATGTATGTATCTCCCAAAACAGAGATGTTTTTAGTGCATATAGTTAGAGGCATAAGAATATGATAAACTCAAGCTGAACTAAAGCATACTTTTAGGAATATTGATATGAATTTAGAAAATATCGTGAGATTCAAAATCAGATTTAGTTTTTTCACCGAAATTTAGTAGAAAACTTTATTTTAAAGTTATGCAATTTTAAATTTACAATATTTTAATTTTACGATACTTTAAATTTACAAAATTTAAAATTAACGAAATTTTAAATTTAAGAAATTTTGAAATGTTAAAATTTTTTAGATTTTGTTTAATTTAAAAATTAAGTTTTGCTTAAGTGAGGGAAAATTCCAGCATAAATATTTTTATACATTTTACAAAATTTGACGTTTGACCTTATTTTTAATTCACATGTAATTTTTTTAAAAATGTTGCTCAAGTACATTTCTTCATTTAATTTCCCAACACTGCAAATAACTTTCAAGCTTGCACAATTTTCAGTGACTTTGAAAATACTTAACCTTTGACCTTTGTTTTAAATTGTGAGAATTGTGTTGTGTTAAAAAGTAAGTTTTGTTCATTTTAGTTGTATAAATTATGATGAGTGAAATTCTACTAAAAAAATTCGTATAAATTATACATTTTACGAAAATTGACCTTTCACCTTATTTGTTCAATTACATTTAGATGCAAGAATATTCTTAAAAAAAAAATGATGTAGTTCATTTCTAATTTTATTTGCCAACATTGGAAGCAATTTTAAATTTGCGCAATCCGCTATTTACAAAATTTTAAATATTTCACCTTTGAACTTTGGGGAAAAAACTGATGAATATTTTTATTTCTAAGGATTTTTTATTGGAAATGTAAATATGTATTGACCAATTAGGCAATATTTAATAAGTAATGTGAAATTCTGCCGAAAATATTTGTAAATTTTAGTAATTTTTAAAAATTTTTACTTAAATTTAATAGAATTTTCATAAAAAAAAAATATTTGTATAAGATATTTTTGATTTGATTCACCAGCTCTGAAGGCGTGTTTCATATTTCAAAAGAAATACTTTTATACTACTGATTTGGCCACCTTCATATTTTCGAATAACCGGAAAAAGTTTGCTCCTGTTGGTTATTCAATGTCTCTCTGTTTAAGCGACTAAAAGTTTTTTTGAGTCTAGAACATTTTTTTGACTTTTGATTTTATCTTAGGCTGCACTCATTAGGGAGGATAAAAGAATTTTTTTTAATACATTTTATAACAAATTAATAATAGAATTTACGTAAGTACATTGTTTATTTTTTTTAAATCTACCACAAGAGAAATTGTGTTAAACCTTTACAACTTTTAATTAATATTTTGTGTTTAAAATTTAAATATTTGAACATTATTTATTTTTACTTAAATTTCTAAAGAGAAAGACAGCCAGACACTTAAATTTACATTGCTCAAAGCTGACAAATATTCGTTGAAGTGACCATTTTCAAGGATAGTTTACTAAAGTTTTTGTTTTTTTTTAATTCAATTATTTGTTATTGAAATCATTGTCGCCCTGAAAGCGCCAAAATGTAAATTTAGTTTTTTTTATTGTATTTTGTGTTATTTTTTTGCTTGTATAACATTACTGTCACTTATTTTTAAAAGCTGTCTGTCGTCTAGCAACTTTCTAATAAAGTCTCCTCTCTTTTCTATTATTATATACATATATATTTTTTTTTAGATGCAGAGCGCCATTCACAATTTTAATCTACATTTGTATTAAAATTGCCTCTGGCTTATAGACTCCTAGACTTTGCAAATGTCTGACAATAAAATACTTTATACTATATAGCTGCAAAAAAAAACAAAAAAACTCACTCGAAAATTTTCCTTCCTTTGCATGTGTTTGTCTATTGATAACGATACTTGAAAATTTTACTTTTAGAAACGGCAAACGGACAGACAGACAGGCTGCCAGAGAGTTAGTTCGCTTGTCGAAAAAAAAACTGAAAACTAACGAGAAACAGTTGTTAGTCAATGTTAGTTATCACTATTATCCTTCTTTTTATACTTAGGTATTTTATAATTTCCTTTTTCGCCTTAACCTCCCTCCCCCTAGTTTTCTATTGATGCCAGTCTGCATCCTTTAAGCCTTATACGCAGGAAGGAAAATTAAAGGATACTTTTTTATTGAACCATGCGGAACAAAATTTTGTTGGCGAAAAAGTAAAAAAGGAGCAGACAACTTTTATAATTAACAATTTTTCTTCTTGATATTAAAAAAAAAAAAAAAACATTTAAATGTTAAGGTATGTTCACACTCAACCAATATTTGACGAAAGAATCTAAAAAAACCTGACCACTAAATTTATCATTTAGTCTGGGCTTGTACTATGAAAGTTTTCTTTTAGAAAATCACAGTTTATTGGTAAAAAGAACTTTCTATTTTTCTCTCCTCGTTCTGTAATAAAATCAGACTTTCTGAAAGAAAACTTTTTTAGTGTGAACCTAGAAATTTTTAACTTTCTTTTTAACAATTTTTTTTTATCAATTTTAAAAATTTGCTGCTTGTTTTAGAAAACGTTATGCATCATTAAAAAAAATTTACGTTGTTACGTGTGTGGCGCCAAATATTTGCTAAGTGTGACCATGAAGAATATTTTTGTTTTGGATTTGCTCATTTTTAAAAAATTACAATGCATTTTTTTTTTTGCATTAATGTGTTTTTATTAATTTTTAATGGCAAATAGAAATCGAAAGAATCATTAAAATTAATAAGATTAAAAATTTAATAGAAAAATAAATGAGACTAAAAAAGTGAAGGGAAATTTAAAAAAACAATATAGTTTTTATATGTTTTCATTAATTAAATGCAGCAATTACAATTAAAATTATTATCGAACTTAATTTGAAATTCAATTCGTTGTAGTTGTAGTAAGACAGATCAGAGAAGCTGGCAGGAATCGGACCTGCAAGCCTCACATTGATAGATTTGCTCACTACCAAATAGTCGAAATAGTTTCTCAAAACTACAAGTTACAAATCTACATGTGCGTTAAAAAATCAACAATTTTACAATTTTTGTGTTTGTTTCAAATATAGTGTACTTGTAGATTTGTAACTTGTAGTTTTGAGAAACAGGGCTCAGGGCACTCGTACTTTGCATTGCAATTTTAAACTTTTAATAAGCAAGACTGAAAAGACCAAGATTTTTACATGCAAAAATTCTGACTAATCCCCTAAAATCATGACCAAACGGCTGCTTTATTTAAATTTTTAATAGCTTGTCTCAGTTATAGTGGATAAAGAAACGCTTAATTGAAAACAAAAATAATTACAAGTTACCATTCAAAATAGCGAACCCCCATTAAAAATATGACCAGCGAATTTAAGAACTGACCGTTAGAGGGGAAAAACTTTTTCACCTTCAGATTAGAATCCCAGAAAATGTTTAATCCTCCATTTAATTTTAAAAATCAGAAAGGAAACAAGTGAGATTTCATATTTGGTCGTAAGGAATCTCAAATATGTTCAAATATATATAAATAAAAAAAAAGAGAAATCTTGGCGACTTGGGGAACTACTGGACAATTTTAATTAAATTTTTTAAACATTTTTTTTTATTCCTCATTCGAATGTGTTGTTGAACGCTGATTTGACAAAACAATCTGAATAAATGACAGCCATTTTGACAGATGTAATTTGTCATAACTTATAGCCGCTATTAACTGTCAAAGTTGGAAAGTCTTTATTGGTAAAAATAGAAAATTAATAAAAAAAAACGCCTAAAACAAAGAAAGATTAATCCATTGAATCTTTTAATACAAAAGCCTTTCTTAAATTTTTTTCCTTGCATACCAACATACATTTCCAATTTGTTTTCTATATCCTTTCTTTGTAAAATTAAATATTTATCTTGGGTTTTATTTTCCTGCTTTTTTAACAATAAATTCTCAAACGCATTTCGCCTGTAAATAATTGCTAAACGTTTTATTTTCTTTGCGAGCGCTTAAAAAATAAATAACTGAGGCAACAAAAACAAAAAAAAAATATATAGAATTTATGTGCAAAATGTGTCGTAGAATGCATAATTCAATTTTCTGCAGATTCCAAACTTGAGATCAAAACACGCTACACACTGGTCACTTACACCACATTTATTTTGCGCTTTTAAGAAGAGTTTTACACAAAAAACAAAAAATATAAATTAAATTATAATAAAACATTAAAAATTTATATACGAACAAAAGATTTTTTCTTAATTTTTTTAATGCATATTTTCCATTTGTATGCCATGTTTTTTATACATTTCTTTTATTCTTTTTGGTTTTTATGATTCCGTTTTTTATGTCTATTCGGGAGCTGGGTTATTAAACTTATTTTTGTACAAGTATCTACTACATAATAAACTATTCACGCGGTTGACAGTACATTATTTTTAGGAATGAAAAGATAGTTATATGGTAGGAAGGGAGAGAGAGATTGAGGAAGAAAGAAAAATAGATAGAGAACATAAATGTGTAATAAAATGCAACAAAAGTACCCGTAAGGAAAAATAAGTTTTTGCTTCATTTAATTTATGCTCAAAGATTTGGATTACTCGGTGTTTCCTTGGAGGTATTGTTGGTAATCAGCTAGTCTATCAGATCGAAGTTTAAAAATTAGTTTCTAGTCAGATTGTCTGGGGGGCAATTTTCTATTGTGATGCGAAAACAAAAAAGTACAAAATCTAGCGATTGGTACTCTTTAATGCGTTTAAGCATTTGTCTTTCGCAAGTTTTAATTCTTTTTTAATTTAAGTTAAAAAAAAAATTTCTAAAGTGATAGAGGGTACCAAACTGTCATTTAGCTTTCGTATCGAAACTGCATTCGCATCCCAATAGAGAGTAGCCCCCCTAGTCTGTAAAATTGACTTAAGGACAAATTTTGTTGTGATCGGTAAAAATTGGAAGTATAAATTTATAAAAAAAATCTGCACTCCACTATCGCCTCTTCTAGTTACAATTTTTTTTTTTGATATCCTTTGTCCAAATTTCCCACTGGTTTTGTTGTAGGCTCTTTAATAGCACGAATATTTTGCAAACTTACACACTTCACTAACGAACACCCCATACTTAACCATTTTTTTTTTTAATATTTTTTCGTTACTTATCATCTACTCATATTCTTTATTACACTGCACACTCAATTCAGTCTACAAACCTCTATAGTCCGTCCCCTCTTCTCTAGCTAAACTTTAGCTGGCAATTAAAGGATTTTTCATTAAGAGCGAAGCATTTTGTTTTAACAATTAAAATGATTGAAATAGAATTTAATTTCAAACCATCATTTAACTCGTTACTTCGTTAGCGTCTCCCCTTCATTCGTGGACATACTTTTATGCAAAAGCTTATGTTTCTAGGTTTTAACAAAAAAGTTTCAAAATTTTTCGTTTTATAGGTTCTCATTCATTCAGAACCCCGCCCATATAAAACTATATTTCTAAGTTAAAAATTATAGAAAATTCAAAAAGTACCAAATGTAGAACGGAAATGTAAAAGAAAGAAATTCAACTTTCCGTATTTGCCATTTTTGATATTTTTTTCTCTCCATTGATGTATCAAAAATTAGTACGAATATGGTCAAGAAAAACAAGAAAAAGGTTTTGTTTAAAAAAGCGCCAAAATAGGTACAATTTTAAGGGTTAAAAATGTTTGAATTTCGAAAAAGTATCAATATATTTAATATATATTTGACTTTGGTAGTTTTTAAATAAGTTGCGAATGCAATATAAATTTGATTTCTATATTTATTGGTTTAAAAGTTAGATGGGATGATAAAAAAAAGTTCCCATATATATACAGGTTTTACCCGTTTACTCCTTAAAAGGACCGAAATAAAAAAAAAAAAAATCGCCAAAATACAGGTTTAACCCCTTAACTTCCGAAAAGAGCCGAATTTCAAAAAGTACCAGATACCTGTCCACCGAATTCCACGTTTGATGCTGACCTGCAGCTCTTCTAACGTTGTTGGCATGGACCAGCAATTTAATGTTTCCCCGAAGAACAAAGTCTCAAGAAGTTAAAACGCTCTAAAGAGCCCGCTAAACTTGGTCGTCAACAATACGAACGCTGTACGGCACATTGCGTCGCCCTGTTGGAAAAAATACTCCAATATTACGTGCCTGTAGCGATTGTCGTTGGCGGTTGTTAATTGGGATAATGACACCGATGGCATATTGCGGCATTTCAGAACCAAACTTTTTATTTTGTCGGCTAAAGCTATGCGATAATTTTTCTTGTTCCCAAAGCTATCGAGCCAGAACTGGGCTTCATCCTAAAAGATGATTGTCTTGTGTAAGCAACTGCAAAGTAGACTCGATAGAACGTTATGTCTGAGTCTACACTAGGTAAGTTTTCTTTTAGAAAGTCTCAGTTTATTGGTGATAGCGGAGATAAATTAAAACTTTCCGAGTGTGAACCGAGACTTACTTAAATTACAAAAAATTAAATAACTTGCACACATTTTAAAAGTGTGTGTTTCTCCGTGTGTAAAAGGCGTGACGACTTAAACTGCAAAAGAATTGCGAAGGCAACTTTACTACTATTCGAAAAATGTCAAAACAAAATGCGTTGTACCTACCGTAAAACCCGATTTACATATAAAAATTCTATGGAAGGGTCTTTAAAGCGAGTGCTATTTTGATTATTGTAATAAAATATTTAATATTTTTTAAACGTCGCGTCTTTTATAGTTTTTTGCATTTTTGTTTTTTTTTAATATTTGTAGTTGGTTGGGTCTTATCGTTTTTTATAAACTGGATGTTGGAAGGGGAAATAATAGGAAAAAGCAACGTCAGAGCAGGCACATGATGAGCATGAGCTTGAAAACTATATAAATGCTATATTCATAGAACTTGGTGGCTATAGGTTTAGTTGCATTTTCATGCCATGTTTTTTGTAGTTGTTGTTGTTTTCGTTATTGTTGCATATAATGTGTGCATTTTTATTTGAATGGCGTATGTGCCTGACACATTTGCAATTGACTGGCTGGCATTCAAGCAGACTTAAGCAGAGTTTAAATGCTTTTCATAGTTTTCTTTCTTTCATTTTCAGCCTGTATTTCCTTCAAATGACTACAATGCCAGAGTTTTTTCAACTTAAATTTTAATGCAGTCTAACGCATGTAGTTAATTGAATTTAAATATTAAAATTTTACCATTTTTAAAACTTTGTTGCCTGTCGTCCAGCTGTTTGTCTCTTTAAGTCTACCTATCAATTATTCTTCTTCTTCGCCTGTCTGTCTATTTTGTAGTGTGTCTTGCCTTTAGAGATCAAATCAATTATTTAGAAAATTATCATGTTTAAATTTATTTGTAATTTTGCTATGTTGCCATTTTGCTATTTTATTTAATGTTTTCAGATATTTGTGTTCAGACACATTAGTACACAGAAAAAATTCAAAATTGTCTCTAATCACCAAATTTATACCAAATTCATAGAATCAAGCAACCCATTTGTTGATTTTGCACCTGTTCCCAAAATTATTATATTGATTACTAAAAATTGTAAAAATTTAATATTTTTTTTCAATAAATGATATTTTTAATTTTTATTAAAAAAAATCTAAAAAAAAACTTTGTCGTTTCAAACAATGTGTTGATTGATTTTGACAATTTCCAACAACAATTTCACAAGTTTGAATTATTTTATTTTAAATGAAAAAATTTTTCATTATTAAATTAATATTTTCATTATAAATTTTTCTTCAAAACAACTAAAACTGTTAAATAAATTTTTATTTTATTTCAGCAATAAAAAATAATTGATTCAATTATCGCATTCATTAAATTTAAATAATTTTTTTAATTGATAAAAAACTACTTATAGTTTTTTCTGTGTATTCAGTTTTATCGCTTTGCTTCGAAAGTGCTTTAAGTCAGGCAGGTTTTAATGAGTAAAAGTTATTACAGGGTGTTTTTTATAAAGTGTCACACCTTTGAGTTGGCATCATTCCATTTAACAGCTGATAGTTGATTGGTTTAGTTTACATTGAAATTTTATTATGAATCGACTAAAATTAGAGCAACGCGTGCAAATTATTGAAATTTTTAATCAAAATAATTGTTCAATTTAAAATTAAAAATTTGATTTACCGATAAAGCCAATTTCTGGGTGAAAGGGTATTCGTATACGTAAATAAGCAGAATTGTCGAATTCGGAGTGAGGAGAATCCACAAGTTGACGAAGTCATTGGCCCATATGTCTGCAAAAACGATGATGGCCAGAATATAACTATCAATGGTAGACGGTATAGGAACATGATTCGAAATTTTTTCGTACCTCAATTACGTGGCATTAATCTTGATGATATTTGGTCCCAACAGGAAGGAGCCACATGCCACACAGCGGGCGCTACAATTGATTTACTCAAAGAAACTTTTGATGAAAAAATTATAATCTATACTCTTTGTGGGTGTATTCGTTATCGTTCGCCCAAATGCGGCAATTCTGCATATTGACGAATCCACTGAGGTGAAAATGTGCCTCATCACCGAAGATGATTTTCTTCGAAAATTTATCATCCACTGTTGCCATTTGTTGCCACCATTCTGACCATTGACGGCGTTTGGAATGATTAATAGGCTTTAGTTCTTGAGTCAATTGCACCTTGTAAGCGTGTAAATGGAAGTCTTAATGCATAATGTTCATCAACGACGAGCGTGAGAGGTGCAACTGTTGGGCACGATGACGAGTTGAGGTAGACGGCTCTTCAACCACACTATCGCCAACTCGAACAATTCAAGTTTCATATATTCTAAATAAAAAGTGCTGGGGTTGCAATAAGTGCTTAGGGGGTTCCTTCCTATTTAAAATAGGATCGGTAGAGGTCCAATACTATCTATAACATTTTAAGAAGCTGACATACCCGTTTTAATCTTTTGCTGAAACGTGCCCTTATAATTCTTCTGAATTTTGTTTCATACAAAACTTAATTTTTCTTAGAAATATTTTCTATATTTTTAACCCTTCGCTTTCTTATCTTCTTAAGTCAACTTTATGTAGTAACAGAAAATCTTTAAGTCGATCTTGTTTTTTGTTCTGTTGCTGTTGTTTTCTATTTAATCTGTTGTATTTATTTAAAATGTGTATGCATGTTTATTTTCACATCTAGCAGAAAGTTGAATTAAACAAAATACTTTTGCGTCAACTGAACAACACTTGCAACAAATGAGTCATGACTCATGACTTGTTATAGAAATTAAAATGGGGAGATTGTTGTAAACGAATTAAAATACAATAGAAAAAAAAAATAAAACGAAAAAACTTTAACAAAATTACACTGTAATCGATGAGAAAACCACACCTACTTTAATATTCGCTTTAAAAAATATAAAAAAGGCAAATGCAACTAAAAAACCCAATCATCAAACTTTGAACCACAATTAAGCGTTAAACTAGTTTCATTTTGCTCTTTAAATAGTTAAATAATGGTGTAAAAATATGCATTAAATTATAGATTCTAAAGGTTAAATGTGGCTCTAAAGATTTAAATTGATAAAATTTTTTATTAATTTTAATACAAAAAAAAAAAAATAATAATAAAATAAGAAAGTAAAGTCGGCCAAGGTGGACCATTGATACAACCCACCACATTTTAGAGACAAATTTTCTTACGGCTCGTCCACAATTTTAAATTTTTCCTTAGAGTATCTTTTATTTTAAGACAGTTCTTAAGATCGTTTGAACTTCATTAAATATGTGACAAATACGAAGAGATATTTATTAATTTGACTTCTTTAAATAAGTTACAAATACGAAAACAAATTTTATAATTTGTCATAAATATATAAACATATTTCGAAAAATGGCTTAACTGCGAACTGACACTTAAATAGTCCCGTGATAGGTTCTTTGGTGGTAGAGACCGGTCCTACTTCTAACACTTTATAGGAATATGACCTCACTTTTACATGAGGTTGTCATTGGGGGGGGTTAGTTGACACCTAACACAGCTGCCATTTAAACCGTCACACATCTATTCCCAATGAATGAGTTAAGTGTTATTTCGTAACAACAATGGTTCCAATAAACAAGTCCTATTAATACATAGTCCCAAAGAAATGTATCACACCACCTGTGAACACTGAGCCTGTTACAAAAACAGTCATTGCAAATTAATAGAAAATTCCTTTTTACATTTTTTATAAAACAAATTTTATTAAAACTTAATAAATACGAAATTTAGTAAATTAAAAAATCTGATTCAAAAAGTTTTATAAATAAAGACCGTTATCTTTATAATCAACAGTTTTGCCGGTAAAAATAGATTTGTGGAGAAAAAAAAATATTTTTTTGCCTAAAATTTAAAATTTTTTTTTCCATAGTGCACTTTTAGGCAAAAAAAATATTTTTTTTCTCCACAAATTTATTTTTACCGGCAAAACTGTTGATTATAAAGAAAAACGTTATATGAACGGATTAAAGAAATTGTAATTCTAAATTTTTTTCAGTTTGTTTTAGCAAAATCGGACAAGTGGTTCTCGAGTAATGTTAAACAAAAAAACATCAAGATAAGGAAAAAATTTAAAATGTCATAAAAAAAACTGATACATGCGAACGCCATGATACTGACCTAGTACCATCACCCTGACTTGGAGTTTCTCGCCCCCCAGATTGGCTGTTGTACTGTGTTATCAACCGACGATATTAGATCTCCTTTCTCTTTGTTCTCATTCTATTTTCACCAGTCCCAGGACCAGTTCTGTTGGGACAGTTGACGAAAATTTCCCGCAGGGTTAATAAGTAAAGACGTAAGATAAAACGTTATGTTATGTGTCATGTTGTGAATAATTAGCTTTGCCAACCACGAGTCTATTCTTCCAATTTACTTTTATTATAATTAAGATTATTAAGCAAATAAACACCCACGGGCAAAGGAAACTACCACCAAACTTGTCACGTGACAGTTCCAAGGTGGTAGGGACTAATTCTAGTTCTAATACTTTATATGACGGGTACCTGTAACTTTGAGATTTCTAAGTCCTAGGAGGGGATTAATTGGCACTTTCTTGACATTTTGTAGCAGGTTACTGAAATAACCTAAATGAATACATTAAATTTCGGTAAGTATAATTCCTGTCGCAGATATTGTCCCGAGCGAACCATAGTAATATGAACAAAATTTTGTCACATGACTAGTTTTGTGTCAATTACCTCTTTTATTTCATTATTTCTGTTCGTTACATATTCAAAAGTTAAACATAAAAAAACTCATGTATTTTTTATCCTGATGGCTTGCCGACGCGAGAACATGCCACGTTTAATTGATCGTTCGTGGTGCGACTTATTATTATTAACCCTTATGTGAGTGACAGGGTACCCGGGTAACTTTTTAAACTTTAACTGCGATTTTTTTTTGTTTCAAATTTCTTGAGGGAGTGGAACCTCTTGAGAACTGTTATTATTGTGTTTTAGATATATTTGGATAAACATTAGCTTAGTTTCTTATTTTGAGAGGGTGCTGTGAGTCAATTTAAATTTTTCACCCTTAACGGAGTGACAGGGCACCCGGGTGCCCTAATGAAAATATTTAAAATAAATTTTTTTTATTAGTATAATTTTGATTTATTTTAATGAAAATGAGTTTAAAATCATGTTGGTTTATTCAATCTGCAATATTTTCTTATTTTTGACATGAATGAAAATGAAAAATAAAGAGACAATGTTAGTTGTTTTGTATATTTCTTTTTTTATTTATTCAAGCACGCTTAGTACGAGTAAGGTCGTTATCAAATCGAATAAAACGTAAAAATAATTTAAATCTATCATAAGACATTGCTGCGCGAAACAAAGGTAAATGGTATGGTTTCCATAATTCTGTTAGGTGCTCTGAATTTGATTTATGCACGCCACCAAAGATCAATAGTCCCAAAAAGGAATGTAGCATTTTTTCTGAAAATGGCTAAAATTTTTTTTCTCTGGCCGATTGCAAGCGTCTGGATATTTTAATTCTAAATTTTTGTTATAGTTATCAGTCACTCTTTTTCCTTTTCTATTACTTTCACGCAAAATTATATCGCACATCTCCTTGGATAATAAAGTTTTGAATATGTTCCTATATTTAGACCTGAAGCAGGACCTCTACGTTGCCGTAACACATTTCTGTTAATTGGTATTCCGGATAGGGATCAAGACGCCAACGCGTACCATCCTTTCCACAGAGTTCAGTTATTTCTTCAAATTCTTCACTCTCGTCAGAATCATATGAATCCTCGTTAGCCTCTATATATCCCATATTTTCGGCATCGGATGCTTCTGATGTCATGTCGCAAATATTCAACACATGTTCATCTGATAAAAATTCTCCATCATCACTCGCACATTCGTTTAATATTTCGTTTATATCGGTTGAATTTAAACGTGCTTTTTTAGAACAAGTAGCCATTGTATAACACATTACCTTCTCGCGCTCACCAAACTTATTCATGTATGAACTTAGTAATGTATGAATGCAGTAGCAAGTAGATGAATTTGTCGATCAAGCACAAAGCCAGAGGGGAATCCCCAGATTAGTGTTGATGTTAGACATTAAAAAACGTGTATTTTACATTTCCCAGCATTAATCTTTTATATATATTGAAATATAATATAAAACTTTCGTATATATTGTATGTTGTACCCGGGTACCCTGTCACTCTGTTAAAGGTGTTTTTTTTGTCACTCACATAAGGGTTAAACGGGTTTTGGCATTAATAATTAAAATGTTATACATTTTAAAGATGTTGATGCGCAAATAGACAAAAATATACCAATTTTAAATTGTACTTCAATAAGCCCACTTCCGTTACATTTCCTACTTCATGTCTCCTTATTTTTATTTCTTCTATTTTGCAATTCCTACCCAAAAAATCCATCCTCATTTTGTTCAATGTTTTAACAGTTATTTGTCAAAAATGTTTTATTTTATCAAAAAAATTTATTAATTTTCGCTTTACGATGATTTTTATCTCTTAAAAGTTGTTATTTATTTACTTTTATTTATGTTTATCTCTTACTTCTCCCAATGCTTTCGTACTACAACTACTGTTAGAATTGTGCAAAGTCTGCCATTAAAACATAAATTCCATACTAAAACCATAATGGGCTGAAATGTACTAAAGGAGGAGGGTCAGACACAACCACAAAATGAACAATAATAAAAAAAAACAACAACAATTTTTGTTTATTTTTAATTTTTGTTGTACTGCTACGAAAACAAAAATATGTGATAAGACAACATGACCATGAATCATACAAAACCAAATAAATACTTGCATAAACACATGCACACAAAGGTACATTAATACAAACATACATATGTTTAACTAAACCCAACAAACACGAAGTCAAACCTTTGATATGAAATGACTTTATCATTTGACATCAAACGCAATTCTCAAACGTTTTTCAATTGTTTGATTTAACATTTAAATTCAAATTGATAATGATTTGAAAATAAACATTTGATATCAAATGTTTTTTCAATTTGATGTCAAATGTTTTTTCAATTTGATGTCAAATGTTTGTCAAAGTTAAAATCAAATCAAAAATAAACTTGGCAGTACTAAAGCGAAAAATAAATGTAAGCATTAAAAATGGCGATTAAAGTTAAATTATTTTTCCTTGTGGTTACATGTGTTTTACTATTAAAAATAAATTTTAATATAAAGTGAACAGTATATTTCTAGTGAAAAATAAAAATTATTTGTGAGAAATTACAATGTTTAAAAATACGAAAAAAAAGAAATATAATAAAACAGGAAAGTGAAGAAAGATTGTTGAACGGTGCTACAATCCTCAAAATAAAAGGGTGCCAAGTATTTTGTCTTTCCAAGAATTAGAAGACGGAAAGAACACTATTTCATCTTTTTTGCTATGGTACCGAATGTTTATTTCAAAGTTTATTTAAATAAATAATAAATTTAAATTAAAAAAATTAAATAGTTTTATTTATATTCCACATTGTATTATAATCCACATTTGAAAAACATTTGAGAATTACGTTTGAAAGCAAGTTGAAAATAAAGGCATTTTTCAATTTGAAAATAATTTCCCCTTTTTGTTGAGAACGCTATGATTTACAAATGATTTTCAAATCATTATCAAACGTTTGTCGTTTGAGAAAACGTTTGATTTCAAATCACTTTCAATTTGAAATCAAACCTCCGTGTTTGTTGGGAAGCCCATAGTGCACAATACACATACATACATGCATCCAACCGAACAAATGCATCTGTTAGTGTATAAGTGTAAGCTTAAATGCATGTGCGACATGTGCATGCTGCTTACAAGCTGGCTTGACTGCCTTGTACGATAATTTACAAAACACTTGCATTAATGTTTTTCAAAGAAGGCCTGTATACTAGTTTTTTGTACCCATTTACTGGCTACTGCTTTATTGTCGTCAGTGGACCGACTTGCTATCAGTAAAATTTTTGTTTTGCACCATGTTTTGTATCATGCTTTTTTAGTTTTCTGGGCTTGGTTTGTGTTTGCTTGTTTTTTTTATATTTAAACCAGGCATGGAAAGTTCAGTACTATTGTACTTTTTAAAAGATAGGAAAAAGCGTAGTACACCCAGGACGTAAAAAGTACCTTCTCATGTTTACACATTTTTCAAAAAGTACTGCTTAATATAAAAAGGAATTGAACATTATATTTTTAATTAAGTTTAAAAACAATAGCACTCTGACATTGTTAATTAGACAGACCAATAGTAACAGGGACTTATAAGAAGGGAAAATATTAATGCAATATACGACTCAATGGTCTTGGTGTGGGACACTCTCCTCCAGAAACTTGCCACGCACAGTCTCTTGACTCTGATGACGAGCATAAAATCTCATTCAGAATTCATCAGCTTCTATTAATATGTCTGTACTCTATGGCTATATAAGTCTCTACACTAACAGAAAAAATCATCTTCATACTGATGATACCCTAACATCAGAATTGTTACATCAATGTTATTACAAATGGCATCAATGAGACAAAAAGTGACATCAGTCCATGGTAAACGTCAACATAAAATGTTATCATTTTTTTTTGACTTGTGTTTTATTAACAATATTTTCATGTACTTAAAAAGCTACTCTACAGTAAAATAATAAGGAATTCTCCTGCTTTAAGTGCCACCAGGATATTTATCGTTGATTTTTGCAGAATCCAAAAGTGAAGAAAAGCTTAAAATTAGAAACTTTTAACCGAGAGTTTAAGAGCTAAAAAAACCCCTTAAAGTGTTTATATCCTTCTAAACTAAATTTATAGCATATTGAATATTAGTCTAGTAAAATGAAGAGCGTACTATTACACATCACTGTATTCTGCATTGAACAGTAGTGGTGGGTAAGTAAGTAAAAGCTATGAATGCTCTTACTACTTGCATTTTCTATTTACGCCTGTTAATCTCTGGTTAATGTAACTTTTTACGAGTTTTTTTTCTGTTTTGTGTAGAAGATTTTCAGTATTTTAGTCATTTGTCTATAAATTAAGTTCATCATTTTTTTTTAATATTTGTTTTTTTTTTGTGAGTCAACAAAATTTAAAGTTCTAGCATAATGATCATAATAAATAATGAATATATGATTTTTTTTTCTGTACGTTTTTCGTTTTGGAAAATTGTGAAAATGGTTTCTTTTTTAAAAGTTGTTAAATTTTGGTTTAATCCATCATTGTGTTGGAAAATAAACAAAGTGAATTGTTGTTTTTTTAATCTGTTTTTTTTTTGTAGATTATTTTTGTTTCAATTCAATGGTTGACTACACAATTTGCTGAGTACAGATATTTTTTTGTTTGTGAAATGTTTTGGTTTTTTTTTTTTGCTTTTCACTTTGTTTAATAATTTTTTTCTTGTTTTTAATATTTTCATAACGACTTTACTGCTTTAAGCGAGACTAAACATGAATTTTATTTAATTTTTCTTTTTTTTCCAATGGAAACAGTATTTTTTTTTAAATATATTTTGTAATGTATTTTGTTCAGAAATAATCGGGAGTTATTTTAAAGTTAGTTACAGAGTAGGTATTTTTTCAGTAAATCGTACCTAATTGAATGGAAACAATAACAATATTTATATACTTAACTATAATTTAAGTTAGATGTACTGTGAGCGTCAAAATAGAAGTTTATTATCTTTTACAAAAATTTGGACAACGTTATTACAATATAAAATTAAAAATATGATCACGATTCACTATAGATACTGTTGGGCTGTTCACAATTTAGTCATAAAGTTATAAAGTCATATGTCTTAACATATTTAAAAGAAATATATATGACTGCTGTTGGCAAGCGCTTATAATTTAGATTTCTAATGTACAGTTACGACAAAAAAATGAACACAGCATTGCAATTTTTATTTTATTTCAAACACAACAATATTTTTTTGTAAACAATTGTAAAATTTTATTTAGAACATTATGACGATATGACTTGATAGAACACCTTGTGAATAGCCCATGTATGTTTTCCGTTGAATTTCTTATTTCTACCTTTTATTGATTTCGTCCAATTTTGGAGCAACGTATTTTTCACAGATGACAACAAGCATGAAGTCTAACCAAACTTGGCAAAGTAGAAATTTAACTTTTTATAACTAACATAACACAACACTTTTTATATGACGGTGACCTTATTTTCAAATAAAAAAAAGAAAATTTCGGAATGTAGTAAAAAATCATAAAATTTATAGTATCAAGGTTATTGGATAGGTAATAAGCTAATTCAAAGAATATGATATTAGCAAGTAGAACTACAGTAGTTTTGACATAAGTGTCTTTTGTTTTAGTGTACTTTTAACTTAACTGCACAAAATTAATAATTTTTGTCATTATTGTTTAAAATACCATACAAATTAATTTTTTAAATGCACTTTCTATTATATAATGTTCGGTTCTTTCTTGAAAATAGTAACGAACGGTATTAAGGGTTGCGTTCGTCTACTCAACCACTAAAAAAATAGATATCGGTCTTGGGTGTATGAGTCCAATGTTTATTTTCGAACAATGCTTGCAATAAACTTACCAGAGGCCCAAAAATCACTAGTTAATAGACCTAATAAGTAGTTATCGAGTACGTTACCAGTAAGTAAATATTCAGAACTGAGAACAACAAAACTAATAAGAAGTTATTAAGCTGATTATTAGTAAGCAAATATTCAGAAGTGAAAACAATAGAAGTAATAAGTAGTTGCTTAGTTCATTACTAGTAAATACTTATTGAAGGTTTTCAGAATAATGACAATTGTAATGTCAACTACTTAAAAATCAAAGAGTTTTTCCTGGGTTTGGTTCAGTTTAAGATATACATACATATTACTGATATTTTTTTTACATATAAAGAAGGTATGAATGAACACTTATGCTTAACTAACTTCAAATTTTAAATTTTTTGAGATATGACTATGTTGCAATAAAGGAGATATTTTTTTCTTCTTGTTCTGTGGTTTTTGTTGTTTCTACACAAATCAAACAAACCGTTTTTTACCTAATTTGACAAATAATACAGAACGGATGGTCACCGTAACTAGTGCCGACTTCAGATAGTGTTGACTATAGTATCGAAATTGGTGCTTTGTTTCATATAAAATTTTTAATTTTCAAAAACATGTATGAAAAAAATTCGACTTCAGTGTTGACTATGGCGTCGTCTATATACTGAAGACTATATGCACCATATTACCACTAATCATTTTTGTATATAAAATCTATCCTCTCCATATCAATTTAAACTTATTTTCGGGGGACCTATTTATGTATATTTTTATCAACCTTCAAAATAAAAAAAATTGTTGCTAAATTTGCCAACCAAATAAAACAACAATAGCAAAAAAAAAACCCAAAGAGACCTTCAAAATTAATAAAAGTTGATTAATAACAATGATTTTGTTGTAATAAAGATTAACTACCTGAAAAGAACAGCAGTAACAAGAACAAAATAAACTCGTTAACATAAAGCAATAACTACCACAGAAGTAATAAACTTCTATTACCAAAAGATCAACAAAAATGAACTGTTAAAACAGCAACAAAATAAACCTCCAGCGTTGCCAGAATGAAGATTTTAAATTATTTTTGAAAATTTTGGACCAAAATAAGATTTGAAGATTTTTATCAAAAAGAGGATTTTTAATTTTAATAATAATAAAAAATTGCAAATTTGTATAACATACATACTTTTTTTATAGTTTTTTAAACAATTAATTTTTAAAACAAGGATGTTTTTTTATCAGCTTGTTGTCTATTGATTTTGCACACTTTTGTACCCATTGTCTAGCATACACAAAAATGCATCATTATTTCTGGGCATACAAAATATGTATTGAAAAAGCATCTTAGATAAGCGATTGTTAATTTTGAGAATATTGGTGAAAAAAAAATATTTTAGAAAAGAAAAAATATATAAAATTCCATATATTAAAGAACAAAAAAGTTCATATATTTAGTACCAAAAGGTAAAACTAATGGAACTTAAGAAGCGTTTAGTTTGAAAATTCGACATACAATGTTTATGATAATTTTCTCCCAAACGAAAATCTTCTTGCCCACAATGTTTATATCTCTAATTTTAGCATTTAATTACTTTCTTTAAATGGATTTAAAATGTAGTTCTAACTTAAAACACAATTTAAACCTACAATCTTATTTTGTATAAATACCGCAATTATGTATTTATGTACTATTTCAATTTAAATAGTTTCCATAATAGGAAATATGTTCTTAAAAAAAATTAATAATTTTTACCTTTTTTAAGATCATTCTCTTCAAAAAAGGATTTTTTTTTGACAAATGAAGATTTTCCTTCCAGATCTTCTGGCAACGCTGAAAACCTCTAAACAGCAAAAAGAACTTGAAAAAATCCTAAACTAAACTCAGAACTCAGTGTTGCCAAGACCAAAAAAAAAGTTGTTTCCAAAATCTTTTTTTTCATTACAGATGTGAAAAAAGTATCCAAAATTTTTATGTAAAATAATATTTTTTAATTCAAAAAATAAATCCATTTGTATTTGCTACTAAAGAAGAATTGTGTGTCTAATGGTTTTTTATTTTCTAAAAAACAAATTATATATTGAGTTCTATGGTATACCAGAGTTGGCATCACTGTTTAAAAGTAATCAAAACGGTAACGCTGTCAGTAATAGAGCGCGAGAGAGAGAAAAAGCTATAGGGTTTTCGTATAACAATTAACTACTTCAAGCCTAATTTTATTTTTATTGTCACTTAAATGGCTTTGAGTTTTAATTAAATCTAAAGAAAGGACAATTTTGTTATATTTTTTTTAATTACATACATTAAAAATATGTATGAATATGTATCATGAGTTAAAAAGATTCTTAGAGACCATAATTGGTATTAACACTGCCTACCAAGGAGCAGTACTTTGAGTCGAGTTTTTCGGTAATGAACTAAACATTTTTGTACTTCTTGCTGAGTTTGAATTTAAAAAAAAAATTTTTTTTGAAAAAAATATCAAGTATGTTTGTAGTTTTGATACATTTTCACTATCTGCAAAAATAGTGCATCCCTTAATATACTTTTTTTTTTTTTTTAATTTTGATTCCGACAATTAAGCAGAAGATTAAGAATCAAATTTTTTTGACTCTGTTAAGCAAACGTAAGATTTTAGTTGATAACAATTGTATGCACAAGTTAAATGAATTTCTCATCAAATTAACGTTCTTTTAAAAAACTATTATTTTTTTGAGATTTTTTGGGATTGTATATTTTGTTTTGGAGGAAATTTTTGAATTTGGAATACATTTCAAAAACGAGAAGGGAACCCTAAACGCAATTATGATGAAACATAAAATGAAATAATAAAAAAACAAAACAAAACAATAAGAAAAATTACAGCTCAACAAAATGATGGATAACAATCGACATCCGTTAACTGAATTTTAAAGTTGGATGAACGCACAATAATTTTAATGAAAATGGCATAACAAATTTTTTTTTTTGCTAAAAATTTAAAAAAAAACCTTGGTTTTATTACAACTTATTGTTCTTGGTTGCAGCAAAGTTAACAAATATAAAATCGATTATTTGTTTGTTTTATTTTTGTTATGACTAGATTTTAAATAGGATTACTAGTAGGAGGGGCAGGGTTTATACTTATGTATATAATAATAAATGTTTTATGCGAATGCTTAAAAACGTGATTATTTAGTTATTTATGCGAATTGTAGTTTTTGGTTAAAAAAAAATGGCATCAATTTGTTTGTAAATATTTACTTGTTGAAACATTTGTTTAACTTATTTTGCTTAAAAATGCATATTATGTGCATATTTGCATAAAAAGTCATATATTTTCATACATATATTTTTGGGCTTTCTTTAAATAATTTTGGTTTTTTGTTAAGGCAACAAAAGAAAAAAAAAGGAACCGATAAATGACTTTATTAAAAGTCAAAAAGCTCTTTATATGCTTAAAGCAGTAGCATTTTTAAGGTCGAAAGAGCACAATATTAAGAACAGATCCTTCTGTGCTATTTCTACTGGTGTCGTCAAATAATTGTATATACATACATACATATGTATCTCAATCAATATGCGGCTTTATAATCATGTTGAGAAAAAATGTTTGAAATTAACTCTGAACACAAATTTATGAGCCAACAATTCATATCAGAAACTCACATTAATTTAAAAAACTGAAGAAAATACATGTTTTTCATTGTAGCTCTTTAAAAAAAAGTATTACAATTTTATAACAAAAATGAAAAAGTAAAATTAAAATGTCATAGAATGTAACTTAAGCACATGATCAATTTAATTTTTATGTACATAATTTTTTTTACATGTTTGTCACAAAAACTTTACCTTCTCATTCTTTACACCTTTGAAATGTAATGAAAGTTTTTTTTTTAACAAGTTTTTCTGTATAATTTTTATTCTGGGTTCCAGTCAGAGATGGAAAATTAGGATTTCGAAATGATGCGGAATCCCTAGCAAAGGAGAACTTTTTTTTTTGAAAATAAGAACTAAATTCTTAAAACAAAGAATGAATTTTTTCTTTGCGTGTGTTCTACAGAAAGAACTTGAAAAAGCGTAAAGGCACTATGGGTTTTTATATAGTAAATAAGGCTAAAAGAAAAAAAAATTCAATGGTTGAGAATTGTCCATGCCTGGTCTCAGAAGTTGTTGTTATTGTTTCCCAGTTTTTATTGTTAAAAACTAAAATTATCATACACCTGTTGGGTATGAAGGTACGAGTTAAAATGCCATTGAACTTAAAAAAAAAATCACAAACAATTGTACTCTAGCATTTGTGTACAATGAAGTACAAATTTAGTTATATAAATTTAAATAGGTATACCTATAGCAAATTTAACTAAATATTTTAACAAATATATAAAAACTGTTAAAATATTTAGAAAATTTATTTGAATATACAGAATTTTGTGATTTATGTTTGCGTTTATAGCACTTGTTCTAAAAATATAATTAAATATTATTTAGAAAAAAAAACTTGTTATTGTTAATGAGTATCTAGAGGATATTATGGAAAACAGTTTGCAAATGGTAGTGGTTTCATTAGACACAGGGGAATTTAAGGGGTTATATTAAAACTAAAGGTACGTTCAGACTAATGAAATACTTGACGAAAATATCTGCTTCAAACTGTGTGAAACAAAAAAATATTTTGTTTAATGTTCAAAATAAGCTCAAATATTTGACAACTTTTGTTTGTTGAAACAGTTGGCAAGTAGTGTTAAATAAAGTAAATTAAATCATGTTTGCGATTCGTTCAGACATAAACAAATATTTGCATCAAATAATTATTTAATAAAAGTGTTCACAAATTAAAATATATTTCACAAATAGTAAAAATAAACGCAGACGCTAATTTAGTTATTTGTTTTATTCTGTGGAGCAGCATCTCTTATAGTGTTAGAACAGGAGAATGCAAAACAAAACAAAACAAAAAAAACAAAAACAAGTAAAAGACAATGGGAAACGCGAACATAGCTAAAGTTTGCGAAAAATTGCAACCTTGGACACAAACCCTAAATCATATTTGAAATCGCTAAATCTTATAAGAAATTTTGCAAAAAAAAAGCCAACAATTTTGATGTTTCAAACAAGCCATAAATTTTATTTAAAGTTCCTTAAACTATAAGGAATGGCAAAAATTTGATAAAAATTGCTAAATAAGCGGAAATTCGCAAAATTTGCTAAAAGCAAAGTCTAATCACACTGCGCTCGAAATTGACACTTTTACGTTTTAACATAATTCGGGTACGCTGAATCCAATGGTGCTAACCGTTTTTTTTAGGTTAGCTCTGGTTTTCGAGATATACCGTTATTTCGAAAATGGAGGAGGTTGCACAACATAGATATTATATTCGCGTAACTCAAAAACGGTTAAGTTCATTGAAATTACCAAAAAAAAAAAAACTGAAATTCCGCAATAAAATTTCCTAGCATCGTAGGCGCTTCAGTGGCCAAATTTAAGAATTTTATTAAACCGCCTTGTGGCTTTCAACATTCCGTGTACTTAAGGCTTAAGTGTTTTCAATTATTCTTAAATAAATGCATATGAGGTCTCTGAAGCTTCTTCACACTGTTATAACACACTCAAACAAATTTGATTCTACATGAAATTCATGTTGTTTCTACTTGAAATAACTTTCATTCAACGTGATTCGGATTGTTATTTCAATATTAATGACATTTTGCTCTAACTTTACTGCAATATTAAATTAACATGAATTATAGTTATTTTAAAAGAAAAACAATGTTGTTCGCAAATTATTGCAAAATCATGTTTAATTAACATGAAGTAACAATGAAGCAAAATCACTACCGAAAACGGTCAAATCAACCTTGTTTTTGTCGATTTTACATTGATTTTTTTCTGTGTGTATAGGTATCGTTCAACAATACTGAAAATTTAAAGATTTTCAAAAGAAGCAAAACAATTTTTAATTTTACATTTAAGGCATATGAAAAATGATTTTTAAACCAACCTTCTCATAACCAAAAAGTAGACATGTTCTTATTTACCTTTTCCTAGATTTGTATTTGTATCTATTTCATCGACTCTAGCGCATTTTTCTGTTCGTTTTTATTTAATTTTTATTATTTTGGCATTAATCGTTCATTATCTAAATCTTATTATCTCTTACAAATAACAATAAATAATGTGAATTTGAATTTTGACCTGCCGCTCATTATCGATCGCCATTAATGAAAACTTTTTCTTGTTATTGTTATAATTTTGAATAAATTAAAGACAATAATATTAAAATGATTTCGTTGCTATTGTTTTTTTATTTTTTTTTTCCTTCAATTTTTCATTTTAATGACAATCATTATATATTTTAAGACTTGGCATTAAATTTACTTTCAGTTGCTTATGGTGGTAATTCCAGGGGAAAGTCCGGGGGTATAAAAAGCTTTATATTAATTCTATGGAGATTTATCTATATTATGCTTAAATTGAAAATTTTCTTTTCTTAATATTAATCAGGGATAAGAGAACTGGCAATTGAATTTTGCTTATAGTATTATATAAGAGCATCAACTGGGTCATTGTAATGTGCCAAGAGATTTAATTATATTAAATGGAATTTAAGCACATTGAAAATTTTAAATTCTGTAAAAAAAAAATTATTTTGAAATGAAATGAAATTATACAGAATAAATAGTAAAATGAATTGAAATATTGATATTTCCATTCGATAAACAAACTCGAAATAGACAACATAGGATAACAAAGTTTTTGATTTCGAAATTTGTAGTAGTCAGTTCTATAGTCTTAACAATAGACTTTTCTATAGGCTTTGGCCTTGTCTTTAGTTTATATTCTGATTCTGTACTTAAATACTGTGTAACCTCGGTGAACGCAACCAATAGAAATTTTGGGCTGTTGCGATAACTGAGTTGTTGCTTATTTTAAACCAATCAAGAATTTTTTAAACAAAACTGTGGTTAGCTTTTAAAAATCGTATTTATTTGATTGAGGCCCCTATTACGGTTTACAACTCAACTCAGTTTAACTCCCAACCCTCATTCACTAAAAGCTATTCTACGTGGCCTATAGTCTTGTATCTTGTGTGTATCAATTTAAAGAACTTTAATCTAACAACTGTGATATCGATTTATTTGAATAACGTTAGATCTCAACAACTTGGTGTGTTAATGCCACTGTGTGAGTGAGGATAATTTGCACACACACGTAGCAATTTGAGTGTATAATCTTACCCTTTTTTAGTAGCCAACACTTACTGAGGAACCTCTACTGCTTTTTTTTATAATCCCAGCAGCTTCTGTCGAATAGCTACAGTACCTAAGGATCCCTTTGACTTTGACGAAGGGCAAATATCAGTCCTCAACTGGACGTCACCCTTCCAGTGAATTTGGGTTTAAACAACAAACACCCGCTACGAGCATCCCGATAGTATATTCTCAAAGAAACGGAGGTATTCCATTAAGAGATACAACTTCGAGTTCAATGAAGTTCAATGGACCCCAGGAAACTCTGTCTTTCGCAGTAGAATTCACTTATATTAAAAATTTATGAAATTCCAAAGAATACTCTCTTTTCTCAGACTGCTGGTAAGGGTTTCTTTGCATATTTGACTACTAACATACTTGTAATTTTTAACTCTTCATTTATTTGCAAACACATGGTAAGATTTCGAAGTACATATATCTGGCAATTCCTACCTTCAACATAGCTCTGCAGCCGTATTCTTAGCTAAAGCTTAATCTCGATCGCCAAAATTCCTTAGAGAATACAAAATTTAAAATTCTTAGCCATGACATTATAAGCTTAAATTGCGGCGAATTAAATTTTTGAAGCATTGCCAAACTTATAAATGCACGTTACAGAATTGCATTCTTAGCCAAAAATAGCTAAATCAACTTTATAGATTTTTAGCAATAGAGATTTAGCTTTAGCGAATTACCGAATACGGCTGCTGGTTTGGTTGCATTGTATCAAAAATGTTTTGCCGGATCGTCGTTTTCTATTAAACGGTTTTTTACTTTCGAAAGCTTTTACTGTCTTATAAACCAAAGATTTTTCAATTTGAATTTCAAAAAAAGTGACGAAAAAATTGAAATTTTCGTTTATGAGGATTATTTTCACCTTCTAATTCGTTTTATGATTTTTTTTTTCTACTTATTATCAATTTATCGAACTGATCTCTAGCCAAATAGTTATAGGGAAAGTGCTGTTACTTTTTCCATATTTTGTTTTTATAACTTTCACCGAAGGTAAAAGGGTATATATAAGTTTGTCATTCCGTTTGTAATTTCTTCAATATTGATCCTATACCCTATAAAGTGTATATATTCTGGGTCCTTATGAAAAGCGAAGTTGATTTAACGATGTTCGTCTGCCCGTCTGTCTGTTGAAATGGGTTTTTCGAAAACCCCATATATAATGGGGGCCAGGTTATTATACATTTATGTCACATATGGTCCGGAATTGTTTACTATTGAAATTCAAAAAGATCGGTCCACAAATGGCTGAGATATGAGTAAAAAACCACGACTACATACCTCTAATTTTTCCCAAAAATCCCTTGTGGTTGTTGTATTTTTATTACTTTTTGCTGTACATCTGGGGAACGGCAAGAGCCAAAGTTTCCAAATTAGGTACATACATTAAGGTTGTCAATACACACCATCCCACAAAATGTGAGGGGGATTGGAGAAGTGGGCGTGGTATCTCCCGTACAAAAACAAATTAAAAAATGTATAAAAACCTAAATTTTAGGGCTGCCATATGTCCTATGGATATGGATATATACCAACATATCGGAAATTTTTAGTAGAACATATTTTATAAAAAACTCGGAAAAATCAATTCAGATTCGAAAAAGTTATGGCCAAAATAAATTTTTTTTTTAAATACCCATTTTCGGGAACCAAAGATCATTCTGAGTCCAAGTTTTATAACCCAAGTAAATGGTAAATTTCTTCTTAAACACGTCGGTATATAAATCTTTCAAATCGGTTAAAAAATGGCTGAGTTATAGCCAAAATACTGAAATCCCAAAATTACTCTTTTTACACCCTTCACCAAAGGTATAAGTTTGTCATTCCGTTTGTAATTTCTTCAATATTGATCCTACACCCTATAAAGTATATATATTCTGGGTCCTTATGAAAAGCGAAGTTCAAATCCGATTGTCTCTTATTTCCATATTTTGCTTTTATATTACATTTTGTTTTATTTTTGCACTGATGGTTGAAAATAAGTCCTTATTCCATTCCGCATACGTTAGATAACTGTCACCTTACGGATGCTAGGGATGTAGCTCATTCTGATTTGCCTCGTTGGATGTAACACAAAATGATGAAATATCCTTAAGATGATCCCAACAACCCCTAGGGGGAACTTTAATCTAAGAATGGGAATTTTTAACATCGGCTTTTAATTTATACCATTAAAATTCACTCCCCTTCTTTACTTTTATATATGATTTTCTACTATACCCGCTATTTTCTATTTATTCATTTATTTTATAACCAAACCAATTTTAAAAATACTGTCATTAAAATTAATTAAATTTGCTTTATAACTCATAAAAGCTTCAATTTTCCTAACACCTGGGAATGTTTTCTATTCGTTAATATGAGTATAACCAAAAAAAAAAAAATCGTATCTTTATAAAACTTAAGTGTGGTGAAAAATAAATAGAATTTATGAATAAATTCAATTGAATAAAACAAACTATTTTGAATTAAGCTTAGAAATTTTTACTGCAAATACCACAAAATTTTTATGTGTGCATGTGATTTGTTTTTAGCTAAGAGGGAGTACTGAATGTGTGTGGGTTTGAGTAAAAGGCACATTGTCACATTGAGCGAAAATAGTTGGGACTTTAACAGTTTTCAAAACAATAAAACTATCTGTTTTTCGATGAGGAACGAAAAAATCGTTAACTTAACAAAAGCAAATCGCTTCTTTATTGCAACATACAGCCCAATTATGGATACAAATTCCCCGGGAGTTTTTCCCTTTTCCCATTTTTGGAATAGAATTTACATAGGAAAAATGGGTGATGGGAGAAAACTCTGGGGGAATTTTTATTCATAATTGGGCTGATAGTCATATCTCAAAAAATCAAGAATTTCAAGTTACTTAAGCAAAACTGCTCCTTCATACCTTCTCTATATGTAAGACAAAAATCAGTGATTTATCCCAAACTGAACCACAGTTATAGCAAAATATAAATTTTATTAAATCTGTTTTCAATTTAATCAAATTTTGCCAAGTTTGATTTTTTGTGTGACATATGACTATCTTGCAAAAAAGTAGCGGATTGTTGAAATGTTGGTTCTTTTTTTAAATAAGACCTAAACGAAAGAATTTTTCGTTCTTCTTTAAAAAACAAACCGTAAATTTCCATATATCCTTCAAAATTCTGGTTCTAATCTGTGATATCCTTAATTGCAATTGAGTTTTCCATGACCTCCGCCATCACTAGTGTTTCGAATGAGGGTATATTAAGTTTGTTAATTCGTGTGCAACACACATGTATCGAAGACCTTATAAGGTTCATTTATTCTGGGTTCTTGGAAAATTCCAATTCGATTAACCCATTTTCGTCTACTGAAAACACGTGCACTTCCGAACCACTTAACGGAAAATAAAAAAAATTTTGGCCTCAAATTGCTTCTAGGTCTTCTAAGTAGTTTCTGATTGAAATCCAGTAAAAACGGCTCTGTGCGAAAATAGTACTGGACCCACATTTGGACAAGCATCTCTACGAAAATTATATTTCTATTCTTTTAAGACATTATTTACTATTCAAAAACGATATTTATCAGGTACTTTTTGTGTATCCTTGCAATATAGTGGATATTCCAGCAAGTTATTGAACGGCCCACTTTGGTGGGCGTTTAATTACAAAAATTTATTTTTCTTTACCGGACACAATATCAGAAAAAGGCGTTTAATCGCTAGTGAAATGCAGAGATTGTAATAAAATTTAACATTTATTTGTTTAATATGTCTTAAAATTATAGAACCAACGTTTATTATAATCGGGTCTGAATTTTTCCACAGGTCCCATCTACTCACAAGAAACTCTTTTGAACCTCTCAAACCGAAACGAATAACTAATCGTTCCCACGGCAATCAGCTGCACACCAGTGTTGCCAGAACTTTTAGATCAGCAAAAACCCATAATTTTTCATCGAAAAATCTGCGCCAAACTTTAAAAATCTTCAATTAATCTGGTAAAAATTAAAAGCTGCTGTTAAAAATTCCCATTCTTAGATTAAAGTTCCCCCTAGGGAACTTTAGTTTACTTAAAAAAAATATATAACAATTCATATCAAAATATACGGCCAGAAAGTTTTAAGTATGAGGTATACCAAAGGAAATATTTTTTTGAACCTTCAACACAGAAAAGTTTTAAAAAATTTTTCGATTTTAATTTCACTCGAATGAGATTTTTAGAACATGGCTGATAATTTTTGGATATTTTTGCATTAAAAACATCTATCCAAATTTAATTACTCAGTCTGAGTACGGATTAATCACATCTTTGTTATTTTAATCAACAAATTAAAAGTTAATTGATAGACATGTTATTTAAACTGTCAAAGGAGGGTCTTATGGAAAATTTACAAGAGATCAAATATTGTAACTATTGAATTTATTAATAAAGAAGTACATACATGTGCATATTATTTCGTGAAAATGTCAAGAAAATGGGAATTATAAGTTTTTAAATTATCTTTTGTGAATAAAATTGCTGTTAATGAAGCTATAAATCTGCACTTCTGGCATCACTGCTGCACACACCAGACCGGCTCGGAGTTAAACGAACAACGCCCAGGAATGTCAACTCGCCTATCTCAAAATTTTATGTCGTGCTGTCACAACAACAATAACATGATATTCGAATAAAATGCGATTAAATTTAGTTTTAACAAGACATCCGACTGATTCAAAAAAATTATTACAGATCTTATTTTTAGAGGGGTGTCTCAAAGATTCGGAACTGCTTGTTTATTGTCAAAAGTTGAGACACACATTCACACACTTAATTTGATTCAGTGTAAAAGTTCATTGCTTTGGCAGCGCTATAAATGCTCATGAGTTGAGTCTCAATGACGGAAGTTGGCATTTACTGCATGTGTTTGTAGTTTTTTTTTTTGTACTTTTTTTACAAAACCGTTTTAGTTTGTTTAAGTTTATTTTTTATATATAAAAAAGCAAAATTCATGTATTTTTTTAACTCTTGATGAATTTGCATAAAAGTTGATGTTGGTATTTGTTTAGCGTTTGTATGTATTTGTGCAAAGTTGTGTGTGTGAAAGAAAATATTTTGAAAGGAATCATCATTTGCGTCATTATAAACAATAATTTAAAAAAATTTTTATTTTTGTTTTTGTTTCTTTATTTATTTGTATGGATATGGGTAGTTGGTGGTTTACGCATTAAAGTGGGTTTATGAGTAGAGAGGATTTTTAATCACTGGATCTGTTTTAAAACAACAAAAAAAAAAGATTTTTTTCTATTTAAAATGCTAAATATAACTATACTTTTCTAACTATGATATTTTTTATTACGTTTTAAGCCTGGACTTTTTTAGAATTCATGTGCTTTTTGTTTAACTATAAACACTCGAGGTCAGAGTGATAAATTTTTTTTTCAAAACAGAAATTTTTTTTTAACTTACTTCAAATTAATAGAAAAGAACGTTAGTATTTATTATGATAGTTATACCCACACCACAATAGTTGAGAGGGTATTATGCATTTGTGCTGATGTGTGTAACACCTTAAAAATATTGGTCCTAGACCCACCTTTAAGTATACCGATCGACTCAGAATCACTGTCTGAGTCGAACTAACGATGTCCGTCCGGCTGGCTGGCTGTCCATGTTAACTTGTGCGCAAAGTACATGTCGCAATTTTGGAGATAATTTGATAAAAATGGGCCGAATCGTAGCACCACGAGGGAAGATAGGGGGAAATTTCTGCCTCTCAGAATCTATCAAACAGACTTTACTTGCATACTTTTTTTAAATGGAGGTTTTTGTTTTATAGTTTTGTTTGTAGTCTGAACTTTAATATTGTCTCTTGGTAAAGCTAAAGTTTTAACTATAATAACTATAAAGTGTGGTCTTTACGATTGTTTGGAATTGAATCATGTTTTCATATAGTTTGGTATTTAGGTGGGATTTGTTGGTGCATATTTTGCTTAGAATGCATATTTCTGCATATATTGCATATTTTAAAAAACAAAATTTGTTTAATAACATTATTTTGCCATGCACCATGTTGCAAAAGAAAAGAGACAACCTCGAGGATATTTATTTATAGTTTTCTTATGGAAGAAAATATTTTGTACAGCACCTTCGCGTGTTGTCTTGTTTAAAGAAAAGTATCCCGATTTATGTCCTCTTCACAGCCTATAACAACCAGGTGCACGCAGAGAAAAACATATTTAAATCTGGTCACCTCCAACAATACTATGTTTAAAGAATATTTTAACCATATTTTTATCACCGACAACTATATTATGGTAAAATTAGTCCCCTATCAAGTAGCCACAACCATATTATGGTTGTCCCTAAACATATTATGGTTAAATATGACAATAATTTGTTTTAAATTAACAATAGTATTTTCCTCTTTTTCAAGAGCAACATGCTATGGTTGAAAACCAACCACGCTATTATAAGTGTTAAACAAATTTTAGTTATTATTAACCATAATATTTTCGGAGGCAACCAAAATATGTTAGTGGCTTCTTGATGGAAGACTATTTTTATCATAATATTGTTGTCGTTGTCAATACTATGGTTAAATTAAACATAATATGGTTAACATTTTCTCTGAACATAGCATTGTTGGAGGTGACCACATCTAAACATGTTTTTTCTATGGGTGTGGGGAACGTGGTTGAAAGCAATTATGTATTATGCTGAAAACTTTTACCAATTTAAACATGTGTTGGAAGAATTCAACCACGGTGATGCAATATCAATTAAAAAAAATTTTAAATTAGAAGTTTTCGCTAAAAATAGTTTTGTTGGATGTAACCATATTGAGAAATGTTTTTTCTCTGGATGTATGGACTATATTTATGATTATTGCTTATTAACTGGGCTTTAATCCTGGACTATAGTCCTGCTATAGTTTGAACAGGACATTAACTTCTATATTCCATATAAACTATAGTCTTCTCTGAAATCAGGTCTACAGTATAGCTGATAAGAATATAGTCTTATCATCGCGCTTGGACTTTAGTATTGAATTATATTTGTGCTCAGGGGTATACCATATTCTTGCTAACAGTCTGTTCTATATCGCTGTCTACAGTCTATTGTTAACTATTGTTAATAGACTTGTGTGTGGCTTAAACAACAGTGCTACAGTCTTGTTAAAAATTTGGCCTGCAGTCTTCTTTACAATCTTGACTACAGACAAGGCTATTGCTTATAGACTTGACTATAGTTTGGGCTGCAGTGCTATCATACGTTTGATCTATGGTCTGTCTGTTGTCTAGATAAAAGTCTATAATACAGTCTTGCCTAAAGTCTAGATAGAAGTCTAATACAGTCTTGCCTAAAGTCTGGCCTACAGTTCTTTTTATAGAATGAAGTAAAGTTGTGTCTGTAGTCTGGACTGTAGTATTGTCAGAAGTCATGGCTTTAGTCTTGTCCATATTCTGGACTATAGTCTCGCCAATATCTGGACTATAGTCTGGCTGTAAAATTAACCAGTTATTATGTAATACAACAAATCTATATAATAGGCATGCTATAGTTTGTTTAAATATTGTGTACGTAAACTGCAAACGTCTGCTTTAATTAAAATTTTGCTGGTTTCTTAAAATTATGTTTCAAACTCATTTTAGTCTGCGTTTCATTTGTGAATTAAATTCAGACAATAAATGCTTAATTACAACTTAAAGAAATTCCAATTAAGCATTAAATTCACATTCAATAATAAACAACCCACCATCCATCTCTAACCACTCATACTCGTTACACATGTAAAATGAATTGAAAATACACAGGCTTGGAGCAGAGTAGAGTTGAGAAAAGACCTCATAAATGTTAATTTAATCATCATTAGCAAGACTGTTATTACTGGAAGAAAAACAAAATGAAGCCAAAACTACATGTTTTAAGGTACCCAACAGTTTTGAAAATGAAGGAGCGAGGTATTTTTTTTGCGGCAGTATTTGTTTAAATATTGACAAATTTCATTGTTATATTTCCGACGTAGGTACTCTGAACCAATGTATGTTGGTTATATCAAAAATCATTTTGGAACTTGCCTTTTCAATGTCCCTAAGTAACTAGTGATGTAGTTAGTTGGTTCTAAATCTATTGTCTGTGTTGACATTTCCTAAACAATCGACAATGAATAAAAAATTTATGCTTTCATATATTACTTTGGCTATTATTTTGTATGCTTTTGTCAAATTGTTTGTTGTCACTTTGCTGTCCTTAAGTATATTAAAGTGAACCCAGTTGAATCATTTTTCCATATATGTATCTAGTTTTCTTTTGTAACTATAAACGCTTGGAAATCAAAGAGTTTTCTTTTGTCTCTTTACCAAGAAATCATTGGTCTCTTTGCTGTCTCCAAGTATACCAATTAAAAAAAAAAATACGGAACAATTTTTGTTTCAACCACAGAGCGTACAGAGGTGTCACGAGACAGAAAATATTGTGTTTTTTTCTGCCTTTTTCTGCGAAAGCTGCCCTTTTTGCATTTTTTGTTTTGATTACGAAATTCGTGTTGATAGTAGCGGCCTGTTTTTACACATTGCCACTTTACTACCAAAAAACATTTTCTTTCTCTTTCTTCGAAAGCTGCCCTCGCAACTGATTTGGGCCTTTTTCACACGTCACTTTTCACAGTTCTGTGTATTCTGTGGTTTCAACCAAAATCTTTAATTTAGTAATAAACCTCCTAACCGTAGGGCGATTGACAAACATTACCATTTTTGTATGTATGTATGTGTGTATGAATGTACATACATACATACGTACATTCAAACTAATACAAATCCTACAATATTTTGATTACTCAGGCAATCTTAAAAACGCTCCCCTCTGTTCCCTACATTAATACATAAGCTTATTAAGAACAAATGGAAAATAAAATTTTGCAGATATTAAATAGGAAGATCTTGCCCCACAGTCGTTTTAGTACACTGAAAGAATTTTCTTCACATTAATAATGCATTTTGACATTAATCCCATGAAAAATTGCATTAAAAAGGAACCTATGCAACGCTTCGTTGGATCAATGAAACCTGTTTCATTAAAATGTAGTTAATGAAACATTACATTACATCTATGAATATTATTCATTGGATGAATAAATATATTTTTATTAGATGCAATGATTTTATTTCATAATATTCATTAATTTGATGATAAATATACAAGATTTAATGACCCACCTAATTTCATTCAAAATAATATTTTTTATCACTATTTTAATGAAGTTTTTAAATTTTTTATTTTATTTTTTTTTATTTTTTATTTATTATTAATTCCCTAAGCTAATTAACCCCGTTAAGCTTTACGCTTGTCTGCAGGAACCAGAGTGACTCTCTGGCGGGAATCGATCCCGCAAGCACGGCGCTGATAGTCTTGCTCACTACCAGCTAGTTTTTGCCATTACTCAATTAAGAGCGAAAATATGAGATTGAATTGTTCATAACAACAACAACAACGTTGATTTTTTTTGCGAGCGTGTGTACATATTGAAGAAAAATAAAAACATACATATTTATGGATAGAAAGTTTTTGTTTCATTACTATAATGTCATTTTTCACTCTCATAATGAAAATGTTAATTTATGAAGGCATGCTTTTTCGAAATATTTGTATACTTTTATTTATTGTGACTATAAAGTTATTTCAATGTTAAAAATAATTTTTTTTTCAATTATTGAAATATGTTGCTTTTTTAAAAAAAATTTAGATTTCATAAATTTAATGGCATGTTACATTAGATGTATGAAATAATTAAATCTTACATTTTTTAATTAACAATTAAACATTTTTTAAGGAAACTATAATTTTGTTTTAATTAATGAATATAGTTATGTTTGTTTATTGTTTTTTTTATGTTCCCAATTAAAATTTTTTGTTTAACTTGGACAAACTGAAGTTTTAATATATCCAATGAACATTTTTAACGTAATTACGAAATCCAATGAAGGGATTTTTACGAAAATACTTCATTATAACTATGAAATTCCATTTAGATAATGAAAATTTTCATTTAACCAATGAAATTTTTTTTTATGAAAATGATTCATTAAATATATGAAGCATTATTCTTTCAGTGTATATAGCCAGAAAATTGTCCAGACGCCATTTTAAATAATTTCGCATTAAAGTAGTTGTGTTTGCCAAATATGACTTGTGAAATACAGCAAAAGAATTGTGAACAAAGAAGAAAAGCACACAAATGAACAATGACAAATACACTTGAGATACGACGAATACAGACAAAGAAAAGGAGAAAGAGAGAGAGAAAGACTCATGGCAACCAAGAACTGGCAGGATGTCAAACGAATTAGTCTTAATATTATATAATAGACCAGTTTCAAATTGTGTATTTATGAAGTTATTGATTAAATCTAGCATAACAGCTATTAATTTTAATTAAGTGTTAGAATTAATTTATTTCAAATAATGAACTTGCAAAAATTAAAGGCAAACAATAGAACGAACACTTTACTCGTGTACACATTTCTGTTTCTTAAAAATTAGTTGCAAAAACTTGACTTCTTACATAAATTTTGGTAATTTTCTATTTTCTTGGACTAGTGATGACAGTTCTTAGGACGCATGAAAAATGGGCTAAATTTGTTTAATAAATTTTTTTTCTTTATTTTTTTTTTTCAAAAGAAGAAGAAGAATTAATTTTTAAGCATCAATGGCCAAATAGATCTGTTAAATTTCACATCAAGCATTATGTTTGTTTCAGTGAAAATTTTTCTGTGTGTGTGACACCGATGATGGAGGATGGAAAATTAAACATTTTTTATTAAATTGTGGCGTTGCTTATGGATTTTGTACTCTCTTCGAAGGAAACCACAATTTTCAGAAAAATTTCTGTTATTCTCGGAACATTAATGAAAATAAGCAGACAAATCATAAAACGTACAAATGCATGAGAGAACATTTCACTACTTTAATGCGAAGCAAAACGTCTAAAGCTGGAGGCACGCATTGCAAATGTAAGTGTTTGTTCAGAAAACTCTAAATAAAAGTATGGTCGTATCGACAGTAAAGTAGCGCCGATACTGATATATCATCAAACCTAAAGTATGGTCGATTACTCGGTATCGGTTACATCCCTATTTGATACACATATGAATTCCATTGAGTGCTTTACGAGAAACGTCATCTTTTGATTTCGTTAACGTGTGGCCCAGCGCATATGGATTTAATCAACGATTGGAGCTTGTTCTGTTATGTACCGGAGCTCAGGATTTCTATTATCACACGTCAAAAAAATCGTACAGTAATTCGATGACTCTAATTCAAAAAGACTTCACATGCGGATAAACTCCTCTATAATAGCAATAAACTTTTTACGTTGCTGTACTTTATGTGCTTACTGAGATTTTTATAGAGCTCCACAAGCGTTTTAATGCCGCAAATTTACATTTTGTTTGCGACTTATTAATTTCTTGGTGATTTTCATTTTTGTAATGACTTCCTTCCGGGTTCCACTCGATTTGGATGGCGTTGGGGTGCCTCTGCTCATCTTCAAATTAGAACTTCGGCGATCGACTATCGATATTGCTCATTGCAGATGGGCAACGAACACTGGATGCAGTATTGCCAGGCAATTGTGGCCCGCATGGATGACAGACAGGTGAACCATGTTTCTACTTTTGAGGTTTTTAGATCCTGCCTAAGAGGGACCCAAAATACTCGGTTAAAAAGGAAAAAAAAGACACAAAAGAACTAGAAAAATTGCCGTGGCAGAAGAAGAAGTGTTCCGAAAGAAAATTTAGGGATTAACTTATAAACCAAGTTCTTTCGGTAAAGCCACTTACGACAAATTGTACAAGGAAGTGCTCTTTGTGGTGTCTGAACGGTTAAAGATTTGTGGTTCTTTGGCTAAATGAGTTTAAATTGAAAAGCGGGAAAATGGTTTGATTAAATAAGTTGTGCAGCATGCCTCACATGTTATATACAAACACAAGCTACCAAGGGTGATGATGCGTGAATGTCTTTCACCGATGTATTAAATTGACTTAAGGGCAATCTATTGATGAGCAAGAGCGACGTATGTATAACTTTTTGTATCTGTTGCCACAGGACACTGTCTTATAAGCGTCTGGTATCCGGACACCATGATAACTGTAGCTGCTGTGATGACAAAAATGAGGAGGAGGTTTGCTACGTACCTTTTCTGTCACTCATCTACAGAGGCGAGAAGGCGACTGGCCGAATTGATATCAGTCACATTGATATCATCACATTGGAAAACATTTGAAACTTCGTTAGAAGTTCAGGTTGGCTATACGGTGGGGGATTCTGTTTTCTGGAACTCCATGGTATCCAGTCTATTATTGGGTCTGAGTGCATCAGATGGATATTGACTGCTATTTCTACCTTAACTGCCCTATTAATTGTTACAAATCGTTCTTCACAAGTCCCAAACCTCTGCTATTAATATCAGCTATTCCAATAATATTAACTGCCAATTTGTTAAGAAATAATGTCTTCGCCTGCCGTTGTCAACAACACAAAAGGAAACCAAATAAATATGACTGAGTAAAACCTTTTTGAAATTGATTTATTGCGCTTATAAATTGATTTAATCAAATATTTTGTAATACAATTCTCAGAAGCCAAAAGAAAAATTACAAATTTTCTTGTTAATAAATTTCTTTCTTCTTTTATTTTGGCAGACATTTGTAGTTAAATAGCCAAAGGTTATATAAGGCTTTTGTTACATTTTTGTTATTAATTTTAAAGGATCTATAGCAACGCTTTAAGCCATTTCGCAAATTTAATGCCTGTAATAATTTAGATTTACCTTGAACTTGTTGTATAAAATACGTTATTTTGGGGGATATTGCCAAAAAAAAAAAAAAAAACAAAGAAAACTGCGTGTCAGGACATGAAAAATATAAATTTTTACAGTCACATTTCTTGGGTGATGCTATCAGTGTTGTTTGTAGTCAAAGTTTTTTCCTTTATGACTTCTTCTAGCCAATAATACCTAAAAAAAACAGCAGGTTTATTTCCAAAATAAATCGACAAGATTAGCAGCATGCCACAAAATGGCTTATAGCAGGGTGCTAGAGTAAAATATAAGTTTAAGTTTATTAGTCTAAAAGGTAATTTTACTTTTAGGAGTCTTCCTTCATGGTCTTAATTGCAGTTGGTAACAGAGTGTGTATCTAAGTTAAGTGTTCTTTTTCTAAAAACGTACAAAATAATTCTGTTTTCATTTTTTTTTTTGCCATGTTGACAATTTTTATGGCACTTTTTCTCCTTTTTTTATTCTTTCTTTTATAATCTTGTTGCTCGTTTAGACAATTTTTTCGTTGCTTAGTATTTTAATGGCCATTTCTCTGCCTTTGACATTTGATTTGACAAAACATGACAAAGTTTCTAAGTAAAAAAGAAATATAAGGTGAGGGGAAAAATATATAAAATATTAAGAATAATATTAACAAGCCCAAAAAGTAGAATCTCTTTGTTTTGAAACTTAATACAATTTTCATTTACCATGTCCTTCCAAAAATAAACACTTTAGCAGTAACGTGTTTTTCTTTTCTGGCCATGCCATAGAAAAATGTCATGTGGTTCCTATTGGGAACAAAGGGCTACAATCGCTTTTATCGATACACATAACTTTGATGTTTAGTTTACGACGCCAGGTGATTGCGCTCTTCCCTGGGTGTTCCAGCCAATGGCGGTTTTGGCTATATGGCGGCCTACGAGCGTGTGAACAATTCAACGCCATTTGCAGCTTATATTTCGATGTGAATTGGCCATTGATTTGTCCCTCTTATTCGCATAACCCCGCCGTGATGCTGTGGATCAATTAATGCTAGTTTACACTATTATACTTATTTATTAATTTATACATGTCAAAAACTCTAATAATATGTAAAAGTCTGATAGTGTGAATGCATGTGTGATGAAAATGACGAGTGTTATGAAAAAAGTTTGACGTCCCATACGACATTATCGTTTTTTTTTTTAAATTTCTAAACAATAATACTTTTCATTTGATCAGTGTTGCATTTTATTTCATGTGCCAGTGTTTATACTTTGTGTGATGGTGTGAACCCAAACTGTTAATGTTAATTAGATTTTTTGACAGTCGAAAAAAAACTCATTAGATTTCTATCTCACAAAGTATTATGGAATACGTAAGACTTGCGAGATAGTGTACACTAGCCTTTAGCGACGCTCTCCTATTGACAAATCGTTTTATCAATGTAATCCCTGATAATAAGGCCAAACTAGTCTAAAATTTGAATAATTGTGGTGCACCAAAGTTTTAAATCTTTGATTTCCCATAACTTAATCGTATTTAATATTCTAAATCATTCCAGGCAAGATTTTTCCTGTACATCAGCTTATTCTATAATCTATTTTAAGCCGACATGGTTATTTCGTTGAGCCAAAGAGTCAAAAGACTCAAATATTTCGATTTGAAAATTTAAGTTCCGTCCTTAATCATTTTAACTGCATTTTAAGCTTTAAATTTCCTTGCCAGCGATGCCCGAAATTTCGTTCTCTCCCACCCAATAAATAAGTTTAGTTTTTATATTTTCAAATACAAATAAATGTGAATGTTTGTTTGTCTTTAAGTTTTTATTTCACCATTTTTATGTCATTCTCTGTTGAGATTTTTACTGTGCGAATATGTTAATTTCATTTATTGTCAAACATAATGAATACCGCCCCATTGTGCGAAATTGTTTCTTATTTTTATTTTTATTTCTTTTCTCGTGTATTGTATTTTATTATCGTGTTTTTTCTTAAAGTTGTGCTATTGTTTAATACACTTTATTGTTGCTTAATTTTGTTGTTGCTGTGACAGTTGTTGTATTTGCTTTTAACTTTATGGTTGTTTATTACCATTTAATGTTGCCAAATAAGAATACTAATGAGCGAACACCGCCTAAGCAACAACTCACAATTAAATTGAGAATAAAAAATAAATGGTAACGAAAACAATAACAAAAAATAAAGTTAAGTAAATATTTGTTAAATGTTATTAGTCACAAATTTCAGAAGAATTTGATGAAAAAAAAAACAGAATTGGGGAAAAATTGACATCAGGAAAAAGATAAAGAGACAGTTGTTTGAATTTACTTGTTATTATGTGGGTATATAAAATTTAATTTTTAATTATACTGATTTGAATGACAAAAGAAAAGAGTTGTAATGAAAATTTTTTAAAAAAGGAAGTATGTAATTTAATATATTTTTTCAGATAAATCGTAAAAAATTTGTTGAATTGTATTAAGTGATTAAATGTTCTTGTAATTGATTCCATTACTATTGTTGAATTGGTTTAATACAGGGCTGTGGAGTCGGAGTCGGAGTTGAGGTTTTTGTGCCGGAGTCCAAAGTTTTTCTTCATAAAAAATTTAAAAAAAATTTCCAAAATAAAAATTATCTACTTAAAACACATTTAAAATTTAAATAAATGGTTTATGAATACTGCTCTTATGTGCTGTTTCCAAATGACAGCCGATGGACTGAGTGATTTTCATATAAATCTTACTACATAATCCATCGCCTGTCATTTGGAAGCAGCACATTAATGTTTGCGTACGGTAATTTCTTCTCAAAAACTCGAATTTTTAGAAGGCCGTACGGTCATGAAAAAATAACAGTTAACATCACTGAGACGCACTTAAAAAATTGTAGCGTTTGGAGTCGGAGTTAGTACTTTTTTCGGACGACTCCACAGCCCTGGTTTAATGTAAGAAGTAAACCTGTTTGGCTTTTAAGCAACGTGTAATTATTTCATGTAAAAGTAATTAAAGCCAGATTTGTTTGATTTTTTTTTTGTTGTAAAGTAGAGTAAATTGTAAACACGTATGGGGGCACTTGGTTAATGGATAATCGAATCACCCTCTGGTTAAAATCGATCCACCATAAGATTGCAAGTACTCATGTAAATCTGTTCCCATATTACCATTTGTCTGGTTCGAGCCATCGGTAAATCATACTTCGCTCTGCCATTGAGCTCTTGACACTGAGATTGGTGTGCCTATTGGTTCATATTTTTTAGAATTAAGCTCTTGTGTGTGAAACTTATAGAGTCATTTGCTAAATGGATGTTGTAAAATATAATCAAAATTTCTTGTCTGATTTCCCCCTAGAATTATATTAGTTTTACATATTTTGAATTATGAATTTTTTTTAATGACTTTTTTAATACTTTTCTATTATTGTTAAAACAAAACCTAATTTTAACTATATTCTCTTTCCTTTCAGGTGAGTTGTATAATAAGAGTACATATAAATAAATGGAAATAGCTTGGTGAGTTAAAAAAATGTTATACCTACCTTACTTTTCAAAGCTAAATAGGTATGTATTTTTTAAGGAATATTTTTTGGCTTCAAAAAAAGGATTTCTCAAGAAACTTTAGTTGCAATTAATCTATTACGTTAAAAGTATAAAACAACCATGTAAAATCAAACATATATTGAAATCCAATTTTCTAAATTTTTGAAGTAACCGGTTCAAAATCTAAAACTTTTGATCGTTTTAAATTTTTGTTTTACCCGCGGTTCCTTACTTTCGAAACCAAAATCAGAAATCAAAACTCAAATGGAAGTCCTCAATTACCGTTTACCAAATCCAGAATTATTTTCATTTTTTTTTCAAAAATCTTCCACTGTGCCGTGTTACCTTATCTTACTGAATTATTTTGAAAAAAAAAAAAAAAAAAAATTAAATTAAAAAAGTGCATAGAGAATTGTAAATCATGCGTTTGTTGGTCATGTGTCGTTGTTGTATTCAAAAACTTTCTAACGTATCGGGACATCCAGTTATTTGGTAATAATGCTTTCATCCCGCTACAATCAGTGATTTTTTGTGTAAGTAGCACGTATTGTGGATCTATCGTACTTGAAATGATGTAGTTTTGCTTACTGCCATAACCATTGAGCAAAAGCGCTAAACTAAATAATTTCGATTTAACCCATTTTGACGTCCAGTTCAATTGGAAGAGGATTGATGAAAGCGAACAGTTCTTGGATTTTTGCAGTAAATTTGAACGAATTAATAAAGGAAAACGATGCAAATGCGTGAAAAATACACACATGTGCATAACACAACAACAAAATGTACGTATTTGTAATTTGCTCTTTTTTACTTCGTTTGCCCTAAAAAAAACAAATGTAAGCAATAACATTAGACATATTAAGCGCCATATTGGTGGCTTTAAGAAAACTTATAATTTGAACATTTTCGTGGATTTTAAAATAAAATAGAGAAATTATTTAAAATAATTTAAAAAAATAAAATTTATTTTAATATGCTTGTGTATAATTGTAGACAAATGCAGATTTCTTACAGTACTGCCAGAAGTTTTTTGTGTTGCCAGAATGAATTTTTAGAATAATAACACATTTGCACATAAAATAAAAGTTGCGTGCTCATGATCAGTCATAATATGCACCGCAAATTTACAATTTGCATATTTGCACAATGACCATCTTAAATACCCTTAATGATAAAATGTCAAATCAAAATGAGATGATATAATAATAACAAAAGAGTTGCCAGATCTGGTAACCATGTGCCAGTTAAATTTAAATGAAACTTGAAAACAAAATTTAAAAATAATCTGGCAACATCTCTGGGCTAATTTTTTTGTTGAGTTTCGTTTCCTTAATTTTTCATAAAATCCTTGTTACCTTTTTAATGTATTGTAATCGCATAAAAATAATTTATAACAACTTATTAAATATTTATATTTTAATATTGAAATCCTTAAAATGATAATCCTGGTGTGTGTAACGCCTCTACAGATACAACTTTTTATTATTATTTTTTTTTGCACTTAACATCACTGTGTGTGTGTGTGTGAAAGTAAGAGCTTTTGTTTCATTGAATTCTTAAGGTTTATTGTTTTATATGGCTTATTTTTTTAAGTCCACCCACTGTGCAATAAATGTTAATATAAATGCTTGTAAAAGTGTCATTAAAAGCGTATTAAATCTGAAGTAAAACAAACATAACCTCTCACTCTCTCATTTCTCCTTTTCATATGCTAAAAGAGAGTAAAATTTTAACAAGTAAATAAATGAAAGCATTTATAACAACAACAAAAAATAAATAAAAACTGAAAATTTCATAAATCATTAATGAGAATGTGGGAGGTTTGTTGGTGTTGTTAGCATTTTATTATGTTGCTTGTTTTCTTTCTGTTGCTGTTGCTGCAGCCAGCGTTACCGTTGTGATACTAAAGTATCAATTTGACAATTTGACGGGCTTGATACCTTTTATGACCCTTTTTTAAATTATCCTTTTGTATAATTTTCACCTAATCTGGCCACTTTTTGAACCTTTTTAGAAATAGCACTCACATTTTGTTTTTTTTTTTTTAAAACTAGTTAGTATTCATAAAAAGTTTGTATTAAAACAATTTCCCTAAAAGCAAACATAACTCAAATACATATTTGTTATTTTTTATTTATTGAAAAACTTTGCAAAAAAATATGTGACATTTTATTTAACAAATGCAATTAGGTGTTCGTTTCTTAAAAATGTATTGCTCCCTTAAAGAGTAGCAAGTTGTATGCTACCCTTAATAATTGCATAAGACATTGAACTTTTCGCCCGACAATGTTAAGAGTGCCCTATCAAATAGATTACTTCGGTTTAAGTATGAGGCTATTTCTAAAACGGCGAAAAAAAACTCGAAAAAGTTTACAAAAATGGCGCCATTAAATTGATTAAAAGTCCCTAAAACTAACAGGAATGAAAAAATTCGGTAAAAATAGCTGAATGCGGTATGATAGCAAAGTCTAATACATATTTATTAAAAATCGTTTAAGCTTTAAAGAATCAGAAAACTTACAGGAAAAAATCGCTTCAATCCGCGAACAGAGCTAAAATACGCGACCAATTCCAAAATTGGAAACTAGCCTTAAAAATGTGGGAACATAACATAAAAAGTATTAAAAAAATAAGTTATAATGATGAAGAACAAACGTTTTGTTAGGTGTTAACAACAGTAAAGGGCCTTACATAAAATATTAAGTTTTTTAAACACTTCCTGAAATAAATATTTGTTTGCTTGTTTATATTAAACTTGGTGCTTTTATATTAAATAAAATGGGAACTACTGCTTATAAAAAACCTGACCCTTTTTTTTATTGAAATACCCTTTTTTGACCCATTTTTCCGAAAAATCCACTTTTTGTGACCCCTTTCGAAAATTTTCAACGGTAACCCTGGCTGCAGCTGTAAATGTCAATGTTGCTGAGCAAGCAAAATCTTGTTCAAGGAGAGGAGTTTTGAAAGGAAACCGTAAATCATCTCACTTCCGTTTTTTTAACGTCACGCCAGCGCAGATTTTTGCTTATATCTGCAAATCCTTAACGTCGATTTATGTAATTTTTTTTCTGAATATAGGGCTACTTCATTACTTTGGATTTATAAAAACTCTAAAACTAAAAAATTTCCATGCTATATGAAAATTTTTAAAAAAAATCCATTTTATATGAAATTCTAAAAAGTTTAAATTTTATAGCAAATTTTTCCAATATTTTTATTAAAAAAATTTTTTTTTTAATTTTAATTTCATAGTAATTTTTCTTAAAATTGTTACTAAATAAAATTTATTTTCGAAAATTACTATTTTAACGATATGTAATTCCAAAATTGTTCAACTTAATAAAAAAAATTTAAATGATCGAAGCTTTTAAACGATTTTTGGAAAATTTAAATTTTATTAGAAATTTTCATTTAATAAGAAATTCTATAAAATTTTCATTTTATAGAAAATCCAAACAATATCCATTTAATGGGAAATGTTTCAGAACTTTTAATTTTATAGGATATTTTTCAAAAATTTAATTATATAGCAAACATAATTTTTTTTCTTATACATATAACAGTTTTCGAAAACTTTTATTTAATAGAAAAAAATTTTGAGTTTTCAAATTTTTAAAAATGTTTCCAAAGCTTCCATTTTTTTAAAAACATTTTTATAGGAAATTTTTCGAAAACGTTTATTTTATAGGATTTTTTTTTTGAAAATTTCTTGATTAAAGTGCATTATTTTAAATTCCTTTTTTTGTAATAAATTTTTGAAAATTTCTGTATTATAGTAAATTTTTTGAAAATTTCTATTTTATAATAATTGTTTTGAAAATTTCTATTTTATGGTAAATATTTTGAAAATTTCTTTTTTATAGTAAATTTTTTGAAAATTTCGATTTTATAGTACATTTTTTTTAAATTTCTATTTTATGGTAAATATTTTGAAAATTTCTATTTTATGGTAAATATGGAAAATTCCTATTTTGTATTAAATTTTTTGAAAATTTCGATTTTATGGTACATTTTTTGAAAATTTCTATTTTAAAGTAAATTTTTTGAAAATTTCTATTTTATGGTAAATATTTTCAAAATTTCTATTTTATAGTACATTTTTCGAAAATTCTTATTTTATAGTAAATTTTTTGAAAATTTCGATTTTATAGTTTATTTTTTGAAAATTTCTATTTTATAGTAAATTTTTTGAAAATTTATATTTTATAGTAAATTTTTTGAAAATTTATATTTTATAGTAAATTTTTTGAAAATGTCTTTTTTCTTTTAAACTCCTTCAAAAAATATCACAATTCCAAGTCGCTTTTAACAAAAAAAAAAAAAAATTATAATGTTTTTAAATATCTTACACTTCCTTAGCACTCGAATAAAAACTTTGTCCCTTAACTTACACCATATAAAATAAAATTTAATACTTCCTTTTTTTAAACTATTTTCCACTTCAACTCGGGAAAATCTTCACCCAGCTGGAGCCTGAATCACCAGCAGGAGCGTTCGAAAGAATATTCCTAAGTAAACAGCAACAGGAAAGAGTAATAACAGCAAAATGAATAAATGTAATTAAATGACACTTTAAATGTGACAGTACAACAAATATTCACACATTCATAATTCGTACATCGTAGCTTATATTCATGTTTTAATTCCCTCCTTCTCGTTCTTCTACCTCCCATGTAATTCTTATTTAACATTTTTGTTGATTTTTCTTTTTTAAAACAACATCATCAAATATGCGTTAAAACATGACTGTTCGTTGTTAAAACAGTAAAATTGTTTATATTGGAAAGTTGTAAAAAAAGCGAAAGAAGCAGAGAAATTATGAAAATTCTCGCAAAGTTTTTAGCAACATAACAAAATAACGTCAGTTGAATAAATGTTGAGAACGATTCAAATTTCTATTAAAAAAAACTCATCATCATAAGAATTATATGACGATGACATTTAAGAATTATTGTCAAAGAAAAATGACAAAAAAAAAAACAACAACATGAACATTTCAACAGAAGTCTTGATAAAAGTGGAGCTGATGAAATAAATGGATTTTTGAAATTTTAATGTCTATTTTTAATGGAAAACAGAATTTATGGATTGAAAGAAATTAAAGGAATTAAAAAGTAATTAAATTCTTGTTATTTAAAATATAAAGAGTAATCCAAATCCAATTTATAGTTGCATAAATACAAGTTAATATGGTTTAAACCTGCACCAATTTTAAGATTTTTATTTCTGTTTTATTGGAATAAACTCTATTTTTAAAATGGACGTACAGGACGTAAAGGTTATAAATCTGACAATATTGAAGCTAAAAATTGCCTCAGAATGAATGCTGTTTGCGTGAGAGTTTTATATGATTAACGATTCCGTACGCCTACAAGGGAACGAAATTCCGTCACGCTTGATCACAAGAAAAATATTTTATTTCTCACGCTAACGCGTGAAAGGGCCCTATGCTCCTTGTAGGAGTATAAAGGAACTAATATATATAACGCGGAAGAAACTTTGATAAGCCCCAGATCACGCACACTTACTAACAAAATTAATGTTATCACGTTCACTCATTTACGAAGTATTTCCAAACAATCACACTGATAACGCATTTTATTTGAAAAGGACATCTTTAACTCAGATCAAAAACAAATTATTTTTTATTTAAAATTCGAAAACAAATTTAACAATTACCCTGCAACTTAATTCGTAACTAGCAAAGCTTTTTAGAGCAGTATATTACAAGTTGTTACGATTCTAGTTGCAAAAGTTCTATTTTTGTACGCGTCAAAAATATACAACAAAAAGAAAGAAAAATTCCCGATTTCTATTTGTTGCAATGGTTGGGTTAAATACATCAAATTTTCAAAGTAGAATGACGACGAAATCCATATCGGGCCGTTCTACTGTGGTGCGATAGTTGATAGTTCTTCTGTAACCAAAGAATATTAAATCTTTTTAATTTTTCTGTATTGAATTGTTACTAAAGAAAGTCTTCTTAAGAGCGTGATACATACAAAAAGTAAACTAAAGAAGTAGGCGTGTCAAAAAAAGTATTTTTTTTTGAAATCTATAAAACGGTAAGAAAAATATTGTCCAAATTTGGAACGCATAACTGGGTTATCAACACACAACCTCTCTTAAAATATGATCGAGATTGGGGATAAGGGCGTGGCACCGCCGTGTGCAATGACATTATAGATTTCTGTGTGTGTGCAGAACGGCGACAGACAAAGTTTCAAATGTGGGCTGGATATGAGAAAAAGGCATGACCCAAAATAGCTTTACTTATATCTTAAGAACGGTAGGAGAAAAATTGTTCAAATTTGGTACATTAGCTGGGTTATCAATTCACAACCTCTCTAAAAAATATGGATAGGATAAGAGAAGTGTGCGTGGCACAAACTGGATTTATATCCAAGGAACGCTATTTATAAATCTTACTGTTCTTATGACACCATGGTGAAGGGTATAAAGGAATCGGCATAGCCGAGTATAGCACTCTAACTTGTTTTTATTTTTTGATGTCTTAGATTTTTTTCTTGTTCATCTGCAATTTCAAAGTGTTTTCCTTCTGGTTGTTGTGTTAATGTTTTGTCATTCCGTTATCTTAGATAAATGTTACTGAAATTTTTCTTGTTGTTTTTATTTTACTGTCTGTCTCATTGTCTTGTTGGTTTTTTTTTTTTTTTTGTTTACATTTGTTATAAACTACATAGTATCTGCAAATTTGTAACAAAATTGTTATTGCTTTAGTGCGAGTGATATTATTTTTTTTTTTTTTTATAATTTTTAAGAGTGACAAGTAAATGTTTATGGTATGTTAAGTCTTACGCCTCAAGTTAGAAGTTTGAACTAACGAACCATTACAGTCCGCCAGTCAGTTAGGCGTCATTTCTATTTTAATAATGATTTTCTAGAAAATATTTCCGTTTATTTTTGGCAACTTTTTTCTTTATGGACGTCTATAAAGAACAAAAGGAAGTATGATTTTAATGTTGCAGCAATTATGATGTGTGAAGAATTGATGTTGGATAACAGTTTTATTGTGAACACAAATTTTACTTATTTAGATGGTTATTATAATCAAATGTTATCGATTTTATGCCGCCCGTAGGAAAGTGTTTTATCTCCTTTACTTCTTCTCCAATCCTTTGCTATATTTAACCATTTAAAATGTACTGCATTAAAAAAAAAAAGAATTTTAATTCAAAAAATTACCAGGGAGGTTACCGCGTATTTCGATTCGAAAGAAATCATTTACGGATTTGAAAAATGTTTAATGTGTATTACGATTTTCGTAATATATGTTTCGAATAAACGGACGTTTTTTATACTTTATTGAAAACAAAAAATCCCTTTCGTAACGGCCGCTCTCTATTACGAACAAAAAGTGTTCATCAAATATCCCATTTTTTTTAAAATACAACCTCTGTCATCGTTTTGAACGATTGCGAAAATCGTAATACACAGTACAAATTGTTCGAACTCGTAAATTATTTATTATTTAGCATTAATGTAAAAGCGAGATTCGTAGTTGGAGTGGGAATCGAACTTAAAAATTTTCAGCAGTTTGAGTCGGAGTTAACACCTTTTTTTTGGAAGAATCCACAGCCCTGTTAGTAAGTGAATACTGCGTTAAAGCTCAATTTTGTAACTTTGTTTTTAGCTGGATTAAAAAAAAATATTAAAAATCATATTTCGTTCTCAAAATACCAAAAAAAATAACTTTCGTATTTTACACTACACAACAACTGCACATACAACATATCTTAATTCCATAATCTAGTGAATATTTCCTTTAACGAGTAATTGTTGTGGTTTTAGTAAAAAATTTTTTCTTTTATATTTTTGTTTGTTTTGCTACTGCAAAATAAATGATAAACACTTTATGTGTTTTTAAGTTTATCAGTAGTGAACCCAGAAACCTCAACCAGTTGGAGTGGTGTTTTGTGTAGTAGCACTTAGGTCCATAGTTGGTGTTGATCTTTCCATGTGTCCGTAATAGTAGTAGTTAGCGTCGCCATGATTTATCCCAGAAGTTGTGGCAAGAGTAGAGCTGATTTTCCTCGTGCAAGTTGTTGTCGGGGGTGTATGTTATTGGCTTTCATAAAGTAAATACTGCAAAATTGTTGCTCAAGTATTTCTTATTGTAGACAAGTAATCGGATGTGTGTGTTAAGCAACCAAAAACCGCAGCAATGTTAAATTGTTAAATACAATTTTTGGAAAGTTTTTTATTTATTAATTTTTACAAATATGTACGTATATAAAAATCCATATTACCATTTAAACTTGATTTACCAAGCAAACGTAACGTAGAACTTTAGACTTTTGTAGTGAGACAGACCAGAGAAATATAATGGAAATCAAAGCCGCAATCCTGTACTAAAAAAAGCTGGAAAAATTTGAAATTAAATGATTTTAAGTATTAAAGGCCATACATTCTTTCAAAACTAGGATCACGAGGGGGGCTAGGGGCAATTTCTGCATCTCCGAAACTATCCAACCGATTTTAATGAAATTGAAAATAAAGAGCTGCATAAGCTATGGATGTTTTAACAAATGAGTCAGCAAGAAGGGAGGAACGAAGGAGCACACGCCGGGTATCCGCGATTAATATCATAAAATACAAACATTTATCAAAATGTCATTTTAATTTTTGTTTAAAGAAGGGTAACACAAATAATAAATATTCTTACTTTATGAACTATTTTTAGTTTATGAATAGAACTTAAGCAATCTTTGCTTAAAAACGTTTAATTAGTGATAAATAAGTTTTTATTAATACGGCTATAAGAGTATTGATAAAAACTTAATACTGTATTTAAAGGTTTTAAAAGAAACAAGTACTACCCGGAGTGTATTTTTTTTTTAATTACTGTACCCTCACCACACTGTTTAAATTGGGCGGCGAACAGTAACCCGTAACATTTGCCATTGTGTTGTACACAGATATGATAATTGCTGTGTGTTTGACTTTCAAATACATTTATGCATGCCTTTACCTAAACGACGACTACGTTAAAGAGCACAAAAATACGTGTTATTTCAGCTAACACAATTGAGTTATCGATAAAAAATTTTGAAAATATGTATAACTGTTGTTAAAAATTTTTTGCTATACAAATTTGACATTAACCTTTTATTTGTTCTGCAAAATTCTTAAGTTAACAAGATATTCACCCCTATCGTGAATAAAAATTCCTTGGGAGTTTTTTCCCTTTTCCCATTTTTCCTATGTTAATTCAATTGTAAAAATGGAAAAAGGGAAAAAACTCCCAAGGAATTTTTATTCGCGATAGGGGTGATTATCTGGTTTAGTTAAAAATATGTTTCCTTTTCCTCAAACTAGAATTCTCTATTTCATCTCGTTTCATTTTGTATTAAAAATACTCTGATGAAAAAATATGCTTCACTGTTTAAAAAAATAATTGGAACATTTTACCGTCAAGATACTCCATACACAATGATAAAAACAAGTAACATACACATTATCACGGCTTATTAATTTCAATTTAATTTAATCCAAAAAAATCTGCAAAATGCAAAATATGAAAATTCGTAAGCAGACGTTTTTATATAACTCTGAATGAATACAAGTACCGATAGGTGTATACTTGCGCTCAAAGCGCACTTGCAAGAAATTCACTTTTATTGTACGACAAGAATTTTTGTTATTTAAGCAGAATTGCCAGATAAGATGATTTTCCCCTAAACATTTTTTTTTGGGACGGATTTTCGTGAGGATGAGTTTGGAGATTTTGCAAAATTTGGAGTTTTTACGTTTTATTTATGTGTAAACATAACTTTTAATGTAAAATTTCGTTATGACTTTCACTCCTAGGAAATTCCAGGAATTTTATGTACGAACATTTTTAATAAAGTATTGAAAGGACCGCAAGTACTAGGCCTTTTTTGTAGGCCACTATACCCCTTTCTAAAAGATTCGCTTCGTACGATTTCCTGCCTTCAAAAGAATGCCTTCTAGAAGGTGAAATTTTTTTGAAAAACATTTAAAAATATTTAGTACGCATTCGCTACTCCCTTCTTAAAGAAGGGAGAAAGGACGTCGTATAGTTTTTTTTTCAAAGGGCTTCCTCCTAATGAAAAATTGTGTAAAAAATAAATAAGTATGGGTTTGTGTCTGCTAAATAAGGCTTTCTAGTAGGCCTCTTTAATAATTCTTGTTACAGCCAGAAATGTTTGATTTAAAGCGTTTCTTAATTCATTGAAAAATTTTTTTTTGCGCTATGATTGATTCTAAATGTCAAATAAATTAACCTTTTAAAATTTTTCAGGAAGTTTTAGCATAATACCTCTCGAAAAAAAATTGGGATTTTCGTTAGTTTAATTGATTTTTGCTTTGCTGTTTTTTGCAAATTATGCTTTTATACTGGAGTAGTTAAAGGCACATTTAACATTTTTCGGCAACAAAATTCTGCTACGTCGGCGCACACATGCAACTTTGTTCTGCTTTACGATTTTAGCTGCTGTTTTATGAAGCTTTTTATTTACCGACACGTCCGACGGAAAGTTCTTCGTTTTTTTTTATTTATTTCGTTAAAAAAAACGTGGACTTAAAAATTTTAGTAAAATATTTTTTTTTGGTACTTAAATTAATAAAGTAATTTAAATTTTTGGTAATACAAAATTTAAATTTTCAAAAGATTTTGTTATTCGTGCTTAATTCCCAGTTTTTATTATTGATAAAAACACTTGAAATTTATTGTTGATGGGATAAGCCCATTTCATACCATTGATAAACTGAAATTTATTGTTGATGGGATAAGCTATTCCTGTGCGCATTTCACTGGTTGCTCAGGCCAGAGATTTTAGAAAAACTAAAGATATTATACAAATAAAACTGTTAAGCGCATAAGAATTATAAACCCCAGTTTTACTTGAAACAATGTCAATATCAGTTTTATTCAATTTATATCAGGTCAACAACAACGACACCAGTACAGTACGAAAAGCTGGCAAATTTATTTAATTACCTTTTTTACTATTAATATTTAAATTTAATTTATTTGATTTTCTAAATTTATTTATCACTTAAAGGCCCGTTTTCACAACTTACCGATAGGGTTTTATCGGCCGTATAAAAAGTGTCCCATTTTTACAACTTTGCCTTAACCTAACAGGTCGGACCACCCTTAATCTATTTTATCGCTCACTTTAGGTTAAAGTAAAGTTTTAATAATGGAAAATTTTTTATAAGGCCGGTTAAAGTCTACCTTTAGCTACCGGTAAGTTGTGAAAACGAACCTAAATAATTTAATATTTAAAAATCTAAAATATCAAAAAAATATTACTTTAAATTAAGAAATTAAGCCAAAAATTCTAGTCTTGCAACACTGAAATTAAAAAATTTAAAGAAGAAAAAATAGGACAACATTATGTGTCTTTTAAATCATGCATGTTATTCGGTTGTATTCACAAAATGTGTGCTTGTTTCTATTAACGATTGTACAACACGATATCATGCTTGTATAATTATTTAATGAAGTGGATATTAATACATTTGGGAGCGTATGAGCGCTGCCAGCAATGCAAAATTGATAAAACCAACTTCATTTACGGACAAGCTTTATGAAATTAAAGCGATATGCATACACAAAAGAGGGTGTAGGTAAAAGAACTTTTTCCAAGTGTCGTCAGTTCGTATTTCTTACGAATATTCCGCAAAGAAAATCATATAGATGTCAAAGGAAGGCTAAATTTTACGTCATTCGACTGAATCAACATTACTAAGAGTTATGGCAAACTGAAGTATTATATTGAGTAATTTAATACTTTTTGGAATTGAATTATAAGAATACCTGATATTGTTGGCGAAAAAAATCTTATTAAAAAAAATTTAATTGGAAATCATATTCTAAACCAGTGTTTGAAAATAAGCAGAACATTATTTAGAGTTCAGCTCACACACCCAGGAACGATATCTATTTTTAAGTGTTTGTGTAGACGGACACAACCCTTACTACCGTTCGTAACTATTTTTAAGAAAGAGCCGAACATTAAATATTTAACAATAAATTATTTTATTGAAAAAAAAGTTAAGATACGAATTCATAACAAATTTTTCTTCTTATTAAAGACAAATATAAGAAGCCAAGAAGTCATCAAAATAGTCGGCAACACTGGTGACTTGGAGACGCTTGCACCCAGGTTTCCTTCGGAGCAACTACAGGTGGTGTCGGAACTACAACAATCCAAAAACAATAGAAACAACATAGAGTTTTTTGCAATGCCTAACAATGCTTATAGCTCGAAATGTCAACCATTCTTAGCAAAACACTACCAAATCAAAACAAATTGGTTCGAACTGTCAAAATAAGATGCCGTTTCGACACCGTTTCTGTTCCAGGCCTTAAGCACACGTAGGTGTACGATTTAAACAGAAAAATCACGGTGTAGTAGTTTTGCCGACTTCTGTTTTAAAGGATCTATACTTGTCTCTCTCTATCTATCTTTCTCTCTATCAGCCTGTTAATAATTTTTAAAAATATTTTTAGCTGCACTAATCCAAATGGCAACTTTAAAATTAATGGCAAACACCAGACTTTATGTTTTGAAAGTTATATCTTTTAATTTTTGCTGCCTTTCTAACTAAAATAATTCCAAATAAATAGTTTTAGTTCAAATACCAAAACAATTGCGTTTGAGAAAAAATAAAACATTTTTAATAAACATTTTTGAATAAATATTTGTTAAGCATTTATGCAAAAAAATAAAACTCTAATCCAATAGTTTAGAATTGTGAAGAAATATGCAAAAATAAAAAAAATATTAAACAATTCATAAATGCAATTTTCCAAAAATATTATTCTAACAGAAATAGCCGAAATTCCCAGCGAAAAATTTTTTGGAAAGGCAACTAAAGAGAATTTAAAATGGAAGTATAAGAAATGTATTCGGGGAGTTTTCAAAAAAAAAAACAAAAAAATCTCTGTAACAGGGGGAAAGTCATTCGGACAGGAAATTTGCAACATTTCATAAGAAAATGTCAACACAATTAAAAAAAAGTATATTTTGCTAAATTTCTTGCAAAACTTTGATGAGGCAACTAAGTCTGCTTTCACACGTTTCATCTTTTGATGCTCAACTCTTATGTTTTTAGGTGAGAGAAGAAAGAAGAAAGGGGGTTAGTACGGAGATGCCTGTACTCGGTCAGTACGCTTTGTGTTTTTATTCGTTGGTATATGCACAACGATGGCTGCATGTAATTTTTTTCTTTTCTTTTTCTCTATGATTCGCTGTTAATAAAATTGTTGTTGTTTTGAACCGAAAAAAGTTGAAACCGATTGATGCGTGTGATTATATTGGCATCTTTAAAAGGGTATTGTAAAGAAGTTGAGCATCAAAAGATGAAGCGTGTAAATTTAGACTAAGATTTTAATTCTAAAGGGCGTTTTTTAAGCCCGATAGAAATTGAAATTAAAAAAAAAATTACACAAAAATTCAATATAAATAAAAAAAAAAAAATAAAGAACAGACGCGTTATTAACGAAGCTCAGTCCGGAAGTTCAATTTTGGGCCACTTTTTCGTACATTGTTGGCGGTATGGCCCGAGGCGTCTACTTTAGGTTTATCAACATAAACCAGTGACTTCACGTACAAATAAATAATCAAGAAGTGTCAAATCGCATGTCCTCTTAAAACACAATTGACAGTTCGATTTTTTCGAAATCAACTTAGCGCCAAATTTTGATTTCAATAAGTTGAAGATTTCAGTTGCATTAAGTATCATCCTGTTGCAATCACATCTCGCCCGGATCAAGGTTATTCATATTTTCAAATAAAAAACCTTTGCTAATGGTTAGGTTGGATTATGAAGGGTTATGTGCCCAACGGCACATTTCCACTCGGAGACCAATGCGGTCCATTGTGAATCCCTTCAATGATAGAAAGAGAAAAGTAAAGAAAAGAAGTATGAGGTGGATAGAATTAAGAAAGTTAGAATGTTAGTAGGTACCACGTTGGACTATACCCTCTCTACAGTTCGCTCAACAGAAATAACCGCAATATTTCCCTAACAAACCCCAGTAGATAAGCCGGATTACATCCAGCGATGCTCCCCAGTTCGTCGTGAAATCTATCTCCTGGCCACTTCTGTCTGAGACCTTGCATCCTAGGACAATGGCACAATACATGTTCGATAGTATCCAGCTCTTCAGAATCATCGCACAACCTGCAGAAGGCCGGAATGGTGTTGTCCCATTTGCCCGTAAGAGCCCTAACTGAACAATGACCCGTCAATAACCCTGTAAGTGTTCTAAGACCACCCCTGTCCATTACCAGTAGAACCCGGATTGCCCCGCGTCCAATCTGGGCCATGGTGCCCTAGACACCCTGCAATCCGTTCTGTTCCACCAGGATCGGTTGCTAATGGTGCATTAACGATCTCAATTGGCCGTCAAGTGAGCTCTGGCTTTGTTTTTAAAAAATAGCTGTCAATAATGCCACCAGAGTGTAAACTGCATCAAAAAGTGGTTTTTTCTGTATGTAATGGGGTCTGTAGGTTGTGTTGTCCATTGGTCCCACTCCATATGCGTTAATTTTGCATATTAAAAACCCCGTTCAGACAAACGTTTATGTGCACCATAAAAATCCAAAAGCCGTCTATAAGTTACGCGAATATTCATGATGATGAGCGATGGTTGCGGGTTTAATTCCCGCCAGTTACACTACAAAGGGCTTGGCATATTGAGGTTAATTAGTATTTTTACTATTTAATAAATAAAAAAAAATTAATAATCTTGTTATCAAAGTAACTTTTGGGAATACAAAATTTACAAGATTTTGTTAGTCGTGCTTAATTTCCAATTTTTATTATTGATAAAAACACTAAAATTGATTGTTGAAGGGATACGCTATTAATAATTTTGCTAATATTCAAATCTATAACATTGACTGGGTTCTCTTTTTAAAAATAATAAATTGAAAGTATAAAACAAAACCTTTATATAATATTTATACAGAACTGCAACAATCCATTTAATCAATGGTAGAATTGCTACTCACCTGTCGTTGATTTGAAAAAAAAAATATCTGTCTCTCTTTTGTTTTCCTGCAGGCTCGTTTTGTGTATAAACAAATCTATAGGAATAAACAAAAACTGTCAGTTGTCAATATGGATTTTTTTGTGTGTGATGAGTTTTTATTAGAATAGTAAACTTTTATCATTGACATCATCATAGTCACATGATGATGATGATGACAATCTCATGCTGTTCACTGCAAATGTTCCTAATAATGTTGAGGATATCCAATATTATCAGAGGTCTGTATCTCAAAGGTGCATCTTTTCGATTTGTGAGTGAATTTTACTGATACTGTTTTTGTTTTGCATAACTTTGCAACTCTTGTTTTATCAGATACGAAAATTTGCAACATTCAGGAAAGAGTTGCCAAGGAGAGTGCATTTGATTGTACAACTGTTGTTGTTTTTGTGAAAATATAGAATTTCTGTGTAACGTTAAGCATACTTTTTATAACCTTGGCAACACTTTTTTCTAAAATTGTGTGAGGCTGAGTTTAACAAAAAAATTTCAATTAAAAAAAGAAGAAAAAAAATCACTGGAGCGTCAACAAGAAACGTTTATTAAAATTTTAAAGACATTGAAAGCGAAAGCAACTGAAGCATTTAAAAATTTTTATTTAGAATCGCCCAGTTCAATCACAGTGTGAGCTGGAAGTTAGCTTCGAAGCAAACATAAAGCACTTTGGAATTGTAAAAATGCCGATAAACAAATCGCATTAGAGGTCTCTATAGGAACAAACCAAAATCTGTTTAACGGAATGATTCTTAAGAAGACACCTACTTCTATGATGGCCTCTGCAGAGGGTCGAATGAGACAATGATCTAACAAAAAGCTGACTGAGCTTAAAAACATCTATGAGCTCTTTCTATCATGCGGTGTCTGGTTCGGTGTTAATTTCTTAAAGTCCTTCGATTCCTTAATAAAGATAATGTAAATGTCCCTTTACGAAGTGTTTTATGCCTTTATGCGACACAATATTTGTTTTTTCGACTCCATTCGTGTGGCAAAACCATCTCATCTCGATGTACCACTTCTTTGACCTGTCTCCCCATCCAGTACTCAATTCGCTTTCGTAAGCATATTTGCCTTTCTAAGGCATGTTCGCCCTCCAAAGGTATGCTGGCCTTTTTAAGACATGTTTGCCATTTAAAATCACATTTAATTTAGACCTAAATGGAGGTCCAGCTTTATATTGCCATCAAACTATTTCAAGATAATGACTTCATTTCTATACCTTTTGTTCCTTATTTTAGCAAAGCTGAAAACAGGAGTAATAGGCGAGACCTAAATTTAAGGATTTTAAAATCTGGAAAAAGGTCCAATTCGGTCTTTGTTTAATTTTGTTTAAATTTTTAGATCTGAGAACACTTAGTAAGATTTTGGAGTTAAATGGCACGCCCTCTTAGACTTGAACAATTTTTCTGTTTTTATTTTTATTTTTTTTTGTCCCACTGTACCCTGCCATCTGATTTCTCAAAAGTTAAATCAACATTTCGTGTAATCTCAACATAATTTTAAAATCGTTTTTAGTGAACATTCTATACATAAAAGTATTTTTAGTTTTCTAAAATACCATTCGTTAGATGTTTGTTAGAATCTTCGATACCACACGTTTGTTGTTGCTATCTTTTTAAAACAGACCCCACCTGAGGCCGAGTTACTGTAGTAACAAAAATGAAAACAACATGAGAAAAAAAATTGAAAGAAACATTTTCAACCAATATCAATCTCTGACATCAACTGATGTGTATGAAATAACGTTGAAAAGAAAACTTTATTCATTAACGCCTTAAAAACCAAAAACTCGTAGTTACGAAGGCTAAACTCATTTAGCTACAAACCCATAGATATATCTTTGAAAGATATTTACTCTTCTTTTGGATTTCTTTATGCTATCCATACGTAAACAAGTTTGCCATAATAAAAAAAATATTACTGAAAAAAATATTTAAACCTGAAGTTTTCCAATGAAAGTTTATACTTGTATTCTGAAAACATAAAAAATGTTCCTTTCTTTTATACTCGTACTGCATAAATATTCGCCAGCAAAAAAAAAACTTTTCCCTCGTTTGAAGTTTCTGTTGCTCTTCTTTTTTTCCTATTGAGGACAACATCCAAATACTGTTACAATCATCAGTTCACTCTAAAGCGCCACATTTGAAATTAACTAAGCGTAAGATTTGATTATAAACTGTATCATGTTGTTTGTCGTCACAGTTGTTTTTGTCAACACTGCCATTATTTTGATTATCATGTTCATCATCAGCATCATCGTTATTTTGTATCTGAAACATGCCAAGATAATACATAAAAGGGAACCTGAACCTTAAACTTTTGTTGCTGTTATTATTTTTTTATAGCAGGAGTAAAATAACACTCCAATGTCCTTGCAAATGATTACATATTCTTGTTACAATTTTATTGTTGTCATTATTTCTGCTTAACCTAATAAAAGGAATTTAAGGACATTGTTAAAATAACGCAATATTTTTTAACGCAAATTTTTTTTTGAACAGCAACAGGAAAAATTTTTTCTATAGGGCAAATAAGGTCACATAGCGACAGAAGGACTTTTTAAACCCTTCACCACAGGTGAAAAGGGTATATAAAGTGTTGCCTTTCCGTTTGTAAATTCTACAATATTGATCTTGGACCCTTTGGAATATATATATTCTAGGTCCCTATGACCAGCGAGGTTGATTTGATGATGTCCTTCAGTATGGTGAAATGGGATTTGCCAAAAACCCATATATAATGGAGACAAGGTTGTTATATATTTAAATCACATATAGTCCGGAAGAGTTTGTTATTGAAATTCAGCCTGCTCGGTCCATAAATGACTGAGGTATGTGCAAAAAACCACAACGGCCTTTAATTTATACCCTTAAATCTTTAATTTTTTTTTAATTTTGCTCTTTGAAAATCTTTGAAAATCAAATCACCCTCAAAAAAGTTTACGTTAGTTAACCTTGTGCGTGGGTTTTCACACATATGCAATGTCTGTCCACCTTGCGGTGATGCGATAGTTCGATTGCAATCAAAGTCTTGATTTACGAAACATTAATGATGCATTTATATCGTTGGTGATCAACAACAAACCATACAAAGCTTGTGTGTATTTTATAAAAGCACTAATTTTATAAAACATACATTGCATGCAGTTCGCAACAATATCAAAAATATTCATACCAACCGACCGAAAATTTTGTCTTTAGTGCAAATTACATAGAAACTACATATGTGTGGAAAATCACACACTAGGGTAACTTACGTCAGTTCTGAAATATTTCTTTAAAATTTTTTAGGAAAAGTGTTCACTAATTGCTAAAATTTTCTTTATAGGACAAATGAATATCAGTTACAGAGAGAGCTTTTTTCTTAAGGAAATATGCTTATTAGTGACTAGTAGAACTCCAATCTGTAAGACAACTTATGGGTCGATTATGAATTGTAACACAACTGAAGTTAAGTTGCCAACAGAGAAATCAGGCAACGCTGCTCACGTTAAAATATACAATTTGTTTTTCAGTTGACAGCCGAAATCGACGAATTCAACTCAGACGAGATACATTACAGTTGCAGGTAAAGAGTCCTACAGTTTTGAATAGCATTGGGAAACCACTTAAGTGGAAACTCTACAAAAACCTCTAAAAACTTCGCATGTGTAAAGTAACAGAAAATGAAAAATATTTCTTATATAAAAACAAATAAATTGTTAAATGTTTCGGACCAAGCAAAAGCACCGCGTTTTATGGCGGCTATCTTTTTACGTAATTAAAAAAGAGCGGCAACGTTAAAACAGATCTGCGTTGAGAACACATTTTCCATACAAGTTCGCATACAAATTTGTCGTTTTTTTTTAATGCTCTCTTTCTTATTCTCCCAGCAATGCTACCATACTTTCATTAAATATCATACATTCTGTAAACAGAAAAACAGTAGTGAGTCTTCAACTTCAGACAATAATTCACAAGCCTATAATTAAATTGTCGGCAGTAATATTGTTTTCTTTTGTTTTTCTTTTGTTTTTTTATTTTCCGTGTTCAAAATGTATGAAATTGATTGAAAGTATGGCAGTATTGTAAATATAAATAGTTACAAAATGGATTTTATTTTATCAGGCCTGTCATAGAATTCCATTCCGATCGAAAGTGGTTTTAATTCCGTATTTTGCTTCTTCAGAAAACAAAAAACGAAAATTTTTTTCGGAATGAAACCACTTTTGGTTATCTAAGTGGAATTGATTGTTTCAGTATTTTATAACCGAAAAAACTACTTAAAACTATTTTTTATGGATAAATAAATGTTTTTTATGATAAAGATTGAAGAAATAACACACTTTTGATTTATTTATTTTACTTTATATTGATTTTATTAAAAACATAATAAATTCTTTACCGTTGCGCTGCCACCTTTTTTTCCTCACAAACCACTTTTTTCTGCACATTGCCATACTTAACACAAAAATCATATTGTTTTTATGTAAAGTTGCCATATCCAATTGTAAAACCATTTAGCAAAATCGATCGGAATCTTAAGAAGCTAAAACTAAATCGATCGGAATTGAACATACGGAATTAAAACCATTCCGATCGGAATTTGTGACATGCCAGTATATAAATTTCTATGTCAAAGTACATGAAACATTTTTTAATTTTGTTGCTTTTCTTAGTGTTCACACCGAACCACAAACACTAAGAATAGCCACAAAATTAAAAAAGGAAGATAAAACCGCAAGATTCAACTAAAAATAGCTAAATTGCCATTACTTTTTAACAATAGCAGCCAACTTAACTACATACCTAACAGCAGGGCTGTGGAATCGTCAAAAAATAGTTCTGACATCAAACGCTGAAATTCTTAAGTTCGACTACGACTCTTACTTCGACTCCTACCTACTCTAATCTTATGCTAAATGTATATGAGAATGGTCCTTATTTAACTTAAAACAATTTTTAATACAGTACCTTTTAAATGGTTAAATAGCAAGAAAATAATTTTGTAAAGATTATAAATCGATCAATTTTGGAGTCGGAGCTGCAAATTTTTGTGGGCACTTTGACTCCGACGCCGATTCCAGTACAAAAACCTCAACTCCGATTCTACAACTCCGACTGTTAATTGAACTTGTTTTGTAGAAGAAGTAATTATTTGATTATGCATAAATTTTTCTGTCTGTGAAACCTTCCGAGTAACTCAAAGCATTTCTCCAAGGCAAATTGCTTGCAGTTCTCTAAGTAGGAAAGATGTCTTTTTTTCACAGAGAAAAAAAACCGTAGACAAGTTAATTATAATTTGGAGAAAATGTTTTTTTAAGGAAATTTTTTCTTTATTAATTCCGAGGACTGCTAATCTATAGGAATTGTAACTGTCAGTTACTGAAAAGCTTGAAAAATATCTCAGTTGCTGGGGCGAATTTTTTCAATTAAAAATATACTTTCAGTTACTAAAAAAAAAAAAATATTTTTGTAAAGATTGTCAGTAAGAGAACTTTATTTGTGTAGAAAAACACACGCTCTGTTACTAGGCTTACTTTTTCTTTAAAAAATAACGTAAAGAAATTTTCTCTGTTTTCTTTACTTAATTATTGACACAACTTTTCTCTATATCTTCAGACAGACAACTTTCCTCTATAAAAAAAATTAACTATGAATACAGTACCTCTCAGTAACTGAAAAAACTTTTATCTTTAGAAAAACTGTCTCTCAGCCACTAAGAGAACTTTTCTGTATCGAAAACATGTCTCTTAGCCACTGGAAGGACTTTTCTGTTTAACGGTCTAAAGCTGAAGGTCCACACCATGCGTTTATGCGTCTGTCCTTTTTATGCATTTGACAAAAAAGTTGAATCAGTGTAATTGCATATGACAAGTTACACACCAAAATGCATAGAATGCATAGACGTATGAACGCATCAAAGTAGGTTTACTTTCTACTTTTGTATCCGTCGCATGTGTGGTGAATAAAAGTCAGCTGTTATTGATGGCCATGGATGACAAATCATATTTTATTTTCAATGTTATCGATAAATATGTTTGTGTGGTGGATTACTTTTTACTATTTATAAAAGGTTTTTAATAAGAGAAAAGCTTTCGTTATTAAGATTGTATAAACTTTAAAGAATAAAATACATTAAAATTAATTTTAAGCACAATTTTACCACGAACAAAATTTGCCATTCTAGTTATCGATTACTTTTATGTTCTGAGTGTCATCTTTGTTGTGTTTATTATATTTTTTTTTTGAACAAATGCCATGAACTGAAAACTTATTAATACCGTTAAAAATCACGAATATTTTTATAATAAAAGCTTACTTTCCTATGAATTCTTTTAAATAAATTCTATTAAAATATCAATTACACTTTCCATTTTTGGCAAAATTGCTTTTAATTGATAAACATATTAGCACAACAGCTGATTAAAAAAAAAACAAATTTGGCGCATAAAACGCATGGCATGTAACTTGAATTTAGAAACGCATAAAATGCATAGAAAGTATCATACGCATCTACGCATGAACGCATGGTGTGGACCTTCAGCTTAAGTCACCTTTTTATATATTGTAGAAGTATCCCCAAGTAACTGGAAGAACAAAACAAGAGCAGCAAGCGTTTGTTTAAACATTAAGATTCGATTGCCAAACAATTTTCAATAAAACAAACCTACACAGCGACCAGTCAAATAAGATTTAATGGACGGGAGGTGTTGAATTCGCGTTTAAAAGGCTTGTCTCGTATAAACTGTGTGAAAATAAAAAGTTTTGACATAAAAAATACGCTTGCCGCCCTTATTTAGGTAGTTCAGTTAGGTTTTTACAATATAAATTATTTTTGCAGGCACAGCTTTAAGCTCTTTAAATTCAGTTCCCTCTCTCTTCAACCGTATTTGTTATGGAAAAGAAGTCATCTGTTAATGTTTGCATAATCCTCTGCTAACCACCATCCTCTACTAAGATTAAAAAAAAACTAGATCAAACAGAACATTTGTTTTTATTTCTTCTTTTCGTAAAACTAGTAGTAAAATAGAAAATACACATTATTAACATTATTGTTTTAAGCTTATAATAATGCCGGCATATTTCTTGTTCTAACGTTTTAAGGCAACATTATTGGGTGTATAAGTTAAAAATGTTAAATTCGCATTTGGATAATAAATATGAACGAAATAGCGTAAGTACTATTTTTTTTTTATTTGGCTTTAGAACTGTCGAATTTTACGCTAAGAACAAAGTATTTGCGTGAAGTTTTGCTTTACTATCGAACATATTCCATCGATTTCAACATACGAGAGATAGTTTGCGAGGTTAGGAAGCAGTGACTTTGACTTGAACAACCAGGAAAATCTCAAAAAATCCCAAAAATTATAAATTTTTGCCGAAGCAGATCCAAACTGCTCCCAGAATCATTGACACGTTGTTGTTTTTTCTGCGCTGTTAGCAAACGCCGCACCCATTTCGGGAATGGCAAATGGCGTGTCATGCAAATTGCTTACTTTTATTTATTAAAGAATTTTTGAGCTTGCGAAAAAACCATAATTACCAAGAAGGGCTCGTTGATAAGCCGTCATGACAATGCTTGACCACATGTGGCAAGACCACTTAAATACAAATTATATACAAATAATGGTTTGGAAAATTTTACCTCACCCTCCTTAAAGTCTAGACCAGCAGCCGTATTCTGTTACTCGCTAAAGCTATGTAAATCTCTATCGCTAATAATCTATAAAGCTGATTTAGCTATTTTTGGCTACGAATCCAATTCTGTAACGTGCATTGCTAAATTTGGCAATGGCATAACAATTTAATTTGCCGCAGTTTTAGCTTTTACTGTCATCGCTAACATTTTTAAATTTTGTATTCTCTAAGACATTTTAGCGATCGAGATTTAGCTTTAGCTAAGCGAATTATACAATACGGCTGCAGATATTTGCTTAAAACAACGATCTTACTGGAATGCACTTCACTTTAGAACGGGATATCTAAATGTATCTTAAAATTTATATTGTATTCAGAACAAACGCTTAAAATTCTATAAAAGTCCACTATTTTTAAATAATACACCCAATATATTTACTCTACCATTACTATATTATTTCAAAACACATGTATGGTCTACGTTTCTCTTGCTTAAGTTGGTCTAGGAGATTAAATCAAACCGAATGGAAAATAAAAGCAATGAAGTAGTTGTAGTAGAAAAAATAAAAGCTAAGCAGAGTTAATAACAACTGAGTAATAATAACAATCATAAAAAAAGAACAACCATTAAAAAACTACAAACTAAATAAACAAACAATAGTTGAACAATTGAAAAAGAAAAACAAAAATAGAAAAATGTGGAAAAAAAAAGTTGTAAAGTTTATATTATCTCATACATAAACAAGATACAAAGATACTAAATACAACAACAATATGTGTACGAGTATATGAATGAATGGATGAATTGACAGACGTGAAAACCAACAACTAAGCGTTTGGTCAGTTTTAGAAACTTAAACAAAGACGTTATTGTGAGTAGTCTCCATGACTCACATTATATTTGGAAACTATGACAAATAAGTAGCAGATTATTTTTACACAGCGAGAAAATATTTGTACTAAATTTAAGTTTTTTCCACATTTACTTTAAGTACACGAGCCGTACTGAAAAACTTAGCCCATTGCATTCTATATGTGTGCATATGCGGGTGCTTGTAAAAGTTTGTTGTAGCAACAACAATACTAACAAGTAGGTAAGAAGCTATTTGCTTGTTTTCTATAGAAACAACAACAGCAATACAAGAAGAACAACCAACATACATTATTTGCATGTTTGAAAAGTATAAGAATAAGCAAAAATTCCCAAATTCTATTTGTTAAAATTATGTAGTAAAATACATTGAATTTTCAAAGTGAAATAATGACTATAAAAACGATATCGAGTGTGCTGCTGGTGCTTCTGTAGAAAACCGGCAATGCTACAGAATGCTACAAACATTTGTAGCGAGTAACTTAACAATAATATTCGCTCTCTAGCTCTCTAGTTCTATGGGATAAGTGTGTTTAGGTTGAAATCAAATTCACTTTCGGATTATTTCGAGTAAGAAGTCGGCACTTAACCAACTTAAAAATTCTTGAATTTGTATGGCACTTTTACAAAAGTCAATCCCATTTTCGGATTATTTTAAGTACGGTACACTTTAATAATATGTACTTAAATCAAGCATTCTGCACATTCCGTACTATTAAAGGAAATCCGTACTTAGCGTACTATTGAAACTGCTTCGGCCTGAGTTAAGTATGGATAGATTGATTTTTATTTTCAGTGTATCTGCGTATCTGCTAGTTAAAGAATATGTATATAATGTGTGTATTGAATTAACAGTGGGGGACATCGGACTAGATGCAGCATGTAGAAGTTTAAGCAAACTCCAGTGTAGACACACACGTCAGGTTTAGCTGAACAGGTTTTCTTGCATTTTCTTTTGAACCTGCGTAAACGTTCATATGTGTTGTAAAATTTCTTTTTCATTATCTTAAACTATCTAGCATATTTCGAATACAAAAACAAAAAATTAACTGCCTGGCCCATAATGTCGACAAGAACTCTACTTTCGAATATTTATATTGCAAACAAACACAAATTTTACATTTTTATTATTGTTTTGAATATATAAATACGAAAGAAATGTTCTTGGCGACATTGTGGACCAGGCAGTAAGACCTGACGAGTCAGACCTGATGTATGTGAAGCAGCACTTACTATAAAACAATACATCCACAACTAAGATAAAATTCTTCTCAGTAACTGAGACACATACATATGTCGAATATAAAGGCACTCTCATCTTTACCTTTCAGGAACTGAAAGATACTTTCTTTTCTGGAAAAAATATTTTTGGTAACTAAAAGATACTTTTTCCTTAGAAAACGCTCTAACTGTGACTGGGGAAATCTTGAAAAAACGTCCTAGCAGTAACTTTAAGACGCTTTTCTTATAGAAAAACAGTAACTGTGAAAGACTTTTCTTACAGAAAAATGTAATCAAGTTCCGTTATTTTGTTAACTGGAAGTTAAAGTAATAGTTACTTCCCAGTAAAAAATTCGCCTACAAAATAATATGTTGAGTAATCAGAAACACATAAAAGCACTACTTACAATTCTGCTGAAATAACCAATGAATTTTACAAGGGATGTCCCAAAATGTACCCATTCAAAGGTAAGTCATTATTTTTTTACCTACACACATCCAGATAAAAGTAGTTATAGAAGAAAGCTACTAAATAATGATTGAAAGAAGCTGTTCGTTTTGAAAAAAGTAAGCGCAATTTTTACTGGGTTATAACTGAACTTGGTAAAATTAGCCGTTAATCTTGTAAAATTAGAAAGTGAGGGAGAGACATTTTAGAAAAAAAGTCGCCATAATAACTTAAAGACACTTTTTTATAAATAAAAATTCTACTCTGTAACTGAAAAACACTTTTCTTTTAGAAAAATTTGCTGTTAGTTAGAAAAATTACCTTTCAGTTACTGCAAAAAAAAATCATCTCAGCAACTGAGAGCCACTTTTCCTTAAAAAAAATTACTTTTAGTGACTGAAAGAAATTGTCTATAAAAAATCTTCCAAGTTACATCGAAAAGCTAATTTGTTACTGAGAGACATTATTTTTTCAGTAACTAAAAAATTCTTTTAGTAAAGATTTTTCTCTGCAAAGATACAGTTTAAAAGATTCTCTCACTAAGAGATTTTTTTCATATAGAAAAAAGTCCTCCCAATAACGGAGAGTAAATGTTGAATGCCTGTTTTCATAAAAAAAATTATATTTAATAAAGGTTTACAAAACAAATTGTCTATGAAAAATTTCCTTAATAAACGCTTGTTATATTTAAAAATCGTTTATGGAATACGGTAGTAAAAATATTTAAATTCTTTCAGAGCCCGAAAATTTTCTACTTTTAAATTTATATTTTAATAAAATATTTTGTTTATTTTTTTTTTTTTTTTTTTTTTTCAAAAAATGTTGTGGGTGTAATTTAAAAAATGTTCTGGACTGTTATTGTAGTTAACTGGACAGTCTTCTTTTTTCTTTAGTTTTTCAAACAAAAATTTATGTACATCAATACAAACAATACCGAAAAACTTAAGCATCAGTTGCCTTCAATTATTATTACAAAGAAATAAAAAAAAACTTGTATGTTTTTAACATAATACGATAATAAAATAATAAAAGAAATAGAAAACAAAATAAAATTTAGAAATAAAAACTTTTAAGTAACAATTTAACAAAAACACTGAGGAAACTATGTGAAATTAACCCGAAAACGGGCTTGAGCTGATAATTGATGTGTAATTTAAAGAGATATACATGAACAGTTTAAAGAATTGTTATCAGAGAAATTATCTTCAAATCATAACAAAATGGAATTTTTAGATGGAAAATGGAACACAAAAGTGTAAATTTTGATTTTAAACTTTTTTTTTCTTTAAGTTATACGTTTTTTAAGTTACAAAATGTTTGCTCTGCAACTGAAGTACACTCTATAGAAAAAGTTCTTTTAAAACCGAAGTGAAGATTTTTCCAAAGAATACAGTTGCCATAATAAATGAAAATCATCTGTATATTGAAAAAATTATTGCAGTAGTTAAGAGGCAATTTTTCTATAGAAATAAAATTCTCCTCACTACTGAGAGATAGTTTTCTATAGAAAAAAGGTTTTTCAGTAGCACAGACAATTTTGTATAAAAAATTCAAGAGATACTTTTTCTCTAGCAAAAAGTTCACTAAGTGACTAAGAAAAACTTTTTCTCTAGAAAAAAGTTTACTAAGTAACTGAGAAAACCGTTTTTTAAAGAAAAAAGTTCACTCTGTGACTGAGGAAAAAAAGCTTTTCTAAAAAAAAATTAATTGGATGACTGAGGGAAACTTTTTCTATAAAAAAAGGTTCACTGACTGACTCAGAGACATTTTCTATAAAATAAAGGTTCATTCATTTACTAAGAGAAACTTTTTCTATAGAAAAAAGATCTCTCAGTGACAGTGATATACTTGTTCTATAGAAAAAAATGTTCACTCAATGACTGAGAGATACTTTTTCTATAGAAGAAAGGATCAACCAGCGACTGAAATATACATTTTTTAAAGAAAATAGATCACTCTGTGACTTAGATATTATTTTTAGATTACTTCTTCTATAAAAAAGGTCTCTACGTGACTAAGAGGCACTGTTTTATAAAAAAAAAGTTCTCTACGTTTCTTAGTGACACCGTGACTAAGAGATACTTTTTCTATAACGAAAATTTTTTCAGTGACTGAGAATTACTTTTTTTATAAGAGACTGTGACTGTGTAATACTTTTACATTGAAAAAAATGTCACTGAGAGATCTAAGAGATACTTTTTCTAAAGAAAAAAGTTCTCTAAATGACTGAGTTATACTTTCTTAAAGAAGATATTTCTCTCAGTGAACAAGATACTTTTTTTTTAATAAAGAATTGTTTCATAGTTACTGAGAAAAATTTCGTTAAAGAAGACTTCTCTTAAAAACTGGGAAATATTTTTCATCATAGAAAAAAAAAATACTTTTCCCAGGGATGTTCTGGAAATCGAAAATGCAAAACGCAAGAATTGTAAACGTTGTTTTTTTCTGTAATAAAAGATTTTTATGACAAATATTATACAAATATATCTCTATTTAACAGAATTTTATAACAAAAACTATAAAATTTTTAATATTTTAATCAGGCTTAAGTTCATAAAATTTAATTTTCATTAAATTATTTTTATGAAGAAAGGAATTTTACAACATGAAAATTAATTAAAATTGTTATTGATAATCATTCATTCTTGACTGACCTGCGATTCGAACCCAGGCGGCTGGTTACCATGACATGTTTCGATCACAACCACTTGATCTCCTCAGATGGATTTGCCGTCTTACACTCGCAGCCATCGACGACTGCTGACGTCAATAGTCAAACATCAATCCTTAAACCAAATTGTATTGTAACCTTTGGTAGATCGAAATTTGCTTTTTTGAATGATTATCCATTTTTAATTGATTTTACATGTTTTTCCTAACTTCTGTTTTTTTCGTACTTATGTCAAGAATTCTTCTTGAAGTCCAAAGTTCATTTTTTGTTTTTTCATTTTGTCTTTCTTTTTCTTGTTGACCTTTTGATTATTGAATTTGATGAACTTAAGCCTGATTAAAATATTAAAAATTTGGATTAAAAACCAAAAATAGTTCAACAAAATAACCACAATTCTAAAAACTGTAATAGTTAGATTAAAAGTGTCTTAACAACAACTTCCAAATTCTTGCGTTTTCGATTTCCAGAACACCCCTGTAATATTCACTTAACTGAGTAACCGAGAAAATTTCAAGTTTGTACTTTTATAAGTTGGAATTTGATAAATCTTAATTAGTGTTTTGGGGTTAATTTCCATACTTCAAAATAAAATGATTTTTAGTTTTTGGTTCTAAAATTTAAGTAAGTAAACACTCAACAAAACAATTCTTGTTTTTAAATTTATCACAAATTATCATGTTTAGTTTCATATGTTTCTAACACAATGGAAAACTTTGTTAAGAAATAATAAAAAAAAAACTTGAACAATTCGTATACATCATACAAAGAAACTGTAACAATTGAAATATTAATAAAAAAAAATTGTTTTGTTAAAGAAACTATTAAAATGCATAATTGAATATAAATAAGAGTTTTATGAAAACTTAAAAATTTGTAAAGAATTTATTTAAATTCATAAAAATAAGAAGTGCTTTATTTTAATATATAAAATCAATTAAGAAAAATTGAGAAGAAAAAATGTTACTTAAGAATAAAAATAAGTTTTAAAAACCAATTAAGATTAAAAATAATAACAAAATTGTTTTTTTCCATAAACTTATAAGTTTGAAATTTCTTAAATTCTATTTAATGGCTGTTATTTAAACAAAATTAATTTTTATATTGAATTTAATGCAAATTTTCTTATTAAAATTTTATGACCTTAAAAATCAAGCATCCATTTCTTAAACTTAATCACCACGTTAAAATTTGTTTGCAAATTAATATGGAAAATGTTACACCTTTCTTGCAACCAAACAAAAAAAAATCCAGTACAATTTCTAAAACAGTTTTCTAGTTTTTAACTAACAACACAATCAATAAACTGACTTGAACAATTGGTTTTCCTTTTCTAAGACAAGAATCAACCAGAAAACTGCAATAAAAACAAACTTAAAATAAAAAAAAAGAAACCAATAAAAAAAACCCCAGCTAAAAAAGCGTCTTAACTTGAAACTAAAATTTAATTTTTTTTTTTTGCCCCAATTTTAATCAAAATGTAGTCAAAGCTGTTGCCAACAGAATGTAACTAACAAACTGGCTCTTTGAGTAGCTGCACTAAATAATGCAGCATGCAAAATAAATTTGCAAAAAGTAAAAGTGTTTTCTAAAACAGATGCTACAGACGTGCTATAGAAAAGTTGAAAAATAAAAGTAGTAAAACAGCCAAAATTGTCTATAAGGAAAATATGTGCTTAAAATTTGTTTCTTATACAAATTAATACTTTTAGAACGTTTGGGAGAACCTTTTGCTCAAAAAGAGAATTTTGCTGTTATTCAAAATCTGAGAGAGAGACTTCGTAGTGTAACACAATTATAATAATTCTCGTCCATTTCATAAAACATTTGCTGCAGAAATTTTTTTATAATCTTTTAAAACTGCATTCTTGTTCATAAAATGAAGTTTTAATGCAGTTTGAGTAATTTTTACAAGAGCACAATGCACTGTCAAACTGCTCGAGATCAAGCTCGTGTAAGTGGACTCGATCGTTATATCTAAATTGGTTTGATTGCCCATCCAGCATCGTGAGTTCGTGTTACACATACGAACAAGATTTTACATACACAACCAAAATGCTTGATGTAAAATTTGACAAATATATTTGGGGCATAATGTTCTCCTTGTTCTACTTCTTCCCCTCAATAAAAAACTCACACAAACTGCTTGTACACGAAACAAAGTACTCTTTTCCATTTCTCTTTTCCCTTTCACCAACAAACAGGAATATTTCACATAAAATGTTTCATAATGTGAATGTAAGTGCCCTTCAGAAAAGAAAGATAATTTCACTCAACCAGACGTAACAGTTTTCTCAAAAGAAAAAATCTTTTTTAAGTTGGAGGACCACACCACGCGTTCTATGCGTTTGCTTCTTTCTTGACCTTAAAGGCGCATGCAAAACTTCAAGCGTTCGATGCGTATATGCATTCTACGCTGTGCTGTGTAACTTGTCAATACATTTTTTTTTACAGTTTCTTCTTAAAAGATTCAAAACGCATCAACGCATTGAACGCGTGAGACGAGTTTCCTTAAGACTTCTTTAGGGAAAAACTTTAGTTTTAGGAATAACAGTTTTCCTATCAGAAGGATTTCCTCAGTAACTAAGAAAGAGTTTTACTATAAATAAAGATCCTTCCAATAAATTAGAAAAAGTTTTTCATTTTAAAGTGTAATTTTAAGAATTTTAAAAAAGCCGTAAGCACACTTTTCTTAGTACAGGGTGTCTGGTGGCAAATTTCTATTGTTAAATTCGATTATTTCAAAAAGTAAAAAACAGTGCAGGGTGGCGCCGTCGGAATTATCGATTGTGCTGATTTGTCAGTCACGATGTCGCAGTGGTCGAGTGAGCATTGCGCGTAATTGCTCTTCGACAATTTTGTTCAAAGTTCATTTTCACTTAAACGGCCACATCAATAAGTAAAACTGCCGTTACTGGTCTCCAAGAACCCGCAACCCTCGATTGAAGCACCAAAAACCATTGCGTTACCCCAGGGTAACTGTTTGTTGTGCCTTATCTACGCATGAGGTAATTGGACCATTTTTTTTTTCGAAAATTCTCGAAAAACAAGCCTCCGTATTGAACAGTGTGTTCGACTCAACGGAAGGCATCTGGATGACAACTTTGTGCCAACCATTACTTTTTCTATTTAAGTTTGAAAATATAAATCTGCTGCCAGACACCACCCACCCTGTAATTAAAACAAATCCGTTAAAGTTTTCTAAACAAATAAAATCGGAAGGAAAAAGTCAGATACTAAGAAACTTCTTCTGCAGAAAAATTTTGTCTCAAAACTGAGAGAAAGTATAAAAGAAGTATGTTTTTCGCCTTGATATATTCCTTAACACAAAGAAAGAAGAATGTGTACTATTTATTAAATTCCGTACTGATTTTCCACCTGCAAACAAATTGATCATATCAATTAACATATTGGTAAGTTTGAGCTTTTCTTGCTGTTCAGTTTCAATCAATAGGTCTAATTGCAATGTGTCCACCAGCAAAAGAGGCTAAATGAAACGTAACACACAAATTAAAATATTTTTTTTTCAATTAACACAGTTAATTGTAACAGCTAAAAAATTGTTTGAAACTTTAAAATATTTTAAAGTTTGTGTGTATGTTTTCATATTAGCAAATATAATCACAAACATTATAATTTTTATTTTCAATTGAGGCAATTTAATTGAAATAATTAAAAAAATTGTTTGAAACAGCATTACTGAATTAATTGAAAAACTTTTGGTTAAATTTTTTCTGTGCAAAGAGCAAGAAACTTTTCGATTAGAGACAAGTGTTCTCAGTTACTAAAAATACTTCTTATGGAAAAAGATTCTCTTAATGCTGGTTCACACTCTTCAAATTTTAGAAATGGCATAATATTTTCTCTTCTTCATGAAGATATTTAAATAATATTCAGCACAAAAATCGGTTACGTAAATCTCAACCTGATAACGTAATTTTGTTCTGGTCCATCTTTGCCCGTGGGTCGAAAAATTATCTTTCAATTCTGTGTTGTAGGGTATCATTTTGTCGCGCTTGATCAACTTTACTTTCTGGCTGGTTTTGTATTAGTTTTCAAATCTTGCTTTACCTCACTCATTTCTTTGTTGTTTTTTCAATTTTCTAAGTTTTGCTACTGTGAAAACTTTTTAAATATTGATTAGACTTGTGGCACGTAGAAATAAAATACTAGATTGGCACTTGAAAGATTAAGTGGCGTGAATGTGAAAAGCTTTGGAATAGAGCAGCTAGAACTGCTACAAAATAACTAGAAAATACAATATTTATATTGCCACAACTAAGAACTATATACCAATAAAATGGTAAATAAGAATGCAATAAACTTCAAAAGAAAGAAACACATCTTTTACCTACATACAAATCGTCCTTAAGACGTCGAAGACCTGTAAAGAAAAGAAAGAAGAAAAAAATCAAATGGAATAAATAAAAAAAAAAAATCCAAATATTTATTTAAAATTGAAAGTGTTGGCCAGTTATTTGTTGTATTAGATTGGATTGTATCGCTGGGATTAAATTGTTGGTTTTTCTTTTCTTGTTGTCGATAATGATGATCTAGTTTGTAGCTCGAAAAATTTTATTTACTATTTTGGGTGTTTTTCTTTATTTCTTTTTGTACCTTTTTTTTCTAACTTAAAGCTTTAAATCCTTTCAAAATAAAATCTGCCAAAAAGCGAATTGTGTTTGTGGTTGACCATTAAATTATTTATTTGCTAGAAATTCGTTTAAAATAGTCTTTTAGAGCCACATTGCCACTTATTTAAGCCCACAAATCTTTTATTTAAGATAATAAATTTGTTATAGATTTAATTTTTTTTTATTATTTTCAAAGCTCTTAATCTAGTTTTTATTGCATAAAAATAAAACTGGGGTTACAAATAATTTCTATACGATAAAAAAAAAATTGTGTTGCTTTTCTGCTGACTGCTTTACATTTTATTATGTACTTGTATCTGTAAGATACAAATGTTTAACTGCAACAGTCTACATGATTTTGAATTATTAAAAATGTGTGTTTGTGTTTCTTTTGGTGTTTATTGGCTGTGTTATGTGTGTGTGTGTTAATTAGGTTAGTAAATCATTATTTATTCAATGTTAATTTTGCATTCATTGTTTTGCTTTTGTTATTATTAAATTATTTGCGAGATTTTTAATTAGATAAACAATAAACAGGGTAAATTTTTCAGGCTTTTTGTTAAAAAAAAATGTTTTTTGTATTTCTCAAAAAGTTTGAAAAATTAATATTTTGTTATTTTGCAAGCAATTTAATTTTAGCAAAATAAGTAAGAAAGTATAGTCGGCCAATCACTGCCACTTGATACCCTACACTAATATGAGTGTAAAGTTAACATAGGAGTTCTTTGTGTCGACTATTATCTAGATATCTAAATCTTTATAATAGCAGTTTGTCTTGCAGCGATTTCAGAGACAAGGTTCGTATGGGACTAGAATTTTTTTTTACCCGGGAAGCGGGATTTATTTTTCAATTTTCCGAAAATTGCGGTATGGATGGAACCATGAATCCCCTCTAATATAAAGATGATCTTATGAGTGGGCAAACTAATTTCACCAAAGTCAACATGAAAGCTCGAAATGTTGGCCGAGCCGTGCAGTTACTCCACAAATTCCTTCAAAAAAAAGCGTCAAACAAGAAAAGTTTGAGAAATTCTAGAACCTTCAGGATTTTCTTTGCTATATACATACCATCAATTTACCATGAATGGTTCAAAGTACTTTCTCACGATAGAATGTAAGACATTCCGGAAGAAATCGAAAGCCAAAATGAAAATGTAGACGAGCCTGATGATGTCATGGAATCTGAGTATGACGACTTACAATGTAGCAAAGAACCATAAAAGATATTCTTAATCAAAGGTTATTTGAACAATTTAGTCTATGTGGTTTTCATATTAGATATTACTAACATTCTTTTGAAACATAAGTCTATCTCTTTTGAAATTATAAAAAAAATTTGAAGCACAAGGGATAAATATAAGTGCGTTTTTTCTTACTTCTAAGGAAATTTTTTGGTATTTATCTTGTTAGATTAAAAAAAGGATCTTTATTAAGTAAAAAGTGATATTCCAGATAGCATCCAACATTTTTTATTGCAATTTCACTTTAACATCTTTTTTTTTATTTTTAAAATAATTCATAAGGATTCACTTATTTCTAATAGAAATATTTAACATATTACATATTTACTTTATGGGGTTTCAGATCAATATTGTAAAAATAAAAAAAACGGACTGACAAACATATTTATACCTTTTCCTCGTTTGGTGAAGGGGACAATAACAATAATGACTTTTTCACTATCGGGGAAAAAGCTTCCCTGGGAATTTATTTCTCTTCTCCCTTTAAATTCAACTGTCAAAATAGGAAAAGGAAAACAATTTCCAGGGAATTTGTATTCATAATTGCGTTGCATTTTTTTTTCTTTTCTAGTATATTTTTTTAAGCATATTTCTTTTCTAATACATACAAGTAATTATTTGTGTAATTAAAAACTTGCCCTGCAAATAAGTAGAATTTTGTTATTGTTTTGACGTCTTAATAATAATTAGGGCGATAAGAACTAAAGCGATTAATTGTCTTAAAATAATATAAACAAAAAGATAAAGACTGGCTGAAAAAAGTGCTTTCTGTTATTTAATTTTAGTCGTTAAACAGGTAACAAAGTCTCTTATGTTTAAGTTTTTTTATTCGACCTTTTCTTTTGTAGAATCTTAAAGAAATAAAAAATCATGCTCGAGTTTTTTAAATAATTTTTTTTTAATCACGATAAACTAAATCTTGTAAATGAAAATTTTGTATTCTCAAAAGTTACTTTGATAATAAACTGGCAAGTGCACGGCTTAAAAAACGAAACTGGCAACATGCATTGTTTTTGTGAGAACAATAAAGCAGGTTGATTTTGTTTTTATTTTGGTTTTCTTAACCTACTTACAACTACAATTAATGTTGCATGTTGAAGAAAAGATAAACTCACTGTTAATTGTTGTTGTTTTTGTTAAAGCTTTGATATGGTTACAAGTAAGACTTTTGCTTATATAAAATTCTTATTCGCTTAACAGTTTTACTTGTTTAATATCTTTAGCTTTTCTAAAATCTTTGAATGAAGTTTTCTGACCAACCTGCCCTAAGCAGCCAGTGAAATGCGCATAGGAATAGCTTATCCCATCAACAATAAATTTCAGTGTTTTTATCAAGAATAAAAATTGGGAATTAAGCACGACAAACAAAATTTTGTAAATTAAAATTTTGTATTCCCAAAAGTTACTTTGATAATTTTTATTTATTTAAAAGAAAAGCTCAACCTCGAGCTTGAGTATTTCTTTGAGTTTTTTTTTATTTATAATAATTTACCACCTGTGATTCATTTATTTAATAAAGTGGCACACATTTTCTTTTGTCTTTCGAGGATAAATACACTGAAATTTATTGTTGGGGGATAAGCCATTTTACTGGTTGCTTATGCCAGACAATGAGGAAACCTTTGTCCAAAGACTTTGTAAAAGCTAAAGATATTATATAAATTAAACTGTAAAGCGAATGAGAATTACAGTAACTCAAGTTTTATTTGCAACGATATCAAAGCTTAAGCCCAGTACTCTGTTCAAATTTGTGGACAATGTTAAGCAACATTAATTATTTTACACGAACATTTTGACATGCATCAATGTTACCTATCATGCGAGTTTGTACAATTTGACGTTTTTATTCCTGCAAAGTATGCGACATTGTTTTGCGTATGCAAACAACCCCCAGATGTATTTAACTAAACGTTATGTTTTTTTTAATAAAAATGAATGTAAATATGAACAAAAAAAAACTGTTAGCGGTTGTGTTATTTTAAGTTTTTGTTTCTTATTTAATAATCACTTCACACTTTTTTGCTTTAAATTCCACGTGAAATAAGTGCAGCTTACATTATTTCGCAGTTGTATAAAAATGTTGCTAGAAACATTCGGAATTGTTTCACAAAATGAACACAGTACAACTCTATCAACATTATTTCATAGTTATTCTGCACAAGTTTTTTTCATATGCGTTTTGACAGCACTTTACGTGAAATGTTGAACAGAGTACCAGGCTTTAGACAAAACAACAACAATAAATAGTGAGTTAATCTTTTCTTACTTTCCCCTACAATTGGTTGCCTTTTTTCAACTCGAATTGTATATTGATATTGTAATTGATATTTATAAAGAGCAAAAATTGGAATTTAGCACATCATAATTAATGAAAAAATAATAATTAAAAAAAAAATTTGTATTCCTTTGATATTTAAAAAAAAAATCTTTATAAAAAATAAAATTAAATTATACATTAATTATATGTATATTTTTCTTTAATTCTATAAATTCTACTTTGTTTTTTTTTTTTTTTTTTTTTTTTTGTTGACCCACAAAAAAAGTAGCAGTAGATAAGTTTTCATGATAAAATGAAAAACAAAAAATGTACTTTGTATTTCTTTAATTTCCTTGAATGGCACTTTTCAATTTTGTAATTTTTTAAAACACTAAATTGAGTTAAAATTGCACACCAACAAGCACATACTGACAGACTGGCATTTATATCCAAGGACAGACAATGAGCATTGAATGCAGCAAAAAATAAAAATAAATTATATACATAACACATGTACCGTAGTTTCAAATTAATGTATGTATGTATGTGTTAAAAAAAACTCATACTTGCACACACATCAAGTGGAAATTAAAAAACACGAAAACGAGGACAAGTACCACTACAACTAACTATAATATGCCCCTTTTTATACTTGTATCACACTTTCATTTTGAATTAAGGTACCCTACAGCATTGATAGGTTATTATGATATTAACGAAAAAGTTTGTATCAATTAAAAGAACTGACAAAGAATATAACATTTTAAAGAATCTTTGAAAATTCTCTTTTGGCGTTTGGATCTTTCGTCTTCTGTATCCGTTCAATTGATCAATTGCTTTCATAAGATAATCCGAAACCTTTTAATCTTACCAAATAAAGAATATAGTGCAATAGATATTTTGCTCGTGTGTTCACATTAAATGTGTCGCTTTAACCAGTGAAGGGCACTTTTGCAAATCCTATGTACGCGTGCATAGGAATAAAAAGTCTGCATGTGTGACGTCGACGCATGTACACTATAAACTTCTTTGTGTGGTCTTGGACAATGTACGTTCGGCTGTGGCTTTGTTGTCATTTCTTCACACAGAAAAAAATACCAATGTAAAATTAACATGGAAAAATGTTGATTGAGAATCATGTTAAATTTCTGCAAAAGTATGCCCTTTATTTAAATGTACCATTATTTCATATTAATTTTAAATGAAAATATTAAAATAATCTTTAATCACGCTTATTAAATATTATTCACTGATAAAAAAAATGAAAAAAAAATATTAAAATATAAATAAATATGGATTCAATATTGAATCCATAAAAACCTGCTTTATATTAAAATCAAAAGTTTATCTTGTTAAATTAACATGCATACATAGTTAAGTATGTTAATTTTGTTATTTTCATTCTTAAAATATGTAATAAAAGAAGACAATTCCCGTATTCTTTTAATTAAAATTATTTAGTTAAATAGTACATCAAGTTTTCAAAGTAGAATGATGACGAAAACCATATCGGGCCATTCTGCTGATTGATCTGTTAACAAAGGAGACTACAAAATAAGTGAAACATGTGTTACAGGGGTAAGTGTTTTGAATTATTCTTAAATAAATGCATATGTTGTCTCTGAAGCTTCTTCACACCAATTAGTTTCTACATGAAATTCACGTTGTTTCAACATGAAATAACTTTCATTCAACGTGATTCGGATTGTTATTTCTATATAATTGACATGTTGCTCTAACTTTACTGCAATGTTAAATAAACATGAATTATAGTTATTGTAAAAGAAAAAAATGTTGTTCGCAAGCAATTATAAAATCAGGTTGAATTAACATGAAACACGTATGAAGCAAAATCACCACCGAAAAATTTTAAATCAACCTTGTTTTCGACGTTTTTAACTTGATTTTTTTCTGTGTGTTGTTGATGAGCGTTTTTCGTTTTCTGCTGCTTCCCACACAAGCAGAAATGAGGCTATCAGTGCTGAAGTGGTGTAACCCACAATTTAAGTTGGTTACGGTTCTGGTGTAAGATATGATCTTTGCACTGTTCTGTACAGTGTAATTGTCGAGTAAGCCAACTGTTTGTATCCAAAACAGATGGCGCTAGAGCCATAGTTTTTACACGGGCCGTTACAACCAAGTACTATAGTGCAAGAGTAGTGTAAACTCCTCATTATCTCATAATAATTAGTCTGGGGTTACACCACTAAACATTAGCGGATCGTTTTCGTTTGCTTAGCTTTTACGCTGGTATGCCAAAACTAAACAAGAGTGTCACCATTGTATCATAAACAGTAGTGTTAAATTTTATGTTTTATAAAACCCACATAATATAACTAAAAAAGAAGAGAAGAAACCGCTAGATTGAATAAAAATAGCTAAATTGCCATTATTAATTGCAATAGCGGCCAACTGCACTATTAAACGCGCTGTCATAATCGGATTTTCCAATTGCAAAGCGTTGATGTTGGCGCTTTTTAGGGATGCTTCATACAAATTGTATGGACATGAGAATTTTTGACAGCTAGAAAACGGTTTCCGCTCTTGTTTAGGTACGGCTGTTATTGTGTTTTATAGGAATCTTAAAAGTAATGCCGCCTAATATTTTCATTAACCCTGCGGTCACACGATCAAGTTGTTCTTGACTGTCTTTAACGTATACTGCTTGTCAAAATTTACTTAAATTGAAAGCTGTGACGTAGGCTGCACTCAGTTTGTCAGCTGTTTACTTTCAAGATGTCATCAAGAAATCAATTTATAAAGCAAAACATGTACAATCAGCTGTTACATTGAAAGTAAAATTGCCAAACAAATGGAAAGGTGAAATTGAAAGCAATCTCGTGGTCAATTTAAAAAGTGTGAGTGTGTTAGTAAAAAAGAGAGAGAGTGTGTTGCAAATTTAATGAAATTGAAAGGCAAAACTTGTTCGTGTGGCCACCAAGTTACTTGTCAAACTTCCTAATGCCATTTAGCTTTTCATTTATGACATATCAAACACATATGATGTTATTACTTCTCTGATGGCCATTTTTAACTCTCCTCTCTCTTCCTATTTTTTCCATACCTAACTAACACTTCTGTATACTTTTTATTTCATTTTATTTCTTATAAATAAGTTTTTTTATATAATATTTTTTTATTCTTATTTTACTTTTATAATTTATTTCTCACACATATGTCAAACAACTTGAAATTATTCAAGTATAACTGAGAGAAGTAAAAAATCCTTGTTTTACTGAAAACGCACATACAAACAGAAAAAAAACAATGTACGAGATTCAAAGTGTTGAAGAACAAGTACACATGAATAGAGTTTCCTTTTCATACTTACACGTACTTTATTACTTTTACTTATTCGTCCTTTTGTAATAGTCAAATTAACACACACACACACATCTATACATATATAAGGATATTCTTACACACATACTCTTACATATACTCACAATAAAACAATGTTTTATGTATATGTATGTGTATATGTCAGTTTAATGTTGTCGAGTAAAAGGCTTAACATTCTTAACTTTTACTTTGTTGTGCTTGGAATAAGAATGTTGAGGGTAAAGCTTACGACACACTTTTAGAATTGCTATTTTAGGAAAAAAAATTATGGCAATACCAGGGCAAAATATTTTCGAAATTCACAAAAATGTTGGTAATTCTGGGTTCACACTATGAAAGTTTTCTTTCTGAATGCCTAAGTTTATTGGTGAGAGAGGAAGAGATCGTGCTATTATTAATTTCCCCTTTCACCAATAAACTCACGCTTTCTGAAAGAAAACTAATAGCCATAGTGTGAACCCAGACTTACCAAAACTATTGCGTATTGCGAAACTATTTTACTAAAGGAAATTTGAAAAATTATTCTGCAAAGCTTGAACTTCATTTTGTTAAACGAATCGACAAACGATAAGAAAATTTTATATTGGACACAAAAAAAATACATATTTTAAAAATCGCCGGTATTTTGCATGCCAAATTTTCTTAGCGTTTATTGTTTTGTTTAAAAAAAAAATAACAGCACCTGAATGTTTTGCAAGAAATAAGACCTTTTGCGAGAATTTGCAATTTGTGCAAAACGTTGCTAAACATTAAAATTTATACGAATCTTAAGCAAATTTAATAAATTTGCTATTTTTAAAGCCAAAAGAGGAGCCTAATCACCACTATGTACTCCATAAAAACCACGAAGTTGTCTCTAAGTTGCGCGAATTCAAGACTGATTTTCAAATCTAATTTGGATAATTTGTTAGAGTTGCTGAAGCGTGAATCTATTTATGGTGATTTGCCAGAGTGTAATTATTATAAATGTCAAAAATGAGCGCTGTTTGGCAGTTCGTTTGACAGCTTACCCACGCTAGTTATTTTTGTTTTCGTTTTGAAAAAGCAGACTTTATTTCATTAAATGATCGCTTAGTAAACTCTTAACATTCTGTTTAAAAAAATTATCTACAATCACGAAAATGGAAAAGGTCTTCGAAATTAGAAACCCTACACACTACCTACACTAGCATGCTGTAGTATGCATATATGTAGTTATGAAATCAGATATTTTCGTTATAGTTGCTTAACTTGTTGTTTTGTTGCTGTTGTTGTCCTCGTCATCATCATCATCATCTCTATCGTCGACATCCCAGTCAGGAATAAATATTTCCTGATAGTTTACCACTACTACGTTCTATAAGATGTATGCGTATCTTTTGCTTTTCCATAAGTGCGTGTATGTGACAAGTTTGTACAGGGTGGCGCATAAGTAACGTTATGATTTATTTAATAAATAAGTTTTTTCTTTCTGATATTATTTAACTATAGAATTTATTTAAATTTATATTACTTATACGGTCATGTTTTAACAATCGCACGATAAGAAATGGCAAAACGTTGATTTATTTATAGGTGTCCTAATACTCGTACGTATTGCTTGCGATCTGCCATAGTTTTTAAAAAAATATTCTACTTAGTTTTCTTGAGCAAACTTTTGTGATTTGAAGTCGTCAGACTTCTTGCGATTGCAACCTAAAGAATCCCTATTAGGCGAATTTAGTTAAAATCGCAAATGTTAAGGGTTTTTCGATTGCCAAAACATGTCTCATAGTTTGGAAATATATTCACATTATGTTTTGAAGATAAAATCTTTCAAATGGTGCCCATTGTTTTCTAAAGCTTTTTTCATAACTTTTCCCAGCGCCCTCAGTTCTTCTTGGATATTTGCCTTTAGCTTATTGGCAACTCCAAAGAAAACCCTCGGAAACGCGGTGGCCAGTTAAAATCAGAAAAACCCGTATTAATCAATTGCCAAAAATTTCGCGCAGGAATACCATAGTTAGACGAGCTGCGTGTGCTGTGGCTCCATCGTGTTGGGACCAAAATTGTTGATTGTTCTCCAACTCGAGCCTTCAAAGATTTTTATCATTGCCCGGTTTTGAAACTCTTTCACATGAACCACAACTTCGTTTTCGAAAAAAATATAGTCCAAAATAAATATTTTGCAGTTTGTTTATTTACGGGTCCATTGAGGTGAAAATGGGCTAATCATTCAATATGATCTTTGTGTCTGTATAATCGAATGCTGACTATTAAAATAAAATTGAACAACTTTGGTTCCTTGTTCTGTGCTGAGTCTTTCCATTATAAATTTCCCAAGTTCTTCAAAGATAATTCTAAAAAATACCATAAAAAAACTTAAATAAAAAACATGTTCAGTTATTAAATCATACCTTTACTTATGCGCCAGTCTGTAGTTTGCATTAAAAAATACACTCCCAGAAATATTGTTTCAAATTTAGTTTCTTCATTTTCTAGACTGCAAAACTCTCGTTTAAACAAATGTACAGAGTTATTTGCAGTCCGAAATATGTGATTGATTAGTCTCTTTTCTAAACACATTTTTGGAAAGAAATCTTGGCTATTCTAAATAAAAAAACAGTTATTTCCCCATAAATTTTTTAGGGGAAAGGGAACAAATTTCGAGGGAAATTTTGTTTACGATAGGGGTAAATAACAACGTAAGAATTGTTTCGTAATGGATTTTCTCCACGTTTTTAACAAGGACTAACAAATAACCTTTTTTTGTCACTGTCACAATACATAATATGGTAAAAGTATTAACCAAAATATTATTAAATTTGTGATCGTAGAGCAACAGGTTTTCTTGTTAGTTTCGGTGTGAAGACTTTTATTGAAAGTTGTGTGTGCACCCAGAGAAAAAACATGTTTAAATTTGGTGGCCTCCAACCAAACTATTTTTTAAGAAAATTGTAAACATATTATGTTTAATATAAACATATTATTGTCGGCGGTAACAACATTATCATTAAATTAGGCCTCCATCAAGAAGCCCCAACTATATTATTATTTTTGCCTCCAAACATATTTTGATCAATAATAACTAAAATTTGTTAAACACTATCAATAGCATGGTTGGTTTTCAACAATAGTATGTTTCTCTTTTAAAAGAGGAAAATATGTACAATGTATTGTAAATTTAAAAACAAATTATTATCATATTTAGCCATAACATTCTTAGACGCAACCATAATATGCGGGTTCTTGGTGTAGGACCAATTTGGGGATAAACTTTTATCTATAGGTAGACTTATGTTTATCAGATCTCTGAAAGAGCCATAAACAGAGTCATATTCCGCAGCATAATTTGTAAAGTTTTCCTGTTCTTAGTAAAACAAGTTTACAATCAAAGTTTAATCACAAGGTGTTTATATGATTTTGAAAGATAAAAGTGTAAAGAATTTTTGGGTAAAGGAATCTGGGAGTGGGGACTTACGGTCTATTAGAGATCTCCTCCCACGAAATTGTTTGAACTATTTTTGAGTGTAAGTCGTACTTAAATTTTTGAGTACGCCTCGTACTAAAGTAAGTAGAGAAAACTTCAATTTAGTATGGGTTTTTCTTTCTGTATTACAAATCTTCGTTTTTGGAAGTGATAAAAAAAAATTGGAAAAACTTTAAACAAATTATTTAGAGTTCGGAGGAGAATACTTTCAAACATAAAACGATTTTTATCTTAAAACCTATGCTTCGTTAAAGAATTTACCGACATATTGACACGCCATATTGCTGACACTTGTAGCGCAAGAAATATTCGGGAGGGGTAACTTATATGTAAGTTTTCGATTGGTCTACAAAGTTTTTCGGTGAGTTTTTGAGCTGAATTGAAACTACAATATAATTGGGCTTAAATATAAGTCTGTTACGACCAGGGTCATACATCGTACCACTTATCTTTTTTTTTTTAATCTGAAAAAAACTTCGTTGAGATTGGAAATTTAAATTTAAAATCTCGTTTGATTCCAATTTCACTCGTTTTCGATTTGTAATGCACGAACAATATTAATCAGGAGTGGAATTTGTGTAAGATCTCTTGCCCATTAAGGATGTTTTATTGCTGAATTTTCTAACGTTTAATTTTGCTGTAGCCAAGTCATTTCCTGTCCTTCTTATACCTTTCAAAATTGTACTCTTTAATTTCTTTAAGTGTAGTAAAAACATGCCTTTATTGCTGTTTTTTGTTTAGAGTAATATTTTTTCCAATCTCTTGTTTCTGTCTAAGATTTTTTTTGCAACGTATCTTTAGCCTTGGGTCTGCTACAGTAAAATAGTCTCAATTTTTTTTCTCGACTGTTGTTTTTTTTTTTTTTGTGTCATCTAGTTTATATAGTAGTTTCAAACTTCCTTATTCGCATAATCATCCACACAATAAAATATATAAATTTATGGTTTTTTTTCTTTTGTCTAATATTATAAGGAAAATAAAGTAGAATAGTTCTCAAAATTGAAACAATTTATTATAAATGCCGCAGAAAGAAATTTCTGGTAATTTGTGGAAAACAGAAATATGTTTTGTCAAATGTTTTAATATTATTTTGTGTAAAGAATGTCTAGTTATGTTGGGTTTTGTTAAATGAATACTATTTTAGGAATATTTTTTAATTGGATTTAAGTAAAAAGCTTAACAAAATGTCTAATTGCTTATTTGGGTTTTTTTTTTAGAATATGTATTAAAATATTACGATTAGAGTTCACAAATATTCTGTAGCAGTAGCGGCAGCATTCAAATGTTTTGTAGTTATTTAAATTTTAATTACTATTGGGCTAGTTCTTATAATTTTTGGTTTAAAATCCTGTTTAATAGGGAAATATTTGTTTAATATTTGTCATAAAATTCTTTTATTACAGAAATCTTATTTAAAAACGACTTATAAAATTCTTGCGTTTTAACGCTTGCGATTTCGAGCACTTCCTTGTTTGCTAAATAATGCTGCCAAAAAGGAATGGGAAACTCTTAAGTAGCATATCTTCATGCTTAAAACTACAAAATATTACGTGTGTGAAGATAAATATGAAAAGTTAAATTCGTTTTTAAAAAATATCGCATGCGATAAAAAATATTTTAAAAAAATATCGCATGCGTATTATAAAGAAAATACGACTATTTACGCTAAGTTTTGCAATTTTTATTAAAAATAAATAATTTTTATTTAATATTTAACAATAATAAGATATTTTATTAGTCTTTTAATATTAAAATGTATGATTTTTCAAAAAATACGACTTAGAGTGAAATTCTCATGAAAGTGCTGTGTGAGGGATATGGCCACTGTGTCCAAACCCTTCGACCTCAGGGAATCAAACATAATGGAAAATGAAGCTTATGGATAGGGCTACAATAACCTATAAGCACTTTTTCCGAATTGTATTTGTGAAAATTTTTATACATTTTTGAAAATTTGACTTAGAGTGAAATTCTCATGAAAGTGCTGTGTGAGGGATATGGCCACTGTGTCCAAACCCTTCGACCTCAGGGAATCAAACATAATGGAAAATGAAGCTTATGGATAGGGCTACAATAACCTATAAGCACTTTTTCCGAATTGTATTTGTGAAAATTTTTATACATTTTTGAAAATTTATAGGTTATTGTAGCCCTATCCATAAGCTTCATTTTCCATTATGTTTGATTCCCTGAGGTCGAAGGGTTTGGACACAGTGGCCATATCCCTCACACAGGACTTTCATGAGAATTTCACTCTAAGTCAAATTTTCAAAAATGTATAAAAATTTTCACAAATACAATTCGGAAAAAGTGCTTATAGGTTATTGTAGCCCTATCCATAAGCTTCATTTTCCATTATGTTTGATTCCCTGAGGTCGAAGGGTTTGGACACAGTGGCCATATCCCTCACACAGCACTTTCATGAGAATTTCACTCTAAGTCAAATTTTCAAAAATGTATAAAAATTTTCACAAATACAATTCGGAAAAAGTGCTTATAGGTTATTGTAGCCCTATCCATAAGCTTCATTTTCCATTATGTTTGATTCCCTGAGGTCGAAGGGTTTGGACACAGTGGCCATATCCCTCACACAGGACTTTCATGAGAATTTCACTCTAAGTCAAATTTTCAAAAATGTATAAAAATTTTCACAAATACAATTCGGAAAAAGTGCTTATAGGTTATTGTAGCCCTATCCATAAGCTTCATTTTCCATTATGTTTGATTCCCTGAGGTCGAAGGGTTTGGACACAGTGGCCATATCCCTCACACAGCACTTTCATGAGAATTTCACTCTAAGTCAAATTTTCAAAAATGTATAAAAATTTTCACAAATACAATTCGGAAAAAGTGCTTATAGGTTATTGTAGCCCTATCCATAAGCTTCATTTTCCATTATGTTTGATTCCCTGAGGTCGAAGGGTTTGGACACAGTGGCCATATCCCTCACACAGGACTTTCATGAGAATTTCACTCTAAGTCAAATTTTCAAAAATGTATAAAAATTTTCACAAATACAATTCGGAAAAAGTGCTTATAGGTTATTGTAGCCCTATCCATAAGCTTCATTTTCCATTATGTTTGATTCCCTGAGGTCGAAGGGTTTGGACACAGTGGCCATATCCCTCACACAGGACTTTCATGAGAATTTCACTCTAAGTCAAATTTTCAAAAATGTATAAAAATTTTCACAAATACAATTCGGAAAAAGTGCTTATAGGTTATTGTAGCCCTATCCATAAGCTTCATTTTCCATTATGTTTGATTCCCTGAGGTCGAAGGGTTTGGACACAGTGGCCATGGACTAATAAAATATCTTATTATTGTTAAATATTAAATAAAAATTATTTATTTTTAATAAAAATTGCAAAATTTAGCGTAAATAGTCGTATTTTCTTTATAATACGCATGCGATATTTTTTTAAAATATTTTTTATCGCATGCGATATTTTTTAAAAACGAATTTAACTTTTCATATTTATCTTCACACACGTCAAAATATTACATATTTATGTAAACAAAAAGCATGTTCATATTAGTAATCGTTTCTATATTGCTGAAACAAATTTATTTAAAATATTTACTCCTGGCTAAGTGGTTTTGTTTGCAACTTTTTAAAAATATAGTTGAAGTCTACTGATTCATTATATATGTAGACATGCTTAGCCAACAACAAATTAAAACTCATTTAAAATAAATTTTTGAGAATAAGTCAAATAATGCTAAATAAGCGATCTCCCTAGTAAATTCTAAAAAAACGGGAAAGAAAATATTTTTTTGCACTTCTCAACTCTTAACGTTACTTATGCACAACCCTGGTTGGGTAAAGGCTCAGTTAGCCGGGAGTAACAGTAACAGTAACCTTACCGGAAAAAAGTAAGACCAATCTATTTCTTACAGATTGAGACGTAACATCTTACTGCTAACTATAGTAGTTCCAATTGCTTTACATACAACAAAATGAATCAGCTGATTTTCAATGTTTCTGTTACTCCCGGCTAACTAAGCCTTTAACCCAGGGCTGCCAGAAATTTTCAGCAAAAAATCTTAATTTCACCAAAAAAAAAATCTTTTTTTTAAAGAAAAAATCTTATTTTTGGAAAAAAGTAGTTTTTTTTAATTATAAATAAAAAAAAAACAATTCATATTTTATTTAATACATAAAATAAAAAAAATAAACAACAAAAAATTTAATTTCTTATACTAAATTGTATTATTTAGTTTAAAAATTGTTTAAATGGGAACAAAGAAGGTTTTTTATAATTGAACCTAACCTTCGTCTAGACAAAACAAAATATCTTGTTTTTGGGGAAAAAATCTTAAAATCTTTTTTAGGTTAAAAAATCTTAAAAAATAAGGTCCCTTGCGCTCCCTCTCTCTCTCTCTCTTTATTTCTCTTCTTTTTATTTTATACTACTTTTAAAGCCTATTTCCAGGATTGTAAAATAAAAATCGTCTGTAGTCTATTTTTAGGTCGTTTATAAAAATTTTTTTCTATTTCTATTAGTTTTTTTTTTTTTTTTTGTTTTCTTTCTACATTCAGTACATTAATATTTACACAATTTTATTATTGCAAATTCCAATTTTTTTTTTCTTCTGCATTTTTATTTATTCACTCGTACTATAGACCTGACTGCACACGTTTTTTGTGTTATTCTTATTATCATTTTTTTTCAACTGCTCCATAAAGTTTTTTGTTTCTTTTATAAAATATTTTACAAACACATGATTTAATTAGTGTTTGTTTTTGTTATTTACTTTATTGCTGTTTATTTCTACGGTATTTTGAAAAATAAAAAAAAAAACAGTTTGAAATTATTTCATATAAAAGTATTTTTTGATTTACATACATATGTATTAAAATGTCTGTTTACATTATTATATCTATTGTTATTCGCAAAAATTAAACAAAAGTTTGTTTGTTTTAATAATTAATGAAATATTAATATATTTTTGTTTCACATGTACACATATTTATGTACATTAGGGAAATAACTTTGTAACAATTTTTTAAAATATCAAAATTGGCATAGCACAGTCCGTATATTTATTTTATATACAGTCAAATCCCGATAATTCGTACCCCGATAAATCGTAATTCCCGATAATTCGTAATGAGTGCCCCGGTAGGCTAGCTGGTAGAGAGCTAGTCTAACAGCGCCGGGGTTGCGGGTTCAATTCCCGCCAGAGACTCTGGTTTCTTTCCTGCAGACAAGCGTAGAGCTTCGTGGGATTAGCTTAGGAAATTAAAAAAAAAAAAAAATTAACTGTCGGTCCCTTGAAAAAATCTCGTAAATTCATAAAATTTCCATACATTTTGGTCCCCTCGCTAATTCGTATTTTTTTTCAAATAAAATCTTCTTTACCTCTTATAAATCGTAATTGTTTACTAAATACCACTTATAATTCGTAATAAAACAACAGAAATATGGAAAGAATGATTTTTTGTTTACCGGTAATTTTTTTTTTGCGTGGGTTTTTTCTTGTGTGTTTCTTTATTTTCTTAAGATCAGTTTTTTACATGAATAATTTTTCTTTTTAACAATTGTTTTTTTTATCGTTTTAGTAAATAAAATTGAAAAACCCGATAATTCGTATTTATTTTATTTTAACCCCGCTAAATCGAAAACCCCTATAATTCGTAAGAAATGGCCGGTCCCTTGCGTTTACGAATTATCGGGATTTTGTTTTTGGTGGTTACTTCGACATGGTTGACCTCATGGTACTATGCCAAAAAAATTGGTTATACCCCTAATGTACATATATAGTTTCGTATAAATATTTATAAACTTTTATATATAATATAATATGATTATTTAATTTACATTTTTTTCCATTTTATTGCAGGTGAGTTTTGGTTTCAAATTATAAACTTGAAAAAATGTTAATTGAGAGAAGTTGGTGAGTTAATTTTGTATTGATATCAAAGAAAATTTGTTTGTTTAAATTCCAGTTAATGTACATAAAATTGGCGTAGAAAAATATTTTTAAAAAATTTCATCAGAAACCGAATGAGTTTTATTCAAACATATGTATGTATTAAATAATAATTAGTATTGTGGTTATTTTATTGAACTGTTTATGGTTTTTAATCCAAATTTTTTATATTTTAATCAGGCTTAAGTTCATCAAATTAAATTTTCATTAAATTATTTTAATCAGTAAATTTTAATTAATTTCATGTTGTAAAATTCCTTTCTTAATAAAAATAAAATTCTAAGAACATTTCCGAAAGAAACTATGGTTCTAAAATCAAAATCGAGCTTTCGGTTTTGGACTTGAAAATTTGGTGCTCAGGAAATCCAAAAAAAAATACTTTGTTGGAAATATTTATTGTAATTAATGAACAGTTGATCTCTATTGCTGAAAAAGGGCTTGTTTAAAAGGAATTTTTCTCAGCTTTCTATATCTGTGCTCATTTTTAGAAAATTCTGTACATAAATAATTAGTTTAAAAAGGTTTTTCTCAAAATAATCATAGTTGGGTAATTTCATGTCAAATCGACCAAGAGTGGGACCCGACCCCTTTCGATTTTATTGAAATTTGGTGAGAAGGTTCCTTTTCTGTTTCTGTTTCAATAGTAACTGCCAAAATATCATCGCGATTATATTCTATGGCAAGCCGGGAAACATTGGAAAGCTATTGTTCAAACGCTCAGTTCCCTGAATATGTGCCGGTATTCCTAGATCAGCAAACGGTGGCTCAGCAAAATACTATCGTCATCGAAGTAGGTAATGAGAAATTTAAAAAGTTTGTTATTTTCGCGTTGTATCATGCAATTTACCGTTTCTAAAAGAGAGAACAAATGAACAAAAACTCGTATTAAGTGCATTAGTTTTTTTTTCTTTAAAATACATTTTTATTGAAATTGTTAATTTTATTTTATTTTTTTTAATGATTTACTTTTTAAAAAGGTAGTGAATTTTTAAAAAAGTAAATTGAGTTTTAATATAAAATAAAATATATTTTTTACCAGCTTGACTATGTTGATTTTGACAAAAACCTTTAAACCAATTAAACAACGAGCACAGATATACTTAGAAAGCTGAGAAAATTTCCTTGTAAACAAGCTCTTTTTCAGCGATACAGGTCAACTATTCATCAATTGAAATAAATATTTCCAAAATAGTAGCATTTTTTTTAATTTCCTGAACACCAAATTTTCATGTCAAAAACCGGAAGCTCGATTTTGATTTAAGAACCATGGTTTCTTTAGGAAAAGTTCTTAGAATTTTCCGTAGATTACGATTTTGCTATACGCTTTGTCACTTTTTTTGGGCCTGAACAAATTGACCCAACCTATTGTACACCATTTATTCAAAGTTGTACATATTAAATTCAAAATTCTACACATTTGATTCAAAGTTGTACACATTTAACTCAAAGTTGCACACCTTAAAAAAACACAACCTTAAGTAGCTTTTTAAAAGTTAACTCAAGCAAGAAGTTGAAGTTTTCAAGGAATTTGTATTTTTCTAATAAAATTTTAAAACATTTGATTATCTTAGAGTAGTAGTTTGCCTAATTTTAAAAAAGATGCCTGAAAACCTTAAAATTTCCTAGTAAACTCCCTTTTACTATTTCAATTTCAATCTTATAGCCTTTAAAAAACAATAAAAATATTTGTATCTATAAAATTCAATAAACATATAACTTGACCTCTATTGCCCAGTCAATCGGAAAACCTTTAAATCTAATAGGAAATGAGGCGATACTCATATTCCCTTAAAAAAGATGACATTGCTTTTAAACCACTTTCTCCATCTCTGTTTGAAAGACTTTTAATACATATTTATGACATAAATATGTTGTTGTTTTGTTCTTGAGTAGTTGTTTTCATACACGAGAGTAGATATTATTGTTTTTTGTTTATTATTTTAGTTTGTCCTCTACTTTTTCTTTTAAAACAATAGCCCCAATTTTTGTAGTTTACTGTTGTTTTTGAAACTTAAACATATCGTCCATCGTTTATGCCCTTCAGTTTTGCAAATATTGCTTTTAGTTTCGGGTGATTTCCATTTTTTACTTATTCAATAAGCTGATGTTTTCTTGCCCTTTTTTCTTATTGTTTTTCCCTTTTCAATGTCCTTATATTTAATAATAGTTTGAGAGAAATAATAAGAAAAACAAGAGTAAAAAAAGAAAATGACATGTTGACCTAGTAATATGTGGTGTGTATGAGGAAAAATAGAAAAAAAGGAAAAACTGTAAACGTTTTCAATTTCATTATATTAAAAAACGAATAAGAAAACAATATGGAATGTCCTTCAAAAATGCTATTGGTCTCATTGTAGAAATAGTAGTCGTTTTGTTTACTTGGCTAGGGCTACCCTACATGGGGTTATAGTGTACACTTGCTTAGTATCAGGGTAGCAAACACCTTTATAAATATTTCTGATTTAACTTTTTAAGTTAAAATTTACGGTTACACTCAAACGAAAAGAAAAATCAATAAATCATAAATCAAGTACATAAAGATTGGTTCAAGTACGGATTGTCAATCGAGAAATACTTTAGGTTTCCCTATTCAATCCCGCCATCGTTCTTAAATAATCCGAAAAAGGATTTATTCAAGTAAATCTAAGATTGGGTCAACCTCAAAATGCGCTAGATCAATCCCCAATTCGTACTTGAGACAAACCAAAAGGAAAATTAGAAGGAGAATTTTATTACGATCGATTTACTTAACCGTTATAAACCTTACAGAATTTCAATTAAAAAACACCAGCATCATTCCGATATGGTTTTTTATTTAAAAAACTAAATGTACATTTAAAACTGAAAATATAAACTAAATGAGAAGCAATAGTTCTCAATTGTACCTTTTTAAACATGAAAATAATGTGTTTTCGTCTTGTTCTGTTGTTTTTGTTGTTTCTACACACAACAAGCAAATCGTTTTTCAACTACTTGTGTGGTGTTGTTGTAGTGTCTGCAACAAACTTTGATAATTTAAATGAGATTAAAACGCTCACTTTGTAATTTTACTCTCAGTGTGGCACTACCAACGAAAAGTTTAATTGTTTTTCGTACTTGGTTTGAGAATTTTGTACTTATTTTAAGAAATTCCGAGATTGAATTCCATTTAGGATTGTTTTAAGTACGTGTATGTGTTATTCGTACTTTTTGAGTACGACTCATACTTAAAGTAAGTAAAAAAGCTTGTGATTTTTTTTTTGTAAAAATGCTATAAAAATGTACTTAAAAGACTGAATTATGGCAACTTCGGTAACAATTATAAGTAAAGAGGCCTTATAGAAGGCATTATCTAGCAGAAAAAAGCCCTCCTAGCCGCATTTCTTACTTATCAATTTTTCACACAGATTGTCATTGGCAGCAAACCCGCGTACAAATTTTGGCTCATACATAGGAATTTGACTATTGGGGTAGAATTATCTTGCGTCAGATTTTTACCGGAGACTTTCAATTTAGGGAAATTCACCTCCCCACAACATATTTCCTTACTCCGGCACAATGCATTCCATTTGTATAGGGGACACCCCCAAGGTGCTGGTCTTTATAAAAAAGGTCCTTTTATGCAGAGACGTATTAAAGTTTCGAGAAAATGAGGATTCCACAAAGACTTTTAATTCCTCAATAGCATTCCTTGGAGCATGCGAAAGAACATGCTAAATATTTTAAAGAAGTCGGTAAAACCAAAATTGTTGGAAAACTCCTTTCTCTATATAATGTGCTTCCTCAGCTGGGTACTAGTTGGAGCATAAATCTCTGGGAAGTCCCCATTTCTAGTTTACGTGACGCGAAAACGATCAATCGATTTGTTCAATGATTAAGTGAGAAGTAATGCCAAATGTTTATCCTCCAAAAGTCCATACAGATTTTTAAAGACGCAAACCAATTTAAGACGTTAATTTTACATAAATTTTATTAACAATATTTTGATACATATAAAGGGTGTTTTTTTAGACGTATAAAAGTAAGCAGTCGTAATAAATGAAGGGTGTTTGACTTTTTTTCCAGTATACTGTGGAAAATCACCATGCTTAGACTTACACCAAAACAACGTTTACAAATTGTGGAAATTTAATTTGCAAAATTCCCGTTCTGATCGCCAAACTTATTGATCACTTCGTCAAGTGCGCATAATCGTTCATATGAGCATTTACTCTTTTGAATAATATTCATCCAAATTGAGCCCGTACCTTGCTTTTAAAAGAAGCCATCGCTGCTGTAGACGTGAGTGGGACAGAGGACTCTAATTTATTGATTCGTTCTGAGCAATTTGGTCTCTGACCGTCCACAACTGTGAAAATTTTGAGAAAAGACCTTGGCGTGCATCCATGTAAGATTCAACTAGTGCGCAAGAATAAGAGCGATCAATTGCGTCGTGTGTTCTGTGAAAGGGCTGAGAATATAGGTGATGTTAAACCAGATTTTTAAAATAAAATCGTCTTTAGCGCTAACGCTCATTTCTGGCTTAACGGGTATGTAAAAAAGAAAAATTTTTGTTTTTTTCGAGAGGGCTAAGTCCTCATGAGACTCAATTACATCCCAAAAAAACCACTTGTTGGTCCGATTTTTATGCCGATGGTCCATTTTTCCTTAAATCCTACACTGATTCCAACATTATGGTGAATAGCGAACAACACAGGCAAATAAGTCTTGATTTTTTTATTCCTCTTGTCATTGCAAATTATTTGGAGGAGAAATAATTCCAACAAGATGGCACAACATGCATTTAGCGCTTGAAAGCATCACTTTGGTGATTTGGTGATCGAATTATCCCAAGAAATGGTGCTGTGAATTGGCCACCTCATTCGTGTGATTTGGTACCTTCGGACTACTTTTTGTGGCAGAAACGATTGATCATTTAAAAAACCGACATTCGACGCTCTTTAAACGACTTAAGACAGGGTATGTTCGGAAAATTGATGAGCTACAGGATGGCGTTTATAAGGGGCAGTCGCGGAGGCACCAATTGTGATCAATTAAAGCCAAAATTTTCGTCATGCCATTCAATTCGTTGTGTTCTATTAAAAAAAAGTGCTATGCCTCTAAAAAAAAACCCCCCTTATTTTCTAGGATTGGTATTTTCACGAAAAACCCCAACAAATTACAATAGAGTTGCCAGATCTAGCAAACCTATGACTGTTTAATTAACTGTCGAAAAAAGGAGTCAAAAAAACGAAATACACAAATACACAAAATACATTCATTTGCACAACACAACAACAAAATGTACGTATTTGAAATTTGCTCTATTATACTTCGTTTGCACTAAAAAAAACCATGAGCAAATTTAGTAGTGCATATTTGCTCAGTTGCAAACAAATGTAAACAATAATACTTGACATATTAGCCACCATATTGTTTTTAAGGAAACTTATAAATTGAACATTTTCGTGGGTTTTAATATTAAATAGAGAATTAAATTTAAAATAATTAAAAAGAAAAAATTTATTTTAATTTACTTGTGTATAATTTTAAATAAATGCAGATTTGTAGATCTGGCAGCATTGTAAGCCAGAAGTTTTAAGTGTTGCCAGAATAAATTTTTAGAAAAATAGCATATTTGCACAAAAAATAAAACTGGTATGCTCACGATCAATCATAATATGCACTGCAAATGTACACATTGCAAATTTGCACAATGACCATCGTGATTACCCTTACAATAAACTTTAAAAAATTGCAAAAACAATCTCTCATTTTAAAATGTTGCATATTTTGCATAATAATTATTGGGCGAAGGGAGCAAAAGTAAGCTACAGAAATTGTTTACTTTAATCCCGATTCATATACATCGTACCGTATTTTCTGGCTCACCTCAAACCCCTTAATTTTTCCATATTTTTGTTTTACGAATTCTGGCAGCAAGTAAGAATTTTACATTTAAAAAAATGCAACAAAATGATTTGAATTCAGAACAAAAATCAATTAAAGCTGTTCCACAAGCAAAAAACTGCAGTCGAGTATAAAAAGCTGTAAAAATAATTTTCTCTCTCTCAGCAATGATAAAAATTTATGACATTTATGAAAAGCTAAACTACAAAAAATCAAATAACAAGTAGAACAAAATAAAAACGATTTGTATCAGCACATGCTAACACATACAAGCACACACACAAAGCATAATATCCTTTTATCTGATTATACATAGTTACACTATAAAACAAAAAAATAAAAAAAGAGATGACTAAAAATACAATGAAAAAAAGTTATCAAGAAAAAAAAATAAACATCATCAATAACTTTCTGTAATCAATATGTTCGATATACAGTCTGCGCAAATGTGTGTCAGTTCAGAACTATTAGGAAAAGTATGATAAATGTTTTTATTGGCGAGGGAAGTTGGTTCGCAAACTCACCCAAAAGGACGTAAACGATGTAAACAAGACAACTCTTAGACACTTAAAACATCTTAATTGGCTGGATTTGTTGCATGAAGAAAAAAAGGAAAAATATTTTAATTACAGAGCTTAACTAAGAGATTAAGATAAATGAATATCTGAATGACCGAAAAGAAGGAGATAAAAGTTGTCTAATTCGAATAGAAGGGGATAACAGTTGTCTAGTTACCTGTGTCATTTCAATCTGTTACTTTAGGTGGAGTTTGTCAAAAATTAAAATTTGTTAGTTTATGGAAGGAGTAAAAACACCAGACTGCAATAAATTTTTTTTTTTACAATTATCGCACTTGATCATAAAGAGGGTATTAAATCAAAATTTAAAATGTTTTAGTAGAAGCAAAACTATTTTTAATTTAATATTAAAGGCGTGTGAAAAAGAATTTTGAACCAAACGTTTCGTTACAAAAAATAGACAAAACTGCATGAAATTTTTAAAGCGGCTAAATAAAAATATTACGTGTCGATTTTTGCCGAAATGTGAAAAAATAAAAACTTTGTAGGTCCTATTCTACGGAAAAGGCTTAGACAGCAAGACAATTTACTGAGTATTACAATAAGCGTTTCTTTAAAGAGAAATCGCTTCGCCTATGCACGTGTCAAATTGTCACTATCCCGAAATCAGTTTTATGAATTTTTAATTTTCCAAAAAAAAAATTGGTTTCTAAAACGACTGCGCATATTTGAAAAAAATTTTAATTTTCTTAAATGAAATCTTATTGCGAAATTAAGTTTTTTTAGGTTGTTCAATAAGCTAAAAAATGCTCGGGTAGAAAAAATATTGGGGGTCCGTTATACATTTGACTCTTCTAGGGGCACTCTGGGTCTAATTAGGGCGGTGGCGGGTAATTTTATAAAAAATAATATTTAGTAGGGAGCCCCCTTAAGGAGCACAGATAGAGGTTAGTTAGTATGTTAATAAAAAATTTAGGGGTGGAAATATTAGTGGAAGTCTGTATTACATTGTAACCCTCTAGGAGCGACTCAGGGACAGTTGTGATCGTTTTCCCCTAGCTTTGACCCCGATGGAAAGCCATTTACCTACATCCCACCCCCTCTAATTTTTTGGCCCATGGGGTTTTTTACAAACTTCAAAAAATTGGGGGTTCTAGCGTATCGAAATCAAAAATTCGTGCACTATTCCACCCCTAATGTTCATATGTACTTCCAGTGGATTAGTTTCGAAACTACTACATAGTCCACTCCAGAGGATTAGTTTCAAAATGTCGTTTAAAAACGAAAAATTGCCGTTTAACTACAAACTCTTTTTTAACAATGACATGGTCCATGTTCGCATTACATTGGACCACGTTGTAAGTCGGCCACTTTATCTAAAATGGGTGAAGTATATTTTATGCAAAAAATTAGAATTATTTATCGTGAATTGCAATAGTAAAATTTAACAAAGCAAATGTAATAAAAAAATCTAGATAACAACCAAGTCACCATCATATCTGGGGTCTTCGGAAACCCCATTTCAACATTTAGGTCAACTTCGCTACTCGTACACAAAAAGAAAAACACTCCGGATAAATAAAGTTTTTTTTACTAACTTTAATTTAAGTACGAGTCGTACTCAAAAATTCAAGTACGAATAACACTAAAAAAACGTACTTAAAACAATTCCAAAATCAACCCCGGAATTTCCTAAAATAAGTACAAAGTTCTTAAACCAAGTTGGTAGTGCCACTCTGAGAGTAAAATTACAAAATGAGCGTCTTAAGGCAGAATAAGTCTTTACTTTCTGTTCTGTCACGAATCAGCTGATTTGTTTTTGTTATTAAAAAACCTGTGAAATTGATTAGTTTTTCTGTTCAGTTACGGTCCAATCTGTAATAATAATTGTAAGTGATAGCAACGGAAACAGAAAGTAAAGACTAACTGAGCCTTTAATCTCATTTAACTTATCAAAGTTTATTGCAGACACTACAACAACACCACACAAGTAGTTAAAAACGATTTGCTTGTTATGTGTAGAAACCACCAAAACAACAGAGCAAGACGAAAACACATTATTTTCATGTTTAAAAAGTAAAATTGAGAGCATTTGCTTCTCATTTAGTTTATATTTTCAGTTATTTATGTACATTAAGATTTTTAAAGTAAAACCCATATCGGGAATGATGCTGATATTTTATTATTGAAATTCTGAAAAGTTTAAAACGGGTAAGAAAATCAATCGTAATAAAATGCTCCTTCTCATTTCACTTTTGGTTTATTTCAAGTACGAAGTAATTCTTAAATCAAGCGCATTTTGAGAATGATTCAATCGCAGTTTTACTTAAATTGATTTAATTATTGGATTTTTTTAAGTGCAAGTTCGGAATTGAATATGGATAAGTTTAGTTTTTCGCTATTGAAAATCCTTACTTGAATCTATCTTTCTGCACTTGATTGAAGAAAATCCGTACTCACCGTACTATTAATACCGTTTCGGATGGATTTTTCTTTTTTGTGTAAGGATTCAGAATATATATCTGTGGCCTTTAAACAAAACATCTTAAGTCAAATTTAAAAATTTGAAAAAATGCTGTTAATTACCCAGTAAAAAATGTGCTCCACAAGGAGCAGGTTTTATGTATGAATTCATACCTCAAATCGCTTCAAACTTGCTGATGGGATGCCTGATTTTTGTATGAGGCGTTCGCTTTAACACCTTCTTCGTCGTCAGCACTAAAAAAACAGCTTTTTGTGTATTTTATTCTTTATCATGTCCTGCTGTATAAGAGCTCTCTTATTGAAGCGCTCGATTATGCGCTTTTTCTCTTAAGTGCATCAAAAAGCAAAAAATTTTTTACTGGGTATACTTATTTTCCTTCAAAAAATATTTTTGTTTACGTTTTTAAAATTTTGTATTATAAACGAAATTTTTCTTTAATTTCGGTTTATTTTATTATTTGATAATTATTTTTTCACTGAGTTTTTTTTAAACTTGTTTTTCTATCTTATCTCGACTTAAGATGTTTTGCCAAAATGCCACAAATATATTGTATAGGGTCTATGAGCAATATAGTAGAAATTACAAACGAGTAGTACAAAACAACAAATCACAGTTTAAGCAAACTAAAACTTTAAAACTCTTTTATACATCAAATTGATTACCGGTTTTTCACAATAGAATTTATGAATATTTTTGCAATATCTTTCCTTAGATTGTTTGCCTTTTTTTTTTGTTTTTTAATAAAAAAAATCAAAGAACATACAAATTCATTTGTAGTCGATTAAAATTCTTGAAAATTTATCCATACATTTTTATGCACATGGAATATTCATTCTTTAAGTTTGCAGAAAATGCGGCAACAAAAATATATAGAAGAAGGCCTTTTAAAAGGCCTTAATTTAAGAGTTTTTTCGATGAAGATTTTGCCTATTTGATCTAAGCAAAAAAGCCCTAGAAGGCATATCTTAGCAAAAATGCAAAGAGCGTATGAATTTGAAACTTCAGCAAAATATTATAAAGGGATTTTCCAGTACCCAGAGCAAAAATATATTTTGATTAATGTCGGTTGCAGAAACTTTAAAAATATTATTGTTTCTTAAATAACACTATTTTGTCACAACCTTTTTAAGCATAATAATGCTATTAATAAGCATAAAATGGCCGAAAGCAACCATAATACCATAATGGTTTTTTTATGAAGAACTGATGGTTTCATAATATCATTGCAACCGACAATAATATGGCCTGGCCTGTATTTGAAAAATTTTCCTTGGTAATAGTTATTGAAATAAATTTTATTTTCTCTGCGTGTTTACACTTAGAAATAATACAAGAAACCCGTAAACAGAAACATGATTGTGAGAATCATATAAAAATTATCATACAAAATTATTATCTGACACAAAGCTGACCATGTAAAAATATAATTTAATCATAAAATGGCTGCAGTCAATTATAAAATGATGGTTTGTAATCCAAATGTGATTAAGATGAACATGCAAATGGATAATTTAATCATAATATAATTATGCCAATCATTTTATTGAAAAATTTCTGACTTTGAATTGAAACTCAGCCTATGAAAACGCTTGACGATCTGATTTTGGTTGGTCTTTTAGGGGAAATTATAAAATTATGGAGTATAATCATAATCTAATTGATGAAAGGATGACTAAATCATATGTCATATCGAGCCCTTGCCGCAAAAATGGCTTAAGCGACATAATTTTCAATTTTCGTTGTTTTTAAAAAATGGCTTTATTTGAAACACTTGCACCATCATCTTAAATTTCATGGTCACATAACGAGCCCTATTGACGATTGTATCGTAAGCGGTAAAAGTACAGGAGAAGGGTTTTTATTATTTTTTCTTAAGCAATGCAATGCTTTATTTGGATCTCTGCAACGGTACAAATTCATAGGCTATGAATTTGTTGACATTGTAACGGTTACCTATAAACTTTTTGCAAGAAAAAATTAAATTTCGACAAATTGTCACCTACGTTATAATCGCACTTTCATTAGAATTTTACTCTGTCATATTTTTTCAAAAAATCATAATAATTTTAATATAAAAAGACTAATAAAATATGTAATTAGTTTTAAATATTAAATAAAACTTATTGATTTTTCATAAAAACTGTAAAATTTCGTGTCAATAGTCGTATATTCTTTATAATACGCAATGTGTTATTTTTTAAAAAAAAATTTTTTTTGCATGCGATATTTTTTAAAAATGATTTTAACTTTTCATATTTATCTTCACACACGTCGTGGTTGGTATATATTTGTGTCACATATGCTCCGTTGAATTTCAAAAAAAAACAATGGCCGGGATATGGACAAAAAGCCAAGACTGTCTCTAAATTAGCCCATAAATCTCTTATTGTTATTGCATATTAGGTACGAGCATCTTGGTTATTTATATACAACATTCGCTGAAGTGTAAGCGGGATTGCTGAAGTTGGCGTGGCACAAAATAGATTTATTTATATCGTCGGCTTAATATGCAAACCAGCACTCTTCCTTTCAGTACATTTTACATAAGAAACAAACAACTTTTTATATTTTATATGTGTAGCTTAAGTGAAAAACCAAAAAAAATATTGTTGGTTTAACACACTTCAAGACTCGAATTGAAGAAAAACTATGCTGGTCGACGAGGCGTATTTTTCTCTACCACACGGCATCAAAATCTGAATTTACTTAAAAAGTGAATTCAGCAGGTTTGCATATTAAGCCGCCGATATCTAAAGAACGGCATTTATATAACTTTTTGTTCTTATCGCACTTATCGGTATAGCCGAAAATAGCACTCTTACTGGTTTTTTACTACTTCCCCAAATTAGAGGCCCTTTTATTTTCTAATAAAGTACATCTTGAAAATTAAAGAATTATATATGTATATGAATAAGTTTGTCGTTTTTGTCGTCTGTGTAATGTAGTAGGTGTAGTAAAAATCTATTCCCATTTCTGTCAATGTGTGACATTTTACACCACATTAAGAATTCATGTTAAAGCGTTCATCCTTAAAGTATGTGGGATTATTTATGCATTTATATGCATGTGAATTTGTGTGGGTGTGTTATAATTGTGTGGTTGTAAAGCAATTCTTAAACTAATGCATTCAAAACTTTACATACTCACTTAATACAAATGATTTAATACATAGAGTTTTATGGAAAAACTGTGTATAAATTTCAGCTGGAGTTTTCTTTCTTTTCCTTATTTTTTTTTTTTTTTATAAAATTCATGTTTGTAGATGTGTAGTTGTTGTTGCTAGGATTGATTTCGTATTCATGTCAGTATGGTTTTAAAGCAAATTATTTTGTATTCCTCAAACAACACTTGAAGCTTCTTTAAATTTATATTTTTTCTATTTTTCTTTACTTAGAGTCTTGCGCTCACAGTCTTTTGAAAGTAATATCCTTTAGAATTTGATTGGATTAGAATTAGAAAATGATGTGTGTATAAATTGATGCATATGTGAATTGCATTTGGTGCAAGTTTATCATTAAAATTATATAATTTTCTCCTTTAGATATTTGAATTTGCTGCCACAATATCTGTGAGCAGGAATTGATTTAGAAAAACTTATGTTGTTAGAGGTTACAGATTTGGAAATTGTAATAAGATATAAATTGTAAAGGGTCATTAAGATATTTTTACAGTTTTTTTTTATAATCTTGGCTTTTATTCAAATATTCCAAATTTTTGTTGCGCTCTTGTTAAACTAATCTCCCTCCTTACATAACTTTAAGTTATGCTCTATTTTATTAATTATTATTATGTATTTATTTCATTTGATTTATATTCTATATATTTATTTTGCATTCACATCTTTCTTAGAAATAAAATTTGAATACAGCGGAATTTCTCAGGAACGGACACCGAAGGGACCATTGTGTCCTATAAAAAAAAACGCAGTACTTTCCCTTAAAACACTGACGAGACCAGGTAAGCAGGTGGCCGTCGAAAGAGTGTGTTTGCATAAGGAAGGTGTCCGTTATGGGAGATTACACTGTATATGTCAGTTTCATTTAAAATTCATCTTCGTTAAAACCATTTAAATTTATTACTCTTTTAAGTGATACTACTTAATGCGAAAAAGGGTTAAAATTAATGCATTATTAAAATTTCAATTATTTTATCAAGAGTATTTGTTTGTCAAACTATTTGTAGTTATTGTATATTAAGTTTAACGTCAAAGTATTCAAATTAATATGGATCTTCAATAACTTCAAGTAGACCAAGATAATTTAAAATATTTTCTGAGAAACATTTAAAAAAAAACTGAGTTGAGTTGTGAACCGTAATAGGGGCCTAATATTGGCCGTCGTTAGGCGTGAAATTTTTCTATCCCTCTGGTAGCATATGAATTTGTCGCCAAAAAAAAACTGCTTAACGAGAACGAGTCAAGCAAATTTCGGATACTCCGTCTTGAAGTTAAGCATACTCCGGTGAAAGTATTTTCCATTGACATTATGGTTTCTTGTGATCTTGCGGCGGCAGTGCTTGCGAAATTTGAATTCTGTATGGATACATCTGCACTGCAATCAATCCGAAGCGGTATTAAAAGTACAATGAGTACGGATTTTCTTGAATCAAGTACAGAAAGATTGATTCAAGTACGGATTTTCAATTGCGAAATACTTTACGAATCCATATTCAATTCCGAATTTGTACTTAAAATAATCTGAAAAAGGGATTTATTTCAGTAATACTAAGATTTGATCAATTTTAAAATGCGCTGGATTCAAGTATTATAAAGTTGATTCAATCCCGAATTCGTACTTGCAATAAACCAAAAGTGAAATTAGAATGAGAATTTTATTAAGATTAATTACACCTTACAGAATTTCAATCGCAAACGCAAAACGCAAGAATTTTAAAAGTCGTTTTTGTAATAAAAGAATTTTATGACAAATATTAAACAAAAATTTCCCTTTTAAACAGGATTTTTTTAAACCAAAAATTATAAGAATTAGGTTTAAAGTTTATTAAAAGCAACTTCCAAATTCTTGCGTTTTGCGTTTGCGATTTCCAGCACACCCCTGAAGGTTTTTACTTTAAAAAACTTAATGTACATATAAAACTGAAAATATAAACTTAATGAGAAGCAAGAGTTCTCAATTTTACCTTTTTAAACATGAAAATAATGTGTTTTCGTTGTGTTCTGTTGTTTTTGTTGTTTCTACACACAACAAGCAATCGTTTTTTAACTACAGTGTTGTGTTGTTGTAGTGTCTGCAAACAACTTTGATAAGTTAAATGAAATTAAGACGCTCATTTTGTAATTTTTACTCTCAGAGTGGCACTACCAATGAAAAGTTTAATCTTTTTTCTTACTTGATTTAAGAATTTTGTACTTATTTTAAGAAATTCCGGGATTGATATTTGAAAGTTATTCCATTTAGGATTGTTTTAAGTACGTTTTAGTGTTATTCGTACTTGAATTTTTGAGTTCGACTCGCACTTAAAAAAACTTAATTTTTCCGGGTTGTTAAATTTTCTGAATAGCCATTTCACGAGAAGGAGGTCAAAATACCATAACTTCATTAACCGAGCAATAGTAACTTTGTCCGTCATACTGTTTAAGGAAAACTAACAGTTTTTGGCTTGACTCAAGCCCCTTAACCTCGCACTGCATTAGCTCACTACCAACAGTCATACCGGGCCCACCCAAACCTAATATTCAGCTATGTGATGAAAATCGGTTGATACCAAAACGATCGTTTTTAAAAGGTGTGATGAATTTCAAGCGATTTTTAATTCCGTTTTTGAATTTTAGTCTTAATTTTTTGTTCAAAATACAGTTAAACAAAAAAATTTTAAATAAAATAGAGAGAAAAGTTTAAGAAAATATATTAGAAATCAATTTTTTAATAAACTGAAAACGATAATATTGATTTTAAATCTCTTCCTTTTCTAAAACGATTCCATCAAATACCTGATAATATCCAAATTGTTGTTTAACTATTGCAAAATCGACCTCAAACATGCCTGATGTATGACAACCGTAAGCGTATTTATGCATTGAAATTACCTAAAATGAATCACTGAACTCATTTCAACACAGCAACATATTTTCAAAGGATCATTAATGTCAAAAAATGTTTCTTATGCAAAAATCATCTCCATAACAAAATTAGTTTGTTAAAGCGATGCTGAATCATATTTGAAATTTACATTTCAACCCAGAAAAACCTCAAAGAAAAGTACTTTAGAAACTTAAAATCACAGTTAGCTTGTACTTTATATTGGCAAAGCCATTAGGCAAATCAACAACACTGCCGTTTAATGCCAGAGGAGGAAACCACGAATAATCGAATAGGTTTTTGTTTTTGCTATCTTTTTACCATATGCAGAGTTAAGGAGATTTCCTTTACTACAACTTGTACTAGTTCTGTTTCAAACTGGTATGAAAGATTTTTTTTACATACGTTCTATAGAAAAGGACTATTTTGATTGGTGTCCTGACACATGTCTTTGCGAATGCATATTTCAATGTGAGCTTAATATCTGAAAAAAACGTAATTTGCGGTACTTAACTATTCTGAATTCGTAAAATTTTTTTGAGCTGCATTGATACAGGAAATTTACAAAACAAATGTAAAGAAAAACTGGTTAAACTCCTCTAAAGAAGACATTGTAGACAAAGCAATGAAAACTGTATAAATATGTATTTTCATCTTTTACAACTGCAACCCCAACAATACTTGAGAGCTGGAGTTGCGCAAGGAAAATACAAAATCATGTTTTTGTTTATTTTTTGCTACTGTAAAACAATACAATTCAAACTATTAGAGCCAAACAGGACATGCATATTTTGCTTGTAAAAGAAATTGTATGACTTTAGCGCAACAATAAAAGGTAAAATGAAAAGCTGCTGCATGTCGACGTATACATAATAGATAATGCACTTGGACTAGTGGAATATATAAATGAATGACTAAGTGAATGAATGAGTAAATGAAATGAATGAAGTTTTATGACAAAGACTAAGAAATGAGTAAATGACAGACAGATAGGCTGACTAAGCGAATAATCATGGACTACAGATATTGTTTGGTGGTTCTGGAAATACCGTGATGTCTTTAGTAACTTTGAGTTGGAAATTGGTAACCACTTAATTTGCAAATTAATAACACTGTGCTCAAATTGGACACTTTTTTTGAGACAATCGCGGCACTTGGCGTTTTAAATTTTTGTATATTTTTTTTGTAAGTTTCTAGACATATAAAAAATGTAGTTGCAAACAAAATAAGCCATAAATGATTAAAATCTGTTTGCAACGTTTAATTTTATTCACAAAATACGAAAAATTTTGGTTAAACTTAATAATTTCATAAAGCTCCATTTATGTATGTGAGCCCTCCTAAGGGGAAGAGATAAAAGGCAAGTATGTTTTGAGACGAATGTTTAGAACGAAAAACTAATGGGCATCGGTCATACATTTTTCCCCATAGGAGCGGAGCGACTCCTTGGCAGTTATGGAGCTTTTTATTCAATATATATTTCTAGTCTGCATTGAACATTTTTTATGGGAGCCCCCCCTTAAGGAATGGTGATAGCGGGTAGGTATATTAAAAATAAATGATGGAGATGAAAAATAACAGTGGGGTTGGTCATACAATTGACCCGTCTAAAGCATCCTACGCGATACAGGTGCCAAGTTTAAGAATTTCATTAAACCGCCGTATTTGTATGGTAAAAATTCTTCAAAAAGTTTTTATCAAATGTTAATCATTTATGGCTTGTTTTGTTTGCAACTTCGTTTTTTATATGTCTAGAAAATTAAATTTTGCAAAAAAAAAATTATTCTTTTTTGTCAAAACAAAATTTTTCAAACGACTGCGAATATTAGAAAAAAGTTGAACTTTACCTAAAGGTAATTTTAATGTGGCATTTCAATAAACTAAACCGTTTTTACGCCACATATGTATATGTTGTGCAACATTCTCGACGTTGGAAATAACTGTATAACTCGAAAATAAGAGCTAACCTAAAAAAGGGTAAGCACCACTAGATTCAGCGTACCCGAATTAGGTTAAAATGACAAGAACAGTGTTATCATTAAGTCAGTCAGTAACTAATACTATGTATTTATCGCTTATTTCCAGACCAATTTAAGGCATTTCACGTTTTTATGCATCAAAACTTATGCAACTACAGTTTGCCATTTAAAATAGCCGAAATTGTTTTGGTTATAAGCATTTGGTTATATGCATCACAACTTAATACAACTTAAAAATTTATATGCATATAAGCGAGTTTTTATAACTGCTATTTCTTGTTTAAAAGCACAAAAAGTTATGCAATGCTTATAAGCGATAAATTAATTTTATATGATATTTTAGACAACTTAACAGCTGTCACTTAAGTCGTTATATTACCATTTTGATAATCTAACAGTCTTATTAACTTATTGTTACTCGTTTATCTTTCATTTAAAATAAAATATTTTCTAATAATTTTTCCTATACAACTATAAACCGATATAAAGTGTTGACTTAAAAAATGCAGCTTCAATCGAAACTGATGTTTTTACCAATACAAACAAGTGTTAAAGGCTTACAGAAACAAATTAACGACCACGAACGCGCACCCTACATCATATTGGCGAAGTTCGTACTACGAACATAATCCTGATACATACAATTTTACTTCACATCAAAGACAATTCCAATTCCATCCATATTCATTACAAATTCTCGGATGTAAGTCAGAGAAGATGGATGAATAAATCTTTGAATAGATGGTATTTATAAAATATTTTTGCCTTAAATGATATCTATGAATGACGTTTAAGTAGGTAACCAAGTGAATAATTTTATAAGAGATTTAAAATTTTCCAAAATTCTATTAGAAATTGAGAGTTTAAGCTAAAATTTAAGTTAAGCTTAAGATGTAAAAAGTATTAAACATGATTGTTTTAGAATTTTAAAAGATTAAAACTGAATTTGCCTCTTTAAGGAGTTAAGAGTCAGACTAGTCAGCTAAAATTTAAATGTATTGAAAGTTTAGACTTAGATGTTAAAAATAAATCAAAAGAGGTTAAAGGTCATGCGGTTAAACTTATGAATTTTCAGATAAAACTAAATAAAACATCAGAAGTTAATATTTATGCCTTGAATTTCACAATACGTAAGCTTTGACCTTTGCCCGAAGATACACAACAGAATATTCATATTTTGGAATACAAATATCCAAATCCATTAGGATGTTAAAACTCCTTAAGGCAGGGCTGTTTCCTAAAAAATTTTGCTAAAAGTTCATGCCTTTAATTATCTTATTTTTAAGACTTGACTTTTGAAGAAAAAGAAAGTTGTTTAATAATTTTGAAAGATTAAAATAAAAATGTATATTTTTAGAAATTAAAAGTTTTTAATTGAAAATATCCTTAAAGTTAGAGGTCGAAACAAATGACAGTATTTAGGGCAGAACTGTTCTCTAAATAAAATATCAAAGGTCAATGTACTATCGCTATCTTTTATAATTTAAAAGCCTAATCTTTGACCTGCAGGGTTTGGAATTTACATGTTTTTTTATATTTATGAACCTTAAAAACTTATTTATAAGCGAGTTTGTATAATTATTTATTTTTTGCGCCTAGTTTAAAGTCAAAGTCTCTTACTTCCGATAGTTTAATCGCTTCACTCATAGACAAATGCATCTTAATATTGATGATGGCCTAACATCTGTGACTTCGATATTTTTACAAATGGCATCAATGAGGCAAAAAGTGTCATCAATTCAATGACGAACGTCATCATAACATTTTTTGCGTGATCTATGCTGTGACTACAGTGACATCAATTCGATGCCACATTTTGTGTATTATTTACATTATTTTCATGTTTAAAAAGTAAAATAAGAAGCAAAAATTCCCATATTCTATTTGTTTAAATTATTTCGTTAAATACTTAATATTTTTAAAGTTGAATGATTACGAAAACGATTTGGGGCATGTTGCTTGTGTCTGATAATAAAGAGTTATTCTGTTAACAAAAGCGGAATACAACAAAAGTGAAACAAATATGTATAACGGGTCAATTAATAATTGTAATATTTGCTAACTTTGACTTAAGTCCATCCCAATGACATAACTTAATGGCTGTTTGTCATTAAATTGAGCCAAAAAGAGTCCTTTCACCAATGTTACTGAGTCATCACACCGATGACCTTTTTTATTAAACTGACTCCTATTCGTCATTTCAGTAATGCCGATGATGACATAATTTCAATGATTGATGAAAATTTGGCCAAGTGATGTAAAAGCTGACACCACAATGATGAAAAGTGTCATGGGGTCAAAAACGAAGACTCTTGTCATAGTAGTGAAGTCAAAATTTATAACCGGTATAACGCCTCTTCCTTCAGTGTAAAAAAATGATTAATACATAATTTTGTTGGCCTATTTATTCGCTGGGTTATTTGTATTTTGTGCACACAAATCATTCTATTCATTTGTATCCTGTTTTGAGTTAAAAGGAACCTTTTTCACTTTTATGGAAATGTTTTGCTTTAGAAAAAAAATCCCAAGTATTTCAAGTGTAATTACAACAACGTTTTCGCTTTGATAATTATTCATAAAGTTGTTGCCAGAAAAAATGTACCCTTTTAACGTTCTTCAAGTAATAAAAGGAATTTAGTTAAAGTTTTTTTTAATAGCGAAATATGAAATAGATTCTTAGCAAATGTCACTTCAAAGAATATTTAAAGAATTAAAAACGTTCTTTTGTGGTTTTTTAAAATACAAAATTAAGAGAACTGTAATTAATAAAATTAATTAAAATATAAGTTCAATTTTAAAGGTTAATTGCTTTACAGAACATGCCCAATAAAAAATTGAGCTTCAAACGAAGCAGGTTTGTAAGGAAGAAATGTAAGAGTTTCGCTTACCATACCGCTAACGGAAGACATTAATTTTCTATGGCGAGTTCCCACTTTGAAGCAATACATTTTTGACACAAAAAGCGCTTTATTCAACGGATGTAATAGCGCATAATTGTGCGCGTATGTGTTTATTTCCTTAAGAAATATTAAGGGTATTCACGTCACAAGTTGCACCCTTGCGAAAAAGCAAAAGTGCAAAAATATAACAACCCCACAGACAATAAGTTGTGCGTAAATAATTTTCTGTGTTGTTGTTGTTATGTGTTTGCACTTTTGCTTATTTGCAAGGGTGCAACTTGTGGCGTGAATACCCTTATTGTTTAATACCCACATAGAAAAAAATAAAAATAGATTTCAATTAAAAAATTTGTGATATTAATTAAACAATTTATTAAATTAGCCCCAGTAAACTTTTTTTTTATTTTTTTTTTTAATTCCCCAAGCTAATCCTGCGAAGCTCAACGCTTGTCTGCAATAACGAAACCTGCAAGAACGAAACCGCAACGCCGGCGCTGATAGACTAGCTCACTACCAGCTGGCCTACCGTGGCTCTCAATATCGATTAAAAATTTAATTTACTTGATTAAACGTTTAATTTACTTGATTTCACTTTTAAATCACTTGATTAATTTTTTAATGAAAACTGATTTTATTTTTGATTAATGCTGTCTCTAATTAAAAATAAATTAGCTATAAGTTTTTCTGTGCACACAAAAGTCACTTACATATATCCATTTTTGGCTCGAGCCTGCCGTCAAAGCCTTTTAACCACAAACTAAATTACACAGCTTATTAGAGTTTTGACAGGAGTCAACTGACAGGAGCAGTGTTGCCCTTTTACTAAAGAGGCGTAATTTAAATTTTAAGCCACGAATTTATTGACCCGCACTTGTATTATTGAAAAGTTATAAGATCCAGGATATGTTTTCTTTTATACGTCAACTTGTTGTATGTTCTTTGGTTAGACTCGAGGTCAGTTCTTTTTGATTTTTCAACTCAAAGGCTTAAAATCTTGTTATTAAGCCTATTTAAAAGAAGTATTTCTTAAGTTTTCAAAATTGTTTTTATTTTTCTGCTGTGTTCATTATCCTTGGAACAAGGACTTGCTTTGTAAATATTTATTTCCTTAAAACTTTCATTTATTGTGCCTTAATGTTGGTTGTATATTTTACATCTTGCCAGGCTGTCTCCTTCTCGTTATTTTGTTTTTTTTTATTACACATACTAAGCCTGTCTGTTCATGTGTGTCATGCCTCAAAGGCAAAGCTGAAAAGAAACAACAAATAGAAAAGAAAAAAAGACTTATGACCTGACACTTGGGAAAAATTATGCAAAAAAATCTTTGTCACATATTTTTTTTGTGATATATTTTAAAGCTGGGTCCTTTGGTTTCTTTTATTTTAGCGGATGTTGCAAAACAAGAGAAGTATTAACGCACACACACAGTGAGCATACACAGACACAAATACTTGTTTAAGTAAAGACCCAAAAAAGAAAAGAGAGGGGCAGAAAGAGATGTTTATTTCTTTGTTGTTTAAATTTCAAGGGGAACTTAAATTATGCACTTTATAACTTCCTTTTATTATTGTATTGTTGTTGTTGCTTTTGTTGCTAATGTTAATGTATTGTTATATCTTTGTATGTTTCTATTTATTTTATATTATTACTTTGTCCTTGTAAATATATATACGATTATATATTTGAGTTTTCTCTCATTCTCTTTAGCTTTGTGTTAACTTATTGCATGGAGGTGTAAGAGTGTGTGTAACTGAATTGGTATGACCCAACAAACACGGAGGTTTGATTTCAAATTGAAAATGATTTGAAATCAAACGTTTTCTCAAACGACAAACGTTTGATAACGATTTGAAGATCAATTGAAAATCATAGCGTTCTCAACAATAAGGGGACATTATTTTCAAATTGAAAAATGCTTTTATTTTCAACTTGCTTTCAAACGTAATTCTCAAATGTTTTTCAAATGTGGATTATAATACAATGTGGAATATAAATAAAACTATTTAATTTTTTTAATTTAAATTTATTATTTATTTAAATAAACTTTGAGATAAACATTCGGTACCACAGCTAAAAGATGAAATAGTGTTCTTTCCGTCCTCTAATTCTTGGAAAGACAAAATACTTGGCTCCCTTTTATTTTGAGGATTGTAGCACCGCGATCGTTCAACAAACTTTCTTCACTTTCCCGTTTTATTTTTTTTCTTTTTTTTTTGTATTTTTAATCATTGTAATTTCTTACAAATAATTTTTATTTTTCACAAGAAATAAACTGTTCACTTTATATTAAAATTTATTTTTAATAGTAAAACACATGTAACCACAAGGAAAAAAAATGTAACTTTAATCGCCATTTTTAATGCTTACATTTATTTTTCGTTTTAGTATTGCCAAGTTTATTTTTGATTTGATTTTAACATTTGACAAACATTTGACATCAAATTGATAAAACATTTGATATCAAATGTTTATTTTCAAATCATTATCAATTTGAATTTAAATGTTAAATCAAACAATTGAAAAACGTTTGAGAATTGCGTTTGATGTCAAATGATAAAGTCATTTCATATCAAAGGTTTGACTTTGTGTTTGTTGGGGAAATATTTAATTCTGAATGTATTTGTTGGTTAAGTAGTGTAAGTAAATCCTCGTTTGCCTTTGTATGAGTTTGTGTGAAGTGGGTTTTGTTTTTCTTTTTTAAATTGTAACAAAATCTCTTGCACTGGGGGATTGTTATAAGAGTCTTCTATTTTTATTTTATTTTTTAAATACAAATCAGCATTTATCTTAATTAAGATAATGTTTTGTGGTTTATGTTTTGAAATTTAGTTGTGGTTTACGATAATACATGAATTTTTTAGAAAACAGTAAGTGATAAAATATTAGACACAGCAGGAAATTAAAGTTATTTTATTGAAAAAAAAAAAAAAAAATAATATTTTTATAATATGAAACTAAAAATGCTAAATTTGTTGTAAAACCTTGATTCATTAAAAAAATTATTGATCATCGTGAGCTATAAACTTTTTCTATATCTTTGGCAATAAAAGACTTCCGAGACAAGAACAAGCCAATTTTGTATACCCTGTTTTGAAGTTAAGCGTACTTCAGTGAGATCGTTCGGCATCAATTGAACAAAAAGAGGACAATGCTAGATCTGGTCTTTAGGACAGGCGATCACCAGGCCGATTTCAGCGACTTTTTGAACCCTGGCGGTTTAGGTTCTGACAACAAGTCCATTTTTCATCACTTATTGCTTGCAAACGTTTTCAAATTACTGGACATGTGGCTCTTAATGATTTTGGAAGTTCTCTTTGACATTGACAACAACATTCATGGAAATTATCTTGTGAACATGTCATTATCTACAGTCAAGGATTAAGGCCTGTTTTCACAACTTACCGATAGCTAAAAGAAGACATTAACCGGCCGTATAAAAAGTGTTCCATTATTAAAACTTTACTTTAATCTGAAGTGAGCGATAAAGTATATTAAGGTTCATCCTACATGATAGGTTAAAGTTAAGTTGTAATAATGAAATACTTTTCATACGGCCAATAAAATCCTACCTTTAGCTATCGGTAAGTTGTGAAAACGGGCTTTAGTCTTGTATATAATGTAGTCTATGTTTAAAATTATATCTATTATACCAACCTAACTGATCACGCAAGAACAAGAGTGGTTACCCATCCCTGATCCGGGGTGTGTGATGCCAAGTATTCATAGATGGATTTGACGTCTAGGGTGCACTGTAGTAATCGGAACATATCTTCCTTCATTAACCTTTTTCCCTTCGAGTACTTCGGGCTACGATTAAAATTTTCTATATCTATTGTAAATTCGCTTTTTAAGACAGTCAGTCGTTTTTGATCTGGCGCGTTTAATTTTACATTGAAATCCTGAATTGTTAAAAAGCCAAAAAAAACTGTACATTTTAAATAATCACCCCACTATTATGGTATTGCCTTTCTTTTTTATCCTTTTTGTGGACTACTGTATCGAGTCTTGAGGTTCCAGTTTGGTGAAGTTAGCCGCCTTGACGCCGACGCCATTAACACTTCACATATTTCTGCATTTTTTATGTTGCATTTCCTACGACATTTTTTTTTCTTTTTTCTTTTCTCTTTCATTTTCAAATAATAAATTTCGTTTAAAGTGTCAGTTGTTGTAATGAATCAAACCACCAACAGAATAAATAGAACATATTATAATAAGAATGTTTAAAATATGTGACATGGGGACATAAAACTTAGTTGAACTTATCAACTTTATAGTGTAAAATAGTTTGCAATATTTTATTACAGCTAATCGTTGTTGTAGCCAAAACTTAAAGCTTAAAAATTATTATGTTTTTTTATTGCTAAATTTATTTGCAAAAATGTTGAGAAAGAGATAATCTGAAAAAATGCAAATTGTGTGGATAGAATATCTAATTGTTTGAAGAGGAAAAGAGCAGTAATTGGTTAATTTACATAGGAAATGTTTGAAAGGAGGGAATGTTAAAAAAAATAATAGAACATGCTTTAATTGGCAAAATTTTAATGAAAAGCCTGACCCAAGATGTCAACCGACAACTTAAGTCACTCATTATCGTTCTCATAAGCGCCACAACACAAGTAACTTATTTTGAAACTTGTGGTCGCATAATGCTTCAAAATGGCACGAAAATTTTTATTGATCGACTTGTCGTGCTGAATATTTTTAGGGGGACGGTCGACATCGTGGGCCAGGCTATAAATTAAGTTTTTAATAGATCTTCGTTGTAGATCTGGTGGTATTTGAACACGCAACGAGCAATCTTAATTTTTAATAATAATTGACTTATATGGGTTTCTAAGATAGAAGAAAACGTGTACGGTATACTGGCTTAGCACAGACCTGCTTTTAATTTGTAGTCATCATTTACACACAATTTTATGACATCCACCTTTATATTTCCATACAAATCTCATGTAGGTCTGGGCCAAACTAGTTGTACTATTTAGCTCCAAAAAAAAAGTCCTTGAAGCTTCTAAAGCTAAAGTAGGAATGCTGCAACAGAGTCAAGATCGAAAAATAAAACCTTCTTTTTTTTATAAAAAAAAAGAGAAATACTTCTTCGTTTAAACAGAATTTTACTGTTCTCCTCAGTTAAAGAATCCTGAAGATAATTTAAAGAACAACAGTTCGAACAGGTCGAGCAGTTGTTCTTAGTAGCTCAGTAGCTTTTGCATCAGGGTTTTCAAAACGGGTAATTAAGTTTTTTATCACGTTTAGACTCACGCAGAGACAATTAACATGTTTAAATATGGCACCTCGAATTACACTATGAAAATTTTAACGGCGGCCATTTGGCCGATACTTTATTCCATTCTTAATTGAATAATACCAATATTATCATAATAAAAAGAAATGGCAAAAATTTCCTAAATAATTTGTGTTTCATTCAAAATCAACATCGGCCCTTAAAATTTTACCACCCTTTATATACTCCATTGGGTCTGAGATGAATATTAAAAGGGTTTCACACCGAACAACAAACGTTGTATACCATCATTCACCACTAGTGGTGGAGGGTAAAAAGAAAATCCCCAAATAATTTCAAAAACATTTCAAATATTCCCAACAAATTACCCAATTCGCAAATCATTTTTTATGTACATCTTTTTTTTATTTATTTTTTTTTTAATTTTTTTTAAAGTCCCAATTTGGCAATAAATTACCTTAGCAGGTTTGTACGTAAGAAAAAGAGAAAGAGTAAACATTTTTAACTGCTCCCTCCTACAAACTTGTCGCCAAATCAATTTGTTTGAAAATAAATCATACGTTGCACATACCTAAATATATAAAAGCTGGTTTAAGCTTAAACGTTTCTCTTCTCCCACTTGCTACTCCCACTTCTTATTTGTTACAAGTTTATGAAACATAAATTTCTAAAAAATTTCAATTCAAAATATAATTTTCCTTCATTTTCTGTTCTTTGCAGGTAAGTGAAGCTTAAAGATGGCGTCTAACATTTTTGGCCAAAATTAGTCGGCATTGGCCCCAACAATGACTGGTAAATAAATAAGCAAAGTATGTATCTGTAAAGGAAAGCTGTTTCAAGCTCTTTCCTTCGTTTTCTTAATTCGTTTTGTGTAACAGTTTTTTTTGTCTAAAACTTTAAAACTTACAAGTCACTGCTGTTTACCACATTTCTAATTATTTTGTAATTTAAATACGACATTGCATATTCTACAAAAAAAATCCCACAATATTCCAATTATTTTCGTGTTTTTAAATTAAAAACCCTAAAATCTTTAAAAAAAAAAAAAATCTCATTTTTCCTAAACATGTCCCTGAAAGTTTTTTCTGGTTTTTAATTTTTTTTTTCTTTCGAGTAAAAGCAATAAATTAAATTCTTTTGTTTACAAATGCTGAAGAAAAAGAGCGGAAATATACACAGACGCTTACAAATAAATGGCAACTTAGTGTCTTAGTATACATTTAGGGGGAAGACCAATTTCCCTAAAAACACTTAACACTCTGTTTTACACTTTAGACATGCATATGAACATACAAAAAAGCTTCTTATATACACGCAAAGAAAAAACATGGTTGTGGTAAACATATTCTAAGAGCAACATATTATGATAAGATTCATGATTGTAGTCACCATATTACGATTGTTATTAAATCATATTATGACCAAATATGTTCGTAATATTACATCATAATATTTTTCCCTTAATCATATTGTTATCCTGTTAATCATAAAACGTTAAGAAGTTATAATATTACTGTCATGGTAATCATAATAAGTTAAGAAGTAATCATATTACTGTCATGGTAATCATAATAAGACAAGAAGTAATCATATTGTTGTCATGGTAACCATAATAAGTTAATAAGTAATCATATTACTGGCATGGCAATCATAATAAGTTTAGAAGTAATCATATTATTGTCATGGCAATCATAATAAGTTTATAAGTAATCATATTATTGTCATGACAATCATAATAAGTTTAGAAGTAATCATATTATTGTCATGGCAATCATAATAAGTTTAGAAGTAATCATATTATGATGCAAAGTGATATGAACTGTTATACATAAATTTTTTACATCATAATATGATACAACTTTAAACATAATATTTTTATTGGAAAAAAATACTTGTGATAAAATAAAAAACATAATATAGTTACTGTAATCTTTTTGTCGTAGGTCGCAATTATTTATAAATTATTTTATGGAGTTTTCTTTATTTTTCTCTTAAAATAACACAAAACTTACCAGTAATGGTTAATATTTGCATCAATATTTCACAAATTTTTCCACCACTTTAAGATTATTAAAATTTTTTAGCAAAGATATTTTATTTTGTGACACTACAACCCTTTTTTTAATGTTTTTTCTTTATTTTGTTTTTAATTTCTTGTTTATTTCAATGGTTATTTTGTTATTTTTTTTTAATATTTTTCTTTATTTTTTTTTAATTTCTTGTTTATTTTAATGGTTATTTTTTTATTATTTAGCCACTCACTAACAAATAATTCGATATGTTAATGTAAAACACGACACAACTGATACAAAATTATTTTACAAATGGCGATACCAAAATATTATTAGAGTAACGATATTTTGATTGCATCTTAAACTTATTATGATAAATGTATATAAAGTTATCATGTTATGGCTATTAAATATCATGTTATGGCTGTGAGTAATATAATGTGTTTTGAAAGTCATCATAATTTAGTTGTTAGAAAAATAATTATTTTTCGGTCAACAATACTCAAATTTATAATTGCGATAAACATTAATATGTTTACAGTAACTATAATATTGCTGATATTTAATAAAAATAACAATTATTTGTGTACAACAACAATATATTGTTACAATAAACACAGTGTGGTTGCCGTAACCATGCCCAACCATATTTTTTCTCTGAGTGTACATACTTGGAAAAAAGTATCGACTTCCTTCTTCATTTTCTAATAAACACACTTAAACATATGCTGAAATCACACCAAAAGAGAGAAGACAAACGGAATACAACAACAACAACAAAAGGCTCAGAAGCAGCAACAGCAGGCACAGGCAACAACTCAAGCAACAAACAAAAAGTGAAAGTATGTTTAGAATGCTCCCACACCACCCTACCCTGTAATGTTTAAAGCAAATCAAAAAAAATCAAATAGCAAATAGAATAAAATAAAAAAGACACTAACAAAAATCCTCCTCAGCCATCACCACCATCGTTCTCAACACTTACTGACACAATAACCTCACGCACATGAATAGACCAAGTAGAACACAGGCCAAGCCGGGCCAGGCCAAAACCAACGACATAGTTATGCATTTTTACCAATGTGCCGTGCCATCATAAGTCACAAGCATATACAGGGTGGCGCATAAGTAACTTTGGGATTTTTATACATATTCATGAATTTTTTTTCTTAAGAATTTAATTAAAGGGTTGAAATTTATTTAGAAAATGTTCACATTCAGCTCATTTATGAAAAAAAAATTCCCCGGGAGTTTTTTCTCTTTTCCCATTTTTACAATTGAATTAACATAGGAAAAATGGTAGAAGGGAGAAAAGTCCCGGGGAATGTTTATTTATAACACAGTGCCACAAAATTCTGGTCATCGCCGCCAGGTTCAATACTTGGAACGCGAAATGAAACTAGACTATTGGTAGAGCAAATCTGCCAAGGGGTTTTGAAAAGTTAGCTCGTGTTCCTGAAATATCGGCCCTTAAAGTTTTTGAATTTTTTGAAAAGGCGTTTGGTATAAGAAAAGAAAAAATATACTAAAAACCCTTTGGAAGATTTGCTCTACCAATAGTCTTGTTTCATTTTGCGTTGCAAGTATTGAGGCTGTTTTTTGTTTTTGTTGCACTGTGTTATTGGGCTGATTATGTTCTGAGGATACCATTGTTTGACATGCTCCTTCGAGAGCATGTCCCATAGCGTTTCTTAGAATATAAGGTTTCATAAGGCTCTTACTTGTTTGAACAGGGTTATCTAGTTTGTGGTTTCCAAACTGCCGGTCTGGCAAGACTGTCAGCCTTAAATTTTCTGTTATCTGAAGTGGCATTTATTTAGTGAAAGACTTGCCACTTACGTTTAACAACCGAAAAACTGGAAAAAATAGTTAAAACTTACCACAAAAGTGGCGGCACAAACGTGGGCACTTTTCGAACATTATAGGGTGAGTGTAGACGTCATAATCGACTAACTTTGCAAGCAATTGAAAAGATGGTAAAGAAATTTGAAGAGATTGTAAGCGTTGCAGACGTGGTTGGGTTTGTATATTATCGCAATGTACGCACCGCCGAAAATATCGCATCTGTAAGTGAAAGTGCTGCCGATTTCACGGCTTTGAGCGCTATAGCTGTATTTTGCATTGCAATTGAAGATTATGAACTGGCCAGGAGCCATTGCATAGAAAAATTTCAGAACGCGTAATTTCACGTTTTGCAAAGTCAATTTGCCACTAAGATCGTGCGGGTTGGCGTTGTTGGACTCGTGGCTGCGTCAAAGAAAGTGTGTCTGCGAGGATAATCCTCGAACGTTGGAGCAGTTGAAAAACCACATTCTTCAATTTATCGCCGAGATACCGCCCGAAATGTGCGAAATAGTGTCGGAGAACTACCTCAAAAGTATAGACTGCTGCAATCAATCTGAAGGCGGCCATTTAAATGACTTTGCCTTACCCTTAAGGTAGCCCTAAGAAAAATAGTCGGAAACAGTTAAATTGGGCAAACACAAGGTGACCAGTCAAAATTCGTTATTATTCGATCTCCAAAAAATTCGTGGAGAAAAGCTATGATTTATGATTGTAGGAGTCACTAATCTAAATTGTAACTCGGGTCTTAAAACATGTTAAATCTTATCCAAATATAGATTACCAGGCCTGTTCTGAATATTTTTTCAACTGCCGAAAGCACACCGAGAAGCAAAAAATAACGTGTGATTTTTAGAAAACTATAAAATCACATGTGTGATTTTTAAAGCCTGTGATTTAAAATCAAGTTATTTACAAAACAGGCCTAAACCATTCACCTTAAACGCAACTGGTTTGTTGTTTTCAAAAAATAAAAAATTATCCATTTGTCCTTTTTGTAGTTACTCCGCACCATACCATCCATTTTAGTGGGCACATTTTATGTTCAACAGTTATTCTTAGATTTAAGATGGACCATATTCTGCAATTTGATTTTAATACGTGACCGTTGAATGGACTTAATAGCGCATGAGTATGATCACACACAGAAAGCCTTTTATTATCGATTACCGTTATCCCATCGATAAATTGTTAAAGCACAAGATGCATTTCTAGGAAAGAATTATTGAATTCTGACTTTTAAAATAAACAACTTTTGTTCTGTCTTCTGTGCTGAGTCTTCCCATCGAAAATTTCCCTAATTTGACAAATGTACTCACTAATAAGATTATAACGTTATTTAAGCACCACCCTGTGTGTGTGTGTGTGGGTGGCTGTGTGTTTGTTTATATGTTAAATAGCAAAATGCACAAATACAAAACATGAGCATTTTTATACACACACATTATTGTATATGAATTTGTTGCACTGCAGGAAATGAAACTAGTTTTCTTTCATTTAAAAAAAAGAACTTTTTTTCTATTTAAACTTCAGTTCATTGCAAGTGATACGCAAAAAAAATCGAGACCAGAACCCACAATGCATTGTAAATCTTTGACTGCGTGTAGAAAATATACAAGAAATAGCAGAAAGCGGCTGAATAAAACAAAAAAGAATAATAAATTCGGCAGTGCCAAATCTTTAATACCCTTTACCAGGAACTAAAATTTTTAAGGAGCGGATTTTTTTTTTGGATCTTAGATAAACTATGAACAAATCTTAATACAGTTTGATATTTTACATTCGCAGGCAGGCGTATTCCGCTTTATAGATCATTCAGAAAAGTAGTCCAGTCAATGACCACCTTAGAGACTTCACCTCATAAGTGTATAGCGCTCTAAGGGCAACTCCGCTTTCTAAACTCTTTCGAGTTTCCCTCAAATATTTCTTAGCACTTCTGTGTGAGGAATTTTCGTCGGTTAAATCGATGGTTGTTTGCCCTTTGGAAATTTGGAACAAATATACAGGCACCGGTTTCGAACCATCGGTAAACCACACTAAATCTGACAATAAAACCATTTATTTGACAAAAAAAAAAATTTTGTATTTTTCTTTTGAGCCAGCTTAATTTTTAAAGACGGTCATCGCTAAATCGACTTAGAATTGCTCAAGGATCCGCAAAACATGTTATTTATCAAGCCTATGAACAATATTTTTGGTGTTACATATGACATATGGACAGGGCTGGGCAGTATTTGTTATACATGTTTTTGAAATACGGACATCAAATTTGGAGTTGGAATTTGTCAGTTTCCTCATTGGCACATTTTTACAATTGAATTAACATAGGAAAAATAGGAGAAGGGAGAAAACTCCCGGGGAATTTTTATTTGTAATTGGGCTGACTATCACTCTTGACAGCTATCAACATATAAAAAGAGTATTCATAGAATATGATACAGGGTCCACCAAATAACTTTTTGTTTTGAAAATGCTATAAAAAAAAACTACTGAATATTTTCTCAAATTTCTTTTTTTATTTGAAAGTACAATCCTTCCGGTTAATATTGGAAAATAATTTCATTCAAATGGCTGCCGCGGCTGGCCATGCAGTAGCCTACACGATCGGTCCAATTTTTTTTAGCACATTATCGATTGTGTGCAGCTGTATTTCACCAACGTCTTCACGAATATTGTCCTTTAAAGCGTCAATTGTCTCTGGCTTGTCGGCGTAACACTTATCTTTGACGGCATCCCACAAATAATAGTCCAACGGTGTCAACTCGCAGCTCCGAGGTGGCCAAACGACATCAGTTTTGCGGCTGATAATGCGATCTTCAAAAACAGGGCGCAAAACATTGAGTGTAGCTTCGGCTGTTTGGCACGTAGCGCCGTCCCGTTGAAACCAAATTTTGCCAATATCCTCCTCTTCAATTTTTGTAAACAAAAATTCGTTCAACATGGCCCAATAACGATCGCCATTGACTGTAACGGCCACTCCTTGTCCATTTTCAAAGAAAAATGGCCCAAGTATGCCTCTGGACCAAAATCCGCGCCAAAAAGTGACTCGTTTTGGGTGCAACGGCTTTTCAATGTATGCGTGCGGGTTTTCCGTGCCCCTTATGCGACAATATTGCTTGTTTACATATCCGCCAAGATCAAAATGACCTTCATCTGAAAAGATGATTTTTTTGGCAAAATCGGCATCTTCTGTAAGTCGATCGCAGACCCACTTAGCGAAGCGAAAACGCATATTTCCCAGCGTTGTTCAAGCGTACACAAAACTATTTATCTGTCAAATCAGACATGAGCTAAGTCTAACCATTCATGAAACAAGCACAAGTTGAAAAAAAAAACGTTAGATGGCGGACCCGTTACAAGTTTGTGCTCATCAGGACCTGTAGAAAGATTATTTTCTTCAGCAGGTTTAATTTATTCTCCAACAAGAAACTGTTTGTCTGGTATGCTACATTCGAAAATCTGATATTTATGAAAGGAAACAATTGTTTTGTTAATTAGTTTTTTCTCATGTATTTTTTGGTTTGAATAAAAATGGTGTATTTCGTATTTTAAATACATACATGTACATGACGTGGAAGAATTTTGTATTTGAAGTACGTACAATAAATGGAAGTATTTTGTCGTTTGTATTTTAAATACATACAGTTGTGTAAGTATTTTGTATTTTAAATACATAACCTGAAAGTATTTTGTATTTTAAATACCGCACACCATGTATTTTGCCCAACACTGCATATGGAATGACAAACTTAATAAACACTCTTGCATCACTAATGGTGGCGGAGGGTTCAAAAAGGCAGCAACTAAATGAAGGTATGAATCAGAGCTGCAAATGAATCATTCTTTTTTGATTTTAATTCGTTTTTAATTATTTATTTTCACAGCGAAAAAGAATTGAGTGAAATTTTAATCAATTCAAACGAATTATGGTGCAGCAATGAATTTCAATTCGTTTTCCAATTCAAATGAATCTGTAAAATGAATTTCAATTCGTTTAAAATTCAAGTGAATTGCAAATCAATTGATTTTTAATTCATTCAAATGAATTAGAAAAATGAATTGCAATTCAAATGAAATTTACTATTTATTTTATTGCAGTTGGAAGTATTCAATACAAAAAGTAAACAAATTATCCAGTTGTAGTAAAAGTAGTAAGAATTTCGAGCAAACGAACACAGCTTTGACAGCAAAAGATGTTGCTGAGATTCAAAGTTGCTAAAATCTTTAAAATTCGATTGAAAATTTTTTAAAAAAGAAATTTTCCACAATACACAAATCTGAGATTATTTAAACAAACAATTACACTGTGCTAGTTGCAAAATTAGAGAAGCCGGGCACATGGCGTTTTAACATATTTCGGGTACACTGAATCCAATGGTGCTAGGTTAGCTCTTTTTTTCGATATATACCGTTATTTCGAAAATGGAGTAGGTTGTAAAACTTGTTTCTAATGTGCACAGTCGTTTTAAAAACATAATTTTTTTTTTTAAATGATTTTTTTTATCAAAATTTCGAAATTTTTGTTTTTTAAAAATTCATAAAAAAAAATAGAAAAGACCTAAATTAATTTTTTGTCCTAAACATTTTCTCGAGACATACTTGCCCATATCTTAATTAAAAATTAATTAAAATTTTAAGACTTTTGTGAATAAAATCAAAACAGATTTCTACTATTTAAGGCTTGTTTTGTTTGCAGCAGTTTTTTATATGTCTGCAAAAAATTAGAAGCCTAAATGCATTTCCAATTTTTTTTATGAATTTTTAAAAAATAAACTTTCGAAATTTTGATAAAAATTATTTTTTTTTTTTTCAAAAAAAAAATTATGTTTCTAAAACAACTGCGCATAATAGAAAAAAGTTTTACCTTAAAGGAAATTTTATTGCGGAATTTCGGAATTTTTAGTAATTTCCATAAACTAAGCCGTTTTTGAGTTACGCGAATATATGTTGTGCAACCTCCTCCATCTTCGAAATAACGGCGAATAATAGCGCGCTGCCTGACAATTCCATTTCAATACAAAATCAATTAAATTCAAATGAGTTGGAAATTAATTGCTAATTCTTTTTTCTTATTCATTTGAATTAATTCAAAATCAATTATATGCGAATGTATTGAAATTCACTTTTACAAATTCATTTGAATAAGAAACGAATTGAAATTCATTTGATTTAGGAACAAATTGCAAATTATTTGACAAATTAATTTGAATTGGAAATGAATCGCAATTTATTTTTACCAAATTTATTTAAATTGACTTAAATTTCATTTAATTAATTTTTTGTGTGAAAAGAAAAAATTTGCTAATTTAGAGCATGAATGATTTGCGAATTAATTCAAAAATTAAGGATTCATTTACAGCTCTGGTATGAATACAAACTAACATTAAAAAAAAAAAGCTAGAAACAAACTAAAAACGCATTTTGTTGACCCAGTTTATGGCAAATACACAATTTTTAAATAAATAACGAATGCAAAAAGAGAGAGAAACGCTCACACAACACAAATTTGTAATAGGGAAGGTATTCCAAGGGGATTTGCTGACAACAGCTAATAACCACAAAGTAAAAAAAACCGGAAATCTCCATTAAAACAAATAAGTTCTTAAGGAGCACTCATGTAGCACTCATTACAGTGAAGTTCTTCTGGAAATATTTACTCTAATTAATTTAAACAAGGAATAACCTAAATAACATTTCTCATCTTGGCATAATTGTTGAAAAGTAAAAAAAAGTATTCAAAATCCGATGAAGAGCTTATGGTAGCTATACCTTCGTAGAATAATGCAAAAATAGAAAAGTGTCCAAAATGTACAACTCCTATTAAGAGTTTAGGAAACATGAACGCTGGCGAGCACCCGATCCCCACTTCAGTTCGCTGAGAATCCGTTACTTGTTACTTGTCATTCCTGCCACAACGAATAACTTCCCCTTTAAGTGTTTCTTTCACAAAAACGTGTTTCAAGTTTTGTTTATTTAACATATTGCGGCCGGCTTGTGCAACATTTATTTATTTAATTCTTTTTTCTATGCGAACACCCCATTACTGGCCTGTCTGTGCATTTTGTGGCCAGAAGAAAACCCCCAACACATCTTAGGAAACTCTATTTGCATACCACATTTCTTTCAGGCGCAGCAGAGGGCAAAAAACTGAAGTAATTTTATTGCAAGGGAGTGGAAAATGTAAGACTTGCAGCTAAAAAACTATGCAGTTATATATTTATAATTTTATATAAATATATGTTTTTATTGTTACTTTTGCCAAAATCCACAATAACTCTCTTACAAACAATTTAGTTCAATATTGGTTTTTTTTTAGTATTTATGATCGTTATTTGTTTTAGTTGGAAAAAAACTTTTTCAAGTTTTATGCATATTTTTATGGCAAAGAGTTTCAATATTTGGCTAAAGAAAAAATTGAAAAAATCATTACAATTTGTATGTTTATTTAGCTAAAAGGTATAAAAGGATATTTTTTTTTCTTCAACATTTCCTTCTCTTTGTATGTGTTTTTTTTTACAACTTTCTAGGGATTATTTTCATGATATATTTAAGATCATAAATATAAAGTTTGTTTTCTTGATATTACTTTGAAGGCAATTTTGTGTATAAAATTTTAAAGGTGATTGCTGAGAATATAAAGCAAAAATATTTACATACTAAACACACATAAAATAAATTACAACAAATTTAAGAAATAAATGCTCGCAATCTAATAGCACTTTGAGCTTTTCACTCCAAGCCAGGGTTGGGTAAAACGTAAACTGTAACAGTAAAATTCTATATGATAATTTTATTTAAAAGATTGAAAAATTTGTCGCATTTTTCAGTCGTATCTTATTTTTAGTTCATGTGTCAAGTTTTTCCATTGTCGAGAATGCGATTATGTCTGTTATCGTAAAATAGGCGATATAGAACTCAGGCGTACAACTTAAACGATAAAAAAACATAAAAAAATGGTTAAAAAGAAAAAATATGTAAAAAAAAAATCATGTAACAAACTGATCTTAAGGAAATAAAGAAACACACAAGGAAAAACCCACGCAAAAAAAAGCGGTAAACAAAAAATCATTCTTTCCATGTTTCTGTTGTTTTATAACGAATTATAAGTGGTAGTAAGCAAACAATTACGATTTATAAGAGGCAAAGAAGATTTTATTTGAAAAAAAAAAATACGAATTAGCGAGGGGACCAAAATATATGGAAATTTTATGAATTAACGAGATTATTACGAATTATCGGGAATTACGATTTATCGGGGTACGAATTATCGGGATTTCTCTGTATTTGAAATTGGCTTGAGTTGTTGTTAGCTTACAAAATTAGCAGCTATTTTAGCGCGGAAACCATATGTTGCAACCAGGGCTGTGGAGTCGGAGTTGAAGTTTTTGTGTCGGAGTCGTAGTACCCACAAAAACTCGTGACGCCGACCGACTCCAAAGTTTTTCGGCATAAAAAATTTAAAAAAAAAATTTCCAAAATAAAAATTATCTTCTTAAAACACATTTAAAATTTAGATAAATGGTTTATGAATACTGCTCTTATGTGCCGTTTCTAAATGATGCGATGGACTGAGTGCTTTTCAGATAAATTTTACTACATAATCAATCGCCTGTCATTTGGCGACAGCACATTAATGTTTGCGTACGGTAATTTCTTCTCAAAAACTCTAATTTTTAGAAGGACGTACGGTAATGAAAAAATTAAAGGTAACATCACTGAGTCTCATATACATTCAGCATCAAGATTATATTAGGAGTCGGAGTCGTGAGTCGCGAGTCGGAGTCGGAGTCGCACTTAAAAAATTTCAGCGTTTGGAGTCGGAGTCGGAATTAGTACTTTTTTCGGACGACTCCACAGCCCTGGTTGCAACAATAATTGGAAAAAGCAAATAAAGTTAATAAATTTATGTTGCATTTATATTGCATTTAGTTTTCTTTATCGCAAAAGCGGCGATTAAGACTACTGTAGTGAAAACGCGAAAAAAACTGCAATAAATTTTCCCAATTTACGCAGTCAGCAGTTATTAATATCCACAACTGTTTTTTTTTCAACTAGATTTCAATTGTACTTCAATTTATAACCCGTTTACACTACAAAGAAATTTAGTACTTACAAGATTTCGAGTCAAATCTAGTTGTTTTTTAATAAATAAACTACACGAGCGGTTAAACAACAGCAACAACAACAAGATGAATGTGTAAATATTAAAAATATTTGATTATCGTACACAGAAAAAATTTGTTGCGCCAGTAAAATAATTTATCAAAAATAAAATCAGTTTTAATTAAATATTTAATCAGGTTAATTAAATATTTAATCAAGTGAATTAAACTTTTAATTAAAATATTGTAAATAAAACATTTAATACACTTGATTAAATATTTAATTAACTTGATTAAATATTCAATTAAAACTGATATAATTTTTGATTAATTCTTTTACTGGCGCAAACATTTTTTTCTGTGTACAAACATGCTTCATACGTTTTTCGTATGTTTGATCAAACCACTTGTTTTGTTTTTTTGGCCCTTTACACAAAAAAAAAAAAAACTTTCAATCTGCTGTTTTTGTTATGAAAACAAAATCTCGCTTATGTCAAAAAAGTATGAAAGATTTTAAATTAAATCTACTACACTTCGTTGTAATGTAAACAGGTTATAAATTAAAACTCGCGAATTAGCCTACCGTTCATTTGTCACATACGAAGTATCTTGCAGATCATTTGTCAAGTATGGATCACTGTTATCAAAAGGGAATTAAATTTATTTCGGCAAAAAAGGACACAATGCCTCAGACATTCGTCAATTATTGTTAAACAAATTTGCAGTTCATTAAACAGGTTTGCGCAATCTTTAGAAATAAATTACCCACCACATTTGCCGAGGAAGAAATTTAATTTGATTTGTCGAAAAAGCGACGATGTTTTACACTTTCGCCCATTTTTGTTCTATAAACTTGCGACACTTTAAACAAGTTTGCGCAATCTTCAGTTATAAACAACCCACTACTGTGCTCATAAAGGGAATCTTATTTGCCTTGTCGAAAAAGCGACGATGATTTAGAATTTCTGTTCCTAATCACAGATATGCGTAAGAGCCAATTATTATAATATTTTTTTTTGTCAAGCGTGTAAATTTTCAATATATGTACATTAGGGCAATAACTTTTTCACACTTTTTGCGAATATCAAAAACGTCAAAGTATAGTCGTGTAGAACATTAAAAGTTATTAGTAAAAATTATGATAATTTTTTCGGATTGTTAAAAAAGTTCACGCAGGGATCGGGTTGAAGTTTGAAAACAAACATTTTTATAAGTGCATACGTATCACTTAAATGCTATTTTGGATTTATCCACGGCTTTCGATTTAAAAATTTTCCTACGGCTTACAATTCATCACGGTTCAAAATTTCTTGGAAGGTTTTAGAAATTTGCTTCCCAAAACGACGGTAGAAAAACGTTTTCATTACTACATCATTCTTGGCCACTTTGTGGTACTATTGGTTAAAGCCCTAATGTACATACATCCCTTATGAATTTACAAAAAGCATTTTTCATGTTAAAAAAAATACATTATTGCAAATTCCATTTAATTCTAAATTGCTTAAAATACTTTGTAACCTTATCAGTCCCATAAAAACATACGCATCAAGTCAACACAATCACTGTCGTCGGCGTCATCAATGATGATGCCATTGTAAAAATTATCCTCATTGCCATTAGCATCATCATTGTCCTCATCAAAATTGTTGTTGCCATTTTTATTTTGCTTTCGTTTGTCTTATCCTGGCAGTTTTGACATACAAACACACCAATTAAATGGTTGGCAAAAATGTCAGACAACAGACTAATTGAGCCAAATATTTAAATGTTTATAAGGACAAACCGGCTGACGAATGAAAATGTTCTACATACTTTAAAAGGCAACCAAATAGGCTTTCGTTGGCTCTCACTTAGGCCAAAAGGGTGAGTTTTTGTGAGCAAATAACAACTACAAACTAATACGACACAAACTATAATTTACAGGACTTTTAACTAAAACTATAAATAATTCTAAGCTAAATGTAATTTCGTAACAATACAAACAAACGCATTTTAAATTTTATAATCATACATTTAGATGTCTAAAACGCAGCGTTTTTAGATATTTGACATGACCTGTCTATTTTTTGCTGGACAAAAAAGAATATAAAAAGATGCGTTGCATAACATTCCTTGCGAATGTGTGGATGTGGAGTCGGAGTAAAAGGTTTTGTACTGAAGTCGGAGCCGAAGTACCAACAAAAACTCGCGACTCCGACTTCAGCATTTTTCGGGACACAAAATTTTCTAACATTAAAAAAAAAATTAAGATGGTCCCTTAAAAATGTTGAGGTCAGAAAATAAAGACCTGTAAAAAACTATATAAAAGCTCAATGCGGCACATGTTACAATTGAAATACCGATTTGAAATTTTTACAGAGTCATTTGCTTGCTATATTTAATCATAAAAGGTACTGCATTTTAAAAATAGTTCAAAGTCAAATAAGGCAGTGATCGAAAATAAACAGTACATTATTTAGCGTTCGGCTCACACACCCAAGAACGATATCTATCTTTTTTTTTAAGTGATTGTGTAGACGAACACAATCCTTAAAACCGCTCGTAACTATTTTCCAGAAAGATCCGAACATTACATATAATTTGTTCTGTTCTTCGGTAAAAAAAAACAGAACAATTGTAGTGATACTGTAGACAAACATTACATGTTAATGTAGAACATTTCTTTTTTTACATTTATAAAGAAATGAACAAACAAAAAATTTAAGCAGCGTGTGTGTGTATTGTGTAAAATTATTTTGCTGGCTTTGTGTTTTTGTTAAAAATATTTGGTTTTTTTTTTGACAGCCGAATGAGCGGAACCGAATACAATGAAGATTGTGGATTTAAAAAAAATCGGAACGGAATTACATGTTCTCATCTTTTTTTTTTGGAGTTTGATAAAAACAATATTATTTTTGTGTTCGAAAGATGACTAACAGGGAAATGTTATTTTTTTAATTATTTGCTACACAAATACTTAGCGTTTGTGTATTCCACAAATCTACCGAACCGAACATTAAGGAGCGATATTTGGTGATTATTTTCGAAAACTGAAATAAGGACCAGTCTCATAAACATCTAGCATCAAGGTTAGAGTAGGAGTCGGAGTATGAGTCGGACTTAAAAATTTAAGCAGTTGGAGTCAGAGTCGGAGTTAGAACTATTTTTGGACGAAGTGACTTTGATGTATTCAGTTGAAACCTTGAAAGGTGCTACTGTATAATTTTTTCAAACTGATGAAAGACGAAAAGAAAGAATGGTTCTTAAAGAGATTTATTTGTATTGATGTCCTGTATACTGCACAATTTTTAAAATAATGCGATCCACGACAGTCTAAATCGCAGTAAGGAGTGGGCTTTAAAGCATACCTTAAAGATATCTGACAAAATATGTGGATATCTTTAAAAGCCATTTTTGATTTTTCAGGTAGACAATCTAGAAATGAAGAAGACTGTGCACTCTTTCTTGGGCTAGGCGTGGTGTCAACAACTATTGCAAATAGCTAATAGCCGTAATAGACTGGATTTCCTTGATCCTGAGAACGAAAATTGACGCTAGTTATGACTAAGCAGTTAAATATGTTGCTTAGTTAGAACCCAGGGACGGTCATAGGAATATTAGGGCGAACGAGCTTAGCCGACTTACGGGTTCCACTAGATTTAGATGTCTTTGATATACAATTACTCTTATGTTGTTAACTCAGACATTGCTAAAAGAGTATTGAAATCAATAATAAGAGAAGGCATAGAAGTTTTGCAAAACAACTGGAGCATTATTAAGAAGACATACGCTTCATTTCTTTGCTATTAAAATGATTTTCTTCATTTTAAATTGCCCCTTAACGTTAATAGTTTTTCTATGTAAATAAAATAGTATTATACCTTTTATGTATGTATATTTTGTATTCGTTTAATAAAATATTTAAGTAACACTTGACATCAATAATCCAACACTTTTTTAATCAATCACTTCTTTGAGTGGAGTAACTCAAAAAAAAGCACGAAACAACGCCAGTGTATAAATACCCCGTAAACATTTTTTTGCCCAACCTCTGTCAGAATTCTTATCGACAGTCTGCCGATTCGTATTCAGTGTTTGACAGAAATCGTAAATGGGCAAATTTGTTAGATCTATCGGACAGAATTTCAAACGTTAAGAAAGATCCTTGGAAAATTCTAAAGAAATTTGCGATACGACGGATTTTTGTCGAACAAAAAATCCAAGAAGAAACACCAACAGAAAAAATCTTAGAATTGTTCGTACTTTTTAAGAGTAGTCGGGTACCAGGTCCACGCAGTTGAGTTGAAATTAAAACAACTGCTAGTAGGGAGTTGTACATTTTGTGACCATTTATGTGACCATGACATTTTAGGAGATGGTGCAAGTGTTGCCAATAAAGTTATTTACAAAAAAAAAAAAACGAAAATTAAAAATAATGTCGCTTAAGCTTTTTTGTGGTAATGCCTCGATATGGTTGAGATTATCCGACTTAACTTTCTTACTTGCTATCTAATAAGTTGGAGGATTTTTGTTTCTCACAACAAGAGACATGTCAGTAAAAATTGTTTGCTGGGCATGCAGCACTACAACTTATGTAAACGGTAAAAGAATAAAACTCTAATCGAAAATAATGTCGAAAATATTCTACAAACAAATTATGTATTTCCATTTTATATGTATTAGTGTGCATGTGTGTGTTTATAAGTTTGTGCAAATTGTAAGGAAACCTACGCGTGTTAAGAAACACTCAAACATACGTACGCACACATCCTGCTAAGACAACGCACATATATACTTGTTTTTCTTGGCTTCACTACACACATGGCTCTAAATTTGGGAAATACTTTAAGGCCTCGTTAACTCCATTTCTGTTAAAAATTTTGAAAATAACAGCAACAACAATAAATACTATCAATGTGTATTGTTTTTCCTTTCATGTTGAGTAAAACACAAGACAGGAAGGAAGACGAAGTGCACACACGTACACAACTTTTATCTCTTCCTCCCTTCAAATTACATAGTCTTGCACACTGCGTTTCCTTGTGACTGTGTATTACTGTGTATGTGTAAGCTTATTTACTTAAGTATGTACGTTTTAATTTAGCTGCGGTTGTCATAAACTTTTAAGCAGCTTTTAGAGTTTAAATAATTTATGTATGTATATGAGCGAATCAATGTTTGTTGGTATTTGTGTTTATTTATAGGGAAAATTTTAAAGGCAATTCAAAGACGTCCTAATGCAAGTTGTGCTGTGTTTGTATGTATCTTTATTTGATTTTATTGTATTTGTGGCTGTGTTTTTGTATGTTTGTAAACAATAAACCTTGTCTTTGTAGTGGAAGGGGAAATTAATTTTGCTTTAATTCACTTGCTCGTTTTATCTCCATCCATTAGTTGGATTCGTAAATTTTATATTATTTCTTAATATACAGACATAATTAAGAATTTTGAGAGAATTAGATGTCATTGCTGTGTTACCATGTTGTCAGGGAGTTAATGGAATTGATTCTGTAATGGGGGGTTTTACCCATTTTTTGCCGCACCAAGCAAACTGGCAATATAATAACGCAATAACATTCTAAGTTACTTGCAGAAAAAAAAAACATTTCAACAAAAAAAAGTAAGAGTGTAACTTGCGCAAGTTACTTGCCGACAACAACAAAGTCTGTACAAATTTTTTTTTCCCTACATCGACCTTACCGCTGACATCTACAAACAAAGAGTTGCGAAAGTAACTTGCCGAGTGTAAAAGGGGTCTTATTGGCGTATTTTAAATAGCGAACAAATATTTTAACAAAATGTTACTGTCGTTGATCTTTTAATAGTTAAAGAACTCTTATTTTGAAAGCAGTATTTCACTAGGCGATTTCTATCTTTAAATTTATATTAAAGAATGTCTGTATGTGGTAAATATCATCAGCGAAAACTTGCCGTTGTCAGTGTGCGTTTGCCTATCACTCTCGCATACAGAGACCTTTGTGGAAGCATTGTAAGAATATGGAACTCATCTGGCTAGAGTCTAACATGGTAACACAGATAGACCCTGGTATTGATCGGGAAATATAAATCTTATACATGTCGAACGTATCTTTTACAATATTTTGACTTGGAGTTGACTCAATGTTTTCACAAAAATGTTAAGAACACTATGCAAAATGTGTAATTGCAGCACAGAAAAAATTCTCCAAAATGGTGCACCAATTAAAGCATTAATCAAAAATAAAATCTGTTTTGATTAAAAATTTACTGAAGTGAATTTAACAGTGTTCGAAAATAAACAGAATATTATTTAGTGTTCGGCTCACACACTCAGGAACGATATCTATTTTGTTAGTGTTTGTGTAGACGAACACAACCGTTAATACCGTTCGTAACTATTTTCAAGAAAAAGCCGAAAATTATATAGTTTTCTGTTCTTCGTTAAAAAAAAACAGAACAATTGTAGTGATACTGTTGACAAACATTATATTTTTATGTTCTATAATGTTTCTTTTTTACATTCATAAAGAAATGAAGATACAAAAATTTTAGCAACGACATGTTTTGTTTGTGTAAAATTATTTTGTCGGCTTTTCATTTTTTTCGTATGTGTATTTTGTTTTTAACCTGCCCGCCAAAAGTGCACTAAGCATAACAGAAACGAACGAATATTAATAAGGTTTGTGATTTCTCATATTTTTGTTGCGTTGGATAAGAACGGTATTATTTTTGTGTTTGAAAGATGACAAAAAGGGAAAAGTTATTTTTTGATGATTTACTACACAAACACTATTAGCGTTGTGTTACCCGAACACTAAGGAGCGATATTTTGTGTTTATTTTCGAACACTGGAATTAAACGTTTAATCAAGTGAATTAAACGGCAAATTTATACTCTAAAATTGTTTACTGGTGCAAATTTAATTAATTTTTTAATTGATATCAAACATTTTTTAATTGATCAATTTATTAATTTACTATTTTTTTCTGTGAAGGGAAAACCTCATTAATGACACAATGACATTAATGAAAGATGAATTCAACTTAAAGAAAATTTCTCATAACTAATAGACATTTCTATTGCACAAATCTTTAAAAAAAATCATAAAATTCATTCCTTTTTATCTCTGGCTCTCCCACACCCTCCTCTGTTCCGTTTTATCTTCAAATATTTGTGTTTCGGAATTAGGTACGGCATCTTGAAATGGTGCTATTTATTCTCAAATACCAAAATTCTACTATTATTTCTCATAAATGTTTGTCTTTTGAAATTCGGCTTAATTCCTTTCACAAAATTCTTCCAACTCTATGTGTTTGTATTATTATGTTTGTCTTTGCCTGGATGAAAATGCCCCTTAACTATAATTGTACTCGAATGCGAATCTAATTAACGTTATAGCATTTTATTGTATTAAATTGTCTTATTTAAAGACAAAATTAAAAAATAACGTTAGTAAAAATATATAAGAAATACGTTAAATCCTGTTTAAAAGTGCAACGTACCTGAAAGAAATTGAAAGGAAACGGAAAAAAGATACCAAGAGAAAAGACATAATTAATGTGACTAAAGTTGATTTTAGCATTTTAACGTTTTCAGCAAATTAAAGGCGAGGAAAAAAGTTAAGCGGCGGACAGCTAGTTATAATCTGGGTGCAGTTGTTATAGAGGGTGGCCCAAATAAGACCTATCAATCAATGGTGGTCTGGCGTTACTTGCCCAATTTAATTTTTGTATGGATGCATCTTAAGATTTAACTTAAAAATAATCGGCAATATTGTGCTAGAAATGCCCATCATTTGATCAAAACGACGACCATTTTGTGGCAGATGGATCATTTGCATCACTCTGAAACACATCATTCACGTTGCCTTCAGTACGAATATTTCGATGAGCTTCTCTTTCAGGACGTTCGATCACTGTACCCTGTCCTTTTATCTTTTATTAAAATATCGACGATATTTTTGTTAGTCGTTGATAAGAATAGAATAGACAAATACTCACCCTTTTTGCGAATGTTATGGGAATATGTTATATATTCCCATCCCTAACAAATAGGTATCGCAAATATTTTTTTAAGGAGTAAAAACATCTATTGTGCATTACTTGTCAGTGCTGTCTGTATAAACAAAAGTCTCTATTCGAAATAAGTTGGCAGTGCTTATATACTTGTAGTATTGTGAAAGAAAAATATACAAAATACAAAACTAATAAAAATATAATAAAATAAATAATGAATAGTGTTTATCTTAATTTTCCTTATTAACACTCCTTCAACAAAAGGAAAAAGTAATTTAATTGAGTCCTTCCTAGAATACAATTAAAATTTAAATGTTCCCTTCTCGTTCCCACTAACACTTGTTGAGAAATTATTTGGTAAACAAATTCTTGGGTGTAAACATTGGCGATGCCAAAATTTTTAAGTTTGGGAATTCATTCCCAAAAAATTTGTTATGGGAGTCATTCACAATACCAAATAAAAAAATATGGGAATATTTTCATGGGAATACATAGATGTTTGCGATAGGGGCGACTTTGATATGAACACATTGTAGTGTACTGTATGCATTAATTAAAATTAATTCTCAAGAATTCAGTTATAACCTGCAAAAAAAAAGAAAACCATAGAACAGTTCCACAAAATAACCACAATACTAATAATTGTTAAAGCTAAGGCACGAGCTCTATGTTTACATTTGTCCTTCAAGTTGTGCTGAAAAAGGTCAACAAGGAAAAAGAAAGGTAAAAAGAATGAAAATAAAAACAAAAAATAAACTTTGGACTTCAAGAAAAATTCTTGACAAAAGGTACGAAAAAACAGAAGTAATGAAGAACATGTTAAATCAATTAAAATAGATAATCATTCAAAAGCCAATTTCGATCTACCAAATTTTAAAATACAATTTGGTTTAAAGATTGATGTTTGACTATTGACTGCCAGCAGTCGTCGTTGGCTGCGAGTGTTAAACGGCAAACCCTTCTGAAGAGATTGAGTGGTTGCAATCGAAACATGTCGTATCGTAACCTGTCCGTAAAACGCCTGGGTTCGAAACTCAGGTCAGTCAAGAATGAAAAATTATCAATAAATTTTAATTAATTTCATGTTGTAAAATTCCTTTCTTCATAAAAATAATTTAATGAAAATTAAATTTGATGAACTTAAGCCTAATTAAAATATCAAAATTTGGATTAAAACCCATAGAACAGTTCAACAAAATAACCACAATACTAATAATTGAAAACAATTATATTAAAAAAAAATACGTTTTGAACTTTGGTAGGGATTATTTGGACCACCCTGTATAAAAAAATCAAAAGTTAAAGCAGGATGTCTTGAATTAAGCTGACGGGCTATTAATGTTAATTATAAAATTAATTTCAAGAGCTTCAAGATGAATAAAGTTTTGTGCATTTAAAGTCATGGCAGAAAAATGTTAAAGTGTACAATTTTTTTTTTATGTTAAAACTTTAATAATGTTGAAAAATAAAAAAAATTGGAAAACAATAAAGCCTTATGAAAAAAGTCAGTCCAAAGATTATATTCGGCAATGCCGAAACTGTTATGCCAACCACCGATATTGAAAATAATAAATAAAACTATTTCACAATATCGTAATTTTTATTGTTTGTAAGGTGGCGCTTATTCACTTTGCCTTAAGGTGTAAATTATATTCGTGCATCGCATAATTGTTCACACAAAGCTTCCCGACTGTAGCTAAAGCGCTAAAACAGAATTGTGGCAAGACGACTGCACGGGGCTACGTAAGTATAGGGGCTAAGTGAAATAACCGACCGATCGACATTTCTTGTGTAAAGAAATTTCTTGTAAAGGGTGGCTAAATTTTAAGGGCAGATGTTGAATGTGAACCACACCTAAACGTCAAGTTTTTTTTCTGCATTTCATTTGACAATGCTAATGTGATTATAAGCCTAAATATGACATATAAACAAATACATAAATGATATGTACGTTAAAAGGTTAAATTATAAAAACTTTAATAAAATAAAGTAAAAGAAAAGAAAAGAAAACAAAATATTCTGATTAAAAAAAACTTAAAAAAATGATTGATTGAAATCACGAAACTTTAAAAATTTAAATATTTAATATAATAGAGACACTCAATTCACATGAGGGATTTAGCGACGTCGTTTTATCCTTATTCCCTTTTAAAGCAACTTCCAAAATCTCTTTGCGTTCATACGATGATTTTTGGTTGCATGTTTTTTTTTTTATTTATTTTTATTTTATTATTATCCGTCATTCGATTAACCGGCAGCATCAATTAACTGGAAAATAATTTTTTTTGTATTGATTTAAATCACCACTGTTATCCGAAATTATACACAAATTATTTTTTTTGTTTACTTTTGAACAATCAAAACAAATTTAAATAAACGAAGAAAGAATTGCCTGAAATTATTCATAAAAAATAACAAAGTTTTTAATAAAAAAAATTATAATTCAATTTGAAAAGATACACAATCGAGCAACGCGTTAAAGTTATTCAGGCTTATTATGAAAATGGGAGTTCAAATCAAAATGCATATGGTGCACTTCGTGATTCAGTGATGAGACACATTTTTTAGGTTTGATTCCCTGAGATCGAAGGATTTGGACACAGTGGCCATATCCCTCACAAAGCACTTTCATGAGAATTTCACTCTAAGTTAAATTTTCAAAAATGTATAAAAATGTTCACAAATACAATTTGGCTATAGTGCTTATAGATTTCTGTAGCCCTGTCCATAGTCTTTATATTCGATTAGGTTTGATTCCCTGAGATTGAAAGATTTGGGCACAGTGGCCATATCCCTCACTGAACTCATTTATAAGAATTTCCGCCCGTCATATTTTTTCAGAAATCATACATTTTAATATAAAAAGACTAATAAAATATCTAATTAGTTTTAAATATTCAATAAAAATGATTGATTTTTCATAAAAACTTAAAAATTTCGTGTAAATAGTCGTATTTTCTTCATAATTCGCATGCGATATTTTTTTAATATATTTTTTATCGCATGTGATATTTTTTAATTAAAATTAAAAATATTATTTATTGGAAAAATTATTAAATTTTAACAATTTTTAGTAATCAATATAATCATTTTGGTAATGCTTGATTCTATGAATTTGGTATACATTTGGTGATCAGAGGCAATTTTTAATTTTTTCTGTGTTATAAATTTAAAGTTGTTAGTTTTGAGGTTTTTGTGCTGTTCGTGCCGCTGTGATGTTCTACTGCTCTAAATAATGTGCTTTGTTTTGTTCTCGTTCCTCGTGGGAAATGATGGCCAAAACTGGCGATATCGTCAGCATATGCAGTTTACATACCATTTGAAATAAACTCGTTCCGTTATTCATCCTATTTTAAGTAATCAATATTCATAAAAATCGGGCATTTCAATTTTCAGAAGGAGATTTGTGGGTACCGAAAAATTTTAAAATGTCCCTGTCACTGTTTTAGACGTACAATTTATTATATTCAGCCCAATTATAAATTAAAATTGCCCGGGAGTTTTTTCCCTTTTCCCATTTTTACAATTGAATTTACATAGGAAAAATGGGAAAAGGGAGAAAACTCCCGGGAAATTTTTATTCATAATTAGGCTGATTTAATTACACATCGTCACCTTAAACGCAAAAGCCGTATCTAAATTTTTTTTATGATTAACTTAAAAATTGCATTAAACTGTTTTTAATTTATTTTTCTTCGATTTTTTTTTTTTTGTGAAACCTACCAGTTGTTTTGACAATTAACAATTTTGCGTATACATATTATACAAACTGCTAGTTAGGTCATTTAGCATTTATCATATAATCTTTTGTAGATAGCGCTGTTGGTTTTTTGTCAGTAAAATCGATAATGGGCATCGAAAGATTCCAAAACTTTTTGTGGACATTTGTGTTGATGCAACACACCAGATTTAATGAAAAGTTGATTTTTAATTTTTTGTTTGTTAGAGCCTTTTGTGGTTTAGGTAACGATATATAATTTTTTGTTTTTCTAGAAGTAGTCCATTAAACAAAATTGACATATGTAAGGGAGCCAGACTTACAAATAATCAAATATATCCTGCAATATGTAAAAAGATAAGCAAAAAGAAATTAAAATACCAGCTATAATAGGGTGAAGTAAAGAAGCTGACATTTTAAAGGTTTTTTTGTTTTAAACAGCTAATAAGCGGTAGTTAGATAAGCTATTTGGGTTTTCGGTGTAAATTCTTTCTTTGTAAAAAAAAAAGATTCGTTTGATGTGACATTCCCAAAAATGCTCAGTAAGATTTGCAATTTAACAATGAATAGACTAACAAAATAACAACACGGTGACCAACTGTGAGAGCAATGTGTTTCGTAAACTTCGAACATTTTATGGTCGCCATTATCGACCCTCCGAACAGGCCATTCAAGTACGTTAACAAACTGAATTACCGAATTTCCCAATGTTGCAGTGGAGCAAGGTGACGAGCAAGATATTGCCCCACGTAAATATTCTATTCACGTTTGCAAATTTTTCAATGGTTTTTTTTTTCAATTTTCAAAACACAAACGGTTTTGCTATTTCTGCTGCATATGAAATGCCTCAAAAAAAAAAAGAAATTTTTTAATTCACACTTTACATATGGGTGTTTGCAAAATAACGGTCGTTACCGATTTTCCAACCTACCAAAATATGAATTCCAACCTATCAAAATATGCCATGAGGATTATTTCATTATGGACTTACGAAAGATCAAGCAAGGAATTCATAAGAAATGTAATTTCAATACTTTTTTTGACCATTAAAAAAGTAACGGTCGTTATTTTATAAATTTGCTGTTTTCAAATGTATACCTATAGGTAACAAACGTCATGTACTGTTAAATTTTGCGCAGGATATATCAAGTAGAATATCTGATTAAATTCTTTGAAATGTTTTGTTTAAGGAATAGATTTATTTTCAATCCAAAGCAATAAGTTACCTAAAAAAATTTTTATTTTTAAAAGTAACGGTCGGTTCATTTTAAAAATTTAACAGTTTTCTGTATTTGAATTCATTAATTATGGGTAACTGAAAGTAGCATATTTTTGTAAGTATAAAGAAAATTAAAGTTAATCTTTCAGAAAATGACAGATACGTTTATTTTGTATAATAGATACTAGCGAAAAAAAATTCTAAATAATAATTTCATTTTTGAGCTAAATTTGGTCATTTTCTGTGGAAACACCCATATATAAATCCATATATGTATGCATTATGCTCGCGTATTCAAATATACATATGTTTGTGTGTATATCTAAATAAAATAATAAAAATATTTGCTATTCATATTTTTTTATATCCTAAAAATAACATAAAAATGTTGACAGTTAGACAAATTTTCAAATCCCATGACATATGACCTCATATCCAAAAAAAGGGAAAACAATCAACTGAATTATAAACAAAAAACTCTTTATAGATTAAAACGCATATACTAACATACAAATAAAAACTTATCCACATACATACTTATATAAAAACTTCACGCATACAATGACAACAAATGTCATCTAACATGTAAAATTTTTCGAATTAAATTGTTAAAATGAGAAGAAGAAAGCGAAAAAAAAATTAAAAGAGCAAATTTTCTAAAGTATAGAAACTCATACATTTATTTAATATGAATAGAGATGAATGATTGTATGTAAATGAAGCATATCTTTCGAATCAAATGTCACCCACATGTACATATGTATGTATGTTAATACAAACATTTCGATGGCTAAAGAGAAAAACGGCATAACTCGATTTTTGTTTGTTTATAAAGGAAGAAAGAAACTTAAAAAAATCCGTTAAATTTTAGATATAAAAAAAGTTTTACTGCATTTTTTATTAAAAAGATGGAACAGATTTTATATTATGGTCCCCTTAAATTTTATAGCAAAATGCATTGGGCATGTGTCTACCAAAAAAAAAAAACTATCAAAGTACTTTTTGGGAATACAATTAAAAAAATTGAGTTACGCCTTTTTAATACTAAGCCATCGATATGTTGGATATGGGTAGTTCCATGTCAAATCGACCAAGAGTGAGACCCGACCCCTTCCGATTTCAATGAAATTTGGTGAGAAGGTACCTTTTATCCTATAAGGAACATATATGAATGAAAAAAAATTGAAAATTCTTTTCAAAAGTTATGTCAAATTTAAACTGTCATAATTCCGCCGAATTAGCCGAAAGTGCTGAGATTATTTCTTCAATATCTCGAAAACTACTTTTCATACGAAGATGGTTTTAATGACATTTTAAAGAGAATACTTAGGGCTACAAACCATCCTACGCATCCTACAAATATGGCGGTTTAAAATTTAAAAAAGTATTACACTAAATTTAAAAATTGCACTCCTACTAAGACACCCTTTAATCGTAAAGTTAAGATCTAAAGATCTTACCCATACCCAAGTTAACTTCTTCCTGTCCGAATCATTTTACTCTGTTTGGTTTACTTACCTCAATAAACTTAAACCGACGTTCATGAAAGCAATTATATACACTCAAAATATTACGTAGGTAAAATCAACGGAAAATGAAATATAAAACAAATGAAAATTCATTTAAAACCCGTTCAACTCATTTTTCCTTTTAATCAAACTAAAAATGAGTTTATTTTTAAATGTTATAAAGTTACTCATTAATTACAGTAAAAATTACTGAGTTTAACTTTTGTTTCAAAATTTTTACTATCAAAAAACAAACTACAATAATAAATATAAAATTTTTAAAACATAAAATTCACATGAATTATATTTTAAATGTACGGAAATTCATTCTTTTTTTGTAGTTTGTTTTTTAAACAACGTGCCTAAAAAGTTAAAAAGTAATTTTCATTCTAAAATGACTATATTTTGGTTTATTTTCAACATAACGGAAAACTTGTAAAATAAAGTACAAACAGTAAATGTAAAATTTTTTTGAGTGTGCGCTTAATCCTTCATTTAGTTGATTCTCGTCTTTTACTTACACGCCATATTTTACAGACATTAAGAGTTAGTCAAGACCAAAGTGAAAGCTAAAATTTGTAAAACTTTTTAAAAAATTCGTAATTTTTGAGTGAAATTTTTGACCACCTCGTAAAGTTTTTGACGCATAACCATCAAATTTATACTACTGCTCTTATACAAACTCCCCTCACTGTCCTTTAAACTCGGTAAATTTTTAAATATTTACTCACACTTACAAATGACATACTTATTTATATTTGTAATATCACTGATTCTGGCAAATAGTCATTTGCAATAGAGTTCAACAGTAGCAGCAGCAAAAACTCAGTACCAGCAATGACTAAAAAAGTATGTTGTGTAAACAATTTTCTTTTTATTCTCTTACAAAAAAACATATTTGAACATATAACAAAAAAATAGGCATATGAGAAGTTTCATAACAAAACGAAATAATTCAACTTGAACAACTTTTTTATTTAATAGACCTCAAAATTTTATTAGTACCAAAAGATTTTTTACTACATTTTATTAGAACATTTGCTAAGGTCAAAATAAATTCTCCTGGTCAAGTACAAAAAGAAAGGACTCATGACCAGTGAAACTGGTTTATGAAAAACAAAAAAGTAGAAAAAGTAATGAATTGCAGTACAGTCATAACCGGTGCTGTGACAAACTTTTTTGGTACTTTCTAAGATTTGGTTCTTGAATTTAATTCTAGGACTTGGTTAATTAAAAATATTGCTACATTATATTTAAATAATATTTCGAAAATAAAAACTTATGCGAGATGGCGAACATTTTGCATATAGTTTGTGTCCTTTATAACTTATATGGCAATTTTAAAAGGAATTCTATAATGGAACTCCTCACATACATTAAAATTTTAATCATATTTGTATGCAATTTTCGTAAAAATAAAAAGCAAATTAAGACTTTTTACAATCGATCGTAAAAAACAAAATTTATTACACAATAATTTTCAATGGAAATAAGCATTGAATATTATGATGAGGCTATCAGAGAGCGAGAAAGAGCAGAAGAGAGAGAGAGAGACATATAAAAACAGAAAGTGTGATATGAAAACATTAAATATTGTTCTAGTAAAATGAGGCAATTTTTACTTTAAAGGATAAACAAATGTAATAGAAATTTTTACATACATATTAGTGAATATGTAAAATAAACTACCACTATAGGTATATTAACTCATACACATGCATACACTCTGTTGCACACGTACATTCATTTATAATGTTTTCATTTCCAGCTTCATATTTGTAAGAGCCTAAGTTTGAGCAAATGTTTTTTTTTCACACAGTTGTTTGTAGGATTTTCTCGCAGGACCTAAAAATTTAAGAAATTTTTAATAAAATAAAAAACAAATTTGTTAGGAATATTAAAAAAAAAGCCTTTAGGAAATTTTGTAACTTAGAAAGATCGTTTCGAAAAGTTAAGAAAATGTTGAGGAATATACAGGGGTGTTCTGGGAATCGAAAACGAAAGAATTTGGAAGTTGTTTTTAACACACTTTTAATCGAATTTTTATAATTTTTGTTATAAAATTCTGTTAAATAGAGAAATATTTGAATAATATTTGTCATAAAATTCTTTTATTACAAAAATCTTATATAAAAACGACGTATAAAATTCTTGCGTTTTACATTTCCAGAACACCCCTGATAAACTTAACACAATTTTATTGAAATTGAAATTGATATTGAATGCCGTTGTTTGGCCTCTGATGTGCGGTGTAAAGTTCCATTAGAGAGTCCTCACTGCGGTTAATTTTAAAAAGTTTACACAGGCAATTTATCAAAAAAGAAGATATTTATATTCTAGTCACCAATAAACAGTCTTCGTTTCATCGCTACAGAACACGAAAATAACTGCGTTCTTAAGATGAATACAGACTAAAACAGTCTTAAAGCCAGTTAAAGTCTTATTTGTTATGTGGCCCTTTAGCAGAAATGGAGAACGGTTAACGTCTTCTTCTTTCACACGACCTTTAAAATCTAGCGGCTTGGTCCCGGAACTGCTCGGGGTTTTCTAAATAAACATAAAAAATTAAATGCTGGAGAAATTTTTTAATTACTTGACCCCAGAGCAATCTACCGGGTCAAAATTTTATCAGGACACTTATTTCTGTTTATAAATATATTTTGTGAATTTCAGCCAAAACGTACCATAAAAAATTAAAATATCACGACAACAGAACCACCTATCGGGATTAAACTTCGGAGTAACCTGGCTCCCGGCACAAACGTTTTTATAATAACAACAACGTAAGAAGGTATAGTCAGTCCAGCTGGATCATATAATACCCTACACTAAAGTATTTAAAACCCATTTTTCTAGAGTGTACCCTTTTTGGTACCCATAGGCAATCATGGATCCGCCAGAGCAAAATTATGTTTAAAGTTAATATTAATGTGAATGTTCTTTGTGGCGAGTTTTTTGTCCATACCAAAATTTTTAAAGAAGTTACCGCATTAAAAGCCATTTCTGGTAGAAGAATTTAAAAGGAAGTTATGGTCAAATATGGACCAATTCCAATCAAATTTGGTAAGATGCTGATGATGATTGCAATAAAATAAGTTTTTTATCTCAACAACAACATAATAGTTTATAGGCACAAAAACTTTATTCCGAAAAGAAGCTTGTATTGGGGCTCTGTAAGATTATGGGTCGATTCTCACCTTTTAATAGGCTTGGTCCCTGTGGCAAATAGTACCAATGTACCAAATTTTTTTTAATTTTTTTCTCCAAAATTGCGACTTGTCAGCCAGTCAAACGGACGAAAATCGTGAAATCTATTCAAAAATTATTCTTAGTCGATTGGTATACTGAAAGGTGAGTCAAACAAAGATCAGCACAAACGCATAATACCCTATCAACTATTGTGGTGTGGGTATAAAAGTGCATCTTCACTTCAGAAGCAAAACGCTAGTCTAGTGTGGAAGGCTCAGTATCAGCGTTCCTAATTTTCCAAAATTTTTTTTTAGATACATTCCGGAAAAAAATCTTCATAAAGAATACAAAATTTATTGGATTAGTTAGAAAATTTTAAGGTGGTTTGCCTTATTTAGAATCTGTTTTATATCTTCCAGCCTAACAGAGGTCGGTTAACTTTTCTTTAAGAATTCTTGGCATCGTCGTCAAATCGTGAATTCTTAACAAGAATAAAAAAATGGAATTTGGTTGACATTTCAGCCAGTATATCTAAATATTTACTTACTTGAAATCCCGAAATTTTAGGTCCTCTAAAAAATTTAATCGAATAACCGTCGAACAATTTAATATTATTTGGTTAATCGAACAATTGTAATTTTGTCTAATTAAGAAGTTCATAAATAAGACCAAAAATTATATTTGTTAACATGAATTTTATTTTTTGTAAAGCATCAAAAATTTATCACAAAGGGCCGCTATAAGGACCCAAGTGAGCCGTCGTCGTGACGGCTTCCCATTGAACCTAACAATAATTTAAAAAAAGGTACTTCATGTAATAAAAGAGGAAAACTTTAAAAAAAAAATAAAAAATTTCACCAAAATTCAACATTATCTCTCAAAATAATCTTTCAAAATTAGTTTATACAGTTTTAATGTTTTTGTTTCAAACTATTTGTTTTGTTTTGATGATACTTGATTTACCAAGGATTTTTTCATTTATTGTTGACTTTGTAGAGATTGAAAGTAAAGCATTAGATATCATATCCAAATTCTGGGTGTAATGATCGAACACTTTTGCGATTCGAAAGCAACTCTATTTCTAGTTCCTTCAGTCGATACTGAACGAATCAAAATAATTTTTTCAGTGTTTATTTGCTTCAAAAGCACTGAAAAAAAACTTCGATTCGTTCATTATCGACTGAAAGAATTGGAAATGAAATTACTTTCGAATCGAAAATTATTGGATTACGACTGCTAGAATTAGCCCCCTGTTATTTATCTTGTCATTTCTAAAAATTAGGTTAGGTTCTATGGGCAGCTACCAAGAGACAGCTCACTTGGGTCCTTTATTGGTCCCTTTGTAATGTTTCTTTAAATTTCATTATACCACTTGAATCTGGTTTTGATTTTTAAACCATTTTAGAAGGTTGTTTTTATTTGTCTCAAAAAAAAATATTCTTCATCTAAATCATTGTGGTAAAAGTCTGTACTGAACATCAAAAATACATTTTTCACAAACTCTTTGGTTTTAATTTTTGTACCATATTTGAAAAAGATCGAAGAAAATGTTCCTGCTTTTTCCTATAAAAGAAAAAAACTAATACTGTGAAATAACCACTTTTCGATTAATGGATTAATCGACATAAATTATTCGAATTATTCGTTAATCGAATGTAAAAAATGTTAAATTATACGAACAGTTAATCGCCCAAAACTAACCGATTTATCGAATAAAGGTTAATCGTATGCATACCCTAGTATTAAATCGTTAAACGAATACTATCAGTCAGAGAATCCCTGCCAGACGTAGAGATCGTCTGCTTTTTTTCGATTGGCAAAGGAAGTTCCCCATTTAATTAAATTGGACATGCAACCTTAACGGAATGCCTTGAGATTAAATGTTTTCTTTTAAGTACATTCTTCTATAACTAATCAATATTTACCTTAATAAATAACAACTGTTTCAATTATCCTTCCTTACTCTGTGTACTTTCATATTAATACATTTATGCATAATTTATTTGCGTTAAAACGAAACTGTATACATAATAAACACATACGTGTTTCGAAAGTACACGCTCACATTCATACATAAAAGGAAAAAAAAAATACACAGTACAAATTCCGTGTTGTATAATGGGTGTGTGATCGAAAAAGGTGGAATTCAAATCAGATGGCCTGTTTTTTCACATGGCTTATGTCTTTAGTACCTTAAATATATGGCAGCTTGGAAAGTCCTTTATTCTCTTTGAGTCTTTGCGTGCAAAGAACATATTTTTTTTTCTTTAAAAATGTCGGATTTTGTGCCAAAAAAGTATGATTTCCGCAAAGTGTTGCTTTACTTCTTCAATGAAAAAAAAAACAGCTTAAAGCCGGGATTCACTATCATATCGTACAATCATTTACACGAAAATCTAACAGAATTTTATCCGCCATAAAAAGTCTGCAAAAAAGGTTAAATACGGTATTCAATACCCGAACTTCTGATTGAACACCATGAAAAAAAGCCCTTTGAATTATACCTAGCGATTGAATATTAATACATAATGACAGCTTAAAGTGTAAAAGCCCAACTATAATATGCATAAGCTGACTTAAGCTACTGTCAAAAATTAACAAAAAGCCTCCCAAAAGCATTTAAAAAAAACGGAAAATTCAATCTGTTTCGCACTTTGCTTAAGCAAATGCCAGTTTCGTAAAATTAACCAAAAAGTTTTCTTAAGTTCAATATCCCAGTAAAAACTTTGCTAACTTTTTAAAATTTAATAGCTTCTATCACTCATTATTTAGTTGCTTGATATGGTTTTTACTTCAGAAATCTTATGTACAAATTTAACCAAAAATATAAACTAAATAAGAAGCAAGAGTTCAAGTTTACTTTTTAACCCTTCGTGGTACAATTGAGTCTGGCCAGACCTTTTTTCAGTGTGTATAGAAAAATCAAAACATGCGTAAGCTTACTTGATTTAAGAATTTTATAATTATATCAAGAAATTCCGGGATTGATTTTCGAAAGTAATCCCATTTAGAATTGTTTTAAGTACGTTTTAGTTTTTTCTGTACTTGAATTTTTGAGTACGACTCGTACTTAAAGTTATCATAAAAATCTTGATTTATTCCGAGTGTATTTCTTTTTTGTGTAGGTGTGAACATAGCTTTAGTTTCGTAGAATTTCAAATGGCTAATGTGAACTTTTTCATATTTTCGACAAAGCTTTTGTTAACAAAAAATACAACAAAAGTTTCTTTCGTAAAATGTAGCATAGATTATTTTCAGTGTATTCATAAATACATACTTATGCACACATATATCCTTTCTGTTTATATGGCAATATAGTAGTATCAATTTGTGTGTATATGTTACTCTGATACATTTAACACACATATGTATTCTACATGCGTTCAATTACCAATACATGTTTCTTTATTTATGTTTATAATATACATAATACACTAAAAGGTATTCTATTAAGGACTTCCGAACCTTCACAGCACAAAGCTGCCAAATTTTTTTAATCCATCTACATCTGTCAAATTGGCTGTCATTCATTCAGTCAACAACACGAGCAAATGATAAACTAATGTTATCTAAATGGATGTTGTAACTGATCGTAAATTGAAATCTCCAGCAATGGGGCGCATTTCTGAAATAAAATGGTCTAATTTGGAACGATGCCAATCCACATAAGTTCCAGGAGCGTCCAATTAATCACTCCCGAAAAATTCTTTGCATGGTGTGGGTGGTGGGCTGGTGGCGTTATGGGAGAAGGACGCCACACAATTTTCGCGGATCACTTTTTTCACGAAACAGCTCACCAATGTTTAAAAAACACGTTGGCCAAACCATCACCGTAACAGCAATTGCTATAGATCAATGATTACCACCTTCTTTTAGCCTTAATTGGTTGATATGAAAACCAATGATATCTGATGAGGAGAATTTCCAATGTTCACATCATCTTCTGAATATGATGTGAACTGCCTCGATTGCGATTGTCGAAAAACCAATGCACCCACAAAGAGTGACTGTTCGGTGCGGCTTATAGGCTGGCGGCATCTTCCAATATGAGGCCGGTCAGGCAGTTACTTTGAAGGGTGTTCGCTATCGTGAGATGATAACGAACTTTTTATGGTCCGAACTGGGAGATATGGATGTGGAAGATATGTGGTTTTAACAGGTCGGTGCCACTTGCCACACAGCTAACGAAACAATGAGTCTTTTGCGCAACAAATTCAATGGCCCTGTTATATCACGTGGTGGCGATATACATTGGCCGCCAAGATCATGTGATTTGACACAGTTGGACTTCTTTCTTTGAGGTTATTTGAAATAAAAGTTCTACTTCGATAAGCCAGCAACATTTCAAGAGCTAAAGGATAAAATACTTCGGCACATTTACGGCATACAACCTCAATTATGCCTCATCTACATCGAAAATTTCGACCATCGGATGGAGGTGTGCCGCCTAGGTCGCGGCGGCCATTTGGGCAATTTGTTCCATACATATTTGAACCATACCAATATTATCATAATAAGAAGAAATTACAATAATTTCATAAATAATTTGTGTATTATTCAAAATTAACATCGGCCCTTAAAATTAAACCACCCTTAGTATCGGTATGCTTTTCCAATAAAGAAATAATTTCAATGATATCTCACAGGATAGGAAGCGCTTAGTGAAAACCCCTTTTAATATACCTAAATTTTTTCCTTCATTTAACAATCTTTTTTTGCAAACTACAAATTTAAAACTGCCAACATTTAGGGATACAATTGTATATTTTATACGTGTGCAAATTTATTATTTTTCCTATAGAATTTATTTATATTTATATACGTGTTACATGTGTATTTGTGCTTAGTTTCATTAGTTTCGTTTGTCTGTGCGACTGTGTCTGTCTGTATGTCTGCCCGTGTTAGTGAGTATGTGTTCATTATTTGTTTATATTTGCATATAAATTAGAACTATTTTTTACATTTGTTATTTAATAGAACTGTTACATAAATTGCAGTTTAATTAAAATGAGTACAGAAGAGAAAAATTGTATATTAAATATTGAAGATTAAATTTTAATTTGTCTACCTGTAAATGGGGAAATGAAAAGGAAAACATATTTAAAGTATTTATAAAGCAATAAATGAAGATCAAAAAGGCATGAAATTAGGAAAAGAAATTAAATTAGAAATTAAAGTGATAGTGTATTGAAGAATAATATTTAAATAAAATGCCAATTACACAGAAAAAATTAAAAAATGTCTCTAATCACCGAATTTTAAAGAAACATTCAAACAATTTGTTGATTTTGCAGATATTACCAAAGTGATAGATTACTTAAATTTTTTTTCAATAAATAATAAATAGAAAAAAATAAAAAATAATTTCAATAATTTTGTAATATTAATTAAAAATTTAATTAAACTTTCACCAGTAAAAAAATGTATAGTATTAAACGTTTTATTCACTTGATTACACGTTTAGTTCACTTGATTAAATTTTTAATTAAAACTGATTTTATTTTTGATTAATGCTTTAATTGGTGAAAAATGTTGGATAATTTATTCTGTGTATTTTCAATTTTAATTAAAAAAATTATATTTTAATTGATTTGATTTAATATAGCTCAGGATTTGACAATATATAACAGCAATTTTACAAGCTTAAATTATTTTAGAATCTGGGAATTTATTTCTCATGGTGAGTAACATTTATTATAAGTATAAATATAAAGATTCAGTTTATTTGAATATGTATTCTAAGTCAAATTACAATCGTCACAAAGGCTTTTTTTATACTTTAATAGTCTTATTCCTTCAATATTTTTGAGGATTATAATTTCACTTAGAATACATATTCGAATAATATGAAAATCTTTATATATTATATTTTTTTTTTAAAGAGAAAAATCAATTAAGATTTTTATTATTTAATAAATATATTGTAATTAAAAATTTATTTCAAAAAAACTAAAATGTATATTAAATCGAAACTATATATTTTTCTTTCAACAAAAAAAAAAAAAAAAAGGTTGAATTATCACATTAATTAAATTTAAATATTTTTTCTAACAATTTTGTTAATTGATAAAAAATAATGATAATTTTTTCTGTGTAATCAGAAATTATTTCTAATGGCAATTTCTTTTCGGAGAAAAATATGTTGCATGGTGTGCAACTCCAATAGAGCAAAATTAGCTGCTCTTATTTACAACTATGTATTACACTGTTATCATTAAGATACTTCATTAGCGGGTTTTAAAACTATTTGAGCGGTTTCTACACGCTTTTACGCTATAGGGCTGGATGTTGGGGTGATTTTATGAATTTTATTTTAGCAACCTGAAATTAACTTAGAAAATTTTTTTTATTTAAGATGCGACAAAAACTTAGAAATACAAAAATTAACTTCATAACGTCATCTTAAATCTAACATTTTATGTAAATTATTGTGGATATTTTGAGTGCAATGAGTTTCAACAACTATTTAAAATTTATCGATTTATCGAAGCCGTAGTAGTGGGCTTAAAGTTGTTACCAATTTTTTTTTTCATTATTTGTCCCATGTATGTTTCTATAAATTGCATAATTTTAATGCTTTTCGAAATTGAAAATGTTAACGCTCCGCTAAGTTTGTCTAAAGCTCCTTCAAATTACTGAATTAATTAATAACACTCTTTCCACAAAAGCTTTTGAAGTGGGCGTATGTCTATCAAATCAGATCAGATCTTGTATACTTTTGCCGAGCGAAGCAGCCAGTAAAACTTAAACGGGTTGTTTCCAGTTTCGATTTCTACTTTCAGAAACTGAACTCAGCATGGAGTGCACATTTTATGTGTTGCACTTTGTTTTTTAAAAAAGCGTATGCCTTACACTAATCATCAGGTATTTCATATTTAAAAATTGGTGTTTTTTAATTAATGAATAAATTTAATTTTCGGAAAAGCGCAAAACTTAAAAGAATTTAATATCAAAAAAAAAAAAAAAAATTATGGGACGAAAACCACGGGTAAACCTACATTTGTATTTTAATATGTATTTAATATATTGCACTTAATCAGCAAAAGGGTATTAAATTAAAAATTTTTTTATTTTATCACTTTGTGGAAAAAGTCGTCACGTTATATTGTATCTACCCACTGAAAAAATATCATGCTATTTTGTCTACTACTTTTTCGTAATGAAACGATTAGTTTAAAAAATCTTTTTCATTTGCCTTTAATACTTAATTGAGTTAATACCCTCTTGTTGATCAAGTGCAATATCTCCTTCTTTTCTCAAATTAATGGCCCTTTTAATAAGTAATCTTTAATTAGCCTAAGTTAAAGTTGTTAAAATTTAATTATTATGGCGAAGATTCAGAAATCATAACTAATGTCGCAACTAATAAAACATAAACTAAAAAATAGTTCATAGATAGTTATAGATCTTATTCATAATTCATAATTAGCTTGGCAACTGCTTTCAGCTGATTGAAGAAATGCAACCATGCATATTGGCATGTAGAGAAAACAAAATGTCGATAATATTTTGAACCATAAATACTGTAGTTAATTCAAAACCCAGTAAAAACTTCGCTTACTTTTTAAAAATTAATAGCTTCTTTAACTCATTATTTAGTAGCTTTCTTCTATAACTACATCTATAACAACTTCTATAACTATTTTTTCTGGATGTATTTAAGTAAAAAAATAATGACTTACTTTTGAATGCGTTATTTTTGGGACATCCCATATAAAATTCATTGGTTCTTTCAGTAGAATTGTAAGTAGTGCTCTTATGCTTTTCTGATTACTTAACACATTATTTTGTAGGCGAAGTTTTTACTGGTAAGCTATTAAAAAACAATTATTGTGCTTAAAAAATTCATACAAATTCTAAAAAAGTAAGTTTTTGGTTATAGTTTTGATATAAATCAATTAAAATAGAGGGCTGTAAAAATATAATTTTTCATTAAAATTTGGTGACTAAAAACACATTTCTAGTTTATTTTACTTTCTGTATGGATGTTTTTGGACGCAGTAAATATGGACGCAAGTAGCAAATTTAATAAGACAAGTTTATTATTTACGAAATCGTAAGAGTATTTATTGTTTTCTGTATTTTAGAGTGACAAAATTTGGTCGCCAAAATTGTTTTGCTATCCAAATAAATTATAATATCAATCAGCTGTTTTTTGTATGTATTAGTTTGTTAGCATTTAATTACAGCTTTAGCCATAATTAAGTGTAAACTTTTGATAATTTATGAACATGCGCCTATGTATTCACAGCCAATAGTGAATCCTTTTCTAAAATAATACAATTATTGCTTTCCAAAATTATACGATTTGACAAGAGATTAATATTTGTTTCATTTAAACAACAATTAAAGACCTTATGTGCATTTCAATAGCATTTTTAAGGTATCATGTTTTAATGGGTTCTAACATGACTGAACTTTCTCTAGAAACTTTTGTTTTGAATAACTCAAAACAATTTTATTTTAATATTATTAATTTGACCCATCGATTAATGACATAATCAACCTTTATTGACACTTTAAACGAAAGACAATCCTTCACTACAGTTTCGAACACAAACACTTATACACTCTTATACAAGTGTTATTGTATCAAGGCAGCGTTACATTTACATAAATACAAACATAAATAGATAAGTGAATTTAATCTGAAAGGATTAGAACACACATACATACACTAAAACTAATACACATGTATAACTTGACTATTTGCTGTGTGGTTAAGGCGTCCTTTGACAATTCAATGCGTTTATCTTTTTCTCTCACTCTTTTTTTATTTTTGAGCAAACATCTTGTGGGTGTATTTATTGTGTATTAAGGAATGTAAAATATGTCCTTGTTTTTTTTGCTGATTTTAAAATGCATAAAAATTTAAGGATTATTAAGGTTGTTATCAGTATAATAGTCTTAAAAGGTAGTCTGTGAATCCCTTTTCTATCTTTTTAAAAATTGTTGAAAAAACTTGGTCTGGTCTTAGTTTCTTAATGTCCTAATTTTTTTCTAAAAAAAATTTTATACAATCCTTGTTGTTTTTTGAGTAACAAAAACATAAACTCAATCGTTCACAATCAGTTAAAACCAAAAACTCTGCTCAAGTTGTATAAGGGCATGTGAGTGTGTCGGTGTGCAGTTAACCCAAAAAGCAAATTATTTGCATAAAAACACTCTCAAACATACAAATATAAAACCCAATACACTTTGTTGTGCTCCGTAGTTTTTTAACAAAAAAAAAGGGTTACAACATTAGGGAAAACGTTGCAGAAGTAAGAAGGTGGTAAAACAAATGGGACACCAAATGGCAAACCACAATATTGTATACAACATGCATTAAAATAGATAGAGAAGAAAGATAGAAAAAACAACAACTACGAAATACAAAATCCAAAATATGTTTAAAGATAGCAAGAAATAGTTTACGAAAAGGAAATACAATTCTTCATAAAATTTCATGGAATTTTTATCGTATTATGTGATAATCACAAGTGATGACAATTTTTGGTTTTTAAATTCATATATTTTTGTCAACTTAAAAATAAATTAATAAAAAACAAAAAGATAAGTAGAATAGAATCTACTTTAATATTTATTTCCAACAAGAAAATGTTAATTTGTAAATAAATTTGCTTAGCATAATAATTTGAATATGAAATTTATTCAGTTTTCTTTGTGGGGCTTAAAAATTTTAAGGAGATTAAGTTGTTATTATTTTAGTAATTTTGATTAATTTTGAAAATTTTAAAGACTGAGCCGGAAGGGGGGATTGAAACATTGAGTGTATGTAAGATTTCACTGTCCTGTTCTTGGACTATCGATCCATTCAGTATTGTTATTTTGTCTTGTATCGGTTTTGTTAATCAGTTGTTGTTCCACTCAAGTACACGCAGAGAAAAAACATGTTTACATATGGTCACCTCCAACAAAACAATTTTTAACGAAAATTTTAAAAATATGGTTAAAATAGCCATATTATTGTCACTGACAACCATATTATGGTTGAATAAGTCCTCCGTCAAGAAGCCAAACACAAATTATGGTTGCCTCTAAACATGTTATGGTTAAATATGACAATAATTTGTTTTAAAATTAACAATAGTATTTTCCTCTTTTGCAAGAGCAACATACTATGGTTGAAAACCAACCATTCTATTGTAAATGTTAAACATGTTTAAGTTATTTTTGACCATAACATGTTCGGAGGCAAACATAATATGGTTGTGACCTCTTGATGAAGGACCAATTCAACCATAATATGGTTGTCGGTGGCCATAATATTGTTAAATGAATCATATTATAAGTAAAATTTACTTTTAAAATAGTTTTGTTGGAGGTGCCAAATTTAAACATGTTTTTTCTCTGGGTGTGGATGAATGGTCTGCTGTAGCAGGTCCTAGGAACTTATACTCCGTATATTTTGGTGTAGTGGAAACCTTGCAAAACTTTGATTCCTACCTTTTTTCTCAATGGCTGGCGGCCCGCGTTTAAAAAACTGCACTCAAACTAAAAAAAAAACAAAAAGCAAAGAAAAACTGTTGCTTCTACTTCTGATTCATTTAATGTAAAAAGTCGCTGTCAAAACAACTCAAAAAGCGAAAAGTTGTACACAAATTTTGATATTTTTGATCAAATTTATTTATTATTAAATTATTTTTATGAAGAAAGGGATTTTACAACATGAAATTAATTAAAATTTATTGGTAATTTTTCACTCTTGACTGGGGCTCGAACCCAGGCGTTTTTACGGACAGCTTTCCCTTACAAAAAAAAATAATAAATGTACTTTGGACTTCAGGTAGAGTTCTTGACAAAAAGTACGAAAAACAGAAGTAAGGCTGTGAGTGTTAAACGGCAAAATCCTCTGAAGAGATTGAGTGGTTACAATTGAAATATGTAAGGGTAACCTGTCCGTGAAAGCCTGGGTTCAATTCCCGCGGCAGTCAAGAATGAAAAATGATCAAATAATTTTAATTTCATGTTGTAAAATTCCTTTCTTCATAAAAATAATTTAATCAAAATTAAATTTGATGAACTTTAGCCTAATAAAAAATATCAAAATTTGGATTAAAAACCATGAACAGTTCAACAAAATAACCACAATACTGATTTTTGTTGTACACAAATTTTCGTTTTTTGTTCGTAGTTTTTGGCTTCTACTGCATTTTTTAAACACTGGTGGCGGCTGCCTGTCCCTTGTCAGGATGTTATCCTCTTTTTCAGGGGGAGTGGTCGTCAGGGGGCTTCTTGAATGGATTGTTTTTACAACTTTTTTAAATTTTTTAAACTCAAAACCATGGTGAACAATTATCGTCCTCTTCGAGCGATCGCACCTAATGCGCTTGGTTTTGTTACATCACGCCGCACCTGGGTTTAATTTAATTATAACGATTGACCTTTTTGGCAGCATAAACATGGCATTCGGTATCGATCGAAATTTTCATTTAAACTATATTGCAATTTCGATCCATGTCGAATTCGGCTCCAGCTAATGTTTTTTTTAAGGACCATGCTATTTTCGGACGCCTTGTTCGTAGGTTAAGCGTACTTCAGTGTTCTGCATCTATCGGAACAAACGAAATTAATCATTTTCAACTGGTCTTGCAACATGTGGCCAAGCGTTGTCATGCTGCTATACATATTACGGGCTCATGGTAGGTCGCGTATTTCGCGCATTTTACGGCTAATAATCGCTTCAAACCCTTGAATTGTATTCGCTACATGTACAACGTGATCGTCTGGCCCTCTATCAGCAGCTTCAAATACAGACTTAATACAGACTATCATCTTTATTTATTTATTTATAATAATACATTTTTCATCGTGAGTTACAATTCAGTGCAAAAAGTATCTCTTCTTTTGTGGCGTTGAAGCCTCTCGGCTTGAGCTCGTTCTATTTTCAGGGCTTAAATTATGGCATTCGATATCGATCGTAATTTGCCTCCTGGTTTGTGATTTTGAAATGTTATGTCACAATTTGGATTATCTTAATAAATTTGAAGAAATTGAAGAAAAAAATGTTTTTTTAAACCGCATATAATTCACAAATTTTAAGTAATCTAAAATCTAAATTTTTTTTAAAACTTGTAATACTACGATCAAAAAAGTCCCATTATATGAGCAGGATGGGATTACCATGAGTTGTCTAACATAAGTGGTTTTCTTCCTGGGTAAGAATAGAACGTCGGCCATCGGCCCTCCCCCATGTGGGAGGTAGGTAGCCTCTTGTTGTCAAGCTACACCTATTTTACCTACGGCAAGCAGCATCTAGTGAAAAAGCAACAGGACCCAGGGAGATCCGCCAGCAATCTGACTTCCCCTTAAAGTGACAAATCATCCTTTAAAGCTGACTTTTAAAAAATCTCCCTTCCTGCGATTTTGAATTTAAACCGCAATCACCACGTGATCACTGATAGTCAGACTGGAACAGAGACTGAACTCTGCCCAACTCCAGGTATTGACCAGTGAATGTGACACCAAAAGCTAAAATATTCGGGCATGTTCTGGATATCTAAATGAAGTGAAATTTAAATTGAATAAATTTTGAAAACTCTCCCGTTTTTTAAGTTTATAAAAATATTCCTTTTTTATACATCACACTTTAAGGACCACTTTCCTCTTTCTAAAGTATTGTTGAGATCAACTGTTGGCCTTATTTTAAGGAGGTCTTAAACACTGGGTGACAAACAATGCGCTTAGCAAGCAATCGTCCTTGTATATGAGCACAACCAACACACACACAGGTCGCAATTTTGCGTGTTTAATACGGCAGAATTATACCCTAGCCCTTTGTTTAGGACTAGAGATGACTTATCTCTTCTTATGTTGGTAATATGCTGGCAGCAACTGTTGAAAAGCAATAGTATCTCGGGATGATCCGTCCCGCAGACCGAACTTTCTTGCAAGTGGTGAACAATTTCCCTTAAGCAGGCTATTCCAGGATCTCCCTTCCCACAATTTCAGTTCCAAACCACAACCACCACTTGGTCGCCGAAGGGCCCTCAACCAATAGTCAAGCCGATGCCGTGTTTCTGGTGGCTATGGACTCCAGTGGTACCAGGTGCAATCTCTGGTATGCCGAGTTTATTTTTTCATAGAAGATGTAATACCAGAAGGTGGAATAGTTTTTTAATGTTTCAGGGGGGGTTGTAAAGATGAGATGTTTATAAGATGGTTGTTGGAGAGCTAGACGTCATTTATTAATACAGACCTGAGGAACGAAGTATTTTTTTTTAAATAAGAGTTTCACTTTTGAGTATCTGAAAACATTTAATTTAAATTTAAATTTTCTTCAAAGTAACAAACTATTGATTTAATTTCTTTCAAACTCAAACATCCACATTTTAATACATCTTTTCTCTGCCTTAAAGTCTATATGTTATTAGCTCGTTTTGTTAACATGAAAAAAAAACTTGTTTAGAAGCACGTTTAACAAATTTGCATTAATGTTTTTTTTTTTTGTGCAGCTCCAGCTTTAAAGAATCTGAAGCGAAGGAAAAAAACCTATAAAAAATGGGAAAAGTTTTTCTTCTAACAAATTTTCATCATTATATGGTTATGGCTTGTTTAAATTGCCATGTATTACAAAAAATAAAAAACGTAGAAGAAAATTTGATTTTTGTTAGTTTTTTTCTGTATTGTAAATTGTATTAGTTGTTGTTACATTCTGAAACAGGTCATAGGAAGATTTAAATTATTTTTTTAGGATTCTAAGGAAAATTTGGTTAAAACTGTGAAAGAAAAATAAAGTTATGCAAAAGAAAGTGAACGACATTGCCACAAAGTATGGAAATAATATTGATTTTGGGTGTCCGGTAGTTAACTGGTCTATCTATGCAAGAGTTTCTGTTATTTAATAAAAGTATGTACATATGTTATTATTGTTGAGATTCTGTGGTAAAACAGAACGGAGTCTTTAACTTCAATCAAAAGTTCACAAGCCCTTAATTAAATCTCTCTCTCAATTCATTGTTTTAGTTTTTTTATTTTCTTTTGTTCTTAATTTTTTGTTTATTTATGAAAGTATGGTTGAGAGAATTAGAAAAAACGCTTCCAAAATATAACAAATTCTTTTACACGAAGGCTTTCTACGGAAAATTTTTATGTAAAATCTTATGGAAAATGTTGTGGCGACGCAGAACTGTTTGAACACTGAATATATCGAGGGAATTTTTATTTTTGCAAATAGCAAGGCTGGCATTGTAACTCTAACGGGTTTCTTCATGACATTAAAATTTACTGCAATTTATCTAAACGATATTGCAAAACAATGAAGGGCTCAATAGTCACTGGTTGAACGGAACCCATGCATTGCGTCTGGCCCTGATTCCTACATAATGGCTACTGTAAGAGCTATTAAAATGAAGAGGAGGAAGAGACAATATATTAATTTCTTTGTCAATGCACTGTTTTGAGAGACATTATGAAAAGGCATTTGGGAGTTGAAAATTGCCCTGTTTGGATATTCCAAGGCGAATTGACTAGAAGGTGGGGTCAAGTCAACATATGGTGTTTTTTACAAACTAGTTGTTTATGTAAACAAACCAATTTTTTTACTAGCAATGTTTTTGACAACACGACCACAGAAGCAGTGTTGTTGTAGAGCTGACCTCACCTTCTAGACAATTCGCCTTGGGATATTCTATCTATAGTTGGACTAAGCATTCATTTCAGCAGGGAGTCGAAATGGCTGGAGGTTACAGTGATTCATATGGAGTAATACTAGTGACTGTCAAATGGTATCACAAAGGGGCCGTTGTAAGAACCCATGTGAGCCGTCCTTCTGTCGGCTGCCAACCAACAGAAGTTCTCTTATGAAATTCAGCACTTATTTGTAGAATCCGAGTGAAGTCACTTTTTTAGACCGATGCCATGGTTCGGCCCAAATGGCCTAATTCGACTGAACCGAACCCGAAATTAACTTATCAAAATTCACAACAAGAAAAAACTTTAATATTTTCAAGATTAATTAACTTATTAACCAGAAAACCTTATTTATTTTTAAAAACTTTTCCTTTTCGAGAATTGTTTTTATTATTTTTTTCCACTTGCATTTCCCATACAGAAACTTAAATTGTTTTTTTTTCTTCCGATTTTGCTTGCTTAATTATCTTTTTTAGAAACAATTGGGGGATTCACAAGGTGTCATAAAGTCATAAGTCTTAAAATAATAACATGAAAATATACGACTTTTGTGAACAACCCCTCATAAATTAGTGTGCTATTTTGAATTTAAGTCAGCTGATTTAAAACAAATTGTTGCAAAAATTGCTAGCCGCAGGTTAAATTCGGATATAAGCCGGATAAAACTATACCATCAACGGTGACGGTTTGGCTCAGCCGCTCAGCGCAGGTGTCTTCTGATTAATTACGAGAGCACAATAAACATACCAAGCAAAGTTCTATTAATTTAAGACACTTTTTGTTTACAAAGCAGCAACAATTTTTTTAAACCATTGTAAAATTTTAGAACATTATGACAATATAACATGAATACCCCAAATATAATTTCCCGCAAACGATAAAATGATTTAGATGATTATTTGTGCATGATTTTGTAAAATTTTCATGTATGTAATGGTATAAAAAAGTTTGGCCTTCGGCAAAAATCGGCCAAATTAATGTCGAACAACGATTATCGGCCGATTAGCAATTTTTGGCCAATACCGAAGCCGAGGCCGATTAATCGGTCGGCAACTACTTATTAGTCTGGGATCACACTATGAAAGTTTTCTTTCAGAAAGTCTGAATTTATTGGTGAGAGGGGAAGAGAACATGCTTTTCTTTTCTCCTCTCTCACCCATAAACTCAGACTTTCTGAAAGAAAACTTTCAAAGTGTGAACCCAGACTTAGTCTTATAAGACTTATAATTAGTCTTATAATTATATAAGCAGCAATTTTGGTATTAAGTTTTGTAAATATTGGCTTAGAATATATCACAGATCCCAAAGTCTACTCCCGAAAAATTATAACCAAATCAGATTGAGCATTCTTGTTTGTTCGAATTAAATAAATTTTACTTAGTTAAATTATTTCTCCTGCAAACTCTGCTATTTTAAAAATTGTTTGCTTTTCTTTTTATTTATTTCTAATACATATTTAAATTCATTATTATCCATCCATCCATCAATTCTACACAAAAATTTAATGTAAATAAGATTATCTGAACTTTTAAAATTCTTATTAAATCTTTTTATTCATTTTTAATTTATTTATTTTTGTATATTTTTAGAAATATAAAGTCTAAGAAAACTAATCAATAGTTTAATACAAATTTATTTACAAGCACATTATTCTTAATTCATATGAAAATTTCTTCATAAATTCTACAATTAATAAATTTCAATTATTTGCATTAATTAACTTCAATTTAATAATCAAACAAATACCCTGAAAACTGAATTTTTTTATATGCCGTTTTATATTGACAGTGGAGAAGTTTCAAATAATTTGCCAATTAAATTATCATTGTTGAATTGTTTATTTTGTATTTATTAAGAGCTACAAATATAATTTCAAATTATATTCTAACTAAGTAACTGAGACCTTCAGCTTGTTGTAGTGAAACAGACCAGAGTCTCTGGCTAGAGTCGAACACGCAAACCTCGCACTGATAGACTAGCTCACTAGCAACTAGCACAGTGGGGCACTAAATTGAAATGTAACCTGGTTTAAGTTGGAAAATATTCACATGTGGTAAGTTTACTGTATAATCATCCATCCGAGTGCAAATTGATTAAACATGACGCGTTTATAAGGTTATGGCTTGTACCGTAATATTGGCCAAAGGCCTGTAAATAAACTATAAGTTAACTCCGAGTTTTATAGCAATACTTCATTTAGTGATGATGCTAGTTTTGGATTTGAGTTTCTGAAGAAACCTCTACACAAACACACATGATCATTCTCTTGTGAGCTTTTTAGGGCCTTACGTCTTTAATAATAAGGCCCTCGAAAACGCTACTTTCAAAGGCGAAAACGATACGTTCAAAAAATATATAAGTCGTGATCGAGTACTTTCTCGATTCGAAATCAATTTAATATCTAATTAATTCAGTCAAAGCAGTGATGCCTTTGAGGCCCAAATACACTGATCAAAATACTCATCAAGCATTGTGGTAGTATTAGTGAACATGTGTTTGTATGTGTCACACCGACGATGCTGGATGGAAAATCCAAATTATGTATGCCCGACATCATTGTCAAATGCTTTTCCAATAAACAAAATTTTTTTGTTGAAGTTAAATTTGTTGTGTTATTTTTTTTTAATTTAAGCTCTATCGAGCAAAAATTGTATATCCAAGTCCTTGAATATGAACCTTTGCATAAAAAAAAAATTCAAAAATATTTAAATAAAATTTAGGTTGACATTTTTTCGTTTTCACTCCAACACATCAAAGAAATTAGTAAATATTTTATTTTTGATAAACTTCATCTTCCATCTATATACGTTTAATTAGTTAAGTACTCTCAATTATCTGGTCAATATTTGATTAAGTTATTGTACATACTCCTTTACAGTGCATGCCACACACATCAATACGCACTGAAATGTATCGTTTACCTTTATTTCTCTAAATAACAGCAATTAATAAATTTTATACTAAAAGATGCAATTATGTATGTGGGTATTTAAATATTATAATTTATATTTTGTGTTCACAGAAATACTTCCTTCTAGAATTATTTGCAAATAAATATGCTTAATATCAATTTCTTCTGCACTTATACATACATATTGACATTTGAAAAATATTATAGAGCTATTTTAATCGATTGAAGTTTTGTTAGATTGTAAAAGATTAAATGTCAGTAGTGTTGATTATGGTATATAATTTATATTTTATTTTACTTGTAAAGATTTTCATTATTAGAAATTATTAGAAAATTTAAATTTCCTAGCAATGTTAATTTAATATACACTGCGCGTAGTTTTTTTTCCCGGAGTTTTTGGATTCCCGGGAAAACGGGAAATTTTTTTAAATTTCCCGGGATCCCGCTCCATATAAATAATACAAAGTAAATTTGTTTTAAATTAATGAAAAAAACTTTTTTTTTTAAAAAAAGCGTAAGGGAACTTGTTTACAAAGTAAGTAAAAGAAATGCCTAAATACTACAAAAATTAATTAAAGGTTGAAAGAGGAACTTGAATTATTATTACCTTCCGATTTTGTATGTAAATTTCGTAATATTGTGCTCTAGATACAAGATAAAAAGATAATATTATGCTCTAGATACAAGATAAAAAGATAACACAAACATAACAATTTAATTCATAAAACAATAATAAAAACAAACAAAAATTGTGTTACTCAAATTATGAGATCAAAAAGTAAATTCATAAAATATTTTAAATAAACATATTTACATTTTTTAACAGCTTAGGAAATAACATTAAAGGCCAGTTTACACGGTAATACAATGTATTACGACTTTGTAGAATCAAAATATTATGAAATTCTCTCCGTGTTTAAAAGAAAAAAATAAAAATCTGTTGTATGTGTTTTTCATGTTTACACCGATGGTACAAGTAAAATCAAAAATAATAACAAAAAATCAGATGGTTGTAGTTTTACAATTTTTAAAGTTTAAAGTTGTTGCATATTTCTAATTCACAGTCCGAAGTAATTTTTCTTTTTTTATAAACAACGTCTATATCAGTCAAATGTATGTCAAGGTTGATGCAAAAAATAGCATTAAACGGACATCTTCTTACAAGATCCACCTGTAATCTTTATGACAATGTGTTTTTAAAACTGTATGTTGTAGTATCTTACACGAGTTTCATTAGTTTTTCTTATTTCGGTTTCCCAGTACTTCCCGGTTATATAAGCCGTCACAAAATGAAACAAATTTATGTTTATCACCTTGTAAACATATCGTCATATCTCAAATTTTTTTTTTAATTTTAAGTTAATTAAGCAAAGTGTTCCTTCATACTTTCTCGTAACAAAAAATAGGTATTTTATCTCAAACTGAACCGAAGTTATAGCAAAATATATCTTTAAATCGGTACATTTTGAAAACTTTAATCGCATTTTGCCAAGCTCGATTTTTTTGTAGATATGACTTTGCTGCAATAAAGGAGCGATATTGTTGGATATCTCCTATTTTTTAGACTTGTCCATGGACAATTCAAATTTACTGACTGCATCTTATTTTGAATTTATGTTCTTTATTAACTCTTCACTTCACTAAATTTATTAATTATCAACTGTTGCGCGGCACATTCTGCTTTTGGTAGATTTATTGCGTCAGTAGATATTGATTTAGGAACGTACTCACTTCTTGTTTTTGATCTAATCGCCAACCCATCAACAGATGCTTATTTTTAGAGAATATAAAACTTAACTTCAAAGTATAAATAGGTTTTTTCTGAAACTATGAGGAAGTTTTATTTCCCGGGATCCCGCAATAAAAATCGCTGGAAAACGGGAAATAAAATAATTGAAATTCCCGGGATTTCCCGTCCCTAGGGAACCCTAGGTGTTGCTAAAAATTTTCTTGAGATATTTTTTCTGTGTATGTAAGTATAAAAAAATGTTTTAACTTAATTAGAATAAAAGGTAAAAGTGAGCACTCAGAGAAAAAACATGAGGAAAATACTATTGTTAATTTTAAAACAAATTGTTGTCATATTTAACCATAACATGTTTAGAGGCCACCATAATATAATAATAGCTTCTTGATGGAGGACTAATTCATACATAATACGGTTGCAGGTGACAATAATATGGTTATATTATATATAACATGTTTAAAATTTTCTTTAAAAATAGTTTTGTTGGAGGTGACCATATTAAAACAGGTTTTGTCTCTGCGTGAGGTGAAAGCCAAAGTTAAATATCCGCGTTAACGTCGGGGCGCAATATATGTACATATGTACCAAAAATACCAGGTGCTTGTAAATAGAAATCGATTGCTGTCAAAAGCGACTACTGGGTCGATTACGGATGGCAATACAACTGAAATCAGGCAATGCCGCTCATGTTAAAATATACAAAAAATTATTTATTTTTTATTTTATATTTTAGCATAAGCGGCGTTGCCTGATTTTGCTGTTGGCAGCTCAATTGAGGAGCTCAATAAAAAAACGGAACAATTCCACTTTTACAATTTTTGGATAAGTGAACAAAAAATAAATGTGTTTATCCGATTTAAAGTAAATAAATTTCTTTAAAACAATGACTTTAAGGAGTTTAGTATGTACAATTGTCATCGAGTTGTGTTGACTTTCATAATAAGGATAAATATAGTCTGTAAAACCAAAGTAGATTTAACTTTTTTATAGGTTATTTTAGCTTTGTTTTGCTTTTATCTGTCTTGTTTCGGTATTTTTAGTGAATTACTTATAATATATCTTTTTAGCAGTAAATTGTTTCTTTGTTAAGTTAAATACACAATAACACGTATTTACAAGGTGTTCTAGCATGTCATATTGTCATAATGTTTTAACATTTTACAATGGTTTAAAAATATTGTTGTTGCTTTGTAAACAAAAATTGTCTTAAATTAATAGAACTTTGCTTGCTATGTTTTCTGTGCTGTCGTAATTAATCAGAAGATACCTGAGCTGAGCGGTTGAGCCGAGCCGCATTCGTTTTTGTAGCCGTCGCTGTTGATGGTATAGTCTTATTCGGCTAATATTCGAATTCAACCTGCGGCTAGCAATTTTTGCAACAAAACAATTATGGCGTCAAATTATATCGGCTTAGGACTCTGATGTTTGGTAAACAAATAAAATAGAATTTATTTGTGATTTTCGTCTAAAAAATGGGAAATAGTCAGGTAAGATCTAATTTAATGTATTAATTCATGGATTAGAATTAAAAAAATATTTTGATGTTAGGTAAATATTTCTTTTTTATACTTGTTTTAAATCCGCTGATTGCAATTCAAAATATCACACTAAATTATGAGGGGTTGTTAACAACAGTCGTATTTTTCATTTTAAAAAGAATTATGACTTTATGACACCTTGTGAATCCCCCAAATATTTCGCACAAAATCCGATAGGATAATTTATAAACAGTCAGGATAATATTAATAGTTCTTTCAGAATTTTGTTTTCGCTACTCAAATTTATAACATAAATTGAAACCACTCAAAAATGATATTGTCTATACACGCAAGTAATGTAGTGTACCATATGGTCAGAGACTATACATTCTTATTTTTTTAATAAAACAAAAAAATTTATTTTAATTTTCTTTTTACAAATAAAGTTTTTGTACCTTTTCGACTCTGTCCAACAAATTTTGAGTCAGAAAATTGTTCAGTTGAGACAAATAAGTTTTTGTTAGTGTGTCTGCGTATTATTGATTTATTTGCGATCATAACTTTTGTATTTTATTAAAAAACATTTGTCATTTTAATTGTCATACATTAATTTATTTTATTATATTTTTATTTGCTGCTTTTTTTTTTTGTTCTCTGGCCTGGCCTCTGTGTCTGAGAGTAAGGATTAAGGTTAGTGTTATTTGTCTGATTGTGTGTTTATTAAGCAGGATAAACAGCAAAATGTAAAAAATAAAATTATAACAAAAGACATAAATTTTGTATATTTTCCCCCTCTTTTAATCTGTCAAAAAATATGAACTTGTTGCTGTAAAATTTGTTATCTGTTCGTTTTCGGACATAAATTTTAGCTTTTTTTTTAAACTTCTTACACGTACAGTGAGTCAGATTACAAGTAACAGCGGGATAATGTTTTTTGATACTTGGAGTATGACATTTAAATTCTTTTAAAGTTTAAAGTAGCTAATTTGCTTAAATTTATTTTAAATGCCTAAGAACGAAATATTAAATTAATTTAAAGTTGTAGTTCAATTTTGGTAATTTTTTATTTATTTAAGACAATATTGTTTAATAGACATTCCTTTGGATTTTCGTCTTTCGTCTTGGTTATAGAGGCACATGCTTCTTGCACACGTTTTTAAATTTCGGCTTAAGTGGCTCTCAATATTTTGCAGGTTCTTCTTGAACTCGACAATAATCTTGACGGAGCAATGCCTTCTTTGCTGAACTATGCAGTTTCTATATTAAACGACAAAAAATTACACCCCACAGGGGTGTACAAAATTTCAAAATATTCCACCTTTTCGCGCTACATCCTCTAGCGAAATCAGTTGCAGTAAAAATTGATAGATCTCTTGAAATAGCGGCTGGCCTTAGGACCCGCCTGGTACCGCCCGGTGACACAGCACCGGTCTGACTATTGGTTGAGGCCTCTTTGGGGGTCACGTGAAGATTGTGGTTTAAACCTCAAGTCGCGGAAATAAAGATCTTACAGCTTCGTGGGCTGAATTTTCTTCACTTGTGGAAACGTTCGGTCTGTATGTGTTACTGCTATTTAACAGATGCTGCCGTCGTTTTTAACGCATCGAAGATTAGTGTGCTCCAGCTCCTTAAGAAGGGGGGAGTGCAAATTCTGCCGGATTGTACACTGAACATTTTTACCTGTGTATGTTGGTTGTTCTCACACTTAGGGGCAGTTAGTAAAAGCATTATTTTTCATTCATTTGATAAAACCGCCTTCAGATTCCGAAAAAAACAATGCAGGTGCTCCAGTTAATATTTTCTACTCATTTCACGTTAAAATTCGTTTGTAATTCTAAACCAATTCTCGAATACGGTAAGCTTAATTGAGCAATAGACGTTCCTCAGCTGCACTTTTTCCAATTAAAATAGTAAATCAAAATTTTCTGCAAATAATGCTTTTTTCTGGCACAAAACTCGACATTTTCGAAGCAAAATAACACGTTGTTGTTTACAATATTTTGTTCAATGACATAATTTAAGTAAATGACAGACCCTTCAGAATGCCATACAAATTATTAAAGACACAAACCATGTGTCCAAGATACGCCATCTGTTAAGCACCAATTTTTAATTAACTTGATGTATGTAAAATATTATTTTATTTGTTATAAAATTATATTTAACTTGAAGTTAAGTTTTAATTCATTTGATGTAATATTTTAATAAAATTATCATTTTACTTTTTATATTTTTAGGTTACAACCGTTTAAACGAATACATATCCCATTATGAAACATTAGATTATGATCATCAACATATACGCACTAGTCACCATAGAGCCCGACGATCCGTGACCAAAGATCATTTTGTACATTTAAAATTTCAAGCACATGGAAGAAACTTCCATATTAGATTAAAACGTGATTTATATACATTTAGTAATAAGTTAGAGGTAAGTCGAAATACTATTGCAATAACCCCGAATTTTTCTTTTAAATATCAATAAATTCGAAAATATTACGTTGTGCCAATTAAATGTCTTGTCACATGAACTTCAAAATTAAATTATTTCATGTTTATATTTTGTTACTTCAAAAAAAAAATTAACCTCAAAGACTGCAAAATTTAGTAACTAACCGCAACTGCATTTATCAATCGACAACAAAAATTTTCGTCAAATTGATGAAACAATTTCCCTAATGCAATACATTAGTTTACAGTTTGATTTTTCATTATTTTTACATTATTTTAATACGCTAAATTAAATTTAAATTAAAACAAAAATGCAATTTACACAACTTAATCAAATCGATCAGCAACGGAATTTAATTGTAACAAAGAAACTATTGTTTAACTTTTAATCCGTTTTACGAAGACACTCTAAAGTACTTTTAAACCTACATTTTAATTTTAATTCCTCTTACTTTTCTGCAGATAATTGATAGCAATGGCCCTCTCAATGTATCAACTGATCATATTTATGAGGGCGATGTGATAGGGGATCGTAATAGTTATGTATTCGGTTCTATAATGGATGGTGTATTTGAGGGTAAAATAATAACCGAACGTGATGCCTATTATGTTGAACATGCCAAACGTTATTTTCCAACAAATTTTACACAAATGCAATCATTGGAATTGCACAGTACTGATAAATCTATTAATACCACTTTATCCGATTCTACAACAACAACGACGACGACGTCTACTACAACAATAAGTTCACCTTTAGAAAAAAGTAAGAGCATAGAAGATCATCACGATGAGATCGTTAAAAATATTGGTTTCCATTCGATAATCTATAAGGAAGCACATGTAGACGATGCCTATAAAGATGTAAGAGAAGGTAAGTTGAAAGTTAAAATAAAGATTTTAATATTATTGAAAGAATTTCAATTTTGGAACGTTAGTCCAAAGTGGCCATATTTGCTCAAAAGATCATTTCAATTAAGAAAAATTTTATTTAAGACTGGGTCGAAATTCGGCTTATTAAATGACTTGTCAATGTTGCTGGATTTACAGAATTATAATTTTAATCAAAATTAACGTTCGAAATCGACGAACAGGCTGTAAAAGAGTCGAATATAAAGCATCTAACAGAAATTAAATTCCAACTGTACTAAAAAACTATCTGAAATAGATAACCATATAATAATTTTTGTCGTTGACGTCAAAATAGACGACATTGTCTTGCATGTTGTCATTGACTACAAAGAAGGCGACATTCTCGTTTAAGTAGTCTTTCAATCGAATAAACGACAAGAAGAGCGGAATTGTCTTTCTTTGTGTCGTGCACGATTTTCGCAACACTTGTTATAAAATGTCGTGACGATTTGTTCTCGATGTCCCTCACATGTCGTGCAGGAATTAACATTTTCGTTCATCCGTCTTCGAGGATGTCTTAAAGACGTGGCCACCTGGGTAAGGCGAGCTAACACGATCACACAAGTTGTACGTATTTTAATCTCTTAATTAATTTTTGTTTGAAAATTTTCAAAAAACTGTAACAACTTATCATGACAGAGTTGTATTTTCATCAAATGCGTACGACTTGTGTGATCGTGTAAACTGCCCTCTATCAATACTAGTAGATGCATTAGACTGTCATAAGTCACCATTAAAGATTGTAGATTTCAACGAAAATATTATAAAACTACCAAAAAAAACAGTTTATCAGAAAATTTAAAAAGGACGTTAAGTTCTGTGGCGCTTCACATGTATATATCGTCACCTTAAATGCAAACGGACGTAACTATACAAAAATTCGAAAATAAGGTTTTGATTTGTTTTTGTTCGTTTTATAACTACATGTTCACGCGAATCAAAAATGGCGGCTTTATTAAAGAAATACAAACGCTAAAAACACCTTGCTGTTTTTTATTTCGTAAAGATTTTTGCTTCCCTTTAAAAAAGAAATTTAAGTTGTTTTGCTTATATTGGACACATATTATAACATGCTTGTCAAACATTACTTGCGCTCGCTCAGGGCTTCAAGTTTCATGCAAAGCTTTTTGCTCGGCATCACCGCAAGTAACAGTAAAGTTTTACTTGTCTATACCAGCTGATTTCTTCGAACGCCCTTTTATGACGTTTACAAAATTAGAAAGAAGATTTTCGCATTTTACGCGTTAGGCATCCTACGCTTTTTTGCATGTAACTAACTGCACAGTTTTCACTCTTTTGACTACTGCATAGTATGAAAAGAAACGTAGAAGGCGTGGTGTGGACTTTCGAATGTATGTAGCTTTTCTTTCAGTAAAATTCTGTACGTATAAAGTACAACAACAAAGTATGTTATCACATCATGTATGTTTGTTACTAACATTGAATCATGGAGTAAGATTTTTTTTGACATCCCATATTATTCTAGTCGTTTTCCATGCCCCTGATTTAAAACGGTTTTAGACACATACTCTAACATACATAACAATAATGCTATAGTTTGAACCCTCCTGTCTAAAATTATTACATATACATATCTAATAAATTGTCTTGTCATTTACAAATGTCACTTGCAACAGTTTTAAATATTTGTTTAACAAGACAAACAGCAAAAGAAAGCACAAAATTTTTCATCTGGCATTTTTTATTTAACATAAAACAAACCTGCATAGAATTATGAATTTATTTAAAAAATAAATTTTAATCAAAAAATTTAAAACCAGTGACCATTACAACAACAACAACAACCAGCTCCTATTTTTTGCCAACTTTATGGTTGCGCTTGCACTTCCTTTCTTCTGAAAACACAATTTAACACCCACATCACCCACTCTCATCCCCATGACTGTTGAAATAATTGTGACCATTATTTTTATCATGACTTTGACAATGACTATTTTAATGCAATCTCTTGCATTTGTTCGAGTTATGGGAGTGTGTAAAAAACTTAAAAAAAAATATGTTTTTATTTAAACTGAAATTGTAGTTTTTTTTTTCTTTTTTCGTTGCTTTTTACGAGTACACTGTTTTTCCTCTATTTTTCATATAAAACTTTTGACAATACAAGTAGATTGTTAAACCATTTTGACTGACATGTTGTTCATGTGACATGTTTGTTTCATTTCTACATTTTTGTTTCTCCTCGTTGCGTGTCTTCCTGTGTTGTTTAAAACGTTTCATTTTATTTTTTATTTCGCTAGTTTTTATGAAAACATAACCACCAGCCAACCTATACATCATATTTTTTTATAGTTAAAATACTAAATAAAAAAATTTAAATAAAACTTATGCAAACTACACTGTTTCCTAAGGAAATTAAAAAAAAAAGAAGTAAAAGTGATATATTCGGCTGGGACGAATCTTATGTATCCTTCACTATACACTCATAGAAAAATACATCCTTTCGTACTTTTTGTCAAGAATTCTTCTCAAAAATTAATTAACAAGGTTTCTTTCAAATGTGCGAAATTCCCATTTCATACTTTTGAGAAACTGAAATTTATTGTTGAAGGGATAAGCTATTCCTATGTGCATTTCACTGGTTGCTTAGGCCAGATCGGCAGGAAATTTCATCCAAAGATTTTAGAAAAGCTAAAGATATTATACAAATAAAACTGTTAAGCGAATAAGAATTATAAACCTCAGTTTTACTTGTAACGATATCAAAGCTTAAACAAAACCAACAACAATAAACAGTGAGTTTATCTTTTCTTACAGTTTTTTTGTTTTTAATATTTTTTTTTTGTCTTTCTTTTTCTCTTTGATCTTTTTCATCACAACTTGAAGGACAAAAGTATACATAAAGCCCGTGCCTTAGCATTTAACAATAATTAGTATTGTGGTTATTTTTGTTGAACTGTTTGTTCATGGCTTTTAATGCAAATTTTAATATTTTTATTAGGCTAAAGTTCATCAAATTTAATTTTCATTAATTTATTTTTATGAAGAAATATTTACACTTTTTTAAACAAAAATTTACAACTAAAAAAGCGCAATAAGCAACCCCCAACAACAGACTATCATGTATGTTTTTATTGTTTAAATTAAAAACACGACTTTTTTACGATAACTTTTATTATAATAATAATAAAAAAAAAAGAATTCAAAATAAATAAAAGTTTATTTATCAACTCTTTGCTGTGGGTCATGTGGTATTTACACAACAAATATTTTAAAAATTAAAATATGTACATTAAAAAATATTTTAAATTTTCATATATAAATAAATAGGAGTTGACTCTCCATCAACACTATATATAGGCGACCAAATTTACGAATACACGTCCAACTTTTGCTACCTGGGTTGTGAGATTGACGAAAATGGAGGTGCCGACTTAGATGTAGAGAGTAGAATAAACAAGGCAAGATCATCCTTTGGCATATTAGCCCCAATATGGCAAAACAACAAAATAAGTCTTCGCACTAAGCTTAGAATCTTCGAAGCAAATGTCAAATCGGTACTTCTCTACGGATGCACAACCTGGAAAGTTACGAATATTATTACCCACCGCCTACAAACATTTGTCAACCGATGTCTCAGAAGAATTCTTCGCATTTTCTGGCCTCGGACAGTCTCTAATGCCGACCTGTTAGTGCAGTCAAGACAGATTCCGATAGAAATTGAAATACGGAAGCGCAAGTGGCAATGGATTGGTCATACACTACGACGAAACAACGACAACGTCGCCAAGCAGGCACTTCGATGGAACCCATTTCAACAATCTGGCCGGCAACCTGGTAGACCACGTACAACGTGGCGACGTTCCACCGAAACTGAGATGAACAGTCTTGGCCTATCTTGGAACGAGTTAAGATCAACGGCACAAAATCGGATCCGCTGGCGATCAGCTGTTATTGGCGCCCTATGCTCCAATGGGAGTTAGAGGAACACATATATATATATATATATATATATATATAAATATAAATTTGTTTAAATAATTATGCATCAATACATACAAAATGGATTTTGTGTAGCTTTTCGAGAAAGACAGAAGACAACGACCGCGCAGTGCCCATGTTCTACAACTCTCGCGTCAAGAAACTTTTCGATTATAATGTGTGAAATGAAACAAAAATGCCATATATTGAAACAAACAGCTGTTTTTCTTACTTAACTATGTCTGCAAATTTTTTTTGGCGAGTACTAGCTGTCACGTACGGAAATTACTCGCCAATTTACAGAAAAAGTGTGTCTGTAACATTCTTGTGAGAAAAGTTCCCGGCTTTGATCTGTCAAAAAAAAAACTCACGAATAAAAATGGGGCGAGAAAAAATTTTAACACTAAAAAACAATTAAAAATGCAAAGAATAATAATAATAACAATTTGTTCTGGCGAATTTTTCCATTGTTTGAGTGCCGGTTCACACACGTCAAGTTTGACTCGTCAAGTCTTGAGCTTTTAGGAAAGAAGGAAAAAGAAAATGAAATGTGTTTTCCCCTCTCTCCCAAAAACTCAAGACTTGACGAGTCAAACTTGACGTGTGTAAACCGGAACTAATTATTTGTTTTTAACATTTTTATAAAACAATTGAATTTTTTCAAAGCTCGTTTTCAAACAACAGACATAAAAGTCGCACTTTACATTTTTTGGTATAGCCGATGGTTGTATTTTTGCCGCCGTTGTTGAAAAATTTTCAATTTTAGTAAATTTTGGCCGCCGTCAACGATATGTGCGACTGGCAGTCTCAAGGTCTTAAATGTCACATCGGCTTCAAGTGACATTTATAACGTAGCGACGTAATCTCTTTTGATAGTTTTCGACAAGAGTTACAAACACAGTTTTTTCTCACTTTTCGAGAAACGGTGGAATATTTTGTTTTACATCTTTTTGATGCGAGCAGTTCCCAGTAGAGTTACACAACATGGGTACAGGTCGGCCAAAAATGTGCAAAGATTATAAAGGTTGTTGTAGACGCTAAATACTTAAAGCTGATTTTAGATAAAATATTTCTTTGCAGTGGCTTTGTTAGATGTAAAATCCATATCTGTGTAAAATATCTCGAGAAAATTTTTAACAATACCGTTTGTTAAAAATAAAATGTTAATTCATAATTCTTATTATAACGAAATTAACTTCGTTTGTAAATCTTGAATACAAATTTCGGTTATTTTTTAAGTTTTTTTATTCTAAAATTAGTTTATAGTTAAAGTTATTTATTATACCTCGAAAAAAAACCCGTTCGATTATCAAAACAAAAACTATAAATTCTTTGCAAAATATTCCAAACTAAACGTTATTTATTCGTATTCACACCCTTTCCTTTCTTTTGTCTTTTGTCGTTTTTAATACATTTGACCTTATAATTTAATTCACTGCAAAACTAAGTTTATCAACTTTAACCAACAAAGAATATTAATTGCACTTATTAATACAAAACAACGACAGCAACATTAGAAGCAGCAGAGTGGCAGTAACCAACATCATCAGCAAACCCCCAACAATTATTGCTGATGTAAACAAAATGAAAAAGAAATAAAAGTGAAACGGTAAAGAAAACCCTGGTAGGGCAAAAATGCAATAAAACCTGTAAAAGAAGTCAAAACGAGTATTAACAGGATGAAAGACGATAATTCGTACAAGTTAGATGAGAAGAGATTGCGAATATTTTGAAAGCTGTTATTAATTTCATTTTGAAAATAAAAACAAAAAATTTAAGTACCACGTCATATTCCATGTGAATCTGGAAGTTGTTCTCCTAATGGTTAATGGTTATCAAATGAACCGATTATAATCCTAAAGAATCTGTTTAGTTGTCTTTATGCTCTGGGAAAACCGGTTTGGTTTTCACGATGTCTCAAATTAGACGTTTCGGTTTTCATTAAACTCCAAGTGAAACGATTTTGTTTTTTTTTTGTTTTAAAAAACAACCGATTCTGTATTCACGATTTTTAAACTGAGACGGTTCAGTTTTCATGATGTTTCAAATGAGACGACGGTTATGTTTCTTTTTATTCTCAAGCCTTTCTCACAATGTTCCAAGTAAATAGTTTCAACTGCTATATGTTTTTATAAACAGTTCCAATTTAATTATACATATTTTAAATAAACAGATTCAGTCATGGTACAAATACACAAGGTAGGCTCTTTGGCCCATATGTTTGTCAGCTGTTTACCCCAGTTAGAACCCAATTGTCAAATTTCGTGTATATGTGTGCATTAAATTGTTTTTGTTTTATATGAAGACAATTTTGACAAGTCGGTTTTTTTCTGTTAGGACGAGCACTCAGGGGATGATCCCTACTAATGCATTGCATTGTGTTGGAACTAGGAAAATAGGTTATGGGAAGGAGGATAGAGGGAGTAGTGTTTGTGAACATTCGACTTGAACTTATTCATGTTGTAAGTGAGAGGGAAGACTTCAGCAGGAAGGTTAGTCCACATACGAATTCTCTCTGTAATGCGTTGTACGATTCACCTGCCAATCGACCACAAAAGGATGGGCTCTTGAGGAAAAACGTGTATTACGTGCAAACGTACGAGTTTCGGGAACCAGATCACAAGTTAAGCCAGAATACATCCCATTGTAGCAACGGTAAAACAGGTCCTCACCAATGAGAACCCTCGCCCTCTCCTGCACGCGGTCGAGAAGCTCCAAAATAAACTTTGAAGCCCCGGCCCACACATGAGAGTTGTATTCCATACGCGGTCGGATATAGGTGGTATAAATAGTAAGGATATTAGTTGGAATGAAGTATATCTTACACCGTCTTAAAAATCTGGGGCACTAGAAGCATTCGACACCTCGAATATATGTTCTGTACATCGGACATCACATTGTATCCTCATGCCCAGAACATCAAGAGATTCAGATTCCTCAATAATTATACCACCCATATATACAGATGAGGCACCTTAATTTGTCGCGCGTTTATGCGTCAGCACGCAGCATTGGGTGTTTCGGGCATTAATTAATCGACCCTATTTGCACGACCCCATTCCGAGACTATGTCAAGGTCTCGGACAAGCGTATCATTCATATTCTGCCTCATATCACCGATACCGGATACGCTTGGTCTGTATTCAAATGAGTAAGAAAGGCTTGCTGTCATCTGCAAAAGAGTAGATAGGGTTGGAAGTTTGACATAGTGGTCATTTTGAAAATTTATAGAGCAGCATGTCTACACTCCCAAATGGGTCTACCTTGTGTAAATGTAGTTTTTATTATGTTCGAAAAGAACCGATGAAATTTTCATAATGTTCCAAGTGAAACGATTTTGTGTTCAAATGGTCCCAAATAAAGCGATTCATGACAAGCATTTGACAAGCGTATTTACCCTTAAAAAGGCATCATTCCCTATTCTGATAAGTGTATCATATCCAGATTGTTGAAAATATTCATTTCACTATATTCTGTTAAATTATTCAACATATTTGTACAAAAAATAAGAAAAAGTTTTTGTTTATCCAACTATTTAAGGATTTAATGAAAAAACTAAATTTCTTTCTTATCCTACAACAGCATTAAATAACCAACACACTTAAAAGAAACCTAACACACATACGAGGAAAATACACCTAAATATGTGCATACAATTTTTAAGGACAAAAATAAACCAAGCAATAGTGTGCACTTTAATTCCCACATACTAACATAAAAGTAATTTGCAGCGACCAAAAAAAAAAAAAAAAGAAGAAGAAAATGTGTCAACGTCATACAGTGGAGCCAAACCTCTTAATTAGTAAAGAGCTTCCAAAAAATCTAATTAATCTTTTATATAGTTAAAATTCTTTTCTACTTCCCCACTGTTTGACGTTTCACGTGTTGACTTTTTTGAAAGCCAGTAACCATCCATAAGAAAACCAACTTTTTTACACAAAAATTGATTCAACTACTAGAAAAAAAATAAAACAAAACTTATGAAAGAAAACCTTTTTATCTTTATTCTTATGAAAGAACGGCGTCAACTCCCCAAATGTCTGTCCTCGTTTATTTTGTGTATTGCCTTCACCACAGGTGGAAAGGTGTGTAGAAGTCGGCATTTAAAATCCGCGTACATGCCACCGATTATATTAAGAATTTTCTGTGGGATTCTACGCTCTAACAATATACTCCACAGATAACGCCTGTTGACACTTCATAAATTCGATAAATGCCAACTAAATAGGGGTTGCGGAACTCATAGCATTGCTCCAAAACTATTCGCACTGTGTTGAAAGGATCAAAATAGAAGCGATTCTCCCAGGAGTGTTAACAGTTTTAAATATTGATATCAGCCAAATCTGCCTGTTATTTCATATGGCTCCCATACAAATGTCCTCCCGAATTTAGGGGTTTGAGGTCAAATATAAGATTTAATTACAAATATGCTACAGGAATAACGATTTTGAATCGATAGCACCCATACACTTCTATGCTAAAGGGTATTTAATATTCGGTACATGCGAATATAAAACTTTTACTTGTGTTTTTTCTCATAACTGTAAAAGAACCAGTAAAAGTATTTAAGGGTATTTAAAACTAGAAGAGTACCAGTAAAGGCATTTAGTTTGCAATACAATTTGGGGTTAAAATACTTGAGTTACGAATACCAGTGCACTCACACACATCTACAGTTATTTACACAACATATTCATGATGAATTTGCATGGATATTCCCTAAGGGTCCAGCTTTTAGGGGGAAAAGCAGGAGTTTTTTTTTCAAGCTATTTGTTTTTCACATATGTAAGAATATCACGGTTAGTGTGCTACAAAATAATAAACTTTTATGATATGCTAAAAGAGGCGGTTAAGTTTTCCAGCAGTTAAAGAACAGGGGGGCAAAATACCGCATTCGATATCAAACGAAATTTCCACATAAATTGTATTGTTATTTCGTTAATATCGAATGCCGTTATTCGTCCTTTGATTTGCTTCTCATAATCACGGCTTTCGTAAGTAAAAAGTGTGGAGCTTTTCGGTTGAAATTTTGCTATTCCCTGTACATTTCTTGAGGAAAAAGGAACAAATTTTAAGGAACATTTTATCCACGATTTGGGGCAGTGTTTCAAACGATCTCGAGTTTATCAAATAAACTACTTTAGTTTCATGAGATTCCAAATACATATGTACATCTTAGGCCCAGGCCCACGATGTCGACAAGAACATTTCTTTCGATTATTTATATTGAAAACAAAAACAAATTTTAGTTTTTTATTATTGTTTTCAATATAAATATGCGAAAGAAATGTTCTTGTCTACATCGTGGGCCTGGCATTTAATTTTCGTAATGTTCTAAATAAATTGGTTAAGTTTTCATGAATTGGTTCAGTTTTGATGATATTCCAAAATAATCGTTTCGGTTTTGATGATATATCACATAAACCGGCTTAGTTTTATGCCATTCCAAATGCATCACTTGAGGTTTTTATATTATTCCAAATGAGCCGGCTTAGATTGTATTATATTCCAAATGAACCGGTCCGTTTCTTCAAATGCTGGTATATTAAGTGTTCCAAAACAACTTTCATGATATTCTAAATCAACCGGTTTGGCTTTTGTGATACACTAAGAGATTATTCTAGAGTTTTGTGATATTTTTATAACAGTTATATAACAGATTTTTAAGATGAACTTATAGTTTTTGCAACAGTGTTTGAAAAAAACACTTAATATCGCTTCTTAGTGTTCGGTTCGGTAGATTTGTGGAAAACACAAACGCTAAAAGTGTTTGTGTAGTAAATCATTAAAAAAATAACGTTTCTTTCGAACACAAAAATAATAGTAGGTACTGTTCTTATCCACCTGAACGCCCTTTTGGCATTTTTTACAAAAACAAGATACACATACGAAAATAAAACAAAAAGCCCGCAAAATAATTTTACACAAACAAAACATAAACACAATACACACAAGCTGTTCATGCTGCGGTCTCCGCTAAACATTTTTGTTTGTTCATTTATTTATCAATGTAAAAAAAGAAACATTATAGAACATTAAAATATATATAATGTTCGGCTCTTTCCTTAAAATAGTTACGAACGGTATTAAGGGTTGTGTTCGTCTACATAAACACTAACACATTTGATATTTTTCCTGGGTGTGTGAGCCGAAAGCTAAAAAATGTTCTGTTTATTTTTTTAAGCGCATTTTTAGATCATTACGATTTCTAAATCACTTAAGATATTTTACTTAAAGCTGTTCAGTCCAGAGTTAAGTTTTTTCTCCGACTTTTTCCTTTTTAAGGAAAGCGGGAAAATATTTTGATTTTTCTGAAAAATTAAAACATCCTTAAGGAAATTGTGCTGAGTCCAAATATTGCATACAGTGTGAATGTTTCTGAAATTGTTTATTATCAATTGTTTCGAATACTCTGAGCTGACGCAAATGTGACCCCAGAAGTCTAGTTGGTAGTTAGTTGCTCTACTTATCAGTGTGAGGGTTACAGATTCGACATTCGTTGTTCCGCTACAACCATCTGAGTTTTTTTCCATTGTTTTCTTAGTTTTTATTTTATAAAAATATTTCGAAAATCCCGCCTTAAAGTCCAGATAAAGCAAAAATTAAATATGTATTATTCCAGGAAATTACTGGGGCAAAAAATTCTAGTTTTAAGGGATCTCGGTAATCCTTTATTGCATTTCTGATTTAACAACTCTGTTTTAATCTCTCTTTATTGTTTTGTTTTCCAATTTACTTGTAGTAGCTGAAATAAAATAAGGAAGAAAATCCTTTTTTTATGGCATTTAAAATGAAAATAACTATAATAAAAAACTAAAGAACAGTGTTATAGTAGTGCACTTACCGTACATAAAATATAATATAGTGTTGCTTTAGTTTTTTTTTTCTCTTTGCAAGACACAAAAGCACACTATTCATATACATACGTATGTACAACTACAAATACATATATACACGTAGAGAAAAAAATGTTCAAATATGGTCACCTCCAACAAAACTACATATTTTAAAGGAAATTTTAAAAACCTTATGCTTAATATAACCATATTACTGTCACCTGCAACCATATAATGGTTAAATTAGTCCTCCATCAAGAAGCCGCAGTCATATTATGGTTGCCTCTAAACATATTATGGTTAAATATGACAAATTTTTTTTTTTTGAAATTAACAATAGTATTTTCCTCTTTTCTAAGAGCAACATGCTATGGTTGAAATACAACCATGCTATTATAAGTGTTAAACATATTTTAGTTATTATCAATCATAACATGATCGGAGGCAACCATAATATGGTTGTGGCTTCTTGGTGGACGACTAATTTAACCATAATATGGTTTTCAGTGACAATAAAATGGTTAAATTTGACATAATATGTTTAACATTTTCTTTAAAAATAGTTTTGTTGGAGGTGACCATATTTAAACATGTTTTTCTCTGGGTGTATATATATTTATATCTATGTATACATATAAGTTTGTGTATATGACTCTTAAGTTTCGTTTTTCTTTCCGGGGATTGTATTGATATTTCAAATCAGGATACATATTGTGTATTTTCTTGTTTTCACATTTGAGTAGGGCGTTTCGTTTTGTGCTATTGTCAGTATTAAAAACAGGAAAAAGCCAACTCAAATGTATTGTCTTTAAATGTAGGAGTTTGTTTGGTGCGTTATAAAAGAAAAATGGAACATGTAAATAGCTTTAAATTTCATCTTGTAAAAGTTTTTGGAAAAGCATTATCAGCACAAAGTTAAAATACGAGATAGAGAAGAAAATTTGAGAGTATTCTGTATGCAATAGCCCTCCCAGTCAAAACTTCGCCTACAAAAGCCATACTTATATTTCTACTGAAAGAACCAATGAATTTTGCAAGGGATGTCCCAAATGAACGCATTCATATGTAAGTCATTATTTTTGTTACCTACATACATTCAGAAATAAGTAGTTATAGAAGCAGTTATAGAAGAAAGCTACTAAATAATGAGTGAGAAAAAAGGTAAGAGAAGTTTTTACAATGACTTTGTAGTTTCTCGCACGCCAAAATTGATGGTTATTTCCTTAATTGTATCAGAAATGCCAAAATTTTTAAGGAAACTTTAAAGGTCTTGGATTTTAAAAACAAAAGTCTTTATTTAAGTATAAATTATTTATTTTTTTTTTAATTTTTTTACCCTTTACCGAAGGTAAGAGGGTATATGGGTGTTTTCAAAGTAACAGTCATTACCGATTTTCGGGGATTTTTTAAATAAAATCCCAACCCAAACAAATATGCCACGAGGATTGCTACATTGTGGACTTTCGAAAGTTCAAGCAACGGCAGCAACCGAAAGAATTCAAAAAAAAATGTAATTTTAATACTTTTTTTGACCATTAAAAAACTAACGGTCGTTACTTTATAAATGTGCTGTTTTCAAATGTCGGAAGCAATTAGTTACCTAAAAAAATTTTTATTTTTAAAAGTAACGGTCGGTACATTTTAAAAAGTTAACCGTTTTTTGTGTTTGAACTCATTTATAATGGGTAACTCAAAGAAGCATATTTTTTGTTAGTATAAAGAAAATAAAAGTAAATCTTTCGGAAAATGACAGATACATTTATTTTGTATAACATTTACCGGAAAAAAATTCAAAATAATAATTTCATTCTTGATCTATAAGGGGTCATTTTCTGTGGAAACACCCATATATAACTTTGTTTGTAATTTCTACAATATTGATCTTACCCTATAAAGCTAATATATTATGGATCCTTATGAGAAGGGAAGTGCAAATCCGGTTGTCCGTCCGTCTGTTGAAATGGGAATTCGGAAGCCCCCAGAAATGATGGGGATTTACTTGGTATATATTTATGACAGGTATGGTCATTGTAATTTTGCTATTGAAATTCAGCCAGATCGGTCCAAAAATGGGTGAGATATTAGCAAAAAACAACGGCAAAAATAGATTTTTTTCAAAAAATTCCCTTGTTGTTTTTGTATAGCTTTTTTATGTATATCTGGATAACGGCAAGAGCCAAAGTTTCCAAATAAGGTACAAACATTTTGGTTATCAATACACAGCATCCCACAAATTGTGGGCGCGATTGAAGAAGTAGGCGTGTTACCTCACTTAGAGAAAACTTCAAAAATAGTAAAAAAAGTTTTGGGTTGTCATATGGCTATGCCTTATATATCAAAATATCGAAAATATTAAGTAGAGCATGTTTTCTGAAAACTTCAAAAAAATCGGTTCAGATACATAAAGTTGTGACCAAAATATAATTTTTTTTTTTTTTTTTTTAAAATACCCATTATCGGGAACCATAGATCTTCCCGACCCCAACTTTTAAAGCCCAAGTAAATTAAAAATTTGTTCTTAAACACGTCGGTATATAGATCTGTCAAATCGGTTAAAAATTTTGTTGTTTTCACCACTAAAAAGAATGGTGTTTACATAACTTTTTGTTCTTATTTCACCATGGTGGGGGGTATATGAGATTCGGCATTGCCGAATATAGCACTCTTACTTGTTCTTTATCATAATGAAATCTAGTGAAATTGAAATCAAACAAGATTTCAATATAAGAGTAGTCCTTGTAATAATAATACAAGGGAACAAGGGTTTTGTTGATTAGGAACTGAATGTTGTTTTTAAGGTTATTTGGGACGCTGAATCCAAATCTGCACTTGGTTTTTTTCTATCAACTCGACTTAAAATTTCGGTTGACCATATTCAGTTAAAAAAAATCCAAATTCGTCAGTAATATTATCTTTAAGCCGTGCTTACATTAGTTTTAATTTTCCCAGTAGTTTCAGAGATTTCGTTGACGTTTTGAAAAAAAAACAACAATTAAAAAAAATTTAATTTTTGTTATTTAAAAATTCATAAAAAATTAAAATGCGACCATAATGACAGTTTTGTTTTAAAAACATTCCGTCAAACATATTTCGAATCAAATATCAAACTTTTGATTTGGTTCACAATTTACTGAAAAAAATTTAAGATGCAAAACGTTCTATGTTCTTTTTAATTTTCGAAGTCTCAAGCAATATAAAAAAAAACTAAGAATTAAATCGTTTTATTTTTGTCGTCAATGCTCAACTTGAAAAAAATTTGTTTTTGGTTTAGGTACCAGGGAAAAAATATCTTGTTTGGCATTCCTATGTAGGTACATACCTATTATGATTGACGCAAACGACATATACTTATACGACGAACTTTTTACTTATGTGTTTTACATGTTATTTTAAAATCGACAAAAAGTTTATTAAGACTTCGACTTCGACCACGACAATGCCTCGTCAAATATTTTTTTGAATATTGGTTGAAAATTATCTGATAGTAAAGGCAAGAATAATATAACCTGTTTAATATTTTTATTTAAAAAAAAATAATTTTCAAAATTTTTAAACTAAAAGTTTTTCAATAACATAAAATATTTATATTTCTTTGATTTAAGAACAATATTCTTCGGAAAATTGTTTAAAACAATTAAATTAATTACGAATTAATCCCTTTTATTACATCTAAAAAGTGTCGATTTGGCCTATTTGCTAGTTTTTACTGCTAAAGCATTCATTTACTTTCTTTATTTTTTTGAGTGTATGGGAGAAAAATTATGTAAATTTTAAATGAATTGTCTGGTTGCATATTCCTGCTAGTAAATGAACACACCTATTATATGTCTAAGTCAAAGTTGATAAGTATAGTTTGGAATTATTCTCAACTACATATAATTAAAAAATTTTTTTTATAAAAACTTCAAATGTAATTTTTTTCAAATATGAGCATTTTGACATTGGCCTCTAATAACAAAGCCAAGTAAATTATATATACTTTAACACCTTTCAGACTCGGCAAGTTAGTTGCGCAATATTAAAAATAATTAAAATTTAGCTTTATTTTTTGGCCTTAAATTGTTTTCTTTAGCTCTTTTTAGCTCTATTTTATGCATGATTTAGCTTTATATTTTTAAAAATCTGGTCATACTGCATGCTATAATGCAATGAATTAAAAAAAAAACTCAGGCAACCCTGCATGTACAAATATATTTAAAACTAAGAGCAAACAAATAAGCACAGCAAAGAGCAAATCCAAAAGAGAGTGAACAACTTAATACTTTGCTGTTGTTAACTGAGGGTTGGCCTGGTCACTGCTTATTTATTCAGCTAAAGCAGTTTATTTTTTTTATGAAGCAGCGAAGTTTTATGTACTTTTGTTTTTGCTTTCTACATATGTATATGGAAGTGTTAACTCTCGCAGTCGAAATAAAATCAAATTTTTTTCTCTGGTTGAAAACTGCAAATACCTACTACATTCATTGCTATTGCAGGTAGATTTATTTATACTAAATAAAGTACAGTTTTGTAACAAATTTGTATATGTACCTACTACCAGCGTTGCCAGAATTAAGATTTTGTCTTATTCTTGAAGATTTTTTGACCAAAATAAGATTTTATGATTTTTTTCTCAAAGGAAGATGTTTTGTTTTTTTAGAAATAACGATTTTTAACGTTAAGTTTGTACTACATACATACATACATATGTACATACATAATTTTTTTAAAGTTTTTTAAACAATCACTTTTTAAAACAATAAGGATTGTACCTATGTATCAGCTTGTTGTCTTTTGGTTTTGCACACTTTTGTACCCATTGTCTAACATACACAAGAATACATCATTATCTCTGGGCATGCAAATAATTAATAAAGCATCTTAGATTAGCGGTTTTGAATTTGGAGAATATCGATGAAAAATAATTATTTGTGAAAAGAAAAAACGTATCTTTATTACGTGTTACATACATATGTAGGTACATATGTATGTATAAAAGAACAAAAAAGTTAATTTATTTGTATATACTTTAGGGAAATCCATATATTTTCAATGAGATTTTTTTAAATGCAATTTTCTCAAAATATCGAATAAAACGGTATAAAAAAATATAATATTAAATTGAGATCCACACACACATATGATGTATGAACCCAAAATTTATAGTAAGTATATCTACATACATATGTATCTTTAATTTTAGCATTTAATTCCTTTTAATGAAACTTCGTTATGTAGATGGACTTTTTTTACGATCGCTTTATTTACTAGAAATTAAATGGATTTAAAATGTGTTTTTAGAAACAAAACTTAAAACAACATTTAAACCTACAACTTAATTTTGTATAAATACCGCAATTATGTATTTACGTCTGTATTTCAATTTAAATAGTTCCTTAAAAGGAAGTAGGTACCTATGTATGTTCTAATAAAATTTAATATTTTTACTTTTTGCCCTTGATATAAAAAATTTTAAGTTTTTTCTCTTCAAAATAAGATTTTTTTCGCCTAATGAAGATTTTCCTTCCTAAACCTTTCGGCGACGCTACCTCCTACATATGTACGTATTCTTAAATGTTTCTGTTAAATACATACAACATATATAGATACATCGGTATACATAGGTATAGGTACATATTTGTTATAGGTATTTTGGAAAATAAAAAAAATAAATGAATTTTTTGAGATAGATACATAAATATGTACATACATACAACTACTTTATTTAAAGTTAAAAAAAATATTTTTAAATTAGTTATTATGTAATAGAAAACTTAAGTTGTTAAATTAAGAAACAGGTATTATATATCTTTTTCCTCTTCAAACAATGGTACTGATTTACAAGCCTGATCTAAATATGAACTATTCAGCTTAACGAGTAAAATATTGTCCAGTGTATCCTGATCAAAGCGGTTTCGATTATCAGTCAAAATATGTTTAAAAGATAAAAATGCAGATTCATTAGTCACCTGCAATAAAAACACAAAATAAAATGGTTTAGGTACCTTTTCCATTACAAAAATATATCTTTTAGATAACCAAATACATAGGTAGGTAGGTATATTTTTATATTTTACCTGAGTGGTTGGCACTGCAAAACAAAGATTGCTTAATGTATACAACTCTGGATCACTATACTGCTTTTTTTTCCAAAATTGCAGAACATCGGTATCAGCTCGACAAAACGGGAGCTTAAGACTCTCGATTTTTTCACAAGCATCAAGCTTCTCTCTCTTCGCTGGCTTAAAGTTCCGTTCTAAATATTCATTTAGGTATTCATCACCATTTTCTGAACATTTTAATATTTCTATTTCTGGTGAAGAAGGTCTTTCTGGATGCATGTCTTCGTAGTAAATATTCAGACTTTTTATTCTTTCGTATAAATTTTTGAGAAAGTTGCTGGCTTCAATCTTTTGAGCTGGAGTTAAAGTGTGATTAAAACGTGGATCTAGGTAAAGGCATGCAATTAAAGTGTCATTGTGAAGAAGATCTTGAGTTCTGTGCTCGATACTGCTTAAAAGGGTACGCGAAATATGTTTAACAAGTTTTTCGCCTTTTTCCAATATTTTTTCTGTGCACAGCTTGCATTTCAACCACTCAGCATAAAAATCACCATAATGCAATTGTTTTTGGTGAAATTTAAGAATAGTGCGCTGCAGAGGTTCAAAAGCAATACAGTAGGCTTCTATAAAATTCCACACACTTTCATTTGATTCAAAATAGTCTTCAACCGATTCGCTTTTAATCGTGTCTATTTCCGTTAATAAAGCTTTGGCAGTTTGTAAGGACTTTATCATATTGTATGTAGAACCCCATTTTGTTGGACAATCCAGCTCAGGCAATGACAGTTCTTTGCTATCAAAGATTTCTCGATAAACACTTGATGGTTTTGTTACAAATTTTACCAAATTTCTGCAGTTTAGTATATATTTCCTTATTTCAGGATCTTTTAAAAGGTCTAAAGCACAAAGTTGTGCTGTATGTGCAGCACAGCGACATACTTCTATGTTGCCTAAGTGAATTTGTAAAGTATTTTCAAACATTTGCACGTGTCTGAAATACATTTCATTTCCTTCATCTAAACCCTGTTGGTCACACACATCTTCAAAAATTTTGTTGATATTTATTTTACTGACCCCATAGTCCGATACTACGGATATGATTTGGTCTAAATCAATATCGTATTTGTTCAATGTTTTCAAAATAATTTTATCCAAACTTTCACAGAAACCAGTTGCTGCAACCTTTTGCTCCACTACCCCAAGAAAGTGGTTTCTAATGAAAATATTTTTTATATACTGAGCACTTATTACAAACACATTTCTAGACAAATGGGTAGCACTGTCGATTTTCAAAGACAATAGTCGCTCATTTAGTTGGATTTGAATGTCATTTCTGATGTTTTTAGCCACGGATTTTACAACTTCTTCACATTTACTGCTGTTTACAGAAAGTTTTTTTTCCATTTTATTACTGATTCCAATACATATTGGATCAATAAGGTTTTGAAAATTTTCTGATCTAAGTACATCAAATGGTATGTTATCTTCAACTAACAGTCCGATATAGGAGCGAACAAATCTTTTTTTATCCAAATAGATTTTAACAGCATGTTTTCGTATTTGCTTCTCGGCAACACTGCTTGCCGAATCATTAGCACTTGGTTTAAATATTTCCTCATTTATTTGATGCAAGTTTATTACATGGTTTTTTAAATTAAAAGTACGGTCACTTTTTAAAGAATGATAGCAAATTAGACAAGTGGCTACGTCTGGTTCTGAAAAATCAAAATATTTATTTAATATTTTACGATTGTCAACACGCCGCGACGCCATAATTTTCGTAGCAATACACTTCTCTTAACACTGAAACACTAAACGAAAAAAGTTTTTAAGTATTAAGCAAATGACAAATTTTTAAACAGAAATTCTGCTGTTGTTTATGGCTGTGAGAAGCTACGCAGTGAATAAGCAAAGCATACACAAAACTAACATATGCTCGGTTTTTTTTTTGCTTCGTTTAGCTGAGAAAGCAAAAACAAACACAGGCAAATGCTTTTATTATACTCTCTTTGTATTACGTCAGTGACATAGATGCCAGACTATTTTTTTAATTCTTCTACGGAAACTTAAATTCTTTTTCTGTTGAATAGAAAAAATTTGAAATTTTGTGAAAAACAATTTATGTTTATTTATATCTTGTTAATTGTTTCTTTGGTCGTACTTATCAAGTTGTCTTACAGCCCTAAATAGCTACTTGTCCGAAGTGCTGAATCAGGCTTGCCAAAATAATTTAAATTAAAAGTGCTAAATCGACAAAAAAAAAATGCAATATTGTTCTACAGTGAAAAACAAACGTGCTAGTTTTGTAACATTGATTTTTATGAATATAATAAAAAATATACATTTGACATTTTTTTACTTATTTCTTTTGTTTTATCTAAACACTTATAATAATGTTACGTTATAATATATTTTGTGACGATTTCTTTTCTGTGAAATATGTTTCATTAATGTAACATGATCTACATTTTTGTAATCGTTTGTACAAAAAATACACTTGTGGACAAAATGTTCAAGTTCTTTGTTGTATGTAAGAAAAGCTCTTTTAAATAGGAGAAATTTAATATTTTCAGGTAAATTAATATATAATTCATTCGTTGTAATGATACAATTATTTAACAAAATTTAGCATTTTTGTAAGCATTTTCATTTAGCATCCCATTTATTTTTAGTTGTGGTCACACTGCTTAGCACTTTTTTCGAAATTCTTAGTTCAGAAAAATATGTGCTTAATCTAGCACTTAAAGTGCTAAACTGGCAAGCCTGGTGCTGATAGGTTTTTGCTTTGTTTGGCTGCGAAAGCAAAAAAATAAACACAGGCAAATGATTTTTTTATACTCTCTTTGTGTTACGTCTGTGATAGAGATGCCGGACAAATTTTTTTAATTCTCCCCAAATTAAAAAAAACGCTTAAAATATCCAAAAAGTCCTCAAATAAATCCTTATAAACACTAGTATTATTGTATGATTCATTTTCTATGGCGGTCCTTTGGTAAGGCTTAAAATTAAATGCGAACTTTAACCGAAACCGAACCTTTCTTTTTCTTTTAATAAAAATGCATGTGATTTAATATTATAACATAGGAAAAATTATTTCTGTGCATTTATACCTTATCGCTACTCACTAGGTAGTGGTGTTTGGTTTTTTTTCTAGCTACTAGCTTAATGTATATATAATTGAAATTCTAGAACTTTTTTTATCAACAATATTTTGTTGTTCTGGATATTCTAAATATAATATAATATGGATATAATAAATATTCTGAGTCATGTTCTTTCCATAAAGATGAACATTTAATGAACTTTTTTTATTTATAAAATTTTCAATATCTTAAAACAAAAAAGTTGGGTGATTTCCTAAACATTTGATACTGTTTGAATACAAAGTAACGTTCTGTTATGTTTAATTTGTAAAACCATCAACAAAGCATCACCGAAACAATTGATGCTTGCCTTTGTTTGCGCATCGATAACTGTTATTATACATATAGTGATGTAGCACATTGAAAATGCTTGTTTAGTGGCATTGCAAATGAAGGTTTGGAATTCAGCCGTTAATCCTGCCTTTACACATGCAAGTAATTACTTCATACATCCCAAATATTCTTACTCTTGTTTTTAGCCCAATAAAAACCCGAAGCAAAATATTTATCCGTTTTGAAATTTGAAACGAAATTTCCCGTAATATATCTTTAAAACTGCAAATCTGGCAGCGCTAGTGTGCTTTTGCATGTTCTCTTTTATTTGTTTTTTCTTAATACGCTCTTTTGTTGTTCTTTGCGTACAGCGTTGCCGTTTGAAAAATTCCAAATTAGATTATGTTTTTTTACAAATAAACAAATTAAGATTTATTCAGTTTTAGTTTAAACCAGTGCTTAAATTTCTTGCTTTAAAATAGCAACATTACACACTTTTTGCTTTCTATACATTTTTTGCAGCAAATTAAAAAGCTGTGTGTCTAAACGTTTACTTAAATGTTTGATAGAGAGTCAGCAAAATAGCAGAAGCAAAGAAAGAAAGAGCAAATTATTTGTTTAGTCTCGATATTTGTATGTTCTGCAGGCCTGCCATATTTGTCGATTTATCGGCATTTTGCCGATTTTTTGGCTCTAAATTCTCAAAGTGCTGATTTGCCGATTTTTGCTCAAAAACTGCCGATTTTTCGATAAACACCTTTAACAACGTGACTTTTTGTTTGTGTTTTCATAACTTTTTATTTTTCTGCAAAGCTTGTTACGTTTGTAAAATTTTATTTGAAAAATATTCAACTATGAAGAATACAGAACTAAACTCTAATAATTATTTGTTTGACCAAAGATTTTAAGGAAAATATTCATAAAAAGTTCTTATTTTAAACTTAAAGCATGTAATAACTATCAAACGCTTTTTGTCTAATAAACCTATAATAATTTGTATTCATAAACGTACATTAACAGTTTTATTACTATTAACTGTTTGTGGCGATTTTGTGTTTAAGTATGGCAACTTTCTTTATATTTTGCTGCCATTTTATTGCTAGTGATGCATGAAACTTCTATTCGGTTCACATGATATGCTATATTTAATTTTTTTTATAGTTTTTTTAATTGTAGAACTTAAAAATTACTCTTATCAAATAAAACTACATTTTATTTTAGTTTCTGAACAAAATCTTGCCGAAAGGTATCATAAACACTTTTGTTTGAACCTTTTTTAAATATACGATAAGAAAGTATTCGAATAAAAAGTTTGTTTACTTTTTATTAACATCACTATTACATATTATGATTTGTTTATTCTATTTTTTTAAATATTTTTGAACAATAATTCGTTAGTTTACACAAAAAAAAAACAACTAGTTTCAGTAATTTAATAACTTATTCAAGATAATATCTGCATTTGCCCCTGAACATATTCTTTTAAATCATATAAAAATGTTTAAAATAATTAACCATATAACTTTAAATTGGTTGTCTAAAATTAAAAAAAAATTTTGTTAAATGTATTTAACATGTCCATATTAATAAATAAAACATTTTTTTCATTATTTTTCAATATATTTTACAAAAAATGTATCATAAAATGCAGACACTTATCAAAATGTCATTTTTTTTTGTTTTAAGAAGGTTAAATCGAACATTAAATTTTCTTACTTTATGAAAGGTTTAATAGACTATTTTTCGTTTATGAATACAACTTTAGCAATTTTGCCTTATATACATACATATGGTTAATTAACCATTAATAAATTCTTATGCATACGGCTGTTAATGTTTGAGTTAGAAAATGAATTGACTATCAATGAAAATAATTTAAATCAAAAAATTAATTTTATAATATTACACGCAATTGAGGATAATGGTCAAGCTAATGTAAGAATGTAAAGTAAAATTGTAAACTTTTCGGCAAAAAAAATCAGATTTAAAACGTTATAATTTTAGTGGTGTATTTCCAAAAAAATATTTTTATTTCACATTCATTCGAAAGTGTGGAAAGGATTTTTAGTCAAGTCAACAACAAACAAAATATCGATGTTCCTTGAAAAATTCGAATTTGCAATGCATTTCTATTCTAAAGATTATTTAAGCTTATTTTAAGTTTGAAATTCAAATATTTGTCTAAAAAAAAAGTTAAAATAGACTTTGTTTGTTTAAAAATAATTTACCCTAAATATAAAATATATTTATTTATTGTCTATTTATTGAAAATTTTTCAGTTGCGAGCCTAAAAATATATACCTATAAAGGTTTTCATGGTATCGCTTAAAAGTCTCGAAATCTGTGCAAACAATGCATTTATACGACCTCGCAAATCAACTGTCAAGAATTGTATGAGAATTTATTTACACAAACTTTGTAAATTTGCCCATCAATTTTAACTTGTTATACAAACAGTGCTATTAACGTCCATTTTAATTGAAAATCCAAGTGTTTATAAGTCAGAAACAATAAATTCTAACAATAATTTGAGCAAATGATTATTTTGGATTTCTTTGTGCATTTTTAAAAACAAATTTCAACTTTTAATTTTATACTTCTTACAAACTAACATTAATTGTTTAAAATTACACAAAAAAAAGGTTCTCATGAAACGTCTTAAATGCAAAAAAATTTTTGTTTTGTCCACTCTTAAAATTTGGCCTGTAAACACTATGGTGTAGGATATCAAATGTTCGGAATTGACCGACTATACTTTCTAAGCAGCTCATTTTTGTAAAAGTTTTCTTTTTTTAATTGAACGTTAATTTAATATCAGGTGTAATACCATTTAATTTGGGTAATTTTGCTTTATCTCAAGTGCAGTTTTGAATGTTGCTGGTGGCAACACTGGCGCTGCATCAGTGATGTTAACTTTTATTTTTTCATTACCGTACGGCCCTCTAAAAATTACCATTTTTTAAAGGAAATTACCGTACGCAAAGATTTTTAATGAACACATTAATGTCACAGAATATACAGAACTGACACGAGACGGAAGATTTTGCCTTTTTTTTTGTCTCTTTCTAAGAAAGCTGCCCTTTTGCATTTTTTGTTTTGATTACGCAATTCCTGTTGATAGTAGCGGCCTGTTTTTACACATTGCCACTTTACTACCAAAAAACATTTTCTTTCTCTTTCTTCGAAAGCTGCCCTCGCAACTGATTTGGGCCTTTTTCACACGTCACTTTTTACAGTTCTGTGTATTCTGTGTTAATGTGCTGTTTCCAAATGGCAGGCTATTAATTGCTTCATTTGTTACATGGGGCCTTCACCTGAGATAATATCTGATATAATATGTGAGAAAACGTCGGCAGAATGAGAGAACAAATTTCTTCATGTTAATCTTAATCTTAAACAAGGCGAACAGGTATGTTATAAGATTTCATAATCGAATGATTCTCGTACAGTAAACTTGTGTCGTTTTTATTATTTTTTTTAGTTTTTTCTATTTTTTTAGTTAAAAATTTTGTTTTTTTAAACACTTATCACAAGATTTTCACTATTTGCACTAAAAACTAAACATTTTAATGAATGCGTCTTCTTATTATTTTATAAGTATGTATTTTTGTATATGTATTTTTGACAGCTCATCTTATAAGATAGTTGTTATAAGATTTCTCATAGCAACTGTCTCATAATATTTATCATAATATTAATATTAACACTATTTGAGAGTCTACACGTAACATAATAATCTCTGCGATTGAATTTGACGCTTGCTGATATAAAAATCGTATATCTTATCTCACGTGGAGACCCTGTGTTAAAAGCACATAAGAGCATTAAGGCCCAACCAAATAGGGCTTAAGTTGGATGAAGCAAGTTTGCGAATACATGTTAATTATATAAGACAAACCATATTGATTTTAAGGAAACTTTTTGCTAAGGTTAATGAAACTGTAATTTGCTTAAGCAAGGTGTGAATTAAATCGCACATTCCGTACGGAATCAAATGTTTTTGTTTTTTGTTAAATGCATAAATGGTTAAGCAAGGCTATGCATAATATGGTTAGGTCTTAAATCTTAAACAAGGGCAACACGAATCTTATAAGATTTCATAATCGAATGATTCTCGTACCGTAAACTTATGTCGTTTTTATTTTTTGTTAAACTATTTGGCTCTAAAAAAATAAAACAATTTAATGAATGCGTCTTATTATTCTGGTATATGCCCTCCAAGCAATTGACAGAGTAATTTATGATTATCTGAATTTAGTAGTATGAATCGTTTTATGCTCTAAGAAGTACTCTTTTGAAGTTAAATTTTTTCTTACTTTTTATTACAAGTCCCAATTTACATTATACGATTTTTGTCGTTGCGATTATTGTTGTTTCTTCCTTGAAGTCGGTCTGATATTTCATTGTACGATTTTTGTCGCTACGACTTTTTCTGTGCAACCGAACTAAGAATTAAGATTTTGTCTTATTCTTGAAGATTTTTTGACCAAAATAAGATTTTATGATTTTTTTCTCAAAGGAAGATGTTTTGTTTTTTTAGAAATAACGATTTTTAACGTTAAGTTTGTACTACATACATACATACATATGTACATACATAATTTTTTTAAAGTTTTTTAAACAATCACTTTTTAAAACAATAAGGATTGTACCTATGTATCAGCTTGTTGTCTTTTGGTTTTGCACACTTTTGTACCCATTGTCTAACATACACAAGAATACATCATTATCTCTGGGCATGCAAATAATTAATAAAGCATCTTAGATTAGCGGTTTTGAATTTGGAGAATATCGATGAAAAATAATTATTTGTGAAAAGAAAAAACGTATCTTTATTACGTGTTACATACATATGTAGGTACATATGTATGTATAAAAGAACAAAAAAGTTAATTTATTTGTATATACTTTAGGGAAATCCATATATTTTCAATGAGATTTTTTTAAATGCAATTTTCTCAAAATATCGAATAAAACGGTATAAAAAAATATAATATTAAATTGAGATCCACACACACATATGATGTATGAACCCAAAATTTATAGTAAGTATATCTACATACATATGTATCTTTAATTTTAGCATTTAATTCCTTTTAATGAAACTTCGTTATGTAGATGGACTTTTTTTACGATCGCTTTATTTACTAGAAATTAAATGGATTTAAAATGTGTTTTTAGAAACAAAACTTAAAACAACATTTAAACCTACAACTTAATTTTGTATAAATACCGCAATTATGTATTTACGTCTGTATTTCAATTTAAATAGTTCCTTAAAAGGAAGTAGGTACCTATGTATGTTCTAATAAAATTTAATATTTTTACTTTTTGCCCTTGATATAAAAAATTTTAAGTTTTTTCTCTTCAAAATAAGATTTTTTTCGCCTAATGAAGATTTTCCTTCCTAAACCTTTCGGCGACGCTACCTCCTACATATGTACGTATTCTTAAATGTTTCTGTTAAATACATACAACATATATAGATACATCGGTATACATAGGTATAGGTACATATTTGTTATAGGTATTTTGGAAAATAAAAAAAATAAATGAATTTTTTGAGATAGATACATAAATATGTACATACATACAACTACTTTATTTAAAGTTAAAAAAAATATTTTTAAATTAGTTATTATGTAATAGAAAACTTAAGTTGTTAAATTAAGAAACAGGTATTATATATCTTTTTCCTCTTCAAACAATGGTACTGATTTACAAGCCTGATCTAAATATGAACTATTCAGCTTAACGAGTAAAATATTGTCCAGTGTATCCTGATCAAAGCGGTTTCGATTATCAGTCAAAATATGTTTAAAAGATAAAAATGCAGATTCATTAGTCACCTGCAATAAAAACACAAAATAAAATGGTTTAGGTACCTTTTCCATTACAAAAATATATCTTTTAGATAACCAAATACATAGGTAGGTAGGTATATTTTTATATTTTACCTGAGTGGTTGGCACTGCAAAACAAAGATTGCTTAATGTATACAACTCTGGATCACTATACTGCTTTTTTTTCCAAAATTGCAGAACATCGGTATCAGCTCGACAAAACGGGAGCTTAAGACTCTCGATTTTTTCACAAGCATCAAGCTTCTCTCTCTTCGCTGGCTTAAAGTTCCGTTCTAAATATTCATTTAGGTATTCATCACCATTTTCTGAACATTTTAATATTTCTATTTCTGGTGAAGAAGGTCTTTCTGGATGCATGTCTTCGTAGTAAATATTCAGACTTTTTATTCTTTCGTATAAATTTTTGAGAAAGTTGCTGGCTTCAATCTTTTGAGCTGGAGTTAAAGTGTGATTAAAACGTGGATCTAGGTAAAGGCATGCAATTAAAGTGTCATTGTGAAGAAGATCTTGAGTTCTGTGCTCGATACTGCTTAAAAGGGTACGCGAAATATGTTTAACAAGTTTTTCGCCTTTTTCCAATATTTTTTCTGTGCACAGCTTGCATTTCAACCACTCAGCATAAAAATCACCATAATGCAATTGTTTTTGGTGAAATTTAAGAATAGTGCGCTGCAGAGGTTCAAAAGCAATACAGTAGGCTTCTATAAAATTCCACACACTTTCATTTGATTCAAAATAGTCTTCAACCGATTCGCTTTTAATCGTGTCTATTTCCGTTAATAAAGCTTTGGCAGTTTGTAAGGACTTTATCATATTGTATGTAGAACCCCATTTTGTTGGACAATCCAGCTCAGGCAATGACAGTTCTTTGCTATCAAAGATTTCTCGATAAACACTTGATGGTTTTGTTACAAATTTTACCAAATTTCTGCAGTTTAGTATATATTTCCTTATTTCAGGATCTTTTAAAAGGTCTAAAGCACAAAGTTGTGCTGTATGTGCAGCACAGCGACATACTTCTATGTTGCCTAAGTGAATTTGTAAAGTATTTTCAAACATTTGCACGTGTCTGAAATACATTTCATTTCCTTCATCTAAACCCTGTTGGTCACACACATCTTCAAAAATTTTGTTGATATTTATTTTACTGACCCCATAGTCCGATACTACGGATATGATTTGGTCTAAATCAATATCGTATTTGTTCAATGTTTTCAAAATAATTTTATCCAAACTTTCACAGAAACCAGTTGCTGCAACCTTTTGCTCCACTACCCCAAGAAAGTGGTTTCTAATGAAAATATTTTTTATATACTGAGCACTTATTACAAACACATTTCTAGACAAATGGGTAGCACTGTCGATTTTCAAAGACAATAGTCGCTCATTTAGTTGGATTTGAATGTCATTTCTGATGTTTTTAGCCACGGATTTTACAACTTCTTCACATTTACTGCTGTTTACAGAAAGTTTTTTTTCCATTTTATTACTGATTCCAATACATATTGGATCAATAAGGTTTTGAAAATTTTCTGATCTAAGTACATCAAATGGTATGTTATCTTCAACTAACAGTCCGATATAGGAGCGAACAAATCTTTTTTTATCCAAATAGATTTTAACAGCATGTTTTCGTATTTGCTTCTCGGCAACACTGCTTGCCGAATCATTAGCACTTGGTTTAAATATTTCCTCATTTATTTGATGCAAGTTTATTACATGGTTTTTTAAATTAAAAGTACGGTCACTTTTTAAAGAATGATAGCAAATTAGACAAGTGGCTACGTCTGGTTCTGAAAAATCAAAATATTTATTTAATATTTTACGATTGTCAACACGCCGCGACGCCATAATTTTCGTAGCAATACACTTCTCTTAACACTGAAACACTAAACGAAAAAAGTTTTTAAGTATTAAGCAAATGACAAATTTTTAAACAGAAATTCTGCTGTTGTTTATGGCTGTGAGAAGCTACGCAGTGAATAAGCAAAGCATACACAAAACTAACATATGCTCGGTTTTTTTTTTGCTTCGTTTAGCTGAGAAAGCAAAAACAAACACAGGCAAATGCTTTTATTATACTCTCTTTGTATTACGTCAGTGACATAGATGCCAGACTATTTTTTTAATTCTTCTACGGAAACTTAAATTCTTTTTCTGTTGAATAGAAAAAATTTGAAATTTTGTGAAAAACAATTTATGTTTATTTATATCTTGTTAATTGTTTCTTTGGTCGTACTTATCAAGTTGTCTTACAGCCCTAAATAGCTACTTGTCCGAAGTGCTGAATCAGGCTTGCCAAAATAATTTAAATTAAAAGTGCTAAATCGACAAAAAAAAAATGCAATATTGTTCTACAGTGAAAAACAAACGTGCTAGTTTTGTAACATTGATTTTTATGAATATAATAAAAAATATACATTTGACATTTTTTTACTTATTTCTTTTGTTTTATCTAAACACTTATAATAATGTTACGTTATAATATATTTTGTGACGATTTCTTTTCTGTGAAATATGTTTCATTAATGTAACATGATCTACATTTTTGTAATCGTTTGTACAAAAAATACACTTGTGGACAAAATGTTCAAGTTCTTTGTTGTATGTAAGAAAAGCTCTTTTAAATAGGAGAAATTTAATATTTTCAGGTAAATTAATATATAATTCATTCGTTGTAATGATACAATTATTTAACAAAATTTAGCATTTTTGTAAGCATTTTCATTTAGCATCCCATTTATTTTTAGTTGTGGTCACACTGCTTAGCACTTTTTTCGAAATTCTTAGTTCAGAAAAATATGTGCTTAATCTAGCACTTAAAGTGCTAAACTGGCAAGCCTGGTGCTGATAGGTTTTTGCTTTGTTTGGCTGCGAAAGCAAAAAAATAAACACAGGCAAATGATTTTTTTATACTCTCTTTGTGTTACGTCTGTGATAGAGATGCCGGACAAATTTTTTTAATTCTCCCCAAATTAAAAAAAACGCTTAAAATATCCAAAAAGTCCTCAAATAAATCCTTATAAACACTAGTATTATTGTATGATTCATTTTCTATGGCGGTCCTTTGGTAAGGCTTAAAATTAAATGCGAACTTTAACCGAAACCGAACCTTTCTTTTTCTTTTAATAAAAATGCATGTGATTTAATATTATAACATAGGAAAAATTATTTCTGTGCATTTATACCTTATCGCTACTCACTAGGTAGTGGTGTTTGGTTTTTTTTCTAGCTACTAGCTTAATGTATATATAATTGAAATTCTAGAACTTTTTTTATCAACAATATTTTGTTGTTCTGGATATTCTAAATATAATATAATATGGATATAATAAATATTCTGAGTCATGTTCTTTCCATAAAGATGAACATTTAATGAACTTTTTTTATTTATAAAATTTTCAATATCTTAAAACAAAAAAGTTGGGTGATTTCCTAAACATTTGATACTGTTTGAATACAAAGTAACGTTCTGTTATGTTTAATTTGTAAAACCATCAACAAAGCATCACCGAAACAATTGATGCTTGCCTTTGTTTGCGCATCGATAACTGTTATTATACATATAGTGATGTAGCACATTGAAAATGCTTGTTTAGTGGCATTGCAAATGAAGGTTTGGAATTCAGCCGTTAATCCTGCCTTTACACATGCAAGTAATTACTTCATACATCCCAAATATTCTTACTCTTGTTTTTAGCCCAATAAAAACCCGAAGCAAAATATTTATCCGTTTTGAAATTTGAAACGAAATTTCCCGTAATATATCTTTAAAACTGCAAATCTGGCAGCGCTAGTGTGCTTTTGCATGTTCTCTTTTATTTGTTTTTTCTTAATACGCTCTTTTGTTGTTCTTTGCGTACAGCGTTGCCGTTTGAAAAATTCCAAATTAGATTATGTTTTTTTTACAAATAAACAAATTAAGATTTATTCAGTTTTAGTTTAAACCAGTGCTTAAATTTCTTGCTTTAAAATAGCAACATTACACACTTTTTGCTTTCTATACATTTTTTGCAGCAAATTAAAAAGCTGTGTGTCTAAACGTTTACTTAAATGTTTGATAGAGAGTCAGCAAAATAGCAGAAGCAAAGAAAGAAAGAGCAAATTATTTGTTTAGTCTCGATATTTGTATGTTCTGCAGGCCTGCCATATTTGTCGATTTATCGGCATTTTGCCGATTTTTTGGCTCTAAATTCTCAAAGTGCTGATTTGCCGATTTTTGCTCAAAAACTGCCGATTTTTCGATAAACACCTTTAACAACGTGACTTTTTGTTTGTGTTTTCATAACTTTTTATTTTTCTGCAAAGCTTGTTACGTTTGTAAAATTTTATTTGAAAAATATTCAACTATGAAGAATACAGAACTAAACTCTAATAATTATTTGTTTGACCAAAGATTTTAAGGAAAATATTCATAAAAAGTTCTTATTTTAAACTTAAAGCATGTAATAACTATCAAACGCTTTTTGTCTAATAAACCTATAATAATTTGTATTCATAAACGTACATTAACAGTTTTATTACTATTAACTGTTTGTGGCGATTTTGTGTTTAAGTATGGCAACTTTCTTTATATTTTGCTGCCATTTTATTGCTAGTGATGCATGAAACTTCTATTCGGTTCACATGATATGCTATATTTAATTTTTTTTATAGTTTTTTTAATTGTAGAACTTAAAAATTACTCTTATCAAATAAAACTACATTTTATTTTAGTTTCTGAACAAAATCTTGCCGAAAGGTATCATAAACACTTTTGTTTGAACCTTTTTTAAATATACGATAAGAAAGTATTCGAATAAAAAGTTTGTTTACTTTTTATTAACATCACTATTACATATTATGATTTGTTTATTCTATTTTTTTAAATATTTTTGAACAATAATTCGTTAGTTTACACAAAAAAAAAACAACTAGTTTCAGTAATTTAATAACTTATTCAAGATAATATCTGCATTTGCCCCTGAACATATTCTTTTAAATCATATAAAAATGTTTAAAATAATTAACCATATAACTTTAAATTGGTTGTCTAAAATTAAAAAAAAATTTTGTTAAATGTATTTAACATGTCCATATTAATAAATAAAACATTTTTTTCATTATTTTTCAATATATTTTACAAAAAATGTATCATAAAATGCAGACACTTATCAAAATGTCATTTTTTTTTGTTTTAAGAAGGTTAAATCGAACATTAAATTTTCTTACTTTATGAAAGGTTTAATAGACTATTTTTCGTTTATGAATACAACTTTAGCAATTTTGCCTTATATACATACATATGGTTAATTAACCATTAATAAATTCTTATGCATACGGCTGTTAATGTTTGAGTTAGAAAATGAATTGACTATCAATGAAAATAATTTAAATCAAAAAATTAATTTTATAATATTACACGCAATTGAGGATAATGGTCAAGCTAATGTAAGAATGTAAAGTAAAATTGTAAACTTTTCGGCAAAAAAAATCAGATTTAAAACGTTATAATTTTAGTGGTGTATTTCCAAAAAAATATTTTTATTTCACATTCATTCGAAAGTGTGGAAAGGATTTTTAGTCAAGTCAACAACAAACAAAATATCGATGTTCCTTGAAAAATTCGAATTTGCAATGCATTTCTATTCTAAAGATTATTTAAGCTTATTTTAAGTTTGAAATTCAAATATTTGTCTAAAAAAAAAGTTAAAATAGACTTTGTTTGTTTAAAAATAATTTACCCTAAATATAAAATATATTTATTTATTGTCTATTTATTGAAAATTTTTCAGTTGCGAGCCTAAAAATATATACCTATAAAGGTTTTCATGGTATCGCTTAAAAGTCTCGAAATCTGTGCAAACAATGCATTTATACGACCTCGCAAATCAACTGTCAAGAATTGTATGAGAATTTATTTACACAAACTTTGTAAATTTGCCCATCAATTTTAACTTGTTATACAAACAGTGCTATTAACGTCCATTTTAATTGAAAATCCAAGTGTTTATAAGTCAGAAACAATAAATTCTAACAATAATTTGAGCAAATGATTATTTTGGATTTCTTTGTGCATTTTTAAAAACAAATTTCAACTTTTAATTTTATACTTCTTACAAACTAACATTAATTGTTTAAAATTACACAAAAAAAAGGTTCTCATGAAACGTCTTAAATGCAAAAAAATTTTTGTTTTGTCCACTCTTAAAATTTGGCCTGTAAACACTATGGTGTAGGATATCAAATGTTCGGAATTGACCGACTATACTTTCTAAGCAGCTCATTTTTGTAAAAGTTTTCTTTTTTTAATTGAACGTTAATTTAATATCAGGTGTAATACCATTTAATTTGGGTAATTTTGCTTTATCTCAAGTGCAGTTTTGAATGTTGCTGGTGGCAACACTGGCGCTGCATCAGTGATGTTAACTTTTATTTTTTCATTACCGTACGGCCCTCTAAAAATTACCATTTTTTAAAGGAAATTACCGTACGCAAAGATTTTTAATGAACACATTAATGTCACAGAATATACAGAACTGACACGAGACGGAAGATTTTGCCTTTTTTTTTGTCTCTTTCTAAGAAAGCTGCCCTTTTGCATTTTTTGTTTTGATTACGCAATTCCTGTTGATAGTAGCGGCCTGTTTTTACACATTGCCACTTTACTACCAAAAAACATTTTCTTTCTCTTTCTTCGAAAGCTGCCCTCGCAACTGATTTGGGCCTTTTTCACACGTCACTTTTTACAGTTCTGTGTATTCTGTGTTAATGTGCTGTTTCCAAATGGCAGGCTATTAATTGCTTCATTTGTTACATGGGGCCTTCACCTGAGATAATATCTGATATAATATGTGAGAAAACGTCGGCAGAATGAGAGAACAAATTTCTTCATGTTAATCTTAATCTTAAACAAGGCGAACAGGTATGTTATAAGATTTCATAATCGAATGATTCTCGTACAGTAAACTTGTGTCGTTTTTATTATTTTTTTTAGTTTTTTCTATTTTTTTAGTTAAAAATTTTGTTTTTTTAAACACTTATCACAAGATTTTCACTATTTGCACTAAAAACTAAACATTTTAATGAATGCGTCTTCTTATTATTTTATAAGTATGTATTTTTGTATATGTATTTTTGACAGCTCATCTTATAAGATAGTTGTTATAAGATTTCTCATAGCAACTGTCTCATAATATTTATCATAATATTAATATTAACACTATTTGAGAGTCTACACGTAACATAATAATCTCTGCGATTGAATTTGACGCTTGCTGATATAAAAATCGTATATCTTATCTCACGTGGAGACCCTGTGTTAAAAGCACATAAGAGCATTAAGGCCCAACCAAATAGGGCTTAAGTTGGATGAAGCAAGTTTGCGAATACATGTTAATTATATAAGACAAACCATATTGATTTTAAGGAAACTTTTTGCTAAGGTTAATGAAACTGTAATTTGCTTAAGCAAGGTGTGAATTAAATCGCACATTCCGTACGGAATCAAATGTTTTTGTTTTTTGTTAAATGCATAAATGGTTAAGCAAGGCTATGCATAATATGGTTAGGTCTTAAATCTTAAACAAGGGCAACACGAATCTTATAAGATTTCATAATCGAATGATTCTCGTACCGTAAACTTATGTCGTTTTTATTTTTTGTTAAACTATTTGGCTCTAAAAAAATAAAACAATTTAATGAATGCGTCTTATTATTCTGGTATATGCCCTCCAAGCAATTGACAGAGTAATTTATGATTATCTGAATTTAGTAGTATGAATCGTTTTATGCTCTAAGAAGTACTCTTTTGAAGTTAAATTTTTTCTTACTTTTTATTACAAGTCCCAATTTACATTATACGATTTTTGTCGTTGCGATTATTGTTGTTTCTTCCTTGAAGTCGGTCTGATATTTCATTGTACGATTTTTGTCGCTACGACTTTTTCTGTGCAACCGAACTTCAATAAATTTTTCGTCAAATGAGAGAACATTGTATCTCAAAAAATTTTATATGTATAGTTTACTTTTCTATATTTTGCTGTAAAGCGCAACTAGCTCTGCATTAAGTGACAAAAGGGATAACGGTTGAACAAAATGGTCCTAAAATACAACCCTTTTTGCATACTGGCGTTACATTAAAAAAAAGTATACTTTTCGCTGAAAAAGCCCATATGTACCTTAAAACGAGCAAAGATTTTTAAATTTGATAGCGTGAAAAATAAATCTATATAAGTCCAAAGCTTACTAAAAACAAGTTTTATACAAAATATCTTGCTCAATTCGCAGTCTTATTCAGTTTTGTTATGCAAGTCAAAATCCACTTCCGTTTTTTTACGTCACGCCAGCGCAGATTTTTGCTTATATCTGCAAATCCTAAGCGTCGATTGCTGTAATTTTTTTCTGAATATAGTGCAACTTTATTACTTTGTATATATAAAAACCTTTTTTACAAATTTGACTTCTTTATTTAATTTTCTTACATATTGTTGTACAAATATCACGACACGTCAAAATGGAAATGCCCATATATGACTTAAAAGCTGGCCTTCTCAATCACTGGGATTAAATCCGATCGAAAACTTGTAACCAGAAGTAAAAGAACCAATGATAGGTAAAAAAAGCTAAAAACAAAAATTTACCCTGGCTGCTGGAACAGGAAGCATAAAAAGCTATTCTCCTTGCCATGTGCAAAAATAGGTTGACTCTCGCCGATGCATGGCGTAAAGGATTTGCAACGAAGTCTTGAAGAAACAGTTGGGGGATTCACAAGGAAGTCATAAAGTTGTAAAGTCATATGTAATAAAATAATTACAAGAAATATATAGGACTGCTGTGGGCTACCGCTTATAATAAAGTGTTCTACTGTACAGTTATGACGAATCAACAAACACAGCATGAACATTTTTATTTTGTTTAAAATACAACAACATTTATTTTAAACAATTGTAAAATATTATTTAGGACATTATGACGATATGACTGGATAGCACACCTTGTGAATCCCCCAAATATTTAAAAATATAAAGCATTTTCCAAAAAAATTTAATTAAATATTATGTTTCTTTTTTTTACCACGTAATTAGTTTGTTATTGAAAAAAAAATTGATTCTGCTTTTTTGTTGATTTCGAGTTTTTTGCTTTGAATTTTTTCTTGTGGTAGGAATATAAATAAGCCTTTGAAAAATAAAAAGACTACCCCAAACTAGGGATGCCAATCCCGAATACCGAAATCCCGGGATTATTCTAAAAATGTAAGTCTCGCATCCCGGGAGTTTTTATGTAAAATTCCCGAGATTTACAATTAAATTAATTGTTTTTTTTTAATTAATACAACTATATTTAAATAAACGTGAGTCACCCTGTTAAAAATAAAATCAAAAATTTACTATTAAATCATACTGGCAATGAATCTAATTTTTAACTTTTACAAAAAGAAGTCGCAAGTGATTAAATGTTACACGCAATGCATTTTGCACCACAGAAATTAAAATCAGAAGATAAAGTTCGGTGTGGTGTTTTTTTAAAATGAATTATAATAGAACTGGGCAATCACAATGCAAGTTTGGGATTCTACCAAAGGTCTTTTGACACATTTTTGTTTAAGTTTATATTATTTAATTTAAACTTCCATATATATTTGAGATAAAATACATTAAATATTGTCATAAAGCACATATGTAGCTATTTATTTACAATACCACCCAGAAGTGTTTAATGCAAACATTGTTTTCGTCGGCAGCATATGTTTGCAATAAAATAAGGTATCGATTAGCAAACGCCATTAATTTTGTTTAGAAGCTTTTAAAAATATAAGTTTTAATACATAATTCTTCCATAATACTTTAAAAGAATACATTAAACTGTTTTATTTTGTAATGAGTTTAATATTCTTCATAAATTAATTTGTTTTAATACTTATACATAAACATTTAATTCCAATTATGTATATGAATTTTAAAAATTGGCCTTCGTACATGAAATCCCGATCCGTCCAGGGATCCCGTTTTTTTTAATAAAAAATCCCGAATCCCGGGTTTCAAAAAACCTGTGTCCTATTTGGCATCCCTACCCCAATTAATGAAAATATTTTATTTGTATTCTTAAGTAAAACCGTAATGTGTCCCCATTATATTTCACATGACTGTATATTTACATACTTATTAACGGTTAATATAAAAATATAATTCTATAATTTTTACTGCAAGCATTTTTGAAAATTACATAAATTGTTTTTTACAAAAACATATAAATTTTTTTTTTGATGGGTTAAGCGCAAAATAATCCAAAAAAATAGCTTGGCGAACACACATTTTGCTTCCTGTTTCTGTTTGCAAATAGACAACACAATCATATTTCGTACAAACATTAATTACTCATTTTTGTTTTGTTTTCAATGACTATTTGTTTAAAACGGAGGATAAATAAAAAATGGGAAATAATTTGGAGTAAAGAGTGGTTTAAACAACGAGCTGTTTTGAAACAAAAAAAAAATATGCTTGATGAAATACCATCTTATGCATTCCTGGTTAACTAACATTAATCAAAGCAAAAGTGAATGGGATTAATGCGTTGGTTTACTAATGTGAAGTTTTTACTAAAATTTTAACAAAAAAATTTTTAATGTTTGTCCAAACAGCAAACACAACAATTAACAACACAAACATTTGAACAAACGTAAAATTTTGACTTGTTTGCCAAACCTTTAAGCAATTCAAATTAAAAGATATTTGTATGAAATTGGAATTGGAATTTTATTTGAAAATAGGACATGCATAAGTTAAAGCTGAATTCCAGCAATGTTTAAAGCACTTTAATTTTTTAGATTTTAGCGCTTATTTGGTACTTCTCATTTCCATCACACTTCCTGCTGATATTTCCCTACCTTTGACCCCTATTTAGGGCATTACTGATAAGAAGCTATTTTATTGTACATTCTGCAATTCTATAGCAATTTGAAAACAGAAATGAAAAAATTTAAACAGAACATTGAAAATTCAACGACATTGTCTTAATATCACATCTCGTACTCGTAGATACTTTAGCATACCAAAAAAAAAATGGTTGTTGTCTTACTTTCTGACGATAAATAAAGAAAATATTGAATGTTTTGAAAATGTTACTACAAGTTTGACAAGAAAATAAATGTGGAAAAATCTTTTTGCTTTAAAAATTTACACAAGTGATTTTACATTTTTTTTTTTTGCTTTGGGAAATTAAACACAAGTACTGGGTGTTTTTATGCAGCAATTGCTGTTGTCATTGCTGGCATTTTTGTATGTAGTCAAGAGGTACGAGGGTTACTTGTTAAGAAGTCAGTTCGATGTGGTCACGAGCAAGTCATGCATTTCGTAGAAGCATAGTAAATTTGTGCCATTATAATATGGTAGCGGTGCAGTTTAATAAATCTATGATTACAATGGCTTATCATCGCATTTGAAAGTATTTGCAGAAACTTGGTTGTCTTACTGTTCAGCACCATGAGCTTAATATAAGCTTTGCTACCGAAACATTTAGAGACCGCAATATTTCTAGAAATGGCTTAAGCAAGTGGCAATTACACGCCTTTAAAATAGCTTCCTTGATCTAATGTTTCGGTCTAAACCAGTATCGAAAAACTGCCTTTAATTCTAAAAAAAGGGGTCCATAATACAATAAATAAAAAAAAATTTTAAATACAGGGGCCAAATTAAGGCATTCGATATCGATCGAAACTCCCATTTAAATTGTATTGTAATTTTGACCGATATCGAATGCCTTAATTTGGCCCCTGGTCGAGAAAAATAACTAACGGCGTTTTCTTTTCCGACTTAAAATGGTTCCACACATATTTCAAAACCTTAAATTTTCAAAATATGTAATTGTAAAACAAAAGCTTTAATTAAAAAATGGACAACCACCAAAATGTCTTTAATTGTTAATTTTTAATTTATGTAATTTTATTTTCATTAATAAAAAAACAAGTGAGAAAGTATAGTCCGTCCAGTCTGATCATATGTTACCATACACCACAGTATATAACGAAAAATAAATTGCCCCTACCTCCCCTCGTGGTCCTAGTTTTTAAAAATGCATAGCTAATGTGGATATATGAATCTATGATGTATCTATGTTTTAAATTTCATTAAAATCTGCTAGATAGTTTCGTTGAGGCAGAAATTGCACCCTTTTCCCTCGTTGTCCTATTTTTAAAAAGAAAAATAGTTTATGTGTCCATAAAAATATGGAGCTGTCTATGTTTTAAATTTCATTAAAATTTGTTTGTTAGTGGGAAAGCAGCTTGTATGGGGGCTATATGAAATTATCGACCGATTCGCCCAATTTAAAAAGGCTTGGTCCTTGTGCCAATTAGAACCTATGTAGCCAATTTCATCAAATTATCTTCAAAATTGCCAGCCAGCCGGACAGACAGAAAGGGATTCTGAGTCGATCGGTATACCTATACGTGTGTCTAGTACAACTATTTAAAGGTGTTGCTCATATCAGCACAAATGCATAATATCCTCTCCACTATTGTGGTGTGGGTATAATTAAGAAAAAAAAAGTGGTTGAGTTAAACAAAAGTTTAAATTAAAAACCGAAAATCGCAAAATATCTCAAACAGCCGACTGTAGATTTTTCTATCTCTCTCCATTTTATTTCTGCTTCTCAAGCTCAAGTGTTAAAATTTGAATTTGTTATTTTTATTAGCTCAATACTTTTCAAATAACCCTCGTAGTCCTTTGCTCAGCTCAGTCATCTAAAAGTCAACGCATTTTATGTATTGTAAGTAAGTAAGTAAGTGGTAACATGCATTTGAGTTCTAATCCAATTTTATGTTTTAGGGTTGTTGACTGTTGCATGTGTTGCATGCACTAATGTACAAATGTGTATGCAACGGCACCATCTCATCGACGTCATTGACGTTGTCATCGTCAACGTCAGTCAACAACTTGTACATACATACATACATACAATGCAGCCACTTGAACACAGTAGTCAACCAAGCAACCAGCCAACTTCTTTCTTAAGGCCCCCCCAAACTCTTGTTTTTCCCACTTTCTCTCTGCTAATACCCTGTCCTTCTTCCTCCCACTTAAGTTGCAAGCAACAATTATATCACTTAAATTTTTTTTATGTTTTTATTCTTATTTTCTTTTCCTGCGTACTTTCTACATACTTGGCTCTTTTTCATTCCATTTTTTACGACTTTGATTTCTTCGAATGTACTTCACTGTTGTTTTAAAGTCAGCAGAAATCTTTCGAAGAGAAGTGGGGAAAAAGGAGTTGAACAAATTTGCTCGAAATGGAGGATTATATTATTAACATTGTTCCATATGGTTGCAAGTTGATGTTGTATGTTTTATTCCTGGAATATGTTTTATGCTGTACTGATTCCACAGAAGAGTCTGCGAAGTCATTGGGATGACTTATTGTGGAGGTTAAGCTGAAAGATTAAGTGGATCATTTACATAAATGTTTAATATATTCTTGATTGGACTTTGTTTTTTTTTTTTTTGTCAAAATAACAGAAAACAATAACGCAAAAATAAAAAAATTTAAACCAAGAAAAGAACGAACATTTTAGAAATTTTAAATTAAAGGGGTTAAACAAGTTAATATTCAGCTTAAAAACATTTATTGTCGTTGCTGCATGTACGAATTATTAAACTGAAATTAATTTTAGTATAGCTTTTATAATTTATCTTTAATACGCAACATGTGGTAAAGTTTCACACAACTTGCGTTTGTTTTTCTTTTTCGTTGCAATATTTAAATTACTGTAATTATGTGTAAATTAATTCGTTAAAAAAAGATTATAATTGACATTAAAATTATACACATGTTTGAGAAAAAGAAAACGTATGAAAAAGGCAATTTTAAATTAGTGTAAGTTCTTTAATCAAATATGGCATTTTATTTTTGTTTAAGACGACTGGCCTTTTTGCGAAAACTCGCAAACTTTAGAATTATCCAACTCTGGCAATCCTAAAGTACAGCGCCTCCAATTTGCAAGGAATACAGCTGTGTAAGACTTTTATATGAATACCTGCCCTAGGGCCTACTCCATGGTGGATCATAACCTCTGGGTGACAAAATGAACTTATCAACCGCCACCGAAAATGTAACCAACACACATAGGCAGGGCTGCCAGATATGGTGATTTCTCGCCAATCGTGGCAATTTTGAAACCTGTTTGGCGGTGGGATTTTCCATTTGGCGACTGGCGATTTACTTGGCTATTTTAAGCATTTATATTATTTCAGCGATTTTTTTAACAGTTTGTCATTTTTGCTATCATTACTAACTTAAAAAAAAATCTGGAATTTTTTTCACATGATTTTTGTTTTGTTATCTTTTTAAGTGAATTTTTATTCAATCACAATTTTATTCTAATAGCATTTATCCATTTCAAAACACCAGAAATGAAATCGATGAGGCTGAAGTGTACGATCTTTTAGACTTGTGTACCTAATTTTAGCTTTTTAAACTGAATATATGATCACCATTTTATGTTATTAAAAAAAAAACAGAAACTAAACAAAATTTACTTTCGGTGACTTTTTTGTATTTTTTCTTAGCTTTTGGAGATTTTTGACTGAAAGATATTTTAGCTTTTTTTTGAATCCAAAATTAAATTTAAAACTAAATTTTTTACGAAAACTAAACAAAATTTACGTTTGGCGATTTCTGTCAGCCGGTTTGGCGATAGAGCTCAAAAAAATCTGACAACCTTGCACACGGCAGCAATTTAAGTGCATAATCCGGAAAGATTATACAGTCGCCCCTTCTTAAAAACGCTAGCATCACTTGTTGAGTTGCAACAGTACCTAGGAATAGCACTTTGGCAGCCGTTTGGTGAGATATTCAGAGTATCCTTCTCGCGACTTTTGATATTAAATCACAACCACAATGTGATACCCGCAAGTATCCTTTAAGTGGAAAAAAGAATCTTCCTGAAAGTTAGAAAGTATTTCCCGCACGAATTTTAGTAACGGAGGCCTCATGCTATAGTCAGTCCGCGACCATGCCACGGGATTTGCCCAATCCCAGGTATTGGCTACACTTGATTATGTCCAGGAGAATGTAACACCAAAAGGTAAGGTATCCTTAAGGTACTCTATACACCCCAGGAAGGTGCAAGGGACACAATGACGTGGTAAAATATGTGGTTCAAAGTTTTACAGGGTGGTGCACTTGGGAGGTACTTACATGGTTGGTCATATTCTACTTCGCACATACGTGCTCTTTTTAACATATTTTCCATAATTTTATGCAAATTTTTTTAATTTCAATTGCTGGTTCTTAGTAGGAGGACCGTTCTTGGCTTGTTAACACACTCTCTATACTTCAAATATCCTAAAAAAACTGTAATGAAATGTTAAATCCGGCGAATGTGGAGGCCAGTTTAAATCGCTTGTGTGTGAAATAATGCCCCTTACCCAAGTCATTCAGACTTCAGCCGAATATGCTTCCGTGTTATTGAAACCAAAAAGTTGGATGGTTTTCCACAGCAAGCTCAACAACATTTTTGTACTTCGTCCGCTATGCACAATCATGTTAGCGGAGATTGAAACACCAATGGCATTTTCAAATTCGGACGATACACCGCACCAACCAAAAGTGCAATTAAGTGGTAGCAATTAGAGGTCTGCTTTGAATAACTCACTTGTTTGCCTTTACTCAAAGTGCACAACATTTATTCAATTATAAAACATTCAAAAATATAAGAAGAGAGTAAGCCATATACAAAAATAAGAATGAATGAAAAACTTGTTTACTGTAAATGAATATGAGAGTAATTCATAAATAACAAAACATTGGAATGACCCGTTAGAGAGAGCAAGTTTACAAAAAATATTCAAATAATTTTTGAATTATTGAATGTGCATACATTTATTTGAATACCTTGCCATAATATGTGTGTAAGCTTGTGGCTTCTTTTATTTATAAGAGTTAAGCTTACACATACATACATAATGTGTAGGTACACATATTTTACATTCAAATTATATTTGAATAATTTACTCATTCGACTTGATTTGACTGAATAGAATGAGTTTTTGTTGTTTTGCCTCTGGTTATTTTTTCATTTGTTTCGTTATCATTGGGTGATCGACACATTGTAATTAAAAAACAAATGAGTGTGTTGAAATTGCTTTTTATTTATTCTTGCAGACCTCTAGTAGCAATTATCGCTGATAAACTGCTCTTGGATTCGTTTACTTTTCGTTGGTACGTTGTTCGATTGTGCAGTTATTCGGATAAGACTCCCGTAGTCGTTTTTATTAAATTTGGAAAAAATAAAGAAAAAATAATAGTCAGCGCCACCCTGTATTTATTAATTTCATGAACCACACATTTTTCACGACTTCAAAAATTAATACATTTGTCTGCAACGATGAGTCATCTGAAAGGGAAGGGGTACCATATCCTTCTATGGCACTATTGACTAGGAATGTGAAATGCCACAAACGAGTGCAGCATCGTATGAAATGAGAATGGGTCGTTACACTATTTGGACCCACGCTTTGGACAATACCATAATGCTAAATTGCATTTTGCCAGAACAGTAAAACAGTGTTGGAAAAGTATATGACGGCGGAAAGCTCTTTAATTAAACCTTAGAGTCATTATTAAGGGGTTCTTGACACTATCACACATGTCTTAGGCATTTTGAGGAAAATGCAACCCTGTCATGATAAGTTGCTATTGTTTTTTGAAAATTTTCAAACAGTTATTAGATCAAAGATGCATTTTCGTCAAAATACGTAAGTCTTGTGTGATAAAACTGGTTAGCGTATAGTTGCTTAGATGACTTGCATATTCTAACGAACTAATTGTATACCAACCATTTTTGAAACTCAATTAAATCAACAACAACAACAAAAAATTCGTCTGTAACAAGTTATATATCTCTAATTTTACATTGTGTGATCTTTCACTTTTTCTTTTGTGTCCTGTCAAACATCTGTTTCCAACGTTTTTTAACCAATCAAACATCGACTACAGTGTTATCTCTTTTTTAATATGTATTGTATTTCTGGTTAATGCAATTTGTTTTACGCCAATGATTTTAATCTATTCAAACAAATGTCATGGTCTAATTTCTGTTTGACTCTTTTTTTGCAACAATTTCTAATGTCATTTCAAATAACGGTTATCAAACGTTACAATTGTTTGGTAAGTAATTGAAAAAAAAAACGTCATATGTTTTCCATATTAACACATGCAATCCCAAAGATAAAAACAACATTGTAATTATTACTTTTAAACTATTTAATAAGTTACTATGTATATATTGTGTATGTTTGCATATTGTAGTTAGTCGTACCACATCCATACAATAAAAAATGTTTGCATGACTAAATGTGTCATGTGCAGTGGTAGATGGCAAACAAAATGCATACAGTTTTTGGGTTGCCATTGTTAGATGACCGTAACATGATGGTTAACAGTGAGAAGAAAAACAGCAAATATTTATTCGAAGAAAAAAATCCTTGAAAAAGGACTTGATTTTTTTTTTTAGTGAAGTTTTAGTTTAAGCCATGAATCAAATAAACAAGATTGCGCATTGCGCAGGTCCGTTATTTTTGTGTGTGACGAAACAATAGACTTTGTGTGTGTTCATTTGTGTGTGTCTTACATTTTTTACAACGAACACTCATACATATTTAGTCTATGATGACGTAGATGCGCAGTAGAAATTTGTTTTTGTACGGCTGAGTGCGCAATCTTGTTTTTTTGATTCATGAGTTTAAGCAAAAATCTTGTTTGATGCGAATATTGCAAGTTTGCTACGATTTTAATTTAGTTTGATGCAAACTGAATAAGAGCGGCAAGCGCCTGTTTTTCATTTTAACACAGTTTATACAATACAAAACCTTCAGAACGCAAATTTAACACCACCCGGCTAGAAGATCTTGCTTGAAAGTTCGCTTGGTCGTTCTATTTTATTGAAAATGTATTGGCAATCGAATTTTCATGATTAAGAAAACGCTTGCCGCTCTTGTTTAGGTAGCTCAGTTAGCCTGTCCATTTGATAATTTACCAGCGAAGGGCATATAGAGAACATTAAATAAAAGAGAGTAAATAATTTGCTCTACACTTAGAGATATTTTTGGAAAATTCTTCAAACTGTATGGAAATAACTTATGACACATATATTATATAATCCATCAAGTTTTCAATAACGGTAATGTATAATGTATACACATATGGTCACCTAAAATCGAAAGGACCTAAGTGACAACTACAAATTAAATTTGTTTGATTTATTATGTTGTAATTAATGAGAATATGCACCACAAACAACGCTCATGTACTTAGCGGCACCGCTATTGCGAAGTAAGTTAATTCAGCTACATGGGTAGCCTTATAGCCAAATGTAGGACGAGAAGCTGATTTAATCAGCAGGATCAATGAAGCGCGTTACGCATATGACTCACTAGCAAAAGTATGGCCATTCCTTTAAATCTCAAAATAAAAATACAAATCTACATTTTTATCAGTTCTACTGTATGAATGCATGACATGGAAAGTCACTACATCTGTCACTCACAAACTTAAAGTATTTTTAAACAAGTGCATGATATGAATACTTAGAATATTTTAAGCTTTACAAAAATGTAATCAGAATTTGATGACTACTTGCAATGTGTTACCACTTGATAGCGAAATCAGTCTACGAAAATGGACATGTAGATATAACACAGACGTTGCTAGGGCGAGTCTCCAATGTAATCCTCGGCGGCACACTTAATTGAGGTTCTATGCCGTTATTGTGCCGAATTATCTCATCCTTTAGCTCTTGAATTGTTGCTGGCTTATCGACGTACAACTTTTCTTTCAAATAACCCCAAAGAAAGAAGTCCAACTGTGTCAAATCAATTGACATCGACAACACGTGAGATAACACGGGCATTGAATTTGTTGCGCAAAAGAGACATTGTGTCCTGTTGAAAACAAATATCGTTCACATCCATGTCTTCCAATTCGGGCCATAAAAAGTTTTTTATCATCTCTCGATAGCGAACACCATTCATGCATAGTAACTACCTGGCCGGCCTCATTTTGGAAAAATACGGGCCGATGATACCGCCAGCCCATAAACCGCACCAAACAGTCACTCTTTGTGGGTGCATTGGTTTTTCGACAATCACTCTTGGATCCACTGAGGTGAAAATGTGCCTCATCACTAAGGATGAAGTGCACGATATGCATTTTGATTTGAACCCCCATTTTTATAATAAGCCTGAATAACTTTAACGCGTTGCTCGATTGTGTATCTTTCCATGGTTCAAATTAAGTAAGTCTGAAATTGAGAAATGTCAAATTAAATGCAGAAGAAAACGTTTGACGTTTAGGTGTGGTTCACATTCAACATCGGCCCTTAAAATTTAACCACCCTTTACTAAATCGACTGGGTATGTTTACGAATTGAGCTGTCGATATCAGCACAAACGCATTACAATCTCTCCACTTTCTTTGGTGTGGGTACAAATTGGAGTCAAATGGCCTGTAATGAGTTTTTTCTTAGGAAGATTTTAAAACCTTAATTTAAGAAGATCTAATAAAAGAAATCCATACTGCCTGTTGATATATTTGCGAACGAAGTCTTCGATCGCTTTATTTGTATTTAACACATCAAATATTGTTTTTCTTTTACAAGTAAGTTAAGCAAACGAATTCTTCGTTCAAAATTGATGAACATGCCATTAAGCTCGTCGTTCTATGCATCAAAACCAAAGAAAAAATACATATCCGGGAATTTAAAGAACTTTAATGATGTAATTGTACAGTGGAGCTAAAAGTTATTTGCTCGGAGCGAAAAGTATATTTTCAAATAAATATTGAAAATATAAATATCTTTCAGTTACCAGTACTTTTTGTATCAACATTTTATTCCAAAAAAGACGACCCAGAACTTTTTGTAGATCCAATAAAAATAAAAAAATAATCATGCCAAAATTAAAAATTTCAACGAATTTTGCTCTGTTATCCTTCTCTTCTGATTTTAAAACAAAATTTATATATTCCTGTTCATGTTTTGTGTCTCTATATTTTCAAACAACTTGTATGGTGGTACTAGCGGCATTGGTTTTTTTTTTTTGTTTTAGTATAATTTTTTTTTTTGCATTTTCAAGTAATAACAATTAAAAAATATTCATATCCTGTTCGTAATAAAACCAATAAAATACCAAAAGTTTTTTGCAAAAACCAAACAAAAAATATGAATATAAAAGGGGTTGCCATAATAAAATGGAGTACATATTCCATGCAATACAGAAAAATACAAGTTAAATCTACATGAGTGTTTGTGTGTATTTGAGAACAATTACAAAATGTTCACTGTATTCAATTAACCGCAATTTTTGTTTTTATTTTCCTTTTTCCGCTCTCACTTTATTTTTTAACTCTTTGTTTGCTTGCTTTGTCTGGAGAAATATCCTGCAGAAGAATTGCATTTTAAATAATAAGGAACTAGTGTGTCTGTATGTAAATGAACTTAAAATAAATGAACATGTGTATGATTGTTTATATTTTATGGGGATATACATACATATGCACAAAGCTAAAAGTTTATAAACTGCAATTCTATCTACATATACACTCACACAAATAAACAAATTAAAGAATTAGTATAGAAATTAGTTGAAAAAATAATTTAGAGCGAATAAAAGTTTGGTATAGAAAATGAAATTAATTATTTGGTAGTTAAGTTGAAAACTATAGATTTGCCTGCTTTGCTAAGCCAATTGTATAAAAAATACATGTAAAACCTGTCAGTGCAAAACAAAAGGAAAGGAAAGCAGGTAGGAAAGCATATACAGTAGAATCACGAAAAAGTTAACTTAAATGTCCAAAGGGTTTTTAACTTTTTCGAACTGTTAACTGTTCTAAGCGGGCTTAAATTTGAGAAATATACAATAATAAACATGGATGTTTCAGAAAAAACATACTTAACTTATTCCAATAACTTAGTTTTCATAATAATAAAAAATAAACTCATATTTTTCACATTTATTCACCACAGCCTAATTTTTGAGATCCGTAATCCAACGCTATTAGTTTTCCTTGAATATCTTAATTAATTTTGTTCAAATTCTCTACTTTCTGCTCATTTCCGATGTTTTTATCAAAACTTTCATTAAAGTTAGCTAAAAGTTAACTTTTTAGAGCGGCGCAGGCACGCTAAAATTCGGTTAATTTATCCGCGATATTAACTTTACCGAGAGTTAACTTTTTCGCGATTCTACTGTATTTATTGCCTTAGCCGAACTTTACAAAATCTTCACCATAATTTTTTTTTGTTTTTTTTTTTTGTTTCAAAAGATTTCTGTTTTTGAAAAATTAATTTTTTTTTAATAATTCGTTTAAAGTCGAGACAAAAAACTTAACGAAAGAATGTTCTGTAAATTCAACAAGTTCAGTTTTAATTAACACTACCCCTGCAAATAATAGGACTAGTCCAAGCACGCGTGTAAAATGTAGCCCACAAGGGATTAGGACTAGTCCAAAAGTAACCCAAACGTATGAAAAAACATGGTCTATTTAATATTACGATGTCCTATGGCAGGACATTATAACCCAGCTTTGGATTACAAAGGAGTAGTCTTAAAACTACTCCATGGTATATTCTAGAGAATTAGTTTTGAAGTCGTTTAAAAACGCAAACATGTCATTAAAAAAAGAAGACATGTCTTCTCACTAAAAACACTTTTTAGCAATGCAATGGTCCGTGCTTGCATTACATTGGACCAGTCGAGGGAGTAGTCCATTTATGCCACTATCATCGAATGCCACAAAAAGTGGCAAACGATAGCTGTTGACCGCCAGGACAACGTTGTTCTCAAAGAAATATTTACCAGCAGCCTAAAATCTATATCAAACAGTGGCTTATTCGAGAGGCATACATCGCTCTTAAAGCTCATATAGATTTGCAGCGTCGCAAATTTGACAATATTGCTTGTTGATGTACCCAATTTTTCAAAAATTGGCCTCATCGCTAAAGATGAGTTTTCGATGAAAATGAGGGCCAGTTTCAACAAGCTCGACCAATTCCATAACCACATCAATTTCCACAACCAAACCTACTTGAACCACCACACCGACAACTGGACTTACAAAACCTCAATTAACCGGACCTCTATTAATCGGTTACATCTATTAACCGGCATGCGGTTCTTTTTATTTGTTTGGTCTATTATCCGTGCTTTACCTCTATTATCCGTGCTTTAGATTTATACCTCTATTAACCGTGCTTTACATCTATTATCCGTGCAGCATTCATATGTTTTTTTTATTATGTACATATATCTAAATCCGGTGTTTCCCCTATTTAAGTTCATGTTCATGTTTTAAGTTTAGACATGCAGTTTGATCAACCAAAGCATAATCAGTAAAAATCCCAATTTTAATGTTTTTGATATGCATACATATTCGATTTTGCATTCTCTATGACGATTTGCATAAAAATACCACATAGTTTTGATTCTGTAGTTACATAAATCGAATGTTTAAATAAAAAAAATATATTTCTGTATACATATTTAATATAACCTCTATTAACCGTGTATTTCGATTATCCGTGCTAGTGCCGGTCCCACGACAGCCGTATAATCGAGGTTTATCTGTGTTTTTAAAAATTCCCTGATATTTCTTAAGAGTTCTAGGATCAATATTATATACAGCCCAATTATAAAAAACAATTCCCCGGCAATTTTTTCCCTTTTTCCTGTTCCCCTATTATAAACAAAATCTCCATGCGAAAATTCTCTCTTTTCCCTTTTCCCTTATTCTAAACAGACTTCGAAAATGGGAAACTCTTGCCCAGGAAAAAAAAATAGGTATTACGAATGGCAATTAAAGGGAGAATGTGATGACAAAATTTTGTTTTTAAAGTTTTTAAAATATTATTTTTATTTTGTTTATTTGTTACTGATTTTCTGCGTCTTCAGCTACCATCCGAAATGCTACACTAAACATTTTTCTTTTGTTTTTTATTAAAAATTATTTTATTTTGATTTTTTTTCACTTGTTCGTTTGTTTTTTTTTGCAAAATTTTTACGAGTTTAAAGTCAACACAACACAGCTGAAAACAAAATAGCTGACAGCGAAAATTCGAAATTCCCTTTCCCATAATACTATCCTCCCCGTCTGTTTAGAATAGGGGAATTTTATTCCCGGGAAAAACTAATTTCCAGGGAGCTCATTTCCCCGGGAATATTTATAATTGGGCTGATAATATGTATTACCCTTGCCACCTACAAGCATATACATATATGATGAAGGGTATAACAAAAATCCTGTACTTCGGATTCAGTTTCTAGTCTGGCTTTAATTTAAAATTGAAGTGTTGCAAGCAAAACAAAAAACAAGGAAAATGATAAAAAAAAAAAAGAAAACCAGAGAAAAACATTTCTTTTGTTAGCAGCACAAACAACTTTCAAGTGGAATACTTAAAAGTTTGTTGCAAGTGAATAAAATTTGTTTGGTTGTGAATCACTAAAATGGATTATTTTACCAATTCCTTCTTTATTTAGGACGGCTTGGAAGTTTTTTTCCTCTTTCCGGCTGGATTTAGCACGTTTTTTTGTTTATTTGTTTGTTCTGTATGGACGATTAAAAGGTATTAGAAAATGTTTTGATTGAAAGTGCCGAACTTAAGCAAGTCAATCATGTTAAAACAATTAAAATATGATATCTAGAGCGTTATTGAATTGATTAAAATTGGGTTTAAAAGGAAAAGGAAAGTTAAAAAAAACTTTAAAAATATTTGTACCAAAATAATTTTTCACAGTAAAAATTTCTATTTCTAAATTGAATTTAAAAATCAGACAATTCGGCTTGTTTTTCGCCGATCACCCAAACAACTATGCCCCCAGAATAAAGATTGCCTGCATACCATATCAGCTAGAGAAGAATTGGTTTTTTAATACAATTGTTTATATTGGTTAATAGACACAGCCTAAAAAGTACTGATTTATTTGATGTCTATTAAAATTTATATGCAGAAATGGGAAGTGGAACTGAATTCTTAGGGAATTTTTATTATCAAACTGATTCTGATACTAGAATTTGTGTAGACAAGTGATTCCAATTTAATTCCTATTATAAATTAAATAATTGCCAGTTGTAAATTTTATTTAAATACTCACTGATTTGAAATAAATAAAATTATGAATAATATTATTATTCAAAACAAAAATCGATTTAATAAGTATATAATTATAATTACATCTAAATATTTATGGCTATTTTTTGCGTTAAATAAACCATCAAAATAAACTATTTACAGACTACTTAAAATTAACACAACATCAGGTATTTAAACTGAAATATACACTTATTAAGCAAATATAAACTAAATATAATTTGATTCTAATGGGTATAAGTCGACTTTTAGATGAAAAAAAAATAATAGAGAAGAATCTTCACTTTAAAAATTTTAAAAAAGACAATAGCAAAAGGTAAAGAAAATGTGGAAAATTATAAATTTCGATACGGGATGTCCTATTTTGATATGTTTTTAATTAAGCATTTTTAACTGCAATTTGATAAAAAAAAATTTTTTTTAACAAATACTTTTAAAAAAAGAACGTTAGAAATAAAAAAAAAATTGTTTAGAACTTTTGTATTAATAAATTTTGCAAATTTTTGGGTCAGCTAATTTGTTCAGGTTCACACGGGCGGTACTTGACGGATATACTATGTTGGGAATTGGATGTAGCGGAGGGTTTGGGCTACAAAATGGTGTATAATTTCTTTTTATAATCTACATTATTATAAAATATTTATTTTGCTTTAAAATTTCTTAAAAGAGACAATTATCAAATTATGCCTTCTAAAAATTATTAAATAGATATTTTGAAACCGCTTAACTTTTTATTTAGATTCAACCACAACTTGCTGTAGGGTATTTGGAATTATGTAGAACAGAGTGAAATAGGATTTTAATAATTATAATAATGTGTGGTTTAAATATGTATGTTCAATATATGATGTTCTATTTTTGTATAAATACATACATTTTTTGTTGGTTAAGAAACTAGGCCCGACAAACCGATAACAACTGCAGAAACGATTACATTATTGACATAAAATGGTACACAGAGGCAAAAACACCGTTATACCCAATAGCACATAAAACACATACATATACATACATATATGTACATTCTTCCATATACAAATCTGAATGTTAAAATTTAAAATGCGTGCGTGGTCATAATTAATGGAAATTATAGACCAAAATTACTCAAAATATTCAGTCAACCAGATGAACATGAAAAACATATACTTTTCATTCACATATATACATACATATAGTACATACATATGTATGTGTATACTTATTTTGCATATACACAAACATATGTATATTTATAAAAGCCAATACTTCAAAGAGTATGACATATTTTTAGCAACGAAAAATATATTTTAACAGCCTTTAAATTAAACTGCAGTTTACGGGTAAAAAAGGTGAAATAGGGAATTGGTTATCTTATGGAAAATAATTCTTAAATAATTTAAAATTGTTAATTAGTTTTGAAATATGAGCGTGTTGTCATATACAGCCCGAGAGATAGCAAACTCTAATTGAGGCATTAATTAGGTAAATAAAAGAGTTAAAATGGTCCGTAATGTGTTACGCATATAAATTAGTATAAACCAGTATTCGAAAATAAACAGTACATTATTTAGCGTTCGGCTCACACACCCAAGAACGATATCTATTTGTTTAAGTGATTGTGTAGACGAACACAATCCTTAATACCGTTCGTAACTATATTTAAGAAAGAACCGAACATTATATAATGTTCTGTTCTTCGTTTAAAAACAGAACAATTGTAGTGATACTGTAGACAAACATTATATTTTAATGTTCTGTTATGTTTTTTTTTCATTGATAAAGAAATGAACAAACAAACAATTTTAGCAACGACCACACCACGAACAGCTTGTGTGTGTATTGTGTATATGTTTTGTTTGTGTAAAGTTTTTTTGTTTCCTTTTTGTTTTTTTATCGTATGTGTATTTTGTTTTTGTAAAAAATTTTTGGTTTTTTTACCAGCCAAAAGGGACGAACATTAATGAGCCGAACCGAACACAATGAAGTTTGTGGATTTAAAAAAAAACGAATGACATTAAATGTTCTCATCTTTTGTTGAGTTTGATAAAAACCGCATTATTTTTGTGTTCGAAAGATGACTTACAGGGAAACGTTATTTTTTAAAATGATTTTCTACACAAACACTATTAGCGTTTGTGTTTTCTACAAATCTACCGAACCGAACACTAAGGAACGATATTTAGTGTTTATTTTCGAAAACACTGTTATAAACTGAAGACCAATTTTGATATCTTACTTAAATAACATCAAGTACAAAAGTTGATTCATTAAACGAAAATCTTGTGCTATAAAAACGTACATTTTAAATTTAATTTTTAGGAGACACAAAATAAAACGTTCCTTTTGAAACTCGGGCAATTTTTCCTAAAACTTTTTTTTCTAACAAACACGTTAAAAAAAACTTGTGTAACGATTTCAATTAATTTAAAAATTAAAAAATCAACATGGTAAGAAAACGAGCTTCGGCCGGGTGGAAGGATTTTCTCCTCTATTGTATAACAAACACCGACTTCGCTTCTTAATTCTGTATTCGATATGAAAAATTGGGCTTATAAAGTTTAGGATTTAGATGTTTAGATTTAAGGAGTGCTACTCTCTATTGCGATGCGTAAGAAAATGGTACCAAATGTAGTGATTGCTACTCTATAATGCGTTTACGCATTTGTATTTCGCATATTTTTTTATTTTTGCAAATCATCACTATTTATTTTATTTTAATTTAAAATTTTTTTTTACATATTTTGACATTTCGTTACTGTCAATCTGCAAGATCTTTAATTTTTATTGCCAGTGGTGCTTCATTTAAAAAAAATTTTTTTTTAAATAAAAAAAATAGTTCTTTACATAAAGCAAAGCATTTGAAATAATTTTTTAGTGGTAACTGTTTAATAAACAACAAAGCCCTCTTTCTAAAAACTTAAAAAAATCTATAAACGCAATGAAGTTATTATTAAATTAAAATAGAAGTTAATTTTTAAAAACAACCTTTAACGTTTAAAATGGCAAAACTAAAAAAATTGATTTAAGCACATTTTCCTTATTGCCGCAGAATGTTTGTTTACTGGTTGTTAAGCAAGTCAAAGCACATTTAACCCCAATTCAATGAAAGTGATTTTCCTAAAAACTTTAAAGAGTCCCATGAACCCGACTAACAACAACGCTTTAGGTTATTTTAAAATCATGTTTTAATTTTGTATGTTGCCCCCCAACCCTTTTGGGCATAGTTTATTTGTAAACAACCCTTAAGATAACCCTTATACCAGAAATTTAAAAATAGTTTATGTTTTTGCTAACTACATTACTGACATAAAGTGAGATTACCGCCACCGCATTAATTCTAAATATAAAACTAGAAAATACAATTTGGTACTATTTGAAAATGCTAGTCAACAGAACGTGTGCTCATATGTGTGACTCTTGTACCGGAAATTTTTAATAAACTATTAAGCGTGTGTAGATAAACTTTGAATATAATCGTAATCATATGGTATAAAGTACTTGAAGTGCCATCAGGGAGGACACAGAGGTTCCGAAACTGTTTTAGGTTGAATGTGTATCATATTAAATAAAAAAGATATATAAACAAAAGTTTGTATTTTTCGAAAAGATCAATGTTAAAATAAAATAAAATTGAATTTTTACATAGCGGCCTGATTTCGCTGCTGGCAACTCAACTTAAGTTGTGCTTAAAATTGTTGACATTATCCGTCAATCCGGGTTAATTTTAACTGTCTAAAGTTAGCAAGATTTCCTCGTAGATTGTCATATATTTAAAAAAAAATTGCCTGCGTTCAAATGATCGGTGCATGAAATGCAACGAATATTAGGACATTACGCCGTTGTGTGATCTTAGCTTAACACTTCCATTGTGGAACCCTAAGCCTTTATCCCCTCACTGTGCAGTTGGTTAAAAGGAAAAGCCTTTCAATATGGCGGAAATATGGCCTAAAAAGGAAAGTGAGGGCAATTTTTTGGGGGTTATTTTTAATTTTTTCGTTAGGATGTCTGAATTTTAATGGCGTTTTCTTTTCTAAAAAAACATTTTTAAATGTTAATCTGATTTTTAAGAAGTGTTGTATATTTTACGTTTACAAAAGAACACAAGTTTCGGCATAAAACAATAAAGTATGTATACGAAATAAATTGACAATTTTATAAAATAATTTTTGTAGAGGCTCTAAAATTGTTTTGGAACCTCTAAGAACTGGTATGAATGGTTGTAGGGATGTGGCATGACGACTAAACTCTGTGAACAACATCAGTGAACAAATTATAGTTGTGGACAATATTAATTGGTAGTATAACACTCTTTTTTTCTGTTTACTTTATTCAAATTATTGTGGAAAAACAACTCACAACAGAAAAGAGGAGTACAGAAGGAGGGTTATTTTGGGTACATTGGCTCGTGTGCTATTTTGTTTCTAGAGTTGTGTTTTTCTCGGGTTTTCAACACAATAACTTTTTTTTATAATTTGTAGTTTTTGTATCGGCAAACTTTTCTCATACTAGTATGTGTCACAGTTTGTGTTGTATGTTGTGAGTAACGATTGTGGTGGATTTTAAAACAATACTAAAGCGAAAAAACAGAAACGTTGGTCATTCACCGGGCATTTATAGGTTCATTGGTTACTTTAAAAAGTGCACATGTGTATACATGCACTCACTAACATGGAGGTACTCGTAGTGAACATTTTATACAGTTGAGTAAATCATTGTATGCCCCATTGTTGGTTTAAAAAAAAATCCTTTTAACCGATCCCTGCATTTTCTTCTTTAGTCGCTCGTTCATTAATTCAATCGTTTTTTTTTTTGTCTGCTTAGTAAAGTGTATTGAAAGTATGAGCTGTAGTGGTTTTAACTACCGCATAATTCGAGTACACGTTTGTATGTGGTGTAGATTAGCATTTCTTTTTTAATGTAAAAGAGGGGTTATTCATTATGGGTAAATACAATGGCCCCTGCACTTTGATTGTGTTAAATAAATATAATTTCATCATACATACATTTAGATAAGTATATAAAATATCAAGTGCAATATTCATTGTAAAAAACAACAATGAATGACAGTTATAATAAATTTTTGTTTTTATTGTATTCTGGTAGGGAACAAATACAAAAGGAAGCATTTTGTTGAGAAGTAGCAAAGTAAAGTTAGAGTTTAGCAGCAACCATTAACTCAATGAAGCGAAAAATGAATTGTATTAAGGGGAAATTACTGCTTGAGATTTGTTTAAAGTTTTAATGGGTCTACAAAGAAATTATAAGAAGTCATAATTCGTTTGAAATCTGAGCCAAAAGAATCGAAAGGGTTCGAATTGTATGGATATCTGTGGCATTTTGACAAAACATCTAAATCGAGATAAGATGGGAAAAAAGTTTTAAAAAAAAACTAGGTGAAAAAATCATTTTTATCAAATAATAACATTAACCAAAATTAAAGAAAAATATCGTTTATAATACAAAATTTTAAAAACGTAAACAAATATGTTTTTTGAATGAAAATTCGTACTTAAGATGTTTTGTCAATATGTCACAGATTTAATTCTTAATTTTAAAGCCAAATTAATTTTTTTTTATTACACTTTTTTAATAATTAAAGAATTTAGTTAGTTAAGAAATGAAAAATAGCGTCGTGTAAGTGCCACACATGCTTAGCTTTGCATAGTCGCGCTCATTTTAGGCCCCTTTTTTAGTTTTAGTGCTATCGATAGAATTTTTTCTCGAATATTATTTTTAAGTTGGGGTATACCCAACGTACAAACTTTTTTTTCTAATAATCTCCAGATGAAAAAATCGGTTGAGATTATAATTGGCAACTGCAGCGGCAATTAAAGTTGCTGCGTTGTGAAATAAATGAGATCAGGAAACCACCAAATTATATGAAAATCTATAGGCAGAAACGGAGTTCCTGACAAGATCTTTAATCTAATCAAGGCACATTATCAGCGTTTTGAATGCAAAGTAAGACATGACAGCAAACTATATTTCCCTATTTCTGTAAAGTCTGACGTGGGGTAAGGATGTTTACGTGTAGTGTGGGCCTTCAACTTAACAGCTCCAATGTTCGCATGCCATCTTATTAAAAACAATTTTTCAATTCCTTAAAGAAAATGCACCAATATTTCTTTGTAACACAACAAACTTTACACTTTCATATAACCCCGAGGGTTTTTCGATTGTCCATATTACCCCGAGGGGCTTTCGATTGCCCATATTCTGCATTGCTGTTTATAGGTGATGCCATTTAATTGAAAATGAGAGTTGCTAAAAAAAATCAGAGTTTTCTTTAGTTACACTTTTTTTTAGTTCGATGTTCAATATTGTACCTTTTTCATTTATAAAATCTGAAATAAATAATAAAACTCAAATTAAAATAATAATAAAATGAACTATTTAAACCCCATCTGTTAGTTAGTTTTTTGTGATTCAATTATCCATTTTCATTGCTAAATCACCACTCTATAATAATCCTTAAACAATTCTGCCACACACAACTCATTTTTAATACATAATATTTATGTTTACTCTTCCAAAAAAAAAACATCCTTACAACTGTTTGTACTAAAATTAAATATTTTTTCCGTTTTTATTATAATATTTTTGCACAGACACAAAAATTGAAATCAATTGAGATTTCACTTTTTTTTCTATATTCTCCATTTTTCCATATTATCCTTTGTCTGAGAAAAAAAATCATTCTAAAATTTTATACAATACAATTATTCCAAAATTCTCATAATCTCTTATTCATGAATTTTGATTTTATTTTACTATCAGCTTTTATCAACTCCTCGTTATCGGATCACAACCACCCACTTTCCACCAACTACATAATCAATTTTAATAATATATAAAAAACTGTGAAAAAATTGAGGGGAAAAAATTAAAATAATTGAAACAAAATGGAATAATATTCTAGTTAAAAAGCAACAGCTTGTGGCAGGGGCAAAATGCAAATATTGGCAGATATTTAAGGAAATATTTCTTTTTATAAAGATTGTGAAAGGCCTCCATGAAGAATTATGAATTGGTATTTAGGGATATAAGGAAAGCTCTATTTAATTAAAAATATTAAAATTAGCAGAGTTTTTTATAAGAAAATTTCTTATTTAATTAAAAAATTTGTGGAGCCAGTAAAACTCACAATGGGGTGAAATTTTAGCCTTTCGGAGGTGTAAAACATTCATTTGAAACCTGTGTTTGGCTTGTTTAATATGCATACATTAGAGTCAACATTAAGGCCTGGAACAGAATTAAGTAGTTGTAGTATTAGCTGAAGCTGACGAATGCTCTGTAGCTCAACAAAGTTAAAAATTTCGAATTTTGCACTTCAACTTAAAAACAGCGACCTCAAGTTAATAAACATTTGCAATCCAATTCTAGACCGCACAAAAAAATTTCAAATTTGTTCCCTTGTGTTATTTGTTGAATGCCATTGCGGGGACCATAATATTGTTAATAAAACCATAGTAATTCAACCCTATTTTTTTAACTTAAATTAAAAAATAGAAACAATCATGTACATCAGTACATATTTCCACCGAGAACAAAATTTTAAAACTTTGTGAAGAATGAACGTATTAATGAAAAATAAATTGTGTTTAACCTTAAAGTGTAAAAAGGCAAAATATTACATGAAATTTTTTTTAATTTAAAACAAAAATCCCCTTTTAGCATATGGAAAATTATATCTTTATTTCCTCTTTTTAAAGGTAGTCTTTAAAAATTTCAATTTAAATTCACTAATAGGTTTTAACTGTCCCCGACTGCCCATATTAAAAGAAAAAAATGTTCACTACATATTTAAGCCCGTATAATAAATAAAAAACGTTGAAAGTTCTTCCAAAACAGTAACAACAGGCACACTTCTGTGTCATGTTTGTTTGTTGCTGCCAATACGTACAATTTTATCCAAAATGGAATTTAGGGCAAAAATAAATTTTAAAACTCATACTACCAAAGTGCTACAACTTAACCATGCATTGGTTGGAGGTAGACAATCATAATAATCATCACCAAAGAGCCATCAATAGCCATAACAGAAACAACATCATACCGATTTTTATGACCTCTCTCCTTCTTTATATTTTCTATAGACTCCATTTTTTTTAATAACGGAGCATTAACTACAAAAAAAAGGTATAGAAGTGCTCGTTCGTCCTGTGTAACGGCATTTATGGTTACAATAACCAAAAACGATATTTCATGTTAACAGAAAAATAAACCAAAAATTATGTACAAAAATGTAAAAATATTTTTTATATACATACAAACATAGATTGATGTGGTGGTCCATTGAGGCAGCACCAAAAACAATTCATCTGTTAACCAACCACTACCAATTTTATTCATAAATGTAGTCACGGACTGACACACTCATTTATTAGCTGCTTTCAAAAACTACCAGTACCTTCTTTCATCATGTTGTTATATTTATGCCAGGGATGTTAACAAGTAATGGAGTTTTACAACTTGAATTAATATATTTCATACAGAGTTTTAGAACCACGTAAGATATTATAAGCTACAAGTTAATATAAACGAAAACCTTGAACAGCGATCTAGAGTTCCAAATTCCAAATTCCAAAAATGATGTAACCAACAACATTTTAGATTTTTGTTTTTTGATGAAAATCGATCATTTTTGATAATTTGCATCATCTCTTTTTTTTGTTGGTTACATCATTTTAGCTATTAGGGCTCGATATATTCTTGTTGGTAAGTAGAGGCCCTACGCTCCTTATCGGATCAATGGGAAAATATACATATGTTTTCTAATTTTTATCAAATGCTGGAATGTATGACAGAAAAAAGCTTTTATTGCCATAACTTCCTTATAAATGTTGGTATTGACAAACAAATTGTCGACAATAACTTTAAGGATAGCTACTATGTCAAGACTAAGTATTGTGCTGCTAGATCCTGCTTCTAAAACTGCTTACAAAAATCTCTCAAAAGCAAACGAATCTCATTATTGCAGAAAAAAAACATTTTTCAACATGGTCACCTCTTACAAATATATTTTAATCGAAAAAGGTTAAACATATTATGGTTAATTTAACCCTTTTATTGTCACCGGCAGCCATATTATGGTTAAATTAGTCTTCGGTAACAAGTTATAACCATATTATGGTTGTCTCTAAACATGTTTTGGTTGAATATGACAATAGTTTGTTTTTTAATTAACAAAAGTATTTTCCTCTTTTCTAAAAGTAACATGCTACTGTTGAGATGCAACCATGCCACACTTATAGTTAAGGATATTAGTGGTTTAATTAACCATAAAATGTTCGGAGGCAGCAATTATATGGTTGAGTCATCTTGATGGAGGCCTAATTTCACCATATTATAATTGCCGGTGACAACAATATGATTAAATTGAGCATAATATGTTTAAACATTTTCGTAAAAATTGTTTTGTTGAAGTTTACCATATTGAAAAATGTTATTTCTATCTATATCTATGTATAGATGAAGATATCTAATAATAATTGGGCACAAAGATTTAAGGTTTAAGAAAAAACAAAGATTGAATCAATCTCAAAACGCGCTTGATTTAAGAATTATAAAGTTGATTCTATCCCGAATTCGTACTTGAAATAAACCAAATGTGAAATTAGAAGAAGAATTTTTATTATGATTGATTTACTTCCTCGTTTTGCACCTTACAGAATTACAATTATAAAACACCAGCATCAGTTCCGAAATGGTTTTTACTTTAAAAATTTAATGTACATATAAAACTGAATAAATAAACTAAATGAGAAGCAAGAGTTAAGTACGACTCGTACTTAAAGTACGTATAAAAAACTTGATTTATCCCGAGTGTTTTTCTTCCTGTGTATTCACTCTAAAAATTGTGTTTTAATACTGTGGTGAAGGGCCTGACAAACTATACTTTTTACTTGTTTGGCATGGTTTTTGCTTTTGAGCACAACACGTTCATTAGTTTAAACGTACGCAGCTAGAAAAGATAACAAATGGAGCGTTTGCTGATTGATTTGCTCCAAATAATAATTTATTTGAGGAGAGTTTAAATACAGTTTCTTGTAAAGATTTTAGTTTTAATTTTATGCTTAAAAAAAAAACCATTCATAAAAATTTAAAAATGTATGTAAGAAAAACTGAATAAATTATTGACAAAATTGTTTTGTTCTCAAATCTACAATAGATAAACTGTTTACTTAAACCTGCAGATGGGTGAAAATCCTAATTTTTGTTTGCATCCCTTTTCACTTATAATAAACTATTTAAAAATTTGGTTTTGCTCATGTACAACACGATTAAAGAAATTTTAAAAGTTTGCAAACGTTTCCAAAATGTTCCGCTTGCTTTCAAACACTGATCTTAAATAAATAAAAAATTAAAATTTAATTTCCAAATTTGTTTCAATTCTCATTTGTTTCAATTCTCATTTGTTTCATTGTAATGACAGCTTATAATAATTTTTTGAAGCGATGTAATATTTCGTATAAAAGTGCGTCAATACATTTTAGTATTTTCCAAAGTACATTTACATTTTCATACGTAGTACATACTTAACTCACATACAGATACACATTCGCAGAAAGAGTTTTTTGTTTTAGTACATTTCTCATAAAAACAATGTTTTTGAAAACTCTACGACTTGTACAATCGCTCCTGGTTACTTGTGGCAGGCACAGAACACAACAATATTCGAAATGGTGTCGTAGTTAACGCTGATCCTGCAAATAATGATACCGAAAAATTCATACATAGAAGACATGAAGACTGTATTCATTTCATATAATTGAAGTCCTTTTTTTGTTTTTTTGTTCATTTTACCCATATTTTTGTTTTATATTTTTTCATTATGGTTTATTGGCTCATATCAACCAAGCCAGCTCGCATTTATATCCCAAGCATACATATCCTGTTATGTTTTTATTGCTAAAGAACGAGGGCAAATAGAAAAAGGTCCTTTAAAATTTATTAAATATTTAAATCTTAATAAAAAAATACACATGTTATGTTTAAACTTCTTGAAACCATTTGATATCTAGTTTTCGGAAATCTTGAAGTTTAAATAAATTGCATTTTAGCCTTTTGGTGTCATTCAAAGTTTCTTTCAATCTATCTATAACTATGTATCAGTGTTCGAAAATAAACAGTACATTATCACCCTTATCATGAATAAAATTTCACATGTAAATTTCCGAACGTGTGAACAGTTGGTATCATGAATAAAATTTGTTGCGGAAATTTCCGAATGTTTATATTTTTAAACTCCGAAAAATAATAATTTGTGAATTTATTGTTTTACACACGATTGTTAACAGCTCACATGTGAAATAAACTTATAAAGAAAATAATTCACAAAGAGTTGTCTGTCGGAAAAGGAAGAAAATGTAAGTTTTTATTTAAAATTCAAAAAAAAAAAACGTTTCAAATGCACAAATTTAATTTATTTCATTTAGCGATCCCAAATAAGTTTTAGGGTTTGTTTCAAATTTTGCAATTTTTCGCGAATTTGAGAAATGTTCGCGATAGAAGCGATTTGTTACTGTAATTTTTCTGATTATTTGCAGCTTTAACGATTTACAATAAATAGTAAACTTTGCCGTAATGCCGCTGTTTGAAAATTTTTGCGAATTTTCGCTAATTTTACAATTTTTACCGAATTTTTGCCATTCCTTATAGTTTTTTGAACTTTTAATTCGTTTTATGGCTTGTTTGAAATATTAAAACTTTTCGCAAATTTTTTACATGTATTCAATTTTTTGCCAATGTTCCCGATTAAAGCGATTTTTTCCTGTGATTCTTTACAGCTTTAACGATTTTTAATATATAGTAGACCATGTCGCTGATTGCAAATTTTTGCGAATTTCCGCTAATATAAAAATTTTAACCGAATTATTGCCATTTCTTATAGTTTCAAAAACTTTTAATAAATTTTATGGCTTGTTTGAAATATTAAAACTTTTCGCAAATTTTCGCTATTTTTTTTTTGTTATTTTCCGACACTCTGTTCTTTTAGCCCGTTTAGCGGTTTCAAATAAATTTTAGGGTTTGTTAACAAATTTTTTTTTGCTATTTTTCGCGAATTTTAGCCATGTTCACAATTTTGAATAAAAATTAGACTGTGCTATCATGCCGCTCTTAGCAAATTAGAGATATTTAATCAGGTATGTTATTTTATTCACAGGGAATTCATGATACGAATTAAAATGTGAATTAAGAATTTCATTCGGAAATTTTCAAATGTGGAATTCATGATAAGGGTGTATATAGCGTTCGGCTCACACAACCAAGAACGATATCTTTTTTTTTTTTTTTGTGATTGTGTAGACGAACACAGCCCTTAGTACCGTTCGTAACTACTTTAAGGAAAGAGCCGAACATTATATAGTGATCTGTTCCTCGTTAAAAAAAATGAACAATTGATACTGTCGACAAACATTATATTTTAATGTTCTATTATGTTAGTTTTTTTACATTGATAAAGAAATAAAAACAAACATAAAAATTTTGCAATGACCGCAGCATAAACAGCTTGTGTGTGTGTATTGTTTTGTTTGTGTAAAATTATTTTGCTGGCTTTTTGTTTTTTTCCGAATGTGTATTTTGTTTTTGTTACATCTTACTTGTGAACTTTTCAAGTCACATGTAATTGTGAATGTCTGTCATGGACGCCGCTGCCGATTTCTTCCCGGCATAGATTTCTGGTGTCAAATGTTTTGTCAAAAGATAAAAGGGAACGCTCTAATTGAAATTTTGTCAGATGACTTTGAATCTGACTTTTACAGAAGCAATGTTATTAAGTTAACACACGACATGTATGCATTTTGCAGTGGGAATTTGACAAGATAGATGTAAAAATTTGTCGTGCACATGCTGCTTAAAGAACGATATTTAGTGCTTATGTTCGAATATATGCATATAAAAATGTAAATGCGTTTGTTTTTTTAATTGTTTGTTCCCTATAGACTCTCAAACTACTTAACCGAATTCCCTAAAGTTTCCACAGCATTTTCCTCATTAAGCCTGGTACTCTGTTCAATATTTCACCCCAGTTCGTCGTGAAACCTATCCTCTGTTCAAATTTGTGAAAAATGTTGAGCAACATTAATTATTTCACACGAAAATTTTGGCATGTATCAATGTTACCTATCATGCGAGTTTGTACAATTTAACGTTTTTATTCCAGCAAAGTATACGACATCGTTTTGCGTATGTAAACAAACGCCACATGTATTTTACTAAAAATTATGTTTTTAATAAAAAAGAAAGTAAATATGCATAAAAAAAACTGCTACCGGTTGTGTTATTTTAATTTTTTATTTCTTATTTAATAATCAGTTCATATTATTTTGCTTTTGCTTAAAATTCCACGTGAAATATGTAAGTGCATCTTACATTATTTCGCAGTTGTAAAAAAATGTTGCCAGAAACACGGAAGTTTTTCACAAAATGAACAGAGTACAACTCTATCAACATTATTTCATAGATATTCCGCACATGTTTTTTTCATATGAGTTTTGACAGCATTGCACGTGTAATGTTGAACAGAGTACCAGGCTTAATAATGCTAAGCGGACCGGGTAAATCAAGTTATTTAAAAAAAAAAGGTTCAAAGATGTTAATTTTTTAGAAATTTGAGAAATTTATGCCGTAAGTCCTCGTTTTTAATCGTTTTTATTTTGCTTCATGTTTATTGTGTGTTGTTGTCCTTTTATTTTCCTACTCTTGTGTATTTTATTTTAACAGTCTAGAGTTTTATTTTTTTTTTTGTCCTGCAATCGTGTACAAGTATTCCCTTAGCTTTGCTTGTTTTCGTAGATGAGAAAGAATTTACAATAAGAGCAAAACAAAAAAAAAACGAAAATAAAAAGAAACATTTCAATGTGCTTATATTGTTGTTTCATGTTCCCTATATATTCACCTAAAAATTTATGAATTTTCATAAAAAAATATTTATTGTGTTTCATTAAAGCGCAAAGAGATTTTTATGGAAAATTTATGTGGAATATTATTTTGTTCCAAAGTACTAACAGGAGCGTTAAAAGTTGAGATTGTTTAAGGAATGTTATACAATTGGAAAAGAATTTGCATTGAATAGTTCTTTTTTAAATAAAGTGTCTTCATATTTGCAAGTTTATTCTTACATACTTGCTGGTCAAATATGTACAGATAATCAAAAGTACTTAAATCGAAAAACGCGTGAAAATGCGCATAGATTGTACCGAACGGGTGCTAACGTGTCAAAACCCTTTTATACATACGATGCTTATAGGAGGTCTGACTAAATTAAAGAAATGATTTAGCTCCTGTAACAAGTAGGAGATTTTTTCCGGACTTTTTTACTTTCCAGGAAAGTGAAAACCCATTATGAATTTCCAAGAATCCTAAGGCCAAATAACTGCATTCGATATCGATCGAAATTACAATACAATTTAAATAGAACTTTCGATCGATATCGAATGCCAGGGGGGGCAAGGTAATTTCCGCTTAAAGAAAAATAACGAAATACCTTCCCAGTTTGTACTTTTATAAGTTCTGGTGTACGATGAAATCATTATGAAAAGTTTTTTTTAAAACAAGTAGTTGTATTTTATTTGTAATATATTTAGAAATGTATTAAAACAAATATTATTCAAAATGGTAGACGAAAAGGATTTTTGACTTCGGTTATGCTATAAGGCAAATGGTGGCCAGTTTGAATAACAGTTTTTCCAATACATTCCTTAATATGTAACAAAGTAAATACAACTACAGTCAAAACCCGATAATTCGTACCCCGATAAATCGTAATTCCCGATAATTCGTAATAAACTGTCGGTCCCTTGAAAAAATCTGGTCAATTCGTAAAATTTCTATACATTTTGGTCCCCTCGCTAATTCGTAATTTGTTTTTTCCAATAAAATCTTCTTTACCTCTTATAAATCGTAATTGTTTGCTAACTACCACTTATAATTCGTAATAAAAACAACAGAATCGTGGAAAAAATTATGTTTTGTTTACCGCTATTTCTTGCGTATATTTTTGCTTGTGTGTGTGTTTATTTTCTTAAGATCTGAAAGTTTTTTTTATCGCTTAAGTTAATTAATTGAAAACACCCGTTATTTCGTATTTAGTTTATTTTAACCCCGTTAAATCGAAAACCCCTATAATTCGTAAACTTACGAATTATCGGGAGTGCACTGTAGTTGTTATAAATAAAAACTATTTCATAATAAATTTAATGCATCACAACCGTGTACCAGACCTTATGAAAGTCCTATGTAGTTAATTTTAAAATTCTTGAAAAATGTTTAAGATTTTAAAATTAAAATGTCGCCTAAATAAACAGTTTCTTGTCTAATTTGACAAGGTATTTTTCCCCTGAGTTTCTTAATATTTTACTAAAAAAAAAAAAATCGGGATTGCGGGGAAAACATCGAATTATCTTTAAACCAATAGTTGGGAACCACCGCATTATTCTCCTCTCGTTAAATACTGCAAAACAGGGATGAACAATTGAGTTTTAGAAAAGTTATTTGACACCTAACCAAAAATTTATTTTTAAGAAAAAAACGGAAACCCGATTTTAAAAACTCTTTTTAACCAAGAGTACTTTAAAATCCTAATTTTTTAATGTCTATCTCATCATAAAGGCAATTCCTCCCAAAGATCGTAGTACTGAGGAGAAGATTTTTAAATATCCACTTCTATTTCTTGATATAAAACGTGCTCTATGAAATTAAAAGTTCTTTATATTTCGTAGGTGTACTGTGCCATTTTAAGTCATGGAAAGTACTTATTCTTATCAGCAATTCTTTTTATTCTTTTCTGTACGTATTTAAATAAAGGTATTCGCAATGGGTTCAAAAGCTCTTCTGAATTCTTACATAATGTAATGAGCGATTTTCTATATGAGTCAAAAGTTTTGAAATAATTTTGCACAATTTGCAGGAGTTGTTTTGCGGATTTCTATTCAAAACAAACTAACCAAACATTTGGGGTACAAATGAACGGAGCTTTTACCACTAAAGCAGGAGATTTACTATCCTATTCAGTCGTTAGTTTTGTCAAAAAAAAGTCTTGTGTGCTCATAAAGTATGATAGTGTAACCTTGAAATGAAATTGAATGAAATTTTGTTGACAAGTCTTTCGGACTTGTAAATGTTTATGAAATTTTCATAAAATAATAGATTCTATGTACTCAGAGTTGCATTTTCTTATAAAGTAGCTGAGTCATATGATTTTGCATCTCTTTTGTGCCGGTTCACACACGTCAAGTTTGACATGTCAAGGCTTGAGTTTTTAGGTGAGAGGGGAAAATAAATGGCATTCTCCTTTCCCTTCTCTCCTAAAAGCTCAAGACTCGACAAGTCAAACTTGATGTGTGTGAACCGGCACTTTGTGTAATAGTATTGGTATTGACAGCAGATTTTGCAGACATTTTTTAATGTCGAATAGAATTCTGTCAGATTTTGGTGTGAATTAATCCTACGATTGTGTAGAATAGTGAATCCCGGCCTTAAATGGCAACATAATGTTATTTGGAAATCAAATATAAAAATGGAAAAAGTCACAGTACTCCTAATTAAAACACTCTCTGCTCAACAATATGTATGTGGTTTACCTGTATGTCCATAAATATTATTATAATACTCATACATACATACATACCTTATGTATGGAACCCAAAAAGAAAATTGTTTATAGTCAAACTTTTTTGTTTTTTGCTGTTCTCTACTACCATTAAATATAACAATTTTAAATGTTATAGTAATATTGTTACACATGCAACAAGGACCTTTTTCTTTTCCCACAACCACAAGTACACTCACTACAAGAGCAAATGTTGCTCTTAAACAAAAAACATCAGCAACATTATCATTTCGTACGAACAAAAATAAAATACAAAACGATTGAGTTAAAAAACATAAAAAGAAATGAATTCATTACACAATCAATAAATAAAAAAAATACCACAAAAAATGGCACATATATTCAATTGAAGTAGCAAGAGAAAAAAAATAAAACATAAATGTTAATGTCCGCTGTTTGCTGTTGCACGACGTGTGGTAATAAAATGAATTAATACTTATGTGAAATGAAAAAATATGAATTGAAATAAAAAAAAAAATACAAAATTGAAAATATAATTTGTGGTACATTTTTGTACAGAGATAGTACAGATGGGGGTATTTAAAAGAGGAAACTTTTTATCACGGAAAAAAGTAAATTACTTTGGAAATAAAGTGATTTTTTTTATGGAAAAAATATGTATGTAATTGCAAAACGGATTGGCGGTATTTTGTATAAAGGAATTAATTAATTACTTAAACTGAAAAACATTTTTTTGTAAGATTTCTTTGCCGTGTCCTTTTTGTTTTAATACTGTTCAATAAGTGTTATGATAGAATTTAACATGGACAAATCCAGGAGATATTTTAGAACCTGTTATCAGCTAAAAGGAAGATTCTTAAAATTTAAGAATCCTTAAAAACCAACACTTCATCGTACAAAATTGTACGAAGACGTTTATCATTGGATTGATGTTACTTTTTGCATCATTGATGCCATTTGTAGTAACATTGATGTCACAATTCTGATGTTGGGGCATCATCAATATGAAGATGCATTTTTCTATCAGTGTAGAGCTCCTTCTTCAGAAATTTACATTAATATAACTGAAAGGAAAACACTCGGGTTAAATTAAGTTTTTTATACCTACTTCAAGTACAAGCCGTTCTCAAACGTTTAAGTAAGAATAACACACTAAAACGTAAATCGGATTATTTCCGAAAATCAACCCCTAAATTTCTTAAAATATGTATAAAATTCTTAAACCAAGTAAAAAAAATTGAATTTTTCGTTGTTAGCAGGGCTGCCAGACTTTGGGATTTATCCCCAAAGTTGGGGATTTCATGCGAGCATAAAGGACAAAGAAAGTCATTTGGGGATTGGGGATTTAAAAAAAATTCGGGGAGTTTTTGGGGATTGTATACATTTTAAATATAATTTTTCCTTCTTTTATTATTTAGGCTTATTTTTCTTTGTTTCGTACATAAAATATGAAAATAAGTAGCAAAACTTTTACCTTACTCTTATCAACAACTAATACAGGGTAAAGGGTCTTAATTACGATTAACATTTTTGTTAAGTGTCTAAAAGGTACTTACTGAACTTATGTTATTATTCTTAAGTTAATGTTTTAAAAATGAAGAACTTAAAAAAGAATCTAAAACCGTTGACAACACATACAATTTTTGATTTCTTAAAGTCAATTTTTAAGCAAATATGTCTTTCCTAAAAATAAGTAAATCGTTACCTGAAACGCAAAAGGCCCTAACTAACAAAAAAATTCAACACAAATGTCAATAAAAAAGTTTGGAATCTTACGACCAAAATTTGCGATTTTATTATTAAAAAACAAAAGTCCATATCTACAAAAGATACTATGGTAAACGCAAAATGGCCTAACTCACAGTTTGCATAATATGGAACATTGTCAATTGTCAAAACAACTAGAAGGTTTTACAAGAAAAATAAAATAAAATTTAATTATAAACAGTTTAAGGCGATTTATTGATTTATAATTTTGAATAGTTTTTGCTTCCGCTGTGAAATTTTCAAAACGGTAGGTAGGGCCTTTTGCATTTTAGGTGACGAAATAAAGTATACATTATATTGACTATGAGTGTGGGCCATTATTTTTATGTTTAAAAAGTAAAATTGAGAACTCTTGCTTCTCATTTAGTTTATTTATTCAGTTTTATATGTACATAGAGATTTCTTCCCCGGACTTTTTCATTTCTCGGGAAAGCGGGATTTATTTTTCAATTTCCCGGGATCCCGGGAATTCCCGCTCAATACAAATCGATGCAAAATATAACTTAAATAACATATCCTGAGCTCAATTAAATAAGTTTATAAATGCATTAGACTTTTTTATTTCTGCGGCTTAATTTTTAAAAATACACATTATTTTGTATGATTTTTGACGAAGTTTTTGCAGAATGGCTTTTTGATTATCTTTTTCAATGTGCTTTTGTAACATTAAAAACTGATGATTATATTAAATTCGGAGTAAATTTCCAAATGCCAACTTTAAAATTTTAAATTGTTCTCCTATAAAACTAAACAAATAGATTTAAAGCAATTATTGCCACAGAATTGATTCAAGGCGAACAGCATTTATATAAAACCAAAAAAGCTAAATTATTTAAACAAATTATTATAAAATAATCCCCGTATTCATAAACGATTTTTAAATGTAACATACGTTTATTAAGGATAATTTTCATATAAAAATTGTTCTTTAAACCTTTATTAAATATAAAATTTTTTTATGAATACAGGCATAATTCTTTTACATTATGATTTGAAAGCCAAAAACTTGTAGTTCCTTTAAAAAAAAAAATCTTCGAATCGAATAAGCGTTTTCTTTATTAATAACTTTTGTCATCATCTTTTTCGGAATCTAACCCGAAAAATTTTTTATGCAGCTGCTCTTCATATAAAATTTTGAAATTTTTTTGAAGGAGAATACTAAACAATAACTGTATCAAAATATTCAGTGTTTAAGGCCGATCGTTACCCAACAAACACGAAGTCAAACCTTTGATATGAAATGACTTTATCATTTGACATCAAACGCAATTCTCAAACGTTTTTCAATTGTTTGATTTAACATTTAAATTCAAATTGATAATGATTTGAAAATAAACATTTGATATCAAATGTTTTATCAATTTAATGTCAAATGTTTGTCAAATGTTAAAATCAAATCAAAAATAAACTTGGCAATACTAAAGCGAAAAATAAATGTAAGCATTAAAAATGGCGATTAAAGTTAAATTTTTTTACTTTGTGGTTACATGTGTTTTACTATTAAAAATAAATTTTAATATAAAGTGAACAGTTTATTTCTTGCGAAAAATAAAAATTATTTGTGAAAAATTACAATGATTAAAAATACAAAAAAAAAAGAAAAATAATAAAAATAATAAAACGGGAAAGTGAAGAAAGTTTGTTGAACGGTCGCTGTGCTACAGTCCTCAAAACAAAAGGGAGCCAAGTATTTTGTCTTTCCATGAATTAGAGGACGGAAAGAACACTATTTCATCTTTTAGCTATGGTACCGAATGTTTATCTCAAAGTTTGTTTAAATAAATAAAAAATTTTAATTAAAAAAATTTAATAGTTTTTATTTATATTCCACATTGTATTATAATCCACATTTGAAAAACATTTGAGAATTACGTTTGAAAGCAAGTTGAAAATAAAGGCATTTTTCAATTTGAAAATAATTTCCCCTTTTTGTTGAGAACGCTATGATTTTCAAATGATTTTCAAATCATTATCAAACGTTTGTCGTTTGAGAAAACGTTTGATTTCAAATCATTTTCAATTTGAAATCAAACCTCCGTGTTTGTTGGGTACATACAAAAATTTTAATATGCGCTGAATAATACGCTTTATTTGTCAAAAATGTATGTATTGCTTTAAAGTGGGAACTCGCCATATAAAATTCATGTCTTCCGTTAGCGCAATGGTGAGCGAAACTTTTATGTTTCTCCCTTATAAACCTGCTTCGTTAGAAGCTCCATTTTTTATTGGGTACATGACTCAATCTGGAGCACCAATTTCCACATACTTCGAATGTTGTTTTACAAATGTTCAATTGTCAACTGGCGGCTTAGACAAATGACTTTACATATCTCCAAAGAATATAATTAAATGGGTTAAAATCGTACAATCCTTCGAGGCTAATTTGCAGGACCATTGCGTTAAATTATTTGCTCATCAAAAGTTTCTTACGTAAATTAAATGTAGCGTGCGCTGTGTCGCAAGTGGTTTCGACCTGTTTAAACAACATGGCAGCAAGACATTTTGACCAATGATATCATGGGCACATAAAGCTCACCAAACATTGTGTTTTTAAGAGATGTAATTCTGTTTAATGGTATACCCTTTTAGCAACATTGTGCTTTATTACTGAACAAAATTTTCAAAATGAAATTTAATCATGATTTTCAAAATATGTAAATTTGTACGATTGGCAAACGTTGTTCTGGCGTGTGTCACTACATGAGACACTGCCAAACCGCACTAACTTCAAAACAACCATAACTTCTCTTATCAGCTGACACAGAAGGCAGTGCTGCCAGTTTTAAGTTCTTCGTTTTTAAAAAAACACTACTTGGGACAATTGTATTCCGCAAAAAAAAAAACTAAAGAATTTTGCTCGGTTATATGATTTTGAAAATTTTATAAATTTTACTTTAAAAGACATTATTATCGACATTTTGCTTTCCCTACATGCCAATATGCATGGTTGCATTTCTTCTGTCAGCTTAACGGCCATTTTCACCAAGTTCGGTTATAATTAACTATCGGTTATAGCTGTAAAAACATATTGGTAACCGGAACTTTAATTGAAAGGTAGTTTTAACCGAACTTGGTGAAAATAGCCGTAAAGCAGTTGCTGCGCTAGTTATGAATTGTGAATAAGACTTATAACTATCTGTGCACTAGTTTTTAGTGTATGTTTTATTAGTTCCGACTTTAGTTATGATATCTGAATATGCGCCATTTGTAATCCATATCATGAAAAACTCAGGATCTTGCTTTCAGTTGATGTGATAAATGAACTGATTTTAACTTTAAAGTTACTATTGCAAAATTTGTTCACAAAACTTTTATTCCATTTTACCATTCCCAACCAGCCCAACTTTAATACTTAAATTAACATTCTTTCAAAGCCTGTTATTTTTATAACTAAAAAGTCACTGATTTCTTTTCTTTAGTACTGACCAATTTTCAACATTTAAATCCCTTAAAACTCTTACACACTTTTTCACGAATTGACATTTTAAATATTTAAACTCATACGTTTACTTTTAGTCCGCGAAAAAAGAGAAACAAATAAAACTTTTTATATCCACTTTTCAATTCTCTGTATTCCCGTCTGACTCAAAAGCAAATCAAATCATTGAGGTGGTACCTACTGCGAGCTGTAACAAATATTTGAAAGGATGTTCTGGAAAAAAAAATACAATTGTAAAGAAATTTAGGGCAACAGCGAGAATATTGGGAAAAAACCAAAAAGATGAAATGCAGTGGCAGTGGTAGAGGCAACAATAAAAAAATTGTTAACAGAAAACACCTTTTAAATTATCACAGCTTTAAAAAAGCATTATATAGAATTTATACTTGCAGTTTGTTGCAACAACAATTCAATGAAACAAAATCAAAAAAGTTTTTTTTTTTTTTTTTTTTTTTTTTGAAAAATATAGAACACGGGATGGATGGCAACAAAAATTTTAAGTGATAAAGTGATAAAGTGAAAAAACAAGAAACGGATGTTTAAAACCTGAAACTGTTAAGGAAGAAAATGGATAAATTTGTAGGGGATTAAAAGTTACGTGGAACCATTTATTGAACCGCTGTCCCGATTCAATTATCCATGTTTTTTTAACACTTAAAATTTTTACCCGCTTTGAATCGTGAAATTCAATGACCATCATTTGCTTTTCGATCCCAACAACTCAAAATGTCACTTGCCAAAAAAGCTTGTGATTTATTCTCTTAAGACGTGGAGCTTCCTACATAAAATGGAAATCGAAAAATTTACATATAACCCCAATTAAAACAGTAAACCTGAAAGAAATGAAACGTTTGTAACAACCAAAGACATAAACTTGTGCGACTTTTTGCGCAACATTTCCCCGATACCTTTTTAGATCATATTAATTAAGCTATGTAAAGTACAGATGACAATCAGATTTATCTGAAACACTAGAGGAGCAAGACAGGTACTGTTATGTCGATATATTTCGTCGAACATTGAAAATCTGTGGCGTTATCAGGTGCAGCTGATCCCTAGAACTCGGAAAAAGTTAAAAATTGGCAGATGTCTTGAGATCGCGGCTGACTTTAACCTTCCTTAATGGTAGATGGTCATAAAACAAAGAAAACACGATAGCGAATTGCGCTACTGCGTTAACTGTTACTCTCGTTTTGACGTCATTTTCACGTCACTGTAGTAAAGAGAGTTAAATGTAAACAAACATTCATTATACCACTACACATGTTTGTGCTCATTTACTACTATGACGTACATGCGCAGAAGAATAATGTTTTTTTAATTTAAATGCACTATCTTGTTTTCTTTGTTTCGCGGTAGAAGGTTACTTTTCATCAGGTTATTCTTTGTTCGATGAAGGAGTGCCTTTTTTAAGAAATTAATTCACAAAAGGGGTCAACGAAAGGCAGCTTTTTTGAAAAAGAGATCATTTCGGTGATTAAGGGGTGGCGGGGCTTGACCCCAAATCGCGGACACGGGGTTAGGAATCGTTAGGAGATCTATCCAATTTTAAGAGGGTACTAGCTGCAGGGACAAATCATCCCTAAGCTCTGCCGCTATTCGTAAAGATGCTGATGGCTTTTCCTTAGGGGCGAGTGCATAATCTTGCAAAACTAAACACTCGAAATAGCTTAATGTGTGTGTGTGTGATTGCTGCCACACACAGGGCGGATAGTAAACGCATTGTTTGTCACCTAGTTGTTAAGATCCACCATGAGATTTGAACATATGGCAGGTGCTTATGTAAATAATTTCCATATTTGACCCATTGTGACACCACATGTACCCATTTAAGCGTATTTGGACCCTTTAATCAATTCAAATTAATGTCTTTGGTAGAATAATTCACTAATTGTTTGCATTTTATATGTTAAAATTTAATAAATTCTCGTCGAAGCTTGAGTTTACAAGAGAACAGTGTAACACGCACACATTTCCAGTCATATAATGCCTGAAGGCTGCTGCCAAGTCCAGTGAGTTGATCATCCCTTTTATATCCTTATTCATCGCTTTTTGTGGGGACTAAACTTATACTGCATTGCCTTTAAGAGATAAGCGATAATAAATGCTTTCAGTAACGAGGATTGCAAAGCCATAACGACGATGTGCTTAAAGTGTAAATATTTTCAGGGTTTGTAGAAGAAACAGCTTAGCTTAGCAAATGTACCTACAGCTTCTTAAGTAAACTTTAAATCTCCGAAAAATTGTAAACCTCAAATTCCTTTTAAAGTTAACCTCAAATCCCATAACTTCATGCAATTCAGAGACATTAGTTTACAAATTTTGCTTCGTTTTTTGGTCCAAGCACAGTTTATTTTCGTATCCTCACATGTCATTTTATTTGCGTGCAGGGCAACCGAAAGTGTGTGATTTATAAGTATTATTTGCTTTACTATTTTCTTATTTCATTCTTAAATTTTCAATTAATTTTCTAAGAATTGGTTCAAAAAATATTAAACGATAAAAGAAATAAAAATATTTTGTATTAGACTCTATTTGTTGTGTTAGATGTAGAATACTACACAAATATTAGAACCTGCAACAATTTACTTGCAATTTTGTTGCAAACATTTGAAGTTGCTCTTTCCAAAAAAAAAAAAAAAAAAACAAAGTTGCTAAGTTGCCTAAGTAATTTTTAAGTAACAACAGTTTTTCAGTAGTTATTTCTTTTAAGAATTTGTTATACTTTTTTTATCTGGAAGACGTTTTCGTTATAATTCTGGTCGTACTTCTTTTTCGTTTACTTAGAACATATAAAAACTCCAGTGAAGAGAAAAACTTCTTCTAACTGTTGGTTGAAATATTTACCAAAGGAGTGAAAGTTTGGTAATTTTTTTTTTTTAACAGAATTTTAATTGTTTAAAAACTTCAACTCAAGTATGTTTTTTATATATGGGCATTTCCATTTTGACGTGTAGTGATATTTGTACCACAAAATGTAAAAAAAAATAAATGAGGAAGTCAAATTTGTAAAAAGGGGTTTGGTATATACAAAGTAATGAAGAAATAAAATTACTGCAATCTACGCTAAGGATTTGCAGATATAGGCAATACTACGGCGAAAAATAAATGTAAACATTAAAAATGGCGATTAAAGTTACATTTTTACTTCGTGGTTAAATGTGTTTTACAAGTGAACTAATTACTTCTTGTGAAAAATAAAAATTATCTTTGTGTAATTCCAAAGATTAAGGCCCGATTTCACAACTTACCGATAGCTAAAGGTGGGATTTTATCCTTTTATAACTTGTATAACTTCTGGCAAAAAGCGGGCTGGATTGAAGAAGTGGCCAATGCATTTTCAATATGAATAGGTACAATATAGATTTCTGTCTACGTATCTTGAGAACGGTTACAGTGAAAATAGGTATCTAAATTTGATACAAACTGCTTTACCATCACTACACGCGATCTATTTATAAATAAGTTTTTTTTTCTTTTATTAATTTATTTAGTGAAGCGAAGCGCACGGGATTAAGCTAGATTTAAATTAAATACCATTCCAAGTTCTTAAGTTTAAAAAACAAAAAATTTCGCTCTCCATTTAGATTTATTAAATAAATGAAAACCCTGTAACAAGGAAACCCAAAATTTAAGCTAAATTTAAAATATTAATTAGTTTCGGTCTCAAAGGGATGCAAAAACACAAACTTATAAATGTACTAAATACATATATTCGTGCTTTTAGTATGTACCTTTATTTCTGCACTTTTTGCTAAAAAAAAAAACACTATTTTATCCCATTTATTTTACTGTAAATAAATTTTAAATAATATTTGTGTTTTGAATTGTGGAAGCAATCTTTTTTTACGCTCCACTTTTATTTGCATTTCTGTGGGCAAAGGGAAAATTTTTAAAGCAAAATTATTTGGAACTGAAGAAGTTCGTAAAGTCGAATTGATGGGATCGCTACTTTAAAAATTTGCAATATAGCATTTTCCTATGTTCTTAAAAGAATGGATTTTTATTAGACATGGAAATACTGGAACACTTGAAAAGTTCCGTACTATTTGAAGCACTTTTTAAGAATAAAATTCGACATGTTTTTCAGTGTTGAATTAGTTTTTTCTTCGTGAATTTTATCTTTAGAATATTATCTGAAATGATTTTAAAATTTCCAACACGAATTATTTTTCCTTAAATAATCGATTTATTAAAAAAAAAAAAAAGAATATGTCTTATTTATAAGGTGTTGCTTAACTACCTAATTTTTTTACTGTAGTGTTCTGGGCAAGAACAAGCATCATAAGAAAGACGAAACGAAACAAATTTAGTTAATATTCTAGTACATGTACATATTTGCATTACAAAAAATAATAAAAACAAATCCTTTACTACTTAATAATATATTTTTTAGTGCATATTATTCTATCAGGAACTCCCTAAAAGGGAGAATGGTAATTAAAGCTTATTGGTTGATTACAGCTACGAAACAAATTTAATGGAAAGAGAGTGAAGAGTGGGTGTAGAGGATGTATAAAATGAGAGATTTTTAGCAAATTTTGTGGGTTAAATGTGAAAAAATACAATATAAATTTACTTAAAGTATTGGCCATCATTTACTATGACCTTTTTGCATCTTTCTGGTAGAAATATACCCTGTTTTGTAGTGAAGCGTATTCCATGTGGAGCATTATGCATACATACATAGATCAAAACAAATGTGAAAAATGTTCAATTGGTATTGTAATATGTGGCCGAGCCTTGTCATAATGACATATAACGCCATCCTGTCGCATATTTCTAATGGTTTTCGACCAATTCTCACTTCAAACGAATCAATTGTACTTAGGAGGTCAGGTCCCCCCCCCCCCAGTAATCGTCTGGCCCGATTTCTGCATCCATTTTTTATCGCCAATAATGATTAAATGCCAAAATTACTTTCTGCTTAACAACATTTGCAATAGTATATGTAGAAGATTGACTATAGAAGAGAAATAGATAGAGAATTTCTGTTCTACCCTACAAATAATATTGGACCACCTAATCCATTTTGACAAAAATGGACTACTCCATGGACTGGTCCGATGTAATGCAAGCGTGGACCATGTCATTGTTAAAAAGTGTTTGTAGTGAGACGACATGTATTCGTTTTTTAACGACATGTTTTCGTTTTTAAACGAAGTTAAAACTAACCCTCTTGTGTATACAATGGAGTAGTTTTAAAACTACTCCGTTGTAGTCCAAAGATGGGTTATATGGTCCTGCCCTAGGACATCGTAATGTTAAATACACCATGTTTTTTCAATACGTTTGGGTTACTTTTGGACTAGTCTTAGTCCCTTGTGGACTACTCTTTACACGCGTGTTTGGACTGGTCCCATATAATTAAAATTATCTGAAATTAAAAAAAGATTAGTGCGTGTAAATTTTATTTCAAACCCGTACTTACCAATTGAAATGGCCTTTAAGTCTTCCATGATCCTTCCAAGAAATTATTTGTTTTTTTACTAGCCAAAAGGATGCTTAGCACAAACGGAATGACAAACTTATATATCCCCTTTTCAACCTGAGGTGAAGGGTATAAAAATAAAAAACATACTGAAACGTTAAAAATTATATTATAGAATTGACAAATAAAAATTATTATGCATAAACTTAAATTGGAATATTTTATAGGAATATTTTGTTGTTATTTATTTGCAACAAAAATTTTCATTGAATATTTATTGTGCAGAATATTTTTTCCAAATATTTATAATTTATGTGTTACTTTGATTAGTACATATGTAGATGTAAACAGCTGTCAAAATACTAAATATTTTTTTGTAAGATAAAAATTTGTTTTTGTTTTTTGTTTAAAATTTTTTTCAAATTTAAAACAACATAAAATTTTAAATATAAAAATTAAAAAAAAATTTTCCATGTCAATTGACTGGTAACGGTAGCGATAATTTGTCTACAGACTAGTAAAGTTATCCAAAGTTTATTGATAAAGTAAAAAAGTGTTTATGGGATAGTAAATTAAGCGATAACTTTTCTATAGATTAGCACAATCCTTGATTTATAAATTATCAAAAATATCGATAACTTGCTATCACATATAGCAAAACAAATCTATATACATATAAATATAGTTTCGAAATTATCGATAATTTTTCTAAAGATTAGTGAAGTCATCGATAACTTGTATACTTAACTAGTAAAAAGGCCGATAACTTTTTTATAGACTTGTAAAGAAATCAAAAACGTTTCTATAGATAAGTAAATTTATTGCAAACTTTTATATAGATAAGTGAATTTATCGAAAACTTTTCTATTAACATCGAGAAAGTTTTGCAATTTATAGGAAAGTTAGTGAAATAAAATCTTTTATAGCAAAGTGTTGCAAACGTTATCTTAAATATTAAGTTTTTCCCTGTTATTTAAATTCAGCATACTTGTTGGCAAATAAATCCTATTTGTCGTTTAATTACAATTTTCCACACTATCCTTGTGACAGTTTTATAACCTCATCCTGCCTTAAGCTTTTTTTTATTTTTAACGTATTTGCTATTCATGATGGGTATGATGATGACGATGGTCATCCTTTTTATAACTTTACTCAATATTTATTACTGCAAATTTTATTTCATACAACTACATATAATTTTCTTTATTTTATTTTTTCTTTCTCAATTTTTAAAAAAGAAAAAAATTGCTTAATTTTTATATGTTGTTGTCATTCAATGAAACCACATAATTTGAAACATCATCAACAGCAACAGCAACAGACAGTAACAAACTCTTCAGTAACAATCCAACCAAACAACCGCTTCCGTAACTCCCCCCTTCAGGGTTACTTTGCCATGAAATACTTTATCCTTAAAAGTGCTTCGTTTTGTTACAATGTCTTTAAAATTTTGTAGTCCCCTCCCTCCTCCTTTTTTAAAAATGCCATATTTTGTTTGCCACTTGTTTTAACTTAAATAAATAATTTTGTTCGTTTTACTCCTCTTTTCTTGTAGGCCATGTTGGTGGTTGTGGCATAACAGATGAAGTTTCCCAATGGATGGAAAACATACAAAATTCCGCTGTTGAAGAATTGCCTACACCAATGTCAAAGGATACAAGAATCCCCAAGAAACGTGCACCAGCGGAAGATAAAATTATGCTGGATGTTGATGAAAAGGTTTTGGGAAACGAGGAACAACAGGAGAGGGATAATAACAGCAGCAGTAGAAGTAAAAGTAAACAACAAAAAACCACATCCTCAACGTTCTCAACCTCTACTTCATCCACTACCACACAACCACCGAAAAAATATGCCAACAACAACAATAACCAAAACAATGGTGCCATGGATGATTTTAAATATCCTTTTGAAAAATATACAAAAGAAGCAAATTTTCGTTTTGCTGCCAATAATGATGATGATGATGATGATAGTGACGCGGTAGATGATGAGGTAGCCGCTGCTACAGCTGGTGCTGGTTATTTCTACGATCCCGAAACTGGTCGTCGTTTACAACCCACCGATAGAGACTGGCATGAACGTGTTCATGACCGTGTAAGACGTGCATCCGGTTTGTCGGGCTCTTCTGCTCGTCGTGAGGATAATAAGAATACCTGCTCATTGTACATACAAACAGATCCATTGATTTGGCGTCATATACGTGAAGGAATCGCTGATGTAAGTACAAGCCAAAATAACAACAACAAAACGTATACAAAATATTTTTTTTAAAAGGAAAGAAAATGAAAAACTCCATAGAAAAAGTTAAAACGAAATGAAAATACAAAAATTCCTGACATTTGGTACATTTTTACAATTCTCTTCCGTTTTGGCAATTGCAAAGGCAAATCGCCATTTTTCTTGATGTTGTTCTGCTGGTGTTTGTAATATTTTGTGCCACGTCATGTAACAGGGGCAAGAAATGCAGGTTCACAAATAAATCAAATCCTTACAATTTAAAAAGTTATCGATAACTGTTCTTAAAGATAGTAAGGTAGACGCATACATAACTATAATAACTTTGTTAAAGTTATTGATAACTTTAAGTTAAGTAATTTATACAGCTGTGTCACTGATTCCTTTGGGAATGCTGTCAATTCCGTATTTGCCATGCCGTTCGAAATTATTTTTGGTGCTTTAGATTCCAATCGTTTTCATCAAACCGAAAAATTTTGTTTAAGCTACTTTTTTATAAACAATTTGGCAGCTTCAGAATTTTTACTGTGTAATATGGCAACTAGAGTTTTTTTTCCCGGAGTTTTTCGAAAAAAATTTCCCGGGATCCCGCTCCATATAAATAATACAGGGTAAATTTGTTTTAAATTAATAAAAAAAACTTTTTTTTTTAAAGAGTAAGGGAACTTCTTTACAAAGTAAGTAAAAGAAATGCCTAAATACTCCCAAAAATTAATTAAAGGTTGAAAGGGGAACTTGAATTATTATTACCTTACGCTTTTATATGTACATTTTTCGAATCATTATGCTCTAGATACAAGATAAAAAGATAACATAAACATAACAATTTAATTCATAAAACAATAATAAAAACAAACAAAAATTATGGTACTCAAGTTTTGAGATCAAAAAGTAAATTTATAAAATAGATAAAATATTTTAAATAAATATGTTTTATAAATATATTAACATTTTTTAACAGCTTAGGAAATAACATTAAGACACACTCAATGCGTTTAGAAAGTCGGCAAAGAGTATATTTCTTATTTTATTTACTTATTACCATGTTTCCGAAACATTTCGTTCACTTTTTTACCGAGATTGGACAAATGTTTAAAGTGCAAATGTTTAAAGTTGTTGCATATTTCTACGTCTATATCAGCCAAATTAAGTTAATTAAGCAAAGTGTTCCTTCTACTTTCTCGTAACAAAACATCGGTTTTTATCTCAAACTGAACCGAAGTTATAGCAAAATATATGTATCTTTAAATCGGTACATTTTAACTTTAATCGCATTTTGCCATTTTGTAGATATGACCTGCTGCAATAAAGGAGCGATATTTTTGGATATCTCCTATTTGTAAGACTTGTCCATGGACAATTAAAATTTACTGACTGTATCTTATTTTGAATTTTTGTTCTTTTTTAAATCTTCACTTAACTTAATTTATTATTAATCAACTGTTGCACCGCACATTCTGCTTTTGGTAGATTAATTGCGTCAGTAGACATTGATTTACGAACGTACTCACTTCTTGTTATTGATCTAATCGACAACCCATCAACAGATGCTAATTTTTAGAGAATATAAAACTAAATTTCAAAGTATAAATAGCTTTTTTCTGAAACTATGAGGAACTTTTATTTCCCGGGATCCCGCAACAAAAATCCCGGGAAAACGGGAAAGAAAATAATTGAAATTCCCGGGAATTCCCGGGACGGGAAATCTCGGGAAAAACCCCTAATGGCAACAATAAGTGAAGTTGCAAGACAAAAAGCAGCTGTTAACAAAATTTTTGTACAAAAATATATACATTTGAGTTTTTATTTATGTATAAAAAAGTGATAAACTTTAAAATTTGTATAATTTAAAAAGTAAATATGCCGAGCTTATCAATAAATGCTGCAATTTTGTTTTGTGTGTTACCGGTATTAAAATTTTGGGCTAATGTGACAGAAAAGAGGTATGGCAATGCACCATTACAAAAATTTGGTTTCCTTGTAAAAGTATTTGTAAAATAAAGCGCTAAAAATTAATTAAAATACACTTATTTTCAAAAATAGATAAAGAAAACATATTTGGTTATTGATAGAAAATATATTTCGATAGTTATTTAAGATACAGAAAACTCCCATTTCGTTCATGAAAACAAAAATGGTTTCATTCCGAAAAAATTTTTCGCAATTAATTTTCTGAAGTACCAAAATACGGAATTAACTCCGTTTCCGAAAGGAATTGTTCTCTGTGACATGGCTGATCATTTCTGTATTGATTAGTAAAGTTATCGATAACTTTTCTTCAAATTAATTAAGTTATCGATAACTGTTTGTTAAAGATTTGTTGAATAAGCTGACTGACAATATTCAATTTTAATAGTCTTCCAAGCTTCAGCTCTTCTTCTGTACTATAATTTTATGTTGTTTGGTGGGAATTCCTTATTGGTGCTTGTTTGCTTATTATTCCTTCCTTAACGTACATATATGTATCGGTGTAGTCTGCTCATATTCCGCTTTCTTTTTGGGCCTCTTTTCTGACTTAACCCTTGTAGGTAAATGATTTTAAGTTCTTATTTTAAGTGATTTAGATTTCTTTTTCGTCTTTCTGACTTCGAAATAAAATGCGTTCAGTCGTCAGTCAATGAGTTAATTAATGTCTGGATTTTTGTCATCTTTTTTTTGCGCCGAATCGTTTGTAAATTGTTTTTTGTTGGTTATAACAAGGAATTACAATTTAAAAATTATTTAAAGTGGGATTTAAATATAAATCAAGTTGTTGAATTTTCATACGCCAGCAAATGTTAAAGGATTTAATAAAAATCTTATTTTGATTTTTTTGTTTTATTTAAAGGATGTTTAATAAATGAAATGATAACATGTTTTCATTTTATTTAAATTGTTTTAATGACTCTTTTTTTATACAATTGTGTATATATGTATAAAATAATCGTAATTTTATTTATTTAATATGTATGCTTTTGTTTCATTTTATTACAGCATGATCGTAGTCATAAATATGAAAGGGATGTTAAGACGCGCGAGGAAATCACATCGCTAATAGCACATCACGTTACGGCTGTTAATTACATTTACCGCAATACAAAATTCGATGGACGTACAGAGCATCGAAATATACGTTTTGAGGTAAGTAGGTTGGTCTGACTCCTTGTATGTTTGCTCATATAGATATTTGGCCACACATGGCCAATATACGCATTCACCTGGCATGTGTTGTGTTTAAAAATGTCCAGCTAATAGAGACAACATATAGTGGCAATAATGGTTATTATGCAGGCATTAAACTGAATTTATGCAGCAGCAACCCAGTACATATAAAAATAACAGCAAAAGTGCTTACATGAATTTTAATTAATTCATTTTTAAGCCACAAATAAATTTGTGTTATTTTTATTTTTTTATTTCTGGAAAAAATAACATTCGGAAACACACAGTACAATCTTTGATTTATTATTTAAAAATCAATTTCCGTTAACACTTTTGTTTTTTTTTTGTGCTCCCTTTTTCTCTCACCCTCTTTCTGTTTCCTCGAACAGGTTCAACGTATTAAAATTGATGATGATTCAGCCTGCCGCACATCTTACAATGGTCCTCATAATGCATTTTGCAATGAACATATGGATGTTTCAAATTTTCTGAACTTACATTCCCTTGAGGATCATTCAGACTTTTGTCTGGCCTATGTGTTCACCTATAGAGATTTTACTGGAGGAACTTTGGGTTTGGCCTGGGTGGCCAGTGCTTCGGGTGCTTCTGGTGGTATTTGTGAAAAATATAAAACTTATACGGAGACAGTTGGTGGTCAATATCAGAGCACAAAACGTTCACTAAATACGGGCATTATTACATTTGTTAACTACAATAGTCGTGTACCGCCCAAGGTATCACAGCTGACTTTGGCGCATGAAATTGGCCATAATTTTGGATCACCGGTAAGTTTTCTACTACTCACTTTTCAGAGCATTTTTTACTTTTTTATGTTTAAAAAAGTTATTGACAATTGTACATCAAATTTAAAAAATAAATTCAATAACTTTGCTAGTTTATAGAAAAATTCTCGATAATTTACTAACCTTTCGATATCGTTATCGATAAACTTACTCATCTATAAAAAATTTCTCGTTAACTTTACTTATATACAAAAAAGTTATCGATAACGTTACGTATCAATAGAAAATGTAATCGAAACTTCTATAGAAAAGTTATCGATAAACTATAAAAAAAGACATGATGACTTTACTTAACTATAAAAAGAGTTTTTCATGACTATTCTAAAATACGCGTCGAAAAACTGAATAGTATTTGCATAAAAACAAATTAACATAAATTGTTTTTGTTTATCATACAAAATTTACAGTTTTTAAAAGAGATAGAATCTCGTTATAACTCTCGCGTAAATAAGTGTATAGATAAAAAAACAATTTTCGTTCCGACGTGTATTTTAGGAAAGCCACGATTGATAACTTTACTACTCCGTAGAAAAGTCATCGAATTTATAAAAAAAAGTTCTTAATAACTTAATTAATCTATAGTTCTCAATAATCTTACTTATCTACAGAAATGTTCTCGATATATTTTCTCACATACATATAGAAAAGTTCTCCATAACTTGACTTGGAAAAGTTTTCGATAACTTTACTAAACTACAAAAACGGTATCGCAAACCTTACTAATTTATAAAATAATTATCACGATCTTTACTAATCCATAGACGTTATTTCGATTACTTAAAAATATAAACCTTTAGAAAAACGATCGATAAAAAAAGTTTTTGCAAATCTATTTTTTTTTTTAAATTTTATTCTTTTTTTTCAGCACGACTACCCTCAAGATTGTCGTCCCGGTGGGTTAAGCGGCAATTTCATTATGTTTGCTAGTGCCACTTCTGGTGATCGTCCAAATAACTCAAAATTCTCTTCGTGTTCCATACGCAACATTTCAAATGTCTTAGATGTTTTAGTGGGCAATATGAAACGAGACTGTTTCAAGGTGTCCGAAGGAGCCTTCTGTGGCAACAAGATTGTTGAACAAGGCGAAGAATGTGATTGTGGCTTCAATGAAGAAGAATGCAAAGACAAATGTTGTTATCCTAGATTAATTAGCGAATACGATCTATCCCTTAATAGTTCCGCCAGAGGATGTACACGGCGAGCCAAGACACAGTGTTCCCCATCGCAGGGTCCCTGTTGTCTGCCCAATTCCTGCACATTTGTACCCTCCAACTATCATCAGAAATGTAAAGAGGAATCAGAATGTTCCTGGTCGAGCACTTGTAATGGCACCACAGCCGAGTGTCCCGAACCCAAGCCCAGAGATGATAAGACAAAATGTAACAATGGTACAGCTTTGTGTATAAGAGGCGAATGTTCGGGGTCCATTTGTTTGCTGTGGAATATGTCAGAATGTTTCTTGACATCGCAGCAGCAACCACATGTAGATAAACGGAAGCTGTGTGAATTAGCCTGCCAAAATGGCAATGATACATCTACGTGTCGAAGTACATCAGAATTTGCTCATTTATTTGGTTTGCCAGTGGGCGGTATAAGTTTACGCCCCGGTTCACCTTGTGATAATTTCCAGGGTTATTGTGATGTGTTCCTTAAATGTCGAGCTATCGATGCAGATGGTCCGTTGGTGCGTTTAAAGAATCTGCTTCTGAATCGTGAAACGCTGCTAACAGTAGCTCAGTGGATTACAGAAAATTGGTATGTTGTGGTATTGATGAGTATTGGTTTCATTATTGTCATGGGCATATTCATCAAATGCTGTGCCGTACACACGCCCAGTTCAAATCCTAAAAAGCGAAGAGCTAGACGAATATCGGAAACATTAAGAGCTCCTATGAATACCTTAAGAAGAATGGTAAGTAATGGCATTGTTTTTAATAAATCGATCATTTTCGAAAAATTGGTTTTTTTTAGCGTCATCCCCATGGGCGTAGTGCTGGCCCACGTAGCATACCACCGCCCGTGCATGACTCTCGTTCCCATCATCGGAGCTATCCACCCGAATGGGATCGTCATCATCGCCCCGGCGGTGCTGGAGTGGTTGCTGCTCAAGGTGTTGTGCCTTTGCCAGGCGCTAGCAGTCATGCGAGTCGTTCGGCAGCTGGTGGTAGAACACCTGGAGCTGGTGGCGGCGGCCGTAGTTCCCGTTCGCAAGGATCTAGGCAACCTAGCAATTCTAGATCAGGTGTACAACATGGGTATGCTGATGCTCCAACTAATGTGGGGCCATCATCTAATAGCGCGGGTGGTGTTGGTAGTGGTTTACATATGGGTGCACCAATTGTTGGGCAGGGTTCATCTACTAGTGGTGTGGGTGTTTTATCACGTGCCCAAATGCCTTTACCCGCCCTGCCGTCCAATGCACAAACGCAACAACAACAATCACAACAACTGCCACAACAAGCTTACTATGCGCCGAAAGGTGTGTGACAAAGGTTTTAAAACGAACTCAGGTCGCCGAAAGGGAAATGGGAATTAAAGCGGGATGTGAGCTTTTAAACGGGAAAGAAAGTGTATGTAGTTGCGATGGAAAAATTACAAAAAACTTCTGGCAGCACTTTAAAAAAAATCTGCATTTGTTTACAATTATACACAAGCATACATACATATAACAATTAATTTTTCTTTTTAAATAATTCAAATTTAATTCTCTCATATTTATTAAAATCTACGAAAATGTTCAATTTATAAGTTTTCTTAAAACCAATATGGCGCTTAATATGTCAAATGTTATTGTTTACATTTGTTTGCAACTGAGCAAATACATATACGCTACTAATTTAGCTTATGGTTTTTTTTAAGTGCAAACGAAGTAAAAAAAGAGCAAATTTTTTGTTGTGTTGTGCAAATGTGTGTATTTTTGCACGCATTTGCGTCGTTTGCACTACCCATCGTGATTTCCCTTAGAGTTTTATTAACAATTTTTAGTGTTTTTTTTTTATACATTTTTTAAAATACTTTCAATCTATTAACTACAGTTTAGCCCCAGGTGAATTCACTTTTCAGGGGTCTACTCTCTATTGCGATGCGAAAGAAAATTGTAGCAAAATGTAGCAGATCTAGCGATTGTGCTCTTTAATACGTTTGCGCATATGTCTTTCGCATCTTTAAATATTTTTTCTTTTCGCTAATCATCACTTTATTTTATTTAAATTTTCCAATTTTAAATATTTTTACACACTTTGGCATTTCATTACTGTAAATTCGCGACAACTTTAATTTTTAAGGCCACTATTCAGCTTCACTTTCAGAAAATTTTGCGAAAGTAATAGAGAGTACCAATTTGGTATTTAACTTTCGCAACGCAATAGAGAGTAGACCCCCTGGTGGCGTTAAAAGAACAGCTGTGCTACTTTTTTTCTAAATTAGAGAGAGAAATGTCAAAAGTTACTTGTGATTTTTACATATTGACTAACGAAAGCAACAAATAAAATATAATATTGTGTTACTTGTAATAGTATCGCCACCACCGTATACATACATGAATTCGCCTTGGTTTAGCCTTCGATGCCATCAATTTAATAAATATTTTTAAAAATGTATCTGGGTAATTGAAAATTTCATAGGTATTAACCAGTATTTGTGATTAAACTTTAAAGTAGATAAACAATATACAAAAATAATTTCAACCACACTAAAATTGATTTTTTTAAGAAACTTTTTAAGGTCATATAAATCTCTCACATCCCTTTATTTTTCCTATTCCCAAGTAGGTAATTAGCAAAACTTTTAAGCGTTTTCTTATTCCAAGTTTTCTTTATACGTTTTTTAACCAAGTTTTTATTATCGTTTTGCTTAAAGTTTTTTTTTTTTGTTTTTATTAAAATTACGTTTCAAGAGTCAAAGTTTCCAGCTTTCTTTTATACATTATTTAAATTTTTTTAACAACAACAAAAAAATCCTAAAGTTTAATACTCATCAAAACAACCTCATCACCTTATTTTTTTAGTTGAAGTCCGCAATAAATCCCGTTCATCACGTAGAAACACACCCTCCCTTTCAACGGCTAAACAAAGCCAACATAAAGCTAAAGACCAAACACACAATCAAAAGTCTGGCAAATCTCGACGTAATGTTGTTTATTGATTCCTAGGACCAAAAAAAAATCCAGTACACAAATATATATATATATAAAAAAAACTGATAAAAAGACATACATAAATATTTCAATATATTTTTTTATATATAAACAAAAATATACAAAACTTCAAAGTTTCTATGAACAAAAAGCACAAAAAAGAAAACGTGATCATAATGATCTCATAATTGGTATGAACATTCAGTTTTTTTGTTTTTAATTTTTTTTTATAAATTTCGTTTGTTTAGTCCTGAACTTTTTAAAATTATATAGTTTTGCTTGTTTTTAATTTTTTTGTTTTTTTTTTTTGTTTTTGCAAATTTATTATTTATTAGTTTTGGGTTAAACCATGGTAGACTAAGTACAAGGTATAGTCATTAGAAATTTTGTCCTCAATTTTTTGAACCCATATAACGTCAATAAAAAGAAAATATGGCAAAAAATTAAAACAAGCGTTAAAAATCAAATAAATTATTTTGCCATTACATGGGTAAATAATGAAGACTCTACCTAATGAATATACCTGGTACTTATTATACTATGAGGTTAAACTTAATTTGTTTTTGTAAACAGTTGTTGTTTTTGGTTTGTGCATGTGTTATTTGTTATTATTATTATTATGTGTTATTATTATAATTTTATTTATTTTTTAATTTATTTATTTTTATTTAATTTATTAACAAACTTTTTTTTTTTCTTAAATTATGATTTCTATCTTATTTTTTATTTACTAAAGAGTTTAATGGTGTTTTCTTTTCTTCACAAGAAATATCACCTTCTAAAAAGGTGCATGTATAAAATATCTTGCCAGCCTTGTAATAATGCTATTTGATATTTGACGAAAACAAAACACAAGATACCTACATAAGAAAAAGTGGTATGCCCTGACAAAAATTGTTCTTCATTATTATAGCTAATTTTTTTACGTTTATTTTTCAATATTTTCTGACATTTGTTTTTAACCGATTTAGCGATAACAAATAAGTTTTTGGGTTGGTTTCCAATATTGCAATTTTTCGCGATTTTTAGACATGTTCGCGATTTATACTGTTAGTTTTTAATAAATATTAGACTTCGCTATCATACCGCTGTTAGCAATATTTTGCGAATTTCCGCTAATTTAGCCATTTTTGACGAATTTTTGTCATTCCTAATAGTCTAAGGGACTTTTAATCAATTTAATGGGTTCTTTGGAAAATTAAAAATTTTCGCGAATATTCGTTATTTTTTGCAAACTTTTGGATGTTATTTTTCGATATTTTGATTTTTTTTTTTTAGCTGATTAAGCGATTTCAAATAAATTTTTGCGTTTGTTTCAATTTTTCAATTTTAGGCATGTTCGCGATAGAAGCTATTTTATCTGTAAGTGCCGGTTCACACACGTCAAGTTTGACTCGTCAAGACTTTAGTTTTTAGGAGAGACGGGAAAAGAAATGGCTTTCTCTTTGCCCTTCTCTCCTAAAAGCTCAAGACTTGACGAGTCAAACTTGACGTGTGTGAACCGGCACTAAAGGTTGTGATTCTTTAAAGCTTTAACGATTTTTAAAAAATATTTGACATTGCTATTATGCCGCTGTTAGCAAGTTTTTGCAAATGTCCGCTTATTTAGCAATTTTTGCCATTCCTTATAGTTTGAAGGACTTTTTTTTATCAATTTTATGGCTCGTTGGAAATAATACAAATATGTATTCGCAATTTTTCGCTATTTCTGCAAACTTTTCCGAAATATTGCAATTTTTCGCTATTTCAGCAAACCTTTCCGAATTTTTGCAATTTTCGCGTAGCTTTGTTGCTCTTTGAGACAATCGTCGCCGTTATAAAAAAACCCTCTTATATAATAAACATTTAATCGGGGCGAAAAGTGAATGTTTTAGAATACAACATGCTTCCCTTTTAGAGAGCAAAACATTTTTAAAAAACAAACATAAAATTCCATTTTTTAAATAAAATATCACATTTTTTTGTAGAAAAGAAAGCACCATAAGTTATCGATAACATTTTTATAAAATATTAAAAAAAACTAGCAGAACTAACTTACAAAAATTTTACATACAAAAATTGTCCGATTTTAAGTTCTTCGCGTCTAAAAAAAACACCCGATACATTTATGTTTTAAAAAAATGGTTACATCAAAACAAGTCGAGCTCTATTTGCGATTATATAAGGCAAATTTAACAAGAGAAAGGTTTTTATTTTTTTGATTTAGATGGGCTTTACCTCCGCAACGGTACAAATTCAAAGTCTATAGATTTGTTCGACATTGTAACGAGTACTTAAACATATTTGCAAGAAAAAAAAATAAATCGCAAATAGGGCTCGAAGTTTAAAAATTTTAATTATTTATTACATTATCGATAACTTTTAATTCCATTTGTATGATTTACTTATAACCTGGAACTTGTCATGCTTTTTTACTAACAGCTTCCTAACAAAATCCTTGCTAACCTAAAAAAAAAATTTAAACAAAATAATTAACATTTTTATTTTTCTCTGTTTTTTTTACATTAATTGCCAATTGGTTACAGTCGTCGTTCCGCAACCAGTAAATTATAATCGGCCGCCATCTTTGCATAATCCTGATTTATATGCTGATGCTTATGCTGCTTTAGGACGTGGTGCATATGAGGCAACTGCTCGGGCGCCTAATAACAATAAAGTTTGACAGACAAATGCAAACGGAATAATGAAAACAAGATTAAATACAATACAGCAAATTAATGAGGTACGATTAATAAAACAATCGGAAATACAAGAACAACAGCAGCAACAAAGACAACAACAGCATTTTAGTTTAATTAACAATATTGAAAACAATAATAACAACAACAAAAAATCAACAACAGCAACAAAAATACAAAAATCAAATGAACTCAAACTAAATGTAAATTGTATTTTTACGCTAATTATTATAATTTAAACTACAACAAAACAAAAAAAAGAGAAAACAAAATAACTCAATCAACAAAGAAACAAATAATGGAAATTAATCCCACATATTGCTAAAAGAAAATTTTACGTTTTATATTTTATTATTAGTTAAAATAATTTCTTTTTAATTTTTGCTTTTTTCCAATTATTTGTTATGTTTTTTTAGTAATATAAAAATTTCTTAATAATTTTACTTTTTTTCTTTATAAAAAATAAAAAAAGTTTCAATTAAACATCTTAGAAAAGCTGGGGACTAATTCTGGCAGTCGTGATCGAATACCTTTTCGATTCGAAAGCAATTTTATTTCTAACTGCCTGTTCAACGATTTCGAACGTAGACGTTCGCATAAAATTTTATATGGAAAATATTTTTAAAACTGAGTGTTTTTCATATAAATTTTCTTTGTGAACGATAACGTTCGTAATCGTTGAACTGGCAGTAATTCTTTCAGTCGATGCTAAACAAATAGAAATTATTTTTTCAGTGTTGTGAAAACCCATATAAATACTTTACAACACTGAAAAAATATTTTCAATTCGTTCACTATCGACTGAAAGAACTAGAAATAAAATTTCTTTCGAATCACGACTGCCAGAATTAGTCCCCAGAAAAACGAGTTTTCAAAATTTTATTAACTAAATTTTTTTTCAACATTTAAGCTTTGCTCACAATGTCAGCAAAATTTTTACTTGTGTTCAAAATAAATCAAAAATTGTTTTCACAACCACGCACATTTTCAATTAAAAAACCGTTTGCAAATTTTCCCCAGAACAATATTACGTATTTATTATTAGTTGTTAAAAGCATTTTGTTAATATTTTTATTCAAAACTAAATTATAATCGGATTTTTCAATTTCATACAAATTATTTCGGAAGTAAACTCAACTTTAAAGCTTCGTTTACAATCCCAGACACATTTTCTCTTGGTGTTCATAATAGAGCAACAATTCTTTTCGCAACCACACACATTTTGTATTAAGAAACCGTTTGCAAATGTTACCCACAACAATATTATGCATTTATTATTATTTTTTACAACATTATAAGGGTATTAACGTCACAGGTTGCACCTTTGCAATAAAACAAAAGTGCAAACACATAACAACAACCACAAAGAAAATTATTTACTCACAACTTATTGTCTGTGTGGTAATTGTTTCATTTTTGCACTTTTGCTTTTTCGCAAGGGTGCAACTTGTGACGTGAATACCCTTTATGTTGAAATTTTCATTCAAAACTAAATAAAATTATTTTAAACGTCAGAAACAAGTTCATACCAATTGTTGCTTAAGTTCTAGTTGACTCAACTTTAGTTACATTTTAAAAAAAATTTTTTGTTACATTTTTGTTCTAAAAATGATAGAAAAATATATGAAATACTTTGGAAAGAAATGATATAGAAGATAAAACGGAATTGTTGCTCCCATTGTGAACAAAGCTTAATTGTTTAAATCTTAATTGTTAAATCTTACCAAGGCATTTTAAAAATTTTAAATAATTCTTTTTTTTTTGGAAAACTTTTTACATCCTTAATTACAAAACTTATAAATAAAAACTTTTAAACTTTGTAAAGTTCTTATTTATAAGTTTTGTAATTAAGGATGTAAAAAGTTTTCCAAAAAAAAAAAGAATTATTTAAAATTTTTAAAATGCCTTGGTAAGATTTAACGGGGGAAAGGTGTATTTTGCAAATTTTAATTCAAAATGAAAGCATTCGAATATACGTACATACCTAAAATGCAATGAAAAAGATTTTTATTTTACAATTCATAAACTTATAAAAGAAATTACTCGTATCTGTTTTTGAAACAATCGAATACGAGTCCAAATACATTCTGAAGTTGATGGCAAAGTTGGTCAGTATATCGTAATAAATTATTCGAAATTTTCGAAAATAACGTAAAATAATTTTTGCTTAAATACCCTACTACCTATTTACCCCTATCGTGAATAAAATTTACCTCGAAATTTCCTTTACCTTAAAAATTTCTTGGGAAAAAGACTTTAAAAAAAAACTTGTTAACTGTCATTGCAATTTAACTCGAAAATAAACCCGTTCGATTTTATATGACTTCACGTTATGTTTTTAAACATATACATTAAAGATATTTGGTTTTCTCAATGTCTCATTTGCTTCTAACCAGCACTCATCTGCCAATTATTTATTTGCCGTACTGAAAACAATATTTTTTGTCGGTATATTGAGAAACCAAAAATCGTTAACGGACAGTTTTTTGGTCTAATAAATTTATGTTGACATTAAGAAACAGACAGTTTGTCGATACATTGAGAAAATGGCCATTTAAGTTCGAATGAAAAACGTCTCATGTAAACTTAAAAAACATTTTTTCATATAAATATTTTTAGCTATCGCATTCAAGCTCGCATATAAAAATTGTTTGAGACTATACTTTACAATACACATAATTTACATTTTTTGGAATCCAAAAAAAAAAATTGAATTTTGTTAAAAATATCTTAACAAATAAAAAACTTGTTTAAAGTCGATATACATATGCAAATAAAACTGGCTGCTTGAATACTAGAATATTGTTGGAAACTGGAATGTAATAATATTAAATTTCAATTCGAAAAGGAACCCCTTCGAATTTATATTTTAAAATATCCATTTAAACTTAAAAGATTTTAAGTTCGAATTAAAAAAATCAAATAAATATTTTTAGCTATCGAATTCAAGCTCTTAAATGAGAAATGTTAATTTACATTTTATTTTTTTTTTATCCAAATAAAATATTCGAAATTTTTTAAAATTAACCTAACAAATGAAGAACTTTGTACAAAGTCGAAATATGCAAATAGAACTTGTTGCTTTACTGCTAAAATATTCTTAGAAACTGAAAAATTCTTATATTAAATGAAAATTCCAAAATAAGTCCGTTCTAATTTATATGGTTTAACCATTGTATAACGAAACTATTTTCCTTTGAATTAAAATACACAAAATTTCTTCCAAATGTCTTTTTTAAAAATTTCGTATAACTACTTTTTCAATCTCAACTTCATCTGTGAGAAGTTCTATAATAAGTCAGTTTCTGAAAATTGTTTTAAAGTGAAATTAAAATCGAACAAATTTTGAAAACGATCATGTGTTTAAAATTCACAAATATCTTTTCTTGTGGTCGTTTAGGGACCACTTAAACTACTATGAAAATCAAGGGGGCTACTCTCTATTGCGTTGCGAAAGAAAATGGTAGCAAATCTAGCGATTGGTACTCTTTAATGCGTTTGCGCATTTGTCTTTCGCATCTATTAATTTGTTTCTTTTCCCAAATCATCACTATTTATTTTATTTAAACTTTCCAATTTCAAATATTTTTAAATATTTTAGCATTTCATTATTTTCAATCTGCGCCATTTTCCATTTTTGTTGCCAGTATTGATCCATTTTCAAAACATTTTGCGAAAGTGATAGAGAGTACCAAGTTGGCATTTAGCTTTCGCATCGAAATTGTTTTCGCATCGCAATAGAGAGTAGCCCCCCAGAAAGAGTTAGTGTATTTAAAAAAAAATTAATTGAGTATGTATCTCCATTGATACAAATTTCACTCGATTTCGTATATCAGAACATGGCCGAATAAATTAAATGCTTTTTTTTAAACTTTGTGCTGTTTTCCATTTTTAATTTAATATCTATTTTTTTTTTTCATTTTTTTCACTACCGAAATTACCTTAAAAACTGAAACCAAGTTTGACCTTTATACAAAATTACAACAAGCATTTGTTAATAATATGAGAGAATTATTAAATAAGATTTACCATTATCAATGAAAAAGACAAACAAACAAACAAAAAAAAACACAGTGTTATTATAAATTATTTGCTAAGCGATATCGAAAATGAACCGAAAACAAGAATAATCAAAATCAAATATGTATTTACAAAAAGTATAAATTTATAAAACAAAAATGTAAAAAAATTTTGAACATATTGAACATAAAACAAGAAAAATAACTATAAAATTTTCAAAAGAAAAAGAAAAACAATTTTCAAAAGAAGGACCTGTCTGAAATATTAAAAAATATACTTTTTAACTTTTTTTCTATTGTGCTTATGTTTTAAACAGAGGTTTCTTTGGAAAATTTAATTTTCAAGGTAAACAAAAAATAATTCTAAACTATAAAAAAAATTCCAAAATTATTTTGTTTATAGCAATTTAAGTGATTTTAAAAATTAAAGTATTTCAAATCTAACATTATTAGTTTTACATTTTAGCCATTTTTTATAGTTTTTAGTAATCGTTTGATAAAAGTATTTCCATTAAAGGAATTTTGAAAAATTTTTGAATTTAAGAAAATTTTATAAATATTTGCATGCCCGATATAGAAATTTTTAACATTTGTGAACCAAAAAAGGTTTGAATATTTTAGAATGGTATTTTAAGTTTTAACGAATCGTGGTTGGCGAATTAAAAATACACCTGCGACTGTTTGGTAATAGATTAAAGAGAACGTGAACTTATTTCTAAATAAAAAATAAATAAATAATCTACTGCCAAACAGTCACAGGCGTATTTTAAATTCGCCAAAATTGGAAAAAACGTTTTTTTTTATTTTTTTTTAAATTTCTTATTTAGTTTACAATCAAAAAAAAAATACATTTCTGCAGTTCTGAAACACGCGCTACATATTTGCTTTTTTTCCAAGTTGTGTTCGAGCAAATAAAACATGGGTTTTTTTTTAACAAAAAACAAATGGTTATTCAAAAGAAAGCTTTAACTTTATTTGAAGATCTAAAATAACATCAAATTTCATTTTCAATAAATTATTTTTATGAAGAAATGAATTTTACAACATGAAATTAATTAAAATAATTGAAAAATTATCAATAAATAAGTATGTAAGAGTAAACTATATTTCCCATTCCTGGTCTGCTCTTAATCCATTCTTACAGATAAAAATTCGTCTGTTTCTTATAATTTCTTTCTGAGTTGTTAAATCATGTGATATGCAATGTTAATCTTTTGCGATATTCTACAGCTCTGATAAGCACATCACTTAAGTACACTGTTGCTATTTGAACTCTCCGTGAGTCTTGCGATTACGTTTTTCAGAACATCGCTCTAATAAGTTCAAGTGTCGAAATCGCAAATGTAATAAGAAATGCAAGTGTCAGAACACAATTAATAATTTCATAAATAAGGGCATTACATTTTTAGAATCTGTGCTCTAATGTGGAATTTGAATTTAAATAAAGCTGTGTGTAGCATGTCTAGAATGTACCTAATTAAATGAAATTAATTAACCAACAACCATTTCAGTGGCATTTTGACAAAACATCTTGTCGAGATAAGATAGCAAAAAAAAATTTTTATTAAATTATAAAATAAACCAAAATTAAAAAACAATTTTATATATACTAGGATCGCCCGGTTGCCGAAATTCGACCACTTGACATTTACTTTCAAGAGAACCTGTGTGTCATACAATAACAACGTACACATTTAAAGAAAACGGCAAAATGCACTAATCACCCATCTTTGTACGTGTGTCTTCAAGATAAATTAAAACGGGTTTCAAACACTTTAATTCCAAAAATTTAGCAAAAAAATATATTGTGCATATTTCCGTATTTAATTTGTAATATTTTCATGAAATATTATCAAAGTAAAAAAAGAAACACAGATCTTCGTCAAAAGTCATTAAAATTCTGATTTTTATTTTCTTCAACAATATATGCGTTCGTTTACTTTTCCAGTAAAATCCAGTAGGTGAGTTACATATAAATTTTACAAAAAAATACCTTTATAACGATATATGTTTCATTTAAATTGGTGGACGATAAGATACTTAAAAATCAACCACAAAAAAAATTGTTCCCGTATTTACATATAAAATATGTATAATTCAAAATTTTAAAAACGTAAACAAAAATGTTTTTGAATGAAAATTCGTATGATTAACAACATTTTTTTAACTTTTTAAATTTGACTTAAGATGTTTTGTCAAAATGCCACAAATTTTTTTATTTCTTGTTTAAAATTTATGGCCCAAATTGTATTAAATATGGTTTCAATAAGTTTTACATTTTTAATGACTGCGCTTTTAAGCGGAACTAAATTTCTTTCAAAACTTCATGAAAATACCCGAACTTGATTTAATGAATTTAATTTACATAAAAATTTCCTTAATTTGTTTATTTTCAAAACTCATAATTCTATTAGTTTTCTTTTTTTATATCCACACCACAATAGCGGAGAGGGTATTATGCATTTGTGCTGATGTGTGTAACGCATTAAAATAGTGGTCCTAGACCCACCTTAAAGTATACCGATTTACTCAGAATCACTTTCTGAGTCGAACTAACGATGTCCGTCCGGCTGCCTGGCAGGCTGGCTGATAAAATGTGGGTCATAGGTTCTTATTGGCACAAGGACCAAGCCTATTGAAAATGGGCCGAATCGTAGGACTAAGCGGGAAGATAGGGGGAAATTTCTTCCTCTCAGAAACTATCAAACCGATTTTAATGAAATTTAAAACATAGATAGATTCATATCTATATGGGCACATAAGCTATACAGTTTTCCAAAAATATCTTCAATATTAAAATTTTTATAGTCTAAAACAAAAAGTTTCAATTCAAAACCAAAAACTGCCACATTAAAACTTTAAGCTTAAAAGCATAAGAAAACAAATAAAGTCTCTTTTTAACTTCTATTAGGAATTTATTTTGAATTATTTTAATTAAAAAAAAATATTTAATATATTTTAAATTTCTCAAAAAAAATTTAGCCGAGAATCTTATAATTTCTTTTAGTTTAATAATTTACACTAATAAAACAATTTCATTAAGCTTTTTTAATTTAAATAAAAACTCTTTTTAGTTTTAATTTGTAGAAAAAAAAACTTTGTCATTAATTTTTTTTTATAATAAAGAAATTAGTTTAATTTTTTAACAAAAACAAAAGAAATCTACTACAAAAACAACCACCTTAAATGAAAATTAAATTAAAAACAAATTATTTAAAAAGTAAACAAATTAAATAAACTGAAAATTACTATAAAATTTAAAACAAAAACATATTAATTAATAAATACAAAAAAAAAACAAAACTTGCTTGTTTATTTCTAACAAATTAAAGTGCTATTTTGTCATTAAAATAAAAAAAATTAACAAAAAAAAAGCGTCGATGTAATTTAATTTAATTAGTCTATAAAACAATAATTCCCTTAAAGAAACAAATCCAAAAAAAAAACTATTACAATATTTTTAACAATTTCCTTTTAGATTTGTTAGTAAAAAAAAAGATAAAATATTTTTAAATAAAAACTGTTTAAAAAGATAAATTTTATATTAAAAAAAAAGAACAAAAACCAATTGACCCTTTTCCTACAAAAATGTCCCCACATTTAATAAATTGAAAAAATGGCCCCTTTAATAAAATAATGTATATAAAATTAAAAATATATTTAATAAATAATAGTTATAAAAATAAAAAAGAACTTAAGAATACATTTATTATAAATAAGCTCTAATTATAAGATTTATTTAATAATAAAGAAACAAAAATTGATATTGAAAACCTTATAAATAATTTAAAAAAGAAAAGTAATTATAAAGAAAATGTGTATTTAGTTTCTATTTTTGTCTATGTTTTTTTTATTATTTAATTATAAAGTATCAAAAAAACCCACAAAAATTAATTAAATTAATTGAATTCCATTGATTGATTGGTCAAAACAAAAGTACATTTAAAAAGTATTTAAATTTAAAATATAGAAAAACCACAGCAAGAAAAACACAAATTGATAATAAAATTTAAGAAGTCAAACTATAAATAAAATAAAACGAAAACTATTTTATAAAATAAAAAAAAATTGTTGTTATTTTGTCAAGGTGATTTTCGACCTGAAAAATTCTGAAATAAATTTTTTAGATTCTGTACATATGTATACAAGACAGTCAGGAGGTTCTATTTCCGAGCCCAGTCTCGCCAACTAGGGAATGGTAAATTGATTCTAATCGAAAATCGATTTTGTGGTAAAAAAATCGATTTTTTGCAATCGAATTTACGTATGCGATTTAATACTGAAATCGATTTTTGGGCTTTTAAAATCGATTTTTCTATTTTTATCAATATTTTGGCAATTTTTAATTTTAATCTTAATTTCTAAGTTTAAAGTTGTATTTACCTATTAGTTTCAACTTTAATTGTTCTTCAGAAATTAAAGTCATCAATGGACAGTGAACAAAACAGTCGAAACATATCGTACCGAACCAAACACTGAAAGTCAGCTTTGTGAAAAACTACAAATTATAGAAACACAACAGGTGAATTAAGCCATGGCATTCCTGTGGAATTCCGCTAATATTCAAACAGACCCCAGTGTGTGAGCGATATTTAAATCTATGTAGTTATAATCAGAGTGAAAAACAAAAATTATGTAATTTATCCTAACAAATACGAAATTACAAGGAAATAAATCTGCATCTTTCCGACATCAACAAAATGTAAACGTTTTCTTCTAAATCTAAATCTTAATAGTAACTTAGCAAAGAAACAGTCGACACCGATCAGGAACTATTGCCATAATCCTTTGAAATACTATCGATTCATTCAGGGTTGTCACAGAAATCAATTCCGATCAAAAGTGATTTCAAAGTTTATCTTGGGATTCAAAAATTAATTAACAAGGTTTTTTCAAATGTGCTTAATTCCCATTTCATAATATTGAGAAACTGAAATTTATTGTTGAAGGGATAAGCTATTCCTATGCGCATTTCATTTATCCAAAGATTTTAGAAAAGCTAAAGATATTATACAAATAAAACTGTTAAACGAATAAGAATTATAAACCTCAGTTTTACTTGTAACAATATCAAAGCTTAAGCAAAAACAACAACAATAAACTGTGCGTTTTATGTGAAGCAAGATACGAAATCACTTTCGGTTGGAATTAATTTATGTGACAGGTCTGATTGACTACACAGGAACACAATTTTAATGTGAAATGTGCAAACATATCGCACTTGTTCCTCTAAAGGCCATCTCAAAATTTACACATTTTCACTTTGCAGGAAAATCTTAGTTCAATTTGTGATATGATTGTGATATAAGGAATAAGTTTGCAAAGTAATCTTATACGACTTTGAAATCGATTTTAATGTCGATTTTGAGATTCGATTAATCGATTTGAAAAACCGAAATAAAAAATTGGATCGAAAATCGATTTTGGAATCCATTTACCATTCTCTATCGCCAACTCATCAGACATCTCATTGCCGGCGATGTTGCATTGACCCGGTAAACTGCACAGCTGATACTTCCCTAAGATTTTTCCTAGAGCCCTTCTACAAGCATCCACTAGCTAGGAGTTCACATAACTGCCCATTAAGGCCTTAAGAGCCGCGTACATCAATTGTGACGTACGAGTCCCTACGAATATTGTCCCTTACCAACAGGGTTGTTAGGCTTTTTTCTTCAAAAATCGTCAAAAGTTTTTACAAAATTCGTCAAAATCGTCACGAACATTTAACAAAATCGTCAAATATTTAAATTTTACAATTAATAGACAATTTATTGCATTGAGTGGTTAAAAAATTAAATTTTTAGCAATAAATTCTATTTATGATCAAGAAAGTGATATTCTATTGAAAATAATTACATAAGAAAAAATATATTTTCATAAAAACAACAAACATTTATTTATTTCATTTATCCATATTCACAAAAACTTCAAACAAAAAATAAAATCTCATTTGTTATTAACTCTTTAAATAATTTATTTTTAGCGCTATCACTAATGCAAATTGTTTTTCCTGTTGAAGGTGCTAAGCCAAGGGTTCTGTCTCTATATCAACAGCCTTTTCACCCGACTTGAATCGTTTTATTACGTCCAATTTTTGTTTCAAACTAATGCATTTTCTTCTCTTTGCACTCATTTTTCTACACAACTTCTTATTAAGAACTCCCTTCTTAATTTCTAACACGCAACTATGCTTAGAATAACTTACCTTACAGAATTAAATGGGAATTTGCCTTTTTACACGCAAATAGAAAAATTCTTCACGTGATTATGACTTCAGTGGAAAAATGCAGTCGTATGAATTGACGCAAATCGTAATCATAAAAACGAAAAGCGGATTTAACCAATTTTTAAAAAGCGGACCAAATAGGACGACGCAAATTGGGGCTCAAGTGTATATTTTTGCAGTATCGATGTTTTGTTTAATTTCCAATAATTTTTGTATTTCGAAAAACTGATTTTTATGTTTTCATCTGTTTCCAATATAATTATAAATATTTCTTGTGTTTTATTGATGCCAGAAAATCGTCATAACACTAATACTTTTAGTAAAAAAATCGTCAATCGTCATTTTACTGTATTTTCTCAAAAAAATCGTCACATCTAACAACCCTGCTTACCAATTCCACTGCCTTCAAGACCCCTAAAGCCTCCGCCTGAAAACACTTATGAATGTACATATCGCTCCTTTATTGCAACTAAGTCATATCAAAAAATATCAAATTTGGAAAAATGCGATTAAAGTTTTCAAAATGTACACAGATTATTACACAGATTTAAAAAAAAAAATTATTTTGCTATAACTTTGGTCCAGTTTGAGATATATTTAAAACTGATTTTTTACATATCGTCATCTTAAAGACCAAATAACCGGCAAAATTTTCAAAATTGAGTTTTTCATGGATTTTTATTCCCTATATTATAACGCATATGTGTGCAAAATTGTGAACATGTAATATTTCAAATAACAAAGTTGTTGTATCTAGAGGGCCGTTACGCACAAAAAATAGAGAAAAAAATCATCAAAAATCACGATAAAAGTTTAATTTTGTTGCATAGTGTAATTTAAACAAACATCAAATACTTTTTTTACTTATCAAAATCAAAATGTGTAAGACCCCTTTCACACTCGGCAAGTTACTTGCGCAAGTCTCTTGCGCAACTCTTGGTTTGTAGATGTCAGCGGTAAGGTCGGGGTATGGAAAAAAAATTTTGTACAGACTTTGTTGTTGTCGGCAAGTGTGAAAGGGGTCTAATCAATATTTTAAATAATTTAAATTTTATAACATTTTTTTCGTCTTTAAGGCGACGATATAAAAGATCACTTTTGCTTAAGTTACTTAAAATATTCGATTTTTTAAGATATGAATATGTTGCAATAACGGAACGATATGAGTGTTCTTATTTGTAATCTATCAGATAAAAACAAGTACCGAAGATTTTTATTGTTCCTTTTTAATAAAAAGCTTTCATTAAAAATGTTGTTTATTTTTATTAAAAATTCAAGGGATTAAACTATCTTAAAATGTAAAATATATATTTAAACGTTAAAGATTATCTTAAAATTTATGTGTTTTAATAAATTGCATCCACTCAAGATACCATTTTGCTACTAAAACCACGAAAATTCAAAAAAAAATCCAAAAAGGCCCATCTCCGGAAACTATAATGGCCATTATCTCCTTCAAATATTACTTAAAATAATAAAATTTTTTATGTTTCCACGACGTCTTCCGTCATAGTTTTAGAAGAAAAATTTAAGTTTTTTTTTGAATATTTATGAATGAAGTACAAACGATACATCGATGTTTTCATGAATGATATATCGTCGATACAAACTGAAAAATTTATAATGGCTGATTTCAAAAACGTAGTATTGCAATGCAACACTAAATGGAATAGCTTTATAAACTCCACAACTTCTCTGTAGACAAAAGCGGTTTTCATCCTTTGTATTAAGTGTACAACTCTGCTTTTCTTAAGACGATTTTGTACTACAAAGCATGAGTGTCTTTTTCGTAAGTATTGTAAATTAATGAAGTTGCTGAGTGAGGAAAAGAGACAGATATAGATTTTCAACTGTTTTATTCAGGGTAATTTCACAAACTTGTTTACTACAGCTTTTTGTTGGATTTTGCAACCACAGCGTAGTAAATTTTAGTCTAATACATTTTGTTTAACTAAATTAATAAGATTCACAAGGACTACAAGGGACCTTAGGATTATGTTATAGCATGGTAACTGTATTCACTGCACAATGAAATCAGCCAATATTTTTACAATTTTTTAATTGCTTTTCTTCTTTTATGGGGTGGAAACCTAAACCATTTTAAGGTCACCTTAGTTTCAATGATGAATGGTGCCGTCAATTGTACCTTGTAATAGAATGTCGGAATAAAAATTGATCCATGATATCAATTTGCCTTATTTCATGCAAGTTACTCAGTAATTATTATGAAGAAATTGTTTTACAAGATGCTGATTCAGTTTGATGTCTTGATATATTTGCCTATACATTGATTTTAATACTATTTATATTCTAACATTATCGTAAGGCCAGTATAAATATCCTTTGTGTAATTGATATACACACAATATCAATACGCCGAGGGCACGTCGGAAGTTATGTCAATTGTTTTTATAAGTATATGCAGTATTACTGATAAAAAAAAAAACTAATCACTTCTTTGTAAATATACGATTGAGTTTTTTTTTAATACTAACAAAATAACAAAAATGTGTATTTTAATGAGTCAGTTTACTCAGTAATTACTCATTTACTGAAAAGTACTTGAACGTACATACCTAATAAATCGTCGGACATTAAAAATAAACTGCTGATTGACGAGTTTATTTGTACGTCCCCGAAAAATCCTCAAATAAATTAAACTAACAAATATGCAACGCTTGATAAATTATTTGATCGTCTCTACAAGACATAATACCAAGACGAATTCAAGTTCCTTTATGCTTTGCTATTAAAATCAAACCAAGGCGAATTCATTACTTAAAGGCCCTATTTATTATTTTTTTTAGCTTTACAATTATTGGAAGTCAAAATTTTGGTTATTATCTTTGTTTCTGCTTTTAACATTGTATGTACAATGATTTTACAAAAACAAATTGCTTGTGGTTTTGTGTGAGTTGTACTTGGTGTAGTGCCGAGATTGCCTGTAAAGAATTCGCCTTGAAGCAAACAAAATAAATTATATTGTTTGTACATAAATTTAAAAAACTAAATTTAATAAAAACTTTTGAAAAAATGTATGCAAAAATTTAAAAATTAAAGCAATTGAAGGATTAATATACATAAATAAATGGTTTAAACTTAATTTCTATATAAATAAAAGTATAATATACGAGTTTGAAATCAAAATTTAAGCAAATAAATACAACGCACTTGATCATAAAGAGGTCATAAGCTCAAAGTATTTATTTTGTTTCACTTTTTGGAAAAAATCTACCTGTTGGAAAAATGTCGAGCTATTTTGTCAATTTTTCGTAAACAACCGGTTGGTTTAAAAACTCTTTTTTTATGCGTTTAGTACAAAATTAAAAAGTTTGTTGCTTATACCGAAAATGTTCAAATTTTGAGTAAATACCCTCCATATGATCGAGTGCGTTGTGTTAAATATTTCTGGTAAATTTTACGCTAATTTAATGTGTACCCGTTTTAAATATGTTTTTATAATATTTCATTTGTTGAATTTTCAGCATCTGCTGTTCTCTTCTGAGAATTTCCCTTGAACATTTTTTCACGTACCATATCAACAAATGTATTCATTACTGCCGTATGGCGTTCAGTTGCTAAAGCTTGTCGGTGTATTGCCTTAGTCTGCGTTTCAACAGCTTCCGCATGTTGCTCCATTATACTAGCCATTGAGCTAGCCATTTGCGAGAGATGTTCCAAAAGTTTCGTTTGAAATCCCATTTGTTCCTGTAACATATACAAAGTTTGATCTTGCAACTTGGGGGCATTAGATGGTTGTAAAGGTGGTGGTTTATTGAAATCTGGTATTTCAGTAGCTTTCCCCGTCGTTACTTCATTTAAATTACGTTGATCAGAGCTGTATGAAGCGCAAGAAGATTCGTCGGGCATTAGAATTTCTTCATCATTTACATATGGTTGCTGCCAGGCACCTTCATCTGGATAGGAATAATCGTTTTCATATTCATTAGGATATGTTGTATATACTGATTGGGAATTCTCTTCATAATCTTTGGTCTCAGACTTAATATGTTGGTTTGAATTTATAGAAGAATCATTTTGAGAATCGTCGTTAAATTCTTTTTGATATATTTCATTATCAAAATTTGACTCTATCTTATTGCTTACGACTTTTTTTGATTGATTTTTTGATCTACGTTTCCTTTCACATCGACTGAAATCTGACCAGACCTTGAAATAAATTGAGGACAAAATTTTTATTTATGTATGTAATAAAAATGATCTTGCAAAATTTTATACCTTTTTCCACTGCTGTAACGTGCGATATGGTGGTCCAATGTTATTTAATTTTTCTGTCAATGCTGTCCAATAGTTATTATCTTGTTTATACCTTATAATACCATTAGAACTCTTATATTTATGCCAATTATTTTTTTGTGCAGAAACATCCATACTCCTCTTCAACAGGTTATACTGTTTATCAGTTGTCCTTTTATAGTTGGGAACATAATTTTTATAGAAATTTTTTTCAAATCTAAAATTATCCAGAGCAAAATTATAAATCATTTCAGGGTTTTTGCTATGAAATTTCAATAAGTCAAAGAAATGTGAATTATGAAAAATTAATGAGATATTTATGAATATATATCCGATACTGAGCTTAACTTTTTTTGTAAATCAATTTTAAAACAACTACTTAAATCCATCCAGTTCTTATTATCTATCGAATCCATAATTGCAGAGGTCCATAACGAAACGAAACGTCAATAGTTATGCTGTTATTCAAAAACAATTATCGCACTCGATCATAAAGAGGGTTTAACTCAAAAATAAAAAGTTTTCAGTAGAAGCAACAAACATTTTAATTTTATATTTAATGCATATGAAAAAGAATTTTTAAACCAACCGTTATGAATCAAATAAAAAAAAAATAAAACACATTTCAAGTTTGTTGTATTTGTGTCGTGTACGACAATCGTAGTGTCAATTAGTATCTAGACCTTCATATAACGATCTGGACCAAAATCTTCGACTTACACACAGCATCAAAAGTGAGTTAACATCAGCGAAAACTTAACACTTCTTTTTACTACAGTAAACCCGTTATCTTAAGAATCATCTTTACTTTTGGTGGTTATAATCACAGTTTAATGGGAAAATATAAAGTTCTTACCGATGTTGAATCACTTTTGGCGCTATGAGTATATTCATTACATCAAGAAGCGTCCAAGTTTTATAAGCAAAATAAACTTTAAAAAACTTCAAAATATCCTTGAATTGCATTAAAATTTTTTTTATGTATTTTAATTTAATTTTATTTCAAAAACGGCGGATTTAAAATCCGTTATCAATGTAATAATTGTGTATCCTTCCTCCGTACAAAGTAGACGGATTCTTGTACTTAAACCTAGTTAATGCTTAAACACAACATTTATTTGGGGTTCATATCAAAAATTTGAATATATTGAATGTTTAATTCTGTGGCATATTAAGTCAAATTTTAAAAGTTGAACAAAAATTATGTTAATCATACGAATTTTCATTAAAAAAAATCATTTTTATTTACGTTTTTAAAATTTTGTATTACAAATTAAATTTTTCTTAAATTTTGGTTTATTTTATTATTTGATTAAAAATTATTTTTCCGCCGATTTTTTTTAACTTTTTCGCTATCTTATCTCGACTTAAGATGTTTTAACAAAATGCCACAAATTTAATATTTAGCAAATTTAGTTTTGAAAATTTTTATTTTTTTGTATTAAATCAGGTATGAAAATTTTGATTATATTTGCATTCTATTGTATATATTAAGATATATGTATACACGATTTACGCGGTACTTAATTTACGCGATTTCGATTTAACAAGCAGCAAAAAATAGAATTCATTTTTAAATTGCCTTTTTTACGTAAATAATACAACACGCTTTAAAAATGGATAACTACCATCATTTTTGAAAACAGTTTCTAATTTCTGTTTAAGAAGAAAGAAAAGTTTACAAATTTAAAAAATTTTGATATTTAAATACTCAATCAAGATTTGGAACATTTAAAGTTCTAATAACTGGTCAGGACGTTATTTCAACGTTTAAAATTTATACCTAATGAAATTAAATCTATGCCATTCAGAGTTATGGAAAGTATTTTTATTTTTTTTTTTTTTTTTTTATAATTTCCTAGCTTATCCCGCGAAGCTTTATGCTTGTCTGCAGGAAAGAAACCAGAGTCTGCAATTAGCTCCTTTTTGAATGACACAATTTAAGGGTTGTGAACAACCTTTTCACCTGAGAGATTAAGGCCGCCGTGAAATAGAGTTTAAATTGCTGGTAAATGCCACACAGTATGAAAACAAAACACCCGTTAAAATTTCAAGCTTTGGCAGGCGGCGTGTATAAATTACAAAGGTTTAAAGGGAAATTATTTTTATTTATTTTTTCACTAGATGGTTGCAAAAAAAAACTTTACCCGGAAGTCATTGGTAATAACTAGTAATGAGATTTTCATACACTAAATAATAGAAACTATGCGCTTAAAAATGCACTATAAAATCCAAAATATGCACAAAAAATAATTAATTTAATTTAACTCGAGACAAAATTATATAAAAATTTTGTGTATTGTTACATATTTAAAAATTTAAAAAAAAATTTTTAATTGTTGTTTATTTAAATAAATACGTACTGTTTCATTAAAAGTAAAACTTTGTCTTGTAGTTTAAGAATACCAATGCATTTTAAAAACATTTGAAATTTAATTTAAGCGTTTTGAATTTTTTTTTTTTAATTTTTTGAGCTATTCGACATTGTTAATTTTACTTGCTGCAATAATAATTATTTTGACCTGAGTATTAAGTGAACTAAATCGCTCCTAATTAGTTTTTCTTTCACCAATATTTATTTATTTTATTTATTTATTTTTACATTACCTATAACCTAGCCTTTAAAGGTCATAATCGGTTACAAATTTCTACTAACAATTGTAAATAAAATTTATATATGAAAGTATGTATGTATATGTATATAAAAATTCAAATATATTAAAGTTAAAATATAATTACAAAAGAGCTAGATAGCCTAATTAAAATGTAAGAGTTCCAGCTACGAAAAATCCCAAAACGAACGATTCAGAAGATTAAATGTAAATACATGTATACACATGCATAAGTAATAAAATAATAAAAATTTCTCCAAATTATCATAAAAAAAAATAATATATTATTTCAAGTTTACACAGAAGAAAAATATAAAGTGGATATCTGTTTACGTTAGAATAAATAAAGAATAAATTTTTAAATATCATTCCTTTAAAGCATATTTAACACATCAATATCAAACAGTTATATAGAAGATTGATTTCTTGAAAGTTCCAGAAAAAGTCGTTTTTTATATGTGTTAGCAGAAACACCAAAAGTTTTCAAAAAGTTAGGCAACTTATTATAATTGGAAAATGCAAATGCTAATTGACTTCTGATGTTATTTAAATTTAATATTTGTTTTGATTTTTAATTGCATAATCATCGGTATCAACAAGTTCTCCAGTAACACTCTTAATTACTTTTTTTTAATAGCATTCTGAAGAATCTAGGCAGGCACCATTTTGTTACTGCTGTATGAGGTGAAAGGGGAGCCAAGGGATAAATTTCATTAAAATTGCAATTTGATCGAATTGGCTTCAAATTCCCTCTGCAACGCGGTGTAACCCATGTGTCAAGTAAGTAACTTGTAAAAATATTTTAAAACCATGTAAGGGTGCTGCATCATTTAACAATATAAGGAAGGATCTTTTGACGAAATTTTGAAAATGCATTTTGCAAAAACAAATCGATGCCATTTTATCGCAAATTTAATGACTTGGAAAGATAATTTTTCGACATCGTTCTTAGACTACCGACATTAAAGATGCATTTGGGCCTTCTGAGCATATTCCATAAATATCAAATACTAAATAGTGAATTTTTTTAATACAAACATTTTTGGTGGAATTATTTATTTCCATAGTGGCCAAATAACTTAATGCATGAGACAACTAGCGGCAGGTGTTTAAAATACAAAATACATTTTTTTAATGTATTAAATATACAAATAGAAAATATGTACGTATGTACATATTTGTATTTTAAATACTGCCCCACCATGCAGGTGGGTGTAGTCAAATTAACGGAACACTTTTTCTAATGTATGGAAACTACCAATAAAATTGGGCGGACCACGCCAATTTTTTCTAAAAAGTTTCGCTTAGGTTTAGACATTATCCATACCAATTTTCATTATGATATATGCTTCGGAGCGGTAGTTATTACTTTTGCAATAAGTCACACTGTGTATCCTGCGAAAATACACTTTTTCAATTACCTGTCTAAAAATTTGCTAAAGTGGAATTGATGCGTTTTGTTATGGGCCTCCATAATTCACCCTCACTTCATGATATACATAGGTACATAAAAATATGTATGTTAAATATAAGATACAGACAAATGACAATACTAAAAATAATTACTAACAAAAACAGAAATATACATAATTGAAATTTATACGATCGATAAATGATTTTTCGCATTAATATTTTAACAAAAACAAAAGAAAATTTACATTAAGTGATATTAAATAGGAGCTTGCGACATACAAGTAGTTCATTTCATTTTACTTTTGTATGTAGGTATGTATGTACTTCAAAATTAAAAAAAAAATATTTGTGGCAAAGAAAACTGCAACTTCAAAATTGTCATCTTTAATGAAATGTATTAAATTTTTAATTAGTTATAAATTGGCTGCGGTATATTCCCAATTCTTTTGCCTTTATCCTTTAAAAAAGAGTGGTGTTTTATTGCAGTATGTTTCATGTGCATATTTTTCCGTTTTTTTTTACAAACACAATTTTGAACTTACTCCATACTATCCATATTTTGAAAATAGTGTATTATTGTTTATTAAATAGCAATTTTAAATATTGGTTTTTTTAATTCACAGGTAAAAATTTTTTGGCCCTAAACGGGTGAATACACAACCGCTTTGTTTATATTTTTGTTTTTGCACAGATACAGTGTTGTAAATTGTCAAAATGATAACGTAGGGCTACCAGATAGTGAATAAATCAAAATGCTGGCAATGCTACAGCCTAATTAAGGTCTGAAACAGCATAAAGTAGCTGTAGTGCAAGATTGAATATTAAAGTTTTAAATATGGTTAGCAAATAATCTCTTCAAAACCTTAAATAATTACGCAAGTATAATAAGTTAATATTTTAAAAACAAAATACGTGTCGTTTTATAATTAATTCATATCCCACTATCTTTTTTTGTACTGCATCATTAAATTCGATGTTTCACATATTTGTTGTGAAACTACATTCTAATGCTGGTAACCCTGTTTTATACATTTCTATTTTGATGAAAATTTATATTTGGCAATTAGCTTGACTTTGAATTTTGCGTTTCAACTTCTACTGCATCAATTACTACAACTACTTAATCGGTTGACACTGCTTTGAAACTACCGTTTTTAGTCTTTGACAGTTTGTAGCGCTACTCGTAACATGGGATCTTCACCAGACAATTTTTTGTCATAATAAACGTCAAACTTCATATATAAAAAACGCTAACAAAAACATTCAAGTTTTTTTATATCGACTTTGACATTTGCTATGACAAAAAATTATTAGATGGAGACTCTTTGTAATTTTATACTGCAGCGAATATTATGTGGCCCACTTAACACAACTGCGAGCGACGTGTCAACAATTTGCAACAAAAAATAAAAATAAACACACCTATCGTAAATAAACAGTAGAACAGTTTTCTTCCTTAAGTGCTGGTTCACACACGTCAAGTTTGGCTCGTAAAGTCTTGTGCATTTAGGAGAGAAGGGAAAAGAGAAGGCCATTTCTTTTCCCCTCTCTCCTAAAAACTCAAGACTTGACGAGACAAATTTGACGAGTGTGAACCGGCACAAAGTTTTGATATTCCGCCATATTTTTTAAATAAAACTTCTGTATTCCCTTATAAATAGGACGAATTTATGATATTTATGAATAAGAAAGATAACAATTTTTGAGAATAAAAAAAACATTGTAAACTGCGACTGATTTATTTAACTTGTAAAAATCGAGAAAAGGTTAATTATAAGGCATTTTCGTTAGGGTCCATCGCTGCTTTTTTAAACGAAGAGCTGCACACATCAAGCACTAAGGTAAAGCTTATTAAACTGCATTTTAATTTGTTTTATCAATTTTATTTAAATTTATTTTTTTAACATTATTGAAATTTTTGTAAAAATTTCTATATAATATTTATTTTAATACTACGTATTTATTTATAAAAAAATACAAATCTCATTGTTAAACAAGAAAATCTATAATTTTATTTTCATTATTATTTATTAAAAACAAATGAGTTTTTATTCTAAAATTAAAAAAAGCAATATGTAAAAGAAAAAACATATGTCTGTATTCATAAAAATATTTTAACTGCCTTGCATGTTCAACAATTTCGAAAGTTAACGTGCGCATAGACCCCTTTCAGACTCGGCAAGTTAGTTGCGCAAGTAACTTGCCGAGTACAACAAAGTCTGTACTAAATATTTGTTTCCTTACCCCGACCTTACCGCTGACGTCAACAAACCAAGAGTTGCGCAAGTCTCTTGCGCAAGTAACTTGCCGAGTGTGAAAGGGGTCATAGAAAAGTCTATGAATCAGTTTATTTCAATATAATCAGGGGTGTCATGAAAATCGAAAACGCAAAACGAAAGAATTTTGAGAGTCGTTTTTCAATAGATTTCTGTAATAAAAAAAATTGTATGACAATTATTATACAAATAATGCTCTATTTAACAGAAATTTTTAACAAAAATTGTAAAAATTAAATTAAAAGTTTAATAAAAATAACTGCCAAATTCTTTCGTTTTACGTTTTCGATTTCCATGACCCCTGAATATTTCATATAAAATTCTATACAAGAGTACTTTCGAAATTTAATTAAGGTTTACAAAACAAGATTTTTATTTCCGTAATAAACGTTTGTTTAATTTAATAATCGTTTATAAGTACGGGGGATAATGTTTAAATTTTAAATCTCTATTATTGTTATTAAAAATATTTATTTCTTAATACTCAAAATAAATTTAATTTGCAGAACTTTTTAATATGTATGAATATAATATCTTTCCTTGGAGAAACTTTTGTTAATAAAGTTTATCTTCATGAACTGCCATTAAATAAATTTTTCGATGACGTATTTGGTGTACGTGAATTGGCTTTTGGCATTTTTTCACGTATCATATCGATAAAACTATTCATAACCAAAGTGTGATGCTCTGTAGCGGAGGCTTGACGCCGCATAGCTTCTGTTTGTTTCTCAACAGCATTAACTTGACGTTCCATCAAACCTGCCATTGTGCTGGAAATTTGTGACATATGTTCCAAAAGTTTTGTTTGATGTTCCATTTGATTTTGTAATGTATAAAGGGTTTGATCTATTAAACGACTATTTGACGGTTGTAATGGAGGGGGTGATCTTTTATGATTTGCGACAGGAGGCTGAATAATTGGCCTCGTTGGCCTCGACTCCTCCACAGCATGTGTAACATAAGAATAGGAATCGTAGGGAGAGTCATCAGGTATTAAAGTTTCAGGTATGTCGTCAACTAATTGTGGTTGTGAGGAATGTCTGTCTGGATATGAATACTCGTCGTTAAAATCATTAGAGTTTGTTGAATGCATTGATTGAGAATTTTGATCATACTCTTCCCATTCAGATCGTAAAAATTGAGCTACATTATTAGAAGTACCGGGGGTATTACAAGATTGGGCCATCTCTTCTTCTTCATCGATATGAAATACATCATTATCAGTTTTAGATTCTGTTTTAATAGCTTTGGTAAATTTTGGTTTAGATTTGAAACCTCGTTTACTGTGGAAACGTCTAAAATCTGTCCAAACCTTAACATGTACAATGTTTAATTAAGTACTTTTGATCTATACATTTTTAAGCGTTTTATACCTTTTTCCATTGTTGTACTGTGCGATAAGGTGGGCCTAGGGCATTTAATTTTTCCGTCAATGTGTTCCAATACATAATAGCATCTGGGCTTTTTCCAGTACGATTTCCAATCGATACCCTAGCCATTTCGTGAGTTAATAAACTATACTGTTTGTCTGTGGTCCTTTTATAGCCAGCATGACTTATTCTAAAAGGCGTATAAAAAGAGTGATACAAAGTTTCAGATTAAATATTGCATAAGTATTTCTACATACATACATATACATACATATGTATGTATGTATAGGCAGCACATCAAATTTTAATATTCTTGGTACTTTCGCGAATTCCGAATGCAACTTAAATTGGTATTTTTAAAATATTCGGGATTATACTTTAAACTTTATACAATCGATTAAAATAAGAACATTCGCAAGTCACCATTCTATTGTCGAGGACAATCAATAAAAAAAATAGATGAAAACACTGTGCTATCGATAACAAAAAAAATTAATCAAATCACCCTCGTAATACCGGAATTATTACTTCGACAAAAATAAAAATCATTTATAAATCGACTTCTACAAGAAACTCTGCGCCGCATTTTAATCACAAATTCAAAGATCTTTTTTAAATTTAATGATTGTGTACCAATAAAATTCACACAGCAACAATTCGGCTTTTCATACTAAACTTGTTTTTTATCTGCCTTCTTGTACTAATTATGAATTCTTGGCCATATCTATTCACTTATTTTGCCAATCAGTGCTTTATATTTAGAGCCCATTAGTTCGATTTTTTTAATTATTATTATACTTACGCCGTTTGACTCATATTTATCGTATTGTTGTTATTTTAATATAAATTTTAATATGTTTTTCCGCAAATGTTGAAAAATCACTTTTCACTTTTTTGGTCTGCTGCTGGCGAATACACATTCACTTTGTTTACATTTTGTTATTCACAAACGAAACGAAGTGTTGCAAAATGTCAAACTAATAAACATTATTAAGCTGCCAGATGGTAATTGTCTTAAAACCGCCAAAATAATATTCGATTTGAAAAATAACAAGTAAAGTAATATTTTGGGGCAGATTATGTACATATCTTGCAAAGCTTGTTCATCAAAATCTTGCTATCAATATTATTAAAGATATACATATGAAAGAACTATGGTAAATTAAGGACCAATAATCAGAAATGTATCAATACGGTTGGGCTTAAAAGACGTAAAATATTTAAAACAAATTTGTCACAGTTAAAATTAGTCATAGTCCAGACATGCAATTTTGTGTTTTTAAATTCTGTTTTGAAATTGCATAAGTGTCCATTATAGCAATGCAATTTTTGTATTTTTATCTTTTCTTTCCTCTTCTCCTTTTTATATCTACTTAAATATATAAAATTGTAATTTTACAGACCTACTGACTAACTAATTCTTCATCGTACAGCCTAAACGCTTGAAGTTAGAATCTTGAAATTTTTACTGCCCAAATTGACCCTTTATTTAATACGAGATTTTTGGAAAATTGAAAGTTATGAGGCAAAAAATATTAAATTTGGTAACCTTATATCTCCAAAACCAAAAGAGATACAAGAAAATGCAATAATTATCGTCGTTCTTTCGAAAAATAAGCAGACAGGTGTTTGCTACTTTTTTAAAGTTCGGCCCATTCAGGGTGTACACGGGTAAAGCCTGTATTGTGGAACTTCTATATTGTATGATAATGCACATTGAAAAAGGAATCATATCACATTCGTAAAAAACCTTATATATACAAATGCAAATTTTGTACTTTTTTGAAACTTGATGTGTAAGTGGTGATAACCGTACTTAATTTTGTTACTTTTTCCAGAACATTTCGCTCTATATTAATATAAAATTGTAACGTTACTGACTTATTCATAATTGCACATTCTAAACGAATAACGCAAAAAAAAATGATATTTGAACTGGAGGGTTGCCTCTTGCTAAATTGATCTCATAGGAGGGATTTTCGGAAATTCGAATGTTTAGGGGGTAAATAAGGGTAAAACAATTAAATTCGCAAACCTTATCTCTTCTAAACTAAAAGTTTTATATCAAAAAAATTTATTAATTATTTTTGTTTTGGTACTTTTTTTGAAATTCGGCCCTTTGGGGGAGTAAAAGACTAAAACTTGTATTTTGGTACGTTTTTGTCACCTTATCAATCAAAGATAAGCCAATAAACATAGAAATAAAGATTATAACCAGCGTTTAAAATACTGCAGTCAAAGTAGAAAACCTGTCATTTCTAGCACTTCTTCATTTGTTATTGTCAAAAAAAAAAACTGTTGCCTAATATTATTTTTTCAGTGTTATTTAAAGTCTTATTTAATTAAGATAAAAGTATGGTAGCACTACTAAATACAAAAAAGTACCATAAAAAAGTAAAATTATTTACAAGGTGTTCTTAAGAAAAAGCTGACAGTTATTGCATTGCCCGTTACTAAATTTTACACAATGGGAACTTATATTATATTTAAATGGATCAGCTTGGAGAATTAGGTTTCATTTAAGTGTTTAGTGAAGAACAGAATGTTGTTTTTAAAACGATTTTATATACATACATACATACATATGTATAAATGTGACTTTATATCCAGCCTAACGCAGGGTCTCCACGTAGCAATTTTGTTTGCTTATCACTAGCAAGGTTTATCCAATAGGTCTGCGCATGGCCCAATTAGTAGGTCTGCGCGCAACTACAACAATCCAACAATAGAAAAAACAACACGAATTTTGTTTGTGTAAAAAATTATAAAGATGTCAAGAACAAAAGCAATTGTTTGTGTAAAAAAATGGTAGAAATGTCAAAAGCAATAGCTACAAAAACACAACACTGCAAAAAATCAGTTATATCGAGCAGGTGGATTCACAGGTCCACCGCGTCTGCGCAACTCTATAGGACTCGCGCCCTATAAGTGATTTACAGTGAGCCATTGGAAGGCCAATGAATTGGTCAATGAATGCATCATCCATGCGACCACCCTGTTTGGCCAGCTCATCTGCTACCTGATTGCCCGGGCACCCAGTGTGCCCCGGTATCCATATTAGCGTTACCCTTGAATGTTTCGCAATCTCATCCAAAGACATCCGACATTCTACAGTTAACCTTGATGTCGTGTAGACACCCGCTAGGGAAGCAAGGGCAGCCTTGCTGTCAGTAAATATACGTATATCTCCCGATATGCGATGATACCTCAGCCAGTTTGCCGCCCGCCTTATAGCCGAGATTTCCGCCTGCAGGACACTACATCCATCCGGCAGACGAAAGGAAACCTTCACATCCAGTTCCTCTATGAAGAAACCTCCGCCGACCCTCTCACCTTTCCTCGAACCATCAGTATAGACCCCTAGGGTCGGTTCACGGAAAGTATCCAACAGCACACTGCTGTGCGCCATTTGCGCCACGAACCCCGCACTAAAGAATGGCACCGGGGTAATCCACTCCATCAGGGACAATCATACGTTTGATTATCCCGGCGTGTCCAATGTCACGTGTCGACCAGCTGTTCACCGCGTGCAGCCGCGTCGCCGAACAAGGAGCCAACTGTCTGGCCATTATATCCACCGGGAGCCAGTTCAGTATCGTGAACAGCGCCCTCGTTGGAGTAGATCGCATTGATCCCGTAATCATCAACGCGACAAGTCTGTATACTTTCTCAAGCATCGCACGGTGTACGCCTTTATCCAATGCAGTCCACCATACAACGACCCCATAGTACAGGGTCGGCTTTACCACAGCCTCAAAGATCCAATTGACACACCTCGGGCTCATACCCCAGTTCCTGCCGATTGCACCCCTACATGCATATATGGCAACTATTGCCTTTTCCACTCTCATCCGGACATTTAGTCCCCATGACAGCCTGCTATCCAGAACCACGCCCAGATATTTCGCACTTTGAGATAACCGAAGCTCAATTCCATTTAACCTCGGAAGAATAAAGTCCTCGGTCTTATACTTCCTCGTGAAGAGTACCAGTTCGGTCTTAGACGGATTTACACCCAGACCGCATGATGCACTCCAGGTACTGAGTACCTTCAAAGCAGCCTCCATACACTGGGACATTACGCCCAAATGCCTCCCTGAGATGGCCACTGCAACATCATCAGCATACGCCACCGTTTTGATCCTCATGTCGTCCATCCTTGTTAACATGGTGTTCATAGTCAGGTTCCACAATAGTGGGGATAGAACTCCCCCTTGGGGAATTACCCCTGTTCACCAGCCTCTGAACACTGGGTTCACCTATCGTAGAGCAAATGACCCTATTCCGTAGTAGATTGTCCACAAATCTACATATGCCAGCGTCGATCCCCAGACTCCTCATGGACATCACGATAGAGTCCAGGTTGACATTGTTGAAGGCCCCCTCTATGTCGAGAAAGACCACAAGTGTGTACTCCCTAAATTCGAGCGATCTCTCAATGATTCCGACCAGAGAGTGAAGAGCCGTCTCAACAGACCTGCCCCTTGTGTAGGCATGTTGAGAGGCAGAGAGTAAGCCCCTTGGGATGGTCATCCCAAGTGTATATCGATAACCCTCTCAAGAGTTTTAAGAAGAAAGGATGCAAGACTAATCGGTCTGTAGTCCTTCGGCTCGGTGTGAGAAGCTTTACCCCCTTTGGGTATAAAGACCACCCTGCACAGGGTCCATTTCACAGGAAGATACGAAAATCTAGCGCATCCCCTGTATATGGCAAACAACCAGGGTATTATCAGGGTCGAATTCCTCTGCAGGTCCGCAGGAATTATACCGTCCATACCCGGAGATTTATATGGGCTAAAGCTATCGATAGCCCACTTAATCCTATCGTAGCCCAATGGTATGGACATAGGAATAGGAGTCGCCTCCCGCGACCGATCCCGCAAACCCCATTGGGAGTTTCCAGGAAAGTGAGTATCAATCAACACTTCCAGTGTTTCTTGACTATTCGTGGTCCAACTACCATCCGATTTCCGGACATACGTCGGGACAACTGGGATCGAGGCCATTACCTTACGTAAACGGTTCGTCTCAGAGGATCCTTCCACGCCGCTACAGAAGTTCCTCCAAGCAATCCTTTTCGCCGAAGGTGAAGGAAAGATCTGAAAAATTATCGCGAGTGAAATGTATATTTTTTCAAGTCTGGTTTCAATGTCTTAAAAATAGGTAAAAAATCAAAGGTTCGAGCAACAGTTCAGCCAAGAAAATTATCAATAAATTTTAATAAAAATTCGAAGTTGTAATATTCCTTCCTTCAGTTAACATAATTTAGGCCCCAATTACGGTTTACAACTCAACTCAGTTGAGTTGTAATTTCTTAATTTTTGTAGGTATTATGGTTTACAACTTTACCTCCAAAGATTTTAAAAACTGAACTTCTACTCTTAACAATTAACAAACATACAAAATTTAGTACTTTACATGAACATTTATTATTCTTATACATAATTAAAAATGAACTTATACATAAAAAATATGTAATTTCATACAAAAAAAGTACTTATTCTTTAATAAAATATACAATTTTCCTTTATACGCTAAGATTTTTGTATTTCACAAACTTTACTTTTACCTATCTGTAGTTTTCTTCTAGCCTCTTGTCTTCTCAAAAATTCGTTATGAAATTCTGTCGCTCTTAGTTGTCGTTCCATAATACTATTTTGTTTTTCTAAGTTTTTAACATGCCCCTCCATTACTTGGGCTAAATTTGAGGTTAATTTTGTTAGATGTTCCACAATTTTATTTTGATTCTTCATTTGTTGTTCTATCGTGGAGAGAGTTTGTTCCAAACAGTCCATTTTTTCCTGGCTATAATGGGTTTGTACAGCATCGCGCGGTGTGGGACCATCTGAATTATAATTATTATGATACATTTCATCTGGTTCTTCTTCTTCAAAAGAATTGACTTCATAGGAGTTAGTGTCATGCGATGTATTATAATAGTGTTTTTCAGTATTATGAAGTTCATCTTCTGCCAGAGGATTTTCATATGATTCATCAACTTGATTACGAGATTCATCATGGATATTTGATAAATAAGGTTTTTGTTCCGCATTATTGACATAAGAAGCATAAATGGACTCGGAACTATTTAAAGTTTCTAGAAGTTTATTCTTTTTTGATTTATATTTGACTTTCTTTGGTTTTGGTGTGAATTCTTCGCTAAGACGTTTAATGCTACGTAAACGCAAATCTGACCATACCTGAAATGATAATCAACGAAATTCTTGATTTTAAAAGTGAAAATGTTTTTTTTTTAACAAAATTCTATGTTATTTCAAACTGATCTTGATAATTTTTGGTAAATTTATGTAGTCTAAAGCTTCTTAACTCACTTTCTTTGTCATACAAATTTATAAAATACAATTTTAGTTTATAACAAATATATTTTTATTTAATATTTTAATCTTTTCAGAGCACACTAAACAGGTATGTATATAAATCAGCGCATCTAGTTGTTATTTTATATGAATGAACTTAGTTACATACATTAAACACAAAAAACACATACACATAAATTGACGCCGAAAATAACTCACTCGGATGCAAATACCTTATGAATGTGCCTTGAATCTATTATTTTTAAAAACATAAGCATGTACAACTTAAAATCTTAATAATTTAGACAATAATACTTTTTAATTAATCTGTTGCAGGCTTTCTTAATTTAAATTTTCTTCGAGAGTCTTGCCTCCTTAAAAACACATTATGATATTCATTTAATTTTAATTGTCTTTCCATTAAGGAAGTTTTCTTTTCCTCCGCCTTTACATGTCTCTTCATCAATACTGTCATATTAGAGGATATTTGTAACAAATGTTGCATTATTTTATTTTGTTGCTCCAAATGTTGTTGTAACGAATTTAAAGTCTGCTCCATATCATTTTCATGTTTGGGTGAGGGGGTTTCAAGTTCATTATTTTCACTGTAATTGCAATTATTATCCATGAGTTTACTATCATCTTCGTCATAATCTTCGTAAGATTCGTAATCTTGTGTGTGCTCATCGGCACTGTGTTCACTTTTAATATGAGTTTCATATATTGAGATGGAACTATTTAAAGCTTCCATTAACTGATCTTCAGCCGGGTCGGCGGAGACTTTTTTAGGTTGTTTTGGTTTCTTTGGTTTCTTTGGCTTTTTTATGCTTTGTTTTTTCATGCGTAAACGAACATCAGACCATACCTAAAATAATATATGCATAAAAGGGGAATTTTTGGATTATTTCATTAGAGAAATTTGTTCCGTAAAAACAACCGATTATTCATTTTGGTGTTCTAATTTTTTTTTGGGGGAAAAAAATAAATTAAAAAATGTAACTTGTTTTTATCAAAATCTTTTAAGATTTGTAAATTAATTAAAAGCTTTATTCATTTTCGATTGAAGCCATTTTATTTTTGACTTGCAATTTTTAACCATTATTTCGGTTAATAATGATTTATCCCAATATTAACTATAGTTGAAGCATAGCCGCGAATAACGTTTTAAGTTAAAAAATAATAATTAAAACGATTTTTACAGGAAAGATCATTTGTTTAAAATTTTTTTTATTATTTATCTATATATATACATATATATATGTCAATATATATATATATATATATATATATATATATAAAATTGTAACGTTAGTGACTGATTCATCATCGCACAGCCTAAACGCCTGAAGCTAAAAACTTGAAATTTGATCCACTAAGACGGGATTTTTGGAAATTCGAATATTTAGGGGGTAAAAAAGGGTAAACACGCGAAAAAAAATGTAATACTTATCGTTGTTTTTTAGAAAAATAAGCGGACAGTTGTCAGATACTTTGTTTAAATTCGGCCGTATTAGGGAATAAAAGAGTAGGCCACGAATTTGGGTGTTTTTTTGACACCCCATCTATCTTTTGAACCAATAAACATAGAAACAAAGTTTATGTCAAAAAAATACGAATACATATTTGGTACTTTTTCGAAATCATAACTATTTTTGGTACTTTTTTTACAAAACATTTTTCTCCATTCATTTTGACATAGTCGTACTAAATTATGGCCTCCCACTACAATACTGAAATTTTTGATACTTTAATGGGGGGAAAATATAGTGCCCAAAAAAGGAAGTGCTTCAGTTGTATAATTTTTATGCATAACTGAATTCTTTGTTGTACCACTATTTTTCTTTTTTGTGACATTTTTTTTTAAATTTTGTTTTAAATATATCGTCCCCTTAATATAACAATAGCGTATGTGCTCATAAGCTAATATTTTTTTTATTGCATATTTAGAATCTCCATCAATGATTCTATGTCTGGTCAAAATTTCATCAAATTCTACTTCCTAAAAGTGGGTCAAAATGTCGTTGGAAAAAATAGTGTATAATTTCTTGTTCAAAATTTTCCTATTTTACTTGAAATTGCCACTCCAAAATTGATAAAAGAATAATAGTGTATACGCATTATACTCCATTTTAGTCTGTAGAAAAATAAAATAAAAATAAAATAGCTTATAATAATATACACTATTGTTTGAGAAATAGTTTCATTCAGACCATCGAATGCTGCATGATCTCCAAAATTTGTGCAAGAAGAATGTAATTCGTCGTGGCTCGCAATCATTTTTTTATAACTTACAAGGTGGAAAGAAGCGAAATTGTTTAGATGAGCCAGATGAAGCCTCTAATTTTGTTTCAAATGTATTTGTACAAAAGAAAGAATTCTTTCGCACATCAGAAATAGGCTAGTAATTTTAAAGATTTTTACGAATATTTTCGTTTAACCAAAACACATTTGAAAGAAACCTTGTCAAAAAATTGTAAATTAAAAAAAAATCATATTTATACATTCTTTCTAGAAATTATGAATTACCTGCTTTGTATTAGCATCGTGTATATAATTTTCATACAACCAACATTTTCGTGGTACAGATTTTTTTCTTTGTAGAAAAAAAAAAACAATTTTTAACAATACTAGTTTATTTCTATGCCTTTGGTGTACACACAGGCAATTATATTGTAATCACGTGAAATGTGCGTGACTTAAGTTAAATTTTGTAGAAATTTAAATTTATTTTGTTGTTGTTATTGTTTTGTGTGCGTGACCGTGAGCCATAAGCCTGGTGTTGTGAGAAAAACTAAACAAAAAAGTATGTACATATTCGTGTTTAAGAAATAGAATAGGATGTATGTATATAAATTATTAAAACGCAAAAAGAGACCATTATAAAGGTATTTTTGGAAATTGTAAAAAAGGTATTGCAAGATACATATCGCTTTTTTGAAAAATACTTTACTGTTTTTATATAAATTTTTAATGTAACGCCTAAAGTTAATTTGTTTGGCGCATATAATATATTACTTGGTATAATGACATTAAAAACTTAAAGTAGGTATAACTAATATGTATTGGCAGTGAGTTTTTTAACTCAGGGCATTTAGAAACTTATTCTTGCTTATGAGTTCCGAATTCATTATAATCCTTATAGGTATTTCATTATTTCGCAACGATCATAACATCAACTCTGTATCCTTCAGAATATTAAAAATTTTGGGTAATAGGTATAAGCCATAGCCAATTTTTTCTCATTAAATTTTACATCACTCAAACAGTTTATTAATCCCAGATTCTTATTCGGGATAATTAATGGGCAGGTTTTATCCTTTTAGGGAAAAGGAAGTACATTTTGGACATATTTAACATACATACAATCTAAGGTTCGCATCTTAAAAACCTTAAATTTAAAACTAACATACCTACAGTACATCTTTTAAAATATATATTTAAATGCACAACTTTGACAACACTCAGTGCAAACTTTTTACGAATATTACATAGAACCTTTTCTTTGTATGTAATAAAATTCTTTTAAATTACACTTCAATGCATTACTTCTATTTACCTTTTTCCATTCCGTCATAGTACGTTCTGGCGGCCCTAATGCATTTAATTTTTCCACAATATCTTTCCATTCAGCATCGACTACGGCTCTTTGGGCACCCACACCATACCCACGGGCGGCTGCCGGATGTACGGCCATTTCAGCTTTTAACAAATTAAATTGTTCATTTGTTGTTTTCTTAACACTGTAGTACATAATGTTCATATCGCCGATAAAATAGAAAAAACAAAATTTTGTTAACAAATATTTTTGCTACATTTTCTAATTGAAAACTCACCGCCTCATCGTTAAAACGTTCTCTAAACTTTATTTGGTATTTTTTGTGTTAATCTTAAGTTTGAATATTTTTACTGGATGGTTAGTTTTGGTATATTTTTCGTTTTAATTTTTTGTATTTGCGGACAAAATGCATCAACCACCAGTCACCACTTTTTTATCTTTCACGTCATGAATATCACGAACGTCACGCACACCAGATGTCGTGACCAAAATGTTAAATTAACAACAGAGTTGTATTTTCTGTCAATGCGATGCCAGATTATTTATGTAAAATGCGAGTAAGAAAAAGGTTATAATAAAGTTTGAAGTATTTAAGTGCTTTTATTAGAACGCCAAAAAACGAAGTAAATATATATAAACTTGAATAATTACGCAAATTTACTGCTATTTGTACCTTTAAAAGATTTGGGAACTATTTATTTTTTTTTATTTTAATATGAGTAAAATACAAAAGCCTATCAATGCCAATAAAGCAATTATTACATCAAAATCCAGAATTTTCTAGCAGACTAGCTCTTATTGAAGATTTCGTTCACGTGAAAATTAAAGTAAAATTAAAAGAAAGGGGCTTATCCTTTACAAAATATACATAAATTTTATGTAGTTTTCTACATCTATACATATTTTATATTAAAATATTTCAATAAGCAACATAATAGTAATTATTATTTTTCAGAAACACATTAGTTTTGAGCACTCGATACTTTCGAGCAACCGACATTCAACACTCCATGTGAAAAGCAAGGAGTATATAAACATGTAGATTCTGGCTACTGGACTATATGTAATCTATATACCAAATTTATCAAGAAGAGAAAAAGTACAACTGTTTTCCGTTTTTACATCATAAAAAGTAAAATTTTAATCCGGACCAAATGCTATCTCTGTAATGTATATAAAATTTATCGAAGAGAGGAAAGTACCAATTTCACTCCTTGGAAAGTACCAATTTTAACCCTCAAAAAGTACCCTATATTTTAACCGAAACATATGCTATCCGTCTACCAAATTTCATTCAAATCCATTCAGCGGTATTCGCGCGATTGACCAACAAACATCCAAACATACATACTTTCACATTTATAAAATTAGTAGGATATTATAAAGTATACAAAAATATATATCTAAAATTACAAGTGGGTCCCCAACAAAGGATTGTAAGAATATTAATAACAAAATTGAGAAAAAATTTTATTCATTTTAAGTTCTCCATAGTGTGTACAAGATAGTATTTAAAAAATTCTATTACGATGTATGTGGTCATATCCGCTATAGGTATACATACATACATATATAAGAAAATAGTTTTAAAGAAAAAGTTTTAAAATTGAATGTGTGCCACTAAAAATTTTAACTGTCTGTTTAACAATTTCGAACGGAAAATGTTTTTTAAACAGTATTTTTCATAAAAGTTTACTGTGCTATAAGAAATTACAATAATTTTTATATTCATATGTATGTATATAACAATATCTATGTTTGTTGATTTAAAATATTGCCGATTGCAGGGAATTTGTTTTTGGTTTTTTTTTTTATTAAATAAAGTTTATGTTAACAATACAAAAATACATTATATTTTTAAATGCTTAAAATTAGAGGTACAAAAACACATAAAAAATGACACAATTAAATATTTTAGCTTCTGAATTAGCCAGACCAAAAAAATTTATGCACGAACACGTGAAGCCTTTTTGCTTTTATCTGCTTTTGGTGGTGGTGGACCTCCGCGGCCGTTTTGCATATGACGATGGAAAATACTGTAATAAAAAGGCATTAATAAATTTTTTAAATAAAAATATACAATTAATTTGTCTTGAAGGCTTTGTGTTACAATACTTGAATAATGTAAATAAATATGTAAATAATTTTTTTTTAAAAGTTAAAACACACTTTGCAACATGTTTATGCAACCAGGAAATAGCGAAATATTTTTTTGTATTTGATTAGTTGCATAAGGTTATTTTTGTATATAAGTAGAGGTTTCAACCGTTTTTCAAAATAATATTTAAAGAAAGATTTAAAATTGTGTTGAGGGCGTAGAGAAGGGAGGGGCTTTTAATTACTTTCTAATGTAGACCATAATTCTTTCTTCGATGTTTCCATTCTGTGTGTCAAGTAGCACAAACAATGAAGTTAATTTGACAGGTATGAATACATCTATTGTTGCAAATATATATATATATATATATGTGTTCCTCTAACTCCCATTGGAGCATAGGGCGCCAAAATAATGCTTAAAAATTGAGGTGGCTGCAGTCACATCCCCATCTTATGCTCGTTATAGTTCTTTCTATAAAGTTTTATATAAATAACTCGGTTAAGTAGTTTTGCGTTAGCGAATCATACACAAACATTGACATTTAATTATATACATACATATGCAAGTATGTAATAGCAAATATGGTTAGTTCTTGTTAGGTAAAAAATTTGTTAATTTATTTACATTTAAAATAACTTACATTTTATAAGTTTCCGTCTTAATGTACTCAATAACATGGCTAATGCCCAATAAGTATTGCTCGGCTATAGGTTGTACCCAAGGATTTTCTTCCATTTTCATAACCGACTTGCTTCCCAATAAATCCAACTGAGCAACTTCAGGAGGTAAGACTTGTAAGCGATTGTGTTGAATATGTAACTCTCTCAAACGTGCCAATTCCCCGACTTCTCTCGGCAATTCCAATAAGTCATTATCACGTAATCCTAAAATTTGTAAGTTCTTCAAATTACCCAAACCCTTGGGAATGTATTCGAAATCATTGTCTCCCAAGTATAACGCTCTTAAGGTTTCCATCATAAAGAAATTACCGGGTAATACTTTTTCATTAAGATTGTTGTAAGATAAATCGAGTACTTCTAAAACGGGGAAAGCTCCAAAACCACGAGGAAGACTGTCCAAACGATTAATAGAAACATTAAGAATACGCAATTTGGGCATGGATGATATGGAGACGGGTAATTCGCGCAATTGGTTATTAGATAAATTTAATATTTCCAAGTTCAGTAAGTTAGCGATGCCGGGATTAATCACATTAATTTTATTGTGACTCAAGGTTAAACGAGTAATGTTGATCATATTGACTAGAAATAAAACATATATACATATAATTTTGAGATTGAAAAGTTGTTAACATTGACCAAGTAAAAACTATTATTACAATATACAAGTTTAGATGCAATATAAAGTGCCGCTTTGTTCAAAACAAAGATTTTCAATACATTATGATTCGATTTAATTTTTAAATGAATCTTGCTTACAAGTAATTTTTGTATGACGCTGTGCAGATCTTTTACTTCTTACATTTTAATACCAACCGCTTCAATTGTAATATAGTATTTTTATACTCTCAACCACAACTAGTTGTGAAGAGTTAAGTTTGCGACTCCGAGTGAAACTTCTTTAAAATTCATCTAAGGCCCAATAAAGTATATATATTCTAGGTACTTGAGTAGCTTTAATCACGCTCACTTCGAACGACTCAAAAAGGAAAGAACAACATTAGTGTCAAATTGGGCTCTTTAGTCCCAATGCACACTAGGGACATTTCTTGAATTCTCTTTTAATCTTACCTGAAGCATTTACATATAAAACATTAGAAGTCAGACAAAAATTAATACTTGTATGTAAACTACGAAAAGTAAGAAAGAAAAATGAAAACATGTCCAGTACAGATAGTCATGTAATACTAAATACTCTACCTTTTCGACCCCTCGCCATCAAACTTCGTCTATCCGGCAAGAAATGTCCCTAGTGTAAACTGGGACTAAGCAGTTTGGGGTTGAAATACAGCAAAATAAGTCCAGTATGGATCAAAATGTGGAATCGATTAAAAAGTTACAAAAACTAGCATAAATAGTAACGAAGCGCACATATTGATTTAAGTATATGACTAAAAATAATACCAAGAAATTTTGTGAAGATCGGTACATAATATACCATATGCCCCATATAAAGCCCACTTTCGCAAATACTTTGGAACGCCTAAAACCTAATTATTCTGACTGTAGGTGGATGGTATCGAAGATTCATTACAGCCGAATATAGCACTCTTTCTTGTTTTTATAATATAATGGCAAAGTGCTGGATCACACTTTTCAAGTTTTAGCCGCCAAGTCCTTAGCTTTTAGGAAAGAAGGGAAAAGAGAATACCATTTCATTTCCTCTTAACTAATAATATTTATACATCATAGATTTTACCTTTTATTTTTTGGTAAATAGTATTAATATTTTTAAATTTATACATACTTAAAAATACAGCAAAATCAATCCAGATGCAAAATTTTCATTTTGCTTATAAATATTAAAACCTTTAATTTCTTTAAACGAAAATTACCCTACAAGAAATAAATGAGCGAGTAGTCACATTTTTCATTTTGGTGTTAAGAAAATGATAGAAAGAAATGACCGAAATGAAGTTTACGGTCACATTCGGTAATTTCTTTCTATCATTTTCTTAACACAAAATGAAAAATGTGACTAGTCGCTCATTTATTTCTTGTAGAATAATTCTCAAATTTATACGGTAGCACACATTGACATTAAACAACGATGGGGCAGCACTGTGTGTCATTATTCTGTCGTTTGTTTTGCTAACTCTCTCCTATGTATCTCTTAACTAGAGGCTTACTAAACTAATAAACAACAAACACACACCTATATACTGCCTTAATAATTTTGTTCTTTTTCTATATTATGACGATTAATTATAAAATAAAATCAAGTTACACGTTTTTAATTTAAAAAGAAAAACTATTAGATTGCAATTAATTATACTTTTTTTAAATTAAATAAACTCAATCACAATTTGTTGCAGTTGGTAGATAAAAATATACAGAAAATTGAGGTTTACATTTGCACCTACATACCTACATGTGTATGAAAATTTATGATTGCTACAGAGTGGGTAGCATACAGATGATCTCATACACGTAATATCGTTCATATTTATAAAAATTTCAAGAAATTTTTAGTTTTAAATTTCTAATTCTTAAAAAACATCTATTCAAAAGAAATACTGTAGTAGGTAGGTACATATGTATATAATTTTAATTGTTGATTATAATAATTTTTAGCTTTATACTTTTTGCTTAAACACTTTTTATTTTTAAAGTTAATAGGTATCCATAAATATGTATGTATGCAGGTATGTACATATGTACATAATATTAATTTTAAGGCTTAAAATTTAAGCCTACATACATACATATCTACTATATACGTATCATATTTTTTTAAGCACTTACACAATCCCGGTAACTCCTCAAAGGAGCTAATGCCCTTATCCACCAAATCGATTTCACGATTTTGTGTATCACGCGCTTCATCCAATACTTTTTTTGCTTTCGACATTTTAGCTTGTACTGGCAAGCAAGATACAGTAGATTGACTCATTTTGTATTTTTTCTATCTGTTGGTCTTTTGTTATTCTTTTAGATATTTTTGAGTTCTTTTTTCTATAAAATTCTTCTTTCTTTTATAGGTAAGAGTGTGTGAATTTATTTTGTGTTCTCAATTTTTTTTTAAAATATAAAAAAAAATAATTTACAAGTATGTTCCTATGTAAATAAAAATAATTCATTCCATTGGCATATTTTTGAAATTTTTGGATTTATTTGCATTGAGCATAATGAATCGCATACGTATGTACATAGTTACATTACATGTAGTTGTTATGTTTGACAGTAGGTCTGTTCATTTACTTTGTTGATTATAGTACGTTTATCATGTTCTGTTGTTCCTAAAAGGAACAAGGGGCCCACTTCTTGATTAAGAATAAAATTGTTCAAAAATATTGTACATTGAGACTCCCGTGTATTCCAATCAGACAACTTTAATATAAATAATAATTTTTCCGCTCAAATAAATAGTGTTATTTGTCTATGATTGTTAGAAAAACTAAATTTTTTTATCTTATTGATGATCACTGTATTTATAATTTATCGTACTTCAAACTCTCATGCTCCCTTGTTTTTAATCTGGCATCACTCCTTTACGTAAGGTATTTTTAATTACTGAAAGTAATTACGAATTTGCAAAAATCTTCACTACTCAGTGTTTACGTTTTTAAAAAATTTGTAATGTAAAAAAAGATCGTAAAAACTTTAGAGACGAAAAATTAGCGGCGTTCTACGCTTTTTGCATCCTACGAAAAAAAACGTTCTACGCTATGTACGTAGCAAGTTACATGCAGAAAAGCGTAGAATGCCTTGAGGCGTAAAAGTTGTTGCATGTAACTTGAAGCGTAGAGCGCTAATAAGGTATGCAAACCATATAATGCGTTGACGCGAAAACGCGTAATGTGTCTCTTCAGTTTTACTTGAAAGAAAAATCATTCAAGCAGCTGTGTTTTTGAAAATAGTTAAAAAAATTAATTAACATAAGCCCCAATTAATAATATTAAATATTTGTTTTTTTGTTTGAAATTAGGATCAAAATCAATGGCAAAAAAGTTCAAAACAATTGAACTAAGGAAGAATTGAATCATGTATCTCACAGGTTGATACTGTCGATATGCCGAACATGCAAATTTTTGCTAGTAAAGCGTTCATTTACTTTTTTCTTTTTTTTTGCGTAATTGGGAGACAAATTTTGTAAATTTTACTACCTGTCCCTCGGTTTCGAACAAAGACTTCGTTCGCCTAACGTACATTTAAAACAAAAAAGTTTTAAAATATTTTGGGTTTTTCATTTTAAAATTTTATTTTAAAAATTTTTTTGGCTGTTTTCGTTTTAAAATTTATTTTAAAACTTTTTTGTTTTAAATGTAAGTTAAGCGAACGAAATTTTCGTTTGAAATCGAGGAAAATAACTGGTTTTACTCGCTCTTGTTGCAAGTTTCTGCTGATAAAATAAAAAACAGACCTATTGTTTATGTGGGTTACGAAAGGTGTCTGCTGCATGTGTTCTAATAATACAGATCGTTCACATACAATTTTAAGTAAATACATACATATGTATGTATGTAGTACATACGTAAAATTTACCAACAAATTTAGGAATAATTAAAAATGTTTATTAAAATTTAAACCAATTTAATATTTTCTTCACTGCAGCCCACAAACCCTATTTAAACAGTACATTTAACATAAATGTAACAAATCACCATCATTTGGCTAAGCCATAAATGGTTTATGAATAGACTTTTTTCTAGCCGTGACACAATTATAAACGGATGCAAGTAACGGTTAAACTTGAACTGGCATAATCAGATTTTATGAAAAAGTATTTTAATATTAATAACTTTTTATGTATAAATTAGTTGTTTTTATTATTTTAATTTTATCACTTTTTTTCTTTAGGTTTTTTGTTTTCTTTTGATAAAACAAATACACATATATATGTATGTATATAGTATGTAATGTATGTCCGCACTCTAAGGCAAATTCGCGTCGACTACTTGTTTTTTGATAAATTTATTTACAAAAACTAAGTAAAAAAAAAATATTTAAAATCTTTATAAAAATAGCAGCCGCCCTGTATGCGTCATTTAACTCGGTACATACAACACACGTCCATCCAACTTGATTATATTAAATGTACAGATTTGTCGATATAAATTTAATGATTTTTTCTTTATTGTTAATTTTATTTAGCCTTATTTTTTGACGTCGCGTCCGCGGCCTGCATCAGTCAGTGGTTGCCGTTTTCATTTGAAAACTAACTTGACATTGTATGCGACAACATAGAGTTTTGCGCTAAGAAGGTGTTTTAATTTCTTCTTTTGTTTTTGTTATAGTTTTTATTCATGTCAATAAATTCTTTTGACTGTTCAATTGTAGATACATACTAAGTATGTATGCGCACACATACAAGTAAAGTGATGACATCAAACTTATACTTGCAGATTTACCTGCATTTAATTAAGGTGAAATACGAGTAACAGCAAGCAAACGTCTTGAATATTTGTAAGTGGTTTTGTCGGAATATGAAAAACTTGTCTGTGATGGGCAATGGCGGAGTTGTAATTTTTTTTTGTTGGGAAGAAGAAGTTAAAACAGGACAGTCAAGCCAACTTGCTAGTTAACAAATATTTGTTTCTTAGTCTGCCGTTATTTCAGGGCACATTTGTGATGAATGAACCACGAATTTATTTTTAAATTAACTGTAAAAAATGTCAATCTAAATACATAGTTCCGATTTTAAGCAAAAACAACCATATGAACTTGAAGTTGGAAAAGTATCAAAGATATATTTTTCGAGAATAATAACGATCTTAGAACAAAGTAGGCATTTTTAATTTAAAATTTACCAACAAATTCACATAACATTCAATTAGTATTATTTCAAATTCATGTTAAAACATTCTTGGAAATTGAATATCTCAGTTCATATTTTGTTGGTGTCGAACAATAATGTTTATCAACTTAATACACTTTTTAAGCGACAATTCCTCAAATTAAAAAAAAAGAGAAATAGTGCAAGTTTTCCGCAATGAGAAAAGTCCGATAAATATAGTGCAAATACAGAACATTTTATTAAAAGTCCAATAAATATAGTATATCAATTTAACTACATATTTGTTAGTTCGGTAAAGGTACCAATACCGGTATTTAACTTTTTACAGGTATTTAATTGGTATCTGTATTAATAACGGATCGGCTTCTAATCTCGTAGATATTACTCTTTTATTTAAATGACCATAAATAAACTTTTAAATGAGAATTCATTTTTATAGCTACGGCCCAATTAATTAACATAATAAATTCACTGTAAATGGCCACAAACGAGTAGTAATGATTATCTTTCAATATTGAAACGTATGAATGCATAGTGTTTTTATTCCTTCTTTATTATGTATATGCTGGATTGTATGGATGCATACAAGTGTTGCTAATAAATAATTAGGAAAAACACCATTTGGTGGGAAAAGTACTCTTTAAGTTGAAGTTCAGTACCATTTAAAAATTTTAATTTTGCAGCACTGGTTTATGTTAAACATCATTTCTACAAACTATTTTCGAATAGAAATAAAAATAAAAGAATTAAAAATTAATGAAAAAATAGAACTTAAAGTAAAATTACACACAGATTACACATAAAACAAATTACACATGCAAGTAGAAATTACACACAATATGTGTAATTACACACGGATTGGCAACGCTGATGCATAAGTACATTTTTTTTGAACGAAACAATTTCCAAAATTTTAAGAACACAAAAATAACCCTACAAGAAGACTACCGGTAATTTTACTAGTTATATGACCGGTAGTGTTGACCAATATAGTGTTATAGTAATAGTAATTTTTTTAGTTTTGGTTATGCATTTCTTGTAGGGAACACTCTATTTTATTCAATATCTAAACCGTTTAATGCTACCAGACCAATTTTTTTTACAATTGGTCAATAAGAATTAAAAGTTGATTGCAAGACGTACTAATATTTATTTAATGTTAAATTACTACTTGGTAATAAACTAAGCTACAACAAATAGCTTGGACATATTTAGTTTCTTATTGAAAATCTTCTGGCAATTAAAAAAAAAAAACATAGTTATGATGCAACTGCATCTAGTTTGCAGCAGAGGCTTTTTCAAAATAAGATTGTGAAGCCCAAGGTATATTTAGAGCAGGTAGCCGCGAGATTACAACAATTGTACAATAAAACAAACAACAGGGCTTTTTATTGTTGTTATGTGATACGAACTGTCAAAAAGCAAAGGGGTTGATAAGAGACAAAAACGACAAAAGAAAAACTTGTTTAGAATACAACATTTGACATTTCGTATCACAAAACAAGCAAATAAAAAAAATAAGCAGCTGGCTTTCCGAGACTACCAGCTATAAATATACCTTGGTGAAGCCATTGCGCATATAAGGAAGGATTGTCCAAATTCTTGACATTCATTAAACAAATCTTTATTTGCAAAAGAATTCTTGGCAGGTAAATACTTTCTAAAATAATCGTTATATCCTTATTAGGGACGTAACGATACTTTTTTTATGCCGATACGATACTGAGAAATATCGGTGATACCGATACGCATATTAAATTTTAGTTTAAGTTAACACTTTTAACACTTAAGTAGAACATAATTTTTTTACCGCCGTTTTTTATATAGCTCTATCTCGATATCTAAACATGGCTCCAGTACAAAACCCATTCTAAGATTGACGAGTGCCCATGGGGGTTACTTAAAAAAAGTCCGACCCCAATTATATTTACATATCGAACATTTATTTTAAGGGTCTTAAAGCTTTATCTCGGCTTCAAATAGTAGCTACCATACAAACTTTAAAATGTATGGAAAAGCATGAAATTAGTCGAATATGAGTTATTTTGAAAATTTTTCGAAAACGAAAATTTTCACTTTGCGTACATAATCTAAGGGATATAGAAATTGGGGAACCTAATTTAACTTTATTTTTTTTTTAGCAAATATAATAAAATTAAAATTAATTAAAAATGGCTGTTTGCGCCAAAAGCACGTAAGCAACAAATTCGGCTACAGTTACTTGTAAGTAGCCAAGTTTTTCAAGAACGGTTTCTACACCCATCAGAGAGTCGCAAAGCCATATTTTGTAAATTTAGTTTTAAAAACCATATTTATAAAGATTTTATTACGTTTTCTAAAAAAGGAGTTGTTGGCGCTACTTTCCTTATAAATTTGACTTGGTACTTAAAACACAAATGGAACGTGATTCAGCTTTATTATTTGATTTTGCAAGACTAGATCGACTTGTACAAAATAAGGATATAACAAAATTGTTACGATTTAGACCTCATTCTCAAGTTGTGAATAATAATTTTTGTATCTTCGTTAATGGGAAGATAGTAAATGAACAACATGAAATAAATTAGTTGGGTGTTATTTTGAAAAGCAGATTGTCATGGGATGCTCATATGGGACATTTAAAGACTAAAGTAGCTTCAGCATCCGGGATGCTTTTTAAATTAAAAAGAAAATTAAATACAATCACAACAATTCTCATTTATCAATCGATTAAACATAGCCGTCTAGAGTACCTTGCAGTTCAAAAAAAAGCGCTCATATGTCTTTTTTATTTACCTCTTACGCACAGTACCTAATCATTGTTCAATGATTATTGTAAAAATATTTTACAAATACATGGTTTGCACGAAAAACAACTTTTGTTTAACGTTTATAAATCTTATAAAACGTTAAGGAATATCGTTTACACTGAAAGAAAGATCCAATGGATTTTGACATTAATCCAATGAAAAATTACATTAAAAGTCAACCTATATATGTAACCCTTCATTGGATTAATGAAGAATGTTATATTAGCCCCTCGTTAATGAAATGTTTCATAAAATCGATGAAAATTTTGTATTATTTTAATGTCAAACTTTTAAAGAAATTTTAATTAAATTTTTTAAATGTTATCAATGACATTTTTTTGTGTCTTTTATTAGTTTAATGATTGTTATGGTCATAAATATATGTTTATTTATTTTATCCATTCTTTATTGTTGTGTTGAGTTGTTTATTTTTATTTCGTTATTAATTTTATTTCGTTTTTGTATTTTTTTTACATCAATGTTATGTTTTACTTTCATAAGCTTACCTTTACGTAAATTGTACTTATTTCATTTTCCAGCCCGCGACGACCTTTAATTGCTTTCTTTCCATTTTTCTGGCTTTTTGTATTTAAATTAACAATTAAAAAAAAAGAATGTGAGAATATTTGCTCTTATTTTTTCCTTTGCGTTGTTTGTTTCTGAACCTAAAAATTTAGCTAAAATCAGTATTTCGTTATCGAAATGAATTTTTTTGATTAATGTTATGATGAAACATTAAAATTAATAATTTTTTTCATATATTTTTTAGCTATAAGTATTTTGAAGTCAAAGAATCTTATCTTGTTTTCATTGATTTACAAAAGATTCCTTTTTTTTCATTAAATTGAAAATATTTGAATATTTTAAATAAAAGTTCATTTTAATTTTTAATTAATTAATTTTTACTAGAATATATCACATTTTGAAAATTTTCCCTGAAAGAAGCAAAAGGAGCAACATTTTAAACTCTTATGGTGTTTTCTTTTCTACAAAAAAATGTGCATTTTTTTTTTAAATTCAATTTGGTGTCTTTTTCTTAAAAATTTTGCTCCCGAAAAGGGTGGCTTGTTTTATTCTAAAAAACTCATGCTTTTCGGGAGCAACATTCTTAAGAAACAGACACAAAATTGCATTTTTTTTAAAAAAGGCACATTTTTTTGTAGAAAAGAAAACACCATTAGTACTTTTTGTAAAAATTAATTTTACGGAAACTTTAAAATGAAGGTGCAGTTTCTAGACATAATTAATGTACTTTATGTTAGAGCTTCGTTAAAGAAAAGGTCTAAAAAGGGTAAAAAATAAACTTTTATTATTTTTAGTAAAAACAATCAAGGGAGTTACATACATTTAAAAATGGATTTACTTTTATCAAAAGCATAATAATCAAACATATAACTTGAAACTCAATCCTGAAACAGTTTTACTTTTAGTGGAGGGAATCAAAGGTTCGGTACAGCCGAATATTTCTCTTTTACTTTTTTCAAGTTACAATAAAAAGTTTTTTTTTTGGTATTTGTCTGGTCCTATGTATGAAATCCTTTTTATTTTTACTAATGAAGTAATAAAGTTTTTAAAGAAAACAATTTATTAATTTTAACGATTATTAAAATAAATTTGCACATAATTAGAACTTTTAAAACAGCTAATGCCTTTCTACTACTTAAGTTTTATGTAAAAAAATATTAAAATTAAACTAAACGTTAAATTTTAAGTCGAATGTTTTTGACCGTTACTATCCCAATAGGAAAATAATAAAGTTAGTAGCTATAATTAATTCATCGGTTCTGAGTATAAATTAGTAAATTGTGTATAAAACGGTAGTTTAAAAATACTATCACTACAAACACAGCAAAAAATTACAATGTTAAATTAACATGGCGCAGTGTTGATTAAAAATCATAGTAAATTTCTGAAATAGTATGGACTTTATTTAAAATTGTCATTGTTTCATAATAGATTTAAATGAAAAATGTTAAAATAACACTGTTCAATATTGAATCTATACAATCCTGTTATAATTGTTTATTTAGAAACAATAACAACACCATTAAATGAAAAATATTTGGTACCGTGGTACCTACTACCGCGGCTTACTTGGTACAATTTTAAAATCCCAACGTTTCGCTATTTGGCAACATTAATTTTGTTTTTTGTGCGTTTTTTTTAATGCTCAGCTTTTGTTTTACGTCTGCTATGATTTTATGTGGTGTAAAAGACCGTTTCCCAGCTTACCGATAGCTAAAGGATAGGATTTTATCGGCCATATTTTAAGTGTTCCATTTTCACAAATTCAGTTTAACCTAAGTAAGCGATACGTTTTAAGAAAGTTTTAAGATTAAAGTAAAATTGTAATTATGGTACACTTTTTATACGGCCGATAACATCCTACCTTGAGCTATCGATAAGTTGTTAAAACGGGCCTTAAATAAATAAATTCTTTAAAGAAAAAGAAGCTTTTCTTGAAATTAAAATACAAATAATGTATTCGAAAACTTATCTATATTGCAAAACGAAGAATAAGTTATTTCAAAATTCATATTACCAATGTAGGACAAGCAAGCAAGTAAGTAAAGTCACTTCTGGAAGAGTAAGTAGATCAAACCATTTCCCTGGTTAGAAAAGCGCGATGTTTACTCTTTGCAAAATATCAACACAGGGGGATCTTGCTCATATCAAAATACATTCTTTACGGTCTGAATTATCAATGTCAAACGATAAATTATTTTATAAATAATTTTTTTTAATATGTAACTGATCACTAGAATTGCAATGACTAATGTTCATATGAAAACGTAAAAAGTACATTTTCTTTCCATAGTTGTTACAATACCATACAAGTTTACGTATAAGAACGTTAGCTGAGTATAAGATACAAACATAATTGATGTAACATCGAGACTGCTATTACCTTTTTTAGAGCAAAACATTAGTTAGAAGAAGAAAAAATTCCCAGTAAAAGACAACAGTTAAAGATGAAAATGTAAAAAACAGTAGCTTAAGTAAACAACGGTATACTTTATATATAAGTTTATGTACTCACTATAAAATCTTTAGGCTTAAACTATTTAATTCTTAGAATCTAACTATAAAATTCTAAAATTCTCAGACTCAGGTTCATACAGAAAATCCCTAAGTACTCTTCAAGATTCTCAGAGAAAAACCAAAGAGTTTATAGAAGGAATGTATACGGTAGCTTTATTTCACGTTCTAACTCATTATATTCCTATTGGCTATTTCGTGAACGCAATCTCTGTACATACATATTTAGTGTTAACAAAAACTGTATGTAAAAGCAGCTTGTTAAAATTTTGCAACGTATTCATTTCTTGTAGGATTTTAAAAGAGCGATTCGTATAATTTAATGTAATTTTGTGTTTATATGTACAACTTTTATCTGACAATTGTAAGGATGCATTAAATTGTTCCAGTTCTGTCGACAACAGTAAACAAAAAAAACAAAAACATACTTTTGTTATAGTTTTCCAGCTCAAGAAACCATGTACAATTTGAAAGGATATTTACCCGTATCTACATAAAAACATGCTAATAATACTTTCATTTCATATTTTTTGGAGGCATTTACGACAAATAGAATACAAACGAAGTGGAACTTAGGACTCTGCCACAGTTGCATTTAATAGTTTTTCATTTATGGTTGCGCGCTTAAAAAACAGTTTTGCAATTTTTTTTTATTGAATTGTGGCTTATGGAGGAGTTAAAGGAATGAATATTACTTAAAGTTAAAATAATTGTTGGTCGTTGTTATAAAGGATAATAAGAACTCTAATATTAATTAAACGCAACTGCAGAAAAGTTTTGTTTTAGTTAGAAAAGACTTGTAATTGAAAAATATGAAATACTTATGACGGACTAATGAGTGCTAATGAATTTGGGAAGAAATAAAAAGAGTTATAACATTTGTATGAATACCTAAATAAATAAATTAGAATTATAACCACTTTAAAAGCAAAACCATAATTTGTGGTAAAAAATTCAACAAACGTTAAGATTTTTTTTAATATTGAATGTGCATGCGTTCAGTTTTTTACTGTCCAGAGCTCATCCGGCGTCAGTTGACGATAACAACTCATTTAAGGCTCAGTTAGCCGGGAGTAACCGTAACAGTAACCTTACCGTAAAAAAGTAAGACCAATCTATTTCTTACAAATTGAGATAAAATCTTACTGCTAACTTTAATCGTTCTAATTACTTTACATACAACAAAATGAATCAGCTGATTTGCAACGTTACTGTTACTCCCGGCTAACTGAGCCTTTATGGTTAATAAATCATTGAATGCTTAAACGCTGGTTAAGTTGAACTAAATTTAAATGTAGCTTAAACTCAACAGCTGTAAATCAGTGTCCTATGTATTATAGGTTGTTTAAAAAATAATATTGTGGCAACACTGCGATTCATGTTGTCAAATTCGTATGGTCAGTATTCGTAGTTTATGCTCACAATTATATGCGTATAAATATGGTTTATAAGTTAACGGCTTTATAGATTTGCTGGTTTAAACATTTTTTAATTAAAAAGAAAGTTTAATTTGTACGTATTTATTACTTCTTAATGACTTAAATGCCAAAACATAAACTTAGAAAGAATTAATTATATAGTGACTTACCTAACTAACCTTATCAGAAAATACGTTTTTATTTGTATGTTCCACTTCTTCTCGACGCTATACGGAATCAATTTTAAAACTAAACAATAAAAAAAGTTTAAAAATACTTACCGTATTGTTTCTTCACTTAAAAAATACTTTTGGGCATATGTAGGGACTACAAAATCAACACTCAAGACAAGGTTATCAGGACACAAATCTGATCACAGAGCTGTACCAAAACCAATTGAACAAAAAACTGCCCTTGCGGCCCACTGTACAATAACAGGACACAAACCAAATTTTAATAATGTGAGCATCTTACAAGAAGAGAGTAACTATGCCAAGAGCTACACACTGGAAATGTTACATATAGTAAACACACCAACAAACTTACGACTCAATTACAAGACAAACACCGATAAGATTTCGCATATGTACAAATACACAATAAACAAACACCGACATAGAAAACAAATATAAGACAAAGCCGTTAGTTAGAACGAAATCAATAATACAATATCAGTTGATGAAATTTGACGAACAGTGAGGACGTGTCAACTTTTTTGTAGTTTAAATTTGACAGTGTTTTAAATGTATGTATTGATTAGTGTTACGTTATAATATTTAAATGTTAACTATATGTGTATTTTGTAGCCCCTGAAGATGACCATCGATGTATGATCGAAATATCGGATTAAAAATAAAAAACAAAATTAAAAATACAAAAATTTGTGGATTTTTTATTTATAATTTTAATATATGACCTTAAGCCAAACAAAAAACAACAACATAGATAATCGACACAGGTCAACAATAAATATTGAACATAATAACTTTTTTTAATTTTCATTTTATATTAAATTTATTATTAAAAAAATTACGATACATATATTTCATTCATACATTACATAGTCAGGAAATTAGACTTCAGTGGAAGCGTTATAGCGGCATATAGTTTGCATCTATGTTTGGATACATACATAGATAATCAAAAACCAAAAAAGATCGCTTTAGGCCCATAAACACTATTTACGACACTAACGAAATAATAATATCAATAAAATACTAAAAACTACTACTAAACACTATTTTTAGTTTCCAAGAAAGCTGTAAACAGAATTTCGAAATATGTAATACACATTGAATATATTGTTAATTTTTTGCAGGGTATTTATTTTCAAATATGTATCTGGTTCTAAGATAGGTTATGTTAATTTTCAGTTAACCAATCCATCCTTGATACTTTTTGAAATACAAGTTCGTCTGGTATTTTGTATTTTGATTTGAAAATGAGGGCCAACGTAGTCATATATGGCGATAGATCTCACTTACCAAAATCACTACCTTAAACACAGTTCTATTTTATTTCTATTTATTTCGTCTCTAACATCTTATTTTTTAATAAATCCTTTAGTATTCCTTATGGCTAAGAAATCACTGATGGCTTAAACGCTGGTTTAGTTGAACTAAACTTGAATTTATATGTAGTTTAAACTCAACAGCAGTAAATCAGTGTCGCATGTATTATATGTAGCTTAAAAAATAACATGTGGTAGCACTACGATAAATGTTTAAACGCCCAATTTTATGCGTTAAAAGGTGGTTTATATCGAGCCCTAACCGCGAAAATAGTGTAAGCACCAAAAATCAAATTTTACATGAGAGAGCTTTTTTATTTTATTTCATATAAATTTTGTATGAAATTTGTCGCTTACAATAAAATTGTTCTTGCTATAAAATCGTAACGGTACTTTATGTGACCATCACATTTTAGGAGATGATGCAAGTGTTGCCAATTTAAATGTATGTCGCTTACACTATTTTCGCGGTTAGGGCTAGATATGTTTACGGATTTAAAGATTTGTTTGATTAAACACATTTAAAACCAAAATGAGAGTTTAACTTGCCCTGATTTTTTAGCCCTTAGTATCTTTTGCTTTTCGATTGATTCCTCAAAATTACAATTCTTTGTAAACAACTTTTTAATGAGACTTATACTCTGCGCCCATTAATTTTAAATTGCAATGGTTGACTTAGTGTTAAGAAAATACCTTTTAATGGCTGTAAAATAGTTTGAAACTAGTTTAATTGTTTATTTATTTATTATTTTGAAATAAAATTCTTGAATAAACCCGCTTAAATTGCATTTAACAAACAAACAAACAAAATTAATCTACTTCAACTGCACAAAAAACAAAAAAGTTTAACTGACAGACCAAGAAGGCAAAAGAGTGTATAACTGACAGAGTAAGCAAGCGAGTGAGTGCAAGAGAAGATTAACTATTTACCAACAGTTTTAATTCATTGACAATCCATTAAAAATTAGAACTAAATAATACACAGCTTACAACAACTTCAATAACTTAAAGTAAAACATCGACAACTGTTAACAATATGAAGCAGCAACATAACTAAATACAAACGGACTGACAAACTTATGTCTGTTGCACATACGCCTGTACAACATGATACCGTGTTTTTTGTAGAAAACAAACTTTCAGTACAAATTTATTTTTGACAAATGTGCTGGTTTACGAATAAAAGATGGTAGAAAAATTCTGTTTTTAGTTTCAGTATTGTACAGGACTTGCAAAAACTTTAGTTTTGTTTAGGAAAAACGTTGGTTTTGGCCACAATTTGTATTTGAGAAATTTTCCTCCTTGAATTAATGTTGTGTCTGAAACTTTTACATCAAAATGTGTTTCAAAAAAACATTTTGGAAAAAGTATAAACCTTGTAAAAGAGCTTAAAGCGAAATAGCTACATATGTAGATTTATTCGACCAAAGTATGTATATCTTTGTTTTATTTGCTTAAATCTAGATGCCGAACTGTGTAATTAATTTCAAATCTTTAAAAAAGCACTTATTAAATCAAAAATAAATATATTTTTAAAAACACTCCTCATGGTTTCGATTATCTTAAAACTATGTTTAAGGTATAAAAAGAAATATGGCAACACTTAGGTAACGGCCATCATTAATAATAATAAAAACAAAAGGAATTCTAGCAACAAAAATAGTACAAAATCCAAGAAATACTATAAAATCAGAAACCTTTATTGCCATAGTTATAAAAATAGTTTTGCTGTATTTTTTTTTAATTTGCAGAGTTTACCGATTTATACAAAATTATTACACCTCATAAATTTTCTATAACAATAAAAGTATGGCCAGTTCACTTGTAACGGAGTTTGGATAAGTAAGTGTGAATCGGTATGCGAATATTTATGTACATATGTGTGTATGTATGTAATTTTATGTGAAAGTTTATATGTAAGAAGTCAGTTTAAGAAGTTGTTCGAAAATTGGGTATTTATCACTTGACATCTTATAAAAAGAATAAAAATGTTTAAAGGGCATGCAATCTTTTTTGTTTGGATAGATAACAACTAATATTAACTAAACATTTACTTTACTCAGTTGAGTTGAAATTAAAACACACATAATACAAAAAATGCAAAATTTGAACTGAGCTAAAGTTGAGGTCTAAATCATTATAGGGGCATTAATCATCCCTCAGTCTAAAATTCTGAAATAAGCAACATGAAATTCGAAACATGTCAGAGGACTAAAAATAAATTAAACACCATTAAACAGTAAGAGAAGAGTAGAACAAAAATGGAAAATCGGGTACCTTATGTCTGCCAAACTAACAGCCATACCTAAACAGGAGCGGTAAGCGTTTTATAGTTGTCACAAGTTCTCATGCCCCTTTAATTTGTATCTAGCATACCAAAATAACGAAGCGGCAACGCTATACAATTGGAAAATCCGATTTTGACAACTCGTTAGTAGTGATGTTTGTTTTTTTTTTCCCACGATGGAACGGGGAGGTTTCCCCACAGTGACAAGTGATGTTTGATGTTTGTTGCAAACAACAAAAAATTTAAGCAAATACATATGTAAATAAAGAGGGAAAAATAAATAGGCAAGAACCAAAACTAGAACTTATTTTTTGCACTTTAATATTTTTTTCTTATAAAATTTTAATTTACATATTTAATTAAATACAAATACACCTACAGCTATCTTCAAGTTCAAAAGTGTGAGAATTACAAGAGTAAACAGAATTGCAGAGTACATGAAACTGAGTTCCCCTCCCCAATCTTCTCAGCCCTTTCACCAATAAACTCAAGAATTGCTGCAACAAAAATTGCAAGTCTGAACGATGACCAAGGTTGAATGGTCCAGAAGCGCAGAGCAGGTACTTCTAGTCATCATCACATTCGACTGCATTGTTTTTAGCAGCTCATTCATACGGGGGCTTTTACGACGTCTCTTTTTATTCAAAAAGACTAGGCTTGTGTTTTTTATGTTGTTTATTTTTCTCTATTAACTTCAAACTTCTTCTTGTCACGTTTTATTGTTTTGCTTACTTTGAAGTATAAGGTTGAAAATACAATGGGACCTCGATTATTCATAACAGACGGGACCGGCAGCATTTTGGATTATTATTATTTTTTGTGTGTTTTATGTAAATATTTAAATAATCAGGTATGTAATGGAAATCGATCGATTTCGAAACGAACGTTTTTAAAAGGTGTTATAAATTTCGAGGGATTTTAAAATCCATTTCTGAATTAAAGGATTAAGTTTCCGTTCAGAATACACTTCAGTTAACATCTAAAATATAAAATTTAAAAGAATAAAGACTGAAAATAAAAGGAATATGTATATAAAATCCATTTTTAAAGGTACTGAAAACGATATTTTCGGTTTCAAATCGTTTCGTTTTTAAAATCGATTTGCATCACATACCTGAATATCTGAAAAAGTAACTTTGGCATTTCTTTTATTGTTCAAAATTAAACGTAAAAAGTTTAATACTTTATAATTTCGGGTAACGGAGGTAATACCTGATAATAGAGGTTAATCGTATTACGAATAATCAAGGCCCTTAAATAAATAAAAAAAGACAATGCAAGATATAAAATGGTCAGTATGGATTGCTGGAACATAGTTTTTTTTTTTTTTTATAAGAACTTTTCAGTTAACCCTTTGAAACAGTGAGATGTATTAAAAAATAAAGTGTTGCACATTGTACACATATTTTATTAATTTTACGTGCCTTGCAACAGCAACATTATTGTGGGTGAGTGTGTGTGTGTGTGTGAATGTATGTATGTGGACTTTCTACAGACATACACCCAGCAAATAAAATTGGACCACCTGACCCATTTTGATAAAATGGACTACTCCATGGACTGGTCCGATGTAATGCAAGCATGGACCATGTCATTGTTAAAAAGTGTTTGTACCCAGCAAATAAAATTGGACCACCTGACCCATTTTAATAAAATGGACTACTCCATGGACTGGTCCGATGTAATGCAAGCATGGACCATGTCATTGTTAAAAAGTGTTTGTAGTGAGACGACATGTCTTCGTTTTTTAACGACGTGCTTTCGTTTTTAAACGACTTCAAAACTAATCCTCTTGAGTATACCATGGAGTAGTTTTAAAACTACTCCTTAGTGGTCCAAAGGTGGGTTATATACCATGGAGTAGTTTTAAAACTACTCCTTAGTGGTCCAAAGGTGGGTTATATGATCCTCTCCTAGGACATCGTAATGTTAAATAGACCAGGTTTTTTCCATACGTTTGGGTTACTTTTGGACTAGTCCTGGTCCTTTGTGGACTACTCTTTACACGCGTGTTTGGACTGGTCCTATTATTTGCAGGGTAGTGAGACGACATGTCTTCGTTTTTTAACGACGTGCTTTCGTTTTTAAACGACTTCAAAACTAATCCTCTTGAGTATACCATGGAGTAGTTTTAAAACTACTCCTTAGTGGTCCAAAGGTGGGTTTTATACCATGGAGTAGTTTTAAAACTACTCCTTAGTGGTCCAAAGGTGGGTTATATGATCCTCTCCTAGGACATCGTAATGTTAAATAGACCAGGTTTTTTCCATACGTTTGGGTTACTTTTGGACTAGTCCTGGTCCTTTGTGGACTACTCTTTACACGCGTGTTTGGACTGGTCCTATTATTTGCAGGGCATATATAACTTTAAACAACCATAACAGCAGCAGTAGCAAAATAATACTGTCGTATGTAAGTATGGACGTTCGTACAACACCAACAACCACCGGAATAATAACAATAATAACAGCAACTGCAACAACAACAACAATTGCAATAATAAATTGTTTGGTTTTAAGTTTCAATACTATTTTAAAGCTCTTCAACATTTAGTCATACGAATAATAACATTTTTAATAGCTACTTTTTCCTCTAAATCTCTTCCACCCACTTTCTTCTTTAGCACACTATTTTGCTTTTGTTTTACTTTTGAAATTTATTTTCCATTAATGTCAAATATCTGTCCCATTTACAAACCAATATGGCAAATAACAACAGCAACACCAACAACAAACCACTAAAACGAACCTCAATTTGAAAGATCACTTTGGTCACTCAACCAAATAGTCACTCACATGCGATTGTATGGATTGAAATGAAATAAAATTTTCTATGGCTTTTAGAGTCGTCAATTGAATTTCAACATCCAAACAATATTGAATATATAAAAGAATAAAGATTGTAATAGAAATTAAACTTAAAGTAATACCATTTGACAATGACGTAAAACTGACGTCGGCATCGCGAACGCCTTGTGTACAAAATAGGGGGACTACAACTATTTAACTTATAGATTGGCTTGGAGTTTCACAAGAATCCAACATACATACATACATACATACATACATATGTACATATCGCATTGGTTCCTCTAAAGAGAGTCAACTCAAAATTCACATATTTTCAGTAGTAGCAAAAACCAAGGTATATTTACACAAGGTAGACTCATTTGGGAGTGTAGACATGCTGCTCTATAAAAATAACCGAGTGGAACGGAATTGTCAAAATTGTCTTCATATAAATTTAACGCACACATGTATACATTTTGGCTCATATACACGGAATTTGACATTGGTGTTCCAACTTAGGTAAACAGCTGACAAACATATGGGCCAACGAGTTTACCTTGTGTAAATATACCTTGGCAAAAACTGTTTTTTTTAAATATTACAAAGTTGAATACAAATTTGGCATTGTAAAGAACTTAAGTGTAAAAACACGGCGAATTTGCACCGGGTGACCTTATCTTGCTACGCAAGCAACAGCTGATTACTAAGCTTGTGTCAAATTAAATACAGTTCATGTGGTTCTGGGAAATATTTACTAAATTTTATAAGTTTTACTTAAAATTATGATATAAAAATTTTTTTATATTATGAAATTCCAAAACAAATAATTTAAAAAGAAAATGAAATATTTGTTTAAATTGTTTACTACAGTGTTGTATTATTTTTGACACAACGTTCAAATACTTTCCAGTGTTGTAAACGTTTTCAAAATAAGACCACCTTGTATGAATTCGCCTTGAGTAAGAAGTAGGTTCCGGTAGTTGTTTTTATAATTTTTTCAGGGATTACCGAAAAATAACAAATATTTTAAGTTGCTCCCCTTTTTGTGAAATTTCTTCACATTTAATGTGGTGTCTTTTCATAAATATAGAAACATAATGAAATATAACAGCACAATAAACTTACCTATGCTAACAACTAACAAGAGAAACCCACAAAAAAAAAAAACATCATTAAAGTCAACCGTTGTGACATAAATACAAGCACAACTTAAAATATTTCTCTTTCTTAGTCGAAACAAAACTGATATGAATTCAGCTTAGATTTAGGGACAACTCAAAATATATATTTTTTAAGTTGACTCTGGAGAAGATACTTTTATATCCAGAAGAGGGATACAACTGTATTTTTTTTGGCGAAAGAGTAGTAGTGAGCACTGTACATTGCAAAAAGTGAAACAATTGATTCTTTTTAGATTCTCTTTAGTGCGATATGTAATTTAAAGAGATTTCAATAGTTATTTCGATATATTATAAACGAAATGACAAAATCAATTTAACCCTTCCATCTTTTTTGTGGTGGTAAAAATAGTGGAGCATATTTCTTTGTTTTCGAGCATTTTTGCTTGCTCTGCTTATTTTTGATCTAAAACTGACTTATAATATAACGGATTTATTTCGCTACTTAATATTTAATTTTCTTTAATTTATATTTTTAATAATATTTTCCAAACAGTTTCACAAATAAAATCATATTTCCTTGTTTTACATACAAGGCACATTGTACATACATTCATACATACAAATGTATATCCATAAAGTTTTATAGATCTTAATATTCTGTGATTTAAATTGACTGTTAAGAATTACTTTGGTAAACAAAAACACGAAAAAAAAATATTCTCTGTTCTCAAAAATATCTCTAGAAGCCATTATTTTTCAACGTATTGTAAAAAGAGAAAAAAAAACAGAAGAAGCAAAAAAATTTTTGTTTCATAAATTTTTTAACAACATTCGATTTTATGCTCTGCTGTCAATTTCATCAATAAATATGATTCACTTTTTCCCCCAATTCTTTTTTTGTTTGTAAATTTTTTTCAATTTTTTTTTTGGTTTTTTTTTATTCCTTTTTTAACGTTCTAGAGGAAGAGCATCAAGAAAAAATAATTCAAGCACTTTTAGTTTTACAATATTCCACAAAATATACAAACAACAACATACGAGATATACTCGATTCCTTTTTTTCATAAAAAAAATATTTTATTTTACCTTTTTCACCTGCCCGACACAACACCTCACCGACATCCAGCCAAACAGAATAAAAATATTAAAAGAATTTTTATCGCAGTAAACAAGCGGAAAAATCTGAAATGAATAATATGGATTTATTTCAAACAGACAGAAGGAGCTGAAACAAACGATGGATGAGTTGAAAATTATGTTTGGTAAGGGTTATGGATTTCTTTAAAATATGGGTGAAAATTTTTCTAAAGATTAAACATTAATGTAAAGATACTCTAGGCAGTTGATAACTAAAAAAAGAAAATAAATCAAGTCCGCCAAGCAAAAGTCGAAAATGGGGACGGCCCTAAGGCATCTGGCGAAGATCGACACTACAGGAAATTAACAGCACTATAACCTTTTTCGTCCGGAAAGTCGTCAACATAGCTTTGTTTACAATAAAAATTACAAAATAATTAACTTTTTATTAAAAATCGCCAACTGCAAAGCAGCACAGCAATAAACCTAGAGTTCTTTTATTGCAAATGAAAAACAAACACACCTGTTCACTTGAGCAACTTTTATTGTACCGCTTTGATAGCATAGTTCACCGAACCGTTTTTTCCATGCTTAATGCTATAAACACATTCGAGACTGCAGGCTACCGACTTCAATATGTCAAAATTAGAATACATGTATGTTTATGAAAATGATTATTTTCAAGACGACACGGATATATGGCTGCAGGTTGTTGTCTGTGCTTATTTTGTCGTTTTAGTCAAATTAAACTAGAAGTTCTATAGCAAGATGTTTTTCGCGCTAACGCCGCTTTCCTAGTTTAGGAGATATAAGCATGAGCATCTAGACCTTTTGCTCAATTTAAAATATTTGGGGTATTCACAAGGTGTGCTATCATGTTGTATTGTCATAATGTTCTAACATTTTACAATGGTTTAAAAATATTGTTGTTGCTTTGTAAACAAAAAGTATCGTAAATTAATAGAACTTTGCTAACTATGTTTATTGTGCTGTCGTAATTAATCAAAAAAGACCTGCACTAAGCGGTTGAGCCGAGCCGTATTAGTTTTGTAGCCGTCACCGTAGGTGGTATAGTTTTATCCGGCTAATCTCAGAATTTAAGATGCGGCTAGCAATTTTTGCAACAAAACACTTGCGGTGTCAAATTATATGGGCTTAGGACTCGGATGATTGGTAAACAAACAAAATAAAATTTTTTTGCGATTTGCATCTAAAAAATGGACAACAGTTAGGTAAGATCTAATTTAATTTATTAATTCATGGATTAGAATTAAAAAATATTTCTATGTTAGATAAAAATATAGTGCATAGGAAATATTCCTGGAAAATATTGAAAAAATAAGACTATTAAAGTATAAGACCTTTTAAATTTGTAATTTTACTTATAATCCTTTGAGTTCTAATATCTGCACCACTGCGGTGCCTAACTAAAAATATTGTGGAGAACTAAAAAAAATGTTTAACCCTTAAATCAAACATTTGACAGTATTCACTTTAAGCCATTAAAATTTTAAACTAACAAAATATGATAAAAGATTTCGAAGGGAATTCACCCACAAACTAATTCTATGCATACACACACAATCATCTCTTTACCAAATAAGTAAAGAATTGAAAATCTATATGTATAACAGATATCTGTTACAATTTACTCAAAAATCTGCAATGCAAAAATTCAACAGTACTACGAGTATAACTGAATGTTACATACAGCACTGAATCATGTTTGAATTTTTTTTTCAATTTGCAAAGAAATTAAAAAAGAATTCACCAGCAAAAAAAAAAAAAAAGGCTGTTGCCTTCCTACCTTTTTGCTTGTGCTGGAATGATGATCAATGGTTTTGTTGTTTGCCAAAACCAACAACAACACCAAAAACAACAGCTGCAACAGAAACAGAAACGATATTGAAACCTACAAACAAACCTCTACACACTGTGCACTCGTAGTGGCGTTTAAATTGCAGAAAAAATCGGCAAAAAATGTTGAAGTTTTATTGGCGTAATTGATAAAGTGGCTGAGCGTAATGAAAAGGTAAAAAACGGAATATTCACATTCATACAAACACACATACACATGCACAAAATTGCTGAAGGTATAACAAACATTTCCACCCATACAAACAAATACTATATTTTAAATATAGAATAAATTGCACTGAATATCGGTAGTAAAAACTATTAAGAAGAAAATATTTCTACTACAAAAAAAAGGAAAAAAATTCCCAGTCGACAGTATTTTTGCATTCACTAAGAACAGGGAAAACATAATCAGTGAAAATCACCCCTGATTGGAAATTAAGTTGAGACAATTTGCTTGAATCGTGTTTTAAATCAAGAAAGTCTTTGTTTTTATAAGCAAAAATTAAGAAACATCAATTTTAAAAGAACAGAAACTGTTAGAAAGAAGAGGAAGAAAGACGTTAATATGTCTTCTTTTTTGACTACCCTGCTAAGCAGGATCGCAGATTTCGATACCTTTTAAAATAACCCTTCTTTCAAAGTCCAGTACCCTTTTTTGTAACTTTGGTGAAAACTTCTCGAATCGAAAAGAATTAAAACAAAATATGGCAAGTGACAGTGTATATAAAACTGAACTAGCAAAGTAAAATAAAGCAATTTCTTTGTATTTTTGTTTTTTCTTTACCCTCTTCCCAGTAAAAAAAATTTGGGCTTTTGAAGCACTTCAGAGAAAAAGCGCATAATCGAGAGCTTCAATAAGAGAGCTCTTATACAGCAGTTAATGATAAAGAATAAAATATACAAAAAACGCTGCTATTTTAGTGCTGACAACGAAAAAGATTTTAAAGCGCAATAAATTAAAAAAAAATATTATGGTTTACGAAAATGATTAAACAAATGCATTTCAACAAGTTAAAGCAAAACTTAACTGAATATGTTTATATAGTTAGCCCTTGAAAAAGCACTTTAGGAGTACTTAGTTTGCATGTTAAAAAGCCCTTATTGTCAGCAGAAAATAGTCCTCCAAACCGGGAACACCCCATACAAAAATCAGGCTTCCCATCAGCAGGTTTGAATCGATTTGAGGTATGAATTCATTCATAAAACCTGCTCCTTTTGGAGCACATTTTTTACTGGGTTACAACTGCATTTAGAGTTGACAAAAAATCAAGCAATTGTAGTGGGGAATGTAAGAAAATATAAACTCACTGTTTATTGTTGTTGTTTTTGTTTAAGCTTTGATTGTTACAAGTAAAACTGGTGTTTATACTTCTTATTCGCTTAACAGTTTTATTTGTATAATATCTTTAGTTTTTCTAAAATCTTTGGATTAAGTTTCCTGATGATCTGACCTTAGCAACCAGTGAAATGCGCTTTGGAATAGCGGATCCTATTAATACAGATGCACTTAAGAGAGCAAAACAGTTGTATGTTTCAATTTATATCATTTTTGTTTCATTTCCCACATTTCACTTGAAAAGTTACTCGACGCGGGAGTTACAGAATATGGGCACTGTCTTTAAGATGTGAACTTATTGCCCTGTTGGGCTTCTTGAAAACTTCAGGAATTGCGTATGAAATTACTTCCTCCATGCTTTTATTTGATCTAAAGATCTGAATTTATATTAGCAACTTAATAGTGTAAGGCTTAAGCAGATTTTTTTTTTGATTTTAAATCATAATCAACAACATACCCGTTTGGAACATCGAGCGCATTTGTTTACGTGGATTTAGGATATAAATGCTATGCGGCGTTTTTACTATTGGCATTAAATTAAAACTAAAGTAATATATTGTACTATTCCGAATCATTTATACCCTCCATTGCAAAGCAGAGTATTTCACCAGATAGTTTTATATCGGGTGTTTTCGATAGCTTTGGTTTGATAGCTTTGAATGTTAAACTATGTTGACTGTTCAGTAAGTTTTTCATCGCTTAACGCTAGAACAACGCTTAAAAATCATAGCAATTTACTTTGAAAAAAATGCTGCGGCATACACGCTCTTTCGAAATTAACAAGGTGCTACAGTTATGGTTAATGGCAAGCGCTATCGAGTCATGTTGACTCAAGTTTTGTTTCCAAAAACTAATCAGCTAAACATCAACGACATATGGTTCGAACAAGACGGCGCAACTTGCCATATTGCGCGCTTAACAATCGATATATTGCAACAACATTCGCTGACAACTTTATTTTCAAAAGTGTGAGATTATGCTGGGTTATGCGTTGTAAAGTCATTGGCTTATGCCTACAAATCAGAAACTCTTAAAGCATTGGGGGGCCAATATTCAAGTTACCATTGAGACCATTGATGATACGGCCAGAATGATTAAAAAATAAGGTAAAAGTTGCACTGCTCGAATAGACCATGTAACTCGTAGCCGCGGCGGAAAAACGACGGAAATTATATTTAAAAAATAAACGCCATGGAATTATCTACCATATTAAAATAAGAAAAAAATGTCTTTCTGTACTCACCGTAATATCTATCTGTCTTGGTAAGGTTTTCCAAATTTGAGGTATCATCAGTAGATGGAAATCCCTACAGGGAGATGATCCTTAGCTTCTTATGGCGGAAAACTGATAATTTAGTCGTAGAGAAAATGTGAATTCTACAGGATGGTGCCACTTGTCACACAGTAAGAGAAACAATGGATCTTTTGAAAGAAAAGTTCGAAAGATTTAAATTTAAAATTTATTTAATGGATAAAAAAGTTTTTTTTTGGAAGTTTTTATTTTTTTTGCATGGAAATTTTTTGAAGAACTGCAAAACAAATTGATGCCTTTTTAACGAAAATTTACTAATTCGGAAAGATAATTGATCGAATTCAACAAAAAACATGTATTTGCATGGAAATCGCATCCCTAATTATAACGCTTAATAGTCAATATTTTGTAAATAGAAAAGGAGTATATAAATCGGTTCACATTTGGTTAAAGAAATTGTTTTATTATTAATTTCAATAAAATTTATATCGACTATTTTCCCAATTGCTCCTGTGTATGTATGCAATTTTTTAAAAAGGATAAATAAAGACGCTTAAAAAAAAATCAAAATTATTATGACTACAACGTTTTTTTTTATTATTAGTACAAGTTTTCCTGTATTTTTATACAAAAACTGTTTAGCAATTCAACAAACGGAAATGTTAGAGAGAGAGAGAGCAGCGATATTCATCAATATTTGTTCATTGGTTTTTTATATAAATTTATAGAACACCATTTCAATAAAGACCTTTTATCATAGGTATACTATACTATGGCATGGCAAAATTGTGTGCTAGTTGTTCCAGAACTGACCATAACTTCCGACCCTTTAATCATTTTAAGACGAAAGAAATCTCATTTAGACGTTTAGATTAAGACAACATTCAGCATTAATTACTTCAAGATAAATTTTAACCTCATAACATAATTTCATTCTGGTATGTCCGTGATTTCCTATGGGCTCCACTCTTACAAATTTGCCTTTAAATACTGTGGTGTAAACTCTAAAGAAAAATCAATCCATTCGTACCTAAATCAATCCGAAGCGGTATTGATATTACGGTGAGTACGGATTTTCTTGAATCAAGTACATAAAGATTGATTCAAGTACGGATTCAAGACTAATCCGTTTTCAATCCGGATTTCGTACTTGAAATAATACAAAAAATTAGATTTATTTAAGTTAAACTGCATATATCTCCCACCGCCCGCTTTATGCCCAAGATTTCTGCCTGAAAAACAATGCTGAAACTCGGTAGCCTAAATAGAACCATTATGCCCAAGTCCTCGATTAAGAAACTTCCATCTTCCTTACCATCAGTGAATACCGAACGAGGGTTCCGTAGTGCAATAGTCCTGTCCAGCCAGGTTATCCGATGTATGCAGTTTGAAGCTGGCATAACCATAGCTCCGCGTAGACCAAAGGCCCTTGATCCCAGCCTGACCGCGGAATTTAGAGTCACAAATTCTGGCATGAGTTCAACTGGCATCCAGTTCAACATAGTGAACAACGCCTTCGTCGGTGTGAACCGAGGTGATTCTATGATCATCAACGCAACCGAACTATAAACTTTCTCCAGAAGCCTGCACTACCGTAACATTACTGGCCTGTCATAGTAATGTTACGGTAGTGCATTCTTTTATATGACCCCATATCAAAAAAATCGGTTTCAAATACACTCAACGCCTTTTAGGCCTAACGTATGCTCTAGTTCCTGCCCATAGATCTTCTATAGGTATAAATACTTGGGGACTTGTGAATGCTTCTTCCTTTTGGGGTTGCTGTCTGATAGAATACATCTAATCATTATTTCTAACTTTCAGGAAATGGTGTTTTTCAATTTTTTTTACCCTGCCATTCGAGTTTATTTAAATGGGTAAAAATATATTTCTTTTTTATTATTATAATTTTTTTCACAATTTATTTTTCTAGCCACTTAAACAAAACTTTTTTTACATACATATGTACATATACATACATATGTATGTGAGAATGTTTATTTTTATAATTCCATTCAGATTTCTACTTGCTTAAAATGTAATTAATTGGAGTATTTGAAATACATTTGGAAATTTTATTTATTGAAAAAAGATTTTGTTGTTTAATTAAAGAGCTTAAAAGATTTTTAAAAAGTTATTGCAATGAAAATATTTTTTGTTTTCATTTAATAATACAGCACAACAAATAATAATATACCTGCCGATTACATTGGCAAATGTGAAGTTTAGAATCCATTTCCTAATCTTCCCCAAATAAAAGCCTATTGGAGGTCTGACTGTCTTCACACCGTCAGTATCCCCTATTTTATTTCAGGTGGTGTTGCAGTGACCCGGTACCGAGCAAAGCCATTCTAGATAGTCCCCCCTAAGATTTCCCTTAGAGCTCTTCTTCAATCATCCACTAGCTTGGAATTAAGAAAACAGGCAATCAAGGTCCTACACAGAAAGAAAAACACTCGGGATAAATTAAGATTTTTATATCTACTTTAAGTACGAGTCGTTCTCAAATATGCAAGTACGGATAACACTAAAACGTACTTTAAACAATTATATTTGTGATTAATTGCGAAAATCAATTCTGAAATTTCTTAAAATAAGTACACAATTCTTAAACCAAGTAAAATAAAAGAGGAAACTTTTTGTTGGAAAAATTACAAAGTGAGCGTTTAAATTCCATATAAATAAGGTTTGTTGCAGACACTTCAACAGCACCACACATGTAGTAAAACTTATTTTCATGTTTAAAGAGTAAAATTGAGAACTCTTGCTTCTCATTTAGTTTATATTTTTCGTATTTAAAGTAAAAACCATTTCGGCATTGATGCTGGTGTTTTATAATTGTAATTCTGTAAGGTGTAAAACGGGTAAATAAGTCAACCATAATAAAGCTCTCCTTCTAATTTCACTTTTGATTTATTTCAAGTACGAATTCCGGATTGAATAAATTTTATAAGATTGATTCAAGCGCATTTTGAGATTGATTCAATCTTAGCTTTATTTAAATCAATCTCATTTTCGGATTATTTCAATCACGAATTCCGGATTGAATACGGATTTGTTAAGTATTTCGCGATTTAAAATTCGGACTTGAATAAATCTTTCTGTACTTGATTCAAGAAAATCCGTTCTCACCGTACTATTAATACCGCTTCGGATTGATTAAAGTACGGATGGATTGATTTTTCTTTTAAGTATAAGAGCCCCCTGGCTGTCCACGTAATGATGACCTTCGAGACCCCCAGCAATGGTACGCCTTATTAATTCTACGGCTTTTAAAATCTAGAGCCTCCTCCAAAAATACACTGCAGTTGTCAGGAAGCCTATATGACCTTCTAATATCTATATCCTCACGGAAGATCCCAGCACCCGTGCCCCTTATCCTCAAGCCATCAGTATAAACACAAAATCCCTCATACAATCTGCCCTGACCTAAGCGGTTCTTGCTGGATGGTGTATACACCCCTTGCTTTTCGAATAGAGAGTTGAATGTCGGTTGCTCAAGGGTATCGAGTTTACAAAATTTTTATCTATGTATTGGAGAAAAATAATAAATAATTGCTATAAAGTTGATTATAGAAATATGGCCCAGATTGAAATTTAGCGTTCTTTTAAAGAGATCGGCACTTTGGTACTTTTTCTTTTTTTTGATAAATTTGATATACAGATTGCATATGGTCCAGATATAAATATAGGCTACTTTTTTAGGGATAAAATTGGTACTTTTTATGGGATAACAAACGGGATTAAATTCGTACTTTTTTCATTTCTATACAGATTATAGCCTATATAAACATACTGTGTACTTTCTGACGGCTTAATATGAGAAAAAGTAACTATAATCATGGTAATATGAGAAAAAGTACCAGTACTCTTGATACCATTTTACGTTTTGGGGTACTTTTTTCAATACATTTGGTAAGATATAGCATATGCTCAGTACCTTTTATGAAGTAAAAACGAAAACATTGGTACTTTTTCGCTATTCTATTGGCTGAAACATACATATTTAGGGATCCATTGCTTCTTTTAAGGACAGTTGAATGTCGGTTTCTTAAAACTTATATATGTATGTATGTATATGTGTATGGCAAACAATAATTCTACTACAAAAAATTGCTGTAAATTTTTTATGGGATAAACATTTGCCTTTACATCTTGCTCTAATTTTCACGTGAACGAAGTCACATGCAAAAGATACTTTAATTGTGGTACTTTAATTTACTTATTTATAATAAAAAGAGATAGATTTTTTTTTTTCATTAATAAAATATATATGTATATAAATATTTTTTACATTTTGGTAATAATTCAAGCATTAAAATTATTGTGTTGCTGTCCTGTTCTTTTTAATAAAGAATCTGACCTGGTATCTCCTGATTTGTTGTATACGCCATGTTTACTTAAAATGCATAATACAATAGTGTCGGCATGTTAAACTTTTCATTAATTTTTTTATGCTTAAAATGCATAAATAATAAACAGGACAGAGATTTTTTTGTACAGTTTTAGAAAATGTTTACCGTTTTTATTTACATATTTCTTGTACAACAACGAAACTTTGATATAATTTCCACATCCACACTACTACGAATTCAGTTAGTTTAAAATGAGTTATAATAAAAACGTGATAAGAAAACAGGGAAAAACTAAATAAATGACGATAATAATGTTGGAGGAGAGGGTTTTGTGTAAAACAGGGACGAAGTTAATTATTTTGGGCCCAGGGCGATAGTTTCGTGTAATTAAATCATTGAGAAGAAGAGTAAAAAAATATTAGTTTTCAAAGAACTACTTTAGTAATAAACGGGCAAAACTGGTTAATTTAATAAGGATATGTTCGACATTTCAAGAGATCCTCTAGGATATTGTTTTCTGTTCAAATACTCTGCTTTTTGCATCTTTATAACAAATCTTAGTTTATCTACTTAAAAGGGTTTCTATTTTTTGAATTCCTATGAATTTTTTGATAGAAAATTCCGGGAATTTTTCCACAAATTTTTCGATCTAATGAAATTTTTGTGTAATTGAATGCTATTTTACCTCTGTAGAATGAAATAAAAGAATTTTATTTCTGATCGGTTCAAACGATAACCCATCTTAGGGTTATTGGAAGAGCTAGTTTTTTATTCATTTATAAAAACAGGAATAAGTATTCAACATCATTTGATAAAATCCTAAGTTTAAGTGACTGCTTCACACCCCTCTCAGGGGTATGTAGGCTAACATCCAGCCAAACAGATGATCGATCAGATCGCTCGTGACCAGAGATTCTAAATGGTACCATGGAAGTTACATACCGACTTCAGGTAAGGACACTTTGGGGATCTCGTGGTGGTTGTGGGGGATCTCGGGAACGGAGATCTTAAAAATCGGCTTTGAATGCTAATATGTCACCTTTGAGGGGAAGTTCAGATACTGGATGGTCTCCCTAGGTGCTGTTGCTTTTCAGCAGATGCTGCTTGCTTTAAAAGTGCAGTGGAGGTTAGATAGCTCCAGCTCCTTATCAAGGGCCTCTGCAACAGAAAGAGCCTCACTCAAGACCAGTCTAATGCTTATATTTCTTTTAACTACTGGTTTCCATGGTATGTGATGACTGTATCTCTGCTTCTACTTACCCATACTTAAGCCATCCAAAATATATTTCTTATATTTCAATCTGAGATTGCAAAATAGATCTCGATTCAGTAAAAAGTCAATTCTTAGAGAAAAAACATTGTCAAAGTAGTCATCCCAGGGGGTGTGTATGAATAATCTTTAGGATATTTCACCTTTTGGTATTGCAAACTCCGGAGATCTTCTCGACCTCTTGCGATTACAGATGACCAGCCATTCTATCTGGTGCCACGGAAGTCAGTAGCCCCCAATAACACTGTACCGGATTGACTATTGCTTGCGGCTCCCGTTAGTATGCTTCTTGTGGAATATGCTTGTTGTCATTCATAAAGATTGTCATTGCGGAAGTTTCGATTTTCCGTTGAAAATATTCTTTCGGCGATCACGTATTGATTGTGGTTTACTATCCAAAGTCTCGGGAAGGGAGATCATGAAAATCCTATTAAAAGGCGGATGCTGCTAGCAGAGGATAGATAGCTCTAGCTCTAAAACAAGCGGTGAGTGCATAATCTGGCTGGATTATGCAATTTAATTACTCCCTGGTGGTGGTTGGTAAAAGTATTGTTTGTCAATCAGTAGTTGAAATACACCTTGGAGTAGGCTTTAGGGTCGGTATGTACAGGTAGTAGTCAACTAATTGCAATATGAAAAAATTTATTTATTATTTTTAATATTTAAATTTTATCTAGAATTATTGTTCTTTACAGAATTGAAACGTGTCGAAATAACAAAAACAATATTCATACAGACATGTTTACAGAAATGATACCGAAAATCTCGGACTATGTAAACAAATATTGATCAGAGGACTTAAAGGTGCTAAGGATACCTTAAATTCCACCACTGTCCCAAGAATCACATTCCTGGTTTTAATGCATGCAAAATGATGATAAATTTTTGTTACAGTCAAAAAAATTTTATTACAGTCAGTCTGTAAAGGATGATAATGTCGCTGTTATAACAACATCAAGAATGACTTTAGCATAACAAAACAGCAGCAACAGAAGTGACAGCTTCAGCACACAAACATATTTGACTATATGACTTAATGAAAAATAAAATAAAAAGACGAAACAGAAGCAAGACATGATGACTGACATTTTATGTATTCAGAAAAACTAGCAAAAACAACAACAACAGCAAAAGCATTTTGCAAAAAGCAGCATATTAAAAATAATTTACAACATCTGCTCATCTACTCATCAAAACCCTAAAACTATAAAAAAAAAATTGCAAAACGTTAGAAGCAAAAAAGTAGGTATTATGTGGTGCAGTTCATGCACAAACGAAAGGACTTTTACTTATACACACCTCTGCAGGATCATGAGTAGTGCTTGTAGCACTGAAAGTAGTTCTTCTTCAGCTTTTTTAGAGTTAAAACCACATCAGCGAGTTTGTTTGTCGTCATTGTTGTTATTGTGTAATTTAAAACAGTAACGAAAACAATACAAAACACAGCACACACAAGCAAATTTGCATTAGAAGAGCATCCTCTCGTACTATTTCGCATATTTTGCTTGTTTGTCGTTTTGAGTGTTTTTAAAAAGTACGCAACAACAACAACAACAACAAAACAAAACAAAACATCACAAAAAAGCGCTATTTTCACCAACACAAAAAAACTCTTCTGGTTGGTTGGTTCCATTATTTTTTTCGTACAACAACTGGATGGACCAAACAGTGTTTTATAGTGTTCTACATACTTGGTTTTTGTTTTTTTTGTTTTGTTTTTGTTGTTCGTTTTTCATATTCTGAACTCGATACTTAACAAGGAATTCGGCCATTCACAAAAACCTCTCTTAGTTGAACCGCACTTCTAGAGTGGGTTACAGATAGTCGAAGCCACAGAGTTTAATCAGGCTTCTATATGGTGCCAGCAGCAAATTATTGTGCAAATGCAACATTGGGGGTTGAGGTTGAAAATGCTTGCGCCCTCAATAAATAGATGTGGATGGATTACGAATCGACGTTTTAGTTTGAGGTATCCCAACGAAGTGTAAGAGCTAGGATTTGTATGGGGCTTAGTTGTTAGTGGAATGGAATAGAGGCTTTCTTTCAACTCGATTTTGTAAATTAATCAACTGCAATAATAATGAAGTTTTTATTACTTGGTTCTTAATTGCAAGTTTACTGAGATGTACATATTAACATTGCTACGAACCAAAATTGGTCAAGCGAAATTGCTCGATGTTAGCCGCATTTTTATATAAGAGACATTAGAATCTGTACCGTGAATCACCAGATTTGGTCTAAGTTTCTAGGATAAAAAAATAATTAATATTTTTCACGGTTGGTCATTACTGCTCAAAATTTAATTTTTACCGTAATTCTACGATGAATTTCTTAAATTATTTACCATCTAAGTAGATACGTGCTACTATGGCGTTTGACAAAAAAAAAAATGACTTGACGAAAATCACTGACTGTAAGTCAGGGTTTACACGTTTCAACTTTTGCTGCATAATTTCATTCAAATTCCCTCTTAAAGTTGCCGAAATGGTCACACGGAGCAATCTGTTTCAGCTTTTTTCGATTATTTATGCTTTAAAAACAATTACAATTTTAATTACAGCAAATCACAGAGAAAATTAAATGAAAATAAACACATACGAATATAAGCACAAACAGTGCTGACGACTACAAGCATCTCCCTTCCAACCGCATTTCTTCTTAATTTTCCTTCTAAAAACTCAAAAGTTAAGCATGAAAAGTTGAAGCGTGTAAACCCTGACTTACCAACAGCAGCAGCTTCCTCAAAAAAAATCTGTACAGTTTTAACTAACTCATATTTAAGCAAAAAAAGAGGAAAAATCGTCATATAAGTCGGTACTTTATCAGCTTAGGAATTATGTACCCTGCAAATCTTATTGGACCACCTGATCCAATTTCATAAAATGGACTACTCCATGGGCTGGTCCGATATAATGCAAGCATGGACCATGTCATTGTTAAAAAGTGTTCGTAGTGAGACGACATGTCTTCGTTTTTTTACGACATGCTTTCGTTATTAAACGAAGTTAAAACTAATCCTCTTATGTATACAATGGAGTAGTTTTAAAACTACTCCTTTGTAGACCACAGCTGGGTTTTATGGTCCTGCCCTAGGACATCGTAATGTTAAATAGACCATGTTTTTTTCATACGTTTGGGTTACTTTTGGACTAGCCCTAGTCCCTTGTGGGCTCCTCTTTACACGCGTGTTTGGACTGGTCCTATTATTTGCAGGGTACACACACACACACACACACATCTAAACATAAGTATGCATGTGTAATCTCACCTACACACAAACACACACATAAGAACATAATTATATGCGTGCATTTTTAATTAAGTTTACTGGGCCAACACATACAGATATGAGAATGAAGATATAAAAGTGTAACATATGCCACCACCAACAATAAAAACAACACTTACATTAGCATACATAAGGGTGTATATAACCAGATGTATGCACTCTTTATATGCAAATATGCATTGTTCTAAAAAAAAAATTATGCACAATTTTTTCTTCTTTAAAAATATACAGTCAAAAAATTTTTTTTGCAATTTTACTTTTTTTTTGTTTTAAAGATTTCGACATTAATTTTGTAGTTGTAGAACATCTAATAATGATGGAGGTCCCATAAGGGATGAATTCTAAGTCGCACAAGAATGGACTAAACTGATTAAATTGTTTTCTAATTAAATTTTTTTTTTTTACAAATAACATCTATGAATAAGTAGTTTGGTTTAACACTTCTTTAACAAAACAAGCTAAAATCTGACTCAAAAAATACAGAGACTTTAATTTTACTTTTACGCCGGCAACGCAATCAAAGCTGGACTATAAATAAATATTTACGTTTAATTCACTTGATTAAATTTTTAATTAAATCTGGTTTGGTATTTGATTAACGGGTTAATTTAAAAACTACTATTATTCGTTTGGAGTTTATTGGCTGCTGCGAGAACATTTTGTTGTCATTGAAATAAAAGTTACTTATTAAAGCGTTTCGTTTTGATTAATTTTACTACATTCCATATACAGGGTGTCCGCCGGGAAGGTATACTACTACGGCGTAAATGGTCTTGTGGAAGAAGTTCTTTTGTCAACTGAATCTTAAATGGAAACAAATGCAAATCCTAGTGCAAAATTGTGACCAAAGTTGTTGCTTGAAGACCAAGGTTAATGGATTGTTTTGAACACTTTCGTGAACAGCAGCAATGTTTCCACCCTATCTTGCAGTACGTTGTGGCCCATGCTTGGGCCTATCACCTACAGACCCTCTTTCTTTGAAATCATTCACTACACGATAGACTAATGTTTACCAAAACAAAGTAGTATACCTTCCCATCGGAGACCCTGTATAATAGGCTGGGTCTGGCTAGGTACTATGAATAACAATTTCTTGCCACAGATTGCCAAGCCCACATACACAAAATTTAGGCCCTAATTTTGTAAGACACAACGGAATGACAAAGAATTACATTGAAAGCAAAAACAAATTCATAAATATTTTGTAATTTTCTTGTTGCTTCTAACAGAAATTCACATTGCTTTTTAAGATTTCATACGCCTTATTGCTTGTGGCCTTGAAAATTTTAAAACGGTAAATAAATTTCTGTACCAAGCAACAGCAAAATTACAAAATATTTATGAATTTGTTTTTGCTTTCAATATAATACTTTGGCGTGCGTTGTGTTTTACAAAATTAGGGCCTTAGTTTCCACTCATTAATAATAATAAGGAGTTTCTGGCGATGCTTTCTATGTAAAATATTAAGAAAAAGTTAAAAATGCCTGGTCAGACCCTGGTATCCAGTTAAGGGTTAACATTTAAATGAACATTAAAGCTATTTACGGATGGGATTTATGATAAATAGTGAACCGATTCCAAATATAATTTAATTGGCAGTTAAATTATGTTGGGCCTAATTGAACCTAATAACCAACACAATTTAAAATGGTCCCTTTTAATTAAGCTGTTTTAAAAGTACGCTTTATTTCCTCAAAGAGACGGGCAAAGATAATTCGTCCTCCAATTACGCAAATACCTAGAATATATATATTTTATGTAGCCACAGATGAAAAACTTAATATACTCCATTCAACCTTGCAATATTTCTTAAAATCCATTTTCTTAAATTATATTTTGAAATTGCCAAAATTATTTGTAAATCTTTGTTATTCAGATTTTTAGCCCTTTTTTCATCCGCAACAGAACAAAGAACTTTATTTTAATTACAAGTGATTTTATTTTTGAAGCTAGACAGTAGTAAAAAAGGAAAAACAAAAAAAAAAGAAAACAATTATCTAAAGAAAAATGTTTTTGTTGTTTTTGGGAATACTTTAAATTGCAATCGATTCGAAATGCAGTGCAAAGAATAATTTTAGGGTTAGTCATAAAAAAACCATACATTTCATGTTTAGATTATTGACTGCCTTATGCAAAATCACAACTTACCGGTAGCTAAAAGTAGACTTTAACCGGCCTTATAAAAAGTGTAACATAATTAAAACTTTACTTTAACCTACCATGTAGGATGAACCTTATTCTACTTTACCGCTCAATTTAGGTTAAAGCAAAGTTTTAAATGAAAATGAAACATTTTTTATAAGGCCGGTTAAAGTCTACTTATTTTATAGTACGTAAAAAAGTGTTCCCTTATCACAACCTTACTTTCCCCTATAGTGAACGATAAGTTTGAAGAAGGCTCTTATTTTGATTAAACGCGTTCGGTTAGACCGAGAATTGGATAAAATATTTGTATAGAATGACTGTTTAACTTTGCGAATGAAAAATCCTTAAATCGTGTTAGAATTTTTTGAAGATTGAAAAAACATACAAATTCTTTATGGGATCTCCGACGCACTGTGGCTGATAATTGTTCATCGGTCAAAAGTACAATTTTTTGTTATCGCCGATTTCAAAAATTTTTAAGCCATTCGATATTAAGCATATTAGAGCAAAGGTATCCAAAAAACTGCATCATTGGTAATTGTGGGTGGGGCATGCTGTTTGTTGGAAACCAATATTTTACGTTGTTTTAGAAAAAATTAAATTTTTTGCAAATTTGATCAGAACTAAATTATGACTTCTCGCAAACTGTTATTAATAATGGGTCAAAATTGTTTTTTGTTTTATAAGTCTTTAAGGAATGGTTCGTTACATTACTATATCATTTATACCTCATGTGGTATTAAAAGTTTCTCCAGGTGCTATATTTTATGCTAGGAACACAATTGGGACGAACGAGGAATTTCGTCCAGCACGACGAATTATTCGGAAGAAATTCGCTGTATAAATTCGGCGTATGAAACAAAATGGAAATAAAATATGTTGTATAAACAAGAAATGGGTACTACTATTTGTGAACACGAAATACTTCACAAACAAAACATTAAGAACAACTTAACTAAAATACTTTTTTATTGTTAATTTGTTTTAAAATTTGTATTTTAAATATTATTCAGCTAGAATTTTACAATTTTTAAAGTAAAAAGTAACTTTATTTACTAAAACACTCACCATTTTGAAACAATATGGCTACCCAGTACGGATTTGTTCATCGTTCGCCGGCGTAAGAATTAGAATTAAATCTATTTAAAGTCCGGCGAATTTTCGTTGGCGCCCTGATTGTGTGCATTTTCTTATACACAAAATTTTTTTATTTTTGGCGACGAATATTCGCGGCCACAAATTCGTCGTTCGTCCCAGTTGTGTTCCTAGCATTAGTTAAATCCTAATTTCAGAGGAATATAACCTGACAGGGTCAAAAAGGGATACAGAGATTTTAGTACCTGATTGTGTCCACTTTTACCCCATATATACTTTTGCATTGGTTTGGAACGGTCTGTTAAACACTTTTTTTATTTTAATTAAATTACTAGCAACATTTTTTTGCTCTTTTTATTTTACTGAAATTAAACACAATGGTTTTAGAACGTTTTGTTTTAGAAAATAATAATTTTGCATCTAATGCAATTCTTGAAACTATCAGAGCTGGGCAGCTTTTTTGGTCCTCTAAAATTGGTAGCCTCGGATATCCAAGTTTTGAAAAAATTCGCCATAAATGTATGTTTTAATGGATTGCAAAAAAAAAAATAGATTTGAGTTAATCTAAAAAATTGTACATGCGAATAAGGGGAATACATGTGTTTATATGTTTTTACTATTTCATCCAAAGCTGGCCTTGTTCTTTCGCTGATAAAACACCATTTTTTCCAGAAATAAAAATAAATGTTTAAATTTTTGGAAAGAAAGCGTTATGAGTATGCTTGTAGAAGCAGTTTTTAGGCAATTTGACATTTGTTTCTCCCGACCTATCCAAAAAAATTTTTCAAACAAAAAAAATTTATTTAAGCAAAAAGTTTAGAAATTCAACACACCGATTTTTAAAAAATTACATCAGTAATGTTTTTTAATATATCCGTGATTTTCTGGAAAATTTTGATCAGCAGCGAGTGGTAAAAAGTGACAGTTTTTGTAAAAAAAAAAATCATTTTTTTAAAAGCGTTTTTCCGGGATTGGGAATTTGGGGTATTTCTTAATAAAAAATGGGGATGCTTTTTAGTCCACTGTTTTAAGATCTCTTTGGTCTACATAGCTTAAAAATATCATTCAGATATCTCTATATATGTCTGATATATAAATTGGAAAAAAAAAACAGGTAAGATCACTTTCTCTGTATGTCAACCGGATTGAACAAAATGTACACCATTTGAAAGATATTTAATTACAGAAGTGCACAATATGTATTTAATTAAAATCTGTTCAATATTTTCGGAGTAATAAGCGTTCAAATTTGCTACTAAAATGTATGTAAATAGAAAATTTTTTTTCCTATTATTTAATAATAAAAAGAAATACGGTACTCCATTATTCGAAATTTTTTAGAAACCGGTGCAAAAGTATAATTTTAATCTTAAATTTCTCAATAACTTCTCAACCTATTTTAAAAAAAATTTAAACTTCAGGAAAGTTCAAGAAGTCTTCTCTCCAGCAAAATTATCTCAATCGGTTCAAAAGTTACAGATTTTTGGCACTTCCGCACTGTGTGACGGTTATTCCAATAAATTATAAATGAATCGTAAAACATTAGAAAAACCAATTATTTATTATCCTCAGTGAATCCCATTTAAGGAAATTTGTTCCTATATTTTTCAAACAAACTGTTCCCTGGCAAATGTTTCTGCGAAAGTATCACTTAAACGAGTGGCTTAAAACAAAAATGAATTTGAATGAGTAAAATAATGAAAATGCAACGAAACCTCACAAGAAGAGCAATAGAAAATTCTGAAGAGAAGATAAAAAATAAAAATTGAAAAGAATAATAATTAAATTCTTAAGAAAAAGTCAATATTTGAAATTAATGTGTATTTATTCATTAAATAAGGAAACAGATTTGTAAAAAACCATAAGTCCGGAAGTTTTATAGCTAATTAGACTTCCTTCATATACCCTCTACTACCACAAGTAGTGAAAAAGTTAATATTATGTTTGTCGTTCCGTTTACAACATTGAGAAATATTTATCAATAACCTCGGAAAGTACATCAGGGCTGTCAGATAAGGCGATTTCTCGTTAAACGTGGCGATTTTGAAACGTGTTTGGCGGTAGGAAGCTGAATATCATCAGCATATGCATAAACTTCGCATGTTCTCGAATCAAGAATGGAAAATAAGTCGTTAATATACATTGAAAACAAGAATGGTCCTAATACTGAATTGACGTTTGGCGATTTTTGGCGAATGCTGACATCCGGCTTGCTGACAACCCTGAAGTACATACCTTTTTGGTCCTGCAAAAATCCTAAGTCGATTTAACTTTTACCGTCTGTTGAAAACACGATCACTCCCGAACGATTTAACTAAAAATAATTTTATATCAAATAGTTTACAGACAGCTGGGCATTGAAGTCTGGTCTAACCGTCTCAGGAAAAGATGCACAATTGTAGCCAAATATCCCTTGAAAATTGATACTAACTTTCTGTTTACAGAGTATTACCTATAGAAATTCAATATATGTAAATACCTTTTTTTAATTATTTTTAATTATTGTTTAGTCGGGGCTACCTTTATACATCTGTACTTTCTTCATCTTAATCACTTCAGAATTGTGTAAAAACATTCTGTTGATTAAGAATACTAAATTAAATATATCTTTTATATAGAACGATACATAAACATTCACGTACGAAAATATAAAACTCCTTAAAGCATGCACCCAACATTTGCCCACTTTTGTATGCTAAATATATTTTCTCTATTTTCCTCATTTTGATGTGTTTGTTTATTTCCTTATGTGTTCGTATGTGTGCTGTTATAAGTATGTGTATTTTTTTTTGTGATAAACATTTTCAGCTAAACTAAATGCCAAGTAGATGAATGTAGGATAATATAAAAATATTTAGATTTTAATCTTTTAAAAAAGCAAAAATTTTTTTTTAATTCTTAAAAGAGAAGCATTTTATAAAAACACTCATACACACAGAGTTTTTAAAACAAAACAAACAAAAATATTTACATATAGCAGTGTTGCCAGACAACTTTTGGCTTAGGTTTCCAAATTCAACTTTTAAAATCTCCATAAAATGTACATCTCAACATATTAATATCCTATTTTGAAGAATAAAATAAAACCCACATTAACGTAGGCGGAGAGTGCGTTTGTGCTGATGTGTGTAACTAATAACAATAATTGGTCCTAGAATCGAGGACCTAGAGCCAACTTTTAGTTAAGATTTTCTCAAATAAACGGCAACTGAACAATTTTGGATGTTTTGTTTTTGATATGAAGTGATTTATTTCAAGTTTTTAGAAGAATCTAAAAAAGACTTTAATGCTTATTTGGTAAGAGATAATCCAGGAATTTTAAGAGCGACTGTTCCGTTCTGTTTTATGTGCATTATGAAAAAGAATATTTATAAAAAAAACTTTACAAAGTTTTAAATCGAAATGTTAAGGCCCAACAATAATATGCATGAGCTAAATTAAGCTACAGCCAAAAAATTAACGTAAAGCCTGTCAAATGCATTGAAAACCCAAACACAAAATCAAAAATCATCTGATTCCGTACGGAATGTGTAATAAGTTTCCCACTTGCCTTAACAAATTACTGTTTAAAAAAAACGAAGCAAAAAGTTTCCTTACGGTCAATGAATGAATGAATATATGATTTATTGAAAAAAAAAAAAAAAATTAATTATTTATTATAAAAACAATATTAAAAGATTTTTTTTTTAAATTAACCATAGTAAGACACAACATGAAATGCTGTGTGTAGTTGGCAAAATTATAAAGGATAAATTATAAACTTAGTATTTATAGGATACCAATATATTTAATGAAATTCAGATATAATAAGTTCCTTGTACTTTAAACAATTCAGCGAATATTTGTAAAGACGCATGTAGTCCTTCCCATTTAAAACTTCATATACTTCTTTAAGTGATAGAAACCTTTTACCAAGAAAATTTAAACGGCAACTGACAAAAATAGGGCATCTGAGTGTACAAATGTCAACACCGTTTCCACTAAACGCTTAAACGTTTAAATTAAGAAGGCCATCTCTAGCTTTAAATATCAATCTAACAACTTGTCCAGAATTCCCATCGCAAAACTATGGGCGGATATCATATTAAAGTGTGGGGTACATATCATATGCAATCTAGAGTCTCTGGCACTCACAAGAAATTTCCCATATTCAGAGTCCTCCAAACCTCAATATCCTGAGTTATGCCGATTTCACTGCATAATGATCTCCAATGGGGCAGCCAAAAAGTGTTATGTCGAAAGGTCTCTTAAACAAGCAATCGTGGCATTCTATTAACAGGTTGGCTTAAAACCTTCCTGATATAACTAAAATGCAAATTCAAAGTTTTCAAAAAAAGCGAGGGAACCCCTTACGGTCAATATGGTTTGACACATTGATTAAAATGTTTTCGCATAGTTGCTAAAGCCAACTCATGCAGACTATGGTTGAGCTTTTGACTTGCAAACGTTGACGAAGTTAAAAAACAACAAATTTTTTACCAAAGCGAAACTAATGAATCTGTTGATTGACTGATGTTGAACGTATATTTTCCATATATTCTATGGAAATGATTATACATTCTAATAAACATTTGCTTAAATAAAACTTTTTTGTGCATATTTAAAGTTGCTCTGATAATAAAAATAGCTGTAAGTAGCTGATCGTGGTGTAATTGGTGTCCTACCGATTTTCCATCTACATGCTGGTATTGAAATTGATTTCTTAGCTGTTTTAGGCGCAGCCATCTTTTGGTGGGCGTTTGCGACATTTTTTGGTGTTACTACTTTTTTCACTTTGGTGTGAGAAGTGCCACGCCCACTTGAAAATTAAAATATATTTTTAAATGGTACCAAAAGTTTCGAAACGAATTGATGACAAAAAAATACGGAAAAAATACTAATGGCCAATTTCACTAATTCTATTTAAATATATTTTTTCATTTATTTTTTTTTAATTGAAGTGAAAAACGAATTTTAAACATAAGTTGATATATAAATAAATTGGTGTAATCGGCCATTAAAGAAGTGTAAAGGTATCATTTTTTTAAAATTTAATATTTTAAATCCATTAAAAACGAATATGAGACGGATTTAAAATCTCTTATTATTAAAAAAAAATTGTGCAGAATCTTTATAAAATTCTCACCACAAAAATCTGTCCGTCAAATAATAGTTAAAATCCCTTACTTGGAACATATCCCCATTATCTGGCAACACTGTTACATACGAGCACAATGTAAGAGAAACAAATTTTAATATTTAGGCTGAATTTTTCAAAATATTTTGTTGTTTTATGGAGCTTTTCATGTTAACGATAATGTTTTTTTTTTGTTTTGTGTTTTGCATTTTGCATACATTTTCATAAAATGGCTTAATGCCAAAATCGACATAAAAATAAAGATTAAAAATCATTTAAAACCAATTTTCTTAATTTGCTCGTAATTTTTTTTTTATGTTGAAAGTAAATTTTGTAAGGTTGTTTGTTTGAATGTAACTTATTTTTGACTATAATTTTTATCTTGAATTATTAATTTTTATTTATTACTAAAAGTGTAACTCTGTTTAAATACCTTTTTTTACAATCCTGAAATGGAATACAAACTCTTTTGTTTCTTTCTTATATACAGTCCATTTTTTTGTAAGAGCGAAGAACACGCAAATAAAATTTGGAAAACAAAAAACGAAATTTATGTGTGTTTTAATTCGTGCTTGAACATATTTTTTGGTCCTATCGATCGGATGAGAAGACATCAACACAACATACATATGTGACAACAACACACGTAATAACAACAACACACCATATAAACAAAGACAACAATTAAAAACGCACATGCGACTTTTTAAAATTCTGGAGAAAATTCATACATAGCAAGAAAACAACAACACAACATACATACGTATCAACGACAGCATCACATAATTTTTAAAAGAAAGGTGAAGGGAAGCAACAGTTCTATACTCATGTGATTCGTTTAAACTTGATGGATTGGTAGCTGCGCAGCTTTTTTTATGTAAGACGCTGTTTTCTTTTGTATTTACATACATACGTTCCACATTTTTTTGGAGACTTGTATATTGTTAATCTACATTCTAATTGGATATTGGCATTGTATTATTGGAATTTCGTAGCATATCTTAGGGCATAGTTTTGAACATTGGAATGCTTGCTATGAGTTTGATTGCAAACGTTTGCTTATTTATGTGCTGTATTATTATATAAAGAAATACCCGTAAATATATTATATCATTTGTCGATATGGACGATTTAAAAACAAAGCGACGGACAATTAAGGGTAGTATTACTCGAATTCATAATTTTTGCTTGAGTTCGGATGTCAGCATCGATGACATTAAGGTCAGAGTTTCGAAATTGGATGACTTATTTTCACAATATGAGTTAGTGCAGGCTGAGATAGATGTATTGACAGCTGATAATAATTTACATGGGGATGAAGATGCATATCGGGAAGAAATAGAGGCTAAATATTTTGCTGTCAAATCAATATATTCAACTCGGTCACGTGAAGAGGTCGCCACTGGAACAGTTTTGTTGAATGATTCATCTGGTAGCATAAACCAGGCTATTCAGGCAATGGCGGATTCTCAGAGTTCTATTGGCGTACTATTAGAGAGACTGACTACTAATCAAGTATTTCAATCATCTCCTGTAAACGTTGATTCACCATCTCGGCTACAGTTAGAGCCGAAATTACCACAAATACAGATTCCGGAATTTGATGGATCTTATACTGAATGGCTCCGATTTCGGGATCTGTTTGAAGCTCTCATTCACACAAGGACTTCCATATCAGATGTAGAGAAGTTGGAATACTTACAGACAAAACTTAAAGGTGAAGCTTTATCATTAATTAAACATTTGAAGCCGACAAACGACAACTATTTAATAGCTTGGCAAGTACTCAATGAAAAATATGATAAATCGGATAACGTTAAGAGGGCATATTTGGAACTTCTTTTTGATCAACCAGCTATGAAATTAGCCACAGTAAATGAAACCAAGCGTTTACATAACAACACAAACGAGAGTATCAATGCTTTGAAAGTACTGAATGAACCTGTTCAGTATTGGGACACGATCATTTTGTTTCATTTGGAGAAAAAATTGGATTCTGAAACACAAATTTTATGGTGTAGGGAAAAGAGGTCTATGACAAACTTCACACATGGAGCGTTTTTGAAATTTTTAGAAGCTCGAATCTATGAATTAGAGAGCATTCAACAATGTGCAATTAGGCAGCCACTGAGGACTAACACAACTTTGAATCGTTCTCGGAATCAAACAACGGCTTACTCATCAACTATCCAGGCATGCATTTGTTGCAATGAACCTCACTTTTTATACCAATGCTCAGTTTTTAAAGATTGTGCAGTGGATGAACGTTTAAAGCTAGTTAGACAGCACAATTTGTGTTTTAACTGTCTTCGTCCAAATCACGTGGCGGCTAATTGTAAAGCTTCAGTATGTCGGGTTTGCGGTTCAAAACATAATTCTTTATTACACTTCACTCCAAGGGGGGCTGATAATCAGCAACAGGTATTGACACAATCATCTGATGACCAATCGTTGGAACGAGAATCGTTCACTGTGAATACGTTAAATAGGGATTCCGAATCTATTACAATCTTACCAACTATGATGGTTATGGTACGCGATACATATAATCAGCTACAACCTTGCAGGGCGCTGTTAGATTCCGGTGCGCAGGCTACATTAATTTCAGAGACTTGTCTTCAACGCCTTCGACTTGCGCGAGTGTCTGACAAAACGTTAATGTTTGGAGTTGGCCCAAATCAGAAAAGTTACACAAATGGAAAAGTTAATTTGGAAATTGTATCAGACAGTTTTGGGATAACTTTACATACCCGTGCATATTGCTTATCTTCACTAACGAAAAATTTACCAGGTCATAATATAAGCAATTTAAAATTTCAATATTTTGAAAATCTCAGACTCGCAGATCCACAGTTCAACAAATCAGCTCAGGTGGATATTATCATGGGCGCCGATATGTTTGGTCAATGTGTGTTACCCGACAGGATACTACACCCGAGCGGTTCGCCTACTGCAATTAACACAATATTCGGATGGGTGATAATGGGTTGTGTAAAATCTCAGCTGGAACCAACAATTTTTGCTGCGCACACTTCATTGGATTTAAATGAAAGTCTACAACGATTTTGGGAGATAGAGGATGTGTCGACTACAGTGAAAATACTCTCCGATGAAGAAAAGGCAGCTGAAGAACACTATAGAGAGAATTATAAAAGAATGGACAATGGAAGATATATGGTTAGATTGCCATTTAGGGATAACCGAATTCAATTGGGAGAATCTAAAACAACAGCATTGCGAAGGTTTAAGTCGATGGAGAGACGTTTTGAAAATAATCCCACTATTAAGCGCGAATATGTCAATTTTATTCATGAGTATTTGATGTTGAATCATATGCAGGTTGATGAAACTGCAAATGAAGTGGATGGTTATATGATGCCACATCACTTCGTTGTGAAACCTACAAGTGCTACAACAAAATTACGTGTGGTCTTTGACGCCTCGTGTAAAACTGCGAATGGAAATTCCTTGAATGATGCATTGCTTGTGGGTCCCACCATACAGAATGATCTGTTTTCGATTATACTTAAATTTCGTAAATTTGAAATTGCAATATCGGCTGATGTGGAGAAAATGTATAGGCAGGTATTAATACACCCTGATGATAGGCGATTCCAACGTATTTTATGGAGAGAGGATCATAATGAGCACATAAGAGAATATTGCTTAAATACGGTAACCTACGGAATTGCATCGGCTCCATTTTTGGCAATCAGAACGTTACACCAAATAGCGCTCGATAGTATTTCCTGTTATCCCGAGATTGCTGAATTAATAAATGAACAATTTTATGTTGATGATTTTATGTCATGTTTCGGAAACGTGCAAACTGCTGTTAAATTAAAGAATGATTTGTGTGCTGTTTTAGGAGGTGCTGGATTCAGACTTCGGAAATGGTCATCGAATTCAAAAGAATTCCTTCAGAGTGTCGATTCGTCTGATATAGCAACTCATACGGATACGATTATCGACGCAACAGATACCGTTAGAACACTTGGTTTACTGTGGGACACGGCTTCGGATTCATTAAAATATTCAATAGACTTACCCCCAATGGCTTGTGCGGTTACAAAGAGATCTGTTTTATCTGATTTGTCAAAAGTATTTGATCCGATTGGGTTTTTAGCACCAGTAGTTATTTCAATGAAGATCTTTATGCAAAAACTGTGGTTGCATAGAATGGAGTGGGATCAGCAATTACCTGATGAACTATGTGACCAATGGCGTATACTACGTGATGATATTAATACGACAAGTATCTTGAAAATACCACGATGGATAAGATTCCAAACTGGAGACGACATTGAATTACACGGTTTTTCAGACTCATCTGAGCAGGCATACGCAGCAGTCATCTATGCAAGAGTAGCGTGCGGCGAGGGCAATATATATACATCATTGATAACTTCCAAAACTAGAGTGGCGCCAATAAAACAAATTTCCTTACCACGATTGGAACTTTGCGGTGCTTATTTATTGGTGAAGCTCATGATAAAGGTTCGAAACGCACTTGGCATCGATAAATGTAAGACTTTTGGTTATTCAGATTCGACGATTGTACTCGCTTGGCTGTCTGATCACCCCGTTCGTTGGAAATCTTTTGTTGCGAATCGTACTTCATATATTATTCAGAATATGCCATCACATCAATGGAATCACATATCGTCCTCCGAAAATCCAGCGGATTTGGCAACCAGAGGCGTGTCAGTAACTGAATTGAATAATAACAGACTTTGGTGGTATGGTCCAGATGAGCTTCTTTACTCACGAAAACAACGGCTAATCTATAGTTTACCCGAAAACATTGATATGGAGGAGAAAAGAAAAACTATATTGCACACCACAACAGAATGTTCATATGATATATTTTACCAGTATTCTCAATATGGTAGATTATTGCGTATTACTGCCTTTATTTTGAGGTTTATTAATAATTGCAGATCTGATGGAAAGAGCAGTAGTAAGTCTTGGCTATTGACTACTGAGTTGCGAGGGGCAGAATATCGGTTGGTAAAGCTTGCTCAGCAACAGTCATATTCAAAAGAGATACGTATTTTGAAGGCACACGAGCAACTGGGAGCAAAGCATAAATTATCTGGTTTATCACCGTTTATTGATGAAGATGGTATTTTAAGAGTTGGTGGTAGAATAGATAATGCCACTATTACATACAACCAGAAGCATCCTATAATATTGGAAAAGGATCACACATTAGCAGAATTGTTGGTGAATCATTACCATTTAAAGTATTTGCATTCTGGACATAGGCAGACAATTTACTTAATTGGTCTTAAATATTGGATACCGCACCTCACTCGCATCGTGAAACGGTGTATTTATAAATGTGTTATCTGCATGAGATTTCGAGCTATTCCTTATTGTCAACAAATGGGAAAAGTGCCTAAGTGTCGTCTACAGCAAACATCGTCCTTCATTAATACGGGCGTTGACTTTGCAGGTCCAATACAGATTCGTTCGTGGAAAGGGCGTGGGTCAAGGCTTTACAAGGCATGGATAGCAATATTTATTTGTTTGACTACCAAGGCCATACACCTTGAATTGGTGACGGAACTATCCTCAGCTGCATTTATTGCATCATTGCGAAGATTCGTGTCAAGACGCGGAAAACCATTACACATTTATTCGGACAATGGAACGAATTTTGTTGGCTGCAGTCAACAATTGCGAGAATTGTATCAATATCTGAATCAGAATACTACACAACATGATTTGCAAAGGGAAATGTGTGATCAACAGATACAATGGCATTTTTCACCACCCTTCGCTCCAAATTTTGGAGGAATGTGGGAAGCAGGTGTGAAGTCGACTAAATATCATTTGAGACGCGTATTGTTGAATTCATCTGTTACCTTTGAGGAAATGAATACTGTGCTGTGTCAGGTGGAATGTTGTTTGAATTCCCGTCCAATATGTATCAAGTTCGAAGGCGATTTGGATCCGTTAACACCGGCACATTTTTTAATTTTTAGACCTATTGCAGCAATACCAGATGAAAATTTAGCTAATGTTCAATTGAGCCATTGTGACCGATGGCAGCATTTGCAGAAGATTGTTCAATCTTTTTGGAAAAGGTGGTCTCTTCAGTATTTAGTTGAAATGCAACAACGCCCCAAGTGGTCAAGCAAGCTGAACAATTTAAAGATCAATGACGTGGTTATCATTAAAGATGAAAGGTTACCTCCAACAAAGTGGTCGATTGCGAGGATTACCGAAACTCATCCTGGCACAGATGGACTCGTGAGAGTTGTAACTTTGAAAACCTCAAGGGGGTATTTAAAACGCCCTATTTCTAAACTTTGTCCTTTGTTTTTAGACGTTTGAAATCTGGTGCTTTCAAAGGGCGCCGATATGTTTGAATGTAACTTATTTTTGACTATAATTTTTATCTTGAATTATTAATTTTTATTTATTACTAAAAGTGTAACTCTGTTTAAATACCTTTTTTTACAATCCTGAAATGGAATACAAACTCTTTTGTTTCTTTCTTATATACAGTCCATTTTTTTGTAAGAGCGAAGAACACGCAAATAAAATTTGGAAAACAAAAAACGAAATTTATGTGTGTTTTAATTCGTGCTTGAACATTGTTGTTAACATTCAACACATTCTGAAATACAAAAAAAAACAGAGTTTGTAATCATGTTTATGTCTGTTTGCCAATATTGAACATTTTATTTTTATTGATTAATATTTTTTTATTGCTGGATCAAATTATATTATTGAGTTTTTTTTTTGTATTGTCTCCTTTTTCGTTATTTTTATATTTTTATATTTGAATCATTCTGTACTGGATTTAAGGAAATCCCTACTATTGATACTGATTTGGTTTGATTTATGTACGAATGAATTGATTTAATTAAAAAAATTTCAACAGTTTTACCAGAAGACTTCCAGAAGTTGTTGAATTGGAGTATTAGGAATTTAATTCAGTTTTCTATTTATCATATTAAATAAGTTTTCGCTTATCCTGTATAATTTTTAAAATGTTAGATAGGATCGGGCCATTGGCGTTTTAGGTTACGATATACACATAATTATTTTATACATGTTTCTTTAAAAAATTTAATTTAGATTTCAAAACAAATTCCAGTAGTCTTGTCCTTATAACTTTAATAAACAAATTTAAAAATCCCAAAAAAAAAAACAATAATTCCTTTGAATGGTCGTGGCAATATCAACTTATCTAGTCGTAATATTGCATTTTCCCCAAAACTAAATGTTTGTGCCGAATTTAATTCTGTTAAGTGGGAGGGCACAAAAACAAATGGGCGTGGCACTGCTAACTTTTCTATTCAGAATACTGCATTTTCACCAGAGCTGAATGTGTTTACGAAGTTTAATAGAATTAGTTTAAAAATAATATTTATTTTAAATGGGCGTGGCACTGCCCACTTTTATAGTCTTTGGTTTCATAGGAGTCGGTAAATAACTTTTCCCTAAAATAGTTTTGGCCAAAGAAGGTGGTGGTTTGAGCCAAAGTGCCTTGTTATTATTTTACGGGAATGTCCAGGAGTTTTCGGGAATTGAAGAAAATTCAATAAGTCGCGGGAATAAAAAAAATCCCGGGAAATTAGGAACCCTAAACAAGATACGTTCATTAATAATGTTAAATTTCAACAATAAAACAAATTTTTGTCAACATATTTTTCAATCGATTACTCTTCAACACTATTGGTATTTAAAAGTTGCTTTAATAAAAAACATTTTTTTTTTTGGGAATTTTGTATTTTATTTTGTGTCTGTTTCTTTTTTTCCTTAAAAACTTTAAGTACCAAATCATAACATTTTGGCTATAAAACATAATAATTCAAAAAGTTTGTTGCATGAGTGTGAGAAGAGACTGGTACAAAAACTTTTGCATCATTAAAATTTTTTTCCGGTTCGAAGTCTTTTTAATAAAATGTGCTTTTTATACACAATTACATAGATGAGATAGTGCATACACATAATCCAGGATACTGGCAGGACCTTATTTGGTAAAATTATGAAACTGTAAAAAATAATAAACACAGACAAAACTTTTGAAGTTTTTAACAAATAGAGAAAGTTTTTAAGTACAACCAAAATTTACAGTGGACAAAAAAAAAAAATAATAGGATTCAAGAAAATTCCTTTATATTAAAGTATTAAGATATTTAGTTTTTACAGTCAACTGACAATATTATTTAATTAATTTTTAATAAATATATCTAACAATGAAGATTTGAATACATGTATGTCAATAAAAAATATCTGTTTACTGAAGTATTTTACTACAAAACTAAACAATCATCTAAAATGATCCAAAAAAACAAAAAATAAACAACCTAAAAACTACCATAAACAACATACAAAATTTTTTTTTTTAGTTTTCTCTGTTTTAACTATTCCAATTGACCAGAGTACACAACAAGCCAATATCACCAAAGGCTTTAAAGCCCATTCACATACACCTAAAATAAATGTGAGTTAACAAATGTATACACACTTATAAATGCATGTTTGCTTATGTTATTGAGGGCTTTCCTATGATTTAAGCTATGTGAGAGCAACTGTTTACCTCAAAATATATTCATATCCTTAAGGATATTTAACAATACGTTTTCCCCAATACATACAAACATATGCCTATGCAAATGCAAACACTTACACACACACACACAAATGCAAAAGCAAACACGACTGCACACTCACTCTTATGTATTCGTTAGTTGTGTATACAAGGATTTTGCATGCAACAGCAACAGAAGCCAAACAAAGTTGCCATAAAAAAGCAGGTGCAAAAAATTTTAGAGGAGCAACAAACTCTAACAAAGTGTGAGAATAAACAAGGATCTAACTATGTATTTCTATAGCAAGCATTACTCTTTCAACAGCTATCCTTAGACAAATTTTAACTGCTTTTTATAAAAAAAATTTTTATTAAAAAACTTCATCACGAAATTTCAATCAAAAAAGTTAGTTTTCTGACAAAAGGTTTAACAAAAGCTTTTTTATTTGATAAGCTTTTTCTAATCTACATTTTTTTTTATAGAACGCTTTCTTTATTAAAATGTTTTTAGAGTAGGATTTCTTAATCGAAATAATTTCTTTAAAATTTTGGCTAATAAATCGATTAATTTTCTAAAGAAAACTTTGTATATTTAAAAGTTTTTAACCCGGCGTTTCCACATGCAAGTAATTACTTGCAAGTAGTGTATACGTATTATCAACGAAAAATCGAGGAAACAGCCGATTGGCTGAAAGTAAAAAAATTGTGTGAATGTTAGTGAAAAAGTGTGAGTGTATTGAGTTTTTCGAACTTGTACTTGCATGTGGAAACGCGAGGTAATATAAAAATTCGAAAACATTCTTATTCGAAAGCTTAAAAAGTGTGCTAAAAACTCTTTAGATCTTGTTAATCAAAAACTTTTCTATAAAAAACTTCATTAAGCGAAAAGTTTTCTACTGTAAAATTTTTTTTTAAGATTCTGTAGCAAAGTTTATTTATTGAAAAGCTTTCTAAAAAAAACTTAAAAATCGAAAAGCTATTTATAAAAGCTTTCTATATTAAACTCTGTTGACTAAAAATTTTTCTAAAGAAAACATTGTTAATGAAAAAGTTTTCTATTGAAAACTTAAAACATCGAAAATTTTTCAATACAAAACATAAAAATCGAAAAAGTTTTCTATAGAATACTTTATAAATAGAAAAGCTTTCTATAGAAAACTTAATATTACGAAAACTTGATATATTGAAAACTTTTCAATAGGAAATTTAATATATTGAACATTTTTCTATATAAAACTTTTTATATCGCAAAGCTTTTTTTAAAAAAAATTGTTTATTAAAAAGTTTTCTACTCAGAACTAAATTTAGCAAGGAGCTTTTAACAGAAAGCATTTTTAGCAAAAAGCTTTCATTAGAAAACTTAATATATTGAAAACTTTTCTGTAGAAAACTTAGTATATTGAAAACTTTTCTATAAAAACTTAATATATTCAAAACTTTGCTATAGAAAACTTTTCAATATAAAACTTTATATATCGCAAAACTTTCTTTAAAAACATTGCGTATCAAAAAGTTTTCTAAACAAAATTACATTTATCATGAAGCATTCATTAGAAAGCTTTATTAATCGAAAAGCTTTCATAAGAAAACTTTCTTATAAAAACTTTTTTATAGAATATTTTATTTACCGAAATTTTTTTTATAGAAAATTTTATATATCAAAAAGCTTTCTAAAGAAAATTTTATTTAAATTCAGTTTTAAAATATTTTTTAAAATATTGTTAATTTTTTCCTGAAGATGCTAACCAAAGTAAGCGAAATATCGAAAAAATAATTTAATAAATTAATATTTTTATTTAAAAAGACCTGGAGCTTAAAATGAAATAGATTCAAAATAAAAATTTATTTATACAAAACTTTTTTTCAGAAAACTTTTGGAGAGAAAACTTTGTTAATTTAAGCTTTTCGATTAAAAAAGTGTTAATGAAAACATTATTTATTAATGTTTTTAATAAAAACTTTATTAAGCGAAAATTGTCCACTAGAAAACTTAAGTTTATTAAAAGCTTTCTAACAAATTCTTTATAAATCGATAAGCTTTATATAAAAAACTTATTCAGCCGTATTTTGAGTGTTATTGTGTAACTGCGTGACAGTTTTTTGACCAGAATTTGATACATAATCTTTATGTACAATTTTTCGCTGAATCTTAGAAAAATTAGCTTTTAGATTAGATTCATTTGGTCACGACTTTGTTGAAATTTTGTTAAGTAGTGTAACAAGTAGCTTTTAAAAATTGATATTATGATGGACGTAAACGACATTAACATGTACGACATTAATATTTAGTTGCCATAATTTTTAAATGTTATAGACACATCATTACACATCATATAAAACATCAAGCGACAAAGACTTGGATCACGACAAAGACTCTCTTAATAAGGCTGAATATATCGAAAAACAAAACTTTGTTATTCGTTAAGTTTTTCTATAGAAAACTTTATTCGTCGATTTTTTTTACTGTAAATTTGCTTATCAAAAAGTTACATAAGTTTTTATTTTGTTTATGGAAAACTCTTTTCATCCGAAAGCTTTTTTTTTGTAAAAATAATAGTTTATGAAAAAAGCTTCTGTGAAAACTTTATTTTTTAAACTTCTTACATAAATATGTATGTATATTTGTATGAAATAATTTCAGGAAGCTAAATTTTCTATAGAAAATTGTTTTTTCCAAACAGTTTTCAATAGAAAATTACTCCCTTCGAACATCTTATTAAACCAAGCAGTTTTTTTAAAGAGTTTTAATAAAAAAAATTTTTTATTGATGTTTTTAAAAAAATCGTCTCTATTAATCAGTTTTTTATAAAAAATTTTCATATTTCTTTTTTGATCAGTTTTAAAAAAGTATTTTTTCCATAAACTTTCTATAGAAAATTGTCTCCTTAGAATAGCATTTTATAGAAAGTTGCCCAGTTATACAATTTTGAGTCGCAAATGATGTACAAAGTAAATTTTAAGGAAAAGTTCGTTACACATTTTGTGCGGTTTGGTTAATTCTGAGGTTTTCGAGAGAACTGCATGGCAGGATAATATTCTTTTAAATATTTCATGGCAATTCCTGTCCAGCACCATCTATTAATTTACTTGCAACTTATGTTGCTATAGAAAGAACAAAAAGAAAAACTACATCTAACAACAGCACAACAATCTCCTAAATGTAATTTAGTGAAAAAAAAAAATAAAAAGTTTTTCTATAAAAATTCTTTTTATTTTCTTGTTTTTCTTTTGCGCTGCCAGGATAAATATTCTGTGCAGATTGTGCAATAATGAAACTTAGGCTACTTGCTCACTTCCATACACGTTCTACATAATAGTGCAAGCTTGTTTTTTCACCAAATATAGTTGAGATTTGGTCTAGTTCTTGTTTACTCCATTTTGCATTCTTTGCTTGTTAGCCAGCCGGAAAAAAAACAGAACCTTTAGACCATGTTTTCGGTATAAACTTGTTCCTTGTTACGAAAAATTATGATTTATGATTGTTGGCAGTTAGAAAAAAGTACAAAAAAGTGCTGAATTAACTAAAGAAAGAATAAAAAAAGAATGGAACATAGTTGGAATCTTCTGTACTTGTATGCGACGATTGTTCGCCTTTTAAATTATGTTTTATGCGGCCAACAGAACATGGAAGGGAACCCATATAATGGATGTAGTGTAAATAATTTTAACGGCCTTTTTTCATTCTTTCTTTTCATCGTCATCGTCCTCTTCTTCGTTTGTTAGTTTTGTGTTATATATTGCAAGTCGACGTGGCAGTTTGTTGCAAGGATATAAAGTAATCTAAAAGGATGCACTTCACATAGCCCATGCATATTTTATACTAAGTGATTGATCCTATTAATATCGGAGTGTAGAAGGGGGAATTATGATGGATGTGAGAGCGAAAAAGTTTTGAAGTTAATATTTTTTCCTAAGCATTTCAAATTCAAATTTTAAAGAGGTTAAATAAAAATTTAACAAATTTTGTTATTATTAGAAACTAAAAGAACAAAAAATTAAAGATCTGCTTTTTATCTCATTTCTAATCGCAAATGCATTTATTTACTTTGTTGTAACATATTTGCTTGTTTATTAATTTAAAATGCCAAGAAATGAATAAATAAAATACAATTTTCATGCCCTCCACTTCTGAAAGAGGGTAAACTTAGTTTGTCATGCCTTTTAAAACTTTCTTAATATTCATTTAAGACCACATGAAGTAAGCAAAAGCATTTTGAAACTGAAATGCAGCACAATCGGTTAGGTAGGAATATAGTTATGGATCCAAATGTAGAAGAATATCCTTAGATTACTAAGGAGAGCCACTCTTGAAAATCCACCAATATAAGTCCCTTAAAAAATTTGGTAACAAATAACTTCTATATAGGCCTTTATGTCATGACAAAGATTTTCTGTAATAGGTTTAAATTCATTTGATTGTTTTATATAAACCTAATCCCGAATAACACAAAAAATGCTCGAACACGAAAAATTCTTGTACAAACTTTGGTGCTTAGATAAATTTCGGTAAAAATTAGCTCTTGCTTAGTACTAAACTTACAACAAAATTTTTGGGTCTATTTACATGTGCTATAAAGGGTCCAATAATTCGTTTAAATTACATATGCCAAGCCCGACCATATTATGCACAACACCACAGTATGTACTAACAACTTTTCGAAAGTGTACCCTTTTTGGGACCCATAGGCAATCATGAAAACGCCAGAACAAAATTATGTTATGAGATAACTGCCCGTCTATACCAGAGATAAATATTGCGGCATAATTTTGCAGTAAATGTCAAAACTATGCCATCTTTAATGTAGAAAGCACTTTTTTGTGCATATCTATTGCGGGCAATTTATGTTGCAATTGTTGTTAGTCCATTTTCGTTGACAATTATTGCTAACATAAAATGACAAATTTGGTTGTCAATTGAAAAAGATAAGCAAAGAAGAAAAAAGAAAAAAAAATGGAAGCAAATTGTGTGGTAAAGAAATTAAGTTTGTGAAATTGTAGTAAAAGAATTAAATAAACACTAAAATAAAATTGAAAAAATTATTTTTATGAATATAATTTTTTTTTAATCGATCTTTATTATTTAATTTTAAATTAATTTGTTTAAGCTTTAGTTAGTTTTCATATAAAAATATAAATTTTATTTCAACAAATTTATTCGCTTAACAGTTTTATTCGTTTAATATCTTTAGCTTTTCTAAAATCTTTGGAGGAACGAAACTTTGTTAAATAATTCTTCGAATCCCAAAGAAAAACGTTGATAACGAATATGCATGTGGCAGTGTAAATAAAACTGAACTGGCAAAATGAAATAAAGTAATTGGTTTTTTAGAGTTGTTAAAAAATCAGCCAATCGTAGTCGGGACTGTAAGAAAAGATAAACTCACTGTTTGTTGTTGTTGTTTTTGTTTAAGCTTTGATATTGTTACAAGTAATTCTTATTCGCTTAACAGTTTTATTTGTTTAATATTTTAAGTTTTTCTAAAATTCAGTTTATCAAGAGTATGACATGGGAGTTAAGCACATTTAAACGAAACCTTATTAAAACACAGTAAATTTTTTCATAACGTTGTTATTCCTGCTGCATGATACTCCATTTTTATAATTAATAAAAGTTCATTTTGCTTTCAAACAAAAACTACCAGACAAAAACTAAAATATTTTTTATTTTATTATTAAATTCATTAAATATAAACAAAAAAACCAAAAAAATTTTTTTTTTGGAAATTAAAGAGGTGTTCCCATAGTGCACAGTGGTCACTTAAAAAAAAAAAAATTTTTTTTTGATGTTATAGAAATGTCTGAACTTTTAATTTATCGATAATGCAAACATATATTGAATAATGTCAAAAACTGTGTCATAAGCCGCAAATAATGAAGTGTTCCCAAATTGGCACAGCGAACGTAAATGGGTTAATAAGTAGTCATTGAGCTGATCATTAGTAAGCAAATGTTCAGCAGTTTAAATAATAGAAGTAATAAGTAGTTGATGAGGTCATTACTAGTAAGTACTTATTAAAGTTTTTCAGAATAATGACAATTGTAATGACAACTACTTTACATGTAACGTATGAAGTAACTACCACCTATTACTAAAAGTGAAAAAGTTTTACCTTAAATGTTGTGCAACCTTCTCCATTTTCGAAATAACGGTATAGTTATATTTTTGTAAAATTAAAGTTGAAATGTTTCTATTGGAATTATTTAATAGTAACTTGCGGGCTTTATTTTTCTGACATTAGGGTGGTACGAACATAGATCTGGTAGATAAATACTAGAACGAGATCCTTGAGGTCAATGGCCTCTGAGGGTTGGGTTTCTCGAGACAAAAACATTGAGACATCATACTTTAAGATAGGACTGTTAATGCCTACGATATAACGAATAATGCGAAAAGGCGACCCCTACGTTCGGCAAAAAAAAGGTTTTTTCGAAACCTCCATGCAAAAATATTTTATATTAGAGGGTGTACGGGTAAACTTTTTTTGAGGTAAGGCCTAATGTATGCACATATTTTCATGTCTGTCTATATAATATCCTCAATTTATTGAAACAACTGTTTTAAAATTTAACTCTATGTATACTTAACTTTTAGTATAAATAAGTGAAAACATTGTGGAACTTCAGGAACCCCGTGTATTTATACATACTTACATACATAAGCATATACAATTTGCACTACAGGCAACAGAGAGAAATTAATATTTATGTATACTTGACCATCTCCGCAATAAATTCCACGCATAAATTTTAAACAAATGTCAGGGTTGGTAACATGAAACTACATTAGAATGAACATACAACTGCTTCAATTACTATTGTTTACAATATTGGATAAGTTTTAAACAAAATTAACTAAACAAATTATTAAAAAAAAATACAAATATTTACACAGATACGAGTGTGCGTATGTGTTTTTTTTTTGTAAAAACAAAAACATTTAATAAACCAACAACAAAATTAAACAGAACATTTATCTACAACAAACACAAGAATGCTTAAGAATGAAAAAGTTAAAAGAAAAAAAAAGAAAATAAATTTTGTTTTTAACGAAAATCAAAATATGAAAACGAAATAAATAATAAATGGGGATACAACAAATTTAAGAATAATAATAATAATAGAAGTGAGTAAATCATTGATAATCCAAGTGTGTGAGAATGATTTAAAAACTTCATAAAATATGTACAACAGCCAGAAAACGAAAATTAATAATAACAAAAATAAATAACTGAGAGGCTTGTTTAAATTAGAGAGTAGACACTATTTGCATTAGTAGTTGTAAAAGTCATCAATGTACACAATACAACACAATCACACATTTACAATACAAAATAAGGTAAAATACTTAATAATGAATTTGGTAGTACGACAATATACGCTTTTTTTCTTTCTTGTTTTTGTAATCGGTGAATTTTTTAAAACTCAAGTGTTGTTAATTTGTTTTTCTTAACGTCATTAAAATAAAAAAAAAAAAAAAGTTTAAAGTCGAGAACAATTTTAAAGGAAATTAAAATTTTATATATGAGCTACATATTTTTTACACAGAAAAATTCTGGGCAATTTTTTTTTCAATTAATTAATTAATCAAAAATAAAATCTATTATTAATTAGATTTCCCCATAACGTGCTTAATTTCCAATTTATTTCAAATTTATTGTTGTAAAATCTGCAAAGTGTATTAAACGTTTACTTAAATAAACAACATTACTGCATGCAACATATTTAATTAATACTATTAATTTGTTAACTTGTGCAAATTTAATTAATTTTTTAAATTATTATTACAAATTTTTTAATTGAAATCAGTTTTTTTTCTGTTTATGAATCGATTGAAAAATAAAAAGTTATTCATTCACCTTCACACAAAGAAAAACCATGGTTGTGATAAACATATTCTAACAGCAACATATTATGATAAGAGTTATGATTGTAGTCAGCATATTACGATTATTATTGAATCATATTATGACTAAATATATTCGAAATATTACATCATAATATTTTTCCCTTAATCATATTCTTATCCTGTTAATCATAAAAATTAAGAAGTAATCGTATTGTTGTCATATTATCGTCATGTTAATTATAATAAGTTCAGAAGTTATCATATTATTGATTTTCTTTATTTTTTTAATTTCTTTAAATTTGTTTGTTTTAATGGGTATATTTTTAATTGTTTAAAAACTCACTAACAAAAAATTCGATAGGCATATTTAAAACAAACGACACAACTGATACAAAATTATTTTACAAGTGGCCATAACAAAATATTATTAGAGTAAAGATATTTTGTTTGCATCTTAATCATATTATGATTACGTATAGAAAGTTATCAAATTTATAATTGCGATAAACATTGCAATTTTTTGCGTACGACAACAATATATTGTTACATTGAACAGTGTAGTGTAGTGTAATTCGACACATTAATGGCATAGACCCTCAATTATGCCTGGACGTCATCGTCATTTGGACAATCGGATGAAGGTGTGCCGCCAAAGTCGCGGCGGCCATTCGGCCGATATTTAATTCCATACATAATTGAACCATACCAATATTATCATAGTAAAAAGAAATGACAATAATTTCCTAAATAATTTGTGTTTTATTCAAAATCAACATCGGCCCTTAAAATTTAGCCACCCTTTACTTGCAAAAAAAATGTTTTACTTAAAACGGCACAGAAAAATGTATCATCTCTTGTTTATTAGAAAGCTTTATTGTTGTTATTAAATAAAAGCCAAAACACTATAAAAAGCAAAAGAAAATGGACTAAAATATTCTAAAACAAAAAAGTTATAATAGTTCGAAAAAAGCGAAGAAGGTGAGGTCAGCTCTACAAAATCACGGACTGTCAAAAATATTGCTAGTAAAAAAACAGGTTTGTTTACATATAAAACTACACAGTTTGCATACGACCACCGAAAAAAACACCATATTTTGACTTGACCCCACCTTCTAGTAAATTCGCCTTGAGTTCAAAGTTAGTGAATACGCAGAGTGTAGAAATTTAATTTTTTTCTGCAATAAACACGACATTTGATGTACCGTTACCTTGTTTTGTTTCACATTTCTTCGCATTGATATGCATTTCTTTATTATTTGGACTATTGTCTCTCATACTGAATTCAAACTTAAACCATAAACAAAATTTGAGTTTACACCCTCTAAATTGGCAAAATCGGACACTGTGCGTGTATGTAGCTCCAAGATAGATTCAAAATGATATTCGAAATAATGGGGGAAAATTTAAAAAAATGGAATTTTTATAAACAAAGTCTTGCCAGATTTTTTTCGAAAACTAAACTTTTTAAATACTGATTTATGTTTAAGTCAACTCCAGGAAACCATTTGTATGCCAGAAGAAACTACATACGTACAAGGCTACGACACTTAACCTTAAATAGCTTATTCCTATAATTCTTTTTAATTTACATCTGAAACCTTTTTAAGTAGCTTTGGCGATGAGTATAGAACTAATAATTTAAGACGTTGCAAAAAAAAAGCAAAAAAAGACGCATAACACCTTTTGTAGGGTTTAAAAAAGTTGTTTTCCAACGATCTATTTTTTTAATTTATATTTTCAATATCAACCAAAAAACCGCTAAATTGATCACACTCATTGTTAAAATTCGTTAATATTGTTATGTGTATTAAACGTATGCAAAGTATTCAAATAAACGTTATGAGAGCGACACGTTCGTTATTTTTTCTTCTTCTGAAAATAAAACAATATTAACGGGGTTTACAAACTAGTACAAGAGAGTAAAACAAACGAAAGAGTAAAAACAAATTCAAAATGAACAAAATAAAAGACAAAAAACAAAAATACCTTTAACCACAAAGCTCAGGTTAGGTAACGAGTAAAAAAAAAAATAAATACAGTCAAGTCAGTAGTACAACCAAATACAAGCTGGGTGTGACTTAAAAATAAAATTAAAAAATTCAGTTGCTTTTCGACACTTTGAGTTTTAAATACTCATAAACGGTTAAAAATTATTTAACGAAATTAGACGTACGAAAAAACCTTGTGGCAGTGATTTTTTTTTTCAAAAAAGTGTAAACTAAACTTAATAAGAAGAGAAAAAAATTGTTAAAAAACAAATGATCTTGCTATAGAAAATTTATATAATATGATCGCAAAACAAAGATAAAACAATTCGGTAGAAAAATCTTTAAATTTCAATAAAACTAATTAAAAAAAATTTTAACGGTGTTACAAAGATAAACTTCTTTCTTTTTCTGTTATCTTTTGTAAAATCATGTCTTCCTCACCCAGTGATTTAAAACACGGTCATACCGTTACTCAACATCCTTTGCAGGATGTTGATTTAAATGCCTCCTCATCGTCTGACAATGCCGATGCCCCAAAAAATATGAATAAAAAAGAAAATTGGGTTAAATTTGATGATGACGTCGGTGAAGGTATTTTAGGTACCAGCGAAAATAGCAAAAACAACAATGAACTGGAAGCGACTGCAGCCGCTGCTGATACAAACAGGTTAACACCATCACCGATACCACCACCAACAAATCCAAAGAGACATTCGACTGCAGTTGGGGGAGCCGCACGTTCTCGTACTCCAACTGTAGAGAGCAGTCAACAGCAACAACAACAACAACTGGATGTAACAGCTGCAACACCTGTGCAGGTAATAATGATGTTGTAATACTAGATAAGAGTAAGTACTTGGGGAGAGAGTAAATGAGAACTAGAGAGAATTACTTACACACAACATATTTCATGAATACAAAAATAAACAAAAGTTTACTTTATTTGATGAAACTGTAAGAATGAGTTAGAGAATTCTATGAACTTGTTGATCTTCAATGGAGTTATTAAGTTGATATAAATTTTATTTTATAATGGAAAAATTTTATTTACACTGTTTAATTCTCCAAATAATAATTTATGCTTTAAATAAATCTTTAAAGCGATACAAAATTTATATGTGCCGATTTTATTATGATCTTGAAAATCGAAAAGTTAATTAAAGAACGAACAACTTTTTGCAAGTGGGTCAATTATTGATTTTTTACGACGGAATTTTGTGCGGAAATTAAGACTTGCGTAAAGGTGGCTTAAGGCCCAACCATAATGTGCATAGCCTTGTTTAACCTTCTGTCAAAAATTACCAAAAAGTCTCTTAAATGCATTTAAAAAAAACAAAAACAAACTGAAAGAACATTTGATTCTGTACGGAATGAGCGATTAGTTTCGCACTTTGCTTAAGCAAATGACAGTTTCTTAAATTAAAACAAAATGTGTCCTTAAGTTTAATATGACTTGCCTCGTGCAATTAACATGAGCTCACACATTTGCTTAAGCCATCTTAAGCACATTATGGTTGCGCCCATAGTGCCGAACTTTTTCAGCGATTGCATGAGGTTTATTGATTTTAAATCGATTTTATTGGGTCTGACCTCCAAGGAAACTAAGACCATTTTTCAAACTACTAACCTTTAAACTATGTGAACAGTTTTAGACTTACGTAAATGTTATTGTTTTACAAGTTTATTTCAAAATTAAATTAAATTTGTGAAAATTTTGTCTGTGAAACAGATTTTTGGCTGTAGGGCTCATATTCAATATATGTACATATATGGTCCATTATGGACTTACTTACAAATAATTTGTTAAAATTTTTAAATTTATACTAAACTAAAGGTCAACTATTCCCAATCTTAAATATTTACACTAATATTTATAAAAGACTTTTGATATTGATAGCTATTTCGGAGTTGTATATCTTAAGAACGTAGAATTTATGTACTAAATGGGGTATTGGATTTACATTGCCAAGTGTTATATACGAAATAACAAACTTAATTAACCCTTATTTAGCAACCATGGTGGTTGCCAAATTGTTTAGGATTCGGTTTACAGTTCACTAGCGGATCCTTAATAATCCATTAATCAATTAAATTTAATATCTAGTCATTACCATACTTAAATTGTGGAAATTTCGATGGTAAAGAAAGAACTACGAATATTTATTTAAATGGATATATTTTTTTCTTAAAAACTGAAGTCGTTAATTTTTTATAAATTTTGATGTTTAAACTAAAAAAAAGTAAAAAAAAAAATTATGTGTTTTTCATCTTATCTCCAATCCGTTTACACATAATTACCGGTTTTTAGCACTCTCTTCTTAAAACGTTCTCTCTCCCTTAACTGCCTTCCTCTCAATGATAATGTGTTAACTACGAATCTTAAAGATACAAAACATATGAATGTATCTTATTTAACTTTAATGAAATTTTTTAAAATTTTACTCACGTTTATCTTATTTTTTTTATTACTGTTTTTGTTTGTTTTGCCTGTCAGTCTTTCCATTCGTCTGTATGTTTTTCTTGCTTTTTTTTCCCTTATCAAATTGTCAATATTAGAAATATTTGAACTTCTTAATGAATTATTCTGTATGCAGTCAAGTTAATAGTAGCTTAAGTAAATTACTGAATTTTGAGTCATTCACTGACGGAAAATTAAATACAGTACAATACAATACAATAAAAATAACAATTAAATATTAAAAAAAAAAAAAAAAAATTCTGGCAATCATTTAAATCGGTTGGCAGGCCATTTACAATTTTATTTATACGAGCATTTTAATTTTCTGATTTTTTTTTATAATTGTTTAGTTCAAAGCCGCAATAATTAGTACCTGTTTGTGATTTTGGATTGCTTTTGAATAAAATAATTGCGAGTTTTTATTTGCTTGTTAAGCATGTATAATTTAGTACGTATTTTATTTCATATACAGCTACTCACACTAAAACGGGCACATAGGAAAAGCATTATATTGCTATAAATATTTGGAAGTTAAAATTAAAACTTGAGTTAAATTTAAAAATTTTCGTGTAACAGGCATACAAATTTCATAAATTTAATAATGGTTTACAAAACAAATTTTGTATTAAAATTTTGCTTAATAAACGTTTGTTAAAATTAATAATCGTTTATGAATGCGGAGGTTAGTTTCTATTTCAACAATTCTGTTTAAATATCAGTTCATATTAATATAGTTTTTCATATAATTTTTTTTTCTTTTGACACAAAACGAATTTAAAGCATAAATTTATATTTAAATATAATTTAAATTTAACAATTTAAATTAATAAATTTTATTAATACCTACAGGAAAAATCAACGTAAACTAAGTATTTTTATATGTCATCCCACTTTAAGTGTGAGTAGCTGTATGTATGTTTGAAAAATATTTTTGTTTAGCAAGGTGAAGAGCAAAGATTTTAATCTTTTCGCGATTAAGGAAGACAATTAATTATTTATTTTAACTTACAAATACAATTGCAAATTAGATGTTACAGAGAAATAGTAACTTTAACCTTAAGTCCGCGTTCTGAAAAATGTTAAGAGATTTTTGGAGCAATCGCTCGAATTTCCTCTCACATTTCGTGGCTTATTTACGCACTTTCTTTCAAATTTTTGCTCTCATCATAAGTCTCAATGTAAAATGTGGGCATTTCTTGACGGACAGACGAAGTTTGTAGACAGAAAAAAGTTAAAAATTGTCTCTAATCACAAAATTCATAGAATCAAGCAAACAATTTGTTGATTTTGCACCTAATAATAAAATGGTTATAAAGATTACTAAAAATTAAAAATTGTGAATATTCTGTTTTTCAAAAAATATATTTTTAATTAAAAACATTATCAAAAAACTTTGCCGTTTCAAACAATGTGTTAATTGATTTAATTTAATATGCCTCAGCTTTGACAATTCTTAACAACAATTCTACAAGTTGAAATTATTTTATTTTACGCGAAAAAATCAATTGTTATTTTTTGTTATATTATTTTTATTTTAATTAAAAATTTATTTCAAACCAACTAAAATGTTATTTAAATTAAAATTATATTTTTCATTTTCTTTCAACAAAAAAAAAAAAATAATTGATTCAATTATCACATTAATTAAATTGAAATACTTTTTAAACAATTTTTTTAATTGATAAAAAACTTCTGATACATTTTTCTGTGTAGGTGAGATAGAAAATAGTAAAGTGTGTAAAGGTATGTTTAGACCTAAGAAATATTTGACGAAAAATTTAAAAAAGCGGGACCAATAAATTGTTGAAGCTTTAGCTAAATTTTTAACAATTTCTTTTGGTAAACCAAACTTTATTTGTTAGAAGATAATTGTATAGTGTAAATTAGAAAGTGTTGTATGATATTTAATCTACCCAAACAGTTTAGCAAAAGCAAAAAATTGTTTAATAGAAGAACGTCAAATATTTAATAGGTGGGAACGTTGATTAACGCATACAGTGCTACCTCCTTATCTACAAACTTCGTCTGTCTGGCAAGAAATTTCCACATTGTTAATTGGGACCAAAACTCATACAATTGCATTTTTAAAGGGAAAGGTAAAAACCAGTGCTCGAAAATAAATCTCCACAGCTGGCTTAAACAAATTTTCTAAAGCTGTGGTATTAATCAGCACCGATGGTGTGTGCATTGCCTACTTTTTCCGCTCCATGTTGTTCGAGTTTCTTTATGTTTATTTACTGGTTTTTTATCCATTAAAAAAAGTACCCTGTTATTACTTTTCTTAATAAAATTTCAATTTACTTTTTAACGTTAATTATTAACTTTTAAATAATCTAAAAACACATGTTTAAAGGTTTTTTTTGTTTTTATAAATAAGTTTCTTATCAGGTTTATTTTTTAAAAAACAAATTTTAATTTTCAGCGAACGGTAATAGAATCTTACTCCTAAAAAAAAAAAACGTGACCAATTAAATATTGTTAAACAGGTCATCTTCGTAGAACTTGAAGTAATTTAACTATTTGCAATTTAAGTAGACAGGAAGTTGTACTCGTAAATCATAAAAAAATGCAAGTATAAAATACATATTTATAACAGAGATAGAATTATTATGCAATTATTTGGGGGATTCACAAGGTGTCATAAAGTCATATGTCTTAAAAAATTACATGAAAAATACGACTATTGTGAACAAACCCTCATAATTCAGTGTGCTATTTTGAATTTAAGTCAGCTGATTTAAAACAAATATAAACAATAAATAATTACCAAAAATAAAAATATTCTTTAATTCTAATCCATAAATTAATAAATTTCCATTTTGTTTGTCTACCAAACAGCAGGGTCCTAAGCCGATCTAATTTAACGCCGCAAGTGATTTGTTGCAAAAATTGCTAGCCGCAGGTTAAATTCGGATAAATTTTACCATCAACGGCGACGGCTTACAAAAACTAATACGGCTCGGCTCAACCGCTTAGTGCAGGTCTCTTCGGAATAATAACGACAGCACTATAAACATAGCAAGCAAAGTTCTATTTATTTAGGAAATTTTTTGTTTACAAAGCAACAACAATATTTTTAAACACTTGTAAAATGTTATAACATTATGACAATATAACATGATAGCACACCTTGTGAATACCCCGTATATGAAACGTATGTGTTTAAACTTAATTTCTATTAAAAGGTGAAATGAACATACTTATATCGATATTGTTAAATATTAACCCATTACCGCCCAATTTTTATTTAAAAGATTGTAAGTTATTTTCGAAAAATAAAATTTTATTTATTCTTTTTTTTTTTAATTATTATTTTTTATACCCACACCACAATAGTGGAGAGGGTAATATCCAAGCGGTAAAACTCAGAAGACCTTCTTACTTCAGGCCTCTTAAAAGGCCTGCTTAAAAATTGTTTTGATTAAATTCCTATTCTTATCTAACTGCTAAAGAATGCCTCATAGAAGGCCTCGGCTCTTTGGTGTAAAAGATAAGATACACACTCGCTTCTATGAGAAGGGAGTAGAGAAGGAGTAACATTTTTTGTATTGTTTTTTTTTTGCACAAGCAAAAGCAAAACAATTTTTATTTTGTTGATCCTGTTGCCATTCTTATGTACCTGCTAAAGAAGCGAGAGCGGATGGCCTTCTCCGCAATGACAACGTGTGTAAAAAAGATATGAGTATGGAATGGAGCGAGCAGGCCTTGTATATCCAAAAGAAGGAGTACAGAGGCCTTCTAGAAGGCATCCGTACCCCTTCTTTTTCCCGCTGGGATGCATTTCTGCTGATGTGTGTAAAGCTTTAAAAAATATGGGTCCTGGACCCACCTACCGATCGACTCGGAATCACTTTCTGAGTCGATCTAACGATGTCCGTCCGCCTGGCTGGCTGTCCATGTAACCTTGTGCGCAAAGTACAGGTCGCAATTTTGGAGATAATTTGATAAAATTTGGCTTATAGGTTGTTATTGCCACAAGGACCAAGCCTATTGAAAATGGGCGGAATCGTAGAACCACGAGGGGAGATAGGGGCAATTTCTGCCTCTGACAAACTTTCTAACCGATTTTAATGAAGTTTAAAACATAGATAGATCCATATGTTTATGAACACATAAGCGTGATTCTCCATGGCTCACACACTTTCGTATATGTGTTTTGAAATACTGTAGTGTAGGGTATCATATAGTCGGGCTTGACCGACTGTACGTTCTTACTTGTTTAATTATTTGTGTTTGTTCCCAAATGGGATCATTGGGCGCTAACATAAGCAGCATAATAAATCCGTCAGTAGTGGACCGCCGTTGCCGGCTTCCATACAGCTTATTACAGATGGTTTGCCAGAAGAAAATAGAGCAAGCTCTAATTGAAATTTTGTCAGACGACCTTGCGTCTGAGATACAAGTAATTAAGGTAGCACACGACATTTATGTATTTTGCAATGGGAATTTTGACAAGTTAGACGTAAAAAAATATGCCGTGTGCGGGTGTCTTTAGTATACCCTCATTCACCACTTTTGGGGGTGGGGTATATATAAATAACAAAATAATAATAACATCATGCATGTTTCTTATAATTATCTGTTAGGCATATAAACACCTTTTATGATTATTTTTTATAAAGTCCGAACCATTCTAACTATTTCTCACACTCGTGTCCGTTCCCGTTTAACTTACTTATCTTCGTTTTTAAAGACTTTTCTACAGAACTTTAAATTTTTGCTTCAATAAGTTGTATCTAGATTAAATAAAATTGAATTGTTACCAAAATATTTATTTTTTTATAACGTACGATTATGTTGCATTGCCAAGAAAGAAGCAAAAAAATTTGTCAAAATTAATAGGAAATTTGTGTTAAATTTTTATTTCATTTTTCAATAGAACTATTTTCATCACGTATTGATATTGACAAAATTGGACAATACAAACAAGTATGTATGTATGCATGTGCTAAGGCAAAAGGTGATTGCACTAACTATATTTTAAATTTCAGTAAGTCAAGCTTAAATAAAAAAAAACTTTAATTGGAAGGAAATCAAATTGTACTCTAAGGTCCGTTTAAAATTGACTTTAACCGGCCTTATAAAAAGTGTTACATAATTAAAACTTTACTTTAACCTAAAGTGCGCGATAAGGTAAATTACCTACCTGGAAGGTTAAAGTAAAGTTGTAATAATGAAACACTTTTCATACGGCCGATACCTTTAACTATCGGTAAGTTTCGAAAATAGGTCTAAATGTATGTAGTTGTAAGTGGATATAGAAAAAACAAAAAAAAACTTGATTTTATTTTGCCAGTTCAGTTTTATTTACACTGCCACATGCATATTAGTTATTAAAGTTTTTTTTTTGTTTAAGTAGCACTTTAGCATTTTGGCTGGATTTAAACAGATACAACATAAGAGTGAGTGCAACATCAAATGGAATATTTCATAATTTTTATTCTGATTCTGCTAACAGCAATAAATAAATGTTTCATTATTTTCATCATCCTGAATGAAAACTTAATACGTATTTACTTTGAGCGTTGCTTTGCGTTTTACATGATTAGTCCCTTAATAATTGGGCCTTACTTTCATATGAAGACTTCATCTGATGATTGCGGCGAATAAAAACATTGTTAAGGGATTTGTCAATAATAAATTAAAGAACTGCAAAAACAAAATTTGTATCACATTAAGCATCAGAATTATTATTTCAAAAAAACTTCCGTATTGTAGGCTTTCACACGGCTTTATAATATTCTAATGATTTTGTGATGAATTCTAAATCTGGCATTAGACATAACCCCACAGACCAGACCAGACCAGACCTTGTAATGTCATCATAAATCAATATTATTGATTTAGAAAAATAATAAAACACATTATGACAAGAGAATAACACAATATGAACAAGAATGCAAAGAAAAATAAACTAAAAATTAAACCAATAAATTTAACATAGAAAAAAAAAAACACTTTTTAGGTTTTAATAATTGTATAGTTTAAAGTACATGTAAGTAAAATGTAAGAACTAAATATTTACAAAAAAAAATTAATGCTCATCTACATGAATTTCAAGTTAAAAATTTATTTTTTTCCTTTCCTTGTTACCTTAATTTAAAAAAAAAAACAAAAGCTTTAATAAAAAAACTAACAAATTTCTCTTTTTAACAATTTTAAGCGCACAACTGTAACGTCTTCCACTTCCAGTGTTTTGCCGGACGTAGCCGCTCCCGCTGTTTTAAATACTGAAAGTGTGCATGTTAATTTGAATGCATCCGGTAAAGCGCAACAACAATTGCAGCACCAGCAACATTCACAATTTAACACACAAAACATACAACAACATCACCAAAAACCAAATACTTTAACTTCTAATAGCAACAATAACAACAATATTGTTTCAAAAACATCATCAACAACAACGTCTCCTAATAACTCTAGTAGTCAGCAACAGCAGCAATACACCAACAATCAATTACCACATCACAGCAATAATGGCCATATGACCAACTCCACAACCAATAAACTGTCATCAGCATCATCATCCTTAACGTCTGCGACGACAACATCATCATCACAACCATCAACTGGAAAAACGTCTGTCACAATACCAATTGAATCTCAGCCACCAATGCGTACAATTGAATTATCAACAGGTCGGATACGAGAAGGATTTGGTATGTATCTTTGTTTTTTTTTTCTTCTTCATATGTATAAAGTGTGTGTAGATATGTATGTACAATGTCTAGTACATATGTGTGAGTAACGTTTCATGCCTCTTTTAGTCATAGGAAAAGATTAATTTTACATAGAAATTGTTATTGTTTCTGTACTTCTTTCCACAAACGACAAAAATTTGCTTTATTCACTTAAGATGGGACTTTAATAGTCGTTTATTCTAGGAGAAAAAAAGGTATATGTACAGCAGACATACATGGCTGCACTGAGCGGAACACTATAAACATATTTGTTTTCCTTAATCTATCACCTAAAAACAACAAATTGTGCTTGGGCACATTTGCACAGTGGGTCATGTGAACTAATGAACATTTTATCTAAAAGTTAGAATATGATTCCCCAGAGTTATATCGTCGTCACGACTCTTCTTAAGCCACGTAAGCGGCATTTTTTCTAATTTTACCTTTTTGGTTTTTATGGTAGAAAATAATATTTGCCACCCGATTGCAGTCTCATCAACTTTTGCTTGTTTTGTTTCACTGAAAATAATATTCCTAAAGGAGAAAAAATTACAGGAAATTCCCGAGAAAATTTGGAGGAATTTCTCCACTAAGTTTTAGACGTAAGTGATAATAAACTGGTCGCTGGTGCTTTTTATGCGGACAGCTTTGACAGCTGTTTTTGTAGTTCGTGGGTGATTTGCCGTTAGATTTGTTTGGCAATTCATCATGAAAAACACCTTAACATCCAAAAACCCATTGTTTGTAATGCTCCCTCGGGGTTTCATCATGAAAAACACCTTAACATCCAAAAAACCCTCGGGGTTTTAAAAGGAACATATTCAAAATATTTCACCATCTGGTGTATCATCCTCTGGCGAATACGGGAACAGTCAACACCTGCTATTCGGTAAAAATCAAAAATTCGCAGATCGTATCTCGTACCACGAGAGCCAGTATCCCACGTTGACACGGCACTGCTCTGATTAGAAGTTGAGGCCTCCGTTAATATGCTTCTTGCGGAAAATGCCTTTTGCCTTTTAGGCTGTGTTGGTGGCGCTCACTCTCGGGGGAGGTTTCAAAACGTATTGTTTGTTGTTGTTGGTCCTAGAACTAAATCTTTTCCACAGCTGTTTATGGGCCGTGAGAAGTTTTTGGTCCCTATGTCCTTACAAATAATTGTAGTTAGAACGTAACAGTTATGGGTGAGCGGTTAAGACTTATGAATACTAACTTTTTTGTTCCTCAATTGGAGGACATTTTATTGTAACCATTCGGCTTAATCAGAATGGTGCCACACACATAAGTATTAGATAGTCAAATTACTAAGAGAAAGATTTTTTAAATTAATAATTTTACGAAATGCTTCTGTAAACCGTCCACATTGTTTTTTTTTTGATTTACCGAAATTCAATTATTTTCTCTCGGGATCTTTGCACATAAAATATAAACGATTAAGTACTTAGAAGCGAATATTAGACGCGTCATAGCCTTCGGCCAACTTATAAACGCAAAATTGTTTTCAGCGATGAGGCTCATTTTAGACTTAAAGGGATTATTTATAAGCAAGATTGCCGCATATGGAGTGAAACAAATCCACAACAGATCCGACAGACTGCAATACATGCAGAAATATGCACCGCTGTGTGCGGCTTGCACGCAAATGTCGTCATCAAAAATAAAGCCAGTGCTAACGCTATGGCCAATGGAGATCGTTACAGCACCATGGTGCAAAATTTTTTGATTGAAAATTTGGATGCCATTGATCTGGGCATTATGTGGTTTTAACACAGTTTGCTGGCTATCATTGCTTGTGTTATTCGTGCCATACGATCAGAAATGCTTGAAAAAGTGGACCAAAATTCAATGTCCAGAACGCGCTTGAACAAGAACAGCCGAGGTGACAATATGCTCAAAATCAATTCTGTGGCCTTTTGACAAAACATCGTAAGTCAAATTTTAAAAGTTGAAAAAATGGGGTTATTTATACGAATTTTTGTTCAAAAATAATTTTTGTTAACAGTTTTAAAATTTTGTATTACAAACAAAATTTTTCTTTAATTTCGGTTTATTTTATTATTTGATAAAAATGATTTTTTCACCGAGTTTTTTCTAAAACATTCATTCATACATTCAAAAATGTATATTTTTGATTAAAATTTAATTTGTTTTGTTATTTTTTGCTATTGGGCTTAAAAAGCAACCTCTGCTTAAAACGATTTTCTCTTTTTTTTAATTTGTATTTTAAGATTTTTTTATAAAGAATTTGGAAGCAAAAGGCATGCCTACCGACGTCTGTGGGATTCAAATATACTGCAGAATTTCTTTATCAATATTTCATAATGGAATTCCCAGTATTCAAATCATCGTTAATTAGTTAAGCGGCCACAAAAAAAAAAACTGATATACCTTTCTCTTGATTCTAATTGAAATGAGAAATTATTGTAAATTCATACTCCTCACCAGAATCATGCATCAGATCCCTATCATCTGCCTCGGTGCGGCATCAGTCTCGACAAGACTAAAAAAAAAAAAAAAAAATCCACCCGTACTCAAATCAATACGATGCGGTATTAAAGTACGGTGAGTACGGATTTTCTTGAATCAAGTACAGAAAGTTTGATTCAAGTACGGATTTTCAATCGCAAAATACTAAAATTATTCATATTCAATCCCGATTTCGTACTTGAAATAATCCGAAAATGACAATGATTTAAGTTAAACTAAGATTGAATAAATCTCAAAATACGCTGGATTCAAGTATTATAAAGTTGATTTTATCCCGAATTAAAAAGAAAAAATTATTATGATTGATTAACTTACTCGTATTACACCTTAAATAATGATAAAACACCAACATCATGCCCGATATGGGTTTTACTTGAGAAATCTCATGTTTAAACAAAAATATAAACTAAATGAGAAGCAAGAGTTATATGAGTCTGGCCAGAGCTTGTTTCAGTGTGTATAGAAAATCAAAACATGCGTAAGCCGGAAGGCTAAACATTTCGAAAGTACATAATCCAATTTAGGATTGTTTTGAGTACGTTGTAGTGTTAATCGTACTTGAATTTTTGAGTACGACTCGTACTTAAAGTAATCATAAAAAACTTGATTTATCCCGAGTGTTTTTCTACCTGTGATAGACTAGTCTACCATTTCCTTCATTTCCAGAGGCATGAATTATACCTCTTGTAACTGTTAATCCGTGTTTATGCCTAGCAAGTCCAAATCTATATCGAGTTTATTTTCTTCCTGGCTGCTGACCATTTAGATTGGTCCTATTTCATATTATACCGTTTACCATTCCCCTTCCTTTTTTCATACCTTTTAATTGTTAATTAAATAAATATTAGAGTTTTAAAATATTTTTCTTTATTCCTTGTTGAAGGCATGTAATAAGGAAATGCTGGTATTTATGTCGTAAGGATGTTATGGTATTTTCTATCTTAAAATGTACCGAAAAAGTACAGTTGTACTGAATTATCCATGCCTGAACGCGGAAGCATTTTTTTAAGTTAATGAGATTTAAGAGAGTTACATTCGTATTGATGCTTTAACCAATTACAGAACGACTTCCATCAAAATAAGATGATGAGTGATTGATCAATACATTTTCTCATAACAGATTTTGACAAGGCAAAGTTGATTACTGAAAAATCTTTACAGTCACTTTAAGCCTGAAAAAGGGATTTTTTTTTTGAAGTTTTTTAATAAATTTTAATGCAAAATTTTAATTTTTAGCTAATGGTGATGTTATTGTAACACTTTTGCCCGCTAACATCAAATTCCCCTGGGTAACACCGGCAATTTTTAGGCCAGAACTTGTGCCTGAAGAATTAATGGCACAAGGCTTAACAGTGAGTATTTAGTTGAAGTTTGCAATTTTTTTTTGAAAAAAAAACTTAATAAGTTTTCTTTCTTTTTATTCTCTCCCATTAGCTTACCGTCGAGGAATATGTTCACGCAATGGAAACTCTGGTTAACGATTATCGCTTTACCATGTACAACATTTGCTACAAACGCATTTTAGTCTGTTGGATTCTGCTTGCTTTTACAGTTTTATTGACTCTGCTATTCTCTGGCCTACAGGGCGTAGCCCTGTTCTCTTTAGGCGTAGGTTGGCTATTCCTAAATGCTGCCGCTATATTCCTGTGTATGTGGGTAAAATTGCGTTTGGCTCGAGGCTTAGAGAAATGTTTGGCGCGTGTTAATAAACAGCTGATAAAGCACAAAATCCTTTTGTTATTGGACGATCGTGGTCGTATATCGTGTCATAAAGTTAACTTATGTTTCCTCTACTTTGATTCGGCGCCTTGTGTGAACTTTTTAAATGAATTCCTTGAGCACACAGAGCAAAATGGCGGTGAGACGATTAAGGCTGGATGGGAGGCCAAGTTAGATCTAGATCTAAATGATATTGTTATACAAGGTTCGAATCCGGTGCGTTTGTCTAGGAAACAGGTGAGTTTGGAATTATTTTTATATAGAAAGCACTTTTTGCAAAACACATTTAAACACATTAAAGTCATGTAAATAACATTCTTTTTTTTTTAAATCTAGACAGATTATTTCTTAATTTTTATGCAAAATCATGGTATATGAATTCAAAAAAAAATTAATTTCCTTTTTCCTTTCATTAACACACACATACAAACACTTTAAAAATTTTTTTTGTATAATTTTTTTTTTTTTTTTTTACTAATTTAATATTCAATATTATGAAAACAAAAATCCCCAAATATTGTAAAATTTTTAGGCTGTGGCGCAAGAACTTTATCTCAGCTATTTACAACGCTGGGGCAAAGATTTCCTAAGACGTCGCCTTGACTGGACCGTCCAAGAGGCTGGTGTTCACGAAACTCCCCGCCATTTACAATCATCCATTTGTCCCTGCCAGTATGAGGAAGAAGTTTTGCGCAATAAAATTAAAATGCATTTACAACGTAAACAGTGTTGTGGCCTAAATTGTTTGGGTTGTTGGGCTTAGAAAAAAGGACATTTTACCCAGGATACTCTGAAAGAGAGAAAGAAAAAAAAACACGTTAAAGGAATGTTAATATTTGATTTAAAAATTGGTTTTTAATTATGAAGAACAAAAAAGTAGTTTATTTTTAGTTTTGTTTTTGTAGCTTTTGTTTGTAGTTGTTTTTTTTTTCTAAACTATTTCATTTTTTCTTTGCTCAAGAATTCTTATGATTTTTTCGCTTCATTGTTTTAACTTTTTGCGTTTGTTTACAGAAATAGTCGTAACTTATTAAGTTTATTGTAAAATGAAAAACTTAAATATTTTATTTAAGAAATATATCTTTTATTTTATTGAAATTTTTTACAATTTAGTTTTATTTTATTTAAAAAATTTACAGCAATATTGGCATGGAAGTTCAAAACTCTTTATCATTAAAAACATTTAATCTGATCGATTAGGGAAAGCAATCACAACTTAAATTATTTGAAAAGTATATTAAAACGGTGGCGCATAAGTAACGTTATGATTTATTTAAAAAACAAATTATTATTTATAAAGCTTTAGATTATAGTTTTAAACGTATTTGATGGAAATTGTTTTAAAAAACAAAAGGTTTTGAAAACGAGAATATCGTTTTCTAATCGGTGTTTGAAAATAACCAGAACATTATATAACGTACAGCTCTACAATCCAGAAACGATATTAATTTTTTTAGTGTATGCATGTATACGAGCACTACCATTAATAGCGTTCGTAATTTTCAAGCAAGTTGTAAACATTATATAGAGTTCTGTTCGTCGTTATAAAACACAACAAATGTAGTGATACTGTAGACGTTCATTGTATTTTAATGTTCTTTAGTGTTTATTTTTAACATTGATAAAGAATAAAGCAAACAAAAAATTTTAGCAACAGCGACAGCACAAATAGCTTGCGTGTGTATTGTGCACGTTTTGATTATGTAAAATTTTTTTCGCTGTCTTTTTGTTTTTTTCGTATATATATGTATTTTGCTTTTGTAAAAAATTATTGTGCCGAACCGAACACCACGAAGTTTGTGGCTTAAAAAACAAAACACAGAACGCAATTAAGTGTTCTCATCTTTTTGTTGAGTTGGAAAAGAAGAGTATTATTTTTGTGCTTGAAGATGACAAGCAGGGAAACGTTATTTTTTTTTTAATTATTTACTACACAAACACTATTAGCGTTTGTGTTTTCCTCAAATCTACCGAACCGAACACTAAGGAACGATATTTAATGTTTATTTTCAAACACTGTTTCTAATACATTTTCGTCTTATTTTCTGTCTACATTCTTTTAAATCTTATATTCTTTTTTTTTGTTGCACTGTATTTAAAAAAAAAAAGCAATGAAAACTTTTGTTCAGAATTGGTTTTTAAGATCGATTGAAATTCAGCACCCGTTAAAAACGATCGCTTTGAAATTTACCGATTCGCATCGCATACCGGAATGTCATTCAAATGTTGTCCATGGTTTGCTTCGACTGATCCTTCTAGAATATTTCCCAACAAATATTTTTTAAATTTCAGGTCCTTTTCCTTCTCGGTTATTGGCCTAATAATAATAATAATTTCGCGAGTCAGAGCCTGCATCTTGTTGGAACAACAATTCTTACTCTAAAAATTTTCCAACCATTGCCAAGTATCGAATATCAATCACATTAACCACAAATTGTTTTTTGATAAGACAAAAATTGACCAATAATCTTTTCTGAAGTAATTTCACACTACACTATACACAAGCATGGCTCGAGTGAGGGGGAAGGGGGTTCATGAGTATCATAAGCCACCTTTTCATATAAAATGTTTAAGCATTTCAAAGTCAATTGTAAAAAAAAACGTAAACCAAAAAGTTATTCCCTAACTTACGTATTCATAACGTCACATATTCGGTATCCTTTGGATTGCCATCCCTAATTGATCCATTTAATCATTAAATTTTATTTTTACTTCGACAACATACATAACATACATCACTTAACCTAATAACCATTTCACTGTAGTTGCATTAATTTGTGATAATTTGCTTTAATTTAATTTTTTATACATAAATTTATAAAAAAAATCTTGCAATTCTCAGATGATTATTGACTCGTTATAAGATCACTATTTACTTAAGGTATGTTCACACTAAACAAATATTTAACGAAACCCCCGAAATAATCTCGACCAAATCCTACCTTCAATCGGAGGGATTTTTTGTAAAATAAATCGTTAATGTAAGAAAAGAAAAACTCACTGTTTATTGTTGGGGTTTTGTTAAAGCTTTGATATTGTCACAGAAAAGACTTTGAGTGTTTAAAATTCTTATTCGCTTTAAAGTTTTACTTGTATAATATTTTTAGATTTTCTAAAATCTTTGGAAAAAGGTTTCCTGATGATCTGGCCTAAAGCAGACCACACACTAGTGATTTGTGCGTGGGATTTGGTAGCGTTCCATTCCTTCAGACACGACAAACAAATCACAATAACCTAAAACGTCAAAAAGAAAACATGAATTGTGAAGCGGATGATGCAAATACACTTTTGTTAATTTAGGGTGGGTTTTTAACATAGAGATTAATGGTGTTTTCTTTTCTACAAAAAAATGTGCCTTTTTTTTAAAAATATGCAATTTGGTGTCTGTTTCTTAAAAATTTTGCTCCCGAAAAGCATCAGTTTTTTTTAGAATAAAACAAGCCACCCTTTTCGAGAGCAAAATTTTAAAAAAAAGACACCAAATTGAATTTTTTTTAAAAAAGGCACATTTTTTTGTAGAAAAGAAAACACCATAAGTCATCTTGAATCTGTGTTTTTAGTTTTTATGATGAGGATTAATTACTTTTATTTGCCAGTTTAAGCGGCCAATGTTGGTGGTGTAAACTTAATCATTAAATGTCAACACATACACATGTAAAACAAAAGCAGCTGTTAAATTTTTTTTTAGAAAACAGTAAAATGGATTATTCCAGAAAAGATTAAGACGTTAGTGATTCTGAAACAAATAAAAACCTAAATAAAATAATTATAAGAATTAACTTGCTTTTTATAAGAATTAAAAGGGCGAAAATTCTTCTTCTTCTGTATAAAATGCTAAGTGGATTGATAAAAATATGCCATTTTTAAATATTTTGTTGCCATTTATTGTTATTCAGTATGGCAATGCTGCGAGGTTTAAACTACCTCTTAAAAACGGCAAACACAATTAGTACTCGATTTAATTAATTCTCAGATTAATTAATCATAGTTTGCCGCTAAGATTAAACTCGATGTTAAAAACCCACTCTTATTTGTTTACACAGCAAAAAAACAAAAAAAAACAAATTAGATAAAAGGAAAAAATTTAAGAAGAATACAAAAAATGTTTGTATGCTAAGGAACTCCGCAATAGATGCAATTTGATGTTTCGTTGTACACTTAGTTGAAAAAATTTTAAAATGTTCGTGCAGAAGCCATCAAACAAATTACAAGAAATGGAAAATTTTCAAATACTTAGGATATGTGCGCAGACAGCCCCATTAACAAGCAACAAGACGTCGAGCTCGCACAAATCACATGCACAAATCACTAGTGTGTGATGACTATTGTACTTTTTATTTTATAAGAATTAAAAAATTTTCATATCTGTTTTAAAATTCCATTTCAAGATGTTCTTTTCTATAAATAAGCATATCTTTTTTACTTTTAGCCACAATTATATATTTTTTCTATTATTGCATGCTTTTTTTTAAAAATATTTCTCTTTTTTTTATTACATCACTTTAAAAATTTTGTAGTTTTTTCCACTTTAACATTCTATTCTGCTTTTCCTTATCATTTGTTGCATCTGCATTCTGTTTTCATATGACAAAATTTTTTTTAAAAACAAACAAAAAAAAAAAAACAAAAACCAAAATTTCAGGAACGTGGAGTACAATTATTTTTGCGTTATGCCTCCCGCTGGGGTCGCGATGCCATCAGAGGTCTGGTTGATGTTACCCCCTTGGAGCCAGGACGTCATTGTGGACAATTTCAGTGTCCCTGCCAATACATCAAAGTGCATTTACAGTGTAAACCAAGAGGCAAGTTGAAATGCTTTGATATAAGTTACTGGGTGTTGGCATCTGAACGATATGAATAAAATTCGAATTCAAACATCATCTCTGCATAATTTGTAATTGTACAATGAACATTTTCAAATCATTTCAAAACACTTCTAAATGTTTAACAATAACGCCCATCTAATTGAACATTAATTTTTAACGATCTTTTACATCAGTTCAGTCAGTACTTTAAGCTTAATTTTTTTTGATATTTTCAAAATTAATTGATTTTGATTAAATATTTACAAAAAAAAAATACTTATTTATTAATTTCATTGTCATACTAGTTGTTTTGTGTTTTTTTCTTCTTTTTTTGGCATTAATGTTTTTGTTCTTTATATTTTAATTAAAATTTAATTTCACAGTTATTTTGAATAGTGTTGGTCAAGTAGTTTGGACCCGTTCTACAATGTATGGAAATTAATTGGATGTTTTTGTGTGCAATTACAAATTTTTATATAAATGTAATTAAAATATTAATAAAAAAAAATATGTTTTTTAAATTTTCTGTTTAAAACTTATTTAGTAATTTATATCATTAAATATGGGAAAAATTATTTTTTAAAATACCGTTTTGATTTTATTTGTTTTTTAAATCTTTATTTATTTATATCCTTAAAGCCTGGTACTCTGTTCAACATTTCACGCGAAATGCTGTCTAAACTCATATGAAACAATGTTGATCTGGTTGTATTGTACTCTGTTCGTTTTGTGAAAAGGTTGCGAAATGTTTCTGGCAATATTTCTTTACACCTGCGAACAAAAAAACGAGCGAGAAAGGTATACAGTTTTCCTGCCAAATTTTTTGCACGAAATAATAAATGTTGCCCAATATTTTACACAAATTTGAACAGAATACCAGAGCTTAATATTATTATTTCAAATTCAATTATTCCTTTATTTTCTTTTGTATTTAATTCTTAATTTATTTTCATCATCCAAAATAATTCTGTGTCATTTTGACAAAACATGTTAAGTCAAATTTAAAAATTTGAAAAAAAGTTGTGGTTGATCATACGAATTTTCATTCAAGTTTTTAAAATTTTTTATTAAATAAGAAATTTTTCTTTAATTTTGGTTTATTTTATTATTTAATAAAAATTATATTTTCAACGAATTTTTTTTAAAAACTTTTTTGCAATCTTATCTCGACATAAAGTTGGAACAGAATTGTCGCTGTAGTACAACGTTACGAATTGCTCTGCAAGCTGTCATAACCCTAAAGGAAAGCGAACTGATACCAAAGTAGTCCCGTGATAGGTCTTTGGTGGTAAAGACCGGTTCTAGTTCTAACTCTTGAATAGACCTATTACATTTACATGGGGTTGTCATTGGAGGCGGTTAATTGACACCATTTGGCCAGTCACAGATCTATTCTCAATAAACGTGCTTAGTGTCAGCTACTTAAATGTAGTATTATTTCAATAAAACAAATCCTAGAATTAAATTCAAGAACAACATTATAAAAAGTACCAAAAAATGTCTTACAGCACCGGCAAAGACTGTACTGTAATTCACTATTTTTTCTAATTTTTTGTTCTTTATAAACCAGTTAAGGGATTGGTACTTCTTTCACTGGCCATTAGTACTTTGTTTTTGTACTTGTTCTATTTTCATAAATCCCAGGACAAGTCTGTTGGACCAATTGACATAAATTTCCCGCAGGGAAGCTAAAAAAGGCAGTTTCAAAGTAGTGTCAACAGATACGTAGTAGTAGAAGTCGTTGGAGTTGAAGTTGAAGCGCAAAATTCAAAATGTTGAACTTTGTAGCGATACACAGCATTCATTAGTTTTAGCTACTGCTACAACTACTCTTTTCTGTTCAAGGTCTTAATTTGATTTGTAAAAATGCCACAGATTTAAACTTTACAATTCCAGAGTTCGAAATTTTTTATTTTTCAAAAACACATTTGTCACATATTTTTAGCTACTTTTTTTTATTTTTGTTAATATTTTTTATTGTCTGTCTCGATTTTGATCCTTCATAATTTATTGAAATTGTTATTGAATTAATTTTTGTATTGCAAATTTGTTTTATTTTTTTCTCAATAAAGTTTTGAATATGAATATAAATTTAAAAATTATTTTTGTTTTATTTTTCTCATATGAATTTATCTTTTAATTTTTATAGGTTATCCATGCGGTTGCATTGCTTACGCATCAGATCCACAATTTCAAAATCGTTATTAAACCATTTTTCTTTTTATAATTTATAAACATTTTTGAATAAAATTTTTCAATTATTAAATTCGAAATGCTTTGTTTTATTTACAAAAGGTTTTTTATTATAACCCACACCACAATAGTGGAGAGGGTATTATGCATTTGTGCTGATGTGTGTAAGACATTAAAATATGTGCCCTGGACCCACCTTAAAGTATACCGATCGACTCATAATCACTTTCTGAGTCGATCTAACGATTTCCGTCCGGCTGGCTGGCTGGCTGTCCATGTGTCCTTGTACGCAAAGTACAGGTCGCAATTTTGGAGATAATTTCATAATTGCTTATAGCTTCTTATTGGCCCAAGGACCAAGCCTACTGAAAATGGGCCGAATCGTAGGACCACGAGGGGAGGTAGGGAGCAATTTCTGCCTCTCAGAAACTATCAAACCGATTTTAATGAAATTTAAAACGTAGATAGATCTATGTATATATGGACACATAAGCCTGATTTTTCATGGGTCTTGAATAGGTGCATTCTCGTAAATGTGTTTAAAAATGTGTGGTGTAGGGTATAATATAGTTGGGCTTGACCTGCTGTACTTTCTTACTTGTTTTTGTAATATATTTGTATGAATAATAACCAACACAGTTTAAATAGAACTTTTTACTTTTTTTATAATCCGTTATAGGATTCCTAATAAATGTTTTGGGTTTCAATGTACAATAACAAACTTTGGTAAGAGTTTTTAGTGTGACGTTACGCTGGATGGCGAGCAGTATAGAGACGTGGTGGATGAATTTTTCAAAAATTAATCAGTTAATTATCATCGATATTTGGTTCCAACAATATGGTGAACTTGCATAAAGCGCGCTTAGCAATCGATTTGTTGGAAAATTAACTTTATTTCCAGAAGTGGAACTGTTCACTCGCCCCCTCGTCCGTGCGATTCTTGATTATTTAAAATAACTAAAACATGTTACGCACTAATAATAGAATAGCATGGTTGGCTTTCAACCATTGAATGTTGCACTTGAAAAAAAGAGGAAAATACAATTGTTAATTTTAAAACAAATTATTGTTATATTTAACCATAACATGTTTAGAGGCAGCCATAATATGGTTGTGGGTACTTGAAGAAGGACTAATTCAACCATAATATGGTTGTAGGTGACAAAAGTATGGTTATATTTACCATAACAGTTTTGTTTGAGGTGACCATATTTAAACATGTTTTTTCTCTGCGTATACAGGCTGTTTTAAGGATACCCTTAAAATAGGGTTTTGGGTCCCTTAACCTTTTACACATGATTATATAAATTTATATTTATTAAAATACACCATTTCATCTAAATTTTTTTTTCACAATCCTTGACCATGATTATTTTTATTCTTAATTTTCAGTTAATTTAACTTTTAATCTACCCCCTCTTTCCCATGTCAAGCAATTCTCTATGGCTTAATTATATCCATTTGATAAGCAAAAAAGTCACGTTCTTCCTTTAACTTAATTTAAAAGAAATTTCAAATTTTTTCTTTATATTTATGACAGCTGTAATTTGTTCCTTGAACTTCTTTTCTGAAACTAATCTGTATGCAGCAAATACAAATTTATCGATGATTTCAACTCAACCATAAAATTTTTGTTGAAGCAATTAATCAAAAATTACTGCAGCAAGCCAGAAGGACAATAACAACAACAACAACAACAACAGAAAAGAGCCTAGCAGACCAAACTAAAAACTGCAATGACATGCCAAGACCAAAACTAAAAAAAGTGCAAAATGTTTAAACGAGATGTGCATAAAATATGCCTAATTTACGCTCAAAAAGCATCGATATGACGACAACAACGACGACAATGCTGATAAAAACCAAACACGGACAAGTTATCAAAAGAAATGAAATCAGCAAACGAAATAATAGAATCCAATAGAAGATACTTAAAAAAAAGCACTGAATAAGACTTCTAGAGAATACAAAAAAAAAAAACAACAAATGCAATTTAAAATCAATTTGGCGCTATTGATGATTTAGCGTCTTTTTGTGGTAGTTTTGAACCAGAGTTAAAAAAAATATGATAAAAGCATAGGAAATACTGGAAAATTGCTGGGAAAATATGCACAGAAAATGAAAAAAAAAAAAATGAAAAACAGAAATAGAAATTTAAGTAAACGGTCTGATAATAGGGAAAAATACTTGAAAATTGGTTACAAGAGATGCAAAAAAAAAAGGCAAGAAAAGGTTTAATTTGTACATGGAAAGAAAAAAATGGAGAATAATGTCTTCTTTTGGCTGAGGTCGAAGCTTTGGGACTGTAGTTCTTTACTTTGTAAATTCTAGGATCAGACATGGCAATTTTAGTTGCGCAACCTTTTCCCAAGTATCTTGTGAACTTGATCATTGTTAACATCAGAGTGTAGAAAAACAGTAAAGTACAGCAAGCTAGTGTACCATTCCTTATTTGGCCATGAACAGTACACATACATATTCTATACAAAAATACAAAATAATAGAAAAACAATATATTTGCGTTTGTGAATTTTGAAACGGAAAAAATTTACAGTAAATAAAAACTATTTACCTTAAATGTAAATATGAAAATGAAAACTAACAACAATTCTTTAACAAAAAAAAATTTAAATAATAAAAAATCACAGCAGTCGATATCGACTAGAACATGTCTTTCTTATATTTATATTAAAAAGAAAGAAATTTTCGTTTCGATATTGCGGGCCAGGCTGGAAATGTTTTTTTTTTCTTTCGCAAATAAACTCAAACAGAACTGCGTCGAGCCCATATTTTCCATAAAAATTTGTCATAGAAAGCAGTCGTGAAAAAAAATCTATTTTAAATTGAGAATGGTTTTCCAAATGCTCTCTTATGTAACCACTTATTCTCTTTAAAATGCGTCCATACTTTTATTAAATTTCATACATTTTCTAAACAGAAAATGAAAAAATTAAAGAAAATAAAAACAATAAAATGAGAGGAAATTTGAAGTTACTGCCGATGTTTTAGTTATGGGCTTTAGGATTTTTGCCGTAAGTTGAAGAATTAATTCTATTTGAACACTAAAGCAAAGCACAACTACAATTTTCGACGTTTCATTTATCACTTACAAATGTTCTCTTTATACTTTACAATGTTTATTTCTCTGTCGCCTACCTGCATTGGTAGTGCATACTCTTATTCTATATTTTCTCTCCCATATATACAAAGAATTTATTATTTTAAATCTTTCCTTAAAAGAACAAGTACATTAAAAGTTCACTACGCATACACTAAAAAAACGGAACATGTTCACTAAAAATTCCCTAAGTGTTCAATAAAAAATACAGAACAAGTTCCCTAAAAAACACTACACGTACGCTTAAACAAGATCTGAAGGTTATCTTAGCTTTTGTGTTCATCAGCTCACAATCGTTATTTTGTTTTTTGTAAAGTTTACGCCAAATAACTTTTTTTTATTGAAAATGCTATACAAAAAAAACTACTGAATATTCTCTCAAATTTCTCTTTTTATTTGAAAGTACAATCCTTCCGGTTAATAATGGAAAATAATTTCATTCAAATGGCTGCCTCGGCTGGCCATGCAGTAGCCTACACGATCGGTCCAATTTTTAAGCACATTATCGATTATGTGCAGCTGTATTTCACCAATGGCTTCACGAATATTGTCCTTTAAAGCGTCAATTCTCTGGCTTGTCGGCGCAACACTTATCTTTGACGGCATCCCACAACGGTGTCAAGTCGCAGCTACGAGGTGGCCAAACGATATCAGCTCTGTGGCTGATAATGCGATCTTAAAAACAGGGCGCAAAAAATCGAGTGTAGCTTCGGCTGTGTGGCACGTGGCGCCATCCTGTTGAAACCAAATGTAGCCAATATCCTCCTCTTCAATTTTTGTGAACAAAAATTCGTTCAACATGGCCCGATAATGATCGCCATTGACTGTAACGGCAACTCCTTGCTCATTTTCGAAGAAAAATGGCCCAAGTATGCCTCTGGACCAAAATCCGCAACAAACAGTGACTCGTTTTGGGTGAAACGGCTTTTGTATGCGTGCGGTTTTTCTGTGCACCAAATGATACAATTTTTAAAATGTAAAAAAATATCAAAATTAGCTTGCAAGACACCTCTCTCAACTTCAAGCACAAACACGACTTCGAAGAGCCGATCCTCGACCCACTAGAACTAAGGCAATCCTTAAATTAATGCTCTCCTGGAGTGGGACTAAATTTAAATTTTTAGTTTTTAAATGTTTACTAAAACTGTTAGGCCCACATCAGGCAGATTCAGTAAAACAAAAATCCTACAAATTTTTTATTGAGAATTTCGTTTTTTGTGTTCTTTTTTATAATTTTAAGTTTTATTGGGCCTAAAAAATATTCTTTGTAGTTTAGCTTCAAACGAAATTTTTGTATGTTTCCGGTTTAAACTCAATAACTGATATTTATGTTACCCAAATGTGCTTCAATCGTATGATCATATAAGACTAATAAAGGTTTAACCCTAGTCCTTTTACATAGTCCCACAGTATAACTTTTCAATGGTATCGATTTCGTTGTTAAAACCATTTTTCGCCGCACCAAGTTTCAAGTTACAGTGACTTGGTACCCAACACAGACTAACCACATACTCCCCAAGATTTATTTGGCAGTTATAAACTGTAAGAGCTGGTTATTATAATCATCGGTTGGCAAAAAATGGATTAATACAATTCCAGTTTATCTTCATTAAGTTTAGTTAAGATTTTGTCGTATAAAGTCTTACTCCAGCTCAATTAGTTGAATATCAGTTTAGCTTCTTGTGCAGGGGTCCACATAGTCCCAATTTAGCGTTGAGTCTCTGAAGAGTATAAGCACCATATTGTCTCAGTTCGAAAATAGACAATGAAAGTCCAAAAGTGATTTAAGTTTAAAAAAGCCCAAATTGTAATTATAGAACATACCGAACAGCCTTGATATCAACCATAGCGCTCCAGATAAAACAAAATATCTATAAAAAAAAAAAGAAATTATTTTGTTACACATAAAAGGAGCCAAGGCTGTTTTTCATGTCGATAAGAATAAAAATGCATAAATCTATAAAATAAAAAATAAAAAAAAAATAAAATATTTTAAAAGAATACAACAAAGTCAAGAGAAAGGAAGTAAAAAACAAAAAACAAAAAAAAAATATTCATGGCAAAAAAGGCTGCCATTTGCATTAGCCCTGTGTAAAAGAGGAGGTCTAGTGTGTTAAAATGTTCTTTGTTTTTTTTTTTTGGCAACCAATCTTTTTTCGTGGTTTGTTTTTAAAACCACGAAAAATATTTAAAATTTGTTTTTGTTTTTAAAAATTATTACAAAATTTTGTTTAAATTATCAGAGATGTTTAAAGACAAATAAAATGCAACTTTCATGTTAAAGAACATTTATGGAAATATAAAACATCGTGTTATTTAAAACCGGTAAAATGAGTATTTGTTAGCGTTTGTTGTGTAAATTTAAGTTAAATAAAATAAATGTGGTTCAAAATGTTCTTAAGACGCGTATAAATATTTGAAAGCCTCTTATTGAGGGGTATCTTCCTCCGAATCTACAAAGGTTACGACAAAGAGAAGCCTCAAGCTCTGGTGACTACCACAGCAATCACTGAGGGTATGTAGGATGATTCTGCCGCATTATCTGCCAACGAAGACACTTAATCGATCACTGGATTTGTGTGTGACTTCTTTGATAAGATGGAGGTGGCAGACGATGAGGACATCCCTCGGAAATTGGATGACGACCCCGAGAATGCCAACGTAACTGTCGGCCATAGTAATGAGCTGTAATGAAGGTTACACCGATTAACCTTCATCACTACAAAGCGGCGTCAGCTGCCTATGGCAAAATCCAACCACATCTTCCACAGGATATCGTTGTCCTATTAGAATAAAATGGATATAACACAAGATGATTATAACACAAAAAGAAATTGAGTCAGGGTTGTTATGCTTTTTTCTTAAAAAATCGCCAAAAGTTTTAACAAAATCGTCAAATTGTTAAATATTACAAATATATTGCACTGATTTTTTATTGATTGGTAAACAAATATAAGTTTTTAGCAAGAAATTCTATTTGTGCTCAAAAAAAAAGTGATATGGTTACGTTTTATTCTATTTATTTCAGTAAGTGGGCTTAGATATTATAAAAAGATACTTTTCATTTGAAAAGAAACACTCAGGAAAAAATATATTTTCACAAAAATTTATTTATTTCATTTATCCATATCCACAAAATCCTTAAATCAAAAAATATAATCTCTTGCTATTAACTCGAGCTACATTTAAATGATTAATTTTAAGCGCTATCTCTGTTGCAAATGGTTTTATTGTTGAAGGTGCTAATGCCAAGGAATCATGTCAGCAATCAGATGCTAGATTTGTGGTGAACATTTAAAAGACGGAATTCGTTTATTTGAGAGTGTACTGCACCTCTTATATAAACTCACTATAAACAAGTTAGAGTGCTATATTCGGCTGTGCCAAATCTTTGATACCCTCCACCGACAGCTCAGTGGGCTTTATATGGGGCCTATAGTAAATTATGAACCGAGCATCACGAAATTTATTAGTCTGAGTAGTGAAGTACTTAATTTTATTTTAATAGCATTATTTATTACGGCCTTAGGCGTACTAAACTGTTTTCCGAGAGTAGGGTTTAGATGGGGCCTAGGGTAAATTATAGACCGATCTTCATGAAAATTCACAGTGTAATTTCTAGTACTATAAAACTGTAACGTACCAAATTTTGTTATGATGGCATTATTTTTTACGGTTTTAGGCATACTAAACGGTTTTCCGGGAGTAGTGTTTATATGGGGCCTAGGGTAAATTATGGACGGATCTTCACGAAATTTAGCAGCGTGATTTCCAGTAGAATAAAAAAAAAGTTTTGCAAAATCTTATCTCATTCCGTGCCTTGTTCCACCATTTATGTTATTTTTTGTAACAAAATTATCAGTTTTTTTTAGGTGGTGGTTCCACATTTTGATTCATAACTCTGGTCCTACTGCACCGATTTTGCTGAATTTCAATCCCAAACTGCTTAGGATAACTACAAGCAATTTGGCACCAAGTTTGTTCATTTCTTTTGAGTTGTTCGAAAGTGGGCGTGTTTTCAACAGACGGACATGGCTAAATCGACTTAGAATCACTCAAGGACCCAGAATATATTATTCATATTTTATATGAATAATAAAAAAGTTTCACACGGAATGACAAACTTAATATGCCCTCTTCACAACTAATTGTGGTGGAGGGTATAAAAAGTGGTTATTGTCGAGGAGAGGAAAGTAATAATTCAAGTTTGGTTTGGAAATAACGAGTCGACGATTTTTGTTCCAATCCTGAGTTAGCTACAAAATAATTGCAATTGACTTTAATGTAATTTACCGACTGAGAGTTATCATAGAACAAATACTAAGTCGTCACAAAATCCATTTGCAGAAGTTTGCAGATTATTGCCTGAAAACTGTAAAACTTTAGATAAGTTTGTATACGATGCAAATATCTGGACACATTTCTACGTATTAAATAATTTATAAGTGTAAACATAATGAATATTAAAATTATAAGTTACTCAAATACACAGAGTTTTTTTTTGCAATTTTCCTTGTACTTTACCCCTTTCTACAACAAACTTTTTTAGGTTTTACAACTTTCACAACGCAACGACTACTTTTAGTTTTGAAAATGTAGCCTTTTAAAGTAAATTGACTTGAATAAGTTTAGCAAAAAGCACGAAAAGGTGGCGGGGACACATTTGTCCCATATGAGGGAGAGGTTTAAACTATAACTCATCGAATGTTAACTAGGGTGTTGTTAAAAGTTAAAATAAATTTAATCCAAATTTGGTTAGTTTTAATTAGGCTAAAAATCATAAAATTAAATTTTCATTTAATTATTTTCATGAAGAATGCAATTCTACAACATGAAATTAATAAAAATTTTAATTAAAATTTGGATTAAAAACCCTAAACAGTTTAACAAAAATAACCACAATACTAATTATTGTTAAAAGCTAGTTCACGAGCTCTATGTTTACATTTGTCTTCCAAGTTGTGCTGAAAAAGGTCAACAAGAAAAAAAATTACAAAAAAATGAAAAACAAAAAATTTACTTTGGACATCGGGAAGAATTCTTAACAAAAAGTACGAAAAAACAGAAGTAAGAAAGAACATGTAAATCAATTAAAAATATATTAAAAAACAAACAAATTTCGATCTACCAAGTGTTAAATACAATTTGGTTTAAATATTGATGTTTAACTATTAACTGCCAGCAGAAATTGAGTGGTGACGATTGAAACATGTAGCCTGTCCGTGAAAGCCCGAGTTCGAGACCCGCGGCAGTCAATAATGAAATATTATTAATAAATTTCTATTAATTTCATGTTGTAAATTTCCTTTCTTCATAGAAATAATTTGATGAAACTTAAATTTGATGAACTTGAGCCTAATTAAAATATCAAAATATGGATTAAAAACCATAAACAGTTCAACAAAAATAACCACAATACTAAATTTTTTTAAAATAAATTAATAAATAATTTTGTCTAGATACATAAGCAGAATACCCATAAGTGGAATAATGGGTATTTTTAAAGGCGTAAGCTTTGAGGTACTCCAAGAGCATATGATTCCTATTTAAAGTCTCTTCAGGTTTTCATAATGTCTTTACTTGACAAGGTATCACAACAAGACAAAAACTACATGAAAAGCAAAAAAAAAAAAAAAAAAAAACAGTCAGCTGTGGCAGGTGGCCACACTTAACAATTTTGTTTGTTTTGATTAAAAAGCTGAGTTTTTGTTTTGATATTTAGTAGCGTTAACATACTTTTATCTTTATTTAATTAACCCTCCTTCTAACACATGTTTTGATTTTCTATACAAAACGCATTGAAAAAAGGACCTGATAGACTCATGTGTAGCACGAAGGGTTGATCAAGTAGCACGTAAAAACTGAAACCATATTTAACTACAACTTAAACTTTAATAAGAATTTAATAAATACGAAGTCAAAAGCTGGCCATTAGCTAAAGAGACTTAAAGTTAAACTTTTAATTTTTGTTAAAAAAAACTTAAGTAACGATTTGACATTTTTGTTCTCTCTTAAAAAATTCTACTTCAGAAATCTACCCACTACTAGAATATTTTAATTTGTGTGCTTTGAAGCATCTTCACTTCAAATTAGCTCAGTAAATAAGTTATATTTTTAATATTTTTCATAGTTAAAGCTAAAAATTTTCAAGCTTCTACGTTTTCTTAACTTAATTTTACTTAACTTCCTTATGCAACACTTAAGAAAACTCCTTAAGTCATTTTAGAAAAATGAGAACTTTAAAAAAATCACAATATTAAAAAGAGGAAAAAACTTCATCTACTTATGTTGACTTTATCAACATGCCAAAGAACATTCACACACAAATTTGTAGAACTCAGGAAAATAAAAAAGAGGTGTTCATTTTAGAGGGTGAAATTTAAGGTTCATGTTCTTTTAAAAGACACATGGCCTCTATATAATCGATCCTTAGAAACAAAAACTAAAATCGCTCTAGATATTCATTGCAGAAAAACCTAGAAGCACCGTTTTATTATACGAGGGCGGGTCAAGAAGTCCGTGACTTTGTAAATGAAACACATGTTAAAAACAATTAATGCAATTTTTCAATTTTTAAATAGTCTGCTTTAAATAATCGTATTTTAGTCATTTACAATTCGGTTAAAGATTTATTTGTTGGCTTTAAAAAAGTTGTTTTTAGCTTCAATCGAATTTATTTATAGATTTAACAAACTTTACTTTTAAAAATATGTTACAAATAGTTTTTTTGCAAAACTGACCATAAATAGTGAAATTTCACAAAATTCCCTCAAATCAACTTACTTTATCTAAATTTCCTAATAAAAAGTAAACTTTCCCTATGAAAATTGTTTTGAAAAGTAAATTTTTGCAAAATTTCCTGAAAAGAAGATTTAACAAAATTTTTTTTAAAAAGAGAAATTTCCCAATGAAAGAAGGTGGGGAAAATTTGCAAAATTTCTTGTTCTAAAAAGTGAATTTATGCAAAATCCTTTATGTAAAGTAAATTTTCGCAAAATTGTCTATGAAAATGTAATTATTACTGATAACTCCAAAAAAGTATATTTTAACTAAATTCTCTATGAATTTTCGCAAAATTAAAGGTGATTTTTTTTTTAAAAATTCCCTATAAAAAATAAATATTCCCAAAATTACATATTAGAATTATCGTAAAATTTTTCTGTGAAAACGGAATTTTTTTTTTCTAAAATTCCTTAAAAACCGTGAATTGCTGAAAAAAATTATTATGAAATTGGATTTTTTGCAAAATGATACTTGAAAAATTAATTTTTGTAAAAAAGTTATTCCTGCAAAATTTCTTATTAAAAGGGATATCGCAAAATTTCCCATAGCAAATTACCTGTCGCGAAATTCCCTTTTTAAAGAAAATTTCGCAAAATTCCCTATAAAAAGTGATTTTTTGCAAAATTATCTTTGAAAACGAAATTATTGCAAAATCTCCCACAAAAAGTGAATATTTGTAAAATTCCCTATGAAAAGTGAATTTTCGCAAATATTATTATAAAAAGGGAATTTTTTTCTTAATTTCCTTATGTGTATATGCATGTGAATTTTAGCGAAAATTAATTTTTAAAAGAGATTTTTTTTAGAAAATTTTCCTGTTAAAAGTGATTTTTTGCAAAATTATTCTTGCAAAGTTAACTTTTAAAGAGAATTTTCGTAAAATTTCCAATAAAAAATTAATTGTCCTAAGATTCCTTTTAAAAGGAGAAATTTTGCAAACTACCCTATAAAAACGAAACTATCGCAAAATTACCAACAAAGAGTGAATATTTGTAAAGTTCCCTACGAAGACTAAATTCCCCTATAAATATAGAAAATTTCCGCTAAAATTCATTATTAAAGTAGAATTTTGATAGAATTCTGATGAAAGAATGTGGTGATTCTTGAAACATGTAAATTCAACCCAGGTTCGAGCCCCAGCTCAGCCAAGAAAATTATCAATAAATTTTAATAAAATTCAAAGTTGTAAAAATTCCCTCCTTCAGTAAAAATAATTTAATGAAAATTAAATATAATGAAAATCACAATTGTTCCCGCTAAAATTGAATTTTTGTGAACTTTTCTATAAAAAGGGATGGAAGGGAGTTTTTGCAAAATTTTCTATGAATGAAAAATAATATTTGTGATTATTTATTTTAAGTAAAAGTATGTGTAGAAGGATGGGTTTATTATTTTAGAATTTATGTCTTATTGTAACACCCTGTAACTTCAACAACACTGTTTTCTTTCCATTTTGCAGACTTGCTCACCCTTAGGGAATATAAATTAACATTTATGTGACGACACCGGAACTCGAAAATTCAGTGTGCGAATTTGTGCCCCAAAATTGTTTATTTAAGTGTGTGTGTGTGTGTGTGTGAGTATTTGTGTGTTTGCGAAAGTGTGCATTTGTTTGTATAAGTATGCGTGTGTTGAAAGTTGCAGCGAATGCAAAAACTTAGAAACAAGCAAAAAATTTAAATTAACTTAATTTATATCATAAACACTAAAAGACGCTTAACGACTTTTATGTTGCCACTCTCTCGCTATAGTCTTTCATAAGTTTAAATTTGTTGAGTGGAATTGTTGTAGATGTTGTGCGATTGTTGCAAGTATAATGTGTAAGTATTTGTGCGAGTATTCCCTTTTCATTTTTTTTTTTTTTGTTTCAGCAAAAGTGTTGTTATGTAGTGTTTTAAATATTTTTAAGTACGTGTTGTTTCGGTTGGCATTTGTATTTTGCAGTTGATGTCTGTCCTGGGTTCTCTTGTTGCTGCAGTGTTTGTGGTAATTTGTTTATTTTATTTTTTGTTGCAATTTTTTGTTTGTTAAAGTAGTCACAAACACGCTAAGGGATCTTAAGTTGAGGCAGGAAACAAATGTCTCCAAATTTGTTTTGTTTTAAAATCAGACTCATAAACTTGTGGATTTAAGGAAGCAAATTATGGTAACTTTATGAAATGTAAATGATTTTATGAAAAATGGTTTGTAAAGGAGGGGTTTGCTAATTTGTTTGATGTTTGGAGAAACAATAAAGATATCGTTGATGTTCCTAATGAATATAATTAGAAGAGTTTTAATACATTGTTACAAAATTTGATTTTAGATAAAAATTCAACAAAGAAAGAAAATGAAATATTTTAATATCAGAAATAATTTCTTAATTATTCAACATTTTTTTATAAACATTTTTAATTTTTACAAAATTCCTTAATAACGAGAATTTTTGCCTAATGCCCGTTAAGATGTGATTTTTTTTGTGCAAATTTTTTATAAAAAGCGAATTTTCAATATTTTCACACAGATACACCATGATGGTCAAGAAGTATTACTGACACTTGTTGATTCTTCACTAGTTTTTACTATAAATCGCGCGGTATTGGGAGGACACAGAATAGTATCGATAGAATTGTAGATTTGTTCGAATATTTTCCAAAAAGGATTGCGAGACTCTCACGCCGCTTTTTTTTTATGACCTGTTCTGTAGCTTCATGCCGAACTATGCGTTTTAATGCTTTCTCTAACCTGCTCTCGGCCTTCTCGATTCCGATGGTTAAGCTTTTTGTATTTGTATTTGTATCTGGCTCAAGGCGAATTAACCTACAGGTGGTGGTAATAAAAACAAGTCAGAAAGTATAGTCGGTCAAGCCCGACCATATGATTTTCGAGAGTGTATGGCTAATAATGAATGTTTTAAATTTCATTAAAATCGGTTTGATAGTTTCTGAGAGGTAGAAATTGCTCCCTATCTCCCTTCTTGCACCTACGATTCGGCTTGGTCCTTGTGTCAAAAAGAACCTATGTACCAAATTTTGTTAAATTATCTCCAAAATTGCGACCTGTACTTTGCGCTCAAGGTTACATGGCCAGCGGGCCAGCATGCCAGCCGGACGGGCGTCGTTAGATCAACTCAGAAATTGATTCTAAGTCGATCGGTATACTTAAAGGTGGGACTAGGACCAATATTTAATGGTGATACACACATCAGCACTAATGCATACATAATACCCTCTCCACTATTGTGGTGTGGTTATAAAAACAACAGAAACAGCAAAGGTATTTTGCACTGCATTGTTAGTGTTTACGGTTTGAAGAAAACGAAAACAAATTGGATCGAACTGTTAAAGCCAAATGGCCTCTCACCACCACCCGTAGCTGAATTCGCCTTGCATTTGAGCCAAAATTATAGATTTTTCGTGCTTGTCCTCAGAGCCCAAGGCTCGATCACCGAGCTTTTCAAAAGCCGCAGTATGAGCGGCCCATCCTTTCCGTTTCAGGCAGTTCTGCCACTAACTTACTCTGCTGTAGCAGAAATACCTATCGATAACCAGTATGTCCGAGTCAATATCTGACACCGACTCGACTGAGTTGTGTCTGTCATTGTCATCCAGGATGTCCTCCACACTAACACCGTACTCTCAACCGGTTTTGTTTCATAGAAATCTTCCAGCTTTAGTCCCATAAGTATGCACGTTCAGAAATGGACCATTTAGCACAGTGATGGCTTGCGCCAACTAGGCTGATAATACAGCTGACCCTTGCCATTGGTATTAGAGGGGAGCTGTTAACCACCAGTTACTTTCACCGCTAATTAGCCATTCAGTCCTCGGCACTGTAACAAACCAACTTGACTTTAAAAGTGATGGAACTGGCATTGGATCAGGTGGACAGTATAACATTCTTAACTTCTTTATTATAACATTCTTATTCTTATAACATTCTTAACTTCTTTATTATATTTTTTCTTAACTTCTTTATTATATTTTTTATTTATTTAATAACTAAAGTTTGTTGTTTAATTAGTAGTTTTTTTTTATCCATTAAAGGCTCTAAGGGTTCGGTTATGTTATTGAAGAAAATAAAATAAATAACAGGTGTTGGGATTAGGATGGGGATGGTCATGAAAAGTAAATTCTCGGAAAACTCTCTATAAACAGTAAATTATTAAAAAATTCCATAAAAGTAAATTTTCAATAGAAAATAAAAATATATTTTAAAACAAATTCTTTTAAGTGGAGTTCAAAAATGATTGCAAATGGTTTAGTAATTTATTATAGAATACTTTTGGGATTATAGCAAATACTATTCCATTTTTCAAAAGCTACGCTGCAATACCATTTGCTCAATATTGTGAATTGGGCTACTGATCTGTCTAATATAATTTCTAATTAATTACGTTTACAAACATTCAAAAACAATTACGATCACTTAGCATTTGCAAAATGGTATAGTATTTACTATAATCCCAAAAGTATACCAAAATAAATTACTAAACCATTTTGCACTTGCTTTGTTGCAAGAACATTTGCAATTATTTTTGAACTCCACTTTTTTAATTTTAAATATGTAGTAAAGTTTTTTCAAAAAGAAACTTGGAATATTTTAAACAAATTTCAAAAAAAAAAAAAAAAATTAATCCAAACTTTTTTAAAATTTTTTCTTCAAAGGATTGTTTTCTAAAAAATTCCCTTTAAATGACAATTTGTCGAAAATTCTTTTTAAATAGAAAGTTTTGCCTTAAACTCTTTTAAACTCCTATTTAATAGTTGATTTTTAAAAAACTCCAAGTTCGTTTCTTCTTTTCTATTTTCTGTTCTATTTTATTCTATTTTGATTACATTTCACCTTCAATTTAACTTCATTTGAAAATATGTAGCTTCTTTTTTTTTTATCAAGTAATCAGGTTTTCTTAGCTTTAACTTTTTGATTTTTTTGTTCTATCTTCTATTTAAGGTCGTGCTGCTGCTACTAAAAGCGACATATTCCTTTAAAAGGATGTTAGCAAATAAGTAAGTCGCGTTTTGGTGTCGTTCGTTAATCCCAACGTAAATAGAAAAAGTTATACTCTTACAAAATTTCCAAAATAAAAGCACAAGCAAAATCAGGAACAACAATAAAAGCAAAAAGTTTTCCTAAACTTAAAAGTTAAAGAAGAAAAGCGGGAAAAAAATCTTTAGCCATTTTTGTGAAAACATGGAAAGTTACACTATCACAGCTACAAACTAAAGCCAATGGATGGTGTGTTTGTTTTGTGGTAATGCTACTAAGATGAACAGTGTTCAGAAATCAAATGCTTAAGCTTTAAATTTGGTATAAAATTGTTTAAATTCAAACTTTCCTCAAAAATTAACATTGATGTTAAGGATTAAGTGTTAAAAATTGGAAATTGTTCCTTTTTTTCTAGAAAAATTTACAAAACTTACCCACTGTTCCCTCAGAAGATAAAAAATTCGGTTGTTATTTATAGGTCTCCGGTGAAGATGTGTAAATGAGTCAAGTAAACCAAAAGAGTTTAGTTTAGAGTGTGTGGCTCTAATTGGAATAGTGCTATAACACCCATTTATTTTATGTGGGTTAGTGAGAATGTTTAGAGAATAAATCTGAGTATCTGTGTATCTGTTCGTTCTTATGTATTCGTGAGTAACTAAAAATTAACGTGACTTGCATTTAGGGAAAAAGTTTTTCCGGCTTAAGCAATACAACTTAAACACAAGCAGTAGCTGTAAAAGTAGCAGAAGTATTAAGTTTCAAGCAAAAATGTGCCCCAAAAGTGCAACAACAAATAAACGCATTTCATACACACACACACATACACACACACACACACACACACACACAAACAAAAGCATACTTTTAGGATACAAAAACTAACCTTATTATACCGGCTGTCTTTACTACATCCTTCTCACTTTAAAAAGCAACGATCGCAAACATATTCTTAGCACGCTTTATACTTAAAGTGACACTTGCTGCAACTTAAAATGCACTTTGCGAGTCATACTGCCATAAGGCAACTCTGACTGTTTGTCGCAGTAACTCCTGCGTAGGTCTGCCTGCTGCTTTCAGTGCAAAAAAAAAGACAAGAACAAATCAAAGCGGCGTCTTTATGAAATTTACCCAGAACTTTTATTTACAAGACCGTAAATTTCCAAGTAGTGCATGCGTTTGTCTGTACAAACAAAAAAGTTAAACTAAATTTTATATAAATTGCATCAAGACATATCAAAGTTGCATTATGGAAAGGTTTTTTTCGTTTCTTTCAGATTTTCCATGAGGTGCGTGAGTTTTTATAGAATTACACGTGTTAGGATTCTTTTGCGATTTATTTTATTTAAATAAACTTGATTTTTATTCAGGTATAAAGTTCAAAAGTTAAATAGTTTGCAAGAAATTGAAGTTATAATTGGAAAATTAGTTTTATGAACACGTAGTAAAACAGAATATAGATGATTCTAATCGATGAGATAGAAAGACAAGATGTTATAATTTATACTCTATATGAAAATAAATTTCTAAAAACAATTTAAAAACAGAATTAAAAAAAACTCATTTTAAACCAGTGATGGGCACAATCTCATGTGGCACGCGTGCCAAAAAAAAACAACAACTTATTCTCGCTTTTCCTTGACTTTGTTGTAATATCTTCTTCTGCTTTACACATAAAAGTTGTCCAAAAATTAATGTATCTTTTTAATTTTAATAAAAAAAAGTTTTTTGGGATTTTAAAAGCCTATAAAATTTAATTTTCCCCAAATTTTCTATAAAAAGTAATTACACATTGCAAAATTCTCTGAAAAAAGAGTGAGAGAGTGAATCTTTTCAGAAACGAACAGCAAATTTTTGAAAAATATCCCCTTCTTTTAAAAAAAGTAAATTTTGAAAATTCCCTATAATAAATTTCGCAAAATTTTTTATGCTAAACAAATTTTCGTCGCAAAAAGGGAATTGCCTCAAAAGTTCGCTATGAAAAGAATATTTCGCCATATTTCCTATCAAAAGTAAATCTTCTCAAAAAACCTTTTTTTTTTTGTAAACTTTTGCAAAATTTCACAAGAAAAAAGTTTTATATTTAAAATATATTTTCTCAAAAAATCCCTATTAAAATGAAATTGCTCAATAAAGAAATATCCGATGTTAAATAAATTTTCGGTAAATTCTGTATGGAAGGTGAATTCGCGCAAATTTTTCTATAAAAATATAAATTTCGCAAATTTTTTTTTTTTTAAATTCTTTATAAAAAATGAATTTTTCTAAAAATTCTCTACAAAAAGTGAATTTTTCTAAAAATTCTCTATAAAAAGTGAATTTTTCTAAAAATTCTTTATAAAAAGTGAATTTTTCTAAAAATTCTCTATAAAAAGTGAATTTTTCTAAATATTCTCTATAAAAGGTGAATTTTTTTAAAAATTCTCTATAAAAAGTGAATTTTTCTAAAAATTCTCTATAAAAAGTGAATTTGTGTGAAAATTCTCTATAAAAAGTGAATTTTTTTAAAAATTCTCTATAAAAAGTGAATTTTTCTAAAAATTCTCTATAAAAAGTGAATTTTTTTTAAAAATTCTCCATCAAAAGTGAATTTTTGTAAATATTCTCTATAAAAAGTGAATTTTTCTAAAACTTCTCTATAAAAAATTAATTTTGCTAAAAATTCTCTATAAAAAGTGAATTTTTCCGAAAATTCTCTATAAAAAGTGAATTTTTTTAAAAATTTTCTATAGAAAGTGAATTTTTCTAAAACTTCCCTATAAAAAGTGAATTTTTCTAAAAATTCTCTATAAAAAGTGAATTTTTCTAAAAATTCTCTATAAAAAGTGAATTTTTTTAAAAATTCTCTATAGAAAGTAAAATTTTCTAAAAATTATCTATAAAAAGTAAATTTTTTTAAAAATTCTCTATAGAAAGTAAATTTTTCTAAAAATTATCTAAAAAAGTGAATTTTTCTAAAAATTCTCTATAAAAAGTGAATTTTTCTAAAACTTTTCTATAAAAAGTGAATTTTTCTAAAACTTCTCTATAAAAAGTGAAATTTTCTAAAAATTCTCTATAAAAAGTGAATTTTTTTAAAAATTCTCCATCAAAAGTGAATTTTTCTACAAATTCTCTAAAAAAAGTGAATTTTTCTAAAAATTCTCTATAAAAAGTGAATTTTTCTAAAGATTCTCTATAAAAAGTGAATTTATGTAAAAATTCTCTATAAAAAGTGAATTTTTCTAAAAATTCTCTATAAAAATTGAATTTTTCTAAAAATTCTCTATAAAAAGTGAATTTTTCTGAAAATTCTTTATAAAAAGTGAATTTTTCTGAAAATTCTCTATAAAATGTAAATTTTTCTAAAACTTCTCTATAAAAAGTGAATTTTTCCGAAAACTCTCTTTAAAAAGTGAATTTTTCCGAAAACTCTCTTTAAAAAGTGAATTTTTCTAAAACTTCTCTATAAAAAGTGAATTTTTCTAAAAATTCTCTATAAAAATTGGATTTTTCTAAAAATTCTCTATAAAAAGTGCATTTTTCTAAAAATTTAATATAGAAAGTGAATTTTTCTAAAAATTCTCTATAAAAAGTGAATCTTTCTAAAAATTCTCTATAAAATGTAAATTTTTCTAAAACTTCTCTATAAAAAGTGAATTTTTATAAAAATTCTCTATAAAAAGTGAATTTGTGTGAAAATTCTCTATAAAAAGTGAATTTTTGGATTTTTCTTAAAACTCTCTATAAAAAGGAAATTTTTCTGAAAATTATCTATAAAAAGTGAATTTTTCTAAAAATTCTCTATAAAAAGTTAATTTTCTTAAACTTCTTTATAAAAAGTGAATTTTTCTAAAAATTCTCTATACAAAATTAATTTTTCTAAAAATTCTCTATAAAAAGTGAATTTTTCTAAAAATTCTCTACAAAAAATTAATTTTTCCAAAACTTCTCTATAAAAAGTAAATTTTTCTGAAAATTCTCTATAAAAAGTGAATTTTTCTAAAAATTCTCTATAAAAAGTCAATTTTTCTTAAACTTCTCCATAAAAAGTGAATTTTTCTAAAAATTCTCTATAAAAAATGAATTTTTCTAAAACTTCTCTATAAAAAGTAAATTTTTCTGAAAATTCTCTATAAAAAGTGAATTTTTGTAAAAATTCTCTGTAAAAAGTTAATTTTTCTAAAAATTCTCTACAAAAAGTAAATTTTTCTGAAAATTCTCTATAAAAAGTCAATTTTCTTAAACTTCTTTATAAAAAGTGAATTTTTCTAAAAATTGTCTATAAAAAATGAAATTTTCTAAAAATTCTCTATAAAAAGTGAATTTTTCTAAAAATTCTCTATAAAAAATTAATTTTTCCAAAACTTCTCTATAAAAAGTAAATTTTTCTGAAAATTCTCTATAAAAAGTGAATTTTTCTAAAAATTCTCTTTAAAAAGTGAATTTTTCTAAAAATTCTCTATAAAAAGTGAATTTTTCTAAAAATTCTCTATAAAAAATGAATTTTTCTAAAACTTCTCTATAAAAAGTAAATTTTTCTGAAAATTCTCTATAAAAAGTGAATTTTTGTAAAAATTCTCTGTAAAAAGTTAATTTTTCTAAAAATTCTCTACAAAAAGTGAATTTTTCTGAAAATTCTCTATAAAATGTAAATTTTTTGCAAAATTCCTTGCGATATCGGTATTTTTGGCGGATTCCTAATAAAAAGTGATTCTTCGCAAATATTCTCTATAAATGGAGCATTTTGCAAACTTTTCTACAAAAAAAAAAAAAAAAAAAAAAACAAATCACAATGGAAAGTGAATTTTTCTTAAAAAGTTGAATTTTCGCGAAATACTCCGTAAAAAGATGTGAAAAGTGAAATTTTTTTTTTAAAGCTTCGTAAAACCCTCCATTTAATATGCTTTTTTAGCCTTGCAACTTAAAACTGTGCAATGCATCATATGTCGGTCCAACCCAATTAAACGTTTTTATTTGGTAAAAAATAAATAATTTTGTTTTTAATTTTTGGTATTTTTAAACCCCTCAAACACCCAAAAATTGCCATTATAAATTATCTTTATTGTCTCACAAATCACTTTATGTTTAACAACAATTGATTTAAATTCTAACTTTAACCTGAGTGTCCTTCCTTATCAAAATATCAATAGTTTAAGTTTTTTTCTTTTTTCCAAAAAAATAAAAAGAACTAAAATTAATGCTATTTTACATAAAAAACCACAAACTTGTCACAATATCCTTTTTCTTTTTAGGGTGGTGTTGTGTTGTGTTTGTTCCATTTTGTGTGTGTGTGTGTGTTAAACTGAGAAACTAACTGACACTTAAGTAGGACAATTCATGTCATATGTCTAATGCAATAAGCGTAATAATTTCGTTTAAGAAGCTTAAGCTGCTTAACGACAGAGACAACAGCAAGAAACATAAGTAGCAGGACATTATAAATGGGCCTTAGAAGACTCTTTTTGTACTCTTATACGAGTTTAAGACAATCATAATCATTATCAACATCATCATCCACTTTAACAAATGCCCAGTAAAATAATGTTGTTAATGTCGAAATTGCTGTTGTTGTCACTGTTGTTTTTGTTATTGTTAAAAATAATAATAGATAACCATCAACAATGGCAAAAACATACATAGAAATATTTTTGACATTTTCCCATACAAACACACCTACACGAAAACATATACATACATTCATACATACTTACATATCAAGACTAATTTACAAAAATGAGTGAATACTTAACATGACACTTAAGCAGAAGAAGTATCCTTCAAGAAGATACACATACACACATACACACACAGTAAGGCAGAAAGGAATACCCAAATAAAAAAAAAAAAAAATGCCACAATTTGTTGGGCAGTTTAAAAAAAAATATTTGGGGTTTCTTCTTAAAGAATTTTGGAAATTGTGGTTATTTGAATGTAAAATTATTTAAATATTAAAGGACATATGAAGACTTTAAAACAGTTTGGAGTAGAAAATATTGAAAAACATATGTCGCGAAATAATGGACCCAAACTTTTCAATTTTAGATTAAGGATTTTTAACACGTAACGATTTAAAAAAACGCTTTGAGTAAATATGGTTTGATTTTAATAAAATTTCTTAACGGCTTAACAAGTTGTCAATTCGTAATTAAATAATACCTTTTGAATCGGATTTAGTATAAGAAAGTAATGATGTTTTTAATTTCGTGTCTACACCTGAGGAAAAAATGAGTTTTCGCCTAGAGAAAAAATATTGTTCGGTTCGATATGGTTACAGAACTAGTTGCCGTAGTAGGACAATTATGTGTCGGTTACGGATGACGACTGAAACGAAGTTTAATTGCCAGCAGCGAAATCCGTCAAAGCCTGGAAACTTAACTTAAATTGTGTTGCTATCCGTAATAGACCTATTAGTGGTTAGCTGGACTATTAGAAAGTGTGTTGCGGGTTGCAGGTTCGTATCCCGACTCTGTTCTGTTTCACAACAACGGACTGCAGTTCTACATAACAACATTGACCACATGTTCCTTTAAAAATTCAAATTCTCAAAATTCGTTTCTTTTTGGTTAAATTACAATAATATAGCATACTTTTAGGTTCTTATTAAAAATTTAAGTTCTGTTAATTTTTTGTTAAAAATAAAATAAAGTTTGTTTAAGGCCGATAAAAATAACACAAGGGTTAGCTGACATACTGCGCTCACTTTTTGACATTCATGATATCAGTATAGCCAAATTTATTTTCAATAAAACAGAAATTTGTGCTACTAATTTACTCTTTCCTGTATCTTTATACGTATAAAATACGACAATTTATAATGTCACAAAAACATAAAACCACTTGTCACTTTAGAAACGAACTATTGTCTAATTTTAAAACTAACGAATACACAAACAAAATCTTACATAAAGGCATACATACGTACATAAGTCGTACATTAGTACATTTGTATAGCCCCTACAAACATTTCGAAGGTTTATGGAAGATGTTGTGACCGGTGGTTCACAGTAAACCAGGATTTCCGACAGAAGTAGGGATAGTTAGATAATATAATAAGCAGTCATTTTAATAAGAAATGTTTGCTGGGTAATGGTACAAATAATTAGAGATGAATGTTTGTTAAAATTATTCTTATGTCAAATATTTTTGCAAAACATCAACATATTTTCAGGCTCAGACAGACACACATACATACATACACTCACAATATTATTACAGTAACGGACTGTAGTTTATTTAAGAAGTATTCCGTTCAATAATTTTTAATTAAATAAACATTTAAAATTCCAAGCAAATTTATTTTTAACTGATTCTAACAGTTATTCAAAAAACTAAGTGCATATTAATACGGATTTTCAGTTGCAGTTAATATTGTCCGTTGATTGAGTTAAATTCTTCTTTATGTAAAATTAAAAAAAAAATGTAATTTAAAATAACGAAAACTTCATTTAATTTTTACTGTCAAAAATTCAACCGAGAATTTCGTAAAAACAAATGAACATTCAGTTATTTTATATAATTTAACTACTAAAAATAAATTTTTACTTATCTATAAAAAACGATTTGCTTGTTTTGTGTATAACAATTCCCAGTTTCTATTTGTTAAAATAATCTAGTTAAATAAGTCAAGTTTTAAAAGTAAAATAATTGCGAAGCCATATCGGTCTTGAGTTCTTCTGTAAACAACGTGGTCAGTATAGCAAAAAAAAAAAAAAACGTGTGTAACGGGTTAAGTACCCAGCAGAAAAATGAGGAATTGATTGCATAAATAACTTAAAAAATAATGAATTATTTTCGAAAGAATAATAATGCTTTCATTGGAATCAGACAAAATAAATTGGCATTGATTACCACGTATATTCTCCCATATTTACATAACAAGGAATGTATTGTTTCTTTTCGTGACTATTATTCGTTTTTTTTTTTATATATTTTCGTAATAAAAATTCTTTATTTTTTGCTGCCTTCATGTCGCTTACAAAGTTTTATCATAAAGGATGCATTATTTAATTCATTCGCTGGACGCATTAAAGTTATTTATTACAATCCTAGGACATGTTCCGTGTTAAGAATAATGAATTCTGGAATCATATATTAATCAAGATATGTATCACATTCCCGATTCCTATTGATTACATTTTCCAGCTGGGTAAATAATAAGATTCTCTTATGTTATTCTCTATGTTATTTTTTGTAACAAAATTATCATTTTTTTTAGGTGGTGGTTCCACATTTTGATTCATAGCTCTAGTCCTACTGCACCGATTTGGCTGAATTTCAATCCCAAATTGCTTAGGATAGCTACAAGCAATTTGGCACCAAGTTTGTTCATTTCTTTTGAGTTGTTCGAAAGTGAGCGTGTTTTCAACAGACGGACAGACAGACGGACATGGCTGAATCGACTTAGAATCACTCAAGAACCCAGAATATATACACTTTATGGGGTCTGAGATGAATAATAAAAAAGTTTCACACGGAATGACAAACTTAATATACCCTCTTCACAACTAATTGTGGTGGAGGGTATAAAAAGCTCAAGAAAAATATCAAATTTCCCGTATTTCTTTTTTTGGGTACTATTCCCCCTCAGTAAAGTATCAAAAATTTCAGTATTGTAGTGGCAGCGCATAATTTAGTACGAATATGTCAATGAATGGAGAAAAATGTTTTGTAGAAAAAAGAACCAAAAATAGTAAAGATTTTCGCCCCTTAAATGTACGAATTTCAAAAAAGTACCAAATTCGTATTTGTATTTTTTTTGATAAGTTTCGAATGTGGTATTAACTTTGTTTCTATGTTTATTGGTTCAAAAGATAGATGGGGTGTCAAAAAAGTACCAAAATTCATTTTTACCCATTTACTCCCTAATAGGGCCGAATTTCAAAAAAGTACCAGACACCTATCCGCTTATTTTTCTAAAGAACAACGAAAGGTATTACAATTTTTTTCTTTTTAGCTTCAGGCATTTAGGCTGTGCGATGATGAATCAGCCAGTAACGTTACAATTTTATCTTTATGTGAAAGTTTCAGTTGAAAGGTACCTATCGGCAAAAAATGAGTTTTGGAGAAAAACGATTTTTAAGTTAACAAGTTTTCTTTTTTTCTTATGAAAGGTGTATTATAAAGCTTACTTATGACAAAACTAATGAAGCTAGAAAACTGCTGTCCGTTTTGTCTGTTTTAAGAACCACCAAAAAAGTAAAAATCGATTTTTCATCCATAGGTCCATTTTAACTGAAACTGTCACATACAGATAATTAAAAATTAATTTGTTTTTACGGAACATGGGGTTGAATTTTTGACAGTAAAACTTAAATGAAATTTTCGTTAAAAAAAATTAAAAATATGTAGAACGGTTTTTAGCTGAATTTTCATTTAATTTATATTACAACTTCAGTTTATTTTACGTACAGAATATTTTGAGTGTACGAACGTATATTTTATTTGTACTTATGCAAGTACAGTACTTTTCGCTTATAGTCCAATCCGCTTAAAGGCAAAAAACGGATTTAAGTGTCTTCATCTGAAAATTTTTTCTCATAATAAACTTCAAACTTCATAAAAAAATAATAAAAAAAATTCAGGTGAAGAACCCATGTAAAGAACCATGTGTTTGATTTGGTCATCCAAAGAATTAAAATGAATCTCATACTTAAGGCCTATGAAGCATTGAAATTATATACCATGTTTGATTTTATTGTAAGCTTTTAAAAAATTTGAATTAATTAATAAAAAAGATTTTTGTTTTAACTTTTTATTTAAATTAAATCAATATTTGGATATTTTCTTTTGTTTAAAAAGAGTGGTTTTATTGAAGAAAATTATTTTTATATAGTCCAAAATGTGGATTATACTAGGTTTCACTTATTATCCATTAAATGGCTTATAAAAAAATCGGTTATAGTCTAAATTCTCTTTTTAAGCCCATAAAAGTTATGCAACTATAGTTGTGGACTACAAGCGAAAAATACTGTAAAATAGTTGAACCTAATAATAAGCCATTTTGGCAATTGTGTTTTGCAAAAGATTATTGTCATCATGAAGGACAAAAAGTAAAACAATTGTTATTGTATTTGTGGTACAAATATGTGGTTGTGTGTGCACATTCAAAATTTTTTAAATGTGTATGTATAAGTGTTAACATACAGTCAAATGAATGTTTGTGCGTTAAGCCCATTTGGATAAAAAGTTAAAATATGTAGTGTTGCATTAAAATTGTTAAACTCTATACAAAACGAAAAATTACAATTAAAGAAAGTTCATATATCAAAGTTATTTTTGGGAATACAAAATTTATTATTAATAAGAATTCTTTTTCTATGATTCCCAATTTTTATTTTTGATAAATACACTGGATTTTATTGTTCAGGGTAAGCTAGTTTCTATGCGCATTTCACTGGTTAGTTAGGCCAGATCATTAAGAAATAATTTCCCAAAGAATTTAGCAAAGCTAAATATATTATACAAATGCAAGTGTAAAATGAATGAGAGTTACAAACGTAAAGGTCTTACTTGCAAATGAAATGAACAATTGTAAGGCGTCAGATAAGTTTAGGCCTAAAAAGAAGTACAATTTATAATAATTATGGTTCAAAACCTTTTTTTTTTTTAATGTTTATTTAATGAAAATTTTATAAGCTTAAACTATAAATAAACAAACAGTAGGAAATATAACTAACAATTTTAAATTGTCCCATATTCGGGCTCTCAAGTATATTACTTTTCTATATACAATATTTACATCATCTTTTAATATTAAAATTAAAAATTAAAATTTTTTCATACTTAATTATTGTTTTTAGTGTATGTATTTACTTTAAAATAATTTAAAGTAGTTACCCATGAAAGCAGAGAGAAAGAGAGAGAGAGAGAGAGAGAGAGAGAAGGAGAGAGAGAATATTACAATTTATTTTCCTGTTACACTCATGTTTCATTTTTGTTGAATTCCCCTTTGTTTACAGAAATTTAAAAAACTAGAACTAGCAGAGTGCCCCGATAAGGTTTTCGACATAATTCTGCATTGTTAATTTGATGTATTTAACTAAATAGTTTAAACAAAAAGAATATGGGAATTTTTCTTCTCTTTATTTATTTTATAAAGACTAAAATAATTTGTCAACTCTAAAACCAACCTTGGAGTGTTGTTGTTGTGTCTACAACAGACAAGTAAATTATTTTTTTATCTACTCTTGTAGAGTTGTTGCTGTTCCTACAACAAACGTTCAAAGCTGCGTAGCCGAAATTTTAGCATCTTTCTTATTTTTCGACTCCTTACAACTCGTAAAAGGCTTGAACAAAACCCACCTAGTAACGATTTTAGCTGCAGAGAATCTCTATGTTGCTGCTGATGTTGTTTTGAAACGATGTTGATTGCATTATATTACCATGTATCCACATATATATTTGATTGTGTGTGGATGTGAGCGCCAACTCGTGTTAATCTTTGTGATTGCTGAAACATGGATTTTTTCTGTTTTGTTGCAAACTACATAAAAGGTGAAAGCAAATATAAGTAGCAAGATAAAAAAAAAGATATACCAAAAAGTTGATCCTTGTATATTTCTTAAGTTGTTAACAATTTGCTTATTTATGTTTTAATACCAAAACTATGGACTTGTCACGTTCAATACTTAATATTTTGACTGTAAAGTTTTATAATGTTTTCGTTGTTGTTTCAAATGTTACAACCCAGCAAACACAAAAGAAAGCATTTAAAAAAAGAAAATCAATTTTTAAATTTTATATGATTTAAAAAACAACATTGAAGAACAAAAGGATTCTGTAACGAATAAGTAAAATGAATTTCCTTAAGTGTTTACAAATGTGATAACATTTTGCATGTTAACAGTTTAGTGTTTTTTAGCCGAGCACTTGCCAGTTTATTATCAAAGCATAGGAATAGCTTATCCCTTTAATAATAAATTTCAGTGTTTTTATCAAGAATAAAAACTGTGAATTAAGCATGATTAAATCTTTTAAAAAAAAATTTTGTAAAAATTTTATTTAAACTGAACTTTATTTTAAGGTAAAATTAAATTTTTTTTTCAAAATAACAATGTTCGCGCAATTGATTCTTGTAGAGGGGACTAAAAAAAAATATACGTTTATCGGCGTTTTAAAAGTGTACACCTGAAACTCATTTTACTATTAAAGTTGAACTATTTGAACTTGGACCCTTGTGTAGTGATACTTAAGTTTTTGCTATAAAGTGTCTTCAGAAGATTTTTTCAGAACATTACAAGCAACAGTTTGATGATACACATTAACCCTCTAATGCCTATCAAAATAAGCTTTTTTGCAATTTTATTGAACATAATAAGCACAATTCTAATTATTGATAAAGCACGAGCTCTATGTGAACATTTGCCCTTCAAGTTGTGCTAAAAAAGGCCAACAAGGAAAAGAAAGACAAAATGAAAAATCAAAAAATGTACTTTGGACTTTTGACATAAGTACGGAAAAAACAGAAGTTAGGAAAAACATGTAAAATCAATTACAATGGATAATCATTCAAAAAGCAAATTTCGATCTACGAAAGGTAAAAATACAATTTGGTTTAAGGATTGATGTTTGACTATTGACGTCAGCAGTCGTCGATGGCTGCGAGTGTAAGACGGCAAATCCATCTGAGGAGATCGAGTGGTTGCGATCGAAACATGTCATGGTAACCAGCCGCCTCGGTTCGAATCTCAGGTCAGTCAAGAATGAATGATTATCAATAACAATTTTAATTAATTTTCATGTTGTAAAATTTCTTTCTTCATAAAAATAATTTAATGAAAATTTAATTTGATGAACTTAAGCCTGATTAAAATATTAAAAATTTGGATTAAAAAAAAACAAAAAAATAATCAATTAAGGTTGGGGTTTTGAGATCTCAATTAAACTAGGTTTAGTTAATCTGGAAACAGATTTGGGCCGTCATTACAAAGTTTGTATACAAAACTTTGACGGAACAGCATAGTATTGCTTAAAATGTTGGTCTTTAATGTAATATAATAAAAAAAGTCACATTTCTACGGAAAAATTCCAGTTTCAAAATACGTTAAACTAAGTTTAAACTTAAATACCTGGCCTAAGGATTAACCTCAAATGCAAATTAAACTTTCTTTAATCGCTTACCCATGTTTGATATATTGATTTCTTATCACAGGTCTTTCAAACGCTTCGCTTAAAGTTTGTTGGGATACCAGAAACGTTTTGAAACTTTTATTAAAGTATGTGTAAGTGAGTTTGTGTGTATGGGAAATTTACAGCTACAAACGAGTTTCTTGTCTCCGGTTTCGTTTTTGTTCGATTTTTATGAAGTTTGGTAATAAACTGAAGTTGATGTGAAAAGTTTTGTGTTTTTTCTCTTTTAAAGAGAAGAAATAAACTTTGTATATATTGTGATAATTTTCACTTTATTACTGAGATTTATGGCAAGATTATCATCATTGGAAAATGTGTTAATTAACTATAGAAGCAGAAAGAAAGAATACAAAATATTTTCTTAAAAGTTTTTTTTTTTATATTTTGAAGTGAAGTTTTTCAAATAAAAATCAAAATTTTTATCCAAAACTACCTCTCCGCCTTCTACAACACCTTAATTTTCTAAAAATTTCCAACTAAATTCGTTTAATTTTCCTGTTATTGCAAACAAATTATTTCCAAAATACTTTTTATTTCCTTAAAATTTCATCTTAAATCTGCGATTCTTTTGTCACCAGTTTTTTCTAAGCTACTTAAAACAGATGTTTACTTACAACTATAAACTAAATAATATTTAATGTCATGAAAAACAAAAATTATAACAACAACAAAAAAAAAAGAACGCATAAATTTATTTATGAGGCATGAGACTATTAAAGTTAAAAAAAAGTACTGCATAAGAGAGAAAATAAAAAAGTTTTATAGAAAAAGTTAATAAAACAAACAAATCAGGACACCAAAAGGCAAAGCAATGCTACACAAAAATCTATACAATATAAAAAGGGAAGGATGCTAAGGAAAACAGAAGGATTTCTGTAGAGAATATGACAATTTACTAAACTACAAAATTTTAAAATACCAAATTATTGTAGAACCATTTATTTTATTTAAGGTAAGCTGAACTGTTGCTAAGCATCACTTCCCCTTTCAATATGAAGATAGAAGAACAAACGAAGACACTTTTTGTCGTGCATTTATTTAATACAAACAATAACGGCAAGAAAAAGTGCTCAACAACGCCGAGTAAGTAAACGAAAAAGAGGACAAGGAAAAATAGCAAAGTTTTCCTTATGCTTTCTTGGTTTGTTGCTGCTGTTATTTTTTTAGAGCTGGTGCTGCTACTGCTATTACAATTATTGTTGTTGCTTCTGCTTCTGCTACTGGCTGCATTTATTATCAGACAACATGAAACACGAATGCTGTCTGCAAAATTATCATAATAATTCAAATAAAGTGTTGTTTTGTAACAACTACAATGAGGCAGGAGCAACAACACCAATAACAAAAATAAAATAAATCCCAGCAAATAAAATTGGACCACCTGACCCATTATGATAAAATGGAATACTCCATGGACTGGTCCGATGTAATGCAAGCATGGACCATGTCATTGTAAAAAAGTGTTTGTAGTGAGACGACATGTCTTCGTTTTTTAACGACGTGCTTTCGTTTTTAAACGACTTCAAAACTAATCCTCTTGAGTATACCATGGAGTAGTTTTAAAACTACTCCTTAGTGGTCCAAAGGTGGGTTATATGATCCTCTCCTAGGACCTCGTAATGTTAAATAGACCAGGTTTTTTCCATACGTTTGGGTTACTTTTGGACTAGTCCTGGTCCTTTGTGGACTACTCTTTACACGCGTGTTTGGACTGGTCCTATTATTTGCAGGGATAGTTCACACTCACACACTTACAGTCAGCACACTAACACAGAAAATTGAAATATATACCCAGCAAACAATTTTCGTTGACTTTTGTCAGAAGATGTTTTCACGGGCTCAAGTTGCCGATTCCGTATTTTATGCTAAATGCTAACTGCCGTATTAATAAAGAATTCAAATGGATTTGAAATGTATTTTAAGAAAAATTTTTATGAAAATTTTGCCTTAAAACACATATCAAACTTATTTTATTTTTTATGAATACGGCAGTTAATGTTCAATATCCAGGGGGTTGACAAGAAATTAAAACTCTTTTTCAGGGGAAGTTTGCAAAAAGGGAAATGAAATAGTTCGTATGAAATTTTTCTAACAAACGTCTTCAGAATGCTTATAAAATCTATGCATGTCCTTAAACAAAGAATACAGATTTCTTTTTAACGCCCTACGAAATTCTACCCATATTGCTATATTTTTGGATCGGTAACTTCTTATAGACTGCTGTTACCAAGTCTTACAACTGTCGTCAAAAAATGTTCACTGGGTACATACAAAAACAACTACAACAAATGTGTAAAAGCAGTCTGCAACAAAGCGACTACCATTGCAATAATATGAATGCTTAATGTGCATAAGGAGGATGGTGAATTGTATTAGGAAAACAATAGAGGAGATGCATATTTATAAATAGAGCTGTTTAATGATGCTATAGGGTAGCAGTGTTGCCATATTTTTTAAAAAAAAACTTTTCAAAGAGGATTCAAAATCAGTGAATTAAATTTAGTAAAACTTATAAATGTGTGAGTTTTACCAGAGTGAAATATTTTCAAAATGTAGGTTTTTTAATCCCTTTTTCCAAATTGTATATACCAGCGTTTATTCAAATAAAGGAGTCTTATAAATGAAGAGAATATTTAGCAAATTTTATCTAAATTGATTTTGACTTTTAAAAGTTGTTGTTAGAAAACTATACTTTCGCAGTATATTTTAAATATTTTAAATATTGTTTTCTGTTTCAGCTCCTCTGGCAACACTTTCAATGCGTAAAAAGAACCAAAAAGATAGTGAAATATTAAACGAGTGAAAGAGCGTTGCAACGGAGGAATGAATGAATGAACAATAACCGCCAAGTGGTAATGTTTAATGTGTGTTTGCCAATGTTGTTGCTGTTGTTGTTGTTCGTTTGTTGTTATTGCATTTATAGTTTTGTATTGTTATCCTTAAATAGCAGCAGATGCAAATAAATGCATTTATAAAATCATACACTAACACAGATTTGAAAACGTTGAATGAAAACAATGGTTTACACCAAACGATTTCAACGATGATGACGATAATGGCGAAGCTGTAGCACTGATGCTGTTTACTGATGATGATTTCTCAATTGTCTGGCAAGCAAATACAGGCATTGTTGTTTTGTTGTTTTTGGCGTTTTTGTTGCTCTTGCTGTTGTTAAGCTTTTTATTCGGTTGGCATTTAGCTGTGGCATAAAATGAAGAATGGAACGCAAAATTTCTAGCTGTGGATGATGTTATTAACAAAACAACAATGTAAGAAATGGGATGCAGCGACTACAACATTAACAATAGCTAAAATAAGCTAAACTATTAAATTATGATTTCCTTTTTTTTTTTTGCTGAAGTTACTATTGTTTTTGTTGCAAAACAAAGCAAATGCGTAGCATTGAAATGAAAAATATGGTTAAGAAAAAATTTTATAAATAATTTAGAAAAAAGTAACGCAGCCCTGACTAAGTTTTTGAATTACCGGAAATCGTTTGATTATGGTTTAGAAACAGAGGTAGACAAATTAGATGCTTAATGAACATTTAAAAATATATTTTCTTTATTTATAAACAGCCAATTTTTAGTTATACGCATGGTCAGCCAGCTGTTCATTGTTTGCTTGTAACGCCATGTTGAACGAATTTCTGTTCACAAAAATTGAAGAGGAGGATATTGGCAACATTTGGTTTCAACAGGACGGCGCTACGTGCCACACAGCCGAAGCTACACTCGATGTTTTTCGCCCCGTTTTTGAAGACGCATTATCAGCCGCAGAGCTGATGTCGTTTGGCCACCTCGGAGCTGCGATTTGACACCGTTGGACTATCATTTGTGGGGTGCCGTCAAAGATAAGTGTTACGCCGTCAAGCCAGATACAGTTAACGCTTCAAAGGACAATATTTGTGAAGCCATTGGTGAAATACAGCTGCGCACAATCGATAATGTGCTTAAAAATTGGACCGATCGTGTAGACAAAATGTGTACAAAAATTAGCAACCATTTTATTTTTAAATAAAAAATGGAAACCTTAAATGGTATACTTAGATAAGATTAAGTCCAAATAGCAGCCAGTAACAAAATGTCTCACTTGTACCCAATTATTCATTGTAACACCGTGGGGTCCCTGTAAATAAAGCTCTTACCGTAGGACCAACCCGAACTTTTTTTACGCATTTAAAATGCTTATGATTAATCGAAAGTAGCGAATTCCATTTCAGTTAATTCCCCACTTCGCCCATGCTGGACAGTTACAGAAATGCTTATCCACATTTTCTTTTTTATTTTCTATTAGTCATAGCGGCAGAAATCATAGTGTCCCAGTTCCTATACGCTGTGCTCGGGGATCCTTATGATCGTAATGTCAAAATGCTTAGCCATCTCGTTGGGAGATGACCAACAACAGTCAAGAACCTTGAATATAAAGACGCAAGTAGAAAACAATTTGTTTCCATGTGGTCACGGATAGATACATAATTTTTAACGGAATATTTGTATACATATTATGGTTAGGTCAAACATAATATTATCGCCTTAACCAAATGATGGTTTTTTGAACAATCTAATTTTATAGTTGCCTGCTGGCAAAATGCAATTGTTGCATTTTAAACAGATGAATGGTTAAAACAAAAATGTACTTGGCTTTTGGGAAACTATAATATGATTGTTATACACATGATAGGGACTGATTTAATCACTACATTGTTGCAGCGTAAACAGCATGATTTAAGAGGCCGTTATATTTTAAAGTTTTGTGTTACCATGCTGACGAACTAATTTGCTGGCGGCCATATCTAACGCCATTCTTCGACTTGGTGCACACTGTTTTATTTTGAAAAGAAGGGAAACATGTTTACATGATGATTTCTCTGAACTTAACAAAATTTTAAATGGTAAGAATATTACTAAGGGTGTCCCAAAAATGATAAAAAATGTAAATTTTAACAGAGTACAAAATTTTTGCATTAAAAAATTGGTGTCCTCTATCATAACTAGTAGTGGGCTAGTGTATCAGTGTAGGGTTATTGGTTGTCGAGTCCCGCCAATTTAAATAGTTTTAAAAATACATAGAAAGTACAGAGTTGAAACTTTTGTTTTATGGAAAACAACGCCCAATAAATATCCTTTAAGGCTACGCTGGCACATAAGGCAATTTTTAATGGATGCAGAAAGACGAAGTCGTATTCCCAAAATCTAAGTTTAAATTAATACTTAAGAGTCCGAACATTCCCACAAATGGTGAAAAAAGCCATTGAAGCTCAGTCCTTCTTCCTTTCTGCAAATATGTGCTTAAGCCACAGCCAACAAGTGATTCCCGAAGAAGCCTACCCCACTACCCACCATCCATGAACGAAGTTTTAGGATCTATGGTTGCCGTGGCTACGGAAAAGGCTCTCTGGTCAGCCATCATCATTCTTTTCTTATTGCCTGGTTTTATTATTGAAAACAACAATAAAAAACGGAAATTTGTTTTTGTTTTTAATATAATTTCTCACTCACTCGCTTGTTTACTTTTTCTAAAAACAGGCAGTTAGGAATGAAGTCCTTCAAATTTTCCTTCTGCCTAATAACGGGAATTGGTATCTTTTGGGAATCTTTTTCCCCAGAGAAGGTAATACAAAAAAATTAAATATCCTTTGGCTGTATGCCTACACATTCTTGGTGGAGTAAAGAGACAGTAGTATCTTTATGGTAGTAGTACCAGTCAAATAGATCAACTAACTGAGGCATAAAATTCACTTTAACAACTTACAAGATTTGCCATCATCTTCATCGCTTTTAGGGTTTTAATGAAAGCGAACACTTTTACTGTTTTTATTATTCCAAAAAACAATTCATTTGCATTCTGATGAAAAAACTCATTTTTTTTAACTTTCTGCTTTTGTTTTTCATTATACATGCATTCACTTGCAAAACAATTTTATTCATATTGTTGATAAATATTCATTTGCATATAAAAAAAAAAAAATAAATTTTACTCTACAAAAAAAAATGTAGATGTACAAATATGGAAAATTTATGCTCCTTGATGTATTTTTTGCCATCATTATTATTATTATTATTATTTTATTTTTAATTTTACTTTTTGTAATCAAAGAACACGAGAGCACAAATATGAAGTAAACAAAAAACTGATTGAGGAAATTGGGAAAATAAAAACAAGAAATGAAAACCAATACGAAAAAATTATTGTAAAAAATAAATTAATTTTTTATTATACCCTACACCACTGTTAGTGGGGAGTTGGGGAGGGTTCAATGTGTTTGTTCTTGTGTGTTTAACATATGTAAAGTATTTTTGAACGATCGACTGAGATTTACTTTCTGAAGCAATCTAGTGACGTCCATCGATTCAGCTGGCTGATTGTTAACTTTGTGCGTGAAGTGTATATCGTCATTTTAGGAATAATTTATACAAGTTTAGTATGTATTTGCGCCTTGATTATTACAAGAAGAACTCTACTTCTCTCCTAAGCACTTTAACTGTGTAAGAATGTTATTTAAATTCACTTCAACCGTAATTACATAAACAATGTTTATGGGACTCTGTCCTATAAAAGTACAAATTCTGATAATTGCTTTCACCGCCATAAATTCCTTATAATTACTGATTGGGTGCCGGTTAGGCTAGCTGCTAGTGAGCTACGCCGCCAGAGACTCTGGTCTCATGCAGAAAAGCGTAGAGTTTCGCGGGATTTGTTTAATGGTGATTTCTTTTCTGACAATTATGTTCCACGTATACTACCATTCGAGCGGGTTTTTGTTCTATTCAAAAAATATATGCAAAAAATGTGAGAAGTTGTCGCTTTCCTTTCGAAATATGTTGCAAAAATAAATGGCAAGTTTGTACCATTTTTTACCCCTAGTGATAATTGAGTGTGAGATGATACCCTTTTTTGCATCTGCGTTAAGTCCTTTTTTATGAAAGCAAGTATTTTTCTTTTCTTTTTTCTAGTGTTTGCGTACAATTTGTGTTGTATCGAGATTTTTGGTTATATTGTGATGGATATAAAAACTTTTTGTCGTTGTTTTACTTTTATTTTAAAATGATTTTTTTTGGCACAAAATTTTTAACAATACAATAATTTAAAATCAGTGTTGTTAACGCTTATTGGAATTCTAAGAAAATGTAATGTTGAAAATCGCTACAACTGCGGTTAATATCGCGTATTCGTACAAACTTTGCATTTAATTTTTAAGGCCCAGTTAGCCGGGAGTAACAGTAACGTTGCAAATCAGCTGATTCATTTTGTTGTGTGTACAGCAATTAGAACGATTAAAGTTAGCAGTTAGATGTTACGTCTCAATCAGTAAGAAATAGATTGGTCTTACTTTTTTACGGTAAGGTTAGTGTTACTGTTACTCCCGGCTAACTGAACCTTTAAAACATGCTAAATACACATTAGTGTTAAGTGTAAAACGTAGCAATTATTTTGTTCCATTTTAATTTAGAAAAATGTATCACTTTTTAAGGGTGCGTGTTACCTGATAAATATATTACACAATTATAATGCAATATTATTTTTTAGAAAAGAAAACACCATAAGTAAAATTAAAAATTAGTGAAATTAAATTTGACTAGAAAGCATACTTTTAATATGGCCAATATTCCAATGGAACAATTTTGTGGCTCACACAGAAAATTTTATCACCCAAAATGTTTTCAATTAAATTAAGAAAAATGCTATTTCAAACAATTTTTTTAATTGTTCCAATTATTTATTTGCCTTGATTAACAATAAAAATTAAAATGAATATTATTTTTTATAATTATAATGTTTGCGTGCATATCTGAAAATATGAAAACATACACACAAACTTCAAAATATTTTAATGTTTTAAATAATTTTTTAATTGTTTCAATTAACTGTGTTGATTGAAAAAAAAAAACATTTCGAATTGTGTTAACGTTTTGTATAGCCACTTTTGCTGGTGGTCACATTGCAACTCTACACTATTGATTGAAACTCAACAGCAAGAAAAGCTCAAACTTACAAATATATTAATTGATATGATCAATTTGTTAGCAGGCGGAAAATCAGTACAAAATTTAATTAATAGTACAAATTTGTAACTATTATGTTAATTGAAGTTGGATTTTCTTTGCATACAGATTTTAGTTTTTAGATAAAATTTGATGCAGTAAGTAAAACTTTTGAAAATTTAACTTTAAACGGTTAACAAACTCTGTGCTAGAAACTCCCCAAGTCTTCATCAGTGCTATAGGGATTCAATTGGTTCGACTTGCCCTGCTATTTTTTTTTTCGATTCAATTTTTAACAAGTAAGGAAGTATGGTCCATCAAGCCCGGACATTTTTTACCCCTTACTTCAGTAAATTCAGAGAAAATTTCTAGGGTGAACCCTTTTTGGCATCCATGGGCTGTCATGGACCCTTGAAAACAAAAAGTTTTGTGGAATAATATCTACATATCTAAAGCTGTATGAGATTGAGTATTAAAGTGATTTGAGGTAGGTGAAGTGTATGAAACCTATGGATAATTCTGGAACTACCAGCACTACTACTTGCCATGAAGTAGCCGTAATTTGCCCCCTGTACTTTGCGCATAAGTTTACATGGTGAGACAGCCAGCCGGACGGACGGACATCGTAACATTGACTCAGAAAGTAATTCTGAAGCGGTCGGTATACAAAAAGTTTGGTATAGAATCGATATTTTTATGTGTTACACACATTACCACGAACGCATGATACTCTCTCCACTATTGTGTTGCGAGCATAAAAAGTATCAGCAATATTTAAAATGTACATAAATCATACGCAGCATATGTCACATAGTTTATTAAAGAAAAGTGGATCGCATTATTTATTTGGCAAATTAGTAATACACAATTTGATTTAAGTTTGAGAAAAACAATTTTTTGGCACCATTGAAAATTTCATTTAAACATCATACAAATTCTGCTTTAAAATTATGATGAATAGTTTTGAGCTCAACAAAAATGTCTGTTCAATTTACTGCATCTTTTTATTAATTTTTCAAAAGCTTGCATGCATTTTCTTCGCTATTGCTAACAACGAAACCATCACTGCTGCCATTATCATGATTGTCAAAACGTTCATTAGTTCATTGATAAACAAAGTGCTAATGAAATCCAATGGCATATTATGGGGCTATTTGGTCAGTACAACTTCAAATGTTTTTTTACGCACCTAATGGCCAGAAAATAAAAATGTCATAAATTTTATTTTCGTTTTTATTTGGTTAGAATGGAAAATAATTGCTTTAAGAAAACGAGTCCTAGACGAATGGAGGCAATACCGAAAAAAAAGTTGTATGTAAAAGGGCACAACGAAAGTTATTAAGAGCGGGTTTTTTACTTAGAGTTTAAACCAGGATCAATAGTAAGATTTGTTAATCTTATAATAAAATTAATCTAGCCTTAATCTTCTGTGGCGTTTTTGAGTGAAAGATTAAAGCTTTTAGCATTGTCATATGAATTGACAACACTTTTATTTATAAGTATGGCAGTTTAAAACAAATACCAAAAATTGTCATCAAATTACTGTTCTTAACGTGAAAAAGAAGAAGAAAAGGCGAGCATTTTGTATTGTGTTATATAATATTATATATTTATAAATAGATATTTATTCTTATTTGACCTTTATTTTATAATTACTTTTAATTATTTAAGCTTGAGGGTGAAATATTTAATAAAACTTTAAATAAAAAAAATATAAAAAATATTTCCTTTCATAAGCTGTTCGTACTTTTGAAAGTTCTGTCGCAAGTTTAAACCGCCAACTTTGGGCGTTTAAACTTGGAAACAAAATGAAATAATCGACTACCCAACAACGAATTTCAAAGATTAATTCTAATTAAATTGCTGATCTTTATGTCAAAAACTGGCTCTAAGTGATTGAAGAAAAATTGTTAAATCTTTTCAATATTTTTAACAATATTTTTAATTAACATGTTTGTAAATTGTCATATTAACAATTTGTTTTATTTAAATAAAATTTATATGTATGTATGTATCTCACAAAAAAAATATTTTAGTGTCAAAAAATTAAAACTATAAAATAAATAAATTTGTATTTTCAATTAAAAATCTTTCAAAGAATAAACTAAGTCAATCTATACGGTAAGTAAAGTTATAATTTAACGATTTACAAAGAAATTTTAATGGATTTGTTATAAATTCCAGTTTTACAAGTAATACTGTTAATGATGTCCAGATTCCATTTTGTGTTGATGTCAGACCCTTATGGTGCATCCAGGTCTAAATATGTTTTGATTAAATAAGTTTCAATCTTTTTGTGATGTGATTTTTAATCAATTAAACTAAGAAAAATAATTTATTTCAATTTAGTTAGCAACCAAATATATGTATTGTTAATATGGCAATTTCGTAACAAAAATTTATGTTCAATTGTTAACAAATATTTTATTCAATATAACAAATTCATTGTTAAAAATATTTGTTGAGTTTTATCAATTTTTATTAACAAAATAATTTTTTGTATTTACAAATTTAGTTGTTGGTGCCTTTTCAATTAAAAACTTAATTGTATTGACGAATATGGTATTCAATGTGACAATTGAGAGAACATTGTTCTTTTCTTGTAGAGTCGTTAGGAAGTGAGCGTGTTTTCCACAGATTTCACAGACAGGCGGACACGGACAGATCGACTTAGAATTACTAAAGTATTCAGAATATAAATATCTATTTGATGTGGTCTTAGCTGAATATTTCACATTGAATGACAAACTAATTGGAAGATAGAAAAGGATTTATCGATTAAATAGACTAAAAATATTGTACGATAGATCAGGGCTGGAAGCCATGGTACAATTTGCTACTTTTAAGACTTTGGTGGAACCGACTGTGATACTACCATGACTTATTATGTATAATTTTAAAGCTTAAAGAGTGTCTTTTGGCCCTGCCTTCTTCTTAAGGAACTTATATTCCGTACTCTTTTTGATAAGGATTTCTTAGAATCGCTACAGTTGATTTTGCGCGCAAAAAAAATTTTATTTTTTTTATTTTAAGACTGTATTCTTCTTTAAATTTGCATCACTTTGGACTGGCCAGTATGTATAGAATCTTTAAGTCCCTACTTTTCGTGGCCAGTTTAGCTGAGCCCAGCATTCCCAGGATCAACCCAGATGATTTTTGTTTTGAAGAAAAGTGCCTTTTAAAACGCGTGTGGTATTCTTTCATCTTCTGTATAGTTCGTTTCTTGTCACATACAGATTATTATATATTTGTTTTTATATTTCCACAACGACATTATTGTGTTTAACTTCAACATTTTTGGAATTTTTTTAAAAAAATATTGTCAACAGCATTTAATAAAGAAACAACGCAAAAAATAAATTTAGCGAATATTTAATGCGGAATTATTATTAAGAGTGTTATTATTACTGTGCTGATAAATTTATTTTTTTTTATTTACTTTTTAAATACTTTTCAGATTAGTTCTTTTTATTGTTTACAAATGAAACACAGATGTTTTTGTTATTTTCGAAAGCATCCACTACAAACTACGCACTATTATTTTTATTATTATTATTAAAAAAACAAAGGTTTTGTTACTTAAGGAACAAACTTTTAAATAACTTAATAAATAACACTGTGCTGATTGAAAAAACAGACAAGTTGGGCACTTGGCGCTTTAACCTAATTGGGGTACGCTGAATCCAGGGGGGATGAAAAATAAAGTGGGGTTGGTCATACATTTGACCCACCTAGGGGCATCCTACGCACGAAAGGGGCCAAATTTAAGAATTTTATAAAACCACCATATTTATATGGTTAAAATTCTTAAAATTTCAAAAAGTTCGAGGCCCGAAATTTCGAAAATCCGTTTTACATACATTGCACAAACTTTTGGTCTTAGAAGACCCATTTAATGCAAAAAATATTCGTGGAACATTTTAACCCTCTAAAGTGCCGTTTTAGTATACTTTTGTGGGACAGTTAAAAAAGGACACAAAATACCCCTCAAAATTAGAGTAAGAGGGTTAATATATTCTAAGAATATAATCGCCATACGATTCTACTGAAGACACCTGAAATTATTTTTTAGCTCAGAAGTACGTTAAGTATATTTTTTTTGACTTATACCTAACGCCTTTTCAAAAATTCCTAAACTTTAGGGGCCCATACATCGGGAGCCCGTGCTAACTTTTCAAAACCCTTTGGCAGATTTGCTCTACTTCTAGTGTCTACTTTCATATCGCGTTGCAAGTGTTGAGGCTGGGGGCGATGACCCGAATTTTGTTGCACTTAATTTTTCAATAACCGGGAATTATTATTTCTTCAGAATATGCTTATGTGATAATCCAATCTTTTTAAAATCTAACCTTATAGCATTATTAATACTATTTACAGTATTTGAGAGATCGTGCCTTTAACAGACGGACTACTGGCACACAGACATGGATAAATCGACTTAGAATTCTTGAAGGACCCATAGATTATATAATTTATTTAGGAGAATTCTTTAGGTGTTTCACACGGAACGACAAATTCAATTTTCCCTCATGTACCACTCTTGGTGGAGGGTATTAAACAGAAATGTTTTATGTAAACAAGAAACAAAATAAATATTTAAAGTGTTTTTGTTCAGTTCTCAAAAAAAAAAAAAAATCTAACCACAATTTCGAAATTTCGAAAATCCGTTTTACATACATTGCACAAACTTTTGGTCTTAGAAGACCCATTTAATGCAAAAAATATTCGTGGAACATTTTAACCCTCTAAAGTGCCGTTTTAGTATACTTTTGTGGGACAGTTAAAAAAGGACACAAAATACCCCTCAAAATTAGAGTAAGAGGGTTAATATATTCTAAGAATATAATCGCCATACGATTCTACTGAAGACACCTGAAATTATTTTTTAGCTCAGAAGTACGTTAAGTATATTTTTTTTGACTTATACCTAACGCCTTTTCAAAAATTCCTAAACTTTAGGGGCCCATACATCGGGAGCCCGTGCTAACTTTTCAAAACCCTTTGGCAGATTTGCTCTACTTCTAGTGTCTACTTTCATATCGCGTTGCAAGTGTTGAGGCTGGGGGCGATGACCCGAATTTTGTTGCACTTAATTTTTCAATAACCGGGAATTATTATTTCTTCAGAATATGCTTATGTGATAATCCAATCTTTTTAAAATCTAACCTTATAGCATTATTAATACTATTTACAGTATTTGAGAGATCGTGCCTTTAACAGACGGACTACTGGCACACAGACATGGATAAATCGACTTAGAATTCTTGAAGGACCCATAGATTATATAATTTATTTAGGAGAATTCTTTAGGTGTTTCACACGGAACGACAAATTCAATTTTCCCTCATGTACCACTCTTGGTGGAGGGTATTAAACAGAAATGTTTTATGTAAACAAGAAACAAAATAAATATTTAAAGTGTTTTTGTTCAGTTCTCAAAAAAAAAAAAAAATCTAACCACAATTTCGCTATAAATAAAAAAACCAACAGCAAAGATTCATAGTACAATTTAAGAGCTTATTAAGTAGCATTTTGGAACTAACTGGAAAATATATTTAAAAAGTGCCAAAAGAAAATGAACATTTTAACAATTTTCACTTTTGGGCTTATCTTATCTTCGGCCTTGGCCGCAACTGCCAACAAAAAACTAGAGCAGCCTGAACATGAATCCTGGAAAGTGATATTGCCTGGGCTAAGGACAAGATAGCCTGCGAGAAAAATTATATTGTAACGAAAATATGCGTATATTTGTTTTTAATTTCAAAACTTGTATAAAAAATAAATAAATTTTATCTCTTTTTTTTAACACATCTTAAACATTTGTTTTGTCATTTACCTTAAAAATTTGTAAGTTTCGAACAAATAAGAAAGTAAAGTCGGTGATGTCGGACCTTATAATGCCCTTAGCCACAGTAATTACATAAAAATTTTCTCGAGTACATCCAATTTGAGACCAGTGGGTGATCATAGACCCGACAAAACAAAATTATCTTATGTGGTTAAGATTCATATAAGAGTTCTTTGGGACAAATATTATCTTAATGAGATTTTTGCCGTCTTTAAGTGATTTCAGGATTAGTGTTTATATTGGCCATAAGTTAAATTATTGAGCTACCAGCATAAAATTTTAACGTTTTAAAGTAGCTGTTATGGAAGTTATTGTTGCCAAATTTTATATAAAAGCCCAACTATTAATAAGGCGTTAAAAGCTATTTTTAAGAGTGGTATGGTCAAATGTTAAATAGACCATGTTTTTTCCATACGTTTGGGTTACTTTTGGACTAGTTCTAGTCCCTTGTGGGCTACTCTTTAGACGCGTGTTTGGACTGGTCCTATTATTTGCAGGTTTATTACCATCATTTAATATTTACTCGAAAATTGCAACACAAAGCAGGTTGTCGTTAAAGATTATTGTTATTTTAAACTGTACAATTTTATATATGAGAAAGAGTAAAGGAAAAAGCAATTATGTACGTTTTTGGCGATGTATGTAATTAGAGTTTTTCTTTTCCCGGACTTTTTAATTTCCCGGGAAAGCGGGATTTATTTTTCCATTTCCCGGGATCCCGGGAACTCCCGCTCGATACAAATCGATGCAAAATATTATTTTATTTTATTTTTTTTTTTTGAACTAATAACATTTGCTGAGATCAATTGAATAAGTTTTTAAATACATTAGACTTTTATATTTCTGTCAGTTATGCTCGATCACTTGATGTGAAGAGACGTACTTTCAATTGCTCTCGTCGACTGCCTATTTGTTTACATAGTGTTGTGTTACTTAAATAATACAATTTATTTCATTATTCTAAACAAAAACAAACAAAAAAAAAAAAAAAAAAAAAAAAGAACTGTTACATATAAAAGAATTTATACAAACAAAATTAAACGTACACTTGCTAGTGACAATGTCAACGCATTAAGCGTTAATAATATGAATAAAAAACCAAAAACAATAAATGCACCTAGTGCATCAAAAAATTACAATTACTTTTCCCCTCTTCAAACTATAGAAGATGATAAAATTGATGATGTTGATGAAGTTATCGTTAACAATACAGTGAAGGTTCATATATCCCCAATAACCATATTAAAAAGCAAAATTGAAGAAGTTCACGAACTTTGTAAAATAAACAAAATAACAGATTATTCTGTAAAAAAAATTTCTATCGGCTTAAAATTATTTTTAAAAACGAAAGCTGAATACCAAACCATTATTAGTGCTCTTACTGACAAATACGAGTTCTGCAGTTATGCCTCCAAAGATGACAAGCCGTACAAAGCTCTTTTGTTCGGTCTTGATAAATATGATCCATTAATCGTTAAAAAAAAATTAACCGATATGGGACTTCAGTGCTTAGACGTTAAAATCGTCATAAAAAAGAACGCATACAACGTGGAGTATATAATCTACGTTGTTTATCTTAAAAGACAAACAATAACAATGAAAGAGCTCAGGCAAAAATATTCTGTAATTGAATATTTGAGGGTGAAATGGGAATTTCAACAAGCTAAAAAAACGCATATAACTCAATGTTATAACTGCCAAATGTTTGGCAACGGTTCTAATCGCTGTAAGGTTAAAACCTTTTGTTCAAACTGTGCTGGTCAGCATAAAACATCTGATTGCAAAGAATCCACCCCTAAGTGTGCAAATTGCAGTGGTCCCCACAAATCAACATTCGAGGAATGTCCAAGTAAGATAAATTATCTAAATATTAGACAACGTGCCCAACCAGCTCCAAGACGTCCAGTCCGTGCTAATGCAGGAGTTTCTTCTACCGTAAATTATAGCAACAGCTTTCCTAACACACTGCGCCAAAGTGCTCCAACTACTTCTAGTAATTGGCAAGGTCAAAGAGATATTATCAACAACAGTACCAACCGTAACAACGCTAATAATAATAATAATAATAACAATACTAATAATTATATAAATAATAAAGCTAATAATAATAGCTCTAATGATTTATTCACTCTTGAGGAAATAAAGAATTTAACTTTAGAGTTAATTACAAATCTTAGAAATTGTAAAAACAAGTCCGATCAGTTCGAGGTTATCACTAACCTTGCATGTAAATTCTTAGCATAATGGAAGGCAATGGAATCAATATAATAACTTGGAATGCAAGAGGCATTCGCAATAAATATTTAGAATTATTTCAATTTTTAACTAGTCGTAGTATTCATATTTGTTTAGTATCCGAAACTGGTCTTAATTCAAACTTATCTATCAGAAACAACGAATTTAAAGTATACAGAAACGATAGGACAACTGCGCGAGGTGGAGGTGTAGCAATAATTATAAGAAAAAACATTTCTCATCAATTACTACCTATTATGAACACATCTGTTATTGAGAATATTGGCATCAAACTATTCACTAATTTAGGCCCAATTGACATATACTCGTGCTACTATCCTGGTGGTACAGCGGGTTCTGATGGCGTAAGAAAACGACAATTCGCATCTGACATTCATAAACTCAGTAGTAACGAAAGGTATTTGTTAGGCGGTGATTTTAATAGTAGACACCGATCTTGGGGATGTGTTAGGGCAAACTGCTGGGGAAATATTTTATATGAAAAGTTAGAATCATACAATATTGATATCATATATCCTTGTGATAATACTCACATACCTTCAAGCGCCAATAGACAAGGTTCTACACTGGACGTATTCCTGACTAATGATCCGCTTATAATGTCACCAGCGGAAGTCATAAACGACCTGAGTTCGGACCATTTACCCGTAAAAATTTCATTAAATGGTAATTACAACAACACAAATTTTTTCAGATATGATTTTCACAATGCTAATTGGAACAAATTCTCTAGGTTCTTAAATAGAAACTTAAATCTACCTGATATCAACAATATTTTGAATCATGAACACATAGATCAGAATATTATAAATTTCGAAAATGTTTTAAATGATTCAATTGCTTGTAGTGTACCTAAGATATATCCCTCATTAAGAGGAAAATCTTTGCCCTACCATATTAAGAATATGATACAACGAAGAAATGCGTACCGGCGGGATTGGCAAAGATACAGGGATCTAAACGACTTCTATCAGATGAAGATATTTAATTTGAGAATTCGTGAGGAAATTGATTCCTTTAGAAATAAATCTTGGGATAATTTATTATCAACGCTTGATAAAGGCTCTCCGCCTTTCTGGAATTTGACGAAAGTCTTAAGAAAGAAGGCTAACAACATCCCTATTTTAAAACAAAACGGTGTTCGGTACACCACTAATCAAGAAAAATGTGAAATTTTAGCGCATACATTTGCTGCTAATTATTCTATTTCATCCCATTTAGGGGACCCAATTACAACTTCCTTAGTGAATGATACCCTGGAATCGTATAGATCGTTAAGAGTTAATCCATTGGATGTATGTTTAATTAATACTTCACAGATTTCAAATATTTTAAAAACTTTAAAAAATAAAAAATCACCTGGCATCGACGGTATTAATAATAGATGTCTTAAAGCACTTCCTAGCAAAGGCGTTAAATTTTTAACATTAATAATCAATTCATGTCTAAAACTTTGCTATTTTCCCCAAAAATTTAAGGAAGCTAAAGTTATCCCAATTAAAAAACCTGGTAAGCAAGCTGACTGTCCATCGTCATACCGTCCTATCAGCTTGCTGTCGAGTGTCAGTAAAATTTTAGAAAAAGTTATTAAAATTAAATTAACTGATTTTATGGAAGCCAATAATATTATTCCACCTCAACAATTTGGGTTCCGCAGAGAACACAACACAGCTCATCCCTTGATAAGAATAAGGAATTTGGTTAAAACGAATTTCAACAATCAAAAATCAACAAATTTCCCAATAGCTTTGACAAAAATTATTCACAGTTTCCTCACTTCTCGTTCTTTTAAAGTTCACATTGGCTCACACCATTCTCAAAGTCATTCCATAACTGCTGGTTGTCCCCAAGGGTCATGTTTATCCCCTGTCCTTTATAATTTATATACATCTGATTTTCCTCAATTGGACTACTGCACTTTGTCAGTATTCGCGGATGACACAGCAATCCTATGCTCTGAAATTTTGGCTGTTGATATAATAGCAAACTTACAAAGAGCATTATCTGATATTTTATCTTATTTCAATAAATGGAAAATTATACTAAACTATGAAAAAACACAAGCGATATATTTTACAAGGAAACGAAAAGCATGTTATATACCACAGACCAATATTATTATAAATAATAATTCTATACAGTGGGAACAAAAAGTAAAATATCTTGGTATTATGCTCGATCCGAAAATGAAGTTTAAAGATCATATACCTTATGTAACTAATAAAGTTAACACATTAACCCGTATCCTATACCCTTTTATAAATCGGAAATCTAGCCTTAACATTAATAATAAAAAACTCATTTTAAAATCTATTTTTCACGCTGTAATATTCTATGCAGTCCCCGTTTGGTCAATTAGTGCATCTTGCCATATTAAAAAGCTGCAAATAGCTCAAAATAAGCTATTTAAACTTATATATAACCTTCCTTGGTTTTTTTCAACATCACGCCTTCATGATATTGCGGGCTTGGAATTAGTTGCAGATAAGATCAATAGACTTACACAAAATTTTAATACTCGATGTCTTAATTCTGAATTCGTCCATATTAATGAGCTAGTATCATCTTAGGTTTTTATCTAGTCTGTAGTAAAGTAGTTTAAGTAGGATAAGTAGTTTAAAAATATAAATCAAATAGGTTTTTTGCCAAATTTTCTCCTCCAAATAAATGTTGTATATATGTATATAGAAATTTTTGTAAATATAGATCTATTATTAAGCTGAAAAACAAAAATCTTGAACACTTAAATATATAATTTAAATCGAAATGAAAATGTTAATATTATGGATAAATAAATAAATTGGAAATTGGAAATTGGAAATTTTTATATTTCTGCGGCAAAAAGGAAAAAGTGCTTAATATCACCTTAAAATCTTCATGTTCAAAATTCCATTAATTTTGTAGGATTTTTAAGGAAGTTATAGCAACATTACTTTTTGGTTATTTCTTTTCAATGTGCAATAACATTTGAAGTAATAAAAACTTCCGATCTGTGACATATGGAGTGTTTAGGAATTAAAACATAAAAAACTATAACCGCAGAGAATTGCCACCTTCAAAGTTTTTTATTCTTCTCCTATAAAACTAAAAAATAGACTTAATCACTTATTGCCACAGAATAGATTCAAGGCCAACAGCATTTATATAAAACCAAAAATGTAAAATTTTTCAAACAAATAATTACAAAATATTTCTGTTAAAATAGTTCAGAATAAGCATTTACAGAATCGTTTGAAAGCCTATTTCTAATTTTTATCAAGAAGATTTCAATGATTAAACACGTTTCTTTTCTACGGATCTGGGTCTTTAAGCAAATTAAATATTCTGTACATTTTTACTCTTCTTCTTTTAAAATGTCAAAGCATTTAACATTATCAGATACTAGCGGACCCGGCGGACTTCGCCTCGCCCCAAATTTTAAATGCCAAAATGTCACCTGTCAGATTGCACAAAGTTTAAGTCAACGTATAACGCCATCTATCGGATTTTGGCTGAGAACTTTCTATTTTTTCACTTGGAAAGCCATTAAGAATAATTTAACACAAAATTTCGTACAAAAAAAATCAATTTTCCGACTTTTACGGAGAGATTTTACAAAATTTTCTCCCGTAAAAACGTTCTCCTCGAAAATACGAACATCTGACAAAAAATTTTACAGAAATCAGCACAGCCGTTCTCATTTTATGAATTACTATACATTTTTCACACCTTTTTTATATACATATTGGATTTTGCCAGGCCCCTCCGCCCGCAGACCAAAAATCAAAAATCAGACTTCACAATGTCACCCGCCTGAATATTCTGAAGATTCTCTGAAAATTTCATCAAAATCGGCCCAGTCGTTTGAAAAACTGTAGTTTTTCGTTATGTTAAATTGAAAAATATTTATTTAGTGTATTTCCTTAAGATTAGAAGCAGTTGTGCCAGACCAAAGTGATTTACACCAAACAAAAGAGAAAAAAAATTAAATTAAAGCCAATCAAAAACTCAAATTGTGATTTTTTGACATACGGCTAAGATCTATTTCCGGACACAACTTATGTACAATTATACATATCAGCAGTAAAGTTGCCAAAATTAAATAAAAAAAATCCCGGGAATTCCCGCACAAATTTCCCGGGATTTTTTTACCGGGAAATCCCGTATAAACAACACTATACTTTTGACAACTAAAAAGAACATAAACAATGATCATCAGGCTTCTTGCGCAGACTTTTTCAATGGGCCTTGGGTAACACAAATTCTATTCGTAGAACAAATTTGTGTTAAGAGAACATTGCTCTTTTCTTGTAGAGTCGTTTGGAAGACAGGCGGACACGGACAGATCGACTTAGAATTACTAAAGTATTCAGAATATAAATATCTATTTGATGTGGTCTTAGCTGAATATTTCACATTGAATGACAAACTAAGTATAACCCCTATTGGAAGATAGAAAAGGATTTATCGATTAAATAGACTAAAAATATTGTACGATAGATCAGGGCTGGAAGCCATGGTACAATTTGCTACTTTTAAGACTTTGGTGGAACCGACTGTGATACTACCATGACTTATTATGTATAATTTTAAAGCTTAAAGAGTGTCTTTTGGCCCTGCCTTCTTCTTAAGGAACTTATATTCCGTACTCTTTTTGATAAGGATTTCTTAGAATCGCTACAGTTGATTTTGCGCGCAAAAAAAATTTTATTTTTTTTATTTTAAGACTGTATTCTTCTTTAAATTTGCATCACTTTGGACTGGCCAGTATGTATAGAATCTTTAAGTCCCTACTTTTCGTGGCCAGTTTAGCTGAGCCCAGCATTCCCAGGATCAACCCAGATGATTTTTGTTTTGAAGAAAAGTGCCTTTTAAAACGCGTGTGGTATTCTTTCATCTTCTGTATAGTTCGTTTCTTGTCACATACAGATTATTATATATTTGTTTTTATATTTCCACAACGACATTATTGTGTTTAACTTCAACATTTTTGGAATTTTTTTAAAAAAATATTGTCAACAGCATTTAATAAAGAAACAACGCAAAAAATAAATTTAGCGAATATTTAATGCGGAATTATTATTAAGAGTGTTATTATTACTGTGCTGATAAATTTATTTTTTTTTATTTACTTTTTAAATACTTTTCAGATTAGTTCTTTTTATTGTTTACAAATGAAACACAGATGTTTTTGTTATTTTCGAAAGCATCCACTACAAACTACGCACTATTATTTTTATTATTATTATTAAAAAAACAAAGGTTTTGTTACTTAAGGAACAAACTTTTAAATAACTTAATAAATAACACTGTGCTGATTGAAAAAACAGACAAGTTGGGCACTTGGCGCTTTAACCTAATTGGGGTACGCTGAATCCAGGGGGGATGAAAAATAAAGTGGGGTTGGTCATACATTTGACCCACCTAGGGGCATCCTACGCACGAAAGGGGCCAAATTTAAGAATTTTATAAAACCACCATATTTATATGGTTAAAATTCTTAAAATTTCAAAAAGTTCGAGGCCCGAAATTTCGAAAATCCGTTTTACATACATTGCACAAACTTTTGGTCTTAGAAGACCCATTTAATGCAAAAAATATTCGTGGAACATTTTAACCCTCTAAAGTGCCGTTTTAGTATACTTTTGTGGGACAGTTAAAAAAGGACACAAAATACCCCTCAAAATTAGAGTAAGAGGGTTAATATATTCTAAGAATATAATCGCCATACGATTCTACTGAAGACACCTGAAATTATTTTTTAGCTCAGAAGTACGTTAAGTATATTTTTTTTGACTTATACCTAACGCCTTTTCAAAAATTCCTAAACTTTAGGGGCCCATACATCGGGAGCCCGTGCTAACTTTTCAAAACCCTTTGGCAGATTTGCTCTACTTCTAGTGTCTACTTTCATATCGCGTTGCAAGTGTTGAGGCTGGCGGCGATGACCCGAATTTTGTTGCACTTAATTTTTCAATAACCGGGAATTATTATTTCTTCAGAATATGCTTATGTGATAATCCAATCTTTTTAAAATCTAACCTTATAGCATTATTAATACTATTTACAGTATTTGAGAGATCGTGCCTTTAACAGACGGACTACTGGCACACAGACATGGATAAATCGACTTAGAATTCTTGAAGGACCCATAGATTATATAATTTATTTAGGAGAATTCTTTAGGTGTTTCACACGGAACGACAAATTCAATTTTCCCTCATGTACCACTCTTGGTGGAGGGTATTAAACAGAAATGTTTTATGTAAACAAGAAACAAAATAAATATTTAAAGTGTTTTTGTTCAGTTCAAAAAAAAAAAAAAATCTAACCACAATTTCGCTATAAATAAAAAAACCAACAGCAAAGATTCATAGTACAATTTAAGAGCTTATTAAGTAGCATTTTGGAACTAACTGGAAAATATATTTAAAAAGTGCCAAAAGAAAATGAACATTTTAACAATTTTCACTTTTGGGCTTATCTTATCTTCGGCCTTGGCCGCAACTGCCAACAAAAAACTAGAGAAGCCTGAATATGAATCCTGGAAAGATATATATAAGGGCTAAGGACAAGATAGCCTGCGAGAAAAATTATATTGTAACGAAAATATGCGTATATTTGTTTTTAATTTCAAAACTTGTATAAAAAATAAATAAATTTTATCTCTTTTTTTTAACACATCTTAAACATTTGTTTTGTCATTTACCTTAAAAATTTGTAAGTTTCGAACAAATAAGAAAGTAAAGTCGGTGATGTCGGACCTTATAATGCCCTTAGCCACAGTAATTACATAAAAATTTTCTCGAGTACATCCAATTTGAGACCAGTGGGTAATCATAGACCCGACAAAACAAAATTATCTTATGTGGTTAAGATTCATATAAGAGTTCTTTGGGACAAATATTATCTTAATGAGATTTTTGCCGTCTTTAAGTGATTTAAGGATTAGTGTTTATATTGGCCATAAGTTAAATTATTGAGCTACCAGCATAAAATTTTAACGTTTTAAAGTAGCTGTTATGGAAGTTATTGTTGCCAAATTTTATATAAAAGCCCAACTATTAATAAGGCGTTAAAAGCTATTTTTAAGAGTGGTATGGTCAAATGTTAAATAGACCATGTTTTTTCCATACGTTTGGGTTACTTTTGGACTAGTTCTAGTCCCTTGTGGGCTACTCTTTAGACGCGTGTTTGGACTGGTCCTATTATTTGCAGGTTTATTACCATCATTTAATATTTACTCGAAAATTGCAACACAAAGCAGGTTGTCGTTAAAGATTATTGTTATTTTAAACTGTACAATTTTATATATGAGAAAGAGTAAAGGAAAAAGCAATTATGTACGTTTTTGGCGATGTATGTAATTAGAGTTTTTCTTTTCCCGGACTTTTTAATTTCCCGGGAAAGCGGGATTTATTTTTCCATTTCCCGGGATCCCGGGAACTCCCGCTCGATACAAATCGATGCAAAATATTATTTTATTTTATTTTTTTTTTTTGAACTAATAACATTTGCTGAGATCAATTGAATAAGTTTTTAAATACATTAGACTTTTATATTTCTGTCAGTTATGCTCGATCACTTGATGTGAAGAGACGTACTTTCAATTGCTCTCGTCGACTGCCTATTTGTTTACATAGTGTTGTGTTACTTAAATAATACAATTTATTTCATTATTCTAAACAAAAACAAACAAAAAAAAAAAAAAAAAAAAAAAAGAACTGTTACATATAAAAGAATTTATACAAACAAAATTAAACGTACACTTGCTAGTGACAATGTCAACGCATTAAGCGTTAATAATATGAATAAAAAACCAAAAACAATAAATGCACCTAGTGCATCAAAAAATTACAATTACTTTTCCCCTCTTCAAACTATAGAAGATGATAAAATTGATGATGTTGATGAAGTTATCGTTAACAATACAGTGAAGGTTCATATATCCCCAATAACCATATTAAAAAGCAAAATTGAAGAAGTTCACGAACTTTGTAAAATAAACAAAATAACAGATTATTCTGTAAAAAAAATTTCTATCGGCTTAAAATTATTTTTAAAAACGAAAGCTGAATACCAAACCATTATTAGTGCTCTTACTGACAAATACGAGTTCTGCAGTTATGCCTCCAAAGATGACAAGCCGTACAAAGCTCTTTTGTTCGGTCTTGATAAATATGATCCATTAATCGTTAAAAAAAAATTAACCGATATGGGACTTCAGTGCTTAGACGTTAAAATCGTCATAAAAAAGAACGCATACAACGTGGAGTATATAATCTACGTTGTTTATCTTAAAAGACAAACAATAACAATGAAAGAGCTCAGGCAAAAATATTCTGTAATTGAATATTTGAGGGTGAAATGGGAATTTCAACAAGCTAAAAAAACGCATATAACTCAATGTTATAACTGCCAAATGTTTGGCCACGGTTCTAATCGCTGTAAGGTTAAAACCTTTTGTTCAAACTGTGCTGCATAAAACATCTGATTGCAAAGAATCCACCCCTAAGTGTGCAAATTGCAGTGGTCCCCACAAATCAACATTCGAGGAATGTCCAAGTAAGATAAATTATCTAAATATTAGACAACGTGCCCAACCAGCTCCAAGACGTCCAGTCCGTGCTAATGCAGGAGTTTCTTCTACCGTAAATTATAGCAACAGCTTTCCTAACACACTGCGCCAAAGTGCTCCAACTACTTCTAGTAATTGGCAAGGTCAAAGAGATATTATCAACAACAGTACCAACCGTAACAACGCTAATAATAATAATAATAATAACAATACTAATAATTATATAAATAATAAAGCTAATAATAATAGCTCTAATGATTTATTCACTCTTGAGGAAATAAAGAATTTAACTTTAGAGTTAATTACAAATCTTAGAAATTGTAAAAACAAGTCCGATCAGTTCGAGGTTATCACTAACCTTGCATGTAAATTCTTAGCATAATGGAAGGCAATGGAATCAATATAATAACTTGGAATGCAAGAGGCATTCGCAATAAATATTTAGAATTATTTCAATTTTTAACTAGTCGTAGTATTCATATTTGTTTAGTATCCGAAACTGGTCTTAATTCAAACTTATCTATCAGAAACAACGAATTTAAAGTATACAGAAACGATAGGACAACTGCGCGAGGTGGAGGTGTAGCAATAATTATAAGAAAAAACATTTCTCATCAATTACTACCTATTATGAACACATCTGTTATTGAGAATATTGGCATCAAACTATTCACTAATTTAGGCCCAATTGACATATACTCGTGCTACTATCCTGGTGGTACAGCGGGTTCTGATGGCGTAAGAAAACGACAATTCGCATCTGACATTCATAAACTCAGTAGTAACGAAAGGTATTTGTTAGGCGGTGATTTTAATAGTAGACACCGATCTTGGGGATGTGTTAGGGCAAACTGCTGGGGAAATATTTTATATGAAAAGTTAGAATCATACAATATTGATATCATATATCCTTGTGATAATACTCACATACCTTCAAGCGCCAATAGACAAGGTTCTACACTGGACGTATTCCTGACTAATGATCCGCTTATAATGTCACCAGCGGAAGTCATAAACGACCTGAGTTCGGACCATTTACCCGTAAAAATTTCATTAAATGGTAATTACAACAACACAAATTTTTTCAGATATGATTTTCACAATGCTAATTGGAACAAATTCTCTAGGTTCTTAAATAGAAACTTAAATCTACCTGATATCAACAATATTTTGAATCATGAACACATAGATCAGAATATTATAAATTTCGAAAATGTTTTAAATGATTCAATTGCTTGTAGTGTACCTAAGATATATCCCTCATTAAGAGGAAAATCTTTGCCCTACCATATTAAGAATATGATACAACGAAGAAATGCGTACCGGCGGGATTGGCAAAGATACAGGGATCTAAACGACTTCTATCAGATGAAGATATTTAATTTGAGAATTCGTGAGGAAATTGATTCCTTTAGAAATAAATCTTGGGATAATTTATTATCAACGCTTGATAAAGGCTCTCCGCCTTTCTGGAATTTGACGAAAGTCTTAAGAAAGAAGGCTAACAACATCCCTATTTTAAAACAAAACGGTGTTCGGTACACCACAAATCAAGAAAAATGTGAAATTTTAGCGCATACATTTGCTGCTAATTATTCTATTTCATCCCATTTAGGGGACCCAATTACAACTTCCTTAGTGAATGATACCCTGGAATCGTATAGATCGTTAAGAGTTAATCCATTGGATGTATGTTTAATTAATACTTCACAGATTTCAAATATTTTAAAAACTTTAAAAAATAAAAAATCACCTGGCATCGACGGTATTAATAATAGATGTCTTAAAGCACTTCCTAGCAAAGGCGTTAAATTTTTAACATTAATAATCAATTCATGTCTAAAACTTTGCTATTTTCCCCAAAAATTTAAGGAAGCTAAAGTTATCCCAATTAAAAAACCTGGTAAGCAAGCTGACTGTCCATCGTCATACCGTCCTATCAGCTTGCTGTCGAGTGTCAGTAAAATTTTAGAAAAAGTTATTAAAATTAAATTAACTGATTTTATGGAAGCCAATAATATTATTCCACCTCAACAATTTGGGTTCCGCAGAGAACACAACACAGCTCATCCCTTGATAAGAATAAGGAATTTGGTTAAAACGAATTTCAACAATCAAAAATCAACCGGCATGGTTCTATTAGATGTCAAAGCTGCATTTGATTCAGTCTGGCACGAAGGTCTCGTTTTTAAGATGATAAATTTAAATTTCCCAATAGCTTTGACAAAAATTATTCACAGTTTCCTCACTTCTCGTTCTTTTTAAGTTCACATTGGCTCACACCATTCTCAAAGTCATTTCATAACTGCTGGTTGTCCCCAAGGGTCATGTTTATCCCCTGTCCTTTATAATTTATATACATCTGATTTTCCTCAATTGGACTACTGCACTTTGTCAGTATTCGCGGATGACACAGCAATCCTATGCTCTGAAATTTTGGCTGTTGATATAATAGCAAACTTACAAAGAGCATTATCTGATATTTTATCTTATTTCAATAAATGGAAAATTATACTAAACTATGAAAAAACACAAGCGATATATTTTACAAGGAAACGAAAAGCATGTTATATACCACAGACCAATATTATTATAAATAATAATTCTATACAGTGGGAACAAAAAGTAAAATATCTTGGTATTATGCTCGATCCGAAAATGAAGTTTAAAGATCATATACCTTATGTAACTAATAAAGTTAACACATTAACCCGTATCCTATACCCTTTTATAAATCGGAAATCTAGCCTTAACATTAATAATAAAAAACTCATTTTAAAATCTATTTTTCACGCTGTAATATTCTATGCAGTCCCCGTTTGGTCAATTAGTGCATCTTGCCATATTAAAAAGCTGCAAATAGCTCAAAATAAGCTATTTAAACTTATATATAACCTTCCTTGGTTTTTTTCAACATCACGCCTTCATGATATTGCGGGCTTGGAATTAGTTGCAGATAAGATCAATAGACTTACACAAAATTTTAATACTCGATGTCTTAATTCTGAATTCGTCCATATTAATGAGCTAGTATCATCTTAGGTTTTTATCTAGTCTGTAGTAAAGTAGTTTAAGTAGGATAAGTAGTTTAAAAATATAAATCAAATAGGTTTTTTGCCAAATTTTCTCCTCCAAATAAATGTTGTATATATGTATATAGAAATTTTTGTAAATATAGATCTATTATTAAGCTGAAAAACAAAAATCTTGAACACTTAAATATATAATTTAAATCGAAATGAAAATGTTAATATTATGGATAAATAAATAAATTGGAAATTGGAAATTTTTATATTTCTGCGGCAAAAAGGAAAAAGTGCTTAATATCACCTTAAAATCTTCATGTTCAAAATTCCATTAATTTTGTAGGATTTTTAAGGAAGTTATAGCAACATTACTTTTTGGTTATTTCTTTTCAATGTGCAATAACATTTGAAGTAATAAAAACTTCCGATCTGTGACATATGGAGTGTTTAGGAATTAAAACATAAAAAACTATAACCGCAGAGAATTGCCACCTTCAAAGTTTTTTATTCTTCTCCTATAAAACTAAAAAATAGACTTAATCACTTATTGCCACAGAATAGATTCAAGGCCAACAGCATTTATATAAAACCAAAAATGTAAAATTTTTCAAACAAATAATTACAAAATATTTCTGTTAAAATAGTTCAGAATAAGCATTTACAGAATCGTTTGAAAGCCTATTTCTAATTTTTATCAAGAAGATTTCAATGATTAAACACGTTTCTTTTCTACGGATCTGGGTCTTTAAGCAAATTAAATATTCTGTACATTTTTACTCTTCTTCTTTTAAAATGTCAAAGCATTTAACATTATCAGATACTAGCGGACCCGGCGAACTTCGCCTCGCCCCAAATTTTAAATGCCAAAATGTCACCTGTCAGATTGCACAAAGTTTAAGTCAACGTATAACGCCATCTATCGGATTTTGGCTGAGAACTTTCTATTTTTTCACTTGGAAAGCCATTAAGAATAATTTAACACAAAATTTCGTACAAAAAAAATCAATTTTCCGACTTTTACGGAGAGATTTTACAAAATTTTCTCCCGTAAAAACGTTCTCCTCGAAAATACGAACATCTGACAAAAAATTTTACAGAAATCAGCACAGCCGTTCTCATTTTATAAATTACTATACATTTTTCACACCTTTTTTATATACATATTGGATTTTGCCAGGCCCCTCCGCCCGCAGACCAAAAATCAAAAATCAGACTTCACAATGTCACCCGCCTGAATATTCTGAAGATTCTCTGAAAATTTCATCAAAATCGGCCCAGTCGTTTGAAAAACTGTAGTTTTTCGTTATGTTAAATTGAAAAATATTTATTTAGTGTATTTCCTTAAGATTAGAAGCAGTTGTGCCAGACCAAAGTGATTTACACCAAACAAAAGAGAAAAAAATTAAATTAAAGCCAATCAAAAACTCAAATTGTGATTTTTTGACATACGGCTAAGATCTATTTCCGGACACAACTTATGTACAATTATACATATCAGCAGTAAAGTTGCCAAAATTAAATAAAAAAAATCCCGGGAATTCCCGCACAAATTTCCCGGGATTTTTTTACCGGGAAATCCCGTATAAACAACACTATATGTAATACATAAGAATCTGGAGCAATATATTTATATAGACTCAGAATCACTTTTTAAAGTAATACAACGATATCCATACGACCGTTTGGCTAGTTGCCTGGTCATGTTAACCTTGTGCGCAAAGTACAAGTTGCAATCTTGTAGATAATTTAATAAAATTTGGTTAATACATTTTTTAATTTTACTGACGACGAAGTCTATGTAAATGGTGAGAAGCGGTCTACAATTTCACATATTCCCCATAAAAATTTCTTTCCAAATTAGACCATTTAATTGTGTTGGTATTTAGATTAAATTCGCCCCAAACATATTTTACTGCAAACTAAATTCTTTTATAATCGGTTCACATTTGCACAAAGATCCCATATATAAATAGCATTAACTTCCTTTTAAATGCTTACATTAATTTAAAATTTTGCAATCTCCATTTATTTTAATTAAATGGAACTGTTATTAAATTGTTAAATAAAATTTGTTTTTTTTTAGCAAATTTTTGATTTTTTTGGGGCATAATTTTAAACAATTTTCAGGGCATATTTTCAAGGTTTCACTGCATATTTAATGCGCATAAAACGTGTTGTTTAGAGTATATTTCTACCCTGCTAATTAGTAATGAATTTTGTATTCCCAAAAATAACTTTGAGACACAATTTATTTTGAAAGATTGATAAAATAGCTATCTAAGCTACTTGGGACAAATATTGCAAACGCCAATATGTAATAAGTTACATGGATGAGAAAGAACACCTGTTTGCCGAAAATATCAAATTCAAAATTCCTGTCAGATCTACTATCCAATAGGACTACCTTGGAGCAAATTTCATACAAATCGGAAGACATCGGTTTTAAAAGTTGGCTCACTTGACATGAAATGCCCCATATATATTTCTATATATACTTTATGGAGTCTGAGATGAATATTTATTTTAAGGGTTGAATTCCAATTTAATGCCTTTCCTGTTTTTAAATTTAAAATTAATTTGATTAAAACCCTTCAGAATTGTTACCCTTTACTTTTTTTATTTTAAATAAACCATTTTAATTTATCCCTAAATAAAAAAAAATAGTGTCTGAACAGTTGCTGATTAACAAAACATTAATAACATTGCTACACCTCCCTCCTTTCAAAAAAAAAAAAAAAAAAAAAGAAAAAAAAACAAATATTCATTGAACATGCATTACAAACAACAAGACATTTGTGCAAGTATATCAGCAATTCATATGAGGTTGTAACGGATGCCCGGTGAGACTACAAGTGACTCTTCTCAAAGTTTCAAGTAAAAATGTGTCACAGCTCTGGGAAAACAAATGACGTGACTGGTTTTAGCAAACAGCAACAAAATGCACACAGACATATTTTTCTAAAAACACACATACAATTAAACTTTCATACCATCAAACTTACACATACTCGCAACAAGCATCCCAATAAAAAATTTCCTTGCTTTGCGAAGCACTAATGGTACATTTTAAAATGTAAGCACAAATTTCTGCGCTACGCAAAAGACCTACAGAGATGCAGTAAGGTAAGTGAATGAATTTCTAACATACTTTTAAAAATATTTAACATTTAAAGCGCCACGTCATTCCCTTACTCGGAAGCAGGTTTGTAAGCATAACTATAAAGAATAACTCTAGCAACAACAAATGAAGTATAGAAAGCTGGGCGACACGAGTCCCGGGACATTGTTCTTCGGTTAATAATGCTGCATTCGATGATGACGAACATGAGGAAAAAATCCAATATTTAACTGGTTTTTGTGAGTTACGCGTGATTGCGGAAAAAAATATTGTGCGTATTTTTTTATTTACATAAATTGTACAACACGTGTTGCTTAACTGATCATTAACGAAATATTCTAACAGTTTTCCAATTTCAACTGAAAATAATAAGTTTTTTTTTTGTGAATTAAATATTTTTTTAAAGTATGCAATGAAAAGAAAAATAACTAACTTTAGTTCCAAAAAACATTATTAATTTGTTATGTAATTTATTTTTATAAAAAATCTAAAGTAAATACACAGAAAAAAATTACGACAAATCAATTGTCATATTGAATACCAAATTCGTCAATACAATTAATTTTTTAATTGAAAAGGCACCAACAACTAAATTTGTAAATATAAAAAATACTTTTGTTAATTCAAATTGTTGATATTCAACAAAAATTTTTAACAACGAAGTTGTAATATTGAATAAAGTTTTTGTTAACAATTATATTAAAATTTTAATTACGAATTTGACTAATTAATAAAATATTTTGTTGAGAACTAGCTTATTGCCTTTTGAAAGAATGAAATGCATCCAAATTATTTTTTTAATTAATTTTTATTGAAATATAAATGAAAAACTACATCACAAACACCATTAATATTTATTTCAGCATAATGTTCATCTTATTAAAAGGGAATCTTGCCACAATTATAGACTTGTATTGGAAAACTGAAATTAACAAAAGACCTATTAAAATCTCTTAATTTTTTTAACCACTTAATTTTACTTACCGCTATGATTGATTTAGTTTTTCAATAATCTGCCTATCTTTTAGCGTTTTAGTGATTAAAGCCAAAATATTAAAAAAAAAATTTTTTTTGACACAAAATAAAATTTATCTTATGTATTTATTTTTTAACTGAAACAAATTGTTAATATGACAATTTATAAACATGTTAATAAAGAAAATTGTTAAATAATTTAGAGATCTTTAAAAATTTTCATTAATTACTTAATAACTCTTGTTTTTTTTTCTGTGTACATATAGATATTTTTATTTTTAATAATTAATTAAAATGTACAAATTCCTACAAAGTAAATTTAATTATTTTAAATTCTAGTTTTAATTTTTTTTATTTTTCTATTTAAGGTGCTTTTACGTTATTTTAGTTTTAATTTAAAACTTTAAAATGTAAAGGGTCTGCCAAATAACTTTTTTTTTTTTTTGAAAATGCTATAAAAAAAACTACTGAATATTTTCTCAAATTTCTTTTTTTATTTGAAAGTACAATCCTTCCGGTTAATAATGGAAAATATTTTCATTCAAGTGGCTGCCTCGGCTGGCCATGCAGCAGCCTACACGATCGGTCCAATTTTTAAGCACATTATCGATTATGTGCAGCTGTATTTCACCAAAGACTTCACGAATATTGTCCTTTAAAGCGTCAATTGTCTCTGGCTTGTCGGCGCAACACTTATCTTTGACGGCACCCCACAACGGTGTCAAGTCGCAGCTACGAGGTGTCCAAACGATATCACCTCTGTGGCTGATAATGCGATCTTCAAAAACAGGGCGCAAAAAATCGAGTGTAGCTTCGGCTGTGTGGCACGTAGCGCCATCCTCCTCTTCAATTTTTGTGAACAAAAATTCGTTCAACATGGCCCGATAACGATCGCCATTGACTGTAACGGCAACTCCTTGCTCATTTTCGAAGAAAAATGGCCCAATTATACCTCTGGACCAAAATCCGCACCAAACAGTGACTCGTTTTGGGTGCATCGGCTTTTCAATGTATGCGTGCGGGGTTTCTGTGCTTTAAATGCGACAATTTTGCTTGTTTACATACCCGCCAAGATCAAAATGAGCTTCATCCAAAATCCGTACGCAATTTTCGCACACATTCTGCAACATTACCATGATTTTCAAAGTAATGTCGCAATATTTCCCAGCGTTGTTCAAGCGTATACACAACCATATTCGTTCAGCGGAAGGATTAAACTAATTATCTGTCAAATCAGACATGAGCTAAGTGTTACCATTCACGAAGTAAGCACTAGTTGAAAAAAACGTTAGATGGCGGACCCGTTATAAATAAAATTTTCTATTGAATAGTTTCAATAACGAAATTTAATAAAAAATTAAAAAAGTTTTTTGCATTAATTATTTTAAATTAAGGTACGAACATAAAGTGCTCAGTAAGCAGTGAAGTTAATGCTTCTTTGAAGGCACTTTTGCTATTATAGAGTGCTATTGTAGAGACGTTTTACTAAAATGCTTTCCATTAGCGCTTAATGAACGCCAAAACAAACTCTCTTTAAGAAACGCTTTTTAGTATGTATGAGTGGTTCTTACTGAGCACATCAATAAGCGCTTCTGGTAAATGTAACACTCACCACTTTTTATATGCGCTGAATAAAGTGCTTTTTGTGCCAAAAATTTATTGCTTTAATGTGGGAACTCGCCACATTAAATTCATGCCTTCCGTAAGCGAAACTTTTACTTTTCTTCCTTACAACCCTACTTCCTCCGCAGCTCAATTTTTTATTGGGATGTATTGACTTAATTTCTTTTACGAACTCAAAGATTGTTTCTGTAAATTTTTTTTGGTTTTTTTTTTTTTAAAGAATTTAAGTTGAAATTTTCGTAAAAGTTTTTTTAATTTTTCCGAAGAGGTATTGGAAAAGAATGATATAAGAGAAAAATACACATTTTGGTTAATTGTCTTTGCCAGGCACAAAAATTGTTGATCGACGATTTTCTTTTACTTGATTCTCTGTTGTGATTTGGACGTTTTTTTTTTTTAATTTCTTTTCAACACGATTTGTTGCATTTAGTTTAGCAACCAAAAGAGTTTTAGTGTTCTGGTAGACACGTTCAATGCCTTTAAGTAAAATTTCTGTTTATTTTTTAAATATATAACTACCACATCCTGGTCGTATCCTGGCCAGAGGGACAGAATATATACACTTTATAAGATCTAAAATCAATATTATTGAAATTAAAAACGGAAGGCCAAACTTAAATATTTTACCCTGTTACCTTCGTCCAATATATCTTGAATGGTGGGCTCAAAAAGTGATACAGTTTGGCGAATGGTTCTTTTGTTTTATCCGAGAGTGTTACTTTGCTAAAGGACTTATCCCCATAAATCAGACACAATTTTTACTTATTTTTTTTATATCCCCTACTGGACCTCATTGACATCGATTAAATGGAGTCGTATGTGCTACATTTTTTCTTTTCTGTCCCACTGTTTTTTGTTTATATTATTTTCCTCTTTATTTAATTTTCCCTTTTCCTCAAATTCCTTAACACACGAGTTTTTCACCAAAAAATTTTTTTTTGTGTTGAATTCGTAGTAAAAAGAAAAAAGTCAAATCAAAAAAACAGAAATGGTTTAAAACTCAATTAAAGTTTTAGCCGCAGAATAAATTACAACCGTATTAAAATTAAAATAGAAAAAAAAAACATTTATATTGCCTGAAGGGAGTGAACAAAATGAATGCACAAATGAAATAAATAAAACTATTTGCAAATTCCCTCCCTCCTCCCATTCCAATTTTCCAAGCTTTTAGTAGTGTTGTGTGTATTGGATGATGAGAATGTTTAAGGGAATTTTAAAGTTTTATTTTAGTGCAATAATTTTTTAGGCCTAGATTTGGTTCTATTTGTTTTGCCGATTAGGATTTTTTTTTTGGAAAACGTTGGGCTACGATGAGAAAAAGAATTACAAATGGCTGTTAGGCTGGTTGATTGTTCGAGGAAGTTTGAATGAATTTATTTTAAAAAAAAATTCTAAAAAAGGAAATTTGTGCTATTGAATGAAGTTAACAAGTATTTCAAATTGAATTTGTAAATTGCAGTACTTGGATTTTTAAATGTCTATAATGATTGTGTTTGGAGATTGAATTCAACACAAACAGACACACACATAAATGTTTAAAAAGAGAATAATGAACAAAACAATCAACACTTTCACAAATTGCAAAGTTTGGCACATTTTTAAAAGAGCGTTTTTTATACCCTACACCACTGCTGGTGAATCAGGGCATACGAAGTTGGCAACACCAAACTTTTTTTACATTCATCTAAAGCCCCCAAAAGTATAAATGTAAATTCTGGATCCTGGAGTAATTCTTAGTCAGTTTAGCCTAATCTGTCTGTCTAATTGTTTGTTTGTCTATCCGTCTGTTGAAAAACGCTCACTTTCGACCAACTTAAAAGGAAAGAACCAAATTTTTTCTTGGGATTCAAAAAATTAATTAACAAGCTAAATAAATTCCCATTTCATAATATTGATAGGCTGAAATTTATTGTTGTTGAGATAAGCTATTCCAAAGCGCATTTCACTGGTTGTTTCATCAGGAAACTTCATCCATAAAGATTTTAGAAAAACTAAAGATATTAAACAAAATAAAACTGTTAAGCGTATAAGAATTATAGCAACAGTTCTACTTGTAACAATATCAAAGTTTAAAGAAAAACATCAAGAACAAACAGTGAGTTTATCTTCTCTTACAGTCCCGTCTACAATTGGTTGATTTTTTGTCAACTCTAAATGTAGTTGTACACAGAAAAAAATAACAAGAGTTATTAAGTAATTAATGAAAATTTTTAAAGTTTTCCAAATATATTTAACAATTTTCTTTATTAGCATGTTTGTAAATTGCCATATTAACAATTTGTTTCAGTTAAAATATAAATACATAAAATAAATTTTATTTTGTGTCAAAAAAATTTTTTTAAATATTTTGGGTTTTAATCACTAAAACGCTAAAAGATAGGCAGATTATTGAAACACTGAATTAATCATAGGGGTAAGTAAAGTTGTGGTTAAAAAAATTAAAAGATTTTAATAGTTCTTTTGTAAATTTCAGTTTTCAAATACAAGTCTATAACTGTGGCAAGATTCCCTTTTAATAAGATGAACATTATTTTGCATCCAGTTCTACGTCTGAATAAGTATGCTGAAATAAATATTAATGGTGTTTGTGATGTAGTTTTTCATTTATATTTCAATAAAAATTAATTAAAAAAATAATTTAGATGCATTTCATTCTTTCAAAAGGCAATAAGCTAGTTCTCAACAAAATATTTTATTAATAAGTCAAATTCGTAATTAAAATTTTAATATAATTGTTAACAACAACTTTACTCAATATTACAACTTCGTTGTTAAAAATATTTATTGAATATCAACAATTTGAATTAACAAAAATATTTTTTATATTTACAAATTTCGTTGTTGGTGCCTTTTCAATTAAAAAATTAATTGTATTGACGAATTCGGTATTCAATATGACAATTGATTTGTCGTAATTTTTTTTGTGCAAGAAGTCTTTATCCGACTTAAACTGTAAACATATGTATGGGATGAATGAGAAAAGACTAATCAAAATTATATCTCGAAAACGATTCCTGAGAAAAATAAACGAATGCCATATTCGTGTTCAGCATCCCTACTTTAGCTTAGAAAATGTATAATTTTTGAGGACCATTTATTTTGTATTAAACGATCGAGTAATATTTGTATTCGAAGGTTAAAATTACGAAATTGTAATTCGCTTCATCCGACTGTGTTATACAAAAGCGCTGCTCAAAACCTACTAAATGTTTTACTTCACTACTACACAGAGGTTCCAAGCAAGATACGTAGTAAAGTGAAGGAAATTTTCATTAAACAATAATAAAATAAAGCTAGTGAAGTAGAAATGTACGATTAATTTTTTTGATTAAAAACAGCGAAAATGTGATGCGATTTTGACCAAATTTTCAGAATATAGTTCTTGTAGTTTGTACCATAGAACTCTGAATAGTATTAAATATAACTAAACAAATATTGATGAATTTTACCATCTAAATCATTTTTGTGACAAAAAACATTTTCACCGAAATCCTTAAAAATCAAATCGTTGTGCTACCCAAATGTTCTGGGGTGTTTTGCTAACATTTTTTACTTTCATTCTTTACAGTGTTTTAAACATATCTTTGGTGTAAAAATATAATTTCTTGAAGAACATTTTTTATATTTTAAAATTAGAGATTTGAAAAACACCCCAAAAATGTTGTCAATTTTTTGAAATCACCTGAGGACAGGTTAACGCAATCCAAAAAAAAAAAAATACCTTTTTCCATATCTCACAGTCTTGACTCTATTTGAATAAATTTCAGAAATATTGAAGGTGTCTGCTCGAATTTCTCGGTCAATTGATGATTGGCACATTAGTTGTCTGGGGCATTATTAATTACTGGGCTAAAATGTAACCGATTTCATGACTTTTTGAAAGCATAATTGTATCTTCATTTCGATTAATTTATTTTTTTTTTTTTTTTTTTTTTTTTTTTATATTAGTTTTTATTTGCAATCTATTTTTCAATAATAAGCAAATTAATTAAAAATAAATATTCACATGAGTTTTAACCTACATTAAGGTTAAAACATATTTACATTTGTGCTCTACATTCTGAGTACAATTATAAGTATGCAATTGTTTATATGTATACAATTTTGTTTTCTATATTTACATATTTACAGTAACTATTTTTAATTTTTACATGCTCATTTTCTAAACGGAAGGTCAAGCACATGAAGCCTTTTTAGCCTATGTACTTCCTCGCTATCATCTAGTAAACTAATAGCAAGGGGGTTAGAATGGTTACTAAGTCTTTCAAAGTACCTCGAGCTAGATTAATTTATCATCTAGAATAAAACTTTGACGATATTTAAAAAAAAAACTGAACAAAAACTAAAAAAGTGACTTTTTCGCCTACTTAAATTTTCAGTCGATTTCCGTCCGCCTTGACTTTTCTTTAGCTAATCGGCGCCAAACTTCATATCAAATATTTCTATATATACAGGAGCAAAACTAGTCCATTCATTCATTTAAGAATTCCCTTAAATTTTTTTTGGCCACTCTAGTGTTCATATAAAGAAATTTGTTTTGCTTTCGTTTAATAAAGTTGGGTATCGATATATTCACCTTAAACATATTCCATCCGATTCCGTCACAAGAATCGGTTCACCAAATTATTCCATTCTAACTTTTTTATTACATAAAATGTTTCCCCTAGACCCACTGTGTGCGCTATATAGGTACTACATTTTTATTTGCATTTTCGTTTTTAAGCACTCAAATATATTTTAATTGTCGAAGTTTTTACATTACAATACTTTATAGTTTTTCTTGTTTTTTTTTCACTGCATACGAAATAAAAATTACAAAAAAAAAAAACAACAAAAAATGGTACCGCCCGAAATATATTTTTGATACTTAAAAGGTTATTGACTTTTATTTGCCATCGCATAAAACACAAACGCCCTTTTTATTAGCAGCCAACAAAATGGAGTAAAACATAAAATTTCTGTTTTAATTAAAAAAAACTTTTACTTTTATAAACAAATGCCACCGACGCCTTGTCCCTAAAAAAAAACTCTGATATTATTACTAAAATATAGAAGTTTGACTGATATGGACATAAACTTTTACTTTAATATTCGCAAATGGAGAAAGCAAATTTGTAAAATCTACAAATTTCCGTTTCCTGGTTCATCCCGCTAAACAAAAAAACATTGCGTTTAGTATTTTTTTTTATAAATCATGTGTGTTTCCTGAAAATTTTTTATGCTTTTAAGGCAAGTTTTTTTGTTGAATTGTGTAACGGCAGTTACAAAAAATAGAAAGAAAAATTAATATGAAAATAAAACTAAAACTAAAATCAACTCGTAAAAGTTCATTAAAACAATCATTTTTAACCGTTTCGTTTAGTTTGTTGTATTTGTAGTTTTTAGTTTTATTTAACGAGTTTAAGGAAAATAAAGCAACTAAAATTAGAATAAAAAAATTTAGTTTTTGTAGTTTTAGTTTTTATTTGCTGCTGTTTCTATTCTATTTTCCATATGCTGTGGAGAATTTTGTTGTTTAAATTGCACAAACAAACTTTTACACATTTTTAATTGTTTTTCTTTTACTTTTTTTTTTTTTTTTTTTTTTTTTTTTTGAAAAATTTACTTTGCTTTGGGATTTTTTTAATGAATTTTTGACCTAAAACAAACGGAAATTGCCAAGTTGATCTACATACATAGTTAAGGAGAGAAAAATTACAAAATTTTATTTTAGTAAACAAAAATAAACATGGGCTTTGGAATAAAATATGAACAAAGACATAATTTTTGGCGTAAATTAATGGTATTTTTAAGTTTTCGAAAAGCTGAACATAACAAAATTTCGAAGGTACAATTACAGAAAAAAAATTTACTAGTTTTTTTTTTTGATTAATTAAATAAATTGTTTAAATAGTATTGTAATTTAATTAATGTGTTAATTGAATCAAATATTTTTTAAAATAAACAAGAACATAGAATATGTTTTTATTTCAATTAACATTTAAATTAATTTAAAAATAATATGTAAATAATTTAAAATAAAAAATGTATTTCGGACTTCAAGAAAAATTCTTGACAAAAGTACGGAAAAAACAGAAGTAAAGGAAAAACATGTAAAATCAATAAAAATGGATAATCATTCAAAAAAGCAAATTTCGATCTACCAAAGGTTAAAATACAATTTTGTTTAAGGATTGATGTTTGACTATTGACGTCAGCAGTCGTCAATGGCTGCGAGTGTAAAACGGCAAATCCATCTGAGGAGATCGAGTGGTTGCGATCGAAACATGTCATGGTAACCAGCCGCCTGGGTTCGAATCTCAGGTCAGTCAAGAATGAATGATTATCAATAACAATTTTAATTAATTTTCATGTCGTAAAATTCCTTTCTTCATAAAAATAATTTAATGAAAATTAAATTTGATGAACTTGAGCCGAATTAAAATATTAAAAATTTGGATTAAAAACCATAAATAGTTCAACAAAATAACCACAATACTAATTAATTATTTAAATCTTTATCTTTTTTCGTTTAAAATAAAAAAAATTTAAATTGTAGACTTGGCTTATATTTATAATGATTATGAGGGCAAGGAATTTTATGCAGCTAAAATCGCGTTTTATGCGTATAAGAATATACTAGAAATAGAAAAATATGCGCTTAGAATGTTTTAAAATATACACTTGAAATTTTTTAACACATTTATTAGTGAGAAAAATACATTTAAAGCGTAAAAATTCAGTCTCATAAACGTAAGTAAGGCACAATCACCAATAACAAAAGTAGAACTAAAAATATAGAAAAAAACAAAACACAAAAAATATGAAGAACAACTAAAAGTTAAACAATCATGTAAATCAAGTCATTTGTTAAATAGATATTTGAACCGACATATAAAATAAAAAGTAAAGTAAAGTTTACTGTCTGTTTTTCAAAAGGAAATAAAACAGAAGTGATGCATGATTAAATGCTGATAGATCCTTTATGGGCTATTCATTTCCACTACGCTGTCTTCGTAAAAATCTAATATTAAATATGCCAGAATTTTGTTTAATTTTCTTAAATCCTTCACTTTTTTTAAACTTTATTAAGCTTGATACGAATTTATTTACTTAAGTTACCCTCAACATGCCAATATAAGTTAACTTATGGTGTTTTCTTTTCTACAAAAAAATGTGCCTTTGTTTTTAAAAAAAATTCAATTTGGTGTCTTTTTCTTAAAAATTTTGCTCCCGAAAAGGATGGCTTGTTTTATTCTAAAAAGTCATGCTTTTCGGGAGCAAAATTTTTAAGAAACAGACACCAAATTGCATTTTTTTTTTAAAAAGGCACATTTTTTTGTAGAAAAGAAAACACAATTAGTTTTTTTTCTGATACTTCTAGAACCCATAATTTTAATTTGAAATTTTTTTAACATTATCTGAGCTTTAATATTTGCTAAATTTAAAATTTTTTTATTGATAATGCATCACCATTGTTGAATCCTTCCATAATATTTTTAAATTGATAAAAGTTATTAGCATAATACATTTCAACCACGTTCGCCACCTGGTTGTTATGGACTGTGGATGAAGACACAAATCGGGATACTTCTCTTAGTATGCGGCAACACGCGAAGGTGATTTTTAAAATATTTTTTTTTATCTCGTCTGCAACATGGTGCATACCAAAATAAAGCAATTAAAACAAGTTTTAAAATTAACAAGATATTGTTTGAGTCCCAATTTTTATTCTTGAAAAAAACAAAAAAAAAACACAGAACTTTACTGTTAGAGGATAAGCTAGTTTCTTGCGCCTTGCACTGGTTGCTTAGGCCAGATCTGCGGGAAACATTCTTCAAAAAAATTTTAGAAAAGCCAAAGATATTAGCAAATAAAACAGCAGAGTGAATGAGAATTTCGAACACTCAAAAAGTTCTATATGCAACGATATCAAAGCTTAAACAAAATACCAACAATAAACAGTGAATTTACCTTTTCTTACATTCCCCAATTCAATTAGTTAAAATTCTTCCAACATTAATTGTACAACTACAAGTAGGTTAAGAAAAAACAAAGAAAAAACAAAAACTACTTGCTTTATTGTTTTCTCAAGAAAATCTTAATAAAGCAAGTTGCCAGTTCAGTTTTTTTTTTCAAAATATGCAATATCAACAATATATGCAAAAATATGCATTCAATGCAAAACATGCACTAACAAATCGATGTCATTGATTCGTATAAAGTGATCTCAGACTTACGACAACAAATATGCATTTGCATAAAAATTCCGGCGTTAATGTTATTTGTTGGTTTTGTGCTCTTTGTTTTTTGTATATGGATACACAACGTTCGCTCTTTTTGCATTTTCATTTTGCATTTGCCCATTAGCAGGTTATAAGCTTTGCATTTACCAACCAGCCCCGTGTTTGAGAGGGAGTCGCACACTTTTGAGTGTATAACCCGGCATAATTTTGCACTCGCTTTTTGTTAAGGCTTTTGGAAAAATAATAGCAGTTTCTGAAGCAGCAGCAATTAAGGATAATCCTTCCTCAGGCCAAAATGACAGGCATTCTGAAAGAAAGGAAATATTTTCTGTAAGAAGCACACGTACAGAGGCCTCAACTAAAAGTCATTCCAGTGCAAGCTCACCGACTCCCGTAAAACCAGATAGGAATTCTGGCCAGTCGCGACTTAAACAGGTCTGTCCTTTTGTTATTTTGGCCGAATCCCAGGTATTTGCTGCACCCGATTTATCCCGCAGGATGTTCACCAAAAGCTCAAATATCCTTAACCCATTAGCGCCCAATTTTTTTTTTAAATTTTTGAAAAAAGATGTTATTATTTATTCAATTTATTCAATTATAATTTATTTGATTATTTGGGTATTTTCCCAAATGGGATCATTGGACGCTTATGAGTTAAGATGTTCGCAACGACCCCCAGGGGAATCCTGGCGATATATCGTATGGCAGAATTATCTTTTTCTAGAAGTCAAGCTTGCCAGCTTTTTCTTTTTTTAACTCCCTATTAAATAATTAAAGCTGAATTAATAAAATCAATCGGACATATAACTTAAATCTTATATTGGCCTTTAAATCTTATTTTGGCCTTTAATAAAACGGAACCATATTAACCCTAATTTAAAATCATTCATACAACTATACAAGCATTTTGTTAACCCTTCACCTAAACGTACTAAAAATATAAACAAAAAAATATTAACAGCTGAACTTAATTTGCATCAAAAATTCATTGAGTTGAAAAAGTGCCTTTTTTTTTTGCATAAACAAACAAATATATGACATTTCTGTATGGTTCTTTACTAAATGGAATCTAAACTTTCTTAACAAATATATTAAATAAAAATTCATAATTCAAAACACACAACAAAAAACCAAAAACCAACCTTTATTATGTCTTTAAAAGATCATATTTTACACAAAGGTGGTTTAACGTTAAAGAAAAAGACCAAGAAGAAAACTTGTAGAAGCCAAAAGTAACCCATTTATGCCAATGGAATGTCATGACAAGGCAATTTGTTTTATTCTCTTTTTAACCACTTTTTTTTTATTTTCTTCTTGGCGTTATTGTTGTTGTTGCTGCTGCTGCTGCTGCTCTTGTGATAAAACCCCTACTTAACCATAAAAATCTACATATAACATTTTAATAATCATAAAATATGCACAGATATTATCCCAGATAAACATTTGTTCATATAAACGAACAGGGATGGCAAAATGAATTTTTAAATTGAATCGAAAGGCAAAAAAAAAAAAATAAGTTAAAGTGCTTTATTCGGCTGGAGGACCATATTTTTATCAACAAAGCTTGTTTTTATGACTCATATTGTACCCAAAAGCTAAATTATGGAGGGTACTTGTATGGGGGCCAGGATAAAAAGTTGCCTGATTTGGCTAATTTTTAACATTAAATACTGTTTTTATAATTGGTTAAATTTTAAGGGCCGATGTTGAATGTAAACCACACCTAAACGTCAAGTTGTTTTCTGCATTCATTTGACATTTCTCAATCTTAGACTAACTCAATTTGAACCATGGACAGATAATTAAACAAATATTGCGCTAAAGATATTCAGGCTTATTATGAATATGGGCGTTTAAACCAAAATGCATATCATGCACTTCGTGATTCAGTGACGAGGCACATTTTCAACTCAATGGATTCGTCAATAAGCAGAATTTTCGCATTTGGGCGAATGAAAACCAAGAGTGATTGTCGAAAAACCAATGCACCCACAAAGAGTGACTACCTGGTGCGGTTTGTGGGCTGGCGGCATCATCGGGCTGTATTTTTTTTTAAATGAGGCCGGCCAGGCTGTAACTGTGAATCATGTTCGCTATCGTGAGTTGACAACGAACCTTTTATGGCTCGAACTGGAAGATATGGTTATGGACGATATGTGATTTAAACAGGACGGTGCCAATTGCCACACAGCTAACGAAACAATGGCTCTTTTGCGCGACAAATTCAACGGCCGTTTTATCACACGTGGTGGCGATGTTAGTTGGCCGCCAAGATCATGTGATTTGACACCGTTGCACTTCTTTCTTTTTTATTATTTGAAAGAAAAGGTGTACATCGATAAGCATCCAGAATTCAAGAGCTAAAGGATGCGATAATTCGGCACATTAACAGAATATAACCTCAATTATGCCTCAGCGTAATCGAAGATTTTGACCATCGGATGCAGGTGTGCCGCCGAGGTGTTCCATACATAATTGAACCATACCAATATTATCATAATAAAAAGAAATGACAATAATTTCCTAATCAATTTGTGTTTTATTCAAAATCAATATCGGCCCTTAAAATTTAACCACCCTTTATAACAACTATCTGCGCCAAATGGTATAAACCCAATCTAATTGCTTTACATACAACAAAATAAAGCAGCTGATTTGCAACGTTACTGTTACTCCCGGCTAACTGAGCCTTAATGGGTAAAAATAAATAGCGATCGTGGTATTTTGCATATATTTGATCCGTTTGTCGATCGATCTAGTTGAATATATAAAGCGACATGGCCCCATCGTATCTTGGAGCTTCGGAAAACCCATTTCAACATACACACGGACAGACAAACTCACGGAAATAGTTTAATCAACTCTGCTTATTTTAAGGATCCATGCTTTAAAGAGTCTACGATGAATATTGTGTAAAAATTACATACAAATTGGCAATCTTAAATAAAAACGAGCTTTCAACCTGTGCTGAAGGGTTTCAAAAATGAGATATTTGAAGAATTTGGGCTATTCAGAGTCAAAAAACCAACAAAACAATAGAAGTTACAAACTTTTCTAAGGCATTTCCATCTCTGAAACCACTTTTACACAAATTCATACATCATTTTATTCATCATCTTATCGCCATTTACATGCACACGTTTTTGGGTGTGTGTGTGTTAAGTTGATTCTATTGCTAAATTGTGGGTGTTCCCTGAAAGGGGTGTGGTGTTGATATTTTATATTAAGATGAATTTTTGTATTATATTTATGTCTATCGGTGAAGATTCTTTTTAAAAAGGCAAAACCAAATTTATGAGAGAATGTTTATGTTCCCATAAAGCAAAAAAAAAAAAACAATAGACTTTTCGTTGATGAGAAAACATTTTGTTAAACATTTAGACTTTGTGTCTTCTTTAAGTGTTTAAGGGTTTTATTGCAACATTTTTGTTTGCTTCAAGTAGGTTGCTACTAAAGCACAATTTTTATATTTAGCACTTACAGTTTTTAGAGTTATCTTTTGAATTGTTTAAAGGATTGTTAGAGGTTCTGTTTAGTTCTAGTTTTTCCGATTGTAGTGTTATTTTCGTTAAGTTGCAAATTTGCTTTAGTTCTGTTTAATAATGTTCTTAGCATTGTTCTAATCGAGATTCTCTTACTTCTCTCTATCTGCTCTAGTTCTGTTCTGGTTCTGGTTTAGCTTTGCTTGACTTTTTTTCTTCCCTCAGCTAATATCGCGAAGCTCTTCACTTTTCTGCAGGAGACCAGGGTCTCTGGCGGGAATCGAACCCGCAACCCCCGCACTTCTAGAATTGCTCACTACCATTAACCATTATTGATGCAATTAAGGTATTCTTAATTCGTTGTGCTCTTTTATTAAATAATCTATTCATAATTCTTTACACTTAAGTACTTTGTTGAGAATGCTTTTGGTATAAACATCCTTTCCTTAAAAAATTTATATTCAAATAAATACAAAAGATTAGGGAAAATGGGAATTAGAGAATGAGTAAAAGTCTTTATAGGCAATAAAGCTGTAATAATTATAATGATTGATTATGAAAATCTTGTGTTGATAATGTGTTCTTCACATGGAAACCCTTTTTAGCTTCTCATACATTGTTAAGGTTATTTTATTGTTTAAGGATTCGTTTTGAGGTTTCTATATTCAAAATCATTAATATAAATCAAAAGGGTTTTTCTGCATCACATATTTTAAAATAGTACCTTAAGGATTTATTAGACATTAATTAGTACGATAATAGAAAAAATAATAAATTGATAAAGAAAAGTTTGTTTAATCCTTGGATTAACGTATTTTATTATAAACAATATTTTAACTATATTTCTACAAAGTCAAGCACTAGTTTGTAGATAAAGTTCTGGTTCAATTTTATTAAATGTAGAGGAATCACGGTCCACGTGGTTCTGTGGTTGGCAAAATTTATAGCCGGCCATATTAAACAACTCCATATATGATTGGAATTAACGTTGGATAGGTTAAATAGCTATTTTTGCCATAGTTTTGATAGTTTCATCTGTGATCATTTCAACTCTCGGTGACTTGTTGTTTATAAGTCTGGAGATTGCCAGTTCAACTTCCGAAGGAAGTAGGCAAGGTTCCAGTTCGGTATCTTCTGCTAGAGTATGCATCTCGTTTGCTGTAAAGTTGATATCAACAACTTTTATAGACTTCTCTCTCTCTTAATACTTCGGCAATTTCTTTTGGACTTCTATTGATGCCAATAAATTAATTTTGGATAACTTTTGTTTATGCTTTTTAAGTTTTACTGTTTTAAAAAGTCTTTTAAAAGACTCCGACTTTTCTGCATGCTTTTCTAATGCTTTGCATGTTTCCATTATTAACTCGTTTTGTCTTAATTACATGATTTCTTAATAAGTTTGTTTAGCTGCTGGATTTCTCTAATATTATTTGATATGTTTCGTTTTGTGAGTTTCCTTCTATCTTCGACATGCTCATGAGTTTCATCTGAGATCCAGTGTTTTGAGTTTTCTTCAATTTTCGACACGTTTAAGAGTTTCATCTGAGATCCAGCATTTTTTCTTTCTATTTCCTGTTTTCCACTTCTTATGGCTGCAATAGTTATCCAATGTTTTACAGAGGCCCATTTATTATTCGGAGATTCGTGGCGTTCAACGGGGGCATTAATAAAAAATTTTTTGAATGCTTCTTTGTTCACTTCTTTGACTTGATACATTTTCTCGAAGCTTCCTACTAAGTAGAATTTTTTTTAAAGCTAACTTGCAGTAGATTGTTATCATTATCATGGACTGCACCTGGCTTAGCCTTGACATTCTGTGTAGAGGATCGCAATCTTTCTATCTGAGTTTTATAAAAGCCACCTTGGCTTTTCCAAGTAGAAAACGTTCTTGGATGTTCATTTCAAATTGTGTTTGTGTTAGGTTGTTAATCAAGGCGAATCGATAATTTTTTCACATTTTTTTCGGTTGAAATCTCCTGATACGATTAACTGATCGTTGCAGGGCATTCTTGATATAAAAGTTTCGATGGTTTTATAAACTTTATTACCTTCATCATTTGGTACTAAAGATGTTGGCATATCTACTGGTGTAATTCGGATATTCATGGGCTTGACATTAAAAGATACTTTTAATATTCTGCCACTAGCAGGTTCATACTCCTTCACATACATAGCTATCCTTTTGTTTACAGAAAAAGCTGTCTCATTTCTGTTTTGCTCTTCGTTTCCAGAGAAATATACATTCTGCAGTTCTATTAAAAAATGTCCACTTGCTTTCTATTGTGTTTCTGTGAAACCATAAATAGCCATTCCTTGTCCTTCCAATTCTTTTTCAATAATTTTAGTTAACGAATTTAAAGCATCTCTCAGACGTTCTAAGTTCCAATATTAAGGACATAGTTTCTTAGTTTCATATTAATATAAGGATATCACGCTATGTCCGTCATCCAATTTAACACCACCAGGTCCCGATTTTGAATAGCACCGTATATGTGCCGGTTCGCTTTGTACATTTGATACTGTGCTGAAATTTTACATTTTCATATGTGGATGGTGCTGTTCGCATGGGAGAATAATTATGCGGTTTCCCGTTGCCTGCCTGATCCTATACCGTTGCCCATACTATTTGTCTAAATCGCCTTGAGGCCAAATGGTGCCCCTTTCTAGCAATTGGTTATTTAATGGCGATAACGTCCCGTCCCACCTTCGAGAATTTCGGCGTCCGATAGCGCTCTGCTCATCTTTCCTTTGGAATTAAATGAATTTTACAAATCGGCTACATTTTAATCTGCAGTACGACTAAAATAAAATGCTGTTGTAGTATTCAGTATCCGCACGGGCGGAAAATAATGTAGATATGGGCACTATAAATTCTAAGGATTAAAGTGGTGAAAAAGTTTTGCTACATTAAACTCGTTCTTTAATTTAAAATTTGAAATTAAATTTTAGTTTTTTGTTTAAAACGTATCTGACCCCGATTGATGCTCATGCTGTTCCTTGCAAAATGTATCCAATTATTTTTGTAGTTTGGTGTTGGCTTTGTCGCTTTAAGTATTTATTGTCGACGAATAACATCTCTGCGGCGCAAAAGGATTCATTTAAATCCGACTCTCAGAAAACACTTTTGCACGCCTTTAAACGTAACAAACAAGGCTACTGTAGTTTAAATCAAACTGGTGTGCCTTAGTATTCCCACTCCTAAATACTATTCTTCTAAGTGGTGGGTATCAATGATTCGGCGCACTAGATTAGAGCACAGTGTGTTAACATTACATTTTAATTTAGCATACTACTTTTTTGAAAAAAAGCCCCATGGCTATATGGGCTAGACAAGTGCAATATTCATGATTCCAAAATGTTAGTTAATAAATTTAAACTTGAACTTGAAATCTAGTTCAGTCGAAACTCAGTTTTAGTTCAGTTAAAGTTAAGTTCTAGAACGAATATGAGGAGGAGGAAATATAAATAGATCGTGTACCCACTCTGAAAGATCTTTAAAGAAATCTGCTATGAAGCTCTTGATTGGAATCCACCAGTTCAGTTCTAGATCCGATTTAGTTTAGTTCTAGTTCAGTTCTAGTTCTGTTTTAGTTTAGTTCTAGTTCTGCTCTAGTTCAGTTTTTGATCAGTACTAGTTCAGTTCTAGTTTAGTTCTTGTTCAGTTCTAGTTCAGTTCTTGTTCAGCTCTGGTTCAGATCTGGTTCAGTTCTTGTTCAGTTCTAGTTCAGTTCTAGTACAGTTCTAGTTCAGTTGTAGTTCAGTTCTAGTTCAGTTCTAGTTCAGTTTTAGTTGAGCTCTAGTTCAGTTCTATTTCAGTTCAAGTTCAATTCTAGTTCAGTTTTTTTTCATTATTTATTTTTTTTTTTTTATTAATTCAGTGCTAGTTTAGTTCTAGTTCAGTTCTTGTTCAGCTCTGGTTCCGATATGAAACAAATTAAAACACAAATAGAAAATTTAGCAATAAATGTCAATGCATCACATCTTCAAATAAAAGAAGAAATACAATCAGCACTAACAACAATCTCAACCACATTAACTACTCTAGTAGGTCAAGTAAGCGAACTCCACCAAAAGGATAAATTAAGAGAAAAACAAATTAATGCCATGGATGTACGTATAAACAAACTGGAGCAACAGATGATAGTAAGAAATATTGAAATAAAAAACATTGAAAACAAACAAATATCGGCTCTCGATGCTGTAAAAAAAATTGCTGCTTCGCTAAATGTTGAGGTCAACGAACCCGATATAAATAAAGCATATCGTGTTAAGAGACAAGATAACAAAATAATAGTTGAATTCTCTTCTCTTAACAAGAAGATGGAACTTATGAGTAAAATAAAAAGGCACAGAGTAAATGCAAATATTATAAACGACAGTGATGATGATAATAATAGCAGCAACAAGTACGTTTATATAAATGATGAACTGACTTACAACTATAGGCACTTATTGTGGATAGCAAAAACGAAAGCTCGTGAAGAAAATTGGAAATTCGTCTGGGTTCGAAATGGCTGTATATTCGCCCGTAAGAATGAAAACAGTCCATCTATCGTTATTAATAATGCAGCTGATATTGAATCCATAACTAAAACAATTTAAATAAAGTTTTTATGTACCCCTAAGTCAAACAATTAAATTACCAAAATAATCTTATAAAATTATAAAAATCAGTTTAAAAACTATTTCACATAGACTTCTTTTTTGTAAATATAAATAAAAACATGAACACTACAAATAATAAACAAACAATATCCTTATTTGATGATATCAATAAGGAATTTCTAAGTTATCCTGTGTCATTAATCTACATGAATATCCGATCTTTACGCCTGAATTTCACTCCGTTTCTCGTTAGTATAAATAAAATAATAAACAAACTAAAATTTATAGTCCTTGTTGAAACTAATATTACAGACAATGAGACCAATTTCTACAATATACAAGGTTTCAACTCAATCTTTCTCAATAGAGCAGGAAGAGGTGGAGGTATTGCTATATTCATTAACACAAATATCAATTATACACAACTCTCTTTGAACACAAAATCTTTCGAAATATTACAAATTAATGCAAGTATCAACAACAAAAACATTTCAATCATCGCTGTCTATCGTCCCCCTGACCTAAAAGTCACAGAATTCATAAAAGAAATTGAGGAAGTAATAACCAAAATAAACAATAAGCAAGAGATCATCATTGTTGGAGACATGAACATAGACATAAAGAAATTAAATAAAACAACAACAACATACTTAGATATGTTATTGTCAAATGGTACACAATGTATGATAACAGAGAGCACACGTGAAGATCCAAACAAAAACACAAGTACATGCATTGACCACTTGTTTATTAAAAGCAACCAAACAAGCACACAAACCTATGCTTACATTATAACAACAACAATATCTGATCACTACTGCCTTTTCTGCTGTATGAAGAAACTAGAAAATAATAAGGGAAGGGAAAACTGCATTATGCAGGGGCCGCAATTGAATAATTTTTTAGTGAACAAAAATATAAAACGAGTAGATTGGAACAATTTAATAAAACCAAATCAAAATACCAATGAGTTATATAATGAAATAAACAAAAGTTTTTGTGAAATTTATAAAATATCTAATAAAAAAAAAACAACATGTAAGAAAAGATCAGGTAATCCATGGATAAGTGAAGACTTGATAAAATTGTGTAACTTACGGGATAAACTTCAAAAAAAAAATGGCGAAACAATAAAAACAACAAAATCCTTGAATTCGAATATAAAAGATTTAGAAATATTTTAAATAAAACAATTATTACCTCGAAAAACAATTATTATAGACAAAAATTTATTGAAAATAGATATGATATGCGCGTCACGTGGCAAATAATAAACGAAATAGTTGGGAAAAAATCCAAAAATATAGATCAAACGTTAATAAAAAATTTTAAAACCGAAAATATGAATATAATCACAAATTCGTTTGCACAAAACCTTAAAAATAATGTAAATAAATTAATACACAACTGTGATATTAAAACACTAAACATTACACAAACCTCGCAACAAAACTCCATATATCTGTCTCAAACTTCTGAAGAAGAAATATACAACATTTTAAAAACCTTAAATGCTAAAAAAGGTCCTGGTATTGACAACATTAGACCAAAGGATTTAAAATATAATGCTAAAATAATTACACCAATTATTACAAAACTTATAAACAGCAGTTTAGAAAGTGCAATTGTGCCAGATATCCTGAAAACATCTATCATTAGACCAGTGTACAAAAGTGGTACTACAAATGATTATAACAATTATAGACCAATAGCCTTGCTTTCGTCGGTTGAAAAAATATTGGAAGAAATAGTTGCAAGGAGGTTAAGTGATTTCTTAATCAAATACAAAATCATAAATAATAACCAGTATGGTTTTCAAAAAGAAAAAAGCATTAACAAACTGCTTGGAAATTTTGCAAACCATATAAATGACTGCTTGAGCAAGAACCTACATTGCCTAGTGTTATATATAGATTTTAGCAAAGCTTTTGACACACTTTCCCACAAAAACCTAATACAAATCTTAGAAAGAAATGGCATCAGAGGCACCACACTAAAATGGTTCAAAAGTTACCTTGAACTAAGAACTTTTCAAGTCAAAATCAGAGATAGTATGAGCGATAAAATGACATCCCAATACGGAGTCCCACAAGGATCAAAACTGGGCCCAATACTTTATATCATATATGCCAACGATATGCTCAGTACACTTAAGGAAAGTACTGCATTCGCTTACGCAGACGACACTGCAATTATTGTTGCTAATAAAAATATCAACACCGCCACTCAAGTTATGCAACGTCAACTAGATATTGCAACAAAATGGTGTCACGACAATGGGTTAATTATCAACGCATCTAAGACAAAGATTATGCATATAAAGCCAAGGCATCTAACAGAATCGCCCATATACATAAAGTTCCATAACACGGAGTGCCTGCATGATCAAGTCTTAAAACCTAATAGTCACAACGAAAAATGTAACACAACTATCGAACTTGTGCCATCGTATAAATACTTAGGCGTTTATGTCGATAGTAACTTTAAATGGAAGTCTCAAGTTGAAAACGTTAAGAAAAAGCTAAGGAAATCAGCATACTTTTTGTATCATCTAAGCAACTGTGCAACATACAGTGTACTTCGACAAGTTTATTTTGCTCTTGCTGAGTCTTATATAAGGCATGGAATTGCTGCATGGGGAAATGCTACACATTGTAAAAACCTACAAAAAACACAAAACCGAATTTTAAAACTACTTTGGAACAATCATCGAACCTACACAAACACCCGCAGCATAACAAACAACAATCAACAAGCAAATACATACATCACCAGAATACGTCACTCAAACAACGTTAATACCAACAACAACACAACAAACACTAGCATTAACAACAACAATCTATTAGTAAACACAAACAACACAAGAACACAAGATAGGAACAACACTTACAGCACAATTAGCAGCAGCATCAATAACAACCAACTAATTAACACAAATATCACAACAACACGTCATTTGATCACTGGAAACATTGCAAAAGATCTGAAAGTTCTAAATGTTAAAAGTTTATATTATGCTACTCTGGCAAATGAATTCTTCAACAACAAAGACTATCTGCATGAAATAGATCATGCATATAACACAAGACGTCGGGCGCAAAAACGATATAAGGTTGAGAGATTCCATAACGAATATGGAAGGAATACCCTTAGAGTCACTCTACCTTCAATACTCAATAAACTTCCAACAAATATATTAAATACTAAAAATAAACACCAAAGGAAAAAACTCATCAAAAACTTCTTTATAAGTTCGCAATGAATACATAGAAAATTTCATAATTTGTGAATTCTTTATAAAACTACATACTTATGTACATAATTATCTAATATATATTTTATTCAACTAGTTTTATTTTTTTTTCCTGCTGACAAGCCAATGGCTTAGCGGGGTTAGAATTAAAAACGTTGTAAAATTATATTATATGATCAATAAATAAATGAATTTTGAAAAAAAGTTCTGGTTCAGTTCTTGTTTAGTTCTAGTTCAGTTCTAGTTCAGTTTTAGTTCAATTCTAGTTCAGTTCTAGTTCAGTTCTAGTTCAGTTCTAGTTCAGTTCTAGTTCAGTTCTGTGTCAGTTCTAGTTCAGTTCTATTTCAGTTCAAGTTAAAGTTCAATTCTAGTTCAGTTCTAGTTCATTTTTTTTTTTATTATTTTTTTTTTTTATTAACTCAGTTCTAGTTTAGTTCTAGTTCAGTTCTCGTTCAGTTCTAGTTCAGTTCTAGTTCAGTTCTAGTTCAGTTCTAGTTCAGTTCTAGTTCAGTTCTAGTTCAGTTCTAGTTCAGTTCTATTTCAGTTCTGGTTCAGTTCTAGTTCAGTTCTTGTTCAGTCCGAGTTCATAATACATAATAAAATAAAAAATAAATAAAATTCAAAAAAATTCTAGTTTAGTTCTAGTTAAGTTCTAGTTCAGCTCTAGTTCAGTTATAGTTGTTTAATAGTTAAGTTCTAGCTCAGATTTAAACGTTCATCTCCTTAGTGTTTTGAAAACTGTTTTTAGGTCATGTGTCTTGTGGACAGACCTCTTGTTATTCCCCTGAAAAATTTAGAATTTTATAGTTTCGCTTATAGTTTAAAAGAAAAACAATACCGAAAACGATACATAATACATTTTTATGGGTTTTTATGATGATGTATTGTTATTGGTTTTTGGAAATAAAGAACCGCACAAAAAAGAAAAAAAAAACAAATACAAATACAAACACAAACACATTTCAGATTTTACTTTGTAGCAGCAAAATAAAGCTTAAATCATAAAATTGGTTGAACAATTTAACAAGGATTTTTGTGTGTGAAAGGGATTTTAACACAAACAATAAAATTTTATAATTCTACAAACCAAAATACTTGTACACACATAAACATATTTTATAAATGGTGGTTCTTCTAACAAGAATAACAACGTGAAGTATTAAACTATTAAAAAATAATTTATTGGTATAATAAGCGTTACTATTAGTGTGTTGCATGATAAACGATTTAAATTCGATTTAAATTATGGTTAAGAAAAGGGTTTGAAAGGAATTGTAATTCGATATATAAATTGTGTATTAATACAAGGAAACCTTATTTGAGTTTCACACATAAATCAGCAAGTTTGCCTTAAAATAAAACATAATTGGGTTAAGCAATGCAAAATTAAAAATGTACTCTATTACAAGATTTATAAAGAAACTGCTTAATTTCCCTTGTTTATCCTTTATCAAATGTTTATATCCTGCTGTAACAACATTTCTTTGTCTTTTTATTAATACTTATCATTTATTTCTTTTACAAATTTTTTTTATCTTGAAACTGAATTTTTTTCACTCGCACATTAACACTTTCTCGGAGCATTAAAATTTGTGAAAATCTCTTTCAAGCTTTGGCCACGTCTGCCTTGATGTTGCTAAAATTTGTTTTATTATATTCGTTTAGTCTTTTGACTCGTATTAGGAATAATCATGAACATTATTTATTATATAATTTAAAATTTTAATTGCTACAATGTTTGCATATATTTGTTATAACATCATCATCATCATCATCAGTAGCAACAATATTTTCCATGTAGCAAAATGTTGCAGTAGACAGAAGAGCCACAAAGGCAGATTCTATTTTTTTACAGTACAGTACGTGCTCGATAAGTTGGAAATATACCCCCGTATTCATAAAAAACAAAGCAGGTTTATAAAATGTTTACTAAACAAATTTTCATACAAAATCCATTTCATTATCATTTTATAAACCTGTTTTATTTTTTATGAATACTGGAGGTAGAATTTGTAGAGTTAACAACAGAGATTGTTTTTCCCTAAGTGCCGGTTCACACACGTCAAGTTTGTCTCGTCAAGTCTTGAGTTTTTAGGAGAGAGGGGAAAAGAAATGGCCTTCTCTTTTCCCTTCTCTCCTAAACGCTCAAGACTTGACGAGTCAAACTTGACGTGTGTGAACCAGCACTATTATACAAAATTTTTTAGTTTCTCCCTTGGGGAAACTATAGCAGTAGAAGTCTTTGAGTGGCAAGACTTTTTATATGAACTCATATGAAAAATTTGCTTCTGCTTTTTAGAGTATTCTGAAAGATTCTAAAGTCTAATTATTTGGAAAACTAGAAAGAACTTTTAAGTAAAAGATGATTTATAATTCAGAAAGCAGTTTTTTTCTAGGATTTACTTTCGATAGATTAAATTGTCACAAATAACTCCTCCCGAAGTCTAGGGATAATCTAAAGGATATTACGCCTCTTGGTCTAACATTTTCCCGGGAAAATTAGGTATGGGCAATGCCCGGCATATGAAAGGACTCAAAGTTGAGCAAGTTCCTGGCAACAGCACGCGTACCTTAGAAAACCCATCGAAGGATATCGGAAGATATATTTTTTTCCTTTCAAAGACGTAATTTCGTGGAATTCTTTTAGAAAAGAGACATGGAATTGGACAGTTTTTATTGTGTCGATATTCTCTAATCGGACATTGAAAGCTTTGGGCGTGTTAAGTGCATGAACGCGAAGGGTGTGACAAACGCCTGAAATGACAGGCTGTTTGATGTTTTGGATTTCCGGGGTACTTACCCGAGTGCCTTATTAACGTCTAGAACTACTTAAGTGAGTAGCTTCTGGCACTTAAGTGCTGCACTGACTATGGTCCGAGGCCTTATTTAGTATGATTATCACAAGAAATGCTTGCTGTTTCAAGAAGAAAAATATGAATCGAATTCGAGAAAATTTAGTAAGATGATTTGGAAAACAAGAGAATGGTTTTGGGCAAAATTAAAAGTTTATCTTAATTTCCGTATAATAAAATGGTTATGAGCACAAAGACTCCATTCCGGCAGGAGGTTTGTATTGGGTTTGTGTGAAACTATTAAATGATGTTAACATTTTGCAATAGGCTTTGTCCCTATAGCAACAAAAACGCATGTAGCAAAATACATTAAATTATCTAAAAAATTGCGATCTTTGTTTTATGCACAAAGTAAACTCGAACAGCCAGCCAGAAACGAATCAGAAAGTGATGCTAAGTTGACCGGTATATTTAAAAGTGGGATTCGGAACAATATTTTTGGTTGTTTAAAACATCATCAAAAGCGTTCACTAATATAGTGGTGTGGTTATAAAAAGTCCCCTTATTTCACCCTGACTATACGCAAAGTGTTCTCTCATAATAATGTGATATACTAATTACTCTTAATCCTTTTTAATACGCTAACGGATTGCATGACATCGCATAGAAGCGATTGCCGACTATACTTTCTTAAGCGATTTTAATCGGCTTAGCTTTCTAACAACTTGATCATTTACTGTCTACATCAGTTCGCTCAGATAAGCATAGTACATATTTATTTTTTAAAACATACATACATTGTCACAAATGTCTACTTGTACAATCAAAACGAATACTCCAACATGTGCGCAAACTTCTAGATACAATTTTCAAAATAACAAACGACAAACTTTCTCTGCAATTAAATCATTGTCAACAGATGAAAATAAAGAACGAATGATAAGATTTTAAATATTTTTTTGAATTAAAATATAAAGTTGTAAATATGTGTATGTATATTCAAATGTATGTTGTTTCATTTAAATATGAATAAATATAAAGGATTCCTCTATCTGAAATATAAAGCAGCTTTTGAAGGAAGCCAAAAAATGGAGGAAAAAAATATGCAGTAGACACCTGTTTGCAGACAATTACAAGATTTTTTTTTGTCATTTATACGAGGGTTAAAGCAAATTTTAGGCTTTTTTCACAAAACTAGGCACACAATTTTTACCACTCCTCGTCTTAAACGTTGCATTTCATCTGATGTTTTATTTGGTTTATAAAAAAAATATTTTACTTGATTTTAACAAAAATTTAAACTGTCAACATTTACAGGAGATTATTTTTCATATATGTATGCATGTATGTATGTATGTTTTTATTCGGCTCATGTGTGCATATGTATAAGAAATACCTGCCCAGCGGTAAATATTAAAAGGACCGCAAGCTGCAAGCCTTTTTGAAGGCCTCTTTACTCCTTTCTAAGAAATTCACTCCGCCCTCAGAAGTATGCCTTCTAGAAGGAGTACGTTTCTTTTTAAAAGACCTTCTCAGAAATTCAGTACACATTCGAGAAAGGAAGTTGTTCATTTTTATTTATTTTTTATTTTTAGTGACCTTGCTTACTCCCATCTTTGGATAGGCGTTGAAGTTCTTATAAAAGGGAGTGTAGCAAATAAATAAATATGGAATGCGGCGAGGAGGGCTTATGACTGCTTAATAAGGCCTTCTTTTAGGCCTCTTTACTTATACTAGTTACTGCTGGGTACATATGTATCTAGTTGCATTTACATTTATATACGGTGACAAGTGTTTGTTATGCCTGTGTTTATTTGTTAAATGTGTATCAACTCTGTGTATTTTCACTCCCTTTCAATTAAAATAAAAACGACAAACAAACAGAAATGACATCATCATAAATTAAATAAACATGATGACACTTATTTGTTTTAAAACAAAAGCAAAGCAGATGCATATTTGTTTAAATAATTATTAAAACAAACAAAAGTTGTATAAATTATACATTTAGTAGTACAATTCATGCAATTGATATGCTCAGAAAGGACATTTTGTTAGAGAAATTAAATTTTGTAAATAGACGAAGAAATTAGTTGAAAATTCGATTCAGCATATTTTGCACAAGATTGACATAAATTAAGGTCTAAGTTGTTAGTTATTTCTTAAGATTTGAAGAAAGGAGACAAATGCCTTTTTTTCGACATTCAGATTCTGTGATAACTACCATCACCAGTTCTATTGTAGTGATTTAGCTTATGAAATAGTGTTTTGTTAAATAATTAAAGTTGTTATTTGTAAAAGCAGACTTCAATTGGGGTAATTCCATGTCAAATCGACCACTAGTGGGACTGACCATACAGTCCGAAATTACCCATTTACATTTATATTTAGCATTAGTTATACATGCATAATTCGATATTAATCATACGCAGCGTTAACCCAAAACAATTAAGAATTCTTAAATTAAACGATATCGCAAATGTTAAAATAATTTTACTATCAACATCATATTTTGAAGGCAATTAAGTGCGGGATAAGTGAAATTTAAAAATATAAAAGGCAAAGCATATTTGCTTGAACCTAATAGAGAGACGCCTTAATTACACTGTGCTCGAACTTGACAATTTTGTTTTTTTAGACAAGCTAGGCACTTGGCGTGATAACATAATTCGGGAACGCTGAATTCAATGGTGCCAATCTTTTTTTTTTTTTGGTTAGCTCTTGTGTTCGAGATATACCGTTATTTCGAAAATGGAGGATTTTCCTTTAAAAAAGGTAAAACACTTTTCTGATATGGGCAGTCGTTATAGAAACATATTTTTTTTTTTTGCAAAAACAGCACCATACAGATTTAATGTATTTAAAAAATTATATCCAATCTTCGATCTTCCCGTTTAGTTTAGTCAACCCCAAAACTATAATTCCCAAAAACATTTCAATTGGAGTGTAAATGAAATATGTACACGGAATTATTTATTAAATATGGTTTGAACCCAGAAAAGTTAGCATGATTCTCGTCCAAGCCAAAAATTACTTATTCGAAATATATGTGTGGCTTGGTTAAAGCAAAATGTTTTTTTATATTTAGATTTTGGATCTTCTTGTTTTAAGAAACGAAATCGATTACTTTTGAAAATAAACTTCTTTACGTGAAATGTGAATATTTGGTCCATTTTATAAAACAAACTGTTCTATCTGACAGAAAGACAGACAGATGGACAAATTAAAAGTGCCTTAGAACTTGTAAGGTGTAAAAAAAATATATTCTATATAACAAAAAAAAGCATTTTCGAGCTCGAGGCCAATTATTTGTAAAAAATATATGCGTATTATTTATTCTATAAAAATTTCCGATGACAATTACATACTTACTTCATGAACGCTTAATAACACATACATATGTATGAGTACGTATGCGTAATATTTGATTATTTCAATGTCTCTCATACGCTCAATAGTAACCAGAGACAGGGATGTCAGATTGATTTTGTCAAATTTAATGTCAAAAATCGCCAAAGCCTTTTTGACAATGTTTTTTATCCTAAAAAATAAATTTGTTCCGTATTTTTATTTAGAACGAAGTACAATTTGTTAGTGAATACAAAAAGGGTACGATGTTTACTATAAAATAGTTCATGCTACAAAAAACTAATTTTGCGGCTAGTATTAAACGAATGTTAGACAAATAAATGTAAATAGTTGCAGAGTTATTATATATCTAAAACCATTCACAGGCAAGACTCGCTATTTGTCTTCTTTTTTGGAATACATTTTGAGGGTATTACATTTTTTCAACAAATGTACAAAAGTAGTGCAACATGTACTATTCCTATTTATATAACTTATAATTCCTAACAAACAACGCTAATTTTTTCTACTGTGCTTCATAAACGTCCAAAGGTATGTTAGGATTCATAAAAATCTTTACAATATCACTAACAACAACGTATTTTATTTCTGATAATAAGGGATGCCTAATGGGACCAGGTTTCTTGAAACCCGGGATTCGGGATTTTTAAAAGCCAATTTTTAAAATTCATATTAAAACAAATTAATTCATGAAGAAAATTAAACTCATTACAAAATAAAACATTTAAATGTATTCTTTTAAAGTAATATGGAAGAATTATCTATTAAAACTTATATTTTTAAAAGCTTCTAAAGATTCATTGCCAGTATGATTTAATATTAAATTAAAAAGTTATTTTTTACAGGGTGATTCACGATCATTTGTATTTGATAAAAAAATTAGCACATTTTTACTAAACCCAAAATATTGGGATTTTTATGTAAAAATTTAGGGATTTAGATTTTTAGAATAGTCCCTGGACTTCGGTATTCGGGATTGGCATCCCTAGTGATAATAAATTGCTGCATATGTTGTTATAATGAAACAATTATTATAGACTTATCCCCGTATTATTAAATGATTATTAAATTAAACAAACGTTTATTAAGGCAAATTTTCATACAAAATTTGTTTTTTAAACCTTTATTAAATATAAAAATTTTCTATAATTCTAAGGAATTCTATTTATCGATTTTTTCAAGAGCACTTTTAAATATGATAAACAATTTTCCTATCATATAGATGAATGCCTGAAATTTCATTCATAAAAATAATATTATTTCTAAGTATTTAATTTAACGAATTTCAAAACAATTTCATCAAAAATTGCCAACAAAATCGCCAACTATTATATAAATCGCCATGTCGCCAAATCAAAAATTAAGCCGTGAAACAAGTTTGAAAATCGCCACCTTTAGCGAGAAATCGCCACATCTGACATCCCTGACCAGAGACCGTTCTTTAATACTTTTAAAATTATCCTTTATGGTTTTTTTTTCAAAAAAATTAAAAAATTTTGGTATTAAAAAAATTTTTTTTCATCCATCTGGATTTTTTAATTTGAAAACATTTTTTTTCTTTTCTTTTCGAAAAAAATTTAATATAAATCGTTAATGATATTTAGCAGAAAAGTTGAAAATTATTGTCATCATAATTGAAATATAATACAAATGTGTTGTAAGAAAAAATTATATAAGGAAATAATAAGCCCGTTTTCACCACTTACCGGTAGCTTACAACTTTGCATTAACCTAACGTAAGATAAAGGCACAATTGAAACAACAACAAATAAATTCAAAACGATATAGGCTTTTGGGAGCAACGGTGCCACAGACACACATATTTAAGTTGATACAGCTAGAAAAGAGGATTCAACTTTAAATTGGTTGTATCGATTTTCTTTAAACAAGCTAAGGTGCACGGCTTAAAAAACTTAACTGGCAACATGCTTTTACAAGTTGTTTTTGTTTTTTCTTAACCTACTTACAACTACAATTGATTTTGGAAGAATTCCAATTAATTAATGTTGGAAGAATTCCCATCAATTTTAGTTGGGAATGTAAGAGGAGATAAACTCACCGTTTATTGCTGTTGTTTTTATTTAAGCTTTGATTGTTACAAGTAAAGCTGTTGCTTATAATTCTTATTGGCTTAACAGTTTTGTTTGTTTAATATCTTTTGTTTTTCTAAAATCTTTGGATGAGGTTTCATGATGATCTGGCCAGTGAAATTTCAGTGTTTTTAACAAGAATACAAATTGGGAATTAAGCACGACTAACAAAATCTTTTAAATTAAAATTTTGTTTTCCCAAAAATTCCCAAGAAAAACTTTTTTAGTAATAGGTGGTAGTTATTTTATACATTACATGGTAAGTTGTTGTCATTACAATTGTCATAATTCTGAAAACTTCAATAAGTTCTTACTAGTAATGACCCCAGCAACAACTTGTTACTTCTATTATTTTCACTACTGAACATTTGCTTGCGAATAATCAGCGCAATATTAGTTGTATTGTTTTTAGTACTGAATATTTACTTACTGGTAATGTACTCAATTACTAATTATTAGGTCTATTAACTAGTGATTTTTTGTCTTCTGGTAAGTATATTGTAAGTACTTACAATTCAACTAACTAGTAGTTAAATAATAACTAGACATTTTTTGACTTCTAGTAAGTGTATTGTACGTACTGAATTCTGTGGACATCTCAAACAAAAATAAGTACTTATTCAGCCGAAAAATAAGTAGTGTTTACTTTTCTCCAACATTACTTGCTAACTTACCAGGTAAGTGATGTTACATTGATAAGATTATATTTATTTAAAATAATTAGAATTGTGGTTATTTTGTTGAACTATTTATGGTTTTTAATCCAAATTTTTAATATTTTAATCAGGCTTAAGTTAAGTTCAGCAGTCGTCGATGGCTGCGAGTGTAAGACGGCAAATACATCTGAGGAGATCGAGTGGTTGCAAACGAAACATGTCATGGTAACCAGCCGCCTGGGTTCGAATCTCAGGTCAGTCAAGAATGAATGATTATCAATAACAATTTTAATTAATTTTCATGTTGTAAAATTCCTTTCTTCATAAAAATAATTTAATGAAAATTAAATTTGATGAACTTAAGCCTGATTAAAATATTAAAAATTTGGATTTATTTAAAATTTTAAAATTTACATTGAATGAAATTAGTTTACATTGAATACTCAAACAATTTTGTTATTTTTTTTGTTATTTTAATATGAGTGCACTTTCTTCTTAATCGTGTTGCATTAACCCTTCATGGTTATTTTTGTTTTTTTATCTTTCTTTAGAGTTTTTCTTTTCATTCAACTTATCCGAGATTTATTCAAATATTGTTTTGTTTCAGAGAAGTTGTTAAGTTTCATATTCTTTTGCATAAGTGAAAAAATTTACTTCAACTTACTCGGCTCTTTAATATCGAGTTTAATGTATACATTTTACTGAATACAAACCAAGCGAATATAAAATTATAATGAATGTTTAGTGAATATCATTATTAAATTTCATGCAGATGTTTACTATCTATGGGTACGTATAAGTAATATTTGATTATTGCAGTATCACTTATACGTTCAATAGTTACACATATTTAAACACAACTACAAAGTGGGGGGTTTTGAAATATAATGGAAATAATTCTGGATTTTCTAAAGGATTAGTTTGATTGGAATACATTTTGAGAAGGTTATCAATGACGGTAAGTCTAAGTTTTGGACAAATTAAAAACGACCCGGAATACTTAATTTTAGATCAATTTCTTGCTTTGCGATTGGAAAACATGTGGCATAAAGTGGCAATTTGTAAAAAATAGGTCGTTTCGGAAGAGTCATGCGGCCGTAAATATTACAATTTTCGAAATATTTTTTATACATTTTTTATATTAAACAGCAAGCAACCTTTCAAAATAGTATAAATAATATATATGTTGCTTAAAAATTTTTTGATGAATAAAAAAGTATAAAAATACTTTATTTAAGATTTCAACTCCGAAGCCTCTTTAGTATATTGATTGATTCATAATTATATTTGTATTTGTCTGACTGATAGTCAGGCTATTTTTTCGTTCATGGTACCTTATAAAACAAATTACATTAGTGTTTTTCTTGCCTTGGAAAATTAACTCAATTGTCCTTAGACCAATATTATTAACATAGACAGAAAAAATTCTCCAATATTTTTCACCAATTAAGGCATTATTTAAAAATATAATCAGTTTTAATCGAAAAATTAGTCAAGTGAAATAAACGTTTAATAAAGTGAATTAAACGTTTGATTGGTAAAATTAATCTGTTTACTGGTGTAAATTTAAATTATTTTTTTAAATTAATATCACAAACTTTTTTATTGAAATCAATTTTTAATTTGTTTCTGTGTAGGTCGGTCATCCTGTGCGTTATTTTTCCTAACTTAAAGCTTTTTCATCTTTCTACTTTGACCATTTTCAGAAATAAATATTTCATATAATTTCCTTTAATTTCCTTAATAAGAAATATTATTTTGTTAAGACACTGCTAAACAGTTTTGTTGAAAAAAAAAATTTGATTTACTAAATAATAAATTATTTTTGTGCCAGCTCTCTTAATCTACTAACATGCTTTTAATGTACTAACAAATTTAAAACCAATAATGAAGTGCTACAAAAAAATTCAACAATACTTTTCTAATTAAAACTTCTTTTCTGTTTGCAAAAATAGCAAAATAAAGAAAGTGCAAAACAAATTTTTGTCTATTTGCAATAGAAAAACTAAAACTAATACCTAAACACATGTATGAATACATTTATTATCTGTATGCATACATAAGTATATTTGTGCACTTATACATTTATACAACACAAAGATTTTTAAAATGATACATTAAAACTTTCTTTCTGTAGATTAAACAGAATCTATGATGCATTTGATATTTTGGGATACGGAAACAATTCATGTACTTCTTTTGTGTAGATAGATGACCCACATACAATTCGATTTCATTCATGTATGTGTGTAAGACTTTTAAGCATATAAAATAATAGATATACACAAAGGAAACAAGGAAGAGTGCTATCTATATTCGGCTGGATCTTTCTAAAAGCTGACCTCACAGTATTATAAATCGTTACGGTTTTGGGCGTTCGTATATAATAAACCACTGACCAATACTTATGAAACTTGGCAGCGTTATTTCTAGTCTTATAAAATTATGACAGACCAATTTTTCCAAAGGGTGGTCCAACCAAAACGGACAATATAAATTGTACATAAAACAAATAGTTTTTAGTGAATTATCTTAATATTTTTTTTATTATAGACGGATCGTTAAATTATTTTATGGCCCTATGCTTCTTAAAGGAACAACAGGTCCTTGTGGGTGCTAGTGTGTCAAAAAATGGATTTGGACTTAAGAGTGGATTCTGGTACCTAAAAGGGTGTAGAACAGAGGTTTGCAAAACACCGCACATGTGCTAATGCTATCACACTTATAGCGAGAGAGCATGAGAAAATAGTTTATATTTTTACTAGAAAACACTGCACACACAAAAACAATTACGCTCAAAAATAAACAACCAAGAGAAAATAGAAATGTGAATGTATGAGTTTGGCGGACTCTGGTGTAGAATAAGATGAAATGAGTTTTTCTGAGAACTTAATTTCCACAAACTAGGTCCCTTTTCTCGGAGAAGGTCACATACACATTAAGTGTAAAAGTGAATATCGGCCAAATGCTCGCCACGGCTTTGGTGGCATACCTCAATCCGGTGGTACACATTTTCAAAGACTCTGAGACATCATTTAGCTCTTGAATTGTTCTTGGCTTAATGACGAACACGTTGTCTTTTACTATATACCCATAGAAACAAGTCCAACGGCGTAAAATCACATGATCGTGAAGGTCAATTAACATCGCCACGACGTGAGATAACACGGCCGATGTATATCTCGCAAGTCCTTGTTTCGTTGGCCGTGTGGCAATGGCACCATCATGATGGAACTACATATCGTCCAGGTTCATATTCTTAATTTGTGGCCACAATAGTTTCAATATCATCTCGCGATGGCTTGTGTTGTGAAAACAGCACATGCGACTTTTGAAAAAAGGCAATTTTTCGCTACAAAAAAAAAGATCTTTTAAATTTTTTCTTTCCAAACTTCTTCACTGGGAATGGTTAGACAAAAACTGGTAGTGGCTCAGACAATTGTTTTGTTTTCCTAAAATTTTTCACTGGGAATGGTTTGACAAAAACTGGTAGTGGCTCAGACAATTGTTTTGTTTTCCTAAAATTTTTCACTGGGAATGGTTAGACAAAAACTGGTAGTGGCTCAAACAATTGTTATGTAGGTTTTAATTGTGTCGTTGTTCTTTTTACTCTTTTATTTAGATTAATTTTGGTTTTTTTTTTGTCATTATTTTGGAGTTAAATCCTAGTTGTTGTTTTATTTTTTTTTTCTTAAAACTATATTTTAGGATTATTGTTGTTGCTATTGGTGTTATCCTTTTAATTCATTTAATGTTCTTTCTAATATTGTGACAACTATTTTCAATGCCGGTTTGTATGTGTGCATGTGTTGGGTTCCAATTTGAGGCATGTATAAGACAGTATTTTGTATTCGTACAGTGTTTCTCGTAAGTTCGTGAATTTGTTATTTTAAAACCTTTTTATTATACGCACACCACAACAGTAGAAAACTTAACATATTGGCCATAGACCCACCATTTAGTACAACGACCAGAATAACTTTTTTAATCAACCTAATAATGTCTGTCCGTCCGTGGGGATTGGTGGCTGTACTCTCTTGCGTAAAGAACCGGTCGCAATTTTTGAGAAATTTAAAGTGGTTGACCGTCGATTTAAGTATGGAATACTTCTTATATAATTTAGCGCTTTAGTATTTCTTTATATATAAGAACTTTTATAGCCAAATGTGGCCATTCTAGCCCATAAAGTGTAGGTTCTTTTGTACTAATAGCATAATTTTGGTAAGAAAACTTTTTATCTACAACTCGCTTATTTATAAACTGTGGACACATTTAAAAAACATTTCGTTCTGTAAACCTGCTAACCAACTTCTTGAAAATTTTACGGGGCAGACAAAAAACTTCAAATGATTTCTATGTCTAACTTAAGAACTTTTCTTTTTACCCACTTACAACTACAATTCGAGTCGAAAAGAACCCGACCAATTGTAGGGGAATGTACGAAAAGATAAACTCACTGTTTATTGTTGGTGTTTTGTTTTGGCTTTGATATTGTTACAAGTAAGACTTTTGTGTTTATAATTCTTATTCGCTTTAGGGTTTTATTTGTATAATATTTTTGGCCTTTCTAAAATCTTTGGAAAAGGTTTCCTGATGAGCTGGCCTAAGCAACCAGTGAAATGCGCATAGAAGCTAGCTTTCCCTCAACAATCAATTTCAGTGTATTTATCAAATATGAAAAACTGGGAATTTAGCACGTCATACGGAAATCGTATTAATAATAAAACCATATATGTTTGGGTTATTTTCTAATATGGAATTGAGTCCCAAATTGAAGTAAATGTTTTTCTAAGTCGATGCGGCGTCATTTTTTCTTCGAAAAGGTATCAACATGTTATATACGCTTAAACATGGATTTAGCAGGTTTACACTCAAAGCCGACGATTTGACGTATCACACGTAGCCACTTTTTTAATAAACATTTGTTTTACTTTGCATAAAGTTTGCTAGATCAAGCGAGATTTAACATTTTATTAATTACATTTTTCTTAATTTTTTCAGTAATAAAGTTTAGAAGTTTAACAAAAATTGTAAAAAACGAATGATAAAAAAAGATCAATTCGTCAAATGTTCGTTAAATGTGAACATACCTTAAGTAGGTTATAAATGAGGGACAGTTATGGTATTATACTCATTTCTCAGCTCAACCGTTCGTGATAAATTTAAATAACGACCTTTTTCCGGACCATAAGTGGCTTAAATGAATAATAAGGTAATCTCCATAGTTAATGGGGTCTATGGAAATCCAATTTCAAAACAAATAAATCATTTATAAAATATTGTGTTATTGTGATTTTCAAAAAGTGTCATAAAATTTACAAACTTTTGTTAGATAGTGTATGTGTGCTCTTGCATAAAACAACAAATTTTCCACCATATTTATTCTCAAAGTTTCAAGGAAGGTTTTGCGAGAAGTTTTGGTGATAGAAACGAAAGGCTTTAAATTTTCTACATTCAAAAGAAAATCAATCCATCCGTACTCAAATCAATCCGAAGCGGTATTAATAGTATGATGAGAACGGAAGGGAATACGACTATTGTACGAAAGATTTATTAATTGAAATTTGACCCATAGAAACACATTGGAAAAAAGGTTTAATTTACTAAAAGTTTATTAAGCTTGTCTCCTAGTCCACGGCAAATTTTACCATCTTGTATGATTTCTTAGTATCATTATTAAGTTTCCGTTTACTCCAAATAAGTTTTTTTGTTTTGTGACAAAAAATTGTCAAAAGCAATAAAATTTTGTTTATAAACTACAAATCTTGCACTTGTATTTGTGTGCAACATAATTATCAGCAAAGCAAAAAAAAAAAAAAAAAACAAGTTAATGTGGTATATTCGGTTGTCCCGAATCTTTGATACCCTCCACCGAGAGTAAAAATATAAGATAAGAAAGAAGTTTATTCCTTCTTAAATGTAACGTTATTGCGAAGTTTTGGTTTTTTAGTTTTTTAGTAGCCGTTTTTGAGTTAAGCGAATGTATGCTGTGCGACCTCCTGCATTTGTGAAATAACGGAATATCTAGAAAACCAGAGCTAACCTAAAAAAAGTGGGTAGCACCACTGGATTCAGCGTACTCGAGTTAAGTTAAGCCGTCGGGTGCCCCACTTGTCAGTTTTTTCAACTAGGACAATGTCACTATGGCATTCCGCCGCTTATAAAAGCAAGTTATTTTTGAACAAAATTATAAATATTTTAGAGGGTTTGTCCCACATTTAGATCTATTATTTTTGTGTCTAGTGAAGCCATTATGCTGGTTTTCAATCCTAAAATGCTTAAGAGAATTGGACTTCCAAGTCGATCGGCAGTGAATTAGAACAGACGGAATGAAAGACGGACGGACATGTCTAAATCGGCTTAGAATAACTCAAGGACCAAGAATAGTTATATCTTCTTTAAATGGTTTTAGATGAGGACTAAAAAAATTTCGGACGGAATCACAAAAATAAGTGTACAAAGCAAACTAAAAGGGGAAATGAGGAGAACATCATCATGAGTATTTAAAGGAAAATGTGTTTATTCAGCTACAAATGCATGCAAATGGAATGCGGGCTTTTGGTAGGGAAAATCATAGATTTTTTGTTTTATTTAAAAAAATGCATAAGGATATGTAAGACTTTTCTTATTTTCATTTAAAACACACACACACACACATTAATAAAATATTCAAAAAAAAAGAGTAGTCGTCTTGTTTAAATGTTAGTTAGAGAGTATGTGTGTGTTTAAATTACGTTGTACATACATACACATATGTTGTCTCTGTGTTACATTAAAAAAATAGGATGTTAAGGTTACAATTTGTACATGAAATTAAATGTGTAATTACATCAAACATTTGTTTAAATGTGCTTATTCTCGTATGACAATTACTTGTCATCTACAGATGAACGAACGTTCAGTTTGTTTATGTTTATTTTATTGTAGAAAAAAAAGAATTAAAATTAAAAGTTCATTTCAAAAGAATTTAAAAATGGTCGTGGAAATTTCGTTTTAAATTTAAATAAATTTATAAGTAATTTACTAAAATAATGGTTTTAAGCAGCAGTAAAATGCAAGTTAGAACAAATTGGACTATTTTAATTTAAATTAATCAGGCCTTTTATTGTTTTGCAATTTTTTTTTAATTTTAAATGATTTCTGTTTATTTTGTGTTAGGGGATAAATGGAAAATAATGTAGTAACGTTTTAAATTTCTTAAGAAATGGCTAAATAAATAAATCTTAATGCTTTATGGTATTAGAAGTAATGAAGTATGGGTAATTTTTCTACCTAAATGTATACAAATTTGTTTATGGGATCTGTGGTTCGTCATGGTCCTACGAACCCAAAATTTTCATGATCAAATTTTAACTTCTATTATAATTTTTCTCAACAATTTTTTTCCATACCAATACCATTTTTGCAAGTTTTTTTTTACGGCAAATGTGATTTTGGGAAAAGAGCTAACTTCTGTTGTGATTCTGTGATCCGTTATGAAGTTGCGAAGGGTTTTTTTTTTAGACTTTTAGAACTTATGATGGGGATAACTGTAAAACTAGTTGTGTGTTTTACTTTTCTTCAGTACTCTTTGACAAATCACCACAATTTGTTTCTAAAATTCGCACTTTGTGCGCCAAACTTTGTGAAGTTAACGATACGCAAAATCTTCCATCTGAGCAGCTTGTTCGAAAAACTGTCATATTGATTTATGTGAATAACTTTGCTGCGGCTTAACTTCACGGTGGAGCTAAAACACATGGCGTTTTAACCACTTACCAAATGCCGCTGTGTGAGTAAAGGTGCCGCTGTGTGAGTGAAGGATAATTTTCACACGCAGGTAACAATTCTAATTTATAATTTATCAAAAATTATACACCCAGCCCTTGTTTAGCAGCCGGAGTTTTCTAGCCGCCACAGTTATTCCTCAATCTCGGCAGCTTTTGTTGAATAGCAACAGCACTTTAGGCCATCCACAGACCGAACTTTCCCACAAGAATGAAAAATCAGTCTTCCACAGGAATGTTACCCTAACTGGAACTTTGGATTTCAACCACAACCATTACGAGCACTTCCATAGTATTTTTTCCTCAATAAAGCCATAAAGTTCATGCCTTTAAAAACAACTTACTGAAAGCCAAACCTCTATCAAAAAAAAAAAAAAAAGCAAGGCATCGACAAAGACAATCATCTTGAAAGACAGGAAACATTTCTCGTAAGAGGAATACTAATAGAGATTTTACTAAAAGTCAGACAAATGCTGGCACACCGGGGGCTACTGACTCCCGTAGCACCTCAGTTATGTAGTGAGGTACAAACTCAAACTCAATGAAGTCCATTGGACCTTAAGAAGCTCTGTCTTTATGAGTTTTAAACTCTATGGCAACTCAAAACTATTTTTTTAATGGAAAGTTATGTGAAGTGTAACTTGGGATGATCTTTTGGAAAAGTGTAGCACTCTAGAAGATCATACACAATTAAACACCTTCCCTTTTCCCATACAGCACATTTTGTAAATGCTCACTGTTTTATTGCATTAGATAGTTTAAAAACACTGGTACAACACAGACAAGAATTATGGGGTTCTTACAATGGATTCTGGCAGAGGAGATATAAAAACTGACGTATGCTGTAGTTTCGATAGGTAACATCAGAATTTAATTTAAAGTTTCTCCCTTTTTGGGCTTTTCGTGCAACGTATTGGTAGATGAAAAATATGTATTCTTTATATCTAAGCCACAAGATTTGTTCAGCGAATTTTTCGCAACTGATACGCCACATATTTTTATGTAACAAAATATTCCTCAAGCGATAATTTTCGGTTCATTTCTAACAAATCTTAAAAAATACCTTAAAGAGGGCGGAGATGAAATGTTCTACAAAAAATGTTGATCAAAAACACTTTAGTTTGAAAAACATTCGAAATTGTTGTACAGTGTAATAAGATTAAATACCATAGAAATATTAGTTTTAAAAATTATTATAGTTTTTGGGGTGATATTTTTTTCTTTATAGTTCCAGGAACCAGTTATCATCTTCGATCAAATTTTATGCACAAGATCTTTTTCTAAAGCCTCATGGATGCATTTCTGGCTTTACTTTCTGGCTTTAAAAATATTTGGATTTTTGATAATATGGCTTCCAATTTTCTTACTTTTTTAAAGAATCTCTAAGCTTAAAGTTAAAGAAAAATAAAGCGTGTGTTTACTGAATTTTTTCATCTTCGGCTACAATCCAATTAAAATAAATCTTAGCTTTTGAGGGCATAAAAATAAAAAGTTCTACGCATCTGGTTTTCTATTTATGTGCCAACCAATATTATAGCTCTTAAAATAATCTCAAAGTTATTAAGTGAAGTAAATTAAAAAAATATTGTGTAACCCTATAAAAATAAATTTATCATTTTTTTACAATCGTAAACGATTAAATAAAGTACCAAATTGTTCCTCATACTTTGCATTGTTTAACAAACAAACGAAAAATCTTTAAAATGATTTATTTAATTTATCAACCAGATCTTATTCAGCCAAAAATGAATTTGAAAATACACAAAAGCTTATTTGATTTAAACAATTTAAATATTTAAAAGACAAACAACAAGTTTTGTTTTGCATACACAATTCACTTCAATGTAGAATACAATAAAAAAAAACACCTAAAAACACAGCGGCAACAACAAAGCAGATGAAAAGGAGAAAAAAATGACAGCAAAACAATAAAAAGAGTATAAAAACAATAAACATTTCCACTTACAACGTATAATGAACTCCTATACAAAGTGCTTGGTTTTTATTGTTGCAAAATATACATACAATATGAATACATGTTGCAACAAACACTTACATGCAACTTACGCTCATACTCGTACACTAATACATTCATGTGCAATAACAGCATCAACAATATAATAACAACAATAATAAAAACAAAAGCATTTGGCGTGTCGCCCATTTTATTTTTGTGCTTTTATTTTTTTTGCAAAAAAAAAAATAGAAATTATTTTTTAATGTTTTGTACTCATACATGCAGACATGTGTTTAATGTCACTGTGGGTAAGTACGAGGGTTGGTTTTAAAACTATATTTTCCGTAGAATTTAATACCAAACAAATACCATGAAAACACATAACCATTAAACTTTTTGATAATGTTTAGCTTCACAGCAAAAACTATTGGTTTTAAAACCCGCTTAATAAAAATATTAACAAATTAATTAAGTAATTTATTATATTTGATAAAATTTTTAATTGTTTATTAAAGAAAGTTAAACGGGTTTAAAAAAAAAAAAAATTACGAACTAAACGTGTTTAAAGGTCTTAATTTTCTCGCACCATTCATAACCACACATTCGTTTCAAACGAGGAAAGCATAATAGATATAATGATGAATTTTATACACAATTGGGGGATTCACAAGGTGTGCTATCAAGTCATATCGTCATAATGTCCTAAAATTTTTTTTTACAATTGTTTAAAAAAAATATTGTTGTGTTTCAAACAAAATAAAAATTTTAATGCTGTGTTGATTGATTCGTCATAACTGTACAGTATAAATCTAAATTATAAGCGGCTGTCCACAGGAGTCATATATATTCCTTGTAATTATTTTAAGACATATGACTTTACAACATTATGACTACCTTGTGAATCCCCCAAAAATAAAAGCAACATAGCGAACACTTAATAAAAAATTAAATTTTGATTTATGATGGCGTTGCAGCTAAGGGCGATATGCATTTATTTTCTCCTGTTAACTCATTGTGATTTCCATAATCCCTGGGTCTAGTGATCCAGGTGATCGCTAGGAACCAATCAGTACTCTTTTTGCATATCCATTTAGACCCATTAGAGACCTTAAAAAGCCTGTATAAATATATTTTTCATTTAAAATCCAGGATCGATTTTTTCATTGTCTTTAAAGCTTCGGCAGTAGCCATACATTTAGACATTCGTGATTGAGGGCTAATGAATTATTTTGACTTCCTGATTTAAAGTTCCTTCTAAAGTATGGTAAGGCTAATTACACAGTACAACAGCCAATCTGGGGGGTGAGAAATTCCAAGTCAGGGTGATGGTACTAGGTCAGTATAGTAAAACCCTCAAAGGGTTTGGCGTTCGCATGTGTCAGTTTTTTTTATGACATTTAAAAATTTTTCCTTATCTTGATGTTTTTTTGTTTAACATAACTCGATAACCACTTGCCCGATTTTGCTAAAACAAACTCAAACAAATTTAGAATTAATATTTCTTTAATCCGTTTATATAACGTTTTTCTTTATAATCAACAGTTTTGACGGTAAAAATAAATTTGGGGAGAAAAAAAAATATTATAATTATTTCGCCCTCGAAAGTATGCTAATAATTAGTTTAATTTATTTTCTTAAAAGTACATGAGAGCGTATACATATGTTTTTGTTTTTCTAATATTAATCATACGTTCAAAATTACGATCATTTAGGATTTTTTTAGTTTTTATAGAAAAATAAAATTTTAATTTTAGAATTAAATATTAATTAAATGGAACATATAAATCAAGGCCCATCTATCAGGTCTGCTTTCTTGTACAAAAACAAAAAACGATTCTTTTTAGTTGTCAAAAATATACTACCACATATACAAAGCAAAAGGAAAAAACGTGTATGTGTGGCATACCATAAACGTAAACAAACGTATACATGCACATGTAAGCAACATGTAAAAAACTTTTGACAACTAAAAATAACATAAACAATGATCATCAGGCTTCTTGCGCAGACCTTTTCAATGGGCCTTGATATACATCATTTCGAAAATATTATAGGGGAAGCAAAAATTTAATGCAAATAATTATTTTATAAATTTTTCATTAATAAACAATTAGTTAACGGTTAATAAGATCTTTAAGCGTTCATCATATTATCGCTTTTGTTGATAGTTTCGTTTGGTTTTGTGCTTAAAAATCGCCTATTTTGGTCGAAAAGTTTTTGAGGGCCGTCTGCATTTTAGCTACCGATATATATTGAGCGCTTACTGCGAAAATAACGTAAGCGACATAATTTTCAAATTTCGTTTTTTTGCATAAAACACATATGTATTCGCTCTCATGTACTTTTAAGAAAATAAATTAAGCTAATTATTAGCATACTTTCGAGGGCGAAATAATTATAATATTTTTTTTTGGTTGCATTTTAAGGGCCGATGTTGATTTTTAATAAAACACAAATTATTTAAGAAATGGCTGTCATTTATCTTTATTAGGATACTATTGGTATGGTTCAAGTATGTATGGAACAAAATTTTGGCCAATTGGGCGCCGTGACCTCGGCGGCACACCATCCGATGGTCCAAATTTTCGATAACAAATTATCTCTTCCTCTGGCTCTTGAATTGTTGCTGGCTTATCGACGCACACCTTTTCTTTCAAATAACCCTAAAGAAAGATGTCCAACAGTGTCAAATCACATGATCTTAGCGGACATTGAATTTGTCGTGCAAAAGAGCCATTGTTTCGTTAGTTGTGTGGCAAGTGTCGCCGTCCTGTTGAAACCGCATATCGTCCACACACATATCTTCCAATTCGGGCCATAAAAAGATCGTTATCATCTCACGATAGCGAACTCCATTCACAGTAACTACCTGACCGGCCTCATTTAGGAAAAAATACGGCCCGATGACGCCGCCAGCCCATAAACCGCACCAAAAAGTCACTCTTTGTGGGTGCATTGGTTTTTCGACAATCACTCTTTGATTATCTTTAGCCCAAATGCGGCAATTCTGCTTATTGAAGAATCCACTGTCACTGAGTATTAAATGCACGAAATGGATTTTGATTTGAATGCCCATTTCGATAATAAGCCTGAATAACTTTAACGCAATGTTCGATTGTGTGTCTTTCCATGGTTCAAATTGAGTTAGTGTGAAGTTGAGAAATGTCAAATGAAATGCAGAAAAAATCTTGACGTTTAGGTGTGGTTCACATTCAACAAAATAAATCTTAGCAGCCATTTTAGAACACCCCTCGTTTAAATTCTAATGTGTGAGTGTGCTAAAAGGATTGTAAATTTTAAAGTTGACGGTCGTTTACGTGTTTTGGGCTGAGTTTTTTATTTTAGGAAATCAAAAAGTAACTTGATGCATTTTTTTTTTGGTTCTCCTGTTTTCTCTTATTGTTATTTGTTTGTATGTAAAACTTTGTTAAATATTTTAAGACGTAAAAAAAATAAACAAAAACATTCAGGCAAAATAATAATAAAATAACAAACATTGTATGTTAACCATACTTTCGCTCTGGAGCACATTGCGATGTGTTTACACATGCTTTGGCACGTAGAAGGGCTGACATCAGTTCATCCGTAAGAAATTTGGTGATAAAAAATGGGTGTCGAATTAAAATTTGAAATGTTCATGTTGTCTGCTGTCTTCGAGGAGGTTTATAATGATTTTTGCATAGAACTGTAGTGCAAACGATGGGATTAATCAGTTGGAACGAAACTTGTTAAAAGGCAGCCAATTTTTTTTTCAAAACTCTGAGAATAAGAATAAGAAGGGTGTTTTTTGAGAGGTGTAGGAACTTTTTCAAAAACAATCTAGAACAAATAATGGTATAACCAAAATTTTGGCTTTATTGGCTTACAAATCTGATGACATTTTATGTTAAAAAATAATTTCTAGCATATCACCACCACGACTACGCCTCATAAACTCCATTATGCACCATATTATCCTGTCTTATTTCGTCAGTAGTGCGTCAAATGTTGACTTCTTAATGATCAATCGTTTCTGGCTTATCAGCAAATACCAGAGATTTAACGAAGCCAATTCACAGGTCTTGAGATAATTCGGTCAGCAAACGTTTGGCTCAACAAAGTCATATTTTCACGAGTTGTATGCGACGTTGCGCCGTCTTGTTGGAACCATTTTTTCTTCAAATAATTTGCAATTACACAAGTAATAAAAAAAAAATCACGAATCATTTGCCTGTAACATTCGAAATTCGCGGTATTGTTGGCATCAATATCAGACTTACGGGCATTAATGCACCAAACAGTGAATTTTTTAAGGGTCCAATTGAGTCTCAGTAGTTTTCTCACCAAAAACGTCAATTCTAATTGTTTATATATCCGTTAAGCAAGAAATTAAAAATCAGTTGACTTTCAGCCCATTTACTGAAGATACGAAGCAAATATCTTTCCTCAAGTAGTGGACGGACAGGAACCGAGTTGCTGAGAACGCTACTACGTCCTGCCTGAAAGGCCTCTCATATTTTCCGAAAAAAGAAAATCTGTTAAATCAACTCTATTGTATGATTGTGAGCAGAGTTCGAAAATAAACATTATATACTGTACTTTAGTGTTCTGTACGGTAGAAATATGGAAAACACAAGCACTAATGGTGTTTGTGTAGGAAATACCTTAAAAAATCGTTTCTCTGTTTGTGATCTTCGTACAAAAACACAATGATGAGAACATTTAATTGTGTTCGGTTTTTTGTAAAAAAAACACAATCTTCATTGTTTTCGGTTCAGCACATTAATATTTGTTTGTTTCAATTGTGTTCAGCACGCTTTTGGAAAGTAAAGGCAACAAAAATTGTATTTCAGAAATTTAAAAAAAGGCAACAAAGAAATTTAAAAAAACAAAACATGTTAACAATGTTTGCATAGGATAATGGTCGTTGTGTTCGTGCAAATTCGCAATTAACAACAACAGTACTAGTAAGAAGCGTGCTGCTGAATTTTTGTTTGCGCATTCCTTCATCAATGTGAAAAAAGAAAATAACACTACAGAACATTAAAATATTCTGAATATCTACAGAACCACTACAATTTTTGTACTGTTTGATAATGAAAAGAGAACACTACCTAATGTTTGGTTTTTTTCTTAAAAATAGTAACGAACTATATAAAGGGTTGTGTACTAATTCACAAACACTTAAAAATAAAGATATATTTTCTTGGTGTGTGTACCGTACGCTAAATAATGTTCGGTTTTGTTTCAAATATTGAGTGTCATAGAATGCTGCTCACCTTAGGGGGAGTTAACAATCATTTTGGCCAGATGTGATTTTGTTTACCAAACATCAGAGTCCTAAGCCGATATAATTTGACGCCGCAGGTAAAATTCGGATATTAGCCGGATTAACCAATACCATCAACGGCGAAGGCTACAAGAACTAATGCGGCTCAGCTTAGCCGCTTAGCGCAGGTCTCTTCTGATTAATACCGACAGCGCAATAAACATAGCAAGCAAAGTTATATTAATTTAAGACACTTTTTGTTTACAAAGCAACAACAATATTTTCAAACCACTGCAAAATTTTAGAACATTAAGACAATATAACATGATAGCACACTTTGTGAATACCCCAATTGTATACTTCCTGTTCGAAATTTTCATAACGAAGTGTTCTCTCATTGTACGGTTATGTGCATGTGTTTTAATGGTGAATATGGTGAATTTGTAAAAATCTTTTCAAATTTAATTCTTCTTAGTGTTTAATATATCGCTCATTTGCTGCAAGACCGGCATAAGTCAAAAAAATCCATTTCGAGATAAACGCTTTTGAAGTTTTTGATTTGCTCTAATCACTTAGAAAAAATAACGATACATTCTCTTCAAATGGGGAAGTATAAAAGATGTAAAGATGAATTTTATACACAATATAAAGAAAAACATAGCGAACAATTCTGCATCACTAACTCCAAAATTGTATTTTTTGATTTATGCCGGTCTTGCAGCAAATGAGCGATATGTTTAATTAATTTTAAATTATTTATTAAACCAATTCAATTAAAATTGCTTATCAAATAATACTTATTACCATTTCAAATCAAATTAAAACTCCCGTATTTGTTTTAATTTCATGGTATCAAATGACGTGATTGTCAACTTTTTTTAAAAGAAGAAGAGAACAAAAAGTCGTATATTTTTAAGTGATAAGCCATACGACAGAGCTTATGAATTGGACAAATAAATTTATTTGTTAATTTAGATAACCATTTAAATATTAAGTCAAAAGTTTTGCTGCTTGGCAGTAAAGAGGCGGAATGGTCACTAACACTCCAGTTTTGGAAAAAAATATTTCTGCACTGTTTTGACTGATCCCTCTCCTTTTGATTACATATTCGTATGTTTGTATATTAAGTGTTGGTGTTAGTGGGTTTTGTTGGATTTGGTGGAAAAGGGTTTTTTTTCAAAAACGAATGTGGGAAAATAAAAAATACATTAATACACTTTCTTTTTATTTGCTTGTAGCCGTTTTAACCGAGTTAACACTTTTACTTTATGCAGCATACAGTAGTGGCATTTTTACGCGTCATGCTTTTAAGCCAGAGTTTTTTTTTTGCATACTTTAGTTATTTATAGCACTTTTCATGCAGGCGATACTATAGGTTTTCGTTGATGTACAAAAATTTTAATGAAAATTTGGTTTTAGAGTAACTCGAACACTAGAAAGTTTAATTTAAAATCTTTCTTAACCCTTTGCATTTAAAAACCTTGGAAATATGTTTGAAATAAAATATTAAGAGGATAATATCATAAGTTTTATATTGTTAATATTTGATAAGTCGCAGGATACCTGCAGTATTTGTAGCTCTTTCTGTTGTCCCCTTTGCCATTATACACACATATTTTAAATGTAATTTTCTCTCCTGTTCTTCTTTTTAAGTAGATTTTTTTAATTCGTCCTTTAATGCAAAACATTTTCGTTTTAATTTCTTTTTTGGTTGCTAATAATTTGGCCATAATAAAAATGCTTTTTTACACCAAAAAAAAAAAAATCTTTTTTGTTTCCTATTTTTTTTATGTTATAAGTGGAGTAGTTGGTGGTTTCATTGTCATTGTTGTCGTTTGTCGTTACAGTTTTGCACATTTAAATTGTTGTATTGTTTCATTTAGTTGTTGTTAAAATTGTTGCTGCTGCTTGTTGTTGCCTTAGAGTACAATTTCATGTGTACATTATTTTGTTTTGGAAAATATTTTTGGTTTTTCTTCTTGATGCCATCTCATTGTTTAAATTTAATTTGCGGACTCATACATGGAAAATATTTTCACATATACAAGCTTAAATGTATGTCCCTGAAATTTAATTTGATTTTTGGGGCAAAATTAAATTTATAAGAAAAACTTCCATGGCTGTTAATGTATTTTTTTTTCGTACATACATGACCTATAAATTCAGCCATTACAGGAATTGTTAAATATTTTTAAATTAAATTATTTCATATTTTTAAGAATTAATATTTTAAGAAAATTTTAATTCATTTCCGAAAATTTCAATGATGGTAAAGATACTTTCGATACGTTCAAAATATGATAAATAAAGGATTTACCACAGGTGCCGTACATTTTAAATATGGGGTTTGTGTTTTAAAAAACTTAAATGGCCTTATTTACTTGCAATTATTTTTTGAACGGAATTGTTTATCTTGGGGTGCACGTATCACCTTAAGTATATTATACCTTTTAGTGTTGCAGGCACCGGATCAGTATCAGGTGCAGTCAATATCTGGAATTTAGCGATAGTTTAAAATTGGCTGGTTTCTTCAGATTGTGGCTGAGCAGAAATCTTTACTCGTACCATGGTAGTCAGTTGCTCTTAGTACTTCAGTACCAGACTGGCTACTGCTTGAGGACTCCAGGGGAAAGTTCTCTTTGTGCTTGAGTTAAATTCTGCGAGAAATAGATTTTATGTGCCAGTCAAGGAAAATGGGTCATAAATCTGATTTGAGGGACGCTTCTGCTTGAACGGGATGCTTTAGTTGTGCGAAGTGAGGCTCTTGGTTGAAGAGCAGTAGTTGCTAAGTGAAGGCTTAGTATAAAATGCGTGGAAGAAGGGTCAAGGAACTAAATTTAGCCCGGTGATGATCTGGAGCTCGTGAATGAGTGAAAAATTTAGAAACCGATGATGAGTTAGGTATGGGGGAAGTGTGGGGGTGCGTCGGTTGGAAGTGTTGTAGTCTTAGTAACGAATTTATGGAAATGAGAGAAAAGTTGAGGAACTGTGGATAAAGATGCGCTGATGTGGAGTGAGTGGTGGATGTGGGTAGTTTTGATTTTGGAGTGGATAAAGGGTCGAGGACCGATGATTTAGAGCAAGTTGACGGTTTCATAAAATCTGAGTTTCACAGAACGAAGCTTTTTCACAGAGATTGCTCTTTATACGGTAGGATGTTTTTGGGGATTACGTGGTGGCTGTGGCTTAAGCCCCAAAAGTTAGAACGGGAGTTTCTGAACTATATATCACTTGTGTGGGGTCACTTGTGAAAGTTCGAACTGGATGGACGGATCATCTTCAGGTGCTGTTCTTATTCAACAGATGCTGTGGGGTCACTTGTGAAAGTTCGAACTGGATGGACGGATCATCCTCAGGTGCTGTTCTTATTCAACAGATGCTCCCGAAATTTATAAAGCGGGTGACGCTAGATAGCGCTAGCTGCTTTTTAATGGGCGAAAGTATAATTCTGCCGGACTATACACTAAAATTAATTAAAAGATTAGAATCCATGTAAATAGTTTTCACAGCGAATGAAAAAGGTAAACCGAGTAGTTCACTTGCAAACACCGCTTATTAAAAAATAACAATTCTGTAAAAGCCGCCATTTTATTTCCTTTTTTAAAATGTCTCCCAAAGCCATTATTAATCTAGTTCAATAATCGATGTGTTACGTGCAATTTCTGGTACAAAAAAATTACGTTTTCAGCTGTGCCGAATCTTTGTTACCCTGCATGAAGTATTAGAAGTTTTTTTGACAATATAAAAAGGCATCACAGATCTGTAGAATAATACTATAAAAAAGATATATAAAGATTAATTAATTCTTTTAGTATCTTCGGTCGGCATTGTCAATTCGACACAGAAAGTGATTCGTTCGGTATACTTAAGGGTGGGTCAATATATTAAGTTGTTAAAAACGGCAGCACAAATACATAGTACCCTCTCCACTTTTGTGAAGTGGGTATAGCACGCGCTTTTTCGTTTATATACAAACATAAATATATAAACTAAGAGCATAATATTTTTAAATCCATCTGAATTATACTACTTACCGCGACATTTTTCTTTAAATAAAATATTTTGTTTTTATATATGGAGATATATTGTTTTTTTTTAATTTTATTTTCATCGATCATTTCATTTATACAGTTTGTATTTCCTTCTTTTTTATTATATTTAGTTTAAACAACATTTTCTCTTTTAATTTTTTTCATTTATTTTTTGGGGATTTTATTTTATATTTATACGTTATATTTATATTTTTTTTTTTAATTTATATAAAAATTACTTGCTTTAATAAAGTATAACATGACGAAAATAGGCAAATAAAATAGTTATAACTACTGAAGGTTTTTTTTTGGTTTTTTTTATACAAAACGTTTTTTAATAAATATTAGATTTAAAAATTAAAAATATTTGTACTAAAATATTTGTTCTAAAGCTAAATGGAATTGCATAATAATTTTTTAGGATTAAAAAAAGGTTTTTTTCACGATAACTGAACCTTTTAAGAATTATTTTTATAAAAATATTTTACTTACGAGTGAAATTATCTGAAAAGTGTTGTTAGTGAGGCATTTTGAATAAAATAATTTAAAACAAGTAAGAAAGTATAGTCGGTCAGGCCCGACCATATAATACCCTACACCACAGTATTAAAAAACAAATTTTCGAGAGTTTATGGCTACATGAATGAAATCGGTTTGATGATTTCTAAGAGGCAAACATTGCCCCCCATCTCCTCTCATGGTCTTTTTTTATAAAATGCATAGCTTATGTGTCCGTACAAATATGGATCTATCTATGTTTTAAATTTTATTAAAATCGGTTTGATAGTTTCTGAGAAGCAGAAATTGCCCCAAATCTCCCCTCGTGGTCCTACGATTTGGCTCATTTTCAATAGGCTTGGTCTCATAAGAAAATATGTGGTACATTTTATTAAAATATCTCCAAAATTGCTTTGCACTTTGCGCACAAGGTTAAATGGACAGTCAGCCAGCCAGCCAGCCAGCCGGTCGGACATTGTTAGATCAACTCAGTAATTCTGATTCGATCGGTATACTTTAAGGTGGCTGTAGGACCAATAAATTATAATTTAAGGTGTTACACACATCAGCACAAATGCATAATACCTTCTCCACTATTGTGGTGTGAGTATGATAATGGGCGAAAGATCATAGAAAAAAATTTTATTGTTTGTTAACTGCCTGGCCCACGATATCGAAACGAACATTTCTTTCGCATATTTATATTGAAAACAATAATAAAAAACTAAAATTTGTTTTTGTTTTCAATACGAAAGAAATGTTCTTATCGACATAGTGGGCCTGGGACTTAATGTGTGATTAAAATCGTGCGATGAACTAAGTTCGATTTTAGAAACAATTTCTGAATTGTAGTCTTAATTTACTGCTTAGAATACAATGTAAATAACATATGTACATGAAAGAATTTAGGCAGGCAATTAGAAGAAAATTTATAAAAAATCAGTTTTTAAGGACGCTGAAAACGATATTATCGATTTTAAATCGTTTGATGTGGATCTCTACATTGGAAATATACATATTTAACCCATGCTACTAAATACAGGATGGCACATAGGTATCGTTGTCATTGAATATGTGAAGAGTTCTTTTCAGGCATGTCCTTGCAATGAAATCTCGCATGCGTTTAGACGATACATTTTTTGTTGCAAGCTAAAATTCGACTTTGAAGTGTCCAAACAGAATTGAGTCTTCAACTTCAGGCAAAAATCCTAAAATCAACAGTAATTTCTTATTTTCTCTCATTTTATTGTTTTAATTTCTTTGTTTTACATTTTCTGTTTACAAAATGTATGAAATCTAATGAACAATTGGGAGCATTGTTGAGAGAAAAAGTGTCTTTATGTGCGAGAAGATTTTATTTCACTATAAAATTGTATGCCAAATTGTATGAAAAGTGTGGTTTCGACGCAGTTCTGTTTGATTATTAAATTTCTACTATTATAAAAATTTACGAATCATTATAAAGAGAAACATCACTTTGTTGCTCGATTTTACATATCGTTCGACATTGTTTACACCGAAAGCGTCTCGATCTTTGGAAATTTATCATGAAAATACTTAAAACATAACAATGAATCAAATTTGTCTAATTTTTTTTCTTATTTAAAAAGTCGGCATCCAATTACTTTATAACAAGTATTTTATCGAAATTTATTTCATGTTCGAATTCCATCCGACGGCCCAACAATTTTTATATGAGCACTAGTTGTGAAGGGGGTATACTAAGTTTGTCATTTCGTGTGAAACTTTTTTAATATTCATCTAATGGAATCATGGATCCTTAAGTAATTCTAAATCGATTTAGCCATGTTAGTCTGCCTGTCCGTGTGTTAAAATCACGCTCACTTTCGGAGGACTCAAAAGAAAATAACAATATTAGTGTCAAATTCTTTCTAGTTCTCCTAAGTAGTTTTTAATTGAAACCCAGCAACATCGGATCAGTAGAATGTGGAACAAACACTCTTAAAATTTTATAATTTTGTAACAAAATCAAGCCTAAATTGTGGTGGAATGCACATATTGATATGAGATTTTGCACAAAATCGTTTTAAATATATGACTGGAAATTATACCATAAAATATCGTGAAGATCGGTTCCTAAACAGAAATTTTTTTTCACCAATTAAAGAATTAATCTAAAATAAAACCAGTTTTTATTAAAAATTTAATCAAGTAAATAAATTATTTAATCAAGTGAATTAAACTTTCAATTGATACTATTAATTTTTTACTGGTGCAAATCAATTAAACGTTTAATTCACTTGATTTAACGTTTTGCACACTTGAGTAAACGATTAATTCACTTGATAAAATTTTTAATGAAAACACATTTTATTTTTGATTAATGCTTTAATTGGCGAACAATTTTTTTCTGTCCAATTTACCATGGGACCCATTAAAACCCTTTAGTACGCCTTAAACCGAAAAAAATAAAGAACACGAAACGAATTTATTTTAAAATATTTTAAATTAAAACTTTTTTGAAAAACCAAAATAAATAGATAGTAAAATAAAAAAAGTTACGAAATTTCTATTTTTTTTTTATAGATACATATGTTTTTATTATATACTTATTTTTCTTAATCAAATATACAGTTTTAATAAATTTAATATTTTTTTGCATTTCCTTTCATTTAACAGCAATAAATATATTTTATTTTTAAGTATAATTTGGTTTTATATTTTTTTTTTTGGATTCATGGCCATCTATTAACATTTTGGGGTAAGACTTTCTGTTTATTAATTTATTATCAACATTTATTTGTTTATTTTCATTAACTTTTTTTTGCTTACATTTTAACTAAATTTTGCTTGTTATTTATTTTTGGAAATATAAATTATTTACAATTTTTAATAAAAATTAAAACAAGCACACATACATACATATGTGAACATACTTACACATACAAATACATTTATTTATATTTATATTGTTTATAAGTAAATTGGTTATTTTGCTGTTGTTGTTTGATTACTTTCATTAAGCTTCTTGTTTACTCTTGATAATGAAAAGAAGTTTTTTTTTTTAAAAAAGTTTTTTATAAATGTTAAAATAATAAAAAAATATCAGATTTTCTATAAATTTGATAAAGTAAATTCATTTTTTTATTTAATTTGTTTTTTTTTTTTACAAATTTATATATTTACATTTTTGTTATGTGCTGTATATTTTTTCTTTGTAAATTTAAATGGTTTTGTAAGCAATATTTACACATGATAACATTTAATTAATAAAATTAAGATTTATTCAATTTGAACTATTTTACATACAATAAAGCATGTGTATCTGACACTTATCAGTAAAAGAAATTCATTTTTAAATAACAATTTATTTTTAAAATAAAAACAATAAGTGAATTTAAGTAAATAACATATTTAAAAATTTATAAAAGGTCGTTTTGCTTAAATTGAACTGAAGAAGAATATAATAATAATAAAGAGAAAGTAAAGTCGAACAAGTCTGAAAGGACAATAACTTGCACCACCTTTTTAAACAGCCTTCGTCTTTGTAGCAATTTGGGTATTTGAACGAAATTTGATCGAATTATATCTAAGATCGCGAGCTGTACTTTGTGCAAAAGGTAACATGGACAGACAATTGAAGGTCGATAACAAAACGCGAAAGTTCCAATATAACAATTTCATTCGAAATAAAAAGAATTAATTAAAGCCAGTACGATGTACACATATATTTTTTTTAAGACTTGTTGTCGCAAAAAGTTTACTAACTCAGGCTCAAGTTCATCGAATTAAATTTTCATTAAAATATTTTATATGTCATGTGTATGCGCCAAACCAATAATGAGCTGACGAAGTAGTAATAATAAATCAGCGAGATACAACCCACTTTGCGACGGTGCTGAAGGGAGTCACAAGCCCTTATGGCACAACATTTTTTATTCATTAAATTGATATAGAATTGACACTAAGAAACCGTAAATGTTAGAAAAAGCAAACTAATGTAAACAAAAACTTTTGTTCAGTTTTTCTTTTGTTATGATTTTGTTTATTTTATAAAATGTTGTCAACTTTTTGTTTATGAGAAACATTAAAACAAAACAAACAAACAAAATACCGCAATACTTTGAATATTTCAAGCTTGAAATGTCAATTTTAGGTTGAACAGTTTTACATTTTTTTTAACATTACTTTATTTTTTTTATCGATAACATTTTTGACAGTTTGCTATTTATCGTAATGCAGCTAAACTCTTTGCACTTGGTGAATTTTTCTGTTATGTACACTATATTTGCACTGTACACCGAAACTTGAACAATGCATTCAAAATTTAGTGTCATAAGGCCTTAAGCAAATGACAGACACATAAAACCTCACAATAAAATTCCTTAAGTTCGTTACGGCTTGACACATACGATTTACATGTATTCGCACGGCTACTTAAGCCAACTTGAGCATATTATAGTTGGGCATTAAGTCGACTTTGAATTAGAGCCCAGAATATATGTATGATATTGAAAAAGTATTACAGGGAATGACGAACAATGACGAAGGGTACAAGAGAACTTTTTATACGTACCAAAATTATAAATCTTTAATTAAATCAATTAAATTTTTTATACAAATTAACCAAAATTCTGAACACCACCCCATCATCACTTAAAGATTAGTTTAAATAATTATCTAGATTAAATCAATTTTGTTATTTTAATTATTTAATCTATATACTATAACTAATCTAAAATTAATTCATTAAATGCAAATTTGATTAACAGTTTTTGTTGGCTTATTTTATATAAACCTTATAAATTGATTTTATTTAAATAAATAAGTTTTATTTTTTTCTTTCTTTCTTTTTTTTTTTTTGCTACATAAATTCCAGACTTTAAGCAGTTATTTATAATTAAATAAAAAAAAAAAAATTGTATTTAAAAATAAATTTAAACGGTAGAAATGCACAGAAAAAATAGAAAATCGACTTTTACTTATATTTTATTTATAAATATTTAACTAATTTTTATTTATAAATATTTAACTAATTTTGCCCCAAATCAAATCAAACAGATTTGTATTTTCGAGTCATGGGACACAAATTTAGTCAATTAAAAAATTAATTGCATGAACTAAAAAATTCACCACATATACACAAACATTTAATTTTATGGGTTTTGATTAAAAAAAATAATTGCAGCAAAAAAAAAATTAATTGAATAATTAATGTACACCAATTAATTATTTAATTGATTAATTTTTTGAAAAAATTTTTTCTGTGTGGTTGGGAACTGGTGCTAGACTGAATAACCAATTTTTCTTCACCTGTATCCACAACTTCATCACTATCTATAATAAATATGTGTATGTGTCTTACAGGGCGTCATATAAAATAATTATTTTATTATTATTATTTTAAATTTTATTTTCGTATGCAATAAAAAAAAAGTACCAAAAAGATTTATATATTTGAATTTCCGAAAAGTACCAAATTATGTTTGTAAGCTTCTTAAAGAGAGGAGAACACAATTTAAATTTTATTTCTATCTTTATTATTTTAGAAGATAAATGGGTTACCAAAAATGTACCACGATTATATTTGTGCTATTTTTTTAATCCCCTAAATGTAAAAATTTTAAAAAACAACCAAACACCTGTCCACTTTTATTTTTTTATTTAATAAATAATGATGTTTTTTGAATTCTACATAAATTCAAGAATTTAAGCAGTTGTTTATTAATGAAAAAGAAACTATAAATTAATAAATAAATTTAAGGGTTTTTTTTAAAAAAATATAAATATTTGTGTATTTTAATTACTATCTTTTTACATTTATAGATGACTGCATATAATAAAGTATCTAATCTTACTATTTATTTATATTTTATTATTGTTTAGTTTATAAATTGTACATTTGCTCTTAAGCTTTTATAAATTTTTTTATTCAAAATAATAATATTAGCAAGCCGTGAAAAAATTAAATTATTTTATAAAGAGAAATTATAAAAATATTATCTAATAGATGTGTTGATGTATTGTTCCCCTATCTGTTTGAAAAAACTAATAAATTTCAAATAAAATTTCAATAAAAGAGGTGTATTTAAAATAATAATTTTAATAAAAGGTATAAAGTTATGGGTGCATCAAAGTTTGGTAGTGGAAGAAGGCAAAGTTAACTTGAAAAATGAATTTTACATACAGGGAGCTTCATAAAAAAACAATAACCCCCGTATTCATAAACGATTGTTAAATTTAACAAACGTTAATTAAGGAAAGTTTTAATAGAAAATTCGTCTTGCTAACTTCTATTAAACTTAAAATATTTTTATGAAAACAAGCAAACGTGTATGTTTTCATCGGGGGAGCTCTTGAAATCGAAATCGCAAAACGCAAGAATTTGGAAGTTGTTTTCAATATCCTTTTAATATATTTTTTATAATTTTTGTTATAGAATTCTGTTTAATAGAGAAACATTTGTATAATATTTGTCATAGAATCCTTTTATTACAGAAATCGTATTAAAAAACGACGTTAAAAATTCTTGCGTTTTCGATTTTCAGAACACTCCCAAATATCTTTTTATAGAACGTGAAAAAGTTCAATAATTTTTCTGTTATCGAATATTAAAAGTCAAACTAAAACATTTTCATATATATTATTGATAGGACTCTTCTTAAGTACAACTATAAGTGGGCTGTCAAACGATTCTGATCTGAAATCATGGTTTCTAAGAAAATATTTTGTAATACCCACTTTGTTTAAAAATTTCTACTTTTTTTGTTTCATATCAAATGCTGTTTGATTTTAAATCAAATACAAAAATTTAATGCATTTAATGTATTTAATAGATCTCATGTAAGTATCGGGCGGACATATCCGGAATTAAAAGTCAATCCCGCTTTATCGGGAAATGAAAATGTCTGAAACAATAAAAACACTAATAGGGATTCAGCACAATGGAAACAATTAGCCAATCAGTTAAACCAAGTTGGCATAACAAAATAACGAAAAATGTTATACAGAGTTCCCTATAATCCCCGAAAAAATTCACGGGAATCATTAAAGCAGTTTTTCTCTGAATTCCTTAGAAAATATTTCCATATAAGAACCATTTTTTTTAGCCAATAAGCGATTTACACTATTCATTTTCTAAGTTGTTTTCTAAGCTACGTAGCTCTTTAAGAGCGAATTCTACTTAAGTCCAGAAAAACAAGAAAATGTTAAGGAAGTTTTATATTATCACACAAGTCTGACGTTTTTTATGGAAAAAAGTCCCTGATCTAATTATTGTTGGAACACTTTAAAAAAATAATAACAACATATCATGCCAGGGTTGCATTTTCTTGAAAATACGCAAGACTTGTGTGATAGTGTTAAGAACCCTTTAAGGCCCTCTAAGGCCGTTTAACACTATCACACAAGTCTTAAATATTTTGACGAAATTTATTCTTGATCAAATTATTTTTTGAACATTTTTTAAAAAAAAAATAACAATTTATCACGACTGGGGTGTATTTTTTTTTTCATCAAAATCCGTAAAACTTGTATAAAAGTGTAAAGTACCTTTAAATAAATTTTGCAAACAACTTAAATAACAGGGCAATTTAAAATTTTATTGAAATAGAATGACTTATTTATATGTATGTATATTTAAGAACTTTTCTATACTGCCAGGATATAAAAAAAATTTGGAATTTGGTCTAGTCTAAATAAAATTGTTTAATTTTTTATAGATTTTCTTTAAATAAGTTTTATTCTAATCTTTCCAACATAATAATATTATTTGTTTTAATTTTCTGAATTTCTTACTATTTTATTTGTTATTTAGCAAATATGGTTGGTATACAAAATGAAAATCATTCTAATCATTTACATTTCATCTACAAAATAATAAAGTGGAACCTGTTAATACCAAAGACGATAATGCGGCTAACGAACATGATGATGATGATGAGGATGCTTTTAAGGATAATGATGTAGCTAATGATGCTACAGAATCTGCTAATGCTAAAGATGATGGTGATGATGTTGATGATGTTTTTGATTTTAAACTAAATTTACTGTATAAAGTTAATAAAATCTTTAAGAAAATACTTAATACATAGACAATCTGCCACAGTATGTTGCAAAGAGCTACAAAAAGAAATTGTTGTAATAACAACATCAACGTGTGATGGCTAAGAAAATTGTTACGAGTGTTTGTGAAAAATTTCATTGGATTTACAAAAGATTTAGAAAGAAAATTTATAGCTAAAGTTAAAGTGAAAACAGTTAGTAGTAGAAATATGAACCAATAAACTAAACTTTTCCTAACAGCCATATTGTATTTATTAGTGTTAAAGTTATTGTTGTTGCTGTTAAGATTTTCCTTAAAAATATGTGTTAAATAAATTGTATTGAATTTATGCAAAATTTCTTGTTGTTTTATATGATTTTGAAAGTCTTTTGCATACACATTAAACTCTATGAAATTTGAATTGTCTTGAGAATGTTTGTTCTTCAATGTCGTCAAAATTGCCTTCTTTGTCGTCGTCGTCGTCATCGTCTTCTTATCGTGCAAGTACCACAAACGATATTTTCTCAATTTCCTGCGCCACATTTTACAGTATTTTTCATGGCGGCTGACATGTGTCTCCTGTGTACCGAAGTGTTTAAATGTTTTAAATTCATTTTCTATAATAAGATTTTTGCGTTGTTGCCTCGGTTGTAAGTGGTGTTGTTGTTGCTGTTTCCATTGCTGCTGTAGTTGTTGCTGTTCCCATTGATGTTGTCGTAAAATGAAAACTGTTGATTTTATCATTTTCACCAAAGATGTTGCCAACTCGGTTGCAAGCTTTTGTATTTTATGCACGTACTTTTGTATTGCTTTTCTTATTGTTGTTACTGTTGCTGCTGATATTGTTTTTATTGTTGTTGTCATTTTTGTAGCTGCCGTTTTTATATCTTTTCTTTTACACCAGCATATTGCTGTTGTTATAGTGTCGCATTCGTTTATGGCTTGTATTAAATTCGTTAAACGCTTGAAAATCCCCAATGATTGCATTTTAATCGCTTGAATTATTACACCAACTAGATTATATTGTGCCAATGCTCCTGCTGAATTGTGAAAAGCATCGGGTGGATTACGCATTGGTGTTTGATTGTTATCTCCCGCATTGCCTAAAAAGAGTTTTAAACGTAAGAGAAAAAAAATAAAATGAAAATAAAATTTGGTCTTTTGAAGTTTTTAGAGTTTGTTTTAATTTTCTTAATTTTACTATGAACATAAAGGATTCCAATGAATTTTACAAAACTTTATGATTTCACATTTATGCCAGTTTTCACAACAAAAAGTGTTCCATTATTAAAACTTTACTTTAACCTAAAGTGAGCGATTAAGTAAATTAAGGTTCATCCTACATGGTAGGTAAAAGTAAAGTTTTAATAATGGAACACTTTTTATACGGCCGATAAAATCCTACCTTTAGCTATCGGTAAGTTGGGAAAACGGGCCTTAATGTTTTAAGCTTGCTGTGTGATCAGTTTCATTCTTCAGACTAAAATTAACATATGTTGTCTTTAATTGAATCCTATTAAAAGTCAGTAATTTGGCTCTAAATTAATACAAAAATAATAAATCCTCAGAAATAATTTCACATGTCTGTGAAATTAAAAACTTTGGAGTTCGTCCATATTTGATCATAATTCCCGTTTTGTTCACCTACATTTAGTACGAGTCGTACTTAAATGTTTAATTACGTATAAAAGCCCAAAAGTACTTGAAACAATCCAGAATTAGATAAATTTTGAAAACCATTAAATTTTATATGCGTGCATACGCGTGTGTTTGTAAAAGTTTGTTTTAGAAACAACAACAACAACACTATAAAAATATGTAAAAAACGATTGTTTTGTTTAAACACAAAAACAATACCACAAGAAGAAAAACACATTATGCATTTTACGGTGGGTCCATTTAACAATCCTTATTGTGCCATCGATTTTTCGATAGCTTTTGGCATTAGAAAAAAAATTCCACTACGACATTAAAAAAAAAATCATTTTTAAGGCGTCCAAATTAAAATTTAAAACTTTTGCTCAACTTTTATGTTTAAGGTTTTTTTTTGGTGTACATCTATCAAATCGGTTAAAAAATTACCGAGTTATGACCAAAACACTGAAATTCCAATATTTATACTCTTTACAAGAGAGAAATTAAATACTTTAAAAATACAACAACCTTATTATATAAAAAAAAGAAAAATATCAGTATTTTGGTCATAACTCGGCCATTTTCAAGATCTATGGTTCCCGAAATAGGTATTTTTTTTAACAAAATTTATATTTTGGTCAAAAGTTTTTTGTACATTTTTCGAGGTTTTTAGAAAATATCTTCCGATCTTTTGATATATAATAAGTATCCATGGTACTACAACAAAATATTACTTTAAATGACAAAAAAGAATTAAAAAATTGAAAAACAGTTTTTTCGACAAAAACTCGTCTAAAAGGACTAATGTATTTTAATGTTTACTAACTGCCTGTTTTTCAAAATAAAATTAAAATTTTCGCTTGGGAAAATATATTGAAACAACAATAAAGAAACTCAAATTTGTTTTTGTTTTCAGTATAAATTTCTAAACGAAAACTTTTATTTTAGTTTGAAAAACAGGCAGTAAGTTAAATACCTAAATACAAAGAATGATTACGAAAGCTATATCGGGCTTGCTGTTAGTGTCGTATAATTGTGAGTTCTTCTGATGGCAAAAGGGGGAAATACAACAACAAAGGTGAAACAAGAGGGAAATAACCCAGTTTGCAGTAGAAGCAGCAAACATTTTTATTTTTTATTTAAAGCATATAAAACAGAATTTTTAAAACCAAACAACCAACAGCAGCTAGAAATAAATAGAACGTTCCGATTTCTTCCAAAAAATTATTATTTTGAGTGAATATACTCATTCTAATCAAGGGCGATATGTGTAAATGGGTAAGTAAATTATACTATTCTCTCACTCTCTCTGGATTCTCTCGTGTGAAGTGTTTAGTATAGAATATAATCTTACCTTCGGATTATTTCAAGTAGGAATTCTGGATTAAACCAACTTAGAAGTTTTTGAATTAAGCACCGTTTGAGATCAAATTTCATCTCGCTTTTACTTAAGTCAATCCCAAAGGCAAAAAAAAAAACTGTTGTTAAAAAACATGGCTATAATTTTAAAATCAACTTGAATTTCACAATAACGGGGTTTTCCAGTAAAAGAAGACACTGACGCAAACTAAATTTACGTGGTCTTTAAAGATTTGAACTGGTTTATATAAAAAAAAAAAGATTTTCATACACTTTGAGTTATAACTGTTAACGATATATTGGCGATATGTACTTTTAAGTGCATCAGGCGAATATTGGTGGGTGTAAGATACAGAATGACGAACTTTTTGCACCCACATTTACAACTTTGAGTTGTTTTGGGTAAAGTTATGGGACAATTAAGTCAATTAAAAAAAATGCAGTTTATCAAAATAGCCATATTTGTTTATGGTTGAATACAAACTTTTGAAATTCTTGTAGTTCTAGTAATATTTGTTTTAAATTAATACAAATTCATAGGAAAAACATTTTTTTTTTATGAAAAAAAAACACAATTTATGTTGGATTAACAAAACAAAAAATGGCGCTAAAAATTTATTGTTGTCTTAGTTGAAATATTATAATAATGCCAATATCAATTTTTGTGTCAGTTATTCTAGTCCTTTTTTTTTTTTGTTATTTTGCGGGTTTTTACTTTTCATCGCTATTTTTTTTTTGTGGACAAAAATGTCATTGTCAATCAAAATGTTTGCAATCGTATTTGCATGACACCTTCTGAATGTATTGAGTAGACTTAAAATTCATAAAATTTATTGTGTTTCTATTTTATTAGAAATCGAACGGGTGAGAGGATTCAATAACTACAAATCGTCACCTTAAATGCAAAAGGGCGTGAGATCAAAAAATTTAAGATCGGGTTTTTGATTGATTATGATGCCTAGACTAAATAACGTGTCCCTATAAAATTAAAAAAAAAAAAATGTTTTAACGCCATTATGCGTTGAAGGTGACGAAAAAAAAATATTTAAAAGGTTCAACGTTAAATTTTACACAGAAAAAATTAAAAATTTTCTCTACACAGAAAAAATTAAAAATTGTCTCTAATCACCAATTTTATACTGAATTCATAGAATCAAGCAACCCATTTGTTGATTTTGCACCTTTTACCAAAATGATTATATTGATTACTAAAAATTGTAAAAAATTTAATATTTTAAATATTTTTTTTTCAATTATTGATATTTTTAATTTTAATTAAAAAAATGAACAAAAAACTTTACCGTTTCAAACAATGTGTTGATTGACTTTCACAATTTCCAACAACAATTTCACAAGTTTAAATTATTTTATTTTAAACGAAACAATTTTTTGCTATTTTATTATTATTTTAATTCAAAAACTATTTTAAAAGAACTAAAATGTTAATGAAATCAAAATTATATTTGTAATTTTCGTTCAACAAAAAAAAAATTATTGATTCAATTATTACATTAATTAAGTTTAAATACTTTTTAAATAATTTTTTTAATTGATAAAAAACTACTAATAATTTTTTCTGTGTACTCTAAAAATGTAAGTTTTCATACGGGCGACCTTTCAGTTCAGTTAAGTAAAGCGAAACTATAAAGGTCAATCTTTATTTTTAAGGAAAGCTTGAAACCGAAACAAATTCCCTTTCTTAGGCTGGGGTTTTGAGATCTGAGTTAAACTAGGTTAAGTTATTCTGAAAACAGATTTGTGCCGCCATTACGAAGTTTGTATTAAAAATTTTGAAGAAACAGCTAAGTTTTGCTAAAAAGTTTGGTCTTTAATGAAATAATAAAAAAAACCTTTCGCCGGAAATATCCGAGTTTCAGACTACGCTAAACTACGTTTTAACTAAATCCACATTACAAAAAGGATTTAGGATTTAGACATTCCTACCATGTTAAACTGTTCCTTAAAATTTTATTAACCTTTAAACCACCCTTCTGTGAAAAATCACACAAAAGAAATCATTTTTGCACGATAAACAAAAAAAAATTTTTAAGTTACACTACAGAAACTTCTTGATTTTGTTAGCCATATCAATTAGGTACTGAAAACACATTTTTTTAATTAAAAAATTGAGATATGTTGTTTAGTCCGTTGGCTTCAACTCTTGTGGTAGCCAATTTGCATGGTTTTAGATGAGTCTTGGCTGCTTGCAAAGCTTTTGAAATTGAATTCTGAGTGGCTTTCACTGATTTTTCATGCTCTTTGACACTAATCTTGTTGAGGGAATTACCCAAGCTTGAATATAATCGAACTTTTTGGCTGACGATAGAAAAATATTAGCTTTTATGCCTGTATTCTAATTGTCATTGTGCATAAAAGCTTTTTTTTCATTTCAAATTATTCGACGATGCCGCATATCGCCTGCTATCTTATTAATTTTATTTGAAAATTTATAAATTTTATTTCCATCTAATTGCCAATTTACCCTCTTATCACTCACTCTCTCAATCACCTCAACAATAATCATCATCACAGATTTAAATGCAAATACAATTGGGTCATAAAAAATTTCCAGGATTGTTGCACGTTATAGAAAAAATGAAAATGCATTTTGTCGTCGTATAATACTGAATATTTTCCCTTTTTTTTTTGCTTAATTATTTTCAAATGAACCAATGTTCCAGTATGTACGTGATTTCTCTAAATACTAACGGCTGATGTTTGTTGGTTCTACGAAATTTATCCAAATAGTTATAGTTTTGTGGGCAGTTTGCCGTTTGTTAGGAATAAAAAAAAAAAAAAAAAAAAAAAAATACAAATAAAAAATGACCACAATTTATCAAAACTAAACTATTTGAAAGCTAGAAACATTTACACACGTATTTTCTTCATTTTATTATGTATTAGAGGAAACTATAGAAAATCAAATAAACAATGGAAAAATAAAAGCAAAGTTAAATATTTTTGGAGGACAATTTTGTTTGAAACATTATCGAAATGCGTATCAGAATTATCTTTTTAGTGAGGACATCATCGTAGGTTAGAAAAAATTGAAACTGTGTTAAAAAAATTAAATTTTTCTGGCGTATGGAACAATTTTAGAATCTTTTTCAAACTTTTATAATAAATATTAAAGGAAATAGAACATTATTGAAACATAATGCATTAACCAAACAAAATTTATTTGCGGCTTAAAATAAATGGTGTTGTTCAAGGTGAACTCATTTTTCAGGTGGCGTTGAAAGCTTAATCAAAAAGTTTTCTTATTTGCAAGATCAAAACATGGTTGTGCTTGACAAGCATTGCATCAATTATTGCTGGTTTATCAGCATTAGCCGCTGACTTTACGTAGTGTCACTGAAACCAATCAAGAGGTTTAAGATCTGACGATATTGGAAGGCAATTGACAGGGTACATTCCTCGAAATCAACTTAGCGCGAATTTTAAAAAAGCGATAGTTGCGGTCACCATCCTGTCAAACAAATTTTGCGGTAACGATCTCCATTGACCGTAATGCTTAATGGGACGAATCCCGAATATAGCTGGACAACATTTTTCATGGTCAGTCTATATTTATGACTTCAAAACTTCAAAGACAGAAAAATTTATAAAACTAATCAAATTAAAAGAAATATATACATGTACATATTGTTAAAATATCTAAGCATTTGTACTTATAATGCTGGATTTTATAGCAACAGTAATTTAATTTTTATAAATAATTGAAGTATGCATAAAATTTCTTGATGTTTTTCTTGGCATGCTTTACTAGAACCTGAAAAAACCCATTAATGAATTTTGTCTAGCTAGATTAGGGATTCGTAGCAATGTGCAACGCCAGCTCTGGCTTTGTTATAAAGGAAAGAGACCGGCTACCCCAAAAACTTGCCTCTTAGCTGAACACAATTTTGCATATAAAAGTTGTTAGTTCATATTTAATATATGAAGATTCAATAAATAAATATTGGAAAAAAGTTGCACAAATCGATAACTGATTTTCAAAGAAAAGTTGTATGATTCAGAAATGTTGTTAATCTATTCATGATAATTTTCCAGAGCAAACTGATCATAAATGTCAAAAAGTGAGCACAGTTCGTTTGAAAGCTTACGATTTCGTTAATTCAAAAGGGCTAAAAAGAAGCAACCTTTAAAACAAAATTAATTAAGGTTCTGTTTTTTTGACTATTTACTTAATGATATCCAAGAATCAAAATCAATTTTTTATTTTACTGATCAAATTTTGATTTTGTTCTAAGAAAAACTATAAAATTTGTTAAGTTTACAATTAGTTTGCACAGCGATGATTCTTTTCCCAATAGAATAATTCTAAGTATCACCCTGGTCATATTTGAAACAAAATATTTTTGGACCACCAGTATGATTTAACAAGATAAAGTTTTTGTTTACATTTGTCCTTCAAGTTGTGCTGAAAAAGGTCAACAGGAAAAAGAAAGACAAAAATATGAAAAACAGAAAAATGTACTTTGAACTTCAAGAAGAATTTTTGATTTTTGACAAAAAGTACGAAAAAAACAGAATTAAGGAAGAACAAGCAAATCAATTTAAATATTAAAAAAATTCAAAAGCAAATTTCGATCTACCAAAGGTTAAATACAATTTGGCTTAAAGATTGATGTTGGACTATTAACTGCCTGCAGTCGTCAATGGCCGTGAGTGTTAAACGGCCAAACCCTCTGAAGAGATTGAGTGGTTGCGATTGAAACATGCAAGTGTAACCTGTCCGTAAAATCCCGGGTCGAGCCCCGCAACAGTCAAGAATGAAAAATTTTCAATACAAATTTTAATTAATTTTCATGTTGTAAAATTCTTTTCTTCATAAAAATAATTAAATGAAAATTAAATTTGATGAACTTTATCCTAATTGAAATATCAAAATTTGGATTAAAAACCATAAACAGTTCAACAAAATAACCACAATACTGATTAACAGGCATGTTCTGAAAATCACAAAATTTTAAATCACTTGTGATTTTAAAATCACAAATATTATTTAAGGGTGTTTTGAAAACCACAAAAGTTTTAACTTGGTTTAAAATGGTGGAAAAAATAAGCATGTAATTTTAAATCGGTGACCACTTAGCTGAACGGTTTAAAATCACAATTATGGAAACAGTTTTTTGGCCAGAACACCTTTCTTGTGATTTCAAATCACTTTCACAAAAAATGATTTTCAGAACATGCCTATAAAGTGCATGTATTTAAATAAAAATAAAAGAAATATTAAACGGCCAATATTTCTGAGAAGATAGTGTGGTTACTAACGAAACATGTCAACTCGATCTGTTCGTGAACATGGGATGGACTCGCCGGTCAGTCAAGAATGAAATTTATTTATAAAATTTCAATTCATTTCATGTTGTAAAATTAGATTCTTCATTAAAATAATTTAATGAACATTAAATTTGATTAACTAAAGCCCGAATAAAATATACAAATTTGTAATAAAATTCATAAACAGTTCAATAAAATAACCATAATACTAATAATTAATAGGAATATGTTTTAAATTAAATTTTCCGGCCCACTGTTAATTGCTGATTCTTCAAGCATCACAAATATTTGTGGAATTGGAGGCTTTATTTTATAAAGTTTTAGCTGCAATTTATCAAATTGAATTTCATCATCACTGACACAATGAGTTTTTGTAGCAAACACAACAAAAAAAATAAAAGATAAATCTACAAATCCTAATACAACTACATATTTATGTATGTAACTACTGCATACAATTGCAGTAAGTACATATCACAAATACAATCAAACTCATATTAAAAAAAAATCCACCAGGGCTGTACAAAGTTTAAACTTATCGAACATATTCATAAAACTCTTTATAAATAAAACTGATTAAGGCAATTGTACAATGTAGAAAGTTTGCTGTTTGCAATACATAAAATATTTGTCAAGATCATATAAATTCTGGTTTGTTGTAAATTAAGTTTTAAGGTCCGATGTTGAATGTGAACCACACTTAAGCCACCACGTCAAGTTTTTTTCTACATTTCATTTGACATTTCTTAAATCCAGACTAACTCAATTTGAACCATGGAAAGATACACAATTGAGCAACGCGTTATAGTTGTTCGGGCTTATTATGAAAAAAGTCGTTCAGATCAAAATGCATATCGTGCACTTCGTGGTTCAATTTAATCATACAAATGTGCGTACAATCGGAAAAATTTGAGCAAACCGGGTTTGTAGGAGATGTGAAAACACCAGTACATGCTCGTTCAGCTCGTACTGCAGAAAATATTACTGCTGTTCGCGATAGTGTGGCTGAAGAGCCGTTCACCTAAACTCATCATCCCATCATGCCCAACAATTGCACCTCTCACGCTCGTCGTTGATGCATAAAGACTGGCATTTACACGCTTACAAGATGAAAATGACTCAAGAACTAAAGCCTCTTGACCATTCCAAATGTCGTCAATGATCAGAATGGTGGCAAGAAATAACAACACTGGATGAATAATTTTCGAAGAAAATCATCTTCAGTGATGAGGGATTTTTACCTCAGTATATTCGTCATTAAGCAGAATTTCCGCATTTGGGCGAATGATAATCCAAGTGTAATTGTCCAAAAACCCATGCACTCACAAATAGTGACTGCTTGGTGCCGTTTATGGGCCTCAGCGTCAACGAAAATTTGGACCATCGGATGGAAGTGTGCCGCCGAGGTCGCGGTGACCATTTGTCCGATATTTTGTTTGATACATAATTGAATTATGCCAATATTATCATAATAAAAAGAAATGCCAATAAGTTCCTTTATAATTTGTGTTTTATTCAAAATCAATAATTTAAAATTTAAAATTTAACCACCCTTTATTTTCTTTCTTGGTCCTGATAACGATGTCCGTCTGTCTATCCGTCTGTCCGTTTAAATGGGTTTTTTCGAAAACCCCAAATATGATGGGAGCGAAGTTGTTATACATTTATGTCGCATATAGTTCAGCATTGTTCGCAAAAAACCACGAGTACCTTTAATTTTACCAAAAATTCCTTGTTGTAGTTATTTGCCGTGGCACTCCCCATACAAAGACATTATAGATTCCTTTATATCTGGCACAAGTATTGTGGTTATCAATTTGCATTATCCGACAAAATGTAGGTATGCTTGGACAATTGGGCGTTGTAGAAATTTTGAGTTGGCATCATTTTAGCACCCATTTAACAGCTGATTGTTGCTTTTTGTTTAGTTTGCTTTTAAATTTCGTGCAAATTGTTGAACTTTTTATTCAAAATAATTCGGCGAATGGGCTGAAGTACAAATTAATATTGATTTTGAATTTCCAATGAGAAAAGTTGGTGAAAATTGGTGTTCAAGATTAAAAATATATTTCCTTGTTTTATTATGATTTAAACTTGTGTCACTCTATGGAAAACAACATTTATTTCTTATTTATGTACAGTGTGTGGCAACTATGCAATTATGTGCCACCTTTTGGTCATCCTATTTAGTAAATTAAATATGTTATGTTTATTTTTCTTTAAACAACAATTTTGGTTAACTGGTTTTGTAGTTTGTTTGATACTAGATTTTTTTTTAAATTTAAAACATCTAAATGATGGCGGCTTTAACACACACATATTATACACTTCCATTAAAGCAAATATTTACAAGCTACAACGGACAATATCATCCAATTCATTTCTATGATTAAATGTGTCATTTGCATCTACATCGTATCCTGCATATGGTTTACATAGATTTTTCTCCCTCTGTCTAACTCTCTTCCTCTATAGGAATTTTCACTTTACAATATTTCCAATATAAATCGCTTTTCATATTGCACTTTAGTCAAAAACACAAAATGATGAGTGTTTTTTTTTAAATTGATTCAAATAAAAATGTATTCGAATTATTTCTTTTGGTGGAAAATTGTAAAAAAGTTTAAATTTTCATACAATATTTTTCAATTAAATCAATTAAAATATGATTGTATTGAAAAAAAAACTAATAGATAAAAAACCAATATGTTCTATTAAAAAAAAAGGATGAAGAGTTTTTTTTTTAATGTAACCATCAAATATTCGTTAAATGTGTAGTGAAATGAAAATATAAAAATAAATAATTTAATAAATAATATTTCATTTAAAAAGTATGACTATGGAAATAATATGGAAGAGATAGTTTTGTTGAGTTTTGGAAAATATATTTTAATTTTTAAATGTATTTTTTTTTAAATTTACAAGCTGGGAATTTTTATGATATGTGAAATTGTTTCAAGAATTTCAAATTTATATAATTTATGTTTTAAATTTTTAAGTTCATTTCAATTTAGGGTTTTAAGCTAAAAATCCAAATATTTTGGAGGACTTCAATAAAAAAACTATTTCGCTGAAATATAAAGACCAACAATTTTTTGTTTAAAAAAAGTATTGCAAATGTTATAACAAAACCAGTTAGAGTGAGGAAAGGGCTTTAAATGGGTTTTTTAAATAATAGATGAAACTTTACAACAACTGGCTCAGTATTTTCAATTGTTGGCAAAAGAAATAAAAATTGATTTCAATTAAAAAAATTTGTGATATTAATTAAAAAAATTAATTAAATTTGCTCCAGCAAGCGAATTAAAAGTATTAATTTAATATTTTCTGATATTAAAAACATTTTCTGCAGTGATGTTGTTGTTATAAGTAAACGTTTAAATCACGATTCAATTTTTATTAAACATGGATTTAATTTTTGATTAATTGAAAAAAGTTATCGAACATTTTTTCTAAGTATGTTTAATTATTGGCCGGCCATTCTTTTAAAACTTAAGTTTAATTTAAGTTCATAATTCGTAACAGTTTTAGCCGTACCGAAATGATTTTAAGGAGTGAAATTTATGGACTTAGCATCACTAAATTTTGTTAAGTGATTAAAAAACTTAAGTTGGTAAAATTTTAATAGCGTCTGGAAATTTGTTTTACGTTTTTAAGTGCTGTTCTGAAGGCTACTTTATATGGGGTCTTTGGTAGATTTTAAACCGATTATCACAAAATTTCATGGTGTTATTTCCGGTTTAAAGTTAATTGGATCAAATTTTACCGCAAAATCTATATTTGCTGCGGATTTAGGCGTACTAAACTGTTTTCAGATAGTGGGGTTTTTATGAGGCTTATAGTAAATTATGGACCGCCCTTCATGAAATTTAGCTGTGAAGTATCTTATCATATAAAACGAATTTATGCAAAATCTTTTATTGAACGGTGCATTCTGCCACCATAGGGTGGTCGTTTGACATTTGGATTATTAACTTTAATTTTACTGCACCGATTTATCTGCCTCTCAATACCACCAATATTGTTTCATTTAATTCGTTCAAATGTGATCGTGATTTCAACAGACAGGCAGACGAACAGACAGACGGACATGTCTTAATCGACTTAAAATTACTTAAGGGTCCAGCATATACATATATACGTATGTACTTAAAAGGGTCTTAGATAAATAATAAAAATGTCTCAAATGGAATGACAAATTTGGTATACCCTTATTCACCACTAGTGTGGTTGAGGGTACAAGGAGGACATCAACGAATTTTCTATTTAAAGTTGCAGTGAACACACCCAGAAAAAAAACATGTTTAAATATGGTCACCTCCAACAAAATTATTTTGAAAGAAAATTTTTAATTATATTATGTTTAATTTAACCATATTATTGCTATCGACAACCATATAATGGTTAAATTAGACCCCCATCAATAAGCCACAATCATATTTTGGTTGCCTCTAAACATATCATTGTTAAATATGAAAAATTGTTCTTATAGTTACAACAGTATTTTGCTCTTTTGTAAGAGAAACATGTTGTGGTTGAAAACCAACCATGCTATTATAAGTTTTAAATACATTTTAGATATTAATAACCATAACATGTTTTTTGGCAACCATAATATGGTTGTGGCTTCCCGATGGAGGACTAATTTAACCATAATATAATAACACTATAGTTAAATTAAACATAATATACTTAAAATTTTCTTTAAAAATAGTTTAATTGGGGGTGACCATATTTAAACATGTTTTTTTTCTGGGTGTGTTCACTGCACAAAAACATTATGAGCAGCATAAAAATGTTTCGAAAATTACGCTGCTTATAATGAAATCATTACAAAATGACTTCCAGATTAAACATTTCGTACATTGTGTATTACAGAATGGTTCTAAGCCAATATCACTTGCAAATTTACGTCAAAATTACGTTCCGCCTGAGATCATCAATGCAAATTGCCAATGTAAGGAATCTTGATTGTATGAAATTTTAGACGTTTAAAAGTTTTTAGATCTTTTAAATTCATTTCAAGCGCGCATTGGCCTAAAAAACGCCTGAATTAAGACAAGACATACTGTAATATTCCAACATGACAACGCTTGGTCACATGCTGCCAGACCGCTTTAAAGGAATTCCGAAAATAAGGACTGAAAAGTTTCGTCGTCTTAAAAGAGCTTGTGCCGTCCGAATACTATTTGTGTCGACGCTATCACTAAAAACACTTTACTAAAGATTAGGATACCGTGAATTGACTTAGTTCGTTCAGAGCAGTTTTTTTTGTTGCCAAGAAGATATCGCACTGGTTCCTCGAAAGAGAGTCAGCGAAAAATTTACAAATCTTCAGTAGAGGCTTTAAACTGTTTTTTTTTTAAATATTTACAATGAAAGTTGAAAACAATTATGGAATTTTAAAAAAAATACAAGTAAGAAGTATGCAACGGTTGTTGTTTTTGTAATTTTTTAGTGCATTTTCTAAAAATATCAAGGTTTTTGGGTTGTTCCCCTTTATATGAAATTTGTTCATTTATACGGTGGTGTCATTTCATAAATATAGAAACAAAACAAAATATAAGAAATTAGGTGGAACATGTTTTAGCCAGATACATTAATTAATGATGAACTGTGAAGGAGATTCAGTGAAACTGCAATCAAAACTAAAATCAAGATGAGAAAATTCGCAAAATTTTTTTAACCAATTAAATAAATCAAAAATAAAATAATTAAACATTTAATCAAGTGAAATACAAATTTAATCAAGTAAATTAAAAATTTAATCAAGTGAATTTAAATTTTTAATCAAGTAAATGAAAAATTTAATCAAGTGAATTAAACGTTTAACAAAGTAAATTAATCTTTTGATCAAAAGAATTAAAGGTTTATTTGATACTACTAATTTGTTTACTGGTTCAAATTTAATTAGATTTTAAATTAGTATTAAAAATTTTTTAATTGAAATCAATTTTTATTTTTTTCTGTGTTGGTAAACCAGCTGAGAACATTACAAGAAGCTCAGTCCAATGGAACCTGCAGGTAAACCGAAGAAGAAGAGGACGACCTAACAATACATGGCGGCGGAAATAAATTTCAGAATTAGAAGAAATTAATACATTGAAATAGCACCTCTATGTAGCGATAGAATTAGATAAGAAGGAAATTGTAGAAACCCTAGAGGATTAATAAAGGAATAACAGCTTTAAAATACAACAATTGAAATTTGTTTTTATACTTTTTTGAAAGAACTGAATTACCGCAACAATTTTATGTTTTTCTTTTTTCACATTTTCATAAAATTATTTCTTTTCAAAAAGAACACTCCTTAATAAAAGGATATCATTAAAATATTTATTTAAGTTTTATTTTTTTTTTTGTATTTGGTTGTTTCTAAAAGGGGCTACAGAAAAATAAAAGCGTTACAAAAGAAACATGAATCAAGTACTTACCGGCACCATCACGCCACTCTTCAACACCATAGTCGGGCAAAGAATTTGAGTCTAATTTATTTTTATTACGACGTTTGCCATCTTTTTTGTAAGTTGTTTTTTTTTTTTTTTAATATAATTTTTACAGTATTTTTGTATATGCAAGGATGCATGTTGTTGGTGTGTTGGTTGTTGCATGGTAGTAGTGGTGGTGTTTATACGAAATTATTTTGTTTAAGGATTGTTGAAGTAATAAATAGAAAAAATTAAAAAAAAAACTCACAAAAAATAATAATAAAAACGACAGCAAAGACGACGATGTTGACCGCATACAAATAAACAGTTTATTGTATGAAAAATTCCCATACACATCCACACACACACACCAACACCAACAGAATAAGAGAGATAAAATTTATGATATTTTTTTTATTGTACAATAATTTGTTGCAGTAGTAGTTGTTTGTTTTTTGTTAAACACCAATACATACACATACAATGCAATCAAACATGTCCGGTTAGTAGTTCGATTGTGTGTGTTTGGGTTGTTTAAGGAACACATGAATGTTGTTGGTATTTGTAGACAGAGTTTTTTTTTTTTTTTTTTTTTTTTTTTTGTAAAAGTTGTTAACAAGGTTCAGTTTTTATTTAATATTTTTTGGTAGGCGGACCATTAAGGAAATAAATATATACAAATAATTATATTTTTTGAAAGGAAGAGAAAAAAGAGAAAAAAATTGTTATTTTAAGCTGATTTTCTTTTGAAGTATTTTGTATTATTTAATTTTTGCCTACAAAAACTTGAAATACGAGGGTTGTATAATCAGACATTAAAAAAAAACAAGTAAGAGTGCTTTATTCGAAAAGAAATATTAAAAAAATCACCTGTAATGTTTAAAATTGCATCGAATAAAAACAAATTGACTTAAGCACTTTTTCTTAATTGCCACAGGATTTTGCAAATAAATGACATTCATGCGTAAATGTGAATATGGGCATGAGACTGCTGTGCCTAGAGCGTATCTGGCGAAACCTTGTAGTGCAATTTTTACACACCCTTCGATTTAAATATCTTGATCGTTTCTAGTTCAGCATCGACCTGTCACATTACATATCCCCAGAGAAAGTCAGTTAACAGGTAAATTCTAACCTCACCGAGTTGACGAAATGTTTCTTCTAGTAAATTTATTGTTTCACGCTCAAAGTGACAAACGGCATTCTTCTGCTTAAGCATGATTTGCATCATACCACATCCTTTCAATTGAAAGGTTAGTAAGCATGTATGAACCAATGGTGCCATTAAGCCCAGCGAACAAAGAGTTTGTCTGGATATATTAGGGAATACAAAGAAAGAGAGAGAAAGCAATCTTTCAGCAATTTTTCTTAATTTTATAGCTCATTTGGTAACGGGGGGTTTTTTTTTTGGTTATTTTCCGACATTAGCAAACAAACAAAGCAAGAAACTTCTTCGTAAAGCGTATAAATTTTGATGGTTTTAAAACTTGTTGAAGGAATAGAAAACAATGTTTGGATTTTTATATTGGATGTTTATACAACCCTCGTTTTAAAAGCAAACAAACTTGTTATTATATTTATAATAAGTACACAAATATAAATACGCCATGAATTAGGCAATGAAAAATTATAGTTAAAGAAAAGAATAAAAAAATCATAATAACGCAAATAAAAAAATTTTAAACGAACATTTAAAAACAGTGCAATAAAACAAGTGCAAGGATAGTTTAAGGAACAAACAACAAAAGGTTTTAGCGTCTTTATACCCTCCACCACGACAAGTGATGAACTTCAGTTTTGTCATTCGATGTGTAACACCAATAAATATTCATTTAATGCCAGATAGAGTATATCAGGGATGTTCTGAAAATCGAAAAGGCAAAACGCTAAAACTTGAAAGTTTTTTTAATACATTTTTCCATCTAATTTTTATAATTTTTGTTTTAAAATTCTGTTTAATAGCGAAATATTTGTAAAACATTTGTCATAAAATTATTTTATTGCAAAAATCTTGCGTTATGCGTTTTCGGTTTCCAGAATACCCCTGTTTATTTATTCATACATACATATATGCTGTGTTATGTATTCTTATATATGTATATAAGGTGCTTGAATGTTTCTGAATCAATGAAGCTGTGTTCGTCTGTTGCAACCCCAATCACTAAAGAACAATTTAAACCAAAAATATTGATTTTTTTTTTAGTTTTTTATAACGTCACATGAATTCAAAAAAAGGCCTAAGTTACAAAAAATTAAAATTAACATTTTTCGAAATTTGGATCGGTTAAAATGCATGTTTTTCACTCCTCCCATCAAAAATAAAGTTTTTTATCAACGAAATTCTAAAAGCGAAATCCTTTCGATAAATAATAAATAACAAACGCAAAAAAAAAATGTCAGAAGCCAGCTTTCCCTCAACAATAAATTTCAGTGAATTTATCAAATATGAGAAACTGGGAATTTAGCACGTCATACGGAAATCGTATTAATAATAAATTTTGTATCCCCGAAAATAACTTTGATAATAGTCATGCATTTTTATTTTTGTTTGTCAACAGTAAGTTTTCCTTTTTTGTGTTTAAATAAAAGATCATCTGTTAAACAGTCTCTGTTTGGTTTTTTTCGAAAAACATTTTTTTTGCTTTTCCTGTTACCATTTTCCAATGAAACTTTGAGATTTTTTGAAATAATGTGGCGACATTTAGTTGTCCTAAGCAGTTCCCTGCGATCACGCAAATATCAAATATATTTAAGATCAGGTGCGGAAAATCAGGTACAGACAATACATGGGATTTGGCAAGAACCAAAAATTGTCAGATCTCAGGAGATCTTTACGATCTCTAACGAGCGCAGTTGACTAGAGATCTTATCTGGTAACACAGAAGTTAGTAGCCCCTGGTGGCATGGTACCGGTGTGAATATTAGTTGAAGCCTCCATTAGTATGCTTCTTGCTTTCTGTCTTTAAGGAACATTGTATTTGCGGAAGTTTCGCTTTTCCGTAACTTTTGGGAATTATGTGTTGGTTGCTGTTTACTACCTAAAGTAATGGGAAGGGTTATTCTGAAAATCCTACTTAATGGCTGAGTTTTCACTACTTAGTGGATTGCTCGGCCAGAGGAAAGAACATCCCTAAAGGCTTCTGCTACTCAAAAGTACCTGCTAGCATTAAAAAAAAAATAGCGGATGTTAAATAGGTCCAGCTCCTAAACAAGGAGCGAGTGTATAATCTTGCCGAATTGTGCACTCAAATTGCTACCTGCTACTCGGGGTGGTTGGTAAACGCATTATTTGCCAACCATTGTTAAGATGCATAATGAAGAAGACCGTGGGGCAGGTTTAAGCACTTTAGAGCTTAAAAACGAGTTCAGTTAAGAGTTATAAAACTAAGTATGAATCAATTTTGAAACTTAACTTGTTACTTTGAGGAGGTTTTGTTTAAAACTTGCCTTGAAAACTCACCGAAAAAAAAATATTGGGCAAAAACTCAATGATAATGCCAGAAAAGAAGAATAAAAGACACGATTTCGACCACTTCAAAATTAAATTTTTATCAAGAAAAAAAAATGTGGGAAAATTGGTTTTCCAGGAAATTACTTTGATAATGAACTGGCAGGTGCACGGCTAAAAAAACTAAACTGGCAACATGCTTTATTTTTTGTTTGCGAAAACAATAAAGTAAGTTGTTTTTGTTTTTATTTTATTTTTTCTTAACCTACTTAGAACTACAATTAATGTTGGAAGACTTCCAACCAATTGTAGTGGGGAATGTAAGAAAAGATAAACTCATTGCTTATTGTTGTTGTTTTTGTTTAAGCTTTGATATTGTTATACAATATAGAGCCCCATCCTATAAAATGTTGTAAATATTAGTCCAATAATAAACGAACATCACAGATAAATCATAGTCGCGGTATAACCTTAATACGTCTTAAGCCGTATAAAATAACAAAATTCCAATGAAATATGTTAGACATGGTGTCATATGACTAGAAATTGTGATCTTAGATTTATTTTGGAGATTGGTTTGTAATTAATCGCATATTTAAGTCCAATTTGAAAAAAAAAACTTTAGTTCATGGTAGAGGGTAACAAAGAATCTGTGCAAACGAATATTAATTCTTACTCGTTATATCCGCCAAAAAAGGTTAGCGAGAAATAATTGAAATTAAACACACACATAAGCAAATACAAGCAATTGAAAATAAAATTATAGCATAATTTAAGGCTTAGTTAAGAAATAAGATTGTTCCATGCCATTATTCCTTTTTTTTTAAACACTGTAAAGCAGTTTTAACAAAATTCATAAAAAATGTGATGGCGAAAGAGGAAAAGTGGTAGCAGTAGCAGTTGTAATGCAAGTGCTTATGGTTCTGTTTCTTGTTGGGTTTTTCAACATTCAAATTATTTGCATAGAAGTCAACTTAAGAAAAAAGAAAGGTGCATTTTTAAATTATTTTTTTTGGTTATCGTTCTAGTGTTATTGGCATAATATGGCGTGATGTTGATGATGGCGATGATGTTGTTGTCGGTGATGGTGCTCGTAATGAATTTGATGATTCAAATTATTTTTGTTTTATTTCTTTTTATGAATTTAACTATTTTTACTACTTTTGTTGTAAACAAAAAAATATAACTTTCAATATGAAGAGCTTGTTTACAGCAGGTAGATTGGTAAGTTGTACTAAGAGAAAAATAAATACTTAAAGTGATTTTATTTAGAAAAAATGTATGCAAATAATTTTTAAAAGGTAAAAAATGGAAAAAATGAATAAAATTTAGTTGAAATATTAAGAATAAAAAAAATAAGAGGTTTGTTTTTGTTAAGTAAAAAATAAAATAAAGTTTTAAATACATATCGCTTATTTGCTGCAACAACGTCATAAGTCAAAAATCACCAATAATGATTTACTATCAGTAGTGCTTAGTATATAAGGTATTTTATGAAGTGATAAAGTCTAAAGAACACAACCCTTAATAGCGTTCGTAACTATTTTCAAGAAAGCAACGAATATTATATAGTGTTCTGTTCGTCGTTATAAAACAGAACAATAGTGGTGATACTGTAGACAAACATTATTTTTAAATGTTCTTTAATATTTCTGTTTTACATCGATGAAGAAATGGGCAAACAAAAAATGTTAGCAATGACCACAGCACGAATAGCTTGTAGGTATATAGTGCACATGTTTTGTTTGTGTAAAATTTCTACGCTGGTTTTTTTATTGTTTATTCGGATTTTGCTTTTGCAAAAAATTTTTGGTTTTTTTTATCAGCCAAAAGGATGTTTAGCAAAACTAAAACGAACGAACATTAATGTACCGAACCGAACACATCGGGTTTTTTTAAAAAACCGAACGCAATTAAATGTTCACATATTTTTGTTCAGTTAGATAAGATCAGTATTATTTTTGTGTTCGAAGATCACAAGCTAAAAACTTTGTTTTTTTTAAATGATTTACTACACAAACTCTATTAGCGTTTGTGTTTTCCACAAAACTATCGAGCTGAACACGAAGGAACGATTTTTAATGTTTATTTTAGAACTCTGGTCAACTCTGATATAACAATTTTAATATAGCATGTGGTGTTGACTGTTATGTCCATCTATGGTGATTTGGCAACCAGGACTAATGGTGTTTTCTTTTCTACACAACAAATATCGCCTTCTAAAAAGGTGCAAGTATAAAATGTCTTGCCAGTCCTGTAATAATGCTATTTGATAGTTGACAAGAACAAAACACAAGATATGAAAAAGTGAAATGCCCTGTTTTTAGCACATGACGAAAATTGTTCTTCATCAGTATAGCTAATCTTTTAACTAATTTTTTTCATTATTTTCTAACATTTTGTTTTTAAACCGGTTGAGCGATTACAAATAAATTTTTGAGTTTGTTTCCAATATTGCAGTTTTTCGCGAATTTTAGCCATGTTCGCGATAGACGTGATTTTTACTGTAAGTTTTATGTTTTTTAGAGCTTTAATGATTTTTAATAAATATTAGACTTTGCTATCCTGCCGCTATTAGCAAATTTTTGCGAATTTCCGCTAATTTACCAATTGTTAACGAATTTTATGGGATCTTTGAAAAATTAAAAATTTTCGCAAACTTTTTTATGTTTTTTTCGGTTATTTTGATTTTTTTCTGATTAAGCGATTTTAAATACATTTTTGTGTTTGTTTCAATTTTTGCGAACTTTAACCATGGTCGCGATAATAGCGATTTTTATCTGTAAGGGTTGTGATTCATTACAGCTTTAACGATTTGTAAAAAACTTAGACATTGCTATTATGCCGCTGTTACAAAATGTTTGCAAATGTCCGCTAATTTAGCAATTTTTACCGAATTTTTCCTATTCCTTATAGTTTTAAGGACTTTTTTTTATCAATTTTATGGCTCGTTTGAAATAATAAAAATCATCGCTATTTTTGCAAGCTTTTCGGAATTTTTGCTCTTTGAGGCAATCGTCGCCGTTATTAAAAAAAAACCGCATATATAAGCCCCGTATATAAACATCATATATCACGTTTTTTACAGGGCACAAAAAACACTCTCGATTTATTCGGGGTAAAAAGTACAATGACTTATGCCATAAGTAAGGGTGATTGTTTTAGAATAAAACATGCTTCCCTTTTAGAGAGTAAAAGATTTTTAAAAAACGAACACAAAATTCCATTTTTTAAATATCACATTTTTTGTAGAAATGAAAACACCATAAATATATGACAGCCAATTGGACAGCTAGACACTGCCAAAGCTTGGAAGTCCTTGTTGGAAGGAAATAATAGTCAATTTAAGAAGAGTTGAATTATTTGCACAAAAAGAGCACTAAACACATTATAAATATTACGTCACTATCACTGCTTTCCAATATTATTTTAGTGAACGCTTTATCTCTCTCTCTTAAGGTTTTCTAATAGTCGGATTTTTTAAGTTCAAATGGCTGACGGGTCTCTTTGTATGTACATGTATATTCAATGTAGTTCATTTTGCTGTTCTTACTCAACAGCTAAAAACAATATGATTATGCAGCCATTGATTTTAATTTCTAGCTTCGTACATTGGTAAATGCATTGTTTTTATATCGTTTAAGGCGCACTAAAGAAAAGCCGTAAGTTAAGATACCCACGATAATCTTTAATACTTCGAATCGTTGTTCACGGAGGCTTCAAAGTTGGTGATAATTCTTTAATTAAATTAAAGTTCACATTGTTTTTATATTGAACTAATCAAAATTTGTTTTCCTTGGCTTCTTAGGGCTTTTCCATAGTTTTGCGTTTCAGGCAAAAAAAAAATGTCTTTACTTATGGTCAGTTTTACCAATTCTATTAATATATCAATTCATATTTAAATACAGTTTTTCAAATATTTTTATTTTTATTTGACATGAAAAACAAATTTTAAACATAAATTGATATTTAGATAAGTTAGTGAAATTGGCCATTAGATTGCAAGTGTTACCCCTTGCTCTCTTTAAGTATTTTACCACTATCATGCTCTCTTTAACTCAGCTGGGACACAATGCTATGTCAAAGAGACCGGCAAAGATGCTGTCAGTTTAATATGCAAAAGCGACGTAAGAAAAGATGTAGATTAATGAAATTCCTTTAAAAATACTAAAGTGTTCCTAATAGGTAAAATAAAAAGTCCTGCTTAAAAAAGAATGAAGCCCGCAATAGGTGAACAATAATAGAGATACATTTTTTTGCTTTGGGTTGGTATTAAGAATGGGCCAGGTCAATTCTTTATTCATAACTCTGCATTGGCCTTTAATATGCAGTCACATGCATGTTTTTAAGGTTTTTATGCGTATTGAAGGCTTGGTAACAAAAACTGAACAAATCGGTCAATTATTTCACTCAAGCCTCATCCATTACACCGCATATGATTTTTCAGAGCAGCTGAAGAGTTTGGACTGCTAGCGCTTTTGTACCTTAAAAATGTCTCCAATGTTTTGCTATTCAAATTTTAAGGTGTTGTTGTTCGTGTAGACATTTTCTGCAAGTACTTAAAGTATTTGTAGAATCAAATTAAATTTTACAATTTTGGTAACCAATAACTTTGCTAAAGCAAGGAATACACAAAAAATTAAAACAAGTGTTTAAATATTTAAATATTGCTATCACAATGAGTGTGCAGAGTGCTATAATCGATATTTTAAAGCAGTTCAAACAAATTAAAAAAAAAAAATTAAAAAAACGATTTGGAAAATCAATATTTTATTCTATTGTATAAATGAAAAGGCTTTTTTATTTAAAAATTAAAGCAGCTCTGCTGAAAACCAGCACAGCGACTTTTGTTCTTTTGCGTTTTTTTTGTGCCACAACAAAAAGAAATTAAAAACACAGTGAATTTAACAAATTAAACGAACAAAATGTAATAAATACAGTTTGTTGAAACATTGCAAATTAAATACAAAAATTGTATAAAAACAAAAGGAATAAAGAGAAACTATGAATTACTTTTTCGGCTGAACATCGTACCTAGACTGCGATTCAACATGGCCATTTCGGATAAGATGGCGGTTGTGGGTGCTGGCATTTCTGTAAAAAGAGAAAAAGGAAATAAAAAAGAGAGATATTAAATTAAAAATTCAAAAGTACATAACAATGTGTATTTTTTTTCAAAAAAAATAGCATCAAGGCGAATTCATGTAAACGGTGGTGTCGATACTACAACAAGTAACATCACCAAAAACACAACAATGTATTTTTTTGTTACTTTCGTTGGCCGATATGTCAACAACACAAGTAACTTTTGACATTCCTCTCCCTAATTAAGAAAACAAAGTAGCACAGCTGTGTTTTCAACGACACCTGGAAAATGAATTCGCCTTGACTAGCATCAAGTTTGTAATGCAATTATTTTTCTATTTTTTATAAATAAATCACTAAGTGCAGAAAGTACTAAGTACCTCAAGAACTTCATTTGAGTATTTCTGAGAAATCTGTGCAAAAATTGTCATCTTAGACAACTTCAAATTAAAGTCAGTGCTCCTCTTAACGAGCTAAGAACATAACAATTGCATTTTTTTTTATAATTAACTACCCTGTTTTAATCGATTATTTTGCACTTAGCGATTCAATAAAGTTAAAATATTGTTTTTGGCAATATTTCGCATCTTCATAAAATAAATATTAAAAAAAAATATTAGAAAGAAAAAAAGTTATACAAATATGCTAAATTTCATTTGCATATCCATTTTTTATGTATGAAAATCTCTGATGCACAGTGTAATAGACAAGAGTTTAGAAAAATATGTATGAAATTTCCGTTCCCGTTTTTTTAGCTTTCAAAATTAATCTAATGAATCGCTCGCTCTTAATCATGTAAACTAAGAAAATCTTTATTAAATGCCATTAATTACATCCTACTTTATCTGTAACTGTCTGAAGTTCTAAAAAAAATTAGGCACATGAGTTAAAAACGACATTTCTAACATAAAATAGCTTTTATAATTATTTTCAATGTTCAAAATTTTTGAAACAAATCCAGATACAGGTCGGAATTAAAAAAAAAAATTATTAAAATTAAGGAATTCAAATAAATTGGCTAATTGGATGAAATTCTGCTCTTTGTCTGGAATTTAAACTTCTTCTTTAGAACTCTATCTTAGAGCCAATCGGATGATACGGCATTCAGCTATGAGGCACTTTATCGGTCTTTTATATAGAAAAATTCCAAAGGCGACAAAACCAAATTCTTCTTGTCATAAATCCTCTCCCTGGTAATTAACCCTTTCGACCCCAACGTTGTTTATAAGCAACTTGTAATTTTAGCACCGTTTTATTTGAAACAATCGTAATAAAATTATGAAAGCACATATAAAATCGGTTAACTACAGTCCTTAGAATTAAAAAAAAAACAATATAAGCAGTTCCTGATCAACATAGCTACGATGCATTTTTCAGTGTGAGGTCGATCAAAACTCTGATGTTAAAAATTTAGTGCAAAAAGCAAAAAATAACACTATGGAACATTTTTGGGATTATTGTCTGGGGGGTGAGAAATTCCAAGTCAGGGTGATGGTACTAGGTCAGTATAGTAAAACCCTCAAAGGGTTTGGCGTTCGTATGTGTCAGTTTTTTTTATGCAATTTTAAATTTTTTCCTTATCTTTATGTTTTTTTGTTTAACATAACTCGAGAACCACTTGTCCGATTTTGCTAAAATAAACTGAAAAAAATTTAGAATTACAATATCTTTAATCCGTTCATATAACGTTTTTCTTTATAATCAACAGTATTGCCGGTAAAAATAAATTTGTGGAGAAAAAAAAAAAATATTTTTTGCCTAAAAGTATACTATGGAAAAAAAATTTAAATTTTTAGGCAAAAAAATATTTTTTTTTCTCCACAAATTTATTTTTACCGGCAAAACTGTTGATTATAAAGAAAAACGTTATATGAACGGATTAAAGAAATTGTAATTCTAAATTTTTTTCAGTTTGTTTTAGCAAAATCGGACAAGTGGTTCTCGAGTTATGTTAAACAAAAAAACATCAAGATAAGGAAAAAATTTAAAATGTCATAAAAAAAAACTGACACATGCGAACGCCAAACCCTTTGAGGGTTTTACTATACTGACATAGTACCATCACCCTGACTTGGAATTTCTCACCCCCCAGATTGGCTGTTGTACTGTATAATTAAAAATACACAGAGAGCATAATTTAAAAAAACAAGTACACAGTTCTAACAATAAAAGATGTATTAAAAAATACATTTTTTTAATATTAAAAAAGTTGTAGTATTATACAACAATATTTTTTGTTTACTGAAGTTGCTTATAAGCAACCTTGGGCAACGGTGATAGCAAACTCATTCAAATCAAAGACATGAACAAATCCCGCATATGACCTTGTGAAATGGATATAAAGCCATTTTGCAGGTTGATAAGGACGAGTCTTCCGGTAAAGAGTGTACAGATGATGCAGAGTTTTTGGAGAATGGTTTTCACTCAGTTTTGGAGAAAGCTGAGTAAACCTAGATCGGCTTACTAGAAGGTATCGGCACCAAAGGACATGCGGAATGGTATCCAGAGAATTCGAAATGTTGTGGAAAAATATTTATTGTATACGTTACTATGGATTAAAAAATCTTTGACTGTCGGAAACGTCTCTAGAAGATGTTCAAGTGTTAAAATCCTAATACAGTATTTCATAAGTTAGTACGGGGACAAAAAGGTCGATGCTGCCGTTGCAAGACTGGTGCACACCTATTACAATGTGTGGATAAAGTGTTTTATTATGTTGCAGTAACAGTACAAATCATTTTTATAATATAATACGTCATTTATTATAATACAAAAAAAGGTTTTTAAAGAATAGTTAAGTAAAAAATAAAAAAGTTTGTTTTAATTTTTCATAACGTGAAATCATTCCTCAAAGGCCCAAAGTTGCTTATAAGCAACTTCCAATATTTAGTCACCCGATCACTCCAAAAGTCTGATATTGTCAAAAATCCTTAATTTGGATCTAATAACTAAGGAAATTATAAAAAATAATTTCCTACAGTGGGCTCAAAAGCGGGCGCGAAAGGGTTAAGAAACTCGAACATTAACAGAGACATCAATATGCCGTAGGTAAAAACTATGATCACAAAATATCAAATAAAATAACTAAAACCGCTTAAATTTCACCCAAATCCTCTAGCTAAAAATTTTTTAAATGATAACGACCACAGAGATACTGCGGCACCCATTCGATAAGAAGAGCGCTAAACTTATAAAACGAGAACCGTGATTAAGAAAATTTTCGTTCGGCATTGGCAGGACTTAGACTTGAGAATTGGAATAAATAAAATAAAATAAACGCACGATGTTGATTGTAAATAAAACAAAGAGTTTTCAGAGAATTATCTTAATATTTTATATTATTATATAACATTCTATAAGAATTATCTATGACAGTAAACATCTGTTTTTTAAAGTAAAAAAAAAATTGATTTTTCAAAAATTAAAAACTTTGGAGTCATTTTGACACCAAGGACATTTAAGGGTTTATCTCCATTGGTCTCATCTTCCAAAATATGGTCAAAAAATTAGTTTTTCCCGAAAATCGCAATATTTAAATGGCAGGCATGAAAAAACTATGGCAGCTATTGACAAAATTGTTAAACGAAAAAATTTGAAAATGCAGTTTTGAAACTGCCGTTAAAAAACTAAGCTTTTATATTTCTCAAAATATGTTAATTTTATTTTTAGATTTCTTGTCCAAATGGCCTAGGACACGTTAATAGCCAGGGCAAATTTTAATAATTTTAACATCTTTTAATCAAATTTCGTCTTTAATATATCATTAGAACGATAATTTCGTACACATTGCAATTCTTTTACACTTAATTGCAAGAGATATGGTTTTACAAACCCTTTTAAATGCAGCATCAAACATAAGAGGCATTGCGCCAAGCCCTCCCAATATGTGATCAGTTTAATTTTTTTTGCAAAACATAGTTTTTTGATGGGTTGAACATTTCTAGGGGGAGTTACGGTGCAATTTCGTATTGTGGTTATTTTAATTGAACTGTTCTATGGTTTTTAACTATTTTTAATTGATATACATGTTCTTCCTTGCTTCTGTTTTTTCGCACTTTTTGTCAAGAATTCTTCTTGATGTCCAAAATACATTTTTGTTTTTTTGTTCTTCATTTTTGGCTGTCTTTCTATTTCTTGTTGACCTTTTTCAACACAACTTGAACAACAAATGTGAACATAGAGCTCGTGCCTTAGCTTTTTTACAATAATCAGTATTGTGGTTATTTATATTGAACTGTTATATAGTTTTTAATCTAAATTTTGATATTTACAGGGGTGTGCTGACTTTTGAATACGTGTTAAAGGGTAGTTTACACGATCGCGCAAGTCGTACGTGATTTGAGAATAATACAACCCTGTCATGATAAGTTGTTATTGTTGTTCGAAATTTTTCAAACAATAACTAGATCAGAGATGCATTTTCGTCAAAATACTTACGATTTGTGTGGTCGAGTAAACAACCCTTAAACCTTTGGCACGTCTGTATATGGATTAGATATAATTTTCCTCCAACCTTCAATTTAAATAAAAAAGTTTTGTTTTCTGTAACCATTTGTTTGTTCTTTCAAGCTTTTTTTTTTTTGAAACAAACACTTCTCTAAAGAACTCAAGTCTTCTATAACATTCTCCGTGTCCATCCCACAAACCATTGTAGCGAATCTCACAAACGCCAAAGTACACAACGAGAAAAAAAGAGAACTGAACGAACAAAAGGAAATCGAAACAAATTTAATGGAATGGAAATAAAATGAAAGTTAATTAATGTTTAAAATATTAAATAGAAAAGAAAAAATTTCGCAAATAAATGAACCCTCCAAAAAAAAAAAGGACAGCCAAAATAAATTTGTCAAACATTGACAGAAACATTTTTTTTATTTCTGGTTTTTAAATGAACTTCAAAAATACTTGGTAAACGAAAAAATCAAGGTAAAATATCGAAAAACATTGCTTTCTTATTTGGAAAATAAATGAAAAATTTAAATTTAAAGTTCTATTCAATTCTTATTTTAGATTACTTTGTGTTTTATTCTGTGGGTTTTGTGGAAAATGTATGAATTGCTGGAACAAAAAAAAAACAAAAACATTTCGCTGTTTACTCACCATCAAGTTTTATATTGCCATCGGTTTCGCCTAATGAATTTTTTGCTACGCATCGATAAGTACCAAAATCATTTGGACCCACATTACGTATTTTTAATTTCATGTATTTGGTGTAACTATTAACCGTTGATGTCGTTTCAAATTTGTCACCAGCACGTGAGGTATCTGCAAAGGAATGAAAGAAAACAAACAAAAAAGGAAAATTAATAAAAAGTCAGAAATTATGCTTTTTATGTATTTGTATTTTTTAAGTAATTTTTACTGTAAAACGAATTTTTTTTATTAGTTTTTTTCAAAACTGTGTAACAATTTGCCATTTTGAATCTTTATGAGTGGAGTATGTAGTTGATTTTGCGTCTGGATTATCGACTGATAAAGCATTGTTTTAAAATTAGCTACATTACAAAGTTGGCCAATAAAGTTGCTCAAATACAACTGTTAAACCAATTTCGAGAGACCACTTGTAGAGAGCCTCCGTGAAAAAGGGACCGAAAATTTTATTTTATTGATCAGAAAATCTCTATGATCCCAATGTGAAAAAAATCTACCCAGTAAAAACTTTGCCAACAAATCAGTGTGTTGAGTAATCAGAAAAACATAAAATAACTACTGCTAATTGTAATGAAAGGACCAATGTATTTTACAAAGGATGTCCCAAAATGAACGAATTCAAAAGTAAGTCATTATTTTTTTACCTACATACATACATCCAGGAAAAAGTTGTTATATAAGAAAGCTACTAAATAATGCGTGAAAGAAGCTATTAATTTTGAAAAAGTAAGCGAAGTTTTTCCTGGGTATTAACCCTTAAGTAAACTCCTAATTTTTGTTGCAAAAACTGCCACCTGGCTCTGGCTGGGACCACTTGTATTTTGTATGAAGTTTTTTGTGGCTACCGGAAAAACTCACACTAACGAACTGCTGGGCCTGCACCCAGAGAAAAAACATGTTTAAACATGTTTAAATATTATGTTTATTATAACCATATTATTGTCAGCGATAACCATATTATGGTTAAATTAGGCCTCCATAAAGAAGCCCCAATCATATTTTTGTTGCCTCCAAACATTATATGAGCAATAATGATTAAAAATTGCTAAGCACTTTCAATAGCATGGTTGGTTGTCAACCATAATATGTTGCTCTTGGAAAAGAGAAAAATACTATTGTTAATTTAAAAACAAATTATTGTCATATTTAACCATAACATTTTTAGAGGCAACCATAATATGGTTGTGGGGTTCTTGATGGTGGACTAATTTAACCATAATATGGTTTTCGCTAACAATTATATTAACCATAATATGTGAAAAATTTTCTTTCAAAATAGTTTGGTTGGAGGTAACCATATTTTAACATGTTTTTTCTCTACGTGTGTGGCGTGGCCTACTTTTATTTGTATGGAGTTTATGATTAAAGCAAGAACATTTTGTTGTCAACTGGAATAATTCTTCGAATTGAAAGTAAAAAAAGAATTCTTATTGTAATGCGTTTGTTTCTTAATGCGATTCGTTTTGATTTTATTTACTGCAGTACATATAAAATAGGGCATGACCTAGCAAGGCCCAGATGGGCACATAATGCACACAACTTTCATTGGGCCAATTGCCACGCCCACGGTGTTTTCTTATAAAAAACACGTTGATTGAGGATAACAAGAAGTTTCGTTCATATATATTTAATAATTATATGCAAAACAAAAATGGAAAGATTTTAAAAATGCCTAGTCAATCCCAGGTATACACTTAAGTGTTAAAGCGTCAGCTGGACCTTGATAACTATCTATAGTTGATCCCTTTATGGGAAGTCTTCGTTAATGAAGGCTTAGCAAAGCTAACAGGTCTGTTCTGCCAATCACCTGATTTGAAATCACATGTGCTTTTGAAATCACCCGTGTGATTTTGTGGTGTTCTGTAAATAATATCGTTTTTGTGCTTTTAGGTGTGATTTTCAAAATGTCGAAATTAATTAAAGATCATTTTTAATGCTTTTTACGTTATTTTCTAACAATTTGTTGTTGCTTGTTGTTTAGCGATTTAATATAAATTTAAGGGTTTGTTTATGAGCTTGCATTTTTTCGCGAATTAAGCCATTTTCGCGATTGAGGCGATTTTTTCCTCTGATTCTTTACAGCTTTTACTATTTTTAATAAAAATTGTACTTTGGTTTCATGCCGCTGTTAGCAAATTACCGATTTTTACTTCAACTAAAAAGCAAGCTGAAATTATAACAAAAGTTACCCCCATATCCATAAAAAATTTTTGATTTATAAAAGGTTTATTGAACACAGAAAAAATTATCAGTAGTTTTTTATCAATTAAAATAAATTATTAAAAAATTATTTAAATATAATTAATGTGATAATTGCATCAATATTTTTATTTTGTTGAAAGGAAATTAAAAATATAATTTTGATTTGATTAACATTTTAGTTGTTTTGAAATAAATTTTGAATTAAAAAAATAAATAAATAACAAAAAATTACTTCTTTTGAAGTAAAATAATTTAAACTTGTGAAATTGTTGTTGGAAATTGTCAAAATAAATCAACACATTTTTTGAAACGGCAAAGTTTTTTGTTAATTTTTTTAATTAAAATTAAAAAATATCATTTATTGAAAAAAAATATTCAAAATATTAAATTATTATAATTTTTAGTAATCAATATAATTATTTTGGTAAAAGGTGCAAAATCAACAAATGGGATGCTTGATTCTATGAATTTGGTGATTAGAGACAATTTTGAATTTTTTCTGTAAACTAATTTTCATAGGAAATTCGTTTCATAAATCCTTAATAAACCTGAAATGATTTTTATGAATACAGAGGTTAACATTTAAGTTTTATTTCCGTAGATGGTGTGTGTAACACGTGCAAATAATTATCCTATAAATCTTTTAGAAAACCAATCGAATAGCAGCAAATTTCCAAAATTATCTCAAGGTATTCGCCTGTCCCGTTGGCTCTTCATGTAAACCTTGTGCCCAAGCTGCAGGGTGCAATTTTAGAGAAAATTAAGTGTTAACACAGAGAGAAAACCAGTAATAGTGCTTTATTTGGCTGGGATTGAATATTTGCGAAGTCTTTATAAAAGCTGACCTCACAGTATTATAATTCACAGTATTGAATTGCTGGCTTATCGACGTACACCGTTTATTTTAAATTACCACAAAGAAAGATGTCCAACGGTGTCAAATCACATGATTTTGGCTACCAATTGCCACGGCCATTGAATTTGTCTTGCAAAAGAGCCATTGTTTCGTTAGCTGTGTGGCAAGTGGCACCTGTTAAAACCACATATCGTCCATATCCATATCTTCCAATTTGGGCCATAAAAAATTCCGTCATCATTCACAGTAACTGCCTGACCGGCCTCATTTTGGAAAAATATGGCCCAATGATGCCGCTAGCCAATAAACTGCACCTAACAGTTATACTTTGTGGGTGCATTGGTTTTTCGACAATGACTCTTGGATTAGCAATTGCCCAAATGCGGCAATTCTACTTATTGACGAATCCACTGATGTGAACATGTGCCTCATCACTAAAGATGATTTTCTTCGAAAATTGATCATCCACTGTTGCCATATGTTGCCACCATTCTGACCATTGACAACGTTTAGCATGATCAAGAGGCTTTAGTTCTTGGGTGAATTTCACCTTGTAAGCGTGTAAATGCAAGTCTTTATGCATAATGTTCATTACATCTCACTGCAATTGTTGGGCACGACGACGAGTTGAGGTGGATGGCTCTTCAGCCACACTATCGCGAACAGCAGCAATATTTTCTGCAGTAGGAGCTGCACGATTATGCACTGGTGTTCTTCCATCTAATACAGAACCGGTTTGCTCAAATTTTGCTCAAATTTTTGCACGATTTTTCCGATTGTACGCACATTTGGACGATTAAATTTACCGAAAAAAATCACGAAGTTCACGATATGCATTTTGATTTGAACGCCTATTTTCTTAATAAGCCTGAACAACTTTAACGCATTGCTCGATTGAGTGTCTTTCCATTGTTCAAATTGAGTTATTCTGAAATTGAGAAGTGTCAAATTAAATGCGGAAAAAAACTTGACGTTTACGTGTGGTTTACATTCAACATTGGCGCTTAAAATCTAACTAGTTTTTATAACAAACTAGATTAACCCGTTGCGCCTTGCTACCACCATTTAGAAAATTTTTTAAAGCAGATCTCATGTATTGATAACAAAGCATTTTGTACTAAATTGAAATGCTTTTACTGTAGCCATTTAACAGACAAGTGTATTCGAATGGAGGCCTACTTTTCCCATTGAATTTAGTTTTTGAAAGATGTTGTGTGTTATTAGCTAAGCTATTTGCACAAAATAGGAAAACTTTCACTGTTACAGTACTGATTTTAAATTTACGGCAATAAGTAGCGGCGAAAAAGCTGCCGTTATTGCAACAGCAAAATTACAGTGGACTAAAATCCAGAGCAACATAATTTCATACAAATACGATTTTGATTGAATTAAATTGATTGATTGCATTCGAAAATAAATTTTAATGCATTTTTTTATTTAAGATTATATGCTTTAAAGTATTTACTTCGAATGCGGATCGTGTTTGTTTACATGATACCTTGTCTTTTGAATTGAAATGTGTTGTTGGACAGTACAGGCGCTCGTTCATTTGAAATTAATTTGTAAAAGTAAAACTACCTACGAAGAGAAATGGAAGACAACTTATAATATGAGAAGGGACTCGCAAAAAAGGATCTGAATAGATAAAATTTGGCATAAATATTTCGTATTGCAGAACCACTAAAATCGCTTTACTATTTCCTACAAGAATTTTTATATTATTCTTAACATTTTTTTAGTTTTTTGTAGTTATGTAAAACAAATTTGCTATAAATTTTAAAATCAAATTATCTCACCATGAAATTAGCTGTAGACGTACAAGAAATTTAATAAAGATCCGCAACAGACCTTGAGAATATTTAGGGGTTATTAAATTTTAGAAAATTATTCTCAATAAATATTTTGTGGAAGAACATGAACTAATTAAAATATTTTCTTAAATTTTTACTGTAGTCATGTGTCCAAGAACAAACAAAATAATAAATAAAAAAAAACTTTTCCTTTATTATTAATTCTTTCGTTTGTTTCCTCCAATTTTTATTTTAATTGAATGAAACTTAAAGTGTCGACAAATTTCTACAAAAGTTCAAAGTGTATGTTTGTGTATTCCTAGAATTTTTTCCAATTCATGTTCTTAATTGTAGTTGAAATTGTACTCGTTTTCGTGTACAACAAATTAGAAAAGTTTTGCCATTAATCAGTATTAGTGCATAAACAAAATGCTCGCTTGCACACAAGTAAAAATTTATACACACCAGCGCTTATATACACCTCAGTCTATTATTTGGAGTGAGCAGAGAGTGGAAAAACTCTGAACAAAACAAATACAATTATTATCAAAAGAAAAGAAGAAAAAAATTTATGCACATGAAAAACAAAACAAATTACTTATGTTTATGAAAAAAAATAGTTTCCATAAAAACAACAAAATTAAAAAAATATATAAAAAGTTAGAAATAAAAATTATAATCATATTTGTTAATGTAATTGTTTTTTTCCCCGTTTGGATAAATTAAAGCCAAAAACAGAATAAACAAATTTAATTAAAAATTTAATTAATTTTTATATATTGTGTTACAGCAACAAAACAATCAATTTAAACAGTTGAGATTAAATGAGATTTTTTTTTCGGTTTTAACATACAATATTAGTGAAACATTTTGTTAAAATAGTAATTCAAATGAAATGTTTGTAATAACAATGAAAAACATACATCGATATGTAAACTTTGAAGGGGCTAAAATCAATGTTGTGGGTAAAAAACACAATATATTTTAAGTTCTATTGGCCAGAAGATCATATTTCTGCAATAAGTATCTTGAAAAAAATTCTTTAAAAATAAAAAAGCTACAAAAATTCTACACAATTCCTAATTCCTACTTACGTAGCGTACCACTTCAATCTAAATAACCAAAATTTAAGCATTAATTATTAAAATAATATTTAATATATAATTAAAAATTATAACTAAAATCCAAATGTATAATTTTTTTTTGTATAAAAATCATAATTATTATTAGTTTTGCTGTGCACCAAAACAATAGATATAATCAGCTTAAATCAAAATCATTTTGAAATACTAAATGTTTGTAGACCAATTGAAAGGCATTCAAATTTATTTAAGCATTATTAAATATTTCGTTTATTTGGTTGCCAAAATTGAAAAGAAAACCGAATATAATTATTGGCATTGGCTTAAATCCTCTTTCAAAATTTATTTAATTAAAACAAACAAGTATAAAATAAAATTAAAAATCCATTAGGTAAATGGAATAATATGAAAATTATAAAATAAAACAAAATTTCTTAATAACGAGGTTATTTGTATTTTGTACAAGATTTTGTTGTATTAGTGTATTAAATAAAGGACTTACATTCAATATGTTCTATCTGCATAATTACTGTTTCTCAAGAGAACGAGAAAACTTATTTATTTTCTAAGCACTAAGATTTCAAGCAATTTATCTTGTACAACATTATTTAAAGCCCATAAGAAAATCTCATAAATATAATTTTTTTTGAAATAAAGTTGTTATTTGCGTTTTTAATAGGAGACAACTGAAGTGTTCAGACTAAAATAAGAAAAAGGACTGTAACAAATTTGGGTTACAATTTGAAATTATACACAACTTACTTTAATAGAAATTTTAAAAACAAATTTTTATATTTGTGGAATTAGGGATTTTAATTTAAAATCTTAAGTATCCGAACTCACTTGAAATGCAATTGTCCTTAAAAAAAACAACCACTCAACAAAGTTATAATAAGTGGTTAAATTTAAAGGGCCGACGTTGGATGTGAACCACATCTGAAATTAAAATTTTTGGCTGCATTTCATTCGACATTTCTCAATTTCAGACTAACACAATTTTAAACAATGGAAAAACACACAATCGAGCAATGCGTTAAAGTTGTTCAGAATCATTATGAAAATGGGCCCTCAAATCAAAATTCATATTGTGCACTTCATGATTTTTTCGGCAAATTTAATCGTCCAAATGTGCGTACAATCGGAAAAATCGTGCAAAAATTTGAGCAAACAGGGTCTTTAGGAGATTTGAAAATACCAGTGCATGCTCGTACAGCTCGTGCTGCAGAAAATATTGCTGCTGTTCGCGATAGTGTAGCTGAAGAACCGTCCAGCCCAACTCGTCGTCGTGCCCAACATTTGCACTTTTCACACTCGTCGTTGATAAAGACTTGCATTTACACGCTTATAAGGTGCAACTGACTCAAGAACTAAAGCCTCTTGACCATTCCAAACTTCGTCAATGGTCAGAATGGTGGCAAGAAATGGCAACAGTGGACAATAAATTTTCGAAGAATATCATCTTCAGTGATGATGCACATTTTCGCCTCAGTGGATTCGCCAATAAGCAGAATTACCGCATTTGGGCGAATGCTAATCCAAGAGTGATTGTCGAAAAATCAATGCACCCACAAAGAGTGACTGTTTGGTGAGGTTAATGGGCCGGCAGCATCATCCGGCTTTGTTTTTTCTAAAATGTACGATAAGCCAGCAACAATTTAAGAGCTTAAGGATGAGATAATTCGGCACATTAACGGCATAGAACCAATGACTCTGAGACATAATTGAGGTTCAATGTCGCAAATGTGCCGAATTTGTTGTACACTTTTTCTTTTTAATATCCCCAAAGAGAGAAGTCCAACGGTGCCGAATCAAATGACCGTGGCGGCCAATTAACCTCGTTATGACGTGAGATAACACAGCCATTGGATTTCCCGCGCAAAAGAGTCATTTTATCGTCGGTTGTGTGCCAAGCAGCACCACCCTGTTAGAACAGTATGTTGATCAGGTCCATATCATCAGTTTCTTTCCACAAGAAGCCCATAAACCGCACCACACAGTCTGGGCGAGCACGCAAAGGTGTTTTCCTATTTCCTACAAACCAGGTTCGCTAAAAATTGCGCAAAATTCTGCTGATCGTGAACACATTTGGCCGATTTGGCTCATTTTCGAAAAAGACTTCAAAAATCTTAATACGCTGCTCAATTCTGTACCTCTCTATGGTTAAATTTGTCATACACTGAAATAAAGAAATGTAAAATTAAGTTGGGCAAAAACGTGACCGTAAGGTGTGACCTACAATTAAAATCGTTTACTATGGTTAGACATAACATAACAACAAAAGACTTGGCATTTAAATTAAGTTTTTGAAAAATTAACAAATTGAATGTATATAAATAAGCCAACTATATATTTATTTTGTTTTACTAATTAAAATAATGATTGCAAGAGAATTATATTACATTTAATTATGTAATAATAATGAATGCAATTGTGGCTGGCTCAAATTGGAAATGTGTGCATGTAAAATACATGCGAAAAATGTGTATAACCCAGTCAGCATTTTGTAAAATTAAAAATCATATTTAGCTCATCTCCTGGATAAATAAAAAGATACTTCTGTAGGGGAAAAATTATTAATTAAAGTACATCTCTTCTTAGAGAGTCTTATCTAGTAAGTTATGGTAAAGAGTATTTATCTAGTCAATTATGACACATTTTCAAGTCGTTGGTCGTTTACTAGTCATTAATGAGTTTTATTGGGACAATTTTTAATGCGTATGTTTTACGTTTTTATTCTAACAATTAAAGAGACAAAATCAAGTTTAATATTAAATCGTTTGTAAGTATAAAAGCGGTATTTATACTTACATCACAATAGTGCAGAGGCTATTATGCGCTTGTGCTGATGTGTGCAACATATACGAATCCTGTTCTAGACCCACGTTTTATCACACCGTTCACACAGAATCTTGTTTGACTCTCCATCTCGCTCTATTTAATAATATCTAACTTCCAAAAATTCCCTCATAATACGTTCAGACTTTATTCATAAAACTATTTAAGGTTTATTCAATATTTTTAAATTAATTTTCTATAAAATCAATCGCTTAAACTTAATGTGCAAATATTTTCCATTTAATATGTATCGCACTTGTTCAATAATTTCAAAATTATCTGTAAAAGCAAAACTAATTTTAATTTTACTTTAAAGGCATATGAAAAAGAATTTTTAAGCCAACCTTAGTGCCGGTTTACACACGTCAAGTTTGACTTATCAAGTCTTGAGTTTTTAGGAGAGGGCGAAAAAGAAATGGCATTCCCTCTTCCCTTCTCTCCCAAAAGCTCAAGACTTGACGAGTCAAACTCGACATGTGTGAACCACAACTTTTCATTACCAAAACGTTGAAAAAATATTATGATAATTTTACAGCGGGGGTAGATAGAATATTACGTGTTGATGGTTTCCAAAAAGTGAAAAAAATTAAAATTCTGAGTTAATACACTATTGTTGAACAAGTGCGATATATGGTTTAAATTTCTAAAAACTTTGTATGTTAATAGTTTTTCATTTTTGTGTTATAAAAGAAAAAGTATATTTCCATATTAAAAGTTTTTAATTTCAATCAAAGTTAAAACCCTTATCCTAAAAACGGTAAGTCTGTTTTCAAATTTACACCAGAATATCCTGCAATAACAATTTAATCACTGAACACACAAAACAATTCAACTACGGCGCGTTATAAGCTTTTTTGTTTAAGCTGTCGCTTTGCTGCATCAGACAGACGTAGGGAAAAACGCCAGCAGAGATAACAACATGCATTTGCATGTAAATCTGGCATTTGTTTAGCAATACGCATAAATAATGTATGCAAAAATGCGGCATACACACGTAATAATTTCAGGTAGTAGTTTGTACATTATGTATAAGTTTACTAGCAAAATGGTGTTAAAATAAGATAGAATGAGTTTAGGTTCATGCAAAAGTGCTAGTGAGTTTAAGCACAAAATATGGCTCAATGCCATGTTGTCATTAATTTTTTAGAAAACACTGTTAAACACTGAGCAATATGCAAAAATATACATAGTTTGGCAACTGTTTGTATACAAAATAATCGGAACACAGTGGGGGACTTAGAATAAAAAAAGGGAAAGAGACGTTGTCGTTTTTAAATTTTAAATTGAAGTTTCATATATAGAATGGAAGCGGCATTATTGGACCATTAAGAGGGAGTTTGTACACTCAGAGAAATAATATAGCTGGCTTTTTTGACAGAAATCTCATTTATTATAGCTGCGAAAAATACTTATAGCATTATATTGGTCACTTCAATCTCACCTATTGCTGCCACAATCACATTAAAATTTAATTTTTACTTTAATGCCGGCGACAACTACATTTTAAATTCCCTAAATATATAAATTTCAATCGAAAAATACTTAAATTATCCATATTCAATCCCGATTTCGTACTTGAAATAATCCAAAAATGAGATTGACTGAAGTAAAACTAAGATTGAATTGAATCAATCTCAAAATGCGCTTGATTCAAGTATTATAAAGTTGATTTTATCCCGAATTAGAAAGAAAAAATTATAATTATTGATTTACTTACTCGTATTACACATTACAGAATGATAAAACACCAACATCATGCCCGATATGGTTTTAACTTTAGAAATATTATGTACATGTTTAACCAAAAATATAAACTAAGTGAGAAGCAAGACTTAAATTTACTTTTTAACCCTTCGTGGTACACATAAGTCTGGCCAGATATTTTTTTAAATGTGTATAGAAAATCAAAACATGCGTCGGCCGGAGAGTTAAACACAATGAGAAGTTTAATTTTTTTTTACTTGATTTAAGAATTTAGTTGATTGATTTTCGAAAGAAATCCCATTTAGGAATGTTTTGAGTACGTTTAAGTGTGATTCGTACTTGAATTTTTGATTACGAATCGTAAAGTAAATTAACCATAAAAAACTTGATTTATCCTGAGTGTTTTTCTTTCTGTGTACAAAATGTATGAAATTGAATGAAACTATGGTAAATAATAAAAAGAGTCTGTATGTGAGAGCATTAAAATAGCGTTCTCAAAATAAAATAAATTTTATTTCACGACCGCATTCTCTGGCAAAATTGTAAGGAAAATATGGAAAATGTATGGAAAATAGCGTTCAGCCCCACTTCTGTTTCATCATTATATATCACAACTGCTTTTTACGGCAAATTTTTATGCCAAATGGTATAGAAAATATGTTGTCGAAGCAGTTCTTTTTGAAAACTGTCTCTTAATTTCTGTTAACTTATAAATGGTTTCAAAAACAGTACGAATAACTATTATTAATCAAGTGTACTAAATGTTTAATTGACAATATTTCAATTAAACGTTTAATTCACTTGATTAAATATTTAATTAACCTGATTAAATATTTAATTAAAACTGATTTTATTTTTGATTAATTATTTTACTGGCGCAAAAATTTTTTTCTGTGTATTTTTCTCTGCGTTTAGGGTAAAAAAACCTCAAGCCTTCAAGACGTTTATAATTTTGCTACAGAGAAAAAATTATCAGTAGTTTTTTTATTAATTAAAAAAATTAAAAAAATTGTTTTAAAAGTGTGACAACTTAATCAATTATTTTTTTTGTTGAAAGAAAATTAAAAATATTATTTTGATTTAATTAACATTTTTCAATAAAATATTTATTTAATAGCAACAAATTGTTTCGTTTAAAATAAAATAATTTAAACTTGTAGAATTGTTGTTGGGAATTGTCAAAACCTGAGCTATATTTAATTAAATCAATTAACAGATTGTTTGAAACGGCATCGTTTTTTGATAATTTTTTTAATTCAAAATTAAAAATTTTATTTATTGAAAAAAAACAAAAACAATACAAATCTAAATTTTTAGTAATTTGGTAATAGTTGCAAAATCAACAAATTGTTTGCTTGATTCTATGAATTTGGTGACTAGAGACAATTTTGAATTTTTTCTGTGTACGGATATGATACAATTTTTTACCATGCTCATATTATGATCACGAAGACTGCGTATTTATTTCCGTGTTTTTGAAATCCCCCACTGTGCAAAGTTATGTATAAATGCTGAAGCCTACAGCTACACGCGTGAAATAGTTTAAAAATGTATACATGTATTAGTTTTTTTTAAATGCAATATTTTGGCTGATATTTTGTTTGCAGTTTCTGAATTCGCTTCAAATAAAGAGAGAGTGAGAGTAAGCAAGGGAGTTTCATGTTGAGTTAGAATTACACGGTTTTTCATGTAGTTGTTATTTTTTATGCGTGTACGTGTTAGTTAGAAACTAGTCTTTTTATGCGTTTGCAGTGTGGGTTATTTTTGGTTTCCATGAGTATTTGTAAGAGTGTTGATAATGATTAAATGTAATTTCCTGTTATGCGTATGTTATAAATTCACATAGTTTTACATATATTTCAGTGTTGTTTTCCACCATATTTTTAATAGGATGCCTATTGTATTAGGTTTCATTAAGGATTTGTGATTACGAGGGTTACTGGCAAAGTTTGCATCAATAAACTCATTGAAATAAAAGTTAGCATTTGTGATTCCGAGGGTAACTGGCAAAGTTTGCATTAATAAACTCATTGAACAAAAAGTTAGTATAATAAAAAAAAAAATAAAAAACACAAGTACAAGTAAAAATGCTTTATTCGATAGTGCCAAATACGGAATCTACGAAAAATGGTTAACTGGAATTTTTTTTTGAAATCCGACATCATAATTTCTTGTAATATTAAATTAAGGTGTGCCAAATATTATGCAGTGTTTTTATTCGTTTAGTTCTTATTCGTTTTAGTGTTTTTTTTTTAAATTGTAGATAGATCATCACAAAGTTTCATGGTATAAGTTTTAGTCATTTAAAACTAAATCCGAAAAAAGGTTTCTAAATACTTAAATATAACGCTACGGTTTAGCCGTGTGAAAAGGAATCTCAAGTGCTGACCTTATATGGGATCTATGGTAGATTATATTGTACGACAAATTAAGACTGTTTGTATAAAAACACGGACTGGATAGTATAGATTCGATGTATTACTGAAGGTAGTTAAACTGTACGTTGCAAAAAATTGCTTTTTTTCAGCATTGAGGTTTGAAAGAATATAACGTTGGTCTCATTTAGAAAGGCCCTTACTCCCATAATTGCAATTTTAAAGGAGAAGGTAGAAACTGTATGTATCATAATGCAAAATGGCTTCTTCAATTGCTTGTAAAATTGATATTTTTGATGCTATTGTTTAAAATTCTTGTTACGAGGTGTATTTGTGGAAAATGTATTGGAATAACTAAAAATTACAATTTCGAAAAAATCTATTAAGGGCCTTTCTACATGAGACCGACGATATGTATATATCAAAAAGAATCCCATTTTTTTTACCTGATTTTTTTAGTATAAAACAAACTCTGTGTTTAAACTGAAGTTAATTTTCCCTGAATTTTGAACTATTTGTCTATACCTCGGGTAACTGAAAACAGTAACTTTAATCACCATTATGGTCCTTTAAATAATAATTTTTAAAAAACATTAAGCAATTTATTTTCACCATATTCTGTGCTGTTTGCCAGAGTTAGGAAAACGTTTGACTGCATTTAAAAACACATACATACATACATATACACAAAATGATTGTAATAACCAACCATTCAATTATACTCGTACTTATGCAAAGCAACATACATACAGACAAACATAAATATATTTATTTATTTTTTTTTTTTTTGAATGAAACTAATTTAGAATTTTACGCTTATTACCCACAACAAATGATTTTAATTTAATGCCACAACTGTTGCGAATGTGTGAGTGAGCAAAAACTTGTATTAGGGAAGTTTAAAAAAATATTCATCCCTATCGTGAATAAAAAGTGGAATTTTTTTTCCCATGAAATTTTCATTTCCCTTTTTCATTTTCCAAAATTCTGCCACCACGTCTTTCACAGAAAAAATTTTTGCAAAAAATTATTCAATTAAATAATTAATTGGTGTACATTAATTATTCAATTAATTTTTTGTTTGCTGCAATTAATTTTTTTAATCAAAACCCATTAAATTAAATGTTTGTGTAAATGTGGTGTATTTTTTAGTTTATGCAGTTAATTTTTTAATTGACTAAATTTGTGTCCCATGACTCGAAAATACAAATCCGTTAATTGATATGATCAATTCCTTTGCAGAGGCAAAATTAGTTAAATATTTAATTGTCTCAACGATTGTTGAATTAAAGTCGATTTTCTATTTTTTTTTGTGTTCGAAAGCTTAACAAATCCGCAGGCAATCGACCTGTTGTTTTGCATTTTGTTGAACAATATATCTGTTTGTGCTTTTTAACGTATATAGATAGCCCTTAATATTCGATTTATAGGAGGACCTACTTACATACATATTCTTTTCCCTAGCAAAAATAAAGTGAGAAAATCTAAGGGAAATGTGAACAAATTACGAGGGAAAAAACTTTTTACGATAACGGAAATTTTTTCCCGTGAAAATTTTTTCACGTTATTATTCCCCTTTGAATTGCCTTTTGTTCATGGGAGTTTTTCATGATCGCAAATATGTATAAAGGGGGAAAAATTACGAGGGATCAATTATTCACGATAGGGGTGATTATATAAATAAAATAAAAGTGGAAGTTTAGATTAAAATATTTACAAAATTTAGTTAAAACTAAGTTTAGTACAGGTTTCGACAAAATAGTTTTGTATTTTTATTTAATTTTTTCTACTTAAAGATTTGGACTTCCCTAATATCTATTCACACATTAAGAATTGCGAATATTTTTTGCCAAAATTAAATTCATTTAGATTATGCACATGCATTGGTTGAAAAGTTTTAATACAAATTAAATTGTTTTTAATAATTTCGCAAAATGGAATTAAGAAAATTATGTTATATATTTTTTTTTTTTTTAATTCAATAGAAATATTTTCCTCAGAAATTAAATTGTTTTTTTTTGTATAAACAGCATTAAATATTAAGTTCTTCAAATTTTTAACAAAGTATATGATTTTTTTAAAGTGTTTTAACCCATTATTGCCCAGCCGGTAATTTTACTTACCAGATCTTTCGTCATGTATAAATCCCATCGTATAAAAATATGTAACTTCCGTTTGGTTTATACTTTTACTTAATGTCTTTAATGACAACAATTTGAAAATTATTTTGATAATAAACTGGCAGGTGCACGGCCTAAAAAAACTGACTGGCAACCCACTTTTTATTTTGTTTGCGAAAACAATAAAGCGAGTTGTTTTTGTTTTTATTTTGTTTTTTCTTAACCTTCTTACAACTACAATTAATGTTTGAAGAATTCCAATCAATTGTAGTAGGGAACGTAAGAAGAGATAAACTCACTGTTTATTGTTGATGATTTTGTTTAAACTTTGATATTGTTACAAATAGAACTGTTTCTGTAATTCTTATATGCTTAACAGTTTTATTTGGTTTAATATATTTAGTTTTCCTAAAATATTTATGGATGAACTTTCCTGATGATCTGGCCTAAGCAACCAGTGAAATGCGCATAGGAATAGCTTATCCCATCAACAATAAATTTCAGTGTTTTTATCAAATAAAAAAAATTTAAATTTTAAGGATATTTATTTTTTGTTATACTTTCGCGCTTAGGAAGGATTCTCGTTAAACTCCATTAAGACCAAAATTTGAGTCAAATACAAAAATTATATAAAAAATAAAATTTGTTTTGTTCTAACTGTATCTTAACCCTAATTTAGGCTACTTTTATTATGTATGTACATAATTCAATTTAATTTATTTCTACTAAAAGTTTGAAGTAACATGAATTATCCTTGTAGTAATTCTACTTACCGTTGGGCAGAGACATATAGGAAATTAGGAAAGATATTACACTGTTCTCTCTTTAATATCGGAAAACGTAGAGCAAATATTTAAATTTAATATCTATACAAAATCGAAATTTGTTTGGAATTTTTGTGGGAAAAAGTTATTCGTCTATAAAGATGTTATTAACTGACGTCTTGTTAAATTTTTCTCAATAGAGCGATTATCGACATGCGATATTAATGCAAAATTATCTGTTTAAAGCCATGTTTTTCCACTGCTTGTGGGGGTGCTATTTTGGAAGCATCAGGAAATTGGTTCTGAGCGAGTGTAATCGGCTTTGGGGGAACAGAATGGACTGCATGGTATCGCTTGTACTGTAGCCGATGCTTAGGAAGTCCGATTCGCTGCTGGACAGGAATAGGGCATGCGATAGGATCATGATAGGTATTATCATGGGCCAATATATAATGGGTGAGTATGTGATCTGACTTGTCGGATATTTGCAGGTTATACGAGGACCCATAGGAGTTGAAGGCAGTTAAGTACATTCTGTGTCACTATCCCAGGCAGGCAGAGATGTCTAGGTAGTAAATTCTTAGACGAATTGGAAGATGTCTCGGACTGTGGGCTCGAGAATCTGACGGGATTCGTAATTTGAATGACTTGGCTGCGTAGCAGGAGACTGGCGACTGGGTGTATGAAGGGTTGTTCTTGCATAAGGACTGTTTTTAATATTTTGTCCGATTTTTTATCTTCAACTAATTTCTCTATTCTATTGCTTTCTCTCTTTTTTTATCTTTTAGTCACATCTAATTCGTACTCTAGCTCTTAAGAAGGCGTCACAATGGGCTATATTAGCCTCTTTAACCTAAGTCCAGCAAAGCTTTCTGCACGCGCATGAAATCATGTGTATTTCATTATTTGTTTCATATGTAGACATGATTTCTAATTTTTTTACACCCTATCGGGATGAATTTTCCAGTTCATGCAAAGATATAATCTTAAGCCTCAGCCTAGGTACACTTTTGTATGAGTTTCAAAATTGTATCATGGATTAGCAGTCTTTATACTGCCATAACATTGACTGTTATTCGTCGTTTTGCAATGAGTTGGTCCTCGAGATTCAACTAAAATAATGTGAGCAGTATGCCAACCACTAGACTGTCTTCCACATTTTGTAATGGTAAAAATTCCCTTTAAACAATGAACTGTGACAAAAATGCAAACAATATCGTTTCCGCAAATTTCCAAAATTATCACGTAATAATAAAAATAATCTGTAAAATAAATAAATCTGTAACTTAATTGGAATATAATTTGCATACTGAGAGAGAATACAAATTAAAGCCACTTGCTTGCTAAAAAAAATATTGTCACTAAGACTTGTGATTGGGTCAAATGACCCCCTTTATGACTTTTTAGGTACACGCAGAAAAAAAATATGGTTGGAGGTAACCATATTCTAAGAGCAACATGGTTGGTTTTAAACAATGTTTATGTTTACAGGTTACAATATTATGTTTAATTTTGACCATAGTATGTTTAAAATCAACAAAAATCAACCGTAATATGGTTAAAATTAACCATATTTTAGTCAATATTAACCATAATAATGGTCAAAACTAAACATATTATGTTCAAAATTAACCATAATATGGTCAAATCCTCCCAGAATTTTGAGAAAAGTAACTATATTATGGTCAGGATTAACAATAATATGGCGAATGCTAATCATATTATGGTTAATCAATTTTTTCAATTTGTTTGTTAAGTGTCAAATTATAATTTTATTTAATTTTATATTCTTGATATGTGTTACGTTCCACTTTTATAAAAAATCCCCTTTGGTTCATATTCCAGCCTGTGACGACATTTATATTACCATTTTTTCTGTTCTACTAGTTTTTTCTATGTAAATTTATGTGTGTTAATCAATAATTAAAATAAAATGAATGAGAATTTTAAGCAAACCAAGTAAAATGCAAACGACCAGAATGTTGTTGCTTTTTAAACATATTTTTTTAAATTTAAAATTAATCATACAATGTTTTAAAATATAATAATTTCGAACATATTATTGATATTAAATATTAACCATAAAATGTTTGGAGGCAACCATAATAGCTTTTGGATTGATGAATTTAACCATAATATGGCTACCGCGATAATAATATGGTTAAGGTAGCCATAATATGTTTAAGTGTATAGTTGTAGTTTTGTTTTATTTAAGCATTATATTGTTAAAATCAAACATATTTAATGTTTAAAGGGATGTAAACACTTTATTGTTAAATAGAAACAAAATATTATCATTCGTGAAAAAAGTTTTTTTAAAAACAACAAAAGTTTGTTTGTTGCCATTGCAGGGACCATAATTTGTTTTTTTTTAACCATTCTTCAACCATGTTTTTTCTCTACGTGTAGTGAGTAGTATAATTTATATGGACTAAAAACACTTAAATAAAATGATCTGCTGTTAAAATTAATTTATTTCTAATAACTTTTTAATAAACCATATATTAGCATTCAGACATGAAAATAAGTCAAGTGACCCCTTTCCTCATAAAGGCTTATAAGTTGGTGTAACATCATTAGTAAAACATAGCGCCTCGAACGTAATTGGTTTGTAAGGGAAACATGGGAGTGTTTCACTTTCTTTATTGCTTATGGCAGTCATAATTTTGTGCAACGTTTATAACAACCAAGCGTTCGTCGGAATTTGTAACTGTTTAATTTAATTATTTAAGTCATTGTAAAAATGTCTCCTTAACAAAACTGTTTTGTTGTGAAGGCAAAGAGGTAACAGCTTTAAATATTTTTGTATTCTTTTTGTTATTTGTTTAGCTATTATTCATTAGCTTTTCTCCTTCACCTTATCAGCTTTTTTGGAGTGTTTAGATATCTTCAACTTTTTTTAATATAAATTATCAGCTGATTTCACTTAGCCCAGTTTAAACTTACTATGTATCACTTTAACTTCCAGTTAACAGAATGTTTTTGACAGTTATAACTAATAGTTATTTCTGACTGAACTTGGTGAAATTGCTGGCCGTAAGTGTTTTGCAAAATATGGAGTTCAATATTTGATTAACTTTTAAAGATTAACAACAAAAACTACAGTATGAATATAAAAAATATATTCAGTATTTGATTTACTTTTAAAGATTACCGTAAAAACCTAAATGCTTTAAATGTTTTCCTTAAATTTTTGAAAAACTTTTTGTGCATGTTCTTCTTCCCATACAAACAAATCTCCTTAATAGTTGTGTGTCATGATTGCATGTATTGGTACACTAAGTATGTGAAAATATTTCCATGTGACATGTACGGCTACACTTATTGACATAGAAAAAAAGTTTTGTTTCTGTTACATTTTCCCAAAAAATGTCATGTAAATGTCTTTGCACAAAAAAAAAGCTGCAAACAAACTACACGAAACTTTCAATATTTTTCTTTTCTAAAAATCGCTTTACTACTTACAAATTCACAAAAAAAAACCATTTTTAATTTTTCTTCATGTGTGGCTAAAAGTTTATTTGGTTTTAATATTCAACTAAAGAAAATAAAGATTTGGGAATTGTTTTTGTTAGCATGTGTTATAAGAACACGCAAACGTTATATTTCCCCCTTTACTCATATGGTAAGGATTATTATTTTGCAAAAGATTTTCAGTATTTGAATGACTTGTTGTTTTTCTTAAGAGTTATAAAATGTTATAAATTGTAGAGAAGGAAGAACGTTGTATGAAAAGGTGCCTGGGAATAGCAGCAACGAATATGAAAAGTACTCTATTGAAACTGTAAGTAAGAGATACGGGCATGTTCTGGAAAGCGAAATCATGTGAAATTGAAATCGAAATAATTTCGAAAACTCTCCCATCTTCAGGGTTCATAAAATTTCAAAAAAAGTTCATTATTTACCTCAAATATTGAGGACCATTAACCTCTAATTAAGCTACTTTTGAAATCACAGAAAAAGTTCAGGGGCCTAATTCTGGCAGTTGTGATCGAGTACTTTCTCGACTCGAAAGCAATTTTATTTCAGTCGATACTGAACAAATCCAAATTATTTTTTCAGTATTGTGAAACTTAAATTATTGCTTTACAACACCGAATAAATAATTCCGATTCTTTCAGTATTGACTGAAAAAATTAGATATTAAATTGCTAGATAGAAATTACTCGATCACGACTGCCAGAATTAGGAACCAGTTTTACAAAAACTCAATTGAAAATCTTAATCGATTTCAATTTTACGTGATTTCGATTTCCAGAACATGGCCGATATAAAGGCGTATGATTAATTTTAAATTCCATAGTACTTATACGAAATGCCGAAGATTTTTTTAAATCGCAGTTTGAAAAGTAAGAAAAAAATACTGGTTCTTAGCGGATACCTCAATCGCCAAGCCGGGTGTCAGAAATGGCTGTAGGAAATATCGCCCAAAGAAAAATGGTCCAAAAAAAAAAATGAAAAATCGCCCAACGAAGAATCGCCCAACCAAACATGAAAAATGACCCAAAAAGGTATATACGAAATTTTGCCCAAAAAAAACGAAAAAGGGCCCAAAAAGAAAATGAAAAATGACCCAAAAAGCAGAAACGAATTTTTCCCAAAAAAAAAAAAATTGAAAATTACTCAATTTGCAAAAAAGTGTTTATTATTCATATAAATTTAGTTATATACAAATATAAGTTTTATGTAAAAATTTGCATTGTGCCTTCAACAGCTGTTCGGCAGTATGGACAGTAATACTCATTTAAGCCCATCAGAGAAATGTCATAGAAGCCGGTATTTGTTATACCATAGAGTAGAAAATCCTTGCGACCGGCCGAAGGCCGGCTATGCCGAGATGCTTTAGTTAGCGAAGCCGGTGTTTGTTATACCATAGAGGAGAAACTCCTTGCGCCCGGCCGAAGGCCGGCTGTACAGAGAAGCTTTAGTAAGCGAAGCTGGTATTTGTTATACCATAATGCCCACGGACATTATGACATTTTCAAAAGTGTCATAAAGTCCATGGACACTATGACACTTTTTGGAGTGAGAGTGGAGTCCATGGCCCAAAAAAAATGGGCTATTTTTCATATAACAATTTTTGGGCGATTTTTCATAATGAAAAATCACCCAATTTCAAAAACGAAAAATCACCCAACAATAACGAAAAATAGCCCAAAAATTTTGGGCCATTTTTCATATGAAATCAGGCCCAATTTTACATGCAATTTTTTGGGCGATTTTTAATTTTTGTTTTTGGACGATATTTCCTACAGCAAATGTAAATTTTTTTTTAATTAAATTTTGCATACAAAAAAAGCTAGTTTAATTTTTCCGTAAAAAATCGCCAAAACTGAGAACAAAAATACAAAAAAGGCGCCTAAAGTAAATTTTAATTAGGTTAGGTAAGGAAGGGTTATGTGACCAAGGGCACATTTCCAGACCAATGCGGTCCATAGTGAATCCCTTCAATGATAGAAAGGGAAAAGTATAGAATAGAAGTATGAGGTGGATAGAAATAAGAAAGTTATAAGAAAGTTAGAATGTAAGTAGGTACCACGTAGAACTATACCCTCTCTACAGTCCCGTCAACAGAAACAACCGCAATATTTCCCTGACAAACCCCAGTAGATCAGCCGGATTACATCCAAATTACAAATTTTGGTTTGTTTCTGTTATTTTTTTTTCAACAATATTTTAAGTACACAAAAGTAGGATCGTAAACTTCAACCTTATCGATTTCATTACTGGTTCTTTAACCTAAATTCATACGAATAGAATTAAACAGTGAGTGAATATAAAATTCACTGAAAGTGATAGCACAACAAAAATCATGTGAAACAAGTTGCCAGTTTGTTTTTTTAAATTAGTAATGATAACAAAAAATGACAATTTGTTAAAAAAAAAATTGCTGAAATAATATAAATGGTAAAGAATAGCCAAGTTAATCAACAGTTCCATCAAAAAACGCCAAAAAGTCGCCAGTCGAAAATGGAAAATCCCACCACCATAATACAAAAATTAAAAACTTACAACTCAATCCAGTAATAGGGGCCTAAAACAACCGGGACTGTTAGAAAAGATAAACTCACTGTTTATTGTTGTTGTTTTTATTTAAGCTTTGATATTGTAACAAGTAAAACTGAGGTTTATAATTCTTATTCGCTTAACAGTTTTATTTGTATCATATCTTTAGCTTTTCTAAAATCTTTGTATGAAGTTTCCTGACGATCTGGCCCAAGCAACCAGTAAAATGCGCATAGCTTATCCCTTCAACAATAAATTTCAGTTTCTCAATAGTATGAAATGGGAATTTTGCACATTTGAAAGAAACCTTGTTAATAAATTTTTAAATCCCAAGAAAAACTTTGACAACCAAGAATTTTGTTTAAAATTAAACATTTTTATTTCGAGCACTATATTTCGAACGGTACAATTATAAATGTAAAATAACACAAGTTTTTCATATATTTTTTTTTAAAACATCTAGTCCAAGACTGGCAGACAAATCGGAAGAATCTTAAACCAAATCGTTCGGAATTGCAAAGACGGAATCGAAACCATTCCGACCGGAATATGGGACTTGCCTGTTACAGGTGGTGCTGATCGCATTGTTTTTATTTTCTTACCCGCTTATTCATAAAAAATATTTCAGTTTTATTAAAGGTTAATTAAACAAATTTTCATATAAAATTCGTCTTATTAACCTGTCATAAGCATGGAATATTGTTTATGAATACGGCCTTTAATGTGTTACTACGTGCCAACAACAAAAAACAACAATGGAAAATTTTACGTTTTGTTTGTTTTCGTTCTCTGTTCTAAACAATACAAACGATTTACTCTTTTTTCTTATATTAGACGTTTCGTTTTATAAAACGTCCATTCATACCCTGGTATTTTTTGATAAGATTAAAATAAAATGGATTTTGAGTTGAACTTAACAATTAATAACATCTCAAAACCTTTTTGTATTATTAACGAAAAATGCAAGGGCTTACATGGAAACTGTATAGCTGACTCGTTGGCGCATGCAGGCACTACATTCAATCGGTTCAAATGGTTCAACATATAATATAGATGTTTCCCTCCCGTACACAAGTTTTATCTTATGGCCATTCAAAGATGAAACTACATGTGGGGAAAACAGAAAAATCTAGCCCATTATATATGAAGGAAGGACTTGCCGAACCTTGAGGCTGTCCAGACTTTAACTCAGCAAACAAATTGCGGCTATAACTTGACACAGGCCCATTAGAACACATGTCCAAATGCCGGGGCTCCCTTACAATGACTTATGCAGAAGTTGTGATAACGAAGAGAAGGAAGAACATCTTCTTTGCCATTGCTTGGAATTCGGGACCTAAGGCTTAAACTGTTTGGTCGAAAAACCCATACGGACAAAACTTGTCTTACTGATTTGAATAAGATCTACTTCTTCATTAGATCAACCGGATGGCTGAGTAAAGGCTAAGTTAGCCGGGAGTAACAGTGAACTTTTCGTACAAAAGTAAGACCAATCTATTTCTTACAAATTGAAACGTAAAATCTAACTGCTAACTATAATCGTTCTAATTGCTTTACATACAACAAAATTAAGCAGCTGATTTGCAACGTTACTGTTACTCCAGGCTAACTGAGCCTTAAGAATGTAAGCAGCCGAGTAACAAAGGACACTTGGGAGACGGTAAAGCATGATAACGCAATGGGAACTTATTGCTGAAACAACGAGAGCAGCGTTCGATCATGGCAGCCAATGGAATCTAACCAGACGAAAATTTTGCGGGAATTCATGGAAGGTAGAGAAAAATTTTATGCTTCTCCGAAAAATAGCAACAAATGGAGCAAAATGTATTAACCTACTTAACCCTAGAGTACTAACATGATTTTTTTCTACATTAATACTAATTGTTAGCCAAATCGGCTAACATGAATATAACCCCGGTTTTTTTTGTTAGCTTCACATGAAATAATTTTAATATTTTTTTAATTTGATAACTTATTTTGTCCAGTGTCTAAAAAAACAATAATATGAAAGTTTTCCAAAATAATTTAATTTTTGCATTTATTTCATTAAAGGTGCTCTTCTAGGAACACTTTCGCAAACACAAATTTTTTAATGAAAAATATATGTAAGTAAAAAAATAAAAATTAAAAATTTTAAATTCATTGGTAATTTAAGAAAACATGTCAAATAATACTGAAAAGGCAAAAAAAAATATTTTTTAGAGTTTTATTTACATTTGTGAAATGCTCCAATCATTCATTTTGACTAACATGACTTCAAAAACTCAAAAATAGCATTACTTACTGCAGCAAAGTGACCGTTATAAGCAAGAGCGTACCATCAACTGAGATGACAAAAAAAAATGAGATCTTTTCATAGCAGCAAAAAAAAGTTACACGCAAAAATAAAAACAGTGTTAGTCAAAATGACTAACATTAGTACTGCAGGGTTAAATACAAACTTTATATTGACTTGCGTAGGGTACTTAAATAGAAAAAATGTCAGACGTTTTTCAGGTTCATAAGTTTGGAACTATAAAAGATTACTAAAACAAAAGATACGCCATTGCTGATTGTTTTCCTTATTTGATTTTTTTTTTGGTGACTTATGTTTGTTAAATTTATTTATACTGTAGAAATGAGCTTTTAATTCATTTATATTTATGTTTGTTTAAGCACATGTTAAGTTTATTTTTTCTTTAATATTATTGAACAAACAATGGCTGAAGGTTTTTATTTGATAAAATATTTTTTTCCCTCTTTTTCTTCATTTTTTTCTTCGACATGTTGGTAAACATGTTGGTGTATATTTGTTTTTAACTTTTGTTATTAATGATTGTAAGACGTATGGTAATGACGTTAAACAATAAGACATTTTTTTTAAGAAAAAAAGCATAAATCATGACGATGTGTGTTTGTTTAGGGCTCAAAAGAAGTTTTTGGAAGTTAATGATATTTTTGGAACAGAAATTATCCATATACATAAGTGTAAGAGAGAAAGAGATTAATAAGCCATGTAGAAATTTAACATTATAATTTCTAAAATGCCAGTCGGCTGTGCCGAATCTTAGAGATTTTGAAGTTTTTCGGGGGTGGCATTAGAAATTTCTAGTCTAACAAAACTGCTACTATTAATTTTGAAAGTTAAAATTTTGTTTGTTTAAATATTTTGAGGTAAGATTTCATTCAGCTCATTATTTATTATAGGTCCCATGTCAATAAAGCGAGGGCTAAATAGGTTTTTGACAGAGTCTGGCATGGTGCAGTCTTTTCAAAATATGTTGTATTTGGCAGCGGTGACTATTTCTTTCGATTAATATCGAGCTTTCTCAGAGATCGCACTATACCAGTTTTTATAGATGGGGTTTCGTCAAATGAGTTCAGGGTTCATTTAGGGGTGCCGCAAGGCTCTGTTCTTTCTCCTACTCTATTTCATACTTTTCTAAATTATCTCCAAACCCATCTACTCTTTTGCAGGTGATTGAAACCTTGGCTATTCGTATTCATTTAATTAAAGTCAAAGCGTATCCGATGTTGGTTCTATGGGGGCATAATATGAATGATACGCTTGGCCGAGACCTAAACATAATCTCGGAATGGGGTCGTGCGAATAAGGTCGATTTTAATGCCCGAAAGACCCAGTATTGCATGCTGACACATTAACGCGTGGCGGATCAGGGTGTTTCATCTTGTTTATATGGGTAGTATAATTATTGCAGAATCAGAATCTCTTGATGTTCTAGGCATGAAAATAAAATGTGATGTCCGATGGACAAGATAAATATTTAAGGTTTCAAAGAAAGCATTCAAGCGCCTGTTAGATATACTTCACTTTATCTGATCTTTATACTTTTTATACCACCTTTAACGGACAAAGAAAAGAATACAACTCTCATGAGCGGGCAGGTGCTTCAAAGTCTATTCTGGAGCTTCTCGATCGCGTGCAGGAGAGGGTTATGGTGACAATAGTGTATCCAATTCTATTGTTTCCCTTGAGTACCGTCGCAATGTGGATTTTATATGTGGATTTTTATCGTTACTAAAATGGGACGTGTTCTGATGAAATTATGGATCTGGTTCCCGCACCCCTTACGTTTGTGTGTAATAAAAGTTTTTTCTCAAGAGCCCATCCTTATGTGGTCGATTGGCCGGTGAATCGTGCAACGATTTACAGTGTTTTTGGTCGGACTGTATGTGGAATAAGCTTCCTGCTAAAATCTTCTCTCTTAGTTTCAATACGAATAAATTCAAGTCGAATGTCCACAAACACACTTTCCTCCTTCCCATAACCTGTTTTACTAGTTCCAACAAAACTCAATGCATTAGAAGGTGTCATCATCTGAGTGCTAGTCCTATCAAAAAAAGGCTTAATAGTTACAACTTAACTTTGATAAAAACTGCGCATAATAATTATAAATAAAGTTTTATTTTATTCTTTCTTTATAATTTTTTTTTCCAATTTAAAAAAAAAATCCTTTTACCATAGCTACCCATATAAAAGCATTTAAAGCCATAACTTACCCTCTAACCTGTTTTTACTAGAATAATAACATAGTGGATTCACAAGGTGTCATAAAGTCATATGTCTTAAAATAAAAACATGAAAAATACGACTGTTGTGAACAACCCCTCATAATTTACTGTGCTGTTTTTAATTTAAATCAGCTGATTTAAAACAAATTTGAAAAAATTAAATATTAATCTTAAACAAAAATATTTTTTTGTTCTAATCCATGAATTAATAAATTAAATTAGATCTTACTTGACTATTTTTAATTTTTTAAACGCAAATCACAAATAAATTTTATTTTGTTTGGTTACCAAACACCAGAGTCCTCCGCCGATCTAATTTGACGTCGCAAGTGATTTGTTGCAAAAATTGCTAGCCGCTGGTGAAATACGGATGTTAGCCGGATAAAACTATATCATCAACAGGTATGGCTACAAAAACTAAAGCAATACGGATCAGCCGCTCAACGCTGGACTCTTCTGATTAAATATGCCAGCACAATAAACATAGCAAAGCAAAACAACAATATTTTTAAGCCAGTGTAAAATATAAGAACATTATGACAATATAACATGATGGCACACCTTGTTTTTTTTCAAATTCCCTAATTTCCTTTGGCCTTCCTGTGCTGCTTTGGAGAACTGGAAAAATTATTTCGAGCTTAGACGAACGATTATTTCGAAGAAAAACATCTGGAATTCTCTATTGTTTTTCATTCGCGATCACACAGACGACCACGTTGCAGGCAATATTCTGCTTTTATTGAAGCTTTTTTGTCAAAAAGCAAAGTAAATGTCAACAAAGAAAATGCCAACATCGTCTACAAAAACCACACTCTCATCCACAGACTATCACGTTGCAGGCAATATTCTGCTTTTATTGAAGATTTTTTTTTATCAAAAAACAAAGTAAATGTCAACAAAGAAAATGCCAACAAATCGTGTCGCCGAGTATCGTCTACAAAAACGACACTCTCATCCCCATCCATAATCCAAACTAAATGTTTCCCATCCAAATGTTTCCGGGTCTAAATCGTAACTTATATTCTTTGTTCTTCTTGTTCCCCTTAAAAATCATAACAAAATCAACTTCTCTTCGTTTTGTGCTGATTTCTTTTGTTGAAACTTTCATCAAATTGTTCGCCGTTTAAGCAGAAATCAACTCGAAATATTAAAGCCTACCACTGCTTTAAACTTAAATTTAATATATTGATTGCTTTTATACTTTTCTTACCTGATATAATCATATCGCCCCTTTCAGTTGTCCAGTAGTTTATTGAGGCCGGATATGCTTCTGTATGGCATTCTAAAACAACATCTTGTCCTACATATGCTCCCTCTAATTGATTGGGTATTGAGAGCATGGGAGGAACTGTAAATAAAAGAGAAATCAATTAATTTGCAAGTTTGTTTTTTTTTTCCTTGAAATTTTTCTGAATAAAGTCAATAAAGTTGATTTTTTGCATTTTTATTAAATAAATCAAAAAAGTAATTTTTTAACTAAAACAAATCAAATGCTTAATTGAAAAATCCTGCTTTTGTCATGCGTTTTTTTTTCTCTCTTTACTTTTTCTTAACTTTCTTTATTTTTTTTATTATTTGTTGTATTTAAAACAAATAGAAAACAATTTTCAATACTAGAACAGTTTTACACGAACTTTTACTTACACAAACACATTTAACAACGTCATCTAAATAACAATTAATAGCATTTTTTTCTCTTAAGAGATTTTTTCTCTTTACATTTTTTTTAAAGCTTTTTGCCATTTCTTTCACATTTGTTAGATTGCTAAAGTGTAGGGAAAATGGCAGATGTTTGTATGTAAGTGTGTTAAAACAAAACTGTTATAAGTAGAAAATTCCATTAAAAGAAAATTTTGTATTGAACAGCACATCTATTGAACACTTTTCGATGTCAATAACAAAACAAATAAGATTAAAATTTAAGAAAATTGTAACGAATTCATAAATAAATGTATGTCAGACATTGAATCTCTTAGATATAACAATGCGGAAGGCAGCATGCTTGTAATGGAAAGTATCTTCCCTTAATTTCACTTTCATAGTTTATTTTATGTGGTTAATGTCGTACCAAGTTCTTTGTTTCGGGAAAACATTTGTATGAAGGCTGTGTGAAAAAGATACCGATTGAGTGTAAATATTGTATGTAAAACTCAAAAATTCGGGATAAAAAGTGCAATCTACTTGATTGCAGGTTTTAACAGCTTTCATTGTTGCTGCTCTATCAACGAAACCTTTGTTTTGGAAAATAATTGTAAGAATGGATCGGTTTGGCTTTTTTGAACACCGAACACGCCTTGTATAATTAAAGTTTATACACAAAAGTCCTACAATAAGGTCACTGTCCTGTTAAATTTTTTATTTCGCAGATATAGAATTTATGAAGGTTTTTATGTGAATTTTTCCAAAATGCAAAAACTACATTTTTGTTTGATCCGATTAAAGAAAAAAAATACGTAAGCGATACGTAAGCGAATAATTGAGCTCGAGGCCTCTACTCTACTGCTAAACTTTTCAAATGTAACTAAATCAAATTTACAATTTGGAGATCATCTAGAATCCTTTTTATATGTATATCTTCTGCTAAATCGTATACTGCAAACTTATGTATAGCAATTTTGGCAATTCTTGCTTTTCGCTGAGATGTTCCAAACGCAGTCATTATTTTTGCACAACTCCATGTCGATGGAGCAAGCGTAAGAAGTTGAACTCTATCAGCTCTTCTCTGTGATGTTTTTTTATTTGTTAAAGAACTGCCACTGTATCCTTATGATATTTGTTTTAACACTCATTCTTTGAACCATCTACTGAAAAGTTAGAAAAACCATCATCATCAACAGTTCTGTCATCATTCTCAAAATTAGTTTTGTCTTCATCTGGAAACTCTTCAACGCAAGGCTTATCACTATTCAATTCCGGTTATTCGTTCAATTTTCCGAGCTCCTTCCTGCATGGTCCACAAGTTTTCAACTGTTTTAACTTCTATCTCTCAACCTACATTTTAAAGAAAAGTGTCATAAAATAATATTTTAACTGGTATTTCAGATAATGGCCATAAAATATTTCCACCTGACTTAAAAACTTTTCTCTGGGCACCTGAAAAAATTAATTAATTAAAAATTAAAAAAAAACTATTTGCCAAAATTTCTACAGAAAAAGCGATTTTATTCCTGGGATTAACATATTGTGGGCATTACAGTATCGATGGTATAAAATGATATTTGGGTATGTTACATACCGTCGGAAAGGTTAATTTGTCTAGTTTTTCTGCATAAGGTTAATTTTTAAGGTTTTAGAAACAATTTAACACAAAAACAGCAAAAAAAACAAAAAAAAAAAAAATTTTTTAATTATATTTAGCAATATGCCAAAAAAATTAACTTTTTCGTTTTCAAGCTATGAAAGCCGAATGATTTTTAATACTTCGGGGGTAGAGTCAAGTACCCTACTTGCTTATTAGAGTGCCCCTCACTTGTCCCAAAACGGATATTTAGGGTGGCCCTTAAAACTTGGATTTTTTGACTTTTTATGAATTTAACGCATTATTTATGTTAATAGCTACAAAATCAATGTTTTTATGTGTTGAATAGTTAGTTTGGGTAGTAATCTTACATTTTTGGTTTTTGTTGAAATAATACACTGAAAAAAACAAAGTGGCAACAACAAAACTAAGTAAGAAAATACTACTTCTAACATTTAGCGCGGCACAAATTGAGCTGAATATTATGGCTTGCCCTGCAACACAGTTGTTAATGACATCTGTTCACACGGTGAACAAAAAGGTACCGCTGTACCAACACTGCAGCATTAACGCCCCCATCAACAGCTGATGAAAGAACTGCAGCCAATAACAAAAAACTAAAAAGTCAAAAGTCAGCAAGAAGTCGATCGTGAAGACGTTCAACACCGAAGTGACGCTCTACAAACCCCACCTAAACAAAGTGTTTTTAAATAGTTCACAAAATCATTAAATTAAATTAAATTAAAACTAAAAGTGTATAAAAAGTAAATAACTTTTATAGCTAAAAAACTTAACCTAATTAAAAACAATAAAGAACTTAACCTACAATTAAATCTACATATACCCATAATTACCCCTTAAATAGAAAATAAATGAAATTTTTATAACGTTTTAAATACATAGTGGTTTTATTTACCAAAGTTTGCGCTCAAGATCTATTTATCTCGCTCAAAGCCTCTAACCCGTGTAAACATTTGGTCCTATCGAACCGTGAAAGTGAGAGTGAAACAGTGTCACTTATAAAATACATAAAACATTAACAAGAAGTATTAAAAAATAAAGATCTGCAAAAGTTAAATAAAAATAAAATCACAAAAAAGCGCAAAACTATACCTATACAGTCCACATAGTTATGTACATACATACATACATAGCAAAGAACGTAAAAATAAATTAAAATTTACCCTAACCCTTAAATTTAAAACTTAAATCCTATAAACTAAAATATTTTTAATAAAAATCAAGAAACAAAAACAGTGCAAAAATTGAAGTGTGTAAAAAAAACAAATTAAAATAATACCCACCCTTAAAAAATTGTAAAAAAAATTAACAAAGTAAAAAAATTTAAAATATTGCGAAAAGAAGCAAACAAAAATACAAAGGTTTAAACAATAACAAAAATATAAACAAAGATTAAAAACACAACACAAAATTGAAAAACAAGTGACAGTGTAAACAAGTTAATTAATCCTAATAACACAGCATAACATTTTGGTTTGGAAAATATACCTACATACTTATTTACAATAAAATAAATATTATTAAAAACCGAAATTGCTAGTTTCGAAATTTCGTTACTATTAAATATTTAATTTATTTATAAATATATTTATTGAAAATTTAAACAAAAATTCACTACATATTAATACCTACACAATATTTTTTTGCAAAAATAAATTCAAAACAATTAAACACACAAACATTTTATTTACATATAAATTCAATTTTACAAAACATAAAATATTTACTAACATAAATAACAACAACAACACAGTACTTGTCTGACAACTCATAGCGGGAAGATCGACACAAAGAGGAATCGACAAGTAAAAAATACACACCCACATACATACATATATACACGTTAGTACCCTACACACTAGCGAAGTCGGTAAGTTGATTTATTTACAACTTACAGAAAATTTCCTCTTATAATTTTATTGAAAATTAATAAATTTTACACTCTTTTTAAAACAATTGAAAGGAAAAAACCAGTTTTTATTTACCCACCCAATCAATAACCCACCCATTTTAAATATTTCATCTGGTTTTTGCTTAATGTTTTAAAAAACTAATATTGACGTTTTTTACTGTAGCGCAATATACTTTATAGTGTAAAAAAACCCCAATAGGAAATTTTTACGCTAGTGCACATAATACAAATCAACTATTTTCTTAAATTTTTACCCTTTACCCAAATTTTATTGAGAATTAACACATTTTTTGCAAAATGTCCTCATTAAAAGCTATGGCCGCTGGTTTCTTTCGCTATATCCAATTGGATTTGGCGTCGTTTGAGAACGAATATAAGAGAACGGTTGATGAATATCTTACCCTATCCGCCATTCGTTACCAAAAACGAGAGTTGGAAGAAATTTGGAACAAAATTGGTACCCGATACGAATGGATTCGAGAATCTGAGCTCCTAGAAGACCCAGAGAAAGCAGCAACAATAAATTTGGATGAAATTACCCGGGAATATATCAAGGCGAAAGCTCTTTTCAGATCTCGAATAGTGTCTATAGATGCGGCACTCGAAGAAGCAACCCGGCAAGAAACCGTTAAAAATTCACCCTCTACTCCCTCTACCCACCTTACACCCACCACATCTTTTAGTGTTCCACCTTGCGATATGCAAGACTTTAATGGCGATTACCGAAATTGGACGTCTTTTAGAGACATGTTCAAGGCCATTTATGGTAATAATACTCGCCTTAGTGGAGTAGAAAAATTGTTTTACCTTAAGCAAAAGACCCGGGGGAAGGCCAAAGAGATAGTTGATAGTGCACCCTTAACAAACGATGGCTTCATTATTGCTTGGACACAACTTACTTCTCAATATGAGAATAAACGTATGCAAATTAATGCTCAATTGAAAACGTTATTTAATTTACCCTTTGTTAATGTCCAATGCGGTATAGCTATTCGTAAGTTACAAAGAAAAATAAACAGTTGTATTTCAAATTTGAATACACTGGATATTGATACGGATAACTGGGATCCAATATTTGTTTATTTATGCTCATCCAAATTACCCAAAGAAACCCTAGAAGATTTCGAAAGAACTCTTTCAAGCAGTTCCAATGTACCGTCTTGGACTGAAATGGATGTATTTTTAACAAATAAGTACAAAGGTCTTGAATCTGTTAATGATATCAAGAATCTTAACCCTTACCCAAAGAATAAACAGAATTTTGAGAACAAGAACCAAAATGAACGAAAGGGCAACACAATTGTTAATAATGTAACCCAAGAACCCAAAAAAGATACCCGTGCCAAGAGAAAACCTCAACACGAACAAAAACTCTCAAACCCTACCCGAACCCAAGGCATTAGAAAGCCAAATGGCTCAATATGCAAAATTTGTAATTTAAACCACACTTTGAGAGATTGTCCTACCTTTACGTCGATGGGAGTAACAGAAAGGATAAATTTTGTTAAAAATAATGGCTGCTGCTATAATTGTTTGGCTATTTCTCATGGCATAAAAGAATGCAATAGTTCATTCACTTGCAGATACTGTGGTGGGCGACACAACTCACTCCTTCACAGACCCACATCAAACCCAAGTCCAGCAGAAGAACAACCGACGACATCACAGAATGCTGCTCAATCGTTTTCTACCCAGACTCAGACGGCATTGGATACTCGGAAAAAACTTTTAGGCACAGCAGTTTTAAATGTCGAAGTTCATGGTTCTCTGTTCCCAGCGCGAGCACTCATAGACCCTGCGTCTGATTTCTCGTTTATTTCTGATCAATTTAGACGTAAATTACGATTACCCACAAAACCCATAATAGCTGAAATATCTGGTTTGAACGAAGTTGTCTCAGCTCGATCAAATAAAATGTGTGATGTTACTCTAAGGTCCAATACCCAAAAAGATTTTTGTATAGAAATCCAAGCGATAGTAGTTAAAACGTTAACTAGAACACTACCCACCCATAATTTAAACCCAAATATTATCAAAGACTTACAAAATGTTCAGTTAGCCGATCCTAGTTTCTATGAAAGTAGGCCTATCGACTTCATTATAGGAAGTGATTTCTACCCGCAGATTTTAAAATCTGGCGTTAAGAAGAACATTCTTAACACACTTATAGCTCAAGATACCGAATTTGGTTGGATCTTGACTGGACCCGTTGAAGAGAATCACCGAACCCAACACATAGTTTCATATTTCAGCGCAGTTACACTTAATAAAAGCTTAACAAGATTTTGGGAAATTGAAGAAATCCCACAGAAACCCATTAAGTCAATTGAAGAAAAAATATGTGAAGAAACTTTCACGAAAACTACCCAACACTTACCCAATGGTCGTTATCAAGTAGATCTTCCATTTCGAACCCCACCCTTAGAGTTAGGAAACTCACGTCATATAGCTATGGCACAATATTTAAGAAATGAGAAGAATCTGATGGAAAACCCACCATTAAAGGATGAATATGATAACGTTCTTCAAGAATATATTGATTTAGGTCATATGAAACCCGTTACTTTTAACCCTAATATTTCTTCAACGACTTACTATTATTTACCCCATCATGCTGTTATTAAACCCGATCGTATTACGACAAAAGTTCGAGTTGTTTTTAATGCTTCCAGCAAAACTTCGAATGGTAACAGCTTAAATGATACGTTACACACTGGTCCTACCCTACAACAAGATTTAGTTATGCTTATTTTGAAATGGCGCTTTTATAAGATCGTTTTTAACGCTGATATTACGAAAATGTACACGCAGATCTTATTGAATCCTACCCAAACGCCATTTCAGCGAATATTATTTCGTAAAAGCGTTAATGAACCCATAAGGGACTATGAACTACAAACGGTCACATTCGGGATAAATTGCGCACCCTACCTTGCAATTAGAACCCTTCTTGAATTGGCAAAATACGTTGAAGTTACCCACCCAATAGCATCTCATATTTTGAGAAATAATCAGCCCAATTATGAATACAAATTCCCCGGGAGTTTTTTCCCTTTTCCCATTTTTTGCAATTGAATTTACATAGGAAAAATGGGAGAAGGGAAAAAACTCCCGGGGAATTTTTATTCATAATTGGGCTGAATATGTATGTTGACGATGTTTTATCTGGTGCTCATTCTGTTAATGAAGCCAAAACTGCTCAACAAGAGATTATGAAAGTTTTAGAATCCGCAGGATTTCCATTAAGGAAATGGATTTCAAACACTCCAGAATTGTTAAGCATTTTACCCAAAGACCATTTACTCGATGAAAACTTACTCACCCTTCCAGATTTAAATAATGCTAAAACCCTTGGCATTCGATGGAATGCAAAAGAGGATTTCTTTTTCTTTAATGTACCCACTATCGAGAAGAGAAATTCATACACGAAACGAACAGTCTTGTCTGACATTGCTCGTCTTTTTGACCCGGCGGGCTGGTTAGCGCCAATCGTTGTTTCTGCAAAAATCATAATGCAACAAATATGGCAGGACAACACAGACTGGGATGAATGTCTAAAGCCACTTACCCTAACAAAATGGCAAAAGTTTTTAGAATCCTACGAAAATATTAATAAAATTCGTATTCCACGATGGATTCATTATATACCCTCAGCAAAATATGAGTTTCATGGCTTTTCTGATGCTTCAGAAAAGGCATATTCGGCAGTTTTGTATGTGAGAGTTACACCCGTTGATGGCCCTAATACAGTTTCATTGATTTTTGCTAAGTCCCGAGTTGCGCCCATAAAATTGCTTTCCATACCCAAACTAGAGCTATGTGGTGCAGTTTTATTAGCAAATATGGCTAATAACGTACTAACCCAGCTTAATTTAACCCAACACCAAGTATATTTTTGGACAGATTCCACAATTGTTTTAGCTTGGCTAAGCAAACACCCAAAAACTTGGAAGACGTTTGTTGCTCATCGTGTATCAACAATTGCAGACACTGTCGGAGTCGACAACTGGAATCACGTCGTGTCTCACGAAAATCCAGCCGATCTCGCCAGCCGTGGATTGACCGCGGATGATTTGGTGAACAATAGTTTATGGTGGAACGGACCCTCATGGTTAAAGGAACCTGCTTTCAAATGGCCAAGTACGACCCAACCCTACACAACTCAGGCTGAAACAGCACAAAGTTACGCAAACACAGTAACAACCCAAATAGACATTCTAAAAGATTTCTCAAAATGGTCTAGATCTCTTCGAGTTTTGTCATACGTTTATCGTTTTTGTGATCGTATCTCTTCTACCCATAGGAATTTGAATCGTCATCAATGTATACAAATTGATCGATTACAGAATTCTGATCCCAAGAACAGGCTTATAGTTTTGTTCAAGCACCCTAGTATTCAGCTGAATGCTGAAGAGATCAAATCTACAAAAGATAGACTTATAGTTATATGTCAAAAACTCTATTACCCAGAAGAGTATGATTGCTTAAAGAGGAAAATTTCACTACCCAGGAAAAGTACTCTTATAACCCTAACACCCTTTTTAGATGCGAAGAACATAATACGTGCAAATGGTCGCTTAGCAAAGTCAAGTTGCTTATCGTATGATGAAAGACACCCAATAATATTACCCTATAAAAGCTGTTTTGCAAGATTATTGACAAACCACGTTCATTTAATTAGTTTACACGGAGGAAATCAGGCTATGTTACGAATTATTAGATCGGGCTATTGGATTCCAAAGCTCAAAGATTTAATAAGATTTGAAGTAAACCAGTGCACCCAATGTACACGTTACAAACATCGCCAAGTTACCCAATTAATGGCAGCCTTACCTCCAGAACGTACCCAATTATCGAGACCATTTTGCAACACAGGTGTAGATTTTGCAGGGCCCTTTGACATAAAAAATTATGCTGCCCGAGCGTGCAAAATCACCAAGGGCTACGTTTGTGTCTTCGTATGTTTTGCTACAAAGGCAATACACTTAGAACCAACTACTGACCTATCTACCCAAGCTTTTATGGCAGCTTTCGCCCGATTTTTTTCGAGGCGGGGATGCCCTGCCGCAATTTACTCTGATAACGGCACTAACTTTGTTGGCGCTAGTCAACTACTAAAGAAGGAGCGGCAGGAATTCCTTAAGCAACTTAAAAGTTCAGTCATTATTGAAAATAGTTTTCAAGACCTGGTGTGGCATTTCATTCCACCCGGAGCTCCACACATGGGAGGCCTATGGGAAGCTGGCGTTAAAAGCTTCAAAACTCATCTTAAAAAATCCGCAACAACTTCAAAACACACCTTTGAGGAATTTACTACCCTGCTCGCAAGGATTGAAGGATGTCTAAATTCGAGACCACTCAGCCCATCCAGTGAAAACTGTCAGGACTTAAACCCATTAACCCCAGGTCATTTTTTGATTGGTTCGCCTTTGTTAACCCCTGCTGAACCCGATTTTAGTGATGGAAACGTTACTTTCGTCAATAGATGGCAGAAACTGAGAATTCAACATCACTATTTCTGTAGAAGATGGAAAGATGAATATCTCAAAGAGTTGCACAAAAGATATAAGTGGAAATACCCTACAAGAGAGATCAAAGTAAATGATTTAGTAGTCGTCAAGCAGGATAACCTACCTCCGAATGAATGGATGATGGGACGTGTTATCAAAACATTTCCAGGATCTGACGGGAGAGTAAGAGTTGTCGAACTACGGACATCCACAGGAAGCTTGACTCGACCTATAACGAAAGTTGTAGTTCTACCCACTAGTTAGTCTAACACTGCTAGTTAACCCATCATGTCATTTACTTACACTTATAACGCTTAACCCATTATTGATACTTACCCGCAACTAACCCTACACACTAACCCATTCATTAATTCATTATATAATTCATTCATGTTTCATTTTATGTAGAAAATGCCAGGACACAACCCTTGGTGGCTCATTATTGGTTCTTACTCGAATTAACCCATTCATACCCAAACCCTAAGTATTACATTAAAATAATGAATAACCCCTATGTTTTCCAATTAATTGGACCGTTACTAAAGTCCAGCATTTTATTCACAGGCACATCATGGCGGGGAGAATGTTCACACGGTGAACAAAAAGGTACCGCTGTACCAACACTGCAGCATTAACGCCCCCATCAACAGCTGATGAAAGAACTGCAGCCAATAACAAAAAACTAAAAAGTCAAAAGTCAGCAAGAAGTCGATCGTGAAGACGTTCAACACCGAAGTGACGCTCTACAAACCCCACCTAAACAAAGTGTTTTTAAATAGTTCACAAAATCATTAAATTAAATTAAATTAAAACTAAAAGTGTATAAAAAGTAAATAACTTTTATAGCTAAAAAACTTAACCTAATTAAAAACAATAAAGAACTTAACCTACAATTAAATCTACATATACCCATAATTACCCCTTAAATAGAAAATAAATGAAATTTTTATAACGTTTTAAATACATAGTGGTTTTATTTACCAAAGTTTGCGCTCAAGATCTATTTATCTCGCTCAAAGCCTCTAACCCGTGTAAACAACATCAAAATCTAAAATTCTGCAGTGGTGCGTGGCGATCGTATTTTTCGTTTACAAGAAAATTAGGAAAATGTAAAAAAAGGCGAAAAAAATGAAAAAATTGGGGTTTTTTGACCTTAATTCACTTATAACTTTTGAACTAGGAGTGTTATCTTCAAGCACCACCGCAGAATTTTAGATATTTTAGTCATTAACAACAACTATCTCCCAAGACATAAAATTCAGCCAAATTTGTGCCGTATTACAAATAGGTTGAACTATTTTCGACAAATTTTATTAATTGATTAAAAAAGCAGGGTGAATTTTTAAAAAAACGTAAATTAATGCTACTGAAATTAGTTATACATTAGGTATTAAGACCATAGATACTGTTTTCACTTTTTTGTGAAAAAGTATAGCAAACAAAAAATTTGGATTTAGAGTCCCAACTCAAAGAAAAGCTAAAGAAGTTGTACTCTTATGTAGATCTCTGAAAATTTAAATAATAAAATAACTTGATGTTTTTAAAAGTATAAATAATAAAGATTTCTGTTAAATGTAAACTTTAATGATCAATTTAATAAAAGTAACATACATATTTTAATATAAATTTGATACAATTTCATTATCTTATAGATCTTTTCTTTCTCATTCGGTTATTTTTCATCCAATTTACAAGTGTTTTTTTGTTGGAATGGTATTTAAATTACCTCTCTAATTGTTGACTGTTGTTAGTACAAATTATTGCCGCTAGATGGCGTAAAATTCATTTTTTATAAAAATGCATCAAAACACCCTGTATTTGCAAATATTTTGAGTTTATATGTTCTGCAAAAGTACTCGCCATATGATTTTGTACAAAGTTGCCAAACAGCGTTTGGGCGTATTTTGGAAATTTAACGGTCAAAATTTTGATTTTCTTCAAGAACCTAAAAATAACGGTAATTTTGTAAATAACGGAATTATAAAAAAGTCGCGGAACAAAAGTTGCTTCTGAGCCCTAAAGAACCATTTTGAACAATAAAAAAGTTCTTTTTCGCAAAAAGTCGATTTTGGCATATTGCTAATTATATTCAACATTTTTTTATTTTTCGAATTTATTCTATGAGCTAAATTTCAGTTATGTATTTTATACAGCTTTTTTGTAATAGCCCTATTCCTTTAATTTTTATGAATGCCATTATACACTACCGGACTATTATATTGTATCTTTTTGTTACATTTTATCTTAGCTTTCCTTTGGACAGCAATGAAGTATATTGTATGTACAGAAAAATTTACAATTATTAGACACCAGCAGAATGTAATATAATAAAAAATGTTGAATATAATATAAAGTAACCTTCGAAAGGAAATAATTCACAGTTTCTATTTGTTAATTTTAAAAATTTTTAAAAAACAAAAAAACATTTTTTCAAATATTGAAGCAACTTGGTCCATTGTGACGAGGTAATAAGTTACATGGATGAGAAAGAATACGTGTATGGCCAAAATGTCAAACTTTGACCCCCTCTAACTCAGACACTTTTTGACCGATCTTTTTGTGTCTTGACTACTATCCAAAAGGACTAACCTTGGTGCAAATTTCATCCAAATCGGAAGACATCGATTTCAAAATTGGGTCACTTGACATGAAATTCCCCTTATATTTTTGAAACTCACGAAAGAAAAGATTCCGTGTGCCGCGAGCGACTCTGTTTGCACACTTGTACTTTTGCGTTTAAGGGAACTTTTGTGGCCTGCATTTTTCATTTTTCACTTTTAATATAAAAAATTTTTTTTTATTCAAACCGCAAAACTACTTACAGATATTAAACATTAAAGTTTTTTTTTTGTATTTGTTTATAAAAATGTAATATACTTATAAAAAAAACAAAACTACATCCAAGCGGTAAATATTAAAAGGACTGCAAGTTGCAGGCCTTTTTTATGGCCTCTATACACTCCCTTCTAAAAGATTCGCTTCGTATGATATCCTGCCTTCTAGAAGGTATAAATTTCATTTTGAAAGACCTTCCAAAATATTCATTACACATTCTTTAAGAATGGAGAGAGGAAGTTGTTTAGTTTTATTTATTTTTTATTTTTAGTGACCTGCCTTACTGCCTTCTTTAGGAAGGGATCGAATTTAATATTGATGGGAGTGTGCAAAGGCTTGCTCCCAATGATAACCTGTGTAAAAAAAACAAGTGTGAAATGCGCCGAAAAGGGCTTGTGACTGCTAAATAAGGCCTTCTACTATGCCTCTTTACTCATTCTAGTTACCACTGGGATGGTTTTGGTGTTTTCTTATTTACTTCACATACACACATACATTGAAACCCTATCTAGGGATAAGTTTCTCTTGTGCTTGTTTTGTTGTGCAAATGCCTTTATAAGTGTATGCGGGTGTGCATTATACTTTCTTTGTGTGTAACATTTATACAGTTCTTAATGTAATTAATGGAGAAAAATGCAATATCTTTACATATTCTACATCCATTTTCATAAGAATTTATGAAAGACAAAAGACGGCAAGAACACAAAAATGGCTTAACAATGCAACGCACTATTTGTAGGAATAGTTTTTTATTTTATCGTAGTAATTTTACCATGTGATTTATATGTTTAGAGGAGATTTAAGAATTTCATTTTCGAAATTTAATTTTTTGTTAATGTTAAAAACAATTTTATTTTATTGATAAAAACCTTAAGAGCTTTTTCAAAAGAATTTATAACTTTTTGCAAATTGTGTTTTTGACCTTAATTTAAAGCTCCACACTGTACTAATATTGTGTGCCATATAACAGGGTTTGTTCTTACTTAGTTTTATTAACACGGCACAAGATTAACAAAAGAATTTAACTAACATATATTTTAGTTGAGAGTAAATAATAGGCATTTTTATGAAAACGAGGGTTGCTATTTATATTTTAAGCCTAATTACGAAAAGACGAAGTGCTCTCTATGATGATCAATAAACGCATGCTACTCCTTTTAAGGGGCCTTAAAAATATGATTTTTAAAAACTTCATTAACTTCTTCATTCGCCCAAAAAGTGGATGTCTTGAGTATTTCTATGCACCAGTTGAAACAAGCCTCTTTTCGACTTTTTGTCAGTTAAAGTTCAACGCAATATTTTAATACTATAATGCCTTATAAAAACATGAATTTAAAAAAAAAAAAAAATAGGTTTGGTGAAAAATTTCGATAAAGAAATGATAAGAATATTATCCACCTGTTCTGATTGAACCAAATATTGAACAAATTATGGGTATGCAAAATGGTCGGGCCAAGCACAAATCCACGTTCTCCTAGGGCCACAGATACATTCTATGTATATAAACCCAACGTAAATCGTGTGCACTATGCCACATTCACGTTAAAGGATACTAAGGTTGCGTGTGGATATGTGAACATGCGGCCCACGCGGCCCACATGGCGCTAAATGTGTTTAAATCAAAAAATTCAAACTTGTAAAATTGTTGTTGGAAATTGTCAAAATCAGTCAACACATTGTTTGAAACGCCAAAGTTTTTTGATAATTTTTAATACAATTTTAACATATAATTTATTGAAAAAAATATTCAAATAACAAAATTTTTACAATTTTTAGTAATCAATATAATCATTTTGGTAAAAGGTGCAAAATCAACAAATGGGTTGCTTGATTCTATGAATTTAGTATAAATTTGGTGATTAGAGACAAATTTTAATTTTTTCTGTTGTTTTTTAAGCGCAAACTTCTTGATTTTCTTTCGTAAATTGGTAATGTTTGACTTTATGCTGATAATAAGGGTTATTAAAATTGTATACACACAGAAAAAAATACCAATGTAATATTAACATGGAAAAATGTTGATTGAGAATCATAGCAAATTTCTGCAAAAGTATGCCCATTATTTAAATTTATCATTATTTCATATTAATTTTAAATGAAAATTATAAAAATAATCTTAACTCAAGCTTATTCAATATTATTCACTGTTCAAATAAATAAAAAAAAAATATTAAAATATAAATAAATATGGATTCAATATTGAATCCATTAAAAACCTGTTTTATATTAAAATCAAAAGTTTATCTTGTTAAATTAACTTGCATACATAGTTAAGTGTGTTAATTTTTTTATTTTCATTCCATTTCAAGCCAATTCCCGTATTCTTTTAATTAAAATTATTTAGTTAAATAGTACATCAAGTTTTCAAAGTATAACGATGACGAAAACCATATCGTGCGAATCTGCTGATGCTTCTGTTGACAAAGGAGAATACAAAATAAGTGAAGCATGTGTTGCAGGGGTAAGTATATTGACTTATTCTTAAATAAATGTATATGTTGTCTCTGAAGCTTCTTCACACTGTTATAACACACTCAAACCAATTTGATTCTAAATGAAATTCACGTTGTTTCAACTTGAAATAACATTCATTCAACGTGATTCGGATTGTTATTTCAATATAAATGAAATTTTGCTCTAACTTAACTGCAATTTTAAATTAACATGAATTATAGTTATTTTAAAAGAAAAATGTTGTTCGCAAGTTATTGTTATATCAGGTTTAATTAACATGAAAAACGCATGAGGCAAAATCAACACCGAACAATTTTAAATCAACCTCGTTTTCTACGTTTTTAACTTGATTTTTTTCTGTGTGTATTATTATTATTCTTTTTTATTGAACGTATGTTGTGGGAGCGTAAGGATGTTAGGATGTAAAGATGATCTCATAGATAACACCGTCCGACACTAAATATTAGACACGAACCGGATGACATAAGTCTGAAACTAGAGATTAAATGGAGCAAAACTGCGTTCACAGTTTTTTATTTTCTGATCCTGTTTTCTTTTAAAAGGTCTTCAAAATTTCAAAGGACTACATTTTTAAAAAAATGTTTTAAAATACTTCTGCTCATCCTACTATGCCAAATTTGGTGTCAAATGATCAAGAAGAGTTGTAAAATATTTTGCATTATTTTGTTATTATTCTTTTAGGATTAGAAGATGTCAAAAATGTCCTTTCAAATTATTATCCTTTAATGTCCTTTTAGATTTCCAATAATTTTTTTTAAAACAAATAGTGCGTTGAAGGACCAAATATTGAATACCACATGCCAAAATCTTAAAATCTTAAATCTTAAAGGATATTAAAGGATAAATATTTTAAAGGACATTTTTGACAACTTTTGATCCTGACAGGATAAAATAAAAATAATACAAAATATTTTACAGCTCTTCTTGTTCTTTTGACATCAAATTTGGCATTGTTGGATCCGCGGAAGTATTTTAAAATATTTTTTGAAAAGTGTTCTTCTTTGAAAGTTTGAAGTCCTTTAAAAAGGACACAGGATCACGAAATGAAAAACTGAAAACGTTGTTTTTCTCCATTTAATGTATAGTTTCCCAATTTTATCATCCGGTTCGTGTCTCACAATTTTTTTCTTTTTTTGTCGGACGGTGTAATAAAATACTTGTGATATAATTGTTATTGGCCAAATGGCTACATGTATTACAAATGGATGAATAAATAAATGAATGTTATTCCAAATTTAATTTCAAAAGTTTCCTTATTGGTACAATTCTACGATTTCTTATAGGGCTATCGCTATTTTTCAGACATAATATGATGCAACATTAGTCGGTCATATTTCTTTTAAATATTAAAATTAAAATATTAATTTGTTCAGATAATTATTTGAATACCCAAACCCAGCAAACAAGATGTTAAGTCATTGAAAAAAGGTCGTGGCTCGTATTTAACAAACGTCGGCGTGCAAACAAGAGTTGAGGAAGAAGTACAAAAAAGGTTAAACATGCAAAATATTTTGATGCGTTTGCGCCATAAAGTTTGTTAACTTTGAACTTTTTAACGCATTGTGTATTTTTGATAAGTAATCAGCTGACAATAAAAATAGTGATAATTTAGCAAAATTGTGAATCATGAAAGAAAAACTTATTGAAGAACTTAAAAAACATACAATATTTATGTAAAAGAATAAATTCAATAAAATAAAAAATCTAAATTTCAAAAGATTTTGTTATTCGTGCTAAATTCCCAGTTTTTATTATTGATAAAAACACTTGAAATTTATTGTTGATGGGATAAGCTATTCCCATGCGCATTTCACTGGTTGCTTAGGCCAGATCATCAGGAAACTTCATCCATAAAGATTTTAGAAAAACTAAAGATATTAAACCAAATAAAAATGTTAAACGTATAAGACTTATAGCAACAGTTCCACCTAGAATAATATCAAAGTTTAAACAAAACAACATCAACAATAAACAGTGCGTTCATCTCGTCTTACATTCCCCGCTACAATTAGTTGAAATTCTCTCAACATTAACTGTAGTTGTAAGTAGGTTAAGAAAAACAAAATAAAATAAATTTCAAGTGTTTTTATCAATAATAAAAACTGGGAATTTAGCACGAATAACAAAATCTTTTGAAATTTAAATTTTGTATTCCCAAGAATTGAAATTACTTTTTGAAAATAAAAAATCTTAATATACTTTTGAATCTGTTTAAATGTACCAATAAGTAAAAAAAAGAACAGTTGACAGGAATGGCTTTCGTAACGGGCGTTGGGTAACATGCAATTTTTCACGCGCTAAAGCTTTTAAATGCACGACACACGTCGATGAATTAACGCGTGTTACGTACTTTTCTACCTTTAGGATTTTGCTGAGTAGTTTCAGCCAATCGATATTCAAACGCAAGTCGCCGGGGATAGCATTTTATAATTTTAACTTATTTCAATTCAAGGCTGCGTGTTGCTGGGAAGTATGTTGGGACACTTATTTAAGGCAGTGCAATAAAACTTATTGTCTTTAGTTAAGGACTGACAAGAGAAAACGAGATCAGGAGTTGACCAAAAGAAGTTAAATTTGCTCAATCAATGAAAATTATCTGAATCCACAAACATACACGCAAACTGAAGTATTAACAAACGTACGCTGAACTAAAAAAGCAACGAAAATATACGTTAAGCAAACGAACAACGTTTATTAAAAAAGTTTTCGTTGGCTCAACGATTTATTCGTCAATATAATGAAATATAAAATTATCCAGGTATTGACATTTAAGTACAGTTCATTGACACAATAAACATGCATTTATTACGTATTTTATACAAAATGTACGTTTAAGTAAACAAATGTTCTTTGAGGTAACGAAACATTTATTAATGTCTTGTTAGCACAAATGCCCATTATTTTAAAGAACGGTCATTAATTGTTACAACGAAAAATTATAAAAATTTTTCAGTTCAGGTTCAGTGTACGCAAGTACGCACGAAAGATTGATTTATTGTAATGCTCCTTATTTTTGCTTCTTTCCCTTTTTTCTTCCCTTCGGCACCATGAAATTTTTTTTTAAAAATATTTCAGTTTTCATTGAGATGCGCTTTCTATATAATTTATATTCTTTGGTGCAAGGCAAAACTCAGAGCATAAGGATATCTATGGGCCTAAGCATTTAAATTAAAGTCCAAGTAAAATATGCTATTTTGTCCTTCTAAAATAAACAGGTCTGTTACAGAAATCAATTTCGATCGAAAGTGATTTCGTTTTATGTAAAGCAGATACGAAATCACTTCCGCTTTTGATCGGAATTGATTTCTGTCACAGTCCTGAATATGTAGTTTTAAATTCTTCTCATATTTTTCATAATATAAACATCTTAAAACCAAACTGAATTTGTAATAATTTTACCACCCTCCCAATTACTGACATAATTCCACCCCTTCACTATAACGCCAATTACTGACCTAATTCCACGCCTTCAATATGACGCTAAATGCACAAGTAAAAGCACGGCTCATAGTACATTGTTTGCGTTCAGTTGTGGTTTTTCATAAACCAATAAAACACGTTATAACTTTACTTTAATTGCAAAATTCCGGTGGCGGTAAAGTGTCCGAATGTTTTTGTTATTTTACTTTTTTTTTTGCACAAAATTACATTATTTTCTGGTTAAATTTTCATTTTTTCGTTTGCGTACACTCTGAGAAAAACGTGTTTAATCTAAACTAGTAAGGATTTTATTTAAAAAAATCTGTTTTCGTTATTGTTGTTTTTTTTTTTGTATTGCTGCTAGTAGTGAAGTAGTGATGCTTGTTTAAAATTATATTTGTATTTAGCAGCAATACACTGGCACAGAACACTGCCCTGTAGTAAATTAAATAGTCAGTTGCAGAAAACACTAACTATAAGTTAACTATTTTTCAAATGACTACAAATTGGTTTAATTCACATGCAGATATCAACCAAACATATTGCATAGAGGCACACGTAAAACACAAATAAAAGCAAAATAACTACAACAAGCATGCCATGAAGTCAAATGAAAAAAATATATACAAATTTATTAAAATAATTAAAAATTAAAACGATTCAAATCTGTTTATGTACTAGAAATTATGTACCGCATTTATTTCAGCACTTTTATACATTATCATTTAAAGCAATTTGATGCAAAATGTTCTTAACTATTAATTTCTATAACAAATATGCATGTTTGTTAATAGGAACACATATTTTTTTTGACAAAAATTATTTCAAATTTAAATAATTTATTATAAACCGACTATACTATTAATTAACTACAAACTGGTTGAAAAATAAGTAGTTAGTAGTCAATTTAAAAGTCATGCAAAGATGGCCAATTGACTACTGCCTATGACATGCCTATGTTAAAATAATGAGTCGTCGACAAGGAAAAAAGTCACTTAATCAACTAGTTGTGGTTATAAAAAAACCAGTTTGAAGTTACTTATAAATGTGTTTGACTTCCTACAGGGTGGCTTTGGAAAATTTTTAATTCTTATATTCTACTTGTTTTGTTTTCCTTGTGTTTTTTTTTTTTTAAATTTTTAACATACCAAAAATAGCATTAAAGTGTTAAATAAACATTGTGTTTAACCACGAACTACAATAACAATTCGTTATAATATCTGTGTGAATGTATGTATGTCTGTGTACGGTCATTCATTTAGAGACAACGTAAAAGTAAAATAGATTTAAAAATGTAGATATGTGTGTCATGTACAGTAAGTAACTAATTATATTTCTGTAATTAACAAAGTGATTTTTGGGAATACAAATTTTTTTTTAATTAATAAGATTTTGTTTGTCGTGCCTAATTCTTAAAATTATTTTTTGATGGGAAAAGCTATTCCTATGCGCATTTCAATGGTTGCTTAGGCCAGATCATCAGCAAACTTCATCCAAAGATTTTAGAAAAACTAAAGATATTATGCAAATAAAACTGTTAAGCGAATAAGAATTATAAGCAACAGTTTAACTTGTAACAATATCAAAGCCTTAACAAAAACAAAAACAACAACAATAAGCATTGAGCAGTGGGGAATGTAAGAAAACATCAACTCACTAATAATTGTTGTTGTATGAGCGTGTTGTCTAAGCATGAGGTAAATGTCTTGGTATTAGTTGATCCATTTATTCCTGTTTCTTATTGGATTTTATTTTTAGAAATCACAAGCGACTGGTGCCATAGAGTCAGTTTAGTTTTGTTAAGACATATTATCAGGACAATGTTCACACGTCACAGTGGTTCGTTCAGCTTCATACGATTGGTGGCTAATAAGCAGTTGTGATAAAAAAAAAATACCGGAAATATGAAAAAATCTGAACACAACCACGACCCATATAACACAAAAGCTAAAAATCATTGTAGAGTCACAGTATTTTTTTCTGGTTTCAATTTTATGATAATATAAAGCAATCTGCTAACAGCCACGCCTACCTCTCATACAAAATGACCACATAAAATGCAAGATTTTGCTTGTTAACAAAGCTAGATCGCTTAAAAAAGCTACACAGGCTTAAATTTTTAACACCAAGAACTTGGTCATATGGGGGGAAGTATCACATCTAAATTCTTTTGCATTTCATCTTAATATTTCATACTGATGTTTTGTTAAACAAGCATCCATAATGAGACTGTGCTTTTTCTGGACTAAACAATTTTGAAAATTTTTCATCCTTATTAATATTTTTTGCAGCTTTTGAAATTAGTTCTGCTGAATTACGATCACATAACTGCTGAACTTTACTCTTTTAAGCAAGATATTGGAAAAGTTCAAAAGCTTTAGAAGGGCGACTACGTTTGACTTCATGAGAACACATTGGCTCTTCATATTCTGGAAGAGCTTCACCAAAACAATACACATTTTCCAACCAAACTTTGTTTTGTTCAACAAATCTTTTTTTTATACGTTTTGCACTGCTCCACTTAGTTTTTAATTTTGGTAAAATTTTTTAAAAATTATCTACGTTAATTATTGATAAATTGGTTTTATTTGTTGAAATAATATCGCAAACTACATCAATGTTCTTATTACTATAATCATTTAAACACAACTAATAATCACAGCTGATAAAAAATATTGAACTTTCAACAACAACAAAAACAGCATAAACATAAAGGGAAGGTTTAAAAAACTGCAGTCGAAACCAAAAACCAAATTTGTGTACAACTTTTCGATTTTTATGTTGGTTTGGCAGACAGCGACTGTTTACAATAAATGAATCAGAAGAAAAAGCAACAGTTTTTTTGCTATGCCCAATGACAAATGAAGAAGTGGAAAAATGGCAGTTTTTTTACTTTGACTGCAGTTTTTAAAACGCTGCTACTAAGTGCAATAATTTCTATGTTTTTTTATTATAAAGTACATATTTTAAAACTTGAGTTTGTCTTTTGTGTGTGTTTTTACAACAATACAACATTGCAAACAAGCAAAAAAAAAAAAATAGCTGTTATTAAATTCGCAATAACTTAGGCCAAATTTGAATGTCTCTAGACAAAAAAGTAATAAAGAAAGAAGTGAAACACTTTTGGTACATGATAATTAGATTGTTTATAACAAACTGTGATAGATCAGAATACATGAAAAATTAATTTAATGCCGCTCTTGAATCATTGCGCACCATTACGTAGTGTACAAATTTATTAGATTTATTACAAAGTAAGTCTGCTTTCACACGTATCATCTTTTGATGCTCAACTCTTATGTTTTTATGAGAGAGAAGAAAGAAGAAAGGGGGTTAGTACGGAGATGCCTGTACTCGGTCAGTACGCTTTGTGTTTTTATTCGTTGGTATATGCACAACGATGGCTGCATGTAATTTTTTTCTTTTCTTTTTCTCTTTGATTCGCTTTTAAAAAAATTGTTGTTTTTTGTGCCGGAAAAAGTTGAAACCGATTGCTGCGTGTTAATATATTGGCATCTTTAAAAGGGAATTGAAAAGAAGTTGAGCATCAAAAGATGAAACGTGTAAATTCAGACTAAGTGAAACTGCAAAAATATGGAGACAATCAACATTATAATTTTTTATTTTTATTCGATTTTACTATCAATTTAAGCAACAAAATTTGGTAAAAATTGTAAAATCTTACAAACAACTTATAAATTACCAACCAACAATCAAAAATAATGTCCCATACAAGTTTGTTATATTCAGTCAGCCATATGGTGTACATCATAGACCTTCCGAGACCACTATTGCCAATACGATCCACGAATTCCGTATTCAGGAGAATATTTCAGCTGAAGTGGAGACCGTTTCAGAACATGTCGTCATGTGTGAGCGCTTCCAAGTAATGATAATCCAGTTTTGGCTACCCGAAATGTAAGCCCTCGATTCCGGCAACATAGAGAAACGAAACACCCGGCGTACGCATAAATGTTTTTGTTGCGAAATAATTTTGGTGAGCAAGTTATTTCGTGATCGCCTAGATCGTGTGATACCACAGCTTTAGAGTTTTTTCTTTAGACTACGATTCCACACTTCGAACCGAAAATTGGACATTTCGATGGGATCACTTTTGCAACTAACATTCGAATGAAATTATTTTAAAAAATTAATGTAAATAATTGTTTTTCTGGGCAATGATAAAGATTACGACATCCATATGCAGAGAAAAATTCTATGAGGTCAGCTCAAACAAAACTAGCTATGACGAAAAAAAACTCCAGTTGCTCTGATTGTGAACAAAGCTTTCGTCATGCGTAACGAACACTGCGATAGGTTTATTTCTATTTCTTACGCAGACGAACGACGAATAAATTGGGACAGAGACAGCTAATCGCAGCTAAATCATGAACCCTGTGAAGAATCACTGGGAAAACTCGCTTCTAATGCGAACTTGGCTAAAATTTGCAAAAATCGCGAAAATTCGCGAAAATTTTTAATATTTCAAACAAGCCATACAATTGATTAAAAGTCTCTAAAACTATAAGGAATGGCAAAAATTCGCAAAAATTTGCTAACAGCGGCATGATAGCAAAGTCTACTATTAAATTTAAATCGTTAAAGCTGTAAAGAATCAGACAACTTACAGACACAAATCGCAAAAATGGCTGAAATTCGCGAAAAATTGCAAAATTTGAAACAAACCCAAAAACTAATTTGAGTTTGCTAAATCGAAATGAGGAACACCAAAAGTGCTTAAGTAATCCACTTTCGAGTGGATTCGGATTCTAGAACACACCCAATTAATAGTTTTTTATGTTTGTTTTTTTTTTTGTTGAAATATGGTCAACCTATGATCTGATAAATGTTAACAAACAAAGAAATTTTAATAAAATGATTGCTAGTTAAAGAAGATGAAAATGGATGAAAATGTTTATATAATCAAGCGTCCAAGGTATTTATTTTTATAAATGAAAAATAATTCAAGTCTTATTAATAGTACTTGGAATTTACGCACTTATTGTGTCTCATTTGACGAATTTAAGCAACGAATTCGTCGTACTATGCGAAGTTCGTCGTTCGTCCCAGTTGTGTTTATACCATAACACAGTAGTTTTTGTATAAATCATAAATCATACTATTTGTATGAGACCAAATATTGAACGGTAATCTGTGCAATCCGTTCTTTTCGGTTTGGACAGTGTTGGGCAAAATACATGGTTTGCGGTATTTAAAATACAAAATAAAAAACACTTGCTGGTCATGTATTTAAAATACAAAATGCAAAATACTTCCATTTATTGTACGTATTTCAAATACAAAATACTTTCACGTCATGTACCTGTATGCATTTAAAATACGAAATAAACTATTTTTATTCAAACCAAAAAATAAATTAGATAAAACTAATAAACAAAACAATTGTTTCCTTTCATAAATATCAGATTTTCGAATGTCGCATATCAGACAAACAGTTTCTTGTTGGAGTATAAATGAAACCTGCTGAAGAAAAAAATCTTTCTACAGGTCCTGATGAGCGCAAACTTGTATTAAATTCTATTATACTTTTTTTATATTTGAATAGCTGTCAAGAGTAATAATGTCTTTGCTCTTGTCACTGAGGAAACTGACAAATTCCAACTCCAAATTTGATGTCCTAGATTCACCATTATCCCTATCTACGAAAACAACAAAATCATCGTCTTCTTTACTGGTGCTTCTACTTCTGATACGTTCTTTATCGATTCTAGTTTTTGGTAGATAATAATGCAAACAATCTTCAATAAACAGAAAAATATATTTTGTGAACTATGTTTTTAAAATGCAAAATACTCCCATTTCTATGTATTTAAAATACAAAATACAAACTACTTCTATTTATTGTATGTATTTAAAATACAAAATACAAAATACTTGCTGGACACGTATTTAAAATACAAAATACTTGCACGTCATGTATTTAAAATACAAATACAAAATACGTATTTGTATTTTAAATACGTATTTCAAATACATGTATTTCAAATACTGCCCAGCCCTGGGTTTGGAAAACGTTTGACACAATAAAATTTGTCTAGTATTAGGCTTCAGTATTCAGTATATGTCTTACACCGTATAACATATGCTAATATGAATTTAATTTAGTTGGAGAATGGTAGTTTAGGTATCAAGTGATGTTTTGCATATTGATTATAAGACTTAATTTTATCAAAAATTCGTAGCTACGGATCTGGGCTAAATTAATTTATATACAAATCCATTTTTCTCTTATATGTCTGTTTGTTTTATCGTTAGTAACGTTTAATTGATCGGAGCATTTTTTTTGTCACTTACTGTAAATGTATATCGAAGTATTGTATGTATTGAATTAATAGCAAATACTTGCACACAATTCGATTTGATTGTATGCGGTTCTATACTAAAACTTTTTTACAAATTGAACTATTTCTGCATTAAATGTGTGGTAGTGTGTTTAGTTGTTGTTGTTGTTGATGGTACTTTTTGTTTTTTGTAGTTTTGTTTCATTTAGTAAATATTGCTGAAAGATTTATTGCATTACATCAAGAACAATTATTCCTACTAATGAAATAGTTTGTTTTATTTGCTATATCAGTGATGTCCAAAATGTAAATTGTGTTTGTATTGCTTTAAATTAGTATTAGTGAATAAAGAGTCGAATATTCTTAGTAAAAATCCAAAAAAAAATATATAAGCATCCGCCGCATGTGCACTCGTCGCTGTATAATCGACGACTGAATTGTGTATTCTCGTGTACTAAATGAAAGAGCGTAAGCATGCGTGTGAAGAATGTGTGTGAATTAATTTCCACAACTGTGGTATCGGCTGGACACCAGTGTTCTATATCCCTGCAAATTAAAGGACTAGTCCAAACACGCGTGTAAAATGTAGGCCAGAAGGGACTAGGACTACTCCAAAAGTAACCCAAACGTATGGAAAAACATGGTCCTTTTAACTTTACGATGTCCTAGGGCATTACCATATAACCCATCTTTGGACTACAAAGGAGTAGTTTTAAAACTACTCCATGGTATACTCAAGAGGATCAGGTTTAAAGTCGTTTAAAAACGAAAGCACGTCGTTAAAAAACGAAGACATGTCGTCTCACTACAAACACTTTTTAACAATGACATGGTCCATGCTTGCATTACATCGGACCAGTCCATGGAGTAGTCCATTTAATTAAATTGGATCAGAATGTCCAATATTATTGGCAGCTGTGTGTGTGTGTATCTGTATCCCAACAAACACAGAGGTTTGATTTCAAAGAGAAAATGACTTGAAATGAAATCATTTCTCAAACGCCAAACGTCTGAGAATTAGTTGATAGTAATTTGAAAATATTGGACATTTTCTTCAAATTGAGAAATTCATTTATGTTTCAACTTGCCTTTAAACGTTCTTCACAAATGCTTTTCAAATGTGCATTGTAATCAGTGTTGCCAAAAGTTATCGAGGAAAAAATGTTAAAATTTATGAACAAATTCTAAAAAATGTATGTGAAAAATATACAAAGATCTTTATTAAAGTAAAATGAAACATTAATGAGCATTTACATTGTTGCATTTTTTAGATCCAAAACAATGTTAGAATCTTGCTTTTTTATTTTATATTTTTAATAAACATTATAAAAATAGAAATTATTAAAATATCACAAGAACAAAAAATGCTAGGAATTTTTAAAATAATCGTAGAAAAAACTGTACATGCTGAATTAGTTTTTTTCATGCCAAATGAATTAAAAAAAAATACTAGATTTAGCATGAACAATGCTAGATTGACAGCACTGATTGTAATTCAATAACTATTCTACCGACTAAGTAACTTTTTAACAGCTTTTGTGTGTTTAGCGGTAAATCTATGTAAAAAGACTTTGTGCCAGAGTTTATCAAAAGCTTGATAAACATCGATGAAAAGCAATAGTTTTTTTCTTCAAAGTTTTTTCTTATGATGTTTAATATTCTACGCTTTGTTCAAATGTTCTGAGTTTTCTTTTAAAACCGAATACATCAACTTTTATTTGAATCATTTATTTCGAGTTCAGGAGACAAAAAAAAAGTAAAAATAAAAAATTATTTTAAGTAATATTTAAAGTAGAAAATTGTCATTCCGTTTTCCTGAGATGAGCCCATTTCGAAAATCATTTTTGAATTTTCGTGGTCTAAGTAGCAAAACTGTCTTTAGTCTTCCCATTAAAAGATTTATTTAAGAACTCCAAAATTTTGATAAAAGTAAACAAAATTAAATTTTCGTTTCCCAGCTCAGCCAATAATAAAAATTATCAATAAAGATTTTAATTAATTTCATGTTGTAAAATTCCTTCCTTCAGCAAAATAATTTAATGAAAATAGAATTTGATAAAATCAAGTCTAACTAAATATTCTAAATTAAAAATCGACAGTTTAACCTAAAACAATCACAAATGTTCTAGTAAACAACATTTTCAATGAAAGCTTTTAATTATAAAGAAGCAATATGAACACTTCGGAACATTCTTATCTGCTTATTAAGATTACAAATTAGAAAAGAAATACATTAATAGAACAAAAACCCAAAAATAATTCATCAAAAAAAAAAAACATATGCATCAGATATCTTCTTCTTTCTATATGTGCATGTGAATACATGTCGGTTGGCTATTGAAAAATATCTTCATACAAATTTTGGAAATCATAATCATCCGCGAAGCTGCATTAAGATATTTTTAAAATGAAGATAAACAAAAATTGTGTTCAACGTAATTTTTTCGGGAATACAAAATTTATAATTTACAAGATTTTGTTTGTCGTGCTTAATTCCTAAATTTGTATTCTTGATAAAAACATTAAAATTCTTTGTTGAAGGGATAAGCTATTTCTATGCGCATTTAACTGGTTGCTTAGACCAGATCGTCAGGAAACTTCGTCCAAAGATTTTAGAAAGACTAAAGATATTAAACCAAATAAAACTGTAAAGCGAATAAGTATTATAAGCAATAGTTTTACTTGTAACAATGTCAAAGTTTAAAAAAAAAATAAAGAAACAATAACAACAAAAAACAGTTAGCTTATCCTTTCTTTCATTCCCCTTACATTGTGTTATTACTTAAATGTGTGTCCTGAAACGGTCTTTACTACTCAGATTTCTTTAATAATCAAAAATAGTTTTTTTACAAATGGGCAAAATATTCCAAACTGTCATCTCACTGTAAAAATTTTGAGTGCAAGTTTTTTTACTTTCTAACTAAAACACACATATTAAATATTCTAAATAAATAAGGAGATGAGCCCTTTTCTAAATTGATTTTAAAAAGCCACCTATTTTGCACCGTATTTAATTCTTACAGTATATCTATGTGTTTAGGTGTACCTCCAAAAACAGCAAAAACTCAATTTTCAAAATTTTTTACCTGGGGCCTAATTCTGCAGTAGTGACCGAGTACTTTCTCGATTCGGAAGCAATTTATGATCTAATTATTTCAGTATATACTGAACGAATCGAAATTATTTTTTTAATTTTGTCAAACTCAAATTAATGTCAAACACAAATTTATGCTTTATTACAATTACAAAATAACTCCGATTCGTTCAGTATTTACTGAAATAATTAGATATTAAATAGCTTTCGAATCGAGAAAGTAATCGATCACGACAGCCCTTTTCGAAATAAATAATTAATTTAAAATTTTGACATAAAAAGTTTCTTAAATAGCTTTGATATATTAGTTAATAATCTTATAGGTGACTCAACTTTAGTGGGATCCTTCCTTGGGCTTCGTATCATGGTTACTTAAGACTCCTTGCTTTCTAAAGGTGAGTATTCAAGGCATTAAATATCATTGACAATTAATAGAACAATTTTCTTTGCTATGCCAGGCATCTCCGAATGCATTATGTTACTGATATTTACAATACCCAGGGCTATCTTGGGGTTTTAATATCAGTTGATAACAAATTGATAAAACATTGTTTGTCAAAAGTTTATATTTAAATCATTTCAAATTCGAATTCAAATATTGAAATTAAACCAATGAAAAGATTTGAGAATTGTACTTCATATCAAGTGATACAGGTATTTTATGTCAAAGATTTGACTTTGTGTTCGTTGGGTATATAAATGCAAAAGTTACATTGCACACCATGTAACAAAAATCTAAATACATAATAATTTTCCGGCTAATTATTGGTTTGGCGCATGTGCCGAAAAAGTCGGAGTGGAGAAAAACGACAAAGAAGGTTAACATGAGGATTTCTTAAAATTTATCCAATAGCATTTTTTTACTTTTACCACTACTTCCGGCATATCGAGCCCTAATAGCAAAAATGATGTAACCAACAAAAATAAAATTTTACAGGAGAAGGTTTTTTAAAAATATTTTTGCTTCAAGTCTAGGGTTTAGTTTGAAATTGCTTTTGATGTTATTTCGTAACGGTAGAGATATGAGATTTTTAGAAATGACGCAAATTTTTGATAAATTATCGATAATTATCAAAAAGCAAAAATCTAAAATGTTGTTGGTTACATCATTTTTGCTATTAGGGCTCGATATGTTTTGAAGGAAAATGTAAATTTTTGTGAACTTTCATGAATGAAGCTAGAAGTTGATAGTATTTTATTGAAAGTAAAAAATATTGTTTTGTGCCCCATTTCTAAAAAAATTATTTAACTAGTATCTTTAAGTGCTGCATACGTACACTTATTGCTGTGTATTGAGTAACTTTTTGTTGAGATGAAAATTTCTATATTTCAAATCATAATAAAAAAAATTCATGAATATTATTTTTTTATTTAGTTTTTTTTACTAAAAATACAGAAAGGCGAATTCAAAATAACTAACTCAATTTTTTTTTTAAATGATCGGTAGGTCAAACTAATAAAGAGCTGCCGAATTGTCAGCACTAGTATATGATGTGCGGCGTTGTAAAGGCAAACAGTAGCAAATATTTAATTAACAATATATTTGCACACATTATACAAGCATTTATAAATAAAAATATATAAAATTGTATAGAAAACGTTAAGTAAATACAGTGGCGTATGTAGATTTTTGTTACATGGTGTATTCATATGTGTGAATCTGTATGTGTATTAAAATCGTTAGTATTCTATTAACAAGGCCAGTTATTTTTTTTTTGTTGCTGTGTTACAAAGTGAAATTCATGACATGCATTTATTTACTAACGCTCTAAAAAGACGAAAAACGGAAAATTTTCTATTTTAAACCAACCAAATGCAAAAAAAAAAAAACAACAAAAATCTGTAGTAATGGTTACAAAATAATGAAAATTGTTACTGAATTTGCTATAAATACACATTCATTTTCAGTCACTTTGTTCCTACATACATACATACATAGTTTTTTATCTATAATACTTACATTGTACCCTTAAATGGACTCGTTTACTAATGGAGGGTGGCACACCATTCGAAGCTACACACAAATAGGCTGCCATATGCAGACGACTTACTTTCGTTATGTGCAAGTGCTCACCATCAACAACATTAACTGTAAAGAGAAGAAGAAAAATGAGAGGGAGAGACTGAGATAAATATATGGAACAAAAGTAAATATTTTTTTAAATATTTATTTTAAATGTTGTTACATTTAGGGTGATATAAAAATTAATCGGTTTTACTTTTTTTGTGCCTTTATATGGCAAAGAATACTTTAAAAGCCATTAGGAGAAATGCATCCATTAAAATGTTTTTTTTGCGCATTACGGATTCGTTCATTAAACAATTTAGTGTTTATTTGCACACCAAAGCTTTACAGACCTGAAAATTAAATTGGGCTTTTTTGATTGGGGAACATAAATTATAGGCTATTTAAGCTATAAAAACAGAATTAAATACAGAGAAAAAATTGTTGGTAAAACATGTCATCATATGCAATAACCCTAGAGGGAAGCGAAATGACACCAAAGTAGTCCCGTGATATGTCTTTGGTGGTAGAGACCGGTTCTAGTTCTAACACTTTATATGAATAAGACCTATCACTTTTACATGGGGTTGTCAGTGGAGGTGGCCAATTTACACCATTTGACCAGTCACACATCTATTCTTAATTAACGTAATGAATATTTAGTGTCAGGTACTACAATGTAGTATTATTTCAATATTTTGTGCCACACCGCCGGTGGAGACTGTACTGTTATTCATTACCTTTTCTAACTTTTATTTTTTCAAAAACCAGTTAAATGATTGGTTCTCCTTTCACTGGTCATGCACGCAAAGAAAAAACATGGTTGTGGTAAACATATTCTAAGAGCAACATATTATGATAAGATTCATGATTGTAGTCACCATATTACGATTGTTATTAAATCATATTATGACCAAATATGTTCGTAATATTACATCATAATATTTTTCCCTTAATCATATTATTATCCTGTTAATCATAAAACGTTAAGAAGTTATAATATTACTGTCATGGTAATCATAATAAGATAAGAAGTAATCATATTATTGTCATGGCAATCATAATAAGTTTAGAAGTAATCATATTATTGTTAGGGCAATCATAATTAGTTTAGAAGTAATCATATTATTGTCATGACAATCATAATAAGTTTAGAAGTAATCATATTATTGTCATGACAATCATAATAAGTTTAGAAGTAATCATATTATTGTCATGACAATCATAATAAGTTTAGAAGTAATCATATTATGATGCAAAGTGATATGAACTGTTATACATAAATTTTTTACATCATAATATGATACAACTTTAAACATAATATTTTTATTGGGAAAAAATACTTATGATAAAATAAAAAACATAATATAGTTACTGTAATCTTTTTGTCGTAGGTCGCAATTATTTATAAATTATTTTATTGAGTTTTCATTATTTTTCTCTTAAAATAACACAAAACTTACCAGTAATGGTTAATATTTTGCACCAATATTTCACAAATTTTTCCACCACTTTAAGATTATTAAAATTTTTTAGCAAAGATATTTTATTTTGTGACACTTCAACCCTTTTTTAATGTTTTTTCTTTATTTTGTTTTTAATTTCTTGTTTATTTCAATGGTTATTTTGTTATTTCTTTTTTAATATTTTTCTTTATTTTTTTTTAATTTCTTGTTTATTTTAATGGTTTTTTTTTATTATTAGCCACTCACCAACAAATAATTCGATATGTTTATGTAAAACACGACACAACTGATACAAAATTATTTTACAAATGGCGATACCAAAATATTATTAGAGTAACGATATTTTGATTGCATCTTAAACTTATTATGATAAATGTATATAAAGTTATCATGTTATGGCTATTAAATATCATGTTATGGCTGTGAGTAATATAATATGTTTTGACAGTTATCATAATTTAGTTGTTAGAAAAATAATTATTTTTCGGTCAACAATACTCAAATTTATAATTGCGATAAACATTAATATGTTTACAGTAACTATAATATTGCTGATATTTAATAAAAATAACAATTATTTGTGTACAACAACAATATATTGTTACAATAAACACAGTGTGGTTGCCGTAACCATGCCCAACCATATTTTTTCTCTGCGTGTGAGTTCTTTCTTTTTGTTCTTGTTTTATTTTCACAAATCCCAGGACCAGTCTGTTGGACCAATTGACACAAATTGACCGCAGGTAATATATATAATTATAAAGGATTTATTACTATGGGAAAGCATACTGCCTTGCCTCAGAAGAACAAGATAGAATTTAGCACCAGCATCATTCATTTTTGTTAAGTTTTTGGAAAGAGAGCTAGTCTTCTTGAGAGTGGCGGTACAGCTATTTCTACACTCACAATATTCTGTACGTAAAATGAACTGAAATTGTAATATAAAATAAATGAAAGTTCAATTAAAAACCGGTCTACCTATTTTTCATTAATTTTTAACAAAAAGTTCATTTAATTTTTACTGTCAAAAATTCAACACCATATTCCGTAAAATAAAATTAATATTCAGTTATTTTGTAAAATTTTAGTGTCAAAAATTCAACACCATATTCAGTAAAAACGATTAAATATTCAGTTATTTATTAAAATTTTACTGTCACAAAATTGACCCCATATTCAGTAAAAACAATTAAATATTCAGTTATTTTATTAAATTTTCGTTTACTCCACAAAAGAGCCGAATTTCTAAAAAATCCCAGACAGACACCTGTCCGCTCGTTTTTCTTATTAGCGAGAGAGGGAGAATATTTTTATTTACTTACCCAGCTACACACGTTTGTTTTACTTTTGTTGTACTGACCACGTTGTTTTCAGAAGAACTTTCAATTATAAGACACCAGCAGCATGACCGATATGGCTTTGCAATTATTTTACTTTTAAAATTTGATGTATTTAACTAAATTATTTTAACAAATAGAAAATGGGAATTGCTTACACAAAACAAGCAATTCATTTTTTATAGATAAGTAAAAATTAATTTTTGGTAGTAAAATTATATAAAATAACTGAATATTTAATTGTTTTTACTGAATATGGTGTTGAATTTTTGACAGCAAAATTTTATAAAATAACTGAATATTGATTTGTTTTTACGGAATTCGCGGTTGAATTTTTGACAGTAAAAATTAAATGAACTTTTCGTTGCTTTAAATTACATTTTTATTTACTTTAACATAAAGAAGAATTTAACTCAATCAACGGACAATATTAACTGCAACTGAAAATCCGTATTAATATGCTCTTAGTTTTTTGAATAACTGTTAGCATCAGTTAAAAATAAATATGCTTGGAATTTTAAATTTTTATTATTTAAAAATTACTGAACGGAATATTTCTTAAATAAACTACAGTCCGTTACTGTAATAATATTGTGAGTGTAGAGTATATAAAGCAATAGTTGGCAGACTTTTATGTGATAAACTAACTTTTATACGTCGGCTATAAATAAATATGAGACAAAAGCACATTGTAGAAATACGGAATAAAAAAAGGTGTCTCCCAGTTTTGCCCAAAGTCATGCGCTTTTTTTATGGGCCCCCAAAGATTTGGGGCCTTGGTGTAATTTCTGCAAAAAAGTGATATTTTTCTTAGGCTCATATCTTGCGAACCGTTCACAGTTTTGATTTACCCGCTGAGACAGTTGTTGCTCTTGTCATAAAAAACAAAAATAGTTTACAAATAAAATCAAAAAACTTCATCTTCAAGATCAAAATCGCAAAAAACTTTAAAAAATTTGATTTTTTACCTTTTTCCTTTGTTCAGGTCCATAAGTAGCAAACCGTTAAATATTCCAGGAAACAACCAACTACAAAAATGTACCTGAGATCTCAGTTAACAACTTTCTGGAGCATACGAATTTCCTAGGAATGATTCTTGACACCGTTTAGGTAGTGCTTAGGTAGCCGCAAAAGTGGAAAATTTCCCGAATTATTTTTTAATTTAATTTTTTTTTCTTTACTTCAACATTGAGATAATATGCTTTCTATAACCATATACGGACACCACTACGAAATAAAATACCAAAAAATAAAAGACCAGTGTCTCCCAGTTGGGCCCTCAAAGATTTAGGGCCTCGGTGTCATTTTCGCAAAAAAGTCATAATTTTTTCAGGCTCATATCTTGCAAACAGTTCGGAATTTCGATTTACCCTCTGAGACAAAGTTGTAGTTGTGACTTAACAAATTACACACAGTGTAATCAAAGCCCAATACAAAGGAGGATATGAGCCAAACAAAATTATCTCAAGCTTAAAAAGGTGACAAAAGCACTGTATTATTTAAGATTCCGGAAAGATAGAATTTTGTCGTCACACATTATCCTTTTGCAGAAGATATCAAAGAACTTCGGGCAAATGAAGGATTTTTGCTCTACTTACCATGCTCTCCACCTATAATCATTTCTTCACCATCCTCTCTTCGCCACATCACATATGGTTCGGGATAACCGCGAGCCTTACACATCAGAGTTACATTTAAACCTTCTCGAGCCACCAAATCATTGCTGGTCATACCTTCAACAATCATGGGAGGAACTAAAATTAGAAATTGCAACACAATATTGTTGTATATTCAAATGATAAAGTGAAAATAAAATATATTTAAACTCACCTACTACTTGTAGATAACCCTTTCTTGAACGCATTGGATCCGTATTCACTTGACACATATACCAACCCCGATCACTTTCATCCACTTCTTTGATGTGCAAATACCATGAACGATGATCGTTGTAGGTTAAACTGATGCGATTATTTTGTGAGATGACATTGTGGTGGATCGATAATATTGTTTGGGTGTCAACTCGTACCCAGGCTACCTAAGAGAATAAGAAGAAGGAAATATTGCATTTAAATACTTAAATATATGCCTGTGTATTGGTAAATAAAGGGCTTTTAAGCAAGAACTTTGTTATCGAGAGAGGCATAGTTTAACAGGATGACAATATTTAAACAAATGGAAATTCTTAAACATTTGGAAATTTTTAAAATAAATTCAGTATGGGGCTCTAAATTGCACCAAGACATTAAACATCTTCTTGGAAATGGTGCACCTACAAAATAATTTATTTTATAAAACTTGTTATACAGGCCTGTTCTGAAAATCACGTGATCTCAAATCACATGTGCCTTTTAAATTGCCCGTGTGATTTTGTGGTGTTCTGGTAAATAGTTATAATAACCCCTAATAAAATAATCATATAAATAATATTTTTATCCCTAAGATAACCCCTAATAAAATAATCTTATAAGCAACATTTTTTTTTTTTTATAATTTTAATTTTCTTCAAATACGTAGTATTGTGGTTATTTTGTTGAACTATTTATGGTTTTTAATCCAAATTTTTAATATTTTTATTTCGGCTTAAGTTTATCAAATTTAATTTTTCATTTAATTATTTTTATGAAGAAAAGAATTTTACAACATGAAAATTAATTAAAATTGTTATTGATAATCTTTCATTCTTGAACGTGGCCGGGGCTCGAACCCTGGCCGGCAGGTTACCATGACATGTTTCGATCGCAACCACTCGATCTCCTCAGATGGATTTGCCGTCTTACACTCGCAGCCATCGACGACTGCTGACGTCAATAGTCAAACATTAATCCTTAAACCAAATTGTATTTTAAACTTTGGTAGATCGAAATTTGCTTTTTTGAATGATTATCTTTAAATAATTAAATACTTAATCCGGAATTATATGTTTCCAAAAAAAAAATTTAATATTTTCTTAAAACCTTTTAAACATTGTTCACAATAAAAGCAAACAAACATACTATCTTAAATAAATACACTTACGAACAAATTTTCGTTTAATTGTTCCCATTTAAAAGAAAATCTTTAACATGCATATTTGTCCAAAACACTGTGTACAAACATGCATGCATAAAACTCTTGAAATATTTTAATCATTCTTTTCCAAGAATGCTTGTTTGCATTTCCAATACATTTTGGTTGGCCAGCAATTAACAATAAACTCTAACTAGATCAATTGATTTTGAAATACGAACTTCTTAAGAACCAATAAAATTAAACCATAAAACTTTTTGAAAGCAATTGATATCCTAATAGTTCATATGAAATTATCAATAAGCATTTTCTTTTGTATTTTGTATTTTTGACCACAACGTAAAACACACAACGGGGATTTTTAATTTTTAAGTAAAATTTTATTTAAAACTAACATTTTAAATCACACCGTTTTTATGTTTTCGGTGTGGTTTTTAACTGTCGAAAGCACTAGCAAACACAAAAAGTTTGTTTGTTCTACAAAAGAATAGCTTATTTTTTTGTTATTTTCTGACAATTTTTTTAAACCGATTTAGCAATCTTAAATAAGTTTTAGGGCTTGTTAAAAATTTTGCAATCTTTTTTTGCGAATTTCAGCGATGTTCGCAATTTGTTCCTGTAAGTTTTTTGATTCTTTACAGCTTTAACCTCTGCTATCATGCCGCTGTTAGCTGTTGCATTTTACGAGATTTCTTTTAAGAGTTTGGTTGACAACGATAAATTCGAGTTGATTGGTTCGCTTCTTAATTTGTCAACACTACCACTTATGGCTAATAAATCACTGATAGCTTAAACGCTGGTTTAGTTGAACTAAACTTGAAACTATATGTAGTTTAAACTCAACAACTATAAATCAGTGTCCCATGTATTATATGTAGTTAAAAAAAATAACATGTGGCAGCACTACGATAAATCTTATCAAATTCATATGGTCTGCATTGATAGTTTAAACGCCCAATTTTATGCGTTTAAAGATGGTTTATATGTTTAGTGATTTATAGATTTGTTGGTTTAAACATATTTTAAACCAAAAAGAGAGTTTAACTTGCTCAGATTTTTTAGCCCTTATTCAACTGGGTCGGTGGTAAAACATTCAATTTGCAACAGATCGTAAAAATCATCGTAGAACTTGTAAAATATATTTTTTGTGGTTCTATCGGCATATTTTTTGATAACAAGATCAAACGTTTCTTTGTCCTTAATTTTTCCTAAGATGCATTAGTTTGGAATATTGAAAACAATTTTATTCCCACTTATCTACGTTTTTTGTTAAAGCTTTCTAAACTGCATGACTTTTTCAAATAAAATATTTTCCATGTGCAAAATTTTTTTAAATTTTTATTAAAAAAAGAAAATCAAAAAGAGAGTTTTTTAAAATTTTTCTTCGTATGACATTTTAAGAAAAAAACGTGATTTAAAATATACTTAGTAAAATCTTTCTACTTCTTTTTGTAGCATTACAGCTCTCTTCTTTTGGCTTCTTTTGGTAGGTCTTCTTAAACACAGTCTTGCCTTCCCCTTCTTCCAGAACATCCAATGTCGTAGAGCAACACAGCCTTTTGCGGTTTGTTGTCATACATACGCCGAACATATCCGGCTCAAAATAACCTGTAAGCTCTTTGTGCAGCGTTACGGTTCAAAATTTTCAAAAAGGGGCACAAAAAGGGGATTTTCAAAAAAAAAGTGTCACAAAAAGGGGAATTCTGAGAAAAAAAGGAGCAACTTTAAAAACAGAAATCTGGACCAATATTTTAGTATATCGACTCAGAATCAATTTTTAAAGTGATATAACGATGTTCATCCGTCCACTGGGTAGTTTTCTGTCCATGTTAGCCATGTGTGCAAAGCACAATTTGCAATCTTTCAGAAAATTTGATCAATGACGAAGTCTATGTAAATAAAAACTTCTTTCCAAATTAGACTCTTTGTGTCCATAAACTATTTAATTTATTTGGTATTTGGATTAAATTCGGCCCAAAAATATTTTACTGTAAATTAAATTCTTTTTGAATCGGTTCAAATTTGCCCAAAGCTCCTTTAAAATGTTAACATTAATTAATAATTTATAATTTAGTTACCGTCCCTAAAATCTCTTTTAGACAAAAGATCTTATATGGATGTTAATATCTAGATAATATTCGGTTCCAAATAGGATAAAATCTCGAAAATTCTTCTTTAAATACTATTGTGTTTGGGATTTACCGATTATAATTTTAGGATTATTTTTATTAATTGGAACTGTTATTAAATTGTGGAGTATTTTGTTTTCAAATTAGCAATTTTTGATTTTATTGGGGCATATTTTTAACAATTTTTAGGGCATATTTTCAAGTTTTTACTGCATATTTAATGCGCATAAAATGCGTTTTTAGTGCATATTTCGAAGCGAAAGCGAAATGCCAACTTGGTACTCTCTATCACTTTCGCAAAATGTTCTAAAAATTAAGCAATAGTGGCAATAAAAATTAAAGATGGCGCGGATTTACAATAATGAAATGCCAAAGTGTGTAAAAATATTTCAAATTGAAAAATTGAAATAAAATAAAGTAACGATTTAGAAAAGAAAAAAAATTAAAAGATGAAAAAGACACATGCGCAAACGTATTAAAGAGTACCAATCGCTAGATTTGCTACAATTTTCTTTCGCATCGCAATAGAGAGTAGCCCCCCCCCTGGTTTCCATAAATAATATAATATTGCCAGTATAAACAATTTTTGGTTCAAAAAGGGGCACAAAAAACTACAAAATGATAAAAAGGGGGATTTAAAACTTAGGGGCCAAATAAGTGGCACTGCAGTCAAAAAGGGGCAAAAATGCGACTTTAGTCGCATAACGGTAACGCTGCTTATGTGATTGACACTTACCTCTAATTCATACAATTCGAGGAGTTCGTTGTTACTAGAGATGGGCGATCACTTGATTTTTAAGGAACATCGTGGTTCGTGAACGTGTTTTAAAAACCACTGTTTCTTAAAATTGCGTTTATGATCACGGCTTATAAGTTTTAGTTCTTTTGTAGCAATTTCAATTTACTCTTTCGCTGCAAGTTTCTGCTAGTTAAGTTAGTAAAGACACCTATTTTCTCTTTTATGGCATTTATAATGTTTCGTCGTTTTATTTGAACTAGTGGTGGTGTATATCAAAGATTTTATACGACCGATTTAATCTTTTAACCTGTCTTTGTCTTAAAATAATAATAATTGCTCCTTGGAAACTACCGTTCTATGTTTGTAAATTGACACAAATATTATTTATTATTCAATTTGGTAATAATGAATGACAAGTTTGGTAAATACACTTAACATAAGTTTAACAAATACTAAAATTTAATTTTCTACCACTTGCCATTTCACTGTACTCTAGCATGTGAGTATGTGTTAATATTTTACAATCTGCAACAGAATTTTGTAATTATGCATGTCTGTCTGTGCACAATTATCATAGTGTAGTTTGTGTGTCGACTGTATTGATTTCCTAATAGTTGGTGTTTAAACCCCAAATCCAAATAGTTGATTCCATACAGAGTTGATGGTCACAGACGAAATTAACAAGTTGTCTATCACAAACTAATTGTAGCCCAGCAATATGTTGCTGACAAACGAACTTCAAGAAGTTGTATATTTTTTTTAAGATGTTTTATATATTTAATTACTAATTAATACCACCTTCTAGCTTATAAATATTTTTCTTGATGCCACAAGACGACGCTTCAGCTATAAAAAGCAGCTGATAATTTTATATAATCTAACCAATTACAAATATTATTCTGCTTTGGTTCAAACCCTAAATAAGAGATGCAGACCTTAGCGGCCACACAGTTTGAGAAACAAGGTTAAAATATGGTACACATCTTTTTATTTCCCTTAAGTTGTTTGATGTAGAAAATGGAGCAAAATAGTTTGCAAAGGATTTTCAAGGCACAACATCAGTCATACAAGATAGAATCAATGAAGGTACATTTTTTAAACTTTTAATGCTGCAAATGGTTAAAATCGATTTATTATTTCACAAGTCTGTAAAATTAACATTTGTTCAAGTTTCTGCAGTAAAGTTTTCGGAAGAAGGGTAGATTACAATTTGGAAGTTTGATTTCTAGTGATATGAAACATAAATGGACCAAGTTGATCACAATACTGTTCTGCATTACGGGCTTATACGTGCAAATGCACTTTTCGATGGGACCTAAAAAATACTAATGCCATTAAAATATCAATATTTGGTTCTTTAAAGAGGGTTACATTTTAAACGTCCTTTAAAACGAATGGGTACCTGATAGAAAAATTAAGGAGAGTAATTTTTTTTATTTAAAGGATGAAGAAATTTAAAATTTTGCAGGGCATTTTTAAATAGTTCCAAATTTTTAATTTTTTTCACCTTAAAAAGCTTTTAATTTTTTAATTAAAACCGTCATAATGACCTTCTAATTAAAATACATTTTTTTCATCTTCTTCTTTATACATATATATAAAAAGAAGTGTACACTTTGATGTCACCACTAACTGCGAAAACGGGTTAGACCGATTAAAATCAAAATTTATGGGTACTTTGGGGACAGTCTGTAGATGGTTTACGTGAAGTTTGCGTGAAGTTTATTGTCGCTTGAAAAGATAACAAATCATATCTCGTAATGTCTTTGGAATAGATCTAAATGTATATTTCATATCGCTAGAGGCAGTAAAATAGGGCAACACGGGTTAAACTTCCCCTTCAAATATCTTCTTAACTAAAGAACCGATTTTTTTGAAATTTGGCAGATAAATAGTGTAACATCTCAAATAAACTAAAGCCTTTAATTTTTATTATTTAGGGCGTGACATAGGGCAACGGCGGTAAACGCTCCCCCCTTCTATATCTTCTTAACTAATCAAACGGTTTTCTTTAAACTTGGCATGCAGACGGTGTAATATCTAAAGGAACTTTAGGATATACATTTTTTGGAAATTCCAAAAATTAGGGAGACAAATAGGGAAAAAAGGGTAAAAGCTCCCTCTACCCATGGCTTCTTAATAATTTATCCGATGATTGTTTCAAGTCGTGAAAGAACTAAAGGCTATACATTTTAACATTTACTGCGTAAAATAAAGCAACAAATGTAAAAGCACCCCTTCCTATACCTTCTTAATTGTTGACAGATTTTTTTTCTCCGGTTATTCTTCTTTGGCTATGCAATTTTACACGATTGGTCTTTGAACGTCATCGAAGCTGCCATTTCGAATGGTACATTTCGAGACGAAGATGCTATGCTGCTATGAACTCCGATGATTGCCACAGACGTCCCAATTAAATTGAAACGCGTTTAATTTCCTATTTAATTGGCATTTTCAATTACAGCCAATAGGTCGCAAGGCTAACCGTTGTATGTTTGCGGTTTTTAGATAGGCACACCATGTTTTCACATGGGCAATTATACCTGGCATGTTCTCGCGTCGTCAAGCCATCGAGCGTGTGTGTGTTGGCTAAAGACGGACTGACAAAAAATATCGTTCACGCAATTTCTCTTTGTAACAAAAAATTGATTATCTCTGTTTTATTTTCATACTTTAGTATAAAAAATACATCACTGTTTTATGTTTAACTTTTGAAATTGTCACGAATAGAAATAAAGAAATAAATAGCTTTTGTTTTTTTTTCCATCGCCGTTCATGGTATAAATGGCTTTATTCCTCTTTCTTTAACTAAAAATAAGTTATATGGCAAAACAACGTTTGCCGGGACTGCTAGTTTTTTATACAAATGAATTACTTTCTACTCAATAATTTTGCTGGGTTCAATTTTCACTCAGATGTTTAAATATCAGTTTATATGCATATAAATGCATCTGTGACATGTTTCTATCAACATCAATTTTAATCATTAAGCTTCTACTCTTCTCTATGCTGAATATATTTGACTATGTTTTAGCACAACTATTGACGTCCTGAATAATTAATATTTTCTATAGTTTTTGCTTTTTTATAATTCTTACTTTTAAAAGACATTTGCGCTGAAAACTTTATGGGTTTTGATATTTTATTTGCTTGCATGACAACCAATCAATCAATCAATATTTGCAATTTTACTTTTCTATTTAAAAGTGTATATTCGAAATTTTCAAATATAAATTTTACTTTAGTATCACAATTATTTACTGATAATTTGGGGTTTCTTTGGTTTGTTGTGGCTTTTGTTTTTTAACACAATTGTAAGAGAACTATGATAAAATGTTTTCTAAAGAATTTTAAAATATTTGGATAATTTGTGGTTTTTATTTAGCATTGCAATTTGATTATTTGAGGCAAATTACCTTGTAGCCTTTGAGGTTTTCTACGACACATGCCAACAGAGCATCTCGACCAATAGATACGGTGACATTCGCTATGGGTTCAGCAAAACGAGGCATATCGGTATCTGGTAAAATTAAATTTAAAAAGATAAGAAAGATATTTTTTTACAAAGTTTTGAAATTTTCATAAAATAAATAGTAGACTTTCGCAAAATTTCTTATAAATAGAAAATTTTCATAATGTTTTCTATTATTCAGAAAACTTTGGTAAAAGTTTTATTAAATATAAAATTACGGCCAAGTTTCATATAAATAGAAAACTTTAATAAAATTTCCCAATTATTATAATAGAGGACTTTCGAAAATTGTTTCATATAAATAACAAACTTTGCAAAATTTCCTATCAATAGCAAATTTTTGCAATATTTTCTACAAATTGCAAATTTTTGCAATATTTTCTATAATTTGCAAATTTTTGCAATATTTTGTACAAATTGCAAATTTTTGCAATATTTTCTACAAATTGCAAATTTTTGCAATATTTTTTATAAATAGCAAATTTTTGCAATATTTTCTACAAATTGCAAGTTTTTGCAATATTTTCTATTAATAGCAAATTTTTGCAATATTTTCTACAAATTGCAAATTTTCTATAATTTGCAAATTTTTGCAATATTTTCTAAAAATAGCAAATTTTTGCAATATTTTCTACAAATTTTTGCAATATTTTCTATAATTTGCAAATTTTTGCAATATTTTCTACAAATTGCAAATTTTTGCAATATTTTCTATAATTTGCAAATTTTTGCAATATTTTCTATAATTTGCAAATTTTTGCAATATTTTCTATAAATAGCAAATTTTTGCAATATTTTCTATAATATGCAAATTTTTGCAATATTTTCTATAATATGCAAATTTTTGCAATATTTTCTATAGTGTGCAAATATTTGCAAAATTTTCTATTAAAAGGAAATTATTGCAATATATTCTATAAATTGCAAATTTTTGCAATATTTTCTATAGTTTGGAAATTTTTGCAATATTTTCTATAATTTGCAAATTTTTGCAATATTTTCTAAAAATTGCAAATTTTTGCACTATTTTCTACAAATTGCAAATTTTTGCCATATTTTTTATAAATAGCAAATTTTTGCAATATATTCTAAAAATTGCAAATTTTTGCAATATTTTCTACAAATTGCAAATTTTTGCCATATTTTTTATTAATAGCATATTTTTGCAATATTTTCTACAAATAGCAAATTTTTGCAATGTTTTCTACAAATAGCAAATTTTTGCAATATTTTCTATAATTTGAAAAATTTTGCAATATTTTCTATAAAATTGCAAATTTTTGCAATATTTTCTATAGTTTGCAATATTTTCTATTTATAGCAAATTTTTGCAATATTTTCTACAAATTGCAAATTTTTGCAATATTTTTTTTTAATAGCAAATTTTTTCAATATTTTCTACAAATTGCAAATTTTCTATAATTTGCAAATTTTTGCAATTTTTTCTATAATTTGCAAATTTTTGCAATATTTTCTACAAATTGCAAATTTTTGCAATATTTTCTATAATATGCAAATTTTTGCAATATTTTCTATAAATAGCAAATTTTTGTCAATATTTTCTACAAATTGCAAATTTTTGCAATATTTTCTATAATATGCAAATTTTTGCAATATTAGTAGTGTGCAAATATTTGCAAAATTTTCTATAAAAAGGAAATTTTTGCAATATATTCTATAAATTGCAAATTTTTGCAATATTTTCTATAGTTTGGAAATTTTTGCAATATTTTCTATAATTTGCAAATTTTTGCAATATTTTCTACAAATTGCAAATTTTTGCAATATTTTCTATAATTTGCAAATTTTTGCAATATTTTCTATAAATAGCAAATTTTTGCAATATTTTCTATAATATGCAAATTTTTGCAATATTTTCTATAGTGTGCAAATATTTGCAAAATTTTCTATAAAAAGGAAATTTTTGCAATATATTCTATAAATTGCAAATTTTTGCAATATTTTCTATAGTTTGGAAATTTTTGCAATATTTTCTATAATTTGCAAATTTTTGCAATATTTTCTAAAAATTGCAAATTTTTGCAATATTTTCTATAATTTGGAAAATTTTGCAATATTTTCTATAAATTGCAAATTTTTGCAATATTTTCTATAGTTTGCAAATTTTTGCAATATTTTCTATAATTTGGAAAATTTTGCAATATTTTCTATAAATTGCAAATTTTTGCAATATTTTCTATAGTTTGCAAATTTTTGCAATATTTTCTATTTATAGCAAATTTTTGCAATATTTTCTACAAATTGAAAATTTTTGCAAAATTTTCTATAAAAAGCAAATGTTTGCAAAATGTTCTATAAATTGCAAATTTTAGCTGAATTTCCAATAAATAGAAAAATGTTTGTTGAATTTCCAATAAATAGCAAATTTTATTATTATAATTATAATTTTTCCTATAAAAGCGAATTTTTGTCAAGTTTCCTATAAAAAGCAAATTATTGCAAACTTTTCTATAATTAGCAAATTTTTGCTGAATTTCTAATAAATAGCTAATTTTTGTTCAATTTCCAATAAAAAGCAAATTTTATTAATATAATTATAATTTTTTTAAAAATAGCAAATTTTCGCAAAATTTCCTAAAAATGGTAAATTTTTTAAAACTTTTCTATCAACAAAAACCAATTTTTGCAAAATTTTCCTCTTTTATGAATTTTCCAAAAAATTTCTTTAAAATTTACAAATTATTTCTTTAAAATAGCAAAATTTTAAACAATATTAATAAAATTTTCTTGAAATTAATCGTTTTACTCACCTTCCAATGAAGTCTGTGACTTATCCCTCATTTGCATGTGTTTGCCTGCAAATAAATTAAATAAAAAAATAGTCCTTTAAATTCTTACATTCACAAAATATTTCTATATTTAATTTACTATAAATTACGATGTCACATATTAAAATAGGAAACGATTTTCTTTGAAACATAAGACTTTAAAACCACCATCAAAGTGTGACAAAAATATTGCATTTTACAAAGCCACAGCAAATCCGTTTACTTAACACGGTTTACATTGCAACTTGCAACAACCAAAATTGGGTGCAAAATAAGAAGAAGAAGAAGAAGAAGAAAAAAGAACTTTAAAAACAGCAAATAAAAACTATGGAAATAAAAATTATTTTTGTCAGAATCATTTATTAAAAATATTATAGACCACAGGAAAAAGTTAACCAACCAACCAACGAAACAGTCAAACTAAACCCCAACAATTGTTGTCGTTGTCGTAAAAGGATATTTTCCAGCAAGTGTCTAGCCTTAAAGGCAAAACGACTTTAGCTTGGCTTTCAGAAGTGAAGCAACACAGACTTCATAACTGGGGGATAAACATACACATTTCTGCACAATGAAGGATACAAAGACATTTAAGTGAGCAGTTCCAATGGTATGTACAGAAGTGTAAGAAATTATAGCACATTTCTTAGAATATTAAAGAGTTTTATTTGCAGTTATTAGTAAAATTCAGGGGTAGTTTATTAACATTTGTCATTCGATTGCAACACACTGAAATAGTAAACGAAATAAATAAAGTCACATTCCAGCGGTTAATATTGAAAGGACCGCAAGTAGCAAGGCTTTTTGAAAACCTCTATACCCCTTTCTTAAATATTAATTTCTTATGATTTTCTTTTAACGCATTTTACTATAAACTATTTAAGTCGAACGCAATATTCTTCATATTCTCTTTTTTAAGCCCTGTCAGAAGATGGAAGTTTGGAAAGGGTTGCTCCCAATGAAAACCTGTGCCTAAGTCGGGCATGCAGCGGGAAGTGTTTTGTGTTTTTTGTTTCTGCTTAATAAGTCCTTCTTTTGTCTCACTTCTTTTATTGCTGAGGCACTATTTATTAATCCGTTAAAAATTGTTTAACTGCATTCCAACTTTCTGTAGGGCTACCACAAAATTTAACTGCAAACTAAACGCTCAAGGCCGACTCACACATTCATGACTTTAAAAATAAGCAAGTTTTGCCATTAAAGTTTTTTTTCTACCAACTCAACAGCTGCTCAATATAAAAATTGTAGAACGCAGAGTAACAGTAAAAGTTTTTTTTTTGATTTTTTCCTTCTTTCACAAGAAAAGTTGTCAAAAAAAAAAATGGAAAATGTACAAGAAAAGTATTCTTTGTCGTGGCATATGCACATTTATATAATGAAGTATGTATGTACGTCTGTAGGAGTCTATGCGCCTCTGTGTCTGTTTATTTGGGTGTATATGTATTTAAGACAAAATAAACGTATTTACCCGTCTTAAGTCTGTTTTGTGTTCAAATACAAAATTGTCTGCAAGAGAGTCGAGTGTAAGAATCTCTATGATTTTTTAAATTTTTCGATGGCAACTTACAAAAAAAGGAAGTGCTACAAGACATAAATCACAGAAATTTCTTTAGAATATTTAAGGATATATTTTTTTATAAAGAGTGTTTTTTTTAGCTCGATGTAGTTAACATTTGAACTTGATTTTAAATATATGGGCTTCGCGGCTGTTCTTAAAGAAACGCACTCTGGACTTTTGAATTTTTCTGAATTTTGGGCCAAATTTTCGTGCATTGCTGGCGGTATGTGACGAATAAGAGGAGTAATATTGGTCTGAATAGTTGCTAGTTTATCAGAATAGACCAGTGACATTAGGTAGCTCCACAGGATATAATAAAACGATGCCATATCGAAGGACCTTGAAAGCTAATGGACAGGGCTATTTCTCGAAATTTACTTATCGCTCACTTTTAATTTTAATGTGTCGATGGTTTCGGTTGTCATTAATACTGATGCGAAAGTAAATTTATCTAAGATATTTTTATTAGTTTCAGTAATAAAAGATCTTGTTAGTTTAAAATGGTTAGTTGTACTTTAAAAATGTTATGCATAATTGTATTTCCTCTCCAATGAAACAAATATTTGTTACGCCTAAAAGTAAACTTCTGATTTTGATGCGAAGCACTTATGGTATATTTATAAAAGTAAGCGCAAAATTACGAGCTACGCAACAAGGCATACAGGGATGCAGCAGAGTAAGTGAAGGAACTCTTAACAAGTTTATAAAAGAAAAAAAGCATTTAAATTGCTACGACAGTCTCTTACTACGAAGCAAGTTTGTAAAAAAAAGAATACCAAAAAAAAATAACTATAAAAAATATTCAGTGAGTAAAGCGGATAGCTACACTTACCAGTTTTTATTTGCGTTGAATAAAGCGCTTTTTGTATAAAAAATGTATTGCTTCAAAGTGGGAACTCACCATATAAAATTCATGCCTTCCGTAAGCGAGATGGTAAGCGAAACTCTTAAATTTCTCACTTATAAAACTGCTTCGTTTGAAGCTCAATTTTTTATTGGGAAATGATTAGTGCAGGAAGGTTCAAGAATTCTCTAGAAAAAGTTATACTTTAATGTTAGTGCCGATGCACACAAGTCAAGTTTGACTCATCAAGCCTTGTTTTTAGGAGACAGGGGAAAATACTTGTAATCCTCTTTTCCCATATCTCCTTAAAGCTCTAGACTTGACGAGTCAAACTTGACTTGTTAACCGGCACTTAGTTTAGCTATATTTAAGTCACTAAGCGGTTCAGTTCTTTAAAACCAGTTCAAGGAAGGAAGTTTATTTTCTAAAGTAATCAAATTTGTTTCTTAACCCTTCTGCACTCCTTGGGACAAACTGACTCAATTTTGGTTTTCAAACGCAAAATTTGTCCCTTTATATATAAGATATGGACGTGAAACTTTAATTTATCCATAACAGGGACGAAAACTATAAATTTAAATGAAAATAATAAAATATAAATTTTCCTCCCCCCTCCACATTTAAAAACACGATTTACACACATTTAATATCTTTGGGTCATTATGACCCAACAATCGATATTGCAAGTTTTATTCCACTTAAAAATTTTTTTCCTTTTAAATATAATTGAATTGAGTTCATCTTTATTCAGAATCATCGATTAATAATTTTTCAGTCAAATAATCATTAGAATCGCTTTTATTTTTTATTTTACTGAAATATGAAATGTTGTTTACATTTTATTGTTGGGTCATATTGACCCAAGGGATCATTGGAAGGGCACATATCCGAGGGATGCAGAAGGGTTAACACAAGAAAATCTAGAATACATAAATGATTTTTTGATTTTAACTTATTTCGTTCGTAGCATTAAGTAAAAATTTCTTAAATAAAGAATCATTTTGCTTAAATCAAGCTACAGATATATTTTGAATCAGGGTAAAATAAATTGCAGTCCCAACCAAAACTGTCAAACAAAAAACGAAAATTTGTGTACAACTTTTCGCTTTTTAAGTTGATTTAACAACGACTGTTTAAATTTAGTGAATCAGAAATAAAAGCAATAGTTTTTTTTAGCCAATGATAAATGAAGTAGTGGATGAAATGGAGGTTTTTCTACTTTTTATGCAGTTTTTTTAAACGCTGTTTAAAATAAATAATTTTTTGCTTTGACTCATTGGAAACCATGCAAAATTTCTTGGATCAATATAAGTTAATAATTCTTTCCGTGCAGTTGATAAATTTTTTGAATCTTAAGCTGAATAACAGCGTGCATTAATTTTGATTTTCAATAAAAAGAACTTAAAGGTTTTTTCTAAAGAGAATAAGCCGAGCGGTAACGCCTTCCATTGACCGTAACGTGATCACCAGCTTCATTTTTGAATAAATAAGGTCCGAGGTACCACCAGCTTGTAATCCGCACCGAACGGTGCATTTTACTGGATGTAATAGAGTCTGTAGAGTTAGTTGTGGCTAAGTCTCTCCTCTAAATGCGATAATTATAAAGTATACTGATCAAAAATGTGAAAAAGTGATAGTAGTAATCGTTAAGCATTTAATATTTAAGGAATGTAGATAAAACAAATTTTATAAAATTATTCGAAATAATATTCCGACTGCTGGATCTAGAAATAATTTTGAAACGCGAAGTGAAAAAATTTTAAAATTTTTATCTTTAATATAAAAACGGGACACATTTTTTCGTCGTACACTTTTAGGTTTAAGATTTTTGTGCAGGAATTCACAGTATAAATATTTTTTATACAGGGAGATGCAGATTGAGCAAAATGGCTTGAATTCTTTATATCTTTTTATTTATTAGTTTTTCTTTGTTTATTATTCAGCATTTTGTAAAGAAAATTTGGGGAATTACTATACAAAAAACAATACAATTGAACGAAAAAAATTACGTTGAAATTTTGCGAAAAATTATGGAAAATAAGTTAAAAGAGCTCGTATGTACGAAGAAGATGGACATCGCTTACAGGCGATAATTTTTCAAAGCTTATTGAAAAAAATTTTCCAATAAGATACTGTTTAAAAAAAAGTATTAGTAATCGCATATATAAAAAAGTTAATAGCCATTTCATCCATAAGGGTAAGTCTGCCATAAAGTCCTGACTATGGACCAACTCCATTTAAGCGAGACTGTAAGACTGGCGCTAAAGGGGTAAAATGCAGTGATCCACTAGAAAGTCAACAATTTAATCCATTAATCTTTCACCCAAAGGACGACCCTGTTTGGCAAGCTCTTCTGTTATTTGGTTTCCCCGACAGCCCGTGTGCCCGGTACAGATTATCATGGCCCTAGAATGCTTCACAGTCAAATTTGAAGATACCTAACATTCTGAAATTAACATAGACGTGGTGTTAACAACCTCTAGGGTGGCAATGGCAACCTTGCTATTAGTAAATTTACATAGGTTAGGTTAGGTTCCAATGGCAGCCCCATAGTGGTCCCTTTGTGATACCTAGCGCCCGTTCCCAACCAACAAAGCAGTTACTCAGGTGGCGACACTGCAGATTGCAACCAATTCGTCTTCCTAATCAAGAGAAGAACCGCCTTAAGTTCTACCCTAGATAGATCCTCTAAGCAGGCAAACACCGGTTCTCCCAAGTATTTTACCACGATGCCCTGTATTTCAGGACATTGACAGAGAAAGTGAAGCACAGTTTCCTCATCCTCCTCATCGTGACAATGACCCATTCTCCATACCACTTTTCTATTTCGTCTCTATTAAACCTAAGAAGAGGGTTAGTTCTTCGTTCTTCACAGCCAGGCTAGATTGCCCTGGATAGGGAACAGGTAGACTCACAGGTCCATTCCATCAGTGAAATTCTATGAGACTCGTGACTTACAGTGAAAATTGGAAGGCCAACGAATTTATCAATGAACCACCTCGTTTGATTAGCTCATCAGATATCTGGTTGCAGATTATCATATTTCCATCGATATTTTCAAACACCTTTGCTTGGTAGCCACCCACCTTAAAAGAAAGATTTCATCAATGTAGAAAAACCCCACCTTCTTCCTTTCTAAAATCCGTTTAAGATCTTCATTTGGCAGCAACTTTGTAGTTTTTCAAATAAAATAAATTTTTATATATAAATTTACAATTTCCTTACCCACTTATTTGCATATCCCTTCCTTAACAAATCATTAAATTAATAACATGTTTCTCTTTAAACCTTAAAAACCACAAATAATTAAAGAATTTTCTATTGTTTGTCTAAGATCTTTATAAATTACAAACAATGTTTTGCTGCTTGCCATGAAATGGTAATAGAAATGATTGAATTCTCTTAACAATGATGATACACATGGGAAAAAGCACTTTCTATTCCTGCTGCTACTTTTCAGAGTACACTTGACAAATGAAGCGTAAATAGGCTTAGAGTCAAGCAATTAAATAGACAAAAAAATGTAACGAAAACTTTTTTTAATACAAAATAATACTCCTTAGAAAAATTACCTTAAATTGGCCAAATGTTCAAAAACTTTCACTTCTGCCATTCCAGAGCACACACGCACCACTTACACACACACACACACACACTTACTTTATAAATCATTGATACATAAACGTTGTTTATTTTTGGTTTAATTTAATTTAAGCTTTGTTGTTGGTATGTATGATGGGTGTGTGTTCTTGAAACTTATTTTTTATATTGTTTATTTTTTTTTTGTTTCCTATCTATCCCTATAACAATTTTGTAAAAAAAACATACACTGCAGCCTCCTCCCAACACGCATAAATTCATTTCATCTTATGCTTTTTTATTTCATATATTTTTGTTTATTTTTTTTTGTGCCCAGAGAATAAAACAGAAGTAGGCAACACTTTTTCAGCTACACACACATTTAACCACAAATTATTAGCAAAAAGGCTGTTGTATATTTAAGCCACTTAGTCAAGCACATCACATCAAGTACCATTCAGTATTTTGTGATGTATACAGTTGTTAAAACATACTACAAAGAGTAGCTTACATTAAAAACATGTATTGGGTGGGAGAAAAAGCAAAAATTAAATTTTTTCAAAAGTGGAATTTAAATAGGTTTTGTGATAATTATTAAATGATCTAATTTCAATCTGACACTAGAATTAGTAGTCATGTTATGTTTTTTTTTTTTTCTAAATATCAAAAAATATCACGCGTACCGATTTAAGTCCTTTAAAATTTCTTTACATTAGGTAAGCATATTTAAGTGTTTTTTTTTGGCAGTAAGCTTCATATATTATCTTTTCATTACAAAAACTTAAATTCAACAGGACCATTAACAAGCTAAGGCATGAGAAAGATTGCCAAATAAAGTATTCTAAAAAATATTTTACGAGATGAGAATCAAAACATGGGAAAGTGGTGAAAATACTTCTTAGAATTCCTAAATGATGATCACAAAGAAAATATAATCTCGTTGAATGAAAGAAAAACACTCCGGATATATTAAGTTTTTTGGACATACTTTACTAAACATTCTAAAACGTACTTAAAACAATCCTAACTGGGTAAACATTCGAAATTCTATCCTGGAATTTCTAAAAACATGTATAAAATTCATAAATCGGGTAAAAAAAAGATTAAACTTATTTTTGGTAGAGCCGCTCTGAGAGTAAAATTACAAAGTGACTTAACCTAAATATAATTATAAAGGAAATGTACTAAAGTGGACTAAGAATAAACATAAGGAAACCTAAGACAATGATTATAAGTAGAAAGCACGAACTTCATTAAATATACCTCACATTTAAAATACCTTTGGGCTATATTCAGCGATAAGGATATAGATGTTAGAATCTCTCAAAACAAAAATTGTCTATAAGCAGCACCGTGTTCAAACATTAACGAAACATTTTCTATAAATATGCAAATTTACGAAAATTTTATAAAACTATATAGCAAATATTTTCTATAAATTCCTTAATTGGGAAGAACATTTTTACACATCTGAAGTTCAGCTAGTCTGTACTTTAACTTGTCTTAATCACTTTTTCCCTTACCTAATACATATTTACTTAAGTATGCACTTTAAATACACATGTACTTTAAGTAGGCAAAATTTTGTGTTTCTATTAAAACATAAATGTTAAAGTTATTGGCTTAAAGAAAGGAGTGCATAAATAATCAAGTTTGTTTTTGGTGTTTTCGTTATAGTTTCTATTTTGTTATTTATTTTTTACGAAATTATACCCTTAAGACTCTAAACAGCCATTTGTTGTTGTTTTTGTTGTTGTCGTAGAGTAGCAACTATTATGCCCTTTGTTCACGAGAAGTCTCCTGTAATCATTTTGGGCAATTTTGTAAATAGCTCTTAACATATAAATTGAATTTATAATGCATGAATGCTGGTCTTTTTTATTTAAAGCATATTATTTTATTGACAAAGTCTTTTAAATGAAAGTTGTGCTTAAATTATACGAGCTTTGGCTTTAAGTTGAAATTTTAGGAAAATTTTCTAATCAGAGATAAATTTTTTTTGAAAATTTCGAAAAGTTTCCTACAAGTTGTAAATTTAAGAAAAAAAATCTTTTAAATAGAAAATTAAGAAAATTTCCTATAACTAACAAATATTAGGAAATTTTTCTCTTTATAGCAAATATTTTTCCAGAAAACTTTTCATAATTTTCAAAAAAAATTTAACAAGTTCCTATAGAAACAAAATTTTCCAACTAAAGGCTCCTGAAAAAGGAGCTTTAAAAAAGTTATAGCGATTTTTATCAAAATATCCTACAAAAGCAAATTTTCGTAATATTTCCTATAAAAACCAAATTTTATAAAATTAACTTAGATAAAGCAAATTTTGGCATAAGCTATATACAGCCGCACTTCCTTATAATAAATCTGCATTTGAGCAAAAAATTACTAAATTGTATAAAAATCTCATTATACAGAACTTATATTTCCTGAGAGTATGAGCATCTTTAAGAGGAGGTTTTTGTTTCTACCACTGGTATTTTTTAATTTTAGTTTATATTCACAGAAAAAAGTATTAGTAGTTTTTTGTCAATTAAAAAAATTATTTAAAAAGTATTTAAACTTAATTAATGTAATAATTGAATCAATCATTATTTCTGTTGAAACAAAATTAAAAACCTAATTTTGATTTAATTATCATTTGAGTTGTTTTGAAATGAATTTTGAATTGAAATACTAATCAAATAACAAACCATTATTTCGTTTAAAATAAAATAATTTAAACTTGTGAAATTGTTGCTGGAAATTGTCAAAATCAATCAACACATTGTTTGAAACGGCAAAGTTTTTTGATCATTTTTTGAATAAAAATTAAGAATATTATTTATTTAAAAATGAAGAAACATAAAATTATAAGTGCAGGTTTGGAAGTGATGGAGACCCTTTAAGATGAAAAATGTTGCTACTTTTTTTGCTACAACCAAAAAAACATAAACTTTGCCATAGCAGTCCGTAAACGAAAGAAAGAGAGACGCTAACGAAGTAGCAGGTTAAATGCTAGAATCCTTTAAAAAGCACTTTTTTAAAAATTTCTTAAAAAAGTAAATTTTGAAAAAAATTATTAAAAGAGTAAGATTTTCCATATAAAGCTTATTTTGTGAAAATTTTACATACAAAGTAAGTTTTGGGAAAAAATTACCAAAAAAAATGCAAATTTTGGAAAAATATACTAAAAAATAAATTTTGAAAAAAACCAATTTTGGGAAAATAAAATTTTTGCAAAAATCTTCTAGAAAATGCAAATTCGGGATAAATTTCTTATTATAGCATTATTTTTTTTTTTTGCAAAAAGCAAATTCGGAAATTTTTTTCTATTAGAGAATTTTTCTTATGAAATAAAAATTTAAGCAAAAATTCTTTAACAATAGCAAATGCATGTAAATTCAAAAAATTCCTTCCAATAGCATTTTTGGCCGAAATTCGTTTTCTTTAAATATTTAATTTGCACTCCAAAAACTTAAGCAAGATTCACTGTAAGTACACCTTAACGTATACTTAACTTTAATGTAATTAAATATCACTTATACGTACCACAATGCAATTAATTTAATTTACGTTAACATAGAAATTTGTAAACTTTTTTGTATTCTGTTAAAAATTATCATATTTAATGAAATTTGTTCAGACAAGTATTATTATTTTTTTTTGTTGGCAGTCTCTACCAACGAATTTCAACGAAAAGAGATAAAGATTTTTTCTGTGCTATATTTTTCATATACATATGTATGTATATTAAGTATGTATGAACTTTTAATTTTGTAAACAAAGCATGCCATATGCAGTCATAAAGTCAAATGAAGTGCAAAAATTAAAAAACAAAAAAATCTAGATACTTGTGTTTAGAGTGAAGAGACTTTTAGTAAAAGAACGACGAAAAACAAAAACAAAAAATATTCAAACAGCTAACATTTTGTAGCTCATTTGTCGTCTTAACACTAGAGCGGGTAGAGAAAAAATAAAATACAAACAAAAAAAAAAAAAAAAAACAAACCGCATGTTGTAAAACAAAATAACACTTATGTAAACTTAGCCCGAAAATATGTGAAAATATAAACAGTGTGGATTAAAAATAGTTCAATGGTAAAATAATCGATAATATAGTGGTTTTTCTAACTTTTTATCATCAACCGATTTTCCTATAAAACAACATAAATTTCTAGCTTTTGCTGTTCTTTTAAAAGTTTTTAATGTTAATTTTGCTCAAATATAAAACGAACACAGCTTTTATTTTTATAGGGTACTTTGGTGACCATTTGCACCAAACACTGAACTCCGTTAATATCTCTATATATTCCTAATTAGCAGTAAACAAATACATTAACTGTACATATATACATACATATGTCTTGTACGTTTCTAAATGCTCAGAAAATCAAATGAGGCTATTTGCCTTGTTAACATATTTCGTTAAAGGAAAATAAGCTTCGTCAGAAAAATCGACTGACTCACGACTGCAATATTTAACTTAAACGAACCGGTCAACTTTCGTTTTGGCTTATTATTTATAAATTATTTCTGAAGTGTAGTAAGCTAATAAGGTCGAGAAAGTCTTGATTGAAATTATCACGAATTTTACAAAATAAAGCTTTTACGGACACATTATATTTATAATACCTTTTAACTGCCGTATTAAAAAAAAAAATAAAATATTCAAATAAATTTGAAGTGTATTTTAAGAAAAGTTTGTACGAAAATTTTGCCTTAACACACATTTCAAACTTGTTATATTTTTTTATGAATACGGCAGTAAATATTTAAGGGAAATTTTGATTAAAACAAAGTTAATTGTTACAATTACCAAATATGCATATATATATATAATATATATTAACAAGTAAAATCACTACTGTTTTGTAAATGCAATATGCCGCAGTTAAAAAATAAAGTTCTTGTTGAGAAAACCGTCAGTTTTCTGGCAAAATGGTGGACATCATTCTCACTATTTTTTGTGTAAGTGTTATATTTTCAGTTGAAGCTCCTTAAGTAGTTTAAATTTAAACAGTACGATTATTTAAGCTGTTTTATTTTCTGAAGTATTTTTGCTTCAATCATAGCACTTTTATTTATTGTCGATATAAAAGTGGTTTTACATTGTTTCATTAGTTTTTATTGTCGATATAAAAGTGGTTTTACATTGTTTCATTAGTTTAACAGTTCTCGGTTCAATCGAAGTTCGGCTAGTTTATTTTCAATAGGCATTCCTTTTGCTCAAACGTCTTAATCACAATTTATTTCATAGCTTTAAGCATGGCAGTCTTTTTTCTAGAAGTCCTTGCCAAATAAAAAATAAACCCACAATTATGCGCTACGCAATAAGACATACATGAATTCAGAAAAGTAAGTGAAAGAACTCTGAACAACTTTTATACAAAAAACTAACATTTCAAGTGCTACGGCATTCCCTTACTACGAAGCAGGTTTGTAGGGGAGAATACTAAAAAAATAACTGTATCAACCCATTCAGTGTCTTTGGCCGATCGTTACATACAACAATTATTATATGCGCTGAATAATGCGCTTTATGTATCAAAAATGTATTGCTTTAAAGTGGGAACTCGCCATATAAAATTCCATTCCAATCGAACGTCTTTTATAATACTATAAGTAGTTTATAGTATAAGAGTTTTTGGTTTTTCGCAGTTTATGTTGCAATAGTTTTGAATTGAAAAGTATGAGAGTTTTAACTTTGTTTTAAATAGTATAAGAGTTTTGTTATAAATAGTTATATTCATAAAAAAAAACATTTGAGGTTTATAAAAGGTTTCTATGAAAATTCCTTTAAGAAACTTTTTAAAAATCAAAATTTGTTTATGAATAGGGGGTAATTCTTTTTTGTTATGATAACAGTATGAGCGTTAGAAATAAATATAACAAATCAGCAGATTTTGACACATTTAATTTGATTTTTACAGGTAGCTAAGCTGCATAAAAAGCATTTCATGTAACTTTAAATGTAGAATGCAAGTTAGTGCCCCGGTAGGCAAGCTGGCTGTGAGCTAGGCTATCAGTGCCAGGGTTGCGGGTTCGATTCCCGTCAGAGACTCTGGTTTGTTTCCTGCAGACAAGAGTAGAGCTTCGCGGGATTAGCATAGGGAATTGAAAAAAACAGTATGGTATGCACGAATTGCATTGGCGGCGAAAATTTGTAGTAGTTTTAGTTTAACAATTTTTTCTCTTCACTGTGATGCAACAAAAAAAAAAAAAAAATCTTCTAAAAAAAGTGGATAATCTATAAGCAAAAAGAAAGTACTAAAAAACTTAATGTAAAAAATCTTTGTTTCGTTTGTTAAATGGGGTCTTCTTTTATAAAAGACTATGTTTGAACACATAAAGAAATACGTACATATGTATGTAAATCCTTACTTTTATGTATGTATATTTATGTATTTCTTTCTATTTCCATAATCATAACCATAAAGACGGGATATTTCTATTACTTTTAAAGTACATTGCTCTGTTTTTTTGTTTTGTAAATTTTTTTTTACAAGAAACAATTTTAACTAAAAGACTCTTATTAAACAATATTCTAGGAGTACCTGCACTTAGCGTGCACATAAAATTTTCGGTGGTTTATTTTATTTTAGTTCTTGTTGGTTTTAAGGATTTTTTTTATTATCTGCTTCCTAGTAAGGAAAAAAGACAGCTGGCAAGACCAAAATTTCAAACCACTGCAAAAAAATTTTAGATATGTAAAGCATAAGTCACCCATTAGTGTCTGTTACTTTTGAGATAATTATCTTTAAAGAATCAAAGGACAAAAATCATGGTAAGTTTTTAATCCAAAATTTTTAATATTTTAATTCGGCTCAAGTTCATCAATTTTAATTTTAATTTAATTATTTTTATGAAGAAAGGAATTTTACAACATGAAAATTAATTTTCATTTAATTATTTTTATGAAGAAAGGAATTTTACAACATGAAAATTAATTTTCATTTAATTATTTTTATGAAGAAAGGAATTTTACAACATGAAAATTAATTAAAATTGTTATTGATTATCTTTCATTCTTGACCGTGGCCGGGGCTCGAACCCTGGCCGGCAGGTTACCATGACATGTTTCGATCGCAACCACTCGATGTCCTCAGATGGATTTGCCTGCTGACTGCTGACTGCTGACGTCAATAGTCAACATGAATCCTTAAACCAAATTGCATTTTAACCTTCGGTAGATCGAAAAATTGATTTTTTGAATGATTATCCATTTTTATTGATTTTACATGTTTTTCCTTAGATTATCAATAACAATTTTAATTAATTTTCATGTTGTAAGATTCCTTTCTTCATAAAAATAATTTAATAAAAATTAAATTTGATGAACTTGAGCCGAATTAAAATATCAAAAAGTTTATTAAAAAATTTAAAAAAATTACTATCAATAACCCAATATTTATTCCCTCCACTTCCAGCAGTGAATGAGAAAGATCCCATAAAGCTCTTGAGAAACCGTAAGTCGAGTTATCCATATCCATCTGTCTGTTCGGCTACACTTAAGTTCGCATCAAAATCTATCGAATAATGCTAATTTAGAAAAAATTGGTCTGTCATAGATTCATCAGACTACAGATTACAATGCAAAATTGCGTTAATAAGAAATTAATAAAGATAGTTTACCTAAGGCGCCATATAAAGCCCACTTTCGTAAAACGCATTAGTATCCCTAAAAACGTAACACTTAATACCATTGTGGTCGAATCTGGTCTGCTATACAGGGGTGTCATGGATATTGAAAACGTTAAACGAAAGAATTTTAAAAGTCATTTTTTTATAAGATTTCTGTAATAAAAAAAATTTTATGACAATTATGATACAAATAATGCTCTATTAAACAGGATTTTTTGACAAAAATTGTAAAAATTATATTAAAAGTTTAATAAAAAAAGAACCGCCAAATTCTTTCGTTTTACGTTTTCGATTTCCATGACACTCCTGATAGTTTTATAAGTTAAGTATCCACACTGTTAAATTCAGTGAAAATCGGATCATAATTTGCCATAGGCCAGACGAGTTGTAGTACAGGGAAGTTTGGTTTAAAAATTATTGCTTAATTATTAAAGGATTCCACAAACAGCCACTTCCTGAAATATTCTTACCCTGGGTGGAGAGTATGTTTGATTCGGCAAAGCCAAATATAGCAATTTTACTTTTTTTACCTTGTTTTTCAAAACTAAATTAGTTTTTTTTTTATTTCCCTTTACCTTTTTATTTAATTTCTTTAAAATTTTCTTGTTTATTGTGTAAATATCAATAAAAAAAATTTACCTAAACATTCAATTATGCTACGTGTCATTTTGCTCTGCTACTGCTGTCATTTGAAACGACTTGACAATCATAAATAATTACTTAGCAATGGCACATTAAAGGCGTGTAAGAAAGGAGAAAAACAACACACCGGTTCACAAATTTGAATAAGTATACACAAAGAGGAGAAAAACAAACATTCAAATTGCAATTTATGCACGTACGAAAAGGTAACGTGTTATCTGAATTCATGACAAAAAACAGAAAAGCTGAATGGGAAACAAGTTCTGTAAATTGAAAAGACGTTAATAAATGCAAAAAAGGATAAACTTAAATAAACAAGTTTAGTTGGTATGTACATATTTAAAATAAAGGACATTTAAAGCTGAAAATATTTCTGCAATTTCAAAGGGGAAAACAAGAAAAAGGTTTATGTAAAAATCGCTACTCGGAATCGCCAAAGTTTTTCTTTTCCTTTCAAAAGTTTTTGTTATTCGTGCTCAATTCCCAGTTTTTATTCTTGATAAAAACACTTGAAATTTATTGTTGATGGGATAAGCTATTCCTATGCGCATTTCACTGGTTGCTTAGGCCAGATCATCAGGAAACTTCATCCATAAAGATTTTAGAAAAACTAAAGATATTAAACCAAATAAAAATGTTAAACGTATAAGACTTATAGCAACAGTTCTACTTGTAATAATATCAAAGCTTAAACAAAACAACATCAACAATAAACAGTGGCTTCATCTCATCTTACATTCCCCGCTACAATTAGTTGAAATTCTCTCAACATTAATTGTAGTTGTAAGTAGGTTAAGAAAAACAAAATAAAAACAACAACAACTTACAAAAGATGTTGTTAATTAAGTGTTTTTTAGGCCGTGCACCTGCCTGTTTATTATCAAAAAGTAATTTAAATTTTTGGGAATACAAAATTTTTAATTTCAAAAGTTTTTGTTATTCGTGCTCAATTCCCAGTTTTTATTCTTGATAAAAACACTTGAAATTTATTGTTGATGGGATAAGCTATTCCTATGCGCATTTCACTGGTTGCTTAGGCCAGTTTCCTATGATCCTATGAACTGGGAATTGAGCACGAATAACAAAAACTTTTGAAATTAAAAATTTTGTGTTCCCAAAAATTGAAATTACGTTTTTCTTTTCCCAAATTTTATTGAATTAAATTTCGAAAATGTTATTAAGAGGTGATCAACGAATTTCAAATTGGAAAATACTTAATAACAAACATTTTTTTTAATAGGCTTTTAAACGTTATAAATTAATTAAAACGGAACTAGAGAAGAATAAGGACAAACTACAATAAAACTAGAAGAGGGCTTAAAACGTAGCATTTATGATAGTATTGACAATCCAACGAAAGATAATAATATTATATGTCAATCGTGTGAACGGGGGCCATCATGTCGTACAATTGCAAACGGATCGTAGTTTTCCTTAAAATTCACTAAAGTTTTTAACCTTGACAACAATTTTAAAAGTACGTTAAATTCGATTTAGAACTGTCAAAATTTACAAATGTAAGTCAATATATCTTCCTAATTTGTGTAAGTTCGAGTGGTAGCGAGGAAGATAAAAAATATATTTCGGATGCAGCTGAGGGATCGGAGCAATCCATTGGTACTGTCGAGTACAGTAAAATATCTAAAAAATGCGTTTCATAAAATTTATGAACTTTGCATGCCTTTAAGTAGTCTTCTTCTTCTTTTTTTTTGTCGTGGGTTAAATTTTGGGCACTATTACGGTTAAATAAAATAACTGGTTGTGTTGAGTTGTAATTTTTTGATGTTTTTGTTCGCCGGAATATTACAAAATTTTAAACGATTATACAAAAGATAACAAATTACTATTCATTTGAGTTGAGAACATAACTCGAACAGAGTAGAACAGAACTTAAACAGAACTAAAACCGAACTAGAACAGAGCTAGACCAAGAACAGAACTATAACAGAACTAGAACAGAACTAGAACAGAACAAGAATAGAACTAGAACAGAACAAGAATAGAACTAGAACAGAACAAGAACAAGAACAGAAGTAGAACAGAACTAGTACAGAACTAGAACAGAACTAGAACAGAACAAGAACAAAAGTAGAACAGAACTAGTACAGAACTAGAACAGAAGTAGAAAAGAACTAGAACAGAAGTAGAGAAGAACTAAAATTGAAACTGAACGATAATAGAACGATAATAGAACGAGAATAGAACTAGAACAGAACTAGAACAGAACTAGAACAGAACTATAACAGAACTAGAATAGAACTAGAAAAGATCTAGAACATAACTAGAACAGATCTAGAACAGAACTAGAACAGAACTAGAACATATCTATAACAGAACTAGAACAGAACTAGAACAGAACTATAAGAGAACTAGAACAGAACTATAACAGAACTAGAACAGAACTAGAACAGAACTAGAACAGAACTAGAACATAACTAGAACAGAACTAGAACAGAACTAGAACAGAACTAGAAGAGAACTAGAACAGATCTAGAACAGAACTATAACAGAACTAGAACAGAACTAGAACAGAACTAGAGCATAACTAGAACAGAACTAGAACAAAGCTAGAACAAGAGCAGAACAAGAACAGAACTAGAACAGAATAAAACAGAACTTGGACTAGAACTGAAACAGATCTAAAAAAAACTGTTCTGTTCTAGTTTTTTTTTAAGATAAAATTAGAAGATAACAAAATAGAACAGAACTAGGACAGAGATAGAACAGATCTTAAACATAACTAGAACAGATCTAGAACTCAAACAGAATAGAGTTAGAATGAAACAGGAAGAAAACTAGAATAGAACTAGTATAGCACTAGAAGGAAAAACAAAAAGGGATCTATAACAGAACTTAAGCAGCACTAAACCAAAAGTAAAACAGATTTATACACAAAAAAAAATTATTTCACCTTAATTTATGTGATAATTGAATCAATTATTTTTTTAGTTGAAAATAACCTTAAGCTCAATCCTAGAATGCATAGCGGGTTACCCGGGTGTCTTCTAGCGATTTTAAACGTTTGTTTGCAACTGCAAAACTAATGCTCATACAGTATTTAAACTTCGTATCTAGAAAACTTTAATATCTTTGTGTCATGTTATTGATCATTTACAAAACTCGTATTAATGACTTCTTAACTATGACCCATGTACACAATAATTGTTATAAGAACAAATGAGCGAGTTAACGGCTGTTTCAAAATTTTTTAATTGAAAACATTTACTAATTTCTTTTATAGTTTTATTAAACGGGCTGTAAGTTTAATATTTTGCATGATATTGCCTTGTTATTAACCACAAAATGGTTAAATATGAACTAAATAATAACAAGGATCTGATATATAATCTGAGCCTACATCTAATTTATAACTTAAACTAGCATTTCAACTGGAGGCTGAAAGTTTTCAAACTTAACTAGACTTTAAGAATAATCTACCTTTAACGCTTAACTAAACGAGAGAATTTACTAGAAACTGAACTGGAATCTGAGCTGATATCAAAGCTTGTTAGAAAATCTGAAAAATATAACTGAACTTACGAAAATATAAACAGTGATCTAAGCTATAATTTCACCAGGATTTAAAATGTTCATAACATCATACTGGTCAACCTATTGAACGTTATAATTTAATCAAAAATATTTATGTGACTACTCATACTTGAATTCTGACTAGAGTGTATTTAAAGAGTTGACAATTTTTTTTTCGAACACTTAATTTTTGCAATGTACATTTTTATATTTACTTAAAGCGAACACAAACACCTTTATGCATGTGTTTGTGGATTTGACATTTTCTGCATATCGCACATACCTTTTTAACAAAAAAAAAAAAAAAAAACAAAAAAATTATGTTTGCACTGACTGTTTAAATTTGCCAGACACATGATGATGTGGATGATAAATATGACATCATTTTCCGTAGTCTTTATTGGCGCACAGGAAATTTAAAAAAAAAAGGCCACATTAAATAACGGCAAGTATGTGCTGAGGCATTCTGGCCAGGTTTTTCTTTTTGTTTCCTTTTCGTTTAAATTAACAAAATGTGCAACATGCTGTGCATGAGTGTGTGTCGTTTAATACATATTTGTGTTGGCCAAATATTGTGAAAACAAAGATCGTGCAGAAAGAAATAAAATTAATTGAGATTTAAAAATAAATGTTTAAAAATTGGTGGTTTTTAAAGAGTGGGAGAGGTGATTTTAAGCTTTTTCTTTATTTTTATTTTAATTTTTTTATTTGGTTTGTTATATTTTGGTAAACATTGTTTGCAACATACTGACGGGGTTTTCTTTTGTTATTAAACCAATTTAAATTTAAAAAGATATTATTTTTAATTAATGTTCTGTTTGTTCAAAAATTCATGTAACTGTTAAAGTTTTCTATTTCAAATTTAATTATTTTCTTGTACAATTATTTACATTTTCTTATAGTATCGCTTTTACGTATGAATTTGTATGAAAAATATGATTATTTTTTATATAAAACGTATTAATCATATGCATATGTATGTATGCATAAGTGAAACAAAAAACTAAGACCTTGAACAATATTTCTCATACGTCATGATTGTTTTTGAACGATTTGCAATTTCATTGTTTAAAAAATAACAATTAAATAAATGAACTGATTTTTCCATAATAACATGAATGCGAAAATAAATACAAGGGTTTGTTGTAATTGTTTAAATGACAAAAACAGATATACTCATATTTGTTAATGAAGATCTTTAGTTTATAGCTGACATACTTTTAGGTTAGGGTTTGCCATACCGAATTCTTCGAAATTAAAAACTTTTTTCTGAATTCGAAATACAAAACTTTATCTAATTCTAATCGATTTTTTTTTCCAGCAAATTTCGATATTTCCCATTTTTTAATTCCAGTACTTTATGATAAGACCCATAACAGCCTGTCTTCATGTGCTACCACTATGTTCGAACAAGTGCACACATGAATTTGGCTTGTGAATACTGGTGATGTTTTACTTTTGTTGAAAGAGGGTTTTTTAAAAATTTGTTTGCACAACGATGTCTTACATCAATAACAGTGTTGGCATTTAAAAAAAAATCGCTACCTTGGTTATTTTTACTTTTTATATGAGTATTTCTATCATGTCGAACGTGACCTTCGTACTAATTTAAAGGGAAAGAAAGTCGAAATAAAATGGTTTTTTGCTTTGACAATAGATTTAACTTATCGTTCTTTATTAGCCCTATAATTGGTGCTGTTGTTTATTTTGATATTTTTTTTTCAGGTTAATTGCAAAAAATAAGGAATTCGCAAGTGATGGAAACAGAAGGGGGTTTCGCGGCCAACAATTCAAATGCCGATTTAAAGAAACCTGAGGCAATATTTAAGTAAAACTAATTTTGGAATGAAATGCACTAATGTCTCATAAAAAATGTTTTGATTTTACCCAAAAGTTATTTATACTCTTTTAAGTTTTTAATTTTAATTATTGTCGCATGTGACATTTTTTCCATCAATATATTTATGTTTTTTATGTTCTTATCTTTAAAAAACTACGAGCTTTGTTTAAGTTTTGAATAAAACGCAGTCTACCTGTACCTTTGGGATTATCTGATAAAACCCAATAAAGAGCCTTCTTTTCGATCTTTTAGAGTTGTTCTCTTGGTGGATTTACCAATCGTCTCACTTATAAATTCAACGAACTATTTCTCACACATTAAAATCAATAGAATATATTCAAAATAAGCTTTCTTGAACATTTCATGTGCATTCCTGCTGCATATTCATGTAAATTGAAGAAACAAAACAAAACTGTTTTGCTAGTGAAGTCATGCTGGCTTAAATAATAAATAGACACAAATCATGAGTAACAGTTTCGAAATCTGTTTTAAATGTTATATTTTTAATTTATACAACCAATTATTTATTCAATATTTGTTTTTGATTTTTTTTTCTTCGATACTTTTCTGCTCACGGCGGTCCAATCAGTAATTAGCTCCAATGGTTTTACTACTTATATTTCACTATCTTACAGACGTTTTCGATTTCAAGGCCGTGAATATTTTTCCTCAGTCAATCGGTCAATTTAATGAAGGACTAAATGAATTAAGTCAGTTTTAGAGATGTTTGTTTTGTCCCTAAGTCTGTAAATGCCAGCCAATAGCTCAAAAGTTTTTTTTGTTTATTTTTGGGGTAATCAATAAATATTCAGTCTCCTAGTGAATTTCTATGCCTTTTTGTCTACTGTGAGGATCGAGATACCAATTTCGACCAAGAGAGATAAAATTCGTTGTTTTGTATTTAACGTAGGCCAACTTCTCTTAAAATAAAAATTTCCTTACATTTTTACTTTGTTGCCAGACATTTAAAAAAATTGCTCTCAAAATTTATTACAAACAAGTCTTTAAAATACATCGTTTGAAGATAATTTCATTGAACAATTAAAGCAAAATTAATTTCAAATTGATTTAAATTTCATTTCTCTTCCGCAAACAACTTTTTAATACGAAAACTTTCTAGACTTTAAATCTTCTAGGCAAATTTTATTTTCGTAAACAAATAAAAACAAATTTGCTCTGCTCTTAAGACAAATCATGTAGAGTAGATAATTTTAATTGTTCTTAAGCCTTCAAAACTTAAACATCCCGGCCAACACCTACACCCCTTCTACCAAGGGTTAAGGAATACAATTTCTAAAAAGATAAAAACAACAACAACAGAAAACACTTGCTTGTTTTAATTTTTATCGATATAAATGAAAATTATCATGATTAACAAAAAACGAAAAGGGGGAAAATTAAGCCAACACAAAAAAACTTTTTTAACAGCTTTAAGGATTATTTTTGCGAGTGAAATAGAGGAGAAAAGGAAAAAAAGTTTTGAGAAAACCTAAACTCACAAATTAACTCGACTTAGAGTGTACATTGATTTTAATGTGCGTTTAGGAAAACATGGAACCAGTCAAAAGGTTGAGAAGATAATAGAAAAGTAAAGTCAAGCAATGTTAATTATTGTAATATAAAAAGGTCTTTTAGCCGGAAGGAAATATGACGTTAAGGGGGAAATTTTAAGAAAATAAAAGGATATTTTACTTTGTTTTATACGATGAAATGATTATCTTGTAAAATTAAATAAAAAAGACTTTTGTTTCTTTTCAAGACAGGGATATAAAATTAAAACAACAAATCGTTATTGTCGTTAAAGCATTATAATTGTTGATAAATAGAAAAATTGTTTCCGATTATAAAATATCCGTTTCCGTTGAAAGGAAATTATTAAGATTCTATTGTTAAAAAGATAAATAATAGGCAAGAAAGAAAAACAGTTTAGATTTTTTATATACAATTTTTCATTAAAGTAAGAAAAAAAAACGTGACGAGTAAATTAATTAAGATAAACAATTTCTATTGATTAACTAAACTTTGTTTGTAAGAAGATAATTGTATAATGTAATTTAAAAACTGTTTAATAATGTTTGATCTATCCTAAGGTTTTGCAAAAGAAAATAATTGTTTAATAAAACTAGGGGTTACGTGTCGGACGTCAAATATTTAATAGGCTTAAGTTTTAAAAATATGTATACATATATACATTTATTATATATTTTAATTATACGTCTTTGCATAATTATGTTTTGTTATATTTGAAATCTACTTAAATTAATATTTCATTTGAAAAAAAAATTTATTTTTAGCGCTCCAGGATACTTTGAGAAAATATTGTTGAAAATTTAAAACTTTAGTTCTTTAATTTAAATTCATCAGCTTCTAAACGTAAAGAAAACACATTGCCTTATAAGGTTGCCTCCAACAAAACAATTTATAGTTCAACGGTTTTAAACTAACTTTAATCATATTATTGTCACCGACAGCCATAATATTGTAAAATGTGTTCTTTATCCAGAATATATACGAAACAAAGAAAAATAAGCAAAGTCCACGAATTTTTTTTATTAAATCCCCAATCCCCAAATGACTTTATTTGTCCTTTTTGTTCGCATAAAATCCCCAAGTCTGGTAGCCCTGGGGTATGTGAAATTATGGACCGATTAGAGTCTATATTTCAATTTTCATCAAATTACCTCCAAAATTGCACGTAGAGAAAAAACATGGTTGCAAAATGGTTAAAAAAAACATATTATGGTCCCTGCAATGGCAACAAACAATCTTTTGTTGTTTTTAAAAAAACTTTTTTCACGATTGATAATATTTTGTTTCTATTCTATTCTACCTCCCTTGAAACTTCAAATATGGTTGATTTTAAATTATATTTTTATTTTTATAATTTTTTAAAACATTGTACGATTAATTTTTAATTTAAAATTATATGTTTAAAAAGCAACAACATTCTGTTCATTTGCATTTTACTTGGTTTGCTTAAAATTCTCATTCATTTTATTTTAATTATTGTGTAAAACATAAATTTACGTAGAAAAAACAAGTAGAACAGAAAAAATGGTAATATGAAGGTCATCACAGGCTGGAATATGAACCAAAGGGTTCATATAATTTGACACTTAACAAGCAAATTGAAAAAATTGATTAACCACAATATGATTAGCATTCACCATATTATTGTTAATCCTAACCATAATATGGTTACTTATCTTAAAATTCTGGGAAATTTTGACCATATTATAGTTAATTTTGAACATAACATGTTTAGTTTTGACCATTATTATGGTTAATATTGACTAAAATATGGTTAATTTTGATCATATTATGGTTGATTAAGGGAAAATTTTGTTGATTTTAAACAAACTATGGTCATATTAAAACATAATGTGGTAACCTGCAAGCATAAACATTGTTAAAAACCAACCATAGTATGTTGCTCTTAGAATATGGTTACCTCCAACCATATTTTTTTCTACGTGTGCTAACTGTACTATGCGCCCACGGTTTATATGGACAGCCAGCCAGCCGGACGGGCTTCGTTATTCTGAGCTGATCGGTATACTTAAAGATGGGTATAGAGCCAACAGTTTAAGGAGTTACAAGCATCAGCACAAATTCATAATACCCTCTCCGCTGTTGTGGTGTGGTAAAAATATTTATAAAGTTTTGAAGCTGAAAAACACATACATATTTTAATGCAATATAAAACGGTAACAGATGCTTAATAGGAGTACCCCATCAAATGCACTGTTTAATATCCTTATATGTTTGCCACCAGATATTTTGGCGAAAGAGACGGCTGCAAACACTGAAGTAAAACTAAGGCCACTAAGGTTTCGAAGAGTTGATTATGTCGCCCTTAAACCTAAATTCTGTTAGTTATTGCAATTTACATTTTCTCATCTTTATTGATATCGATAATTACTTTAATTAACATATGTTTTTATAATAAGTCAATAATGACATATTTACATAGGTCAACTTTTTTTAACTTCCTTCTTCCTTTTTTATTAGCCTTGTGAACAACATACATAAACAAAGTCTCTGCATTATAATTTAAAATTAAAATAAATAAATCATAATCTTTCACATCAATAAATGGTGTATTCATTGAAATATAATCAACGCTTCATCTTATCCTCTAACAAATTCGATCATGGATTTACGGCAAATATTATGGATAATACAGTTCATTACAGCTTTCCGTAAATGTAGTAAGTACACTGATGGAATAATCCATCTTCATATTGATGATGCCCTAACATCAAAATTGTTAATCCAATCACGAACGTCATCATAAAATTCTGTAGTAATTTGTGCGTCATCTATGCTATTACTGCAGTGACATCAATTCTAGAATGCCATATTTAGTGTTTTATTTAAATTATTTTCATGTTTAAAATTCCCATATTGTATTTGCTTAAATTACTTAGTTTAATACATCAAATTTCCAAAGTAGAATAATTACGAAAACAGTACCCGAGCATGCTGCTGGTGTCTTATAATTAAGAGTTATTCTGTAAACAAATGGAGGAATACAACAAAAGTAAAACAAACATATGTAACGGTTAAGTAAATAATAGCATTCTCTCACTTTGACTTAAGTCAATACCAATTAAGAGTCCTATCTTCGATGTTGCTGAGTCATCGCACTGACGACATGATTTATTAAACTGACTCCGAATCGTCAATTCTGTGATGCCGATGTGGCATCTCATTTATCACCTAATTTCAATTTTTGTCCCTGATGACAATTTGGCCAAGTGATGTTAAGACCGACATCTCAATGATGAAAAGTGTCATGGGGTTAAATACAAAGACAATTGTTATAGTACTGATGTTAAGATACATCAGCGTTATGACGCCTTTTTATCAAGTAAACATCGACCTTGTCTAAGATATAATATGGTGTCGGTTTTGGCATTTTCTTTGAACAGTTGGACTGAAAAATGCGTCTCAGGCCGAGACAATGGCCATCTGCATAGCCGAGAAGTACAATCAGTAATCGTTAGATACCCAGCAGTATTTTCCACATTCTTATTTGTACTAAGTAGCTATAATATCACTGAAGAATTGTTTAAGAATTGGTCAAGAATTCCCGATGTCTCTGAAAGAGATAATGATATATTCAATGATAAATTCTAATTGTGTTCCTGTACGTAGTGGTATACATGAAAACTGTATAGCTGACCCGTTGGCGCAGGCAGGCAGCACCTTGAATCAAAACGGTCCAATGTGCAATATATGAATGTGCTATACTTTCGATAAGTAACCAAATAATCCTTAAACAATTTTATTTCATCGACAGTCAAAGATGGTTCTATAAAAATACCTTTGGAGAAACCAAACAAATCTCGCCCATTATAAATGTGAAAAGGACATAACGAGTGCTGAGGCTGTTAAGACTTCACCTTGAGAAACCTACTTGCGATTATAACTAGCCATTGGCTTATCTGAATCCAGGTCTAGATGTTAGGGTTTTTTAACCATGAACTTGTAGAGGTTACAATGACAAACAAGAAGAGGATTCAACAGAACATCTTTTTTTAATACTGTCCAGCATTCGAGGTCTTAAGACTCAAATTGTTTGCTCAAAACACTCTTAGAGCCAAAACTAAGTGATGAATAAAGGCATTCGATATAAATCGAATTACAATAAAATTTGATTAGAAAATTTGATCGATATCGAATGTTCCAATTTTCCCCCAGTGTCCCTGATGCTGGTTTGATGGGAATTCATTTCTCTAATGAGTACAAAAATAGCGCGAGGCGGACATGCAATTATGGACGTATTGGAATATTGGTGATATGCTTAATTGTGGCTACCAATAGAACATAAACTCACTCACTGCAATAAGATCATATATTTTTTATAATTTTTGGAGAGGCCTTTAAAATCCTTAAATCCTAAAAGGCTTTATTATATTCAGACAAAAGCTTATTATCTGTGGATTTTAAAAGTATTAAAATGGTTTGCTTTTAATTGCTTTATTCAGAGTTAAATAGTTCAATCCTTTAGAAACAGGGTGTTAGCTAAACCGATTTAAAATATTTTCAAAATTATGCAGAAATAATTTTTTGCCAAAGAAACTCTTTGGATTATTAAAAGGTGGTTAAATTTTAAGGGCCGATATTGAATGTGTACCACACCCAAACGTCAAGCTTTTTAGCATTTCCTTTGACATTTCTCAATTTCAGACTAACTCAATTTAAACTGTGGAAAGATGCACAATCGAACAAAGCGTTAAAGTTTTTCAGGCTTATTATGAAAATGGACGTTCAAATCAACATGTTTATCGTGCACTTCGAAGAAAATCTTCTTCAGTGATGAGGCATATTTTCACCTCAGTGAATTCGTCAGTAAGCAGAATTGCCGCATTTGGACGAATGATAATCCAAGAGTGATTTTTGAAATACCAATGCCCCCACAAAGAGTGACTGTTTGGTGCGGTATATGAGTTGGCGGCATCATCGAGCTTTATTTTTTCCGATATGATGCCGGTCAGGCAGTTACTGTGAATGGTGTTCGCTATCGTGAGATGAAAACGAATTGGAAGATATTGATTTGGACGATATGTGGTTTCAACAAGACGTTGCAACTTGCCGCACAGCTAACGAAACAATGGCTCTTTTACTCGAAAAATTCAATAGCCGTGTTATCTCACGTGGTGGCGATGTCAATTGGCCGCCAAGATCATGTGATTTGACACCTTTGGACTCTGTCGTTGTGGTTATTTGAAAGAAAAGGTGTACCTCGATGAGCCAGCAACAATTCAAGAGCTAAAGGATGAGATAATTCGACACATTAACGGCATAAATAGAACCTCAATTATGCCCCAGCGTCACCGAAAATTTGGACCATCGGATGGAGGTGTGCCGCCGAGGTCGCGGCGGCCATTTGGCCGTTATTTTTCTCCATACATAATTGAACCATACCAACATTATCATAATAAAAAGAAATGACAATTATTTCATAAATAATTTGTGTTTTATTTAAAATCAACATCGGCCCTTAAAATTTAACCTCCCTTTATTGGTATAATACCAGCCAGTATTTTTTAATATTTTTTACTTAAAACGCATGTAATTTGATCCTCTCCAATCTTGCAGTTGCTTTATTTCGACAACATTTTACTTCAAATTCTTTAATACATTCCACACAAAAAAAAAAAAAAATAAAAAAAAGTTCCAAGCTAAAAAAAAGATAAAAATCAGTCAATGTATCGTTTATTGCATAAATAGCATACAATCCAGACAATCTTTCATACACTTCATTAAATTTAATTGCAAAAAAAAAATTTAACTGTATTGTTTCCATTTGGCAAGAGTTAATTTGATGAAGCAGAAAATCTTTTAAATCCATTACGCCTTTCAACCATAATAATTTAAAATTTCATACGAAACTAATTTTTTGCAAACTGAAAGAATGGAAAATACGAAGTTGTGGCAATAGAAAACATAATTAAGCTACTTTCTAAAAATTAAACTATTAAAGGGAAATGGGATTTAGTATAAAATTTTAAATTTATAGTTACGAAAATGGGTTAAGATCAAGCGATAAAACTAATAGCTTTGGGGCGCTTAAGCTGATTATAATGCAACAATGAAGGGACTTTAATTGTGCAGAACTTCATTAATTTTAATTGATTTTCTTCTTGTTTTTTTCAGCTTTTAGTAAAAGAGAATTAAAATATCTTTAGACATGGGGTACACTGTTAAGCAACGAACAAAAATATTTGTTATTTATTTTTAATTGTTGTAAAGCAACGTTTTTAATTTAAATTTTATAAAGCTAATTTTAAATTAAATGGCTAAATGAATAAAAAATTGCACAATGTGGAAATTGTCTTGTTGGTTGGTTGGCAACCTCTAAGCCATCAGCGGCAATAACCACTTTGAAGTGTTCTTTTCGGTGGCATGTAATACTTTACAATGATTACATATCCAGATTTTTTTAAGGATGAAGTCGTTAATACAGTTATGTTAGATCAAATACTGCTATAAAGAACAAACCACGAATATGGTTTCAAGAAGAAGGACTTATAGCAATTCCCACATTTTCAGGAGGAAAATTTTTTCCTTTTATTTCTCCAGGGACCATAACTCATTCTCTTATGTTAAATTAGAAATTGAAAAAGTATTTCAGAACGGTCCATGGGTTGTACGTGGCAGAGGGCCTTTTTATAACCTCCACCACCACTAGTGTGAAACTTTTTTATTATTCATCTAAGACCCCGTAAGGTATATATTTTCTAGCTCCTTGAGTAATTCTAAGTCGAATTAGCCATGCCCGTCTGTCTATGTGTCCGTCTATCCGCCTGTTTTTCTGTTGACAACATGCTCAATGTCGAAAAACTCAACTCAATGGAAAAGAACAATGTTGGTGTCCAACTGCTTTTAGTTATCCTTAATAGTTTCGGATTGAAATCCAGCAATTCCGTTCAGTAGGATGAGCTTTATGAGGCCTAATGTGGAACCAATACCCTAAAAAAATTTATAATTTTTTTTTTTACAAAAACTTACATAAATGGTGGTATAATGCGATAGTTGATATAAGATTTGGCAAAAATTCGTTATATGTGGCTAGAAATGATGTTGTAAAATTTCGTGAAGATCGGTAGATAATTTAACATTGGCCCCATATAAAGCCCGCTCTTTGGAAAGACTCTTGTAAGCCTAAAATCGTAAATTATAACGGTACTGCAAAAACAATTGTCGCGCTAAAGTTTTAAAGGACTTAAAACTACACTGTTAATTTCGTGAAGATAACGTAAGCGAAATAATTTTCAAATTTCGTTTTTTTGCATAAATGCCTTTATTGGCAACACTTGCATCGTCTCCTCAAATGTCATGGTCACATAAGGTACCGTTCCGAATTTATAGCAAGAACAATTTTATCGTAAGCGACAAATTTCATACAAAATTTATATAAAATAGATTTAAAAAAACTCCCTCCTGTAAAATTTGATTTTTGGCGCTTACGTTGTTTTCGCGATAAGGGCTTGATATATTTTTAAAAACAGTTTTTTTAAGCTTAATTTTTAAACAAAGATAATGTGTTCATACGGTTTTATAAATGAAAACTCTATGATCAATTTCCAATAAAGGCATTTATGCAAACAAACGAAATTTGAAAATTATGTCGCTTACGTTATTTTCGCAGTAAGCTCTCGATATATATCGGTAGCTAAAATGCAAACGGCCCTCAAAAACAAAAATATAAAATCGCATAAACGCAAATTTTCACAAAAACTTTTCGACCAAAATAGGCGATTTTTAAGCACAAAAACAAACGAAACTATCAACAAAAGCGATAATATGATAAACGCTTAAAGATCTTATTAACCGTTAACTAATTGTTTATTAATGAAAAATTTATAAATTAATTATTTGCATTAAATTTTTGCTTCCCCTATAATATTTTCGAAATGATGTATATCAAGGCCCATTGAAAAGGTCTGCGCAAGAAGTCTGATGATCATTGTTTATGTTATTTTTAGTTTTCAAAAGTTGTTTACATGCTGCTTACATGTGCATGTATACGTTTGTTTACGTTTATGGTATGCCACACATACGCGTTTTTTCCTTTTGCTTTGTATATGTGGTAGTAAATTTTTGACAACTAAAAAGAATCGTTTTTTGTTTTTGTACAAGAAAGCAGACCTGATAGATGGGCCTTGATGTATATGTTCCATTTAATTAATATTTCATTCTAAAATTAAAATTTTATTTTTTTATAAAAACTAAAAAAATCCTAAATGATCGTAATTTTGAACGTATGATTAATATTAGAAAAACAAACACATCTGTATACGCTCTCATGTACTTTTAAGAAAATAAATTAAACTAATTATTAGCATACTTTCGAGGGCGAAATAATTATAATATTTTTTTTTCTCCACAAATTTATTTTTACCGGCAAAACTGTTGATTATTAAGAAAAACGTTATATGAACGGATTAAAGAAATTGTAATTCTTAATTTTTTTGAGTTTGTTTTAGCAAAATCGGACAAGTGGTTCTCGAGTTATGTTAAACAAAAAAAAAACAAGATAAGGAAAAAATTTAAAATGTCATAAAAAAAAACTGACACATACGAACGCCAAACTCTGAGGGTTTTACTATACTGAAATAGTACCATCACCCTGACTTGGAATTTCTTACCCCCCAGGTTGGCTGTTGTACTGTGTAATTGGTCCATAATTTACCTTGGATCCAAAATAAATTCCCCTCTTGAAAATATTTGTTCAAATTAACTTTAATATGACTAGAAATAAAAGGACCCACGTGAGAAATATTCTAACTGTCGGTGGAGGGTATCAAAGTTTCGGCACAGCCATATAAAGCACTCTTACTTGAAGGGGAATAAAACCAATTAAGGGCTAATTTGATATATTTGCAATACAAAACATTATGAGTTAAAAATATTTGAGATTTATTATGTTTAACTAGTGTATTTCCCGGAAATTAAATACGGGGATCCCGCATATTTTCGGGGAAAAAAATCCCGGAAAATTTGTGCGGGAATTTCCGGGTGTTTTTTTATTTAATTATTTCATTACTGCTGATATGTATAATTGTAAATAAGTTGTGTCATGAAAAAGATCTTATTCTTTTTCGTTAGGCAAAGAGGTCTAAAATAAAAAAAATAAAAAAAACGCATTTTATGTTTTTGATTGGCTTTAGCACAACTGCTTTTAATCGTTATCATCTGCTCTTAGAAAAAAATTCTATGAAATACACCAAATAAATATTTGTCTATTTAACATAACGTTAAACTACAGTTTTTGACTTTTGACATTTTTGCCAAACGCCAAAGAGATGTCAATTGATATCGGATAATTAAGGCAATGTTTAATTTTTAGTGCTCTGCAGTTTCGAAAGAAGAAGAGTAAAAATAAACAGAAACATTTTGTACCCACTTTGCTTGAAAAAAAATATAATGATTTTATATGCAGAGCATCTGCATAAAAGATTTTTCGGATAAGATTCTGTAGGAAATGATGAAAAAAGTTATTAATAAAGAAAACACTTATTCGATTCGAAGAAAATTAATTGTTGTTTTTTTTTTTTAAAGAATAACAAGTTTCGAAGGAAGTGCTAAGAAAACTGAGAGTGTCTAGAGATTATATGTATTATGATCCTTTGGCTATAAAGGCAAACATCCGTAAAAAGGAAACGTGTTTTCTCATTAAAATATTCTTGATAAAAATCAGAAATAGGCTTTCAAACGTTTCTGTAAATGCTTATTCTGAACTAAAATCGTATTTTAACAGAAATATTTTGTAAAATTTTATTTGAATAATTTAAATTTTTTGGTTTAATATAAATGCTGTTGGCTTTGAATTAGTTTAGTTTTATAGCAGAACAATTTAAAACTTAAAAGTTGGCTGTTGGAAATTTACTCTGAATTGAATATTATTATCCGTTCTCTGCGGTTAAAGTTTTTAAAGCTTTTATTACAAAACACTCCTTATGTCACAGATCCAAAGTTTTTACTATATAGATGAGAGATAACCAGAAAGTAGTTTTGCTATAACTTCCTCAAAAATCCAACAAAATTATTGAAATTTCGGCCATGTGTACTTTCGAAAGATCTTAAGGTGCCATTAAGCACTTTCCTTTTTGTCACAGAAATAAATAAGTTGAATGCATTTATAAACTCATGTAATTGATCTAAGGAAATGTTAATTGTTCAAGTAAATTATATAAGATAACATTTTGCATTGATTTGTACTGAGCGGGAATTCCCGGGATCCCGGGAAATTGAAAAATAAATCCCACTTTCCCAAGAAATGAAAAAGTTCAGGAAAAGAAAAACTCTATATTTAACTTAAACGGCTCAAGTTGCAGGAATCGTGTAAAAACTCTTGTTTCAGAAAAAAAATTTGCATTCGGTCTGGATCGCAAATCAGTAAAAAATGTAAACTGTTCACAAAGAAGAAACAGCAATTGTGGTTTCTATTTCCATAAATAATAACGTTACTAAATAATGCCTATAATTCTTAAAATTCCTAAGAAGAATTGTTCATCTATATTAACTAAAATATATAAGTAGTTTTTTGTAGGGTATCTCCAATCATGTTCATAGCTGATAGTAAATTTATGAGATTTTGCTTTAACTCATTCATATTACGCACAATAATAATCCAGCATATGTACATGCACAACAATTTACATCAAACCAAACCAATTCATGCAACCTCAACATCTCTTTTAGTAATGTTGCATTTATAAACTCTTGATACCATGAACACGCTTTTTTTGGTAAATTTCTCAAAACTGATTGTGTGTCTGTGAGCGCACAGACATTTCGCTTTTTTTCTTTAACAAAAATATTTTCTGTATGTGTTTGCGTATACATTTTTTTCGAATATTTTGGCTTTTTGCCAGAGTTGAAAAGAACGAAAAAAATAATAAAAGGCTTAAAAAAAATCACATACAAGCAAATAAAATTCAATAGCCACTACATATAAAGAAATAAAACACGGACACACCGAAATTAAGAGATCTTTTCAAACTTTATTTTATATTTAGAGGAAAAAAAAAGATATATATTGTAAAACGTTTCAATACAGTTGAAATATTTATGTGGCTGTGTTTGTACCAATATAAACTCGCCCATCAATATATAAATATATAATGTGAAGATATACATAAAAACATTCATGTATGTATGTTAATTTATATACATATAAGCAGTGTTATAATAAAAATGCCAAAAAATGCAACAGGATTTTTAAAGAGAATTTTTGACTAAAGCAACAGGCACGGTTGTTTCGGCAAAGGGTGCAGAAAGCCTTATCTGTTACTCATCTATAACTTTTTAAATATTTTGCTTTCTAAGATTAAAAATAATGCCAGCTTGAACAAAAAAGTCATATTGAAAATTAAATCAAAGAAACTAAAGTGCTAAGCTGCTAAGAGTTGCTCTTTAAAGGGATAGATTACACTGATATACATATTTAGACCTTTCACTTAAATCTATTGATCCATCGTGTTACCGTGTAATTCTGTTTAAAGCAAATTCCTACTGCAGAACCAACCCAAACACCTAGTGATATTCAAAATTAACTCCAATTCAATCAAAGAAATATCAGAAAGTTCCTTGAATGTTGCAGCTGCCATTAGAGCTGGCCTCTTTCTCGCCGGTACAGGAAAGATGTGGAAAAGATTGACATGAGCACCAGCCATGATGGACTTATCATGTGGTTGATCTTAGCCCCTGGGTGGAAAACAATGCGTTTACCAACCGCACCTGTGGGTGAGAGCAACCAATGTCCACAGGTAGCAATATAAGTGCATAATCTGGTAAGTAGTATAATAACTTAAGCTGCTTCTAAAAATATGTTGAATAGCAATAATACTACATTCAAAATCATCAATCTGTACTCAAATCAATCCCAAGTGGTATTAATAGTACGGTGAGTACGGATTTTCTTGAATCAAGTACAGAAAGATTGATACAAGTACGGATTTTCAATCGTGAAATACTTTATTTATCCATATTCAATACCGAATTCGTACTTGAAATAATCCAAAAATAAGATTGATTTAGGTAAAACTAAAATTTAATAATTCTCAAAATGCGTTTGATTCAAGTATTATAAAGTTGATTAAATCGCGAGTTCGTTCTTGAAATAGAATGGGAATTTTATTATGAATGATTTACTATCCAGCTTTATACCTTATAAAACACCAGCATCATTCCTGATATGGTTTTTACTTAAAAAACTTAATGTGCAAATATAACTGAAAATATAAACTAAATGAGAAGAAACAGTTCTCAATTTTACTTTTTAAACATGAAAATAATGCGATTTCGTCTTGTTCTGTTGTTTCTACACACAACAAGCAAATCGTGTTATAACTACTTGAAAGGTGTTGTTGCAAAGTCTACAACAAACCTTGATAAGTTAAATGAGAGAGTGGCACTACCAATGAAAAGTTTAATATTTTTTTAACTTGGTTTAAGAATTTTGTACTTTTTTTTTAGAAATTGCAGGATAGATATTTAAAATGCAATCCCATTTAGGATTGTTTTAAGTACGTTTTAGTGTGATTCGTACTTGAATTTTTGAGTACGACCCGTACTTAAAGTAAGAATAAAAAATTTAATGTATTCCGAGTGTTTTTGTTCTGTGTAGGGATGATCGGGATATGTTTTCGCGCAATTTTGGGATTAAAACCGCAACTACCACGAAAGCATATTTTCAACGGAAAAGTAAAACTCCCCGAATTATCGTAAAAGACAGAACAGATAAGATGGGATCTCTGTCGGAAATCCAAGTATTAACTGCACCTGCTTTCCAATGAGGACAAAAAAATCCCCATACAGGGAGGGGGCCAGCCAACGTATTAATTTGAGATTCATGTTCCTAACTTTTGATTCTAGTTGACAACAAAATGTTCTCGCTATAGCTGTTAAACTCCATATAAATAAAAGTAGTCCCAGCCATGGCCAGGAATTTGTTAGTTTGAGTTTTTGCGTTGTCCACAAAAAACTCTATAGAAGATACAGGGGGTCCAGCTACGCCCAGATGGCTGTTTGTGCCACACAAATTAGGTGTCTTATTAAGAGTTTAACTTGACATGATTGTGGCTTCATAATAGAGGGCTTATTTAACCATAATAAGGTTGCCGGTTATCATTATATGGTTACAGAAACCATAATATGTGTTAAAAAATATTTCATTAAAAAAAAAAACTTTATTAGAGGTTACCAAATAAATAGGAAATGTGTTTTCTCTGCTTATGCTGGTATGTGATGAAAATCGATGATCGATCTTAAAACGATCGGTTTTAACAGATGTGATGAATTTTGTGCGAAGAAATGGACTATAATCTTTATAAAGGTCTTGCTCAAAATACAATTTAAATAACATATTTATTATACAAATTTTTTAGTACAATAAATAAATAGATAAAATCTTACTTCCCTTAATTTTATTTCCTGAAGTGTACTCAAACACACGTACATTTTTACTTACTGCTCTTCTTACAAAAATTTAATTTTAGTGCTTTTATCGTTTTATTTTACTTAGTTCTTTTTAAGGGTTTTTCGATTTAAGTTTGTCTGTTTTTCAATCACAAGAGCTTAACGCCTTTCGATTTTTTATTTATATTTATTTTTGATTGTGTAAGTAGTTTTTTTTATTTCTATAAAATAAATAGAAAAAAGGCAAAAAAATTGTCTTGCTTTGCTTTTTCCAAGAGTTCTGACTGTATTTTTTATGAGCCAACGTCGCGACTGGAAAGCAAATAAAAATACACAATCATACTTTTTCTTTGGTTCTTTATTTGTTTTTTTTTTTTTATTTTTTATAAGAAGAGGAAAAGTATTTCGTTTCCACTTAATAAAATTCGGATTTATAACGTGTTGAAATAATAAAAATTTTACTTAACAAATATTTGAATTTTAAAGAGAACTTAATTTTTCTTCACGTATATTTTTTTGGAGTTATGTTAAACGGGAGATAAAGGGAAAGTTTTAGCAGGCGTTTAGCGTTTCGTAATTTCTAAAGTTTACAGCTTAACTAGAGTCTGGAAGGGTTTAATAATTTCTTTTACATGTAATATGATACCCACCAGTAATTAAAAGTTAAAGGTAATTCATATTTAAAATTGTTATTTATAAGATTTAAAAACAACTAATTGAATCCATGGTAAAAACAACAAAAAAAAATTCTTTTCATATAATAAATTGTGCAAAAGATTATTAATAATTAAATAAAGGACTACACCTAAGGATAGATAGAGGCTCATTGTCCTCAAGTTCGCTTATAATTTTTTCCCTAATTTAGAAGAGTGATTTTTAGTCATAAAAAAAATGAATACCAAATTAAGTTGCAAAAGGCTTATTCCGTCAGCAATTTATATTAGAATTGGGAATATTGATATTAATTTCTTGAGGTGGGTTGCTCCACATTTAAGTTCATAGCTCTTTTCCTGCTGAACCAATTTTGCTGGATTTCCATTCCATACTGCACAGAAAAAAAAATTAGTAGTTTTTTTTCAATTAAAAAAATTATTTAAAAAGTATTTAAATTTAATTAATGTGATAATTGAATCAATTATTTTTTTTTTGTTGAACGAAAATTAAAAATATAATTTTGTGGTAATTAACATTTCAGTTGTTTTGAAATAAAATTTGAATTAAAATAACAATCAAACAACAAACAATTTTTTCATTTAAAATAAAATAATTTAAACTTGTGAACTTGTTATTGGATATTGTCAAAATCAATCAACACATTGTTTGAAGCGGCAAAGTTTTTTGATAATTTTTTTAATTAAAATTAAAAATATCATTTATTGAAAAAAAAATATTCAAAATACAAAATTTTTACAATTTTTAGTAATCAACAAATTTGGTGATTAGAAAAATTTTTTAATTTTTTCTGTGTGCAAAGGAGAACTAGTAACAAAATGATTCAGTTGAGTCGCTCGGAAATAAGTATGTCTTCAACAAGCTAGACGGACAGACAACAGACGGACATGGCGAATTGAACCGCTTGGAAGTGACCGTTCTTTCAGCGGAGAGCGGACATGGTGACTCAAGGACCTTAAATATATACTTAAAAGACCCTTAATAATACTTTATACTGGGTACGCTAAGCATATATATATACATTAGGGTAGGTCGATTTGTATGGATGAAAAAAAAATTAAAAATCGTATAGCAAAAACGTAATCTACATAAAATTCTACGAAAATTCTCCGAAGAAACCATGGGTCTAAAACAAAATCCTAGTCCGCTCCTCTGGACTTGAACATTTTTTTACTTGGTTGAAAATTTTTTCAATGTAAAAAAATTTTGATTGTAAAAAAATATAAAGTGCAAAAGAATAACCTTACTAAACCATTTTATTAAAAAAATTTGATTTATTTTTGGAAAAAGCTATTTTTTCAAAAAAAATTTTTTTTTCCAAGGCGGGCAGCCAAATTTTCAAGTCGAGAGGCGCGGATTAGGATTTTGTTTTAGACCCATGGTTTCTTCGGAGAATTTTCTTAGAATTTTATGTAGATTACGTTTTTGCTATACGATTTTTATAAAAAAAAATCGACCCGCCCTAATATACATATATTTTTTACTAAGCAATACAACGGGGTATGTAGACTTCTCAGCGCCACTGTATTATATTCTTTATGACGTCTTAGATGAAAATCTAAAAAGTTTCACACAGAATTACCCACTTTATATACCCTAATTCACCACCAGTTGTGAAGGGAGCAAACAAAACAACAAATAAATTTAAAAATCTTTAATTATTTTTAATTAAAATTATTTCTTTGTTGTTCTCTGTGTATCGGGAATTCTTGGAAAATTTATATCCTCCTTACAAGTTTATTTAACATCTGCATAATACTTTTATTATGGGTTTTAGCGCAAAAATGTGTTTTCGAAAAACTTTTTCGTTTATTTTTTAGTTTTAAGAAATAAATATTTTTCTTTGGTGGTAACATTATAAATATTTCTTGTTTTTTTTTCGTTGAACATAATTTACAATTATGTTATTTTTAATTTTGGGTTTAAGAAACAAAAGACGCTTCAAAGGAATTGTTATAAACCTTAAAAAATATAAGAGAAAAAAACATATTTTAAAAGTTTTTTTTGTTACTACAACAACTTAATATATTTAAAGATAAAAAAAGTTTTTCTTCTATTTTTTTGTCCTTTTTTCAGCAGAAATAAAATTAAAACATCTCTATTTTTTTTTTGGTGGAAAAACATAAGGAAGAAAAAAAATGGCAAAAAAAAAATGTTTTAAATAAAAGATGTTAAAAAAAGAAAAACATTTCAGTATCACTTTTTCTCAAATAATTTTTTTTCCATACAAACAAGCCTTACAGAAATCTGGAAGGAGGAGAGAAAAAATAAGACCACATCATTTTATACTTCTTCATTGTAATTTTCTTAAAAGTAGTAGAGGACTGCAAAAAACTTAGGAAAAAATAGATTCCAATGAAAAAATAATCAAACAATCGAATCTTTTCGTAAAATGATGAATTACATTGGATCGATGAAACTATTTTAATTAAACCGCTCAGAGAAAACATTGATGCTTATAGCCAGGTTCTTAAATTAGCTCACTTTTTAATTTAAAAATTCAAGTTCCTTAATTAAAAAATTTTCCTAAAAATAAACAATTTTTTTTTATATACAGGGTGGTACAACCAAAAAGTGCGACATTAATTATAAATTAAACAAAAAATTTTTAGAAAATAATCTTAATATTTTTTAATTTTATTTAAAGAAGGATCTATGACAATTATATGTGAAACCAAATATCGGTAAAATGCTCGCCAAGGCTTTGGCGACGTACCTCTATACGATGGTGCATATTTTGTATGGCTCTGAGACTTGATTAAGGTTCAATGTCGTTAATGTGCCGAATTGTCTCATCCTTTTTTCCGCAAAACGAACTAGGCGAGCATGCACAGGTAGCTCCATATTTCTCTCATTGTGGACACATTTTGTCGATTATTATGACGAAAAGAATGGGGAAGTTCACGTAATGCATTTTGATTTGAACGCCTATTTTCGTAAAAGGCTTCAACAATCTTAACGTCTTTACGTGGTGCTCAGTTGTGTACCTCTCCCTGGTAAAATTTGTCAATCGCTGAAACAAAGAAATGTCAAATTAAGTTGAGCAAACAACTTGACGTTAAAGTGTGACTCACAATTAACATTGTGTATTATAGTTGGACCAACATTTTAAAGAAAATTAAATAATTTAATTATTTTTATGAAGAAACGAATTTTACAACATGGAAATTAATTAAAATTGTTATTGATAATCTTTCATTCTTGACCGTGGCCGGGGCTCGAACCCAGGACGGCAGGTTACCATGACATGTTTCGATCGCAACCACTCGATCTCCTCAGATGGATTTGCCGTCTTACACTCGCAGCCATCGACGACTGCTGACGTCAATAGTCAAACATCAATCCTTAAAGCAAATTGTATGTTAACCTTTGGTAGATCGAAATTTGCTTTTTTGAATGATTATCCATTTTAATTGATTTTACATGTTTTTCAATAACAATTTTAATTAATTAATTAATTTTGTAAAATTCCTTTCTTCATAAAAATAATTTAATGAAAATTAAATTTGAGGAACTTGAGCCGAATTAAAATATTAAAAATTTGGATTAAAAACCCATAAATTGGTCAACAAAATAACCACAATTCTAATTATTGAAAATTAAATAATTATTTTATTCAAGAGCGAGTTGGGATGTAAATGCGATATTTTTATAATTCGTTCCACTGTACCGTTCACCGAACAAATTATGCAGCAATTTATATTTATGCATTTAATAAAAATAAAAAAAAAACACCACAACAATAACAAACAAAGTAAAAGACAAGAGAAAAGACACACACTCACAAATAAATTCAAAAGGACTAAGGAAACATTCTGCTGGCACACATAACCACACACCCCTGCAATATATTCCTGTGAATAGTCGTCTTACACAAACACCATGTGGGCCCGGTCCGTTTCATTCGTCTCAACCAAAATAAAATGAATACAAAATAAGAAAAAAAAACTTGTCAAAAGGTTGTTGTCATTAATGTTTATGGTGGAAAATTAGTAACCAAGTTTCTTGTTTTTATGAGGTCCCTTAAGACACACAATTTTATTATTTAATTTTTTTTTTTTTTTTTGAATTTTTTAGTTCTTTGACGTCGTTGTCTTCTCAACATGATCCCCATGTCTGGACATTTTGGTTGGTTGGGGAATTGTTAAATCAAAAGTTAAGAAATGCGGTTTGTTATCACTTAATTTTCATAAAAAAAAAAAATAAAACGAACAGGAAAGAAAGAAATAAAGGAAGCATTTGTCTGACCATAAATTTGAAAAGGTTTTTTTTATGTTAAAAATTAGTTAAACTTTGGTATTGAACTTCTTGGAAACTGAATTTTAAGAAAAATGTGGAAGAATATACGGATGTGAAGGGTTTCTTATAATGACAGGTTATGTTTGGTATGGTGAGTTTAATCTGACATTTAATCTGATATGGAAATTAAGAAAAAAATATTTATGGTTTTATTAAATGTAACACAAATTTGCTACTTTGGACGTGTATCACGTGTCTGCAAGTAAAATTTTGACGTTTCTGAGGAGAATAAAATTTCACTAGCCTTGGAGGCAAGTAGAATTTTTTACGCAACCAGCTAAAATTCTGACAAAAAAAATTAGAAGTTTAAGCTGAAAAAGTAAAACTAAACCTTTAAAAATTTTAAGAATTCAAAATGATAAAAAAAAATAAAATGCAAATAGTGCCAACTGATAAAAAAAAAATAATGTGAGGCATATATTTTCCAAAATTGCTAATTCATTTTTTTAATTTTGGTTTACAAGAGTCATAATTTTATATCGTCAAAAATATATCATTTCACACAGCAGAACCATGAAATTTTTTCCCCAAAGGAAAATATATTTCTACCATAATACTTTGCTACCACTTCACACACGCCCTTTGTAGGAAAATTTATTAAAAATTTTGGTGTTTTAAAGGAAATTTCTATTCTTTAGTTCTCGTCTATATTATGGAACATTTCCTGCAAAGACTCTCTTAAATTCTCTTTTGGAACTAAATTCGTATCTTAGCAATAAGACTTTTGATTTGCAACATGTGGGTATTAAATATATGGCAGGACGAGTTCGAGTGCTTAGAACGTGGTTAAGCTTTAGTCACATCATAATCGAGATGATAAACCAAACATTGAAGTGATTTGTTAATCACTTCAAATTCACATGATTGCATTTAAATAATTTCAATAATCACATAGAATCCTCTGAACTTACTTCAAACTGAATATGATGTAGAATCGGCCACAGTAAACGTAGCTCTCACGTGTACTACCCACCACGATTTTTATTTATCCATTAATTTTCACAAATTCATCGTTAATATGTTGAAAATAATCTTCTGATAGCTGTTTTGCTTGTCGATAGAAACAAAATGAGCAAGTAAGTTTAGTTGCTCGTTCGTTACCCAGTTTGGCCAGAACATGACTTGTCTCAAGCACTGGTTAACGTTCGTTCTTAATTAACGTTTTTGTTGTGATGCCATAATATCGACCCGTTTGCGCGAAATTATCGTATATGACAATTTTTTTGATATTTTGTTTTTGATGCAATCTTGTTCTACATTCAAAGAGACGTTACCTAGCAAAATATTGTGGGCGAATTCCACTTCGTCTTATCTTATCTTATCTTAGCACATGTATATTTTCATTTTGATATTGCAAGTGAAAGCAGAGAAAAGTAGAAATATTGCCGTCCTGTTTAATTTGGTATTTGTAGCATACGATAATTTCGCGCAAAGGGGTCGATATATTAAGACCGACATGACACTGACCTTAAATATGCTTGGGTTTGTCTTGCGAGAAATGTAGCTGGAACGTCATATATAATGAAGGGCTTGGAAGGCTGTTTGTTCTATTTTGATTATTGAATAAGGGGTGTCTATATTTGAGGTGTCATCGCTCAGCGGAAATCGCTACAGGGAGATGAGGCGAAGCATTTTGTGACGGAAAATTGATAACTTAAGCGTAATAAATATATGGTTTCAACAGGATGATGCAACTTGCACACAACAAGATAAACTATAGATCTTTAAAAAGAAAAGTTTGGAAATAAAAGAGGAGTTAATTGGCCACCAAGATCGTGCGATTTGACAGCTTTATGGCCATTTTCTCAATGTATCGGCAAACTGTCTGTTACTTAATGTCAATATAAATGTATTAGACCGATTAACTGTCCGTTAACAGTTTTAGGTTTTTCAATATACCGACAAAAACATTGTTTTCAGTTGGCAACATCTCTCAAAATACATGTTAAAGTTGGAAGTCAGCTGATTGAATTTGTCTGTACGGCAAATCAAAGGAAAATAAGTAATTGGCAGATGAGTGCTACTTAGCTTTTTAACAAAATATAATCAAACGGGGCATTGAGAAAAATCAATTACTGTAGTGTGCAGTTTTTCGTTGGGAAAAAATAAACGTGTAATGAGAAGCCTTTAGACTATTTTTTGTTGGGTTTTTTGAAATCGGAAGTGTACAGCCATAATCTAACAATAGTTAAAGCGCTTAAAAACAACATTATTGAGCAGGTATAAACCATAAAAACAGTTTATTGAAAAAGTAAATAAGAATTTTTGTAAAGGATTGTGAGCCGTCGGCCCTATAAGGGGGTCACTTTACGGACATAATTTTTCATTTTTAACCGGAATCTATTTGTAATAAACTGAAATCAAAATATTTTTAATTTCTCAAAAACGTCTTTTTTTATTAAAATTAAAATAAATCCTAATTTTTTTTTTTTTTTTGAAAAATTCACATTTCATACAAAATTTCGCTAAGAGAATTTTCTGTTCTATAAAAAAATGCTGTAAGCAACATTTAATTTTCTTTATAAGAAGTGTAGCAAAGACTTTGATTTTTTACAGAAGAGTTTTCAATCCACTAATCGCTCATTTGTTGCAACAACGTCATTAGTACAAAATCGCAAATTTTTACTAAATATAACAAATGCATAGTAAATCAGATTTTTTATAAAGTGGTTCTTATTTACAATGAAGATGTTGTTAACTCTTTTTTTGAGAGAAAAGTAAAATTTCTCTTTACGATATGTGTAAACTTAAAACTTTAGAGTCGCTTTGCAGCAATTAGGCGTTATATCCACTTACTCTTACGTATAAGTACTAAATTTTAAATTTTAACAATCATACACCCCCATGTCCTAATAAGGCCTTTGTTTCACAATTTAAAAATATATATACATACATATATTAATCTTTATTAAAGATTTACTCTATTAGCATTGCAAATCAGGATAAAATATAACAAACATGTCTTAAATTTCTTTGTTTTCTTATCTCATTTACATTTAACCCCTATTTAGCTAATGTTGAAGATATGCAAATGTTTTCTAGAAATATTGTACTTACAAGTAAGAATATTTCCAACTACTACACAACTATTAAATGAAATATTTTTACATGTTATATTATGCCTAAGGTTGAGTAAAGTGTTTAAGCGGAAACTTCCGTCCTTCCTTTCGTTTAACAGTCTTGTATGTAGAAAACAAAAGAAAAACAATAAACCCTGCATATTTGTAGCAATAATAAAAAGAAAAATAAATGAAGGATGATTAGAAACAAAAGGGGAAAATGTCCCAACAAGTTTCACATACGTATGAGAATTTTTCTTAACCTTTTGTATAGTTTTACAGTTTTTCTTACTAGCGATAGCTGGTGTATGTGTTTTTTAGTTAAGTTTGTTATTAAACAAATACTAATACAGAATATTCTAACTAATCCCTATATGGATGTAGTATATTACTGGTATTCAAGTACGAGGGTAGGTGGATAAATAGTTTATTTAAAGTTTAATTTGGGATTCTAGGTGCTAGTTGTTTTTTAACATTTTCGACTTGTAAAAACATTTATAATTTATACCGAATTTATATTGCACCAAAATATTGTAAATTCAATTGGCAATCTTCCTCAAAATCTATTACGAATACTCCATCGTTTTCTGGCATTTAGCTAATTTTTTTTTTAAGAAAATTGATAAATAGTGCATTAAGAGATCCCCTTTATCGGCACTCCACAGTTTATTCTTTTTATAGGTGCGAGTAAATATTTTCATTTCATATATGCATTCATTACCCTAAACCATAGGAACACAATTGTACCGTACAAACGTAGAAGCTTACGACGTAAGTACGTTGTAAAATTTAAAAAGGCACACAGTTGTTAGCGTAAACGTATCTAAGGCCTACGTTGACTTAGTTGTAATTCGATTACATACGCCGCACATAGGGTATTATATGTCTCACGGTCGGCAATTCACATGTATGTATACAACAACATGTTTCAACAACGTTTCAAACATCAGTCTATGATCTGTCTCTGCTCAAGCTTTGTGAAAGCAACACCACGCACACACTGGTTATCACTGACTTAAAGAAACAACTGAGAGGAAAAAATAACATACAGTGCTATTTAAAATAAATTCTGGGGCCAAATTACGGCATTCGATATCGATCGAAATTTCCATTTAAATTATATTGTAATTTCGACCGATATCGAATGCGGTAATTTGGCACCAGGTAACCGGCCGCCTGGATTCGAATCTCAGGTCAGTCAAGCATGAAGGATTATCAATAACAATTTGAATCGATTTTCATCTTGTAAAAATTCCTTTCTTCATAAAAATAATTTAATGAAAATTTAATTTGATGAACTTAAGCCTGATAAAAAATATTAAAAATTTTGCTTAAAAACCATAAATAGTTCAACAAAATTACCACTTTTTTAATTATTCATGGAATGTTTTCAAAAATTTTCGATATTAAAAAAATTTTGCAAAAATTTTTAATCCAAATTTTTAATATTTTTAATTAGGCTTAAGTTCATTAAATTTAATTTTCATTAAATTATTTTTATGAAGAAAGGAATTTTACAACATGAAAATTAATTAAAATTTTTATTGATAATTTTTCATTCTTGACTCAATCTGGGCTCGAACCCAGGTGTTTACGGACAGGTTACCCTGACATGTTTCGATTGCAACCACTCAATCTCTTCAGAGGGCTTGCCGTTTAACACTCGCAGCCATCGACGACTGCTGACGTCATTAGTCAAACATCAATCCTTAAACCAAATTGTATTCAACCTTTTGGTAGATCGAAATTTGCTTTTGAATGATTATCTATTTTAATTTATTTTAACATGTTATTCCTTTACTTCTCTTTTTTCGTACTTTTGTCAAGAATTCTTCTTGAAGTTCAAAGTACATATATTTTTTGTTTTTTCATTTTTTGTCTTTCTTTTTCTTGTTGACCTTTTCAGCACAACTTGAAGGACAAATGCAAACATAGAGCTCGTGCCTTAGCTTTAACAATTATTAGTATTGTGGTTATTTTATTGAACTATTTATGGTTTTTAATCCAAATTTTTAATATTTTTAATTAGGCTTAAGTTCATTAAATTTAATTTTCATTAAATTATTTTTATGAAGAAAGGAATTTTACAACATGAAAATTAATTAAAATTTTTATTGATAATTTTTCATTCTTGACTCAATCTGGGCTCGAACCCAGGTGTTTACGGACAGGTTACCCTGACATGTTTCGATTGCAACCACTCAATCTCTTCAGAGGGCTTGCCGTTTAACACTCGCAGCCATCGACGACTGCTGACGTCATTAGTCAAACATCAATCCTTAAACCAAATTGTATTCAACCTTTTGGTAGATCGAAATTTGCTTTTGAATGATTATCTATTTTAATTTATTTTAACATGTTATTCCTTTACTTCTCTTTTTTCGTACTTTTGTCAAGAATTCTTCTTGAAGTTCAAAGTACATATATTTTTTGTTTTTTCATTTTTTGTCTTTCTTTTTCTTGTTGACCTTTTCAGCACAACTTGAAGGACAAATGCAAACATAGAGCTCGTGCCTTAGCTTTAACAATTATTAGTATTGTGGTTATTTTATTGAACTATTTATGGTTTTTAATCCAAATTTTTAATATTTTTAATTAGGCTTAAGTTCATTAAATTTAATTTTCATTAAATTATTTTTATGAAGAAAGGAATTTTACAACATGAAAATTAATTAAAATTTTTATTGATAATTTTTCATTCTTGACTCAATCTGGGCTCGAACCCAGGTGTTTACGGACAGGTTACCCTGACATGTTTCGATTGCAACCACTCAATCTCTTCAGAGGGCTTGCCGTTTAACACTCGCAGCCATCGACGACTGCTGACGTCATTAGTCAAACATCAATCCTTAAACCAAATTGTATTCAACCTTTTGGTAGATCGAAATTTGCTTTTGAATGATTATCTATTTTAATTTATTTTAACATGTTATTCCTTTACTTCTCTTTTTTCGTACTTTTGTCAAGAATTCTTCTTGAAGTTCAAAGTACATATATTTTTTGTTTTTTCATTTTTTGTCTTTCTTTTTCTTGTTGACCTTTTCAGCACAACTTGAAGGACAAATGCAAACATAGAGCTCGTGCCTTAGCTTTAACAATTATTAGTATTGTGGTTATTTTATTGAACTATTTATGGTTTTTAATCCAAATTTTTAATATTTTTAATTAGGCTTAAGTTCATTAAATTTAATTTTCATTAAATTATTTTTATGAAGAAAGGAATTTTACAACATGAAAATTAATTAAAATTTTTATTGATAATTTTTCATTCTTGACTCAATCTGGGCTCGAACCCAGGTGTTTACGGACAGGTTACCCTGACATGTTTCGATTGCAACCACTCAATCTCTTCAGAGGGCTTGCCGTTTAACACTCGCAGCCATCGACGACTGCTGACGTCATTAGTCAAACATCAATCCTTAAACCAAATTGTATTCAACCTTTTGGTAGATCGAAATTTGCTTTTGAATGATTATCTATTTTAATTTATTTTAACATGTTATTCCTTTACTTCTCTTTTTTCGTACTTTTGTCAAGAATTCTTCTTGAAGTTCAAAGTACATATATTTTTTGTTTTTTCATTTTTTGTCTTTCTTTTTCTTGTTGACCTTTTCAGCACAACTTGAAGGACAAATGCAAACATAGAGCTCGTGCCTTAGCTTTAACAATTATTAGTATTGTGGTTATTTTATTGAACTATTTATGGTTTTTAATCCAAATTTTTAATATTTTTAATTAGGCTTAAGTTCATTAAATTTAATTTTCATTAAATTATTTTTATGAAGAAAGGAATTTTACAACATGAAAATTAATTAAAATTTTTATTGATAATTTTTCATTCTTGACTCAATCTGGGCTCGAACCCAGGTGTTTACGGACAGGTTACCCTGACATGTTTCGATTGCAACCACTCAATCTCTTCAGAGGGCTTGCCGTTTAACACTCGCAGCCATCGACGACTGCTGACGTCATTAGTCAAACATCAATCCTTAAACCAAATTGTATTCAACCTTTTGGTAGATCGAAATTTGCTTTTGAATGATTATCTATTTTAATTTATTTTAACATGTTATTCCTTTACTTCTCTTTTTTCGTACTTTTGTCAAGAATTCTTCTTGAAGTTCAAAGTACATATATTTTTTGTTTTTTCATTTTTTGTCTTTCTTTTTCTTGTTGACCTTTTCAGCACAACTTGAAGGACAAATGCAAACATAGAGCTCGTGCCTTAGCTTTAACAATTATTAGTATTGTGGTTATTTTATTGAACTATTTATGGTTTTTAATCCAAATTTTTAATATTTTTAATTAGGCTTAAGTTCATTAAATTTAATTTTCATTAAATTATTTTTATGAAGAAAGGAATTTTACAACATGAAAATTAATTAAAATTTTTATTGATAATTTTTCATTCTTGACTCAATCTGGGCTCGAACCCAGGTGTTTACGGACAGGTTACCCTGACATGTTTCGATTGCAACCACTCAATCTCTTCAGAGGGCTTGCCGTTTAACACTCGCAGCCATCGACGACTGCTGACGTCATTAGTCAAACATCAATCCTTAAACCAAATTGTATTCAACCTTTTGGTAGATCGAAATTTGCTTTTGAATGATTATCTATTTTAATTTATTTTAACATGTTATTCCTTTACTTCTCTTTTTTATTTTATGGAATAAATTAATTGGAAATTTTGTCAAAATTTTTGATTTTAATAAGAAATTTTTCAAAAGTTTTTCATTTACAAAAAATGTTGCATGAATTTTCAAAATTTAAAGGAAATTTTTCAAAAAAATTTAAAATATTTTGGAAATTTCTTGATATTCTTTAATTAGGCTTGAGTTCATCAAATTTAATTTTTATTAAATTATTTTCACTGAGGAAGGAATTTTACAACTTGGAATTTCCATTAAAAATTTATTGATAATTTTTCTTGGCTGAGCCGGGATGTGAAGCCGGGTTGATTTTTACATGTTTTTGAAGAATCACCACATTCTATCCTCAGAAAATCTCTGAGTTCTATCCACTGCACCACTGCGGTGCCCGCCAGCCAACAGTCAAATATCAATCTTTTAACCAGTAGTACTGGTGGTTCGAAATTTGCTGTTACTATCATTTTCAAATTACATGCCCAGGTTCAAATCCCGGCTCAGCCAAAAAAAATTATCAATAAATTTTAACGGAAATTCCAAGTTGTAAAATTCCTTCCTCAGTGAAAATAATGTAATTAAAATTAAATTTGTTGAACTCAAGCCTAATTAAAGAATATAAAGAAATTAAGAATTAACAGTTCAACTAAATCAAAATTGTTCTTATTTTGGAAATTTTGTAAAAAAAAATTCGACTTACTGAAAATCGCAAAGTCTTTCTATTTAAAGGAAATTTTGCGAAAAATTGCCATATTTTTTCTCTTGAAATTTCTCAATTTGATAAAACTTTTCGCTGCCACCTCCTTAGAAATTTTTCCTATGTACATACTACATATTGTTGGTGCTCTTATGTAGTGGTGTGTTTTAGCGTGTGTATTTGTGGTTATGAATATGATTGTATTTAATAAGCTTCAACTATAAAAATGAAACTAAATCTTTATAAAGTGCACTTTACGACAAACGGTATTTGTTTATTCGGATCTCTTCATATACACAAGTGTGTGTGAGCATATATGCAGATGAGTGAGTGTATGTAAGTACATAAACAATTGTTAGTATATACTTAAAATAAAATAAAAGAAATGCACTAGGGAATTATGGAGCTGAAAGAGGCAAATTTGTTCTTGGTAAACTCACGAGAAAGTTATTTACTTTGAGTAAAACGAAAGTTTTCATTTATCGTTTTTAAGTTTCTCTTTTAATAAAAAAAAAAATGGTGTTTTCTCTCTATTTTAATTATATATTTTTATTCTTTATAAACTGATATTTTTTCAACTAGTTATGTAATGTTCCAATTCATTGCAATCCAACCCACAGTGCAATAAACAATATCTATTAGAATTTGTGAAAAAATTTATGATTACACTCTATTTTCTATGAATAGTTTTTAGCATAGTTTTGTATATTTTTTATAATTTTTTTTTAACCATTTCATTTTCATCTTAGGATTCTTTTTTCACACTCATGAATACATAGTGGCACATAAAAAAAATATATATTTTGTTGTATATTTAATGAAACTTTATCCCTTGAGTGTTAGATGAGGATAAATTTATGAAATTTTTTTGTATTTGTGTTGCCCCACAAATACTAACTTTAGCATAAGCAGATATTATGCTATAAAAACAAATATATTAAGAATATATTTACTTATACTTACACATAATGTTTATAAATATATATATATCGCCATCTGAAATGCAAACGGACGTAAATACATTTTTATCTTTTACAGAAGAAGTAACAAACATTAAAAAATCAATAACAACAAGGTGTTCTTTGCTTTTAAAATTATTTATTATAGTCGTAATTTTTGATCGTAGGGATCTAAAATTTGCGTAAATACGAAATTTTTTAAAGCAAACAAAAACCAATCATAAACGCAATATCGAATTTTTGTGTATTTACATCCGTTTGCATTTAAGGTTTTATCTGCTTAAATATATTTGTATGGACTTAAGCCTGTATTTGTATAATATCTTGTTTCCAATCAAAATGTCTTAATGTTAATATTTTTTGATTTATTTTTTTTAATTGTCACATCAGCTTTCTTTTATTAGCTATACAGCTACTCACACTATAAGTGGGACACATAGAAAAAAACTCATATTGCTACACTCACAATATTATTACAGTAACGGACTGTAGTTTATTTAAGAAATATTCCGTTCAGTCATTTTTAAATAAATAAACATTTAAAATTCCAAGCAAATTTATTTTTAACTGATTCTAACAGTTATTCAAAAAACTAAGTGCATATTAATACGGATTTTCAGTTGCAGTTAATATTGTCCGTTGATTGAGTTAAATTCTTCTTTATGTTAAAGTAAATAAAAATGTAATTTAAAGCAAAGAAAAGTTCATTTAATTTTTACTGTCGAAAATTCAACACCATATTCCGTAAAATCAAATATATATTCAGTTATTTTGTAAAATTTTACTGTCAAAAATTCAACACTATATTCAGTAAAAACGATTAAATATTCAGTTATTTATTAAAATTTTACTGGCAAATTGACCCCATATTCAGTAAAAACAATTAAATATTCAGTTATTTTATATAATTTTACTACCAAAAATTAATTTTTACTTATCTTTAAAAAATGAATTGCTTGTTTTGTGTAAGCAATACCCATTTTCTATTTGTTAAAATAATTTAGTTAAATACATCAAATTTTAAAAGTAAAATAATTGCGAAGCCATATCCGTCATGCTGCTGGTGTCTTATAATTGAGAGTTCTTCTGTAAACAACGTGGTCAGTACAACAAAAGTAAAACAAACGTGTGTAACTGGGTAAGTAAATAAAAATATTCTCCCTCTCTCGCTTATAAGAAAAACAAGCGGACAGGTGTCTGTCTGGTATTTTTTTAGAAATTCGGCTCTTTTGTGGAGTAAACGAAAATTTAATAAAATAACTGAATATTTAATTGTTTTTACTGAATATGGGGTCAATTTGACAGTAAAAAATTGACAGTAAAATTTTAATAAATAACTGAATATTTAATCGTTTTTACTGAATATGGTGTTGAATTTTTGACAGTAAAAATTAAATGAACTTTTTGTTAAAAATAAATGAAAAATAGGTAGACCGGTTTTTAATTAAACTTTCATTTATTTTATATTACAATTTCAGTTAATTTTACATACAGAATATTGTGAGTGTATGTTTAAAACTTAAAATAAAAACCTTAATTTTATGTAAGAATTTTCATTTAATATTCTTGAGCTCATGTAAGTTGTATAGGTATGAATGAAACCATCTCAATTAATTAAATACCTTCATAAAATAATTTACATTAGTTTACTTACTAAGTTATTTTATTAGGTGTCCGTCCTACTTCTTGTGGGGGTAGCTGTATTTAAAAAATTAAAATGCGTTTTGTTTGAATGTTTGTTTTTTCCCTACAGATTGCTAAGCTACTAATACTTATTTTCCTTAATTTTTCACAGTTATTTTCTGATTACGCGGCGCTTAATAAAGACTTTAAATATTTGTTCATTTTCAAGAAGGTGTGGCATTACTAAAACAAAGCCAATATAAATTTTAGTATAAATACTTGGAGAACGTTTACAGAAAAAGTTACCAAATGTGGAACAGATAGTTTTGTCATCAACACAAAACATCTGTCGAAAACTACCAAACAAGGAAAATATAATAATCGAAATATCTAAAGAAAGAAAATAGAAGAAGTTTAAAGTTTGGTACAAATAGCTTCGTTATCAATACACGAGTTCTTCTTTTTTTTGGTTTTTGAATTATACTAATTATATTTTAATATGTTTAGCAAAGTGCCTTAATTTTGTTACAGGAACGAAAGAATTTATTACCGGTAAGTGTAAATTCCTTAAACCATTTTTAGAATAATAAATTGTTTGTATCATGAATTACATAGAAAATATTTTGTATCATTATTTTTGGACAATTATTTATGTTAAATAAATAACACAAGGGAGCAAATTCCAACTTTTTTTGTGCGGTCTGGAATTTGATTGCAAATTTTTTATTTACTTGAGGTCGTTTATTTCAAATCTACTTTTTACAATTTTCTCAGTAAATTGAGAATAAAATCAAAAGTTGTACACCGATTACAATGATCTCATTTCATTCGAAGTTATGCCAAGATAAATGTTTTTTTTTAATGAATTTTTGAAGAACAAAAAATTTGTTTGTTTTTAAAAATGTTCCTTTTTTTCTTCAAAAATTCAACCATGTCTCTGAAACTAAAGGGCAAGTTTTAAAACAATGTAAGCACGGTTTAAAGATAATAATTTTGCCGAGTCTTGGATTTTTGTTATTAACTGAATATGGTCAACCGTTTTCAAGTTATGCCAATATATGAAGTGAAAGTGCCTTAATTTTGGAAAGTAGAGCTAATAGAGAAAAATGAAGATTAGACTTTAAATTAAAGACCTCAAATTAGTAATAATTTGCAATCAAATTCCAGACCGCAAAATGTATGTTCCACAGTGTAATCATTTTGCAAAATATTCAAAAACGGTATTTTTTTACAGGAGAACAACTTAAAATTGTCAGCACTGTCTTTTATGATAGTTTTCGGTTGTTTGGAGGTTGTTTTACTTTTGGCAATTCTTCATGTTCAGGTTGGCGCCTATTGAATTTTATGATTTAATAAATTAATAAATTTTTTGTTAACGTTGCTTTGAGTTTATTAATAGAACTTATGTGCTGTTTTCACAACACAAGTGACTGAACGTGTAGTAAAATTTGTATGGAAAACACTCAAAAAACTGAGTGCTGACAGCACACTAATTTCAAAAACTTGGAAATTTTATGATAAAAACACTCTGCACAGAAAAAAGAAACAAAGTTGTTCAATTATAATTTGAATGTCGATTATACAGTCTCATAGATTACATCGAATAATGAGCGATGAGGCTCGTTTTGACCTCAATTAAATGACGGGACACCCAGAATCCAAGAATGATTTTTAAAAATTAACTGCAATATGTTGAAAAATAACATCAAAAAAATAATATTTGTCAACTTCGCTTTTTGAGTCGACCTACCGATGTCCGGCCGTCCTGGATGGACTGCTGACAGACTGGCTGGACAGAAGTCCATGTAACTTTGTGTACAAAGTACAGGTCGCAATTAAAGGAACGACGAAACCAATTAAAAATTAAGCGAATCGGGCCATAATTTCACATGGCCTCAATAGAAACTTCTTTCCTGAATAGTCTTTGTACTCATAAGCTATCTCATTATATTGCTATTAAGATACGCTTCGAGCGTTTAATCTATTTAGGACCCGTCAATAATCATGGACCCGGCACACCAAAATTTAATTATGAGGTAAACTAGCATTCTTTTTGCGGAATATTATTTAGTTTTTATTATAGATGTTCTATTTGATTTTTCTTCTTATGCTGGGTGCACACTATGCAATTCATTTACGCGACGCGTTTCTCATTCAGATTGCATGTTTTGACACATACACTGCAATCAACAATGAAATTATAAACGCAATGTCAGTTTTGCTTTTTTTTAAGTTTTTTACTTTTTTATGCGGTTAAGAATTTTTTTTAAGGTAGATGCTTACATCACAGAATCTGTGCTTACAGCTTGCTTGTTTTCAATGTACTAAACAGATTAAAACATGAAATCACGATACAGACAGTGCAATCTACTTCAATGCAATCCCCCAACATCAAAATATTTTGATGTTGGTAATATCTTGACTGCAATTTGAAAACACGAATACACCATGAAATTTACCTGATTGCGTGAATGAATTGCATAGTGTGTACCCATCATTAAAGCGATTTTAGAGTTAGGACTTATATGAGACATTTGGCCAGTTTTGGATCAACCAGTGCAAAATTAGTTGTTTTTTTTTTTTTTTTTTTTTTTTTTTTTTACCAACGTTTATTTAAAGAAAATTTGTATAATAATTACTACAAATAAACAAAGTAATAGTATAAATAGCATTAAACTATACACTGTCCCATAAACGAGCTCTCTAGTATAATATATATAGGTATATAATACAATATATGCATTTTTTAAAACTAATTATGATTGTTATACAAAATATTTACAAGTTTATATCTGTTTTTTAATAACCTATGTTTCGTAATGAAAAATTATTCAAAAAACATTACAATAATAATTATTATAATAAAAGGAAAAGTCAGGAAATAAAAGAAGAAATTACTGTATTTGACTAAGCCACCAGTATTTACTAATATTTAAATTTGGAAATATGTTCTTATCCTCACGAAAAAAGTTTGTATCGAATCTACTGTTCTCAGCTGTCAGTTGCTTGCTAGTGATAGCCTTAATATTTGCTCTTCTATATATATGAAAAAATATAGGGACGCCTGTGTAGTTCTGTATAAAACTGTTCTTATCGAGGTACACACATGCTTCAGGAGGAACATAACCATTTTGTAGTGTTTTGGATATATATTCGTCGTTGGCATAATAGGGAGCCATTATTAGATTATTTTCATAACGATCACAGCAAGATCTAATATGCTCTCTAATAAGGTGTATGATGAAATTATCAATTCGGCTAATTTTTGCAGCATTGTATAGTCTCGAATTACTTATAAATTTCGTAAAATCACTACCCGGGGATCTGTATAACGAGGTACATGCTCTTAGGCATCTGCTTTCGAATTTACGTATTTTTTCCATATAGGAAGGAGAAACATTAAACCAAATTTGGCAGCCGTATGTTAAAATTGGGCGTATTAAAGTTTGATACATGAGAAGCTTGATATCAGGTTTAATATGTTTAGAAAAAAATAGTTTTCTGTACATAAAATAAGCATTTCTAGCTTTTTTGATTTGTATGTTGACATGTTCATTAAAGTAGAGAAATTTGTCCAAATGGATTCCTAGGTACTTTACCGTATGTTTATTAGGTATGTATATGTTGTTACTGGATTTAATGCCGAAGGATTTCCAGTTGCGCCTTATATTATAGTTGCACTTTCCAACAGGAGGACGGAATAGTATAGTTTCACATTTGTCCACATTTAATTTCATTTTCCAATCATTAGCATATTTCTCTACAATATTAAAATGATTTTGCAATTTTTTATTTATTTCTTCTATTTTGTTGTCAGCATGATATACTATAATATCATCTGCGAAACCAATAATATTATCAATGCTATTTAAAAGGTCATGTATAAATATATTAAAAAGTATAGGAGCATTAACTGTCCCCTGTTGTAACCCATTAACTATAATAAATTTCCTACTACTAACTTCATTTCCGTTGCAAACGACAAACGATTTATTGGATAGCATGTTATGAATTAAAATTACCAAATGAATTGGGAATTTGTATTTTAAAAGTTTATATATAACGCCAGGAATCCAAATGCTATCGAACGCTTTTTCAAAATCGACAAGACATGCGCCTGTACAGAGAGATTTATTTAAATTCCAATTAATGTTAGAAGTCAAAAGGTGTATTCCGTGAATCGTAGAATGTTTATACTTAAAACCGAATTGTCTATCATTAATCAGGTTGTTATTCTGACAAAAATTTAAAATATTAATATTTATGCATATTTCAAAAACTTTGCTTATGTTTGGGAGCAAACTTATAGCTCTCAGATTTTTCGGATTGCTGGTGTCCTTGTCTTTTTTGGGCAATACCACAACTTTAGCCAATTTCCATGCTCGGGGGAAATATGAGTTGTTTAGCATATTGTTAAATAACGTGCAGTAATCAAGTATTAATACATCAGGGATATTCTTTAGTACTATATTTGGAATGGTATCAACACCAGACGAAAATTTATTTCTTAGATTTCTAAAAATATAGAAAATTTTTTCCTGTGTAATAAAAAAGTTCTCTGATTGTGAAGCACTTATTTGATTTGCCCTTTTATCTGAATTAAAGGTCGTAAAACATGACTGGTTATATTCATAACTAGATTTTTCTGTTAAAAATCTGTTGAAACGATTGTCAACATCAACCTGTAAACTATTATTTTGGTCAATCTCTTTAAATGAATGGGTCTTTTCGAGAGATGCTCCTATTACATCTAAAATTTGCTGTTGATCTCTTATAATGAAATTACCATTATCGCTCTCTGTAGTGAGGGGATTTACGCCGACATAACTTAATAGGTTTTCATCTTCGTGGCTAATTTTTACCACATCTATATCTACTGACAGCTTAGGTTTAAATAATTTCTTTACTTCACTAAACATATGTGAAGAATCTTTTTTATCTAAAATAGTTAGTTTATCTTTATAATAATTATTAACCGATACACTGAAATTGTCAACAATTAGTTTCTTAATTAATTTTAGTTATGCTATAGTAGCTATTGTAAAAGTTATGCTATAGTAGCTATTGTAAAAGTTATTGCTGCCAAATGCTATACCAAATCCAAAATTTATAAGAAAGTTATGACACTTAAAGCTATTTACGGAAGTGGTGTTTGTATGGCAGCTATGGTTAAATATGGATATAACCGATCAAATTTGATAGGAAGATTTAGAAAACAATAATTTATTTGTGAGCTAAATTAAGTCTTTATAACGATTGTTTATGGACACAAAGACTCTATTCCAGAAAGAAGTTTGTATGGCTTCTGCAAAAGTGCGCACATGGACAACCATCCGGACGAATGGACATCGGTATACTAAAAGGAGGGTCTAGGTTTACAAACAGGTATAATACCCCTCAACTTTGGTGGTGTGAGTATAAAAAAAAGCCTGCATTTTTATACTAAATGCCAAAAAAAAGTTAAATTTTTAGTTTAAATTCATTAGCAACTGGTTTGTCGATTTTTCTTCCCATCAAAAAAAAAAACAGACTTTTGGCAGATGAAAAACGATTCAGAGCCACTGTGCGCTGATAAACCGGTAGCTGGAGGTATTAAAGAAATTAGTTTGCAAATATTGCGAAATCGTTTTTAAAATTTAAGTGACAAATTTCGCTATCAAATAATCCATAAACAATAGGCCAATTCAATTGCTATACAAAATTAATTGAAATCGGCTTCAAAAAAGTACGTAACAAAAATGTTTAAATAATTAAATTTAAATTTAAAAAATAAAAATTCCCATATAGAGCAATTCCATATGAAAACGATCAAAATTGGCAAATTTTTGGACGACCCCTCTCCGATTTTAAAATAAATAGTCTCAATCGATTGCCCAGCAAAAAATAATGTACATACATATTTTTTTTATTTTTATAGTGACTGGATTAGTGGTGGTGTACACCACAGTCATGTGACAAAATTGAAGAATTCTTCATAAGGGACCTCATTGAAAGTTGTTTTAAAAAAAAACTACTAAAGCGATCGCAACAGCTCGTTGAAAAGGTATTGAATCACGCTTTAATTGAAAAATAAAATTTTCCTAATTTTTCTTAGAAATTTACCTTTAAATTTTCCCATGAAAATTAAATTAAATCCGATTTTCCACAGAAGCTCCTAAATTTTCCGGCTAATTTTTTTGGATTCCTCATAATTTTTGCTTTAAGAATCAGCAATAAAAAAATGGGCCCCGACTCCTTGTTTGGACAGGAGAAGAGCATTTAAGAGACCACCTTGTAAAAAATACATTTTAAAAATTATTTTACAGTTAAAAATACATTTATGAAGAAAAAATATTTCCTATTTTGCTGCTTATATAGCCTAATTAAATATATTCAAATTTGGATTAAAAAAAAGTAATTTTAGAGTTCAATATTAGATTTTCAAATGTGCAATAGTCGCTCTTTTTTAAGTCCAAAAACAAAATACACGGAATTTCCGTCAGATTCCATTTAATTGCTACCATATTTGACATTTGCTCTTTTGCAAGTCTTATATTTTACACCGCTTATATTTTTTTCCTTTGAAAAAATTTCACATAAAGATAGTTTTTAGCCAACGAAATATTTCAACTCAAATCTGATTTTCGTGGAAATAATAAAATACTGATATATCCAACTGCCACTTGCAATAGTGTGCAATCAATAAATTAACAATTTATTTCTTATCAAATTCGTTTTGCTCCGTAAAAGCCCCCCTCTCCAAATATTTACAAATTTTTTCCCTTTAGTTTTTTCATTTGCTTAATCCAAATGATTGACTTATGCAGAAAGTAATTTTAGTAGAATATTAACAAATGTAACCCCACGCTAGAATTTAATAAATCTTACTAAAATTATATTTCTTTTAAGCTGTTTGGCATCCTTCTAGTGATTATTTCGTTTGTGCTCATTCTGAAGTATGTTTGTATATGAATTTTCCCAATTTTCTTTTTAACTCCCTCTAATCTGTTCTCTTTTCTCTAGTTCTTTTTTTTTGCCTCTTCTTATATCGTTATTTTCGTTTTGTATTTAACCTCTGAAATGTGAAATCTTAATTAAGATTGATATGTTTTTGTTTAGTATATAAATTTAGTTTTTGTTGTTGTACACAGAAAAAATTAAAAATTTGCGATTAGAGACCAAATTCAAATCAAATTCATAGAATCAAGCAAACAATTTGCTGATTTTGCACCCATTACCACAATGATTATATTGATTACTAAAAATTGTAAAAAATTTAATATTTAAAAATTTTTTTTTTCAATAAATGATATTTTTAATTTTAATTAAAAAAATTATCAAAAAACTTTGCCATTTGCAACAATGTGTTGATTGACTTTGACAATTTCCAATAAAAAGTTTACAAGTTTAAATTATTTTATTTTAACCGAAATAAATTTTTGTGATTTAATTGTTATTTTGATTCAAAAGAATTAAAATGTTAATTAAATCAAAATTATATTTTTAATTTTCGTTCAACAAAAAAAAAAAAATAATTGATAAAATTATTACATTAATTATGTTTAAATACTCTTTAAATATTTTTTTTATTTGATAAAAAACTACTAATAATTTTTTTGTGTATACAACTTTGCCGTTTCAAAAATGTTTTAATTTATTTAATTAAATATAGCCCAGGTTTTCACAATTCCCAACAACAATTCTACAAGTTTAAATTTTTTAACCCTGCACGGTTACTCTTCGCCGAATCAACTTTAGCTGATGACGAAATCTTTAAAAACATAATTAATTTGAAAACACAAAAAAACGCTTTAATTCAATAGATAAAAAACTTATATTTTTAAAGTTTAATTTTAGTTTATTTTTAAATAAAATGCTTAACGACAGAAGTTTTTGTTAATTTTTTATTTTTAAAATCGCTCCGCTAAAATTATTTTTTAAAAAGTTCGTCGATTCGACGAAGAGTAAACTTAATGTAACAAAATTAAGTGTAACCTTTCAGGGTTAAAAAAGTTATTTTTGGGAATACAACATACATACGTAAGCTTTTGGGTAAGACATATCTTATTCCAGCTTTAATATATGGCAGCGAGGTTTTTGCAAGCTGTGACCAAAAAAGCACCAGGAAATTAACATCTACATATAATGCCATTTTGAGATATGTTTGCAACTTAGGACGTTTCTCTCATGTTACACCCTACGAAAGTAAACTTTATGGAATGTGTTTTTCTGACATGTTAAATATTCGATGCTTAAGTCTTTTGCATAAAATTATCTATACCGGCGAGCCGACGTATGTATTTATTTGAACGTGTTACTTTTGCGCAGTTAAGAAGAAGTAACAATCTGATCCCGATAAGATTCAAGAAGTGAGTATCTGAATGACAGTTTTTCGTTCACACAATACCAGTAACTGTACAATTTACTAGTAATGCAACGCAGGTTAGAAAATGTATTTTTAATTTGTGTTCCCGTACTTGAAAATGTGTAATCTATTGTATTTAAAAACGCTTTTGAATGTCTTGATGTCTAAATTGTTTGATCAATTCCCCTTAAAAATTGTTTTAATGTATTAATTTCTTTTATTTTTTTTTTAATGTTTACTGTTAAAATCTTTTATTGAGTGACACATAAAAAAATTGCTACGAATTGTTTATCCTGTACTATAGTTATATGACTTTAAGTCCTGTTGTATAGGAATACCAATAAATAAATAAATAAATAAAAAATGTATTATTATTAAGTTTTCTGTATGACGTGCTAAATTCCCAATTTTTTATATTTGATAAGTACACTGAAATTTATTGTTTAGGGAAAGCTAGCTTCTAGGCGCATTTCACTGGCTGATTAGTCCAGATCATCAGGACACATTTTCCAAAGATTTTAGAAAAGCTACAAATAAAGTCTTACTTATAACAATATCAAAGCTTAAACCAAACACCAACAATAAACAGTGAGTTAATCTTTTCTTACATTCCCCTATAACTGGTTGGCTTTTTTCCGACTCGAATTGTAGTTGTAAGTGGGTAAAATTTTTATTTAATTTTAAACGAAAAATCAATTAAGATTTTTTGTTATTTAATTAATATTTTAATTAAAAATTTATTTCAAAACAACTTAAATGTTAATTAAAAAAAAAATTATGTTTTTAATTTTCTTTCAACAAAAAAAAAAAATGATTTATTCAATTATCACATTAATTAAATTGAAATTCTTTTAAACCATTTTTTTAATTGATAAAAAACTACTGACAATTTTTTCTGTGTAGGAAATACACACAAACTTTCATACATAAGTTTTTTTATGTTTAAATATGTATATGTTCGTATGTATATATTTTTGAAAATGTGTTTGCATGTGAGTGATATACGTTTGTCTGAGTGAGGGATTGTGAGTTCGGAGCGGGAACCCCTTCTTTTGGATGTACAAGGACAGCTCGCTCCACTCCATACTCATATCTTTTTTACACACGTTGTCATTGCGAAGAAGGCCTTCCGCTTCGGCATTAATATAAATGGCTTTTAGAAGGCTTTCCAGAGAACGACTGTCAAAAGGCCTTAGAATAAAGTTCATATTGAAGGGTTTTTAATAAAGGTATATCAAAAGGCCTTCAGCTGCAGGCATTCAAAAAGGACGGCAGATTAATCCCTGCTAATATGGCTTCTCATAATTTTCAAAAAAGAACAAAAGTTTACCCCCATATTCATAAAAAATATTTTTGATTTATGAAAGGTTTATTGAAAGAATTTCCTTTGAAAATTTGTATATTTATTTCCAGAATTACTATACACGAAAAATATAAAACTAAATAAAAAATATAAAAAAACACTTCAGTCTTATATAACTTAAAAATATCAAATTAAATACAAAATATAAAAACCAAACACTTCCGTCTTTGAAACTTAAAAATATAAAATACACTTTTTTGAATTTTTCACTTTTTAGCACAAGTACCTCTCTTCATTAATGAACAACACTCAACTAAAATGATTTACATTATTGTTTTTATTTCGTATTTTATTATCTACCTATTATGTTACTTTGTTTTTATAACGGTATCTGAATTCTTTAGCTTTTGCTTTAAAGAAAAAACAAAACAAGAACTGTTACTCTTTCTCTTCTCAACTTCAACTAAAATGATTTACATTATTGTTTTCATTTGGTATTTTAAGATGTATTTACATACATACATATGTATGAAACTTTGTTTTTGTAAAGGGATCTGAATTCTTTTGCTTTTGCTTGTGCAAAAATACAAAACAAACAATGATACTTCTCATAGAAGCGAGTGTGGAAGGTGTATCTTATCTTTTATACCAAAGAGCCGAAGCCTTCTATGAGGCATCCTTTAGAAGTTACATAAGAATAGTAATTGAATCAAAAAAATTTTTAAGCATAAATGGGTTATTGCGATTTCAAGAGTGTATTTGTGTGATAATAATTACCACATAATTTTAATACAAAAACATTCAGCCAGTTATTACCTACGTTTTGACAGAGATTAACCCATTTCCATCCCCTCTTCGTACTTGCAAAGAAAAAACTTATTACTTTTGATCGGAAAAATTGCCTGCTTTTTTTAACTAGCATGCTTTAATTTATAAAGAATGCGTATCTTATGTCTTCTTAGCTTAAATTAACGATAGTAAACAATTTTATTAATAAAATATTTTTTTATCAACACACTGGTTTTCTTTAGCTAGTCATATAATAAAATTGCCCAAAGTTACTATGCAGTTTTATAGCTTAGAATGAAAAAAGTGAAATAAAACAAAAAACTAGCCGTACTAAAGTATTTTTCGAGATTGAGCTTTATATGGAGCATATCGTTAATTATCGACCGATCTTCACGAAATTTTGTGGCATGATATCTAGTCATACATATATAACGAATTTTTGCAAAATCTAATATTAACATGTGCATTCCGCCAGTATTTTATGTAACAAAATTAAAATTTATTTAGTGCGATTGTTCCACATTTTGATTCATAACTCTTTTCCTACTCAACCAGTTTTGCTGGATTTTAATCGAAAACTGCATAGGCGAACCAATTTGACGCCAATATTGTTCTTTTCTTTTGAGTCGTTCGGAAGTAAGAGTGATTTAAGCAGACGGACAAACAGACAGCCTTGGCTAAATTGATAAAGAATTACTCAAGGACCCATAATATATCTGTGGCATTTGGACAAAACATCTTAAGTCGACATAAGATAGCAAAAAAGTTTTAAAAAAATACTCGTTAAAAATCCTTTTGAGTAAATAAAAAAAATCAACCAAAATCAAAGAAAAATTGCATTTATAATACAAAGTTTTAAAAAACGAAAACTAAAATGATTTTTGAATGAAAATTCGTATGATTAAAAAAATTTTTTCTTATATTTTTAATTTGACTTAAGATTTTTTGTTAAAATGCCATCGATATATACTTTATGGGGTCTTAGATAAAAATTAAAAAAGTTTATCACGTATTGATTAACTTTGTATACCCTCATCATAACGAGTAGCTGTGGTGCGTACAACTCATCACAACTAATTATGGTGGATCTTATAAAAAGTTGTTTCCGTCAAAGCCAATTACTGATGCTCGGAAGCGCAAACGTTGGCTGAAATTTCAACAAATTAAATTTACTTAAGGTTGAATAGTGGACAGAAAATAGTCTGTAGAAATTCTTAAAGCCAGTTATAATCAATTTATATAAGATTGTCATTATACTTGTACACGTTGAAAAAAATATGGCTGGAGGTAACCATATTCTAAGACCAACATACTATGGTTGGTTTTTAATAATGCTTATGTTTACAGGTTACCATATTATGTTTAAATATGACCATAGTATGTTAAAAATCAACAAAATTTGTCCCTAAATCAACCATAATATGGTCAAAATTAACCATATTTTAGTCAATATTAACCATAATAATTGTAAAAACTAAACATATTATGTACAAAATTAACCATAATATGGTCAATATTTTCCAAAATGTTGAGAAAAGTAACCACATTATGGTCAGGATTAACAATAATATGGTGAATGCTAATCATATTATGGTTTATTTATTTTTTCAATTTGTTTGTTAAATATCAAATTATAATTTTATTTAATTTTATATTCTTGAAAGGTGTTACGTTCGTTCCACTTTTATAAAAAATCCAATTTGATTCATATTCCAGCCTGTGACAAGCTTCATATTGCCGTTTTTTCTGTTCTATTAGTTTTTTCTACGTAAATTTATGTGTTTTAATCAATAATTAAAATAAAATGAATGAGAATTTTAAGCAAACCAAGTAAAATGCAAACGACCAGAATGTTGTGGATTTTTAAACATTTTATTTTAAATTTATGATTAAATATACAATGTTTTAAAATATTACATTTTCGAACATATTATTGTTATTAAATATTAACCATAACATGTTTGGATGCAACCATAATATGGTTATAGCTTTTGGATGGATGAATTTAACCATAATATGGTTACTGTGATAATAATATGGTTAAGATAACCATAATATGTTTAAGTGTATGGTTGTAGTTTTATTTTATTTAAACATTATATTGTTAAAATCAACCGTATTTGAAGTTTCAAGGGAGGTAAACACTTTATTGTTTAATAGATACAAAATATTATCAATCGTGAAAAAAGTTTTTTTAAAAACAACAAAAGTTTGTTTGTTGCCATTGCAGGGACCATAATTTGTTTTTTTTAACCATTCTTCAACCATGTTTTTTCTCTACGTGTATTTTCTACAATACTGACCTTTAAAGTTTAATCATTTTGGGAGGGGGGGGGGGGGAATTTAAGTTATCACCGCCTATGTTTGAACACTTCTGAAGGAATCTTGTCAGGGTTACAAGTATTTTTAACTTTTAGAGACCTCACCGCTGTTTCAGTTTCTTGTTTACTGCGTTTGATGAATACTCATTTTATAGTTCGATCGGCTGTTATTAAGGAACAATAGATTTATATAATCCTGCCATAAAGGCTTCTACTCCGAAGTATCGAAAATGGCTTCGTGGCTGTTGTTATACATGTAATAACTTTGGGAAAGAGTTTTTGAATATTTTCAATTTCCTGACATTCTCATCGAATAACAACAATACTATTGACATTTGAAAAGATATATGACATCGGCTATATAAAAAAAAACAAAAAACCTAAAAAGTGCAACCGCTTCATATTAGCTAGGTAATAATTGGCTTTTCCATATTCGGTGTAGGATGTTCAAATTCAGCACTGCCGAATATAACACTTCAAACTCTTTATAGAATTTTCAGTTCTAGAGTCTTGGCTTGTTATTTTTCTATTGGAGCTAAAGCACACTTATCATTTTAGGATAACTATAAAATTATATAAAAATATATAGATGTGAACTGTCTTTTCCATTATCCTAAATTTAGAATTTACAAATTAACGCATGTTACACATGATTTACACACACTACTTTTGTACTTTCAGCCAATCGCCTGTTTCATCGATGTTTCGTTGATAATACGTATGTAAACTCTACTTGCAAGAAAGAACTTTCATGTGTAAACCGCTGATAAATCCCAGACGAAATCTTCTATCTTGAAAATTACTATAAAAAAAATTCATTGAGTAAACGAATTATTTTAGTAATTGTTATTTTATAAATACAGTAAAAGCATAAAAAGAGCAAAAACTTTTTTCTAAGTAACTTTAAAGTTTATTTTTTTAGTACCTTTTCATTTTGTTCTATTTGTTGGCTCATTGTCTATGTATGTTCGTATAATATAACATTTCTTTGGTTCGAAAACTGTCAGTTTGGTGTCAGTCAGTTCAAAGTTTTAGACATCGTATTTTTTTTTTGATTTTGTTTTAGTAAAATGTTTTGTATCTTTTCCTTTATAAATGGTAAAATGTAACAAGTCAGATTTTTAAATAAGATAAATCTGTTTTTCTTTTGGTTTATTATAATGTTATTTTAAAGGTAATATGGGATTTATATAATTATAAGCGATAGTTGATCAGAATGCATGTGCAATCTTCAACGTCTAGTCTCTGTTTCTAGGTCTTATTGCGGTAAAGGGTTTTCTTTAAAGCACTCACAATTTTAAAATTTTAATAAAAGAATATGTGTATAAACGAAAATTTTTATTCCTTTGAAAGGCCTTCAAATGCGATTATGTACGAGTATAATCAATTATGCGTAGCACCTGCCCTATTGGCCTAATCACTGGGTGACAAATAAAAAGTTAACCAACTGCCCCTGTATGTAAGAACAACTAGTCAGCCAAAGCAGATAGAAATTTTGGTTGTACGATCCCTTCTTTAGGAGCTTGATATATCTAGCCCCTGCTGCACTTTAATTTTTCATCAGAATTAAGGGATGTGTGCTCACGGGCCGAACTTGCCAAAATGCTAGAAAATCAGCCTTCGAAGTAGGCTTTTTAAGATCTCCTTTCCCGCGACAAAGGGTCCATCCAGAACTACTAACTTTAAAGGGGCCTTGGCTTATAGTCTGTCTTGTGCCGTGCCATCAGGTGGTGCTGATGGATTCTCTGGCAAGCCATGATCTCAAGAGATCTGTCTATTTGGAGTACCTTGAGTTTTATGCACCTGATTTTCCTTAAGGATATCTACCAAAAAAGGAAATATTCTTGAAATGTTTCCCTACATAACCCCGTTGGGTGGGGGCGGGGGCACTATACATATGTATGTGCATAACATTGTCGTTGCAACTCGTTGTACAATTTGAAATTAAATAAAAATTAATAATAAATTAAAGCTTTTACATTAACTGTTTGTAAATTTTGCCCACAACTTTTCAATTTCAATTTCATACAAATTGTTGGTGAAGTCGAATTAGACTCAATTTTTTTATAAAACTTTTATTAATTTCATGTTGTAAAATTCTTTTCTTCATAGAAATAATTTAATGAAAATTAAAAATTTTAGTTAAATTTTTTTTTAAAAATTTAAAGAAATATATATGAACTACTTTGGGAAGAAACAAATAAGAGTGGTATATTCGGCTGTGCCGAATCTTATATACCCTTCACCATTGTGCGAGCAGAATAAAACTTCATTATAAATTAAATTTAAAAATCTAAAACTGGAAAATATTTTTTTACAATCGTTTTTAGAACATAAAAATTAAAAAAAAATTCGCTTTGAAAAACCAAGATTAGAACCAGATGACTCACAGTTTCTTAACTCAACCCCCTAGACGACTGAACCATAAACGAATGTTGTTTGCATATCATTAAAATGAAATATGTCCCATTTTAGGTTTCACAACTCAACTCAGCAAAGTTGTAAGCCATAATACAAAAACTACAATTCAACTTATTTGAGTTGTGAACCGTAATAGTGGCCTAATGTATGTAACTAATTTGGAAACTTTGGCTCTTGCCGTTCCCCAGATATACAGCAAAAAGTAATAAAAATACCACAACCACAAGGGATTTTTGGGAAAAATTAGAGGTAGTCGTGGTTTTTTGCTCATATCGCAGCCATTTGTTGACCGATTTTTTTTGAATTTCAATAGCAAACAATTCCGGGGCATATGTAACATAAATGTATAATAACCTGGCCCCCGTCATATATGGGGTCTTCGGAAAACCCATTTCAACGGACAGACGGACAGACGGACATCGTTAAATCAACTTCGCTTTTCATAAGGACCCAGAATATATATACTTTATAGGGTGTAGGATCAATATTGTAGAAATTACAAACGGAATGACAAACTTATATATACCCTTTTACCTTCGGTGAAGGGTATAAAAAGATACGTGTAAAAACGAAATTTTTGCTCCTATTGTGAACGAATCTTAAAGGAATTTGATTTTTATACAATGGGTATATTCAACTCACTTGTACGACCAGTTGCAATATGTAGAAGCCACATAACATCTTTTAAATTCCCGCCACAACTTCCCTGGGTGTTAGCGTTTGGAATATTTTTGGGCGGAGTGTGTATTTGTGAATGGTGTTTTTTGTCGAAATGTAGCTAATTTTCTAAAGATCTCTCTCTAGATCGAAAATGTGTAGACGAACGAACCAACAATGGAATCTCCAATGATTGTTTCGATATATTTGGCTTTTAAGAAATTAATTTCTGATCTATTTTATATTTGTGCTTAATTCCCAATTTTTATTATTTGATAAAAACACTGAAATTTATTGTTGATGGGATAAGCTATTCCTATGCGCATTTTCCTGATGATCTGGCCTAAGCAACCAGTGAAATGCGCATAGGAATAGCTTATCCCATCAATAATAAATTTCAGTGTTTTTAACAAATAATAAAAATTGGGAATTAAGCACGAATAACAAAACCATTTAAATTTTAAATTAATTATGAGCCAACGACAGAAATTAGCTTTGCATTAAATTTTATCATCATAACAAAAATTTTGTTGAATATTTGGAAGTAAAAGAGGTAAATTAAAAAAAAAATTACTAAATTACAAAATCTTACACCACACTACCCCTTCATAACATGTTTAACAGTTGCAAAAACAAAACAATAAACATTTTAAAAGATACTTTTTATTGTATTGAAGGACACAAAGAAATGCTCCCTTCATTTTATCGAAAAAGGACATGCCTTCTGTGTGTGCTATAAAAACAAAAAATAAATGTAAATAAAAGTTCTTTTTTTGAAAACAACACACAGAAAATATACAGAAGAAAACAAACACAGGATAGAGAAAAAGACAGAGAGTGAGATGTTGTGTTTGTGTTTGTGTGCTGATAATGCACAAAAACATAGTTGATAACAATTAAATATTGTTGTTTTTTTATGTTTTTGCTGTTTTAAAACATTTTTATGACATCAACATCAATTAAAAGTGTTTTATTTATCTTTAACGTAGTCACCAACACATACACGAATACAAAACACCACAGCAATCACACTTTGCAAATTTTATGAAAACATACATGTCGAAAATAAAAAAAGAGCATGCATCCTGTGGTTTTTGTATCCTACACTATCATCATTGCAGAGGATATTATGCGTTTATGAAAAGTTTTATAGGAACGAGAAATAATCGCCTTTTGTCCACCTTTTATTGTACCAAACAACTCAGAATCACTTTCTTAATTGAATGAAGCATTTTCATCCATCGGGTTAAAAAGGGACGGGAAGGAATTTTAAAGGTTATTTAAAGAAATTTGATACATACGCTTTCCTTTGCCCAAGAATGAAGGATTCTAAAAGTGACAAGAAGGTTAGCATTATTTTAACTAGCCCTTAAAAAAAGCCCCCGGCGGAGGACTCTTTTTAATTTTTATCGTTAAAATATTCAGATATTCGGATAAAGTTAGACACAAGTTAGAAAAGGTTAGTTTATATAAGATCAAAAATGCGTATGAAAATAAACATAATGAATCAATAACTTAAAACTATAATGAAAGGTTTTTTATACAACATCTGGTTTAACTGGTGTAAAATTCAGATTTAAACATAAATTTCTCCACGAAATATTCAGCCCAATTATGAATAAAAATTCCCCGCGAGTTTTCTCCCTTCTCCTATTTTTCCTATGTAAATTCAATTGCAAAAATTGCAAAAGGAAAAAACTCCCGGGGAATTTGTAGTCATAATTGGGCTGATTGTGAAATTATGTATATAATCAACCGTAGCTGCAGTGTAAGCCATCTATGAATGCGTCGTAATTCTTATAAATAAATTTTGTGCATTCCAAAATAGGGCCAGAAAATTTTGGGGTAAAATGTTCATAATCGCCAGTAGCTGTCAGATACGGATGACTCCCAAAATAACTTTAACTTTCATACATTACACAAATATTCTCGTATTTCGATAAAATTCAATACAAATAAGTCTTATAACTACAAGTTTAAACCTCTTAAAAAAATTTTGTAGCAGTAGATGGTCTAATTTTTTCATATGAGCGCCATTTCCCAAATCACTTTTAACCAGTTCATGTCCCCAAAATTTTAGTTTCGAGATCAAATTCGGCACAAATTACTTTTATGAATGTCGAAATACTCTGACATGATTCGAGGTTGTTAAACTTATGATTGAGGCTAATCGAAATCTCTGGCAAAATTAAGCTGTACTAGAAAAACTATCCCAAAAATGTTTTGCCAAAACATTTTCAGTCAGTTTTGGGCTAAACGCACAGTGCTCTGTCGTTTATGCAAAGTAAAGATTTATAAAGTGCTAAGAATCATTTTGTACAATACATTATTGTAAAGGTAACAAAGAACCTTTAATAGATTTTTAAGTAGAATTCATCATTTACACTTTTTGTTTTTACTGCATGGTACAAATCGGCTATTGACAAGATCTCTAATTTCAAAATATAATTTTTACCTTTCGAACTTTACCGAAAATATCGGAAAAGACAAAAAGTTGGGCACGATAAAACTACTTAAAAACATCTTCCATGTCTTAATCAATTATTTTCCTAATGCATTTTCAGTGAAGTAGGATATCGTATGGTCGGGCTATACTTTCTTAGTTGTTCTTCTTACTTGTCTTCTTTGGGCTACAATTTGCAAACTTATGTATAAAAGAAAAAAAAAAAAAAAAAGAAATGAAAATATTTTAAAAGGAAATATCTAATTTTGTTATTAAAACAAGCCATATAAATATGAATAACAGGCGATTCCTCTATAGTCTTCCATATATATACATTACTTTTCTATTTGTGTTTGTATGTGTGTGTGTGTGTGTGTTTATATACAACCATATTTATAACAGCATATATAAGTATTTGAGCTTGTAACTGTATTTTATAGTATTTGCAACACTATTTGTGTCATGCAACAATGTAATTGCCACTGTCGTTGTAATTTCCGTTTGGTCACGAAACAAAAAAAAAAAAAAAACAACAACAACAAAGAAGCCAACATAAAGCTTCAAAAACACATTTAAAACTACAATAACAATTGTACAATACAATTTAACTAGAGGGAGAAACTGCAAATATTTCATTCAAATAAATGAAAAAACAAGCGAAAACAATACAGACAAACCTCGAAGGAAGTCGTTAGCTAAATGTTGGTTAGACATACCTTAACCACAAACACAAATAAATCTACAGTATTGGTTAGACAATTTAAGCGGGTTCTTTCTCTAAATAAAATATTTGTTTTCAATGAGCGCAATTTAAAAATAGTTTTTGTTGAAATATTACACGGTAAAACCAAAGTGAAGGACAAAATAAAATGGGGTTGTTTTATATCAATTCAGCTTTGCTTTACTTTGCTCTCTAGGATACAAAATTACTTAAATTTTGTTTTGATCACTTCGTTGTTGTGAAATCCCGAAAAAGATACCATCAGATTTTAGAAATCAGAAATCTGTTTTTTATAAAATAAATTTTTTTACATTTTATAAGTAAAATTTTAAATTCTTTTAAAAAAATTAATTTTCTTATGCCTTAATATTGGATCGTTTAATTTCTAATTATGCTTTTCAAACCACACACAAATTGGTTCCTATAGTTCCTCGTATGAGCAAAGGTCCAAACGAAAGTTTTTCCATAACGATCTTTAATGTGCTATCGACTTTATTTTATTCCACCTCTTCCTGGATCGCCGCCTTTTTCTGCCTTCTTAAGAGGGTTTGATTTGATAGACATTTTGTCTATTTTATTGTTTGTTTTTTTACGAAATTACCGATCCAGCTCAATTTTTTTAAGTGATATATCCATTTGAATGGCCGCATATTCCATTCGTTCCTGCAGATCTTAATTTCGGATAACATTAAGCAATATTCTTATGTGTAATTTAGGCGACTTGGTGACCTTTCCTGATTTTATTTGCGATGTCCTCGTCTGACCCAGTGTGCATATTCCATGACAAATTACTTTGTAATTCCACTCCTGAATAGTTACCTTATCGATTGACTCTCAAACATTTATGTACCATCCACATATAGACTAACATTTCCAGCGTTACTATTCAGGTAGGGCTTACACCTCAGAACTTTTGTTTTCTTTGTATTTATAACCACTTTGTTTAGCCTTGCGTATTCAAAAATCAATGCTGCATCTCTTTCCATATATACTTTTACAGCCGTTTCATATTTATATGGATAAAGCAAGGATATATCATCGGCGTGCATATAAATCTTTCCGGAAAGCCCAAGATTTATTTACGATTCATTCACATAAATTGTAAATAAAAGTGGACCCAAAACACTGCCTTGCGGTACACCATGCTCAACATCACCAAGAAAACTGCTACTGCTATTTATTGCTTTCTATTTTTTAAAAAAAAACTCTTAAAAAGATAAGTTCTCGACCCAAGATTCCATAATATTCCAATTTTTGTAGCAACAAATTATGATCAACGAGGTCAAAGGCTTTTGAAAAGTCATAGAAAATACCTGCTACAGCTTTACATCCTTCGTCCAACCCCTTACATATGTAGTTAAACAACAATCACCATAGCATTCTCAGTTCCACATCCTTTCCTAAAACCATACTGACATCCATAAAGTAGTTTGTTATCTTCAAAGTACATAAGCAATTTTTGGTAAATTGTTTTTTTAAAAATTTTTTATTAATTATGGATAATAACGCAAAAGGTCTATATTTTTCCTCGATGTTAGCATTAACTTCCTTCGGCAATGGAACAATTTTTGAGATATTTTAAATATTTGGATATTCTGAAGTTTGTATAATGCTCTAAAAAATATTAAATAAGTACGATGCGATTTCTTGTCTTCACTTTAAAAATATCCTAGGGGACAAGTTATCGTGGCCAGAACTCTTGTTTACGGATAGATTTGAAATATTTTGCAAAATTTCTACAATTGTTATAACACCAAACTTGCATGTTTTCTTTTCACAGGAACGTTTAGAATTCCTTTTTCATTCCGGGGAATTCCTACGAAAAAAATATGCAAAAGTCTATAGTGTTTGCAAAAAGCATTAAAGTAAACAATAATTTAATAGAGTAAAACGTGGCTGATCTGAAAGGGTCTAATAGCGCTTGTTAACCTTTAATTTTGTTTTAAAATACATGTACATATAAATTTTTTGTTTATTTATTTGTTTCCTATAGCATACTAAGTTGCTAAACCGTTTTATCTGCGATTTTCTCAGTAACTTCCCCGTGCCATATTATAACGAACTTCAACTGGGCGGTGCACTGTCCATACAAATGTTTATTTATCTTAAGAACGATAATATAGGAACTAAATAAATTTAGTTGGAATATATATTCTACAAATCATTAGTAAAAAAGGAGGCAGTGTAGGTTAAGTGGGTGTGGCACATGTCAAACATAGAATATATGGATGTCTGTTTGTCTAAAGAATGATAACCGTTAAAGTAATCAAGTCTATTACAAACAGCTTCGTTATCAATACACAACATCTGACAAAAAGTGGGAAATACTAGTTTGATTATCGTTATACAATTTCTCACCAAAAGTGAGATGAAATCGAGAGGTGAGGATGGCCTATACAAAGTCAATATAGATTTCTGCATCGCTGTCAACCGGTAACAGTAAAAGGTTTCCAACGACATCTTTAAAAAAACGATCTATATATATAAAAATAAGCTGTCCTATGTTCGTCATTTTGTAACTCGCGAACCACTCAACCGATTTTCTAACTAAATTGAAAGGTCTTCGTTTACTAATGGTTTATATAAAAAACGCTGTTGTCGTGATATTAAAATTTTTTTATTGGTGGTTGATAGCGCCGGGGTCAAGTTATTAACAAAATTCTCCAGTATTTCATTTTTTACTTTTATTTAGAAAATCACGAGCAGCGCCGGGTCCAGACTGCTAGTTAAATACAAAATTAAAAAATATATATAGGGGATTTACAAGGTTGTCATAAAGTTGTAAAGTCATATGTCTTATAATAATTACATGAAACATATATATGACTGCTATGGGCAACCGCTTATAATTTACATTTCTACTGCATATTTATGACGAATCAGTGAACACAGCATTAACATTTGTATTTTGTTTGAAACACAACAATATTTTTTGCAAACAATTGTAAAATATTATTAAGGATATTATGACGATATGACTTAATAGCACACCTTGTGAATACCCCAATAATGCAAATTAAGAGCAAAAAAAAAATATTAATAAATATTAATGGGGTGTAAGACGGCAAATCCATCTGAGGAGATCAAGTGGTTGGGATCGAAACATGTCATGGTAACCAGCCGCCTGGGTTCGAATCTCAGGTCAGTCAAGTATGGATGATTATCAATAACAATTTAATTAATTTTCATGTTGTAAAATTCCTTTCTTCATAAAAATAATTTAATGAAAATTAAATTTGATGAACTTAAGCCTGATTAAAATATTAAAAAATTTGGATTAAAAACCATGAATAGTTCAACAAAATAACCATAATTCTAATCATTAATGGGGTAGCGAAGCGCAACGGGGTCAGTTTGTTATCTATTTATCTTAATTTCAATGCTGACAGTGTCACTAAAACATGCAACAGTGACCAGTACGAAAAAAATTATGTTTCAATTTGCCCTTTATTACCATTGGTTACGATAGCATTTATTTATTCAACTTTACTAAATTTAACATTTAAATTGGAATTATCAAATACAATTCAATTGTATTGTTTCGCTGTCAAATCGTTGTCGGCATTAAATTCGTTGTTTTGCCCTCATTTCCCACAAGGGGTGGTTGAGGGCATACCAAGTTTATTATTCCGTATATTAAGTTAATCATTCCTTCTGTAACATAAAGAAATAAAGTTCTACAACCTCATAAAGTATTTTGAGTGATTGGGTTATCTTAAAACACGCTTAGTTCCATACGAATCAACGAAAAAAATATAGTCAAACTGTTTCTAGAACTCGTACACAGTTTGCAACCGAAATCCTGCACAATTAATTAATAGAAAAATATTTTTTTATTTTTTCTATCGCTTCTGAAAATACTCTTAAATACGACTTTATAACTTTGCTGTTAAGAAAATTTGCTGACATTAGTTCTATGTTACTGGAATTTTTAAATTAAGATATTTTGAAGCTAAAATTTATCAAAGATTCATGGCGAGTACCCATTGCAGGCAGAATATATCGCTTCGCACGCCGAAGATATAGAACTCTTATGTGCCAATATTGATAAAAATTTTAAAGTGGCGGTTCACGTTCATACATGTCCCCCAAAAAAATTAAACTCCATCTCTGGGTTGAAAAAATATGAGTACGAAGGAAGTGGTTACTCCAAAGATCCCCTCAGCTTAAAAATTTACTGAAAGAATGCATAAAAGGGCTCAGGAAATTACTTTAGAAAAACCACATGCCTGTTTAATTATATTAAGGAACTTGATTATGGAGAATAAATCACTTTAGAGACCTCCCTTGCGAAAGCGAATGAAAGTTCGAAAATAAAAAGTGTTGAAAAAGGAAACCAGCTTGTTGACTATTTGAAACAAATATTCACTCCTAATAAACCAAACGATAAATACGTCGAGTTGCCACATTTATCGCATTTACTGCCACAGCTTTACTCCTAAAATTTTAAATAAGGTATACTGAAAATGATACCTAAGCTAGGGCAAGATCCACTGCAAAATCGAAACAACACATAGATCACACGTCATTAAATGTTCCCCTAGCGCTTGGTATCTCGTGAAGGCATAATACATTACCTGAAGCGAAACTTACCCATAAATAATCACAAACGGTGATTGATTGGATGAACATTTTTTAATAAAGAAGGAAATTTTTAAGTTCTCTCAAAGTACTTGTGCTGGAGACCCACAGTAAAGCCATCAAGGACCTCTTTTGTATCTGCCATATACTTCAGACATGCCAATTAACAACTACACCAAAACATCAACTGATGATACAACTTTTCTAAGCGTCCACGAAAACAACTTCAATGAACATCTAGAATTTTACATGGTTAAAAAAATTTTAATGGAAAATAAAGGCCAATAAACAAAATGTATACATAAAGGGTGGTCCAACCATAATGCACGATGTTGATTGTGTGTCACATCTTAACGTTAAGTTTTTCCCCAACCTAATTTGACATTTCTATTCAATCATGATCAATTCAATCGTCGAATATACGTCGAATGATTGGTTGGACAGACAGAAGCGAAAATCATCATCATCGACTAGACACACGTTGACCTCAGTGGATTTATTAACAAACAGAATTTGGTCAAATGAGAACCCAAGTGTGATTTTTTAAAAGCCGATGCATCCGCAAAAGGTGACTGTTTTATGGGCTGGCGGCGTAATCGGTCCCTCATTTTTTGAAAATGCGACCGGTCAAGCAGTAACCGTGAATGGTGTTCGCTATCGCAAGATTTTAACGGACTTCTTGTGGCCAGAAATTGAGGATTTGGACCTGGATGATTTGTGGTTCCAACAGGATAGTGCCATTTGCCACAGAGCCAACAAAACAATGGCTCTTTTGTACGATAAATTCAAAGGCCGTGTTATCTCACGTCGTGGCGATATTATTTGACCGTCGCAATCATTTGATTTGACAGCGTTGGAATTCTTACTTTGGGGATATTTAAAAGAAAACTTTTACGATCATTTTCTGCAAACTTCTTGTTTTATTTACAATTAACTTCGTGAGTTATTAACAATTTAACTTTGCGTAGAGAATCATGTACCACAATAAAATACCTCAACATTCGAATGCAAAATATCCCGGTATTCATCTTGATCGATGTCTAACATGAAAATGCCATATAGAAGCAAAACCAACTCAACCGAAACTGAAAGCAATTCAAAAATATTGGCTTATTGGAAGAAATTCTACCCTTTAGTTTGTAAACTTCTACTTTAAAACTCTATCTTAAGGCTTATCTGCGTTATTCAGTTATGGGACAGTGCCACAGCTTCCAACGTAGAAAAATCCAGAAGCGCCAAAAACAAAATTCTTTGATTTCGCTTCCTGGTCTGTAAAAACCTCGAACATTCACAAGCCACTTAATGTGCCATCAATAACAAAAAATATGATCCCAAAATATTGAATAAAATATCTAAAAAGCTTTGACATGCAGCCAAATCCATTAGCTCGAAATATTTTAAATGATGGCGGCCACATTCGCTTAAGGAGATGAAGCACTGTAGCAATTATTCGGTAAGAAGAGCGCTAAGCACCTTTAGAGAAAAATATTCAATATTTATGATATTATTAAAAATTTAATTAAATTTGCGCCAGTAAACATATTCATATTATCTATTAAACGTTTAATTCTTTTGATTAAACGTTTAATTCACTTGATCAAACGTTTAATTCACTTGATTAAATTTTTAATTTAAACTGATTTTATTTTTGATTAACGCTTTAATTGGTCCACTGTTTTGGAGAATGTTTTCTATATTTCCGAACGGGAGCCGCAATTAACAGAATTCCCGATCGGCATTAGCTGGAAATAAACTTAGGGATAAGAACACGACTTGATTGATTATAGCTAGTTAATATTTTAATATATATTTATTAATGATTCTATAAATAAATTATGAAAAAAAAATTGTAAAGGGCATCAAAAATTCGGCACAGCCTAATTAACCATTCTACCTTGCTGTTGCTTTTTATTCCTTCTGCTCATTTGTTACTTATCATTTGTTCTTTGTTTGTTTAATCGAACTGCGTGTTTGTCGTTTATTGTTTCAGATAAATTTTTTCGTAATAATCCGTTAAAGGCTATGTTTGTATGTTGGGCTTTGTATGAGTGAGTGTGTGGTTGGCTGAATGTCCGTCTGGCTGTCCACAAGTTTGTTTTTGTGTAAATGTGAGCTCTTGTCCTTATGTGTTTATATGACTGTAACTGTCATTTGACATCAAGTGTACAGGCTGTAACCAAGTGAGCTTTTAATTGCCACAATTAATATGCGACACTATCACATTGTGGTAAAGGCTTCATTAGTTGTGGGAAAAAATGTTTACTTTTATTTTCAAATAACAACCAGCCATCTAAGAGAAGAAGTCAAATGAGTTTAACATTTCGTTGGTTATAAAACGATTAAGGGGATATAAAGTGATATGAGGAGAAATTAATATGAAAAGTTTAGGCTAATTTTAGAAAATCAAAATAAATTTAATAACGTTTTCAAGGAAATTGTTAAATTTATTATGACTCAAAATATTCAAATTTGTATAAATTCTTCTACTGCCCTTCCTAAAAATTAAAAAAATAAAATTATTTCTGAATAATTACATTTGTTTTATTTAATTTCTTTTGTTACTGTAGGTTAAATAAAAAATTGTTTGCATTTGTTTTCACATACCACATGTCATTATATTTATTTTTATAAATATTGTAAAAACAATTGGGTGAAGTTAATAACATAGAAAATGTAATGAAAGATTAATTAAGATTTAAAAAAATATATCGATTTTAAATGGAATGTAAAAAAAGATTTGATTAGCTGGAAAAATTAAATCATTTAATTATAATTTAAAAAGAAATTCTCATTTAATAAAATTTAATTTAATTGAAAATATAAAACTACGAGCAAAAGAAAGTATAATACAAAGTAAGAATAGTTAGTTTGCATTTACTTGACAAAAAAATTAACTCATACGGTTTAAAATATTACTCAAACAAGACTTGGTAATAAAAAAAGAGAGTGTAGTCGGACCAACCATATATCATTAACGACCTTAGAAAGAATGATAGAATGGTTCCTAAGTGGGATCTATGCGAAATTTTGGGATAATATTTAAGATTAGATTTCTGAAATCTATCGATATAAAAATATTTTTATGAGTTTATTTCTGTGATACTCCACAATGCCCACTAGTGACTTTTGACCTTTGTTGAGTATTAAAACTTCGAATTTAGAAAACTAAAGTCTTTCTGTTTTGTTTAATTGGCAAAAAATGAAATGAAGGTGACAATATTGAAACATGTTTTTTTTCTCTGCGTGTGGTTACTAAGGGCAAATAAGGGGAGTAGGTGAAATTTTACTACCGATTGTCACAATTTTTATAAGGCTTTACTTTTTGATGAAGAAAAGCTGTTGTTTAAAACTTTAATAATTATTTTTTAATTGTGGTAATTTTTTTGTACCCATGGTGTATATAGACACGAACAACGAGATCCAGATAGACGGATGGACATGCCTCAATTCGTCGATCCTTTCGTAAAAGATTTATCTTTTACTTATATTCTTATTTGTTCCAAACTTCAGCATCAACGCAAAATAGCCTTTGGTTCTACACGTAAATACACTGAACCAAAAAGTGTTCATAATATTAACGCACAACGATTATTAAAATGGTTTTCGTTAGCTCAGTGATTTATTCGTTAATATAATTAAAAATATTATTAACACAATGAACATGCATATATTAAATATTTCATAAAAAATCTACGTTAAAGAAAATAAAATGATCTTTGAGGTAACGAAACATTTATTATAAGTCTTGTTAGCACAAATAAACATTAATTTTATAAACTCGTACGTTAAAATTTTTATAGTGTTCGTTCAGTTTACGAAACCTTAATAAAACGTTATTCCCACGCATACAATTTACATTTGATTTGTCAGCTCAATGAACTCGTACGTTGAAGTCAAAAAGTTTCATGGGAGTAACGTTAAGTTTGTTAAATTTGTTTTTAAACAGCGTTATGGCAATTTTATCAATGTATCGACAAACTGTCTGTTAAGCCCTTATGACACTACATTTTTAATGCATTGTTCAAGTTTTGGTGAACAGTGCAAATATAAAGTAATAGAAAAATTTACTAAGTGCGAAGGGTTAAGCTGTATTAATATAAATGGCAAACTGTCAAAAAGTTCACTAAAGTTATTGATAAAAAATGAAGTGATGTCAAAAAAAATGTAAAATTGTTCAATTTAAAATTGACATTTCAAGCTTGAAATATTAAAAGTGTTGCTGAATCTGCGGTTTATACGCAAATTCAGCGATTTTGCGCTTTTTGTTTTTAGGTTTCCCATAAACAAAAAGTTGGCAACATTTAATAAAATTAACAGAACAGGGATGGCTAAGTTGTTTGAATTGTACTTTTTTGTTGATACTTTTTAAACTAAGATTTATAATACCTTTTTGTGGTGTTTTTTAAGAACGCAAATAAAATTAATTATAACTAAAAAAATCTTTAAGTATAATAAGGGTAATAATGTACAATTTTTAAAGGTTGTTGGTACAATTTTAAAAATTCCCAACGCCATCCCTGAAACAAAACCATAACAAGAGAAAAAAATCTAAAAAACTTTGTTTACATTTTTTATAGTTTGCTCTTTCTATATCAATTAATGAATAAAAAATGTAGTGTCATAAGGGCTTTACTTAATGTCAACATAAATTTATTACACCCATAAACTGTCCGTTAATGATTTTTGAGTTTCGCAATAAACTGACAAAAACCATTGTTTTAAGTTGGCAACATCTCTCAAAATACATGTAAAAGTTGGAAGTCAGCTGATTTAATTTATCTGTAAGGCAAATAAAAGGAAAATAAATAATTGGCACATGAGTGCTGGTTAGCTTTTTAACAAAATAGAAGAAAGTGAGACATTGAGAAATCCTAATTACTGTAGTATGCAGTTTTTCGTTTGGAAAAAAGATAATCGTATAATGAGAAAACTGCCATTAGTTTAGCATTTTTGGCATTTCTTGGTTTTATTCTTTTCAAACTGGTTATTCTAAAAATATTATTTAAACAGATACAAAAATGCAGTGTAGAATTAAAAAAATTGTCGTTTGGTCTAAATACCAACATTATGAGGTACAAATACTATAATCCGGAAAGAAGTTTATATGGGGCTTATGTGAATGGCACCAATTCTAAGATTTTTTTTTTTTAAACTCCCTAAGCTAAATCCCGCGAAGCTCTGCGCTTGTCTGCAGGAAAGAAACAAGGTCCCTGGCGGGAATTGAGCCCGCAACCCTGGCGCTGATAAACTAGCTCATTACCAGCTAGCCTACTGGGGCACTCATTTTAATGGTACTGTGAAACCTGTGCATCAAAGCTTCACATAGACAACTACCCAGTCAGCAGACGGATGGACATTATTAAATCGATTGTTTCATCGGTGTTGAACCCATCCGTAAAAACGCACAATGCCATCCCCCTTCTATGGTAGTGGGGTATAAACACCATTTGTTTCAAAATAAACTATTTATAAATTTATTTGTTATAGTTTTTTTTTTTGTTTTTTAAATAAGCAAAGTTGGTATTTTTGAAAACAACTAAATTTCCCAATTGTACTTGTTGAAAAAAAACTAAAAATGAATACAGGAGTTCCATTACTTTTCCAACAATAAAACCAAATTTTTATGACATCCTCAGCTCAGGGCTTTAATGAAAATTTGTTTTGAACAATAAATTTTAAGTAAAGAAAATATGTATGCGTTTTGTGCTTAAAATAAACACAGATGACATGAAGAACTTGTCAATTGTAAAAATTTTGTTTTTTCTTTTATTATAACAAAGAACTTCGACAGGCACTTGGTACAAATATTTTACCGAAATACTAAATTTTAGAAATACAAAGACTTTAATATTTAAATGGGCAAAGTTGCTTTGTGTGGAATATCTAACACGTTAATCGAGTGCCCGATGTATTTACTAGACGAAGACCTAGAATTTTTTTTAAAATATTGTTATTTTTTGTCTACTTTGGTTTTTATTCCCCTTCTTTTATTTCCCATTTCTATTACCATTATGAATAATCATAAGTTAAAAATTTTTACACGCACTTTTTTTCCAAATTGTTCTTGCAATAATTTTGTTCATTCATTTTTCTGTTAAATATTTCATTTAGATTACATTTACTGAAACATTCTAACGTTGTTAGTTGTATGAATGTTTGTATTTATTTTTATAATTAGAGTTTCTGCGTGGAAAAAATTTATCCCGTAAAATCTCGGGTAAATATTTCGATGTTCCCTGAAATTTTATTTGGGAAATTTTCGAAAACTTCATTATAAGTTTTTGTATTAATTATCTAAATAATTTTCGTGGGAATACAAAATTTAATTTAAATGATTTTGTTATTCGTGCTTAATTTCCCAATTTTTATGCTTGATGAAAACACTGAAATTTATTGTTGATGGGATAAGCAGTGAAATGCGCATAGGAATAGCTTATCCCATCAAATTTTCAAAATTTCAGTGTTTTTGTATTAAATTAAAAGTCTTGAGTCCTATAAGCTGATGAAAATGTTTATTATATTCGCAATTAATTTAAATCCTTTTTCGAAAATTGTTTCAGTTAAAAGCTTCATGTATTTTTTTTCACACATTTCACGGAAAACTTGCAACTAAAACATATTTTAAACTCCAGAACGTTGGATGAAAGGACAACACTAGTGAGTAGAACAAGTCACAAGTTTAGTTGGACTAGATTTTCATTATCACGTTGTTTTTGCAGGAACAGGCATGTATTTAAAAGTTATGAAGGCCAAGGATATGTATTGTTATTCCTGAAATTCCTAAAAGAAACATAGGGCCATTACAAAGTCATTTAATACTAATCTATCACTAGCCAATCGTCTTATTTCAGCCCAGCTTCGACCAGACGGTCTTATATCTTTCCCTAGCTACCTTCTCCATGTATGTTCAGGTATTCTGGCACGTCTCTGGCCTTCAGGAGTCTAGTCTAAGACATTTCTGCTAATGTTGTATGGTGGCTTCCTAAGGGTATGGTCTATCCAGTGGCATTGACGTTTGCGGATTTGGTTAGTGGTCGTCTACAGCGACTCGTTGCTAATGCGTACGGGGCAAAATATTCTTAACATTCTACGTAGGCATCTGTTGACGAATGTTTGTATACTATTGACATTTTTCTTCTTCGCGTGCCTATAAGTTTACATTGCTGTCTTCGTTCCAGTGGAGTGTTGCAATCGGTTCCTGATATTTTGGAAGGAACCGCTTGATAACGAAATGAGATTGCCCATGTATGGAAACGACCCAACATCCTCAAGAGGGTGGTACAATAGATTAACAGTTGGTTGTGTTTGTCCGTATATTCATTGTCATTGTCTTCGGGGCGTAAATTTTCAGAACTACCCTAGCGGCTATCGTCCGATTTATTTCCCTTCAGTTTTTGCAACTGGTGACGTCCTCTTTTTCCGGCAGTTTGCAGATAATTACCTTCTTTATATCTGCGGGTAGTTGGCCGTCATCTCAGAATGCATATATGGAAGATGTATTTGCGCACTGATGTTTGAAGAAATTTTCAGCAACTCTAGTGCTATATTATCTTTGCCGGGACCTTGCCTTCCTTGAAATTTTTTATAGCTTTTTCTATCTCATTCATATTTGGGTGTTGGATGGAAACAACTTCTCATTCTGTATGCTTTCTGCAGTCACAAAGTGTATCGTCAATGGCCGCGGTGGTCGACAATATCTAACTGTTCGTCTTTGGAAGTGGTGGTGCTCCCATCGAGGGTCTTCAATGACTTACTGCTGCTTTTTCGCCAGCTATTTTGTTGCATTGTATAGATCCTTGGTGCGCCCCGTGTCTGCCGCATCTTGCGCCAGACGTGCAATATCGTTTGCCCACATACGCTTGTCTTCTCTAGCACTGCGTTTGACCATGCGGCTTAAAGTGGTTGTTGTAGCTGTTGTTTGGCATTATGAGTTCTAGCGAAATTTATATCAGCTTTAAGAGCTTTTCTTTCCGATATTAGCTCCTAGGTGTTGTACTCCTTACGCCTATTTTTGGAAAACCTTTACAGAGTTTTTGCTGGTCTTGAAAAGAGATCATTGATTGTATCCCAGTGACATAGTAAGGCATGCGAGGTATAAAACTCTTAAACGTAAATAAAATTTCATAAAAATTCATTAGTCTAGGTTAACACAAGTGATGTCAATTTAGCCTTTTTAGTCCCAAACTAAAAAACGCGTAAATCCAGCCCTTTTAGTTATATCTATTTACCACTCTCTGCTCGTTTTTACTTTTAATTTGGTGCGGATACATTTTTTGTTGTTCTGCCAAAATTGACTTGTCAAAAATGCCATAAATTGTTAAAAACGTGCAAATAATGAATTAGGCTTGTATTTTTTTTCATTTCTGATTAGATTCTCAATATTTCGTATACTTCAAATACTAAAAATAACCAGAAAGAACTACAAAGCCAGTTTTGTGCTTTAATTTACAATAAAATAAAATTTTGTACTTGTTAATTAAAGATCGTTTATTATTTGGAAAATTAAAACAAATTTTGCATCGCAAAAATTTTATTTAATTCCAAAATCTAATAAAATTTCAAATATTTTTATTTAAATAAAATTCCTGGAATTTTCTTGAAACAAAGTAATTATTTTATACAACTTTCGAGGAAATTAGAAACCCTTATTGTAATGTAAATTTTCCAATTTTTCTGTGTTTTATAAAACTGTTTGAAATATGCACATCAAATACACATGTGCTCGAAATATTGTAAATTTGCTTCTATAAGTTTTTATGAAAATATATAAATTTTGTATTTTAAATTAGAGATTTTATTAGTTGTGTAAATGTTGAAAAATATGAAGAATTCTATAACAAATTCATATACATACGTACGCTTAAAAATTTTTTTGCTTTAAACACGATTCTAACAAAAAACTTATATGTGAAAATTAAATTACACTTGAATGTAAATGAATACATTGAATATAAATAACATACAAATATTAGTACCGCAAATATTAACCTAATGTTGCCTTTCAGCATACTGCAACCTTTTATTAACGGGTATTTTACAACGGACCCTAGTTCCTTTATAATCGGTAATCCAGTAAAACACCTTAGTATAATAATCAATTCGAAAACATTCTCAAGGCATACGAATTTGTACCAATTGTTCTTGAGGCACCAATCCCATGACAAGTGAACAGAATAATACAATAAAATGGACCGATTTGTGATATGTGAGAACAAGATAGATATCACTGTATTGGTGCTAAAGAGCTTAAAGTGTAATAACTCCAGAGGAAAAGTAATTGACGCAAAACTAGTCATAGGAATGGATTTTGTGCGGGCTGATGCAATCTGTTAATATTACTTTATATTAAGGAAAACTTTTATATTAATATAGTCCATTCGGGACAATATCTGCGACATGCAATATTTCAACCGAAATTGATAGTAAGAAAAGTATTATACGTTTGTGCTGATGTGTGTAACACACAAAAATATTGATGCTAGACCAGAGTTGCCCGAAAACATACAATCAGAATTAGATGCATGTGATAGAAGCAGCAAAGCACGAAGTTTAAATTTTTATTAATTTAAAACAATTGCTTAGCGCGATTTTACTTCAACGATATCTGAATGGCAATTAATTTAATTATCGAATGTTATTTTGTGCAGCTAATAGGCCCGAAATTTCTTCAATGTAAATAAATTTCAATTTTTAATTCTCTTTGCTGAAATGTAAATAAAACAACAGCCGAATGTTCGTCATCGGCAGTTAAATTAATAATATTGTTGTGCATACTCCGACGTATAGGAATATGAGAATTGTGCGCCACTGTTTCCGACCCCCTTTTTAGTATACCGATTTCCAAATTTATACACAGAAAGAAAAACACTCGGGATAAATCAAGTATTTTATGGTTACTTTAAGTACGAGTGGTACTCAAATATTCAAGTACGAATAATAACACTAAAATGTACTCAAAATAATCCTTTCAAAAATCAATCCTGTAATTTCTTGAAATAATATAAAATTCTTAAATCGAGTAAAACAAAGATTAAACTTTTCGTTGTGTTTAACCCTAGTGCTTACGCATGTTTTGATTTTCTATACACAAAAAGGATTTGGTCAGACTCATGTGCACCACGAAGGGTTAAAAAGTAAATTTAAACTCTTGCTTCTTATTATGTTTGTATTTTTGGTTAAGTATGGACATACGATTTCTGAAGTAAAAACCATATCGGGCATGATGTTCGTTTTTTATCGTTCTGTGAGGTGTAATACGGGTAAGTAAATCAATCGAAATATTTTTTCTTTCTAATTCGGGATAAAATCAACTTTAAAATACTTGAACCAAGCGCATTTTCCAATTGATTCAATCATATACGAAATCTGGATTGAATATTGATAATTTAAGTATTTTGCGACTGAAAATCCGTATTTGAATCAGTCTTTCTGCACTTCGATTGATTTGGGTACGTATTTTTCTTTTGGGTGTAGCTGATGATTGTAGGTAGATATGTTCTAGTTGGCACAAGTACCAAGCATATCGAAAACGGTTAATATTCGTCAATAATTTCGCATAGCCCCCACACAGACTTTTCGGAACCATCTTATTATGCTGGTATTTAGATTAAGTTTAAAATACACTATTTTATTGCATCCCTTATTCGCGTTACCAAATTTCATTGGAATCTGTCCATCACTGCTTTAAAGATGTCGTGTGCAAAGAAATCTAACATCAACTTAATATTCGCAACAAAGGAATACTTTATGAGCCTTAACCCTCCACCATTTATTTGTTTTGGATGGTCAATGAATGCCCATCGATTTTAAATATGTATATAACACTCACAAAGTTTTTATAGATTGAAGTGTATAGAAAAAAAAAACAAAAAACTGAAGGTGTAATTTTTTTCGTTTTTTTTATGGAACTCCTCGTTTACATATAAATGTTTGTGACTACCTATAAATAAAGAAAAAAATATTTTTAAAATTTTTTTTGTTCTAATTCTGGCAAATTTTTTTTTAAATAATTTATTATTAAAAGTTTATAATGCTTTTTGTTCGAATAATGAATATGAGTGAGTGTGTTTAATAATTTATAAGAATATTCAATAACAAATTTAGTTTAAAAGTGTTTTGTTCAGCAAGTAAGAATGGAAAATATTAAACAATATGTTGATTTTTATGTGTGTGTGTATTTGGGTATTTATTCGGTTAACCGATTGATTACTACCCGATTAACTGATCGGTTAATTTAAAATTGTATACTTTCGGTTAACGATTAAGTCGGTTAACTTCAGTCGATTAACCGATGTAATAAATTTTTAATTTTTTGTGGTATTATAACTTATTTTTTTGGGTTTTTAATTACACTGTGCGACAAATGGTAGGGGTCAGTGATCGGGACGGGATATGGGACGGAACATATAACACTATGCGAAAGACAAAACAGGGATGGGAGGAAACCAACGGGAAATGTTATATCGGTAAAAAAGAAGTTATACGTGTCCCGGCGTTTCGCTGGGTCACGTCTAGGAATCGAGATATATCGCTTTTAAAAATGGGCTAAAAACCATCAAAATTTTTATATACTTCATATCCATAGGACGAATGGTAGCCCTAAAATTTAGGTTTTTATAAAAATTTTGATGTTTTTTAGCCCATTTTTCAAATCGATGTCTCGATTCCAGCGAAACGCCGGGACACGTATAAATTCTTTTTTACCGATATAACATTTCCCGTTGGTTTCATCCCATCCCGATTTAGACTGTCGCATAGTATTATATGTTTCGTCCCATATATAAAAGCAATGTATTTATAAAAAATTGTTTCATACAATCAATATATTTCCTTGAAGAATTCGAAAATTATGTTCGGTACTGAGCTTAGGAGGATGAGGATGAGTCAGTTGATGAATGACAATAGAAGAAACTCTCAAAAATAACACAAGCAATCTTTAAACAGAACTAATCGAAACAATTAGAAGGGTTAACACTTTTTAAAATTGAAACAGGACTATAACATAATCGAAAATTTTATATGTTTAGAGAAATCCAGGAAAATGACTGCGAAGATAGATATTGTGATTATGGGTTGCCTTCGGTTGCTCCAACATTTACAATAAGTGAAATAATTGTTTCCTAAGTCAAATTCTATCAAAACTAAATAAAAAAATCGCTTTAATACTGAAGGCCTTATTCATAAACAGTATTCCATGATTATAACAGGTTTATAAGACGAATTTTATAAGAACATTTGTTTAATGAAATAAATACCAAGGCCCAATTTATTTTTCAAAAAGATTGTTTTATAAAAAGTCCTAAAACTATTAAAAAGGCTAATAAAATGATATCACAGTCTGCTTTTTAACAAATACATATTATAAATTAACTGAAAAATACATATTATTTTTTTATATATTATATATGTATATAGGTTGGGACATAAGGGTTTAGAGGTGTTACTATTTAGCTCTTGAAAGTTCTTCGGCCAAATTTTGTAACATTTTCTCTTGAAGACAATTCGGCATATCATTTTCTGTTAGATAGAAGGAAATAAAACATTGCCTCTACAAAAATGGTTATAATAAATGCAACCAAATCTTTTCAACCAAAAATTTCCTTTACTCGAAACACAAGTGCGGCACTTATACATAATTATAGATGTTAGTTTCAAGAACTAATAAATCAAGAACTAATTAATAGATATTTTTTATTACCTCATCCATCATTACTACACTAAGGTAAATATTTCAGTCATCAAATTTATAAAATATTTGCACACACATACGCGCATACTTTAATACATGTACATACACATACACAAACACACACGCACACATAAGCATCGGCATACACATATGTATTCGTGCAACAGCAAACACATACACTTAAGTAAGACACTAAACAAACACTGAATACAACGTTAAAAGCAGTCATTTAATTTGTATGTAGAAGCCAAAGGACGAGGACTAGGACGTTAAGAACGAAGTTGGAGAAAGTAAACAACATAAAAGACTCACTGTCAAAGGAAATGAAAAGAAATTACGACAACAGCAACAACAAAGTCATAATTAAGAAATGAAATTAAGTGTGTACTTTATGTACATTTTTTCTCATTTATTTTTAAATATTTTTTCCTTCATACCTTTTTGTTTAAATTTTTTTTTGTTTTGTAAAACAAACTCATTAACTTGACTAATAAACTTACAGAGAAAATATTTGTTTGTTGTGCCTTTTAAGGTTTTTCCTAAACAGAAACAAAAAATTAACAAAATAAAAATAAAAAAAAACTGAAAACGGAAACCTTCTTGACGAGCCAAAACAACTCAACTTAATAAAGATGTCTTTTCTTTGTAATGAAAAAAAAATAAATATAATTTAAACGCACCTTAATTACATTTAATTGCTTATTTCCTTATTACAAATACATAAAGCTAAAATAAATTCAAAAAGAGAAATAAATCAAAATTTGTACAAGTTGAAATACTAATAGTTTTCATATCAGGTCAGATTGTATGAAGAAAAATTTGTGGAAAAAAATAATTAATAATACTTAAATATTTGGATCACCTTCCACGCCACAGTGCAGTCAACATCATTTATAAACATTATGACAACTGACACACTGAAATGTATATCACTTGATGAAATTTTGTAAATTGTAAAAAAAAGTTAACCATATTATTGACCTTGGATTAAGCTTTCAACATGTTTCACATGCGTTTCATACAACGACAATGAAAATTATATTATAAAATATTATAAAAAGGGCTAAAATAAATCATAAAGCAACAAACAAAAAAAAAATGTTATAATCGGCTGTGCCGAAATCTTGATATCCTGCACTATGAAGTAACATTCTTTGGAATTGGACCTTCTATCCACGAAAAGGAAACAAATGTTATGGTTAAATTAGTCCTCCATAATGAAACCAGAACCATATTATGGTTGGAACATGTTATAATTAATTATTACAATAACATATTTCCTACTTATAATGGTATAGTTGTTTTTCTACCATAACATGCTGCTTTAGTAAAAGAGGAAAAAGTCATTAATAATTTATAACCAACGACACACAAATAATTGTTTCAAGTATCTGCCTAGTGCATGTTAAATTTCCAGGTTCAGTTTTAAGAAAAATGCAAAAAGTACCAGTTCAAGAGCGAAAAAGTACCATCACTAACGAACTTGCATGTTTAATTTAATGTTTATGGGTCCAAAATTAACGGAATTTCAAAATTCTAGGTCCAATATTTACAAAAATTAAAAAAACTACCAGTTATTGAACTACAAAGTACTAAAAAACTTCGCCTTTCAGATTCGTATTGACTTAGGAAATTTCTAAACCTTCTACTGCAAACTTAACCGTGGTTTCCACACCCGGCCAGATTTCTTAAATTATCTTGGAACTTCACAAGGATCCAGTTTATATTTTATAATTATTTATATGTGTTACAAATTAAATGAAAAAAATTAATATACCAACCATCGTTATAGTTTTGGATTTGGGTATAAAAACCAACTCTATGATTAATTATTAACAGTGTTCACGCCTTCTTAATTATTACTTCAGAAATTCTTTGGTTATTCACTTTTAGATATTGAAATTTCATGTCTCCATGAACTTTTTTTTATTTATTAACTTGAAAGAGCTGTTTTACATTTGACATGTGATGTGTCCATAGATTTCTCTATTAAAATTGTTAACATGTGTGTATTAAAATTATTTTTTACACACACTGTCACAAAAAAACTTGTTGTTAAATTTGTTTTCTATAAATAATTGATTATTTATAATTAGTAAGTGATACATGCGGCAGTAATGAATTACACTGGTCTGCAATAAAATCCACCTCTAAATGACAAAAAAAATCAATATTTAAGGTAAAGTCTACGGAGCACGTGCTGGTTTTAAGTTTTCGCCCATTACGAAGAGATTCTTTCTAAAGGACATGTTTAGTTTAAAGCTTTGTTCACAATAGGCAGCAACATTTTCACTGGTGTTCATAACAGAGCAACAATTTTTTGTCGCGACCACACACATTTTAAATAAAGAAACCGTTTGCAAATTTTTCGTACAACAATATTACTTATTTAGTATTATTTTTAAAAAATTTTTTTTAAAATTTTCATTCAAAACTAAATAAAATTATTTTTAGCGTCAGAAGCAATTTCATACAAATTGGTGCTGAAGTAGACGTTGAGAGTCTGAACACAATGTGCGGTGCGGCTTTTCATACGATTTTGAAGTAAAAAGTGTGGAACGGCATAAAATTAAATTTTATTTTCATTGCAGACTTTTTTATTCTGCCAATTTTTGACAATCTTTCTCTTTCTGATGTTGCCATAGTTTTTGAATAAATGGCGATGTTCACAACATTTTTTTTAACAAAAAACATGATTTTGAAGTTCATAAATTTTTGTCATAAAATATTAAAGTATAAAGAAAATTTGTGGTGCAAAATTGGCAAAGATGTTAGCGTACCAGGTAAGTGAATTTCTTTAAGTTATCTTAGTTTTTGGTAAGACTTTAGTTAATTTTAGCTTAGGAAGACAAAAAAAATTTCGTATTATACGGGATACGTATAAAAAGTGGAAGCAAAAGGACAATTTTCCATCGGGAAGTGCAGCTTTATTACGCATACCATTTATGTATGCGGAAAGCTTTAAGTTTTTAGACGAAGTTGCACAAATAAATGACAAATATTGCCGTCGCCGTCTTCCGTTGAATTATGTTTATTTTTCCCTCCCGCAACGAGAATTCGCATCGCACCGCAAACATTGCGTTCAGACTCTGACTCAACTTTAAAAAAAAAAACCAAGACGAATTCATTATTCATTCTAAACTAGAGAGACGAGTGTCAAAAGTTACTTGTGTTTTTGACATATCGACCAACGAAACCAACAAAAAACATACATAAAAGATGTTATGTTTTTGGTGTTGTTACATTTTGTAGTATCGCCACTACCGTTTGCATGAATTCGACTTGAAAAAAACTTTAGTTACATTTTTGTTTGAAAAATGAAAGGAAAATAAATGAAATAATTTGAGAAGAAATGAGAAAGAAGAAAAAACAATTTTGCTCTGATTGTGAACAAAACTTAGTACTAATTTAAAGGGAACTGAAAAAGAAATGGTTTGATTTTGTTAAATAACAACTTAAAGATTCGTACTTATTTCCGATACCTGTTCGTAGTAAGTAATTGTCCGGCTCCTTGAAATCAACTGCTGAAACTTTCTCTTCATTGTTGGCTAATTTTTTACCACCGGGTAATTTTTAAGTTTAGAAATATAAAATAATCCGAGGTTGCTAAGTTTGGCATTTAGGGTGCGTGATGAAGTAATTCGGATCATAAATTCTTGCTTTTGTAAATTTGCAATAGCGATTATGTGAACTGATGCTACGTCTTAATGACTGCGCAAATAGAAATCAATCAAAACACGGAATATTTCTCTGTACATTTAAGACAGGACCCTTTGAAAATTTGTTCCAAAAAAATTTATTTAGAAAAAAGTTCGCATAAAAAGAATCGGTTTTACTTTATACATCGCTTTTTTCAACTGACACTAACATTACAAATTTATTCAATTACCTCAGTTGATTCAATCTAAAATAAATAAATAATATTGTAATTGAATAGAGCAAATTAGAAATTGATTTATTTGTAAGATTCTATTAAAAGTTTTAATAAATAAATAATTTGAGTTCGAAATCATTTAACAAAATCAATTTATTTAGTTAATCACAAAAACCTTTTATTAACAAAAACACATTTTTATACCCACCACCAACCACTAGTGCTAGGAATTATGTGGTGTATAAAATATATTAATTAATTTCATGAAATCGCTCCAAAAATAACCGTATGTCCTCTGCCCACTCCACCATGAACAGAAAACATGTAAAGAGTAAAGTTTAGATTTTGAATTTGGTGCACAAGTGGAATGTTTTGTGCATTTCACATTTTTTTCTTTAATTATTTTCAGAACATCTCACGTTAACATATATTTTTTCTTTCGTTTTCAATGCCAACATAAACAGAGTTTATTAAACAAATATTAAAGATCAATATTGTGTTTCCTATCCCCTAAAGGAATCTCATCAAGAATTTATTTTTATAAAAAAAAGTTTAACGAAAAAATTAAGTTACCGATTTCGGTATTGATTAAGTCCCGAAAATCCCGCAATTCCGGGATTGGCAACAACCTGTTAGCAAAATGTTTTTTTCTTTTAAGTCTGTCGAGTGTGCGCTGACTATTGAGGATGGGCACATTCTATCAGAAATGAATGTTAGTTTTTGTAACAAAAATGTAAACTTTTTAGGATTTTGATCCACGTTTGGATCGATAAATTTTTTCCTACTGATCGGATTCTACTGGATTTCAATCCGTAGCTGCTTATGGGAACTAGGAAAAATTTGATTTCAACATTGTTTTTTTCTGTTAAATCGTTAGAAAGTGAGGGTAATGAATATAATAACTTAAAGACCAACAGCCATATTCATAAAAAGTTCTTATTTTAAGCTAATAGCATGCAATACTATCAAACGCTTTTTGTCTAATAAACCTCCTTTAAAAATTTGTATTCATAAACGTACAAACAGTTTTATTACAATTAACTGTTTGTGGCGAGTTTGTGTTTAAGTGTGGCTACTTTCTTTATATTTTGCTGTCATTTTATTGCTATTGATGCATGAAACTTCTCTTCCGTTCACATGATATTCTATATTTAATTTTTTTTTTTAATTGTAGAACTTAAAAATTATTCTTATCAAATAAAACTACATTTTATTTTAGTTTCTGAACAAAATCTTGCCGAAAGGTATCATAAACACTTTTGTTTGAACCTTTTTTAAATATACGATAAAAAAGTATTCGAATAAAAAGTTTGTTTACTTTTTATTAACATCACTATTATTATGATTTGTTTATTCTATATTTTTTAATATTTTTGAACAATAATTCGTTAATTTAAACAAAAAACAACTAGTTTAAGTAATTGAATAAGTTATTAAAGATAATATCAGCATTTGCTCCAGAACATATTCTTTTAAATCATATAAAAATGTTGTAATAATTTACCATATAACTTTAAATTGCTTGTTTAAAATAAAAAAAAATAGGTAAATCTATTTAACATGTCCATATTAATAAACAAAACATTTTTTTCATTTATTTTCAAAATATTTCACAAAAATAATATCATAAAATGCAGACACTTATCAAAATGTTATTTTATTTTTGGTTTAAAGAAGGGAAAATCGAACTATAAATTTTCTTACTTTATGAATGGTTTATTAGAGGTTTAATAGACTATTTTTCGTTTATGTATACAACTTTAGCAATTTTGCCTTATATATGGTTAATTAACCATTTATAAATTTTTATGAATACGGCTGCAAGTATGTAACTACTTATATACCTTATGGGGTCTTAGATTAATATTAAAAAAGTTTCGTTTTCTATAAAAATTATCAAAATATTATTTTTATTTTTTATAATGAAAACAATTATTTGTATTATTTGATTTTTATATGGGTTTCTTTTTACATTTTTAGATCAGTCAGATAGTGTAGTCATTCTAGCACGATAATTTAATACCCTAAGCAAACAGTACTTACCGATAAATTTTAAGATCGCAATCTTTTGGACTCCAACAGGCAGAAATGGACCGACCAGAAAAAAACATGTTGTTTGGTTAAGATTTGTATTTGAGTAATTTGTACTGAATATGTATAAAGGCTAGTTAGTATGCGTTTGAGCTGATTTGTATAAAATATAAAAATATTTATTCTAGACTGCTTTTGGTATATCAACGGAATCCGAAATAAGTTCTGCATGACTTTAACGACGACTATCCGGCTGGCTGTCGTACTGTAATGTAAACCTTGTGTACAAAGTACAGGTCGCAATTTGGGAGATTGTTTGACGGAATTTGGCTCTCGTACAAGATTTTTTTGGCATAGATTTTTTTATGTCCAGAGATTATCTTATTGTTTTTGGCATTTATATTTAATATCTGTTACTGCACTTTATGAGTTAGATTTTTTTCAAATGTATACAAGTCATAAGATGTTTTTGTGACTTTTAGTTGGTCTCTGTAGAAAGGCCCTAACTGGCCTAATTCCATCTTACTTTACAGGAGAAGGCAAAAGAATAATAGAAAACTTATGCATCAAAATGTAAAATGGCTTGTAAAAACGATATTTTTTTTTGATACTATTGCATTGCATTGTTTTGTGACGATGTGTATTAGAATCAGTAAAAAACTTAATTTTGAAATTTTGAAAAAATTTTGCCCAACGATATAAACTTTTCCATATTATTAACGGTATTCTAATTAACACTGTTCTCAAGAAAAGATCGTTTTGTAAAATGTAATATAGAATTTAGAAGCGCAAAGTCATATTGAAAATCTCTCTTTAATTTTCAAATACTGCAGGTTAACTGGAACTAGCTAGAGCACTTTCAATAGTTGCATTTGGCCTTGAACTTAGAAATGTTTGTTGCACTTGTAGAATTCATTATACATAAATGTTTTAAAATATAAATTTATATGTGTTTATTATAAAAAAAAAACTTGTGTACAATGCAAATTTGTTTTATAAAGCTTAATTGAGTGATTTCATTCGTGACTTAATACAATACTTTTATTTAGTTTATTATACATTCTGTATATTTTATTAATCTGATATTTAAGTTGAAATTTTCAATTAAATAAAAAACAAGTTGTAGAAATATACTAAGTTTCTATTTACAAACATTTGTTTGACAATTAAAGTAAAGCGGCGAATAACGTTGTAAAAGACAAATTTTACAAAACCTGATTTTTTTTTGCAGATAGCCGTTTAGTGCCGGTTCACACACGTCGAGTTTGACTCGTCTAGTCTTGAGTTTCTAGGAGGGAAGGAAAAAGAGAATGCCATTTCATTTCCCAGTTCAAGACTTGGCGAGTCAAACTTGACAAGCCAAACTTGACGTGTGTAAACCGGCACTTACATAACTCTCTTACATTGCTTAGTGCTGGTTCACACTCTGTAAGTTTAATCCATAAAGTCTTGAGCTGTTGGAAAAGAAGGGAAAAGCGAATGCCAATGTTTTCCTCTGTCTCTCCTAAAGACTCAAGACTTGACGGCTAAGATTTGAAAAGTGTGTGAACCTGCACTTAAACACCAAATCACCCAGAATTAACAAAGAGTCAGGAAGAAAGTTGCAAGTTTCTTACAAAATTATACAAACGAAATTGTGGAAAGTTACTGATATGTGTAAAAGGGGTAAAAGAATAATACTCTATGTGGAAAATCGAAAGGACAATGAAAATAAAATGTTCAGCGTATTTACAAAAAGTGATCTAGAGCAGGCTGGGCCGAAATACCTTTAAAGTATTAACATTATGTTGTGAATCGTAATATTATATTTTTATATGCTTTGTTTACTGGAAAAAACGTTTTAACTGACATTGCGATTTTGGTTATGAAACGTTTTGCTATAAAAAAATTCTAAACATCAAGTCATGAATACAATTTTAAATTTCTTGATATTTAGCAAAAAATATTATTAGTTTTTAGTATCTAAAAAAAAAATTTTGCCTTTTAAAAACTTTTTTTTTGTTCTCCTGAAAATAATTATTTTGTCACTTACAACGTTATTCGCGGCTTCACTTCAGTTGTAAATGCAATAAATAATTAAAATTTCATAAGATAAATTTTAATGCGAATGTGAAATATGGTTATTTAGGTTAGAGAATTTTAAAGGGAAATAGTTAATTAGTCGTTTTATAAAAACTTATGTGAATTAATTAAATAATAATCATTTAAATAACTCACACTATGTCGTTAAAAGTAAATGTAATTTTAACCGCAGTTAGTCTTCTTAGTTCTACATTTGTTAAATAAACGCTGACACAAAAGTGATGGTAAATGTTTTGGGATTCTCTTAAAGCACTTTTAAGAAAATTTTAAAAAAATTCCAAGTATGTAATACGATATTTTGCAAACGTTACCAATTTAAAAAATATTTTGCAGCTTTTGAAAAATCTTGCGAAAGCTTTAACTTTTTAGGAAGAAACTCGATTTTAAATTTTCTGTTAGTTATGCGTTTTTGCATTTTAGTTAACGATATGTTAAAATTTTTGATTTATATAAAAAAAAATTTTTACAGAAAAAACCAGATTGGGCCAGTCTGCTGAATTCTGATAGTTCTGGAGTTCTTCTACAAGCAAAGCAAAGGAATGCAGCAAAGGCATATCGCTAGTCACATAAAGAATGTTAATTGCAGAAGAATGTTAAAACCAGTGTTCGAAAATAAACAGAACATAATTTAGCGTTCGGCTCACACACCCAGGAACGAAATCTATTTTTTAGTGTTTGTGTAGACGAAGACAACCCTTAATACCGTTCGTAACTATTTTCAAGAAAGAGCCAAACTTTATATTTATAATGTTGTGTTCTTCGTTAAAAACATAGCAATTGTAGTGATACTGTAGACAAACATTTTTTATAAATGTTCTATAATGTTACTTTTTTTTACATTGATTAAGAAATGAACAAACAAAAAATTTTGCAACGACCACAGCAGGAATAGCTTGTGTGTGAATGAATTGTTTATGTGTTTTGTTTGTGTAACATTTTTTTTGCTGGCTTTTTGTTTTTTTTTATATGTATTTCGTTTTTGTAAAAAATGTTTGGCTTGTTTTTTTACCGAACGCTAATGAACTGAATGAACCGAAGTTTGTGGTTGTTTTAAAGAAACCGAACGGAATTAAATGATCTCATTTCTTTGTTGAGTTGGATAAAAATAGTATTATTTTAGAGTTCGAAAGATGACAAACACGGAAAAGTTATTGTATTTAATGATTTACTACACAAACACTAATAGCGTTTGTCTTTTCCACAAATCTACCGAACCGAACACTAAGGACCGTTATCTTATGTTAATTTTCGAACACTGTTAAAACCTATTATATATTTTCACGCAGGTAACACACATTATGAAGTGTTCTATTTTTTGTTATAAAACAGATTAATTGTAGTGGTTCTGTACGCTCAAAATATTATGTAGATAAATTCAAAAGAAAAATTATTTTAAACAACAACAAATGACATTTCTTTTTAAATATGAACTGTATATTAATTTTAAGAAACAGCATATTCCGTAAAATTAAATAGTGGGTACTTTTAAAAAAATATATTTTAACCGACAAGAAATCAAACTGTATTACAATATTAGTACGGGAAAACATTATTTTTTGCTAAAAAAAATAAAGTAAATCGTAAAAAACTGTGTTTTCATTCAATTTTAATAGTACAAAAAACGAAATTAATAACCCACAATTATTTACTGTAATAATTTTATGAGTGTATACTAGGGTGTTCGTTATTATTTTTTTTCGTATTTTCACTTGGCAAACCCCTTAGATTGATTCCAAATTAGAAAAAAATAATATATAAAACATTTTAGATCGTTTGCATAGTTATTGGGCGTGCCTTGAGCCTACAAAGTTTGTTAAAAATGCTATTTTTCTCACTATGTGTCGCTTTAATTGTTGATAACTTCAGTAATATTTATTTTAGAGAAAAACCTTATTCACAAATATTCTAGGGCTCTATCTTATGAACAATGTTGCTCTGTATTAGTTTCCTTTTAAATTAATATTTAATCCAGAAAAAGCCAAATTAAAAAATAACACCGAAATATTCACATGTCTACGCTTTCTTTGCCTGGTGATTACACTTCGTGACAAATTTTCAACAAAGTCGTGACCAAATAAATCTGACAGCTAGTCTTTATGTAAAACTTTCCCCTGAATCCGAATATGAAGTCAGAATTGTCAAAAGTAGAACAGTTTTTGAGATATTTCAAAATAACCGTTATTTGTGTTTTTAAAAAAGATGATGTGACTGAAATGCAATTATCTTCAAAAATTTTAAACGGACTATGCATTTCTTTCTTTTTATTGAGAGGTTATCAAATTTCTTAAATAACCATGGGTCGCTTGTGCAGATGAGTCATTAAATGGCAGAGTTATAGTGGACAAAACTTCAAACTTTATTATAAATTTTATGATTTTGTTCAATTTTGCTCTTTTCAAGTTATTTTTTTAAAATTTTTCAACGACAGTGGCAAAAATACAATCATCGGCTATATCAGATGATGTAAAGTGCGACTTAAATGTTTGTTTTTTGCAAACGAGCTTTAAAAACATTCGTAAATTTTATAAAATGTTAAAAGCAAAATAATTAAATAATACAAATTTGTGCAAAGAACAAAATACTATTATTATTATTCTTTATATTTTGTATTTTGTATTTTGCATTTTTAATTAATTTTCAGTTTGGAAATTTTTTCTCGCCCCATTTTTATTCGTGCGTTTATTTGACAGTTCAAAGCGACAACTTTTCGAACAAAAATGTAACAGACACACTTTTTCAATAAATTGGCGCGTAATATTCTTATTTGACAGCTCGTACTCGCCAAAAAAAAATTAAAGACAAAGTTTAGTGAAAAAAAACAGCTGTTTGTTTCAATATCTGTCGTTTTTGTTTCATTTCTCACATTCCAATCGAAAAGTTTCTCGACGCGAGAGTTGTAGAACATGGACACTGGAAAACGTAACGTACTTTAAATCATATTAATATCACACAAACAATAGTTAGAGAAAAAAACTTGCATGAAAAATCATTTCGCAGACCTGTGTTAATATTTCTTTATTTTGTTGAAAACAAATAAATATTTCAAAAATTTTTTAATAATAAAATTAATAAAAAGAAATACAATAAAAATTTTTAACGTTAAGCACAAAAACACAGTTTTTAAGTCAATATACCCCAAATTATTTTGTCTCGTCGTAATTGTTTAAATTTTAAACACAATTTTAATTAATAATAAAGAACAACAACTTAGATAAAAACAACTATATAATTTATTTCCCGCCAATATCAAAAAAAGATAAGCGTTAAAAAACAACTTTAAAAAGTATAGGAGAGCAAAAACAAACTAAAAGTTGTAAAACAATTAAAACCAGTGTGAAAAAGCAAAAAAAAGATTAATATTAAAACGTAATACACCCAGTCAGATAATTTCTATATATAAAAAAAATCCAATATCAACTGTCACAGTGGTAACAATAAAATTCGTAAGACAAGTCTCCAACTGAACAACGAAACAAACCGGTTAATGGATGTAATAAGCAACAACGCTCTACATCACAAGTCAGTAGACAAGAGACATTCCTTTAAAGTCGTTTAACAAGATTGAACATGTGCTTTAAATGTCTTTCCGCTCTTGAGTTAATCGTTTATTTTGAATAAAAACTTTTGCTTGGAATGTATAAATATAAGTAAACATTACAGTGCAATTTATTTATTATAAACAAATTTTAATTAAACATAACAACATCGAACAAAAGAAATCGCGCAAACATGCAGTTCTCTGATGACCAGCAGACACAATCTTCTAGTAGCAGAGAAGGCTTGCAGCAAACTGGTAATGATGATGAAAAAACTGCAGGTGGGACAGCGGCAGGAGACATGCAGCAGAAATTAGAAGCAGGTGCCCTTAGTAATGTATGGGAGTATGAGGAGATTTTAAATATTTTAGGTGAGTTGTTTTTTTTTTATCTTTTTCCACGTTAGAAAAATATTATGATTTAGTTAACGTTAATATTGGAATTTTTCAAGGTTTTGGCAGAACTCAATGGATTTTATTATTAATCAGTGGTTTGTTGACCATGACCTCTATGGCGGCCCAATTATCGGTTGGAATTATAGCAATATCATCACAGTGTGAATTTGATGTGACGCAGGGAGAAAAGGGTGTAATGATGGCGGCATGTGTTACAGGTAAGTAATTTAATATGTTTTATGCAAACTGTGATACCATTAGTGGAGTTTCTCGTTAACAGTGGTGTTGATATACATACATATTTGTATATTAGTAGACTTTTGTTTTGCAAAACATTCAATGTTTCCCGTGATATGGGCCTTATATTATCATTTTGGACCGATCATTATAAAACTATTTTTTGAATAGTTTGAAAATGTTTACAACTATTTTGAAAAGTTAATCTACTAAAGGATCATATTGATGCCCCAACCGCGAAAATAGTGTAAGCGCCAAAAATCAAATTTTACAGAAGAGAGCTTTTTTATTTTATTTCATATAAATTTTGTATGAAATTTGTCGCCTACAATAAAATTGTTCTTGCTATACAATCGTAACGGTACCTTATGTGACCATGACATTTTAGGAGATGATGCAAGTGTTGCCAATAAAGTCATTTATTAAAAAAAAACGCTGAAATTTATGTCGCTTACACTATTTTCGCGGTTAGGGCTCGATATATACGAAAATTTTTTAACATAAGACTTGTCAACTTTGCCAGCCACACGTAATTGTGCATGTCTGTCAAAATTACTGTTTTGCATAAGGCTTATAATATTCGGCCACAAACGTACACATGATTTGCTTCTGACATTGTCTCTGTTTTTTTTGCAAAGTTATTGCGTGCGGCCGCCACAAAAATTTTTATCTGCGCCGCAAAAAAGTTTAGCCATCTTAACATTTCTTTCTTTAAATTCGAAGATACCAATTTAGGATATTATAGTAAAACATTTTTCATTATCTACATACATATGTGCATAATTTCTATAAAATGATGAAATGATCATACATATGTACATATATCGGTATTGTAAAATATTAACTTCAGCCGGCTAATTATTCCGTCAATGCTAAAACGCCGTAGCCGGTTTCTTTCCGCCATAGATTTCTGACACAGCTGATAACAGATGGTTTGTCAGAAGAAAATAGAGCGCGCTCTAATTGAAATTTTTACAGAAGCAATATTATAAAGGTAACACACGACATGTACATATGTATTTTTCAGTGGGAAATTTGACAAGTCAGATGTAAAAAATGTCGTGTACGTGCTGCTTAAGGGATTCTATGGGTGTTATTTTATAAATCCCAATAAATTTCAGTGTATTTATCAAATATGAAAAACTGGGAATTTAGCACGTCATACGGAAACCTTTAACTTCAGTTGAAATTTTTTTCATACAAAATTTCAAGTAATTTTTAAATGGGGTGAAGCGAAACTCTAAATAAAATTAATTCGTGTATATTAGACATCAAGAAATATTGATCTAAGGACCCATATTGTGTATAAAAATGTTCTGGGTCGTCTATGTATGTGTTGAAATTACGCTCTCTTCCGAACTTCTCTCCAGAAAATATTAATTTTAGTGTTAAATTATTTTTAGCGTTCCTAAGTAGCTTGGAAATTGAAATTCAGCACAATCGGTAAAGTAGAAAGGCAGTCGTTGACCCATATGTGCTATTAGATTGTTTTGTTTTTCTGTATTTGTAAAGTCTAACTTAAGTTTCTTGGACGCTATATCAGGCATTTGGTCCACTATAGATCGGTGGCGTCGACGCGCCGTTACCATCAAAAAATTCCCTGACTTTTGCCCTCTCTAGTGGCGTCTATGAGATTTAAGACTTCAAAATTCTTTCACATTAGTTTCAACAATATTGTAATCTATCGAAAATTATAATTTTAATAACAATATAAGACCTGAATATTTTTTGCATTTTTGTTAATGGAACAAAGCACTGTGCGGAGCGGAGCTCCACAGCACCCAACGGCGATTCCTACATGGCCATGACATTGAAGTATTTTCTGGATTACTTTAACCATATGAACTTGGGCGTTATTTGATTTAGTGCGCCGCGTTAGATGAGCGAGTTGTCTTACCCAAAGTTTCTTACAAATTGTTGGCTCGTTTGTGCATATAAAAGATCACCAAACTCCTGCTATTTCGGCTGATTTTATTTTATCTAGTCATGGAAAATTGGACTCAGCGAATTCACTTGTAAATGGGATTGCGCGGTAGACATATCGAAGTATTTTATTCCGAAATAAATAGTATCGATCGTAATTTCATTTGTAAGAAAAATTATATTCCCTAACAACCCACAAGACTTTTTGTTACGTGGCTCATAGTTAAACATTTATTCTTACGAATCAACAATCTTCTTTAACTTTTGCAGGAAAATAATTTTGTAAATAAATCAACATAATAAACATTAAAACATTTATTATTCCTAATAACAGGTATCGTTTTGTCCACCTACATTTGGGGCTACATCGGTGATGTCTGGGGCAGACGTGCCGTTTTACTTTGGTCCATATTCGTTACAAATGCCTTGCAATTTGTTTCGATGTTCGTTACCAACATATGGCTTTTTAATTTCATAAATCTAGTTATGGGTATCAGGTAAAATATTAAACAATTTTTTCTATCTTCTTTCAACTTTATGGGATTTTTTTTTATAGAAATTTTTCATTTAGTTTTCAAATATAAATTAAATTGAAATATTCTTACCTCAAGTTATCTTTTTTTACATTAACAAACAGTTTGGGTGGCATGTCGGGCGTATTATATCCGTACCTTAGTGAATTTAATACCGCTAAATATCGTGCTGTAGTCATAAATTATTCCACCATGTTTGTAAGCATAACGGCCATTTATGTGCCAGGTAAGTAAGTGATTTCTAGTTTTTTACTTTCAGTGGAAAATTGTGAATAAAATATTTTTATGTTCAAAGTTTGTCTTAATTTGTTTTTATAGCCATTTCATGGTTGGTGCTTTCTACCGAGTGGTCTTTTGAAATAACAGAATCTTTTGTATTTAAAGCCTGGCGATTAATTATATTGTTTAGTTTACTGCCGGGCTTAGTGGGTGGTTTGTTATTAATTTCCTTTCCCGAAAGCCCTAAGCTTTTGCTGGCCCATGAAAAGCAATCGGAAGCTTTAAAGGCTTTGAATTGGATTTCGAATTATAATAAAGGCTTGGATTTACATGTTGTTCTAAAGAGCTCAGCGATATCTTTAAAACCAGAAGAGCTGGCAGATCCTGATTTATTAACGAGTAGGGGTGGCTTGTCTGTTATTACGAACATCTGGAAGGCAACAGTGCCCTTGTTTTATAAACCGCATGGCTTAAATGTCACTTTGGCTGTAGTGGCCTTATTTGGTTTGATGTTTTCCTCAAATGGTATGCAAATCTGGTTTCCCGAAATTGTGAACCGCTCAGCAGGCGGCCTACAGTCGGGCGACAGTGCTACAGTGTGTACAATTATAGATGAATCTTATACAAGAGAACGTTTAAATGCTACAACTTTGGAGGATGGCACTTTTAGTGCTGTAAGTATTTTATATTTTTATAGATTTGGAACATTTTTTTTGTCTAACTCTTTGCAGATCTGTGATGACACTATTTCCACTAAAACCTATATAGACAATATAATCATGGGTTTGGCTTTTTTGGTGGGATTTTCCATACAAGGCGCTTTATTAAATCCTTTGGGCAGAAAAAATGTTTTAATTGCTGCTTTGGCTGTAGGAACTGTATGTGGTATTTTATTGCATATAGTCACTAGTACTACCGGAGTTTTGGTGCTGTTTTGTTTGTATATTTTATTGCCGGGTTTGTCGATTTCTATAATGTGTGGAGCAATGGTGGATTTAGTGCCTACGCATTTGAGGTGAGTATTAAAAAGGTTATATAACTCTACAAAACTTTTTTATTAGAACAAGTAAGAGTGCTATATTCCGCTATGCAGAATCTTGTATAGCCTTGACAATGGTCAATACTAAAGTTTATTTTACGTGCCATGCCCATCTCTCCAAACCCGCCCAATCTTTTTCAGATGTCTTATATTGCCTTTAAATGCTTTAAAAAGGAAATATTGTCATTTTGAATTTACATTTTTTAAAACTAACAGCCGTATTCATAGAAAAATCTAAATTCACGTTTTAGATACATTTTAGTTAAAAAACATTTTAGGCCTTAAAAAGCTTTTTTAAATTCATATTCATAATCAGCATTTTAACTAATACACGTTTTACGCTATTTTTTGATTGGAAGGTGGCAACACTATCTTTTTTATTTGTCACTTGAATCATAATGATGCAAAACAGTGGTTATTAATTCATATTCGTACTCGTATCTACAATTTTTTTTGTCGTGTGTGAGAAAAAAATTGCTTTTATAAATGAATAATTGTACGATAGTTTCTCTTTTATTTAACAAAATAAACAGAGTTCAAAAATTATTCAGTAAAAGTGCAATTTAGATGATGATTTAATTGCTGATAAAAAAGTATTCGGCAAAAGTGCTGTTTACGGGGCGTACGAAAAAAAAATAAAAAACATTATAACCCCCTCTGAATTTAAAAAAAACCTATATTAAAATTTGAGTGTGCTGAGACCCGTGGGCCCCCTGGATCCATAAAACCGCCCCGCCCACTTAGTGGAATGTGTGGGTACACAAATTAAAGGTAATCTTACAAGAAAAGCGAATATAATAAAATTTAGGGCGGGCGGGACATTTGGGGCCCTCTGGGTCAAAAAAAAATGCCCCCCTCCACTCACATCTATGTGCAGGTACTCAAATTAAAGGTAGTTTGCTCACGATTGTAAATATTTTGTATTTTTTAATGTTTTATGCTAGATTTTTTCAAATAAAATAATTTTTTTTATAACTATTTAATAGCCTTTTTCCTATTTCCGATATGCTAAAGAATTACTTTCTATGTAGACGGCCTTCGGCCGGGCGCAAGGGTCTTCTCCTCTATGGCAAAAACCGGCTTTGCTAACTAAAGCTTTTCTGCACCTAAAAGATAGATATTAAATAAACCTAGAGAGGAAAATAATATGCGAATACAAAAATAAAATACATATTTGCATAATTTGAGTACCCACACATATCACTAAGTGGGCGGGGCCGTTTTTTGGGTCCAGGGGCGCGACGGGCCTTAGCCCCCTTAATTTTAATTATGGTTTTTTTCTTTTTTTATTCTGAATCACGTGGCATATTTTTTTTCGTACGCCCGGTAAAGTGAACTTCAGTCAAGTATTCAAATAACGAGTTTTATTTTATTTGTTTTGATCCTTTACACATCACTAGTTCAGTTTGTACAATTAATAATTTTTTGAGCTTTAATTTGTAAAATTGAAAAATATATTTATAATATACATACAAACTTACATATCGTCACCTAAAAGACGAAATAACCTATCTGCAGTTTTCAAAAGTTTACAGGAGAGGGAAAAAACGTTATAAAATTGGAACTATTAACGATATTGAAACGAAAATTACACATTTTGATTAAAATGAACCCAGTAATATATATCGGGTGAGAAAATTTTGTTTTTATAATCACAGCTTATGTTATGACACTTAGGTTTTTTGGAATTGTAAAAATCTGAAACCAAATAACCTATCTGCAGTACTAATTAGTATGCATAAATAAAAATTTCTTTACACATGAATATTATATACATTCAATAATTAAAGTAGTAGTTTTTTTTACTGGTTTAAGCAAAAATAAGTACTTAATGTTTGTTTAAATTACACTATGCAACAAAATAAAACTCTTATCGTGATTTTTGATGATTTATTTTTCTCTTTTTTAGTGCGTAACGGTCCTCTAGGTAGAACAACTTTGTCATTTGCAATATTACATGTTCAAAATTTTGCACACATATGCGTTATGATATAAGAAATAAAAATCCATAAAAAAATCAATTTTGAAATTTTTGCAGATAGGTTATTAGGTCTTTTAGATGACGATATATATTTTTGAATTTAATTTTATTATAAATAAATTATTTATTATAGTATAAATCATAATAATATACCCATTGAATGAAAATGTCTCGCAAAATGTTCAAAATTACCATAAAAACACAGCAAAAAGCAAAAATGTTATTTTAAAATAGGTTTAAACAAGGGTCGAACCAATTTTAAAATTCGTTTATTTACACAAGGTTTAAAATAGGATTTTTAAGGTAATATTCTTTTATGAATACAATTTTAACGATGTTTGCTTAAAATAGATTTGAAATGATGTTTAAAATGTTTATGGATACGGCTGTAAATATTTTTACAAATTTCTTCAGTGACGGTTAAAATTTTACTGGTGACTGCAATGTTTTCAATAGCCAATGAAAATTAATGTTGAACAGTGTTGGTGGCATCTATGAAAATAATGAATTAAAGGAAATATTATAAAAATATAGATTTTAACACTAAAAAGAGAACACAAACAAGAAAAGAATCAGTGGGGATCAACGGGTGTGCCTTTAAGAGAGACAATTCAAAGGAAAACTTAATTCAGAATGTTAAGGCACACATAAGTATTTACTGTCACCAGAGCACCGTTCCCGATTTAATGGATCGAAATGGTTGATCTAATTATATTGTTGAAACAGGTCCTACAGAGATGATGGTGAATTAATCAAGGCATACTATTAGAGTTAAGAGAACGACCCATCAGCTTCTGTCGCTAGGTATTTGGATAAAATGTTGCCATTGTGGCATAAGCTATTAATATAAATACTGTAAAATCTCACTTAGCAGATACTTTCCTTAAACGGACAACTCCTTTTGACTTACGCTGACTAACTTCTGAGCGGATATCCCTCATGTACCGACACATTTCAATAATCCATTTAAGAGAGAATCAACTTTAAGCGTTTTGTTTAAATCACAAACAAAACGCTTATACCCACATCACAAAATCGGCGAGGATATTACGCGTGTGTCTTGATGTCTGTAACACATAAGCACTTTATTCAAGATCCTCCGTTTAGTATGCCGATCGAATCCGTATCAATTTCCAACCTAATGATGTCCATCCATCCGCCCGACTGGCTGGCTGTAGATGTAAACCTGTTGCGCGAAAAAGATCTGGCGGCCCTAGCCTCTGTATTCTCTTTTCTATCTAAAATTGTATTTTTTTTCTATATTACAGAGGAAAGGCTGTCAGCTTGGGTTTAACTTTAGGCCGCTTAGGGGTAATAGTGGCTTCAAATTTAATTGCAGCAATGTTGGAGCCGTACTGCAATGGACTCTTTGCTATAGTAACCTGTACTTTAATAGGTAACGTAGACAATTATAATAATTTGAATAATTTTATTTATAAATTAAATTCTTTTCAGTTTGTGGTACCCTTGTTTACTTTTTACCCATCTAAGGTTACAACTGTATAAAAAAACATTTAATTTTGTGTATAAAAGTTTTTCAAATTTGTATTATTTTAAATTATTTTATAAAATATTTATGTAGTATTTTCAACTAACAATTTTAAGATAAACAAAATAACCGTTCAGAACATTTTTCAAACTCAGTTATGCATTTTGCAATAAAAGAAAAAAAAAAATAAAGCAAATCAGTTGAAATATTCATGTGTTATGAATTCCCATTTACATTCCAACACTAGTCATCGTGTTAAATTCGTATGACATTTAAAAAGGGTGTCCCATAATATTTAATGCTTGGATTCTTTTATTTTCTTCTATTCATTTAAAGTATGGATATGATAATTTTTGGATAAATAGTCCGGTTAATGGCTTTCACAGCTTTTCTAACACATACGCATCTTTGCTGATGTTGAAAAAATTTAATGTAACATTTATTTTAAATTGTTAAGGTATGCTGGCTTAGAGCTCAGACTTAAAATGCTCTTATAAAAAGAAATCTAATGGTGTTAGATCACACGATCTAGGACAGTAATGCAAAATGTGGTTGAAAAATTGGGCTTTTTGTGTCACTTTCCAATCTTTAATGGCCCTGTGATAAGTTCTTATCACTTTTAACCTTTTCAGGTCAAAAATCAACGTACCAACGTTCAGTACATTTTGCAATATTATTTGCCACTGTTTTGAACACTTCTTTTATTTAGTACAATGCATGACTAAGAAATAATTCGTGCTGAAATTAAATGTGGCATCGTCTTGTTAAAAATACATTTGGGTAGCACTTTGTTTAAGTTTTGCATAACCAGCCAACTGTAAAAAGATTTTTTTTGGGTTGCCAAAACTTTACTTCAAAAATTAAGGATAATTTGTATCTTGTTTTTTAATTGGAACACCCTCTTCTTCATGTGGTTCATGTATGCACATAAATATTTATCAGCATAAATAAAAGTATTATGTTGTATCAAATCTTGGTACATAGAATATTTTTTCTTTTCTGATAAAAATCAAATTCCCCCAAGCTTTCTATACAAAAGTAAAATAAATAAAACTTAAACTTGCAAAAATATGAAGAAATGATAAAGAAACAAATTATTAGAGTGAGATTTTATGTATGTAGGTCGGCAGTAAAGTGATAAATAAAAAAGACAAATCAAAAAAAAGAACAAAACTACCAATTATCCCTAAGCTTATATGGCATAGTCAGTATCGTGTCAAAATGCTGATACTGAGAGGATATTTGTCCGCATAGCAGGCCTTTGACCGGGATCAAGAATTTTCTCTTTTATGGTTTCCTTGCGGCCGTCCAAAGGCCTCCAGTTTGTCTACAATGGTCCAAAATCCGAATCATACAACAAAAAAAAAATGCATTCAAAAAAACTACTTAAAATGCCTTAAAAAAACCAATTGGTCGATCTTTTTTAAGTTAAATTATTTATCACTTAACTGGGATAGTTGTCTATAAAGTTAGGTACATTTCATCATTCTCAGTCTTTCAGTTTGTCCACAATGGAGAAGCTAAGTTAGCGATTCGCAATAAAATTACCTTTAAATAAAGCTTAATTATTTTCTATTCTGCGCAAAATAATTTATAAGCAAAATTCAAAATTTTTGTTTTTTAAAACGTCATAAAAACTAAAGTTTTAAACGTCATATTTGTATTGGATCCCCCTAAGGGGTGGTAAAAAGGGCAAATATGTTTTGAGAAAATTCTTAGGAAAAAGAACTTATGGGATTCGGTTATAGATTTTATCCTCCAAGGCGCGATTCCTAGGCAGCTATGGGCACCGTTTAAAAAACTGCATTCAAAGTAGAAAAAATACCATTTTTTTCACTTCTTCATTTCTCATTGGCCCAAAAAAAAAATTGTTTCATTTACTTCTAATTCCTTAAATGTAAGCCGTCGCTGTCAAACCAACGCATAAAGCGAAAAGTTGTTTACACATTTTCGTTTTTTGTCCGACAGTTTTTGGTATTTCTGGCCTGTATTGAAAAACTGATTAGCTTGACAGAAAAAAAGAAAAACACTTGAACAGTGTAGCATATCAATTACTAGAAACAAAATTTGTTTTACTAGATCTTGCAGCTTAAATTTTCGAGTCGAAGTCGAAGTTGAAGATTTTTAGTTAAAGTATCCACACAAACTCATGATTCGGACTCCTAAATTTTTCTGCATAAAAATTTTAAAAAAGTTTTCTAATATTTTCCAAAATAAATATTCTGCGAAATTGCCGATGAAATATTTAAAATATCGATCTGAAATTTTAATTAAAAAATAGCTTTAGGTCAAATAAGGACCAGTCTTATATAAAGGGTTTTTTTATAGAGTGATACAAGTTTAATTCATAATAAAACATAGTAATATATTTTTGATATCAATTAAACATATTTATTGGATAGAAAATTTTATGACATTAATTTTTAAATAGATTTCGGCCATGTGGCCGCCACGGTTGTCGCCTAGAAAGCGCAATTTGGAACACTAATTTTAATTCTTGCCATCATCCTTTTTGAAGACATATGGGTCAGTGACTCCGTAAGCCTATAAAGCGCACTAAACAGTACTTTTCTGTCGTAATAGTGGTGTTTCTACAAAGCTTGTGGATTTTCCTCACTTCATAGTCGACAGTTCTACTTATGTAACTACGTATCCATTCAACCAGAAATGGGCTTCATCGGAAAATAAAATTTTGAATGGATTCAAAATCAATAACAATTTATGCTTCAGCCCATTCGCCGAATTATTTTGATTATAAATTTCAACAATTTACACGCGTTGCTCTGGTCTTTGTCGATCCCTTATGAAATGTCAAAGCAAACTAAACAAAAAGCAGCTATCAGCTGTAAAAAAAACATCCTTTACATCAATGTTAGAGCAGGAGTCGGTGTCGGAGTTAGAGTCGGAGTTGCAGTTGGAGTGGGGCTTAACAAATTCCAGCGGTTGGAGTCTGAGTCGGACTTAGAACTTTTTTTTGAAGACTCTACAGCCCTTTAAAGCGATTTTTTACACATTGCTGTGGGTAATTTTGCCTACAACCGTCAAAAACCATAAAAACTGATGGAAAAGTTTTTACAGAGAGCCCGACTAAATGAATCTAACAACTAATGCGACTTAATTTTTTACATTTGAATTAAGTTAATTTTAAAAGATGTTTTGTTGACTTTAAAATAAACAAATTTGAATTAAAATAAAAGTGATTTTTGCACCCAGTTTTTTTTAACTTTTTTGCTATCTTATCTCGATTTAAGATGTTTTGTAAAAATGCCACGGATGTACATACATATAAATATTAGTATATCTTTGTTAAAATTTCCTTTTATTAAATTTTTTCAAAATTCACTTTCATAAATAACAATTGCAGAACAAAAATCAATTTTTTTTCTTTTTTTGAAAAATTACCCCAATTTACAGACTTCTCTATAAGCCATACATTATTCTGCTTATGGTAGGGTGTAATAAAAAAGAGCAATATTAAAAGTTATTTTACTTCAAGATGCTCATTCTAAGAAAAAATAAAAAGGAACCCAAAAATGTAAAACACTATGATAAACTGTTAGAATTGTTACAGAATAAATTTTTGTTTGCATACATTTTGATGCTTGTTTATGTACGTACTATGTGTAAATAACTGTAGGTATGAATAAAAATACGTAATAGAGTTTCAGTTAAATCTTTTTCAATTCCCGTTTTTTTTTTGGGTTTTTCGATTTAAAGAGGAATGTACATTTAAGGTTTAACAAAACTCTTGAAATCATTAAAGTAATCAAAAATTATACAATGATTTTGCTGAGCGGGATTATTTTTTCACAAGAAGCGAACAACTTCAGGGAAAGGAACCCTTATATTCATATAAGTAAATATGTATATTATTGTTATAACATACAAACAAGCAGCTTGTTTGTTTTATTTTTACCCTCTGGTACTAAAAATTGTTGAATTTTTTCAGTTTCCTTTTATACATATTTGTAAAAAATTTTTCAACATATTGTATGAATATTTGTAATATTTTTTATTTTAGTTGTATTTTCTTTTGTTTTGCTTTATACAAATGTTTCCGTAATATTGTTCATAAATAAAAATTGTTCGAAAAGTGTTAAATTTGATAAGTTAAAAAATATATACGAAAATTGAGTTATTTTGTACATTTGTTTTTTCATTTATTTTTTGACATTCAGAAATTGTTAAAAAAAAAACTATGTGTAGTATTATGATAAGTATATATATGCTGTATATATAAGGTGTATTGTATATAAATATAAGTTATTTATAGTGATAACAAACTGTCAATTTGATTTATGAATTTTTTTATTGGGGGGGGTTAGTTAAAATAATTTTCTACTTTAGTGTACTAAGCACTTTTTTTTGCTTGAATAAACTCGTTTAAGAAGTAAGAAGATTTAAACACACTGAGAATTTCAGAAGTATGAATTTCAGTACAATTTAAGTATTAGTTGTCAAACATGTATGAATACGTTCAATGAAGATCGATCAAATCACACTTCATTCTCAACAAATTTTTATAAAGCTTATATAAACCGATGAGTGTTTGAATCAGTTCACACTGGTTTGTTCCAGCCAAAAATGATTTTTTTTTTTTGTTTTAATTTTAATAAAATTTTGATGACAGATTATAGCGAACACTTCAAAACAATACAACTCATTTCTTAATTTGGCTCTTGGATAACTATTTTACTGTCAATACTGGAGGAAAGTAGATAATTTGTTTCTAACAACTCTAGGGGTTTCAAAGTTGATTTTTGTACTTTAAAATAAAAGTCAGCTATGATTTTTCCTTTAAAGTTTTCTTTGTAAATAAGCACGTTATGTTTAAAGGATGTTAGTAATTAACCATTGCATTTCATAATTGTGATTATGTGCACGTTATTTATTTGGATAAGTGAAGTGATTGTAACCCAATAAAAATTGGAGCTTCCAACGAAGCAGGTTTGTAAGGGAGAAACATAAGCGTTTCGCCTACCATTGCGCAGACGAAAGACATGAATTTTATATGGCGAGTTCCCACTTTGAAGCAATACATTTTTGACATATAAAGCGCATTATTCAGCGCATATAAAAATTGTTGTACGTAACGATCGGCATTAGACACTGAATGTTTTGAAACAGGTTTTTTTTGTACTCTCCCTTACAAACCTGCTTCGCAGTAAGGGAACGCCGTAGCACTTGAAATGATATTTTTTTTTTATAAAAGTTTTTGAGAGTTCTTTCACTTACTTTACTTCATTTCTGTATGTCTTATTGAGTAGCGCATAATTGTGCGCTTATTTTTTTAAATGTACCATTAGTGCTTCGTAAAATGATGAAATTTTTAATTGGGAAGTTACTTTAATAAAACCTAAAGTAAGCCAAATTTAAAGAGACCATAACAAAAAAGGCGGAGCTAGGGGAGGTAAAGTGATAATTATATCTAGTACTGTTAAGTATCAAAAGTTAATACATTTCAGCTGCCACCCCAGTAACCAGATAACTTTTAGTGACTTCACATATTTTCATTAGATAAACGTGACTGACTGGGTGATCATCGCCAAGCCCAAACAACTTAAGCCTGTCTGAAATTTTGAATGTAGACTCCCCTCCTAATGTGTTAATAAAAAAAGTAAAACCTTTTGGAAATTCAATTCATGGGTTTAAACGGGTAAAATCAGTAACATTTTATCACGTGATCTGACAGAGGTATTCTAAATAATTATAAAAATGTGCTAAACTAGCACTTTTATCGAAGTTCTTCGAGCTAATTGAGAAAAAAATGTGCTAAATCTAGCACTAAAAGTGCTTAACTGGCAAGCCTGTCTCAGGGCGCTAATTCTGGCGGTGGCGATCGAATACTTTTTCAAATTAGCCAGAATTAGGCCCCAGGACATCTTTATGTAGATCAAATAATATATAAGTCCAATTTCACTTTTCAGCAATAAACTGCTTTGTTATCCAAACAACAATTTTTAGAGAGTTTCGAAATTCAAAATCATAAGACTTCCCCAATAGACTGAAGGACAATCATATTAAAAATCCTACCAAAATTTGATTTTGGTTTATTAAAAACTTATTTTTGGATACGAAAAGAATAATATTTTAGATCTTAAAGCATAACAAGTAAAAGTGCTCTGTTCTGCTATAAACTGGGTTTCGTTGTACTCAGTTAGGAAATCATAAATTTTGAGTTATCGATAAATATTTGCAATGTTTTTTGAATCAATGCGAGAAAAAAATAACAGACATCAACTTAAACAAAAGGACACAAAATAAACTTACCTTTTGATGGAATTTCTGGTGAAGCCGTAACGGTTAAAAGGAAAATTACAAAACTGACGACATGCACGACTTCCATATTGCGGTTGTAATATTGTGGTAATAATGATGGTTGTAATGTTGCTGCTATTATTGTTGCCCCAATAATCGTTACTGCTGTTGCTGTTGCTGTTTTTGTTGTAGTTCTTGTTGCCGTTACTGCAGTTAAGACTGTTAATTTTTATTGCGCTGTTGTTGTATTGTTATTCTGTGCAGCCAAACGGTAGTGGTTGGTGTTGTTGTTTGTTTGTTTTTTTTTGTTTTATTGTTATTTGGGTTTGTTAAATAAAACGAAAATATACCTCTTAATGTGGCAAGACTTCCGCATTGCAAATTATAACGCGAACGTTATTGAGTTTAAAATGAACATAAAATAAAACTTATAATCACATTAATACAGATACATACATACATGCACATTAACATACATACATATATTTATCCAGATATGGTTCGTAATGGTGAAAAAGTCACACTTATATTCTTAATCCAAATGTAAAAAGATTACAAATTTTGTTTATTTTTTTTTTAAGAATTTAAAATGTTATGAATGAAATTTTAGAAAATACATGTTTGGTAAAAAATAAATTTATTTAAAATGGTTTCTTTTCGTTTTTTTTATATGTTTTTTATTTAAATATTAAATGCATTTCTGAACATATTTTCCTCTACTTTTCCTTTAGACAATTATGCTCAAAGGCATATAATTAGCTTTGTCTACTGTTTTTGAACCGCAAATTTTTTGATTTTCCAAATCACTAACACCTTTATCCTTACAAACATTTACATCCTGTTTTATTTTTCATCGCAAGCACTCACATTTCTTAAAAGTCCTTAACTTTGCAATGTGTGGAGTTTTTTTTTTGTTTCAAAATTTTCCTTTTTTGTCTCCTTTGGTTTTCTTTTTTTTTAAGCTTTATTTAGGCTTTTATAAATTTCTTCCTGTTTCCCCATTTTGGTTCTTAAATTTTTTTTTTGTTTACTTTTTTTGGTGTCTACAATTTTCACCTTTCTAAATCACCTTAATTTGTTGCTAAAAGGCAAAGAACAATGATTTGTGGCTTGTTAAACAATTTGTTACTTGTTTGTTACTGATGTTTTATTTGTAATGCCAACAATTTTCAAGTATTACGTTAAGTGTGTGTATGTTTTTTTCATGTAAAGGTATTTGAAATGATTGGATTTTTAAATTAATTTGGACAAAAATTAATTAATAAAAATTTTGTAACTGACATGTTTCCTTTAAATATTGTAAAATAAAAGATACAATTAAGTCTGTATTTTTGTCTTCTAAATAAGAAAAATTATAAAAAAATGTTTAAAAAATGTTCATAATAATTTTTCTTAAGTTAATTAATATTTTACTTAATATGTTCATAATATTTGTGCCATGATCACTTATCCAAAATCAAAAATATCTTTTCTTGCAATAACTAAGAGCCTATCTGCAAAGTCAGTTCCAAGATTTTAAATATGGTGAACCTGAGTATGAGCTCTAAACTTAAATAGAACATTTGCTATCAGAATACTTATTTAGCAAGATTAGACGGCGGGCTACATTTTTCGGGATCTTGCAATCTCAGACTTTACTGATGGGTCAAATATGGACACAATCACGGGTTCAGGCAAGTTTTCTAATAATTCCGACCTCTTGGAATCTTTCAGGCTTCCGAAAGCATGCACCGTTCTTTAGGCGGACATAAACGCTATCCAGATAGTTGCAAAAACAATTTTTAAATTTCGACCACAAACTAGAACACAGTTATCAATGGGTAGCACTGCCGCATTATTAAATATAGAGGATTAGCTTAGGAAATTAAAAAAAAAAAAAAATTTCCTAGGAGTGTGTTGTCTACACGCAAAGAAAAAACATGGTTGTGGTAAACATTTTCTTAGAGCAACATATTATGATAAGATTTCTAATTGTAGTCACAATAATTCGGTTATTATTGAATCATATTATGATTAAATATATTCGTAATATTACATCATAATATTTTTCCCTTAATCATATCCGTATCCTGTTAATCATAAATCGTTATAATCGCGATAAATATTTAAATGTTTACAGCAACTATAATATTGCTGATATTAAATAAAAATAACAATTTTTTGTGTACGACAACAATATTTTATTACAATAAGTATAGTGTTGTTTCCGTAACCATGCCCAACCATTTTTTTCTCTGCCTGTTATAATATTGATAAATAGGCATACGATGAGATGGTCGATAACGTCTTTTAGGAAATCTAAAATGCTTTGGTCATCCTTAGGAGAGAACAGGTCAAGATTTTTACTGTGCCTTGATGACCCCAAGGGAATGAAGGGAAACATATAATGGATATTTCAAGGCTTGGTGTAACATCCTCTGGGTAAAACCGAAGAAGTCAATACCGGCAATTCGAAATAGTTTAAAACTGACAGATCTGTAGAGATTGCGATGGTCAATAGCCCTTGGGACTTCGATGCCAATTATCTATTAGTTAAGGCCCCTCTGGAGTTCACGTGGTAGTTGCGGTTTCAATACATCGTCGCGGGAGCAAATATCCTAAAAAGGCAGCTTAAAGGGCTAATTTCGCACACTTCTAGGAAATTGGAAGGTTTCCTTCATGAGAGTAAATGAACCACCTTATTTTTATAACTGAGAGCAGAAATCATTGTAGCAGTGTTGCCAAAAGGCACTAAACTGGTAGAAGATTTTAAAAAGAAAATAAAATTTGTTAAACAAACGGTTCTAAAATCGAAGTATGCAGACCTTTTAGGGTCTGTGACCCATTTCGTTAGCGATTATATCGTAACCGACATCAATAAAACTATCTTAAGCGACTGGTACAATAATTATTGATTATAATCAATTTCATCTCAGCATGTTCTTGAAAGCTATCATTGCGCCATTATAGGTTAAAAAATAAATAAATGCATAACATGAAACCAAATAAGGCGCTCCACTACTTAAGAAAAAAAAAATGAAAGTCCTTTTCTGTAAAATGTTCCTTTTGTCGCTAACGATATTATTGCAAATAAGGCTCAACAAAATGACAATATTGAGTACAAGCAACAGCCGATAACACAACATTTCTGTGCAAAAGCTCAAAGCAAAACTGAATGGTTTACTTAATATTTATGCACACGTAGGTGTGCAATTAAAGCTCAAATTATACGTGAAATAACCTTTGCCGTACAAAACAGCTATTTGAACCAACTTTATGGGCAAAACTGTATTTGATTATAGATGACTTAACAAAACGACATAACCATGACAATACAGACCAATTGAATTTTCGTTTCTACAGCCATCGTTAAAGCTATGGCTCTATATTTAAGTCACATCTAATTGGATCTTAAAAGAGAAGAAAACACGATATATGAGTCTTGTCAATCTCTGGATTATGCCAACACGCTAGCTAGTCATTTAAATATTTTTTAATTATTGCCCACTGATGGAAATCAAATCAGGACTCTTAAAGGTACCCTTAAAATATACTTTACGACTCGGTGTATATCAAAACGAATGGGTTACTCTAGAAACGGATACTGCAGGAGTTTATAAGTTCCTACTCTACGGGAACGCAAACGGAGACACCTCGCTACGCAACTTTTTTATGAAATGGGTACTGTCTTAGAGAGGTGTCTTGGCCAGATCTATTTCGGTTTATCAAAAATACATAAAATTGGTTGTAATCTTAACAAAAGGAATTGAAGATTAAGCTGTGTTTAATTTACTTTTGAAAGTAACGCAAGAATATTATTTAGAGCGCCCCCTACAGCCTAAACTAAAGTTATCTTGTAATACATAATTTTTGTGCTCGCACAGAAAACATTAAAAATTCTCTCTAATCACCAAATTAATAGAATCAAGCAAACAACTTGTTTATTTGGCACTTATAACCGAAATGATTATAGACATAACTAAAAATTTTAAAAATATAAAATTGTAAATTTTTTTTTCTATAAATGATATTTTTAATTTTAATTAAAAAAAATTATCAAAAAACTTTGCGGTTTCAAACAATTTTTTAATTGACCTAATTAAATAGAGATTTGACAATTCCCAACAACAATTTAATTCCACAAAGTAAAAATTTTTTAATTTTAAACGAAAAAATCAGTTAAGATATTTTGTTATTTAATTAATTTTTTAATTAAAAATTTATTATCAAAGTAATTTTTTGGGAATACAAAAATTTTTAATTTAAAAGATTTTTTTTGTCGTGCTAAAATTACTTTGATAATAACCTGGCAAGGGCACGGCAAAAAAAAAAATAAACAAGCAACATGCTTTATTTTTTGCGAAAACAACAATCCCAAGAAAAACTTTGATAACTAATTTGCATGTGGCAGTGTAAATAAAACTGAACTGACAAAATAAAAAAAAAGTGATTTGTTTTTATTTTTGTTTTTTCTTTACCCACTAACAACTACATTTAGAGTTGACAAAAAATCAACAAAAAAAAAAACTACTGATAATTTTTTCTGTGCATCATAAACTTGTTAAAATTTATAGAATTTTCCATATTAGAAATAGGTTTCACATCCAAGCATTAAGGCTTCGAAGAGGCCTTTATTTGATTTTTTTAAATATCAAATGGGTAGCGAATATAAAAAATTTTACGTTTTTGAGGTATTCTACATTAAAAAACCCATTGAACGATTCCAGAGTGGTATGTGCAGTCTGTCATCGAAACATAAGCTCGACGAATCCTTTGATATATTTAACGCTTCAGCCGTTTTCCCAGATTTATTTTTTTAACTATTGATGCTGCCCTACCACGCACTGTATGATTGTAAAAATAACAGTGAGACAGACGTTGTTAACAATTTAGGTAGTCAATGGCTAAATCCTGAATTCTACAATACCAAAATTATTTCCAATACTTTTGCCGGATAATGTAATTTATGGAGTTAATCTGAGGAACTCTACTAAATAGTTTTGTCAATAAGCAACAAATATTCTTCTTCTCAATATACAGATAAAATTTTACTTTTCTAGGTCACTTAAAGTAGCAAAACTACTTATTTAAGGGGTTATTTGTAGGAGAGCTAAACAATGTTTAACGTTATTCTGAAAATTTTCATTATTAAAATAAAAACTTTAGCGTAAAGCTATGAAGGCTATCGTTATTGACTTAAATTACTGTAATTATAAATTAAAATTCTTAAATATTTTCCGCCTGAAACCCATAATAAATTTTGAATACTAAAATTTGTTTGTTAATGACTTACAATTAAATTTATTTCAAAGCCATTCAATTACCCAAAGCCATGTTAAACAAGGCATTCATGTGGCTTTTCTTCGCCATGTCGGGGTTTCCCTAGCACACGCACATAAACAAACACATGTTAAAAAAACCCAATTTAAAGTAATTGTCTTACCAGAAACAGTGGGGCGAAACTAAAATATTAGTAAAACAGTGATTTATGGAAACTGGACTGATAGAAACATGTAAGAGCAAGTGTAGCTGTGTCGAATATTAAGCACTCTTAACTATATTGAAAGAATTTTTTTCGCAATACCAATCAATTTTGACATTAATCCCATTAAAATTTTTTTTAAAAATGAACCTATGCAGCGCTTCGTTGGATCAATGAAACCTGTTTCAATAAAATGAATTTAATGAAACATTACATTAGATCTATGAATATTATTCATTGGATGAATACTTCAATAAAGTAAAATTTTTTTTTATTTTGTTTTTTGTTTCTTTTTAATTATTTTTTTTCTTTTAAATTTTTTTTTTCTATCTCATTTTTTCTGTCTCTGGCGGGAATCGATCCCGCCTAGTGGTAATAACAACTAGAATTTTTGGGGATAAGGTTTTAAAGGGTTTATGATGATGAGAGGTAATAAATGATGAACCAATCTCCATTGAACTTAACATCACGATTTACGAAAGTATATATTATTATTCTGTAAAGTTAAAGACACATTAAAGTTTACTCCAAAAATTGGGGTTTATGTGGGAACTTTGGAAACCCATAATCCGTTAAGAATTGCCGTACTTGGATGTATCGAAAGTGGCAGTAAGACCGATCTATTTTGTTAGCTGGGAATCGATATCGTGTCGACTTCCCATTGAACCTAACCTATCCTATGAATTCATCATTACTAAATTGTTTAGTGTTATTTCTAGTCTTACAAAACGAACTTTGTCAAATGTCACTTTAAATATCAAATGTTGAAGGATCGATCATCGAACATTTTTGCAGTGCAATTTCTTTATATGAATTGGATAACATTTTATTGTGGTATTTTCCGGGCATGTTGTACACAGAAAAAAATATCAAAAGTTATTTAGTAATTAAGAAAATTTGTTAAAACTTTTCTTATATTTTTAACAATTTTCTTAATTAACATGTTTGTAAATTGTTATATTAACAATTTGTTTCATTTGTAGAAAATTAATATCATATAAAAAAAATAATTTTGTGTCAAAAAATAAAAAAATCTGAATTTTCGATCTAAAATTTTTAAAAGAATGAGCGATATGATGATTATTGCGAAATTTAATCAATCTAAACGGTAAGTAACGTTATTATCTTATGATCTATAAAGCAATTTTAACCATTCTCTTATAAATTATAGATTTTGAAATATTTATGATAATGGTGTAAAGATTCCGTTTTGTGCTGATGTATGAACCTCCCAGTGCATCCAAGTCTTTATTTGTGGCTTAAATAATTTATAATGTTATTAGTGATGTTATTTAATTGTGCTAAAAAAAATAATAAAAACAACATTTAATTGCATCTTTTTTTTACGTTAGTTAGCAACAAAATATTTTGTTAATAAAAAATTATATTTGTTAACAAATATTTCATTCAATATTACAAACTCATTGTTAAAAATATTTGTTGAGTTTTGACAATTTTAATTAACAAAATAATTTTTTGTATTTACAAATTTAGTTGTTGGTGCCTTTTCAATTAAAAAGTTAATTGTATTGACGAATATGGTATTCAATATGCCAATTGATTTGTCGTAATTTTTTTCTGTGTAGGCTTTAAATATGAAGAACGATGTAACGCATAATTTCCTAACAAATCCTATATTCCAATAACGATTTTGTGCAAATTTTTGGTATCTTGTTGAGTTTTTTATGTCTAGCGCGGAAATTAAGGAACATAAAATTTATATATCTCTGGCATTTTGACAAAACATTTTAAGTCAAATCTAAAAAGTTGCAAAAAATTTTGTTAATCATACGAACTTTCATTCGAAAAACAGCTTTGTTTACGTTTTAAAAATGTTGTATTCTAAGCGAAATTTTTCTTTAATTCTGGTTTATTTATTATTTAATCAAATTTATTTTTTCACCGAAATTTTTCCAAAAGCTTTTTTTCCATCTTATCTCGACTTAAGATGTTTTATCAAAATGCCGCAGATATAATTTATGGGGTTATAAAACGACAAAATTACAACTCCCTCTATCGTCAATTTTATTTGTAACTGTTAGAAACGCAATTTACGTAGTACAAGCCCACAGTGCTACATTTACAAACCGTTTCAACTAAAAGGTACCAATTTTCTCTCTATGCACATCGATTAACTTCAAAGCAGTGATTTTTTCTTTCATTCGTTTCTCGTTTCGTTTTTTTTCACTGTTGACTTTTTCGTTAACACCATGATTATGGGGTATTTAACACAAATTGTGTGTTTTGTAACTGTGTATTATGGTTGAGTGTTAAAGTGTTTATAACGCTTAGAAATACACCCAAACACTTTTACTAAATAACACAAGCAAATTTATAAATAGACCTCCATTTTACAAAGAGTATTATTTTTCAATTTTCACATTCTTGAAAGGGAAAAGGAAAATTCAATCATTATTAAGTGTTTTTTTGATTGTAATTTATAAATAGATAAAAGGCCGTTTGATGTTAATTTGATTTTAAAAGGCTTAAATTGTTACTTTTCGTGTCATAATCAACTGTTTTAAAAAATGGTAAAGGAAACCAAAAAACAAGCAAACCGACAGATACTTTAATTCAATGACAAAGCATCTTTTCCACAGTGAAAAAAGGACAGTTTGATTAAATTTATAAAATTGTGTCAGTTTGATGGATGATTGGTTGGTTGGCTGTTTGATTGTCATTGTATTATTATTTGACTTGAGCTTTGATGTATTTTTCTTTCTTCAAACATTTTTACTGTATTTAGCGGTAACCTGATGAAAACGTATTAATGTTAATTATCTTTAACTTAATTGAGTTTGGTTAAATTTTTGGCTTTTGACTGTTTTGTGGCATGACACTTTAATATATTGATTGTTTTTTTTTTAGGCAGTTATTAAGATCGTTTTGTGTATTTTTAGAGATACTACGGTTCTAATGACATTTTAATACAATATTATTGTAAAAACATGACTAAAGTGTGTCAGAATTTTTGTTCTTATCGAAATCTATTGGATACAAATTTCGCCAGTTTTAAAAATATACTACTGATCAAAGGTTGTACAAGTAATAGAAACCTTGTGATTCAGACCGGATATCCGCAAATAGATTTTAAGTAATTTAGGAAAGTACTGCCAGGAAAACCTAATTCCTAATTTTATAAACCAACCACCAAAAATGGTTTGTATTGATATAATAAAATATATAAAATAAATCATTATATTTAAGCCGTTTCATTAACCGTATGAGGCTCAACCAGGTCTGTGCAGACCTTTTGCATATAAATGTGTGTATAACTTTTGTGTGTTAAATGCTAGATATAAACCCGTCCGTGACTTCGTAGAAACGGCAATGGTGAATACAATGACAATGACCCCCAGGAAATTAAAAATGAGAAACAAAAACACGAAATTTTGGGGAAATTTTTGGGCAATTTTTTTAAAGGTTTCTTGAGGTTCTTTTTTATATTTTCGTTGGCGTGTTTTTGCATTTGAATTGGAATGAACAATAACCCCAATATTAACTAAAAAAAATGGCCCAAAATTAAATCAAATTTTTACTTTGGGGGTATTTTTCATTTACTAATATAAAATGCAAATTTTTTAGAAATGAAAAATTACCCCAAACAATTTAATAGATAGTTTACAATTTTATACAATTTTATATAAAAACTCCAAGCTCTTAAACCAAAGTGGAGAAAATCCTTGTCAGCTATGCAGAGAAGAAGATCCTCGCGCCCGGTCAAAGGCCAACTATGAAAAGAAGCTTTGATTCCCGAAACCAGTGCTCGTTATACCAAAGAGGAAAAAAAATCCTTTCGCCTGGCCAAAGGCCAAACCATGATATCTATCTTGTGAATTTGTAAATCATAACTGTATAAAATTCAGTATTATGAAATTCTAGATTTTTAAATATGGGATTTTAAAATATGGGACTTAAAGTTTCGGGCATATTAGCGCAACCTAAGTTTTTAATATAACTTTATTTGTGTTCTTATACCCTCCACCGCAATTAGTTTTGAAGAGTGTATACTCAGTTTATCATTCCGTGTGAAACTTTTTTATTATTCATCTAAGACCCCATAAAGTATATAAACATATTCTGGCTCCTTGAGTTATTCTTAGTCGATTAAGCCATGTCCGTTTGTCCATTTTTTAAAAAGATGCTCACTAATGCGCATTCTAAAATATGCTGCTTTTGCCCTGTCTTTCAATAGATTAAAGCAGTTTATTACAGAGATTGTAAAATTGAGTGGAAATAAGTCGGTGATAAAAACCAGCGTTTGCTAAACTAGAGTCAAACTTCCGTTTCATTTTCCAAAGAAAAACTACGCCTTTTTATTCTTATTCATTAAATGTCAACAGTCACTGTCAAACCAACTCAAAAAAGCGAAAAGTTGTACACGAATTTTCGTTTTTTGTTCGAAATTTTTTGGCTTTGACGGCAGTTTCTTAAACCCTGATAAAAACGCGTCTATCCTTTTGATGATGAGCATGGGCTTCGTTATGTGGCCAAAACTGTACAATAATGAAAAATTGTCTACAAAGCAAATGATTGAACTCAGAACAACACGAAATCGACCGAATGCATCTCGAATCTATCAAAGTTTTGCTGTGCAAACATCACTTATATGAAAATGTAGTTCTTATTCTAAATACATTTTACTTTTAAATAACACAGTATTAACCCTTCGTCTTACTCATGAGTCTGGCCAGACATTTTTCGATTTTAAATGTTATTTTAGTATATTTAAAACACAGGTAGAGACTTGAAGTTTCAGGTACCCTTCTAAAATTTAGTTTACTATAAAAAGCTGAAAAATATAACCTGGAAAGGATATATAAGGAAACTTATTCGAATATTTTACTGCACACATCACATTCGTAACACATGTGGTCTGGCCAGACCCATATATATTTTGTATAGAAGATGCCGTATTTTTAACTTTCTTTCTTGCTGTTTTTAATTATTTTTTTGTTAAATTAAACTTTTACCGCCATCTAGTTCTCAATTAAACCCTCCCTATTACACATGTTTTTTAATTTCACATTCGTAACGCATGAGTCTAGCCAGACCCAACAAACTTTTGGATAAATAAAACCAATTTTTTTTAACTAAATGTCATATTATACACATTCATAATTTAAATAAAATATGAAAATATATATTTAAATTATAAATGTGTATAATATAACATTTGGTTAAAAAAAATTGGTTTTATTTATTCAAAAGTATGTTGGGTCTGGCTAGATTCATGCGTTACGAATGTGAAAATAAAAACATGTGTAAGACGGAGGTTAAAAACACTTTATTATCACTTTCAGTATTCTCTTTTCGATCTCGATTGAGGGCAACAGTTTGGGTTGAGGGAATACCCGTTGCATGAACTAGTTTCCTCTGTCCCTAGACATCTCTGTATCTTACTAACATCTAGAACTTGAAAACGTAAAAAGTATTTGTGTATTGATACTAACATCGTATTAAATCCGTTTATTATCTTTACAAGACCACTTACAAATTTCTTACTAAATGGGATGGATTACCGTTAAATAGCCCACTTAGCCATAGACGGAAAAAGTATTGCTTTAAGACACACCTTTTTGTAACCGGTCCTCTCAGAATTCCTTTCTGAATAAGCAAAAAACCATTCACAACCCAGTAAAAACTTTACTTTTTCAAAATTAATAGCTTCTTTCACTAATTATTTAGTAGCTTTTTTTCTTTTACTTCTTCTTCTTTCTGGATATATTTAGGTAAAAAAAAAAATAATGACTTACATTTGAATGCGTTCATTTTGGGACATCCCTTGGTTAATTCATTGGTTCTTTCAGTAGAATTGTAAGTAGTACTTTTAGTTTTTTCTGATAACTAAATACATTTTTTGTAGGCAAAGTTTTTACTGGGAATCACAATAGAGTAAGAAATCTTTATTCACTCAAGTCATGAATTCACACTTTGCTATTTTAATAATTTTAATGTAGAGGTCTACTTTAAATCACACGTAATAATAACACACTGCTACAAAAAAACACTTTTTGTCAGAACTTGAAAACCGACCTAGTGGGGGGTTGTAGGCCTAGCTGAGGACATACAAAAACCGTTTTCAAACATTTTGAAACACCCTCAAAATTTTGAGTTATTTTCAAAACTGTTTTAGGGTAGGTCGTAGCACTTTAGTACCTCTTACTCACAAATTTTTTGATCGATTTTAAAATTTTAAACAGTTTTGGAAAGGCAAAGAATTAAGCTTTTATGAAATGTATTCATAAAAAATATATTCCAAAAAATTAGGTGAGTTTTTCTCAAAATTTTCTATTTTTTTTTTATTTTTTTTCCTAATTTTTCAAATTCAACAAGAGTTATTTTAAAACCTATCTTTATTTGCACTGTATTTTAAAGATAATTTTATGTAGAAAAAAACTAGATGTCATTTGTTAAAATCGGCTTATATTTGCAAAAGTTACTACAGTTTTAAATCTCGCACAAGATCGCAAAAATATGCATTTGTCACAAAATGTGGCTCAGCCGATTTTGGTAAATATTCCATATCACATTCCTCGTTTTCAGATTCATCATCACTTTGTTTATGTAAAGTTTCATTACATTTAATTGCACTTAATACTGGCTTAGTAACAGTTAACACATTAGCATACTTAATGCTATCACGATTTTTATATTGAACCCCAGTGATGTTTGTTTGGCAAAAATAACAGTCTTGTGGTTTATGGAATATTTTATGATGCTAAATCATTGGGAAAGATAATGGTAATGGCTGGCTTATAAACTTTTCGGACTTAGTTTTCTTAAGCATACTGGAACAGCTTGTACAAATACTTTCGGGTTCATAACATTTGCTAGAACTGTATGAGCAGTTAAAAACTGTATTGAAGGCATTTACCAAGGCTTTATTTTTCTTCAGATCAAAGCGATGTTTTTTGCCAGCGAATGAACCGCAAACATAACAAAAATTATTACGCTTATCACACACTGCAGAAAAAATTAAACACAATTTAAAATTTGTTAAAGGATTACAAAAATTACAAACTTACGTATTTTAATAAAATTAAATATTAATATCACTTCACTTGCCACAAATTTTAAACTAGTTACACCTTTTTTTTACTCTTATCTAAAAACAATATCCTTCACCAAAAGGTAGTATGTATTTAAACTTTGCCATTGTGATGGTAATAAGTTCGATTAGTTTATGTATTTAACCAAATATATATAACTAAAAATTGCATATAAAAACGTTCTTAACTTTTTTAATGATTTAAAAAATAGGGCATAATAAACCCTATTCATCTGTATTATCTTCCAGTTCTTTTTTTTTAAATTAAGACGTATTAACAATAACTTATTAATATGTGGTTCACAGAACACGAGCGCCTTACTCGTCCGTTCAACTAACATTTAAAACAAAAACAAAATTTTGAATTCGTGTTCTGTAAACCACACATAAGTTAATACCAAAAACGTAACTGTAAAATTACAACACACAAATTATTAAGTTGACAAATTTGCTTGCATAGTTGATTGTTTTTTTTATTCTTATGTTTTGCGCAGGGGGAGAAAATACTAAAAACAGGTGTTAATGAAAAGTTGAATAACTTATACAATTTTTAGCCGATTTGAAAAATTAAAACCATGTTTTGTTAAGAACTAGATTTTCTTCATACGTTAATATAAATTTTTATAAGCTTTCATATTAAAATAAGCAATGAAAAGCACCTAAAATCCTCAATTTCTTGTTAAAAACATTGCAATCCTTCTTTCTATTATTCATTGCATAAATATGAACTTCATATTAAATATTGCTTAACATTAACAACAGCAACAATAGATAAAATTTCCACCTCTTTTATTATGGCGAATACACGAAGTGAAATACATGCGCACACCAGCACATACAATTGAAACTGTGAGAATTAATACAAACACAAATTCCTAGAAAGCATTTGCAATAATTGACATAAAGGCAAGGCCTTAACTATTGTCCACCTAAAAAATATATGAAAAACAGCCATCCACCTTCATTTTATTAGTTTTATTTTTGTAAAAACTTTTAAAAAAATGTTAAGTCTAGAAGCCCTAATGAATGACAAGCTGTGTTATATGAAAAACAACTCTAAAATAAGGCTTCTACATTTCTTATTACCCGCTGGGTTGTGCCTGAAATGTGATTGTTAAGGTACTGTTATAATAATTTAAAACCAAATTATCCGACCATTGTCTAAATGGACAATGAAAATGGTCATTAAATAAAGCCTAATAAATGTTAATCAATATAAATTATAAGGCTTTGTTAAAGCTCATTATTTTGAATAAGTAAATTATTAAATTTAAAGTAATTTTTAAATTACAAATTTTAGTTGTTGCTTTAGTTTTTAAAAAAAATAAGATTTGAATTAAATTTTCTAATTTATAAGGATTCTAAAGCTTATTGTGGACGATTTATAAAGACAAGAATTTTTAAATTTCCACTAATCGAAACAACATTTTTTTTGTAGATTCTTAAAGTAATAAAGTTTCAAACCAACAGATTTTTTTATTATATTTTATGTGTGCACACTGCCGTCAAGTTGAATACCCTCTCAGTTATGACCAGACTTAGTATTTTGTAATACCATCCAACAGTAGGCATTTCGCCAATAAACGTCACGAATTTAACTGACGAACAGCATATAAAAATTCTACTTAGAATTATGCGTAAAGTGTCAATTCCCTGGAGGGAAGCGAACTGACAGCAAAGTAGTCCCGCGATAGCTGTTTGATGGTAGAGACCAGTTCTAGCTCTAAAAATTTATATGAATAAGAGCTGTCACTTTTCCACGGGGTTATCATTAGAGGGGGTCAATTCAATCAAACACATCTATTCACAATGAACGTGTGTAGTGTTATTTACTACAATGTAGTATTACCACCGGTGAAGACTGTACTGCAATTAATTACTTTTTTTTACCTTTTTGTTCTTCATTTAAAAGTTAAATGATTAGTTGTCCTTTCACTGGTCATGAGTTATTTCTTTTTGTACTTGTTCTATTTTCACAAATCCCAGGACGAGTTTATTAAACAATTGGCAAAAATTACTACACCAAAACATTTTTTTTTTATAAATTAATTGTGCCTTACTTTTGATTTAATAAAAATGTTTTAAAATAACTTTTTTGTGCATTTTTACACGTTGAAAAAATATTTTCTGTTTTTTTGGTTTATTGAAATTTTTTTTTATTTAATTCCCATAGTTAAAGAAGTTTTAAATTTATGAACCATAAGCTTTTAGTATTTAAAATTATTTATTTATATAAAAAAGTTTACTATTTTTTTCATTTACCTTCTCTTTCTTCGTGTCTTAATTTCAAAAACATTTATAAGGCTTCATTTCCGCTTCCTTTATTATGCGTATGAAGCAAAAAATAAAAAAAAATTTTCTCTGAAAAACAACATCAACTAAAGGGGAAAAGAGCAAAATAATGAAAATTATTGTTGAGTTTATTTTTTTATTGTTGTTGCGTGTTACTTCCACTACTTGTTTTTCGTTGTAAGTTGACATAAACAGTTGTAAAATGTTGCTAATATAAAAGATCTTTTGCAAAGAATAGGGGACAAAAATGAAAAATAAACTAAAATATGGAAAATAGAGAATGAACAATTTTTTTTTTGTGGAAAATTCATAAAAAACAAAGCTTGCCAACTGGGATCTGCAGTGGAGGAATAATTTCTCTTGTTTATTTTTTGGGAAGGAAGAGAAATGGTTTCATAAGTTGCACATTTAAGGTGAAAATTATTTGTTTAATGAAAAAAAATTAAACAAATTTATCTAAACAACTCTTCTTTAAAGACTTTTTCATGAAACCGAAGTATGGATCAACATAGGATGAAATGTAAAAAGGGGTTTATCCCTTTTAGAGATAAATGAAATTTAATCAAGGACTCAGTGCTCATGCGTAACATGACATTAAAATCATGCAGAAAAACCATCTTATTTGCATCAAATAATTGAAGTTTAAATTAAAATTAGTAAACTTACCATTAATTCCGCCAAGTTCAGTTATAATTGACAATCAGTTATAACTGTCAAAAACATATTGTTAAGTTGAAGTTTAAGAAAAAGTTAGTTTTAACTGAACTTGGTGAAATTGGCCGTTAGTTTTTATAGTGTTTTTTTTCTTAGCTTAATCTCGAAATGATGTTGACATGATAAAGCAATTTGTTAAGATCGTATTGTATTGTGATACATAAAAACGGTATATGCTCTTAAACGAATACTTAAACACTAAACAATTTCGATTATTTTAAATACCAAACTAAAATTGCACAAATAGGAATGCATACAATCGTACATGCTTCTTACCGGAATGCACAAAAGCGATACAAACTATATGTTCTTTAAAACGAGCGTTGCCAATTTCTGTGCAGTTAACCAAAAACAGGACAAACAATTTTCCTAGAATTATTTTTGGATCCTAAAAATGTCGTTTAATTTGGCTTTAATATTGTTTTATATACACACAAGGTAATATGTCAATCATACACTCACAATATTCTGTACGTAAAATTAACTGAAATTGTAATATAAAATAAATGAAAGTTCAATTAAAACCCGGTCTACCTATTTTTCATTTATTTTTAACAAAAAGTTCATTTAATTTTTACTGTCAAAAATTCAACACCATATTCCGTAAAATCAAATAAATATTCAGTTATTTTGTAAAATTTTACTGTCAAAAATTCAACACCATATTCAGTAAAAACGATTAAATATTCAGTTATTTATTAAAATTTTACTGTAAATTTTTTACTGTCAAATTGACCCCATATTCAGTAAAAACAATTAAATATTCTGTTATTTTATTAAATTTTCGTTTATTCCACAAAAGAGCCGAATTTCTAAAAAATACCAGACAGACACCTGTCCGCTTGTTTTTCTTATAAGCGAGAGAGGGAGAATATTTTTATTTACTTACCCAGTTACACACGTTTGTTTTACTTTTGTTGTACTGACCACGTTGTTTACAGAAGAACTCTCAATTATAAGACACCAGAAGCATGACCGATATGGCTTCGCAATTATTTTACTTTAAAAATTTGATGTATTTAACTAAATTATTTTAACAAATAGAAAATGGGTATTGCTTACACAAAACAAGCAATTCATTTTTTATAGATAAGTAAAAATTAATTTTTGGTAGTAAAATTATATAAAATAGCTGAATATTTTATTGTTTTTACTGAATATGGTGTTGAATTTTTGACAGTAAAATTTTACAAAATAACTGAATATTTATTTGATTTTACGGAATATGGTGTTGAATTTTCGACAGTAAAAATTAAATGAACTTTTCGGTGCTTTTAATTACATTTTTATTTACTTTAACATAAAGAAGAATTTAACTCAATCAACGGACAATATCAACTGCAACTGAAAATCCGTATTAATATGCACTTAGTTTTTTGAATAACTGTTAGAATCAGTTAAAAATAAATTTGCTTGGAATTTTAAATGTTTATTTATTTAAAAATGACTGAACGGAATATTTCTTAAATAAACTACAGTCCGTTACTGTAATAATATTGTGAGTGTAGCATTCCATTTAAACATTTGTATATTTTTTTTATCTTTGAACAATTTTTCCAAGCTTTTCGTCCAAAAATGGTTAATGGTTAAACCAGAAATTTTTCGAAAAGTTATGGAGCATTTCTAAAAAGACCACGTTTATATATAATCAAAGCAGAAATGTACAGAAACTGACAGAATATAACTTTTGAAAGACAATAAAAAAATATTCCTTAACAATATTAGAAAAATAAAACTAAATAAAGACTTGGCAACAATTAAAACTATAAAGCTCGATTCGCGCCACCATGTTTATATTATTAAACTTAAAGCATTACTTATCATCACGACCAAAAATCTGGATTTTTCCAACTGCAGGTTAAGATCTTAGAGAAGGAACAAGATTTTACAAAGGTTAAACATTTAGTTTACAGGTCTATAATTGATAGAAATTCCAGACAACATATCAGGTTTTATTAGTAAAGATGAATAAGGGCAGTTATAACACCTCAAATATGGTGAAAAAGAGGGTTGTTTAAAATTTTAAACATAAGACATCCCGAAAAATGTGTTATGTGTTGGAGAAATTCTGAGGATTCAGCGCCATTTTCAGCCTTTTAAAAGTATACTCTGGTCTTTAAGTTGAAAAATTGTTGGCCTGTGTAATTATAGTGCTTTTTTAGTGTAAAACAAAATAAGCCCTGTGCATTGCTGCGTATGATTAATATTTAATTGGTTTAATTTAAAATTAAAGATTCATCATACGCTCCGTATACTTTTATTCGGCAGATAATTTAGATGATTTTTTGATTTTTTTTTAACAAATAAAGATTTTTTATTTTTAGATATAATTACACACAGAAAAAAGTACCAATATAAAATTAACATGGAAAAATATTGATTGATAGTAAATTTCTGCAAAAGTATGCCCATTATTTAAATTTATCATTATTTCTTATTAATTTTAAATAAAAAATATTAAAATAATCTTAAATCACGATTATTCAATATTATTCACTGTTAAAATAAATAAAAACAAATATTAAAATATAAATAAATATGGATTCGATATTGAATCCATTAAAAACCCTGTTTTATATTAAAAGAAAAAGTTTATCTTGTTAAATTAACATGCATACATAGTTAAGTATGTTAATTTTTTTATTTTCATTCTTAAAATATATTATACAAAGAAGACAATTCCCGTATTATTTTAATTAAAATTATTTAGTTAAATAGTACATCAAGTTTTCAAAGTAGAATGATGACGAAACCCATATCGGGCGATTCTGCTGATGCTTCTGTTGACAAAGGAGAAATACAAAATAAGTGAAGCATGTGTTACAGGGGTAAGTGTATTAAATTATTTTTAAATAAATGTATATGTTGTCTCTGAAGCTTCTTCACACTGTTATAACACACTCAAACCAATTTGATTCTACTTGAAATTCACATTGTTTCAACTTGAAATAACTTTCATTCAACGGGATTTGGATTGTTATTTCAATATAAATGACATTTTGCTCTAACTTTACTGCAATGTTAAATAAACATGAATTATAGTTATTTTAAAAGAAAAAAATGTTGTTCGCAAGTAATTGTAAAATCAGGTTGAATTAACATGAAAAACGTATGAAGCAAAATCAACACCGAAAAATTTAAAATCAACCTTGTCTTCTACGTTTTTAACTTGATTTTTTTCTGTGTGTAGACATTATCTTTTAACAGTTTTTTAAACAGTAAATTTTTGAAACAACGAGGTTTTGTATCTGCTTGTTGTCTGTTAGTTCTGCATACTTCTGTACCCACCCTGCGGGAAATTGGTGTCAATTGGTCCAACAGACTGGTCCTGGGATTTGTGAAAATAGAACAAGTACAAAAAGAAAATACTCATGACCCGTGAAAGAAGAACCAATCCCTTAACCGGTTTATAAAGAACAAAAAGGTAGAAAAAGTAATGAATTACAGTACAGTTTTAACTGGTGCTGTGACACATGTTTTGATAATTTCTAAAATTTGGATCTTAAATTTAATTCTAGGACTTGTTTCATTGAAATAATACTACATTGTATTGAAATATTACTACATTTTAGTAACTGGCACTAAGCACGTTCATTGAGAATAGATCTGTGACTGGTCAAATGGTGTCAATTGACCCCCTCCAATGACAACCCCATGTAAAAGTGATAGGTCTTATTCATATAAAGTGTTAGAACTAGAACCGGTCTCTACTACCAAAGACCTATCACGGGACTTCTTAAGTGTCAGTTCGCTTCCCTCTAGGGCATTGTCTAGCATACACAATAATAATAAAATTTTTTCTGGCATCTTAAGCGGTTGTTCATTTTAAGAAAATTAATAAAAAAAATTATTTCTGAAAAGAAAAAACGTATTTTTTATAGATATTTCTGCGTTTCTGTAGGAAATTCCTTTTCTGATTTAAACAGCATTCCAGCAGGTGTACCGCAGGGCTCTGTTCTTGGACCAATTTTATATAATATCTATTGTGCTGACATGCCCTCAATTAGGCCATGTATATTTGCTGCTGATGCAGATGAAATGGCAATTTGCTATACTCTTGAACTCAGTCAGAATATTTTGATTGAAATTCAATGCACACTAAACCGATTGGAGGAGTATTATACAAAATGGAGGATACATATCAATCTTTTTCACAAGGAAAAGAAAACCCTTGTATCTACCTAGTAGTAATCTCACTCTTTCTGGCTGCAGCATTAATTGGTCTAACAATATTAAATATCTTGGAATTTGTTTAGATACTAAGCTAACTTTTAACCCCCATATATGCCATATTATTGATAAGGTCAATATATATAAAAGAATATTATACCCAGTTATTAGCAGAAATTTCATTCTTAATAACTGCAATAAAATGTTGATAATTAAAACAATATTTCAGGCTATTATATTTTACGGTTGTCCTGTGTGGGGTAACTGTGCTAAAACCCACATTAAACGTCTTCAAATAGCGCAAAACAAAATATTGAAAATGGCTCTAAAATTGCCATGGCATTTCTCTGCCAAAAGACTACATCTTATCAGTAAAACCAACACCGTTTCAGAAGGAATTGAGATCTTAAAGTCCCGTTTTGGAACAAAATGTGGATTTTCCGAAAATCCACTTATTTGTGCACTTTATTTATATTTATTATTTGTTGCAATCGGGCTTACATATAATTGTTATAATGTAATGTCATTGATATTCTTTGTTTTTCTTTGTTATCTTCATATTGAAGGTTTTTGCTAATAGTTTTCCCTCAAAATTATACTTGAATTTTTGTTATTAACCTATTAATATTTAAGATATAAGGCAAAGCCATTTCTGTGCAATATTTGTTTCCTTACACGTAGAACAAAAATATGGTTGGAGGTAACCATATTCTAAGAGCAACATACTATGGTTGGATTTTAACAATGTTTATGTTTGCAGTTTACCATATTATGCTTAACCATGACCATAGTATGGTTAAAATCAACAAAATTTTTCCCGAAATCAACCATAATATGGTCATAATTAACAATATTTTGGGTAATATCAGCCATATTAATGATCAAAACTAACCATATTATGTTTAAAATTTAAAATTTCCCCTGAATTTTGACAAAAGTAACCATATTATGGTCAGAATTAACAATAATATGGTCCATGTTAATAATATAATGGTTATTTATTTCATCCAATCTTTTTATTTGTTTGTACTGCCAAATTATAATTTTATTAAATTTTTTATTCCTAATAGGCGTTATGTTCCACTTTTATAAAAAAAATCCCCTTTGATTCATATTCCAGCCTGTGGCGACTTTCATTAACATTTTTTCTTTTCTACTATTATATTCTACGTAAATTTGTGCATTTTAATCAATAATTAAAATAAAATGAATGAGAATTTTAAGCAAACCAAGTAAAATGCAAACAACCAGAATGTAGTTGCTTTTTAAACATATTATTTAAAATTTAAAGTTAAACATACAATGTTTTAAAATATTATGATTTCAAACATATTATTGCTATTAAAAATTAACCATAACATGTTTGGAAGCAACCATAATATGGTTATAGCTTTCCGATGGATGAATTTAACCATAATATCGTTGCCGTAATAATAATAATATGATTAAGGTTACCATAATATGCTTAAGTGTATGTTTGTTCCATTATTTTATTAAAACAATGTATTGTTGAATTCAACCATATTTGAAGAGAGGTAAACACTTTATTGTTAAATAGAAACAAAATATTATCAAAAAAAAAGTTTTGTTTAAAACAACAAAAGTTTGTTTGTTGCCATCGCAGGGATCATAATATGTTTTTTTTAACCATACTCTAACCACGTTTTTTCTCTGCGTGTAGAATGTAAGAAATTATGTAATTTTCTATTAAATAAATAAATAAATAAATTATGTATTGCAAAAATAAAAAAAGTTCATGTATTTAGTACAAAAAGGTAAAACTAATGGAACTTTAAAAGCTTTTAGTTTAAAAATTCCACAATCCATATTTATTATAATTATGTATGCAAAAGTGCTTAAGAATATCTTTTAAATGGTTTACTAACATTTCTAAACAGATACGAGCATAAAAAATCTAATAAAATTTGGAGCAATTTTTGGACAGTCCAAGGAGCTGCTATTTGTCAATAGATATAGAAATGTTTCGTCATTTATACGGCAGCCAGTATGACCATAATATAAATTGTGGCTAAAATCTAATTTTTTAATTCAGAATGTATGGGAGATAGGCATACACTTGCAGCGAATTTTTCCAAAGGTTGCGTATTATTATACTCAATTTTGCGATAACAATTTAAGTTTTGCCGGTTCAATATATAGCGACAGAGCAATGTGCGAAGTTTTTAATAGAATATATATTTTATAAAAACTTATATTAATGATAAATAAAAAAGTGGCATTCTCTAAAACTTTTGAGGCTCTGCAAGTATCGGCCAGGCAGGCCGGGAGAATATACGTGTTTTATATTTTGACGACAGTATAGGAGGGTTAAGTGTTTTTATATATAATTATATATCTTTAATTTTTAACTTCGTTGCATACTAAATAACTTAGATATTATTATTTAATTAGAATTGTGGTTATTTTGTTGAACTACTTATGGTTTTTAATCCAAATTTTTTAATATTTTATTCAGGCTTAAGTTCATCAAATTTAATTTTTATTTTATTATTTTTATGAAGAAAGGAATTTTACAACATGAAAATTAATTAAAATTGTTATTGATAATCATTCATTCTTGACTGGCCTGGTTGGCGGCTGGTTACCATGACATGTTTCGATCACAACCACTTGATCTCCTCAGATGGATTTGCCGTCTTACACTCGCAGCCATCGACGACTACTGACGTCAATAGTCAAACATCAATCCTTAAACCAAATTCTATTTTAACCTTTGGTAGATCGAAATTTGCTTTTTTTGAATGATTTTTAATTGATTTTACATGTTTTTCCTAACTTTTAAGGCGTAAAAGTGAGTAAGAAATATTAATTAAATTGGCGAACTGTTTAACCAACTAAATACATTTTCAAAACTTTACATCTTATTTTCAAGATTAATTGATAATTGTGTTTGTAGCTCACATTCCATTATGTAGAAGCTTGAACTTCAAAAAAGTATGTAACACATTTTATTTAAAGAATCGCTTTTTTTCAAATAATAATATTGTACTTAGTAGTGTAAATGGATCAATGAAAATTCAGCCGATTAATGTTAAAAATCTTCAATATAAATTAAAAATATTCTTCAGTCGTTCCATAAAATGGAACTTTCGTAAGACAAAACTCGAATTTTTTAAAAAAACCGATAAACAGACTAACAACTTTGGAGCGCTTGACACAAATCATTTAGAAACTTTAACAAATTTGTGAATAACTTTCCATAATTTTATTAAAATGATTTATTACGCTGGCATGAATTGTGGTATTTCTTTAAAAAATTTGTAATTGATAAATTCTTTAAAGCTTAAATTAAGATATTTTAAATTTTTTACCCAAATTAGAAGTCCTTCACCTCTCACCCTTTACGATAAAATCCTGTGTTCTAACAGTGGTAAAACCCAGCCCCCCCACCACACACCATAGAAAAAAAATCTTTAAAAATATTTTTAAACGTGCTTGTTAACAGCAACAATATCAAAAACAACACTAGATAAAATAACAACCGCAACAATTAACAAAGAAAAAAAAATCGCCATAAAAAACTTCATGCCACAACTGCAAAAGAAGCAACAGTGCTTTTAATAAACAAAACCCTGTGCAAGTAAGAGTGTGGCAACCAAACGAATGAATGAGTGAACGAATGCAGAGCGTTCAAGTCAGGTCGTGCATTTTCTTTAATTTTTCATGGCTTTTCAAAAAAACGAATACATATATATATATTATTTTTATAAACATTCAAGGCAGAGACGACCGCAACAAATACATTAATAACGTAATAAAATTAGTGCAAACAATGAAGCAAAAACATTTGGTAGTGCTATAAGCGATGCAACTGTAGCAGTGGCAACAACTGCATTTTTAAAAGAACACGGGAGAATATGCTGAATTCATGCAAAATAAAAACAAGAAAAAAATCCTGGAAAAAAATTGTGCATGGTTTCATTATTAAAAACCCCTCTGGCTAGAAAAGTAAGTTAAATAGGTTGAAATATTTATTATAGAAAAAGTTTGTATAGTAAATTTTTAGAAATGTGTGTTTGAGTAATTTATACTGTGGGAAAATATGGATACAAGGAACAAAAGATGAGTAATTAACGAATTCTAAGCACTTTATTTGAAGATTTCCTTCTATTTGTTTTTTACCAAAATATTAGTAACCATCATTTCCAAAATATAAGAAATACTTTAGTCCCAAAAATTATGGAAAATGATAATTAACCCCAAATTTAGACTTTTTTTCATAAAGAAATCTGACCACTTTTTTTTAGAGATATGTCACCTCAAAAAAATAACCCTTAAAATAATTGGAATATGACCCTTAATTTGGAGTAATTCAAAACCCAAAAAGGGATAATTTTTCGTCGCCAGAAATTACGGCCCCAAAAAATATATGAGAATTGACCCCAAATTTGTGAATATTTTTCATAATGCAATATGCCCTCATTTTTTTAATGAATAATTACCCCAAAAAAATAAAAATAACCCTAAAAATTAAAAGAAATATGACCCTAAATTTGGGGTAATTCTTCATTATGAAAAATCACCTCAAAATGTATAATGAATTTTAACGCCAAAAAAGAACACAATGAAAGTTATACTAAACATTTTGGATGGAGTCTCGAATACCAAATTTAGAATATCGATTTCAAAATCCGAATAATTAAACAGTGTTCTTCTCTAGAGATTTTCTTTTCTATGGTATAAAGAACACTAGCTTCGCTCAGTGAAGCGCAAGGATTTTTTTCTCTATGGTATAACAAACACCGGCTTCGCTAACTAAAGCATCTTTGCATAACCGGCAGGGAGTTTCTTTGTTATAAGAATTCGGGTTTTTATACTTTTCCTAGAAACTTTTACATACAATTTTATATAATTTGTATAAAATGTGCATTTTTTTTATTAATAAACGAAAAATAGCCCCAAAGTAAAAGTTGCGATTTGTTTTTGAGGCCATTTTTCATTCCTTGATATTGGGGTAATTTTTCATTCCACCTAAAATGCACAAACATCCAAACAAAAAAATGAATAATAACCCAAAAAAAAAAAAACAAAAAAATTGCCCCAAAATTTCGTGTTTTTTGTCTCATGTACAATTTTGGGGCCATTCTTTACTTTCCTTTTGGGGCCATATTTCCAGGAGTTATTTTGCGCACCGCCTAATTTTTAATTAAAAAAAGCCCAAAATCTTGGGTAAATTTTCATATTAATTTTGGGGCAATATTTTGCAGCCCGATTTTTTAGGGTCATTTCTTATTTCTTAAATTTTCATTGTAAATAAGATAATGAATTCATACCACTTTAAATATATAAATATAAATATAAAGTTTTTGGGACATTCTTTACATTCCTTTTAGGACGATATACCGTGGGCTTATATTGCGCACCGCCATATTTTAACGCTCTTAATTCTTCCATAAAAAAAACAATATTTTTATATAACTTGTTTAATTAAAAGAGGTAACTGAAACCAAACAAGTTACAATTGTGATTCGATTTGTTACATAACATAAATTAGATTGTCGTTTTCTTAAACCCAGTTCAGTGAATATGGCTTACATATATTCTTACACATTTTAAGGATGAAATTTTATATTTCATTTAACCATATGTATATCACCGCTATTTAGCTATTTCTTTTATGATCTATGGGATCATAAAAGCAGTGTTGCAATGACACTCTTAAAGGAAAAGCTTCTTAAACTCCATCGCTTTTCTGAAACAATGTATTCACTGCACAAAGTTTGTGAAATTTTTGCATGGGTTTTTTGTGATGCTTTGCAGCCGTTATCTGAAGGGGGATGCGATAGGACGTTATCAGTTTCCTAATTGGCATAAGATGGCCAATGGCAAGGTAACTTGTAAAAGTCGAGGGCTAATGATGACCTTAATTTTTCACTGTCTTTAACTTGAATTCACTTTCCTTCATTTCAGTACTCTCTCTCTCTCTCATCCTTATAGAAAAACGAGCTTCAAACTTACCAGGTTTGTATTTTTTTCACACAATTTATCTTTTTTTTTTAACCAATAAACACAACATTTTTTCTCCCCACCCTATCCCGCAAAGCTCTACGCTTGTCCGCAGGAAACCAGAGTCTATGGCCAGAATTTTATAGTCTCCCAGATTTAAAGAAAGGGATTGCCGCATTTTTTTAACGCTATTTTTTCATAAGATTTTTAAGGAATTTATTTCCTTGCCTTACTTCATCTCTGAATATCTCATTGCTTTCCTTAATTTTAATATACATATATAATTAATGCTCAGAAAAATAAGAATTGTGTTTTGATGGATTTTTTCTTCCATTACTTTCCTATATAGAGAGTCACAATGGACCATATGGTTTTATAAGTGACTGTTATAATACGCAAGTGTTGTCATACCCCTCGACGAGCCTTACTTAACTTTACAACCGCAACAACGATATGTTTGAATCTACTGATTTAGCTATTTTTGACTACGAATACAATTCTGTAACGTGCATTGCTAAATTTGGCATTGCCATTAAAATTTAATTCGCCGCAATTTTAGCTTTTAATTTCATCGCTAAAATTTTAAAATTTTTTATTCTCTTAGGCGATCGAGATTTAGCTTTAGCTAAGCGAATTACAGAATACGGCTGCTGGTTGAAATTCGGACTATATTTTGATGAAATTTAGTACATGTGTTCACGTCTGAACAGAAGGCAGCGGATTTCCCATCCCTGGTTTCTATTTTGAATGATGATATGCCCTAAGACGAATTGACGACGTGAGGCGCCACTATCATCATGTATTATATTTTAATTTTTTCTTTAATTTTTATGTATTTGTTTTTATTGTTGTAACTGCAAATTGGTGCTAAGTCGAATCGTTGTTTTAAGGCCATATTGGACGGCTGTTTTTTTATGCTCGCGTTTTAACTTAAATTGTTTAGAAAGTTGATATTTTGTAATAAATTTTGTATTTTGGCAATAAATAAATGGAAGTTTATAATGTTTTTGAAAAAAAAACTGGAAAGTGTTTTTATATGGTTAAAGGTGCTTTTCTTTCGTTTTAAATATCTGTGCCTTTTTCTAGTTCTCTTTTTAGCCTTTATAATACCACCAAGTTGCTTGGATACTTGGTTGATATTTTAGCGCTGAATCCCGAAGCCACCCAAAACACTCCACGAAACGTATCGGCGTTTCGCTCGGACCACGCAATCGGCGTTCTCTCGGGGAATATACCAAGGTGTTTTGATCCTTGGCTGGTATTCTAAAGCTGTAGCCCAAATCCGCCCCTATATATAGTCCACACTCCACGAAACGTATTGGCGTTTCGTCCGGACCATTACAAGACGTAATCGGCGTTTTTACATGATTTTCGACTGCTACTTAGACGGAGCCGATTTAAAAGAGTGAGATTCGAACCATAATTGCACAAAGATCCCATACCCCCTTTCCAGCATAAACTAGTTGTGCCCTTAAACCATCTTATTATATGGATATTAAGATTAAATTAGGATCGAAAATATTTCTTTGCATTCTTAATTTGGCGACCACAGCTTTAGTGGCTGCTTTGTCACGTAACAAGTTCAGCTGGGTAGTTCGGAATTGACTAAAGGTTGCACATAAGCCCCTTCTCTAAAATCAGACAAAGATGCAAATATCACACAAAGAGGTAGATAAATGCATAGTAAATATGTTGCACAAAGTACTCTTATACAAATTTAACCCTCATAACATAGTTTTGTTTTGAATGATCCATATTTGCCCATTGGTATTAAATTAGGCACATTTTCGAAATTGTGTCTGTCGATTGCGTGGTGTAGGGTATCATATGGTCGGGCTTGACCGACTTTACATTCTAATATGTATTTTTTCTCGTTTCTGAATCGTTATCCTCAGTAAATTTATCGTGTCAAACATATTTATATTATGGTTGTTCACAACATGCACATTTTAATTGTGACCATTTACATGTCTGAAATTAAACATTTGTTCTTTGATCTTTCTGTCACATTTTGCTAGCAACAATCAACCAATCTTGCTACAAAAAAATAATTATTTCTGAAAAACCAATTAATGGTATTATAAACGATTCCAGGACCTGATTCAACCAATTCTTGGTTGTTGCTGCTTTATAGAAGTGTGCTTTAAATATAATATGATTTCACTAACAATATTATGACTAAAGTAAACATATTATAAAAAGAAAAAGTCTTGTGGCAAACACACAAATAATATTATTAAGTTTTACATGATATTATTAAACAATTTCCTGGTTATTGAATTATCTTAACAGCAAAATGACTGCAGTGACATTAACATGATTAAAGTGATCATAACTTCTAAACTTGCCCTTTACAATAGTTAAGTTACCCGTGACCATGTAAATATAAACAAACTATTTATCTGAGTAAACGAAAGCCATAAATAAGATAACAAATTTAGACTAAACTCTAAATTTATGTAGTTTGGATCATTCTTGAGAAAAATTATTTTCAATTATTACAAGCTTTTTGCAAGATTCACTAATTCGTCTAAAGAACTGTAGGGCATTCACAACAAAAAAAAGTAAAAAAAGGGAAAACAATTTTTAGTACTTGCAGCAAATTCTGCTGGTACTAGTTGGGGGATTGTTTTATATCAGTTTTTATTGTACGTTTTAACAAATTCGTTTTTGTCAAGTACAAGTGAAAAATGTTTTTATAATTTTCAACAACATTGTAGGCAGCCAACAGAGTGTGGCAAGAATTGTTTGTTTTGGTGTATAAAAGTGTTGTTGCAACATGTATTTAAAAAGTGCTGTGACCACTGTTAAAAGGGCTGGTATTGTTTTGTTTTTTTTTTTTTTTGTTTTGGTACGAACGAACGTTCCTTTTAAGTTGTTTGTTGGTTGTTGGATTTAGTGAAAAATTACATTTAACAAAACATGACATGAACGAAAACATTTTTCATTGTTTTTGAGGGTTTTTTTTTATTTTAATTTAAATTTTATTTCTTCGTAAAGGATTTCATTCGTTAAGGAGTTTTTTTTTAAGTGTTTCTTTAGCCGGGGTTGATAAGATATTTAATAGTTTGTGTGTTTGTGACAAATTATGCCATTTAGCATAAAAACTTTTGAAAGAAACTAATAAATGTGTTTAAGGACACACATGTTACATTTCAAACAAAAAAACATTTTGTAGTTTAACAAAAAGAGCTTGTTGTGACAGGTTAAAACATGCAAATTTCGTTTATGTTGCACTATGATTTTTTTTACATGAAAAACACATACACATATACACTTTTGATGAGAAAAGGTTGGGCTTAAAGGAAAATGTACTATTGCTTACATTTCCGTTTCACAAATTGGCGCGCACTATCCTTTTTTTTTTGCTAGGACTTACAACTAATAAAACAAAGGCTTGCACTTTCACACACAATTTTCGATTTAACAAAATATTTTTTTTTATTTTTTTATAAAATTTTTTTTTTTTATTTTTAATATTTTCTGAAATATTTTTATTCAAAAATTTTCTTAACAAAAATAATTTTTTTTGAGCTTTACAACTAAGATTATTTTTCTATAATTGATTTTAAGAACACTCCGTTATTTTAATACCGTCCAATACAAATACCGACACAAGACTAACTCTAAACGATTGGTTGGAAAATGTGATTTTCCTCGTTTTTCTTCATGTTCGCTTGACAAATTTTCTCATTATAAACAAAAAAAAAAAAACAAACACACGAGTGCTATTGTTACATATTTTTATTTCTCAGTCCTTCGTTCAACCTAAAAACGATTTGGCTGCCATTCGTTTGTTCGAATTTTCGAACTCTAAGTGGTGAATTTCTAAAATACACAGTTAAATGTTCTCTTGCTCTCTTAAATTACCAGCATAAGAGCATTCTGTAACAATTCTCGTGGTTAATTTTTATAATGTTTTGCACGATTTCCTTTTTCTATCATCCAGGTTTTTTATTACACTCATACTCGTATCTTTAACTTCAACACTTATAATTGGGTTTGTGTCACGTTTTATGGTAGGTCAAGTTTATTCATACGCATATGCATACACACACACACACACACTCGTACATTTTTACCATAGTATTCGTATTTATCTATGTATTTGTCTAAAATTGCATTTGTGTTATTTCTTCTATAGAAAAATACAAATCAAAATATTTAACTCAAAAATTTTTAAAAAGAGCAAAAAGTTAAAAGTAGGTTTTCTGGTATTTGAAAATGTAATTATCTTGTAAAAGGGACCTTTATCTATGGTAGTGTCAAAAACTAACAACAAAAAATAAAATAGAACAAACAAATACTTTAACAAATTTTTATGTTGGCTCAGTTTTGTGCCAGAGAAAAGTTAATCCGAAAAAGGACAACAAAAAAATAAAAATTTAAAATTTTTTGTTAAAAACTTGAGATTTAAGTTGAATAAAAAAAATAATTTTTAGTTACACCGATATGTTTTTAAACCGGCATTGATAAAACGGAAATTAGAAATGGTTTAATAATGAATTTATAATCAGTTTTTGATACTCAAGTGCATCCGTCCGTCCGTCCGTGCGAAGTTTGAGTTCAAGATTTTAAAAGATATTTTGAAAAATGTTTTACCTATTTTTATTTTCTGGCTTAAGAGCAAATCTAATAATTATTAATAAAAGTTATAACCAAGCTTTTAAACAAATTTTCTTTCAGTTGAATTCCTGATATACGCATGTAGTAAATCTTGTATGTGAGAAACATTTTGTAAAGACTTTTTGAAATTGCTTAAAATTGGTTCATGGTTTTATTTAGACACCATAAAAATGACATCGTTAAATAGATACGTCAAACTGATAATCTAGTTCAAAATCAATTCAAGATTTGGTATTGTACCCATTAACAAGAAGTTTGATCTGCATAATACCCATTAAAATGTTCGAATCATGGAAAAGATTGACACGAGTAACAATTTTGTAGCTTTAACGGCTTTACCAAAATTTCGTCGGGACCGGTCTGCAATTGATAGCCCTGATGGGAAATATTATGTTTCTTAATCCGGTTTAAACTTTCGTGAAGTGTTGTTGGTGAAATAAGTCATATTGCATATTCGACACTGAACACTAGTGCAGCAAAAAACGACGCTCATCGTACCATATGTTGAGTATGCTCTATACATTTTAAAGTTCGAGAGATGGTTTGTGCGATTCTGAAGTGATGGAATTGAAGTTTTAAATATTTGAATTGGGCTTATGTTCATTAAAATTAATTTTAATTTTTTTAGTTTTAATGAAGGAAGGAATGTACTACTTGAAATTAATAAAAAAAATTTTGAATTGAATTATGATCGAATTTACATGTTTCGAGAATAGCCCCATTTTCATTATCAGAATTCTTTGCCAATCTGCCTTTAATTAAATACTTTATGAAGGTTGTTGTGAAAGAAAGAAAAATGAAAGAAAGAAACACCATTTGGAGTATCTCAAGCAACAGTCTTAAAATTTCACAAGCAGCCAACAAATATATTGGAAATCAAAAGAGTTAAAGCCAGAAGTTCAACGTCTTCAACGTATATGCCAAAACCTTTGCTTAAAAGGCATAACGAATACATTTTTGTCTTGAATCATTACTGGCGACAAACAGTTTCAACATTACGATAAGTCGATGATAAAAGAGATTCGCCTGTAGACCGAGCTTTACCACTATGGGTGGAAAATCATCGCTTATAGCTGACTTTTTAATTCACCTTTCTTTTATACTTTACGTGAATTTCGAAGCAGAATCACCAATTACCAGGCCAGGATGTTCCCCTGCTACCAGATATGATCTCTGGATATATGTGATCTACTAGAGGTTGTTACACCTTGAGGTAAAAAATCCGAAATAAAACACCCTTTTACATTGGTAACAGTACCTAGGGAGATCTTCGGGCAGTCCTAATTTCTCCACAATGGTAAGAAAATCAGCTTATAGAGCTAACAGCTTCACCATAAATCGCAAACAAGCCTCAATAATTACAACTCAATAGCGTAAGGGCCTGAGAGTAGTGGTTTCCAAAGTCCTAGATAGAATCTATGGGCATCCGTGATCTCGTAAGAGTGATTTGCTAATGCTCTGCCGCGTCAATAAATTGGGTGGGTCTTTGTCTCTGAGATGTATACACTATGTTAACACTAGGGTTTTTAAATGCCTTTAAGCACCTCGAACATGATTAAGCTTTAATCACATCAAAATCGAGTGATTTATTAATCACTTAAAAGTTACATGATTACAACTTAATCACTTCACTAATCAGATATAATCATCTGAACAAACCCAGACTAAGTATAAACGAAAATCTCTCGTGTACAACCGACCACGATTTCATCTTAATATTTTTATTGCGCCTTTAAATAATCCATTAATTTTCCCAATTTTATCATTAATACGTTAAAAATAATCTTCTGATAACTTTATTTAAGTATTTTTATCCATTTTAATACTTTAAAAAATATAAATTTGGTTGTTGTGTGTTTTTTTTCTTAATCAACTGTCATCTTAATTCTTAAACGTGTGTGTGTGAATAAAGTATAACGTCCACAGTTTAGTTATCCTACATTACCAGGGCGAGTCACAGCTGGAGTTGGCAAATCAAATTAAAGTCAAACTTGCAGACGATGAAGTGTACGTCATCGATTTACTACTGCTCGTTACGTCCATAACTAGGCAAAGGAACTTTGAAGCACCGCCGGTTTAATAAAAAAAGGGGCATGATAAGGTATACATACATAACGGTTTTATTTAAATATAATGGATTTCATTATTAAAATGTCATTTAAAAATTATTTGTGTTCCTGCAATCTCACGTGATGAAATTGACTCAAATCATGCATCAAATACTCTTACATCTCTCTGATCACACTTTTCTTTATCCTTAAAAAACTGCCACTTGATGCCATATTTAAATATTACGCTTATTCTGTGCACTTTTAAATAGCAACAGTGTTAATATTTTTGAATGACCAGCACAATCAACAGATCTTAGTCTCATAAAAAGTCTATGGGAGCTTTTATCAAAGTATTTTTTGGGAATAGAAAATTTTTAGTTAACAAGATTTTGTTCGTCGTGCTAACATTAAATTTTTTGTTGATGGGATAAGCAATTCCTATGCGCATGGATTTTTATAGATTTGGAAAAGTTTTTGGAATATGACATTAACTATTTGGTCAGAAATTTTTTCATTTAATTTTAAAAAAGAACACCTTTGAAACATTTTCAATGTCTAACAATGTAAACTGTACCATTGCCAAATTTTCAACCTGTTAAATTTTTTAGTGTTGCCCTTATTGAGACAAAACAACCATTCCAGGCGGTCATTTGAATGGGTTCTAGAAGAAACAATAGAAAAATTTGGGCCGTTTGTAAAACAAAACAAATTTATAATTTTTCTTAAAATTTTCAAGACTTTTTGCTTAACAGCTTGATATGAAAGGCTTTATTAGTTAAAGTTGAATATTTAGTTGTATTAATTTCGGCTAAATATTGAAAGACTTGTTTAAATCTCCAATAATTTCAGCCTCTTTAAAAAATAACATGCTATTGGCATAATCCAATAAAATAAACACACCTTAACATAATTATTTTAATATTATAAACATTTACTTGAAACTTTTGTTTACAAGTTAAAAAAAAAAAAAACTTAATACAATTTTAAAACCAATTAAAATATGTTTCCACTAATAACATGTTATAATAATAAAAACCTCATTATCGAACAACTAATTAAATTTAAAAATATTTTGTAATACAATATTTTTGCGAACAACTTTAATCCCATTAAAATACTTTAAATAAAACTGCATACTTGCAACGATTATGTAAAACTATGCAATCTATACAAGTTAATAGGTACAAACAACAACAAATTGAAACAAACTACAACTTGTCAGGTATTTGCAAAAATTACAAAAACATTATTCAGTCAGTTATAATTGGCATTAACAATTTTAATTATGCACAATGATTGACCAGTTAACAGTCTAATAAAATTTGTTCAGAAACATGAAATAAAAAAAAATTTATTTTATTAAAATTTAATTCATACGAGGGAAACTAAAAAGTTTTTCTTTTTTGAGAAGGACGTTTTTAACCTGCATTGTCGTTTGAAATAAATTTCTTGGATTTTTTTTTTATTAGATTTATTAGAAAAAATGTGAAATTTATAAGCGAGTAGTCCGGACTTGACAAGCTTTTACACATAGTTTGAAACAATGCCGTTGATTTTGAGTCTTGAGTTTTCAATTTATAGAATTCATAGAGCAGGAAATAGAAGGCTTTCTAATAAAACGATCTCACTTTTTTATATTTCTCGTTTTTTCTGATATACCCCATTGTGATTTTATCAGGACTAAGATTTAAGCTCAGTAATCATTTTGTTATATAAAACGTCCAGGTGCCTTTCACATTTTAACAGCAGAGGATCTTGGCAATTCAGTGGAAATTTTGGGGACTACTTATCATTATGGCTAGGAAAATCACCAACTGCAGTGACTAGAGTCTTATCTTGAGCAATAGGAACCAGTTTCTATCAACCGCATTACGCCATCTGTTGCGGAGTTCTCAACACATATGACGTTTTGAATGATAATCATCTATCATTTATTCTTACATACAGCCGTACCAAAACAAGAGCGGAATGTTTTCTTTTGCTTAGCTTTTGCGCTGATATGCCATATCTACACGTAGAAAAAAAATATGGTTGGAGGTAACCATATTCTAAGAGCAACATACTATGGTTGGATTTTAACAATGTTTATGTTTGCAGGTTACCATATAATGTTTAAATATGACCATTTCCCGAAATAAACCATCATATTGTCAAAATTAACCATATTTTGGTCAATATTAACCATAATAATGGTCAAGACTAACCATTTTATGTTCAAAATTAACCATAATATGGTCAAAACTTCCAAGAATTTTGACAAAAGTAACCATATTATGGTCAGACTTGCCAAGAATATGGTAAAAATTAATCATATTATGGTTATTTATTTCATCCATTTTTTCAATTTGCTTGTTAAGTGTCAAATAATAATTTTATAAAAAAAACTCCCATTTGAATCATATTCCAGGCTGTGACGACCTTCATTACCATTTGTTCTGCTCTACTAGTTTATTCTACGTAAACTTATTTTATTTTATTAAATAATTAAAATAAAATGAATGAGAATTTTAAGCAAACCAAGTAAAATGCAAGCAACCAGAATGTTGTTGCTTTTTAAACATATTACATATTTAAAATTTAAAATTAAAATATTATAATTTCGAACATATTATTGTTATTAAATATTAACCATAACATGTTTGGAGGCAACCATAATATGGTTATAACTTTTAGATATATGAATTTAACCATACTATGGTTGCCGTGATAATAATATGGTTAAAGTAACCATAATATGTTTAAATGTATAGTTGTAGCTTTAAGTTATTTAAACATTATATTGTTAAATTCAACCACATTTGAAGTTTCAGGGGAGGTAAACACTTTATTGTTAAATAGAAACAAAATATTATCAATCGTGAAAAAAGTTTTGGTAAAAACTACAAAAGTTTATTTGTTGCCATTGCAGGGACCATAATATGTTTTTTTAACCATACCTCAACCATGTTTGTTCTCTGCGTGTAAACAAGACGTTGTGTCACGAACAGTAGTGTTAACTTTCTTGTTTAATAAAACCCACACAATAGAAATAAAAATGGAGAAAAAACCGCTAGATTCACCTTCAAACAACTAAATTGCCATTATTTATCACAACAGTAGCGGTCAACTTAACTATTAAACGCGCTGTCAAAATCGGATTTTCCAATTGCAAAGCGTTGACGCCACGCTATGTAGGGATGCTTCATACAAATTGCATGGGCATGAGAATTCGCACCACTATGGGAAGCCACTCATGCCGCAAAGTGGCGTCCAATGGGAGCAGGATTCATTCAAAAGTAAGAACATTTCTTACCACACGAGTTAAACTCGTGAGATTTTTTAAGACATTTTTGCGTGTCCGGACGCTATGAAAAGCTGGCCTCACCTACGCCATTATATTTTAATAAGCACGGGCAACCAGCCAAATATGGCGTCACATATTATAAGATGCTGAAATTCGACCAGGTGATCGCAAAGGTTTGATTTTTTAAGTGAGCAAAAAAATGCCGGAAATGATTTTCCATTTTGACAACGTTCGGCAACAAAGCTTCTTAAAAATATTGCTTAGGAACTTTAGTGTACCTTACCCCGCCTTATAGTTCATAAGATACCCCTTCGGACTACCACTTGTAACGATTGATACAGAACGCTCTCAGTTCATAGTTGGAATTTAGTTTGGATACATTTTTGGTGTAGCAGAGTTTTCCCTGGGGTATGTGGGAAAACTATTCAAGGATATTCCACCTTTTGGTATTCTCCGGGAAAATCAGGATCAGTTAGTGCCTGGAATTCTTCAAAAATAAAAATTATTAGATTTCTTGAGATCGGGGGTGATTAGAGATCTTATCGCGTCTACTGACTAACTATTGATAAGGGCCACTAGGGTAGCACGTGGTGGTTGTGATTAATACGCGAGAAAATAAATTTTAAGAAGTCAGATTCAAGGACTGCCTTAACAACACTTGTGGAAAGTTCGACCTGCTGGCGGATCTCTCAAGCGTCTATTACTTTTTAACAGATGCTGTTAACATGTCAATAGAGCAGCTCTGGTAAGATCATACAAGTACCTCAGCTAGCAGCGAGTGTATGAATCTGCCGAGTTTTTCACTTGAATTTCTACCTGTATGTGCTGGTTACGCTCCAATACAGGGGCGTAAACGCTTTGTATGTCATCCATTGTTCAAGTCGACCATGAAATTTACTATTTTTGCAAGGCCTTCGCGGCAGGTACTCATGTAAATTTTAAAACTGCCTACCAGCAGTTCTGTTTAGCATTAAAATCGGGAGGCCACTCCTCTCTTGTAACTCTACTAGCATGGCAGGAAGTTTTGCTAGCGGATCTTTCTGTATATTGATTACAAAAGTTTCTTTGTAGTGAAAATTTAGTAGGTCCAGATTCTTTTGAAGCAATTATGTGCCCAATTTCTTAAGTTATGTTTAAAGTTTTTCCAAATATCTGTGGTTTTCATTTGAAACCGCGTATGTCTTAAAATCCAATTTTAATGAAGAGCAAAAATACCATTCTAGATCGAACTATGGGCTTGGTATTAAACTTTTGGATCTTGGTTATTACGTTTAAAAATCGCAATCGGTCCGCCTTTTTTTTTAGAGATTTTTAGAACCATGTAAACACCGTTTAAAATTAAACAATATGGCCTTAACATCTCAAAATCGAAAAATGGACATTTATATGGATTCTAAAGCCTTCTGCCACAGCCCTCTTAAACCAATCAAACGAATTTCCAACGAAACAATTATGCTAGCAAAATGTATCTTATGACAACAAAGGGACTATCTAACACAATAATTTATATTTTATGAATGTACCTAAAATTCTATATCACCATAGACATGCTGTGATAACAATAGAATTATATTTGTATTGTCAATGTATTATGATCATTATTGCAAATACTTATAACTTGATAGATGTGTCCACCACACATGTATTCATTTCAACATTGACTTTCTTTTCAATGAAATTAAAATTAAAATAGATGAATAAAAAATGCATCTGTTACAAAACCAATTATAATTTTGTTTTTCTCTTATCTGTATGTTTGTTTGTTTATCTATTTATTTATTTTTTTTTTTTGTTATTTACGAGTATTTGTATACATATAAAGTTTATTTTTATTATATTTCCAATGTCCAATCAAATAAAATCCCATAATAATGACAGCAAGAGCATTAAAAACAGTGACAACAACAAAATAAAAACATCATTAGAAATGCAACAATAAATGTATCATAAGCGCAGAAATAAATGTCATAAACGAATGCATGAATTTCGTATTGTAATAATAAATTAAGTTTTTTTTTTTTTAAAGTGGACAATGGACAACTTAATACATGTTAAATTCGCTTTTCGGAAGTTTCTTAAGAATTATGGCCGTTTTCTCATTACACGATTATCTTTTTTCCCAACGAAAAACTGCACATTAAAGAAATTTTGTTTTCTTAATGTCTAGTTTGCTTCTATTCTGACGAAAAAGCTAACTAGCACTCATCTGCCAATTATTTATTTTCCTTTTATTTAACGTACATATAAATTCTATCAGCTGACTCCAAAATCTTACATATATTTTGAGAGGTGTTGCCAGCTGAAAACAATGTTTTTTTATCGGTATATTGAGAAACCTAAAAAAATTAACGGACAGCTTATCCCTCTAACGGCCATTTTCACCAAGTTCGGTTAAAATTAACTATCGGTTATAGCTGTCAAAACATATTGGTAACCGGAACTTTAATTGAAAGTTATTTTTAACCGAACTTGGTGAAAATGGCCGTAATAAATTTATGTTGTCATTTAATAACAGAGAGTTTATCGATACATTGAGAAAATGGCCATTGGACTTTCACTTTGAAATGCAATAATATGCTGAGATTATATAATTTCGATTAAATGATTTTTTTAAAGGACACCGTTTTATAATTAATATTTGGATATGGTTGGAAATATAAGTGCTGTATCTATGTACCATAGTTACAATGTATTTTTTATTTCCAATTGTTTACAACTCCTCACAACATATCGCTCTTAATCATAAAGAGGGTATTAACTAAACATTTAAACATTTCCGGTAGAAGCAAACCCATCTTTAATTAAACATTGAAGGCATATAAAAATGAATTTTTCAACAAAATGGCACGATATTTTTACAGTGGGAAGATATTAATGTTTTGTGTTGATTTTTTTTTAAAAAAAGTAAAAAAATAAACATTTTTAGGTATGATCAAGATTGATATGTGGGCTTGGAAGTTGTTGATAAGGACCATTCACATAACATTTTTTTGACAACATATTTCATATTTATTTTCTTTTAAAAAATAATGTAGTACATTCTTAATGCTAAAAATCTGCAAAGCTATTTGACTTGACTGCGGCCCCATGAAGGAAACCTAATGGCTTTAAAGCACACACTCTATAATGACTAATTTTGATTGCTCAAATTAAATAGTCCTCGCTCAGAAAATGGCTCATGTATTCATAGAATTGTTTTTCGGACTTGTGGCACTATCTTGTTAAAACAATATTTAGGCCTTATATTTAACCTTTATGTCAACAGCTGAAAAATTATACTTACGTCAACAGCAAACATACCCGGGTATGCAAGTACATATTGTTGTTAGTGTTTTTTCGTTTTATTTGTATTTTATTAGCGCCTTTTTCCCATTTTGAATTGTTTTTATGCATGAATACTTTAAATTACGGGTTTTTAAGCAAAGACTTGTGCATTTTTCTTTGCTTTCATGTGTAAATATTTACAATAAGTGACTTTTTAGCAAAAATTTGTTAGTTGCTCGTCGTTACTTAAACTGCGGTTGACGTAAGAGGTAGGAATGAAAAAATTACCACATCTATGATCGGATTTGTCCAATTTTATTCAAACTTTAGAATATGTTAGAAAACAGAAATACAGAGTTTTTAAAATTCAAAACATACCCGGGTATGTTACTGTAGACATAAAGGTTAAATATCATCCAAGTTCTGCGCCATATTCAGCAGTTCAGAATCTTAGCTTCCCTCCATAGAGAGTAAGAATATTTGAGAATGCCTAATATGGGATCCTTGAATTAAGAATTTTGTCGTTTTGTGGATGTTTTTTATAGAGTGACACAAGTTTAAATTATTTCGATACCCTCTATAGCTTAGAGTATTGTAAAAAAAGTCGTTTTATAAGACTTATAAAACTGATCCGCCCATAATTTACTTCAATTTGGTATAGTTTGCTTAAATTTCCTTAAATATGGTTACATATGATACCATACAATTTTTTGGTACTGAGTCCATTGTATTTTAATACTGTCATACAATATGGTAAACGAGTTTACTTTTGGACGTTTTTTAAAAAACGATAATTTAAAATTTATTAAGATAAAAAATACATGGAGCATTTTTTCGGGCTGCATTTCAACGAAAATTTTGTAACGATAACATTCATGATGTTTAAAATTTGTAAACTTAGATAAAAAATTAAGAAAGTTATAAGCCGTTAAGTTGACAAAGCCGAGTTTATTTTTCATACAAAATAGTTTAAATTGAATTAAGTGAATTCTGTTTAAAGTAGAAAATTTTGGATTAATTTCAATTTCGTATGGCAAATAGTATCAGTTTTTTTTCTACTTAAACGCTTATAATTTGCATATATTTGGCCAGAACTACTCAATTCTAAATTTCCTTTATTGAGCGCTAAATTGTTTTTTCGTATAGGATTTCAAGAAATTATTAAAAAAAATATTTAGATAAATTAATGAAATTAAAATAAAATTCATAAAAATACTCCAAAATCCAGCTCTGGTGAAGTGCTTAAAGAGATGTCGAAAAAATTATCAAAAAAATTTCTTTAATATAACTTAGGTAGATTGTAAAATTCTGGAGGTATCCGAAATCTATTAGGTGGCTTTTTTTGCTTCATTCGAAACGGAGCACAATACTTTGATGTAGAACAAAATTGTGCAAAAATAGAAGGAGGAGTTGACCCAGACTAACAATAATAAACAAAATTTCAAGTTTTGAAAAAATTCCGTCAAATGATTCATGTACCTCCCATATATCCTTTTTTTAAAAAAAATTAAATTCGGCAACACTTTTTCATACAAAAATATAAAAAACAAGAAAGTACAAGTACGGCTTTAAAATAATGTCTAATAACGGTAGAGATTTTCTTGAAGTTGATTACTTAAGAAAGTTAATTTTTAAACACGGTACAGAGAAAATACGATAATTTTATCATACAGAAAAGTATTTATAGCTTTTAATCTAAAGTACTAAATTATGAAAAATAATAAATGCGTTTTGGGCCTCTAAAAAAGATCATATATCTCTAGGTTAGAACCAAAATGTGGTTAGCTTCTCGTTTGATTCTTAATGGTGGACACTCGGTTTATTAAACGGCAGAGTAATTTGAGAAAAGTATTCAATCAGTTTTTTTATTTGTCCATCAACATTTTTTTTTTAGTTACGGCCACACTTTTTAATAAATACTTCAAATAAAGTGTGCGCTCATATCAAAGAAGAGTGCTTTTTTTTACCAAATACTGACATACAAATCGTGGTACTGCTGGAAAATAAATTTTAAATAATTGAGTCGTTTATTTTGAAAGTGGTTTGAGTCCATTTTTTCTTATATTGAGATATTTAAGGGTTTGTGTTTGATTTGTTTCAAAAATATTGTTAAGTTGTATTAATTTTTTTTTATAACTTTGTGATTAAACATGTTAGAATATATAACGTAATATTATGTCCCGTGGTTCCTAGTAGGAATAAAGGGCCGCAATATACGTAATACGTTTTGTAAACTTTACTAGAAAAATAAGCTGTGTTTCAGAACATAAAATGGACTTAAACCACTTTCAAAATTAATAAAAATGACTTTTTTGTTTGTGAAAAGGAATAAGTCCACTTATTTTAAAGAAATTAAAAAATAGAATTTCTAAATTTTTTATGTTTGATGTAGATGAATGTAATAGCTTTAACATAAATAAGGAAGCTTTCAATTTAGATACAGAGTTTTATTTATGTAATTAAACAAATGCTTTTAAAAATAATAATATTTATTTATTTATTAAAAAATTTAATTTACATTCATTTATTAAGGATAATATTAAAGATTTTGCCATATTGCTTCTCCCCATTTAGATTATGTGCACACAGAAAAAAATCAATTTAAAAACGTCGAAAACAAGGTTGATTTAAAATTTTTCGGTGGTGATTTTGCTTCATACGTGTTTCATGTTAATTCAACCTGATTTTATAATTACGAACAACATTTTTTTTTAAATCACTATAATTCATGTTAATTTAGAATTGCAGTAAAGTTAGAGCAAAATGTCAATTATATTGAAATAACAATCCGAATCACGTTGAATGAAAGTTATTTCATGTTGAAACAACGTGGATTTCATGTAGAAACTAATTGGTGTGAAGAAGCTTCAGAGACAACATATTCATTTATTTAAGAATAATTCAAAACACTTACCCCTGTAACACATGATGCACTTTTTAACTAAATAATTTTAATTAAAAGAATACGGGAATTGTCTTCTTTTTGTAACATATTTTAGGAATGAAAATAAAAAAATTAACATACTTAACTATGTATGCATGTTAATTTAACAAGATAAACTTTTGATTTTAATATAAAACAGGCTTTTTAATGGATTCAATATTGAATCCATATTTATTTATATTTTAATATTTTTTTAAAATTTTTTTTATCAGTGAATAATATTTAATAAGCGTGATTAAAGATTATTTTAATATTTTTCATTTAAAATTAATATGAAGTAATGGTACATTTAAATAATGGGCATACTTTTGCACAAATTTACTTTGATTCTCAATCAACATTTTTCCATGTTAATTTTACATTGGTATTTGTTTCTGTGTGTGTGAGGTTGTTAAAATATTCATGGTGCATAGGTGGTATATACCTTAGTAACTCCATCATATCCTTTTACTTAGGAGTTGAAATGGGACGTACATTTTTGTATAATGGTGTTCATTTTATTTTGTTGACGTTCCTTGGTCTTTCCCGACAAGGCAATGAGTCAAGTATTTTGAATTCTTTATCTACTTCCATAGATCCTTTATAAGACATTTTATAGGGTTCACTTTTTATAAATCGTATCCAACATATCCTTAGCCAATTAACAGGTTCGCCACAAGTGTTTTTAAATCTTTTAAGAATTGCTTCTTCCAGAGGTTTTGTAGAAATCTTCACGTTTCATTTTAGTTAATATAAATTTATTACATAAAAGATGACATATATAAATTATTTATTTTAGTGGACTTAAACCGGTTTCAAAATAATTTTTTTTTTTTGATTTCGTTAGCTAACTACCCAGCAAAAACTTACATTGCAAAGTAATGAGTTAAAAAGCTAATATAACGGCTCTTCACTACTTATACATTGGCATTTAAACTCATTATTTTAACACGGTGATGCCATTGGATGCAAGTACTTACCACCCTCGCTTACAAATAGGGAGTTAAATAAGTCATTAGCACATTCTCCTATAAATAGGGAGTAAAATATTCCTTTTGGTGTTGCAATGTAATACTGCGTTTATGAAGTCAGCCATATTCATACCCAATAGCCTAGAGAACGATATGAATTCAAAGTCGTTATGAAGGGGTGTTCTGGAAATCGAAAACGAAAAATGCTAGAATTTGGAAGTTGGTTTTAATACACTTTTAAAAATTTTTTTTTAATTTTTCTTATAAAATTCTATTTAATAGAGAAATATTTCTCATAAAATTCTTATATTACAGAAATCTTATTAAAAACTGACTTTTAAAATGCATGCATTTTACGTTTCCGATTTCCAGCACACCCCTGTAAATTTTTCATATTTAAATTAATTACAAATTGTTTTTTATTTATAACAAAAAAAAAAACAAATTGTAAGAACAAATATTTAAAATCAATTTGTATTAGATTTGAAAGCATTTTATTATGACTGACTTAATTATAAATTTCGTTAATCAACTCATACACAAGCACTTATGTATCAGATTATATGTCAGCCATTACTAAACTACTTCTATGTAATGTAATGGTATGATGAACGCATTGAACATCAAAAAGGTTCTTTCTACATGTAATTTATTTAGATACGAATACGGTACAGTCATTTTTTCAAACATTGGAACAACATTGTTTCACCTTATTTTTGTATATGGATCAAAGTACTGTGCGACGCCTCCCCCCACTGTGCAATCATGAAATTACTCAACATTTATACACAAAACAATTGTATGTTATATTGTGATGTTGATCATGATGACAATAATGATATTAAAAAAAAAGCGAAACAAAATTCTTCATATATAAATTACAATCTCTGTACAAAATTGCATTTTAATATCTTACACGTGAGCGTATATAATATGATTGTTTGCTGTTGTGTATAGGTATGTGTGTAAAAACAAATAAATATTTACGCACACGTAGATAAATAAACGAAACAAAAACAAATTTATAATACAACAATAGAAATTGGAGGCTCATTTATGATACAATCATACAGTAAAATACATGTCCTCGTACAATATTCAACTACTTATAACATCAAATAATAGGAAACAATCTATAAGTATATTGTACTTGCTTTATAGGTCTTTACAAGCAAGAAAGAATTTTATTTTCATTTCAAGAGATGAACGAAATGAAATAAGAACCATCCCATGACAATAAAATAAGGTCGTGGATATTTTCTCAAGAGAGAGAGAGATTTAAGTCAGATCATTTGGTATTAGTTATAATAATTAAAACAACAAATTATCCTTTAATAAAATTAAATTTAAAAATTCCTAAGAATCTGTTTATATAACTGGTTTGCAATAATCTTGTCAGTATTTTAACAGAACTGTGTGTGAAAAAGTCTGAAATTGATTATTCTAAATATAAAAAATATCTTACTTTCCTACTTTTATGCACAGGTCCTTTTTATGAACTATTTTTTCCCCTAAAAAAAGGGCTTTTCAAACTATTTTTCTAAAACTCGATACTCTGACAAATTGACAATTTTAGAAATTCAAAGGAAATGTTTCAAAGTTTTTCTTGGGATTCGAAAATTAATTAACAAGGTTTCTTTCAAATGTGCTAAATTCCCATTTCATACTATTGATAAACTGAAATTCATTGTTGATGGGATATGCTATTCCAATGCGCATTTCA